>CM057456.1:1869577500-1872012500 GCA_016271365.2 Neoceratodus forsteri | reverse complement strand
ATACTGTATAATGCAGTACCAATACATACTGCTGTGTGATACACACACACACACACACACACACACACACACACACACACTGCACCTGAGGCATCCACACTGTATAATGCAGCACCAATACACACTGCTGTGTGATAACACACACACACGCACACACACACACAATGCACCTGAGGCATCCATACTGCATAATGCAGTACCAAGACATACTGCTGTGTGATAACACGCACAGAGACACACACACACAATGCACCTGAGGCATCCATACTGTATAATGCAGCACCAATACACACTGCTGTGTGATAACACACACACGCGCACACACACACACACACAATGCACCTGAGGCATGCATACTGTATAATGCAGTACCAATACATACTGCTGTGTGATAACACACACACACACACACACTGCACCTGAGGCATCCACACTGTATAATGCAGCACCAATACACACTGCTGTGTGATAACACACACACACAATGCACCTGAGGCATCCATACTGTATAATGCAGTACCAATACATACTGCTGTGTGATAACACACACACACACACACACACAATGCACCTGAGGCATCCATACTGTATAATGCAGCACCAATACACACTGCTGTGTGATAACACACACACACACACGCACACACACGCACACACACACGCACACACACACACACACACAATGCACCTGAGGCGCCCATACTGTATAATGCAGTACCAATACATACTGCTGTGTGATAACACACACACATGCGCGCGCACACACACACACATACTATGCACCTGAGGCATACATACTGTATAATGCAGTACCAATACACACTGCTGTGTGATAACACACACACACACAATGTACCCAAGGCATCCATACTGTATAATGCAGTACCAACACATACTGCTGTGTGATAACACACATACACTCACACACACACACACACACACACACACAATGCACCTGAGGCATCCATACTGCATAATGCAGTACCAATACATACTGCTGTGTGATAACACACACACACGCACAGACACACACACACACACAATGCACCTGAGGCATCAATGCTGTATAATACAGTACCAATACATACTGCTGTGTGATAACACACACGTACACACACAATGCATCTGAGGCCTCCATATTGTATAATGCAGTACCAATACATACTGCTGCGTGATAACACACACACACGCACACACAATGCACCTGAGGCATCCATACTGTATATTGCAGTACCAATACATACTGCTGTGTGATAACACACACACACACACACACATGCATACACAATGCACCTGAGGCATCCATACTGTATAATGTAGTACCAATACATACTGCTGTGTGATAACACACACACATGCGCACGCGCACACAATGCACCTGAGGCATCCATACTGTATAATGCAGTACCAATACATACTGCTGTGTGATAACACACACACACACACACAATGCACCTGAGGCATCCATACTGTATAATGCAGTACCAATACACACTGCTGTGTGATAACACACACACACACACACACACACACACAATGCATCTGAGGCATCCATACTGTATAATGCAGTACCAATACATACTGCTGTGTTATAACACACACACACACACGCAAACACACACACAATGCACCTGAGGCATCCATACTGTATAATGCAGTACCAATAATTACTGCTGTGTGATCACACACACACACACGCAATGCATCTGAGGCATTCGTACTGTATAATGCAGTACAAATACACACTGTTGTGTGATAACACACACACACACACACACACACACACACACACACACACACTACCGGTCAAAAGTTTTAGAACACTCCCATTTTTCCAGTTTTATTGAAATTTAAGCAATTCAAGTCCAGTGAATAACCTGAAATGGTACAAGGTAAGCGGTAAACTGCTAGAGGTTAAAAAAGTTTAGGTTAGCAAAACTGCTGTAGAGAATTGCAAAGAAAGCCAAGGTGTCAGTGAGTACAGTTTCCTACACCATCAAAAGGCACTTGGAAACTGGAGGAAACTCTGACAGGAAGAGGTCTGGCAGACCAAAGCACTAAACAGAATCAGAAGACAAGTTTCTGAGAGTCAACAGCTTCGTGATAGGCGGCTCACAGGACAACAGCACAGAGTGACTGGCACCCTGAACCAAAAGCGCTACCACAGCATTTTGCAGTGCCATGCAATACCCTCTGGTCTCGCCTAGTTGGTCAGGGTTCATCCTACAGCACGATAATGACCCAAAACATACCTCCAGGCTATGTCAGAACTACCTTCGAGGAAAAGAACAAGATGGTAGGCTTCAAATCATGGAATGGCCAGCACAGTCTCAGACTTAAACCCCATCGAGCTGGTTTGGGATGAACTGGACAGAAGGGTGAAAGCAAAGCAACCTACAGTGCAACACATTTGTGGAACTGCAACAGTGTTGGGAATAACTTCCTGAACAATATTTGATGTCCATTGTAGGAAGAATGCCACAGTGTGTTCAGCGGTTACAGTATATCTGCAAAAGGTGGCTACTTGATGAGTCAAAATTTAGATTAAATTGTGTTAAACAAAATGATTCTATGATTTCTTTTTTATCTCCAATTGTTTATTTGTTCTATGCTTTAATTTCAGAGTACATTGAGACATTAACCTGCATAAATTTCAATAAAAACTGGAAAAATGGGGGTGTTCTAAAACTTTTGACCGGTAGTGTACATACACTGAACCTGAAAGTCATTTTCCCTAGTAGAAACTGTTCTGTAAATGCTGGTTCCAGTTCTGTTACTGTTTCATCTATATGGCCTGTTAGTAACTTCAGCAGGGTGTTTCTGGTTTCCACTGTGGTGTTAAGTACCATTTAGAACTTCATGATGTAGATTGTGCCCTTCTGGATGACCGAGTTGTATAGCAGAACACAAATGCATTGTGCCCACAATGGAAAGAGCTGAGCAAGGACATAAATCACATCATACAGTTCAAAAATGGTACTTACTACCTGTGTGTAAATTAGAAACACTTACGAGGATAGTTCAAGAGCCTGTAGAGCTGGAATAGTAACATAATTGGAACCAGTATTTAAACATCAGCTCTACGGGGGAAAATGACATACAGGTTCTGCACAATTCTCCTTTTAAAAATCTGCAGTGGATTTCGGGATTCGCAGGCACAGAAAATGTCAGCCTGGAAGTAAGCAAAATTAGTCTTCTACAATCTATTATACTACAGTAAACAGTAAGTAAAAAAAGAAAGTTTTGGTGCTGACTGCTTCCCGTTAAGTTTGGTGCTTGGATGGCCACTAGGCCAAACCTTGTTGTACCCAAAGCACCTTTTCCCATTTCATGTAATTGTACAGGGTACCAGGGTCCACCAATCCCCTGAGGGTGGTGCTGTGCAATGCCAGGTTGATCAATAATAAGACTGCAATTATTGCGGATCTGATTTTGTCGGTTGACCTGGATTGCATTACGGAAACCTGGTTGAGGGATGATGCTGGGTCAGGGTTAGAGACCACTGTCCCCTCGGGTTATTCCGTTGTGCACTGCCCCAGAGTGGAATGCAGGAGCGGAGGAGTGGCTATCTGTTATAGAGCTGAGCTGGGCTTCACCATGCACCCAGTGAGAACACCGGGTTTCGTTTGAATGTGTGGCCATTCATGGGGATCTGGGTGCAGGTTGCAGGATCCTCCTGATGTACCATCCTCCTGGGACAGCTGGAGAGTTTCTACAGGAAGTGGGTGACTTTGTGGCTGGTGAGACACTGGAGTCCCCCAGATGTTTGTTGCTGGGGGACTTCAATGTGTGGGCTGACGACGAGTCATCTAGGTTGGGTTATCACTTCCTCCAGTTAATGACATCTCTGGGCCTGTCGCAAGCAGTTACTACCATGACCCACCAGGGTGGCCACATGTTGGACCTGATCTTCTCGTTGGGGTTTGAGACTGAGAATCTCGGGACTGATCGGGTCATTTGGTCTGATTGCTACACAGTGGAGTTCTAGCTCAGGACCCCCTCCGAGATTCCTCCCCCTGCAGAGATGGTGAGCTACTGCCTGTTGAGGGGTTTGACCCCGCAGGGTTTTTTGGCGGAGGTAAATCTATCTAGTGTGGACAGTGAATGCAGGGGAAGTGTGGGTGAGGCAGTTGCTGCCTATAATAGGGCAATGACTGAGGCACTCGACTTCCTTGCATCGGGCCGTGTACGACCCAGATCTTCTCACTTGAGGTCCCCATGGTTTGATGGGGAACTCAAGGCATTGAAGATCAAGGGTCAGAGGTTGGAGCACTGCTGGCGGAGGACTGGGTTGGAGGCGGACAAACTAGCCCTGCATACACACTGTAGTGTGTACCGGGGGCAATCAACTGTAAGAAGACAGTGTTTCTGTCCAGGGAGATTGCTGCTGGGAGAAACTGACCACCGATTTTCGGACTGTGGAGAGGCTATTACATCCAGCCTCTCTACAACTGAAAAAAAGCAGTTTCTAAGGCCTTGTGCAGTGAGTTTGCTCGTTTTTTCTCAGACAGGGTGTCCACCATCAGGCAGGGAATTCCACCAGTGAGCCATGTTATGGCCAAAAGTGATTGCCTGGATTGTTAACAAAGCACTCTGCCCTGTTGGGGGGAGTTTAAACAAGTGGAGGTGGCTGATGTCATTGAGGTGACCTCAAAACTGAAGCATACATATTGTGAGCCGGACCCGGTGCCGACTCGTTTCTTAATGGGATGTGTCAATGCTGTTGGCCCGGTGTTTGCCTTGATTGTCCGGTGCTCCTTGTTGGATGGGGTCTTCCCAGATGCCTTGAAGGAGGCGCTGGTGAGACCCCTTCTGAAGAAGTCATCACTGGACCTTGACATCAAGGCGAATTATTGACCAGTCTCCAACCTTCCATTTTTGGGAAAGGTTGTGGAGAAGATTGTGGCGCAACAGTTGGGAGATCACCTTGTGGCATTTGATATCTATGAGCCACTCCAGTCAGGTTTTTGTGCAGGGCATTCAACAGAAACCACATTAGTTCGGGTGCATAATGATCTCTGTAGGCGAATGATCGAGGTGAGGGAACAATTCTCAGTCTACTCGATCTCTCCTCAGCTTTTGACACAGTGGACCATCGTGTGTTACTTGACCGCCTGAGGGACTTCTGTGGACTCACTGGCACTGTCATCTACTGGTTTGAGTCCTTTTTGACAAACAGAAGACAGAGAGTGGTGATGGGGAATTTTTCCTCTTCCCCGAGCCTTCTATCTTGTGGGGTACCTCAGGGTTTGGTCTTGTCACTGATGTTGTTTGCCGTATATATGCTGCCCCGGGTGAGATCATTAGGAAGTACAGCTTGGGGTTTCATTGTTATGCCGATGATACCCAGCTGTACTTAACCTTTGCCCCGGGACATCCAATGCGGTGGAAGTATTAAACAACTGTCTGGCAGAGATCAACGACTGGATGGCCTCTAGTCGGTTGCGACTGAACCCCGATAAGATGGAGGTATTGGTGGTGGAGTCGAACAGGAGGCGTAAAAGTTTGGCCTCTGGGGCAGATACTGGACTAGTTCTAGGGTCTGACCCATTGATGGCCTCCTCTAAGGTGCGCAGTCTTGGCGTGATGTTAGACAGTGGTTTGACGATGTAATATCAGGTGTCATCCATTGTCAAGGTTAGTTTTTTCCATCTGAGAAACATTGCCAGGATTAAACACCTGATTCTGCCCCTGGACCTCCCCACCTTGGTACATGCATTTGTAACATCTAGGCTTGACTTCTGTAATACGCTCTACCTCAGGGTCTCTGGAATCACCCTCCATCAACTGCAGCTGGTGCAGAATGCAGCTGCCAGGTTGTTGACTGGACAGTCGAAATACTGTCATGTCACCCGATGCTGTGGGAATTGCACTGGCTGTCAGTTCAATGGAGAGTGCTCTTCAAGGTGGGCTTGCTCACCTATAAGGCCCTACATGGACTGGGCCTTTGCTACCTGGCGGACCATCTTACACCCGCTGCCTCGGTTCACCCCCTGCGATCCTCCTCGAGGGGCCTCCTGGCAATTCCCAGGATGAGGCTGAGAACAGCTGCTGATAGAGCTTTTAGTATCGCCAGGCCCACCTGTGGAATTTGCGTCCGCTGTTGGTGAGGGAGGCCCTGTCGGTGGAGGTATTAAAGCCCGCCTTAAGTATTATTTGATTAGCCAGGCTTTCTCAGATACTGTGTGAGAACAGAGGTTATCAGTCCTTTTTAAAGTACAGAGGTAACTATTTATATATAGTGAATATTTATTGCATGGTGGGCTATCTATATATATGTATTTTGAAATTAAATTTCTGTATGTTTGTACGGCGCCCAGAGCCTCTGGGATTGGGTGCCAGAAAAATAAAATTTGCCTTGCCTCAAAACCTAGTGGCCATATGGCCTCTTAAACATCCATTTCAGTGGTCACGATAACATTTTAGCGTAAATTGTTTACCTGGCCACTGGAGATTTCTTCAGCCTGCACACAAATACTATCAACGAGTAAAATTCTATTCTTATTATGTGATGTCTTACACTGTACAAGTGGCAAAAAGTTTATACAAAGTATTCAACATATAGACAATCAACAAAGGAATGTTCTGTTTTGGGATTTTCATTGCTAAAAACAGATGTTGAGCTTTGTGGCAAAGGGATGGATCAAACAGGGATTCTGCCTAATCCCAGCAGTGGGTGGGAAATGTGGGATGGTCTGGGGCGTAGCATACCCAATTATACCAGCTGCTGCGTACAATACAACAGAAAACAGGAAGTACTGTACCCATGGCTCTGAAACTTAAACATGGTAGTGATCAAGGCTCGTGCTCAATGCCAGCTACAGGCATACTGGTTGTAAATATAGCAACTAACAGACTGAAACTAATTCTTTGCTAAACAGTATGCCTAGTGTAGTGTGCTGTACTGTGGTTCTGGCACTTTATCCTGCTATTTTATTATGGGAAACCTTGACAGGTTAGTATTAGGAATGTGAGGTGATATGCCCTGGAAAACAGAACAGAAGAGTCACAAATTAGTGCTGGTCAGAGTGGTTTGGTAATATTTGAACACTGTCTGATTTCCAAACTGGTTCTTTGTCATTCTTCAGGGTGATGCAGTGCTAGAGCACCCTTAAAGAAGGTTAAAAAAGGGTCTTATCTCAATATTGGTGCCAACCTGCATTTATAGGGTTAAAAAGTATTTACTGATTTTCCTTTGCTGCAATGGCCTGGGTGCCCCATTTGTAGTATAACAGGGGGTGGAGCCATGTACTAGAGGTTTCAGCTCAATCGTAGTGGATGATCTCTGAGGCACTCCACATTCCTGACATCAAGGGTTGTATACACCTGATAGGTTGTTTGATGCACATGTGACTAAACGAATTCCGTTCTCCTCCTAGGGGCTCAGGTCTCCTATGGTCAGTTTTAATGTGCATCTGAGAGAGGTTGCCGCACACTCAAGAGCTCCAAACTGTACTTTAAAAGCCAGAATACGGCAGCAAGGTAGGAATAATGCAATCATATACTGTCTAACAATAGAAATGCAACCTGAGAAAACACCTGCTGCTTCACTTAAAGTGTTTAACAATATGCCAGTGGATAGATAGCTACAACTGCTGCATCTTGGGTTCACATTGGGTATCTCAGGAACAGGAAACAGATCAGTAATAGCATTATTAACTACATAGAACTCCTGCCAGCGGTTCTCTGACATACAAGCAAGGTTATGAACAAATATTTTGTGGGCGCATAAGCTACCTGGGACCCCTGCCAGCGGTCCCAGGAGCCTCAAGGGAAGCCTTACAATGTCCAGTCTGTGGGCATTTATTATCCTGTAACCCCTGCTAGCAGTTTCAACAACCACAAGATAATGGCCCTTAAGCTCCCTGATACCCCTGCCAGTGGTGCCAGGAGCAGAAATCAATGATGAAATATGGCCTGCCTGCCTCAGACACTCTCGCAAGTTATGCCATGCTGCATCCTTATCTACAATCTCAGGAGTGCTCCGGACACCCCTACTAGCGGTGCCATACTCTCTTGTTTTCTTCAATATGACACACCTTCTTAGCCCCAGGTTATTCAACTCTTGGTCCCCCTCGTTCACACAGCAAGGAAATGTAACGCCACCTCACGAACTCGTAATCGCCCGGTCAGCTGTAGCAATACAGACCAAAAATGGAGCTGGAGCATTGTTAATTTATGACCCCAGTTCTCCTGCTCGTCTTCCAGCATGGCCATTCCCATATGTTCCTGCATTCCAATTCTCGCGTGAAGCTCAGCCAGTGCTCCCATCGGTGCTCCACGCTCGCCAGATCTCGGCAACCTTGCCAAATTCGTCATCACATCACATGACTTCGGCAGCCACAAGGAAAACAAATCTCTTGATCACGCGAGATCTGTCCCTGATAATGCCAGCATGCAATATAGCTAGCGATATGGCACACAAACGAGCAAATCACTCCTCACTGTACTGGCTCCACCTTACTTCAGGCTTCAATTCATAATTATGCCAGTACACGTTCTGTTAGTACTACAGGCTGAATAGATGTCTTACAGACCCACAGCGCTGAGGTGCTTGCATTCAATCACAACTGCTTCCCTTCAGCCTCCCAACCCCCAAGAGACAGGGCTAATTAATAGGGGCATTGTCAATAACGGCAGTACCTTACTGACTGCACTACTATATATTGTAAATTACTGAGTTTAATGCAGAAAATGTATACAAATACTGAGAATATCTTTCTCTATTATTTAACAGATAAAAATGCCCCAAAGAGCTGCCGGCAGTGCTATGTTCCCATATCACACCAGCAGCTAGGAAGGTTATGTGCCTCTTGCGTATAAGATTCCACCAGGCACAATGACGTAGAGGAGACTGAAGAAGATTTCATGCCCCCTACAAATACAAGAAATAAACAAAACACAGAACTTCACTCAGTCGCCACCATGGCATTGTTACAAAACAGCCAACTCATGCAGGCACAAGAGGTGCTAGCAGCTATGGTGCTAAAGCTGAACGAATTAGCTAGCCAACAGTCAGTCAATCCCCCTCCAGCAAAGAAAAGGGCCACTGGCTCTCACTCTAGACCACTAGAGACAACCATCCCAGATTCCCAACCCTTGTCCAGGGTTTTATTTAACTCTAAAAATTGATTAGCGTTTTGCTCATAAAAGTTCTAAAACATTGTGAAAATGCATAGCACTTACCTCACTGTGTTTAACAAACATAACACTTCTAGAAAACCTATATAAATGCTTTCTGTACAGTTAGTATTGTCCCAAGAAAAAAAGTGCTAATCAATTATTTAAAACCCTGCTTGTCTATGGAACCAGGCGAAGAGTCGGAGGAGGAGGAGGGAGAGCTTGATCAAGAGCCACAAACCCTCACGGCTAAGTGGTACTTTCCAGATCAAATTCCATTACTAATCCGGAACATCATGGATATGGTGGGCTTCGAAACACCAGCCCCCACACCGGCTTCAAAACTAATACCATCTCTGCAACCCCAAGCCAAGCAAGCAGACGTCTTCCCTGTTTGCGAGGCAATAGATGAGCTAGTACAAAAGGAATGGTCCTCTTCAGAACCAGCTCGGATCTCAGAACGTAGATCCTGGGACAAAATGTACCCCTTGCAAGCAGAAATGCTGGCCCTGTGGTGCACTCCTCCCACAGTGGATCCACAAATAGCATCACTAAATAAAATTACTGTACTCTCCATGGAGTCAGCATCAGAGCTAAAGGACCTCATAGACAGAAAACTGGAAGAAAACCTAAAAAAGAATGCAGAGTTAGCCGGGTTGGGAAGCAGGGCTGCTTCCACCACAATTTATGCCACAAGAGCACATTTAACCTGGCTCCAGAAGATTCAAAAGACAATACCAGCAAAATCCCCGGAGTCTATACTCCTAGATAACACCATACTCTCCACAAAATACCTGGCAGACATGGCGGTAGATTCATTAAAGATAAATGCCAGATAAGCCATTATCACCAACAGAGCCCGTAGAACCTTATGGATCAAACTATGGGATGCAGACAAGGAATCTAAGGCAACCTTACAAGGGCTACCTTTCAAGGGAAACATGCTGTTTGGCGAAGGCTTAGAGAAATACCTTAAGGGTAAGGAAGAAGGAAAGGCTTTAAACAGAGATCAATCCAGATCATCGTATCTGCCAGCTAGACAAAGCAGCAGATACCACTCCTTTTGAGACAAGAGAAGGGGGAGTTCTGCCTTCAGGGGCAATACCCACAGACAAAATGAAATTACCCCCTATCACTATAACAAGTACAGAGGCAGGGGTTCAGCCCACAGAGGCAGAGGAAATTACACCCGCAGAAACCAATCCAGACAATGACTATACTCACCACCATCAAGCTCACACTATGACAGTGGGGGCAAGACTGGCACAAATCCTACATCAGTGGGAGAAATCCACAACAGACAAGTGGGTGTTAGAAATAATATGACATGGCTATGTGATACAATTCAACCAGTCCCCAAGGGAGAACAGAATGATATCATCATCTGTCTCATGACACAAGACCACAACACTTCAGGTCCTATAGGTGATACAGGAACTACGTGCAAACAACGCAATAACATCTGTACCAAGACAAGAAGAAGGCAGGGGAGTGAATTCCATCTTCTTCATGGTTCCAAAAAAGACAGGAGGCCTCAGACCAGTACTGGACCTCAAATACATCAACAGATCAGTGAGATATATCCCCTCCAAGATGGAGACCATCTGGTCTACCCTCAGAGTACTCAGACAGGGAGACTTTCTCAACTCAATAGACCTGAAGGATGCTTACCTTCATATTCCCATGAGACTCAGCTACTTCAGATACCTCCGCTTCTGTATACTGGGACAACACTACCAGTACCAAGTACTACCATTCGGCCTAGCTTCAGCCCCAAGAGTGTTCACAAAGGTCTCGATAGTACTAGCAGCCAAACTTCAAGAACGGGGGGGGGGGGGTCCACGTTATCTCCTACTTAGACGACTGGCTCATCAGAGCAAGATCACAACAGCAATCTGCCAGGGAAACACAAATGGTGGTAGACTGCTTACAACAACACGGATGGGTAATCAATCACAAGAAGAGCCGCCTGATACTCGGTCACTCCATCGAACACCTAGGCACACTCATAGACACAGAAAAAGGCCTAGTGTTCCAATCACAGACAAGAAGACAATCAATCAGAGCTACTGCTAAGCTACTACAAAACTACAAGCAACCAACGCTACTGCTTATACCTCAAATGTTATGTCTTATGTCCTCCACAATAGACACAGTACCTTGGGCAAGATGGCACATGAGACCCCTCATGTCTTTTATTATCGACACAGGGCCCCACACACAAAATCAACCTAAAAAAGAAAGTCGAACTACCACCAAGGGTGAAATCAAGCCTGACATGGTGGACAAGCGGACACAGACTAACACAAGGCATACCACTAGACATACAACCGGAGGTAATAATAGAGATGGATGCCAGCCTAACAGGATGGGGGGCCATATTGGGAAAACACACAGCCCAAGGAAAATGGTCCCTACCAAAAGTAAAGCTAACAATAAACGTACTAGAGATGAGAGCAGTATTCAGAGCACTACTGCACTTCTCACACCTAGTCCAAAAAAAAAAGTCCAGATAAAATCAGACAACCAAGTCACGGTGTCATACATAAACAAGCAGGGAGGCACCAAAAGCAAGGCAATGCTGGCAGAGGCATCAAAGCTTATGCCATGGGCACAAAGAAACTTAAAATCTATAATGGCCATTCACTTAGCAGGAAAACTAAACACAATGGCAGACTGGCTAAGCTGGCAGATGGTGCACCCCGAGGAGTGGAAACTCCATCCACAAGTATTTCTACAATTACACCACAGATGGGGACCAATAGAAATAGACCTCATGGCATCACACAAGAACCATCAATGCACAAAGTATTGGTCACAGTTCAGGGACTACAGAGCCCTGGGAGTAGATGCCCTCACAGCTCCATGGACATTCCAAGTGGTTTACGTATTCCCTCCACTCCCACTGATCGCTCAGGTGCTGAAGAAAATACGTATCTTGAGAACCAGAGTCATACTGGTAGCACCACATTGGCCAAGAAGATACTGGTTCACCACAATAGTCTCAATGGCACTAGACGACCCATGGAATCTCCCTCACAGACCAGACCTACTGTCACAGGGCCCAATACTACATCTAAACACTCAATACCTGCAACTGACGGCATGGCTCCTGAAAGGCAGAGACTGCTAAAAGCAGGATATCACCCATCAGTCATACAAGCTATGGCGTCATCACAACAATCCACGATTTCCACCTACCAGTGCCAATGGGACATATTTAACAAATGGTGCACGCATCACAACATAGACACTCAGTCATGCACCATACCTCAGATCCTACTGTTCCTTCAGGAGGGACCACAACTGGGACTGTCACCAGCCTCACTGAAAGTACAAGTCACAGCAATTGGGGCAGCCAGTGGACAGATACAGAGCATTACCCCAGGTTCGCATCAAGACATAGTATGGGTCCTGAAAGCAGCATCCAACGTACGCCCCGTCAATTGACCAATATTAGCTCCCTGGGATCTAACAACAGTACTGACAGCTATGACTAGGCTGCCATTCGAACATCTAGACTCCATCCCCATGAAATGGCTACAACTCAGGTCCATCTTCCTAACAGTAATAGCGTCTGCTAGGTGGGTAGCAGAACTACAGGTCCTTTCATATAAGGAACCATTCTTACTATTATATAATGACAGCATCTCCCTACGTCCCATTCCATCATTCAGACCTAAAATAGTCTCTACCTTTCACCTCAGTCAGACTACTGAGATACCGGCAGAACTACCACCAGATGAAATACAGGCAGACCCATAGCTGAAAATGCTGGGAATTAAAAGGGTACTTAAGACGTACATTGCCAGAACAGAGGACATATGAAAAACAGACTGTTTATCATAATACAAGGACACAGAAAAGGCCTCCCAGCATCAAAATAATCTATAGCAGGATACCTGAATGCATCCATAACAGAAGCTTACAGAGCGACTAACACTCAGGTGCCACAGGACCTGAAAGCCCATTCCACCAGGACAATTGCGACGTCATGGGCGGAAAAGAACATGGCCACTGCAGAAGAGATATGCGCCGCAGCCACGTGGTCAACCATACATACTTTTACCAGGCACTACAGAATGGACGTGTCACAGGACACTAAGACAAACTTTGCAAGGGCGGTGCTCCTAGCAGCCTGCACAGAAAATAATAACAAAGACATGTCTAAAACACCCTAGGGAATGATTACTGCTTTTTAATAATCCATGATGTCAGGAATGTGGACTGCCTCACAGATCATCCCCCACAATGGTAGTTTACTCACCTGGTGAAGGTGATTGTGGGGAAACAGATCTCTGAGGCACTCCACACCACACCCTACTAGATGTGCATTTCATTAGCTGACACAGTACAGACGAAGACTGTATATAGTACTTTTAAAGAAGTAATCAGACATAATGCAAGGGATGCTTAAAGTAACAAAAAATAAGGCACAGAATGCTCAATATATAGTGGTATTAAATAAACAACCTAATTCGGTGAACAGAATGATAAACATTGTTGCAATAAGAATTAAAAACTACAGCATAGAACTTACAATATTGTTCGGCATACAATTATTCAGGGTACGCACTGGGGGATTATAACAGATTTAAATTTCAGATACAGCTTTGGAATACATCGAACTGACCATAAGAGACCTGAGCCCTTCGGAGGGGGACGGACTTTGTTTAGTCACATATGCACCAAACAACCTATCAGGTGTATACAACCCATGATGTCAGGAATGTGGATTGCAGGGGCACCGACTGCGCGGGTGCTTAGGTGCCCCAGCACCCACAAAGTCATTTTGGGCACCCACAAAAAAACCCTCCATATAGTCACGTTTGAAAATGGCTCCAGTCACTTTAAAAAAAAGGATCCTCACTTCGTTTCCACCTCTCGCCGCTAGCCCCACCCAGTGGGCCGACCCCGATTGTGAAGAGCTACACTCGTAGGCTTTTTTAGCTTTGTCTCCTCCTCCTCGTGCATTCTGGCCCTACCCTGCAGACTAACGCTGACGCACCCTTAAGCTTCGCTTGACGCTCCTCGGCACTTGCTATGCTCTCGCTGGTCATGCTGGCAGCTGCAACCTCTCAATGATCTTTCATCGTCATGTATCGGTTAGCGTCAGTCCTTCCCGCACACGGAATTCTGAAACAGTGGAGACGGCGAGGCGTGGACGCAGATACCAACTACATAGCATAGGTATTTTTTGGTCAGCATTTTTTATGCTTAAGTTCTGGAACTTCTGGAAGTTCTTGTGGGGACTTGGGGAGTATTTTTGTGAGGGGGTGGAGAGGAGGAGGGCATACCTCAACTGTACCACATTGTGAGGAATAATTCCTCATTTCCTCAGGAAAGCCCTCTAAGTTCCACATTGAGATTTGAGTGTACTGTACAGCATTTTACACTAACATTTTACAGCAGAAATCTAAACAGGGATTGAATGTAAAAAATGTGTTGCTCAGTAGTACACAAAAAACTTTGAACATTAATACATTTAAACAGTATTTTGAGCTTTAGTTTGTGCTATGATGTGGTCCACATTTGGCCATTTGTTCCACATTTGGTGTGCACTGCAGTATTCTACATCTGTTGTTTGAAAGGTTGAGAGGTATTTGTGGGGGGGGGGTGATGGGGGGCAGGTAGAGATGGTTAACTGGATCAGGAAGGCCAAACTTATAAAAACAGCAGGAGCAACCGGCTGCTGCTTCTACAGAATGCTCAGGGCTTTTGTTGATCTGTGGAATATGACTTTGGTGATGGATGGGTGGGTGCAGGGGCTAGACAGAAAAACAAACTTGCTGCTAGAAGACCAAAACAATTTTGGTGACTGGAAAGAAAACAAACTTTTATGTGTTTGGGGTAGCAATAAACAGTGTGGAACTGACTTCAAAACCTGTAATTTGCTGTTAAGAGGGGTTCCATTAACAGCAAACAGTGGGTAGCAGGTAGCAACCAATGTATTCAAAAGCTTGAGAGAGCAGTGTGGGCTGTGGAAGGATGGCAAGAGTAGCTGCCTGGGCTTGAAGTGTTTGATACAGGTCAGACCCCGCTGTCTTGATGTGGTCACTTGTCCTCCTGTCCACTCTATCTAAAAAAATAAAATAAAACCTAAAGAAACTCAGGATTAAGGGAGTATTAAAAAAAGGAAAATCAATTTGCACTTTTGGCAGCCTTGGCTGTGTGTTGAGATTTGGACAGGCAGTGTGTGAGGGAAGGGGTTTTCTGCTGCCTAGAGAACCTCTGTGAGGTTTAAGGAACCTCATGGTCAGAGTTGCACTGCTGCACAAACACAGAGCCAGAGCTTGGTACATTGAGCATCCCTGAGTTTAATTCCGGCAACCTCCACTTGCTTGCATACTGTGTCCCTGAGACGGAGCAAGTCACTACTTAACCTCCTTGCAAATAAACATTTTTTGGTTGGTGGTCTGACTCTGTTGTGAGACGAGGCAGGCAGAAGCAAGTGCAGGACATGTGGGGAGAGAAGGGTAGCTGTCTGAACTTGAAATGTTTGTGTCATGCTGTCTTGGGAGGTCCTCTTGTCCACCAAACTAAAAAATAAATAAAACTTACAGAAACTCTAAGATTAGGGGACAAAAAGGAAATCTCTACTCAATTCATGATTGCAGCACTTGGCAGCAGCAAAGAGCCCTCAAACCATTGCATCCTCTGTAGTAGAGTACTGGTGGTGACTAACAGCAGCTCCCCATCTCATAGTTTTCTCCCGGGTTTCCATTCCCCACATGCATGATCTTACATTTTTTAGCACTTGAATTTTGGTTGCCACACCTCAGGCCATCTTTCCAACTCCTCTAGGTCTTTTCTCATTTACCACTCCTTCTGGTGTATCAACCCCGTTGCAGATTTTGGTGTCATCTGCAAACAGGCAAACCTTCCCCTCCAGACCTTCTGCAATGTTGCTGATTAAGACACTGAAGAGGATTGGCCCCAAAACTGAACCCTGGGGTACTCCACTGGTCACCTCCATTTCCTCAGACTGGGTTCCATTTACTACTATCTTCTGCCTTCTATCCCTGAGCCAGTTACTAACCCAGTTCACCACCTTGTGGCACAACTCCAGACTACTCAGCTTTTTGACCAGCCTTAATTGTGAAATGGTATTGAAGTCCAATTTGCAGAAATCTAGGTAGGCAACATCCACCACACCCCCTTGATCCACTACCTTTGTTACCCAGTCAAAGAAATCGATTAGATTTGTTTGGCAGGACCTTCCTGATGTGAATCCATGTTGCCTCAAGATCTTGCACTCCCATGATTCCAGGTGTTCCACAATTCATTCTCTTAGGAGTGTCTCCATGATCCTACCCACCACTGACGTGAGATTTACTGGCCTGTAGTTCCCTGCCTTCTCTTTGCTGTAGCTCTTTGATCTTAAGAAATTAATAACATTCTGTGTGAGTGTTTCAGCAGTGGGGAGAGGAAGAGCAGTGTGTTTTCTGACTCACAGGACGCTGCCTGTTGTTAGTCTTTCTCCAGTCCAGTCAAAGTAGGTCACTGCCTAGGACAGTGTAGGGAGGGCGCTACCAAAAAGCTTAGTCCTACTAGTTTGATCTGTCTGTGAGTGTGTGAGCTGTTGGGGGAAAGCAAAAAGCTGACTTCTGAACTTGTCAGTGTGTATTCTGACTGTCCTGTCCAGTCGAAGTGTCCACCCCCTCAAAAAAAAAAACTAAAGGAAACTTAAAATAATTAAACATTAAATAAAAGGAAATAAAACTGCAAGCTGTCTGTGTTTGTGTGTGAGGTGATGGCAGGCAGTGTTTGCTAGGGTTTGGTTGTTGCTACCTAATGAAACTCAGTCTGTAAGTTTTAAGGAATGACAAGAACAGTCAACAGAGCCATCTGAGCTTGAAGCTAGGACACTCTTACACCCTGTGGGGAGTAGCACTGTAACCTAAAATTTCTATTGGAACATCCTTGCAGCGCCTGAGAGACATCAAAACCTTCCAGCGTGCCCTTCTATGGTCCTTGGCACGTGGTACATCAAAGAGCCCTCAGGACACTCTTACACCTAGTGGAGTGGTGGTACTGTACCCTGAAATCCATATTTGGGGCATGCTGGCGACACTTGGGGCATCAAAGATCCCTCCAGAACACTCTCCTATGGGTCTTAGCACCTTGCCGGGCTTCAAAGAGCCCCCAAGGGCACCCTTGCATCCTCTACAGTGGAGTAGTGGTGGTGGTGCATATGCATTCTAAAATGTATCAAAATACCCCCCAAAATGCACCACCAAGCATGAAAAATCATGTAGTTTCTTGGGATATAGGTGGCTCCCAGATCCCTGACCTTTTATAAATTCTCTGAGCACCCACAATTTTTTTCCAAACTTGGCACCCCTGGTGGATTTCCTCAGAGATCTATTTCCCCACAATCACCTTTACCAGGTGAGTAAACTACCATTTAGCAGGAAGCATCTCAGAGTGCAGGCAGTCTGTTTGCTCTGCAGGCCTGTGGTTTTGGGGTCTGTTCCTTTCAAGAGTCAGAGGATGAACTACAGCATAGAGGTTGCTTAAGTCATGAAGCCTGTAGACAGTAGCCCTCGGGGGTACAGAAGTGGATCAGGATTGCCCTACCATGTGTATCCAGAAATGAAAGCTATGTAGTTACCATTAAGTCTTGAGCTTCCTGAATATCTTCTCTATAGATTACCATGACCCACTCACCAGTCCCTGGACTCACTTCAGTAATTGTTGTGCTTTTGTCTTTCATCCTTTTCTGTTTGGTTTGGGCTGTGAAGACACTGTATTTTCTTAGGGTTTGTTGGCCCTTCTTATACCAGCTACCAGACCTATCTTTTGCCCTTACGTAGTGCATAGGGAACTTGTAGGATTTTTCTCATGCTGTTCACCTCATCCATAAAAAAGATACTGAGGGGGCTGAAGACTGGTGCTGCTCTATACCCGCAAGCATATGTGGTAATGTGCACGTGGCAGGGGCTATTCATGCCACCAACCCCTTCCAGAAATGTTCTGGCTCCTGGAGGATGCTAGTGCCCCTGGCTCAGACCCATCAGTGTTAATATATGGAGAAGATATTTAGGAAGATCAAGAGTTATGGTTAAGTAAGTAGCTTTTATTTCTGCAGGCACATGGTAGGGTAACTCTGATCCACTTCTGTACCCTGGGGGGCTAATGTCTACAGGCTCAAAAACAGACCATACCACTGCAGTCTGAATGCATTATGACAGAAAACACCAGGTTGAGGCTTTCTGCATCAGAATCGAGGCAGTTTGGTATTGAGTCGGGATGCAAGATACTCCACATCTGGAGTTCCCCATTCGTCGAACAGTGGCTGCATGATGTCCGGTGCTAGTGATCACTCATTAGGATCAGTGACTTTTCAGCTGAGCTTGTCTGCCAGAGTACCCTGGACTCCTGGCAGATGAATCGCTTGGAGCAGGATCCCTTGTTCCCAACATCATTCTCTTACTCTCAGTGTGCTCCTCCCTGTTTGTTGACATAGTACATGACAAACTTTTTGTCTGTCTGTCTGGAGAACTGTCTCATGGATAACAAGGTCCAACAGAGCTTGCAGACCATAAAGAACTGCAGACGGCCCTAGCACATTGATATAGCAATGCATCTCTGAAGTGTCCTGGATTTCTTCTGTCTGGAGACCCTCACAATGGGCTCCTCACCCCATCAAGAAGGTGTCTATGGAAATGGTCACATCTGGCTCCAGTGGGGAGAACAGGATGCCTTGGAGGAAGTTTTCCTCCACTAATAACCATGACAGAGGCCTCAGTATGGGGTTGGTCAACTGAATGGGAACATTCCAAGGGTGTGATGCTTACAAACTGGTTGCTGAGCATTGACTGTGCCACTGTCATGTGCAGCCTTGTGAAGAGAACTCTAAACACAGAGGATGCCATGAGTCCCAGCATGTGCTGCATCAAGTGGACTGGTAAAGACCTGCAGTCCTTGATAAAGCATGCCGTTTGCAAGATTGCTTGTACTCTAGTCTGCTGTCTGGGAGGAATGCCCGGATTGTTTCCAGGACAGCTCCTATTCTTGATTTTGAAAAGCCCATTCATCTCAAGACACTGCTTGACAAAGGCGTTTCATGCCCTTCACATGGCCCAAACCTCTGCTATCTTCATTTCTAATTTAGCTGTTTCTATTTTCTAAAGTCTCTAAGTATGGGCTAAGATACTGCATTCATATTATAAAGTATTTAGGTCTGAGAGAAATCCCTGTTCAGAATGAGTGACCTTTAATAATCATGCCCACCCTTCTCTGCTGTAAATTAACAACCTATAAATAGTCTCTTTCTTTCCAGCTTATCACAGGATTTATCTGGAGTCACTACTGTAAGTTGTTATCAGAATGATCTTTGAAGAAAGCTGGCTCTTACTCAAGTAAATTTACATTCTGCTTGCAGCTCAAACAATTGAGATTGCTTGGTTTTATAACCAAAAGTTAGTAATGCACATATAAATTCTGATGTCGAGATACAACTCTGCAGTGCCGTGATGCAGCATTGAAAACTGTTCCTTATTCAAAGGAGACAAGATTCACATAGAGAGTGACTGAGGCATGGACATAACGCTGTCAAATGGTTTGACTTAAGTCTTATTTACTGTTTTTTTTTTACAGTAACTTGGTTGTAAACAGTTTTACAATTTACAGTAACACTGTGCTTTGATCTGGCATTATCATAATCGACATGGTATGCAAAGAAAATGTTGGGACCATTGCTAAAATTAGCCACGATCACACACATAATTCCTGCTCAGCCTCTCAAAAGCTAAATTCAGTTTTAACATTTTTTTTCTTTAAATTCCCTAAAACTTGACTCAGATTTCAACTTTCCTGAACAAATGTGCCAGACAGATAGTTACCATGTGGCATGTCCCTAACATCTGTCTCTTCAATGCAATCAGACATGGTCTCCATATTGCACAGTGCTACTCCATGTGCTTTTCTCATGCAATATACTTAATGCTAGCTGACAATCTACCTGGTGGCTAGGGTACTCTCAAACTAGAGAAACCGTGTAAATCCAAGGTGCATCGAGTCATAGTATGGGAGTCTATACATCTGCTGTCACCTGGAAAACTGAAGGAAAGCACATTTTAAAGAAAAGCTCTCAAGTACTGTTTCCACTGTTGTTGATGCAGGATGTGAATTAAGAATTATTGAATTCATTGATACACAGTATCTCAAGAAAGCACCCAACAGAAACACAAAATGCTGAAACTGTTCAATTAGCGATTGCTTCCATTTTGTGAAGGGCTACTAATGTGAATCTGGTGTTTATATTAAAAAATGTAGTCACAATACCATTGTAAATAACTTCATTATTTTTGCTTTTTATAAGAAAGATAACCAAGATGTTATATGTACGGCAGCTGTAAGTAACCTACTACAGTATACATAGTTAGAAATAACCAATGTGTTATACGTTCAGTAGCTGTAGGCAGCCTACTACAGTATACATTGTGAGAAATAACCAATGAGCTATATTTACAGTAGCTGGAGACAGCCTACTACAGTATACATTGTGAGAAGTAACCAAGGAGCTGTATTTACAGTAGCTGTAGGCAGCCTACTACAGTATACACTGTGAGAAGTAACCAATGAGCTATATTTACAGTAGCTGTAGGCAGCCTACTACAGTATACACTGTGAGAAATAGCCAGTGAGTTATATTTACAGTAGCTGTAGACAGCCTACTACAGAACACATGGTTAGAAATAAGCAAGGTGTTACATGTGCAGTAGCTTAGCTGTACAAAGTCTACCACAGTATACCTTGTTAGAAATAATCAATGTGTTATATTCATAGTAGCTGTAGACAGCCTACTACAGTATACATGGTTAGAAATAGCCAATGTGCTTTATGTACAGTAACTGTAGGCAGCTTACTACAATATACTGCTTTTTAATATGAACACCAGATTCACATTAGTAGCCCTTCCCAAAATGGAGTCTAATAGCTTAATGAACTATATACTGTTGTTCATGTATTGTAACTTATATACTGTATGTATTGTTTTACTTTGCATATACTTAGTAACTAAGTGACATTGTACAAAAGATCTCATTGGAAATGAGATTGTCTCAGTTGAGCTATCCGATTCTTTCACTGTGAAATGAAATGAATAAAAGTTTTTACTACTACTACATATACATGATAAGAAATAAAAACAGGTTACTCACCTGTAACAGTAGTTCTAGGAGTGGTATATATTGTGCATCCACATTTCTGGCAGTGTCCTTTCACTTTAATGGTTGCTGGAAAGTCTTAATGCTGGCTCCTCCCACCCACCCGGATGGTATATCCCTCAGTTCCACCCCATTATGCCAGATCTTGCCCACTGGAAAGCAGAGCGTGAGCGCTGAAGCCGGGGAGGTTGGGTTGGTCGACTGGAAGAACAACATACAGTATACCACTCCTAAAACTACTGTTACAAGTGAGTAACCTGTTTTTCTAGGGATGTGGATATGTTGTTCTGCCCACACTTCTGGCAGACTCCAAGCAGGTCTCCAGGAGAAGGGAGGCAAGGTGCATACCCCCTACTTTGGTAATAAAGATTGGACAACTGAGGCCCAAAACCAGCATCCCAGCGTGACTCAAGGCCAAAGTGGTAATGGGAAATGAAGGTGTGTGCTAACTTACAGGTAGCAGCCTGGCAGATTTCCTGGATAGGGATACCTCTAGAAGCAGCCATCGACGCAGTGGTATGGTGGGTGGAATGAGCTCTTAGCCCTATGGGAGGCTCCCTACCTGCCAGTCTATAGCAGAGACCAATGAATGATGTAATCCATCTGTCAATCCATCTGCCAATCATCTGCTTGGCTGCAGGTCTGCCAGGTGCAGCTTCAGCATAGGTGACAAACAGCTGGCGAACCTCTCCTTGAACTCCAGCCATGCGCTCTTTGTAACAGGCGAGTGCTCGCCTCAGGTCCGAAGTATGGAGCCTGTATTCGGCATCTGAGGTGCGATTTGGGTAGAACACTGGCAGAGTCATCATCTGATTCAGGTGAAACTCTGACACAACTTCCAGGAGGAACTTCAGGTTGAGGCACAGGACAACCTTATCCCTGTGGAAGACCAGATAAGGAGACTCCACCGAAAGTGCCTGGAGTTCCCCAATCCTTCTGGCTGATGTAATGACCACCAAGAAGGTGGTCTTCCATGACAAATGTGACATCTCACACTTGTGTGTCAGTTTGAATTGCATGCCCATGAGCTTTTTCAGTACCAGCAACAGAATCCACAGAGGTGGAGGTTCACGCACTGGAGGGGACATGTGGTCTAAGCCCTTGAAAAAGCGCCAGACCACTGTCTTCTGCACCACCAACCACTGACCAGCCCATGCCTGGTAAGTGGAGATGTCTTCCAGGTGCACCTTAAGAGTCGTCATCCGAAGTCCCCCTTTGGACAGAAACCACAGGTAGTCCAAAATGCTGGCCACCTAACAGGTCAAAGAATGCAACCCTTTTCCCTGACACCAAATGGAGAATCTCTTCCATTTTTGATGGAAAGCAGGTATGGGCATGCTGGAAGATGCCTCAGAAGCCTGTTGCTGAGGCTGAGGAGATCTGGGTACCAAAACTGGCAGGGCCAGTCCAGAGCCACTAGGACCACCTGTGCCTTGTCCCTCCTGACCTTGAGCAGCATTTTGTGGATCAAGGGAAGTATAGGAAAGGCATAGAAGAGGCTAGGGGTCCATGGCCTTGAGAAGGCACCCCCCTGCAGAAAGCCTTGCTAAGGGGGATGGGCACAATACAGCCTCAGCTTTGCATGCTCCCTTGAGGCAAACAGGTCCACCTGAGGGGTGCCCCACTGGGAGAACATTCTGTTGAATACCTCTGGATGGAGAGACCACTCATGAGACGCCTCGCCCACTCAGCTGAGGGCGTCCACTAACTGACTGGAGGCTCCTGTTACGTAGATGGCTAGGAGATCTGCCTCCAGGCTGTGTACTAGGGTCCAAGTGTGGACAGCTTCCTTGCACAAAGGCAGGGAATGCGTCCCTCCCTGCTTGATGAGGTAGTACATGGTCGTGATGTTGTCCATCTGGACTTGAACCACTTGACCCCAAACAAATGGAGTGAAAGCAGTCGGTGCCAGCCAAACTGCATGGAGCTCCAGCCGGTTGATCTGGCATCGGAACTCTTCAGGGGTTCAGAGACCATGGACTTTGTGTTCCCCTAGATGATCACCCCAGCCCATGAGAGAGGCATCGGACATCATGATGACAGTCAGCTCAAGGTGGATGAACAGGATCCCTTTCTACAGATGTTCCAGGACAGTCCACCACTGGAGAGCATCCCACATCCTCTGGGTCATCATGACCAGCTGGTCGAAGTGACCTCTGTGTTGGGACAACTAGCTGGACAGCTCCCACTGCAGGAAGTGCATATGTCACTGGGCCCAATGGACCATGGTGGTGCAGGCCGCCGTGTAACCCAAGAGGCGCAGGAAGTCCTGGGCAGGATGCAAGTGCCCTACCATAAATGATTGGGCATAGGAGGACAAAACCTCCACCCTGTCTGCTGGGAGCTTGGCTCAGAAGGAGTCAAGCTCTGCCCCAGTGAAATTGATCACCTGCTTGGGAGCGAGTTCCAGCTTGGCCTCATTGACAAGGAGGCCCAGGTCGATGCAGGTCTGAAGGGCCAGATCCCTGAATTGCTTCACCTCCTTTCTGTAGGGATCTGCTATCAACCAGTCATCCAGGTAGGGGTACACCCAGAGCCTTCAATGCCTCAGGTAAGCTGCCACCACTACTATGCATTTGGTGAAGACTCTGGGGGCCGAGGAGAGGCCGAATGGCATGGCCTGAAACTCATACAGGTGTCTTTCTGCCCAGAAGTGGAGGAACCTTCGGTGGGACAGATGGATCAGAATGTGGAAGAATGCATCCTGAAGATCCAGAGAGCAGAATCACATGTTCTGCTCAAGGGATGGAATGGATCTGGGACAGAATCACCATCCTGAAGGTGTGGGACCTGAGAACCTGGTTCAGGTCGTGCAGCTCTAGAATGGGGCACCAGTCCCGAGTCCGCTTTGGCACTAGGAAATACCTGGAGACAAACCCTGGGTATGCAGGAGGATCTGCTACTCTGACCACTACCTCCTTGAGGAGGAGTTGGTCTATGTCATCTCAGAGAGCCGACCGAGTGTCTGCAGATTCCAAGTCCTCCTGTGGGGTGCATGCTTGGCTTGGAGGGTACTGCTCAAATTCCAGAGGCAGACCCGGACCTACCACCTCCAGAACCCACCTGTCCATGGTAACAGCGGACCAGACAGAGAGAAAGTGGCAGAGCCGACCCCCCATGGGAGGACCCTGGGGAGGTGTGATGGGTATGAGGTTGGCAAGCCCCATTCCATCACTGTACAGGCTTGGCAGAGCCACTGGCACCTTTATCTCAGGGCTTTTGGGGCACTGAAGCCACTGACTTGGGTCGGGGGCACCAAGACTGAGCCTACTGCCCAGACTGGTACTGAGCTGGTTTGGCCACAGGGGTGGAAGGCCAAAAGGGCTTGTGCTTCTGCTGCTTGGAGCCCTTAGAGTCCTTCTGGACAGACTGGACAAATTTCAAGGTAGCACTGGACTTCTGTATGTGCTGGAGGTGACAGTCATCTCCAGGTCCAAATAAGTCAGTCCCCAGAAAGGGGTCATCTGTCAATTTATGCTGGGTATCTGCTGTGAAAGTCGAGATCCTCAGCCAGGCCCTATGATGCATGGCAATGGCAGCTGCAACCGGGCGGGCACAAGAGTCTCCTATGTTTAGGACTGTTTGGAACTGCTGTTTTGCAACAGCATGACCCTGATCCTGGACCTGCTTGACCGTGGTCTGGAGGTCTGCGGGGAGGTGAGGAAGCACCTCATCCAGGGACCCCAAGAGGGCATGGCAGAAGTGTGCCATGATGCCGGCCGAGCTCACCTGCTGGAGACTGAGTGAAGAGGCAGCGTAAACCTTTTTGCAGAGTAGTCCAACTTCTTGGACTCCTTGTCTGGAGGTTTGTCCACATCCTTGTGACCCAAATGCCAGAACATAGAATCGGTCACTATCCCCTTGGCTGAGGGGTGTTCCGTGAACCCCGACAGGGAACCAATGGGCTCCGCATATTTGTGGGCCATACGGGCAGATTGCACTTGGCAGGAAGCAAGGTGCTGCCAAAGCTCCAGGGCCAGATCAACAATGGTCTTGGCCACTGGGAAGGCCTCCGTTGGTGAATCCTCCAGGATATGGGTAAGGGGGTAACAGGCCTGCTTCTGAACAAGCTATAACTGTATCCCCATAGATTCGAAGATGAGTCAGAGGATGCCCAAGAAGGACAAAGGACCCTCCTCTGTAGAGTGATCCCCCGTTGACTCCGTATCGACCGGACAGGAGTAGAGCAAGAAATCGTCCTCAGACTCCGAAGAGTCCCTGTACAGCGGCCGACCTCCCATGTCACCATCAACCCACTGTGCATAGTGAGGCATGAGAGTGACGGACAGCCGATGGGG
This sequence comes from Neoceratodus forsteri, assembly GCA_016271365.2. Lineage (NCBI taxonomy): Eukaryota > Metazoa > Chordata > Ceratodontiformes > Ceratodontidae > Neoceratodus > Neoceratodus forsteri. Next base: position 1,871,986,909 of record CM057456.1, on the reverse strand, counting down.
AAGCCCCTTAGCCAACCGAGACTCCTTGGATGGAGCCCTGGATGGTGGCTGACGAGGTGGCAGCTCCACCACAATCGGTAGAGAGGCCAGTTTAGGCCGAGCCAAAACAGTCTTCACTGGCTCTGCAGGTGGAGGGGTGGTGTTGACCGGCTCAGAGAGATCCGGAGACATAGGCAATGGCCAGGAAGAAGATAACCAGGTAATAGCCGGGGTGTGAGGTGTTGCCAGCTAGCTTCTGACCATCCAAAACCAATTGTTGTCACATAGGGTACTCGTAGTGTCAGCGCAACATGCGTCGAAGCCTCCCCCAGCCGAGGAGAATGAGGAAGAAGAGTAGTGTCGGTGCTGCTTCTTGTGACACCGAGAATGGCACCTGTGGGACCTATGTGACCTATTGGAGGAAGATGACCGAGACTGCGACCGAGACCATAGGGGGGCCCAACCGGGTCACTCACAGGGAACCGAGGAGTGCCGTGGCTCCTCCTGGTCAACTGGAGCCTTCGAATCCAGCCCAATGAGTGGGATCAGCTTCACAGTAGGAAGGACTGAAGTCCTAAAAAGAGAATTGTCGGCCTCATCGAGAGAAAGTGGGTCGACTGGGTCGAGAAAAATCTCCGCTGGATCATTGGCCCGTGTCTCGGCAGACTGGCCTGATGGGGGTACTGTGAAGCCAGCGGCTAAGACCGTGGTTTCGACTGTGGTTGAAACTGAAGCTTCCTGGGACCGAGACCTCTCTCTGTCCCAAGAACATCTCTTTATCTTTAGACTTTTTCTTAGAATGCGAGCTGTGTGAGCCTGAAGGACCTTCTCCCTTGGTCGGGAGAGACTAGCACAACTCCTTGAAGGATCCTAAAAAGGTTGAGCCCAGTTTAACAGGGACAAAGGCAGAAGCCAAAGAGGACAGCTCGGTGGCCCTAGCCATCTCCTCCTCGAAGACCTTCATCTGTTCTAGCTGTTCGGCGGACTCCGCGGCCACAGAGACCACCCACCAGGCTTCTTTAAATTTGACTGGCGGGTTCCATTTTTCCAGGCAGCCCAGCTGCAAGTGAGTGAGACGGTTGTCAAGCAGGCATGGGTGAACTGAGCAGCACATTTCGCAGGCCTGGGTATCGTGGTTGTGCCCCAGGCAATAAATGCACATGGTGTGTGGGTCAGTGCGCAACATCTTCTGCCCGCATGGGCACTGGCAGAACCCGGGAGCAGACTTGTCCTCCATTGCGGTCATGATCGAAGATCGTGAAGGAGAAACTCTGATGAGTTTAAATTTGAGGTTAGGAAGAAAATCCAAAGATTTGAATGCCAGAGCCTACTCAGTACTGGAGCAGTAAGGAAGGAACCTGCTTCTTCCAGCAGAAAGGAAGATCTGGTGTCATGGAGCAGAGCCGAGGGATATACCACCCGGGTGGGAGGAGTCAACTTTAAGACTTTCTGGCAACCCTTAAAGGGAAAGGACATTACCAGAAGTGTGGATAGAACAACATATCCACGTCCCTAGAACTAGTATTACATTCACAGTAGTTGCACACAGCCTACTACAGTATACATGGTTAGAAATAACCAATGTGTTGTATGTACAGTAGCTGTAGGCAGCCTACTACAGTATACATGGTTAGAAATAACCAGTGTGTTATATGTATAGTAGTTATAGACAGCCTACTGCCGTATACGTGAGTACAAACCACCAATATATAGTGTATGATGGAATGTTGTTACCAGCAGAAATCCATCACTTTCCAAACGTTGTTATAGTGTATGGTGGAACGTTGTTCTCGCTAGAAATCCCACCTCATTGAAAAGCTGTTCATCCACACTTAGCAAAATGAGTGGAATGCTGTTCTGCCCATACATGCAGAACAGTGTTCCATTCATTTAGAATTGAAAGCTTGAGCCGCGTTTTAAAAGCATGCACAGAAAACTGCCGTGAGTCACCATTATTTACGGGTACATGGTAACTGCAACAGTGGTTTTCTAAAAGGGGAACAGTTCATTTGCCATTATTCAGAATGCAGGATCAACCAGATATATAAGTTTAACTTACAGTTTTCACCATAGCATCCGTTTCTGTTCTCTCTAAGCAAGAGATCCCACCTCCATTTTTTAACCCCGCCCACACTAAAGCAGCAGCCAATGAGAGTGTGAGCTGCTGACGTAGGGATGCCCAGTCCCTAGCAACCAAACGACTCACCATTAACAAACGGGAGACAAGATTTTCTTTTCTGCATATAAATAACACATGTTAAAAGCCTACAAACGTTGTTAAAATAATTTTTGGGGTACCATGCACTATAAAAAATACTGTATGGGTAACCCAGTGCAGAACCAGTGTGTTCTGCCACCTTGGGGTCTGATTCTCATGGACCTCTCGAGCTGCGTTCTCAAGGTCACAGGGAATCAGACCCCTCTGTGGCAGAACACACTGGTTCTGCACGGTTACCCATCCAGTATTCTCAATATACTGCACTAGCGGCGTCGGTTCTATTTGTTATGCTGCAGTAGCTACATATGTACTGCAGCATAACAGAATAGAAATGTCCCTCACGCGTGGTGTAGCAGCGCCTGTTTGTGTAAAATCCCAAGTAGGACAGTTGCTGCCAGCAGTTTAAATCAGTAACGTAAAAACAAGCACTATAAAAATGGCAGCAGCAGTCTTCTCAAAAGAACTTACTGACTGAGAGAAATTTATAATCAAGCAAGAAAACCAGCGAACTCTAAAAAACAAACAAACTGTGATCTATGCCTGTTCCATAGCTGTACTCGCTTGCTTGTGGGTGGGAGCACTGCCGGTCACATGTCCATAGAGAACGTAAGTAAAGGCTCCATTTTTTATGACAAAATGAATTTTGTCTCTGAGAGTTTTTCTAAAATACTTTACTACCACTTGTTTTCGGGATCATAAACTATAAAAAATAATGAATGGTTACCTATTAGTTAACAAGCTGGTTAGTGCATCGAGAGGTTGCCATGGTGACCTCATGAAACTCGAGAGCATGGTTAAAAATAACCAAGGTGTTATATTCACAGCAGCTGTATGTAATCCCCAGGTGGTGCTATCCCAAGGGCTACTACCCCTGCCTGCTTGACTACTGACAGGTTGAGGGGCCTAGGTTCTATGGTGGGTGCCTCCACCCAGAGGTCAGGGTTTGTAATGGTTGGCCTAGTTTGGTCACAGCCCTCTGGGACACTGAGACCCCCTTCTAATCCCTCTAATGGCCCACACGATGCACAGGAGTTACAGTACCAATACCTCACATGTACACACTGTTCATTCATAAGGTACCACTTACCCTCGAGACTGATTTGCAGGTTCGTCTCTGAGGACCCCCTGAAAAATAAGGTTAAGCAGCATACACATGTAACCCCCCTGCAAATGGGGGTTCCCAAAAGACTTCCAGGAGCTTGCTTGAATGCTCCAAGCCTGAATGGTGTTTGGCGTTTAAGCCATTTATCAGTGAGTGTTTTAGAACCTCTGGTACTGTCTCTTTAAGAGCTGTCTGCTTGCAGACATAATTAGTTTGTATGGGGGACTGTGTGTTTCTTTGATTGAGTACCACCTCAGCTGCTGCCAATTCACTCCATTTTTGCAGTCACTAGGAGTGCAAAGAGAACCTATCTGAAAGATGTAACTGTTTGCCAGAAACCATTTAGAGTAATAATGAAATTACAGTTTGTCTAACCTGCTTTTTGCAGTCAGAACAGTGTCTGCCTAGTTCCCATTCTGGTTTTGAACTGCTGAACTGGACCAATCAGTGTGGGGTAAGCTAGCTCTAAAATGGTGCCTTGGACGAATCAGAACTTGGACTCATAATCTGAGCCAGCCACAAGAGGATTGTATGGGCAGTGACTCTGGGAGATGTAGTTTAGACTTCGGCGCCTTTTTGGACCAACAGGAACAGCCTATTGTGAGTGACAGCCAATCCAGTCAAGAACTGGGAGGAACTCAAAGGAAGTGCCCGGTTTTGTCTGTTGGAGTTTCAGTTGAGTTCTGGCAGTGAAGAAGGAAGGAGCCCTGTGCTTTTCAGTGCAGTTTTAGTCGGAAACGTGTGTAAGGCCCAGAGTTCGGGTCTGCAGCTTGTGTAACTGCTTATTAGGACTGAACTGCCCTGTAAGAGAATCAAAGGATATCTGAAGAGTAGAAACCAGGCTCACCCTGTAGAAGACTGGAGAAATTGCTGAATTGCACTCGGTCTGTCAGGAACTGAATCTGCTGTGTGTTCTCCGGTATTGTGCAGTAATTGCGATCGATAGAGAAGCAGCCTGCCTGGTATAGTACTTTCTGTTTTACCATATAAATGTGTGAAGAGGCTTGTGTACTCAAGTGAATCCTGCTGCCATTAAAGGACTTTTGCCTGTTACTGTTCACCATATAAATGTGTGAGGAGGCTTGGTTAGCTCAAGTGAATCCTGCTGCCATTAAAGGACTTTTGCCTGTTGCAGTTTGCCATATAAATGTGTGAGGAGTCCGTGGAGCTCAAGAGTAGCCCTGCTGACATTGAAGGACCCTATCTTGTTTGGAGGTCGTGAGTACTAATTCAGGGTCGCTTCCCTGTTGAATTGCCACATTGAATCCAAATGGAATCACTGTACTGCTGACTGTTTAAACTAATTTTTCTTTCTCTGTGGGAAAGGGCCCTACCAGCTGCCACGGTTTGGACTAGCCACTAGGGCTTGGGTACCCAGGGACAGTAACTGGTAGGGATAGGCCTGTGCACGAGAGCCATGAAATAGATGAAGTAAAGTGATAAGCTAATTAACCTGATTTCCCCTGTCCTTGTTATATTCCCCTAAATAAATCCGAGCTGCTTGTTTCAGCAAAGTTATACTGCCTGAGGTATTTGTCTATGTTAAAGTATTGTACTGTGATTGTTGCACTGTATCTTATTTTACAGGAGGTCCCAGTGCCTGAACCAGCCCTGGGGGTAAGTGTATACTGTGAAGGTAATTCTGATATATTGTGTGGGCCACTAGTGGGAAGAAAGGGGGGTTGCAGTGTCCCAGAGGGCTGTGACCAAGTAAGTTTAACTATTGCAAACCCTGACCTCTGGGTGGAGGCACCCGCCATTGGATCCAGGCCCCTCAACCTGTTAGTGGCAAATCAGGCAGGGGTAGTAGCCCCTGGGATAGCGCCATCTAGGGGTTACACACAAACCAATACAGTGCTTGGCATGAAGGTACTGACACTTCAGACAGTTTAAAGTTTAACAAAAACAACAAATCTGCTTTATTTAGGGAACAGTAACACAGAACGGGGAAATCAGGTTAATTAGTGGCATTAAATCACAGTACTGTGCACACATACAGGCTCTGAAAAGTCACACTCTGGGTAACCAGGTTGGGGGGGAGGCTAGCCAGGTCCGTTGCCCGGGGTTGGCCAGCAGGTGCAGATGGATACGGTCCTGTAGAAGAAAATATATGCACAACACCCAATTGTAATCCAGAGCCTGATGGCTCAGTCCATGAAGCAAAGACAACAAGAATTAGATGACACACTTATGATTGAAAACAGGATGCAGGGGAATACCCCAATTTGTACTCACAATACCCAAGCTGAGAGTTTTTCTAAAATACTTTACTACCACTTGTTTTTGGGATCATACACTATAAAAAATAATGGATGTTCTTCCGGATTGTCAAAACAGCAGGGCATGGAGACAAGGTCCTTGTGACGGGACCCAACTGCAGTTTATAGCAAACAGATTTAGTTTGAGACAAGCAGGGGTTTGCTTCCAGCTTCAACACACAGCACACAGCACAGGGGATTGGAAATAATGATTCCCCACAACCACTACGCACATTCATATGTAAAAGGAAAGTACTATAACAGGCAGCCTGCTCCTCAATCCCGATCGCAATTACTGCAAAATACCCAGGAGCACACATAGCAGCTTCAGTTCCTGAAAGACCGAGTGCGATTCAGCAATTTCTCCAGTTTTCTACAGGGTGAGCCTGGTTTCCACACTTCCAGTACTTCTTTCTCCTCACAACTTGGATTCAGTCCAAACTGGCACTCCTAAAGGCTGCAGACCTAAACTCAGTTTCACACGGCTTCCTGGCGAAACTATACACCGCAGTAGCACACAGCTCCTTCTCTCTTCACTGCCACAACTGATCTGATCTTTCCAGCCACAGAGCAGGGCATTTCCTTTAGCTCCACACTATTCTGTTGGGTGATCCAGCTGTCACTCACAATAAGACTCCCTCTGTTCGTAGAAAAAGGTGCCAAGGTCAAAACTACATTTCCCAGATTCACTGCCCATACAATCCCCTTGTGGCTGGCTGATTCGTCCACAGGCTCCATTTTAGGGAATCCTTAACCCAATTGGCCCAGCACAGCAGTTTACGTCCAAAATGGAGGGGTAACACACACAGAGTCCCAGCTGCAAGAAAGGCAGGTTAGACAAACTGCATTTTACTTAACACTCTAACTGGTTTCAGGCAAACAGTTACATCTTTCATTTAGGCTCCCTCTGCGCTCTTAGCGACTGCAGAAACAGAGCGATTTCTCTGCAGCTCGGGCGGGATTCGGGCATTAAATACACAGTCCCCCCATACAAACCAATTAAGTCTGCAAGCAGACAGCTCTTAAAGAGACAGTACACGGAGGCTCAAATAGCACTCTCTTGGAACTACATTTAAACAGCTCAGATGCCGAACACTGCCCGGACTTGGAGCATTCAGGTAAGCTCCTGGAAGACTTTGGGGAACCCCCATTTGCAGGGAGGTTACATGTAGACATCCTACCACAGTATACATGGTTAGAAATAAGCAAGGTGTTACATATACAGTAGCTGTACACAGCCTACTACAGTATACATTGTTAGAAATAACCAATGTGTTATATTCACAGCAGCTGTAGATAGCCTACTACAGTATGCATGCCTAGAAATAAGCAAGGTGTTACATATGTACAATAGCTTTAGACAGCCTACTATAGTATACATGGTTAGAAATGCTGTGTTACTCAATGGGCCCAGACCTTGCCTTAATTCACACAGCACCAAAACTGTACTGGCTGCAAAACTTGTTGGGGAATGTGAGAAATATCTAATCCTACTTACCTCAGATACACAGTGAGCAGGTTTCACATAACTCATTAAAATGGGTTAAGAGACAGCCAGGTCAAGAACAGAAAGGCATTTCACCAAAGGTGGTTACTTCTTTTCAGCGATTTTATATTCTCTAAAGCTTAGTTCCACCACATTCCTACACCTTGGCCTGGTATCAAGTTGTGAGTATAAATTAATTTAATAAGACTGTGACCCTTTTACCTTCCTGTTTTACTGAAAAAGCAGCTTTCTTTTTTCCAACTCTATTACATAAATCAAATAAAAAAGCGATTATATAGCGAACTATATTTTTTCAGATGCCATAAAACAAACATATCTAACAGGTGTATCTGTAAGCACTTAGCAGTCAACATGACGTCAAGGACTAACTGCTGATTTAATTGAAAGGGGAGCAGTCAGCACAAAGGGCTCCCACACGCATGTGTGGGGCTGGTCCCACTTTGCACTTTGTATGCAAAGACATTTTTATTTACTTACTATTTACTGTAGTATAGTAGCTTGTATCGGACATGTTCGAACTTTCATAATCTCTGATGAGATGTTCTCTGGGTCTCCTTTTCTCCAGGAGCGGAGTACAGTCCTGTGTGATGGTACTTTGCCCAGGGAGGACAGCAGGACCAGCAAACAAAAGATCAGAGTTTACAGTATATAAACTCTAACATGCACTGCAGGCTATTGAATCTCCCACTGCTGCCTTCTGCTCTGATTTCAGCTGCTAGTGATTCTGAGGTTTGCAGTAACAGAAGATGTCAGCCTAGAACTTAGCAAAATTAGTCTGGTGCTATCTACAATCCTATACTATACTATACCATACCATACCATACAATACTATATGGAAAGTAAACCAAAATGTTTTTGTACACAAAGTGCATACTGTGGCCAGACCCACACTTTGGTGTGGGGCCCTTGGTGCTGACTATTCCCCTTTAAAAACTGAGGGTCATAAACACTGCAACTTTATGATGGAGTTTCCCTCATTTATGTAACCCCCCTGCAAATGGGGGTTCCCAAAAGACTTCCAGGAGCTTGCTTGAATGCTCCAAGCCTGAATGGTGTTTGGCGTTTAAGCCATTTATCAGTGAGTGTTTTTAGAACCTCTGGTACTGTCTCTTTAAGAGCTGTCTGCTTGCAGACATAATTAGTTTGTATGGGGGACTGTGTGTTTCTTTGAGTACCACTCGCTGCTGTCAATTCACTCCATTTTGCAGTCACTAGGAGTGCAAAGGGAACCTATCTGAAAGATGTAACTGTTTGCCAGAAACCATTTAGAGTAATAATGAAATTACAGTTTGTCTAACCTGCTTTCTTTGCAGTCAGAACAGTGTCTGCCTAGTTCCCCATTCTGGTTTTGAACTGCTGAACTGGACCAATCAGTGTGGGGTAAGCTAGCTCCTAAATGGTGCCTTGGACGAATCAGAACTTGACTCATAATCTGAGCCAGCCACAAGAGGATTGTATGGGCAGTGACTCTGGGAGATGTAGTTTAGACTTCAGCGCCTTTTGGACCAACAGCAGCAGTCTATTGTGAGTGACAGCCAATCCAGTCAAGAACTGGGAGGAACTCAAAGGAAGTGCCGGTTTTGTCTGTTGGGAGTTTCAGTTGAGCTTTGGCAGTGAAGGGAAAGGAACCCTGTGCTCCTTCAGTGCACAGTTTTAGTCAAAAACATGTGTAAGGTCCAGAGTTCGTCTGCAGCTTGTTAGACTGAATCTGTCCTGTGAAGAGAATCAAAGGATATCTGAAGAGTAGAAACCAGGCTCACCCTGCAGAAGACTGGAGGAATTGCTGAAAATTGCACTGGTCTGTCAGGAACTGAATCTGCTGTGTGTTCTCCCTGGTATGTGCAGTACTATGATCGATACAGATGCAGCCTGCCTGGTATAGTGCTTTCTTTTACCATATAAATGTGTGAAGAGGTTTGTGTACCTCAAGTGAATCCTGCTGCCATTAAGTGACTTTGCCTGTGACTGTTTACCATATAAATGTGTGAGTCTCTTGGAGCTCAAGAGTAGCCCTGCTGACATTGAAGGACCCTATCTTATTTGGAAGTCGTGAGTACTAATTCAGGGTCGCTCCTGTTGAATTGCCACATTAAATCCAAATGGAATTACTGTACTGCTGACTGTTTAATTCTCCTTTCTCTGTGTGAAAGGGCCCCTACCAGCTGCCACGGTTTGGACTAGCTACTAGGGCTTGGGTACCCAGGGACAGTAACTGATAGGGATAGGCCTGTGCACAGAGCCATAGGTAGATGAGTAGAGTGATAAGCTAATTAACCTGATTTCCCGTCCTTGTTATATCCCCTAAATAAATCAGAGCTGCTTGTTTCAGCAAAGTTATACTGCCTGAGGTATTTGTTCATGTTAAAGTACTGTACTGTGATTGTTGCACTGTATCTTATTTCACAGGAGGTCCCAGTGCCGAACCAGTCCTGGGGGTAAGTGTATACTGTAAAGGTAATTCTGATGTATTGTGTGGGCCACTAGTGGGAAGAAAGGGGGGTTGCAGTGTCCCAGAGGGCTGTGACCAAGTTAGTTTAACTACTGTAAACCCTGACCTCTGGGTGGAGGCACCCGCCATTGGATCCAGGCCCCTCAACCTGTTAGTGGCAAATCAGGCAGGGGTAGTAGCCCCTGGGATAGCGCCATCTAGGGGTTACATTTACACTTCCCAATGTTATTGATCAGACCTCTTCCTATAATAGCTGTCCTCTACTTTTATAGCTACTGGTACTACCTTCAGTAACTTCAGCACTTGCAGCTCAAATCTGCTGTAGAGTAGGACCTTTTAGCAGCAAAAAAGTGTGCTCTGTTTCTGGAGGACTGGTTCTCCATACATTTTATTTGACGGCTTTTAAATCCTAACCAGCGGGGGGCAAGCATAGCTATTTTGGCTGCACAACACATCCACAATCTGTGAATAGGTGGTTTTGCAACCAAAATGGCACTCAAAATTATAAACCATTTTGCTGCAAAATATTGGCCTTGAAACTTTACCTAATGTGTTTATTCACAAAATTAATTATGAGTGAATACACCTGCAACTGTAAAAATGTTCTGTTTTTATTCTTTTTTTTGTTAACCAGTTAAGTCCACTAGGCAGAGGTGCCTGTTTTCAGGGGCAACCTGGGAGCACTGGAGAGGTTAGCTGACTTGCTCAGAGTCACACAGTATGCAAGTGGAGGTTGTGGGACTCAAACCCAGGTCTGCCGGAGGTGCCACGCTCATTCACAGCTCATTACTTTAGCTACTAGGCTATACTGCCAGCTCTATTCTATTCTACAGTAGTTATAAGAAACACGGAAACATGCCAGTTTAAATACTGTGTAGACTAATCTATGTCAGTGTCAGTGGCTCAGCGGGTAGCACACTCGCCTCTGAGGCCGGGAGATTAGAAGACTGTGGGTTCTATCCCTCCACCAGGCACTTGGGTTAAATCCCAATACTGACACAGTAGTACAGCATGAGGGGAGTGCTGCACTCCTGAGGTGCTGTCTTTTGGGCAAGACATTAAACCGAGGTCCCATCTGCCTGTTCTGGTTAAAGACCCCATGGCACTTCTCAAAAACAGTGGGGGAAGTTTTCCCGGTGTCCTGGCCAAATTTCTTCCATTCACTAAAAATACCACCAACAGCTTAATCTGGTTCAAGGTCTGACGGCATTCATCTGTATCCCCCTTCCCTGAGTCGTGCCTGAAAATAGGCAGAACTTGTCTAGTGTACTTACCCAGTCAACAAAAACTAAAAAAAATATAAAAATAAAAAAATTATCCAAAATGGATTTGAATGTCAAGTTAGCAAAAATATTTGGGACAGGTGTAGGACCTGAGTGATTTTTTTTTGATAAGAATTAAATTATTTCTTGGACCACATTTGGAAAAAATCTTAAATTTCAGAAGGTCAAAGCAGTTCTATACCTAACACTTTGTGATGTAAAACAATTATATGGCCCAATATGAAAGTACTGCCAAATTTCTGGCAATCAAAAGTATTTTACGGTATGTCCCAAAAGTTAATGTTATGTATAGTATTAGTAATTTATTCATTTAGATAGGTTATTTTCAAAAATTGACAACAAAAACAGACACGCTCACAATGTAAATCTTGTGCCACAGCAATAACATTCTTTATGCAGGAGAAACAGCCAGGTTCAAGGAATAAAAAGTATCTCTATCATATCCCTCCTCCCTCCTCTGTTTCAAGGTGTACATACTGAGGTCCTTTAGTCCCTCCTCATAGAGTTTTTGATGCAGGCCCTGCACCATTTTAGTTGCCCTCCTCTGGACCGCCTCCACTCTGTCTATGTCCTTCCGGAGATGTGGTCTCCAGAACTAGAAGCAGTACTCTAGGTGGGGTCTTACCAATGATCTATACAGAAGTAACACCCCCTCCCTATTTCTGTTGGTGATACCCCTTCCTATACACCCCAGCATCTCAACAGCCCACTTTACTGCCTTGTCACACTGCCTGATCACCTTTAGGTCGCCAATATGATTACTCCTAAGTCTCTTTCCTGCCTGATGGTTGTCGATACCACCCCACTCATTTTGTACTCCGCCCCAGGTTTCTGTGCCCTAAGTGCATTATTTTACAGGTTTTTTAAATTGAAACCTGGCTGCCATACTCTTGAGCACGTCTCTAGCTTTCTCAGATCTCTGCACATTCTTTTCAGCGCCCCCCCCCCCCCCGAGTGTCCACCCTACTGCAGATTTTGGTGCCATCCACAAAGATGCAGACCTTCCCTTCCAGCTCCTCTGCAGTCACTTATAAAGACATTGAAGTAGACCAGTCCTAGCAGTGATCCCTGAGGTACCCCGTCACTCCCTCCCTCATAGTGAACTCTGTTTAACACCATGCTCTGCTATCTATCCCCTAACCAATTTCTTATCCAGTTTTCCATCTTTGGACACACTCCTAAGCTACCCAGCTTGCTTAATAGTCTCCAGTGAGAAACAGTGTTGAAAATCTTTCTGAAATCTAGGTAGGCCACATCCATCACTCCACCCTGATCTATATCATTTGTCACAAGTCAGAGAAATCTATCAGATTCATTTGACATGACCTCCCCCATGTGAATCCAGGCTGCTTCAGGTCTTGTAACTCACTGAATTTAAGATATTCTACAATCCTTTCCTTCAGCAGTGATTCCATTACCTTTCCCACCACTGATGTCAGGCTGACTGGTCTGTAATTACCAGCCTCCTTCCAGCTACTACTTTTGTATAGTGGGACTAGAAACATAGACTTTGTCAGCAGAAAAGGACTGCTTGGCCCACCTAGTCTGCCCATTTCCCTACCTAGTGAATAAGCTGCAGATTCTAGATAACCAGCAGCCTACTTCCTCCTACCCCCACACTATAATTGCCTTATGTCTGTCCCATGCATTCTTGAATTCCTCCACTGTTTTTGACCCCACAACCTCCTCAGGAAGGCTGTTCCATGTATCACCACCCTCTCCTTGAAAAAAACTTTCTCACGTTGCCCCTGAGCCGCCATCCCCCCTCTATTTTCAAATTGTGCCCCCTTGTTCTTGCACACCTCTTTTTCTGAAATATGCTACCCTCTTGGACTTTGTTGATTCCCTTGAGGTACTTGGAAGTTTCTATCACGTCCCCTCCCTCCCTCCTTTCCTCAAGGGTATACATATTAAGCTCTCTTAGTCTCTGTTCATATGGCTTCAGGTGCAGACCCTGCACCGTTTTGGTTGCCCTCCTCTGTACTGCCTCCATCCTGTCTATGTCCTTGCGGAGATGGGGTCTCCAGAACTGCATGCAGTACTCCAGGTGGGGTCTCACCAATTGTCTGTACAGAGGTATAACAACTTCCTGCTTTCTACAGGTGATGCCTCTCCCTATGCATCCCAGAATCCCCCCCAGCCCTCCTTACTGCCTTCTCACATTGCTTGCCTACCTTAAGGTCATCTGGTATGAGTACCCCAGGTCTCTTTCCACTTTTGTTGTTTTTGGTACATTCCCAAAAATGTGTACTCTTTCCCTTGGTTTTTGTTTCCCAGGTGCATTACTTTGCACTTCTTTGCATTTGAACTAAGCTGTCATCCTTAGCATCCTTCAAGCATCTATACCTGAGTCTCTTCCCTGAAAAATGCAATTGCTTCCACAAGTTCTAGTTTATTCGCAGTTCTTTCCTTCCCCCTCTCAGGCTGCCATCATATCATGGCAATTCACTTTCCTAGAATTCATCTCCACAGATACCTCACCCCCTGGCTATAATCTTCTCCCATTAACTCCAGGCTCCTACCTTAGCCCTTATCACTGCCCTTCACCTCCCAGTTCTAGCACCAGCCCCTGCTCTATCATGCTGCACTCCTTCCTACCATGTCACTTGTCTCAGTCTATGACCACCTCTTTTCAGTCATCCAATCACTATTTCTCTTTGTCCGCATTGACTTCCCTTGGATCTTTGGAATCTTGGGTATATCATGTTGAATGTATGCCATGTTTACTGCCAATGTTGATATGTATATACTGGTTTACCTAGAGTGCATCTCATATGTTCCTACCATATCCTGTTATGTTTAAACAATTTCTGTTCTTGATTTCTGTATATAAGTGTTTTAATTATTCATGTACATATACCAATTATTGAACCTTGATTACTGTATATAAGTATATACGTGTTTTAAATCTTCCTATACATGTACCAATTATTGAACCTTGACCTTATCAGGTCCATCTTGCAAATGAGCTGTGCTCAATGATGTTCACCTGAATAAATAAAGATTTGATTGATTGATTGATTGTCATACTCTTGCCCATTGCTCCAACCTTGCCAAGTCTCTTCTCATCCTTTCCACTTCCCCCTTGTGTATCAACCCTGTTGCCAATCTTTGTGTCGTCTGCAAAGAGGGATACTATTCCTTCCAGCCCCTCTGCAATGTCACTTATATACTGTAGACATTAAAGAGTACCAGTCCCAGTACTGAACCCTGTGGTACCCCACTAGTGACTTCTCTTTCTCCTGAGTGTGCTCCATTTACTATTACCCTCTGTGTCCTGTTGTCCAGCCAATTTATTACCCAGGCTACCACCCTGGGACCCACTCCCAGGCTGACTAACTTATTTATTAATCTTTGGTGTGGTACGGTGTCAAATGCTTTGCTAAAGTCTAAACAGGCCATATCTACAGCCCCTCCTTGGTCTACTACTTTGGTCATCCAAACAAAGAAATCGATTAGAGTCATCTGACATGACCTTCCCACTGTGAATCCATGCTGCCTTGGGTCCTGTGCCCTGCTGGCCTCTAGGTACTCGACAATTCTCTCTTTCAGAAGTGATTTCATAATTTTCCCTACCACTGAGGTCAAACTAACAGGTCTGTAGTTTCCAGCCTCTGCCTTGCTCCCACTAACATTCACCTTCCTCCAGTTCTTGGGTACCACACCATCCTCCCATGATTTGTTAAAAAGGGTAGTCAATGGTGGCACTAGGGCTCCCCTTAGTTCTTTTAGAATTCTGGGGTGAATCCCATCAGGTCCCATTGCCTTATCCACCTTAAGTTTGGAGAGTTCATTCAGGACCTTTCTGTTGTGAATGGACTGGCATCAACTCCCCTACCCAGAGTGCTTCTCTTTTTTTGGTTTAGGTACCTCCCCCTCTTCTTTAGTGAATACTGAGCAAAAGTATTGTTCAGTATCTCTGCCTTCTCACTGTCACTCTCTGTCCACCCCCCTCCCCTTTATTAAGCCTCACTAACCCTCCCATGGTCTTTCTTCACTACCTAATGTATCTTTAAAAGGTTTCATTCCCTTTCTTAACTGATCTGGCTATTTTTTCCTCTGTTTGGGCCTTTGCTCTCCTGTCTTCCCTCTGCATTAACTGATACAGGTGTCTGTCCTGCTCCTTCTGTGATTCCTTATACTTCCTGAACGCTATTTTTTTCTCCCTAACCTTCCTTGCCACCTTTTTTGAGAACCATAGTGGTTTTCTACTTTGTTTTGTTTTCTTTATTTGTTTCACACAAAGGCTTGTTGCCTCTATGATGGCAGTTTTGATTTTTCCCATTGTTCTTCCACCCCTCCTTCCTGCCCATTTGCTAGTGCATTCCTTAGGCATTCCCCCATTTTGCCAAAGTCAGCCCTTCTAAAGTCCAGTACCCTCGCTTTTGTATGGCTTGATTCCATGGTTGTGTTTATCGTGAACCACATCCGCCCATCTCCAGTCCTCTGGAACCACTCCTGTTTTCAGTGAGCTGTTAAACAGAACTCTCAGAGGTGCAGCCAGTAGTTCCCAGACTTCCCTCAATACCCTTGGACGCACCCCACCTGGCCGCTTTGCTTTGTCCACCTTCAGATTAGCAACTCCTTATGGACTCTCGCCTCCACAAAAGAACTTGTATCCACCCTCCTGTTCCAAACCTTCTGTTACTTTTTTGTGGTCCTTCCCCTTCTCTTTCCTCTAAGAATGAATGTCTGCCTTTCCCTGGCCCCTCACTGCACTGGCTCCTATGATCCCACCCCTGGTCTTCCTCTGTTCAGTGACATACCTAAAATGTCTTCTTCCTTTTTGTTACCTCCTGGGTTATTCTCTCTTCAGTCTGCACCTTTGCACTCCTTACTGCTTTCCCTGCTTCCCTCTGTTACCCCGATGCACCTCCCTATCCTCCTCCCTCTGTGTCTCCTTCTACCTTCTGAATGCTACCCTTTTAGCCTTTATTTATTTATTTATTTATTTATTTATTTATGAGTTTAACCAAGAAGGCATACTGAGCAGTGTTGCTCAATTCCAGATGCGACCTGGGGGTCAAGACCCAAGACAATGGTACACACATTTGGTACAGAGTTATCAACGCAATAAATGGCCATCCACCGTACAGACAATCGGCAGATAGATACAGACAGTCAGAAGATAGATACAGGAACATTTTAGACGGTTACAGCTGAGCACAGAAACACAATTTTTATACATAATTTGACATTAGTTATAGCAAGAGCAGCAGGAGGAGAAGTGGGAGGTGAGTAGGCGATTGCGATGGCTGGGGTTGGGTGAGTGTCTTATATCAGCTGGCAGGGCATTCCATAACTGTGGGATGTGGAAGTTGAATGCGGCCTCACCTTTGGTGTTGCGCATAAAGCGAACGTGGGGGAGCCTGGGGTCAGTGCTTCTGAGGGATTAAGCGGGGTGGGGGTTGTTGTGTGAGGGTAGAGGCCAGGTATGGGGGTAGGGAGTGGGACCAAAATTTGGCTGCAAACCTAGCACTGTGGGTTGTCTTCGGTCTTGGAGGGACGGCAGGGCCAGGGAGCTATATAAGGTGCAGTGGTGGGTTGTTTGTGGGCAGTCGAGGATAAACCAACAAAAAGAGTGGAAAAGGGTGTCAAGGCTGGCCAAGGCGGAGGAGGGAACGATAGTATAGACTATATCGCCGTAGTCGAGTACTGGGAGATCATCTTTGAACAATGTACGTTCCTAGCTGGAGAAGGGAGGCAGCTTTTGTTCCTGTATAGGGCGCCGAGTTTAGGGAGAAGTTTCTTATGTACGGAGTCGATATGCATAGCGAAATCGAGGTGCTGGTCAAGCCAGATGCCTAAATATCTAAAAGTGGTGCATTGTTCCAGGAGAGTCCCATCCAGGGTTTTGAAGGGGTGGCAGCGGGCTTGGCGGGAGAGTCTTTGCTGTGAGCCGAAGGTTAGTGACATTGTTTTTTTAGGGTTTAGGAATAGTTGGTTTGACCTGAACCATTCCTGGATGGAGTTGAAATCCTGCTGAAGGAGATTTGCCACTGTGCTTGTGGAGGGGCCTGTGGCATACAGTACTGTATTGTCCGCATACATTTGTATGGATGCGAGGCGACAGGCTGATGGGAGGTCGTTTTGGAATATGGAGAAGAGCAGTGGGCCCAAGACTGATCCTTGGGGGATGCCAGCGGTAACTGGGAGGGGGTTAGAGATGTGTGAGGCAACTTTTACAGCCTGATGTCTGCCCACCAGGTAGTCGTGGAACCATGTGGTAGCTGGTCTGGAGAGCCCAGCTTCAGTTAGTTTGGAAAGAAGCAGAGTATGTGAGATGGTGTCGAAAGCCTTGGCTAAGTCTACAAAGATGGTAGAGGTGATGTGGCCTTTGTCCATGCCAGTGAGAATGTTGCCAGAGACTTGCAGCAGGGAGGTGATGGTTGAGTGAGATTTGCGAAAGCCGGATTGGAAGGGAGTGAAGAAGGAGGAGACATCCAGATGGGGAGAGAGTTGGGCGAGGACAAGACGTTCCTGCATTTTTGCCAGAATCGAGAGTAGGGAGATGGGGTGGTAGTTGCCTGGGGAGGAAGGGTCGCCCCCTTTCGGTAGGGGAATGACGGTAGCCCATTTCCATTTGGAGGGAAGCTTGCCCAACGTGAAGGAGAGGCTGAATAGTGCAGCTAGAGGGGCGGCTATGGCAGGGGCAGACAAGTATAACATCTTGGCATCCAGGGACATGGGACATTTGCCTTTGTTGGGGTTCAGAGAGCATAGGGATTTGAAAACTTGACTTGGGATATAGGGTGGAAGGAGAACTGTGAGGCTGTTGAGGCGCACTTGGTTAGGGGGTGGGGACATGGGGGTGGACAATGGAGGGTCGATAGGGAAGCGAGTCAGTGCAGCTGGAGAAGTAGGTATGAAGGCTTCATATCTCGCAGGGATCAGTGATGTAGGTGCCCTGAACTAATAGTGTTGGAGGTGGAGTTTGGGTGGGGGAGAACAGGGATTCAAAGCGATTTCAGAAGTTTGTCGGATTGGTTTATGTTTGTGCTAAAAGCCGATAGAAAATAGTTATTTTTGCCTGGCGAATGAGGTTAGTGCAGGAGTTGCGGAGGGCTCTGTAGGTTTGGAAGGATGCCTGTGTGCCCAGTTTCTTGTGGGCTTTCCATGCGTGATCCCTGGAGTGGCATTTGCTGATGATATCAGTGGAGATCCAGGGAAGGTGGGCGCCGCTGACTCTTTTTGTGTGCAGGGGGGCATGTTTGCCCCAGACTTTAAGAAATCTTTCCTTGAAAGTTTTGAGCGCAACGTCAACAGATGTAGCCACTGGGATGAAGGACCAGTCTACCTGGCCTAGGTCTAACACAAGCGACGCTAGGTCCAGGGAATTATATGGCCTTGTGCGCAGCGTCTTTGGGGGGGGGGGGAGCTGTAGGTCTGTGCACTTTCCTGATCAGGAAAATCATGTGGTGGTCACTTAGGGTGTCAGGGAACAGGCCCGCACGTAGGATCCTGTGGGGGTGGGAGGAGAGAGCCCAGTCCAGCAGTGAATGATTATGCATTTTGTGGTTTAACCTGGTGGGGTCTTCTATCAGTTGTGTGAGGTTTAGGGCCTTGATCTTGGTCTTAAGGTGGGCCTTATCTATGGCAAGCCAATTGTGGTTATAGTCTCCGATGGCGTGAAGCTCGCCTCCTATAGATAAGGACTGTAGGTTGGCCAGATGTGTAATGATGTCTGTTGGGGAGGTGCCGGGAGGGCAGTAGGTGCCTACAACGTAAACTGGGGTGGTGCATGGGAGCGATAGTTTGATTAGGAGAGAGTCTATGTGGGTTGGAAGTGAAGGAATCTGCACCATTGTAAACTGCAGACTGGTGGAGATGTACATGGCAGTTCCTCCTCCTCTCTTGTTCCCTAGCCTATCATGTCTAATGATTGTATAGCCAGGTATGGATACTTCAGCATCGGTATGTTGGGGTTTTAGCCAGGTTTCAGAGATGATGAGAATATCAGGGCGGTGGGTTAAGGCAATTGGTTGCAGCACAAAAATTTTATTTAGTGAGCTGCAGCTGTTGAGGTGCAGGAGCCTGAGACCTTTGGGGAATGAGAAAAGGGTGTGGGCGTTTGTGGAGGTGGGTCCTGGGTTAGTCTTGATATCCCCAGACAGGAGGAGTAGCAGTGTAATAAGCTGCTTGGTTTTAAGCCAGAGGTATTTAGTGCTGGTGGTATGTGTGTTATCTGAGGCTATATGCGGTGGGCAGCAGAGGGCTGGGATGTTGAGGACAGAATGACCAGGGAGAAAGGATGGGGGCAGGATGGTAGCACTAATGGGCCAGTTGTGTAAGTTTGCCAGGGCATGGGCATGTAGGAGGTGAGGGGCAGCATAGTTGTGCTGGGGGTCGAGGCATGGCGGGAAAAGAGGGAGGGGTTCCCTGTTTGGGAGGTCTTCTGGGGGTAGAGATGACAGTGGAGCCAGTGAGAGAAGTAGCAGGGGTAGAAAGTGCAACATCATAGTCAGAAGTAGTGGAGAAATGCTTTGTCCGGGGTAGCTGCCTCTAGTGTTAGCAGCTGATAAGCTGCAAATGGGAGAGTGGGCTGATAGGTTTTGCAATCACGGGTGAGTACTATAAAGCTAGGAGCTCACCAAGGGCGGTGGTGGGGGTGGCGGGGCCATAAGCACAGTTGAACAAAAAGGTCTCTGTGGAAGGCCGAGCCCTTGCAAGCACTATTGTTCAGTTCAAACTGTAATGGCGCCAAAACCGCGCTCCAACTTCAGCAGCGGGAGCACCTGCTTCGGGGGGAGGCTTCCTCGCTGCTGCTGCTGGCTGGGAAGGGCTGAATTTCACCTTGGAGCCCTCGCGACCCGAGTCCCGACTGCAGAGACAGGAGAGAGAATTTATGGTGAGCAGAGAGGGAGGAGCAATCACGAGCAGCTAAGTACTTTCTAATACAGCACAATTCATTCAGCACTTTTACCAGGGCACAGCAAGCTGTTTTCTGGGGATTTAATTACGACAAGATGCATTTTCAACATCTCAGAAATTCTAAAACAGCTCTATACTACGGGTGCAGCTACCTCTTTTTAGAACCATGGTGATCTCATTTTCTGCATGCTTTGGCTCACTTGTTTCACACAGAGGTTTGTTGCATTTACTATGTTTCTTTTTATCTTTGCCCACTCCACTATTCCTCCACCCCATCCTGGCCCCCTCCCCCCCAACCAGGTCATCCATGAGGCATTCACCCATCTTTGTAAAATCGGCCCTCCTGAAGTCCAGGATCCTTGCCCTTGTGTGGTTTGATTCTGCAGCCGTCCTTATATTGAACCACACCATATGGTGATTACTGGTCCCCAAGTGGCCTCCCACCTTGAAGTCTGCAACACTGTCCCAGTTAGTGAGCACCAGGTCTAGTATTGCCCCATCATGAGTAGGTTCACTGACTAGTTGCTTGAGGGATGCCCCCTTGCAGAGAGTCCTGGATGTCCCTGCTTCTAGCTGAAGCTGTTGCTGGGAGGCTCCAATCTGCATCTGGAAAGTTGAAGTACCCACGAGCAGCACCTCCCCTTTTTCTGCCATCTTGACACAGGCTTCCATCAGTACCTTATCTATTTATTTACTCCTCCTACACTGTAGGTCTGTATATCACTCCAGTGCGAATGGTGGCTCCATTACCCATCTCCAGGGTGACCCACAGTACCTCTGCCTCCCCAGGTATTCCTTGTATCTCCATCATTTTTATGCTTTCCCTTACATAAAGCACTACACCCTCTCCTTTCCTTCCCTTCCCCACACATCCTTCCTGAACAGTGTACAGCCTGGTATGGCCATGTCCCAGTCATGGTTTTCAGTGCACCATGACTCGATAATGGCCACAATATCCAGGTCAGCCTCTGCCATGATGGCCTCAACATCTGGAATCTTATTTCCTAGACTTTTAGCATTTGCACACATGACCTTCCAGATTTTGTTTCCATTTTGTTTGTTGTCCCCCTTTTTTCCCTTTTTGCCCTCCCTCTCTTTTTAATGCTCCTGTCCCCCCTTTATCTTTATCACCCTGCATCCTTTATTAATTTGCACCTGTGTGATTCCTCTCCCATTGGGTTCTCCTTACTCTTTACTTCAGCCTGGGGGGGCATAGTTTCTGACTCTCTGATAACTTCCACCATTCCCCCATGGCTAGTTTAAATGTTCATTGAAGTAACATTCAAGCCATCCACTGAGGACTGCGGTCCCCCTCCCGGATGGATGCAGGTCGTTACCCTTATACAGGCCCTTATCCTCCTAGGTGGATCCCCAGCCCCCAATACAGCCGAACCCTTCCTCTCTGCATCATTTCTTCTGCCATGCGTTAAAGCTCCTGGTGTGGAAATACCTCTCCTGTCCCCTGTTGTAGACAGGCAGCACCTCAGTGAAAGCCACTGAGTGAGCTACCTGTCTTAACACCCCTCCCCAGGCACTGAGAAAGCTACCTGTCTAAGACCCCTTCCCAGCCACTGAGCAAGCTACCTAAGACCCCTTCCCAGATATAGTGATAGATACAGTATACAACTTACAAGGAATTGTATGTTTACATAAGCATAAAAAAGTTTCATGTGCGAGGTAAGACCCAATGCAGGTGGTGTAGGCACAGAGACTCATGGCTGTTGTTACCTATGTTACACCCCTGAAATGATGGTAGCAAAGTTTATGTCCAGAGGAGACTGCTAAGACATCATCTGTAACTTTTGTACTGAAAGGCAAGTGGCAGTTTACAAGGTGTATTGTTTCTTGCAGGGAGTCCATACAGTCGGGCATCTGTGACTGAAGGCAAGGGACTCATGAGTTGTATTTTTGGGCGGGACCATCAGCTTGAGTTATCCAGTGCAGTGCAGGAGACCTGCAGATAAGTCTTGAGTGCTAATAAGAGGGGGCAATGCCTTTGACACAATTCAGGGAGAACAGGAAGAAGCACAATTTCCTCCCGTTACCCAGGAACAGCCAGTTTTATGCACTGTAAAGCTTACAGTGGTGAGTGTCATAAGGGCAGTTGAGTAGGGGCCTAGTT
The DNA here is from genome assembly GCA_016271365.2 of Neoceratodus forsteri. Taxonomy (NCBI): domain Eukaryota; kingdom Metazoa; phylum Chordata; order Ceratodontiformes; family Ceratodontidae; genus Neoceratodus; species Neoceratodus forsteri. The sequence continues at coordinate 1,871,965,120 of CM057456.1, read as the reverse complement.
AACCTATTGTAAAGCAAATCTAATTTGGACTTGCAGTCACCACAGAGGACGACGTCCACACAGTCGAAAGAAGGCAGTAGCACAGACTGGATTATTCTCTTACTTCAGGTCTGGGGCAGCAAGGATTTGTTTCTGAACAGGAAGCCAATCTTTGGGCTTAGGATTTTGACAAGTCTGTCGACATGAGTGTTCCCTGTGAGGAGAGAGTTGACCCAGAAACCCAAATATTTGTATTCACTAGCCACTTCCAGTGGGGATCTGTCTATGGTGGCAATGACTAGAAGAGCAGAGCCGACAAAGCTTCTCAGTCAGGGGGCAGACCCAGTTACAATGGGTTTGGTCTTTCCCACATTTAAAAGCCAGTTTTGAGCCAATAAGAAAGACTTACGGGTCATGAAATTCCTTTTGGAGAATGGTTTGCACAGCTCAGATGTTGGCTGCAGAGGCACAGAGCACAGTATCAGCAACAAACATACAAACATATGAACATACGAAGAAGCCAGCAGAACAAGGCCATTCGGTCTATCTAGTCTGCTCGTAGTGCAGTGTTCCTAACTTACATTACCGACCCTGCTCCCCCTCCCCAATCATCCCTTCCATACAGTACAGCTGGTAGTTCACCTCTCTGATATGCTGATCCAGGTATTTTATGTATAAAGAGAACAGTGAGGAGCCAAGTACTGAGCCTGGTGGTACACCTTTAATGACTTGGAGGGGATCAGACTCAGTGTCATGTATCCTTACACTCTGTGGTTATTCAGATAGCTGTTGAACCAGTTGGCTACCATTGAGCTCATGTTCAGCTCAGCTAGTCTGGCCACTAGTATTTTTTGAGCCACTGTGTGACAGGCTTTGGATAGGCACATGAAGACTGCGCCAACATCTTTTCCTCCGTCTATGGCCAAATGGATGTTATCAAGTACACTGGTTGCAGTAGTGACTGTACAGTGGCTTGCTCTAAAACATGACTGGTATTTGTCAAGCCACAAAGTTTTGTTCAGGAATTTTGATTATTTGTGTTATATATGTGCCATTACTCTGAAGACCACAGGTAGAGGGAGAGAAGTCTGAAGTTGTTTAGGTTGTTCAGGTCACCTCCTTTTGGATAGGCACCATGCTGGCTGTTTTCTAGCCAGAAAGAACACAAGATAGCTTTAAGAAGTGATTGAAGAGGTAGGTCGGAGGACTAAAAATGTCTAGGACAGCACATTTCATCAGTTTGGTGCCCAGACCATTTGGACCACTGCTTTTCCTGTAATTTAAATGGATTAGTTGGTCCAGGAATTCTGATGGCTCAGTTTTGAAGAAGGAAAAGGGTGGTCCTCTGGTTGCTGAGGCAGTTCAAAGAGAGGGAGCTGGTGATGTAATGAATGCCCAAGTTATCAGATGGAGCTCCTCTGGCATTCAGGATATCCACCTTAAGAACACTAGCAGCAGTGACACAGTGGATGCTTAAGCAGTTGGCAGTGTTGGGGGGAGGGGTGTGAGTGGTAGCCGGGCAAACCAAACAACAGATTCCTAGGGATGCTTCATGTGTCAGGGCCATTCAAACAAGGAACAGTTTCCCAGAAATTCTTAGTTGTGTTGATGTTGCTGGAGAATGCATGAGCAATAAAGGATCTCATAGTTTCTATGATGAGGATTACATAGCTGCTTTTGCTTTCCCTGTATAACTTCCAGTTGGACTGGCTGGCTGTTGAGACACTGAACTTTGTGCCAGGCTTTTTCTCTAATCTTCCTGAGCCATAGTATGTCAGAGGAGACTAGGGTGCAGAGTTTAGCTTCACCTTGCAACACTTGAGAGGGGCACACTTGTTGCAAATATCTAAGAATTTGTGAACAAAGAAAGACCAGATGTCATCCAGGTCAGGTATAAGCTCTAGCCTGCTCCAGGGGACAGCCACCAGATCAAGTACAGCTGAGAACTTCAAAGTTATTGTAGACCTGTATTTAATCAGTTTTGGGGGTGTCATGATTATGTAGCTTCTCTCTTATTAAGTAGATGGCAGCATGATCACATACAAGGTTGGGTAGTATACCAGCTGCTGAGAACTCCTGGGTTCTGTTTGTGAGAATGATATTCAGGTGAGAAGAGGCATTTAGGTGAACTGTATTGTTTCTAGCTGTCTGGGAATGACTCAATTAAGATTCACCTCTAAGGCCAGCTCTTTTATGACTTTAAATTTGTCTTGGCTCCATCAGTCCATATTGAAGACACCCTGGATTGAGAGCTTGTGGAATGGAATGCATGATCCGAATAGGACCCAACATGGACAGATTAGTAGCTGGGTATCTAGGAGGCCTGTAACAACCAGCAAAAGTTATCTCACTTGGAAAGATTTCATAGCAGACAGGTTGGGGGGGGGGGGATTTGTTAAAGTAGTAAATGAGCAGCACTCCTCTCCTTTTAGCCGCTGTCTTGCCTGTAGAATGCATAATTATCAATAGCCAGCATGATGTTGGGAGTAGTGTCTGACAGCTAGGCCCCAGCAGGGGTGTAGTTTTTTTTCTTTTACGGGGGGGGCAAAGTAACAAAAAAGTCCTGGTTTTCACATATCATGATAGTGAAGAGGCCGGGGGTCCACAGATCTTGCTGGTAATACCATGTGAAAATGATGCTGCACTGCCCGTCCCATAATAGTGCGCTTATGTACAATAAGTTTCCAATGTCTACACATCAAATGCCCAGTGCTTTTTATATAGGCAGATTCTATTACATCACTGGGCAGCGATACGGACATTAGAAACTTTCACTACATAAGGACAGTAGTAAGAGGCACATAGTGCTCTATTAAGGGACGAGCATTGCATCATTTTCTCACGGTATTACCAGTGAGATCTGGTGGGGGGAGGTGGTTAAGAAGCATCATAATTACAATGCTGTGCACATCAGAGGTTTACTAGAATTTTGTTTTCACAAGTGCTCAGGTAATAAAAGTAATAATTGCATATGGTGCGTACAGGAGGGAACAGAGAGGTGAAAGTGAAACTCTGACTTGTACAGCCAAAAAGCAACCTTAACTTTCCACCACACATAATCTAGGTGACCCAACTTAGTTTAACTGCCCTACCCGCACCACACCTGCACCCAGTAACTGTAACCAGCATTCCACAATCGCCAAAAAACATAACAGAACATGTGCAAACTAGTTTCTTTACTTGCATAACAAAGTAAGGCATTAAATAAATGCGTCCATTGCTCTGGTGATGGTGAGGCGTGGTGTACAACAGGAAGGGTCAGTTTTGCACATTTACTGCTATATCTGGAACACTGACCCACCGGGTACAAAAAGTGTCAATAAAAATCAAACAATGGTGCCTCATATTGTTCAGCCGAGTACAAATTAATAAAACAGCTGTAACTGTCCGTTCCAATAACCTCCAAAACAGTACCCACACAGTAGTGTCCCAAACAAAACAAAACCACATGCAACAGAAGGGAAGAAGACTACAGAAACAGTAAACAGAAATACAGTACCACCAACAGCCTAATGTGGTTGAAAGAAATCATGTCAGTTGACAACCATATGACACCCCCCCCCCGCCTCCCCCTCACCAGCCGAGGGACAAAGGCAGGCAGAATAACCAGAATTGTCTATGTCTAGTCCTCCATTCCTCCCAGATGATAACAAAAACACAATCAAATCACACAGCAGTGCTCACTGAGATGTAAAACGATCCTGGGCCATAGTTTTACAGATTCAGAGTTTACTACAAAACTAGTCATTAAATATTTCCATGTGTTAAACAGCTCATATCAGGTGCGAAAGAAACCTATAGTGCCATATGAAAAGGTTACTCACCTGTAACAGTAGTTCTAGGAGTGGTATATGTTGTTCATCCACATTCATTGGCATGTCCCCTTCTACTTTAACTTGGACCATAAGTCTTCAAGCTGGCTCCTTCCACCAATCCGGACGGTATATACCTCAGCTCCTCCCCATGATTCCAGATCTTAGCCAGCTGGAAGCCAGGTGTTGTGCGTCCGCAGCCGGGGAGGTTGGGTAGGTCAGTGTGGATGAACAACATATACCACTCCTAGAACTACTGTTACAGGTGAGTAAATAAAGGTTACTCACCCCGGCAAGATTTAAAGCAGCAAGGAACCTGCCGGACAGTGTGGATGAACAACATATCCATGTCCCTAGAACCTGTTCCTGTCGCTAGCCTTGCTTGTAGAGTAGAAAGCAGCTAACTAAAAGAAGCTACATTTTCTTGTTAATTTAAAACTTATATCTCAGCAGGAGTCAGTGTCAGTTAAGATTAAGTAGACAGGTAACTTTATTAGAAGTAGAAGGGGTCTTATTTAGGGTTAAAAAAAAGAAGAAAGAAAGTCAGTGTGTGTTCTGTGCAGGGAAGGGTACTGTATCAGGTGACTTTGCTAAACCAGTAGGAGGAAAGAGAGCTTACCTGGGGGTGTGGTTTAGACACTAGAAAAGCAGGTGAGTCAAATTACAACTTCCTGTTGCTAGCCTTTTTTCTTACTAATTGCCCTCCATCCCACCCAAAGCCAGTTCTACTTTTATAGCCACTGGATTTGACTGTCAACAGGAACTTCCTGTTTGGCAGGAGGAAGGAAAGGATCAAAGAGAAACATTGGTTTTGTCAACCCTAAAGAAAAAAAAGTAGCTCACTCTCCCCCCCTAGCTGCTGGTGGTCTGATATTGAGCAAGGAAGAAGGAGGCTACTGTAGAAGATAGGAAGTTGCTGTCCCAGAACAGGAAGGGTCAGAGTTGTAAGGAGAGGTGAGAGTAAGCATCCAGAGAAACAGTAGAGAGGACACAAAATAAGACATGAAAGGAGTGGTGCAGTGCAATGGCTGTGGGGCGGCAGTGTTACGGGAGACATTCTGGAGGCTGCGATGCTGCCCTATTTGCAGGTACCTCTCTGGTCTGAGAGAGGAGGCTGCCCGTCTCCAGGCTGCCCTGGCTATGATTCGTGAAACCTCCTCCCCCACCCAGGGACCACCAGGGCCAATGCCACTACCTCAGAGGTTGCCAAGAAAGAGGAGAAGCTGGACCAGGGTGGGCTCAAGGAGGAGAGGGTGGAGGAACAGTGCTGTATCCTCCAGCTGTACCTCTCCACAATTCATTCGCTTCTTCTGGTGGATAGTGGTTCCTCTATGGAGGCACCTGCAGTGGAGACCAAGGAGGATGCTGGGAACCTTCACAAAAGAGACCCACAGGAGGGTGTGCAAGGACCCACAGGGAAGGAAACAACTCCTGGTGGGGGACTCAATCATTAGGGGGTAGAAATGGGGAGGAAGGGGAGGGAGGTAAGGTGCTCTCCTGGCCCACGGCTTGAGGGACAGGAAGCAAATCCTCAGGATCGTGGGAGGAGCTGCACCCAGGGAGGAGTTGATGTCATTGTCCACCTAGGGACAAATAACCTGGCTAGGAATGGGATCAGAGCAGTGCAAGAGGAGTCTATAGAGTTGGGAAGGGGCCTTAGACAGGTAGCGCATACGGTAACCTTCTCGGAGGTGCTGCCTGTCTATGGCAAGGGAGATGCTAGGGCACTTCTCACCAGGGAATTCAATGAGTGGTTGAAAAACTGGTGTGGAGCTCAGGCGTTTTGGCTTCATTGGGGACTGGGGAGCCACCTGGAGGGATGCAGACCTATACTGGTGCGATGGTCTACATCTACCCGGGGGGGAACCAGGATCCTAGGTGAGAGGTTTAAATGCTTCATTGGCAAGCATTTAAACTAGCCAAGGGGGGAGGCACTGAAAAGGAGCAGGGAAATCTGAGCCTCACCCCACAAAACATGGTGATTAGTGAGGTAAACATCAAGGTACAGAAGTTATTAGGGAGCAAAACAGATTTAAATGTAAAAAAAGGCAAAGACAGTAAGGACAGAAATGGGGCTAAAAGGGGTAAGGCTATTAAAAAGTGCAGGGTGATGAGTACCAATGCCCGTAGTCTGTGTAACAAGCTCCCTGAACTAGTGGCCTTGATGGAAGAGGGTTGCCTGGATATTGTGGCAGTCACAGAAACATGGTACACAGAGAACCATGACTGGGATGTCAACATACCAGGATACAGAATCTACAGGAGGGACAGGGGGGGTAAAAGAGGAGGAGGGGTAGCTCTCTATGTAAAGGAAGGGATCAAAGCAACAGAACTAAAGAGTAAACAGGGAGCAGATGAGGCACTTTGGGTCACCCTGGAGACAGGAAATGGCACCACAATCCGCATGGGGGTTGTATACAGACCCCCATCTCAGGGGGAGGGAATGGACAAGGAAATGATAGAAGGCTTTCAGAATGGCAGAAAAAGGGGAGATATTGTTGATGGGGGACCTGAATATGCCAGATGTTAACTGAAGCACCTTTACTAGAGGCGCATCCAAGAGCAGGGTCATTCTTGATGCCCTACAGGGGGCATGCCTCAGACAGCTAGTATTGGAACCCACTCGGGAGGGAGCAATCTTAGACCTGGTATCTCAAATGGTGATGGAGAAAGAATCTCAGATTTAGAAGTGGGTAGCCATCTGGGAACAAGTGACCACCAAACAGCGTGGTTAACGATAAACACAGCCATACAATCACGCCATACAAAAGCAAGAGTACTGGACTTTAGGAGGGCCGACTTTGGGAAAATGAGAGAGTGCCTCAGAAAAGCACTAGCAAACAGGCAAGAAGGAGGGGTGGAGGAACAATGGGGAGTGATCAAAACAGCCATCACAGAGGCAACAAGCCTTTGTGTAAAGCAAATCAATAAAACACAACGAAGGAAAAAAACGCTATGGTTCTCAAAAGAGGTGGCAGGGAAGGTTAAGAAGAAAAGGACAGCATTCAGGAAATATAAGGAAACACAGAAGGAGCAGGACAGAGAACTTTATCAGTTAAAGCAGAAAGAGGCTGGGAAGGCAGTCAGAATAGCAAAGGCCCAAACCAAGGAAAGGATAGCCAATTCTGTTAAGAAGGGGCATAAGACCTTTTATAGGTACATTAGGGAGCGAAGAAAGACCAAAGGAGGGATACTGAAGCTTAATAAAGGGGAGGGAATGTGGGTAGAGGGTGACAGTGAAAAAGCAGGTATACTGAACAAATATTTCTGCTCAGAATTCACAAAGGAAGAGGAGGGGGAATTACCTAAACCAAACAAGAGAAACACTCTGAAGATGGGGGTCGATACCAGTCCATTTACAGAAGAAAGGGTTCTGAAAGAACTGATAAAATTGAAGGTGGACAAAGCAATGGGGCCTGATGGGATTCACCCAAGAATTCTAAAAGAACTAAGGGTAGAACTAGTGACACCACTGACTACTCTCTTTAACAAATCATGGGAGGATGGGGTGGTATCCGAGGAATGGAGGAGGGCAGATGTGATTCCTCTTCACAAAAGTGGGAGCAGGACAGAGGCAGAAAACTACAGACCAGTTAGTTTGACCTCAGTGGTAGGGAAAATGATGGAATCATTTCTGAAGGAAAGAACTGTTGAGTACCTAGAGGCCAGTGGGGCACAGGACCCAAGGCAGCATGGATTCACGATGGGAAGGTCGTGTCAGACTAATCTAATAGATTTCTTTGACTGGGTGACCAAAGTAGTAGACCAGGGAGGGGCTGTGGACATGGCCTACCTAGATTGTAGCAAGGCATTTGATACAGTCCCACACAAAAGATTAATTCACAAGACAGCCAGCTTTGGAGTGGGTCCCAAGGTGGTAGCCTGGATAAAAAATTGGCTAGACAACAGGACGCAAAGGGTAGTAGTAAATGGAATACACAGTGAAGAAAGGAGGGTTACTAGTGGGGTACCGCAGGGTTCAGTACTGGGACCGTCCTTTAATGTCTTTATAAGTGACATTGCAGAGGAACTGGAAGGAAAGTATGTCTCTGCAGATGACACACAGATCTGCAACAGGGTTGATACACAAGATGGAGTGGAAAGGATGAGAAGGACTTGGCAAGGTTGGAGGAATGGTCAAATGTATGCAGCTCAGATTCAATGCAAAGAAGTGCAAGGTAATGCACATGGGAAACAAAACCCAGGGAAGTGTACACAATGGGGGTGAGATACTGACAACAGTAAAATAGAAAGGGACCTGGGGTAATTATATCAGATGACCTAAAGGTGGCAAGCAATGTGAGAAGGCAGTAAGGAAGGCAGGAGGGATACTGGGATGCATAGGAAGAGGCATCAGTAGTAGAAAACAGGAAGTTGTTATCCCTCTGTACAGACAGTTGGTGAGACCCCATCTGGAGTACTGTGTGCAGTTCTGGAGACCACATCTCTGCAAAGACATAGACAGAGTGGAAGCTGTCCAGAGGAGGGCAACCAAAATGGTGCAGCGTCTGCACCAGAAGACATATGAAGAAAGACTAAAGGAGCTTAATATGTATACCCTAGAGGAAAGGAGGGAGAGAGGGGACATGATAGAAACTTTCAAGTACCTCAAGGGAATTAACAAAGTCCAAGAGGGTAGCATCTTCCAGAAAAGAGATGTGCAAGAACAAGGGGAACAATTTGAAGATAGAGAGGGACGGCTCAGAGGTAATGTGAGGAATTATTCACTGAGAGGGTTGTGGATGCATGGAACAGCCTCCTGAGGAGGTCAAGAACAGTGGGGACTTCAAGAATGCATGGGACAGGCATAAGGCAGTCCTAGTGGGGGGTAGGAGGAAGTAAGCTGTTGGTTAACTAGGATTTGCAGCTTATCTGTTAGGTAGGAAAATGGGCAGACTAGGTGGGCCAAGCGGTCCTTATCTGCCGTCAAATTCTATGTTTCTATGTTTCTAGGAGCATGGATATGTTGTTCATCCACACTCATTGGCAGACTCCTAGCAGTTCTATGGGAGGAGGGAGGCAAGGTGCACAACCCCTACTTAGGGAACAGAGATTGGAGAACTGAGGCCCCAAAACCAGCATCCCGGCATGACTCAAGGTTGATGTGATAATGGGTGATGAAGGTGTGTGCTGACTTCCAGGTAGCAGCCCTGCAGATTTCCTGGATAGGAACGTCCCTAGAAGCAGCCACCGACGCAGTGGTATGGTGGGTGGAATGAGCCTTAAGCCCTATGGGAGGCTCCCTACCCGCCAACCTATAGCAAAGATCAATGCAGGAAGTGATCCACCTGCTAATCGTCCGCTTGGCTGCAGGTCTGCCAGATGCAGCTTCAGCGTAGGTGACAAACAGCTGGTGAACCTCTCCCCAAACTTCCACTGTACTCTCTTTGTAGTAGGTGAGCATTCATCTCAGGTCCAAGGTATGGAGCCTGTATTCGGCCTCCGAGGTGTAATTGGGGTAAAACACCAGCAGAGTAATCACCTGGTTAAGGTGAAACTCCAACACCATCTTCGAAAGGAATTTCGGTCAGGGGCGTAGGGCAACCTTGTCCCTGTGGAAGACCAGGTAAGAAGACTCAATAGAGAACACCTGTAACTCCCCAGTCCTTCTGGTTGATGTGATAGCCACCAAGAAGGCAGTCTTCCATGACAAATGTGAGATGTCACACTTGTGCATCAGTTCAAATGGCTTGCCTATGAGTTTTGCCAAAACCAGCAGTAGATCCCATGGAAGTGGAGGTTCACACACCGGAGGGGATATGTGATCTAGGCCTCTGAAGAAGCACCAGACCACTTTCTCCTGTGCCACTGACTGCTGACCGGCCTGAGCCCGAAAAGTAGAAATGGCTGCCAGATGTACCTTTAGGGTCGTTGACCGAAGTCCCTGTTGGGAGAGGGACCAGAGATAGTCCAAAATGCTAGCCACCGGACAGGACGATGTGTCCAACCCTTGTCCTGACACTAAATGGGAAATCTCTTCCATTTGAAGGCATAGCATTTTCTGGTCGATTCCTTATGGGAAGCTTCAACAACGTTGAGGACCTCATCTGACAGACCCAAGGCCTGGAACTCTAGCCGCTCAGAAACCAGGCTGTCAGGCGCAGGGACTGAAGGTCCGGATGGAGAACCTTCCCCTGATTGATGGAGATCAAGTCCGGGCATGCTGGAGGCTGCCTTGGGAGCCTGGAGCTGAGGCTGAAGAGATCTGGATACCAGAACTGGTGTGGCTAGTCTGGGGCTACCAGGATCATCTGCGTCTTGTCCCTCCTGACCTTGATGAGCACTTTGTGAATCAAGGGGAGTGGAGGGAAGGCGTAGAAGTGGCCTGGGGTCCACGGCCTTGAGAAGGCATTCCCCTCCAGCGAGCCCTGCTGAGAGGGGCGGGCATGATACAGCCTCAGCTTTGCATTCTCCCTGGAAGTGAACAGGTCCACCTGCGGGGAGCCCCAGTGGGAGAACAGATCTTGCACTACCTTCTGGTGGAGAGACCGCTCATGAGATGCCTCACCAAACCAGCTGAGGGCATTGGCCCACTGATTCGAGGCTCCAGCCACGTGAATGGCTAGGAGATTTGCCTCCAAGCTGAGCACAAGTGACGATGTGCAGAGATATTCCTTGCACAGAGGCAAGGAGTGTGTCTCGCCCTGCTTGTTGAGATAGTACATGGTCGTGGTATTGTCAGTCTGGACCTGGACCACTTGACCCCGAATGAATGGAGAGAACACAGTCAGGGCTAGCCAAACCACTCAGAGCTCCAGCAGGTTGATGTGATGTCAGGACTCCTGAGGAGACTAGAGACCGTGGGCTCTGTGCTCCCCAGGTGGGTACCCCAAACCGTCAGAGAGGTGTCGGTCATCAGTATGACCATCGGCTTAGGGCAGACAAATGGGATCCCTTCCTACAGATGAGCTGGGACAAGCCACCACTGGAAGCTGTCCCACATCCTTTGGGTCACAGAGACCAGCTGGTCAAGATGACCTGAGCGATGAGACCACTGGCTGGCCAGTTCCCACTGGAGGGAATGCATATGCCAGCGGTTACATTGGACCACGCTGGTGCAGACCGCCATGTTGCCCAGAAGATTCAGAAAGTCCCAGGCAGGGAGCAATTGCCCAACCAGAAATGACTGGGCAAAGGAGGAGAGCGTCCACCCTGTCTGCCAGGAGCCGAGCTCTGTCCCGATGAACTGAATCACCTGCGAGGGCATGAGTTCTAACTTGGCCTCGCTGATAAGCCCAAGGTTGAAGCAATCCTGGAGGGCCAGATCCCTGGCAGGGCCGGCCTTAACCATTCTGGGCCCCTGTGCAGCCCCCCGTGTTGGGCCCTACCACTCCATTCCCTGTGGCCCCCCCTCACATCCAACATTTACACCTAACTAACCATCCTGTCCTGTACTAATAAAGCAGTACCAAGTCTGCTAGTTTAACCAGCCTCTTCTAATTACTGTCATTGACTGCATTGAATTATTTTACTTCACCATTGGAAATGAATCTCACTGAGCCTGGAGCAAGAACTTATGTACAGTACTACTACCATATTCTTTTCTGTAAGGACAGGGACATCATCACCGGACACTCACACTTCTGATACTCAGATTTGCAAGCAAGTTAAACAACTTAACTTTTCTAGAGCTGTGAGTGAGAGCGAATAGAGAGGATTATCATGGGACACCCGTAAGGTTGCCACCTGTCAGTTTTTTTTTTACCTGGTGATAAGGTTTTCAGGGTCCCTATCAGGAAATCCAGTTTTGCTCTGTACTAGTCAGGTTTTTGAGCCATTTTGAGTGCTCACATACTTTTGAAATGGATTTTGTCATACCATTCATTGCTTCAGCTACATGTCCAGGTTTCAAACAGGTTCTCTTATCAATATATCTCTTTGTTTGTGAAAGCAGTCAACCTGGGAGGTGTAAAGTATGGCCATTAACACCATTAGCACTTACTTAACCTACTCTTTTCCACTGCAGGAAAGCTGCCCACACCTTTTGTAATAGTAACAGAGCCAGTTGTCTTCCACTTTCATTTGCTGGTAAACATTTTCATCTCTAAAAAAATGTAGGCATAAAGTATGGGCCCCTAAGGTGCAGGGGCACAGTTTGCACCTAGCTAAGGCTGGTTCTGATCCCTGGACCGCTCCACCTCCAGCCTGGACGGACCTGCTATCAGCCAATCATCCAGGTAAGGGTACACCAGGACCTCCCTCAGGAAAGCCGCCACCACTACTATGCATTTGGTGAAGACCCTGGCGCTGAAGAAAGGCTGAAGGGCATGGCTAGGAACTCATAGAGGGTTCCCTTGGCTCATAAATGAAGGAACCAACGGTGGGACGGACGGATTGGGACATGAAAGAACACGTCCTGGAGATCTAGGGAGCAGCACCACATGTCTTGCTCCAAGGATGGTATGATCTGAGCCAGAGTTACCATCCAGAAAGTGCGGGACCTGAGGAACTTGTTCAGGTTGTGTAGTTCCAGAATGGGGCGCCAGCCCCCCATCTGTTTTGGTACCAGGAAGTATCTGGAAATGAACCCTGGGTCTGAAAGAGGGTCCACTACTCTGTGCACCACTGCCTTGTGGAGGAGCTGAGCTATGTCATCTTGGAGAGCCGACTGAGTGACTGTGAACACCAGATCCCCCAGCAGGGTGTGGGCTCGAGATGGAGGGACCTGCTCGAATTCCAGAGGCAGGTCTCGACCGACCACTTCCAAAACCCAATGGTCCGTGGTGATAGTGGACCAGGCGGAAAGAAGTGGCTGAGCTAGACCACCATGGGAGGTCCCAGTGGAGGTGTGACAGGATGGGGGAAGACACCCTCCAACCCGTCCATGAGCAGGCTTGGAGCAGGAGGACCCAGCAGAGGGGCTGCTGGGACCTTTCCCTCTGGGCTTCCTGAATGAAGAGGCCACAGATTTGGTCCGAGGTCACCAAGTTTGAGTCTGCTGGCCCTGCTGCTGCTGCTGGGCTGGTCTGGCCACAGGAGTGGACGAATGAAAGGGCTTGCGGTTCTGACGCTTGGAGCCCTTGTCCTTCTGAGCAGATGTGATGGAGTCCAAGGTGACAGGTGGCCCTCCACACTGAGCCCGAACAGGTCGGTGCTCAAGAAGGGGACATCTGCCAGTTTGTGTTGCATATCAGCCTTAAGGTCTGAGATGAGCAACCAAGCCCTCCGGCACATGGCCACTGCAGCCACAGCTGAACAGGCACAAGAGTCAATAATGTCCAGAGCAGTCTGGAGTTGTTGCTTCGCCACTGCCCTACCACTGTCCCAGACCTACTTGACTGTGGTCTGTAGGTCCACTGGGAGATGAGGAATCACCTCATCCAGGGAGCCCAAGAGGGAATGTGAGAAGTGTGCCATGATCACAGCCGAGAGCTGGCCTGGCAGAGGCCGAGAGAGGAAGCTGTGTAGACTTTTTTCCCAGAGTGATCCAACTGCTTGGATTCCTTATCCAGGGGTCTGTCCACATCCCCTTTATTGCTCGAGCGCCGGAAGACAGAGCCTGCCACCAACCCCACCGCTGACGGGTGTTTCAAGAACCCCAACAGGGCTGGCTCAGTGGCATTGAGGGTTGAGGTGCTGGACGCCACACCTCTCGCTATGCCGGTGACCCTAGTTCAGGAGCGAGCTCGGCGCCGGGGGTTGACTAGGGCAGGTAGAAGACTGAGCATCCACTGGGCTGCTATCCTCCCTGGGGGGAAGACGGGGGACCGCCCAGCATGCCAGTGGCTCCTGGTGGAGACTGGGGGCACTGCAGCATGCAGGGCAGCACGTACTCAGCGTGGCTGCTGCTTGCCAGGGTTGCCGTGAGCTGTTGCGTCAGGACGTGCTCCATGCATGGGAGGGGGGAGCAAGCACCAGAACACGGAAAAGCCCCATCTTTGGGGTAGGCGACGGCACCTGCCCCCATGCCCATGGCTGGGGTCCATCCTGCCTGGCCTTCCCGGTTCCTCCACCCAGGTCCTCGCCCACAGCCAGTGACTGACTATAAAGAGCACCCAAAGAGGAGGGGTGGCCCCATTAAGCTGGGGTGCCGACTATGGGAGGAGAGAGGAGGCACAGGTCGGAGGACTTCAGGCAGGGCAGGAACAGGCAGGATGCCTGAGAAAGGCCCTGCAGACTGCCACTGGAGGGAAAAATAATTGGAGGAAAAAAAAAAACCCAACAGGGACCCCATAAGGACTGCATACTTGTGGGCCATCTGGGCAGAAGGCACAGGACAAGATGCAGGACGCTACCACAGATCCAAGGCTGGGCCCACAATGGCCTCAGCCACAGTACAGGCCTCCATCAGACTATAGCCTTTGTCCAGAATATCTGTAAGAGGATATCTGGCCCATTTCTGAATGGGCTCGAGCTCCATTCCCGTGGACTCGGAAATGTGCCGACAAATGCCCATCAACGAGGTGGGGACTCGTCAGCAGAAAGACCCCCAGCAGAATCAATGTCGATGGGATGGGAGAGCAGTGAGGAGTCTTCGGACTCTGAGGAGTCCTCAAAAAGCGGGTAACCACCAATGTCACTCTCAACCCGCCTTGTGCAGTCCTGCAGTAAGGGTAACCGACAACCGATGGGGCAAACCTTGAGCCGACCAAGATTCCTTGGTCAGAGCCCCGGACTTCGGTTGTTCGGGCAGCGGCTCCACCTGGATCGGTACAGTAGCCAGCTTTGGCTGAGCCGGCGGGGCCTTAGCCGGCACCTCCGTGGAGGTGATGGTGGCGGTTGCCGACGTCGGTCGCTTGGGCGAAAGCCAGTTAATGGCCGGGGCAGAAGCCGGAATCAGTTTTGATCCAGTCAGGACCAACTGTTGCCACATCAGGTCTTCGTAGTGCCGACGCAGCTTGCGCTGGAGATCTCCTCATCTAAGAAGGACGAAGAAGAATAGTGGTGATGCTGCTTACCGTGGTGTTGGGATAGAGATCGCCAGTGGTGGTGAGTGTTGTCCGACCCCTAGGTAGAGGAACGAGACTGAGACCTCGACCATCGGCGGGGCCGGCGGGGGACCTAAGAAGGCATCGGGGAAACCTGCAGCTCCTGGTCAGGCTCCTTGATGGGCGGGTCTGACCCAGCAGGCTGAGCCAACCCGTCCGAGGGCACTGGAAGCACCGGAGTCCTAAATAAAGAGTCATCAGCTGGATCGGGTGACAACTCGCAGATTAGCTTGAGAAAAGTCTCAGCTGCATTGGCAGGCATTGCGGCCAACTGGTCTGATGGGGGCACCATGAAACCAGCGGCCTCATCAAAGTCGAAATGGGTGTTTCCTGTGAGCAGGACCACTCCTGGTCCTAAGAGTTTTGACGCTGCAACTTTTCCTTCTTTGACTCCTTCTTGCGGGAGTGCGAAATGTGTGACCCAAAAGGGCCCTCTCCCTTGGTCGACAGAGACTGGCACAACTCCCTGAAGGAAGCCAAACAGGAGGATCCCCGTTGGAGTGGAATGAAGGCTGAAGCTGAAGAGGAGCCCACTGTGGCCTGGGCTGTCTCCTCCTCGAAGGCCTCAAGCTGTTCCAACTGCTCAGTGGCCCCCACAGCTGCAAAGACCTCCCAATGGGCATCCTTAGATTTAACCGGCAGGTAACACTTTTCTGATTGCCCCTGCTGAAGTTGGGTAGCGCGGTTTTCCAGAACCGACAGAGAAAAGGACCGACAGTGATCGTAGGCCTGCAGATCATGGCCGTGTCCCAGGCAGTAAATGCACATGGCGTGAGGGTCAGTACAAGACATCTTCTGCCCACCGGCGAAACCCAGGAACCAATTTTTCTTCCAAGTAAGTTTTGGAAGTAAATCTGAAGATTCGAGAGCCAGGGCCTACTACACGTGGGAGCGCTAAGGAGGGAACCTGAACTTTCCAGCGGAAAGGAAAATCTGGCATCATGGGGCGGAGCCGAGGGTTATACCACCCAGGTGGGTGGGTGGGAGGAGCCAGCTTGAAGACATTCCAGCAATCTTAAAGGGGAAGGCAGATGTGCCAACAAGTGTGGATAGAACAACATATCCACGATCCTAAAACTGATGTGCCGGGGAAGAGGGGAAAAAAGCGGTAAGCCTCAGAAAAAAGACTAAGGGCAAATAATTAGATAAATGCTCTGAATCCCCGAATCAGTGGATAGATATTGGTTCAGTAACAGTCTATGTTGAAAAATGCTAACAGCACAATGAAAAATATGTGAACTGTGGAATGTATATTGACATGTGTGGTGAGGGGAGATGATGATGGATGCAGGAACTAGGGAAATAACTATGGAAAAGGGCTGGCTGCTGGGCACAGGATTTAGGGTTCCATCCATCCTGCTCTGGGAATGATAGGAGGTGAGGTAATTAATGAGACTGAGGCTGAGGCTGAGGGAGAGACGGGGGGGACAACTGTTTGGTATGGGGCCAGAGGTGGGAGGATTTGTAGAGCTGTAAAAGGTCACCCCTGCCTGCCTACTAAGGAAGGAGTTGGGGTGCAGAAAGGAAGGGGTGGGGGAGCAGAGCACTGATGGTTGTGGTGGGAATATCATTACACTGGGATGTGGGGGGAGGGAGACACAGTTACTAAAAGGTGTATACAATGGTTGTATAATTGTTTTAAAGGGGGACTTTTGAAGGTAGTTCAAGGGCAAGTTTGTTTGTTAATTGTGTTACAACAAAAATACCGGTATCAATATGCATTGCCAGAAGTGTTCTGAATGCTCGGGGGGAATGAGAGAGTACAGGATTCTGGATAAGATAACAGATGGATACTACTTTGAAAATAAGTACATGGAATATAAACGGGCTAAAGTCTCATATAAAAAGGAAAAGAGTGCAAAGTAAGATTAAGAGTTCGAAGGTGGCCGGCCCGGTGGCACTGAGGGTTGAGGCGTTGAACACCACACCTCGCGCCACGCCGGCGACCCGGGTTCGGGAACGAGCCGGGCAGGGGCGGGAAGAGATCGAGCATCCGGAGGACTGCTCTCTCTTCCCGGGGAGGGTGGGAGTGTTGCTTGCTCTCTCGAGCGACCTGGTGTGGATGGTGGACCAAATGGGCAAGCCAAAATGCCAGGGTGGGCTGAGTCACGGCATTATGTTGCCTTGCAAACCATGCTCCGGAGGGGGGGGAAGGGAAAAAATTACTAAAAAATACCCCAGCTCCCGAGAGGATGACGAGGGCTCCAGTGATCTCCCTCTCATCCCCAATGAAAAATTACCCCAGCTCCCGAGAGGATGACGAGGGCTCTAGTGATCTCCCTCTCATCCCCAATGCAGGACCACGCCACATCAGGGATCCAGGCCAACCTCTTGAGGGGATGGACCCTCTAACTTAAGTAAAGAGCCGCCGGGGGCAGGCGGGCCTGGTTCCAGGGGGTCATCCGGAACGCTGGGAAGTTCCTCCGAGAGAGGGAGAACCGATGGTGGCTGGTCACTGCGGGGAGAAGTAGGGGCAGGATTGTGTGGGCACCTCCGAAGGATGCCTCGGAGGAGTCCGGGCATAAATAAAGTCAAAAAAAAAAAAAAAGAGTTTGAAGGTGGATATAGCATGCTTCCAGGAAACACACATGACAGGAAAGGAGGGAGCACACATGTCAGAGGGATGGGGTAGGGAATGGTGTGGCTCCCATTTCTCCTCCAAAGCTGGGGGGGGGGGTGGCCGTATGGTTGAGACCCAGATTCCCACGGGTGGGCACAAAAGTGGCTATTGATAATGGAGGGAAGTTTGTCTTACTCCAACTATAGCTGAATACAGGCCATGCAGTAGTGGTGGGATCAATATATGCCCCTAACGTAGACAGCACAGAGTTTTTTCCTTCTTAGCATTGGAGATGACCAAATTTCAGGGGCCATGGATATTGAGGGGTGATTTCAATTGTGTACTGGATAACATTCTTAAGATAGATTGGACTGTCTCCAATAACAGCCTCCGTTGCATATTTATCTATCCTACAAGCACTTTAACTTCCAACCCCCAACTCGTTAGCCTTAGTCTGTCCCCTCTGACCTCCCATGCCTTTTCTGTTTTTTCCCTCTTCTCCCCACCACCCCCTCATCTTTCTTTCTCCCACCTGCCTCTATCATATAACCTCTAGCTCCTCTCTTGCTACTCACTCCCTTTCCCATCCTCATCCCTACCCCCATCCTGTTCTACCTTCCCACCTGCCTACTCTATCCTGACAAGGCCTTCTAGGCTGCTCCTCCCTCTTTTTTCCTCCTATCTCTCCCCCCCTTACCACCTCCTCTCTA
Organism: Neoceratodus forsteri; assembly: GCA_016271365.2. NCBI lineage: Eukaryota > Metazoa > Chordata > Ceratodontiformes > Ceratodontidae > Neoceratodus > Neoceratodus forsteri. Next base: position 1,871,947,131 of record CM057456.1, on the reverse strand, counting down.
TTTACTGTTTTGCTGACCAGTGTTTTAATACCAATTACTATGTATTCACTAAATGTATATTGTCATCCTGGTTTAGTTTTCCTGTTGCATAACGCTGTCTGTCTATGTCCTACTTTTTTGACGTAGAACTTTGTAAAAGAGTTTTGTTACTCAAAGGTATTGTAATCCAAGATTTTAATAAATAAATAAATAAAAAGGACAGGCGGGTTGGAAACCAAGAGTACAAAGGCGTTACAAAACCTGATGAGTGACCATAGGTTGATTGACACTTGACGCTACCTAACCCCTAAGGACAGAGAATATTCCCATTACTGATACTCGGCCAGAACTTATGCCTGGCTGGATATGATGTCGGTATCCAAGAGTATTATACCAAGTGTTCAATAGGTAACATACGACCCCATTGTTATATCTGACCACTCACTGGCGTAATTGGTAGTTTCATGTATGGGAACTATATCCACAAATAATGCATGGAGGCTAGATCCCATTCTGTTAAAAAAAAAGGAAGTTTCAGTGTTATGTTACGGACCAAACAGGGTTTTTCCTTAGTGACAATCTAGTAGGCGATACCAGTAAAGTGGTTAGATGGGATGCCCGGAAGGCAGTACTGAGGAGGGCTATTATTTCTTATGTAGCGCACAAAAGAAAGATGGAGAATTAGAATATAAGACAATTGGAAAAGAGCATATGTAAGATGGAGAAACAACACATGGAAGTCCCAACAGCAAACAGATACAGTGAGCTGCAAAAACTAAAATGGGAGCTTATCACCGCACATAACACTAAAACTGAAAGGGACCTACTACTCAATCAAGCGAGAAGTTACTCTGAGGGAGACTCTGGGGGAAAATGGTTCGCTTGACAACTAAAAAATAGGCAAGGTGCAAAAAATGTTACACAGATACGGGATAGTGACAGCACTATACACTCCAATGATAACGAGATAGAGGAAAGCTTTCGCAACTACTATGAAACCCTGTACACCTCAGAGGCAGCACATTCCTACGAGCATTATGCAATCTTCTTTGCTAAAGCAAAAGCTAAAACAATTAGTGCATAAGACAGGGAGGCAATGGATGCACAGATAACATGGGAGGATATTAAAGGTGCAATTAAACATTTGAAGGAGGGGAAGGCCCCTGGCCCAGATGGATATCCAACTGAATGCTTTAAAATATTCTTCCAAGAGCTCCAAAGTCAAAGAGGTGGTGCCATTGTACAGACCATTGGTGACACCTCATTTGGAGTACTGCGTCCAGTTCTGGAGGCTGCATCTCCGTAAGGACATAGACAGGGTGGAGGCGGTTCAAAGAAGGGCAACAAAGATGGTGCAGGGCCTGCACCAAAAGTCATATAAGGAGAGACTTGGGAGAGCTCAATATGTATAACCTGGAGGAGAGGAGAGAAGAGACAGAATAGATATGATAGAAACCTACAAATATCTATAAAGCATAAATAGGGTAGCATATTTCAGAAAAGGAGATGCTCAGGAACGAGGGGGCATGTCATGAGGTTGGAAGGGGGGTAGACTAAGGGGTATTATGAGGAAGTATTTCTTCATGGAAAAGGTGGTGGATGCATGGAATAGACTCCCAGTGGAGGAGGTGGAAGCAAACATAGTGGAGGAATTCAAAAATGCACGGGACCAGCACAAGGGAACCCTTGCGATAGGAATGAGAAAGTAAAGCCAGCGATCAAGGAGGGTCTGCGGTTTTTGCAGTAGGTAAGTAGGTAGGGAAAATGGGCAGACTGGATGTGCCCAGCAGTCCTTATCTGCTGTCAATTTCTATGTTTCTATGTTTCTATAGGTCACCATAAGTTCATGCATATTACACACTGAATTTATACTTGTTTGGCCCAGACTATTGCAGCTTTAAAATTCAATAAAAGAACCACTACTGTATTGGCAGCCAGAGCAGGGCCATATGACCTGGCTTCCAGGCCAAGGTCAGTAACCTTACTGCTGCATTCTGCACCACCTGCAGGTGTCTTACCTGGCCACGGGCAAGACTTTATAGAGAGCATTAGTCTCCAAGTTCTAGTAAAGGGCGGAGAGTATTCTAAACTACAGCTGACACCTGAGATTATTTTATGGATTTTTTGGTTGGATATTTTGTTTTATGTTGATTTATTTTGTATTTATTTTATAAAGTGTTAGGGTTTATTGTGTAGTTCCTGGTATTGTTTTTAATTTTATTGTGATTTAAATTAGCACCTATAGAAGGTGCTATTTTTAAATAGGCAGCATATGTTGGGACCGTGCTTCGGTGGGCAGGCGCTAGTCCCCCTCCAGGCTGAGGGACCTCCGCCCCTTTGATGGTCCCCCAGTGCAACCTGAGGTGTATATGCGCTGTCATGCCTTAGGTATTGCCCAGAGGGGCCAGAGGGGTGGGGTCCCTGGAGCTGGGGGGGGCCCGATTGGGGTAGTGAGGTCGAGGAGGCGCCCTGGGGTGAAATGGGTCCAGGAAAGGGGCCTTCTCTGCCTGGTACCCATACCCTGGGCTCTGCTGACAGTGGGCAAGTCATCCGCTCTTCCATGGCCTCTCATCCAACTTGGGCAGTGTTACGCAATGCCAGGTCAATAAAGAACAAGACAGTAATTATTGCTGATCTTGTTGAGACATCTGACCTGACTTGCATCACTGAGACCAGGCTGGACGAGAATGCTGGCCCAGAATTGGAGTCAGCTGTTCCAGCTGGGTACTCAGTGTACACCGCCCAAGACTGGATCGTAGGGGTGGGGGTGTAGCCATCTGTTTTAAGATGAAACTGGGCCTTGTAGAGGTTCCAGTGGGGACCACTAAGTCTTTCGAGTGTATCACGGGTGCAGGTGTGGGCAGCAGGATTCTTCTCATCTACCATCAGCCTGGAGATGAGAAGATTTTCCTGCAGGAAGTTGCAGACTTCATGATTGACATGGTGTTGGAATCCTCCAGATGGTTGGCCCTGGGGATTTCAATGCCTGGGTCGACAATGAACTCTCGCATTTTGGTGAAAACTTCCTCCAACTGATGATTTTGTTGGGCTTCTCACAGGTAGTTACTGCTGCAACCCATATTCAGGGTCACTCCCTGGACCTGGTGTTTCTCCTGGGGACGGAGGCTGCTAACTTGGTGGTGGAACTGGTTGGATGGTCAGACCATCACTCTATAGGGTTCAGTTTCGCAGCTCCCCCTGTGAGACCCACCCCTTTGGATATGGTTCAGTATCACCCTTTGAGGAGTGTTACCCCGGAGGGTCTGATGGCGGTGCTGGACCTATCGAGTAGACAATTGGAATGCTTGGATCCGGGGGACCTAGTGGTGCACTATAATAGTGTGGTGCTGGGGGCCCTGGATTCCATAGTTCCTGTCTGAGTTCGCCCTCTCCCTCTCCATCCTCTGTCCCTTTGGTTTGATGGGACCTTGAGGGGTTTGAGGAGAGTTGGGCAAAGGCTGGAACATTGTTGGCAGAAATTCGGCCTGGAGGAGGACAGACTTAGAAACATAGAAACATAGACTTTGACGGCAGATAAGGACCACTTGGCCCACCCAGTCTGCCCATTTCCCTACCTACTGGATAAGCTGCAGATTCTAGTTAACCAACAGCCTATTTCCTGCAACCCCCCACTATAATTGCCTTATGTCTGTCCCATGCATGTTTGAATTCCTCCACTGTTTTAGACCCCACAACCTCTCCAGGAAGGCGGTTCCATGCGTCCACCACTCTCTCCGTGAAAAAGAATTTCCTTACATTACCCCTGAGCCGTCCCCCCTCTAACTTTAAATTGTGCCCCCTTGTTCTTACACATCTCTTTTTCTGAAAGATGCTACCCTCCTGGTTGACTTAGGTTGATAGCCCATTATGGAGACTATCAATCAGAAATCAGAAGGCAGCATTCTTGTCCAGGAGGATTGCTGCAGCAAGGAATCGACCAGTTCAGCTCTTTCAGACCATGGAAAGGCTATGCAATCCAGCCTGTCTTTGGGGCTGAAGCGCCTTTTCTCAATCTAAGTGTGATGAGTTTGCTCAATTCTTTGCAGATAAGGTGTCCTCCATCAGGTCGGAGATCTGCTTGACTGGTTCAAATGAGTACGGCAGTGACCGATGTCAGAGCACAGGCACCCGGTCTGTTTGGACAGATTTCGACCAGCCAACAATAGTGGACATCATGAAGATTGTTTGGGGCTTGTGACCGACTTACTGTAGTTTGGATCCTGGTCCAACTCGCCTCCTTGTGGGGTGTATGGATGTCATTGGACGGATCCTTGCTGAGATAGTCTGGTGTTCACTGGACCAGGGGGTGTTTCCGGACTCCCAGAAGGAGGCTGTGGTGACACCCCTCTTAAAGAAACCTTCCTGTGACCCAGACTGTCTTGCGAACTACAGACCCCCTCTCTAACTTGCTCTTTTTGGGCAAGGTTATTGAGAAGGTAGTCATGTTGCAGCTTGAGGACTTTTTTACCACCCACGAAGTCTATGACCCTCTTCAGTCCGGTTTCAGGAAGAGGCACAGTACCGAGACGGCACTGGTTCGAGTACTTAATGATCTCCTGATAGCGAGGGATCAGAGGAATCATTCGATCTTGGTCCTCCTTGATCTCGCTGCAGCATTTGACACCGTGGATCATGGGGTGTTGCTGGAATGCCTGCTGCTACTCTATGGACTGTTGGGGACAGTCCTCAGATGGTTCCATTCTTTCCTCACAGGCAGGACCCGGGGGGTGGTGTCCGGAGTTTTTTCCTCAGCCCCCTTCTCCCTGCCTTGTGGGGTGCCGCAGGGTTCTATGCTGTCCCTCATATTGTTCACGGTGTATATGTTGCCGTTAGGAGATATTATAAGGCGATATGGACTGGGTTTTCACTGCTATGCAGATGATACCCAGCTCTACATGTCCTTTGTACCCGAACAGAACAGTGCGATCTCGGTCCTTAACAGCTGCCTCGCTGAGATTCAGGACTGGATGAGTGCTAACTGGTTCAGACTAAATCTGGATAAGACTGAGGTGTCGTGGTGGACCCAGGTGAGCAAGTACAGAAGCTGACTCCTGGGCAACCGTCTGGCCTTGTGCTTGGGGGTAACCAGCTGAGACGTTCTGAACAGGTGCGGAACCTGGGCATTGTGCTTGATAACGAACTGATGCTAAAAGCACAGGTGGCAGCAGTTGTCAAGTCCTCATTTTACCATCTGAAGAACATCCCCCAGATAAAGCACCTTGTTACGCCCAAGGATCTTCCTACTTTGGTTCACGCCTTTGTGTCCTCCCGTCTTGATTACTGCAATGCTCTATACTTAGGGTTACTGGGGGTGGATCTCCGTCACCGGCAGCTGGTGTAGAATGCTGCAGCCAGGTTGTTGCCAGGGTTGTCAAGAACTAGCCATGTCACTCCTGTGCAGTGCGAACTGCACTGGTTGCGGGTGCGATGGAGGGTCACCCTCAAGGTCGCATTGCTGACCTATAAGACCCTACGTGGACAGGGACTGGGTTACTTGCAAGACCTCCTTCGGCCCTACTGCCCCCTCCGCCCTCTCCGCTCCACCAATGAGGGATTGCTAGAGGTTCCCAGGGTCCGTCTTCAGACATCAGGTGCTAGGGCTTTTGCTTTTGTAGTCCCGACCCTGTGGAACTCTCTACCTTGTCGGATTAGAGAGACTTTCAAGTCCTCATTAAAAATGTATCTTTTTGGCCTGGCCTTTGGGGACAATATTTAATTTTATTATTTGCTGCCTGTTATTTTAAAGTCTTTTTATTGAAATTTTGTTTTTATTTTGTATCTGTGCTTTGGCTTTGGAAAAGCACATTATAAATAAAATCTGATTGATTGATTGATTGATCGATTGAAGTGATAGCTTTTCATCAAGAGCTACTCCCAGATTATGGACAAACTTCACCACCTCAAACTAAACCCCATCCAGGATGGGCAGCAAACTAAGGCTACAGAAATATTTATTTATTTAGTTTTTATTCACTGGGAAAGGAGGACTAGACAATTCTGCTTATTTTCAGCCTCTTCCCAGGGAAGGAAGGAGATACAGATGGTAACCAACTGAAATTGAACCAAATAAAGCTGTTGGTTAGTGAGTGGGGGACATCTGGCCAGGACACCGGGGACATTCACCTACTCTGCTGTAGGGGAAACCCTTGGCCATTTGGCTGATTGCCAAGATGGCCGTCGTCCAGGAGAATGGAGGATGTGAAGGTGATGGTGGACTGCACCCTTTGTCTGTGATAACTGCATCTTTGGTTGTAGAGCCACAGGCTATACCTACTGAATTCAGCAGAGGATTCCAGGAAGACGACTTATAATTGGACTCAAACATAGCTTTGTAGACTCCTAATTTTACATCTGAATGCACTAGTGAAGAGACTTGGTTATGGGAACAGCTGCGCTTGTTTTATGCTCAGCACCACACCCTCTTACCGCAGTTCATGCGGGAGGATGACACGATGCAACTGGATATGCCAGATGCTTCTTATGCTACCTTTATGGATCGTATGCATGACGAAGACCAGCCTAATTTGCTTCATTGTTCCGAATCCAGTTCTACGTGCCCTGTATCTGTTCAGCCGGCTTCACTGCACCTTTGTGGCAGCCACAGAGGTGATCCCATAACTGATCCTGTCTGGGCTCCAGATGCAGCACTTCGTGCTGCAGGATGGACTCGTCCAGTTCCAGGCTCAGCCTGGACATCGCCAAGAGCTGTGAGTGCACAGGAGATTATTTCAGGGAACTCTCCAAAACGACTGAGTGCCAGAGACACTACTTTTCTGAAACAGAGTACTACTGCTCCGGTAGTACAGCAACCCGAAGCTCCAATAGTGAGCCCTGATGCTAGTCATCTGGCACTGGTTGCTATGGACTCTACACATGCTCAGGGCCCTGACATGGTACTGCAACTTTCGTCTGCAGTGCATGCCACATTGGACAAAGACTCCATGCAGAATACAGATGGCAGGCACACAGCCTCTCTGCCTGAAGGTGAGGCCTCTGCTGAACATTTGTTCAGACTTAGTGACCTTTTCCAGAACTTAGGCAAGCCTGCACAGCACAGAAACGCTGTTCGTTTGAAGTACTTTGGTGATATTGCTTCTGCTCCTGATAGGAGAACTGTATTACACTCCATGCTTAGAGACTCTTTAGGGGATTTCAGGAAGTGAACTGTTTGCTTTTATACATGTCGGAGGTGAATCCATCTATGATGTCAGCTTTAAGAATGTATATACTTTGGAGAGATTTTGGAGGACATATGAACTGGTGAAAACACAGCCAATGTGGACCACCTTTATGCTTATCCCCCTTACTAAGTCTACTATTAAAATCATTACTTTACATTTTAGAAACAAGGGGGTGAGGAGGGGGTGAGTATAGCGGATGTCCAATATTGGCTGAAGCAGCGCTGCGACATTATCGAGGCCCCTCATCCTACCCTGGACAAGGACCTTGTATGGACAGGAGGTTGAAAGGTTACAATTCAATTGAGGCAATCGGATAGAGGTATAATGCATCTGCCTGGTAGTTTTTACATAAGTAGGGACAGAGGCTTGTATTTTTACCCGGGTCAGCCCCGCACGTGCCATAAGTGCGGGTGCAAGAACGCACCTCAGTCACACCCGCAACAAGTCCAGATGTAGCATTTACTGTATTTGGCCTGTGGTCATGTTAGCCTAGGATGCCCCAACCCCATGAAATGTAATCTCTGTGATGAGACTGGGCATTCCTATCAGCAGTGTCCCTGGGCAGATCATAACAGAATGGATCGTCCCCCCCCAGGATCAAGTAGCATTAATAACTGAATCCCAGACTCAGGTTCTTCAGTGGAGGGACGGGGGGCCTTCTGATGCTGCTCTGTCTCCTTTGGCAGCAGCTTCCTCAGTGCTTGTTCCCCCCATTACAGCTGTAGATACCACAGAATTACAGCAGCACTCTTCTTTACATATGGACCCTATTCCAAGGAGTACAGTTGTCCCGGACCCAATGCCTCCCCCCTTCCCCTCAGGAAAAGCATCTTTTCACAGAGATTTCCCCAGGGAAAAAAGTGAAAGGGAAATGGAAGGCTCAAAGCCTACCTCCCCGACAGACTATCCTCACTAGGAATAGATATCAGGCCTTGACGAAAAGGAAACAGTGGGGAGACATAGTGGAAAATGATGGTGATTCCGATTCTTCTCAGGCTTCCTCTATTAGGATGGACTATTCCTCAGATTCCCAGATGGACCCTTCTCCTTCTAAAAACGTGTAGGGCAGCAGTCACATGAGACACTCTGTTTTCAGTTTTACTCTGGCAACACACATTTGCTTCCTCCTTGCTTTCTTTCTCATGCAGGTAGGGCTGTCTTTGATGCTTCACACTTAATGTGTGCAGCATGAAATTGCTCACTACATTACAGTATCTTCCAGATCTACATCACGATATCTACTTGATCCAAGACACCAGGCTGAAAACCAGATATGAGCTGACCCAGGCCAAAAATGGGTGGACCAAAGGCCCTTCTCATTGGTCCTCTGGAGAAAACAGGTGTGACTGGTTGGGAATACTGTTCTCAGGTTATGATTATAGAATTACTAGGTTAGTGGATATCTTTCCAGGTTGGGTTCTGCTACTAGACTGTACCTATAAACATTTAAGACTTAGAATCATTAATGTCTATGCCCCACAAAGCATAGCAGCTAGGTCTGAATTGTTTAAAATATTGCAACCATATTTACACACTACTAGACAGCTATACTGGGAGGGGGGGTTTAACTGTGGGCTTACCCTAGCAGACAAAGGAAGGAACACTCAAAAGATTTCTGGAGACACAGCCACTTTACGGGCAATCATTAAGACTGCTTTACTTAAGGATGGATACTATGAGGTACATCACACAGGTGCAAAAACCTATTACAGAAGATGTCTTGCCACACGTATTGATTTCGTATTTGTATCACAGAATGTATTACTGCAGCAAGCTAAAATGTTTCCATGTGAAACCTCGGATCATCTGGCCATTTCCCTAACCTGCCTTCCATCTATTGTTTCCCATCTACACACTGTTTCCTCTAGATGGAAATTGAATAGTTCACTATTATCTGATAGTTGCATTTCTGCGGCTTGTCGGGAACTCTTAAGGGCTCACATTTCAGTGTTAGACGCATATACCTCCCCCTTGCATTGGTGGGAAGACACTAAGATGGACTTGAAATATTTCTTTATCCATAATGCTAAGAAAAAATCCCAGACTTCTTATATGCAGTATTTATCCTTGAGACAAAAAACTTATGGATACTATTTCTAGAACATATGAAACTGGACAGGATTATTCATCACAAATTAAATCTTTGAAAGCAGAAATGGAAAAACACCAATACAATAAAGCATTTTTTTAGACTTGAGGCACAATGTGGTACACAGACTACTATGGCCTCTTTTGATGTCTTTAAAAACTGTTCAGAGTAGCTGCTACTCACATTGATAAACTTACGGAGCCTGACTCCTCTATTATTTATAACACAATGGCATCTATTAAGAAAAAAGTTCCCTCTCATTTAGAAAATACTTACGGGACTATTTCCTTGGCCTTTCCTAATGGCAGTTTGTTTCTAGATATCTCTATCCCCTCTCCCCACAAGGGATCAGAGAACTAAGTTGACCAGTCCTATATCCCTGGCAGAAGTACAGACAGCCATCAAAAGACAGAAGAAATGCACCTCTCCTGGGAAGGATGGACTCAGTGCGGAGCTTCATCACCACTCCTCTGATTTCTTCTCCCCATATACTGACTCTGATCTTTAATACCATCATTAGCACAAACTCTGTCCCTCAGCACTTCTCTGGTGCCATTACGATTCTTTTATTTAAAAAAGGTGATGGATCTGATATTAGAAATTGGAGACCTTTGAGTCGTTGAATGCGGACTATAAGATCTTTACATCAGTATTACTCAATAGACTTCTTCCTATAGCGACTTGGGTTATTTCTGAAGTACAGACTTGTGCTATCCCAGACAGATCTATCACTTCTAACCTATCCTTACTGAGAGATGTCTCTGCTTCTAGTTCCTCACATGCTCCCTCTCTCAATTTCTTTAGACCAGGAGAAGGCATTTGACAGGGTGGACCATGATTATCTCTTTCTGGTACTGTCACACTATTGTATTCCATAACAGTTTATTAATTGGATTACACTACTATACAAAACTACATGGATTCAGCCATATGTGAATGGCTCCCCCTGTCCCTCTTTTTTGAGCCAGAAGGGGTCAGGCAAGGCTGCCCCTTGGGCCCACTTCTCTACACTTTCCAGATAGACCCTTTACTATGGACATTTTTGCACCATACATCTATCCCACGACTGGTTCTGCCTTCCAGGCATAATGTACCCCTGTATCTGCTTATGCAGATGATCTATGTATTCTCACCACCCTTTGATTAAGGAGGATGATTTAACACTCATCCTGAAAGAATCTGAAACTGTGTCAGGTTCCAAACTTAATTATGGGAAAAGCTCATTCATGCATCTCCCATTGTCTGTTGCCCCTACCGCAGTATCACACATAGCAGGGGTCCCCTTGCAGTCCACTCCTATAAGAATTTTAGGTTTAACTTTTGGAAACACTGATGATGCCTCTCATAATTGGGCTACCATCTTAGATAAAGCCTCACTTATAGTTGCTCATGGAAAGGAAGAAGCATCGCAAAACCGAAGAGGGTTTTGTTATTGAAAACCTTAATTTTCCCTCTGTTTCTTCATTTAGCTGCTGTTTACCCAGTCCCATTTTCATTAGAAGTGAGATTATACAATGGTTTTTTTTTCGGGGGTTTTGGGGGAGTTGCCTGAATCCAGTAAAAAGGTCATACACATACTTCGATTACTGTCATGGTGGTGTCCGAATGTTGAACCCCATTGTTTTTTTTTCATTGTTTATTTATGAAATTCAATATTCCTCTTCTTTTACAGACTCAGTCTACCGTTTTGGTATTCTATAATCCATTATTTTACTACCCCTTTATGTCATGTGTGGCAACAACCTCCTTCAGAAATCCCTGGGAATTTTAGAAAGTATAAGCTTCCTCATTACATAATTCCTACTTTTCTGAAAATTTGGCAATGGGGTTTAACCTCCAATACGATACTTACATCTGCCAGAAAACAGTTATACCAGCTGGTTTTAGGAACACACTTTTTGGATCTGCCTTTGATAAAGGATCTTTTTGGGAACGTCATTGATACCACTATTGTTTTCCTTCAATTAACTGATCTTAGGATTCCAAGGTGGGTTTGGGATGTTACATGGCTGTCATGTCATGGTAGGCTTGGGGTTCAAGACAACTTGAAGCATAAGGCTCAGGAGGAGAAAACATGTTCCAGGGACACATGTTCCAATATTCCTGGAATCATGAGTCATTTTTTTTTAGATTGCGCCTATACTCACCCTGCTTAGACCCTTCTACTCGATAAATGGAAAAAGAAGGCTCTTCCAACTCTCACATATGATATTTTAGTATATGGTATCTACCCTCCAGCTTTAAAACCCTATCATCACAGTACCCTGCGTCTGATATTTGCTTTTTGCAGGTTTTATTTATGGCAGGCCAGATGTGCATATTTGTTACAGCAAAAACTATGTAGCCCTACACAGATTGTTACACACACATTGCAGAGTTTACAGGATGTATATAATTCAGAGAAAGTAACTATATCTCCTGCAATTTTTCAACAATACTGGAGATGTTACCTGTTTTTTTTGCCAGACCATCAGTATGATTTTTTCCAAAATGGTATTCTGTACTGCTCATTTTGCTTTATTATTTGCTTTTGTTTGTTTTCACTGTAACATCTTCCTACTCTTTTATTGGGGATGGGAAGGGGTTTTTGTATCAATACGGATTATTTATGTTTGAGTTTTATGTATGATGTAATACGTATTTCTGGTTCTGATTTCTTTCATTATGATTTTTATATGATGTAATACTCTGTTGTATAAATTGTTTGCAGTTTTGAGTAAAAAATTCACCAACTCTTTTTGAGAAGTGCCGTGGGATCTTTTAATGTCCACCTGAACAACCACCAGAACACGTAGACAGGACCTTGGTTTAACATCTCATCCGAAAGATGGCACCTCAGAAGTGCAGCAACCCCCTCATGATGCACTACAGTGTCAGTACTGGGATTTTACCCCAAGTGCCTGATGTGGGTCTTGAACCCACAACCTTCTGCTCTTCCAGCCTCAGAGGTGAGAGTGCAACCTGCTGAGCCACTAACACTGCATAGTTTCCAACACAGACCTTCCAGCTCTCTCCTCATAGGACCTACCCTGCTGCCCCGGATAATTTTTGTAGTTCTTCTCTAGCCTCACCCCTGCCCTTCCTTAGATGTGGGCTTAGTTAACGTTCATCTAAACTCAAAAGTAATACTTCAATTTTGTCAGTATTCAGTGCCAAACAGCTGGATGTCATCCAGTCTCTGATCTCCAACAGACATTACTGCAATAGTAGAACTAAGGAGCACTGGTCAGGTGGATGCACAGCAAGATGGGACAGCAGCTTGCAGTGTTGCTTGATGATGTGATATTCTTCCAGCCATCAGTATCTGAACATTGTTCAGCTATCAGCTCTGAGGAATAGGTTGATGGGTCATTAATAACTAGATGCTGAAACATAGAAACAAAGATGGTTTAGGACCAGTGTGGAGGTGGTGCAAAGGAGGGCAACCAAAATGGTGCAGGGCCTGCATCAGAAGCCCTACAAAGAAAGGCTTAAGGATTTAAATATGTATCCCCTAGAAGATAGGAGGGAACAGGGATATGATAGAGACATTCAAATACCTCACAGGAATAAACAAGGTACAGGAAGGGAGCATTTTTCAAAGAAAAAGATTTTCAAGGACAAGTGGTCACAATATGAAGCTTGGCTCAGAGGAAACATAAGGAAGTACTTCTTCACGGAGAGGGTGGTGGACACTTGGAACAGACTCCCAGTGGAAGTGCTAGGGGCTAGAACAGTCACAGGATTAAGTATGCATGGGACAGACACAAGAGAATCTTAGAAGCAAGATTGGGGTATAAGCCAGAGTCCAAGTAGGGTCTCCGGTGGCACTACATGTAGGGAATTTAGGGTAGACTAGGAGGGCCAAGTGGTCCTTATCTGCCAACAACTTCTATGTTTCTAGGACAGCAAAGACTTCCTCCTTATCCTTCACTGAAATTACTCTGCCTTTCCGCAGTTCTTCCCACCCTCTGTCTTCCTGTTGTTCCTATTAACCCCCTTGAAATGGTCCCATTGTGTTTTGAACCCTGATATAGTTTCAGCATTGATTACACTACTGGGCAGACTGTTCCACTCATCCAGCACCAGCTCCATGAAAAAACACTTTCTGATGTCCTTTTTGAATCCTTCCCTTCCAGCTTGAGTTTGTGCCCCTGAGGGTTGTGCTGTTCCTCCACGTCACAATTCCATGCTGCCCACTCTGTTATATCCTTGTATATATTCATATGTTTCTATCATGCCCCCGGACCTGACTGAGAGTATGTATTCAGACTACAACTCTCTCTTCATAGGACCTACCCTGATGCCCGGATAAGTTTTGTAGCCCTCCAGTAAAATGACTCTAGTGTTCTCCTGCTCTTCCTTTGACGTGGGCTCCCTCCTCTTACCCCATCATTGTGGGAAATCTGTGGAGGACTGGGGGAGATAGACGTCTGTTGGGAGGAGTGGGGATGGGACTCAGAGCCTGACCGCCTGACTCAGTGGCAAAAAGCTCTATGGAAAAACATTAAGAACTTCCTTAGCTGCTATCAAAGCCTGTGCTTGGAACAGCTCACTTGTGTTGGGGTGTCCATACAGCACTTGTCAATGTGTGTTTACAGTTTGTTTTGTCTTTGGCATTTCCTGAGAATTTTGTTGGCAATACTTGTCTGTGTACTGTCAGGACATTTTTCAGTTTTTACGTTAAGAGTGCCATCTCTCTGCCTATCTGTGATTTTTTTGTTCAGTCTTGTTTAACTCCCAACAGTCATATAGCCCCTCTTTTGTAATTAAACCTGACCACCAGCAACAAGGTGCCCCCCCCATAGGTTAGGTACCTACTTCTTCAATTTTAAATTGCCAATATGAGCTGTGATCTCACTGCTTTCTCTATCTGTCCTGTGAGAAAACCACTCTCTGGCTTCCCTTTTAAACAGAGTGATGGTCAATGAGGAGCATGCTAAATAGGAGATGGCCACACCTCTCCTGAACATTTACCAAATAGAAACATAGAAATACAGATTTTGATGGCAGATAAGGACCGCTTGGCCCATCTAGTCTGCCCATTTCCCTACCTACAGGATAGGCCGCAGATCCTAGTTAACCAACAGCCTATTTCATCCTACCCCCCACAAGAATTGCCTTATGTCTGTCCCATGCATTCTTGAATTCTCCCACAGTTTTAGACCCCACAACCTCCTCAGGAAGGCTGTTCCATGCATCCACTACCCTCTCTGTGAAATAATACTTCCTCACATTGCCCCTGAACTGCCCCCCCATCTTTAAATTCTGTCCCCTTGTTCTTAAACGTCTCTTTTTCTGAAAGATGCTACCCTCTTGGACTTTGCTGATTCAACTGAGGTACTTAAAAGTTTCTATCATGTCCCCACTCTCCTCCTTTCCTCAAGGGTATACATATTAAGCTCCTTTAGTCTCTCCTCATACGGCTTCTCTTGCAGACCCTGCACCATTTTAGTTGCCCTCCTCTGGACTGCCTCTATCCTGTCTATGTCCTTGCGGAGATGGGGTCTCCAGAACTGCACACAGTACTCCAGATGGGGTCTCACCAACTGTCTGTACAGAGGAATAACAACTTCCTGTTTTCTGCTGCTGATGCCTCTCCCTATGCATCCCAGTATAACCCCAGCCCTCCCTACTGCCTTCTCACATTGGTTGCTAACCTTAAGGTCATCTGATATGATTACCCCCAGGTCCCTTTCCTTTTTTGTTGTTGTTACTACCCCCCAATTGTGTATTCTTCCCCTGGGTTCTTGTTTCCCAGGTACATTATTTTGCACTTCTTTGCATTGAATCCTAGCTGCCATAATTCTGACCATTCCTCCAACCTTGTCAAGTCCCTTCTCATCCTTTCCACACCTCCTTATGTATCAACCCTGTTGCAGATCTTTATGTCATCTGCAAAGAGCATACTTTTCTTCCAGTCCCTCTGCAATGTCACTTATGAAGACATTAAAAGGACTGGACCCAATACTGAACCCCTGCTGCATCCACTAGTAACCCCTCTTCTTCAGAGTGGACTCCATTTACAATTACTTTCTGTGTCCTGTTGTCCAACCAATGTTTTACCAGGCTACCACCCTGGGACCCACTCCCAGGCTGGTTAATTTGACTATTAATCTTTTGTGTGGGACTTTGTCAAATGCCTTGCTAAAGTCTAGGTAGGCCATGTCCACAGCCCCTCCCTGGTCTACTACTTTGGTCACCCAGTCAAGAAATCTATTAGATTCGTCTGACATGACCTTCCCGCTGTGAACGCATGCTGCCTTGGGTCCTGTGCCCCACTGGCCTCTAGGTACTCAACTATTCTTTCCTTCAGAAGTGACTCCATCACTTTCCCTACCACAGAGGTCAGACTGACAGGTCAGTAGTTTCCTGCCTCTGTCTTGGTCCCACTTTTGTGAAGGGGAATCACATCCGCCTTCCTCCAGTCCTCGGGTACCACACCATCCTCCCATGATTTATTAAAAAGAGTAGCCAGTGGTTTCACTAGTTCCCTCCTTAATTCTTTCAGAGTTCTGGGGTGAATTCCATCAGGCCCTATTGCTTTGTCCACCTTCAGTTTTAGGAGTTCTTGCAGAATCCTTTCTTCTGTGAAAGGACTGGGATCAACCCCCCTATCAAGAGTGCTTCTGTTAACTGGATTAGGCACTTCTCCTTCCTCTTTTGTGAATACTGAGCAGAAATATTCGTTCAGTATCCCTGCTTTTTCACTGTCCCCCTCTGTCCACCCACCATTCATTCTATTCAGCCTCACTATCCCTCCTTTTGTCTTCCTATGCTCGCTGATGTACCTATAAAAGGTTTTATCCCCCTTCTTAACCGAGTTGGCTATTTTTTCCTCAGTTTGGGCCTTTGCTATTCTGACTTCCCTTCCTGCTTCCTTCTGCCTTAACTGGTACAGCTCTCTGTCCTGCTCCTTCTGTGTTTCCTTATACTTCCGGAATGCTTTCTTTTTCTTCCTGACTTTCACAGCCACCTCTTTTGAGAACCATAGTGGCTTTTTCTTTCATTTTGATTTGTTTATTTGCTTCACACAAACGCTTGTTGCCTCTGTGATGGCAGTTTTGATGATTCCCCATTGTTGCTCCACACCTCCTTCTAGCCTGTTTACTAGTGCTTTTCTGAGGCACTCTCCCATCTTGCCAAAGTCAGCCCTCCTGAAGTCCAGTACCCTCACTTTTGTATGGCTTGACTCTGTAGCTGAGTTTAACGTGAACCACACTGTTTGATGGTCACTTGTTCCCAGATGGCAACCCACTTCTAGATCTGAGATCCTCTCATTGACCCCGTTTGAGAGTACGAAGTCTAAGATTGCTCCCTCACGAGTGGGTTCCGAAACTAGCTGTCTGAGGCCTGCCACCTGTAGGGCATCAAAAATGGCCCTGCTCTTGGATGTGGCTGCAGCAAATGTGCTCCAGTTAACATCTGGCATATTTTGGTCTCCCATCAACAAATAAGGAGATAACAAGTTCAACCCTGGCTCATCCACTAATTTTTAATCATGTTTCTTATACAGTTCTGTAATTTTGTAGCATGCTACTGACATGTGGCCAATATCAGAAAAATACAGTATCCAGTATGTTCCAGAAAGTAGGAAGGCAGACAGAAAAGGCAGACTGACCAGCAGAGGTTTTGCAGTGAGGGATGTGGAAGGAACAAGTGTCAGATAATTGAAGGCAGCATGAAGATGGGATGGAGGGGGTGAGAAAAGGTAGGAAAGGATGGCAGCAAGTCAGTATTTAGGCAGGAAAGAGGAACAGTGAGAGAAATGTTGGGCTTCAAGATAAGGGACAGATGGGTTAAGATAAAGACAGCAGTGATGGGTAAGGGATGGGACATGTTGGGCAAAACAACAGAAGGAGTGAAAAAGTGAATCCAGTCTGACCAGTGTAGATATGGGCAGTACTGTAAATCTCGCCCACAAAGCCCAACACTGACTGGATCACCTGGATGATAGTCTTGCAACATACTGGGAGTGATGGGCAGGATTTGTTGCGTACAGCATGCCTAGTTTGGGGTGTTTTTTTTTTATGTATAACACTGAAGTGGGCACAGCAGCTGAGGTGCTTGTCGAACCACACACCAAGACAATTAAAATAAGGCACATCTTCAAGTGGGATGCCATTTAGAGTCTTGAAGACCAGGATGTGTTGGAGCCTTGCTACCCTCTGCTTTGTGGCACAGGTCATAGAGACAGTCTTACTGGCATTGAACGAGAGTTGTTTTGAGTGGAACCAGCATTCTACGCTGTCGAAGTCCTGCTGAAGTGACAATTTCAGCTCAGGGACCATGGCTCAGAAGCAAAGAGTACAGTGTCATCTGTGTATATGTGGAGGTGTGAGGAGACACAGATTGAAGGGAGGTAATTTAAAAATGTGGAAACACAAATGAATGGTGACTGAAAAAAGACCATGAGTCCATCAACTGTGCTTTTATGTCCTACACTGAAATTACTCTGTCCTTCCAGAGCTCTCCACTCTGCTGCCTCTCTCTCTTGTTCTTAATAACCCCCTTTAAGATGTTCCATTTTGTTTTAAAATAAATAAAAAACGCACTTTCCTCTGCAACTCCACCCTGATGTCAGTAATACAAATGTTAAAAAGTAACAACCCAGCCGGCCCGCCAGTGGAGCAGTAGCGCTACCGCTTATGACACCAACAAGAGCCAGGGCCATTGAAGGGAGAAGGATCGAGCATCCCAAGGGATTCTCTCCTACAGCAAGGGGAGATCTGCAGATCTGTTGCTCTACTGCCTCCTGGGTGACCACAGGTGGTGGTGCAGGGGAAAGCATAGGAAAGGGACAATGGAACAAGCAATGCTGTCAGCCAGGTGCATCAGGTGTGCCAGCACCCAATGATGCAAGCAAGTTCCTGGGGGGGAGAAGATGGGGCTACAGGGGAAAAAAATGGTGCAGGTTGGGCAGATAAAGCCCTTGCCAGCCCACCATGCTCAACATCGGGTTCAGACCGCCATTGTTAAGAAAGTGACCCAGGTCTTCACCTTTACTGTGGATGGCCAGATAGATGCCAGAGAAGGAATGCCTAAGTTGGGGAAGGTATACCCAGCCCGGGGAGGTAAGGCAGGGGGGCAGCACAGCAATAAGATATAGGTGGGCTGTGGGATCCCAGGCAGGTTGGCAGTGAAGCCCCAACAAGCGGAACTTGGGTACTGGCAAAATAGAGGTGGAAGGAGGAAACAATATTTAAAAAAAAGTATCAGTCCCAGGACAGATCCCTGTGACACCCCTCCAATGATTCCCTGACATTACAGCACTTTCCATTTAGGATTGTTCTGAGTCCTATCTGTGAAAAAGTTCCCAATCCACCTAGTTAGCCCTTCCCCTAGTCCTAAATTTTTTATCTTTTTAGTAGCCTCCTATGTGGCGCTGAACTAAAGGCATTGCTTGATACAAAACCTTGACTGCCTGGTCCCTATCCATTGTCTGGGTCACCAAACTGATGGTTAGCGAGTGAGGTCATTAGTATATTTAATTGTAGCAACTTCCTGTGAGTCAAATATGGGATGTGCTAATGTTTTAATATTCAGCAGTGCTTTAAGCACCCTCTTGTCTGACTTTATATTAGTAGTTTTCTGGCCAGGTAACCTAAGCATACTTGCACAACCAGCCCCTTTTACTCATGACCTGAAGTCTTGCAGGACCGCTTTTTGCTCTAATATGAATTTAAGAAATGTAGAATAATTTGATGTAACATCTGCTCTAAATTCTGCAAATGCTGGTTTTAAATGTATGACTTTTTTATTTTATGTTGATGTCTATCTGTTGCTGCCCAGGACTTGGGTTGACTGTCTAAAGGCAGAAGCTTAAAAATCTTGTGTGCTAATCTGAGACTTTGTAAAGATAAATATATATGCTGTTTCTGTTGAATACCTTCCTACTCCTCTGTGGTGTTGTCTGCCCAAACCACGGCCTGCAAAACTTTACACCTGTTGTTAATACTGCAGAGACCTTGAATGCAAATAAGTTAACTTTTCTGCATTGCAGTATTAGAAGACTGCCGCCCAAAACTGATTCGTTATGACACTGTGTTCGTTCTGAAACCTGATTGTCTCCCAAAGTTAATGACAAGTCAGTTTTAAGTGATGGTTACAATACCTGGCATAACGATGGGAATAAATGGAGGGAGGGGCTTACTTATTTATGCAAATTCAAACTAATGTATTAATCAGCTTCCAGTCACCAACCTGAAAAACAACATTGAATTAATGATGATAGGAGTTACCTTTAGAAACACAAGGCCTACGTGTCTCCTTGGTTGCTTCCAACCCCCCAAAAAAAAAAACTCATACAAATTTGAAGGTCTAGAAAAGTTAATCCAAAAATATAGCAACAACTATAAAATACTGATAACAGAGGACTTCAACATTAACTGGGGTAGGTGTACTGACTCAACATTTCCAGCTGACCTGACTACTGAATTTGGTTTAGACCAACTGATTACTAAGGAAACTTCAGCTGTGCTTGATGTAATCTACAGTAATACACACAAGAAATATGCACAGGCTTGTGTATTATCAGACTGTCTGATCATCAGTTTATCTTCTGTACTAGTGACCAAGCAAAAGTGAAGGGAAACCCAATGTGAGAGCATTTCGATCTTTTAAGAAATGTACTTGTATTGCATTCATGTCTGACCTAGAAAATTCTAATTTGGAATGTCTGGAGTTAATTACAGATATAACTGAGGCCTGTTCATACTTCACTAGTGCAGTCTCTGAAATTTGTAATAAACATGCACTGGTTAGGAAGCGTTTTGTTAGGTTAGATAATTCTCCTTGGCACTCACTTTATTTAAATTCACTATGTAAATTAAGAGACCAGGCATGGAAAAAATTGAAAAGTACCAATCTTTGGTCTAATTGGCAGGATTATAGAACTGAAAGAAATTTCTGTCTTAAAGAAATTAGGTCGTGGGTGACTGCCGGTGATGTAGTTGGTGGGAATGGCCACCTAACTCCTCGCTCTGATTCTCCAACGTAAAGTTAGAAGAGAATCCAGTAATTTGTGGAGACATCCTGGGGTTTTATATAGTGCTACAGCATAATATACGTCCTACAATGGTCCGCACGAAGAAAAGAGGCTCTTGGATTTCCAAAACTGTTTCGGAAAATCTACAGGGCAGACAGATGCTAGGCCTCAGCCCAGCTCCCTCGCGCTCCTCAGTGCTTTCTGCGTTGGGGGCCGATGATTCATGCTCTGATTCAGGTTCAACTAGTACGAGAGCAGAATCGAGAAAAATCATCAAGCTTTTGCATAAGATAGACGCAAAAGTATCGGATATCCACAGGGATTTCAAGAAACTGGAGTCCAGAACCACTGCAGTCGAACAACACTTAGAGGGGCTGCAGACCGAAAATATGGCTTATGGAAGATCGCTAGCTTTTTTATATAGCAGGGAGAAGGCCCTAACTGCAAGGGCTGAAGATGCTGAAGCGCGCTCTAGGCGCAATACTATAAGGGTGGTCGGTATACCAGAGGGGGCCGAGCAGGCTGATATGGTGGCCTTCATGGACTGCTGGTTAAAGACAGAGCTGCAGATAGAAGAGGATTCTCCTCTGGAGATCGAAAGGGCGCATAGGGCCCTTGCCCCAAAGCCGAAACAAGGCGCCCCTCCCAGAGCTATTATCATCAAATTCCTGAGATACCCGACCAAGGATAAGGTCCTGCGTCTGGCATGGGCGAATAAGGACTTGAATTTTGACGGAATGAAGGTGTTTGTGGATCAAGATTTTCTCCCTGCCCCGGCCTAATGTCGGAAAAAGGTGCTTGGAGTGGTGAAACAGCTAAGAGAGAAGGTCTGGAAGGCCGAGTTGCGTTATCCCGCTAGACTGTGGATAGATTTACCTGAGGGTCCTAAAATTTATGATTCATTACTGATGGCCCGTGATTTTCTGATTGCTAAGGACATTCCGGCTCCTGATATAAAGGAAGAGATCGCAGAGAAGGAAACTGAACAACTACTCTGGGCAGTGGCTCCAGGCTCGAAGAACACTAACCGGCCTCATTTCAGAGTGGACTCAGTTTTACCTTTACATGTGGACTTATCCAAATGGATCACCAAAAGGAAATCTTTTGGGGAGACTGGCTGAACTGTAGCAAATGCCCGTTTAGTGATTTCCCCTGCTTAATAGGGGTTTGACTGTTAACTTACATTTCCTTTGACCCTGTAGCGTTTCTATTACCACAAACAAAACTCACTCAGAATATAGAAAAGGGGTGGTTTAGGGGTTTACCTGATAGCCCTTCTCGTTGTTTTGTTCCCCCAGCGGTTGCTCTAGTCCTGGGCTGCGTGAGGGGGGAGCCCCCCACTGCCCCTGGGCGAAACCCGGTTTAACATGCGTCATAGAGGGCTAGATGGGCGGATCATTTGTTTTGGTTTTTGGGGTATGTGCGAACGCTTTTCAGGGTGACTCCTTCCTGGAGTCCGTTTTAGGTTGTGGTCCTCCCGACTCCACAGGGATTTTTCTTGTTCCCTCTCCCCCTTTCCTTCCATGGGAGAAGCTGTTCATAGAAAGGGTTGCTGTAGTAGAATGGGAAAGCATTATAGTATATGGTTAAGGCTTATTGTGGGTAGAATTCAGATCCTTTCAAAATGTTGTTGTAGGACAGTTCAAAGGTCAAAAAAGTTGTTGTACTATCGTTTTGACATCACATCGATAGTACAACAACTTTTGAGCCTTGTCCTGCCACCTGATTGGCTCTCTCCACATACTTTTACGTCAACGTTCCGCCAAGAAAATCAGCAAAAACATGGCGGCAACTTTTAGCGAGAACCACTGACGAAAAGAGCCTTATACAGCTCCATGCCACAAAAGTTAACTTTTTTTATTTAGTTATTAAAAACTCACAACCAAAACCCAAAAAATAAATGCAGGACAGAGCGACTCAGTGACCGGGAGCACCGAGAAGTGGGATCGGGGAGAACCAGACGGGGCGCGGTAGTAACAGCTACAGACAAGCGGTGAGTGCAGGTAGGCGGTAAGCAAGAAAAAAACAGAAAGCCTCATGTGTCCGGCACTTTGGAACCATATACTATATAAAATAGTATTTGGACAACTATACACAGACAAGGCCATGTTTCCATCTCAGGGTTGAGATGACATCGGGACCTCTCGAGCTTCGCTCTCGAGGTCCCTGTGATGTCATCTCAACCCCTTGATGGAAACACAGCCTTGTTGTGTATGGTTGTCCATACACTATTCTATATATGGCGATAACATGGACAATTTCAGCATTGGTACCTCCTTTAATCTAAGGGGAGATGAGATGTTCTCTTAGTGGAATTAGGGGCTCCTGGTATCTATCCCTTTATATGATCATGGAAAATTACGATCGGTCGCATTTAGTTCTGGCCTTGGGGGGCAGGAGTAGAAGGGGGAGTTGGGGGATTAGGCCCTTTGGTTTCTCCCTCCTGCGCTCCCTTGAGGGAAATGTGTGAGAGAGTGTCACCCTTTTGTGACATAGAGAATTGCTGTAGGCCACTAACGGGTGTGGTGCCTAATGTGTCCCTCCTAATCACAGACCTCCCTAGGCCCTCGTGGTATGGTTTGCGTTAGTAATAAGGAAGGGCATACAGCCCCCCATTCCCATTACGATGTCCATGGAGTGAGGTCTCATGGCCATGGGGAAAGAGGCAGGAGGATGAGGGGGACCGAGGGGTAGGGAGAAGGGAGGAAGAGGGGAAGGAAAATTAAAGAAGGGGAAAAGGAAAGAAAATTATTTTTTTTTTCTCTCTTACAGCTTGAGCTGCACCGGAATCTCTATAATAGTAGTGCGTTCATGACTGAGTGAACGTTGGAGGCTCGAGGGGTCCTTTTTTTTTTTTCCCAGCCCCTCCCGGAAGTATTTCCCTATAGAAACTAATAGAGAGCACAGGCTGGTGACTCCCCAAGGTTGGGAGAGCCCTCCAACCTTCTCACTCCTAGTGGAGTGTTGTTCCCTCTAGGGGGTTAAAGTCTGGTTTTCCCCCATCGTGCACTGAAGCGCTGACCTGGCCGAGTGTTATCGGCGCGGATGGCGGATTTGGCTGCTAAGTTACGTATAAGCAACGACCTTTTTTCGTTGCACTCCCGCAAGGGAGGCAGGCCCAGTGCTCTTGGCGTCGGGCCCATAATTCTTCTAGATTTAGGGTGTGGTGTTACTGTGTTTGCATTGATTACTGCTCTGTTTTCTCTCTATTTCTTTCTTCTTTTCTGTCCTTTCATGTCTTGCGGAGAGTACCTCTTTGCACGATCAGGTGTTATGATTGTGCAGCTGGATACAGGATATATAATTATGTTCGGAATTTTTAATGAACATGAAACATGGCAGATTTGACAATCTGTTCACTTAATGTTAAAGGAATTAATAATGTTGTTAAACGTGCTACGATACTAGCAGAATTTAAAAGGGAAAGGTGTGACACTGACTGTTTACAGGAGACAAAGTTGACCTTGGGAGAGCATATGAAACTGCGCAGGGATTGGGTGAATACTGTATGCTCTAATGAGCACCCTCAATCAGAAAGGGGGAGAGTGGCAATCCTATTCCAGAGGGGTCTTCCGTTTCAGATTCAAGCCGTAATTAAATTAGGTTCAGGACACCAACTGATGGTTTCCGGCATTTATACGGGGCGGACAATTCACCTGGTGGGAGTCTACGCCCCTACCCCACCCTCTGGAGAATTTTTTTCGATCTCTTTTCAACTCAGTAGCCAGTTTACCCCCTGGACAAGTTATTTTAATGGGGGACTGGAACTGTGTTGAGGATGTTAGTTTGGACAGAAGTTCCACTAAAATCCCGGGATCCAGGTCCTGCTCCCGACTACTTTGTAGCCTGATTTCAGAAGCCGAACTAATTGATCCATGGAGGCAGTTTAATCCCTCGGTGAAAAATTTTACCTTTTTTTCTCCAGTTTCGAATACGTATTTAAGATTGGACAGATTTTACACTCAGAGGAATGCTTTGCATTCTTTTAGAGATATATCTATCCTTCCGATTACGATCTCTGACCATGCTATGATCAAGGCAAAGCTTGGTTGGGACTCAATGGAGGGGGGAGGTCTTTGGAGATTTCATCCAGGGCTACTCAATGACAAACAATATATTGAGTCCACTAAAAGAATTATTCAGTGTTACGTAAAAGAAAATACAGAGGAGCTTTCTAGACCCAAGTTCCTGTGGGACACCTTAAAGGCGGTGGTGAGAGGGCATACGATAGCCTTCGCCTCCCATAGGAACTAACAGCATCAGGTTTGTATGAAGGAAGCTCTTGCTTCTATTGCAGATCTAGAGGCATTACACAAACATACGGGGTCCCCGCAAGTATTTAAAAAGCTAAGGGAGGTCAGAGAGTTATATAATTCATTACTACAGAGACGGATAGAGAATTCCCTTAGATATGCTGGGCAGCGTTATTATGAGAGGAGAGAGAGGGCGGGCAAATTGCTAGCATTTAGGCTCCGTAAGCAGGCTGCCGAAAGGTATGTGGTCAAGGTTAGTTCTGACCCGACAAATTTCCCTTATAAGATTCTCCCGGGGGAAATCGCACAAGAGTTCTCGGAATTCTACAAACAATTGTATGTGAAGGAAGAAACACAGGATCATGGCAAAAAAAATTTGGATTTCTTACAAGGTATAGAGCTCCCTGTACTGTCAGGTACCCAGAGGGACTCCTTGGAGGCCCCCAAAGACTCTCGACTCTGGGAAGGCTCCCGGTCCCGATGGGTTCACTTAGGAAATTTTATAAAAAGTTTCAGGACGAGCTGACCCCACTGCTCACTAGAGTTTGCAATGTAGCTCAGGAGCTGGGGGCCTTGCTAGATACATGGGGGGAGGCTATTATCTCAGTATTGCCTAAATCGGGGAAAGACCTTACCTCATGTGCGGGGTACCGTCCTATTTTGCTTCTTAACCAGGACGCCAACATTTTTGCCAAGATCATTAGCCTACAGTTACAGAAGGTGGTTCCTGTCCTAGTTCACCCGGACCAAACTGGGATTATACCCGGGAGGCACACTAGGACAACATCAGACTGCTGTTAAATGTTATTTCCTCAGCCCAGCTCCCTATTGATTCCCCTCTTTTCGTAATATTATCGTTAGACACTGAGAAAGCCTTTGATCATTTAAATTGGCAGTACTTGGATTTGGTTTTGGGGGCCTTTGGGTTTGGAGAGAAATTTTGGGCTTGGATATCTAATCTATACACTAAGCATAGAGCTAAGGTCCGGGTGAACGGGACGATTTCCATGCAATTCGGGATCGAGCATGGTACTAGGCAGGGCTGCCCTCTCTCCCCTCTCTTGTTTGCCCTTAGTTTGGAACCTCTGGCTACTTACATTCGGCAAACTGATCTTTTCCAGGGCCTTCAGGTTAGGGGGGTGGAAGTCAAGGTCTCACTTTACGCAGCAGATGACATCCTATTATATATTTCTGATCCAGTAACGGCAGTACCTAAGATTTTTAGTTTTCTCTCAGAATTCGGAGCTCTTCCCAGCTATAAGGTTAATCCAGATAAATCAGAGCTATTCCCCCGGGGGGGTCCCAGGAATCAGCCCTTACCGAGGGTGCAGCAAATCAAATGGTGTAAGTCAGGGTTCAGATATTTAGGGGTATGGGTTCCCAGGGATATTAAGGCCTTATATTCCACGAATCACTTAAAAATACTTCAAGATATTAGGGAGGATTGTAACAGATGGAGAGAGCTCCCTCTTTCCATCTCAGGTAGGGGTGAATCCATTCGCATGAACATTCTCCCCCATCTGCTGTTCATACTGGGGGCCATTCCCCTGAGACCCCCTAGGAATTTCTGGCGGGACTTAAATGCTACCCTCTCCAAATTTTTGTGGTCTGGGCGGAGGCCCCGAGTGAGGTGGAAGGTCATGGTGGCCCCAAAAGATAGGGGAGGCTTTGGGGTACCGGATGTCCAGAAGTATTTCTGGGCATCACAGTTGCTACCTTTGGTGACCACGGCTCAGGATTCCCTGCCAAAATGGGCTCAGATTGAAGGGGCTGACTCCCCTCTGGGAATTATCTCAGACCTCATTTTTTTGGATACTCCCAGGCTGGGCCAGCTTGATTTCAGAAATCCTTTCACAAGGGTGATTCCCCAGGTGTGGAGGGATATGATCTTAAAGTTAGGCATCACCTTAAAGCTTAACCAACATACGACTATTTTGAGCTGCTTGGATTTTGGTCCACTCAGGTAGGACATGGGTTTTCAGCGGTGGGCTAGAGCGGGGTTGGTCAACCTGGGCCAGCTTTTTGACCGGAATTTATTTAAATCATTTCAGCAGCTAAAGGCCGAATTTAATTTTCAGTGTATGGATTTTTTTCGTTATCTCCAGTTAAGACATTATGCCCACATAAATGAACGGAAAATTGAGGTGGGCGTATAATCCCTAAATAATCCAGTGCAACTTACTCTTTCTTCTCTGATCAGGTCACCGAATCAAAAAAAATTGATTTCTACTTTAGTACAGGGGATGAACCATGCTGAGGGCGACTCCTTGCTGCTAGTTAAGGATAAGTGGCATGAAGATCTGGGTATGGCCCTGTCAGAAGTTGAATGGACCTCTATTTGGAAGTCCATTCAAAACACTACGTCATCCCTTTTCAGGCAGGAATTCCGTTGGAAGTTAACTATTAGATTTTTTAGAGTCCCTGTGATGACAAAACATTATGGATTGCATCATTCTGATCTCTGCTGGTGAAATTGTCAGTTGGTTGGTACATATTTTCATACATTCTGGGATTGTAAAGTTATACAAGCGTTTTGGAGGGAAGTAATAGATAATTTTAACAGTATTTTTGAACTAGTGCTGCCAGAGTCCCCACAGTACTGGTTGATGGGATTGCCACCCCCTTCCTTGGTCTCCAGATCTTCTCGTCTCCTGTTTGGAATCCTGGTGACAGCAGCCCTCAAGGTCATCAATCTATCATGGCTTACACCCGATAAGCCCTCTATCTCTACTTGGTATGACATCTGCACCAGGATTCTAGACATGGAGTATCTGACAGCCAAATTGAGACTTCCCTTAGATAAATTTAAAGGGAGATGGTTACCATTTTTGCATTTCATGGCCTTTAGGGAGGGTAAGCCAGTATTAGAATTGCTTGCCAGATATGCTTGAGAAGACTGTCCAGGTCTTGCCTTTGGCGGGTCTTCTCGCGCCTGTGTATCAGACTTGTTCTATTATTAATTGCTGGATGTGTCTTTTTTTTTTTTATTAAGCTTTTAATATATAATGGTATGAACAGGACGATTTTGTATGTGGAAGCCTCCAGCTACAACTGAAATAACTTCGATACATCTCAAAGGCAATAAGTTGTTGTTAGCATTTATAGTGATATAGTGTCTTTTTTCTTTCTCTTTCTCTGGTGTTTTTATATTTTTGAAGGTACTCTCCCTTCAGTTAATAATCAATTATTGATCTTTTCCTCCCCATTTTCTATAACTCTGGTCTTGCTTCTTTATTCTTTCTTTCTTCTCTCTCTAGACGTTATTAGTTGTAATATCACTTGAAGACAGTAGTAATGTACTGTTCATGTGTCTGTCTACGTGTGTACTTTTTCTGGAAAAAACTCTCCAATAAATTTCTATTTCAAAAAAAAAAAAAAAAAGAAATTAGGTCAGCTAAGCAACAATTTATTCAGAACAAACTGAATAAAAGTAAAATGCTGGGTCCTAGCATGTTTTGGAAAAAGTCTAAATTATGCCCTTTCTGCTTCAGTTCCAAATTTTTTTGAAATAAATGGGAATAAAAATTAGAAAATTTTAACACAATAGTGAATGCAGTTAACAATTATTTTGCAACTTCAGGTTAGTATAAATGGACCACTGGTGATGGCAATGCTCAACTCTCCTCTGTAGCTGCACATCATACACCACCAGTGGCCTCTTTGGAGGAAGATGCTCCTTTTGCCTTATCTGTAGTTTCAGGAAATGATGTGCAGACCACTTTGTTAAAGCTTGATTCCAAATAAAAGTGAGAGGGTTGATGGTTTGCACACCCAAATTACTGAAGTATGCAGCCCCAGTGATCCACCATCCCATGACTTACTCATTTAATATGGCAATTAATCTTGGAAGGTTCCTTGAGGTGTGAAAGCTTGCTCAAAAAAAAAACCAAAAAAACACTGATTTTAAGTCAGGTGATGACAGATTACTTTCCAACTACCACCCAATTTCACTACTGTCTGTTGTGTTGAAGGTCTTGGAAAGGTTGGTTGAGAAACAAATTTTGAAACATCTATCAACTCATAAATATTTTGTATACAAACCTATCTGACTTCAGACCTAACCATGGTACCACCACTGCCCTAAGGAAGGTCACTAGTGACCTCTGTGGAGCAGTGGATGGCAGCATGGTGGCCGAAGCTATTTTCATTGACCTCTCCAAGGCTTTCAACAAAACAAACCATTGTTTATTATTAAATAAATGGAGGGCCTAAATTTTCACAGCTCCTTCAGTGATTGACTGACAAACTATTTAATGAACAGGTACCAGTTGGTATCCATGGGCAGAGTGAATTTCAGGAAAACTAAGGTGAGGAGTGGAGTACCCAGGGCTCTGTCTTGGGGACACTCCTCTTCACTCTCTTCATAAATGACTTCAATATCCAGCAGGACAGAACTGCCATTTATCTTTATGTGGAAGATACTGTTGTCTATATCTAGAGTTTGAACACCTTGTCACTTTAAATAAGGTTACAGGCAACTTTTGATGGAATTCAGTGTTTTATTAGGTAGAAACAGACTTATGATAAATGAAACAATGATGCAGGTGATGCAATTTAATTCAATATGTAGGCATAAACAATATAGATAACAACAGGATGCCACAAAATGTCCCAAACTATAAGTATCTAGGTTAATGGATACATGAAAACTTAAAATGGGACTATCATTTAAAACTCTTACAAGAAAAGGTCAATTCCAGCATTGGTTTAATGTATAGCAACAAATATAATTTCTCACTTAATGTGAGAAAGAAAATTATGCGGATTACAATATCACCATTATTTGATTATGGTGATATAATCTATGTAGGACTTCTAACAACTCATTCATTAAGGTTAGACACTTTATACTATAAATTGGCTTGTTTTGTTTCTGTTTGCACCCAAACAGACACACCACCATGACCTTCTTAAATCTCTTGGATGGCTATCTTTGATTAAGTTAGACAACAGCACACATTGACTTTCATGTGGATGTGTATTAAAAAAAAAGTCCCACAGTGTATATTACAGAGCTCTTCTCCTTTTGTTCCTTAAAGGCTGGGTTAAAATCAGCAAACAGTTTTGAATTTAATGTCCCTACCGTTAATACAGTAGTCATATAGGTCAACTGTCTCTTTCATTAGTGAAAGGAGAAAGTCCAGAGGCATGCTACAAGGGTATACTGCCATTAAGGATCAAAGGGATAAGGGGGGAGTGTGGAGAACCAAGGAAAGCATCTAT
Source organism: Neoceratodus forsteri (assembly GCA_016271365.2). NCBI lineage: Eukaryota > Metazoa > Chordata > Ceratodontiformes > Ceratodontidae > Neoceratodus > Neoceratodus forsteri. The sequence continues at coordinate 1,871,917,440 of CM057456.1, read as the reverse complement.
CCTAAATAGATACTTCTGCTCAGTATTTACTGAGAATAAGGTAGGAAAGGCCCACAGCTCAGCACCATGGACACGAGGGGGGGGTAGGGTAGGTGTGCACTAGTCCCTTCACAAAAGAAAGGGTCCTACAAGAGCTCACTAAGTTCAGGGTGGACAAGACAATGGGACCTGATGGCATACAACCCAGGGTACTAAAGAAGCTAAGGGTGGAACTAGCAGAGCCATGAGCAGAACTGTTTAGTGAGTTTCTGAGCACAGGAGAGGTCACAGAAGACTGGAGAAGGGCTCATGTGATCCCGCTCCACAAGAGTGGTAGCAAGGAAGAGGCAGGGAACTACAGACCAGTCAGTCTTACCTCAGTAGTGGGCAAGATTATGGAGGCACTCCTTAAGGAAAGGATAGTGCAACACCTGGAATCCATAGGAGCACAGGATCCAAGACAGCGTGGGTTTACAACAGTAAGGTTCTGTCAAACTAATCTCATAGATTTCTTTGACTGGGTAACCAGAGTGGTGGACAAAGGGGGTGCAGTTGATGTTGCCTACCTTGACTTTAGCAAAGCTTTTGATACTGTTCCACATAGAATATTGATTAATAAGCTGGGTAGGCTCGAGGTGGGTCAGAAGTTGATCAACTGGGTGGCAAACTGGTTGGTGGGAAGAAAACAGAGAGTGGTGGTAAACAGTATACAGTCAGAAGAGATGCAAGTCACAAGTGGAGTACCTCAGGGATCAGTCCTGGGGCCAGTCCTCTTCAATATCTTCATCAGTGACATTGCAGATGGACTGGAGGGTAAGGTTTGTCTGTTTGCAGATGACACCAAGATCCGCGACAGAATAAATGATGCAGATGGGGTGGGCAGAATGGGAAGGGATCTGGATAAACTAGCAAAATGGTCAGAAGAGTGGTAACTGGGGTTTAATGCAAAGAAGTGCAAGATCATGCACATAGGGAAGAGAAACCCTGAAGCCACCTATAAGCTGGGAGGGGAGTTGCTGGCAATCACAAGGGAAGAAAGAGACTTGGGCATCATCATCACAGATGACCGGAAATCATCCAAGCAGACCACTAAAGCAGTAGGTAAGGCTAGAAGGATGTTGAGGTGTATTAGTAGGTATTGCAAGTTGTAAGAGGGAGGTAATAATCCCTCTTTACAAAACACTGGTTAGGCCCCATCTGGAGTACTGCGTGCAATACTGGAGGCCATACCTGCAGAAGGACATTAACAAAATGGAAGCAGTCCAGAGAAGGGCAACCAAAATGATGCAGGGACTGCATCAGAAGACATATAAGGACAGATTAACAGAGCTCAATATGTATATCCTACAGCAAAGGAGGGAGAGAGGTGATATGATCGAAACATTCAAACATCTTAAGGGCATTAACAAGATGAAATAGTCTAACATGTTTCAATATAAGAAAAATAGCAGGACAAAAGGACACAGCATGAGATTAGAGGGAAGCCGATTAAGGGGTAATGTGAGGAAGTTATTTTTCACAAAAAGGGTTGTGGATGCATGGAATGGCCTACCTCAGGAAGTGAATATAGTGCAATGCTTCAAACAGGCATGGGATAGGCATAAGGGAGCAATACAGATGAGTATGAACAGAAAGGCCATTGACAGAGTAAAGGCCGATGGCACATTCATAAGGTAGAAAAAATGGGCAGACAGGATGGGCCTTGCAGTCCTTATCTGCTGCCAACTTCTATGTTTCTATGTTTCACATAAGGGCCCTAAGCTATGGAATACTCTCCCATGTACATTATGAAATAACACTGATAATTTAATAGCATTGTGAACTTTAAAACAATGCTTTAAAAACAGCGGTTGAGATTACTGTGAAGTGTGTGTGAATTTGTAAGTTTGGATATTTTGTCTATGCTGTATGTGTATTGTTAAATGTTAATACATTTTATTTACTTGGGAATAGGATTAATGAAATGTAAAGTATTGTATCTTTTTATGGAAGACTCGTACAAATCTCCGGAGGACACTGAAAATGAGCATTGCTCAGCTTGCTGACTGTCACCCTTTCCTGTTTCAAACAAAAAACTTGAAACAAATCAATCAAGTTTGTTTGACACAAACTGCCTCGTGTGAACTCATGTTGCTTGCTACCTGTAAGCTCATTATTCTCTATCAATTCAACTATGTGTTTTCAAAAATTGTCTCTAATACCTTGCCCACTATTGACATAAATCTCACGGGCCTGTAATTACCTGGGTTTTCCCTATCACCACCACTGTGTAGGAGACCATGTTCACAACTCTCCAAAATTATGTCACCTTTTGCCAGTGACTTGTAAGGGTTCTTCCAGAGCCTTTGCATCCCATCTGCCACTGGGGACTTGTTTATGTTCAGGTCTTGTAGCCCCCCTAAGCACTCTTTCTTAGGTTTATTTACCATGTCTAATTTGTGGCTGGCGGTACCCTTAAATCTTATCTGGCTGTTTGGAATTTGTCCTGTTGCCTCCATGATGAACACAGAACTAAAGTACAAAGTTAATATGCTTGCCTCCCATTTCTGGCCTGTTGGTACAATGGTGGCATTACACTCTCTCTCCCAGCTCTGGGAAAAAGCTTGGATTACTGCGGGCGAACCGCTGGAGGACTGAGCATCCCAGGGAACATCTGCTTCATCTAGGGGAGGGCAACCACAGCCACAGTGCTTTACCACATGTAGTCTCATAGGTAGCTCAGCATAGCAAACTCAGCAGTAGGTGACAGGATGTTTGGCATGCTCCTGTACATGCCTGCTGTGTACACCTGTGGAACATGTTGCACTTTTGTCCTAGAGGGAGGTAAAGCAGGAGAAAAAGCCAGACTGCAGCAGGATGATGCTAGTCCCATGTTGTCTCCATACATTTGACCAAGGTACCTTTCTCTGCTGTTGGATTTGGTCATTGGAGGGCCATTCTCTACCCTGATGGCACCATCATGGGGACATATGGAGGTGCAGTAAGAGGTAAGTCCAGTAGAAGGCAGGCAATGGGGCTAGAGGGATTGACTGAAGGGTGATGCAGTCCAAAGTGGGAGCATAAAGAATAATTTTAAAAAAAAGTTTGCCTTCCCCTTGCGTTCCTCCATGCTTTCTTCGCCCTTCCCCATCCTTTCTACATTCCAAAATAATTTACAAAAATTTAAAACGCAGCTTTCAAAACATTATTTCAATACAGTAAACACATAGTATGAACATAACCTAAAACTGCTGGGGGTTTCAAACAAGTACCTTTAGCTACAGACTTCCTACAGTACAAAAGGAAAATGTTTAAAACTGGCAGCACATACCTTTTGGCTCACTGAAACTAGCATGCTTAACCACATAACATGATGGAAAAAAACAAGACACTTGCCTGCAGAAATACACTTCGAAATCTAGATGAAAGTACATAAGCTGAGGAATGTAGCTCTCATGCAGCACCGCAACTGATGGGTGTGATCTTACACTGCTTTACAATCACATAATCTGCCAGTCATATTGACTGACCCATACTTCCTGCTTCACTGTCAGCTACAGTCATTAAAGTGATGGTTCTTGCCAAGACCATTAAGAAAATAACTACTGCACAGCTGGAAAGTTTTTTTTCACATCTCCAAAAAGGTTAAAAATAAAGCCATTTTTTAACTAAGCAAATGTATCATACAACACAAACACTCAAAACCTGCTGTGTACTTGTTAAATAATGTGTTTGGGGTCTAAAGAAGTTCATAAATCAATCTGACTTTTGGACTCATGGTTTATGCTTTCATTGGACCCTCCAGCGGAACAGTCTGTCAGTCCTCCTTTGTCAAACTTCTAAACTTCTCACTTTCCAAAGGCCATTGCTTAAATTAAGAAGCTCAAAGATCCATATAGGTACCCTCCTATTTGAACCTCTTCTTATCTACCTCGCCAATAGTTACTTTAGTAATTTGTACAAAATGCCAGCCCTCCCCATAACTCTTCATAGTGACCGTGTGTATGAAGGGATATCTCTCAGCACATGATGCTATCATCCCCATGTCAGCTATATGCGTGATTATCCTCCAGAGTTGTCATGAACATTCTTGTACAGTTAATAACACACATTTTGTACTCTGTGTCCTTTTGAAATGAGAACTTGTGTATCCTACTGTGGTGCGCTATAAACGAAGACATTTTGTACCCTGCTGTACCAATAGACCCCACAAAAACAAGCTATTATATCTCATGGGGCCATCTACCATGTAGTTGATGAAAATTTCACATAAAGCAATAAAAATAAATAAATTAATATCTGTAGCATGAACTTGTGATATACATTAAAAAAACATCAAGGACTACCACAATCTGATACCATTTTGGACTGAAAAAAATTCTCCTAGGAGATTTTCCTGGACATTAAAACAAGTCTAAATCTAGCCTGTGGCATCTCTACTTCTGTAGAGGATCATATTCCACAGAAATGTGCACCCCGTCAGAAGTTGGATTTTTGGCCCCACACTCCTGTCCCATGCCAATGATATCAACATTTACTTTATTTATTTATTTTTATTTATTTATTTAGCAAATCGCAAAGACCTTTGAGCCAAGGGCTCTTCTACAGAGGTTCCACATCAAGTCACAAGAATAGCAAATTGCAATGGTTTCAGTAAGTAGTACAACATGAGGAAAGTAATTACATAAACAAAAGAACAACATGGCAAGATAAATATTGTGTGAAGTGCAGCCAGTGGCCTTGTCTAAAGAGGGGTGAAAGGGCTTACAAGGAGAGAAAGTACAGGGGGTGAACTGGGGGGTGGAAGGAGCAAAAAAGAGCAAGGAGGAGATTCACAATGAAGCTTGAGCAGGAAGGACCCACGGGTGGGGGTAGCAGGAAAAGAACAGGTGAGGAAACAGAGCAGAGAGGGGAAGTGGGAGTGGAGGGGTAAGGAAGGGGGATGAGGTAGGATGAAAAGAGGGCAAGAATGGAAAGGGATAAGGGAGGAAGTGCTGTGGAGGAATAACAGCAGTAGCATAGGGATATGCAGGGGCAAATGGTAAAAGAGGGAGGTCCCAGTTCATTTAGCTGTCAGCAGAGATTAGGTATAGCAGTCACAAGATGCTCTGGAGATTAGGAATTGATGCAGCTTCCGCTTAAATGGTCCCAAGGTTGCAGTCGTCGCAATCTCAGGAGGAAGGGAATTAAATAAATTAGTTTTTTTTGCAGTTAAGCACCAACTTATGAGAGATGAACCAGGACTCAGCTTCAGTAAAACTTTTCTGAAGTTGGGCCTAAAGGAGGGTAGGGTCAGCAGTCTTTGAGAAAATGACCGCATCATACACGTAGAGGAGTACTGGTTTGGAACAGGATGCTGGAAGATTATTGAGGAAGGTGCTAAATAGAAGGGGACCCAGTATCGATCCTTGAGGAACCCCAGAGCAGACAGGCGGTTTAGCAGAAAGGGAAGACCCTATTTTCACCTGCTGTGTGCAGTTTGCTAGATAGCTGGTGAACCACTTTAGGGCCTCTGAAGATATACCAAGCCCAGCAAGTTGATGCATCAGCAAATGGTGATTGACTGTGTCAAATGCTTTAGACAGGTCAATAAAGGTTGCACCAACAAGTTGACCCTGATCAAGGGTATGGTGAATGAAACCTGTGAATTCCAGTAGGGCTGTAGATGTGCTGTGCTGTTTCTGAAAACCAGGTTGTTGTACACATTGTAGGTTGTATTTTTCCAGGTACTCCACATACATGATCTCATCCTGGATATTCTACTGGGGCTATACAAAGAGGGCAACTGCTACAAGGCATGCACCTTGCTACAAAAACAAGAAGGAACCCCATACTGCCTAACCCCAAACCCATTCTCATGGTCCTATTATCCCTTCTATTGCTCCTGTCAGAGGATGTTGAGATAAACCTTGGACCACCCACTGCAAACATTGGAGTATGGTCCCCTACTGATGTGTGTTGGCAGAAAACTCGGGGGCTAAAAGTAGTTCTCGTGAATGGCAACAGTATCAGCCCTAAACTCCATGAATTGGAGGGGTAGACTGATCTGTACACCCCTGATATGACTGCGATGTCAGAGGCCTGGCACAGCCATCTGTGCTCCCACATGAGGTGGGACTCCCTGGGTTTACCACCTTTGGACAGGATAGGCCTCATAAAAAAGGTGGAGGGGTTCTCATGTACATCAGGACTACCCCTACAGGCCTCACTGGTATCCATACTCGCTCTTAACTCCAGACGTGAAGCTATAATAGTAGAGTTGATTCTGGGTGATACAAAGACTCTCCACATGGCCTGCATTTACCTCTCCCCCCCCCCAAAGTTGCATCAGTGGCAACTGATATCCTTACTAAGGTACTTGCTGATTTACCCCTTGGGGAATTATTAACCAGACCCCTGAGAAAGGGGGGGGTCACAAAGGTGACCTTGGACAAAGCACAGCTCACCCAAATTATCACAGAACCCACCCATCACAACCATAAAACTTGAAAACATGCCCTCCTTGACTGGATTCTTATCTCAAAACCGGATGGCATCAGAGCTGTTGGTGTCTTCACAGACTCACTCAGTGACCATGCACCGACTTTCTGTATTGCGAAAAATAACTCCCTCAACCCCTCCAAGGGTTTTCAGGGGCCCAGGACATCTCCAAATTTACCACCAACTCCTTTCTCTCTACATTATCTAAGTTCACTGACCTACTGAACTTCCCAACAAACACTCTGCCCTTGATTTCTCTATAAATAGCTTCTTCTCAGCAGCTAAGAAACATGCCCCCTTTACGTAGAGTCAAAGGGCAGCACTCCAAATGGATGACTGAGCAGCTAAAGAAGCTCATGAATCAGAGAGACAGGGTACAGGGGCACTTTAAAACCTCTGGCTTGAAGGTCAGTAGGCAATGGTACAGGGAACTGAGAAATGCCTGTAAAAAAGTCCTCAAAGCTGCAAAGAGGAAGTACCTTAGAACACATCAAGATAAGAACTTCTCCGGCCCAAAACAGTTCTGGGTGGAGATAAATGCCCTCCTAAAGGGTAGGTCTAGCTCCTCTGGGGGCGATACTGTGGCAGAGGGTCAGCGCTATTGCAACCCAGAAGAAGCCAGAAGGTGAAGGAAGGAAACATATTCAATTCAGTGCTTCAGAGTAACTGGTAACTGGTATTTTTCTTTTAAACTTAGATTGTAGGCTTGTAGTGACACTATACTTTCTTTCTGTGTTGTCTTTACTTATAATTGTTTTTGGGCTGTTGAAAATTTAAAAAATAGTGGTGGTGTAATTCTGTTCTGTCTTTAATTGCTGCAAATTTTATCTTGGCTTGTCTGACTGTCCTGTAGCTGGGTGAAGGGTGTTAATTGTCTGGCCTCTGACCTCAGCTACGTGATAACTGGAGGTGGGGCTAGTCACAGTTAAAGCAGCAAACAGAAGTTCATCTTCTCAGAAGAAGCCAGAAGGTGAAGGAAGGAAACATATTCAATTCAGTGCTTCAGAGTAACTGGTAACTGGTATTTTTCTTTTAAACTTAGATTGTAGGCTTGTAGTGACACTATACTTTCTTTCTGTGTTGTCTTTACTTATAATTGTTTTTGGGCTGTTGAAAATTTATAAAATCGTGGTGGTGTAATTCTGTGCTGTCTTTAATTGCTGCAAATTCCCCCAACTCTTAATTATATGCCCTGATAAATCTGATTGACAGGAGCTAAACACAGGGTATAGTAAGAGGTGTGAAGTAGGAGGGGCATAAGGGGGAAGAAGACCACCCTCAGCACGACAAGTTTTTTGACTCATTTATTTATTTATTGGTTTCTTTTTCCTTAAAAAATATATATCTGAGGATCAGTTACATGATTTTTAGTACTGTAAATAAATAAAAAGAGAACTAAGAGAGCTTTAGTAGCAGATAAGTACTGGAATTGCAGTATAATGTGGGGAGTGGTGCAATGCAGTGGCTGGGGGGCAGCCATATTCAGGCAGACCTTCTGGACACTGAGTGCTGCTATCTGCATGCATCTCTCGGGACTGCGGGGATGAGGTAGCCAGACTCAGAGCGGAAGTAAACTGGGTCAGGAGTACCATCACCCTGTCCAGGAACCACCCAGTCCAATGCAGCTGCCTCAAAGGATGCCGAGAACGAGGAGCACTTGGATGACAGTGGGCTCAGGAGGGTTAGAGCAGTCAGGCAGAGGCACATCCCAGATCCTATTCCTCTCAAGAACTCATATGCCACACTGGCAAATGAGGACAACCAAATAGAGGTACCCAGGAAGTGGAAGGAAAGGATGTGGAGGTTAGGCAAGGAGGTGACCTCAGTGGGAAGCAGTGGACCCCAGAGGAGGAGGAAGCGATCCTGGTGGGGACTCCATCATAAGAGGATCCAGCTAGGAACACAGGAGGGGAGGACAGGGAGGTGAGGTGCTCACCAGGTGCCACGGCATGGAGGGATGGAAGGAAGATACTGGGGATCACTGGGAAGGCAAGACAGGAGGGTGAGCTGGATGTCATTATCCACCTAGGTACTAATGACTTGGCAAATGGGGAGCCAAAGGAAGTTCAGGAAGAGTTTAGGAAACTGGGAGGGGTCTCAAGCAAGTAGCTACTTCTGTCACTTCTCAGAAGTACTCACCTGTGAGAGGCAAGGGAGAGCATAGAGTGCATGCACCAGGAACTTTAACTCATGGTTGAAGAACTGGTGCTGTGAGGAAGGGTTTGGATTCATTGTGACTGGGGACCCATCTGGAGGGATGGAGGTTTGTTCAAGCCCTGACGGCCTGCATCCATCCTGGAGGAATCCAAGCACTCAATGATAAGTTTAAATGCTACATTGACAAGCATTTAAACAGCAAAGGGGTTGCAGGCCAGCAAGGATGATACCTACTTGCTCACCCCCACAGCTAGTAATGGAACCAGTGAACCAGAGGAGTGGCTATCTCTGCAAAGCAGTGTGCAAAAGATGGAGATTAGTGTCCAAAAGGTGGATAAGCAGAAAAGGGCAAAATTCAGCAGAAGGGCAGACAGCAAGGAGAACCAGGGATAAATGACAACCAAGGAAGGGGCTGGAGTAGAACAGTGAAGCAGTCTAGGAGGTCAAATCATGGAAAGCCATGTGTGCAAATGCCAGGAGCCTTAGCAACAAGATGGAAGATCTGGAGGCTGTCATGGTACAGTCAGACCTGGACATTGTGGCCATCACTGAAACCTGGTGTAATGATAACCATGACTGGGAGATGGCCATACCTGGCTACAACATATTCAGAAGAGACAGAGCAGGCAGGAAGGGAGGAGGAGGGCACTGTATGTGAAAATGACATAAGGGCCACACAGATCCAGGAGGAACAAAATGGGGAGAGATACTGTGGGTTAAGCTGGAAAGGAAAATGGGGCCAGCCATCCAGACAGGTGTGGTCTATAGACCACCAGCCCAGGAGGAAGAAACAGATAGGGAGCTGATGCTAGCTACATACAAAGGATGGCAGACAAGGGGTGAGGTAGTACTGGTAGGAGACTTCAATATACCAGACGTGGACTGGAGCATCCCAGCAGCAGCATCAACTAGAGCAGATTTATCCTGGACTCCTTTCAGGGTGCCTTCCTCAAGCAACTGGTCATGGAACCAACTCGGCAGAAGGCATACTGGACCTTGTGCTCACAAACAGGGACAGTGTGATGGGGGCAACAGTGGGGAGCACCTGGGTAACAGTGACCACCAGTCATTGTGGTTTGAAATCACAGAAGAGCAGAACCAAACCACACAAAAACACGATCCTGGATTTTAGGGGGGCAGACTTTGGGAAAATGGGAGATGCTTGAAAGAGGCATTAAGGGGAATGGGACAGGAATCAGGGATTGAGGAACAGTGGACAGTATTTAAAATGGGATTATAAGAACAACAGAATTATGCATTAAGCAGGTTAGCAAGAGGAAAGAAAGAGAGACCATTATGGTTTCCAAAGAGGTAGCAAAAGAAAGTGAAAGCCAAAAAGATTGCATTCAGGCAATACAAAAAGACACAGGCAGAAGGGGATAGGAGAAGTACCAGGAGAAACAGGAGGCAGGAAGTCAGTAAGGAAGCCAAAGCTCAGACAGAAGAACACATTGCAAAATCAGTGGTTAAAGGGGACAAAACCTTTTACAGGTACATAAGTGAAAAAAGAAGGACAAAGGGAGGATAGTGAGACTGAAGGGGAGGATGGGAGCAGCGTGGAGGATGACAACAGTAAAGCTGACATATTGAACAGGTATTTTTTCCTCAGTCTTTACTAAGGAAGAGGGGGTAATGGGTCTGAAGGGAGTACAAGGGTGAGAATGGTGCAGAAATGGACACAAGTCCCTTTACACGAGAAAGGGTCCTGAAGGAACTGGAAGTAATAAGAGCTGATAAAGCAATGGGGCCAGATGGGGTGCACCCCAGGTCCTTAAAGAACTAAGAGAGGTGGTGGCTGAACCTCTGGCTATCCTGTTCAGCCAATCACTGGAAACAGGGAGGTACCCAAAGACTGGAGGACAGCAGATGTAGTCCCCTTATACAAAAGTGGGAACAAGAGGAAGCAGGGAACTACAGACCAGTCAGCCTCACCTCGGTAGTGGGAAAGATCATGGAAGCACTACTGAAGGAGAGATTGGTGGAACATCTGGTTGTCAATGGACTACAGGACCCAAGGCAGCATGGTTTCACCAGGGGAGGTCATGTCAGACCAACCTCATTGAATTTTTGACTGGGTGACTAGGGAGGTGGATAGGAGGCAGTGACATGGCCTATCTGGACTTCAGCAAGGCCTTTGACACTGTGTCACATAGAAGACTATTACACAAACTGGGAATATGGGTGTGGGCAGGACAGTAGTGTGGTGGGTAGGTAACTGGCTGGGTGGCAGGACACAGAGGGTGGTGGTAAATGGCTGTCACTCCACAGAGGGAAGAGTGACCAGTGGGGTACCAAGGGATCAGTGCTGGGACCGGTCCTATTCAACATCTTCATTAGTGACATTGCACAGGATATAGAAGGCAGAATTTCACTGTTCGCTGATGACACAAAGCTGTGTAACAGAGTAGACACACCAGAGGGTGTAGACAGAATGAGAAGGACCTGCAGAAACTTGAAGAATGGTCAAGGGTTTGGCAGTTGAAATTCAATGCAAAGAAGTGCAAGATAATGCATATGGGACAAAAACCTGGCACAATATATCAGTTGGGGGGTGAGGATATAGCATGCACCAAGCAGGAAAGGGATCTTAGGTTGTCATCTCTGATGACCTCAAGGTGAGGAAACAGTGTGACAAGGCATCAGGTAAAGCAAATAGGATGCTGGGATGTATAGGCAGGGCATCACCAGCAGGAAAAGGGAGGTCATAATTCCGCTATACAAGACACTAGTGAGGCCCCACCTGGAGTACAGTGTACAGTTCTGGAGACCATACCTAGTGGGACATAGACAGGGTAGAGAAGGTTCAGAGGAGGGCAACAAAGATGGTGCATGGGTTGCATCACAAGTCCTATGAAGACAGGTTGAAGGAACTGAACATGTACTCCTGGAGGAGAGGAGGAGAGAGGGATATGATAGAGACATACAAGTATCTTACAGGGAGGAACAGGGTGCAGGAAAACACTATTTTTAAGCGAAAAAGATGTTTCAGGACTAGAGGGCATGGGATGAAGTTGGAGGAGGACGATTCAGAGGAAACATGAGAAAGAATTCTTCACAGAACGGGTGGTGGACAAGTGAACACCCTGCCAGAGGAAGTGGTGGGGCTGAAACAATCACGGATTTAAGAATGCATGGGATAGACATAAAGGAATTCTAGAGGTCAGGGGTAAGGGGAAATAGACTTCTAGGAAAACAAACTGAACTTACAAGCTCAAATGGGCAGACTAGGTGGGCCATAGGCCCTTATCTGCCGACACTGTCTATGTATCTATGTATCTATGTAACCCACTATAGTAGCTTTGGCCAATGCACTAAATGCCTTTTTCACTGACCTAGACATATTTAATTTAATTTAACAGACTTTAGGATTACAACCTTTGAGTCAGGGACTCATTTACAAAGGCTCTGCGTCAGAAAAAACAAACACTTAATACATATAGACATAGAATGGCAGCTAAAAGTTACAGATTTTTCAGTTATACAACATTGCAGACGCAAGATCAGCTATACATTGCTTTGAATGTGTTACCGAGAGCTGTATTTTACAGTTTTCAAGAGAACGATAAGTTTGCTGATAGAGGGAGGGAGTAACAGTTTGATATTTACAGAGAAGTAGAGAATTAGACAGATATCTTGTGAGTGCAGTCAAAGGAGGCATTGTTAATAGGTAATGTTTGGTAGCCCTATCGGTAGGAGCTCAGTGGCGGGGTGGTCCCGTAAGATGATAGATAGATGACCCGGCACTAGCTGGTACATTGGCAGCACCGAGAAGTGAGAATGTGCTCTTTGAGGGCTGACTTGAACAGTCCTAATTTGGAGATGGAGGAGACATCGGAGGAGAGTTTGTTGTACCAGACTGGGGCTCTGTGTGGGAATGACCTTTAGGCTAAGGAGGTTCTAACCCTCGGGATGGACCACACCTGTCGGTTGGCAGTGCGGGTGTTCACCGAGGTGTGGGAGGATAGGAGAGAAGCAGAAACCTCCAAGAGGGTAAGCCCCAATTGTATTTCCTTTGTGAGGAGACATGTTTGATAAAATAGCCTTTCATCCAGGGTGAGGAGATTTGTCAGGGCATATAGGGTACAAGTATGGGTACGTTTGTCTGCCCCGGAGAGGAGTCTGCACACTTTGTTTATGGTCAGGTGGATTTTATTAAGGGCTGTGTGGTCAGCAGCCGAGTAGATAGTGATCCCATAATTGACTAGGGAGAGGACTGAGGAGGTGACAGCCAGATTAAGGGCTTCCGGAGGTAGGCAATCCTTGTGCCGATACAATGGGCCTATACAGACATTTATGGCAGATGATAAGAGTGTCAATGTGTGAATGGAAGAGAGGCTGGAATCAAATGTAAGGCCCAGGTATTTATATGTATGGACCTGTTCTAAAGGAAAGAGAGAGAGAGTGGGAGAGGATTGTTAGCTGCACATTCTTGGCCTTGTTCTGTCGGTGGGCAAAGAGCATGGTCTTTGTCTTTTTTACATTGACCACAAGTCTTTGGTCTATGAACCAGTTTTCAGTCTGGTTAAATGTGTGTTGGAGGGAGGACTGCAATACTGTAGGATTTGGGTGCTAGACAAAAAGAACCACGTCGTCTGCAGAGTAGTAGGTTGCCGGAGCAGGAACTGGGCAAGTACCATTCACCTGGATCCATACAGCACCCCCTTGTCCTTCCAGTCCCAACTAGCCAAGTCCATGAATTCTGTTTTGGGCTGGAACTGTAACTCATAACGAGGTGCCCATGCTGTTAAATCAACTCACAGTGGAAGGCTCAGCCAGGAATGGCAAACTTGAACCAAAACTGCTAAATTTAGCTGCCATGTAATTGCCTCTCCACATTTAACTTTTCAACATATCCCTTTTGGAAAGGAAAATCCCCTCTAGATGGAAGGTGGCCCTTGTGGTACACAAGGGTGGCCCTTAAGAACCTGTTGAAAACTACTGCCCCTTCTTTCTCCTCTGCTTGCTGGCCAAAGTCCAGGAGAGATTAGTACACAATACAATATGAATATTTTACATGAATATTTTACATCCACCTTCAATGCCAATATTGGTCACCCATCTAAATTTTGGAAGGTAGTCCACACTCTCTTCTCCCCTCCTACTCAACCCCCCTTGCCTGTCCTCAAAGTAGGTAACACCCCAATCTCTAACCCCTCCTCTGTCATATCTGAGTTTAATTCCTTTTTCACCACCTGCAGTTCCTCTCTCCTCCCTCTCCCCTTCCTAACATACTAACATACTAAAAGGCCAGCAGAATAGGCCTAACAGTCTCTCGAGTCTGCTCGATTTTCAGCACCCGCACTGAGGGCCGATTTTGGTGTCCCCCCCCTTTGGTTATACTGTCCCCAGTCCTAGATGTTCCACCTGTACTGTGCCTGGTCAAATTTACCCTCCCCCTGTACCTGTCCCATCCCCTCTTAAACCCGTCCACAGTCTCCATTTCTACCAGCTCCCTGGGCAGTGCATTCCATGGCTCTACTACCCTTTCAGTGAAACAACATCTCCTCCTCTCCCCTCTGAGCCTGCCCCCTTCCAGCTTACACCCATGACCTCTTGTTGCCCCACCCTCCTTTATTTGGAGCACCCTGACTGGGCCTCCTTTATTGATCCCTTTCATGTGCTTAAAGACCTCTATCATGTCCCCCCTGTCCCTCCTCTCCTCCAGGGTGTACATGTCGAGTTCCTTGAGCCTCTCCACATAGGTCCTCTCCCCAGGCCCCAGATCATTTTGGTTGCCCTCCTTGGACCTCTCTAGGAGTGTAATGTCCTCTTTAAATGTGGTCTCCAAAATTGTACACAATACTGAGGTGTGGCCTAACCAAGCAGTTGTACAGTGGAAGGATCATTTCCGCTTTTCTGGAGGTAATCCCCCTGGCGATGCATCCCAGCATCCTATTTGCCCTTGCCGCTGCCCTCCTACAGTTCTCAGAGTTGTTCATTTTGACATCTACCACTACCCCCAGGTCCCTCTCACCCTCTGTGACTTGAATCATGTCTCCTCCCAGGGTATACCCCTGGCCTGGATTTCTGACTCACAGGTGCAGAACCTTGCACTTCCCCGCACTGAATTTTAGTTTCCATTTTCCTGACCACCTTTCCAGAGCCTCCAGGTCCTCCTGCAAGGCCACCCTCCCCTCCTCCCCATCCACCTCTGCACCTAGCTTTGAGTCATCTGCAAAGAGACTCATCTCACTCCTGATCCCCCTCCTGATGTCTGAGATATAGGCGTTGAACAGGAGTGGCCCCAGCACTGACCCCGGGGAACCCCACTAGTAACCCACCTTGGGGATGAGGCTAACCCTCCAACCACCACCTTCTGAGTATGCTCAGAGAGCCAATTTCCTATCCATCTTAGCAATTGTCTCCCTACCCCCATTTCCTTCAACTTAACCAGCAGGCCACTGTGGGGTACCGAATCAAACGCCTTGCTAAAATCCAGAAAGAGGACACCCACTGGCCTACCCTGGTCCAGGGCCCTCGTCACCCAGTCATAGAACTCAACAAGATTTGTCTGGCATGATCTTCCCGTGACGAAGCCATGCTGCCTACTGTCCAAGCCCCCAGTTTTCTCCAGTAACCCCCGTAGTCTTTCCTTGACAATACCCTCCATCACCTTGCCGACCACTGATGTCAAGCTAATGGGCCTGTAATTTCCTGCCTCCTCTCTTAATCCTCTCTTGTGGATCGGCACGACATGGGCCACCCTCCAGTCTTGGGGCACCCACCCAGTCCTCAGAAAGATGTTGAAAAGCTCCGCTAGAGGGACTGCCAGGATATCTGCCAGTTCCCTCAGCACCCTGGGATGTATCTCATCTGGCCCAGGTGCTTTCTCCATCCGAAGGGACCTGAGGGCTTCCCTTACTCTCCCTACTGGGATTTCAGCCTTGTTCACCCCCTTTTCACCATGCACTGCTGGGCCCCCACTTGTCTGTGGTGGCCACTCCCTTTCCCCAGACCCATTGGTCTCTACCGGTCTCACCCCTTGCTCTGGTTTGCCCCCGCTCCCCTCGCAAGACCTAGCCCCTCCATCCCCCCCTGGTATAAACTGAGGCAAAGTACTCATTTAGGACTTCTGCCTGTTCCCCCACCTCCTCTGCCTAACCATCCCCTACCATTATCTTGCTGATTTACCCCTTTACTTTTCTTTTTTCCCCTATGTATCTAAAGAACCCCTTGTCCCCCCCTCCGGATCCCACTGGCCAAGGACTGTTCCTTTTTTGCCTTAGCTGCTCTCACCACCCTGGTGACTCTCTTGGCTGTTAGATCATATTCCTCCTGATCCCTTTCACTCCTTGACCACTTGAAGTGCCTATAGGCTGCCTTCTTTTCCCTCACCACCTCCTGTACCTCCCAGGTCCACCAGCAGGGTTTTCTGGCCTTACCGAACGTACGCCTTTCCCTTGCGCAGGATCTGGTAACCTCCTATATTCCCATCCTAATGATCCCCCACCTGCCGTCAGCATCCACATCCGGCCTTATCCTGTCTAGATGATCTTTAAGGATCCTTCCCCTCTCCCCGAAGTCTGCACCCCTAAAGTCTGTTACCACCATCTTTGTTCAGCTTTGCTCCCCTCCCTCTCTTACCTGCCAGACTGCACAGCAGTCATCTCCTTCTTTTCTCCTATTTTCCTTCTTTCCAGTAACTCCATCCTCCATCACCGATGCCCTTCTTGCCCTTAACCCTTAGCAAGATCCCCTATCTCTCTGCTCCTGCAATCTCCTCCCCTCTGGCTGTCCTCCTATTCCTTTCTATATCCTGTTCCTCTGTCCCTGCTGACTGGAAGACTGCCACTGTAATCCCTCTTCCAAAAGGCGGTGACCAATCTGGTACTAACTACAGGCCTCTCTCTCTCCTCCCTATTATCTCCAAATTACAGGAAAGAATTGTCTTATCACAGCTCTCTCCCTTTCTGAACTCCTCTTCCTTCTTCACCCCCTACTAGTCTGGCTTCTGCAAGAACCACTCCACCACCACCTCCCTTCTCAGACTCACCGAATCCATCCACAATGGTATGGATCACGGCCTGTTCACCTTTGCTATTTTCATCGATCTTGCCAAGGTGTTTTACACGGTCTCCCACCCACTATTATTAGCCAAACTCCAGGCTGCAGGCCTCTCTGACTCAGCCATTGGCTGGTTCCACTCCTATCTCATGGGTAGATTTCAGGCAGTCAATATTGGTGGCACCCTCTCCCCTCCCGTGCCTATATCCACTGGGGTCCCACAAGGATCTGTGCTAGGCCCTCTACTTGTCTCCATCTTCCTCAGTTATCTCCCCTCCATATGCTCATCCGCATCCATTCACATGTACAATACATGGATGACCCAGTTCCCTTCACAGCAGGCCCCTCCGTTGAAGATGTGGTGCACAGAAGACAGTCTCCATGTTCTTTGGCACAAGGCAGAGACTCTCTAGGCTCCCTTCCCTTCCTATTTTCCGCACCTTGAATGGCTCCTCTTTGGAGGATGTTACCACCTTTAGGTATCTTGGTATCTGGACAGACCAGCATCTAAGTTTCTCTGTCCACATGGATGCTAAAAAGCTGTACCCCAACTTAGGTGCACTTTTCAGGAACCGTGACTGTATCCCACTACTAGCATGGCGTACTATCATCCAGAGAATGATCCTCCCAATCTTTGATTATGGCGACGTTGTCTACAGCGCTGCCCCAGTCACAACTCTTGTCAGACTGGACACTCTCTTCAACTCTTTCTGTCACTACACTTTTGACTGTTCCCCTCACACTCACCACACTGTTCTATGTACAAATCTCTCTCTCCCCTCCTTTTCTTGTGGACAGATGCCATGCCCACTGCACCAATTTTGTGGGCAAATTTTGGTTTGATTCCCTACCCTCCTATCTCTCAACCTCCCTCACCGCCCTCCTCCTCCCACTGCCATGACCCTCAGCTCAAACGTCGCATCCTTAGCAGTCCTGTTGGTCTCCACGACCATCGCAAGCTGCTCAGCCACCACTTCCTAAAATCTGGAACCTCTGCCCCAACCATTCACTGATCCTCCCCCTGGGTCCTTTCAAATCACTTCAGAGGTCTCACCTCCCCCTCCTGCAATTGCTCCTAACTCCCCTCTCCTGATCTCCTAGGACTTGTTTCAAATTTAGGTATCATCTGCATTAACTATGCACTTTACTTGCATCCCTCAAGTGCTCATTAGTTCCTGACTTGAATCAGTAGCTCTGTATTTGACTGTCTACATATGTTGTAACTATGTTTAGTCTTTTTTTTTACTGCGCTGTATATGCATTGCCGACTGTTTTCCTGTACCCAGTTCTCTGTATTATTCCCAATGTATTTTGCTTTTGTGTAATACTCTACTCTGCTCTGTAATGGTACCAAAATGTTATGTATATGTACTCTGTGCTACCAAAGCCCCACTTGTACAAATTCCCTTCCCCTAGGATGCATCTAGAAATGAGCTTCCAGCTCAGTATGCCTTTCCTGGTGAAACTTTTTAAATAAATAAACAATCAGTTACAGCACTATGCTGGGCAGTGAGGTCTACTGATGCACAGACAACATGCATTTGGAAAGAATCATTGGACAGACATGGCCCTGGTCAGACTTACCGTGGATATCTTAAGCGCCATGGACAAGGGGCTGATGAGCGGTCTTCAATTACCTCACCAAAGCCTTTGACCTGGTAAATCACAGATTTCTGCTTGACAAGCTGAAACAACTGTGCCTTGACAGCTTGTCTTATTGGTGGGTCTCTGATTATCTATTTAACAGGATGCAACTGGTAAAGTGGAAGGATGCCCAATCATGGCTGCCTCCAGTTATGGATGGTGTCCGGCAAGGATCCATCCTTGGTCCACTTCTCTCTTCCCTCTTTGTTAATGATATGCCAAGGAACTGTGGAGGGGCAAATCTATTGCTTTATGCTGATGATGTGGTACTTTATAGATGCTACAGTGGCACTAACAGAATAAACTGTCAGCGCTCAGATTATTTGCGAGAGCTTGAAACATGGTTCATGACTAACAAACTGGTCTTAAATGCTAAAAAGCTTAAGACTATCCTGTTTGGCCCCAGGCATTTGGGTTCAGCCTGTCAGCACTTGATATCCATTATTACACTGCTTGGGTCTCCCATTGAGGTGGTGGAGTCTATCAAATACTTGAGGGTACCTCTGGACCAAGAAGTGACAGTAAAATCCCATATGGAACAGTTAATGAAGAACCTGCTCAAAAAAATTGGGTTCCTCTACTGCCGCAATAACTTCCTCGCAAAAGAGTGATGGCTAGCAACTGCAGTTAGCACGCTGCTACCCGTCCTGTTGTATGGTGCCCCGATCCTCAGAGCTGTTCAGATCTCTGAAATACAAAAGTTCAAAATGCTGTACTACAAAACTGGTCATTTTGCAGCTGGGTCCCAACCAAGGCAGCATCATTGTGATGTTCTAAATTCAATAAACTGGCCCACACTAGAGGGTAGACCAGAATATCCACTGCTCAGCTTGACATTTAAATTGATAAAAGGTACCACTCCTCCAAGCTTGAAGGAGATATTGATTGCTAAGATCCAGAAAAGAACTCTCTGGTCCTCCAACTGTGTACTCCTAGAACTACCTATGGTGAGGTCCAATATGAGGCAAAGGTTCCTGTCGCTACTGCTGCATCTTTATGGAACAACCTCCCACTCACCCTCCAAGACCGCTCCTCCCTTGAGGGCTTCAAGAAAGGACTAAAGGCCCTACTACTTGAGTGTAACCAATGTATCTGCATTCACTGACATGTTTTCTCCCCTCAAATGTGGTTTATTATTGCAAAACTCTGTATTTGTTTTACGAGTGTTACTCCTTGTATCTGGCCTGGTCAGTCAGCTGATAGTATGATCTGCCAGACTGCTGTAATTATCTCATCAACCCAGAATGTATGTAACTTTGCTGTGGCCCCTGTTTGCTCTGGGTCATGAATGTAGATAACCCATAGTAACACACTGTTGTCCGAATGTATGAAGTCTGTTCTTATAACTCTCTATGTAATTAAACCCAGGTTGCCCCTGAAAAAGGGACTCTTCGTCTCTGAGGGCCTACCTGGTCAAAATATTCAGTAAATAAATAACTCCTTACAGGGTAAAGTACATGATAAACTACAATTTGTTCATGAAAACAAAGAACATTGTAAACTACAGGATAAGGTTTCTTGATCAGATCTTGCAATGTTAGAGCAACCTCAAAATATATTAAAATTACTGTATTAGCATATTAGGAGACACATGTTGCCAATAGCAAATTAAACACAAAACTGTCTGCAAGCAGTTGTCTTACTTCCTAAAATAACCACAGTGTGCATAGCCTCCGGGCATAGCCTGTAGCAGTTATATACAGAATTCAAAGACTTTTACTCAAGGAGCTCATTCCCCTTTAGTCTGTACAGCACAGAACACTGAACTGCAGTTTAGCAATGTACACTCCACTGCTCATCCCAGCTATGTGTACAAGTCATTTGCTAGCTGGCTGGCTGGCTTATACACACACATTTGTCTGGTCCAAGTAACCATCAACTTCCTGTAGAATACGTTAAAATCCAAACAGTGGTATAATTTGTGGAGAGTAGAAATGTAGATGAGTAAGAGTGTAATCACAAACCCTTTCAGTTTCCCACACGGTAAACAAACTGGAGTCTTCTCATTACTGAATGCATTAGAGTTGATGCACAATCTCTGCTATTCTCTCTCGTACTCTCTCTCCCACCCCCCCCTCTTTTTAAAGCTCTGACCAAAAGTTATTAGTTGTAAATGAGATCATTAAACTATGCAGACAAATAAGTACATGGTCTGAGCATTTCAGCAGGTTGCAAATTTTATACACGATGCTGAAGCCCATGGTCCTAGGACTGTCCTGGGTGAAGGCAAAGAACTGCTCAACATCTCCTGCATACAAGTATGTTTTTTCTGTACTCAACCTATATGATTATGTAGTGACCAACATAAATCCTTTCATTCCTTGAGTCTCCAGTCAAGGAAAACAAAACTGCTGGTGAAGTTAATGGAAACATTCTGGCCTGTACTTACTATAGGAGGATTTTCCTTAATTCAATTCCTGGTTTAAGGCACAGACTGCATTGTCTGATTAAATCCTCAGATAATGGCATGTGAACACACAATCAAAGGGCACTTTCCTAGCACTAAGGAAATTTACACTGCTAAGTATTTTAACTGCATAATTGAAGAAAGACTTAGATTGGAATTGGTAATCAAGGGAATGTACACGGTCAGATTTTTTTCCATCACTGACCTCAAGCTGGGACAACTTCTTCAGTTAGGTCTTTTGTTTTTTCACTCCTTAGCAGATGTATAAGCAACACTTAATTATATAGCACAATATCACATACTTCATTGTATAATGTATATATTGTGAGTCACAGCAGTGACTCCAGCCAAGTTCGAAAAAAGATGCAGGAGCACAGCCACAGTGACTGTCTATAAAAAATGACTGAAGTTGCTGGGAAATTTAGGGTACTGTCTAAACAATTCAGGGTGCCTACACTTTTGCTCTTTTAGTGTTCTGGTACAGATTTAGCTATTCCAACATCAAATACTAAAAACCACTCACAGAGGTGATCGATGTTCCGAGAATAATATTACCAAAAAGTGGGTCTGCTTCCCCTTGTTGAACAGTAAAAACATACAGTACTGCATATTCCTCTTGAATGCCCATCAAAAATAAATGCACACTCCACTTGTGTGCACATTTTTGGTTGTCTCAGTACCTGTCCTATCCAAACAGTGTTATCCTATTTGGCTTGCATGCACAGCAATTTTTGGGTGTGTACACATACTATAGTTCCCAGATGGTATTATGGATATTCTCAACTACTTTTTGCACTCTAACCTGATTGACATCTGGACTGAGTGCATTAGCATATTAGCGCTGTGACCAAAACTAGTACTCCTGAGAGTTTGGAACTGCTTCTGGCTGCTGTGTGCTCCTCCCATCAGTGCCATGCGCTCCTATCATCCATGCCAACTGAGATTCTGGCAAAAGGGTCTGGGAGGGTGGGAGGATAGGCTGCTTGCAAAACAGAGGCTGGAGTCTGATTCCAGTGAGGGATAAGCAAAAAATAAAGAACAGAGTAAAGTCCTATAGCCAAAGATGAAGGAGGCTTATGTGCACACCTAGTGTTGTGAACCACTATATTGACAAAATGCTAGAATATGCACTAAAAAATGGGTTACAATCCCTATTTAAATGCTCATGTGAATGTGGGAGAATTCTGAAAATGTATTCCCATTGATATCTACAGGTTCCGCTTGTGTGCCATTTGGATATATGTACAACGGCAGGTCTGGAGCTGGTGCATATACCTGGAACCTACTGTAAATGAAGTCCAGTGTTCTCAAATATTTCCATGGTGGTAGAGCTTGACATAAACTAGAGAACACACTGGGTGGGACTTTAAAAGGTCTGGATGCAGGCACAATTCCCAGTTTTGGCTGCGCCTGTTTCAAATAAATGTGGCAAAATGTTTGATTGCTAGTTTCAAAATCTTGGCACGTTTACAACAGTTTACCTGCTTTATGGCGAAACATTGACACACATGTCATTTTGCGAGTGCTACTTGTGCCACTTGAGGACAAGAGTTAAGCCACATATTATGTGGTCTAACTGTTGTGCCTACTGCCTCAAGCAATGAATTACACAATGATCATGCCACAAGTCGACACATGCATCCAGGGGGCCTGTTATGTTTGAACTCTGTAGTACTTAGGGAAAAATAATAACCATGTTTTGCCAGATTCAATGAATGTCTATGGAATGCCACTGATTTGGATGCTTCACGGTTTTTGTAAGGATAAACTGGTGAGCCTTCTGTAGTCCAGTGTTGAAGGACCTGGACTTTGAAATAAAGAGTTCACGTCCCATAATGAGTAGAATATTGCTGTTTTTAAAATATATGTTCCTTACTTTGCAATATACACACATCTAAATTCTAGGAATATATTTTACGGACTAAAACAAGAGTTTGTTGGGGCCAGCAGTGTCTGAAACGAGCAGAGTAGAAAAGGTGTGCACAAAGGGTTCCTCCTGAGGAAGAATCCACAAGAGTTCAAAGTACCAGGGTTAGTGAGGTCTGTTTCAGTACTCAATAAAATCACTTGCTACTATTACTTGTGGAGCTCTCTGCTTTAGTTTGTGCACAGCTTTGCTACTGTTTGCTGGTTTTGGATTTTAATTCTGCTGTTGCACTCTTGACCTGTTTGAGTGCCAGACAGTTTGTTTTTGCCAACAGTGTCTGTGTTTGTACATTTGTTAGAGTCTATTAGCCAATACATGTATTGAAGTTGTGCCCCCACCGGTGCTGAACTAAAATGCACTTGTTACACAGATATGTTTGCTTAATGAAATGAACTGCCCTTGATTCAAAGTCAGGTAGCTTAGAAACATAAAAGGGACAAGCACATAAAGACAGGCAGCTCGATTTTTAAAAGGTAGATGCAGGGCTTGCGTCAAGCCCTGCATCAGCCCCATTCTTTAGCAGCACAGCTGCGAAACTGCTTTGACGCAACTGCACCTGATTTTAGTACATCAGGAGCAGTTGCGACAGTTGTCACACTTTAAGGCAGCTTATCCCCATAAAAAGGGTCCCCCAAACGGCCCAAGTTAGATGAGGGGAAAGCCTGGTCTAACTTTCCCCAATATAGTCTGGTAGGAGTAGCATACTCCATGTCTGTGAGGCGACCTGTCTGTATTTGAATTTCTACCAAATAAATTGTTTGGATTTGGAACACTGCTTTGGGCTGTGCCTCACCTTTGTGCAATTTTGAGTGCGGTGACTTCCTGGGCATTTTAATAGCAAGAGTTATGCTGATGTATTGCAAATGGGAGGAGAAGAGAAAAAAAGGGTGCCTGGGGACATGACCAGATACTGAACGCATCACAAATGTTTGCTCTGCGCTCTGCCCAGTGGAGTTGAAGCCTATACAGTATGCATGAATCAGTCCAATTCCTCCCTCCCTTCACCCCCAGCAATGTAGTCCAGCAGCACTCTGTTCCATTCCCCTTCACCAGTAACACAGCCGCTTGGTGACACTCCATTCTGCCTCTCCCATCAGCAGCAGAGTCCCCAACACCACCCTACACTTCAAGCTTCTGACACCGGGGTGTCCAATCCCTGGTTTCGATGTTGACCCCCCCGCCCCACAGTCAGGGACACCAGGGTGTTCTCCCCTCATGCCTCCAAATATCAAGACAACACTGGGGTGCCCAATCACTAGTGTCAGTAGGTACCTGCAATAAAGAAAATGGTCACTCAAAATCTTTTTTTTCAAACCTGAGATAAAGAAACTGGTCCCTTGTTGTCTTGCACCATGTGCCTACCCTCACCCGCCCCATACTGACCCCTTCCCCTCTCACCCCCCATACTACACTTACCCACCGGGGGGGGGTCCATCACCATCATCCTCTCTGGACCCCTTCCATTAACAGGTTCAATGCCCACAAAGCGGGCTCTTCTGCTAAAAAAACAAAACAAAACTCTCCCTCCCTCTCTCTCTCTCTCTCCTGCCCTCTGCATGCTATTTCTCTCCCCCTTTCTGTCCCTTTGTTAAATGGCCATGGAGTGGCCTCTCCTGGAGCTGCCTACAGCTCTGTGCTGTCCTAAAACACAGTGATGTAGTTGGAGGGGGCAGGGTGTTCCCCCGGTTGTCTGGCTGGATGGGGGTTACATTTTATTGACAGGCATTGCAACCAGTTGTATCAACCTGGTGCAAACAAGAGCTCTTGCACTTATTAGATGGGAAATCCCAGCAGCTGTAATGGAAGGGATCAGACAAGTGTGCCTCAGAGTGCACAACTCATTTCTGCATATCCTGTGTATGGCTTGTGGAGATGGAGTGGGCCCCATTTTGGTTAGTATAGCTAGCTGCCAGCTTCAAGCCTTCTCTCTTTGCTGCCATTCACTAATATCATGACAGGACAGATGAGAGCAAACAAGGGCAGCTTACATTGCATGAACTGGACTGTTAAAGTAGACTAGAGCACTTTTGTGGTGGGAGCTGGAGCAGTGCTGCAGGACTTCTATGAGCAGGCATGCTGGTCATACACAGTGAGACCAGACATCACCTGGTAAGTGCTACCACTACTGCTTTTTGCCTGATATGTTTCTGAATGGGTCTGGCATGGCATGGGCTTGGTTCTTGTGTAGCACTTTCTATAACGGTCAGATCTGGGTGACACAATAATAAATATAGATTTATAATAAAGGCCAGAGGTCACATGCAGCCTTTACATTGTGTGGCCTATGGCCTAATAAAACAAAGAAATTATAGTTCAAGCCACACCTTAATTCTATAACCCTTATCAGGTTAATGCACTAGCAGCCATTCTGACTCTGACCAGAGCGTGTTATGCTGTTGATGTATTATTTATTCTCATCTGTAGAGGTTGAGATTTTAAACAACATCTTTCAAACATGAAAATTAAGCCACCATCTATTGGCTTAGTGCTAAGTTATCTGAATGCCATCCAAGTAAGCCAGGTCTGAATCCAATACCTGTTATGTAAAAAAAAGTTAAAGTATAGTTGATAACGAACCTGCAAAAGATGAACACTCTACTGAAATAGTTTTAGCTGAGTATTCAGAAAGTTCAGTTCTTAACTAATTTAAGGATTCTGAAAACTGAATTCTTTCACCATGTTAAGCTTAGTTTGAGAACAGGCACTTCATTTCTGGAGGACTTATTCTAAACTAAACCCACATGCAGTATCCAAAATGGTGCAGTACTATGGCATTTTCCTGTCAGGAACATTCTGTGTTTTTGAATAGCTCGTAATACATATGTTCTTGCTGCAATTAGAATGGCAGTCACCTTCTTCATGCGATGTGACTTAATCTTTGTTCAGCACTACCTGCCATGCACTGCTGTGGAGTACCATGGTAGAGGAGGGCAAAAAAGAGCAGGCACAAGGTTAGTGCCTGGCTTGGCTTGACCTCTATAAGCAATCGAGAGCCAGGGTCAAGCCGAGCCAGTCATGGTCAAAGTAAGCATTTTTGTCAGCCTGAGCAGTTAGTGTAGTGTCAGAAATGTGTAACTTTTATGTAGAGAACAGCCTGTAGTAGCCAAGACTCAGCTCGTGTTTTGTCTCACAGAGTCATGCCAGACCCCTGGCTCAGCTCCGGTTTGGCTCTAGCCAGAAAACTGCTGGCTTGCCCACCTCTGTTCCATGTTGCAGCAGATCTGTCAGTCACCTAGGAATCAGAAGACCAGGGTTTAGATGGTAGTAGACACCTCATCAGTTTGTATTTAATGTGAGCAACAATGGTTTGAATCTAGAGGTGTTGCCATGTAAACATTTGCTGGCAAAGTGGCCACAAATTGGCCGAACTTCACTTTTGCGAAGTTTCCATGGACCATAGGAACTTTGAGTTTACAGAAATTACAAAGTTTTTACTGCAAAGTGGCAGTTTTGTTAGCAAATTGGCCACTTCACAAGTGAATTTTGGTCAATTTGCCAAAAAAAGGCAACATTGCCAGGTAAAATTTTTCAAATTTGCACTTTGTGAATTTCAAGAAATTTGCAGATTAATTCGCAAACCAATTTTTAGTCACATTTACTTTTATTTTATAGTTAAGTTTCACCTGCATGGTGCTAGATTGTGGCATGGAGTTGGAATACTTAATTGGATAGAAAGCAAACCTAGTTATGAGCAGCAATATGTGCAGAAAGGAAATGCTCTTGTCAGGAAATGTTCTGGCCAGGAAAACCTTGTGGTACTTTTCTGCAGAGAATGAGCATACACTGAATGTCAATCAGGCTCAAAAAATGCATATACTGTAATTGCTTGCTGTTGACGTTCTTATCTATTAAAGTAATGATGATTTTTAAGGGTTTAAATTCATTCTGATATTACAGTACAAGTGTAGATAAGGAAAGCAACAATATTTCACAGCAGTCAGGTCTCATGTATTGGTGCACCATAAAGTAAAACAAGGGTTCCTCTGTCAAGGGGTATAAAGGCAAGCCTGAAATATTTATACTATGGATACTGAAGACTCAGAGGGCCGTGACCCAAGGCAAGTCTTAAGGGTAAGTACTGTATAATTGAAAACTACAGTACATGTACAGTATTTAGGTAAAAGTTGCTTCCTAAATAGAGAAGCTACTGCAACATATATCTCCCCCCAGCTCCATTCTGCTGCTGGATAGCTCCCCAGGTGGGGTCTAGGTGAGGGCTAACATATCTCTCCCCCAACTCCATTCTGCTTCTGGATAGCCCCCAGATGGGGTCTTGGTGAGAGCTAACATATCTCTCCCCCAACTCCATTGTGCTTCTGGATAGCCTCTAAGTGGGGTCTGGGTGGAGGCTAACATATCTCTCCCCCAACACCATTCTGGTGCTGGATAGCCCCCCAGGTGGGGTCTGGGTGAGGACTAACATATCTCTCCCCCAACTCCATTCTGGTACTGGATAGCCCCCCAGGTGGGGTCTGGGTGAGGGATAAGCCCCTGATGGTGGCCAATGTCAGGTGGTGGGTGACAGAGGTGTGCAGTCTGGATTTACAAGGGTCTGTCTTCATAGGCAGTAGGAGCCATTTTTCCTCTTTATTTCAGCTCCTCCCTACTAGGATGTTGGCTCTGTGATATCAAGTAAACAAATGCATACAGAGCATGCAGCTGAGCAGCACTGCCCCACATCTCCCTCCCCAAAGACGCGCCATTGCTTGTAATTCCACCTGTGGTCACCCAGGGGGTGTTATAGTGGCAGCACTGCAAAGCCTCACTCCCTGGAGAGGGAATATGTCCTCTGGGATGCTTGGTCACTCCCCCCCAAGTCAGCTTACAATGGTCAAGGTCCACTCCCAAACCCCTGTCACGGGCATTACGAGCTGTAATGCTACAACCGTGCCGATGGCCTGCACATGGCCAGTTTTAATCAATTACAGTACAGTATAACTCCAATTATCTGAAACCCTCTTATCCGAATATACGGATTATCTGAAATCATGCCCTGTCCCCCACTGTCTAAATATCTGTTCTGAATTTCCCTTAGTTTCAGTGTTAGACTGCTAATTAAGCGCATTCACAGACCGCAATTAACTTAAGTGGTTTTAACATAAATGAGTTAACGGCTTGTTACTGCGCAGAAAAACAGGATAAAGCTGTTAACCTTATAGCTGAAACAGGCAGGCTGACAGTTAGAGCGTGCAGCAGCAGTATGGGTTCCAAACGAAAATGCTGTGTTCTGGACATGCAGGCAAAACTCTGTGTCCTGCAATGCTTGGAGAATGGAGACCACATTGTAGATGTTGCAGCTAAGTTCAGCATTGGTGATTTCACAGTGTGTGCTATCCGAGCTGCAAAAGAAAATATAAGAGAGTACGCCTCCACAATGGACTGCCCAGAGGGACCTAGCAGTCATTGTGTATGAGCAATCATACACAACAATGCTGTTTTTTGATTGAGAGGTTTCCGTGGTAACAACAGACCTCGCCAGCATAGCTAGAGAGATCTTATTACCATGGAAACTTCGAGATCGAAAAACAGCCTTGTATGTGTATGGTGCTCATACACAATCTTTTATAGTGTATGGGCAACCATTATTCTGATCCTGTGTGCCAAAAACATCCCCCTAGTACTTAACAGTGACTTACTGTGGTGCGGTTCTTTCCAGCACTGCTCACTTCCCCGCAAGCTCTCACCGCCGCAGCCATTTCATCGCGCATGTGCAAAGACATTCTAAGTAGTTGTGCTGCAGTAGTGACATAGCCAGTGCACCACAACAGCAATTTGATGTCACTACTGCAACACAACACGCTGACTCCAGTAACCAAATTTCCTACACAACTGTGTTCTACCATACACTATGCTTGTATTATCCAAGCCATTTTACAACAATATGCATACATACACATATAGATACAAACTTAGGCACTTCATTTTTTTCATTTTATTTAAACAAAGGTCTTTGGACAAATATTACCCATTTTCAAAGGCGCCCGTGGTCAGAAGCATTGACATTAAATTTATACAATTACAAATTACATACTTATTGTAATTCCTGATCTTCTAGGAATATCTTCACCATTTTTTCACAGTAGTGGGTCTTAATCAGAGGTGCTAGGATCCTGCAGGAGCCAGAACTTTTCCGGAGGGCTGGCACCAAGTTAAGCTGCATGCATGCATGTGTGGCACTGTGAGACTGACTCGTGCTGCATGGCTTACCTTAGCACCAGCTCTCAACTGCCTCAGTACCTTTTTTGTATTGAGGAGATGCAGCATAACCTAACAAGTCCTTATGCACTTAACTTAAGGGCATACGATAGCACTGGTGACCTGTGTAACAACAGTCAACAAACCAGTGATGTAGGGTCTTCATAGCCCAAACCAAGAACAAGGGATGAAGGCCAATAAAAACATATTCGAATGACCATGGGAGATGTTGGGTGGTCATGTGAATTAATGGGAAGATACTCCTAGAAGATCAGGAATTATCGTGAGTACCTAATTTTCATATCTTCCAGGAATCAGCCTTCACCATTAATTCACACTAGTGGGTCAGAGTATCAAACTCAGACAAACTCCCCTGGACTAGGGCAGCAGGAGACAAGGGCTTACTCAGGACAGAAGTCCATTTAGGATTGTCCTGCCAAAGGTGGCATGCTGCCCGACATAGACATCTAGACTATAGTGCTTAACAAAAGTGTGCACTGTGCTCCAAGTTGCAGCTCTGCAGATGTCACCAATCGGTACAGAGAGAATCTCTGCCAGGGGCATGGCAACTGCTCCAGTGATGTGGGCACATACTGGAACTTCAAGCTTAACTAGAGCCATGGCACAGCAGTGGCATAGGCAACTCACCATCCAGGCAGAAATGCACTTGATTGTAACAGGTTGTCCCTTTCGAGTAGAATCGAAAGAGACAAAGAGCTGTTTGGATTGCTTGAAGTCCTTAATTGTGTCCAGGTAAAACCTAACAATCCTTTTAACATCCAAAGAAAGGAGTGTGCACTCTCCTTCATTTTGGCACTTGGTAATGTAGGTAGACAGCACTAGTGGCTGATTCAGATGCAATTCCAATATCACTTTAGATAGGAACTTGGGGTGTGTGTGGACAACTACCTTGCCCTTGTGGAAAACAATACATAGAGGATCTGTGACCAAAGCATGCATTTCAGAACCTCTGCTAGAAAAACTGATAACCACTAGAAATGCTGCTTTCCAAGTTAGCAGTTTTAGCTCAAAAGTTATAAGGGTCTCAAAAGACTTGCAGGTGAGCATATCCAGCACAAGGTATTCCATGCAGCCAACACCTTCCTGATGGGAGGCCTTGTGTGTATGATGCCCTTAAGGGACCTCTTGAAAAGTGACAGCTGTGCCAGGT
This sequence comes from Neoceratodus forsteri, assembly GCA_016271365.2. Taxonomy (NCBI): domain Eukaryota; kingdom Metazoa; phylum Chordata; order Ceratodontiformes; family Ceratodontidae; genus Neoceratodus; species Neoceratodus forsteri. Next base: position 1,871,887,497 of record CM057456.1, on the reverse strand, counting down.
AGAGGGTACCAACAGACTCATGGTATGCAGAAATAGCACTCAAGTACCTTAATTGTGGAATACTGAAGGCCAGCATCAGAAAAGTCTAGGAAGTACTCTAGAACCTTGTCAGGTAGGCACGCAAAAGGGGTCAGTGCAGGTTTTGGAGCGCCAGATGGAAAACCTTTTACACTTGGATGTGTAAGCCTTCCTAGTGGAAGGTTTAAGGGCTGCAGAAAGTATTTTTTAGAGACCCTTTGAGATACTTTGTACCTCTTTCAGGAGCCAGGCCTGAAAGTGAAGGGAAAGCAGCTTGAGACAGACCAGGTGACCCTTAGTCAGTAAGTCCATCCTGAGTGAAAGAGTCCTCGGTTTGCTGATAGACAGTCTGTTCAACAGAGGAAATCTATCTGTCAAGGCCAGCAGGGGGCAATCAGCATCATCTTGCCACTGTGCACCCTCCAGTCTGAACAACAACCTCTGCATTAGGGGGACTGCAGAGAATGCATACAAACAGATTTTGCCATTGCAATCTGAATGCATTCTGACAGAAAATGCCATGTCCTGGATTTCTGGAGCAGAATCAAGGCAGTCTGGTGATGAGTGGGATGTAAAAAGGTCCATATCTGGGGTGCCCCGCTGGTTGAACAGTGATCTCACGACGTCTGGAGCTAGTGACCACTTGTAAAGATCGACCTCTATTTGGCTGAGCTTGTCTACCAGAGTGTTCTGGATTCATAGCAGATAAATGGCTTGGAGCAGGATCCCCTGCTCCAGACACCATTCCCACACTCTGATTGCCTCCCTGCAGAGAGGGTAACAGTGTGCTCCTCCTTGTTTGTTGATGTAATACATCACAGACATGCTATCTGTCTGGAGGACTGTTTTTTTGCTGACAAGATCCACTAGGGCTTACAGGCCTGCAGACATTGATGTAGAGATGAGATTCTGACAGGTTCCAGACACCTTGTGTTTGGAGGCCCTGACAATGTGCCCTCCACTCCAACAGGGAGGCATCCATGGTGAGAGTCACCTGAGGCTCCGGACTGTCTAAATTACTCCTAGATTATCCTCCACTAATCACCATGTGAGTGACTGAACCAGGGACATGGTCACCTGAATGGGGTAGGTCTGAGGATGTGATGTCTGTGACCACTGTGCAATAAGCATCCACTGAGCTGTTCTCATGTGCAACCATGCCAGGGGCACTGTGAACAGTGAGTTGGCTGTTATACCCAGCATGTGTTGCATGAAGTAGACTTGAACAGGTTTGCACTCCATTATGTAGCAAAACATCTGCAAGATTGCCTGCATTCTGCTCTCTGGAAGAAAGGCCAGGGCCTTGATTGTATCCAGAAAACTTCCTATGAATGGCAGCTGCCGTGAGGGTTGGCTGAGACGTCTCTAGATTCAGCAGAATCCCTATGGAGGTAAGGAACTCAGAGGCTGGAGCCACTGCCTGTTCAATCTCCTGCATGGATGGACCGGCTATCAGCCAATCATCCAGTTAAGGATAAACCTGGAGCCCCAGTTTTCTCAGATGCACTGCAATACTGCACAGCACTTTGTAAAGACCTGAGGTGCCAAGGAGAGCCCAAAAGGCAGGACTTTGAACTGATAATGCTGTCCCAGCAGCACAAATTGAAGGTTATCTGTGGTGGCTGGGGTGTATCCTGCATATCCAGGGAAGCTAAGGCTTCAGGAAGGGAAGCAGAGATCCCCAAAAAATCATTTTTTTTTAATTTTTCTCAATCCATGCACTTGTTCAGGCTTCTGTGGTTGAAAATGGGGTGCATACCTCCTGATTTCTTTGGTACTAGGATGTAGTAGGCATAGACGCCTGTGTGTTGTTCTGGCTCTGGCACTATTTCCAGTGCCTTGTTGCTCAGAAGGCTTGCAATCTCCTGCATCAGAAGCTCTGACATAGGGGTTGCCTTCTAGAGGGATAGTCCAGAGGAATTTCTGTGAAGTCCAGGGAGTATCCCTACCGGATGATCTGAAGGACACACTTGTCCATCCTAATGGACTCCCATTGACAATAAAACTGAATCAGGTCCCCCCCCCCCCCAACTAGGGAGGAGAGGTCTGCTTCGGGCAACTGAGGCAGGACCAGAGCGGAGCTTCAGAGGGTGGCACTGGGTGTTTTCAGTGTCTGTGCCTTCGGCTGTGCCTTCTTATGAGGCTGGGGAGGGTGGGATTTGTTTTGGCTCCCCTGCCCTTCCCATGAAAAGACTGCCATTTCTGAAATAAATCATATCCTTTCCCCCTCTGGGGGTTAGCAGAAACTGGCCTGGAAGTCTTAAGGGTTATTCTAGTTTTCTCAGATGCCTCAAAAGATTTCTTTACCTGCTGTCCAAACAGGTAAGTACCATCAAAGGGAACGTTCATTACCTGTAGTTGGACTTCATGAGAAAAGCCAGCAGTATGCAGCCAGGAATGATTTTTTTTTAAATCAGCTTTATTCAGAGAAAAGCACATTACATCACACAAAGGTATAACATTAGCTGCTTGTTCCCAAGGGAACAAAATATACTGCATCAAAAACAATCAGCAGTTATTATAGGTGCCCTTAATCACTGATAATACCTCTCAGAATTTCTTATGGAACAATGTACTACATTCTGGTATCGGTTATATAGCAGTTTTAGATAAACATTGTTCAATGAGATAAAAGATTATTCTCTGAATTTTGAAGATGGAACTGTATATAAAACCAAACAAATAAGCCAAACAAGACTTAACCAGCTATGCATGCATGTCATGTATGAGTTTCTGTTTATTACCCATATGATGGGGTGAACACAGATAGTGTGGGGGGGGGTATGGGAGAAATGGAAGAGGGTCCCCAATGAGCTAGGAATATCAGGGATTAGTAGGTATTCCTCCCCTTGGGGTAGAAGACCTACGTCCCTATCTTGTTCCCATTACTCTGCCTTGGGGGAGAGACCCTCTCAAGCTGCCTCCCTGTTGCCAGGCCTGCCATCTGCTGAGATGCTCGCTTCCCTCAAATGCAATTAGCTGCAATGTGCTCCATGTCATTTATTTGGCCTACTCTGTTGCACCACTCCATCAGGGAGGGTGGGTCTATCCCCAGCTAATGTGTTGTGATACACTTCAGAGCAGCTACGATGAAGGTCAAAACTACTGTACTTGGCGAGGTCCAGCCTTCATCCAAGCAACTGAGGGAAAGCCAAACACCCAGTCAGTACCAGGAATGCCATTTGATACAGATACCTGCAGCAGCAGAGCAGGAGGCAGTATTAAAGGCATCCATAGCAGCTTTGAACTGATGACTGTCAAGACAGTTCCACATGTGGCAGTCTGTAGAATTTTTGCTTAGTTTTAGAATCTGGTAGAGACTCTGCCAGAGACTTAAGTGAACTCCAAAGAGTATATTCATATTTGGAAAAATGCCCTTGGCAGCTAGCAATCCACATGCTAAGGGTAGCTGCTGCAAAAACCTGCTTGCCCATAGTGTCAGTCTTGCAAGACTCATTGTAAACAGGGTGCATAGTGACCTCTTGGGGAAGAATGGCTTTGTCATTCTCGGCGACACTAAAAATGGCATCAGCTGTAGGCTGAGAAACATACACTGGTCTTTACTTAGGGGTAGAGCATTTCCAGTCTGTCTGCTTGCATACAAAAGGGACAGAGGCAGTACTATTCAAGACTACTTCAAACAAGGTTTTAAAATGTGGGTGAAATAGGAGGAACTAAACTGACCAGCATGGTAGAAACATTTACCCGCTGCATATGGGAATGTTTACTTGGATCAATGGCTGAAGGCTCAAAATCAAGAGCAGCATGCATAGTCCTGAGCAAAGCCTGGAAAGTTAGATCCTCCTGTGGAACAGAAGAAGGTCCTGGGTCTGAAGAGTCCAGGCTAAAGAAGCAGTCTCCATCTCCACCCTCAGAAATGATGAGGCTGGGGTCAGATTCATCTCCTCCACATCCTCCCCGGAGGGAGGGTTGTAGTGGGGTGGATCGCAGGCCCTCCAATCCAGAACGTGGCTTCAGCAACACTGGCTCCAAGGGAAGAGGGACCAGTGCCAGAGGTGGTGCCTTAACTGGAACTGAATCCACTGCTGGAGATATCTCTGGCACAAAGGGTGGTACCAGAATCAGTGCTGGGACAGGCCCAGAAAGGCCTCAACCTGGTGTCGATGACCCAGCTGGCACCAAAGTGACCGACAATGGCACCGCAGCCAGTCCCATCACAGTGACAGTGATTGGGGGAGCAGCCAATGGGACAGGAATCAGCAGCGCAGTCACTTGCAAGGGCCCAGGGGCTGTTGCTGGAGCCAAACACTCCTACCCAGCTTGAAGGTCTAACCTGCAGCTCCAGTCTTACTGGTCCCAAAAGACCAGGGACAGGCTCTTCTGACAGAGGCAAATGAGCCACATGCTGTACCCACAGCTCCATAACAGCTGCATAATGGTGGAACTTCCCACCAGAGTACTCACTTACAGGACAAAGAGGGGCCCTGGGGCTGTGACCTCGACCTCCAAGTACCAGAGGCCCCCGATGTTGCTAATAGTGCCAATGAGGGCCTCGAACTCTAGGAGACAGAGTATCTCACAGCAGACCTTGCAGAAGATGAACTGGAGTGGTACTCTTTCTTCCCCTTCCAATGGGAAGAGGAAGAACTCGAGGCCATGTGGTGCTGAGAATCTGACCAGAATCGGGAAAGGGCCCTCTTCTTTTTGTGCTTCTGGGAGGACTGCCCTTACTCCCAAGCACAGAACTACCCACTGAATTCCAGAATGAGACAATATGGTAATAAAATGACAACTGTCCCACACTTTTTTTTTTTTTTTTACATTTTATATACTACCTCTCTTTGGGCCAGATTCTGAGAGTCTGAGAGCACACAGATATTCAGTTGACTGTGAAAGCCCACCCAGTGGATTGACCAGTTTTCAGAAATGCTCCCACTGTAGGGAAGGAACATGGACTATTTATGCTGGCATTCTAGTACAGTAATCTATAGCACAGACAAGACTGAGGAGGGACGCAAAATTAAGGAATGTGTGGGTCAAACGCAGTGGCTGCATGCCTCTGAACCATTCAAAGAGCCACATTCCATCATAGGATAGTGGCCTATAAATAAAAAATATGTATGCCTGCAGAGCTTCTGGGGTTGGGGAGCTAGGTGGGCTGCTTTTTTGCAGCAGATGTGCGGAATGTTTTTTAGAATTGAGCCTTTAGCAAATCACCCCCAAAAAACATGTTTTGTTTGTTTCCTAACATTTCTCTTTTTTTGCATAAAACACTGCTCTTTCCCTCTTTATATAGCGTAATAGAAAAAAATATTTGTTGCACTTGTGTCTTAAGATGTCCATGTGATAAACCCTCTTGCCTACAATGATATCATAGGCTGTATTTTCAATGGGCCCTTAGACTGACACAAGGTGTGGCAAACATCCATCTTCGTCAACTCTAGGTGTGTAAAATTATGTACTGTATTATACCTAAAAGCTGCTCATTGTGGCAATTCTCCGAAAATTACGCAAGAGGACCACTGCGTCAGAAATATGAGGCATGGGATGAGAATGATTGAAGCTGCATCAAAAATATGAGGCATGGGGCAAGAATGATGGAAGCTGAATCAAAAAATATTGTTGAAGAAATGGCCCTACATAGTGACATTTTAAGCCCTCCAAATGTTGCAAACTAGTCCCGAAGGGGCATATTGGCTTTATAAGCAACTTCTGCATAATTTATCCACTCCATTCCAGTCATAGCACTCACATGACAGTACTGACCAGTACAATATTTTACATGCTACAGTACATGAGACAGCATTCTGATTTATACAGTGCAGGACTCTTGCAGGAGAATGCCAATTCATAGGAACATAGTCAGGTCTGCCTGCCTGCTTTGGGCTTCTTTATATGTTCTAGTGGCAGTTAGACCAGGTCTGACTGGTTTAGTCACTGACAGGACCTTAATGCTTTGAAAACCCCAAATAAAGAGATGGTGCATCATTTTTTGGATGCAGGCCCCCTTTCCAACATGGCACAGCAATTGTTTTGACACAAGCAAGGTACAAGCCAGTCTGGCGCATGCAGACCTGTTTTTGACACTAGCACTGTTATAAAATCAGAATCAATGCACATTTTGATGCAGCTTGCAACACTTTTTACAATTTTTTTTGACGCAAGCACCAGGCATCATTTGTTGACTTGTGAAAATCAGGCTCCATATCATATCTCAGATCACTGGGACAATAATTGGTTACTTAAACATTAAGTTAGCTGTCTAACAAGGCTTCCCTTCACAAATAAATGTTTTCAAAAAGGCTATTTCTTTAAAAAAGACGTCAGGGAAAAATATTTTTGTGAACTGTGTACAGATATGCTTGCATGATGAAACGTGGCTCTGCATTTACCTTGGAGTGCAAGGCTCCCTAACACAGCTCTGTTAGCTGGTTTGGATGGAACAACTGCACGTTCGCAGTGCGCAGTGTGCACCTCCTCCAGAAGAGGCACAAACTTTCTGCTGTGGCTGCTTACAAACTAGGCTGCCAGCTGGGCAGGGAGGCAGTATAGCACAGTGCTTTAAGGCCCTGAACTGCAAACCTGGAGACCTGGGTTTGAATCCCACAGATCCCACTTATATACTGTGTGACCCTGAGCAAGTCACTTAACTCCCTTGTGCTCCCAGGTTGGACCTGGAAACAACCTTTCAGCTTAGTGTGTCTCTCCTGGTTAAAAAAAACAAAACAAAAACCTGCTGACTATCTAAGACAAAACTGCTAGATTGGACCATGACTTTGTCCTCGGCCTACACTTTGTATTTTATACACAGCAGCGGCTATGCCACTTTCACCAAACTACTGCACTACACACCTTGAGAACCTTTTTGAGATGAAATGGAGTTAAGGAGTTAAGAAACAGCTAAAAGTAGACAATGTTTGCAGTAGGACTTAAAATGAAATAAATACTCGTACATCACTATTGCTAATGTGAAACAAAAGTTTCTATAGCAACTATTTTCTGTACCTGCAATATGAGACAGTCTTATAATTGTTTCCTGTAATATGAAGCAGTCTAATAACTGGTTTCAGGCTTTTCTTTTTCAGTTAGCGCATCAATGGCCTAATGTTACAGCTGTAGTAATGACAAGACAACTTTCAAAAGAAATTCAAGAATTTGAAAATACTCTCCACTATCTTCATTCAAACCTGCCAAATCTTTACCGTCATGTCCTAGAGAGAGTCTAAGTAAGCCACATGAAGATAAAGGTTTATCCTTACGTAAGAGTGAGTGAGTGAGTGTGTGAGTGTGTGTGTGTACAGATAAAAGTTTATCCTTATCTGAATGTGTGTGCGTGCGCGTGCACTCACACGCATCCATAACTGTTTGAAGACCCTGTGAGTAAAGAAAAAAGCTCTTTGTAAGGCTTGTCATAGTGGCCCAAATTTGCTGTGAAGCATTCATCTTGGTAATGGACCACAGGCAATTAACCTACACAGCAGAAGCAGGGCAACCAGACAACAGGATGGTGACCTCTGCTCCAGTGTGAGAATACGTATCAATTAAAGACTAGAAAAACTGGACAGAAGCTGAGTGTAACTGCACAGACGAACACAGACAAATTGGGGAGTCTCCTGTGGGTTTAAAACAGCTGCATATGAAATGCACTGTGGCAACCTAGCCAGCGGGAAGGATTACATGGATATACATTCTGGGCTGCAGCTATAATTCCCATAAAATGGCAACATACCTCAGCCACAATGTTCCAGATGATGAAAACCGTGATTCAGATAAAAACAAAAACAATGTCCCACTTTTAAAAGAATAACACCTTATTTTCCAGGTTGTCTTTCATTTTCTTAATATTCTGTTTCTGGCATTTCTGTTTTATTCCTCTTACATCCAGCTACCATGATATAACCGTCATGAATCCTCCAATTCCTTCTGCATCCTCTAAGCCACCCTATAGCTAACCATCACTACAGCAGGCCCCTCACACAGCACTGAGGGGAGACCAGGCACGTTGGGTTAAGACAGTGGGTGGAAAAGCTAGACAGGGTGCTTTGAGATGTCAATATTACGTGTAGGAATGAGCTGCCTCCACAACCATGCTCCAAGTCCCACCTGCACACATCATAATAATGGTGCCATATATGGGGTTTCTGGCTGCAGGGCTCCTACTAAGTCACCAGGGGGCAGCTGTGTTGTAGGATTTGCTCCTCAGGGTTACTCATGTCCAAGTAGACAGTGCTGTCCCTACCTGCTGACCAAACTAGGATCCAAATGTCAGGGTATAAACCTAGGTCCCTCACGTGGCAAGTGAATGAACTTGCCACTATGCCATCCTGTGGTCACTTGTCTCAGAATTTCAATGACACTGTATTTTCAGGTGTGCTAAAAGAACAGGTTACTCAACTGTAACAGTAGTTCTAGGAGTGGTATATGTTGTTCATCCACACTTCTTAGAATGTCCCCTTCCACTTTAAATCTTGCCGGAAGTCTTCAAGCTGGCTCCTCCCACCCACCCGGGTGGTATATACCTCAGCTCCGCCCCATGACACCAGACCTTAGCCCGCTGGAAGCAAGATTGTGCGCCCGAAGCCGGGAAGGTCGGGTGGGTGTGTGTGGATGAACAACATATACCACTCCTAGAACTACTGTTACAGGTGAGTAACCTGTTCTTCTAGGAGCATGGATATGTTGTTCATCCACACTTCTTGGCAGACTCCAAGCAGTTCTCTGGGAGGAGGGAGGCAAGGCACCCACCCCCTAATTAGGAAATAAAGATTGGAGAACCGAGGCCCCAAAACCAGCATCCCAGCGTAACTCAAGGTCGATGTGGTAGTGGGTAATGAAGGTGTTTGCTGATTTCCAGGTAGCAGCCTGGCAGATTTCCTGGATAGGGATGTCCCTGGAAGCAGCCACCGGAGCAACAGTATGGCGGGTAGAATGAGCTCTTATCCTTCTGGGAGGCTCCTTTCACACCAACTTATAGCACAGACCTATGCATGATGTAATCCATCTTGCTATGGTCCATTTGGCTGCAGGTCTGCCAGAAGTGGCTTCAGCGTAGGTGACAAACAGCTGATGAATCTCTCCAAGAATTTCCACCATCCTCTCCTTGCAGTAGGAGAGAGCACGTCTCAGGTCCAAGGTATGGAGCCTGTACTCGGCGTCCGAGGTGTAATTAGGGTAGTAAACCGGAAGAGTCAACACCTGGTTAAGGTGAAACTCTGACACCACCTTCAGAAGGAATTTCGGGTGGAGGCGCAGGACAACATTGTCCCTGTGAAAGACCAGATAATAGGAATCTACCAAAAGTGCCTGAAGCTCCCCTGTTCTTCTGGCAGACGTGATAGCCACCAGGAAGGCCATCTTCCATGACAAGTGTGAAAGCTCACATTTGTGCATGGGTTCGAATGGGTTGCCCATGAGCTTTGCCAAAACCAGCAACAGATCCCATGAAGGTGGAGGTTCACGCACTGGAGGGGATATGTGATCCAGGCCTTTGGAAAAGTGCCCGACCATTGTCTCCTGCGCCAATGTCAGTTGACCAGCCCACGCCCGGAAAGCAGAAATGGCTACCAGGTGCACCTTAAGGGTCGATGACTTTAGACCCCCTTTGGAGAGAGACCAAAGGTAGTTGAGACTGTTAGCCACAGAACAGGATAAGGGGTCCAGACCCTTACCCTGACACCAAATGGAAAATCGCTTCCATTTGAAGGCATAACATTTCCTGGTCGATTCCTTTCTGGATGCCTCCACCACGGTATAGACATCTTTGGAAAGACCCAGAGCCTGGAACTCTAGCTGCTCAGGTACCAGGCTGTGAGGTGCAGGGATTGAAGGTCTGGATGGAATACCCTTCCCTGGTTCAGAGATATCAGGTCCAGGCATTTGCAAAGCCACGACGGGGGCCTGCAGCTAAGGCTGAGGAGATCTGGGTACCAGAACTGGCACGGCCAATCTGGGACTACCAGGATCACATTCGCCTTGTCCCTCCTCACCTTGAGTAACACCTTGTAAATCAAGGGAAATGGAGGGAAGGCGTAGAGGAGGCCTGGGGTCCACGGCCTTGAGAAGGCATCCCCCTGCAGCGAGCCCTGATGAGGGGGGGGGCGGGCATGATAGAGCCTCAGCTTGTTGTTTTCCCGGGAGGCAAACAGGTCCACCATCAGTTTGTCCCAATGGGAGAACAGGCTGTAAGCTACCTCTGAATGGAGAGGTTGATGTGGCATCGGGACTCCTCGGGGTCCAGAACCCGTGGGGCCCTGTTGTCCCCCATGTGGGCTCCCCAGCCGATGAGAGAGGCATCGGTCATAAGGACAACCATCGGCTCAGGGTGGACAAATGGGATCCCTTCCTGCAACCAGTCTGAGGTGGTCCACCACTGGAGAGCATCCCACATCTTCTGGGTTACAGTAATCAGCTGGTCGAGGTGACAATCTCGCTGAGTCCACTGGGTGGCCAGCTCCCATTGGAGGGGGTGCATGTGCCACCGGGCCAAACAGACCACTGAGGTGCACACCGCCATGTAACTCTGAAGGTGCAGAAAGTCCCAGGCAGGGTGCAAGTGCCCAACCAGAAATGATTGGACAAAGGAGGAAAGTACTTCCGCCCTGTCCGCCGGGGGAGCCGAGCTCTGGCTTGACAAGAGTCGAGTTCTGCCCCGATGAAGCCCATCACCTTAGAGGGCACGTGTTCCAACTTGGCCTCGTTGATCAGGAGGTTGAGTTGGGAGCAGGTTTGGAGGGCCAGATCCCTGGACCTCTCCACCTCCTAAAGAGAGGAACCTGCCAAGAGCTAGTCATTGAGATAAGGGTAGATTCTGACTCCTCGACACCGAAGGTGGGCCGCCACCACTGCAGTGCATTTGATGAAGACCTGAGGGGCCATGACAGGCCAAACGGCATGGCTCGGAACTCATACAGGGTCCCTTCGACCCTGAAGTGGAGGAACTGCTGCTGGGATGGACAGATTGGGACATGAAAGAAGACGTCCTGTAGATCCAGTGAACAGAACCACATGTTCCACTACAGGGATGGTATGATCTGGTTCAGAGTGACCATCAGAAAGGTTCAGGACCTGAGATATTGATTCAGGTCATGGAGATCTAAGATAGGGCACCAACCCCCCATCCACTTGGGCACCAGGAAGTACCTGGAAACAAAGCCTGGGTCTGTTGGAGTTTCCGGCACTGGAGCTACTGCCTCCTTGCGGAAGAGCTGAGCCGCGTTGTCTTAAAGAGCCAACTGGGTGCATGCAGAGATCCTTTCCTCCCGAGGGGTGCAGGCTCGGCTGGGAGGGTACTGCTCAAATTCCAGAGGCAGTCCCAGACCGACCACTTCAAGGACCCACCTGTCCGAAGTGATAGTGGACCAGGCAGAAAGGAAGTGGCGGAGCTGACCCCCCACGGGAGGACCCAGAGCTGGCATGATGTGTGTATGGGTGGCAACCCTTAACTCGTCACTGAACAGGCCTGGAAGAGGAGGAGGAGGTTCCAGGACCTGCGCCTCGGCCTCCTTTATGGGGTTGTTGAGGACTTTGCTTGGGCCGCGGGCACCAAGCTTGAGCCTGCTGCTGCTGTTGTTGCTGACCTCCTTGATAGAAGGGCTGCCTGACCGCAGGGGAAGAGTGCTGAAATTGCAGCTTCTTCTTTCTCTTCTGCCGGTTCTTGCCCAAAGAACCCTTGGCAGAAGTAGCATCCAAGGTGGCATTGGACTGCTCTATACGCTGAAGGTGACTGGCCACTCCTGGACCAAACAAGTCAGTCCACAGGAAGGGCACGTCAGCAAGCTTATGCTGAGTATCCGTTGGGAAGGAGGAAAGCCTCAGCCAAGCCCTGTGGTGAGAAGCCACTGTGGCTGCCAACAAGCAGGCACAAGAATCTCCTATATCCAAGGCTGTCTGGAGCTGCTGTTTTGCGACAGCATGACCTTGGTCACAGACCTGCTTGGCTGTGGTCTGCATGTCTGGTGGGAGATGAGGAAGGACCTTGTCCAATGACCCCAAGAGGGAACGGGAGAAGTGTGCCATAATAACAGCCGAGCTGGCCTGACGAAGGCCCAGAGAAGAAGCAGCATAGACCTTGCATGCAGACTGGTCCATATCATTGGACTCCTTGTCCGGGGATCGGTCAGTGTCAGCTGAACTACCCATATGTCTGAACACCAAGGTGGTCATCAGGTTCCCGGCCGAAGGGTGTTCATTGAACCCCGCAAGGGACCCCATGAGCACCGCGTACTTGCAGGCCATGTGGGCAGATGGTGCTGGGCGGGAGGCAGGACACTGCCAAAGTTCAAGGGCTGGGCCAATGATGGCCTCAGCCACTGGAAAGGCCTCCGTCAGGGTATCCCCTCTCTTGAGGATGTCAGTGAGAGGATACTCCGCCTTTTTCTGGATTGGGCTCCAGGGGCATTCCGTTGGGGTCAGAGATGAGGTGGAAGATGCCCTGGAAGGAGGAACGGCCTTCCTCCAACCCTGCGCTGACCGTCTACTCATCATCCCCAGGATGTGAGTGCAAGCCGGTGACATCCAAGTCCAAGGAATCATGGTAGAGCGGTCTACCACCTAAGTCACCCTCGATGTGCCGAGGGCGGTCCGGGGAGACTGTTATCAACAGACGTCGGGGAAGTTTGGTGTCTTGTCAGTCCTCTTTCGAGGGTTCCCCTCCCTCAGGCTGTTTAGGTGGTGGTTCCACCAGAATCGGTGGAGAGACCAGAATAGGCCGAACCGGGAGACAGGCCAGCCCCATGGATGGAGGAACCAGTGGCTTTGGTTCCGGCAGGGTTGGCATTGGCCTAGGAGGCGGGAGCCAAGTTATGGCCAGGGTGGGTGGTGGAGCTGGCTTCTGCCCAGTCAATATCAGATGTTGCCACATGAGGTCTTCATAGAGCCACCAGAGTTTCCAACGGAGCCTCTCCTCGTCCAGTGTAGGATGAGGACCTGTGGCGACACCTCTTTTTAGAATGCTTATGGCTCTTTGGAGGGGGTTCTGGACTTCGACCAAGATCGGGGAGGCTGACTCAGTCGATCAGGAGACACCAGGATTGGTGAAAACCGAGGGTCCGGAACCGGGTCCTTGATGGGGACACCAGCGGGCTGGGTATCCTCATCAGGGAAGACAAGGACTGGAGTCCTTTCCAAAGAGTCATCAGCCACGGCTGGCGACAAAGGGTCTATCAAGTCAAGGATAATTTTGACCTCATTGGCCACTTCCTTAGTCCCCTGGCCAGATGGAAGATCCATGAAACCGGCGGCTGAGGTTGCAATCTTGAGCGAAGTTGAGACCGCGTGCTGCTGGGACTTGGACCTCTCTCGGTCCCAGGAACGTCTTCACTGAGACAAAGACACGGGGTCCTTCTCTCTCTTCCGAGAGCGGGAGTAGTGCGAGCCTGAGGGCACCTCACCCCGGGTGGGGAGAGATTGGCACAATTCCTTGAAGGAGCCCAAAAAGGTGGAGCCAAGGTGCAGAGGAACAAAAAAGCTTCGACTGGCCGAAGCGCGAGCTGCTTCCTCCTTGAATGTCTTCATCTGTTCCAGCTGTTTGGCGGATCCTGCAACAGTGGAAACCGCCCACCTCACCTCCCTCAATTTCATCAGTGGGTTCCTTTTCTCCGGTCTCTCCAGCCTCAAGCGTGCCTTGTGGCTGTCCAGGACGTTGGGATGGAAAGCCAGGCAAAAACTGCATGACGAGGTGTCATGGCCGACACCTTGGCAGTAGACGCATGTGAGGTGAGGATCGGTGCATGACATCTTCTGGCCACAGAGGCACCAGCGAAATCCAGGGGAAGATTGTTCCTCCATGGTAGATGTGACAAAAGCGCAATCGCTAACTCGAATGAGTTTAATTTTCGGTAAAAACCGAATGTTAGACTCCAGGGCCTACGATATGCTGAGAGCACGAGGGAACCTGTATCTTCCAGAGGAAAGGAAGATCTTGTGTCATGGGGTGGAGCCAAAGTATATACCACCTGGCTGGGTGGGAGGAGCGAGCTTGAAGATTTCCGACAAGATTTAAAGTGGAAGGGGACATGCCAAGAAGTGTGGATGAACAACATATCCATGCTCCTAGAATATGTGATTACTGTTTTATTTTCAATTAATTTTTTTTCAAACAATGACATATAGAGATTGAATAACATAAGCAGCACAACAGTTTCTTCACTGCAAAGTACATCACCCAATGTATACTTTATATAGGCTAGTATACTGTTGTAAAAAAAACATTAACTATAAATATCACTATGGGATTTCAGGTAAAATCAAATTAGATATTCCTTAAATGAGATATAACATACTCACACTGATGATACAAGACAAAGCATGCCAGAAACTATGGCAATACTCATTACAAAATAACCCTACTTCTTCGAGATAATGAACAACGCATGTGAATGCATAAGCTTTTTATATATCGTGATAAAGTGATCAGTATTTTCACTTACTGAAAAGAATAGTTATGTACGAACTTACCTTAACAATAGATCTTCGAGGGGATCTCAGTCATCAGGTCACACCATACGAACTTCACTGTCGGTGAAGCAGGATACACGTGGAAGAGTTTTCAGCAGTACCACTGAGGCTGCTTACGCCAACTTCAGCTGCCAATGTTTCTAACCTATAAAGGTGTGAGTGGCCCTACTCCCTCCTCAGTTCTTTCCCCCATGGAATAAGGGAGCAGACCCATGCCATGGGGGACTGAGGAGAGAGAGAGGTGCCTACCCCAAAACAAAAGGCTAGATACACCCATTAACCAGTTCTGAGAAGAGAACCCCATACAAAGAGGGATGGTGGGAGGGAAGGCAGACCTGATGACTGAGATCCCCTCAAAGACCTACTGTTAGACCTACTGTTAGTTCTTAGGTAACTGTTCTGTCTTCTTCGAGGGTATATCACTCATCAGGTCACACCATATGAATGAGTCCCAAACAGTTACAGGTGCAACAGAACAGTCTGGGAGGAAGGCCAACCAAAACGTATGACAGGAGGCCCTGCAGAACAGCCTTGCCAAAACCTGCACGGGCTCTAGACGCAATGTCCAGACTAGTGTTTGGTGAAAGTATGGACAGTACTCCAAGTGGCAGCTGCGCAGATGTCAGCAGCTGAGACCCCTTTGAAGCAAGCCACAGAAGCAGCCATACCCTTGTGGAATGGGCTTTTACCACCCCTGGCAAATCTTTACCGTGCTTGCTGTAGCAGAACATGATACAATGTGCCACCAGAAAGAGTGTCTTCCAAGAAAAAAACTTCAATTTTGCATCCACTGCTGGTTCAAAAGGAGGCAGAGTAAGCTTTTCTAAACTAAAGTTCAAGTCCCAAGGAGGAACAGGATTGCGGATAGGGGGTCTCAGGTGAAGAAACCCTTTTAGGAAGGTCTTGGAGATGTCCAGTTCAGCGTAAGTCCTGTCCCCAAAGGGAATGTGGTAGGCCGAAATGGTTGCCGTATGTACCTTCAAAGAGGAGTAGCTAAGGCCCAGATCATAGAGATACCTCAGGTAGTCCAGGCCTTTATTAGCCGGGCAGGAGAAAGGTTCTAACTTCTTAGAACCAGCCCAAATGGTGAATCGCTTCCACTTCACAGCATATGTGGACCTGGCCTCCACCAAAATATCCGCTACTAAAAGTGATATGCTGAAGCATGCCTTGGCTACGTCTGTAGCAGCCACACATGAAGGTGAAGTGATTTCAATCTTGGATAGACCAGGGCCCCCCGATCCTGGGTCAACAAATGCTGCGACAGAGGCAGAGAAAGAGGAGGTTCCTCGGAAAACTGTTGCAGAAGAGAGAACCAGACTTGCTTCAGCCAGAGGGGAGCGATGAAGATCATTCGCACCCCCACTGTTTGAAGCTTGTTCAGCACCCTGGAATCAAAGGAGTGGGAGGGAACACATAAATTAATCTGCCCTTCCAACACAGAGACAGCGCGTCCCGCCAGAAAACGTCTTGTTCTGGAGTGAGCGAGCAAAAGTCGGGAAGCTTGGTGTTGTCGGGAGAGGCAAAGAGATCCACCCGGGGAGTCCCCCACTACTGGAAGATGTCAATTATGACATTTTGATCTAGTTCCCACTCATGAGACCTGACCGACGAGCAGCTGACAGCGTCGGCCAGGATGTTCTCCACTCGCGGAATATGGACTGCTGTCAGATGCAGGTTGTGCTGAGATGCCCAGTACCAGACTCTCATTACTTCCTGGCACAGGGGGTAGGAATGAGTCCCTCCCTGTTTGTTGAGGTACCAGACTACATACGTGTTGTCTGACTGAATCAAAGATGACCGGGGAGAATGAAGGGAAGGAGAGCCTGTAGGGCATAAAGAACTGCCCTCAGCTCGAGAACACTGATGTGTAATTGCTGCTAGAGGTGAGACCAGTTGCCCTGAGTCCTGTGAGACCCTAGGTGGGCACCTCAGCTTGCACCTGACATGTCCATCATCAGGGTCTGGGTGGGAGGATCAGCACAGAATGGGTCACTCTGGGTGAGGTTCTCCTGAACCGTCCACCACTGCAAGTCCCTGATCATCAGGTCTGACACTAGGACCTTGTGGTCCAGGTTGTCCTGAGACTGGTCCCATTGAGACCAGAGAATCCACTGGGAGACTTTCATGTGGAGTCTCGCTAGAGAGACAGTCAGAATAGCCACCACCATGAGCCCAAGAAGGTGAAGGACCTTCCTGGCTCTGACCTGTCTGAGGCCAGACAAGAGGCGAGTCTGGTTTAAGAGAGTCTCGACTCTGTCCAGGGGCAAAAAAAGCTTTGCCTAGGGTCATATCCAACACTGCCCCATAAACTGCAGCCATTGGCAAGGGACCAGATGGGACTTGGCCTGGTTGACAGTGATACCCAGGCTGGAAAAGACCTGTAGGGAAAAAGTTCCTCCCTGGATGAAGCTGCCAGAAGCCAGTCGTCCAGGTAGGGGAAGACCTGCACTCCCTGGGTACACAGGAAGGCTGCCATTACCGCCAGGCATTCGGTAAATACTTGGGGAGCCAAGGAAAGACCAAATGGGAGGGCTCTGAACTGGTAGTGCACCCCCTGGAAACAAAAACTGAGCTATTTGCTGTGGGAAGGGCTTATGGGGATATGGAGGTATGCATCCTGCATATCCAAAGTGCACAGCCACTGTCCCAGCTGAAGCATGGGAAGACGGCTCTGTAGAGAGAGCATTCTAAACTGCTTGCACTCCACGTACTGATTCAGACAGCTGAGATCTAAGATGGGTCTCAGGTCTCCAGTCTTCTTTGGTACTAGGAAGAAGTGAGAATAGTAACCCGTCCCCCGAAAGGGGGAGGGGACAGGTTCTATTGCTGCCTTCTGAAGAAGAGAACAAATCTCCTCTAGTACCAAGGGAAGATGAATAGGGGAGTACGAGGACGGAGGGGGTGGTCTACGAGGAGGTCTTTCGGTGAACTCTATTGAGTGCCCCGCTGAGACCAGCTGAAGCACCCAAGCATCTGCCATTATCCTCTCCCAACCCAGCAGATGGGAGGAGAATCTCCCTCCTACCGGTTCCTCTGGAACAGCCAGAGGAAGAGGGAGAAGCACGGAGTCAGGAGGCAGAGGCCGGAGCTCCGGAGGCTTTCTTGTTGGGGGGAGCTTTGGCTGCTGACGCGGCTCTACATTTATTTGGATGTTGGGCCTGCATTTGTTTTTGGTTTTGATGATTTTGGCACTGAAAGGGATGTTTCTGCCCCTGAGAGGATTTATACATAGTCTGAACAGACTTACGTACCAACCCCTTCTCCTGCAATTTGGTTATGATGTCCTTGACATCACCGCCGAATAGTACAGAGCCCCGGAAGGGTGCATCCTGGATAGCAGTCTGCACTTAAGGGACCAAATCTGACACATGGAGCCAGGCATGACACCGCAAGACTGCAGCAAAAGCCAAGCTCCTACCTGCAGTGTCCACCAGGTCAAATGTGGCACGTAACATGTGCCTACAGGTCGAACGCACGGAATGGACCAGGTCTCCCAGTTCCTGTTTGGTCTGGTAATCAGGGAGAGAGTCCAGTTTAGCTTCAACCTGACTAAGAATTGACTTCTAGTAGTCCCCCATGTGTCCAACATAGTTTAGGGCCCTCATACCCAGGGTAGAAGATGCGTAGATCTTCTTCCTGTACTGGTCCAGAAGTCAAGATTCCTTGTCAGGAGGGGATGAGCTGGGATGCTTTGGGTTGGAGGATCGGTCATGAGCAGTGCTAATCACCACCGAATCCTCCTTGGGTTGAAGACTGAGAAAGTCTTTACCCTCTGGAGCCTGATATAGCCGACCAGCCTTTCTAGGAAGAGGGGCTAGAGAGGAAGTTTGTTTCCAAATAGTGGATACAAGATCTGTTTGAGGCTCGACCCATGGTGGAATTAGTGTGGGAGCGGTTTCCAGGAGATCCAGGTGGGCAGCAAGTTTTTTGCATTGTGGATATGGCTCCACTGACTGCCACTCATAAGCTGCCTGGATTTTCCTTAGCAGCTCCAGAAAAGAAGGATGCTCTGGAGGAGACTTCGGAGAGTCCTTAGGCCTAGAGTTTTCTGGAGTGTGTGGCTCATCCCCAGGGTCAGAGTGATCAAAATCAGTGTCTGAATCTGATGGCTCCGATGAAGAAGAGGAAGAGTCCTCTCTGTTGGGTGGATCGACCCTCTGGGAGTACCCCGGGGGTGTATGTCCTCACTGATCCGGGATCCAGACAGTTCAGCTCTGGTGTCGGGCAAGGGGGGAGGAGTCTCCTGTCACCAACGTAAGGGATCTGGCATAGGGACCAGGGTCGGTAAATGGCTCTCAACCTCCCTGGTGAGTTGGTTCTTAGTCTTAGCCCACTACGGAGCCAAAACCTCCTTCAAGTCCACCTGAGGCTGAGGGGGTGGTGGTGGAGGAGGAGGACTTGGATACAGGTAACTGGGAAATCCATAGAAAGGGTACCTGTAACCCGACGGCGGGAGGCCCAGTGTTCAGTATTGAGGCGCTGGGTACTATGGATGCTGGATGATCACATTGGGTACTGCAGCCGCCGGGTACTGTAGAGTCAAATATCAAGGGTGTTAGGTATTGTGGCATCTGGAATCCAGGTGAAAGGGGCCCTGACGGAGCAGAAGGTCCTGGCGTTGGCCCAGCAGGCTGACCAGACAGTTCAGGTGTCAGCCCGGAGGGCAGAGGGCCAGGAGTAGGTGAACCCATGGGAGGGTCCGGAAGCCCTGCCAGCGGAATGGGTCTGTCGTCAGGTAACGGTATACTGGAGGGCGACGTTGGGTTAACTGGCGTCGGGTCCAGCATCTGAGGATCCAGCGTCGGAGGGGCACCCCAGACGGCAGCGTCCCTGTGTCCTCGACCCCAGTCTGGGAAGAGGGAGCAGAATCCCAGGGGGTAGCCTGAGGGGATGGAGAGGCCTCAGAGGGTGATGCAGCAGGAGTATGTTGTGATGACTCTAGGGCGTCAGGCATGGTTTCAGAGCCTGACGTGGGGTTGCGGGCTGGGCAGTCATCAGAGGGGCCGACGACTGGCTCATCAGCCTTGTCTGGGTGGATGTCGGTGGAGTTGGTGCCAGACTTACCAGACCCACTCTTACGATGTAGGCTGAGGGTTGAGCTCCGTAGTGGGAATGTAGGCCTCCTTTGCCCCGGGAGGCTCCTCGCGGCCCAACGCAAGTCCGCCGGGAGGGGGGGCGCCGCTTGGTAACCACCAAGGCAGCCGTCGAGGATCGGTCCCCCGGAGGGGAAGATATCTTAAGGGCCGCGACTCCAGCCGAAGTCACTGCAGATGTGGACGCTGACTCCCCGTCCCGGCGCTTCTCCTTGTCCCTTTTTTTTTTGTGGCCTTTGAGGGAAGTGGATGCCTGCCTAAATTTCTTCAATTCCTTTTCCATGGATGCCATTTTCTTTTTCAGCAAGTGAGCTTCCATGGACTGCTGCCTCTGTTTGCAGGTAGCGGAATTGAATTTTTGGTAGTGCTGGCACTCCTCCACGCAATGGTCTGGGCCTAAGCTGAAATGGCAGAGAGAGTGGCCAGCCTTGTGAGGGAGCTGGGAACCGCACAAGTCGCACTTATTCTTATGCGATTCGGAGGGCGTTGGGGACAACATACACAGCGGCGAGATATTCAAAAACTGTTTTTGAGAAGAAAATCGAAAAGTTAAAGTCGAAAAGAGTAATACTCATCCAAAATGGCCAGAAGAAAGAGCGCTGTTCTTCCACGAGGTTCTTTCGCAAGCCAACGGTGGGAAAGAACTGGAAGGCAGGTGTGGGGGATCGCCCCTTTATACTGACATTATGTGATGTCGGACCTGACATGGGGGCAGTCTCCTGCCAAAGACTGCTAGCTAGAGATTTTTCCGTGGGGTCCTAACTTCTGGCAGCTTAGTCCTATATGTGAATACCTACTGCAAGAGCCCTCTTGAAGTAAGATCATAGGATTCGTGCACAAAGACACCCTACCCTGTCTTTGTGAAAAATCAAATAAGGTTCCTTACACCAGAGAGCCTGAAGCTTGGAAATCTTTTGAGCAGAAGTAATGGCAACCAGAAATAATGCTTTCCAAGAAAGAAAGCATAGCTCGCGAGTCGCGGCTGGTTCAAATGGAGACAGAGACAACTTCTCCAAAACAAATATTAAATCTCAAGCCAGGACAGGGGAACAGATTGGAGGTTTCAGATGCAGGATGCCCATGAGAAATGTACAGGACACATCCAGCTGAGCAACGGTACGACCGCCCATGGGCTTGTGAAAGGCAGAAATAGCAGAAAGGTGCACCTTGAGGGATGAATACTGGAGACCTGAGTCCAACAGTGAAATCAGGTAGTCCAGAATCTGGCCCAACAAACAGGTAAAAGGGTCCAGATGATGCCTAGCAGCCAGATGGCAAACCTCTTCCACTTCATGGCATAAGTGGTTCTTGTGGAGGGCTTCCAAGCTGCCAAGAGGACTTCTGCCACCCTCTAAGATACCCTAAACCAGGCAATGGCTATGTACTCAGGAGTCAGGCATGCAGATGCAGGGACTTGAGGTGGGGATGGACCAGGATCCCCTGAGCCTGCACTGGGGCAGAGGGACCGGGGATTCCTCTGCTAACTGTTGCAGTAATGGAAACCATATCTGCCATGGCCAGAAGGGTGCAACCAGGATCATGCTGGTCCCCTCCATATGCAGCTTGATTAGAACTCTCTGACTTAGAGGAAATGAAGGGAAGGCATAAAGGAACCTCCTGCTCCAGGAGAGGGACAACATGTCTCGCCAGAAAGCTCCAGGCTCTGGATCTAGCGAGCAGAAACTGGGCAGTTTTGTGTTTCGTGGAGATGCAGAAAGGTTCAACTCTGGATGACCCAATCTGCTGAACAGATGTTCTGTGATGGATGACAGAAGTTTCCATTCATGCATGCTGAACTGTGTCCTGCTTAGGCTGTCCACCAGGGTGTTTAGTACACCTGGGCTGTGGACTGATGAAAGAACCAGACTGTGGTCTACTGCCCAGTACCATACTCTCATGGCCTCCTTGCACAGGGGGTATGAGTGCGCTCCCCCCTGCATGTTGATATAGAAGACAACACTGAGATTGTCAGACTGGATCAACAGCTGACCTGGAAGGAGATGGTTCTGAAAAGCTTGCATGGCATATAGGACCACTCATATCTCCAAGACATTGATGTACAGAGAGACTTCGATCTGGGACCACATTCCCTGAGTCTGAAAGGGGCCCAGATGCACTTCCTTGCTTGATCCAGAGGCATCTGTGGTGAGGATATGGCTGGGGGGAGGAGATCAGGAATGGGACCCCTTGTAACAGGTTCTGGGGGTCCATCCACCACTGAAGCACCTTGCGGACCAGGGATGAGACCAGCACGAACCAATCCAAGTCATCAGTGCGTTGGTCTCATTGCACTCTGAGTGTCCATTGGAGGACTCGCAGGTGCAATCTGGCCAAGGAAGCTGTGGCAATGGCCGTGGCCATAAGACCCAATAGCCTCAGATACACCCTGGCAGGAACATAACGGCTCTGGGAGACTTCCTGGGCCTGGGCAATAAGGCATTCCACCCTGTTGAGAGGCAGAACGGCTTTGCCCTGTGCTGAGTCCAGGACCGCCCCTATATACTGCAGCCTCTGGGATGGAATCAGGATGGACTTGGGAAGACTGATGGTGATGCCTAGGGAGAGAGGAAAAAGCTGAAGGGTTCTCTCCAGGGTCCAGAGGAGCTGTTTTCTGGATGGCGCCTTTAGAAACCAGTCATCCAGGTAGGAGAAACTGTACAATACTTCTCTCCGGAGAGCCGCAGCTACCACTCTTAAGCACTTTGTAAAGACCCCCGGCACAGAGGATAAGCCAAAGGGCAATACCTTGAATTGGTAGTGCTCGCCCTGAAAAAGAAACTGGAGAAATTTCCTGTGCGGAGGGCACACTGAAATATCCAGGTAAGCATCCTGCATGTCCAGGAAGCACAACCAGTCTCCCTGCTTGAGTGGGGGCAGCAGGCCTGGCACAGTAACCATGCAGAATTTCTTGTACTGGATATAAAGATTGAGGTCCCTGAGATATATAATAGGGTTCAAATCCCCGGTTCTTTTGGGGACCCGGAAGAACCTGGAATAGAAACCCTTGTTCCTTCGGTGCCTGGGCACTAGCTCGATGGCCTTTTTCCACAGAAGGAACTGTATCTCATCCCGGAGAACTGTTACATGGGCGAGGTAGTAGATGGAAGATACTGGAGGAGTCTCTGGAGGTATCTTCAGAAGTTCCAGAGTGTGTCCCCTCTCTATTATCTGAAGAATCCAGGCATCTGAAGTAATGGTTCTCCATTGATTGAGATGGAGGGAGAACAGACCTCCGACCACCACCTCTTGGTCGGTGACCAGAAGAGGGAGGCTGGCAAGTAGTCAAGCAGAGGTGGATCCAGCCACTTGGGCTGATCTGTCACCCCTGAGGCGCTTTGCTGCTGTGCCAGAGGAGGAG
Organism: Neoceratodus forsteri; assembly: GCA_016271365.2. Lineage (NCBI taxonomy): Eukaryota > Metazoa > Chordata > Ceratodontiformes > Ceratodontidae > Neoceratodus > Neoceratodus forsteri. Next base: position 1,871,864,610 of record CM057456.1, on the reverse strand, counting down.
GAGGAGGGAGGTAGGCAAGGCAGAGAAGGCCTTTCTCTTGCCCTGAGGATGGGAAGCTGCTCCGGACCTGTGAGGCACCTTTGCAAAAAGGAGGGCACTGTCTGCTCCGAGGTTGCATATGATAGAGGGAGTGGAAATACTTAATAGCCCTGCCAGATGCCTATAAGTCATTAATGATTTCCTGGATGTCAGGCTCAAACAATTTGGAGCCATTTAAGGGGGCATTGAACACCTTCTGCTAGACATCTGCAGCAAACCCCGATATCCTCAGCCAGGAGTGCCTATGAAGGCAGATGCCTGTGGCAGCAGCCCAGGCACCAGTGTCAAAAATATCATACGAGGTCCCGAGAAGATGCTTACTAATATACTCAGCATTCTGAAAGCATTTGAGAACCTCCTGTTTCTGGGAGCACTCTGGGAGGGCCTGGGAAGCCACCTTGCCCTTTTTCCAGATGGTATTTTGGTATTTAATCATATGTGAAAGATAGTTAGCAATCCAAAGCCCCACTGTAGAGGAGGCATATACCCTCTTGCCCCAAAGGTCGATCCACCTAGATTCCCTGTCGGGGGGGAAGGAAGTTAAGGTGCTTGGGCACCTTGGACCTGTTGTGGGCTGCTCTGATGACCACTGAATCAGTCACAGGTTGGGTAGCATAGTAAGGCAGGTCCTGAGGGGCATGATACAGCTTATCTGCCCAGTGTGGCATGACTGGGACTATGTCATGCCTATACCAGGTCGCAGTGGTGGCATTCCTCAAGGCTGGCAGGAATGAACTTAGGAGGAGATTCTGGGATTTCAAAAATATCCACCTACTCTCTCCTGGTGGCATCCTCCTCCTCAGTATGGAAGCCCATTACTGTAGACAGCTGCTTCATAACATGAAAGAAGGTAGGATCTTCAGGAGGGGACCTGGGAGCATGCTTAAGAGAGTCCACAATCACTGAAGAAGCCATGGACCTATCAGAGGAGAGAGGTTCTTCCTCTTTTGCTTCTTCTTCAAGAAAGATGAGGTCCAAATGATACTCCTCCTCGACATCGAACTGGTCCATCTTGAGGTTTGACGACCGAGGGACTGACGTCAGCCCACCTGAGAAGGCTGATGTGGCATCGACGATGATGGGGCTGTTGACAGTGCAGGGGACCTGGGTCTATAGGAGCCCAACTGGTGGACAAGGACTGTAGTGACCGGACCAAAATATTATTGAGGCCGATGGCAGGAGACTGGTGCATTGACAGAGATGGGGTCATTGGCACAGGGCATGATGAACCATCTGTCGCGGCTGGGGAGCCCGAAGAGCCTGACAGCCATGGGCCTGGGGAAGCAGCAGACCATATGGATGGGTTGTTGTCGATGACCCATGGGTTGACAAACTGGGGGCTGATGACCCTAGGATCAACGGTCTGCCTCCCTGAGAAACGGCAGGTGGTACTGTCTGTAAGGGCCTGATGGGAGCAGAGGCCTGGACAGCAGTGGATGTCGGTGCAGCAGCAGCCAAGTGAGTACCCCTGGAAGAAGAAGAAGAGGCCGTTGGGGATCTGGAGTGCTGCCAGGGGGAGCAGTCCCCTTTGCAGTCTTTTTGTGACTTTTCCTTGAGGACTGGTCTCAGGCCTTCGAGGCCTGGTAGTGTGCTGAATCCACCGGCGACCGGGAAGGAGGGACCCCAGAGGACCCCTGCCCAGAACTGACTATCTGTTGTTCCACGAGGAATTTTTTGAGAGCCTTTTTGCGTTGCCTAAGGGTGATTTAGTTAAATTTTTGACAGAACTGACAATCAGAGGCATCATGGTCAGGCACAACATGGCAGACACAGAGTATATGATTGTCTGAAGAAGCAGTCTTCCTTCCGTAGTGGCAGTGGCAGAAGAGAGAAGTGGAGGGAGTAACTCTCGACATAAACAAGGTAAAGGAATCTTATTTAAAAGAGATTTTAAAATACTAAGTAAAAGAAAAATCATAGGCGAAAATGGTGCAAAACTGTCAAAGCCTCTGCAGAGCCTCGTGCAAACACAGTTGATGGCCGGAAAGAACTGAGGAGGGAGCAGGGCTGCTGATGCCTTTATAGGGTTGGTGACATCAGTGTGGGTGGCCCCAGTGGCACTTCTGGAAAATCTTCTGTGTGGATCCTACTTCACCAAAGGTGAATTTCCTACGATGTGACCTGTTACTGAAATACCCCCGGAGAAGAACTTTCAGTTTTATTATAATTCTGCAGATGAGATTTTATCTCGGTTTTACCTCTTGAAACATTACCATCAGGGACATGGTGATGGCTGCCCAAGATGACCATGACCACATGTGCATTTGATAATCTATCTCCTCCCCAAGGTACAGTGGGATAACTGAGACTGGGCCTTTTTCAGCCACTGGGTTCTATGTTTCTTTGGTTTTCATTAAAGTTGTGTAGCCTGCTGGCACGGGCAGCAGCACACTGGGCAATTATGTGGAGACAGAGATTAGTGGCTTGAGCAAACTTTTTTTTTTAAATTTTATTTATGCACCGGTACTCCTACGAGGCATCCTTCAGAGGTGCCCACTCGATCCTACCCCTTCTACTCCCCTCAGTGACCAGCCACCATCGGTTCACCCCTCTCAGAGGAACTTCCCAGTGCTCCGGATCACCCCCCAGAACAGGGCCCGCCCACCCTCGGTGGCTCTTTACTTAAGTTAGAGGGTCCATCCTACCAAGAGGTCGGCCCTGGATCCCTGATGTGGTGTGGTCCTGTGTTGGGGATGAGAGGGGGATCCCAGGAGTCCTCGTCATCTTCTCGGGAGCTGGGGTATTTGTACTTTTTTTTGTTCCCTTCCCTTTCCCTCACGGAGCCCGGCCAGCAAGGCAATGGAATGCTGTGGCTCCACCCTCAGGCATTGTGCCGTGCCACTGCCCTGGCGATCCTCCAGCAACACCCCGTACCCACCCCCAGGAAGAGAGAGCAGTCAGCGGACACTCAATCTCTCCCCCCCCCGCCAACCCCCGGCAGCCCTGGCTCATTCCCGAACCCGGGTCGCCGGCGTGGCGCGAGGTGTGGCATCCAGCACCTCAACCTTCAGCGCCACCGGGCCGGCTGGCTTGAGCACAACTTGACTACCTGGCTGGTGGAATCTGCAACACGCTACAGAGATAGTAAGCTACAGCTCTGGGGGAAGGGCTGATGCTGATTCAGCACCTCCTATGACAGTTGACAGTCTCGGCATACATTGTGGGAGACCACACAGTTGAGAGGGTAAATAATATTCTATGAGAGAAAAATATCTGCATGTGTGGGCTACCTGTGTACTTTTAAAGAGAACAACCGAATACAGCATATCAGGGGTTAATCTTGGAGTTTCAACTGAGACTACATTTTATTAAGGCATTTTGAATCCAGAATGGGATTGGTGTGCTGCAAACATGATGGGTCAGAGTACTGCAGCATAAGCTAGGCGGATGGTGATCAATATGTTGGAATCCATAATGGATGTGGAATGCATTTTGTGACTTGCTACAGAAAGGAAGGACTTTGTATATGGTGAGCAAATGTTTTATTTCTTCCCTGACCTAGCAAGGGAGACCCATCACAGACATTTCTGACTGATTAAGCAACTAAAAGACTATGCTTGTTGAACTGGGGCTCAAGTGTCTGTTTCGTATCCTTCACAATTGAGGATCTTATTAGGCGAACATACTGTGGTTTCTTCCTCTCTCTACAAACTCTCTATGGGTCAGTCAGCTTTCTCTAGTCTTGCAAGCCATTGGAACAGCATCCTAGTCATAATACATCTCTTCTTCTCTGTCCCCCTCATTCAAGCCTCTTGTAAATGCTCATTTCTCTCCCTCTTGCAACTAGATCCTCTCACGCCTACTACCTCTCTGTTCCCCTTCCAGCAATCCCTGCACTTCCCCACCTACCCATTCCCTTTTGATTTGTCTTTCTCAGTTTGTTCTCTCATTCACAATTTCCCTCCCCTGATCTCAATATTTTGTCATAATTTTTGAAATTACAGGTTTGAGTTTACTAAATGCTCTTGAGTTTGACTTTGTACAAACCTTTTTTCATTAAAAACTGAAATAATGTCTATAATGCATAATGCCTGCTGTGATCCTTCCGCAGCAATAGTAATTTGTCTGCTGCCTGCTTGTTCTGTCGATGCTGCCTGTCCATCAGTCCTGCTCCATTACTCGGCTAAGGTAGTGGCATCAGAAGAGGAGAAGGAAGAATATTACCTGCCCTTTAAAATCTGCTGGGGTCCTGGAGATGGTGGCATCCAAGTGGTGGCAGTTAAGTAGGGCAGAAAAGTGTGAGTCTAACTGGGAATGGCAGTCCAGGTTGTGAATCACTGCGAGCTGTGTCGTGAATCCTCTCATCCATTGCGTACAGTGATATATGTTCACTGATTGCTGTCTGCTGTGATCCATTTGCAAACACAGTACTCAGTCTGCTGCCTGTCTGTCCTACCAGTTTTTCCTGTCCATTAATCCTGCTCTGGAATCAGCTGTGGTGACAGCATTAATGTAGGAGAGGGGGTGGTCCCTGCCCTTTAAAATCAGCTGGGGCCCTAGATGCAGCAGCATCTAAGCAGCAGCAGGTTAGTGGGGTGGAAAAATGAGAGTCTAACTGGGAGTGGCGGTCCCCAATTTTAACTGCTGTGAGCAGTGTTGTGAGCCCTCTCTCCAGTATGTCCGGCACTATTTGTGAACTGCTTGATATCTGCTATGATCCATCTGCAACTACAGCACTCAGTCTGCAGCTGCTTGTTCTACCAGTTCTGCTCTTCCATCTGTCCCACTCCCATCAGACAGCTGTGGTGGCAATGTAAGCAGAGAAAGAGTGGGTGCTGGGCTTACCCTTTAAAAATCAACTGGTATCCTAGACACGTTGACATCTAAGTGGGGTGAAATAGTGGGAGTCTAACTTGGAGTGGCGGTCCTGGTTTTGACTCATACTGAGACTTGTGTTGTGAGCCCTCTCACCCATGTGCCCAGCACTTTTTGTGAACTGTTTCCTATCTACTGTAATCTATCTGCAACTACAGTATGCAGTCTGCTGCCTGCTTGTTCTACCAATTTCACCTATCAATTCCACTCCATAAGTCAGCTATGGTGGCAGGACCAGCATAGGAGGAGTTGTGGTGGTGCCTGCTCTTTAAAATCAACAGGGGCCATAGATCTGGTAGCTTCTAAGCAGCGTCAGGTAAGTGGGGGTAGAAAAGTGAGAGTATATTTGGGAGTTTATCAAAGGCATTGAGGCCAGTGCACAATACTCTGGCTACACCTTTTCAGGCATAGTAAACAGATATAAAGTTTAATTTGTTAGACTAGTAAAACTCTTATTGCTATTGTATTGTTTTTACTCTGGTTTGAGATATATCTGGTCTCCATTGTATTATCCATAATGTTACTCATTTGATGTATGTTATGATTCCCATATCTTAAAGCAGTAGTGCAATAAAACTGGGCAAAAAATTTGACCATACCTTTTTCGCTATAAAAGTTTCCAGACATCTTTCAGTTTTATTTGGTGGTACAATTTTCTAATTCCACCAAAATGTAAGTATTTTATAAATGTTTTAATAGATTTGTTTCTCAAGAAAAACAAGATAGCCCACATATTTTGTATGAAAAGTATTGCAGACCTGGCAAGGGTTAGGATTGAAAAAATTAAAAAAAGACTCATGGCGCACTGCAGAAGAGGTACCTAGACAAGTACAGTTGACAGGTGTGCTAAAATTGTTCTTAATTGTAGCTGAAGCTGGCTTTTTTGGAAAACATTTTTGCATTGCACTGCTGCTTTAAACAATGTTTTTAGCAGTTATATCATTTGTTTTACTATCAGGAATGCTTACGTATTTTACCCTAGATGAAGTTATTAACTAACATGCTAAGGATACAGAATTTGGCTTATAGTCTTGCCCACTAGGCAAAAGTAATATTATGGACATTATAACAATTCGCACCCTGTGATATCACTCTTCCAGTCTGTTAATGTGCTAGTGCATTCACGTGATCTGGATGAACAGGCCAAATCAATATCTTTATACAGGAATAATGTATTTCTGGAGTTAATTAAGGACTTTGTCATCTTGGGCCAAGTAATGATGCAACTTGCAAAGCCATCAAAAAAGAAGCAACTTCTGTAAGTAGTGTCAGCCAGAAAAATAATTTTATGTACTTTTGACTATTAATTTCTTGTAACATACAGTACATCTAAACCCTGGTCCCCATACTGATAATAATAACACACAAGATGTGAAGCCTTCAATTTTTAATATACCTTGCTTGACATTAGTTCATGTAAACACTGAATGTCTTGTCTCAATACTTGATAATTTTCAATCCTAGGTAAAATTCAAATGACTTTTGTGATGCCGCTCTATCTAAAACATGGCTTTCTACTAAAATCCTGAACTCAGAAATTATATTATCTCAGTAAAATTTGTTTCAGAGAGACAGACAAAATAGAAATCATGGCAACTATACATTTTATATAAAAAAAATTGTTTTAAAGTCCTTCCTGATTCAAACATATTTTATACTATTCCTCCTAGTGAATTTCTTAGCATCTTATTTTGGAAGGAAAAGTAAAACATCGACATTTGGGTGTAACATATATACCACCTGGACATTTTGAGGCTGGATTACATGTAATTAATAAATACTTTAATGAAATCAATTGATAGCTTAAACTTAGAAATAATGTAAAACTGTAATTAGGCAAACAAGATGTTCACATTTTAAAAATGAATGTGTGCTAGCAGGCTATACAATCGTTGACTGATGATGCAGTCAATCAGCATCCTGAATTTTTTTTAAAGAGGAAGGATAAACTAATGACAAAGATAAACTGACTGACTGCTTCAATGAGTAACTTGGCAATCAGGAATGTTATGCACCTGTTATGACACTTTTGCCTGATAAATAAAGCTGTGTCTTCATCCATGGTCAGTGACCTATTTTGACTTTGCTCATGGCTTCGCCACTTGCAAGGTTTAAGAGGTCACTGACCACTCATGTAGATTAATATTACATCTCATGAGGGCCCATCACATATCCCCTATGGACTTCATGTCGACTTTGATCTTGGCCAGCCTCCCTTCAATGTTTAAGGTGTTTCCCCTGAGTTGATTTTAAGGTATTTGAACAGGCTTAATTATAACATCAAGAAGGGTCAACGTGGAGCTCACTGAAACGCATTAAAATTGATAAGTAGGAAAGAGCTTTAACACAATTTGAAATAATCTACATCTCTCTTAGTACAGGTTAGTACCTAACATATGGGAAAAAAAATAACGTAGTGCTTGTTGCCAAGTCTGGATATTAGCTATCTGTTGAAAGCTACTGACTGATTGCTTTGTTCTCTCCCTTATCAGTGATTCTGGAACAAGCTATTTTTGACCAATTATTTAATTACTTTGTTAAATATACAGATCTTAAACCCTACCTACATGGTGTTCATTTCATAAACAGTACACACATTGCTCTTTTACTTATTATGGATTTTTTTTACACAAATTACTTGACTCTTGGTTTTCAGCTATGTCAGTTTTTTACTGACTTATTGAAAGCTTTTGACTTAATTACAACAGCTTTTATTGTAGTAAAGTTACATAATACCAGAGTTTAGGATCTGACTTGGACTGGCATTCAAGTTACTTACAAGGCAGGGAGAAAGACCAAACTTGGTAGAATATACTCGTCTTTAGAGCAGATTAGCACGGGAGTCCCAAAAAGTTCCATCTTGGATGCTCTGCTGTTTGGCCCATTCATTAATGAACTAGCAAACATATATAATGATAGTTCAATGATACTTTGATGTACTGTATTTAGTCTATATGAGTATATTGTTTATATTGTATATTTTTATTTATTTTAAAAAGCCTAGTGTTTATTTGTGATTTATGTGCAACTTGAAACATAGAATAAAGATGGCAGAAAGAGACCAAGGGTCCATCTAGTCAGCCCATGTGTTCCTTGGACCTTCTCTGATCCCAGAACCAAATCCCCCTTCTATCTAATGCCTCCTACTGCTCCTGCTGCTTTTAGCCTTGTCCCACCCCAGCCTGAATGATGTCACAGACTTTGCTTCCACTACCTCAGCTGGCAGTTTATTCCATGGCTGAGTGTTGACTCAGTGCATTCAACCTCCAAATAAAATGAAATGAAAAATATTAAATGAAATGTTATACTATGCTGATGATGTAGTATTATTCACTAAAGGTAGTAATTCAGAATTTGCGATCAACAAATTGCAGCAAGACTTTTCAATGTTACAAAAATGGACTAATGAAAACTACCTAGTATTAAATAAATAAAGCAATGATATATTCCATATCTAACATAAAAATACATTGTGCCTTTGCAAATGCTTTGGTTACCCTGGGCAGTTTACCTATTTAATTTGTACAAACTTAAGTATCTTGGGTTTGCCCTCAACATTCCACAGACATATGGAACCCACAGAGACTTGTTCATACAAACTGTACACATACATTTGGGCATGTTGCATTTATTATTTATTTATTTACTTAAAGTTGATAACCGGGAAAAGCACACTGAGCCAAGGCTTGTTTCCTGGTGTGACCCAAGGGGATAGGGTTACAGGAGATCAAAAACAATAGTTTACAATTCAATCAAACGATATATAAAAAGAACAGACAAGAGCAACACGGTACAATAAATACTATACAATATATACATATTTGTTGAGGCTTGTTTATTGGGCAGATGAGGCTACAAAACAGTGCCTACTTTACAATATTTACAGGGTAATTTGTAAGAATGGAGGGGTGGAGTTGCCAATAGAGACTTGACTGGACAGGGGGTGTTAAGTGTTGAGTGGGAAAGAGTTGGAGGAGAGGGACGATGCAAATATTGTATAACAAGTGATTTAAGGAAGACTGTGGCACAAAGGACTATGGCCTACAAATCTCTGCATAGGTTCCTCTCAGTGCACTGTCAAGGGTACAGTTTCTAGTGAATAATATTTGTAGATGTGTCCTCAAAGCAGATACAAGAATGCATTATTGTGATACTAATTCATCTCTTCATTATCACTATGTCAATGTGTTCAGCATATTCGAGGAACTATGCACAGGAGAACTCTTAATGATTTACCTCCTCTTGCCCTTCAAGAGAGATTTAGCTGCCAACTTGAAAATGGTGCTTAGGCTGAATACCAAAGCTAAGTTTCAGAGTCCCTGCAGATGAACTCGGGATGCTCAAAGTACATTTTATTTGCAATCTATAAACTTTGGAATTCTCTTCCTTCATCTGTAGTAATTGCAAGAACTCTTTTAAGCCTTAAGCATGTTTTGAAATGGCATTTGGTGTCTTCACACATATGTGTCTGCTTTGTTACCTAATCTGTTGTTTTAATTGTAACTAACTATGGATTTTATTGTTATGCTGTGACTGTGTTGTTCCACCCAGGTCACTCTAAAAAGGGGAAGTTTATGCTCCGTGGATCAACAAACAAACAAACAAATACATAAGCAAGCAAATAAATAAGTGAATAAATACATAAATGTATACCAGCTGGTCCTCTGTATGTTGCAACTGAATGCTATTTATTTAATTGTACAGTATATGTATATTTGTGAAGTTTTTTCAGGCATGGTTGTAAAAGGGGACTTCTGACCCAGTCCATTTTCCTAGTGAAATAAACAAAATGAAATGAAATCATAGTACCCCTTCCACTTCTAGTTGCCAGCACTGCAACTGCTTTAACCCAATGATAATATTTTAAATAATTACTCCCAAGTATTTCACATCTGCTCTTGTGCTTACAGACAGTCCTAATCTGAGCACTCACTTTGAACTGCCAACTTTTTATATGGATCCTGTACTTCATAACTACCTTGTACTGTGTATTATGGTTTTAGCTATGTAATTATGAATACTGTATGCATTTTGGTGCTCTATACTAATATAGTTACTATGTGAAGGCATTTCATTCCCCTCTTGCTCCCCTCCTCCTGGGTCACACCTGGAAGCGAACCTTGGCTCTGTATGCCTATCCTAGTTACCACATTTGAAATAAATAAATACGTACATACATACATAATTTTACAGATGAGAGTGACATGCAGGCTTTTCTGAGATCCAAAACTGAGCTGGAGGAATGAGGTAATCAGGATGAAACAGGACTCCTAAGAACTGCATATTCACTGGTTACCACAGCTGAAACAGCGACTTAGTGAAAGCAAAGAAATGACTCTAATAACACAGCAAGGAACACAATCAGGAATGCTATATACAGTACATAGAAAACATGTTTTTTTTGTAAGAACTGAAGTTATGTTCTATGATTGAGATATGAACTGTTACATAAAAAACCTTGTTCATTATATTAGTGGTTAATTTGTACGTTCAGGGGAAATCTCCTGCCTGCATTTATTTATTTTAAACAGATTTAAACAGGTAAGCAAACAGAGATAATAGTTGTTTTGTTTTCAGTTACGACCTGTTGCGGGTGCAATGGCAGTATAACATACCAAGAGTGAATTCAATTAATCAACAGTGGAAAGAAACAGCAAAAACTATTTCTGTTACAAAACAAGAATATTCAATGTGTAAAAGAGGGTTAACATTGAAAAACAAAATTCCTCAAACAAGTTAACAGGTTGCAGCAAAAATAGTGTGACCAGTTATATAGTTACAGTATATCAGCAGGCAACAGTGTGGTCAGGATGAGTCGGGATTTGTGTGAGAGTGTGTGTGTGTGTGGGGGGGGGGGACTATCATCACTAGGAGGTGGAATCCATGGTGAAAAGTGACAGTGGTACTGTGGTCCTTATTGTACAGTATATACCTGAAAACAAGATTACTGTCTATATCTGTGTACTTACCTTGTTCAACAGTTATAATTTGGCACAGTGCTGCCCTCCAGGATGAAGTGAAGTATCACAGTTATAGCCACTGATGTCTTGCGGGATAGTGTAAGAACCAATATAATACAATGGTAATTACTCCAGCATGTCACACAGGAAACTGTGACATCTAATTACAGAGGGCTTCATTGTGGGGGACAGCATTAAGTATTATGCAGCGTACATACATTATATTTCCCTAGTAACCTGATGGAGGGGTGACACCTAGCAAATTAGGTGGTAGTTTTTTTTTTTATTTAGTACTGTGTCTGCATGGTTTTAATTAATTAACAACTGCCTGCTGTCTTTTGTATTTGTATTGGTTAGCTTAATCATACTGTTATCAGCCATCATAATGCTATGTGATTATGGGTACAGTTTCTTACTGTTTCACAAGTTTCTTTCATGCTGGCTGGGCTAGAAGACCATGAAGCGAAGCTGAGCGGTTCTGTCTGTCCAACCTGTATGAAAGACACTTGCAGAGCAGTAAGAAAAATACTTTATCCATAATCATATTATATGGCAATGGATCGCCATAATGCGATTATGGGTTCATTCAAAATAAGTAATTCTTTGAGATTTTCAGTCTCTTACTTTTTGTGCTCCCTCGCTGTGTAGAAATAGTTTGGCTGACATCAGATGCTCTTTAATGCTGGCTGTTGTGGTGGAGCTCAGCGGGGCAGTGTGGAGGCAATCGAATTCTCATTGTGGCAGTGTGTGTGGCCATAGTAAAGTTGAGAATAAGTTATTTGGGAGGATGTGGTTTATTATGGGTTTTTATTTTTGCTCTGTGAATTTTTTCAGTGGTGCTGTTGTGGAGGCCGTAGAGCTTAAGTCTGCGAAATCAGGGATGATGTCGGACACAGAGCGTGAGGAGACAGCTGTACAGGAAATAAGAGGTACAGCCATTCTCCTCGCTGACTGGCCAGAAACCTTCCATTGCCATATAATGCTAAAAAACATGTATAGACATAACGGAGACATTTATCGACAATGCTCATCATAGTTTGAAAGCTCAGCCCTGAGATATCCCCATGTCTGACCTGCAGTATAGTGATACTTCATTCATTGCCATCATTTGTAGAACCTTGCCGTTGCATGCAGTGAAGTTGTGCTTTATTACAATGTGGTTAGGCACATCTTCACCCTGCATGACATCATAAAGTTCTACAAATGATGGCAGTGTACTGCAGTACTGTATCAATATAGGGCAGACTTAGTCAAGGAACTCTCAGGACTGCTGCCAGCTAAAGGGAAGCCTGATACCTCATTTAAAGAAAATAAGTTTTCATTGGCTTGTGAAACTAAGAGGGGCACTTCACACATGTTGAATTTGTACACTGGAGACTTAGAGGTTTAGGGAGCTGGACATAAAAGATTGCAGATGTTGAAAGATAGGGTGTAAAGTGGAGGCCACTGAGGACGTAACTAAACAACAGGAGGATCTGGATAAAGTAGGTTACAGGGCACATAAAAGCACAGAATCTGACAGCAGATAAGGACCGCTTGACCCACCTAGTCTGCCCATTTTTCCTTACATTGTGTATCACCGCAGACCCTACTTAATCTCCAGCTTATTCCCCCCTTGTCTTATCAGTAAGGTTCCGTTGTGACTATCCTATGCATTCTTGAACCCTGTTACAGTTATTGTTCCCACCACCTCTGCTGGTAGGCTGTTCCAGGCATCCAACCCCCTCCCATGAACAAGTACTTCTTCACATCTCCCCTGAGTCTACCCCCCTCTAGCTTCATAGCATGACCCATCACTCTTCAGCATCTTTTTTTCTGGAAAATGCTTCCCTCTAGACTCTTATTTACACCTTTGAGGTATGTGAAAGTTTTTAAAGAGTCCAGAAGAGTGGTTGATTACATTTAAAATGATAAAATGTAAGATAATGCTCTTAGGTTTTAACAGCAGTGAATGACAGCCTGCCTGCTAGTGCAATGGTAGCACTACTGCTTCTGATGATGGTGACCCAAGTTCATGAATGAGCCCGGAACGTCAGACAACCAGCTGGGAGGAGGCAGAATGAGCGTCCGCAGGGCTTCTCTCCTCCATTGGGGGGGCTGAGCTATGGTTCCCTGTGTAAGTGCGACTCCCAGTGGAGGTTGGGAGTACAACACCAGCCAGGGACCACACAGCTGTGAGGAGACATTGGCATACATGTGTAGGGTATGTGCAGGAGCGCACACATCCCACACTGACATCACTGCACTTCCGCATCTCCAGGGTAACTTATGCATGAAAACACCTTAAGCAGCCGCACAATGACACCAGGGCCCTCACAAGTGCCACCTCTAGCCCACTCTGGGGGATGCTGGGAGATGGATTAGCATCTTGGTCCCTCCCCAAGGGGTTGGGTGGAGCCACACTATGGGGAGCAAACCAGTCTCCCAGATTCCCCTGGTAGGTCCCAAAAGCTGGCACAGCACAAAGGCAAACCCGAAAGGGGCACACTGGCAAATATGGGGTATAACCACCCTATTTCGCCCAAGCCACTGCTGCACTTCTAAACAAGCTTTGCTATAAAATGTCTTTATAGCTGCCACTTAGCCCAGTTTCAGTTATTTGCATGTACTAATGTCACTTTTGTCATCTCTGCATAGCTATATGTATTATCTCGAGTACTGTCTGACTTGATCTGTATTCTAACCTACCTGTACCATATACTATGTACCTGTACTATATACTATGTATTGTATAATCTCATCTCATTTTATGTATGTATTCTCCAGGGTCGTGCCTGAAAATAGTCACTTTTGGCTAGTGCACCTAACCCAGTTAACAAAAACTAAATAAATAAATATCTTCAGCCTCCTCCAGGAGAATACATACAGTTAATAATAAAAAAAGTAGTGAATGGCATTACACATGTGGAGGTCAGATGCTGGAAGCAGAAGAAAACGAGAAAGACCTGGGGTGACTGTTGCCACAGATCTGAGGTGTGTTAAGCAAGGCCTGTAGAACAGCTGATGCAGTATTAGGGAATACCAGGAGGAATTTTAGAAGTAGATTTAGGGAAGTGATACTGTACTACCATTATGTAGAGCATAGGTGAAGCTACATTTGCGATATTGCATATAGTCTTTGTCACAATACCTCGGGAAGTGGGCGAACTGAAACAGATCCAAAGAAGGGCAACTAGGAAGCTTACAAGATTAGGGGAATGGCATATCACAATAGGCTAAAGGATCTGAACTGATTTTAACTACAACACAGAAGATTGTTTTACCTGCACAATTGGTTGTGGAGCAGTCTGCTAGGGGACGTACTGTAGCAAAGGCAGAATCAGTTTGGGGGTCTACGATGAGGCTGGAAGCCTACTTTGATTTTAATGGTATTAGAGGGTGTAACAATTGAGACAATGAGTGGAGACACTAGATGCACATAGTATGGATTCCTTCTGTCCTGCATATAATGTGCCCCAACCTATTCCTTCCCACAGCGCCATATGGCGTCGGAACCATATATTGCTTAACCCAACCCAAATTGGCCACAGGGATAGAATGAAAATTATTACCCCTTTAACAAAGAAGGGTACCTCATTTTTTTTTATCACAATGTTTTCTGGCTAATAATTATCTTTTGTGACATACAACCAGTTGAGTGCATCCCACATTCTGATTTTGAAAAGAAAACAATAGCAACTTTAGGTATAAACACTACTATCAAAGTTAATATGGAGGTTTTTCTTTGTTTTTTTCATAAATCACTTTTTTTTTTTGCCTTCAATCCTTATACTCAGTTATTTAAAACCTACGTACATGAAGCACCTTCACCCAAGGAGTTCTGTTTTTAATTTTAAGCAAGCAAGCATGAAGAATCTTGCCTGTCCATCTCAGATATTTGTTTTACGACAGAGTTTAAGTCTGGGAGATTTCCTCTACACATGGCAGGCAGCTGTCAATGTCAGTGTGATGGGTGAAAGGTCATCGCAGCTGCCCTATGAAATCACTGGGTTCTCTCAACAACTCAGGATTCCTGCTGGGAGAGAGCTGGAAGAAACACAAGTTACAACCCACTGCTGTCCATCAAACAGCTTTTTTTTTTAGTATGCTGTTTATCCTCCATCTTTGGCATTGCCCCCATCTACTCACCTGCCATCTCAGCCACAATCTCCCTCTCTTTGGCTCTTATGTCCTCACCCAGAGGTCCACACCTCCTACCACTGTAGTGGATTCCATGGGGGGGTTGGGGTATTGGCCTCCCCTCTGGTCCACAGAGTCTGGGGGAGAACCTGCCAGTAGACAAGTCGGGCTCTGGGAGGTGCTGGCGTGATCCTGCTGACTCAGGGGTGTTTTAACATAATTTCCCCCATCCCCACTGGATGCCCACATTGAGGGTGCCATGTTCATATGTGAACACAGCTGCATAGCTGTACACAGCACCAGCTGGCTTCCTCCCTCCCCCTAGCTGCTCTGTCTGCACTGCCACCTGGGATCACCCTGGTGACAGTATTGCAGCTGAGCCTGCTGCCCTTCCTGCCTCCCCGGATGAGGAGCACATCGTTTGGGACACTCAGTTGTTCTCCCCCCCCAGCCAGCTCCCAGAATCCCAGACTCATTCCAGATCATGGGTCACAACTGTCACAACCAGAAGCCCTGCCATTATATCAAATGCCCAGCCACTGGAGAGCTTTTTAATTAGCATAACATACCGTACATAATACTGCACATTCAGGGAAAAAATGAACATCTTCCACTTTTCCTCTATTCAGCAGGAGCTACAGTACACCTTCTGCCTGTCCTATATCCCTCCTGTGTGTCCCATTCCCTACCTGCTCTCCACGATACTGCAACTGTTGCTCACAGTTCTGCAATACCATCAGCATTGCTGCTAATACCAAGATTACTCCTGCAGCCAGATAGGACACTCCCACCAAATCAAGGCTTCCAGCAGCTTACCTTAGGATGATGCTGGATGCTCATATCCTCAGTGCACAGCAGCAGTGGTGGAATGGGTGCACAGTGCACTCTATGGAGAAATTGTAAGGAACCATTATGTACTATCTCTGACCTACCTATGTGCATTTAACTGGTAATAATAACGTGAAAATAAGGATATCTGCACACTAGTATACAGGCATTTAGTCCACTAAGAGGTAGCATACAAGAAAGGCTGTTTGTTACAAGAGCGGTCTGTAAGAATTAAAAAGCTTACAAGGAGAGTATATATGCATACTGGTATCTTAAGGCTCGATCCACAAAGGAGGCCTGAAATGTGACAAAGGTGCTTACCCAGGCATGTAATACATGTACCCTAAAGATGTGGAAACATATAGTCAAATACCCTGCCCCTGACTCCTCCTCATTGCTTGAGGAGTGGCACTTACAGGGGCCTGGCATGTTTTGGGAGGGGCGGAATGGGGCTAGACGCTGGGCATCTAATTAAATACACAAGCTGGCGCTCAGGTGGATTCTCTGCACTGAGCAGAGCATCATGGAATACGGCAGTTCTCCAAGGACTGCCGTATCTGGATCATGAATTAAAACAATTAAATATGTTATAATTAAACCCTCAAGCTCTCCATGCCAGCTTTGAGGGCTGGTGTCAACTTGTTGCACTACTGCTTAGGCCCAAGGAAGGTCAGAAAGGGCCCTGGCAGAATGTTCACAAGCATTGCTGCTGGTGAATATTATGTTGACATAAGCGCAGGTGCACACACACGTATTAACCAATAAATCAATAAACGCAGCCATAGGACTGAGGCTGTATGTAACAGATTCTCTACGGAATGCGCTGCACATCTGCTTCCATCATTTCAGTTGGCAGGATGATGGGAGATGCCCTGAAGTGAAGCTACAGATCATATTTACACTGTGATGGAAACTTACGGATGTCAAGGCTGCACTCGTTGAAGTGCTTGCTTACTAGTTTGCATTTAAGGTACCATATTTTAGTGATTTCTCCAAGTTCTGTGGCCTTAGGCAAGACCAACATCTAAACTAAGGGAGCTACACTTTTAGACCTACAGCATGAAGCCAGCTTCGCAGAGGAGGCCCCAAATTTTGAGAACATTTTGAGGTTTTGCCATTTTGTGTGAAAAGATAGAGCGAACAGAAGGTAAATAGTGGCATGCAAATACACAGCCATTTTTTCAAAAGACCTTTCACATTATTCCTAGTGTACAATGTAAATAACTGAATAGTAAGTTTCCCATGGGCAGGCACATGATTTTTTTTCCATGTCTTAGAGGTGACTCACATTTAGGGTGATTACATGTAGGTGGCACTAAACTATGATAAGCACTAGGGTTTACATGAACTAGCTGATGGTTACCGCAAAACCTGCAAACAGAGTTTGAAGAAAAACTTAAAAATCTAACTTTATTTCTCAGTTTTAAGTACTCATTGATACTGCAGGTTGTGAAGTAGAATCACATTTGTGTATTTTTCCTGCCTTATTTTTTAAATAAAACACTAACTGCAGTTATCAGTGAATGTAATATAAATGGGTGTCAGTAGTTTACATGTGTCAGCAATTTACATGTTGACATTCAGTGATGCCTGTGATAACTACTTTTCTAAAGAACAATAAAGTATACCTGAAAAATCCATTAAATGGGACTCTGCTTGTCAACCAATATCAATATGAATAACCACATTTTAAAACATTTCTGTAATACCTGGTAGTAAATGTGGGACACATAGCTACATGTAAACTCTGCAGTGTGACATGTTGTAGTAGCAAAACGTAGTGTCAACTACATGTAAACCTTCTCACTGACAAAATTTAACTAATGCCCATATAGCTTATGTGCAGCGTAAGAACATGAAAGGCCCTAGGCACAATACATACATGACATAAAACAAACTGCACAAACATTAGTGTCATCTAGTAGCTAGAGTCCAGGCTTAGGAACCAGAAGATCTGGGTTCAGACCCCATCTTTGTCACTTATTACATGACCATAAGCAAGTCAGTTCACTCCTCATTGCTTCAGTCTGCCCAGATGTAAAAATGGGCAAACATAGGACCCCACTGACAATGAGCTGCAGGGCTATGCTGGGTAAACAAATCATAAAAACAAAATAACAGACAAGTGTGCCAGTGTTAAAATAGCAAGCAAGACATGGCATGCAGATGACACAAAGATCTGCAACACGGTTGATACACAAGCAGGGGTGGAAAGGATGAGAAGGGACTTGGCAAGGTTGGAGGAATGGTCAGAAATATGGCAGCTTAGATTCAATGCAAAGAAGTGCAAAGTAATGCACCTGGGAAACAAATACCCAGGGGAAGAGTACACAATGGGCGGGGAGGTAGTAACAACAACAAAAATCTAAAGGGACCTGGAAGTAGTCATATCAGATGACCTAAAGGATAGCAAGCAATGTGAGAAGGCAGTAGGGATGGCTGGGAAGATACTGGGATGTAAAGGGAGAGGAATCGCCAGTAGAAAACAGGAAGTTGTTATCCCTCTGTACAGACAGTTGGTGAGACCCCATCTGGAGCACAGCATGCAGTTCTGGAGACCCCATCTCCCAAGGACATAGGATGGAGGCAGTCCAGAGGAAGGCAACTAAAATGGTGCAGGGTCTGCAACAGAAACCATACGAAGACAGCCTAAAGGAGCTTAATATGTATACCCTTGAGGAAAGAAGGGGGGCATGATAGAAACTTTTAAGTACCTCAAGAGAATCAACAAAGTCAAGAGGGTAGCATCTTTCAGAAAAAGAGATGTGCAAGAACAAAGGGACACAATTTGAAGATAGGCGGGGGACGGCTCAGGGGCAATGTGAGGAAGTATTTTTTCACAGAGAGGGTGGTGAACGCATGGAATGGCCTTCCTGAGGAGGACATGGGGTCAAAAACAGTGGGGGAATTCAAGAATGCATGGGACAGACATAAGGCAATTCTTGTGGGGGGTGGGAAGAAATAGGCTGTTGGTTAACTAGGATCTGCAGCTTATCCAGTAGGTAGGGAAATGGGCACACTAGGTGGGCCAAGAGGTCCTTATCTGCTATCAAAGTCTATGTTTCTATGTTTCTATGAACCAAGTGATTGGGCTACTGTGCTAGCTGCTACAGCCCTTTTTAAGGGTCCATTATCCTGAACATGTACAATGTAGAAGTGTTCTATGTTTGTCAAAGGGAGCAGGTTGGAATAAGGCATACTAACATTGGTGCACATATTCTCAATAGCCTCCTAGAACCATAAGGGATGTTCAGGGAATGCAAAACTTGCTCCTGTCTTGAGTGAGCAGGGAAGGCATAGCATTCCCCAACCCCTCCAAGACAGCACTTTAAATGTTTTTAATTAAAAAATATTTTAGGACCACATTTTTTTAAAAATCAAGCTAATAGAAGATTATAAAACAATAAGAGGTATATAAATGAAATGTACCTTTCTCAATACACAGAGAGCTCCAGTCCTAAAGAGAAGGGGGGCTGATTCAGACCACAAAATGGGCCTAGATCCAGCACTGGAGCAGATATAGGATAGTTAAATGACAACCTAAAATTTTAGATGATCTCAATTTGCCCCGTGCCCTTCTTGGCATCATACCTGCCACCAAGGCATGTCTGGTGTCGGTCCCCCATATTATTTTGTTTCTATGCTTCTCCCCACCCCTCTGGCTAGTCACTCCTTTGGGCCACCTAGGACCCTCGGCCACCCTCCTACACTGGTCGCCATCCACTGCCCCCCCCCGCGCAGCCACTGATTGATCCCTGGGTAACGCGATGTAACGCTTCATCGGATGGGTTCCCCCTCCAAGGGAGAAGTGCCCAGAGGCACAACTACTTAGCCTGGGGATTGGTAGTGGGGTGGATAGCATGGGGCTATCCTGGCTTACTGTGGCATGCCGGGGACTGGTGGCCATCATCTGGTCAGGCTATGAGGCATTTTCCAGTTTTCTTGGCCTGCCCACTCTGTCCTGATTGGGCCTGCATGGGAGAGGTGACCTGAGCCAAGGACATGCGGGGGCATGTGGCTTTACGTCCCCTAGTGCATCTCCCAATCTGCCTGCAGGTGCCAAGGCCTTGCCCGCACCCCCAGAGGGAAGCGTCCAATGGACGCTCTGGATCCCCTTCCTGCTGGTCTCCGCTTCTGTCACCCAAGCTTAGGGCGTGAACACGGGTTGCCATGGAGACAGCTCATTATTTTTGTTTTATTTCACATAAAAGCCTTTAGGAAGGTGCCTATTTTCAATGGGTTGTTTTTGATAATATAGCATTACAGGGATGCTATATTGACCAGTACAGGTGCTTCTGATTGGAAGCCCACTATTATTGGGCCACCCAGAGCACTGTTCCAAACTTCTTATGCCACCCACATCCTCAGTGGTGTGGAAGAAGAAAACAAAACCTTATTGAGGATGCATCACATGGTGGGGTTGGGGGAAGGGCAGTAAAAAACTGATCTGCTTCACACCAGACACAAATTCATTATCACACTAGAATTACACAATTAAGGCTAATGGAGGTGGAGTTTTATGTTGTCTAAATACAATGAGCACATTAGTAAGCCAAAAGCGCAGTTTCCAAGTTCTCTGCAAATTAAGACCTCGCCACACATAAATAAACCTTACAGATAATAGAATAATTGTTAAATAATAGTATTTTTTCTGAAACATTTTTAGCATGAGTGGGTCTCTGTCAAGTTGTTTACTCATTTTATTTACATCAAAATACAGTTCACATCAATGGTACTCTTATACTCAACTAGGTCAGGTCCGCCGGGATGCAAGTGCTAGCTAACTCCGTCTTTGACCAAGAGTACTTAAGATTCTATTCATCAGGAGTTAGCATTTGGAAGGCCAAACTCTTCATGAACTGCTTACTGCATTCCCAAACACCCAAGTTTGTTTATGTTTCAGCATCATCTGGTACAAAATTAATATTAATACTGATTTTTGTGGCTATTTTCAGCTAGAGTAGCATTGCAGAAAGATATCATTTATATTCTCCACTTGATGGCAAAATGTCTAAAGGACTTTCATAAAAATGGGTCTTCAGCTTTTAAAATAAGCTGGGTATTTTAGTGGTGAAAACTTTATTTCATAAAAGTAATTTTTTACAGTTTTAAAAAAGCAAAATGACAGAGTTATATGTAAAACAGTGAGACAGCATGTCAGAAATATTATCAAATCATAGTAACAGAAGCTCAGAACCCTGTCGAAAACAGTGTCTCAGTGTCCCTCAGCTCTGGTGTTCTTATTGCATGTCACAGACCAATGTGAATTAGCAAAGTATGTGGGATGGCACCCTCTCCATGTAGGGCAGAGGGTTGTGAGCAGTAAAATAAAGAAATATTCTTGTGAAGTACTCTAACTGGCTGATATCCTGACAGGGATACAATGGACGGAAGACATATGTAAGCGATAAGGCATAATGGAGTGTGCATTAGACACCTCTAATGCATGGCCAGGAATGTAGTAAGGTACAAGGCTGCAGGCCTTCATTCCATGGCCATGCATTAGAACTGTCTAATGCCCATCCCCAGAGTGTCTTATTGTGTTTATAAAATGAGCTTGTGTATTTTATATTAATGTAAAAATTAAAATGTACATTTTTAAAGTGAAAAGCAAATGTCATCTTTAATGTGTTAGCATGTAAAATAGTTCCTCTTCCCATATTAACATTGCTCTGATTTCCTTTCAACTTTAGGATCTTTGTCCTATTGTGGACATCGTATCTGTAGTCTGAACTGCAAGGCAATCCCACCCCCTACCCACACTGCCACAAACACAGTGATTCAAATGGTTGAGATAGTTTAATATGTTCCCTGTATGTTTCACATTTTTACATTTAACTGGCAGGTTGTGAGAGGTGTGAGTGGGTTGGCAGCAAGGCGTGATCACAACAGAGCCTCGTACCGCACAAGCGGGCAGCCGTCCAGCTGGGAATAAAGCCGTGATCGGAGTGCAGCCATGATGAAAGATGTGTAAGAGTCCCAAACAGGAGTACCATCTGAAGTCTGTACAACTCTTTTTTTAAGAAAAAAACCACTGCTTTTAAAAAGAAACATAATGGGAGAACTTCATATACAGAAGCAGGTGGCGCAGGTCACCTGTTCGGATGGCAGGTTTGTCAGCTGGCTGACGGGAATGAATTTCACATGGTTTAAAACTAAGACAAGCAATTTAAGTTAAAAACATTGCTGAATTAACAAAATGTAGCTTTATTTGGTATAGTAAATGATTTAAAAGCTTACCAAAGTGATATTGTTCCCTCTCAGTTATGTACATTGGGGAAAAAATGGCAGCCATTTTAGATTTGTAAAATTCTAACTTGGCACATTTATTTCCCAAATGTACAGTGTCTTGATTGGCAGAGCTAGTGTTTACTCATGCATTAGATATTTCTAATGCACAGGTGACAGCCAATACAACTACTTGTACTTCTCTCCCCATTTTATAAATCTTAATTATGCATCCTGTAAGCATGCAGTTTTAAGGAGAGGTATGGCTTTGTCTAGTTGACTTCTTGGTTTTATTTTCTGGTCTGCAACATACTAAAATATTCACATTTAGGCCCTGGACACACTACAGGACTGTTTTTGAAACCCATTTTTAAAACCAGTTTAGCTAAACCATTTCAGTGCGTTCACACTACTCATTATTTTTGATAACGGTTTTGTGTGGCCACACTGCTAGTGTTAAACCTGTTCTCCTTGTAACTATTTTGTGTTAAGTCCAACACACAGAACTGTGCTTGCCTGGACACACTGCGGCTAGAACTGTTTTAATTAAACCATTACAGCTTAAAACATTTTTACTCCTGGACAGACCTGTGAGTAAAACCATGCTAGCTCTAAAACGTTTTTGAAAATGTTTTTTAGGCCTTGTTCACACTGTGCTATTTAAAACGTTTTATCAGTGGTAAAACATTTTAAATAGCCGCTAGCACGGTTTGCGTTCACATTTAGTATGACTTGTGAACCGTTTTATTGAACTGTGCTCAAACCCTGCTTCGAGGTAGGCTTGAGCATGGTTTTCAAAATGGTACAGATTTAAAATCGAACTCACCATCAGTGAGAGCATGACAACACGGATCATGGAGCACGGTTCAGCTGTTTTCTGTGTTATATCCATGATGCAATGCATCTGTGTCCCAGAATGCAGTTACGTAGGTGATTTGCGCATGTGTGAGTAACGGGGAAGTGGAGGGAAATTCGTGCTTGAGGTGGAATTGCGGTGGCAGTCCTGCAGAGCAGTTTCTTGCTGCAAAAACAGACGATAAGTTTGTTGGAGCATTGCATGAGCGAGCATATCAGCGCTGTATAGAGCTTGCAATTGTTTTTGGTAGTAAGTCTGTGCAGTTCCTGAGCTGTCAGCATTATTTGCTGCAGTCTGTGCGTCTCAAGAGCTGTCACCACTATTGTTTTCTGCAGTTAGTCTGTGCAGTTGAAGAGCTGTCAGCATGTCTAATGACAGAGCAGCTAGCTGGAATGATCATTCCATCAAGGCATTGACAGACTATTGATCAAGTGAGACAGTGCAAAATGAGTTGAACAGCGTACACAGGAATACAAAAGTATATGAACGTGTGTCTCAGCACCTGGCAGATCTAAGTATAGAGAGGAGGGCTAAACAGTGCAGGGAAAAAATAAAGCAACGGAAGGTTAGATAGCATCGTGTAAAAGACAAAAATAAAGTGTCAGGTGCAAAACGAACAGTATGTCCCTACTTTGAGGAACTTGACCAGATCCTGGGTACCAGACCTACCACTGAGCCCAGCATAGTGGTTGAAAGCGCAGAACAGGCACATGATACAACAGATGTTACTGCAGCCGAAGAGTACCCTGTGGAGAAGCTGACACCATCAGGTATTTATTATGTTTGTTGCCCCCTCACCACCACCTCCCAACTGTAAACTCAGTGCTATTTTTGATCCTTACAGATAATGAGAGGGAAGGTGAAGAGGAACATCACACTGAAGCTCCTACAGATACAACCTCAGTATTTGAGCAAGCTGTGGAGTGTGATAGCCTGCTTGACACCTCAGATGCCTCAGCAGGTCGTGCAGGCACCAGTACACTGATGTCTTTAGCTCAGAAACGTGGGTCTATTTCTGAACCTCTCCAAAGTTTGCGGAAGAAAAAGAAAATGAACCATCTGCAGGAAGTAATGGAGGCCCTCTTTGAGCCTACCCGCAAGCTCCTTATCGACTTACATCAAGAAGTGATGAGGGCAGAAGAAGAGCGAGCCCAGAAGGAACTTGAAATGGAGGAGCGAATGAGAAAAGCTGAGGCGGAGCAGTCTGCTTCATTTTTTTCTAACCTTCTAGAAATACTGCACTACAATAAACAACCCCCCCCCAACCACAGCAGGCCTCTCCTGCCACAACAACATCCCCAGGTGCCATATCTACCAGGTAGTACTCCAGCAGTGGTGATGGCTCCACAGAGCAATGCATACGGTGCCACTTACAGCACAGCTGGTCAGAGCAGCATGACCATCACTGTTCTGGGTGGCACTGACACTGTCGGACCAAGCTCCTCAACCCCTGCACATATTATTATGGCAGTGCTAGTGCAAACCGTACAATAACTGATGACTTGTTCAGTGAGGACATGATATGGACTGACCTGTGTGATGACAGGTGGAAATTTATGGGGTTGACACATACTGTTGCAAGTAATTCTGCATTTTAAAAACAGTTTTGTACTAATGAAAGTCAATAGTCTCACCCTGTGTCATCAGAGCTGAACAATGTTTATTGTTATTGCTTTTCAAATACTTATGCCGTCCATACATCCCTTTGTGTACTTTTTAAAGGTTTTCATAAAGTTGTACAAATGTGACAATATATTTTTACAAATATTAATGCAATAGCGTGTATTTTCCTGTTAATAATTAGTGATTACTCGTAATGTTGACATACAGTGGTGGTGATCAACTTTTAGAACTGTTTAGTACTTCAGATTTTTCAAAGTTTGTCATCAGACAACCCAGTGTTGTGTAACAAGGTTTAAAACTTTTTTTAAAAATTGAAACTTGTTCAGGTTTGTCATCAGAGAACCCACTGTTGTTTAACAACATTTTAAAAATTTTTTAAAAATGTTAACTTGTTCAGGTTTCTCATCAGAGAACCCATTGTTGTTTAACAACGTTTAAAACATTTTTTACAAATTGGAACTTGATCAAGTTTCTCATCAGAGAAACCACTGTTTAACAACAAACTTTTTTTACATTAAACTTAAAAGTTTGTCATTGGATAAACTGTTTAAATTCAGAATATGGTTACTTTTTCTTGCCAGTTTACTTTATTAACTGCAATAGTAGAAAATGTAATACAAAAAAATGTTATCTGTAATCCACACAGACGTTCTGCACATTTCTGGACTGGCTAATGTAGAGCCATATGAACCACTATTGTGTGCGTCTCTGTTCTGTTTCTTTTTATTCTAATAAAGGTTTTGAAAGCATCACCCTACAGATCTATTCTTTAAACAGACCCATCCATGCTCAAAATATTGCATCACACCAGCTTAGGATATACATTTTATATGGTCCCATGCAGAAAGGTAGCTAGTGCCTCCCTAACATCCCTGACTGCATGTGCCCGATGACCACTCTCTGCAGCTGAACTGTCAGTAAGCTGCATGGGATCATTTCCTGGTTGTTGGTACACTTCGGTTGATGGCATCCATTCCTGCAGGAATGTCTCTGACTTGGCCTCACATACACTATGTAGCACGCAGCACACAGCAACAATAAGAGGGATATGATCTATGGTAAACTCCTTGAGCTTCAAAAGACATCTCCATCACCCTTTCAACCTGCCAAATTCGCATTCCACTACTATACGGGCACGACTGAGCCTGTAGTTGAAGTGATGCTTCCTTGGGTCTGTGTAATCAGGAAAAGGTTTCATGACCCAAGGAAGTAGTGGGTGTGCAGGATCACCGATCAGTACAGTGGGAACTGTCACACCTCCAATGACTCTGTCAGAAGCCAGGAAAAGACTGTCACTCTGGCTTTTCCTAAAGACAGCACTATTTTTAAAAACTCTGGCATCATGCACCCTGCCTGGCCAACCAATATTCACATCTGCAAAACAGAATTTGTTATCGACCACTGCTTGCAATACAATGGAATAATAACTTTTGCCATTAAAGTACTCAGTGGCATTGTCCGGGGGCAAATAATGAGCAGATGAGTGGCATCAACAGCTCCTAAACAACACGGAAAGCCCCATTCATTGTCAAAACCAGCCAACAACTTCAGGGATACTGGCAAAGCGGATGACACATGGCAGTAAAGCAGCCACTATGGCACTGCAGACTTCACAAACAATCTGGCAAACTGTTGATCGGCCAACCCCAAAAAGATGGGCCAGGGTACGACACTCATCATTAGCTGCTAGCTTCCACAAGGTTATCGCAAGGCATTTATCAACAGGCACACATTTGCGGAACTAGATATCCTGCCTCTCTGTAACATCATTGATTTCACTACAAAGGCCATAGAACGACATCCTTTGACATCCGGAAATTCTTAACCCATTCAGTATCTTCCCACGTGGTCAACATTACATCATTCCACCACACTGAGCTCCTTTGCTTGCACCACACACCTTCGTCTATGCTCATACTGTACCTATGTATGCTGTCACAATGCTATGGTACATCAGCAAGATAAATCACAGCATTCTCTGCTGTAAAAGCTTCATTCTCAGCTGCTTTCTCCTACACAGTGCTGTTCGCCTGCTCAGTCTCCACAGTCTCATGCGTTTCACATATGTATTGTATTGAGCAGCTATAGACAGGAGAGCTGCCTCGTACATGGGAGCCATGTCTAAACAAAATGTCTAGCAACAGGCATTGCATCCTGGGATGCTACAAGCCACCGCAAAGCATCATAGTAAGCAGCTTTTGGCTGCTGCGAGTGGCAGAAAACAGATGACAACACATCAGTAAACCATGAAGTGCGAACACGCTGACACGGATTTTGCAAGGTACAAAGATGTTTTTCAACTCGGGTGACAATGCGGATGCCTTGAAATGGTAAGCTTTAATCCGTTTATGATAACGTATTAAATAACCGTTTTCCAGCATCCTGCAGTGTGAACAGGGCCTAAGACTAGGTATCTAGCAGGGTTTAAAAACACTTTTGTTAAAATGTTTTAAGGGTAGTCTGTCTGCAAACAGTGCTAGGGGGATTTAAAATGTTTGAAGGCACTTAAGCCATTTTAAGTTCCCAGTGTGTCCAGGGCCTTAGGAAAGTAACCTGCAAGTCATCTATCTGGTACTGTACAGGAGTATGAGGCTAATTTAAGGTTTGACTGGAACTGTGAATCCATAAAAATAAGTATAAAGTCAGGCTTTTGTGCAGAAGCTGTTAAGTAAGCATTATACAACAGGTACCTAAACTCCTTAATCCTTATTGGCTGGCTGCAGGCTTTACAAAGTTGTAAATCCTGCTATCACCCCACGGTAGAGGTGCCAGCCAATAAGGCACCACCTTCAAAGCCACCAGGCACCATTTTTTGCCCCTCACGGATAACCAGAACATGAGAAACTCAAAATAAAAAAATTAAAATTTTTTTCTCCATTGTCTAATAGCAATATACCATGACCAGGTGAGGGTGATGGCAAAATTTACCCACTTCTGGTGTGTTTTCCTCACTCGGCTGCGCCTCGTGAGATAACCACACCAGTCATGGGTAAATCCTGCCATCACTCACACCCTGCTGTGGTAGAAACATAGACTTTGATGGCAGATAAGGACCACTTGGCCCACCCAGTCTGCCCATTTCCCTACCTACTGGATAAGCTGCAGATTTTAGTTAACCAACAGCCTACGTCCTGCCAGCCCCCCACTACAATTGCCTTATGTCTGTCCCATGCATGTTTGAATTCCTCCACTGTTTTAGACGCCACAGCCTCTCCAGGAAGGCAGTTCCATGCGTCCAGCACTCTCTCTGTAAAAAAAATTTCCTCACATTACCTCTGAACCGTCCTCCCTCTATCTTTAAATTATGCCCCCTTGTTCTTACACATCTCTTTTTCTGAAAGATGCTACCCTCCTGGACTTTGTTGATTCCCTTGAGGTACTTGAACATTTCTATCATGTCCCCCCGTCCCTCCTTTCATCAAGGGTATACATATTAAGCTCTCTCAGTCTCTCTTCATATGGTTTTTGATGTAGATCCTGCACCATTTTAGTTGCCCTCCTCTGGACTGCTTCCATCCTGTCTATGTCCTTGCATAGATGAGGTCTCCAAAACTGCACACAGTACTCCAGATGGGGTCTCACCAACTGTCTGTACAGAGGGATAACCACTTCCCTTTTTCTACTTGTGATGCCCCTTCCTATGCATCCCAGTGTCCCTCTGGCTCTCCTTACCGACTTCTCACATTGCTTACCCACCTTTAGGTCATCTGATATGACTACCCCAGGTCCCTTTCCATTTCTGTTGTTGTTAGTACCTCCCCTGCTATTGTGTACTCTTCTCCTGGGTTTTGTTTCCCAGGTGCATTACTTTGCACTTCTTTGCATTGAATCTAAGTTGCCATATGTCTGACCATTCCTCCAACCTTGCCAAGTCCTTCTCATCCTTTCTACCCCCCGTGTATCAACTCTGTTACAGATCTTTGTGTCATCTGCAAAAAGCATACCTTTCCTCAGACCCTCTGCAATGTCACCTATAAAGATGTTAAAGAGGACTGGATCCAGTACTGAGCCTAGGTACTCTACTAGTAACCCCTTTCTTCGGAATGTGTTCCATTCACTATTACCTTCTGTGTCCTGTTGTACAGCCAGTTTGCTACCCAGGCTACCACCCTGGGACCACTCCCAGGCTGGCTAACTTGACTATCAATCTTTTGTGCGGGACTGTGTCAAATGCCTTGCTAAAGTCTAGGTAGGCCATATCCACAGCCCCTCCCTGGTCTATTACTTTGGTCACCCAGTCAAAGAAATCTATTAGATTCGTCTGACATGACCTCCCTGCTGTAAATCCATGCTGCTTTTGGTCCTGTGCCCCGCTGGCCTCTAGGTACTCAACAATTCTTTCTTTCAGAAGTGATTCCATCATTTTCCCTACCACTGAGGTCAAACTTACAGGTCTGTAGTTTCCTGCTTCTGCCTTGCTCCCACTTTTGTGAGAGGGAATCACATCTGCCCTCCTCCAGTCCTCAGGTACCACCCCATCCTCCCATGATTTGTTAAAAGTGTGGTCAGTGGTGTCACTAGGTCCTCCTTTAGTTCTTTTTAGGATTCTGGGGTGAATCCTGTCAGGCCCCATTGCTTTGTCCACCTTGAGTTTTAGGAGTTCTTTCAGGACTCTTTCTTCTGTAAAGGACTGGTGTCAACCCTCCTACCCAGAGTGCTTCTATTGTCTGGTTTAGGTAACTCCTCCTCATCTTCTTTTGTGAATACTGAGCAAAAGTATTCATTCAGTAACTCTGCCTTTTCACTGTCTCCCTCTGCCCACCTCCCCTCTCCCTTATTAATCTTCACTATTCCTCCCTTAACCTTTCTATGCTCCCTAATGTACCTATAAAAGGTTGTATCCCCCTTCTTAACTGAATTGGCTATTTTTTCCTCGGTTTGGGCTTTTGCTATTCTGACTGCCTCCCCACTTCTTTCTGCTTTAATTGATACAGTTCCCTGTCGTGCTCCTTCTGTGATTCCTTATACTTTCTGAATGCAGCCTTTTTCTCCTTAACCTTCCCTTCCACCTCTTTTGAGAACCATAGTGGATTTTTACTCCGCTTTGTTTTCTTTAACTGTTTCACACCAAGGCTTGTTGCCTCTATGGTGGCAGTTTTGATTTTTCTCCATTGTTCTTGCACCCCTCCTTTTTGGCCATTTGCTAGTGCATTCTTCAGGTATTCACCCATTTTACCAAAGTCAGCCCTTCTAAAGTTCAGTATCCTTGTTTTTGTATGGCTTATCTCCATGGTTGAGCTCATTGTGAAGCACACTGTGTAGTGGTCACTTGTTCCCAGATGTCTACTGACTTCTAAATTTGTGATCCTCTCTCCATTTGAGAGTACCAGGTCTAGTATTGCTCCCTCCCGTACCGAGTGGGTTTCAACACTAGCTGTCTAAGGCCTATATAGCATAGTGAGGCAGGACACTGGAAACTCGGAAACTGTTCCCCCTAAAGTCTGGACCGCTGGAGCAAATTAGTGCCTGGAGCTAATTCTAGTGTATTTGAACATGCCTGACACACATGCAAGTGCTAAAAGTATGTTTGAATATACTGTCCGAATATGAAGCATAAATTCAGGCACACATCTGTTTGCTCCCACAAACTACAACCCCCTTCCCTACTGTTCACATGAGGCATGTGTCCAGTTGGGAGCAACAGGACTCCAGGAAGCAAAATAGCAGTTAGTACCTATCACAGGTGCTTGCTCCTATCCAGCAATTTGCCATAGTTGAAGCTGCCCATGCAGATGACTTCATTGCACAGTCACGGTACAGAGAGGTTATTTGCATCTCATTATGGCCTCATTAAACAGGGAGATGTAAGTTTTTGCTCTGTGGAATGTGTGGAGTGAGCCCCCTCACTGACAGCACTGGCACCATTGAGAAACAGCCCCCACCTCAATATAACATAGAAACATAGACTTTGATGGCAGATAAGAACCGCTTGGCCCACCTAGTCTACCCATTTCCCTACCTATTGGATAAGCTGCAGATCCTGGCTAAACCCCACCACCATACAATCTCCTGCCTTGCAAATCAGGGAAACAAGCTTAAAAAGATCAGGGATGCTTGCCAGTGCAGCGGTAGCACTACCATTTGCGGTGTACACAGTTTTCCAAGCATTAGCACTGGTGCTGTTTGTCTGAATTAGTGAACATTAGGGTTGCTCGGAATCCATGGAACAGAATTGTATTTGTCGAACTCCCACCCCATTGTCAGATTTAGGATTTTCCGCTTTGCAGTCCAGAAATCCTAAACCCTAAACTGAATCCCCAAATCTATTTTTACATAGATATTTGGGATTTCAAATCCGAACCCTAAATCTGATTTTTAGTTCCTTTTAGGATTCAAAATAGAATCGGATTAGGATTCAGAAGTTCCTAAAATGCTACATCCTAAAATCATGTGGGAAAGAGCTGATTCTGAGAGTAGAGAATATTATAAAATGGCTCGGTTGCAGGCTGCAATAGGATTGGCCAGTGACGATTAGAACCTGTGGGTAAATCTCAGCATGCCTCATGATCTAGAATGCTGCACTGTTCTTGCATTCTGTTCACTTGTTTTTCTTTTTTTTTAATAAAAGTATTTTGTTTCTTTTTCTATGTTGTTTAATCTTTTAAAGGTGCACTATTGTCAGTCAGTAAAAACATTTCATCCTATAGTTTTTTAAAACACAAAAGTATTTCTGACATAATTATCTTTATCCTCAGTATATTTGTAATGTTCTCATATAGTTTAAAATAGCTTTTATAACTAATTTTGTAATTAACGCTCAGCTCACTGAATTAAAGTACATGTTAATGGGGGACACTGCATGAACAGGGGATATTGCAAATGACGGGTATCTCACAAGGATTGGGCCCAGTGGTATAAATAGGGCATTGCAAGGGGCTGTACTGTGTAAGCTTTTTATTTTCCTCTGGAATG
This sequence comes from Neoceratodus forsteri, assembly GCA_016271365.2. Lineage (NCBI taxonomy): Eukaryota > Metazoa > Chordata > Ceratodontiformes > Ceratodontidae > Neoceratodus > Neoceratodus forsteri. Next base: position 1,871,833,230 of record CM057456.1, on the reverse strand, counting down.
TTGGCAAAACATCATCTTGCTTTTCAACTGGCTGAGGGGGCTGTAAAACCAATGGAGGTACAAATCCCCCCCCCCACACACACACACGGATGACAGAGCATTGGGTAGGGAGGGCCTAAGGAAAGTAAACTCCCCTAGGGTAGTGACACAAAAAGATGAGCCGGGGGGGGGGGCGCTGCTGAGCAGCTGAGAGGAAGCAGCAAACTCCTAAAGCTCCCAGAGAAGAGTTTTAAAAAACTATTAAAACTCAAACTTATTCTTTTCTAAAATACCAGAAAACTGCTCTAGAGTGCTTGGATTACCTGTAATTGACAAGGTGGGCAAAGCTAAAGGGGCTGGGGCTCCAGCTGACAACTGTTTTGCTCCTAAAAAGCAGAACAAGAAGGAGAGGCCTGATCAGCATGAAGAAGCAGGAGACTCGACTGATAAGACACCGGAGGAGGCCTCACTAGCTTCCATACTTTCCACACTCCATCAGCTTGTGAAAACAGTGCAGAACTTAGATAAAAAGTTTGATACTCTCACACTGAGAGTCTCTACTCTGGAAACCAAAATGGAGCAATGTCAGGGCCGTTTTTGTGCACAGGCTAATTAGGCTGCAGCCTAGGGGCACCAGCCATTTAGGGGCACCTGCAAAATTAGGCAGCAAAAAAAAAAGGTTAAAAAAAAGAAAGTATTTTTCTGGTCTGGCTGCTTGTGTAGTCTGCCAGTATGTCTTGCTAAAAACAAAACAAAACAAAAAAAGGCACAAAAGTCTAAAGATATTCCAGTTCAGACTCCTACTAAGGGACCCCCTGCCAGCGTCATTTAAACAACTGGCTCCCCACCCTCCCCTTTGTCGTGACAGACATAAATGTTTATTGCTCCTGCTGTTGTGCTGATGACAAGCCCCCCTCCCCCCCTTAGGCAATGGATGACGTGACATCAATGTACATGACTGATGGTGCCCCCCGCTTAGGCAATGGCTGACCTGACCCTGACTGACGCCGACATCAATGTACTTACTCTGACTGTTGGTGCCCCGCCCGGCCACTCCCTCTACCCCTCCACCGTATGAAACTATTATACTCAGCAAGTCAGCAGCGCACTGCGGACCTTGTGATTTAGGATTTCAAGCAGGTCCACGGTGGGCGTATACTGAGCTGTGCGTTCTCCGATTGGCTGCCGTTTCAAGTAAGAGGGGCGGCAAGTTAAATGGCCCCAGTACAAGTACAGCAAAGTACTTGGAAGATAGAAGGAGAACTGTATCAACCGCCACTCTGCCAGCCGGAATAGGGAGGAAGAGAGAGAGAGAGAGACCATCGCAGAGACAAGACAAGTGTGACTGCGTAGGAGATTTGGGAGTCGGAAGCAAGCAGCAGATGTGGAGCGGTAGTACTAGTCTGGAGCAGCTAGACCAGTCAGCTACAGCTACTTAATTTTAGTCCAGCTAACTGTATTGTGAACTGAAGTGAAATAAATTAAAATCCTCCGTCCTCTCCTGACCTGACTTGAGCGAGCATGGAGGAGTCAGGTACTGTAGGCTGGAGAGCAAAGACTGAGAGGGACCTTCCTTGCCAGACAGTGAGTGCAGACAGTGCCGCCAGACCAGTAGTCGTGGCCGGTCTGGTTGGGGAGAAGTTTGAAAGCAAGTCGAGAGGTCACTGAGACTCGCACAGTCAGCAACAGACCCACTTTACTTTAGTAAGTAAACAGAACTGTTCTTCATCTTTTTAAGTGAGCAGTGCCAGCCAGTGTGTGTGTATGAGGCGAGCTGTAGACTAGGTGTGTTCCAAATCAACGCATATGCATCATTCATCACTACTAGTCGGACGGACTAGGTAGTCGTCTCCTGTCGGTCGGCTTCTCTGGATAAATAACTGCTGCCTGCAACTTCTGCCAGACTATTTACCTTCCCACAGGATCATTCAAGGCATATCAAGTACCATTTTTGCTTTATTGACACAATGTCATCTGACAGTTTGTTTGAAGCTTATTTTATTGTCTGTGGTATATAGTAACAAAAATAAATGCTGCTACTGGTTGATCTGTAGTGTATCCATTTTTTTTTTTTAGAAAGTTCAGGATGTGTGCTACCTCCCCAACCCCATGACCTGCAGTGAATTTGAAGGGTTTTTTTTCTCCTGCAAATTAAATTGATGGCAGCAGCTTCAGAGTTCAGACTGTTTACCCACAGGTTCTGCATTATCAGACAGTGACACTGACTGGCACTGCAGTAGCTTTTATTCTTAAATAATGTTATCACCACACTTAGTAACAAAAATGCTGCCCCCTGACCTTCGGACCACTTGGATAAAAAAGTTTAACCACTAGCCTCCATTTTAAAATGCTACCCCCTTCCATGACCTGCAGATTTTTTTTTTCTGTAACTCCTAAAGAAGTTAAAACGGGGAGTTTTGGGCAGTGCATTTATTCTTGCAGCTTGTCTGTTATGACACTAACTTTAGTTTAGCCTTAAAATGCTACCCCTGAATGACTTGCAGTGATTGAACTCAGACCATTTAAGTAAAAGTGACTTTTGTTTTGTTCAGTGCATTACTTTTTTTCTAACTTGGGAGACTCTGAATAAGAATGCACACTGTTTGGCCTTGTTTAGATCAAATGCATAAATAAACAAGTGTTTGTGCTTGCTTGTGTGCTGATAAACTGTTTTTTTCCCACCTCTAAATAACTGTAAACAGTTTATTAAAAGCAGTTTTAACATTTTGACTGTAAAAAAGTTCATATTCTGGAAAAGTTTTATAAAAGTTTAGCTTTCAAAAGGGTATGAGTGGGACCAGGCAGGAACTCTGTGGTGTGGATGTAACTCAGCAGGACATGGTAGGGAGGGGGTGTGTGTGGTGTTGGGGGACATGCCTGTTGCACACTGGGTGCGGGTCAGTGGTGGTGGGGGGACCTGAAGTTTCAAGACTATGGGCGCTATCCATGTAAACACAGCCCTGAGCAATGTGAAACTATTGTTCAATGCTCTGAATCTTCCATCCTAAAATCGAAAGATGCCACTACTAAATTAATAAAATAAAACTCGCACCTTCGTGAAACACTGGAGACAGTAGAGAACCAGGCAAGAGAACACAATTTATGAGTTATTGGACTGTCAGAGAATGCTGAAGGTGAGGACAGCCTGACCTTTGCCAGAATGTTTTTGCCAGCCATACTGGGGCTTGACGAAGCTGAACCTACTCTATCCCTGGAAAAGGCTCATAGAATTATGCCTAGAAGAGCTGCAGTGGACTCATCGACTCCAAGAACGTTCCTAATAGTGTGCACAGGAATTTGAGGCAGAGATCGAGCTCTTGCAATTGCCCAGTGCCGAAGGGTCCTGAACTATGGCGAAGACGAAGTCACGCTGCTTCCAGACCTCTCGTTCAGCACCCCCCAATGTCGCAAGGCCTTCGATGGGCTGAGGAGCTGGCTGCATCAACTTAAAGTGAAGCACCAGCTACTTCTCTCAGCTAAACTCCAGTTAACGTGGAATGGGCAACAGTATTTATTCAATGAACCGCAGGACGCTGACAAGATGGTTCGGAAAATTGAATTGGAGCTGGAGGGGGTAGAAGAAGAGGAAGGAACCTCGTCTGATGGCAACTGATCATCTATGGTATCCGGGAAAAGTAGACTCATGCTGTGGGGACTGGGCTTGTGGTAGCCCATCTCTGGAACTGACAGCATCATGTATAGACTGTATTTTGGACTTTAATCCAGATTCTGCTTTGTGACAAATGTATTTATTTATTTATTGAATAGAATCGGAATTACAATCTGTTGAGTCACAGACTCTTTTGCAAAGGCTCCACGTCAGTTACTTGGGGGTGGAGGGTAAACAAGTACAGGAAAAAAACATATAAAACAAGCAATATTCACATAACAGTACTGGAAACACAGTCCAGGCATTAAATTAGATAAACTGGTGAAAGTAGTAGGCAGCATTCTGAAAATCACTTGATAGAAAAACGTGAAGGAAATGCTGATTCGTGGGATCTAGAGAGACCCTATGTTGGAAGCAGGAGGGTTTGGGAACACAAGCATTGGGCAGAGTTAGCCACAATCACATAAGGCAGATTCAAGAAGTTGAGCTTTGAGGCCTGCTTTGAAAAGAGAGATGCTATGGGTCAGAGAGAGCAGGGGTGGTAACGTATTGAGCCAAAGCAGGGCACAGTAGTAGAAGGATCTTTGCCCAAGGGATGTTCTACAATGGGGGATCAGAAATGAGGGGTTTGCTGTGAGCCTTGTATTGCGCCTGATGGGGGCAGCGCTGACAATGGGGAGAAGGCCGACGGGGGCTTGCTGGAGATGTATCTTTTTTGCGAGGATGCAGGTGTGGTACTTTAGCCTTTGTTGGAAGTTAAGCCAACCAGCTAAGGCATAGAGCTCACAGGTATGAGTTAGTCTGTCGCTGCCTGTGACTAGGCGGCAGGCTTTATTCATGGCAGTGTTAATGTTATGTAGTGTGGTGGGTTCTGCTGAGCCATAGATCACAATCCCGTAGTCAATTAGGGAGAGGATTGAGCAGGAGACTGCAAGATGCATGGCCTGTGTGGGTAAGCAGTGTTTCAGTCTGTAGAGGATACCCACTCTAGCACTGATAGCAGAAGCGAGGAGTTGAATGTGACTATGGTAGGAGAGGGAGGTGTCTAATGTGATACCCAAGTATTTAAAACTATTAACTTGTTCAAGTGGGGCACCTTGTGTGTTTTTGATTAGAAGTGCCGACTGACTGTGAGGGCTTTGACGGTGCGCAAAGATCATAGACTTGGTTTTGTTATAGTTGATGATCAGGCGGTGTTCAGTGAACCAGGTCTCAAGCTCCCAGAAGAAACCCTGTAGGGCTAGTTGGAGGGTACTCGGTTGTGGGTGTTTCCAGAACAGGACCGCATCATCAGCATAAAGTAATAGATGACCGCTGCATGCCTTGGGGAGAGAGTTTAAAAAGAGGGTGAAAAGAAGCAGGCCAAGTAATGACCCCTGAGGGACCCCAGAGCAAGCTGCTTTGCAAGAGGAGATGGTGGCATTTATCCTGACTTGTTGAGACCAGCCTGAGAGGTAATCCTTGAACCAGGCCGTTGCCACAGGGACCACATTTAGCTGTGGAAGGACACAAAGCAGTAGCTCATGACTGACCATGTCAAATGCCTTGGTCAGATCCTCACAGATCGCAACTGTTAAGTTAATTTTGATTCATTTTACTACTTAACTTGACGCCACTGGTCTTCACTCCTCTGGGGAAAATATATGTGGGGGCCGTTATTACAGTGGGTTAAGTTCAGTTCCACTTGCATTTGGAATACATCCTAAGAAAATGAGGGAGTTGTTATATCTAGTTCTTCTATTGCTGTTCTTTTCATGTTGTGAGTAAAAGGGGCTACTTGAGGGTTAAAACAAATATTCTACTTAACTCCTGTTCAATGCTGCTGGTGCATTATAATGACTTGGGATATGTCTGGTAAAGGGGAAATTAATATTTAATTTCTCTGGGAGTTTTGGGTATAAGATTGAAATATATATATATATATATATATATGTAAAATCACACATGCCCCCCACAATGCAAAGCATCATGGGCTGCATATGCAAATCACCACAGAATGTTATGCTGGTCCAACTTTAAGCAGAATTGCATGGTGCCGAAAAGCCTCTTACACAGTTTGCAAAGGGTGCTAACAGAAGACATAGACACGTGTTTTGTCCTACCAGGACTCATCAGTATGCCTCGTCTGTTTGACACCCCAGTGGCATGGACCAGCTACCCTATAGGCAGAGTGCCTTGGATATACTGTGGTGAACCCATTAAAATAAAAAACTATTTAAAAGACAAAGAACCTCTGTGCACAAACACTGAGGCAAGGGTTACCCCAAAGGGCATTTGGCTGGGAAGCCAAGTTTCAGAAAATACAAAATCACATGCCCCACAATGCAAAGCATCATGGGCTGCATATGCAAATCACCACAGAATGTTATGCTGGTCCAACTTTTACAGAACTGCACGGTGTCAAAAGCCTCTCACACAGTTTGCAAAGGGTGCTAACAGAAGACATAGACACATGTTTCGCCCTACCAGGACTCATCAGTATGCCTCGTCTGTTTGACACCCCAGTGGAATGGACCAGCTACCATATATATATATATATATATATATATATATATATATATATATATGATACTGAATTGGGAAATCAGTAAGACTTTATGGTCGCTTTGGTAATACGGAAAACCTATTTGCTCAGTCTGTTAAGATTCCCTGTTGGTCTTCCTAGCTGCATGCATTGGGTGGAATTATTCAGTATATATTTTCATTTTGGAATTCCCCCCATGTTGTACCGCAAAGGGGGTGTCATACATAAGATCTTTATAAGAATATATTGTCTGTACTGTAAACTTTTATGCTATCCTCCTATGTACAATTTTGCTTTATAAGTTTTACTTGCAAACTCAATCAATCAATAAATAAATAATAATAAAAAAAAAGATGGACAGGGACAAGGCAGATGAAAAGAGGGAGTATAATCAGGTAACCAAGACTGAAGGTGTAAAAGAAGCAGGGCACTGACAAGGTAAAAAGTGAAGAAGTGGGTCTAGTGGAGGTTCAGGTACAGCACAGACAGGAATGGAGGGAAGCAGGAAGCGAGAAATTAAGGTATGAAGTGCTATGTGTGTCAATGCAAAGAGTCTGTGAAATAAAATCCTGAACCTAGAGGGTATCATGACAGAGGCTATACCGGTGGCCATAACAGAGTCGTGGTATACTGAGTCCCACAGCTGGTACAAGCCCATACTTGGCTATGCTCTGTTCGAGAGAGATAGGACAGGGAGGAAAGGAAGACGGTCTGTAGTATATGTGAGGGAGGCAATCAAGGCCACGGAGGTACAGGGTCACACACAAGAAAAAAAGGGGTGGAAGTGCTGTGGGTCATCCTAGAGACAGGCTCTGGAGCTGCTGTCCATACAAGGGTATTGTACAGACCTCCAACACAAGAGAGAGGCTCTGGAGCTGCTGTCCATACAGGGGTATTGTACAGACCTCCAACACAAGAGAGAGGCTCTGGAGATGCTGTCCATACAGGGGTATTATACAGATCTCCAACACTAGAGACAGGCTCTGGAGCTGCTGTCCATACAGGAGTGTTGTACAGATCTCCAACACTAGAGACAGACTCTGGAGCTGCTGTCTATTCAGGGGTATTGTACAGACCTCCAACAGTAGAGACAGGCTCTGGAGCTGCTGTCCATACAGGGGTATTGTACAGACCTCCAACACAAGAGAGAGGCTCTGGAGCTGCTGTCCATTCAGGGGTATTGTACAGATCTCCAGCACAAGAGAGAGGCTCTGGAGCTGCTGTCCATATAGGGGTATTGTACACATCTCCAACACTAGAGAGAGGCTCTGGAGCTGCTGTCCATACAGGAATATTGTACAGACCTCCAACACTAGAGACAGGCTCTGGAGCTGCTATCCATACAGGAATATTGTACAGATCTCCAGCACTAGAGACAGGCTCTGGAGCTGCTGTCCATACAGGAATATTGTACAGATCTCCAACACAAAAGAGAAGCTCTGGAGCTGCTGTCCATACAGGGGTATTGTACAGACCTCCAGCACAAGAGAGAGGCTCTGCAGCTTCTGTCCATACATTGGTATTGTACAGACCTCCAACACAAGAGAGAGGCTCTGGAGCTGCTGTCCATACAGGGGTATTGTACAGACCTCCAACACAAGAGAGAGGCTCTGGAGCTGCTGTCCATTCAGGGGTAATGTACAGACCTCCAACACAAGAGAGAGGCTCTGGAGCTGCTGTCTATACAAGGGTATTGTACAGACCTCCAACACAAGAGAGAGGCTCTGGAGATGCTGTCCATACAGGGGTATTGTACAGATCTCCAACACTAGAGTCAGGCTCTGGAGTTGCTGTCCATTCAGGGGTATTGTACAGACCTCCAACAGTAGAGACAGGCTCTGGAGCTGCTGTTCATACAGGGGTATTGTACAGACCTCCAACACAAGAGAGAGGCTCTGGAGCTGCTGTCCATTCAGGGGTATTGTACAGACCTCCAACACAAGAGAGAGGCTCTGAAGCTGCTGTCCATTCAGGGGTATTATACAGACCTCCAGCACAAGAGAGAGGCTCTGCAGCTTCTGTCCATACATTGGTATTGTACGGACCTCCAACGCAAGAGAGAGGCTCTGGAGCTGCTGTCCATACAGGGGTATTGTACAGACCTCCAACACAAGAGAGAGGCTGTGGAGCTGCTGTCCATTCAGGGGTAATGTACAGACCTCCAACACAAGAGAGAGGCTCTGGAGCTGCTGTCTATACAAGGGTATTGTACAGACCTCCAACACAAGAGAGAGGCTCTGGAGATGCTGTCTATATAAGGGTATTGTACAGACCTCCAACACAAGAGAGAGGCTCTGGAGATGCTGTCCATTCAGGGGTAATGTACAGACCTCCAACACAAGAGAGAGAGAGGCTCAGGAGCTGCTGTCCATACAGGGGTATTGTACAGACCTCCAACACAAGACAGAGGCTGTGGAGCTGCTGTCCATACAGGGGTATTGTACAGACCTCCAACACTAGAGACAGACTCTGGAGTTGCTGTCCATTCAGGGGTACTGTACAGACCTCCAACACAAGAGAGGGGAGTTGGATAAGACACTTGAGGAAGCCACCATCAGAATGACAAGCATGGTAGAGGTGCTGCTAGTTTGTGACTTCTGCCTTCCAGATGTGGAATGGAGCCTTCCAACTGCAGCTTCGGCAAGGAGCAAGCCATCCTTGACTCCCTACAAGGGGCTTTTCTCGGGCAACTAGTCAAGAAACCCACTAGGGACAGGGCAGTGCTTGCTAACAGTTGTAGTACTGCAGACATCACAGTGGGCAGTCCCCGAGGTACCAGTGATCACCGCACAGAGGCACACAACATGGGTATGAGGGTCCTGGACATGAGAAGGGCAGCTTCTAAAGAAAAGGGAGATAGCCTCAGAAACTTTCTTGTGGGGAGGAGAGGACTGCCAGGGAGAGGAAGAGGCACAGAGGGGAACAATAAGGCAGGGAATAAATAAAATAACCAGCCTCTGTGTGCAGGAAGTGAGTAAAAGCTGAAGGAAAAAAAAACATTTATGTTCCTGTAGGGAAGTGGCTAAGGTGGTGAAGGTAATAAAGATGGCATTCAGAAGGCAGACGGAAATGCAAAGGGAGGAGGAAAGGGAGGTATACCAGCTAACACAGAGGGAAACATGTAAGGTGGTGAGGGGAGTAGAGTAACAGACAGAAGAAAGACAGAGGAAAGGATAGCATAGGGACAGCTAAAGGGGATAAGACTTTGTTCAGATACATACGTGAGAAGAGGAATGCAATGGGAGGAATAAGATTGTGAGGATCAAGAGGACGATAATAGGAGACTACACAGAAGAGAACCAAGAAGACTGCAGTTCTGAACAGGTACTACTGCTCAGTCTTCACAGTGGAGGAAGGGGGGATGGATCACCAGTAACTAGCAGGAACCAAGGGGATTGGGGGTGAGGCGGACACAAGTCCATTCTCAGTGGTAAGAGTTCTGAAGGGATTTGCAGCTGTAAAGATGACCAAGGGACTGGATGGGATATAACCAAGAGCATTAAAGGAACTCAGGGAGATGTTAGCTGCCCCATAGATGGCCTTATAGAACAGTTCACTGGAAACAGGAGGAATTCTGCAGGACTGGAGAAAAGCAGACATGGTCCCTCTACATAAGAGTTGCGGCAGGGAGGAGTCTAGCAACTACAGACTGGTCAGTTTTACTTCATGGGTGGGGAAATTAATGGAAACCCTGCTTGAGGAAATGCTGGTAGAATATCTTGAATCAAAAAGCTGCAAGACCACAGTAGCATGGATTCACGGGGTATGCAGATGAATCTAATATCTAATGGATTTATTTGACTGGGTAACAAGCGAAACAGATTAGGGGAGGGCAGTGGATGTGGCCAATCTGGATTTTAGCAAGGCCTTCCACACTGTGCCACACAGGAGACTAATAAAAAAAGTGAGCAGCCTAGGGGTGGAATCCAAAGTGGTTAAGTGGGTTAGAAACTAGTTAATGGACAGGTGATAGAGGGTGGTGGTTAGTGGCACTTTCTCAAATGATGGAAGAATGACTAGTGGGGTTCCACAGGTCTACGTACTGGGACCAGTCTTCTTCAATGTCTTCATAAGTGACACTGCAGAAGAACTGGAAGGGAAGGTATGCCTTTTTGGAGACGATATCAAAATCTGTAATAGGGTGGACATTCAAGGTGGTAGAGAGAATGTGCAGGGATCTTGGGAAATTTGAGGAGTGTTCGAGAGCATAGAAGTTGGGGTTCAATGCCAAAAACGTGAAAATCATACACAAAGGCCATAGAAACCAAGGAGTGGCGTAGACGATGGTGGGATAATGACAGTCAGTAAGCAGAAAATAGACCTTGGGATTATCATAGCTGACACCTTGAAAGTGGCAGGATAGTGTGCAAAGCAGTGCTTATGGCCAGTGGGATGCCAGCGTGCATAGGGAGAGGTATCTCCAGCAGGAAAAGGGAGGTGGTGTTGCCACTGTATTGCTCGCTGGTGAGACTCCACCTGAAGTACTATGTCCAGTTTTGGTAGCCACACCTCAGAAAGGACATACTGTAGACAGGGTAGAAGCTGTCCAGACAGCGGCAACTAAATGGTGCAGGGGTTGCATGAGACGACCTATAAAGAGAGACAGAGGGATCTTACCATATACACCTTGGAAGAGAGGAGCAGAGAGCTAGAGGGGACATGACAGAGACCTACATGTACCTCACCTGGATGAACAGGGTGCAGGGGGGGAATCTCTTTCAAATGAGAAAGAGCAACAGGACCAGGCGGCATGCACTGTAAAAGGGGAAGTTTAAGAGGGATGTGAGGAAGTACTACTTCATTAAAAGGGTGGTAGAAGTCTGGAACAGACTGCCAGCAGAAGTGGAGCAAAAACAGTGGGGGGCTTCAGGCACGCATGGCATGTGCATAGAGGACTATTTAGTAAATAAGCTGCAAGGGGGTGTTGGCGGGGCCCAGTTAGGGTCTGCAGAGACAGATTAGGCAGGAAACGCCTGGGCAGACTGGGTGGGCAAATCGCTCCTTTCCTGCTGACAAAGTCAATATTTTTATGTAATAGAAGCTCATGGTTAACCAGGGCAAATGCCTTGGTCAAATCCATGAAAACTGCCCAGGTTAGTAGACCAATTTCCACAGTCTTACATTATCAGTGAACCTGACTAATGCATGATGGTACTGTGATTGTCTTCAAACCATGGTGTATGAGAACAGACTGCATCCATGTAAGTAGTCATTTGCTTGTCAGAATTCCACCATTTCAAAAATTCTGCTTAAAGAGGCAAATATGTAGTAATAATTTTCAATGTGTGGGGCATTACTACCTTTATGTAGGGGAAATACCTAGTAAATTTCCAGACTGTAGGAACTTGAGAACAAGACTGTAATTATATCATGGGGTTTCATAATTCAGCTATGTGATTGGCTGACTGGCACCTTTCAGCAGTGGTAAATCCTATAATATACCCGTGACAAAGGTGCCAGTCAGCCACATCTCCCAAATTTATCCAACCCCCAAAGTCCACAGCTGAAAACGGCCATGTTTAATCCCCGCTTAACTGTTGTGAACCTCACTCTCATGGAGTTGGATCCACGGTTGAACCAGCAACCCCTGCCAGCACTTTAAAAAAAAAAAGTCTCTTTAAACTCATCCTCCTTTATCTACCACAGAGGGGGATTGGTACAGACGAGGGACTGCTGGCAGGCAGAGACAAATTCTCTGAGTAGTTCACGGGACTCCCAGAAGGAGCTCCAAGAGCAGGAGTGTGGTACTCTGACTGAGGGGCGACGATGTGGGTGAGAACACTGGTCCAGAGTGTGTATCCATGCTTGAGAATAGTGTCATGATGGACCAGTTTACAAAAGTTACAGACAGTATGCCAACACAACATTTTAAAATCACTACTTTTCTGACTTTTTTTTTTCAGTCTCCCAGCTCCCCGTAGTGTTCACTCTGTCCGCTCTGTCCCTACAGTCTCAGCAGCTCTGCTCCAGAGAAAATTGACAAATAATCTCCTGGTGTTCTATGACTTAATCCACTGTCCAAAAAACAGTAATTACCCCGATGAAAGTAAAAGAAAAAAAAACATTGAGTGGTAGCATCACTTTGCAGGATTAACTCCCAACCAGAAAAGCGTGGTAACCCCGGAAATCCAACCCTAAGGGCAGCCCTTCAATTTGGCTAAACAGAAACAAGCCACTGAAAAAACATCAAACACCATGCTTCTGTCAGAACACTGGAAGAGCGAGCAGCATTTTTTCTGTTTCCACAAGCAGAACAGATTGTTCTACTCCATATTTTTCTCTTTAACCATTTTCTTCACATAATAACTATTCAATTAATAAATCTTACATCGAGGACTAATTTATTTCAGCATAAGGTTATTTCTAATAAAAAGCAATGTTTTAGGGGCCAAAAAAAAACTTAATATTTTTTAAAACCAATTATATACTGAAACCAAGGTATAATTGCAATAAACCACTCTAGGGTGTGAGTAATGCTGGGATTTACCACAGCAGGCCAGGATTTGACCACTCGGCCTGTGGCCTCGTGGCCAAACCACGCCAGCTGTGGTAAGTTCCAGCATAACCCACACCCTGTCACGGTTTATTGCTTAAATATCTGTAAGTTGGGAAGAGATAGGACCAGCTATCAATAAAAAAAAAAAGTTAGGTTGTAGACCATCACATGCAGCAGTGTTATGACACAGCAAGTTTTTTAACAGTTTATACTGTAGACCTCGCTAGGGGTAACTTATCTGAAATGAAAAGGTGAGTGACTGGCTTCAGCTGCAGGTACAGCATTTTTCACATCAGGCTGGTTTGAGACCTCTGGGCATGTTTGATTTATACATTGGCAAGTTTGTAAACTTGTAGTTTAAGGCATTTATCAATGCCAAGGATCACTTACAATATAGTCATCGATGCAGAAGTTGTTTATTTTTTGCTTTTAGACTGGGTAAGTAATGTTTCTTTTGCTGCCCAGAATTTGTGAGGGTTGTTGGTTGATCTTCTTCGAAGAACTCTGATTTTTAGTTTCTTATTTTCCCTTCATAGGTAGTATGCAGAGACCCATACGTGTGCCAGTCATTGGTTGAACGAGTTTGCTTAAATACTTACCAAGCCCTGCCTCTGGATCTCATTAGGGAAAGGGTTTCTCAGCTTATCTGTTTGTTAACCTTAATTATTATAAGCTTTCTTGTGCAGACAAACTGCATTATATAATGTTCCCTTCCCTGCGCCAGGGCCTGTGAGTGCACTATGACAGTACTGCATGTGGTATGGCATGAGCTGAATTTAGGAAATGTGTGCACCGCCACATTTTTGGCAAAATCACCCATAAATTGGACGAGTTTCTTGTTTCCGTTTTTAATGACAATTCTCTTGACTATATACTGCATTCTCAGATCAGGCGTTGGCAAAGGACAGCTCAACCCTGTATAAGTTATAGTATGGGCATCAGGGCACAGTGGTGATCTTTCTTGAAGTGCTCTGCTTTATGCTACTTTTATTTCAAGGCATTCCTCAAACAGCCACTATGTCACTTGTAAGGAAGTCATGTTCTGCAAAGACTGACTCTAATTCACTGGACCTCCAATCACAGTATAAGTGAGGACTGTGATGTCTAGAACTAGGTGTTGGAACGTAAATGCTGGGTGCTTATAAAAAGAAGTTACATACTTACCGTAGATCTTTGAGACAATCTTCTTAATTAGTCCACACCTTTGGAACTATAGCTGCCAGGCACTGGGACCACACAGAAACATTTGCGAGCCGGGGGCTGCCCAAGATGACATTGTGTGTCAGTGTCTGTATAAATGTGGGCCGGCCCTATCACTCCTCAGTTCCCTGCTGGAGATTATGGAGGACCTCCAACCATGGGAAGTCAGAAGATATACAAGCTCAGGCATACAAGACGAGGTATAGGGCCGGATATATATATATATTTTTTATTTCTTTAAGCAATCCGATGTATTCCGTTGAGCAAGCATGCTCATTTACAAAGGTTCCTCGTCAGTATCTGATAACAAAACAATGAACGAAACTCATACACAACATACATAACAATGTAAAAGACAAAGAACCTCAGTGCGGGTTACCTCAAAGAGCATTGGCAATAAAGCCAAGTTTCAAAGAACTACAAAATTACACTTTTTTTTTTAATTCTTTGGTAACCAGGTAAGGCCCACTATGCACAGGTGCCTGTTTTCAGGGGTGATCTGGGAGCACTGGGGAGGTTAAGTGACTTGCTCAGAGTCACACAGCATGCAAGTGGAGGTTGTGGGAATCAAACCCAGGTCTACTGGATGTACCAAGCTCATTCGCAGTTCATTAGTGTAACCTTCACTCTCCTCTCTCTCACTTCTTCTTTCCTTTCTATGCCTATCCTTTCTTCTTCTCTCTAATTTATCTTAATTGATAATTGATATTTTAAATCATTTTTTCATAATCGATTAATATTGATTCATGATATTTGATATATATCACTTGTGATATTTAGAAATTCCACTACTTCTCAGTGCAGTTTAACCCCTGCAAGGTATATAGTTTTTTAAACCAAGGATGGAAATGAGAAAGGAAAATGTGGGCGCACCGGGATTTGAACTCCGGATCTCTGGTATGCCGTTCCAATGCTCTAACCATTAAGCTACAGGCCCACTGGTTACAGTGTCCGAAGAACTTCCTATTTCACAGTCACATTCCTTTCTCTCTAGTGTTGTTAATCTGCAACCAGAAACCAATTTAGAAATTCCACTACTTCTCAGTGCAATTTAACCCTGCAAGGTATATAGTTTTTAAACCAAGGATGGAAATGAGAAAGGAAAATGTGGGCTACGGGATTTGAACTCCGGATCTCTGGTATGCCGTTCCAGCGCTACCCATTAAGCTACAGGCCCACTGGTTACAGCGTCCAAGAACTTCCTATTTCACAGTCACACATTCCTTTCTCTCTAGTGTTGCTTAATCTGCAACCAGAAACCAATTTAGAAATTCCACTACTTCTCAGTGCAGTTTAACCCTGCAAGGTATATAGTTTTAAACCAAGGATGGAAATGAGAAAGGAAAATGTGGCCACCGATTTGAACTCCAGATCTCTGGTATGCCGCTCCAGCACTCTAACCATTAAGCTACAGGCCCACTGGTTGCAGCGTCCAAGAACTTCCTATTTCACAGTCACACATTCCTTTCTCTCTAGCGTTGCTTAATCTGCAACCAGAAACCAATTTAGAAATTCCACTACTTCTCAGTGCAGTTTAACCCCTGCAAGGTATATAGTTTTTTAAACCAAGGATGGAAATGAGAAAGGAAAATGTGGGCGCACCGGGATTTGAACTCCGGATCTCTGGTATGCCGTCCCAGCGCTCTAACCATTAAGCTACAGGCCCACTGGTTACAGTGTCCAAAGAACTTCCTATTTCACAGTCACACATTCCTTTCTCTCTAGTGTTGCTTAATCTGCAACCAGAAACCAATTTAGAAATTCCACTACTTCTCAGTGCAGTTTAACCCCTGCAAGGTATATAGTTTTTTAAACCAAGGATGGAAATGAGAAAGGAAAATGTGGGCGCACCGGGATTTGAACTCCGGATCTCTGGTATGCCGTTCCAGCGCTCTAACCATTAAGCTACAGGCCCAGTGGTTGCAGCGTCCGAAGAACTTCCTATTTCACAGTCACACATTCCTTTCTCTCTAGTGTTGCTTAATCTGCAACCAGAAACCAATTTAGAAATTCCACTACTTCTCAGTGCAGTTTAACCCCTGCAAGGTATATAGTTTTTTAAACCAAGGATGGAAATGAGAAAGGAAAATGTGGGCGCACCGGGATTTGAACTCCGGATCTCTGGTATGCCGTTCCAGCTCTAACCATTAAGCTACAGGCCCAGTGGTTGCAGCGTCGAAGAACTTCCTATTTCACAGTCACACATTCCTTTCTCTCTAGTGTTGCTTAATCTGCAACAGAAACCAATTTAGAAATTCACTACTTCTCAGTGCAGTTTAACCCCTGCAAGGTATATAGTTTTTTAAACCAAGGATGGAAATGAGAAAGGAAAATGTGGGCGCACCGGGATTTGAACTCCGGATCTCTGGTATGCCGTGATATATCTGCTATTGTGATATTTAAAAACATGAGAATAATAACATATGTATGTTGTATCTTATTCCATTATATTTATTATATCATATGTACTTGTAATTGCATGTATACTTTTAAAACAATAAAAATACATTGATACTGCCAGCCCCTGTACATAGCACCGTAATGCAAAGCATCGTGGGATGTATATGCAAATCACCATGAATGTTAAGGCTGGTTCAGTTTTAAGCAAGAATGCATGGTGCCGAAAGGCCTCTCACACAATTTGCAAAGGGTGCAAACAGAAACACACAGTCACATGTTTCGTCCCACCAGGACTCATCAGTGTGTCTTGTCTGTATCACACCCCAGGGGAACGGAACCAGCCCTAAGTTGGTTTTATGGGTTAGTGTCATGGTGAGCCCCATAAAAACCAAAAACAAGCTAAAAGACAAAGAACCTTAGTGCGGAAGCACTGAGGCAAGGGTTACCCTAAAGGGCACAGGCAATAAAGCCAAGTTTCAAAGAACGACAAAATTACACATAGAAACATAGAAGTTGATGGCAGATAAGGACTGCAAGGCCCATCCAGTCTGCCCGTTTTTTATACCTTATGAATGTGCCATAGGCCTGTACTCTGCCAATGACCTGTCTATTCATACTCATCTGTATTGCTCCCTTATGCCTATCCCATGCCTGTTTGAAGCCCTGCACTGTATTCATATCCACCACTTCCTGAGGTAGGCCATTCCATGCATCCACCACCCTTTCTGTGAAAAATAACTTTCTCACATTACCTCTTAATCGGCCTCCCTCTAAATCTCATGCTGTGTCCTCTTGACCTGCTATTTTTCTTATACTGAAACATGTTAGATTCTTTCACCTTGTTAATGCCCTTAAGATGTTGGAATGTTTTGATCATATCACATCTCACCCTCCTTTGCTCTAGGGTATACATATTGAGCTCTGTTAATCTGTCCTCATATGTTTTCTGATACAGTCCCTGCACCATTTTGGTTGCCCTTCTCTGGACTGCCTCCATTTTGTTAATGTCCTTGTGCAGGTGCGGCCTCCAGTACTGCACGCAGTACTCTGGATGGGACCTATCTAGTGTCTTGTAAAGAGGGATTATTACCTCCCTCTTATGACTTGCGATATCCCTACTAATACACCCCAACATCCCTCTAGCTTTACCTACTGCTTTAATGGTCTGCTTGGATGATTTCAGGTCATCTGTGATGATGATGCCCAAGTCTCTTTCTTCCCTTGTGATGGCCAGCAACTCCCCACCCAACCTATAAGTGGCTTCAGGGTTTCTCTTTCCTATGTGCATGATCTTGCATTTCTTTGTATTAAACCCCAGTTGCCACTCTTCCGACCATTTTGACAGTTTATCCAGATCTCTTCTCATTCTGCCCACCCCATCTGGATCATCTACTCTGTTGCAGATCTTGGTGTCATCTACAAACAGACAAACCTTACCCTCCAGGCCATCTGCATGTCACTTATGAAGATATTGAAGAGGACTGGCCCCAGGACTGATCCCTGAGGTACCCCACTTGTGACCTGCATCTCTTCTGACTGTATACCGTTTGCCACCACTTTCTATTTTCTGCCCAACCAGTTTTCCACCCAGTTGACCAACTTCTGACCCACCCCAAACACAGAACTTGTCAGCAGATAAGGACTGCTAGGCCCATCCAGTCTGGCTGTAGGCTCTCTACATTGTATATGGCCACTGACCCTCTGTGATCAATGGCTTTTCATCACTCCCTCCCCTCTCAAGCTTCCCTTGTGTCTGTCCCAGGCACTCTGCTAGCCCCCACTACCTCCTGTGGCAGACTAATCCAAGCATCGACTACCCTTTCTGTGTAGAAAAACGTCCTCGCATTACCTCTTAATCTACCCCCTCCCAATTTCATATTGTTCCCCCTTGTTATAGTACTTTTTCTACATTGGAAAAGGTCCCCCACCTGCACCTTGTTTATGCCATTGAGGTACTTGAAAGTTTCAATCATGTCATCCCACTGTCTCCTCTACTCCAGTGAGTACATATTGAGGTCCCTTAGTCTCTCCTCATATGTTTTGTGGTGCAAGCCCTGCACCATCTTTGTTGCCCTTCTCTAGATAGTCTCCACCTTTTCTATGTCCTTGCGGAGGTGTGGCCTCCAGAACTGCACATAATACTCCAGGTGAGGCCTTACCAATGTTTTATACAATGGCATCACCACCTCCCACCTCCTGCTAGTGATACCCCTGGCTATGCATTCCAGCATGCCACTGGCCCTCCCTGCTGCAAAGCATCATGGGATGTATATGCAAGCCACCATGAAAGTTTAGGCTGGTTCAGCTTTAAGCAAGAATGTATGGTGCTGAAAGGCCTCTCACACAATTTACAAAGAGTGCAAACAGAAAGGCACAGACAGGTGTTTCATCCTACCAGGACTCATCAGTGTGCCTCGTCTTTATCACATCCCAGAGGAAATGAACCAGCCCTAATTTGGCCTTATGGGTTAGGTCCTGGTGGTTTGTATTATGGTGGTATGTGTAATTTTGTAGTTCTTTGGAATTTGGCTTTATTGCCAGTTCCCTTTGGGGTAACCTTTGCCTCAGTGCTTCCACACTGAGGTTGTCTTTTAGCTTGTTTTTTTGTTTTTTGGGGGCTCACTATGACCCTAATCCCTAAGACCAACTTAGGGCTGGTTCATTTCCCTTGGGGTGTGATACAGATGAGGCACACTGATGAGTCCTGGTAGGATGAAACACCTGTCTGTGTCTTTCTGTTTGCACCCTTTGCAAATTGTGCGAGAGGCCTTTCAGCACCATGCATTCTTCCTTAAAGCTGAACCAGCCTAAACTTTCATGGTGATTTGCCAATACATCCATGAAGCAGTGTCAGGATAACTAAGTGAGGTGATTCCCTACTGGGGAGAAGTGGTCTGCTTCGGGCAGCTGATGGGGGCCTGGGACTGGAGCTTCAGATAGTTGCACCAAGCGATTCTGCCATCTGTGCCTTCAGCTGCACATTCTTTTGGGCGTGGGGAGGCTAGGGTCTATTGCTGGGGTCACCACTGCCTTTACTATAAAAGAACTACTTGTCATGGAAGGTGCCACATCCTCTACCTCTTTGTGGGTTGTAGGGTGCTGGCCTGGAAGTCTTAGGAGTCATTCTTGTTTCACTAGATTCTTTAAGAGACTGCTCCACCTGCTGCTCAAACATATAGATGCCATCTAACGGCACGATCATACTCTGTTGCTGGATGTCTAGGAAGAAGCCAGCAGTCCGCAGCCAGGAATGCCACCTGATGCAGACAACTGCAGCCACGGAGCAGGATGCTACAGCAAAGGCATCCATAGAGGCTTTAAGCTGGTGGCTGTTAGATTCAATACATTGTTTTTTTAATTTAGTATGCCCCACCCCCGTGTCACCCCACTGCCCCATCATCCGTTCTAACCAGCACCCAGCCCCATCACCTGACTTCCCTGGGACTTACCCCTCTCCACTTGTTCCCCTTGGCGGGACCACTGGGGGAGCGGCCCTTAGCCCCTGACAGAGTCTCAGTCAGTGGTACAGTCCCCACCAAATATACCGTCCACGGTTATCACGGGCAAATGGTTACTGTGCATATTTTGACAAAACCATTTGCCCAGCACATTGACCTTAACATTAAAATGCTTGGATATAACGATCGTTATGCGCCGTATATATCGGGCAAATCTCGGACACTGCACAGCACAGTACGGTGATCACTTAACAAGTGTCACAGTTAATCATGCATTAACGATAATGTGATTTGACAGGTACAGTAGTGAAATGATTAATTGCTGATTGTTAGGTGTGGCAATTTGTTATTTAAGCACTTACCCTGTGCTTCTGTGCAAACCACACTGAGCAAGGCACATTTCCACATGCTGCAAAAATGGAATCTCAATGCAAAGCTCTCAGCCTGTCTGAAAAGATTTAGCTGCTGAATAAGATGTCCGAGTTGCCCAAAATGAATCAGCAGGAGTCTGCAGTCCCACTGTTTCTCTCTAAATCAACAGTTGCTGACCTGCAGAAGCAATAAGATCAGCTCATGGTGGAGTGGCACCAGAACTCCAACCCTGGTCAAAAAAGAAAACAAGAGGGCAAAGATGGGGAGATAGAGGACGCCCTGCTACGATGGTTCCAAAATGCTCATGGCAGAGATGCACTCATTAGTGGTCTCATCTTAATGCAAAAAGCAACAAAGCTAGCAGCGGCATTAGGAAACGCAAATTTAATCCATCAGAGGGCCAGTTGCAAAGATGGAAAAGTAGAAACAACATTGTGTTTCACTGTGGGTATGGCGAAAAACTAAACGCTGACACTGCCAGTGCTGATCGATGGCTATCACGTGTCCTGCCTGGGCTACTTCAGGGGTATGAGCCAAGGAACATCTTCAATGACGAGGAGACCAGGCTGTTTTTCTGGTGTGTTGGCTTCCGGACATTGGCATTTAAAACACAGACTGTCCAGGGACATAAGAGGGCAAAAGAAAGAATTTCAGTGCTTGCCTGTTGCAATATGGATGGGACAGAGAAATGCAAACTGGTTGTTATAGGCAAGTCTTACTCACCAAGGTGTTTTTGAGGCACAAATCACCTGACAATTATGTACAGGGCTAACAGAACCTCATGGATGACATCCGAAATCTTTACGGATTGCTTGCACAACTGGGACCAAAAACTCCGCAGTCGGAAAATTGCCCTCCTGCTGGACAGCTTCTTTGGGTACACCAACTTGACTGGCCTGCAAAACACCAACATGGTTTTTCTTCCACAAAACACCACCTGTCTGATCCAGCCCCTAGATCAGGAGATAATTTATTGCATGAAACAGCACTATGTGAGGGAGTTAGTGCTATCAGACCTGGACACCAACCCTAATTTAAACGCCCTACATTGTGCCAAAAAGTTAACTCTGTTGGATGCAGTGCGAATGCTGAAGCAGACTTGGGACTCTGTGTCGCAACTTACCTTCCAGTGATGCTTCCGAAAAAGTGGGTTCACTCCTGTAGTCACTGAAGACGAGGAACTGGTGGCTGAAGAGAATGAACAGGGCACTTTACCTGCTCCTTACGGAATGTGTCCTGAAGAGTCTGCGGATGTCTGTCACCTTGGTGACAACAAAGAGCAAGCATACACTGAAGACTACATAGGCGAGGTGGTGAACTCCCTACGTGCAGGCGCAAACATCAAGGAGGATGAGGAGGAGCAAGACCAGGAAAACAGCCAGGAAGAAACAGTAGTGACACCGGAGGATGTGCGGTCGGCAATTTTAACTCTCCAAAGAGCAATGGAGCAGCATCCTTCACTTGAACCTGACTGGGACACCTTGACAAATGTTGAGCAGGTTTGGCATTCCTACTGCCAGGCACAGAAGGTCCAGACCAAGATTACAGAGTTTTTCCAGAGCAATAGGACACTACTGAACGTTCTGAACTTTTTCAGTAAAGCACTGTAAACACTTGGGGTTGTTTTGGGGGGGGATGATTATGTTGTTACACTTATGCAGATTAATTATTACAGTAGAGTATTATTTAGTGTTTATTTTATTTTTGATTAAATAAAGTAGCGCTTTTTAAGATCACACCGTATTTGCTCTGTCGCTACTGTTTTTGTGACAAGTGGAACTTTTTTCACTTAATTCAGCTTTACCGTCCACTGCATATACGGGCAATATAACAATACACAATTGTGCCTGTTATAAGCGGTGGGCACTGTACTTGGAGACAGTGCCGCGACTGGTGGTGTGGGGCTTGCGGCGAGAGGTGGATGTCCCGTTGCTGTAGTCTTTTTCCTTTTTGTTCTTTAACATCTTTATAGGTGACATTGCAGAGGGTCTGGAGGGAAAGGTATGCCTCTTTGCAGATAATACAAGGATCTGTAACAGAGTTGATACACAAGGGGGTGTAGAAAAGATAAGAAGGGACTTTGCAAGGTTGGAGGAATGGTCAGACATATGGCAACTTAGATTCAATCCAAAGAAGTGCAAAGTAATGCACCTGGGAAACAAAAACCCAGGAGAAGAGTACACAATAGCAGGGGAGGTACTAACAATAACAAACATGGAAAGGGACTTGGGGGTAGTCATATCAAATGACTTAAAGGTGGGTAAGCAATGTGAGGAGTCAGTAAGGAGAGCCAGGGGGATACTGGGATGCATAGGAAGGGGCATCACAAGTAGAAAAAGGGAAGTGGTTATCCCTCTGTACAGACAGTTGGTGAGACCCCATCTGGAGTACTGCGTGCAGTTTTGGAGACCCCATCTATGCAAGGACATAGACAGGATGAAAGCAGTCCAGAGGAGGGCAACTAAAATGATGCAGGGTCTGCACCAGAAGTCATACGAAAAGAGACTGAAGGAGCTTAATATGTATACTCTTGATGAAAGGAGGGACGGGGGGACATGATAGGAACTTTCAAGTACCTCAAAGGAATCAACAAAGTCCAGGAGGGTAGCATCTTTCAGAAAAAGAGATGTGTAAGAACAAGGGGCACAATTTAAAGATAGAGTGGGGACAGCTCAGGGGTTTGTGAGAAATTTTTTTCATGGAGAGAGTGGTGGATGTACGGAACCGCCTTCCTGTGGAGGTTGTTGGGTCTAAAACAATGGGGGAATTCAAACATGCATAGGACAGACATAAGGCAATTGTAGTGGGGGTTGCAGGAAGTAGGCTGTTGGTTAACTAGAATCTGCAGCTTATCCAATAGGAAGGGAAATGGGCAGACTGAGTGGGCCAAGTGGTCCTTATCTGCCGTCAAAGTCTATGTTACTATGTCTATGTTTCTCTGTTTCTTCTTTGCAGTCCCATCCCCTAGGATGCTGAGAAGAGTTCACCTGACATGCGCTCACACGATCACGTGTACTGTGTGCTGGAGCATGTCAGCATCCTCCTGCCCCATTCCTGGACTCCTGCTGCACTGCCACCTGTGGTCACCCAGGTGATGATATTTTAGCTGTGACCGAACTTCCTCCACCCAAGGCAGACAGTGCCCTCGGGGAGGCTCATCACACCTCCCCTGGCTGGCCCTCTGATGACTCAGGCTTGATCCTGAACCCGGGTTGCCAGCATTGCAAGTGGCAGCACTATTGCTGCGCCAGTGGGTGACTCTACCTTGCTTAACAGCAAGCAGCATTTCCTGTTAAGACTCTGTATCTGGTTATCTGGCAGAGCCTCTGTCAGGGATTTTAGCTTGCACCAAAGGGCATACTTGTATGGAGAAAAGTGGCCCTGGTAACTAGCTATCCTCATGCCAAAGGCAGCCCAAGGCATAACTTGCCCATGGTGTCTATCTTGCACAACTCCTTGCCAGTGTGATGCACTGTCACCTCTTTGGGTGCTATGGCTTTGTCATGTTCATCCAAAATGACAACAGCATCCGCTGTTGGCTTAATGAAATACATGGTCTTCGATTTAGGCACTATGTATCTTCTGTCTGCTTATCCGAAGACAGTCACCACTGTAGCAGGTCTCCTCCAAGCCGCCTCAGGGAGGATCTCTAGCGCTGGCTGGACTGGAGGAACTAGAGAGACCAAAATATTAGGAATGTTTAGAAACTCCAATTGAAGGTACCTACCCTGGTCTATGGCTGCAAGCTCAATATTTAAGGTAGTATGCACGTCTGTGAGTAGAGCCAGAAAGAAAAGATACTCCTGAGGCACAGTGACAAGAAACAACTCTGGGTTCTCTGAACTGTAAGATGAGTTCTTGTCCTCCCCATTGGTGAAGATGATGTCCCGGTCTGACTCATCTGCCTGTAATACCAGAGGGGGCTGAAAGGGCAGCAGTGCATGTCATAGCCTCGCCAATGCAGGCTATACTGGATCTGGCCCCAGATAGGATCCCGGGACAGACACTGTCGGTGGCACTGAAGACAACCCTGGGATCAGTCTCGATGGGACTGATCTTGGCAATGAAGGCCTGCATGGCATCGAAGTCTGTGCCAGCACCGAAGCAAGCCCAGAAGGGCCTATCCTCGGCACCAGACACAGCACAGTCAATGATGTCAAGGGTCCTGTTGGCCCCAAAGGAACCTGAAGCAGCACCATGGCTGCCCCATCCCCAGAGGGGTTGGAGGTGACACCACAGGTGGGGCAGGCATCGGCAGCACCAGAAACATCCCCAGAGCCAAGGCCAGAGTCAAACCAGGTGCGCATCTAAGTTCAGCAGCATTGAAGCACCTTCTCAACCTACCCTGAAGGGTAAGGAGCTGGAACCAACAACACCACCACCACATTTATACGCTGCACCCAATTCTCAACAATAGCCAGACTGCCCAACAAAGTCCTCTCTATTTGACAGAGAAGGGCTCCTGGATGGAGATCTTGACCCCACAGGCCTAGGCATCCCTGGTGTCTTTGTAGATGACAGTGGTATAGCTTGGTCCACAGAAGCTGAGTGTTGAACACCAGAACAATCAAAGGACGAACTTGACCAGTGCCTTTTCTTCCCTTTATGTTTTTTATGATACGAGATTGAGGCCAAATGGTGCAAAGACCCTGACCGCAAGCATGTGTGGGATCTGGACCATTTCTTTCAGCTACTCCAAGAGGACTGTCCATCCTCCCACATGCTGGACTGCCCACTGCCAGAGCACCTGCCCAGAGAAAGGTAGTGGCCTGACAGAGCCCTGCTGCTGCATCAACTTGCCTTTTTATCCCTACCCTCTTCCAAGGACATCAACAATTTGCATGAGGTAGGTTTGAGAGAAATGGTAGAATTTTTGTGCATAAATTAAACTAAAGGGATACAAAACTAACTCTAGTGTATTTAAACTAATAACGGAAGAACTGAATGCTGCCTTCATATAGACAGTAAAGTTCTGGCCCTGATAAGGAGAGTGGAAATGCTGCTGCTTACTCGACAGAGGGAAAAATGGAATCCAGGCGGCTGGGGGTTGGTGCTGCTGCATACCAGTGGGCATGTACATTGATGCACGCATGGGGCCTACTCATGTCACCAGCCCCCTTCAGAAAAGTTTTGGCTCCCATGAGGTCCTAGCACTTCTGGCTCAGACCCAGTAATTGGGATCTATGGAGAAAACTGATTCTTGGAAGTTCATCCCTTTCTTTTTCCCCTTCCATTACAGATGAGTATGAATAGATATGCCATTGACAGAGCAAAGGCCGATGGCACATTCATGAGGTAGAAAAAGAAATGGGAAGACTGGATGGGCCTTGCGGTCCTTATCTGCCATCAACGTCTATGTTTCTTCCATTTTCTCCCCTCCACAGGACAACAGTGCTGTGCAATTAACAAGCCAAGCCTCCAGCTTCGAGCACTGAAGTCTATAACCAGCTCGCACTATAAAATTTCAATCCCACAGCCTCAGAGTGCACCAAGAAAAACACACACAACAATAGGGTGTTCGCTATATAGACTGATCATTATGGTATTACTGTACTGGTTTGCTTCCTTCATGGTATCTAGCATTGCATGTGGGCAAATGAATAAAGCACAGCAGGAGGCTGCACAGGTAGCAGGAAAGCTGAAGGATGCGCCCTATGCCTAAACTCTATTAAAAGTAAGAACCTTCTTTGATATCCCTCCATTGCCAGAGCTGTGCTAACGATCTGTTTAAATAGCTGGTAAATGAAAACATGCTGTGCACTATAGGCAGGAAAGAAGAGTCCCAGAGCTGGCTTTTATTTCTCTTGCATTTGGCTAAACCTCAGTTCGTTTATAACATAGGAGTAAGAGAATTTCGGGTCACGCACAGTTCATGACAGTACGACAATCTAACAGGGCTGCAAGAAAAAGGGTTTTATAGAAATGTTGTCCAAAATTAGCAAGCAGCCATAGACACTGAAGTGTGCCTTTTATAACTACTGCTTAGGAAGTATTTCAGAAATGATTTACTGTTGCTTTCACTACAGTATATTGGATTTTTATATTATGGTAAAACAAGGCAAGATTATAACTTAGTGTGTTTACACCTCTGTGTTACTATTGTGTAGTCACACCAGTTTTGGCTGCCACATTCCCTTCCCTGGGCCACTACGGCACCTCCCACACTGTGCTAGCACATTACTTATTTATTATCATTCATACTGTAAAGGTTTCCAATTTTGTACCACTACTTCAATTATTTAATGATAAATTACCATTAACATAGTAAATGTTAGTACTTTTGCAAATTTGTTACCTTGCACCACCTGATATTCTGAGTTACTACACCAGGGTTAGGTCAATAAACGCACAGTCGAAAACCATAAGAACAATATGCAAGTTGTGCGTAAAACAAAAAGCGGGCATGGTAAAACAAACGCACTAATATATATAAACATAATCCAAAACCATTCACGCTGTTTTGCCTGCAAGGTTTTTGACCACGCATTTATGCTGCTACGGTCTTTACCAGATACCACAACATAAGAACATATGAAATCGCCAGCAGAAAAAGGCCCACAGGTCTATCAAGTCTGCTCGACTGTTCAGCTCTTAGTTTCATATCACTATAGCTGCCACACCCCACCCAAACCCCTCTCTTCCTCTTTCCTGGTCCTTCCCCCTTTTGTGTTTTTGTCTGTACTAACCCTGTCCTTGACTCTATCCCAACCCCACTTAAAGCTATCCACTGTCCTTTGAGCGATTAACTTGTGGTTTAAGGCTCTGAGCTACAAATCTGGAGACCTGGGTTTGAATCCCACAGCCCCCACTTGCATACTGTGTGACCCTGAGCAAGTCACTCAACTTCCCTGTGCTCCCAGGTTGCACCTGTAAACAAGCTTTCAGCTTAGTGTGTCTTACCTGGTTAAACAATTGGGGAAAAAAAGAAATTCTCCAGCAGTGCATTCCAACCCGCCACCACTCTCTCTGTGAAGTAGTGCCTCCTCCTCTCCCTCCTAAACGTTCCTCCTTCCAACTTCAGACTGTGCCCCCTAGTGATCCTTCTCCCCTTTAAGTGGAACAGTCCTCCCTTCCTGACTTTGTTTAAGCCTTTCAAGTACTTAAAGGTCTCTATCATGTCCCCTCTTACCCTTCCGTCTTCCAGAGAGTACATGTTGCGCTCCTTCAACCTTTCCTCGTATGGCAACTCCTCTGGTCCCATGATCATTTTTGTAGCCCTACGCTGCACCCCCTCCAGTAATCTCACATCTTTTTTGAGGTATGGGCACCAGTACTGTACACAGTACTCCAAGTGTGGCCTTACCAGTGATCTATACAATGGCAGGATGACCTCCCCCTTTCGAGAGGTGATCCCTCTGGCAATGCACCCCAGCATCCTATTTGCCCTTGCTGCCACCCTCCTACACTGTGCTGATACCTTCATGTCCCCAGTGACTATTACCCCCAGATCCCTTTTGTCCTCTGAAGCCATTACCTGCACTCCCCCCTAGCCAGTAGCTGTTCATGGGATTTCTGTCTCCAAGGTGCATGACCTTGCACTTCTAAGCATTAAACTCCAACTGTCACTCCCTAGACCAGTGCTCGAGTTTAGCTAGATCCTCTCTGAGTGCCTGCCTCTCTTCCTTATTGTCCACTTTTGTACAAATCTTAGTGTCGTTCGCGAACAGGCAGCTCTTATTCTTGACCGCTCTGCAATGTCTGCAATGAAGACATTGAACAAAACTGGGCCCAGTACTGAACCCTGCAGTACTCCACTCCTTACTGGCCGTGGCTGGGATGTCTCCCCCCTTACAACTACCCTCTGTTGCCTGCCCTGCAGCCAGCTCTCAACCCACCCCACCAGTTTTTTTCCCCCCGCCCCCATGTCCCTCAGCTTGCTCATTAACCTCCTGTGTGGCACAGAGTCGAAAGCCTTGCTGAAGTCCAGATACAAGACATCCACAGCGTGGTCTTCATCAACTGCCCTAGTGACCCAGTTGGGGAAGTTGATCAGGTTAGTTTGGCAAGATCTTCTCATGACAAACCC
Organism: Neoceratodus forsteri; assembly: GCA_016271365.2. NCBI lineage: Eukaryota > Metazoa > Chordata > Ceratodontiformes > Ceratodontidae > Neoceratodus > Neoceratodus forsteri. Next base: position 1,871,805,165 of record CM057456.1, on the reverse strand, counting down.
ATGCTGTCTCTCATCCTGCAGCCTATTGCTATAGAGAAAGATTATCAACCTTTCCTTCAGAATGGTCTCTATCAACTTCCCCACTATGGAAGTCAAGTTCACTGGTCTGTAGTTATTTGCAGGGCCACTGGAAAATTGCGGAACATTTTACCCGAAAATGCAGGGACTTTTTTGCAAGAATTGCGGGAAAATTGCGGGGATTCACTATACAACCCCACTGCCCCCTAATAAATATTTTGTTGGCTGCAGCATTTATTGGTCACATAGATTGTTTAGATACATGTATTGCCTCTTGCAAATGCTTTTGATGTGAAGAAAGGTGTGTGTTTTTGAAATGCACTACAAATTAATCATTATGTAGCATATCTTCTAAAAATCAAGACATCTAAGTCATGCAGTGCTAACTAGATTTTATTCAGTAATTAACAGTCTATACTGAATGCATCCTGAAACAACATATTTTGCCAGTTTCTAGATGTTAAATAGTGAAGCCTGTTTAAACTATTTGCTTTGGTGCAAGAAAAAAAATAAACAGATAACCAGGGTGCCTAATAAAGGTCTAATAAGAAAAATGTTTATTTTGTTAAAATAACTACTGTTCTTAATCAGCACTGTAAGTACATTTTAAAGTCACAAGATAAAAGTATCAAATCATAACAGTAGCTTTTCATTACATCATACAATAGTTTTCAATACATGGTACTTTTGTTCTACTCGTTCGCAGTGATTTTACTTGGGTTGCAATTATTTTGTCTATTTGAAGGTAAATGTTTAACTATACTTAACCTGTTCAGCATGTTTTCAGAAATGTTTGCTTTTTGTAGGTTTTGTATGTGAGTATGCAATTGCAGCAGACTGACATGTAAGTAATCACTGTCACCAACCCCCTCAGAAGCACATTCAAGTTTATAATTAGCAAGGCCATCCACACTCCTGACACATTTGAATCAAAATCATTTCAGATTGAAAGTGTTTATACAAGAAAAATCTACCCTACCATTCAAAAACAAGCATTGTGGTCAATGCTTCATTTAGGTTAATGGGGCACTTTGCACCTCTTCTCACCCCTATTGTTTCAGTCTCTGTGTCAGCAAAAGTTCTCTAACAGTCTGCTTTACACAGATTTTGACAGTGTTCAAGTCTACATATGCATGACCAGAGAACTTTGAAACCAAAGCAGGAAGGAATCACATGAAAGCAGAGTCACATTTGACCCCTTCTCACCTCACACTATACTGTTTTGGTCAAATCCAAGTCTGTGTACTAAATTGTTAGCATATCTGAGTAGATTTCCTTGAGAATTTAAATATTTGTATACAATTTTAGTCAAAAATTCCATAAATCTAAGAAATTGTAAGAAATTGCGGATTTTGTGTGGAGAAGGGTGAAAATTGCGGAAATTGCGGAAAAATTGCGCCCGCAATTTTCCAGTGGCCCTGGTTATTTGGTTGGTCCTTGGGTCCACTCTTGTGAAGGGGCACCACATGAGCCATCCTCCAGTCCCTGGGTACATTCCCCATCTCCAAGGAGGTGTTGAACAGGTCTGTCAGAGGGCCTGCCAACAACTCTGACAGTTCCTTCAGGACCCTTGGGTGTACACCGTCTGGTCATGGTGCCTTGTCCACCCGCAAGGCTTTAAGCCCCTTCAGAACTCTATCCTCTTGGAAACTTCAACTGTTATCTCTGCCCCTCCACCCCTGGCCCCTTTCCCCTGCAGTACTGGGCCATCAGTTTCTTTTGTGAACATCGAGCAAAAATACTTATTGAGTGCCTCTGCCTGATCTTCCCCTTGTTCCACCCATCTTCCCTCCCTCTTGATTCTAATGATGTTATCGTTACAACTCCTCTTCTCCCTTATGTATTTAAAGAACCCCTTTCCCCCTCTCTGATCCCCTGAGCCAACTTCAGCTCCTTTGCTGCCTTGGCTGCCCTGACTGACCTGGTCGCCTCCCTAGATGCCTTTGAGAACACGTCCTGTCAAGCTAATCTCATAGATTTCTTTGACTGGGTAACCAGAGTGGTGGACCAAGGGGGAGCAGTTGATGTTGCCTACTTTGACTTCAGCAAAGCTTTTGACACTGTTCCACATAGAAGATTGATAAATAAGCTGGGTAGGCTCGGGTGGGTCAGAAGTTGGTCAACTGGGTGGCAAACTGGTTGACGGGCAGAAAACAGAGAGTGGTGGTGAATGGTATACAGTCAGAAGAGATGCAAGTCACAAGTGGGGTACCTCAGGGATCAGTCCTGGGGCCAGTCCTCTTCAACATCTTCATTAGTGACCTTGCAGATGGACTAGAGGGTAAGACTTGTCTGTTTGCAGATGACACCAAGATCTGCAACAGAGTAGAGGATCTAGATGGGGTGGGCAGAATGAGAAGAGATCTGGATAAACTAGCAAAATGGTCAGAAGAGTGGCAACTGGGATTTAATGCAAAGAAGTGCAAGATCATGCACATAGGGAAGAGAAATCCTGAAGCCACCTATAAGCTGGTAGAGGAGTTGCTAGCAGTCACAAAGGAAGAAAGAGACTTGGGCATCATCATCACTGATGACCTGAAATCATCCAAGCAGACCTCTAAAGCAGTAGGTAAGGCTAGGGGGGGTGCTAGGGTGTATTAGTAGGGGTATCACAAGTCTTAAGAGGGAGGTAATAATCCCTCTTTACAAGACACTGGTTAGGCCCCATCTGGAGTACTGCTTGCAGTATTGGAGGCCACACCTTCACAAGGACATTAACCAAATTGAGGCAGTCCAGAGAAGGGCAACCAAAATGGTGAAGGGACTGCATCAGAAGACATATGAGGACAGATTAACAGAGCTCAATATGTATACCCTTGAGCAAAGGAGGGAAAGAGGTGATATGATCGAGGCATTCAAACACCTTAAGGCATTAACAAGGTGAAAGAGTCTAACATGTTTAAATAGAAGAAAAATAGCAGGACAAGAGGACACAGCAGGAGATTAGAGGAGGGCCGATTAAGGGGGAATGTGAGGAAATTCTTTTTCACAGAAAGGGTGGTGGATGCATGGAATGGCCTACCTCAAGAAGTGGTGGCTATGAATACAGTGCAGGGCTTCAAACAGGCATGGGATAGGCATAAGGGAGCAATACAAGTGAGTATGAATAGATAGGCCACTGAGAGAGCAAAGGCCGATGGCACATTTATAAGGTAGAAAAAGAAATGGGCAGACTGGATGGGCCTTGTGGTCCTTATCTGCCGTCAACTTCTATGTTTCTATGTTTCTCCTCATGCCCAGATTTTTTGAACTTAATGAAGACCAGTCTTTTTTCCCTCACTTTCCCCGCCACCTCCTTGCTGAGCCAGCTAGGTTTTTTTGACCTGGACTTCTTACTCTGAGATTTGGCACACATGTTTAAGGCCTCATTTATCCCCTTCCTAATGATTGCCCACTTCTGTTCAGCATCCATTCCTGGGTTAATTTCAGCTAAATACCCCCTCTAGAATGCTGCCCATTCTGGCAAAATCTGCCTCCCTGAAATCCAACACTTTTGTCCGGGTCTCAGCCAACTCCCTCCCTCCCTGTGTTGAGGAGGAACCGCACTGAGTGGTGGTCGCTTCCTGTTTGAGGGTTCTGTACTTCCACATCCTGGACTTGGTCTCCATATTTTCTTAGCATCAGTCCAGTATGCTCCACTCCCTAGTAGGAGCCATCACCCCTTGCACTAGGTAACTGTCTTGGATAGCCTCCAGCAGCACCTGTTCCCTGGCGTGTACTGTAGTTGCTGTCTGCCAGTCAACTCTGGGTAGGTAGAAGTCTCCCAATATAACTATATTCCCTTTGCCACTGACCTTCCTGATTTGCTCCCCCCAACTCCCTATCCACCTCCTCGTTCTGTGAGGGTGGCCCATACACCACCCCCATCCTGAGCTTCTTACCTTTAGGCCTTTGGGGCAATACCCATATGGCCTCTGGGCTCCCCTCGTACTCATCCTCTTCCTCCCTGGGACACAGTATCCCATCTCTGACATAAATAGCCACCCCTCTCCCCTCCCAGTCCCTGCAGAACACCTTGTATCCCAGGATTGTGAGATCCCAGTCATGGTATTGGGTGGCCCAGGTACTGAGATGGCGGCAATATCTACCTCCCCCTCTGCCATCATTGCCTGGAACTCTGTCACCTTGTTTGCTAAGCTCCTTGCATTCAAGGATACTATAGTCCACCTTGTGTCCTGCCCCTTCTCTTCCCGTCTCTCTCCCTTCCACTTTTGTCTTGGTAACTTCCCCTCATTCTCCTCCTCCATCTCGGGGTGAGGCTTCCAGTCTTCCCTGGAAGGTTCCTTCTCCCTGCTATCCGATTCAGCCCCTGCCCCCTTCTCAGTTTAAATCTATGTTATTTTTAATGTACTTCTCCAGCCTCTGTGTGAATGCCCTTGTACCCTCGATGTTGAGATGCAGCCTATCCTTTGGATAAAGCCCCTTATTGTTCCATGTCTCACCCCCCCCACTACCCCGTACCCCATTTCTGCACACCAACCCTTCAGCCACCCATTAAACTCCTGTATTGTTTGCTTTCTTGCTGTGCTTACCATACTATACTTGTCATTTGTTGCCACTGTAATTTCTTCCAAGTTTGTAAATGTTGTACCTTACATTATCTGATTTTCTGTACTGTAAACAAACAAAAAAAAGATGCACCACAAGCTAAAGGAGGCAAACCACACTGCTGCATCAGATGTCTAGTCGCTTTTTTATTAATAATGTGCCAAACAGTGTTTAAAGTGCAACATACTCACTAGTCCCAAACACACAGATCTTGTGCCTACAGCGGACATGTGTCTGCAGATGGGTGCATCTTCTCTTTATTTTGTTTTCAATATGGCTTGACTTTTGCACCATAGTGTTTCCCCATGTGAGCCAGTACCCCTGCATTGTTGGGAGAACACACCTGTTTCCTATACTGCACATTGCACTATCTCCCTCATTCCTGGGTTGCACCTGGAAACAAACTCCAGTTCAGTGTGCTTCTCCTGGTCAACATATACATGCATACTACTGTACACCATGGTCTAATTGTATATCTAGTGTTTGAAAATTTGTAACATATTTTGTTTTTTAAATACTTTTACAACAGGGTGTTATCATTTTATTCAGAATGTGTGACAGATTTCAAACTTCTTTTAAACAGTAATATGATTAAGGGGCAGGTGTTTATTTACTTGAAGAAAATACTGACCATTATGTTACAGTAGCAACTGTATTTAACCATTATGCTTTCTAGTCATTTAACACTGCCTCATTATTGGTCTTTAAATATTTTCTGAAACTAGCACATGTTCCAAAGTGTGTATTAAACACATATGATAATAGGCTAGCAACTTCTCAGTTGCTGTTTGTGATGTCTGGTGTAGCAAATTACCCACCATATCATGCAAGCAATAAGATACGTAAGAGGTGTGGCGGGGGGCACATAAGTGCACAAGGCCATAGGCCAAGTGCATCCAGTCCCCTAACCATGCATTAGAACTGTCTAACACATGACTTACTGCACTTATAAAATGGGACTGAGTATTCTACATAGGGGTTCTAGTTTTACTTGTGTGTCAGACACTTCTAATGCACGGCTAATGACCAATCAGAATAGCCAAAATCTCTTCCCCATTTTATATAAATAAACAGACTATGAAGATAGAAAATTCTCATTAAATCTTTATTGCATGCAGAGTTATGAATATACCATACAGAAAAGGAAATGAAGGAGGATCTATGGTCCATCAACTCAGTAGACGTAAGTGATTATTCATTTTTCCTGTAGGTAGTAGGTACGTATCTAACATTAAAACGCTAGTAGCACTAAAAACAGCAGGCAGAACATATTATTAATTGTACAAAGTAGTCAGTTGTATATTTTAATTTCAGATGTATTTTTTTTTCTATTTGCTAATTAGAAGGGTTGCTACTTTGATATGAAGAGTAGTACATTACCCGGAGACTGACATATCTAGTTTTTTTTCTGTTTGAAATGCAGCTTTATTAGAATCCACAGCTGGAACTACATACAGTACATTAAGGTATGCATTTGATACAACTCACAGGGTTAATGGGAAAGAAAAATTACAACGTTCTGGCAGCTGTGGGGCACATCAGAAATGTGGCATCTTCAGTTCTGTGTGCTTAGCTCTATTCCTCGTCATTTCTCATTACTGTGACATGACAAGGAACTGATTTGGCAGCCAGTGATTGGCTCTTCTTGGTCAGTTTTGATGTCACTGACAGTGGGGTCATATGGCTTATGATGTGTAAGAAGGAACAGAACCAGCTATGTCAGCCTCCAGGAAGTGTATCATTACATAATTCACCCCAAATATTGTCCAGTAGAAAATCATCTTATTAGCAAAAGGGAAAATAAGATAACATACTTCAAATACAAGAAGTAACAGTTCACTGCTTTTGAAAGGTAATTTTAGCATTACTTTTAAGCAGTACAGTAGCTCTTTAATATTAAAAACATAAATGACTTAAGTTCCTACTAGCCGAGATGGATGTTTTTTCCACAAACCCACCATTCTTTCATAAAATAATACATCAAAATATTCCTGCAATATATTCTTGCTTTCCTTACAGAGATGGTCCAGTCACCAGCAAGACAACAAAATCACAGTTGGCCACCAGCAGAACTCAGCCACACAACGTTGCCCAAACATGTGAATTTCATCCCATTCTGTTCATTACTGGTGACAACTACAGTATGTAAGCAATAATACTCAACAGCGTGGGTGGTATTGGGCTATACTACTGGACTACCCAGTGGCGTAATGAGGCCCAACACTTTAGGCAGAGGGCCTTCTAGCCCCTTGAAGGTCAGGCATAGCTCATACTTCCCACCCTGGAGAGTATTATTGTGGTTAAGAAATGGGTTACATTTAACATTTTATGTAAGCTTTAAAAAATAAACACAGATTAAAAAAATAAAAATCCATTTACATTTTTTTTTTTCTAAAGTAGTCCCACTACTGGTATATTTGCCAGTAGATGGCACTGCAGTGTTTCAGGGCCATTTTATTTGTGAGAGTTTCCTTTAATGTTGTGTTTAACCTTTCTTCCCCTGCTTTTTCAACCGTCATCCCTCTCACACACACACATACACGCTCACCGGTGCCCCACGTTAGTGTTTGTATTCACTTTCACAGTTGGGAAAGGAGTCTGACTGCACCACAATTGGGCATGGTGACTCAGAGATACTTCATGGCCACAGATATTTTGCGCCTGGTGGCTATGCTACCAAACAGATGATTTTCTTTTCCTTTTTTGGTTAAATAAAGATGTTTCTTACATATCTCTTTTCATTTGATGTTTGTTTCTTGATTTGTGGTTAAGCAGAGATTGAGCCACGACCAGCAGGGTAGAAAGTTACAGAAAGGTTGTTTCCGGGTAGCGCTGACCACACGACTGTGCTAGTGCTATTATTTTAAAAAGAAATACTCCTTTTGTTTTTTGTTACTGAGGGGTAAGAATGTAATAAAAGTGGCACGTGTGTAAGAGATGTAATTTTGTTATATGTGTGTGGGGGGGGGGCTTCACTCGATAAACTGGAAAAAAAAACATGGCTAACTTTTTTTTTTTTTTAATTATTTTTGGGCCCCAGCCTTTTTGGTGCTAAGACAGGCTGGCATGGTACTAGTTATTTCAAGGTCTCTGTTGGTAATTAATATATCCCCCTGGCAATGGTCTCCATCAATCCAAGATTAGGGTACTTCTAACCATTTTCTAAATGAAAGTTAGATCTTTCTCCCTTACAGTTTGCCTTCAGCAGAGGCTTATTCTAAAACATATGTCATATAATCTACTGCTTGTGACATCAAAGGGTTTGTTGCAGTGGAAATGGGCCAAGCCTTTTGGTTTTATGTAACAAGCCAATTTCATTTTTTCAGGCAACAAGCCTAAATGTAGCACAGCTGAGTGCCACTGAGGCAACCTGTGATTTTTTTTTATTTTTGCTGGGATCCAGACCCCCTCTCACTCACTTTACTTGATGAGCTATAGTCATTCCATTCACCAGTGTGCAGCCTGTTATCATGTATTATAATACACTTTCAGTATTTCAGCCAATCAGCGCACAGAACCACTGCACCTCTTATCCTCGGTACAGTTGTCTCTCATGCAGGAATGTTGGGAGTGGAATGTTCCAGTTCCCAGCCAGGGGGAGGGAAGATGTGTTAAACTTTTAAAATAAAAAAGAAACAAAAAACTTATTGCAAATTGCTCTAGCTAACTCAAGTCATTTACAGTTAGTAATAGGGCCTCAGCGGGTGTCTCTCATAAAAGATGCCTCTAATGATGTTTGGGCAGCCAAAGCCGCTCTGCTTTGGTTCATGGCCCTTGTGCTAAACCTGATCCTCGGAGTCTTTTATATCATAAGAGACACCCTGCTGAGGCCCTTTTAACAAATAACAACATAATATTGTAACATAGTCGTTTATGGCTTAAAGGGACTCTAGGTTCAACAAGTCACCTCCCCGTGCCCCCATCATAAGCAGAGATGAATAAGTAGGTGATGAAAACACGTACTTATTGGTTTGTCACATTCTAATTCATAAAAACAACCCCAGATAAGTCATTAACCATACTTTAAATTCTGTGTAGCATCTACTATTTGTATTGTTGTTGCTGCCCTATGAATGCTCTTCAATGCATCTGTATCTTTGCTGCAGCATGCTGACCAGAACTGTGTATTATACTTTAGGTGGAGTTCCCAGACATGTTGGCAAAATGTACGTAAATCATGGAGAAATCAATTAAAAACTAAGAATAGTTATACAACTAGGGTGGAGATCAACAGAGGCAAATAAAACCTATTATCAGAGACCTGCAGCTAGACACACATGAAAATAAACATTTATTTTCCTGTGTGTTCATAAAAATAAATATTTATTTTCATGTATGTGTGTCACCAAACATTTAGCCAATCAAAAGGTGCTGTTTATACTGGCAACATGTCTTCATGTTGTACAAACCAGTTGTTACACTTGTCCCGACTGTATCGTCTAATACATTTTTACTGGTACCTTCAAGCCAATAACACACTCATGGCTACTCCACTCCTGCGTAAACAGACTTGGTGGTACGGTACTCCTGAAAATAAATCTGATGATACAATCAGGACAAGTATACTAATTTTTTATTTACTCACTAACAGTGGCAATTAATCTGTGAAAATAAATTGTGCTATCTCTCATCCAACCTCCAAGATAACATATTATATTTGAAAAGTTATAATGAACAAACGGATGTAGAAATTGAATACAGCATGGTCTGACTCAAAAGATGCAGTTTATTGTCACTTGTGAGCAGGTAGGACATTCATGACTCACTCTGGGATCCACCACTCATTAGCTGTGGTTTTGCCCCCTTATACTTGAAGATAATCTGCATATTAGGATTTGGGCCATTCCATATCCTCTGTTTATATAATGCCACCAGTAGTGATAAATGTACTCAGATAAATATGAGATACACAATGTATTATCAAGGAAATTGTACTAGCTGAATAAATGCTGCTTACAAAATACATGCGGAAGCAGATACTGACCAATATTTGGAACATTTGCACATGCAATTTGGTTGCTCATACAATCTTCGAAAACAGTTTGGGCAGAAAAATGGCTTTCCAGAGCTTTCCCAAGGACAGCACCAGAATTTCTAATTATTGCACACTGTTCTGATGTACTAAAAGAATTTCTAGGCAGGCATTTTTCTGCCCATTAAATCTATCTATATCAGCAACAGAACTGCACATTCCAATGTTTTCAATATTAGGTCCATGATCTTAAAAGGGCAGCCTTTAAACTGGATGGGTAGTGGATATGGCAAGACATGGCTTTACATTATTGAGGTGTGATGCTAGGGTTTATGGGTTACACAGAGAAGATTTCTTTAACAAGGTGCACTACATATCGTCTCAAGTTATTACCATACACTGACCTAGGCAGCCAGTATAGTGTTCTGCTTGTGCAACTGTGTTAGTTTGGTTTTGGCCGTTAGTATACTCTATTCCAGAGGAATTACCACCCTGTAGGGGTACAAAGGCAAGGAACTCTCAGAGAGGGTTCTACCCCTAGAGGTGCCACGGGACGATTCCCATGGCTAAAAGTACCTTAGGAATCCCCCTAAGGAGAGAGTGCTGCCACTGGAGGAGGAGGGGAGGATGGTGGGGCAAAGCAAAAATGCTTCACAGTGAGGCTGAGAGGAACTGCTTATATAGCTCAGTAAGCGGGAGTGGCTGGCTGCTTGGCCACTGAACTTCAGGCAAAGCCTTTCCAATTATTTTGGGATTCCAGTGAAAGTAAAATACCAAAAACTACCACCAAGCTATCCCGCTAGCCTACTGGTTACTAATGTAACATATGTAAATTATACTCAGGGCCCCTAGTGCTCTGCGGCAGAATTTTCTGATTTCTGCGGCAGGGCTTCTAGGCTTCTGCGGCAGCATTTTCTGATTTCTGTGGCATGATGTATTCATTTCTGTGGCAGAATGCAGCCCTACCATTGGCTAAAATATGAAGTGATGTCACTGATGACATCACCTACCATGCGTAGAGGAGGGGCTTCAGGATAAACAAGATGGGCACGGGAGCCTGGCACTATGGAAAAACTGCATATTTGAATGAAAATTCACCAAAAACAATGAATTCTGCAGTACTATATAAATTCTGTGGCATGATGCAAATACTGCGGAAAATTCCCCAACCGCAGAATTGCAGAATTCCAGGGGCCTTGATTATACTGTACACATTTTAAAACAAGCTATGTAAACATACAAACATAGAAGCTGACGGCAGATAAGGACCACAAGGCCCATCCAGTCTGCCCATTTTTTCTACATTTTTTCTATGCCTACAGCCAAGCAGCTTGTGCAGCAGTAGTTTTTATCTTCATCCCATACAGGGCTCAGGAACACAGCCTGTGGTTGCGCTTTAATTACTGCCCTGCTTGAGGCCCAAGAGCACCGCCAGTAGCAGCAGTTTTAATAGTATGACCCATAAAGGAACAGATAGTCAAAGATCTCTGGTTGCACACGCAAAGAGATTGCTCCAGGGCAAATTAATGTCTGGAGCACACTAGTGGTATACTGGAACATGCCAGAAGTACATAGCATGTGCTAATGGCACATGCCAAAATACCATCCCAACTGAGCCAGGCATTATCTAATGATTAACACACAGGATCTGTTTTCCTTTTATCTGGCTGCAGTGAACCATGCAGTCTCTTCACCTAGGACTTCTGAGTAATGCCCAGCACTTAAAATATACAGCACATGCCTTATAGACTGCTTCGCATTTCAGTAACGATGGTGAACTCCCAATCATACCTGTCAACTGTCCCTGACTATGAGGCCTGTCTCTCAATGTACCCCTCCAAACTGCTCTGTTCTGCATCCATCTCTCATGGAAAAGTTGCTGCCCCCACAGAGAAACTACAGTAAATGCAGACTTAAAGCAGAAATTCATAATATTCTAAGCTGCATAATAAAAAAAACTTAAATTGTGCAAGTAAACGTTATTGTTTCCCGTGTTCTGAGCTTGTAGCTTCATGTTTGAACACGTCCCTCATTGTTAGGGTCAGTGTCACTCATTGTCCCTCATTTTGAGTGCCTGTGTCCATCATTTCAGTGACAAAAAGGTTGAGAGTTATGCTCCCATTGTGCATTTGGTATGTTTTAAGGAGACCCACAATGTCCACAGAACATTTTCTACATTTGTTAAGACACATTTTCTCAGACTACCTTTTTTTTTGCAGAGAAGCACTGTGCTCAAATTGTTGTAGTCTATCTGGTTCACATTGGAGTTTGAGTTGTTTTGTAAAATAGCTGGCCTGCTACTAAAGTAGCATGCACCTTTTTATGCCTTTTCCGTGGATAGACAAGCCTCCAGCAGCTTTTGCTGGTAAACAGACTGGGAACACTCAGTCCAAAAGGCAAGAAGCAGAAGCATTCAGCTCAAGGGAAAGTTCCCCTAGCTGGGCGGTTAGAGGGCTCCTTTGGCTTTTAGCCTTGCTGTCCTATCGAGCACCCCTACAGGTTTCCATTTGCTGCCACAGTTACTCACCACTGCTTTTGACTATTATTCACAGCTTTCACTACCAGGTGGCACTGCTTTGCACACACTGCCTTTTTCACATATGTAACACACTTTACACTAATACAGAAAATATACTGTCATGACACAGATTAAAGGAAGGAATAGAATTGGGTTTTATATAGCCCCACTCATACTCACTGTATCCCAGTTGGGTTTTATATAGCCCCTCTCATACTCACTGTATCCCAATTGGATTTTATATAGCCCCACTCATACTCACTGTATCCCAGTTGGGTTTTATATAGCCCCTCTCATACTCACCATTTCCCGCTTGGGTTTTATATAGCCCCTCTCATATTCACTGTATCCCAGCTGGATTTTATATAGCCCCACTCATACTCACTGTATCCCAGTTGGGTTTTATATAGCCCCTCTCATACTTGCTGTATCCCACTTGGGTTTTATATAGCCCCTCTCATACTCATTGTAGCCCAATTGGGTTTTATATAGCCCCACTCATACTCACTGTGTCTCAGTTGGGTTTTATATAGCCCCTCTCATACTCGCTGTATCCCACTTGGGTTTTATATAGCCCCTCTCATACTCACTGTATCCCAAAGTGCTTTATAATCCATGAACAGTTGGCAGCAACAATTAGGCCCACACAAAAATATTAAGGAAAAGTCAGGGGATAGGTGCAGAAAGAAAAGTAAGCACAGAGAAGTTAAGTCACTTGCTCAGGTTACACAGCAAATTCAATGGTTGTGGTGGGATTCAAACGTGTGTCTACTGGTTTACAGTTCTGTGCTGTAACCACTAGGTAAGATTGCCCCCCAGTACAGGTACTACACAAGTTACACACACCAAAGAATTTATGTTTCGAGAGCCGTAGCTTAGTTACTTGAAGTGATATATATTGTTTTAACAAGGGTTGCGTTGGTAATAGCAACACCATTCCAAATGGTTCACATATTACCAAGAACACACATTGTGTGCATGTGTGTGTGTGTGTGTGGGGGGGGGGTGTACCATTGGAATCACTTATCCTGGAAGATGATTCAAATACCCTTGGACAGGGCACTTTTGGAGCCTGCAGTCCACCCGGCAAATAAAAAACGCACAATCCACACAAGCCTAGTTTTAAATAGACTGTGCTGGAAATAGTGTCAGGTGCTCCATTACAAAAAATAAAATGGAACTTGGAAGCCTGAACAAACACAGGCCACCAAGTCTGACTTTAACTGATTTTTTTTTTTTGGTGAGGAGGGGCTTGTTTTCATTTACATTTTCAAACCTCCACGGAAATGGAGATCCTCAGTGACTAGTTAACATTTACACATTGCACTGAGAAATGATAGCTGAATGAAGATTTGAACTGCTACTTTTAATGCATTCTACAATTTGATACTAAACATTTATTAGAATGTAATATTTATTAGTGTTACATTGTTTTTCCCCCTTTCCCAAGATTACTAGATTTCCTAGCAGCAGTTTGTCGACTTTTAATTACTTTTTCAAAACTGGATTTCAGACTTTTTTCAAACTTTCAGTAGTTACAAATATTTTGATAAAGAACATTCATCTTCAAGGCACAGGGAAAATTGATCAGACAAGCACGTTAGACTATTTTTGGATTGCTTCATGTCATCATATCCTGAATCCATTTCATTCCATGATCTGGGCATCTTACAGGGTGGTGGATGCCTGGGACAGCTTTCCAGCTGAGACAGTGGAAGCAAAAACAGTAGTGGGGTTCAAAAATGCCTGGGACAGGCATAAGGGAGTAGTAGGGGTAAGGAGAGGAGGGGAAGAGATGGTGCCATAGATCAAGATGGAACTGCAGCTAAAAATGAAAGTTAAAAAAAAGGAGCAGCCTAGGTAGGCCCAGTGGCTCTTATCTTCCGTCACATTCTGTGTTCCTAGGTTTCTGTGTTGAACAAGACATAAGCAGTAGAGCTCAGATGTTACAGTACAGAACTGTGAATGTCTCAAAATTCTTTCTTTAAGTCTGAGCAAAATGAAAACTTCTCTGTTCGGGTCAAGTATTGGTGTAGCTGGAGAAATCCCCCTGGCAATGACAGTTAATGTCACTGAACTTCAAAACTGCAATCTGGGTAAGCATCTAAGCATACGTTCAACCACACTATGCAATTTAAGTATCATATAACATGCCTCATAGGCAAAATAGTTGCAATGCTTGCTTTCTTTAAGTGTACTAGACCATGCCTAATAGAAAAGATGGCTGCAGTAGTTTATAAATAAAGCCCTGATTTTAACACACATTGATTATCTGTGTAAATTATTTAGGGCCAGTGCTCAAACAAACACTGCATGAATTACAAATTCTGCAAAACTCAGTTAGAAGAATCATTACAAAAACGAATACTATCTCTTCTTCCAGGATTACATTTGCAAGACAACAATGTCTCTCTCCCTTTACAAAATGGGACAAAACAAATTCTGCAAACTCACTGGTCAAAACACGTCATGTGACCATTAATTATTTTCTGACAACTGCATACCTCACCTGACCTACATGTTTAACAAAGGAAAAGCCAATTTTGTAAGTGGGATAACACACTCCAGGGTGTGTGGTCACTGGTCAGAAGTGAATAATGCACTTCTCAGGTTGTTGTAGCACTAGCTATGCCTTGTGCCTAACAACCACCTGATGGGTGGATTATTCCCTTATAAACACATACCATGTCATTTGTTATCCCATATATATCTAACAGAAGAGGGGGTCAGTACATGGTATCACATCAGCACATGATCGCGCTGGCTCCTGGAAGACTGGGGTTTGTGTGCTTTCCCTGCAATTTCATGTTGGGGATGGCTGGAGGGAGAACATTTCACAGAGGCGAGGCACTTGACTCCCTGCAGGGAGAGTACAGGCTGCCCACTGTCCATGTACCCCTGATGACTGATCTGAGACTGGTGTTGGCATCATCTGGGAGACATCAGCTCGCCTGCCTCTCCAACCAGAGGAAAGATGAAGCCAATAGTTGGGATGAGAGATGGAGGAAAACAAGTAAAAACAGGGAAAGTAATAAAACGTCCTGCAAAAGAGTGACACATTTATTTATTTATTTAGTGATTTGGATAAGACCTTTGAGCACAAGCTCTTTCTCAAAGGTTCCACATCATAGATTGCAAAACAAAGTACAATAGGAGAAAGCAAAGGTACATCACAATGAATGACACAGCTTGGATTCAGAATTTACAGAATAACTCAAAACATAGTCACACGTTAAAATAACAAGAAAAAAACACTTTATGAGAGTGGGGGGGGGGTGGAATAAGCAGCCACAAAGTGTCTTGTCAGTAGATCAGAGGGACGGGGATAGCTGGCAGTGGGGTGAAGAAAGGAGGTACAAGAGAGAGGTAGGTACTGCGGTGGAGGTGAAGGGTGGGGCAAGAAGGGTGAAAAGGTATATGGAGAAATGGGGGGTGGCGGCGGCTGAGCAGAGAAGATGTGCTAGAGTAAATGGTGGGGTGAGAGGGTGCATGGTCAGGCAGCTTCGATTAGTAGTGACTGTTAGGGAAACTCATGGGACTGGGAGTTGGGGGAGGGGGGAAAGGTGGGGTGGCAAGTGCCGAAGGAGCATGATGAGAACTGATTGCTGAGGCAAGTCATGAGAAGGGACAGAGGGAGGGGGTACCTGAGGCCTGCCTAGTGCTTGCTGGGGGCAGAGAGAGCAGGTGTGGCTGGACATAGGGGCAGGTAGCAACAATGATGTTCAAAAGTATAAATAATACAGCTCCTACGTATACTATGGCATGTTTACACTAACCATTGTGCACTGCTGTAATAAATGCAAGAAGGCTACTTCGTTGCAGAAGGGGTAGGGTGAATGCATTGGGAGTCAATCTGTTTCAGGTGCACTCAGCCATTTTTGTGGTAGAAAGTCAAATGTTGCATCTGCTATGGCCTAGTGGTGCAGAGGGCTGAGGCGCTGGATGTCTTACCTCTCACCATGCCAGCAACCCATGTTTGGGAACGAGCATGGGTTGCGGAGTCAACCAGGGGGGAGAGGACAGACTGGGAGTGGATAGAGTGGCTGCCAGGCAGCTCTCCTCTCCTGGATGGGGAGGTAGGCCTCCCTGGCTCTTAGCTGCCACCGAGTGGAGGCTCAATGGCAGCCTCAGGCACTGTTGGGGGGGGCTGATGTTGGTGCCGGTGTCCATGCGCACCTCCACACGCATGCACGACTGTGTTGGCCAAGCTCCTGGGGAAGTAAGGGAAAAATCAGTGGGGAAAAAAACCCAGAGGCAGGATGAAGACTGACCCCCCACAGGCTCTGCACTGGTGGCTGGGCACATGCCACAAGTCCTGTGGCAGAGGACACCAGTGTAAGGTAGGTCCCAGAGGAGCTGGGTGACGGGGCTGGGGGAGTCGGTTGGAAGGGGGTAACCGGGGCAGAGAGGAGCATAAAAGTACAGACAAAAAAATGGCACATCTGCTAAGGTCCCTGTGTGGTCACAACCACTGCCTGAAGCGTTGCTGGGATCATAGTTGAGCTGGGATTGGGAATGGGAGAGCAGGAGGGATTTTAAGAAAAAAAAAACAAGCAGACACACTAGGACTGGAATAGGGTAGGGATCCAGCAGAGAAAGAGGACAGAAGGATTTAAAAAGAATAGGCCCACTGAGGTCAGGGTTGGTGAAGGAAGCCAGTAGAGGGGAGAAATACTGTAGTTAAAGATAGGTATGTAAAAAAATGTATTGTTCCACAGGACTGGACGATTAGGGCCAAAGAGCCCATTTTTTCTGACAATGTGATGCTAAGCAGTTAAAATTTCAATGCAATCTAAAAATGCTAAATATAAATAGTAAGCTATTGTGTTGATCAATTTTACAAAGTTGGCTGAGCAACAGTAGCTATAGGGTTGTGGTAAATGGGGTTCACTCAAAAGAAGGCACGGTAACCAGCGGGGTGCCACAGGTGTCAGTTCTGGGACTGGTCCTCTTTAGTGTCTTCATTAGCAACATAGCAGAAGGGCTGGAAGGGAAAGTATGCCTGTTCACAGATGACACAAAAATCTGCAACTGAGTGGACACACGGGTGTTAGAAAAAATGAGAAAGGACCTGAAAAAGTTGGGAGATTGCTTAAGGGTAGGGCAACCAGGCTTCAATGCCAAAAAGTGCAAAATTATCCACATGGGGCATAGAAACCCAAGGGCAATGTACCAGTTGGGAGGGAGGAGGTGGTGACAACAAAAAAACAGGAAAGGAACCTGGAAGGGGGGGCATCATATCTGATGACCTGAAGGTAGCAAAGCAGTGTGATAAGGCAGTGGGAAAGGCTAGTAGAATGCTGGGGTGCCTAGGAAGGGGTATCACCAGCAGAAACAGGGAGGAGGTGATACCCCTGTATAGATTGATGATGAGGCCCCACCTGGAGTACTGTATCCAGTTCTGGAGGCCCCATTTCTGGAAGGACATAGATCGGGTTGAGGCAGTACAGAGGACAGCAACCAAAATGGTGCATGACCTGCATCAGAAGTGCTACGAGGAAAGACTCAAGGAATTAAATATGCATGCTCTAGAGTATAGAAAGGAAAAGGGAGACATGATAGAAACATCCAAATACCTCAAGGGTATTAATAAGGTACAAAAAAATATGCTCAAGGACAAGGGGTCTGATATGAAGCTGGAAGCGGGGAGGCTCAGAGGGGATGTGAGGAAGTACTTCTTCACAGAAAGGGTGGCGGACATCTCGAACAGACTCCCAGTAGAGGTGATGGGTACCAAAATAGTAGCAGGATTCAAACATGCATGGCATAGACACAAGTGGACCTTAGTAACAGGGCAGGGGGAGGTAAGGCAGGAGATCGAGTAGGGTCTTTGGTAACTCAGTAAGTAAGGAACTTCATGGCAGACTTGGTCGGCCAAGAGGTCCTTTTCTGCTAACAACTTCTATGTTTCTATCAAATACCAGTAATGTAGTGAAGACTGTGATGAGAAACATGGGAAGGATTTAAAAAAATCAATGCACCAAGACAGGGGCAGCAGAAAAGAACATGAAGGAAGGAGAGGGAGGGTCAAAAAATGGACACACTGGGATAAGGGTAAGAAGAAGGAGCTAACTGAGGGAAGGAAAGGGAGGGATTTAATAAAATACACACTACAATCAGGAAAGGGATCCAGCAGAGGGACGAATGGAGCAGCAGAGACTAAAAAGACACAATGTGAACGTGACTGGTGTTGGGGAAGGAAAGATGGGGAGGGATTAAACAAAAACATGCAGTAGGGCTGGGATTGAGATTGGGGGATTGAGCCATGTCATCTGCAATGCTGCACAACTTTTTAGTGTATACATGCTTAAAATGGCTACAGCACTGCATGCCACAGAAGGGAGTAAAATTATTATCACATTGGAGCAACTGTGCAAGTGCAGCTTTACAGAGAAATTACAGCATCTAGAATCGGTTCATGGTCTTAACACCTGGTGAATTTATCTAGATATCTGCATATTCCTAAAGTTAATACGTACTTGGGCATAACCTTCATAGTGTACAGTTCTGCAACCCTATATAATGTCTTCCCTAACTGACATTCATGAATCACCTACAATCACACTTAAACATAGAATTAAATTATATTCATTTGTGTAGCCACATCAATAGTTTTATTATACTGTGATACAAGACAGCACTGTGTATGTGTGTACAGTATATTTGCATTTCTGCAATAGAAGTGGTGATAAATTTACTGTGATAAAACATGTTATCGGAGCAACTATATGTATAAATGAAATGTATACATATAATAAATACATAATAAATATTTATGCACATACTAACTACATCATCACCCCAGTCCTCCCCATATCAGCCAGCTGATACTACTTACTGCACTACATTTTTCTATAAGTTAAACACCCACCTTGCCACACAGAACACCCTCAAAATCAGCAGCCTGTCATGTTGTCACAGACAAAAGCTACACCGAGCCCCACAGTTATACCTTTTTAACTTGTTCCCCCGACCTCCAAAATCCTCCAGTTTTCAAAGTGCCTTCATGTTTTAGAAAACGCAGTTCTCGCTCTGTTTCCTCACTCGATCAGCCGCCAACCGCTAGCACAGTCATAATTGTTCCACAACTCAAACCCCCAAAATACCCACACCATCTGTCAAGAAGTGTCCCTTTCACAAGATGCCACAGAATACAAAATATACATTTTCCTTGGACATCTCCCACTCCACCCACTTAAACATGCTGCCATGTTCTCCTTCAAGTCTCAACTGACCACTCACTGCACCAATAGCAGTGCAGCCATCAGGATGTCCAAGCATCCATAGCAACACCCTAGCAGCCAGCAGCGCAGGCGCAGCAATACAAAAAAAAACCCACCCAACAACGTAAAAACAACAAAAAGCATAATTGTTTTTAAAAATCATGTACGCCACACAGCTCTTCCTTATTGCATAAATAAAATATGATGGTTGTTGTCATAAACACTTATTTTCACTCGTTCCTGGTGACCACGGGTAAACCACTTGTGGCTCTGCTATACTCCACCACTCGTGAGGTTACCCGAAGTCACTGGGAACTCATGAAAATAAACTGTTTATATGACAGCCCACCACAGCATATCCCCATATACTGTCTGTAATACCACACTGGGGGTGACATGTTTTATTCATATTCCACCCTTAAGAAGAAACCCACTGTTTGTTAAGAAGGAATAATTGTGCTAAATTATATTTTACTAAATGAAAAATAAATAACCTGGTGTCCCAGGACTGAATATCACCACTGATATACACAGTGTGTGACCCTGAGCAAGTAATTTTACCACCCTTTGCCTAGCCCTCCCCAGCTTGTGCTCTCTGGGTGTAACACTTTTGTGCTTTCCTTAACCTTCCCAAGTCTCTCCATGTGCACACTTGATGGTTGCTGTAGCAGTTCATGGCATGTAAAGAGTTTTGGGATGCAGTGTGCATGAACGATGCTTGATAAGTCCCGCGTATGTAAGAAAAGAAAGATGGCTCCACAGTCATTTGGTACTATATCTACTGCTGAAGTTCATGAGTACTGTATATTCCCCCTCATATCTAGTATTATACTGGAAAAAATCCCTCTTAGCCAATTAGAATACAGAGTTACTGTCTGGTTATTCTGCAATAACTGAACAGGAGACTGAATAATGTGACAGTGGCTCTGCATTCCGATTGGCTGCAAACAATAATGGGA
Source organism: Neoceratodus forsteri (assembly GCA_016271365.2). Classification (NCBI taxonomy): domain Eukaryota; kingdom Metazoa; phylum Chordata; order Ceratodontiformes; family Ceratodontidae; genus Neoceratodus; species Neoceratodus forsteri. The sequence goes on along the minus strand of CM057456.1, from coordinate 1,871,784,927 downwards.
CATTGGCTCTGCACTCTGATTACCTGCTGCATGTGTACTAGCCAGTCAGACAGCAAGCCTAGTTGGTCCTCACACTTCAACATGCAGCAGCCAATCAGAGACGTCTGTAACACTACAGCACTTCCATGAGAAACAGTTTCTGCTTTCTCACAGATCCGCTGTAGCGTGAAAAACAGATTTGGCAGGTTGAACATTTATTTTTCCAGTATAATACCAATAATACCAATAGTGGTCTGGGTTTCCTCAGTAATAACCAACCTTTGGCCTCGGTGTTAATTACTACTGGTGTGTTTTTTTAACCTGTAAACCCACATCACTATGGTATTATCGCTATGTTAGGTGACATCCTCCAAGGTGGTCTAATGAGTCCCAAACAGTACAAAATATGGACACATTGTGTTCTAGACTATGCAAGATGTCTTATTAGTCAGAGTATGACCTACAACTAGCAGAGGGAGCAAGCCTGGTTGAACTATCTAGTCCTCTCCTGACACCAAACAACTATGTTCCTAATACTGTATTGTATATTTTCCTATGTTCAGTACCTCAAAGAGCCCTAGCACCTTTAAAATTTTTTAAAAAATCATTTATTCTACAGTGTTCTCTCTCCCTTTAACTATTTCATAGAGCTTGCTTATCCTCTGAGCCAGATGTCCCAATTCAATCTTCCTTCCAAGGCAACCAACCAACAGCATCACCTATTTACCAACTCCAGTTCCCAGAAGCTGCCCCTCTGTCCCTCTCTCCCTGTGGCAGGGCCAGAAGGGAGGACCCCCAGTAGGAATGACAGTAGGAAGCAGAGGCTCCAATGGTATTGGGTATCACCATCACTCGGTCTGACATTGTCCTCCAATGGTTTTCTCCCCCCCACCTCTCAGTGACATGCACAGTACACTGGTGGCCACACAGACATGTAACATGCCCCTGATAGGAATGCAAGCTTCCTTTCCCAATCCCCAGCATGCCAGGTTAGTTACTAAACCTAAGTTTTCAGCATGGCAATGCCAGGCCATCAGGCAGCCCTAACCATTCCATTGTTGACCTTACCATCACAGATCACTTCTCAAATATAATCTCAACCTATTTATGCATCTCTGCTTCTCCATGACTTTAGCCCCCCCCAACCTCTTAAAGAGCTAGTATATTGCCTGAAATTAATAGTAACTTTTAAAAGTAAGCTGTTTTTTTTTTTTATATCACAAGCACTTTTCATTTTCCCTTTTAATTATTGGAAGATGTTCTACCCTGCAGTACCAGGTGTAATCTGTGGATCAGTGCTTGACTGGGAGACTGACATATCTAGTTCTATTCCTCTTTGTACCACTGCAACATTATAACCACACTCATTGTGACATCTCAGCTAAACAACAACAAACACATTTTGCCAGATTGCTCACTAGTGATGTCATGATGAGTGAGCTTGCAATGCTAATGAGGTATGGAAGGAAAGTGAACTAGATGGGTCAGCCTACAGGTAAAGTGCAGGTTATTATGTCACACCTAATGCAGTACTCTTGGGTAGAAAACCTTCTAATGCGCAGATTACTTTATTACCACTTTGTGAGTATCTGAAACTACTTTATTTGATCATATGCTGATTTCTTTTGCAGTTAACCAACCTAAGAAGAAAACAGAACCTATTCTAGTCCCATCCTGTAGTATACAGTGAACTTGGTCAAAACATTGAAAATGAATTTGTTGGTTCTTTTCCATTACATGGCCCCAAACCAATGACAAAAGTTTTTCTCTAAGCTTCTTGACTCTGCTGCCCTCATAGTTTTTAGAATGGTCAGAAATGACCCCTCCGTCTGTGGTTTTCAGGTGATTTAAAGGGACAAAAAAGCAGGAAGTATGCAGGGCTGAGAGGTACTGGAGAAATCAAAGCAGATGGACCTTATGTATTCAAAAATTCCATTTAAGACCTTAAGGTGAAGATCAGCGATGATAATCCCTGGTGAATGCTAAGCAACATCACTTTGCAGTACAGATCAAGTTTCAGGGTTAGAATCCATGGGCCTTAGACTCGATCCTCAGTTCTTTTCATACCCTGACATTATACTAATCAAAGAGAACTGGATTCACTTACATCAGGTGATTTTTTTTTGTTCGTTTTCACAGAAAGAATTGAGGGGATTAGATCTGGGCTATCTTGATCCTTGGGAGGTTCACCTGGGTTTAACAAAGTTGTACCCAATGCTAAATCTATCTAAACCTTTGCTAATTTTACAAAAGTTGACTAAGGTCAGATTACTTGACTTTTGAAAGAAATCAATTTAACAACCCATGTTAGGTCCATTTCATTCTTCCTCACTGAAGGATTTTAAGCAATCAGTGCTTCAACCTGTTGTGAACATAGTCAGTGCTTCATTGATAACTAGCTATGTTCCATCTTTGCTAAAATGTTCTGTGATGGCCTCAACAGTATAGCAAAAATTGCTTTAATCAGGGTCTGTTATGCAACTGTAGACCTATTAAGCAATATACCATGACAGGGAGTGGGTATATTGGTGGTTTTACCACGCCTGGTGTGGTTCAGTCACAAGACGCAGCCGAGTGACTTAACCACACCAGAAGTGGTAAATCCACACATATACCCACTCCCTGTCATTGTATATTGCTATTATACAATGTTCAACTTGTTTTTTTGATTTTATACTGATATAAAACTTTTACAGTGGGTATACTGGAGGATTTATCACAGTCATGTGATGTGTTTTGACCAATGATATTACAGGATTTTCATACCCCCATTATATAATTTCTCATTTACTATTTTTGTGCAAGCATTTGGAGAGGGTGGTATATACACAGGGCTGGATTTTCAGCTCATCTGGGAATAAGTCATGCTCTGCGGTGGCTTGTGCAGACTGAAATCTCCACACCTGTGGATGTCCGTATTTTCAGTCCATGCTGCTGAGGGAGATGGCACACCTGGTTCCACTAGCCATACCATTTCGGTGCAGATGTGTTAGGAAAAACAGCCGCAAGTTGCTATAAATCAGGGAGCCAGTCGTAAACCAGCTCTCACTTTGAAAATATTGTGCATGAGGGGAAAACTACAGCTCCACAAGTGAAGCCCCACTTATGGCAGTTTTTCCCCGTGGCTGCACCGATTTTGGACAGGCTGAAAAGCTAGCCTCCAGTGTACTATGTATCTTGATGTCAATGGTCTAACTGACTGCTTTTAATATGGATTTTAACACAGCAGTGCAACAAAATGGGTTTTCCAAAAAGCTACTTTCAGCTACAGATAACAAAAAAATATTACTATACCTGTCAGATCTACTTTTTTACACACCTGCAGTGCTGCACACCATGAGATTTTTTCTTGATTCTAAGCCATACCAGGTACATAATGCTATTTATATGCCAAATGTGATGGACATCTTTGTTTCTTGAGAAAAGAACTTAACTAAAGCATTTATAAAATACTCAAATTTTGGGTAAACTAGAAAATGTTACCACTAAATAAAACTGGAAGATGCCTGGAATTTTGTATTGTGATGAAAAGGTAGGGTCGAATGTTTTTGACCAATTTTATTTGACTGCTGCTTCAAAAAGGTAATTCAATGGAACCTGATTAGAAGTGTCTAATGATCTGTTAGCTGCAAAAACAAAGGACATGCTTTCCTTTTACTTTACTTGAGTTCTCTTCCGCTTTCAGTACTATTGATCATGTTACTGAGAGACTCCAGTACACTTTTGTTTTTTAAGGGACTGTTTTGTCTTGGGATTGCTCATATCTCTAATCATTTCTTCAAGATCTCCTGGGATCATTATGGTTGTAGTGTGTCTCCTGTATTAGTGGGTGTTCCACAGGGTTCTGTTTTGGGTCCTTTACTTTTTTCACTCTGTTGTCAACCTTTGTGTGCAATAATTAAGTCACTTAAGTTTAGTTTTCATGTATATTTGGATGACAGTCCAATTTATTTTTCATTTTTTACTTTTTTCAGATGGTACTCTAGATACTGTTTCCTCCTGTTTGTCTTCTATCTCTTCAAGGACAACAACGAATTTATTAAAGTCTAATATGGCTAAAACTGAAATCCTATTTTTGGCTAATCAGGGGCAGCAAGAAGATGTGAAGTATGTGTGAGTGTGTCTTGATTAACGATTGTGCAGTTCACTATGTTAATGCTGCAAAACACCTAGAGGATTTATCTGATTGACAGCGTTCATTTTCTTTTTTGTTTGTTTTTTAATCAGATTGCCTCTGTTCTGAAAAAGTGTCACTATTAGTTTCTCAGTATTTCCCATACAGGACATTTTATGACACTGGATGCAACTAATACACTTGTGTGCACACTTGTGATATCAAGACTGAACTAGTGTAACCTCTTACAGTATGTGTATATGTAGGACTTCCTGTGTTTACTATAATTCATCCCCTTCAAATGATCCATTACTCTGCTGTTGTAATGCCTCCCAGGACCCTCTAGGAAAACAGAGCAGGTGCTGCACCTAAATGAGGCTAGCCTGGTATGGAAGATTACAAATAAATACATGAACCATTAATGGATGGGTGGGTGGTGTAGAGCTGAGAATAAGCATACTAACATGATAGAGGACTGAGTTACAGAATTAGGGAAGACAAGTATGAAGGGGCAAAGCCTGGAAGACTTCTAAAGGTAAAGCCTTGTGTGCTGGTGTAATTTTTGGACTAATAAACAGTATTTTACAGCTCTGGAGAGTGCATCTGCTACATTCCTGAAGCAAGCTTTTATTCATTTCATTATGAAATACAGAGCCAATTGAGGTCCTCGATGACTGGGGCAGTGTAATGCCATTTGTGCTATTGGCAATATTGAAGGCAGCAAAGTTCCAGCCTGACTGGCATTTGCAAGTGAGCCATCAATTAGTACTATGAGTAGTAGGCTGTAACAGACCAAGCAGGAGGTGAGATGCAAGTCCTCTGGATGAGAGTTAAGAACGAGGGAAAAGTTAAGGTAGTGCTTGATCGGGGATTGGTGAAACTAAATGAAGTTACAGATCTGGTTATTTATTTATTTATTGAAATGTTTCACCAGGAAGGATACACTGAACAACAAGTTGCTCATCTCACGGTGCATCCTGGGGAGGGGAGAGAGAGGTATACATCCATACATGCAAGAACAAATTTTATTTTATTTTTTATTTTAAGGAGTGTCAATTTATTGTATCAAGGTTAGGAATACAGAAGTAATAAACATAATATACATAATAAATGCAAATACGAATAATAAACAGCAATAATGTGGAGACTAATGTGGGAGAGATCTGGGCTAAGTGCTAAACTACACAGTGAGTCCAGGGAGGATAACAGATAATCTGACAGCTGAGGTAGGTGGCAGAAGGAGGGGGTGAGAGAAGGGAAGGACAAGGCATAAAGGTCTGAGGGAGTAAACCAAGGGGATGGAGATGCAAGGAATTAGATAAGGGATTTGATGATGATGGTAAAGGTGAGAATTAGATAAGGGGGAGCAGCAGGGATTAAACACAGGTACAGTTTACCGAGAAGTTGTGCAGAGCAGATGAGATGGAGTAAGGTGAGGAAGAGTGCCAAATTTGATGGGGAAGGGCATTCCATAACTTAGGGAGATGTTTGAGAGAAGGCCATCTGCCCAGTCCCAGTTGGCCAGCGTGGGACTAACAGTTGACGGGAGTCAAAAGAACGCAGAGAGTGGGTTGGGGAGGGAAGAATGGAGAAGGAGGAGGAAATATAAGGGGGGAGTGAGCTAAACCAAAATTTGGACACAAATTTGGTGCAGTAAAGGTGGCAATGGCTTTCTAGTGAGGGAAATGCCAGCGAGTGTTAAAGATTACAGTGATGTGTGACAGGACGAGAGTCCAGAGCAAAATGACAGAAGGAATTAAAAAGGGTGTCCAATCTGGATAGGGAAGGGACAGGTTAGGTTAACAAGGGTTAAAAAAACTTACATCAGAATAAAAAAACAAAAACAAAAGTCGTAGTTAAAATTAAACTGCATAAGATGGAATCAGTGGCTAAAAACATAGAAACACAGAATCTGATGGCAGATAAGGACCACTTGGCTCACCCAGTCTGACAATATTTTATTTTTTCTGCCTTCATTCTTGCCATAGACCCTATTTGATCTACAGCTCTTTCTCTTCCCCCACCTCTCTTACCTCTGTGATTCCCTTGTGCCTATCTCAGGTATTTTTGAACCCCATCTTTGTTTTGCCCTCACCACTTCCACTGGAAGGGTGTTCCAGGAATTCACCACTCTTTCAATGTAGTACTTCCTCACGTCTCTCCTGAATCTACTACCTTCCAGCTTCATAGCATGTCCGCTTGTTCTTGAGCACCTTTTTTCTTGAAAAATACTCCCTTCTTGCACCTTATTTACCCCAGTGAGGTATTAAAAAGGTTTATATCATATCCCCCCTCTCCCGTCTCTGTTCCAGGGTGTACATATTGAAGCCCTTTAGTCTCTCCTCTTAGGGGTTTTGATGCAAGCTCTGCACCATTTTAGTTGCCCTCCTCTGGACCACCTCCACTCTGTCTATGTCCTTTCAGAGATGTGGTCTCCAGAACTGGACACAGTACTCAAGGTGGGGTCTTACCAGTGATTTATACAGGGGCAGCACCACCTCCGTCTTTCTGCTGGTTATACCCTTTCCTATGCATCCCCAGCATCCCATTTGTCCTCCTGACTTCCCTATCACACTGCCTGGCCACTTTTAGGTCATCCGATACGATTACCCCCAGTTCTCTCTCCTGCCTTTTTGTTGTCAATACCACTCCACCCATTTTGTACTCTGTCCCTGGATTTCTGTGCCACAAATGCATTATTTTGCACTTTTTTGCATTAAAACCCAACTGCCATATCTTTGACCACTCCTCCACATTTTCAGGTCTCTGTTTATTCTTTCCACACACTCCCTGGAGTATCCACCCTGTTGCAGATCTTGGTGTCACCCACAAAAAGGCAGACCTTCCCTACCTGCTACCGCAGTATTTGCAAGATCTCCTTTGCCCCTACTGCCCCCTTCGTCCACTCCGCTCCACTGATGAGGGATTGCTGGAGATTCCCAGGGTCCACCTGACTATGTCTGGAGCTAGATCTTTTGCTTTTGTAGCACCGACCCTGTGGAATTCTCTACCTCGTCAGATCAGACAGTGCCCATCCGTTGAGGCCTTTAAATCTGCCTTAAAGACCTATCTTTTTAATGCTGCATTTTCTGAGGTTTAATTCCTGCTGATGTTTTCGTTTAACTGATTTTAAACATATGTTTTTATGTTAATTATGTTTTTTGTTATGTTTATGTACAATGCCATGGTCTCCTGGAATGGCGTTTTAGAAATAAAATTTGCTTTGCTTTGCTGCTGCTCTGCAATGTCCCCTATAAAGACACTAAAGAGGACCGGTCCTAGCACTAAACCCTGAGGTACCCTGCTGGTCACCCTCCCTTCCTCAGAGCAAACTCTATTTACTACTACCCTCTGCCTCCTATCCCCTAACCCATTTCTTACCCAGTTTACCACCTTATTACCCACTGCTAAGCTACCTAGCTTGCTTACTAGTCTCCTATGTGGAGGGTGTCGAAAGCCTTCCAGAAATCTAAGTAGGCCATGTCCACCACTCCTCCTTGACCTAATACCTTGGTCACTCAGTCAAATAAATCTATCAGATTTGTTTGGCATGACCCCCCCTCCACCCCCATGAATCCATGCTGTTTTGGATCATGTAGTTCATTGGATTCAAGATATCCAAATATGCTTTCTTTAGCAGTGTTTCCATTAATTTTCCCTCTACCGATATCAGGCTGACAGGCCAGTAATTGCTAGCCTCTTCCCTGCTACCGGATTTGTAAAGTGGGACTACATCTGCTCTCCTCCAGTCCTCTGGGATATCTCCAGTCTCCAGTAATCTGTTAAGCAGGACTGTCAGAGGTGCAGCCAGTACCACCCTGAGCTCCCTCAATGCCCTTGGATGCACACTGTCTGGCCCTATGGTTATGTCCACATTCTGGTTAGCGAGTTCCTTCAAGACTCTCTCCTCAGAAAAGGGACCAGTGTCCACTTTTAGCCCATCTCAGCTCCTGTTGTTTTTTTTGTGGTCCCTCCCCTTCCCCTTCCACTGTGAACATTGAGCAGAAGCATTTGTTTAAGATGTCTACATTTTTCCTTGTCACCCTCTGTACATCACCCCCTTTAACCTTACAATCCCTCCCTTTGTCTTCCTCTTTTCCCTTACATACCTAAAAAATGTCCTGTCCCCTTTTGATGCTGCCCTTGCTATTCTTTCTTCAGTATGAGTCTTTGCGCCCCGCACCACTTTCCCAGATTCTGTTTCCCCTGATAAAGCCTCTTGCTATTTTGAACTGTTTAAATGCTTGCTCCCTGACTTAAATTTCTGCCCAAGTTTTTTGCTTTTTTTGTTCTTTTACTCTCCCTTCCTGTTTTACTTTACCCAGCCCCTGCTAGCCATGGGGTCGCACTGCCGCTCCCGTAGCTATTACTATAGCTGCTCCTCCACCACTAGCCCCTCTCCCCTCTGTTTCTGCCAGGACCCTCCCTAAATCCTTTGTCCTCTTGTTCTGGTGCTGAAATCCCCTCACCACCACCTATTAATTGTGTGCTTCTGTCCCTCTCTCCTTAGGGGTCTTCCTCGCCTGTCTAGGACTCGAACTTCCACCCTCATTGAACCACACTTCCGTGGTTTGAATCCAGCCCAAAGAAGGCACAGTTGCCCGCCAGCTCCCCTCCAAGCTGAGCTACGGGAATCCAAATATTCAAATTTGGTGCCATTCCCTCCTGGGTGCTACTGATCTGCCTTAGCCAGCTGATTTTCAGATTCAGGAGACTCAGTCTGTGCAGACCAGTTTCTCTGCACTACTCTCAGTATTTATTTGTCCCGCCCACCCTTCCTGGCCCTGACCTCTATTAAATACACACTAGTTCCACCCTGTCTTCACCTCTCTTCCCCCTATTGGCCAGTCAATCATCTCTCAGACTGTACGCTCTCCTGTGCTCATTCCATCCTCCCCTCAACATTCCTTATTCTTACTACTAATTCGCACATTACTTAACCAGGCCACTAGAGGACTCCTACTACTCTAGCTCTCACTGTACATTCCCTATTGTCAAAAGCCTTTCTGTTATGTTTTCATCCCAGTTTCTTTACATTTATTATAGCTTTCAACAGACTATGCCCCCAACTACTCCCCATAAAACTAACTTACTTCTCCTTTACTCCACCCCTTCTGATTCTGTTACTCATCTTATCTGTTCCTGTATCTCAAGTTACCAAGCCTGAAAATCTGGCTGCTCCCTACACCCCTCTCTTCTATCTCTTACCCCTATCCTTGCAATTATACCGGCACCCCGTTTTGAACTCTGGTCCCATTTCCTTTACCTCCCCCCGACTACTATTCTCTCAGTGTCTAGCCACTTTGCTTCCCTCCACCTACTCATCACATACCCACCCAGCCCCCTCTCCCCCCAAATTTGTTCTCAAATCACGTCCTGCCACAAATGCCCCAGACTTCACTTCTTCATTACTGCCCTACTCCTCCTTGCCTCAGACAACATCCATCCTAACCCTGGCCCACTTGCCCCTAACTCCTCCTTTGGCACCTCCACCCCACATGTGCTTAACTCTCACATCCCTACAGTCCTCCCAAATGGACTGAAAATCATACATCTTAACATCTGCAGCCTAATATCAAAGACTGACCTTGTGCAGACAATGGTTGCATCATTTAACCCAGACATTCTAATTTTAACAGAAATGTGACTCAACGTCTAGATCCCTGACCACTCCATCTCTATCCTGTGCTACTCTATCTCCAGGCTGGACAGGGCCAGTAGAGGTGGTGGAGTCGCTATGTTTATCCTAGCCTCCCTTAAATACTCTACCATTTTCTCCGCTTCCCTCCCCTGCTGTCTATGAAGCCCTTGTCATTAGAATTGCCTTGCACTTCTCCATCCCGATCTTTATAACAGGGACTTAATGCCTGCAGGTTGCATATACTTATTACTTCAGGCTGCACTCTGCTTAAAATTAACTCCACTGCAATTCAGAGCAAACAAATTCCTTTACAATTCGGAGCACACAAATTCCTTTGGGCTGAACTGTGACTGTAATCTGCATCAGGCTTCCAATTTAATGTACAGTGTGTGCTGCCTGGTTTGACTCCCCGCCCGCCCACACCCTCCCACACTTAGCTGGTCTTGCATATATATATATATATATATATAATAGAGGAAAAACTCCATTTAATGCATTAGTTAAGTTTGTTCCACAGTGACAAAAGTGAGGAGATTAATTGTTAGGGTTGAAAACCCTGATCTCATACCCCCAACTGGCATTGGGGTGCGCATTGGGATTGTCAGCCCTAACTCTTACCCCATGACATGTGTAAAGCAGCAGAAGTATAGAGAATGGGTGAGAGTTAGGACCGATGATCCCAATGTGCACCCCAATGCCGGTTGGGGGTGGGGCGGGGTCCAAGGGAGTTTTCAACCCTAACACCGATTTCTCACTTTGTCGTTGTGGAACAACCCTAACTAATGCATTAAACGGAGTTTTTGCATCTAATTTCCTTCTTTGAGAATGATAACAGAAATAGTGAATGACGCAGCAGTGGGCCGCATTACACGTACGGGTAGGGAGCGCTGGGCCCTTCAGGCCCTGCGCTCCCACCACGTGATGTCTTGTGGCATAGTAACAGGAACAGCAATGCAAACAGAAGTGCTAACAGTGGCGCACAAGGTAATGCAAGCGCAAATGAGAACAGAAAGGGTAACGCACACGGTGGCGTAGACGGGAATGGTCTGCCACGTGATTTGTTGTCACATAGTAACATGGTGCCTGCAAACGGAAATGTCAATGGGCATGGTGACGCAAAGTGAAACAGAAAGAGAAACAGTACTGTAGACACAAATGGCAAAAAATAACAGAAACACAAGCGCAAATGAAAACGCAAAGGATAACGCACATGGTGGCGTAGACGTCAACGGTAAGTGAAACGGGTACAGAACCGCAAGCGTAAAGGGCATCGGTAACAGTAATGTAAGGGCACAGGCTGGTTTTCCCCAAAAGCTGCATAGAGACAGACAGTGAGTACAAAGAATGTATGCATAATAATGGGTATCGGAGCAGAAAATGAGGACTTGGAATACTAAATAGGTTATATCTCAGGAACTGTACGACGTAGAAAAAAAATTTAAAAGTCATATGATTTACGACTGTCCTGGCTAGTTTTATACTAAACCCCCATTAGGGGGCTAAGCATTTTTTCGACGAAAAGTCCGTATCTCACACCGGTTCCGAGATACGGGCCTTGAAAAGCGGCGATCGCCGTAATGTTATCCTATGGAAAAAAAAGAGAAGTTCGGAGTGCCATAACTTTGCCTCCCTGTAATATTTTTTCACCAAACCACTGAAAGGCATATCTGTGGGCTGTTGGCTGTCTTCCCTCCAAATTTCAGGAAAAAAGACCAAACCGTTATTTTGCAGCAGGGTGCCAAAGGATTCCTGTAATGCGTCGGGCGCCGTAATGTTATCCTATGGGAAAAATGGTCAACTTTGGAGTGCCATAACTTTGCCGCCGTTTAATATTTTTTCAATACAATACTGAAAGACACATCTGTGAGATGTCGGCTGCGTTTCCTCCAAGTTTCAGCCCAAAACTCCCAACCGTTCTTTTGCAGTGGAGTGGCAAAGAATTACTGTTATTTTGGGCATAATGTCGCAAAGTAGTGTCGCAATTTGCGAAAGCTTCCGCAAAAATTTGTGACACTTTCGTAAGTGCGACACTACTTTGTGAAAGTACTTTTTCCAGAAATCTGAAAAGCATATTTCTGGGGTGTTTTAACCCAAAATAAAGACATGGCTAGCATCCTCAGGGCCCGACTAGGTGAATACAAAAAGAATTAGGTTGCTAGAGGGTCTCAATTTTAAATGCCAAGCATTTTTCTGATCACTAACTGAAAACAAGATAGCGGATTTGCGTCAGTAACAGGGACATTTGCGACAGTAAAAAGTGCATTTGCGACACTGTTGAACTTTTTGTTAACTTTTCCCATTGACTTATAATGGGAAATTGTTTTTTGAATAACTTTTGAACCGTTTAATATTTTTCACGAAATCTTGAAGGCACATCGGGACCCTGCTGCACGCTTCCTGAAGATTTCGGGCAGGTCACGCAAACCGCGGCGACTCTGTAGGCCGACAGCAGAATTCCAGAAAAGCGTGAACGCACGCGTAAGCAGATCACGCTTAATAACTCCACAGTCAGATATCCGACCAGTACGAAACTTGGCAGATCCCAAGGCCTATGGTTCTTGATCATGTATTCCAAATTTCAGGTAAATCCGTCAAACAGTTGCAAAGTTATTAAGGTGCAAAATTTTGGGTTTAACATAGAAATGGCTCCTCAACTCTAACTATGGTAGCACTACCGTGCTACCATAATATATACATATATATAGAGAGAGAGTATCCTCTTGTGTGATTTTGAGGGTTTTTTTTTCAATCTGCTGGGTTTCTCATTTGCACGTTATTCTGTTTCTCCACTAGAGGTCGTCTGATCTCGTTGGGATCGCAAGCTTTCTCCCTGCCACAGTGCTCTGCCTACTTGTCCTCTACTATGGGGTTTTTATTCCTCATTGTCTCTTTCCCTCACTGGTCTATTTCTCTCCCTCTAAACTAACCCTTCCATTTCTACTCCCTCACCATGGATACCAGCTCTATATACCCCCTTCTGCCTTTACTAGGATTGTTTATTTTTTTGGGCTGTCATTACTGGGCCAACTGAGTATCCTTCTTCCCACTCTCTATATTCTCTTGACAACTTCTGCTACTCCAATCTACTGATGGACCCCACCCATAATCCGTCCCATCTAGCGGGGTTTAAACATAAATGCTTAGGAGTACTATTAAGGTATATCTTGCAGAAGTTCTCTAGCTCCCCGTGGTGAGCCTATGAAGCATGTTTGACTGCGTCAATCTGGATAATTACCCTATCCTTTGTCCTAGCAGGGGATATTGAGTCCAATCCTGGTCCTTCTATTGTTACTACTCCCATTCTGTCTCACCCCTTAAATTCCTTGCCCCAATCTTCCTGTTTCACATTCGCTCACCTAAATGTGAGGAGCCTTACTGCAAACCTCCCTGAGCTTGAGGCTTGGGTACACACCAATAACCCTGACATCCTTGCATTAACTGAAACATGGCTGAAACCAATCACTGCTGACTCCCTCTGTTCCATTCAGGGCTATAATTTGCTTTGGGTGGATCGCTCTAGCAATAAAAGAGGTGGGGGCGTGGCTCTGTACTTCAAGGCTCATTTCTTTTTTTTTTTTTTTCCATTTTATTCTTTTCTCCACCTGCCCTAGCTGCCGGCAGCCCGTTACTATCAGCCCGGTCACAAACCACTGAATTCCACCCCCATATCGGCCTCGGGCCCTCCGATACCCGTGGCTTACCCCCCACGGTGAGGCTGCGGCACTCTGGCTGCATGCCGCAGTCATCGGACTAGGTCGGAGGGCTGGTCTAGGGGGCTAATTGAAGCCGTGGCGAGCTTCATTTAGGGCTGCCGGCAGCTTTATCCATTTTCCTTTTTCGGGGGAGGCGGGGTCGTGCAATGACGCGAAGCGTCCTGCCCCGCCTCCAGTACGTGCCTGTGCTGGCAGCTGCGTGACTCCTGGCCTCCACCAGGGGTCATCCGAGCTCCGGACACCTCCCTCCTCCCCTGGGAGAAGGAGAGCAGTCCCTAGGACGCTCCATCCTTCTCCCCCCTGCCGGCCCTCCAGCGACCGAGACCGTTCCCGAACCCGGGTAGCCAGCGTCGCATGCGGAATCAACGCGCGCACGCGGGCCGCCTAAGGCTCATCTCAATGTGTCTCTATACAAGATACCTTCTGGCTAATTGTAAGGTTTTTCATTTCTCTCTATTGCTTGGGGTGCCAAAAACTTCATATTTTCTGCATTTATGTACCTCCTAGAAACTCCAGACTAGGTCTTGAAGAATTTATTGAATTTCTACCATTGGTGTCTGGTAAAAACGACATAATCTGCCTAGGAGATTTTAATCTTGACTGGAATGGGCCTAGTTCCTCTCTCTTATCTTCCATAACTAGCACGGTCAATCCCACTCAACTCATCCAGGCCCCCACTAAGATCTCCCGTCATGGCTCCTGTAACACCCTCATAGATTGGATCCTGACTAATAGGAAGGAGTAATTCCCATCTGCTGGAGTTCTTCCTGACACCATAAGTGATCACTGCCCAGTTTACTGCAGCTGGGATACCTCCCCTCCCTCCTACCCCTCTAAAGTTTTTTTCTTTTTCTAACCTCTCTAAGCTTAACCCTGCTGCAATCCTGGAAGACTTATACCTGGTTGACTGGTCCCTTCTCTACATTACCAATGATATCAACACAGCAGTTGAATATTTCAACGCTACCCTTCTCGCTCTTCAAAACCAGCACATTCTGGTCACCACACAGAGGGTAAAGTCACCAATTGGCTCAAGCGTCCCCTTCTCCATTTGCTGAAACATAGGGATAAACTCTGGTCAACATGGAAGTCCTCCTCTCTTCAAGCCGACTGTGAGGCTTACAGGTCCTTACGCAATACCTGTAAAAAGGAGATTTGTTTTGCCAAGAGCAGGTACTATCGGAACCTACTCAGTTCCTCTGCCTCTAACCCTAAACATTACAGGTCTCAAAATAAAGAACTTCTCGGGAATGATAAGTTTATTAATGACTTCCACTTCAATAACCCTCTCACCATAGCTAACGCTTTTAACTTCCTCTTCTTTTCTCTACCCACCACCACCACCACCACCACATCGCTCAGTACCCTGGCATCCACAACCCGATTTTACCATGCCGCAGCAACAGCATGCATGGAGACATCCCCAACAGCGACAGCCGCAGTGCCGACTGTCGGCATTGAGGTGTCGGGGATGCCTCCATGCATCCATCGAGGGCTGTGCCCCCCGAACCCACCTTGTGGGGGCTCTGCCCCAACACCTCGGTCTCTAGGATTCTAACTCCGAGTCGGAGTTGGACGAGGCCCGGGAGGGGAGAGGACACCGGCACGGCACTCCCAATCACCGCAGAGACCTCCACAGCGACTGGCGGGTTTTGCCCGATTCCTGTCGCTGTGGCGGTCTTTACGATGTTGGAGTCACTGTAGCAACGGTATACCCCACAAACTTGCTTGCCACGGCTCCCCCTGCTCTTGTACTATTACCTGTCACATGCAAAGAAATCTTCAAGCTACTGAGGTCACTTCCTACTAGCAGCAGCGCAGGTCCTGATGGTATTCATCCTGGGATTCTTAGACAGTTTAACTCTTGTCTGGCTGCGCCTGTAACCCGGCTTTTCAACCTCTCAGTCTGCTCTGCCTCAGTCTCTTCAGTCTGGAAATCAGCCAGAACTATACTGGTTTTTAAGAAAGGTGATGTCAAAATCCTGTCGAACTACCGTCATATTTCTCTCCTGCCCACACTCAGTAAGTTGCTTGAAAAACTAGTTCACCAGCAGGTTTCTGCACACCATCTCAATTTTAACCTTGAATTCCCACTACAACATGGATTTAGGGCAGGGCATAGCAATACTACTGCTCTGACCCAGTTTACAAGCGATGTTAAATGCAGCATGGACAAGGGCTTACTTACTGGAGCTGTTTTCATTGACCTCTCTAAAGTGTTTGACACGGTACATCACTCCCTATTACTGGCTAAGCTGCAATCTCTTGGTGCCTCCGACTCTACCCTATCTTGGTTTGTCAGCTACCTAGAAAATCATTCTCAGGCTGTCTCTTTCTGCAAAGTTCTCTTTTCCCCTGCCCCTATCACCTGTGGAGTTCCACAGGGTTCTATTCTTGGTCCCCTACTTTTCTCTCTCTTTTCCTTAATGACATCCCTAGTCCTTCTCCTCACAACAGTATGATCATGTACGCTGATGACCTGGTGCTTTACTTTGCCTCCAAGTCTATTGTCAACATCAATCAGCATCTTTCACTTGACTTCCAGACCCTCCAATCCTGGTTCTCTGCAAACTATCAAATTCTAAACATAGCTAAGACCCAGGCCATGCCCTTTGGGTCCTTCAGAAAGGTGCCCTCTGAGTCTCCTAAACTTCTGGTCTGCTGCTGTGATGGGACTGCTGTATCTAACGCCTTATTCTTCAAATATCTAGGGGTTACACTCGACCCAGTACTCGACTTTGCTGTTCACATAAATGAGGTGTGTCGCTCTCAGCTAACTCCAAGATTGGGGCGGCATACAGAGTTCGGCACTCACTCACCGCGGCTGCTAGGATCTCCATAGTGAGAGGTGTGTTACTTCCACAACTTCAATATGCCCTCCCTGTACTCTCTCATGCCAGTGCAGGGGTCCTTCACAAGTGGGACACCTCCTATAACAATATCTGTAGATTCACCTTATCTGCTCCCTGCCTTACCCATCACTGCCTACTCTACTCGGCATTAAACTGGCTGTAGTCCAATGCCCTCTGTGCTTACGCCTTAGGTTGTTTCGTTACTCCCTAACCAGAACCCTTCGATCTGCCACTCTGGGAGACATGCTTACCCCTGTCTCTCACTCCCGCCCCTTAGGTCCTCCTCCTCCCCCTTGCTCTCTGTGTAGCCCTGCTCCTCTAAAATGGGTGAGCAAGCCTTTTCCTATTTTGCTCTTAGGTTTTGGAGTTCTCTCCCCCTCCATGTAAAAAACGCCTCATCTCACCTTACTTTTAAGCATGCTCTGTTTTCACACCTCAATGCTCTTGGTAACTGTGACTGCACTTGACTTCTGCGTAGCTGCTACTGATGTTCTCCATCTGTGTTCCGTGCCAATTTCTGTATGCCTAACTGTGTATATTGTCAACTGTCATCTCTCCTTGATGCCATCATTGACTTGTTTAACTGGTTATTAAGCTACAATTGTATTACTACTCTAACTTGTACTATTTTTGCTGGTATCCTGTCCAGTATGAATTTTCAGTTGCTTCTACTGTTGATGAATTATGTACTGACTGTTTATCTTCACTATGTACAAATTGTTGTTCACTGCTGTTTTTCTTCTTGTACTCTCCCAGGTCATGCCTGAAAATAGGCAGGATTGTTGCCTTTTACACTTACCCGGTTACCAAAAGCTAATAAATAAATTGTTGCCCTGGTGTCCAGCCCACTGTTCCATCAGACCTTATAACCTCCATAACATCCCTCTCTATGGTACTGCACCCAAGTCCTCCCTGTCCAGATTGGACATTCTCTTTAACTCATTCAGTCGCTTCTCTCTTTATGTCCCCTCTCAGACTCATCACTCTGATCTCTATCACGCCCTGTCTTTTCCCCCGCTCACACGCGGACACCTCTCCTATTGTGCCAAATTCACCTCTAAATTTTTGCTCGGTGAACTCCCTCCCTACCTCACTGCATCCCTCTCTACCCCTCCCCCTTCCTCAGAACTATGGACACTCGTACTCTGGCTGTCCCACGGCGCTCCACAATCATCGGTCAGTCTGGTTTCTCCCACTGTTTCCCCAAAGTCTGGAACTTCCTCCCCACTCAAATATGCCACTCCTCCTCCTCCTATTCCCTCGGATCTGCCCTACACGACTACCTCTCCCCTAGCTGCCCCTGCTATAATCCTCCTTGACCTCCTCCCAAAGCTCTGCTCTGGATTATTCCACCCCAAATCTCGCACTCCTATAATTTTATCCCCCTTGCCTTTCCTCCCTTTCTACTTTTAACCTTCTCTCCACTCCCTCCCCTCCTGCCCCCCCATACCCCCTATCAATCTTCTCTCCCCCTCCTCTTTCTTAGCCTCCTCTGCCCGTTAGCAGGGTTCTCAGCATCCTGCAGAAGTCCATCCTGGGAAATGCCTCCCTTGCAATCCCATTCCTCCCCTTCCCCATCCTCCATCTCACGCCTCAGTATCAACTCCCTACCAACCTCCTGTCCTCCCACCTATCTAAGCCTTCTCTCCAACACCTCTGTCTTTGCCTTGTTTCTGCCCCCTGGCAGGGTTCACAGCATCCTGAAAGGGACCGTTCTTGGCATGCTCTCCTCTAACCTTGTCTTGTTTCTTCCCTGGCAGGGTTCACTGCATCCTGAAGGGGTCTGCTCTTGGCATGTTATCCCCTAACTTCACCTTGTTTCTGCCCCTGGCAGGGTTCACAGCATCCTGAAGGGGTCCATTCTTGACATGCTTCCCTCCTACCTTTCCTCTCCCCTTCTCCCCCCCTTTCGCCAACCCCCTCTTCTCTCTTCCTCCACTGCACTCTTCTGCTTAAACCAGCTAACCCCCAAACCTAATCGCACTTGACTTCTAACTTTAATATTAACTTGCACTTCTGTTGAACTGTAGCGTGAATTAGTTGGGTGTGGGGGGGGGGAGAACTGTAGCTCATTGTACTATTGTGCTGCTGCCACTAGCCCACCTAGCCTTATCTGTTTGCACTCTATTTTGCACTGCCTGTTTGCTCCTCCCTCTTGTTTTTTGCTTGAATGGCACTATATAATCATGCTGTACTAGATTCTCAATTGTATGCTACTCTATTGTGTTTCTGAATCACTCAGTGTTTTATCCCCACGTAACCCTCACCCCCCCGCCTCCGGTCGCACTGTGAGACAGGCTACTTGTAGTTCAGTGTACCCTCCTGGTGAAACATTTCAATAAATAAATTAAAAAATAAATAAGATACTCCTCATGATCCTTCTTCCTCTGCATCTCCTTCCATCTTCTAAAAGCAACTCTTTTTGCTTTTACTTTTTCTGCCACTTCTTTCAAGAACCATAGCGGCCACCAATTTCTCTTGCTCTTGTTCACTTGCTTGATGCTGAGGTGTGCTGCCTTCATTATTCCCTTTTTCAGTCTGGCTCACTGCTCCCCCAACCCCAGGACCCCCCACCAGGTCATCCCTGAGGCATTCACCCATTTTTATAAAATCTGCTCTTCTGAAGTTCAGGACCCTCGACCATGTGTAGTTCAGTTCCGCAGTCATCCTTATGCTGAACCAGACTGTACTGTGATCATTGATCCTCAGGTGACTTCCCACCCTAATATCCTGCAAGGATTCTAGGAAGTCTCTGCTTCCAGCTGATGCTGCAGTTCGGAGTCTCCAATCTACAGCTGGCAGACTGAAGTCTCCCACCAGCAGTACCTCCCCCTTTTCAGCCATTTTGCCAATTGCTTCCAACAGTACTGTATTCAGCTCCACCCCCTGTGCTGGAGGTATGTAGATCACACCTGTGCAAATAGCAGCTCTATTCCCCGACTTGAGGATGACCCACAGCACCTCTGCCCCCCCCCCCAAATTCCCTGTATCTCTATCGCCTTTATGCTTTCCTACACACAAAGCACCAAACCTCCTCCTTTCCTTCCCACCCTGTCTTTCCTGAACAGATTGTAGCCTGGTATGGCCATGTCCCAGTCATGGTTGTCAGTGCACCATGACTCGATAATGGCCATGATGTCTGGCCCAGTCTCTGCCATGATGGTTCCTAGGTCCAGAATCTTGTTTCCTAGCTTTCTAGCATTAGCACACATGGCCTTCCAGATTTTATCACTTTGTTTGTTGCCCCCCCCCTTTTTACCTTCTCCTTTCCCTCACCCTTTTGAATGCTTCCCCCTTCCCATTTCTTTTATTTTGGTACTTGCATTAACTTGCACCCTGGGGATCCCTCTTCCACCGGGGTCTCCCAACTCTCTGCATTAGCCTGTGGGGGTGGGGACCAGTCACTGTCTCCAACAATGAGGGTTCAGGTTGCCCAGTAATCTGTATCTTTAAATGTTTGGGTCATCCACCAAAAAGCCAATCCATAAACAAGAAGTACAGTATGTTGGGATGAACTCCACTCAAAATGCAAATTCTTCAAGCAAATGCTTTTTTATTTCTCAAATCCACACTACATAACCAAAGCGACACGTTTCGTAGCTGACACCACTTTATCAGGCCCATACAGTGTTGGATCTCTATATAGTAACCACTTCTACTATTATAATCTGCCTCTTTTCTGTCTTCAATTAGAATAAGGCTGCATTGGACTCTGTAATTCAGTCCCTTCTGACTAGTTTATGTTCTGAAAGTTTTACTTTCTTCTGTTTTAAGCTCTGCTTTATTACATTTTCACAGTGATCTTAGGTCTCTTAGCTGTACACAGAAAACTGTAGTCCATCAGCAAGCAGCTGTCTCTCGAGGTCTAGGAGCCCCTGGGGTCTCCTAACTCTCTGCGTCAGCCTATGGGGGCAGGGACCAGTTACCATCTCCCTGATTTCTTCAGTCACACCCTTCAGCTAGTTTAAATGTTCACGGAAGTAACATTTAAACCATCCACTGAAGACTGTGGTTCCCCTCACGGATGGATGTAGGCCATCGCCCCTCTATAGGCCCTTATCCTCCCAGGTGGGCCCCAGTACCCAATGTAGCTGTACGCCTCCTCTCTGCACCATTCCCTCAATCAAGAGTTGAAGGATGTGGTGGGGAGATCCCTCTCCTTCCCCCTCAGGCTAGGCATTATTGCAAGTGAAACTGACAGTGTTTATCTATGAAATCTATCATGCTAGATAGATCATCTGTCATGCTAAGGAGCAGAACGCCACATTTTGTGACATTTAGCTGGAGGAAACTGTAAATCATGTATCAATAAGGGAGATGTGCAGGAAGGTGAAGCACAAGGTGTTGCTGCTCTTGAATGAGAAGAATGAGATGCAGAGCTGGTTATTTGTATACAAAGTGGCAAACAAGAAAACATTAAGAAATCATATGACCAAGGGATTGAATGCAGATCCCTAGGGAACACCATAGAAAAAGTGTTTAACTCACGTAACTGTAGTTAACTTCATAAAGTCTCAGTGTTCTTTTTGGGGGGTGAGGGGACAGGAAGTAAAAGAACTTAATAAACTCCAATTAAAAATGCCTATGTCACCTCGGTTGTTAAGATACAGAGTAAATGACACACCTCGCACCATGCAGCGACCTGAGGTTTGGGGCTGACTGGGCCACCAGGGGGCAGAAGCGGGGGAACAGACAAGGAGCCATACTGATCAGCTGAAAGGCAGCTCTCCTGTCTAGGGAGGGACGTAGGGTTTCCCTGGCCCTTGGCTGCCACCCGGTGGAGGCTAGGCGGCAGCGCCAAGTCAAGGGGCCATGCAGTGCATGCATGTCTCCACGCACATGCGTAACTGGGATCTGGGGTCCCAGGAATTAGGAGAGAAAAACAGAAAAAAACTGTCTCCCCATTGTCAGGCAGGCGAGGTGGCAGCAGGGGAGCAAAAGGAGGATAGAAAAAAAAGATAGAGAGCAGGTGCAGTTCATTATCATATTAAAATTCCACCTCTTGCTGTAGGCTGTTTGAATTTTTAATGCTATTTAATTATGACTTTATTTAAGAAGATTCAGGAAAAACAACAGTTTAGAATACCTCAACAGTGAACTGCAAAACCATAATTTAACATATATCAGAGGTGCTTCCATTGCATCGCTCACTTTTGAGGCCCCACCTGGAGTACTGCGTCATGGTCTTGATGCTGCACCTCCACAAGGATATTGAAAGGGTGGGGTTGGTACAGAGGAGGCCAACCAAAATTTTGAGGGGGTTGCAGGAGAAGCCATCTGAGGAAAGGCTGCAGAAATGCAACACATGCACCCTGCAAGAGAGGCGAGAGAGAGGCGACATGACTGAAACCTACAAGTACCTCACTGCAGTGAACAAGGTGCAAGTGGAAGGTCTATTTCAGAGAAAAGATGGCACTAGAACAAGAGGGCAGGCAACGAAGTTTGGGAGAAAGTTTAGGAGAGGGATACAGAAATAACTCTTCATGGAAAGGGTGGTGGATGACTAGCACAGCCTGTCAGAGGAGACAGTGGAGGCAAAGACTGTAGGAACTTCAAGCGTGCATGGGATAGTCATAGGAGCATATCAGGCAGAGGAACAGGGGGAGGGAGTGACACCTATGACCAGCTAGAGTCAGCAGCGACAGAACAAGCGGGGGCAAGGGGTAAACTGGATAGGCCTAAAGGTCCTTGTCTGCCAACAATCTATTTTTTTGTTTCTATTATATTAACTTTATATTGTTATGCTTACATGCAGGTGGAATTAATTAGTTTGGAACTGGTGCATTAGAATCAGTCTTTATGTGCTTTTGGTATTAAGCTGCAGCACACATTGAGCCTGTTATAAGCTAATTCAATTACATCTACAGTAAATAGGTGTGACATGTATCTGAGCATGCACTGAAGGGCTCAAATGTTCTATTTGGTATACTGAGCAAACCAACATTGTGGGTAGAATACTTATTTCTGGCACCTGTTCTTCCACTTTAAATACCAGATTTAAAATAAAAAAAAAAAGAAACATTTCTGCAATAGTTGTATAAGCACATTAAAACTGCATTTACTGTAACTTCACCTGGTATAGGTATACCAGATTTTTGGACAGCATAGGGAAACTAGAATTTTTGTATTCCATTTCAAACACCAAATATGTAATGTGAAAGAAATAATACAACCTAAACGGTTAAATGACATTACTTTTTTCTAATTGCAATTTGTATTTCAATTTTTTAGCAGAGGCTAATATTGCTACACTGACTAATTACCATCTCAGTTGTTTCTGGCTGCAGGGTATGCAGTCAGAGAAAGAAAGTGACCGCTGAAACATGAGGCTGCCAAGGGAGCCTGACAGCTCAATCAGCAGAGCACTGGGATGGTATTCCAGGTGCCTGGGGTCAATTCCCAGTTACATCACAGTGGTAGGATTCATACTAGGAAGGTAAGGAGATAGAAGATATGATGCCCATGATTGCTCCTGAACTCACTCCTGGTAGTAACTTATTTTATTACCTGATAGAATCTGTTTGACAATGTTATTCTTAAATTCAGGTCTTGATTTACTTGCAACAGTCCCCTCTGGGAGAAAATTCCAAGGGTTAGGAAGGGAAAGGGGAAAGCAAACATTGTTTAACCAGGAGTAAAACACTCAGCCGAAGCTTGTTTCCAGATGTGACCTGGGAGCACAAGGAAGTTAAGTGACTTGCTCAGGATCACACATTGCACCTAGGCAGCTGTGGGATTCAAACCCAGGTCTCCAGCCAAGGGTTGGCTACCCTAGTTGTATAAAAATATTTTCTACTTTTTTTTTATTTACACTTTTCTTCCACCTCCGCAGAGCTGGCAGGTGGCTCCGGCCCTACTTAGTAGGGCTCGTCCTCCGAGTCTGGCATCCCCGATCCAGCCTTACTTCATAGTTCCCCCACGGATTACCCCCCATGGCGGGGCCGAATTGAGGAGGGTTGACTTTCTCCTCACCCTGGAGCACAATCCAGAATCAGGTACATCCAGGCCATCATAGAACCTGCCAGCTCCAGGTTTCCACTGCCTTTTTCTCCGTGTTCCGACGAATGTGCAATGGGCAGAGCAGGTGAGCTCTACTTTCCCAGAGACAGCCCTGGACGTGGGATCCCTCTCCATTTTGCTGGCGTGCATGTGCTAGCACCCAGCTGCTGCTGGGTGTCAGGGAAGCACTGCACCAGGAAGGAGAGCTGTCTGTGGATGCTCAATCCTTCCTCTCCCCGCTGGCCCCTCAGCAACCCGAGTCCATTCCTGACCCCGGATCACTGGCATGGCATAAGGTGTGGCGTCCAAGTGCCTCAACCCTCAGCACCACTGGGCCGACTAATATTTTCTATTTTTCTGTATGAATTTCCTTTAATTTATAATGGATGTCCTCTGTTTTCTTTACTGTTGCATTTAAACAAGATCCCTAATTCAGTTAGTAGGTAAGGATCTTACATAACATGGTACAAAAACAGAAGGTCTCCGCGTATTTGTCTTGTTTCAAGGGGCATTACAGTTAACAACTGCAATCCTTTAATGTAATCTTTGCCATCTTGGTCTTTTACTGATATAGTTAAATCTTCCCTGTACCCTTTCCAATCTTTCTCTATCACTTTTTTTGTAAGGATACCAAAGCTGGGATGCGAACTCCATATGCGGTCTAATATAAGACCTACAGAGTGGGATTGGGACGTTTTGGTCTCTAGACAAAATATTTCTCTTTATAGCCCCAATGACTTTGTTTGTTTTAGCTACTGTGGCACTTGTTTGATATGAAGTGCCCAGGTCACTGGAAACTTGAATTCCTAAATCTTTTTTCTATATTGGTTGGCTCTAATGGGACCTCACACAACGTATAAGTGTGTTGTGGATTATTTTTGCCAAGGTGCATTTGTCTGCGTTATATTTAATTCCCCACTGGGTCACCCATGTGGATACTAGGTCTAGATCTTTTTGCAGATATTCAGTGTCAGCCAAGGTTTTGCATGGACCTTACAATTTGGTATCATCTGCATACTTAGTTACCTAGCATGTTGGTTTTGCAGTTAAATCAAAAACAAATGCCTGAAACAGGATAGGTCCCAGGACAGAACCCTGTGGGACACCGATAGTAGTCCTCCCCATCTCAGAAGTGTATCTGTTAATGACCACCCTCTAACACCTTTCTTGGAGCTATTCACTAATCCAGTTTATTAGGAGGTTGTTCATCTTTGCCATTTCAATTTTTTTTTTATAATGACCCAATGTGGCACTAAGTCAAAAGCTTTACTAAAGTCAAGGTACACAACATCACAGGGTATGTTGTTACCTAGTGAATGACTTATCTTCTCCTGAAAAACATAACAGGTTTGTAGTGCAGATTCTGCTCTTTTTAAAACCATGTTGATTAGAATCTAAATCACCAAATGTGGATACTAGCTTGTCTTTTATAATAGACAAAGAACCTCTGTGCGCAAGCACTGAGGCAATGGTTACCCCAAAGGGCATTTGGCTGGGAAGCCAAGTTTCAAAGAAATACAAAATCACACATGCCCCCACAATGCAAAGCATCATGGGCTGCATATGCAAATCACCACAGAATATTACACTGGTTCAACCTTAAGCAGAAATGGTCTTTTATAATACTTTCTAGTATCTTACATTTGACACATCAAGCTGATTGGTCTATAGTAACCAACATCTTCCTTGTTACTCTTTCTGTGGATGGGGACCATGTGTGCTATTTTCCACTCAATAGGAATCTTACCAGTGTTAAAGGATTCTTCAAATAATATTTTTAGTTGATTAACTAGGGAATCTGACATGATCCGTAGGATATAAACTGAGACTGTTACTGGGCCAGGAGAGGAGTTGGTTTTGAGATTAATTATTTTGGTTTTGATGTTTTCTTCTGAAATTTTAATCCTGTCACACTCACAAACACCAAATTTTGTATTTATTTATTTAGTTTTTGTTGACCGGGTAAGTGCACTAGACAAATTCTGCCTATTTTTCAGGCACAACCCAGGGGAAGGGGATACAGATGAAAGCCAACTGACCTTGAACCAGATTAAGCTGTTGGTGGTATTTTTAGTGAATGGGGGAATCATTTAGTGAAATTTATTTATCGGATGATCTTTTTGTCCATATACTCCACAAAAATAGTTACTAAAACTGGTTGCCATTTCAGAGTTAGTGTTCACTGATTCTCCATTATGTGCTATACAGGTTCAACATTAGTTTGTGTGTTTTTTTTTAAGAATTTATGTAAGCATAAAAAGCTTTGTAATTTTTTTTTTTTTTTGCGTTTCTTGCTAGATTGTATTCAGCTTCTTTTTTGGCTCTTCTTATCACTTTTTTTTACAATGTTTTTGGGTGTTATATAACCTATCCAAAGCAGCCTTATCATTTGTTACCAGATAACATTTACAAAGTCTATTCTTCTTATTAATTCATTTTTTGATAGTTTTATTTAACCATTTTATTTTTTTTTATGTAATATTTGATCTTACTTCGAGAGGGTTCCTGCAGTAGGTCTTCACATATAGGACTGCGCCCATTGGCGTCAGATCCGAACGGCAAACTTGTAGATGGCAATCATCAGCGGGGACCGCTCCCGATGTCAGGTGATGTGACATCAGCCTGACTATAAAAGGGGCGGTCCCGCTCCCGCTCTCCAGTTCTTTCCTGCCGTTGTCTCAGTACGTTCGGCACGTGATAAAACAGTGATCAAACATCTGCATTTTTTTTTTGCAGTTTTCTTCGCCTCATAGTAAATTTTCTCTTCAAGTTACACTACCATTTGATGTCTTCTAGACAGAAGAGGACGTGCTCAAAGTGAGGCACCCAAATCCTGCATGGGGACGACCATTCCCGCTGTCTTCTCTGCCTTGGTTCCAAGCACAACACCGAGGAGTGCTCTATCTGCCAGGCCTTCAACCAGGCAACTTGAACAAGGTGCAAGCGGACCCTCGAGGCCCACCTCCTGACCTGATGACTGGCGTAGATGGAAAAGGAGCTCCAGGAACTGAGGGATAGGTCATCGTTGCCAGCCCCCAAAAAGAAGAAAAGCAAGGAGCAGCGTCGGGACCGGAGTCCGTCACCATGCGGGAGGCCTTCCACAACCGTGAGTACTTCTGCTAGTGCCCCGTCTACTTCTTTGGGCTGGGCACCTTCTCCCCCTCCTGCCACGGTAAGCAGGCAGCCAGGGGTAGCCTCTCTTGAGGTCTCAGTTAAGTCACCTTGCCTAGCCGATAAAGACACCCCTCGACTCCATCGAAAGGCGCACGACTCCAGACAATCAGCCTAGCAGTGGTTTCCGGGCCACCACTAGCCCGCTGTGGTCCATTCAGTCGGACGACGGCTCCTCTGTCGCTCACCCAGACCTCTCCACTCTCCTGTCGGGCTCCAGTTTGGCCTCCAATGCTGGACAGAAGTGAGCAGCACAGCGACCCTTTGTCCAACCAGGCCATTCATCCCAGGGACTCGCCACCCGATCCTCTGATTTTTCTTCCAGCAGGATCACATTCAGATGTCCCCCCCTTGCCAGGCCTACCGCCATCCCCGGACAGGAGTTCATCGCCGGACAGGGATCCTTCCATGAAGCCTCCTCCCTCAGGACCTTCGAGGCCCTCCTGGATCCCGTGCCTCCTAGTGGTGCCATGGCACTTCCCCCGGCAGGACCAGATCCTTCTGGCGGGTTTCCGGGTCCAGAACCCATTGTCCTGCCTCCGAGCAGCCCACCGTCGGCTCCACAGTATCCAACGCCGGGCCATGTGCCCCCGACACTGGGATACCTGACGCCGGGATACCCAAAGCTGGGATATCCGACACCGGGGTACCTTTGGTGCTCTTTTATCCTCAAACTTTGCCAGGTTTCCACTACCCATCTTGGCAGTACCCTCAGTACCCAGGCTACCCTAAGTTCCAGCCTCTTCCTCTGCCACCTCCAGCGCCAGGCCGTGAGTCGGCCCCCAATTGTGGCAGGAGGCCAGAACTCAGCTATTATCGGAGCTTAGGCAGTCTGAGGGGGATGTTCCTCTACCCAGTGCCCCCCCTCCACTGCATCCTTCTGGCACAGCCTCGGGTTCTTTAGCTGTGGGATCTGCTGGGGTTGATCCTCCCATCCCCAGCAGCTCCGAGCCCTCCGACACGGAGTCTGACTCCGAACCTTCGGACCCCAGATCTCCCGTTGAGGTCCCTCCTAAGGAGTCCCCCAAGTCTCCCCCAGAGGACCCTTCCTTCGGGGATCTCTTACCTTCAATACAGTCAGCTGAAGGCTGGCCTTCAAAAGAGGTGGATCCACAATGAAAAAGATTGGCGGAGCACCTGGATCTTACTACATCTGATCCTATCCCCATCCCCCCATGGATGGGACCCCATGAGGACTTGAAGACCACGATCTGGCAACAGCTGTCCTCCATACCAGCGGTCTCCAGAAAGGCAGACCTCACTTCTTATCCCCCGGAAGGGATTCAGCATCTCACCACCTATCCAATGGCTGACTCCATAGTAATCTCTGCCACTCACGACCGGTCAGCCCAACCGAAACACCTGAGTTCCTCACCTCCGGACAAGGACTCTTGTCAGTTAGACCAGTTCCGATGAAAGATCTACTTTTCTTCCACTTGTGCTATTCGATCCCTCAACTATGTCTCGCACATGGTTGCTTTCCAAAAAGCTTCACTTTCAGAGCTGGAAAGAGACCTCCTTGAGGTTCAGGATGAAAACCTTAGGAAGAAGCTCCTGGACAAGGTCAGGATGGGTAAGTCCTTGTGTCATCATGAGCTCCAAGCAACGTATGACTTGGTGGACTCAGTGGATACAGCGGCAGCCACAGGGATCTGTCTCCGCCGGCTCTCCCGGCTCCGGATAGCAGGCCTGGCACAGGATGTACAGTCTTCCCTTTTGGACGCCCCTTTTAGGGCTTCCGTCCTCTTTGGCAGCAATGCCAAAGATATTATCACAGGACTGCAAGAGAGTGGATGTTCCTTAACAGACGTACGCTCTATGTACAGGACGGGTCAGAAAAAGCAGCCCTTTCACCACCAAAGAAGGTGGAATAGGAACCAGGCTAAGCATCAGGGAAAAAGACACGCCCCTGGCTCAGGGGCTTAAACCCCACAGGCCAAGTTCCCCAAACCCGCTTCTGGGGCTAAAGCTCCCCTCCCCTCAGCATTCTGACTCCTTTCCCCTCCTTCCGCTCCCTCCCTTAAGTCAGGAGGAACTGGTCAGAGGGAGGTTTGGCCTTCACCTGGAGGGATGGAGGTTCATCACCACAGAGTCTTGGGTGCTTCAGCTCATCCAGCGGGGTCACTCAATCGAGTTCCTCGAGATTCCAACCCCTCTGCTGCCAGGATGGTCTTTCTATCCACGGGGTCAGGTCCCCTTTGTCTCTCAAGAGATCCAGGCACTTCTTCTACAGAAGACCATAGAACCCATCCCTCCAAACCAAATAGGAAGGGGATTTTACTCCCACTTCTTCCTAGTCCCAAAGAAAACAGGTGACCTGAGACCGATCCTGGACCTCATGACACTAAACATCTTCGTCGAGTACAAGAAGTTTCGTATGTTGACTCTTCCAGAGCTTCTCCCCCTGCTCCATCCAAACTCCTGGTTGTGCTCCTTGGATATGCAGGATGCCTACCTGCACATCCCTATCCTCCCAGCCCACCGCTGCTTTCTCCATTTTGTTTTTATGGAGAACCACTTCCAGTTTCGGGCACTCCCATTTGGCCTTTCTTCAGCCCCTTGGGTGTTCATGAAATATCTAGCGGTGGTGGTGGTATTCCTACGTTGCCAGGGCATTTATGTCTTCCCGTACCTGGATGACTGGCTCCTCGCAGCACCCTCTCCTACCAGTCTGAAAGAGTCCCTCTCTTTCACTCTGAACTTGTTCTTACTTCTGGATATCACGGTCAATTTCCCCAAGTCCCTGCTAGTACCATCTCAACGACTCCAGTTCATTGGAGCCGTACTAGATACAGTTCAGAGCAAGGCATTTCTGCCATCGGATCAAGCCAAGACTTTAGTTGCTCAGGCTGCTCTTGTGGCCCATGCCCGATGGATCCCAGCACATGCCGTGCTCCGTCTTTTGGGATTGATGGCAGCGGCCATTTCAACAGTGCCCCTGGCCAGACTTCACATGAGGGTCACCCAATGGTCTCTCCGAGTCCAATGGGATCAGAGGACGGACGACATGAACCAAAAGGTCATGATATCCAGCAGCCTACAGAGAGATCTTCGCTGGTGGCAGGATCTCTCCAACCTTTCACGGGGAACACCTTTTCATTCCCCTGTCCCAACCCAAATCCTCACCATGGATGCCTCAGACTTGGGCTGGGAAGACCATCTGGGGGTACACAAGACACAGGGGTCTTGGTCCGACCAACAGCTTATGCTCCACATAAATGTTCTGGAGACCAGGGCAGTTCTCTGTGCTCTCCAGGCATTCCAGTCTCTCCTGGTTCCGGGATCACTTCTGGTCCATATGGACAACATGTCCACTATCTGGTACATCAACAAACAGGGAGGAACCTGGTTGTACCCTCTCTGCAGAGAAGCAATGAGGGTCTGGTACTGGGCGTTCCCTTCCAGCACAGTCTTTTCTTGACAGCAGTCAACGTCCCAGGCATAAGCAATGTTCTGGCGGACAGTCTCAGTTGATCAGTGGCCAAGGCTCATGAGTGGGAGCTAAAGTCAGTGGTGGTCAAAGAACTCTTTCTTCGATGGGGTCGACCAGAGATAGATCTGTTTGCCTTCCCATTCAACGCAAAACTACCCAACTTTTGCTCGCTCGTTCCCGGGCATGGTGCTTTTGGGCGAGACACACCGTCTCTCTCTTGGAGAGGGAGGTTTCTCTATGCCTTTCCTCCGTTTCCTCTCATTCTGAAGGTTCTGGCGAAACTTCAGCAGGAAGCAGCTCATGTGATCCTTATCGCTCCTCTCTGGCCACACCAGATTTGGTATCCCCTTTTGCAACAACTGGCACTGGAACCTCCAGTCCCTTTGCCGCATTCCCACGACCTTCTGACACAGGAGCAGGGTACCCTGGTGCACCCAACCGAGCCTCCAGTCTCTCCACCTTCATGCATGGCACCTGTGGACATAGCAGTTTCCCCCTGTGGGGTCTCCTCACAGGTTGCACATATCTTAGTAGAAGCCAGAAAACCCTCTACTAGATCCACTTACGCCATGAAGTGGAAACAATTTTCGATCTGGGCCCAAGCAAGGTGCTGGGACCCATTTTCGTGCTCGGCGGCCCAGGTATTAAAGAGTACCTCACACATTTATCTGAGATGGACCTTAGCTACTCTTCCATTAAGGTCCCTCTCTCTGCGGTGTCGGCCTACCACCTCCCGGTGGAGGGCAAAACCTTGGCTCAGTTGGAGGTTGCCAAAACCTTTCTGAAGGGCATCCTTCACTTAAAACCTCCGATCCAGAATCCCTGTCCCCCCTGGGACCTGAATTTCATGCTCAAGAAACTGACTTCTCCCCCGTTTGAACCAGCTTCTACTTGTGGCTTACGCTTCCCCTCCTGGAAGACTTTATTTTTAGTCGCAGTGACTTCCACCAGAAGGGCCTCTGAGCTCCAGGCTTTTGTCTGTAAGGAACCCTATTTAATTTTTCATAGGGACAGAGCAGTCCTTTGGACTAACCCTTCCTTTCTCCCCAAAGTGGTCTCAGAAACCACTCTGAATCAGAGCATGGAATTACCAGTATACTATCCCCAGCATTCCAATAGGGGGAATACCTTCTGCACACCTTGGATGTGCACCGGATTCTGAGGTACTACACGAACTGGACTAAAGAGGTTTGTAAATCTAACCAACTCTTTGTAGCCTTTGCTCCCCAGTGCCAGGGCAAGGCTATCTCTAGACAAACCATCTTTTGATGGTTAGCCAACTGCATCCACTTTTCTTACACTTAATATGGGAAGTCCCTTCCGGGGGCAGTCAAAGGTCACTCCACCTGCAGCGTGGCTACCTCTACTGCCTTTTTCAGGAATGTGTCTACTGCAGAGATCTGTGCAGTGGCCATGTGGTAGTCTGTTCACACCTGCACTCAGCGTTA
The DNA here is from genome assembly GCA_016271365.2 of Neoceratodus forsteri. Classification (NCBI taxonomy): domain Eukaryota; kingdom Metazoa; phylum Chordata; order Ceratodontiformes; family Ceratodontidae; genus Neoceratodus; species Neoceratodus forsteri. Next base: position 1,871,753,577 of record CM057456.1, on the reverse strand, counting down.
CAGTCTGGACATTGCCTCTAGGAGCAGAACTGGTTTTGGTCTTGCAGTTTTGCAAGGCCTCCTGTCATAATTCCCTATGGCGACTTCTCCTCCTCCCGGATGCACCTCAGTATTATTTACTTAGGGGACTGCTTGGTATTCAGTCCTATATGTGAAGACCTACTGCAGGAACCCACTCAAAGTAAGATATTGCAGTTATGTAAGAACTTACCGTAACAGTAGATCTTCGAGAGAGGTACCTGCAGTAGGTCAAGTTTCCCTCAAACCTTCCCCCAGCTCCTGGATGTTTTTTCCTTTCTTTTTCATCCTACCTAGCCCTTGGGTCTAGAGAGGAAGCAGGGTTCTAGGAGTCTTTAATCCTATCTTATTCTTACCTTTCTATAGGTCTCTGGTGGAAAAGAACTGGGGAGCGGGCACGGGACCACCCCTTTTATAGTCGGGCTGACGTCACATCAACACCTGACGTCGGGGGCAGTCCCCGCTGATGATTGCTATCTACAAGTTTGCTGTTTGGATCTGACGCCAGGGGCCGCATTCCTATATGCGAAGATCTACTGCAGGAACCTCTCTCAGAGATCTACTGTTACGGTAAGTTCTTAAGTAACTGCAATTTCTTTCTCATTTTTGGTATGTATTCATTACAAAGTTTTAGAGTAGTGGCTTTAATGTTATCCCACATGTCTTCTACTGATTTGTTAGCCAATGTGCTGCCCCAATCAACAGAATTGTTTCTTTTATTTTGTGGATGTTTGCTTTGTTATTGTGACAGGGTAGAATAGGACCCTGACCCATTTGTGATGGAGAAAGTGTGTAAATGCAAGGATCTGTATTCTTTCATTTTCTCTCTTCTCTGCCTGGTTGCACAACCAAATTTTCCTGTGAGACTTCGGACTTGATCAACCCGAACAGTCTCACAATTCTTTGCCTCTCACTGTCTCTCTGTTGTCTCTTGCTGTCTGTTTTTCCCCCCTTGCATATCTACATCTGGTAATATAAGAATATGTGCAAATCAATATATGGAAATTAAACTGATAATAGGATCATGTTTGTATAGAAAATATCTGGTGTTACTGTTGAAATGTATATATACGTATTTATAATTTGAGATAACTGTAAAAAGCCAGAGGTTATTTGAGTGCAAATGCTTGAGCCTTTTGCAAATTCTGGAGGGACCTCAGGAAGCTCTCAATGTTCTAGCAGCTCCTGAAATTTACAAAGAACAGGATGCTTGCAAAGGATGGGGGTTGAAAAAAACTTATAAAAACTGCTAAACTGAGCTGCAAGAGAGATTTATTTTTTACAAGAGATTTTATTTTGCTTCTGTATATAGTTATTCTGAACAGGTTTATTTTATTTTATGTTACTGCAACTACAAATAAACAGTTTTGTGGAATTTTACAACTGCTTCAGGGTTTTCTCTGTGCTTCCTGACCTGTGCCTCAATGACAGATGGTGTCAGCATATGTGATAAGGTAGAATTGGACCCTGTCCCATTTGTTATGGAGAAAGTGTGTAAATGCAAGGATCTGTATTCTTTCCTTTTCTCTCTTCTCTGTCTGGTTGCGAAACCAAATTTTCCTGTGAGACTTCGGACTTGATCAACCCAAACAGTCTCACAATTCTTTGCCTCTCACTGTCTTTCTGTTGTCTCTTGCTGTCTGTTTTCCCCCCTTGCATAGCTACATCTAGTAATATAAGAATATGTGCAAAGCCAGCCCAGTGGCGCTGAGGGTTGAGACGCTACGCCGGTGACCCGGGTTCGGGAGCGAGCTCGGGTGCTGGTGGGTCGGCAGGGATGGGTTGAGGATGGAGTGCTCCTGTGGTGCTCTCCTCCCCAGGAGAACGGGTTGGGTCGGCTTGGCGTGCTGGCAACCACCGGTGGAGACCAGGGGACATCGCAGCAGGCCGAGCAGCATGAGATCAGCGTGGCCGACGCTGGTAGGGTTGCCATGCGCCAGTGTGTCGGGGCGTGCCCATGCAGGGGTGGAGGGAACTAGCGCATTAACTAGGAAAAGACCGGCTTCGTGGGACAGGCAACGGCACCTATCCTCCATGCCCTCTGCCGGGTTCTCCTCAGCTGGTCTTCCAGTTCCTCCCTCCGGGGCCTACCTGCAGCCGGAGTCTGACTTACAAGACAGCCCAAGAGGTGAGGGCTACCCTCCCTGGGCAGGTGAAACCAGGTGTGCTGGCTGCATGGGGGGGGGGGAGAGGAGGCTCAGACTGAGGGATCCACAACCGGGCAGGATAAAGGACTGAATGCCCAAGAGATGGTCCCACAAGCTGTAACTGGGCGAAATAGAATAAAAAAAGAATAGGTGCAAATCAATATATGGAAATGAAACTGATAATGGGATCACGTTTGTATAGAAAATATCTGGTGTTACTGTTGAAATGTGTGTCTGTATATATATATATATATATATATATATATATATATATTATTATAATTGAGATAACTGTAAAAAGCCAGAGGTTATTTGAGTGCAAATGCCTTAGCCTTTTGCAAAGGCCGGAGGGACCTCAGGAAGCTCTCAATGTTCTAGCAGCTCTTGAAATTTACAAAGAACAGGATGCGTGCAAAGGATGGGGGTTGAAAAAGACTTATAAATACAGCTAAACTGAGCTGCAAGAGAGATTTTTTTTTTTTTACAAGAGATTTTATTTTGCTTTAGTATATAGTTATTCTGAACAGTTTTATTTTATTTTATGTTACTGCAACTACAAATAAACAGTTTTGTGGAATTTTACAACTGCTCCTGGGTTTTCTCTATGCTTCCTGACCTGTGCCTCGATGACAGTTATACAACTATATTTATGTGCATCCATGTTGGAAGTGACATTTCACATTTAACATTGAAATTTACTCTGTTGTGGTCACTGTTACTAAGAGGACGACCAGTACTACACAATTTGTTATGTTAACACAGTCGGAACTCAACATAATATCTAATATATGTGAACCCCTTGTTGGGTCTTTCACATGCTGAGTAAGCTGCATACTTACAGAGTTCAAGAAACCTAGACCCCAATGCACTAGTGGCCATTTTAGTAATCCAGTCAATTTCCCTAAAGTTTAAATCTCCCATAATTATTATATCATCTAATTCCCCTTCGTTCTTGATTTCAGTAATAATATTATTGGTAACATCAGCAGTACATCCTGGTGATCTGTAGATAATATTTAGAATCAGTGGATGGTCAGGTCCACCCATCAGCTTGACCCATACAGTTTCTGTATTATTATTGTTTTTCACTCTGTTTGTGATATCCTGTGCTTTTATTTAATTATTTATGTAAAAAGCCACACCACTTCCTCTTTGTTGTTCCTACTAAACACATGGAGGTTATATCCCATTGCTCTCTGCAATCTGTCCACCACGTTTCAGTAATTCCAATAACATCAAAATGATTGGTACTAATAATGGCTCTCAACTCATCTAATTTATTGTTCATACTTCTTACGTTTAACAACAAACCAGATAACTTTTTGATAGTTTTACTCTTAGAACCATGGCTTACTCTTTTCTATTTATCTATGTACAAATCCTTTTGTGGATGCTTCCCCATTTGAATTAGTTTTAAAGTGAGTGTGTTTAGATACTCACTTTAAACTAATTCAAACATGGGAACATCCACAAAAGAGTTCGTATGTAGATAAATGGAAATGGGTAAGCCATGGTGCCAAGAATAAAACTATCAAAGAGTTATCTGGTTTATTTTCTTTCTCAATGCAATTTGTGTACCATTAGGAATAAGACACAACAGAGTGGAATTTATGCAAGCAATAAGACACGATGGGATGGGTGCTAGACACTTCTAGCGCACAGCCAGGGGCTTAGTGAGGCACGAGGCTGCAGGCTGAGTGTCTTCAGCTCCTGGCGGTGCACTGGAAATGTCTAGCACCCCCCCCCAACGGAGTTTCTTATTGCACTTATGAAATGGGCATCAGAATTGTACATGCATGTCACAACTAAAATTCATAGGATTATGTGATAGACTGGCCCAGTGGTGTGGAGGGCTGAAGTGCTGGTGCCTTACCTCCTGCCACACCAGCAACCCATGTTCAGTGATGAGCACAGGTCACTGGGGGTTGGCCGGGGGCTGGGTGAGGATTGAAGCAGCCATCTGGCAGCTCTCCTCTCCTGAATTGGGGAAGTGAGTCCTCCCGGTCTACGGCTGCCACCATGTGCAGGTGTGATGGTAGTGTGGGCAACAGAGGGGGGCTAGATGTTAGGCCAGGTGGAGGAATCGGGGTCATTCAGGCCAAGGTGTCTTGTGCACCTCCACACACATGCATGTCTTTGCACTGAGGCTCCGAGGACATAAGGAGAGAAAATCAGGGTGAAAAACCACCCTCGGCGATGAGTGACGACTGTACCTTGCGCAGGCTTTTTACCAGTGGTCTGGTGCCCTCTCCAAGTCTGGCGGCGGAGGATGTCAGCAGCAAGGTAAGTCCCAGAGGGGCTTAATTATAGGTCTGGGGGGGTGGTCTGAAGGGGGTTGTCGAGGGCAGAGAAAAACAAGATGGGAAAAAAATGTTTGTCTTGATTATATAAAATAGTTCCACCACCTTCATCAGTTTACTGCTTTTTTTTTGGGGGGGGTTGAGTTAAGGACATTTGTCCAATAAAGCCTCTGTAGTTGTTTTTTTTTTTTTCATTAATGTGGTTGTCATGGCACTAGACAAGGCAAGGCAAATTGTATTTATATAGCACCCTATCCGGGGCTCAGAGCGCTTCACAATAAAAACATCCCCAAAGGTTAAAACAGATGTATTCAAATAAAATTAAAGGCTTTCTCAAATAAGAATGTTTTAAAGGAGGCTTTAAAAGCCTCCACCGAGCTGGCTGAGTGAATGCGAAGTGAAAGAGAGTTCCACAGAGATGGTGCAGCTATACCAAATGCTCTATCGCCAGATCATTTCAGGAAGGTATAACAAGCACCCCAGAACCAGTGGAATGTAGGGGGCGGATGGACAGATACAGAACCAGGAGCTCTTTAAGGTAGTCAGGTCCTAAACCATGCAGGGCCCTGTATATTAACAAGGATATCCTGAAAGGTGATGCACAAACTCACAGGTAGCCAATGCAGAGTGTGCAGAACAGGAGTGACATGATCCCTCATAAAGGCACATATCAACATCCTAGCTGCAGCATTCTGCACTAGCTGCAGTCATCGCATCAAACCTCCAGACAGCTCAAGATAAAAAGCACTGCAGTAATCTAGCCTGCTGGTAACAAAGGCATGGATGACTATAGCCAGATCAGTAGGTTTCAGAAATGGCTGGATACTGGCAATATTCTGGAGATGGAAAAACCCGGGTCTGACAACCAATGACACCTACTGTTCGAGGGTAAGTCGGTCATCAAGAAAAATGTCAAGGTCTCTAACCGCACTGACCATTGACAGGGGTGCCCATCAACCACTGGGATGAGTAGCCTCCCGTCAGTGGAAACATCCCCATGACCTAGCTCGATCATCATAACCTTCGTCTTGCTAGGGTTGAGACATAGCCAGTTTGCAGACATCCAATTGTTAACAAGCCCCCCTGCTCTGGAACTCTCCCCTTGACTGTCCGCCAGGCTCCTTCACACATCTTTAAGCAAGAGCTTTGCAACTACCTCATTTCCTCTAATCAGTGCTCATGCTTTAAACCCCCCTTAGCCCTACCCCCTTACATATCCCATCATCCCCCTTCCTCCTCACCACCTTAAATCTCTTCTGTCAAATTACAGCACTTATATGCTAAATGTTTTGTACTTAGTTCTCCTCTGCTTGGTTTGTTTTAATCTACCCTAGCCTACCTGTTGGTCACATCTGAGGAATATCGCCAGATTAAGCACCTTGTTCTGTCCGGTGACCTTCCCACACTGGTTCACACCTTTGTGTCCTTGCTCTTGGACTATTGCAACTCCCTGTACCTAGGGCTACCTGGGGTGGAAATCCACCATTTGCAGCTAGTGCAGAATGCAGCAGCCTGGCTTTTGACAGGAACCTCCCGGTCCTGCCATATTTCTCTGGTGCTGCGCTCTCTGCACTGGCTGCCAGTACAATGGCAGATCACCTTTAAAGTCGGTCTTCTAACTTATAAAGCCCTACATGGACAGGGCCCGGACTACATGAAAGAGCTTCTGGTACCCTACTGCCCCAGGTGATCGCTCCACTCAACTGGTGAGGGGTTGCTAGAGATTCCAGGAGTTTGTTTAAAATCTTCTGGGGCCCAGGCATTTAGGCATGCGGCCCTTCTCTCTGGAATTCTCTAACCCGCCAGTTATGTGAGTGCATGACCATGGAGGGATTTAAACGAGCTCTGAAAACACATCTTGGCATCAAGCATTTGGCGACTGATTGGTGGTATTTATTTCAATTTTGGTTGTTTGTTGTATCAACTAAGCTGCTGCAATATGTGCAATATGTGGTATGTTTTTAAATTTTGTTTGGTGCCTTGGTTCTGGAAAGACACCATAAAAATAAAGTTTTATTATTATTTTTATTATGTTTTCAACAATACTCTTGTTACCCACATCTGCACAGTTCTCTGTTGGTCAATTTTGCCTTACCTCATCACTGCCATTGAAACAAATTGTTTGGGTCATTGTTTGGTTCCCTGATGTTAGTCCATTGTCTCACCCTTGTTGTCATTTAATTGTAATTGTCTTGAGTGTTTGCTGTTTCTCTGTATTGTAATCCTCCTGGGTCATGCCTGAAAATAGTCATCTCCATGGCTAGTGCACCTACCCCGGTTAACAAAAACTAAATAAATAAATAAAAAATCTCAGCTAAACACCGGCTCAGAGTACCTGAGGTGGATAGGTCACCTGGGGCAAAATAAAGGTACAACTGGGTATCATCCACATAGCAGTGAAACCCCAGATTGTACCACCTAATTATCTCACCCTGCAGCAGCACATACATGGAGAACAAGTGAACCAAAATGGAACCCTGCGGAACACCACAAGGCAGCACAAAAAGTCCAGAGGAAAAATTCCCAAGGACCACATGCTGTGATCGTCTGGTTAAATATGAGGTTAAACCAGCACAAGACTGCACCGGCAGCATCCACATAGTTCCACTTATGTTCCAATAGCTCCCCATGATCCACCATTTTAAATGCTGAAGATAGGTCCAAGAGCACTAAGATGGAAGTGTGCCCTCAGTCCTTTGCCAAGAAGAGATCATGTGCCACCCTGACCAATGCAGTCTCAGTGCTATGCCAGAGCCGAAAACTCGACTGGAGAGGTTCAAAGATTGATTAACTCTCCAGGTGCTCAACCAGCTGGTTAACCACTATCTTCTCAATAACCTTCCCCAAAAAGGGAAAGTTAGAGCTAGGCCTATAGTTCAAGAGAGCATCAGGGTCTAAGGCTGGCTTTTTAAGGAGGGGTCTCATCATGACCTCTTTCAAGGCCATAGGAAACACACCCTCACTTAAAGACCCATTAATGATCTCCACGAACACTGGCACTAAGAAGTCCAAGCAGCTGATAACAAGCCACGTTGGACTCATGTCCAGGGCACAGCTGGTGGGACACATGCTGGAAAGCACTCGGAGGACCTCATCTGCCAAAACTGGTTGAAACTCACTCTAACTCAGTAAAAGGTCATCACCGACAGGCCAATCACCTCCAGCAAAAGTGGAACCAGAGGAGGCAATACTCTCCCTGATGGAGGACACCTTGTTGGCAAAGAAATGCCCAAACTGCTCACACATTTCTGCGGAAAATGCTGTCCCAGACTGCAGACAGGAAGAATTTAACCAGCTGTTGACCATGCGGAACAGTGCAGCTGGGCAATTCCTAACCACAACAATCGTCTTCTTAAGATCAATTGCCAGCTGATACTCCAGATAATGGAGTCTCAGCACTTCCTTGTCCTCCTCAAAGTGAGACTTCCTCCAGGCTCGCTCTAACCTATGCCCCTTAGTGTTCAACTGACACAATTCAGCACAATACCACAGTGGGCAGCATCGGGAGGTCAAGGGGCAAATGTAGAAAGATGCAATCAGGTCCAGCACCTCAGTCAAGGTTGTATTATAAGCCTCAACACCTGCCTCTGGACTTTGAACACAAGCTAAAATGAAACTCAAGTCATCCAGCGACTCCTGGAGTTGGTGAGGCTCCAATTTATTTTTTGGACGACACCGGACAGTCTCCACAGAATGGGTTAAATTACAGGGGGCACCACAGAGGAACTCAACAGCATGATGATCCAACCAACTGACTGGATCAACCTTGACCACTGTAATGTCAAGTCCGAGTGAGAAGACCAGGTCGAGAGTGTGGCCATGTATCTACCCCCTCACCACCACTCCAGTTTCTGTTTGATTTCAAAAATCCAGTATTTCGAGAGGGAACTAAAGAAGATGCCTTTCCTTTTGCTTGTTTTAATGATTTCTATCGATTATGGCAGCAGGCAGTGAATGGAAGGGGGTGCCAGTAATGGTTCAATGACGCGGGGGAAGCTGGTGCAGCCCTACAGCAGGGAACGGCATGGCAGTATCAGAAGTCAGACTGTCAGCAGCAGCTGTGAAGAGAATAACATTCAGCAGTAATAATTTAAAAATGGTCAGTGATAATGGAGAAAAAGTGAGGGGCTAAGGGAGGGAATCAGTGAGCAGCTGGCAGGTTGGCCGTTGAGTAGGGAAGCAAGCAGGAGACTGAGCAGGCGGGTGGGGAATACATCGTGGCAGGCAAGATAGAGATACTAAACACAGAGGAGAAAACAACCCGTTTTAAAAGAAAACCTTTTAAATTAAATGTTTTTGGAAGGAGAATGCTACAATATGGAGCCATTTCTAACGTTTTTTATGTTTCAGTTGAAGATGAATTAGAAAAGAAAATGGTGGCCGTTAAAATTCTAAATTTTGTTCAACATTCCAAATGTGCATTTATGTGTTTGTTATTTTTTTGTACTGCATTCAGGCTGTCAGTACTTGATATTAGCTGTGTGCTAAACAGTTTCAGTGCACAGCTAGCAATCAATCAGAGGGTCAAGGGATCAAAAACTGAAGCCCATTTCATACGTAAGCAACAAGACATTACGGGGTGTGTGCTAGACACTTCTAGCATGCGGCCAGGGGCATAGCGAGGCACGAGGCTTCAGGTCTTGTGCCTTCAACTCCTGGCCATGCACTAGACATGTCTAGCACACACCCCGGAGTGTCTTATAGCACTTATTAAATAGGCCTCTTAATTGCACGTGTGTCTAAAAACTTAAGTTCATAAGATTAAGTAATAAAAAAGGTAAATCTTTCTCTTAATATTAAATAAATTAGTTCTTCTGCCTATACCAGTTTACTGTGTTTTTTCTGGTTTTAAGTTAAGGACTCTTGTCCTAGTAAGGCTTCCATAGTTGTAGTTTTTTTGTAGTCATGTGGTTGGCATGGCAGTACCCCACTCAACCAGCATCACTCCTGTTTGGGTCATTAGAGTGGGGCACGGCACAGCACCATCTCAGGTAATGGTGTGGGCAGCATCTTTGAAGGGAACAATCAACAATGTGAAGGAGTTTAACTGAAAAAAATGGAAAAGTGAGGGGCTAAGAGAGGGAACTATCAAGCGTCTGGCAGGTTGGCCATTGAGGAGGAGGAAGGTGAGTGAGCCGGTGGGGGAGAGATTGTGACTGGTGTGTTGTTTTTCTATGTGTTGTGTCCACATTATTTATTAACTGAACCAAAAATAGAGAAATGGAAAAAGTGAGGGTGAGTGGCCGGCAGGTCACCATTGAGTAGAAGAATGAGCAAGCAGTTGCACAACAGAAAAGCCACCGTGAAAGCCACCGTGCAGCACCACAGACAAGAAATGACACTGTAGTGGTCAGTTGAAGAAAGATGATTAAAAAAACTACTGATTTGGACACTCTGCTGTTAAAAGCTGGGAAATTTATTTCAAAGCAATAGAGTCAAGCTATATAAAGGCAAAAGTACTGGACTTCAGGAGGGCTGACTTTGCCAAAATGGGTGAGTGCCTAAGGAATGCACTAGCAAATGGGCAGGAAGGAGGGGTGGAAGAACACTGGGGAATAATAAAAACTGCCATCACAAAGGTAACAAGCCTTTGTGTGAAGCAAATAAACAAAACGATGTAAGAAACCACTATGGTTCTCAAAGGAGGTGGCAGTGAAGGTTCAAGAGAAAAAGAAAGCATTCAGAAAGTACAAGGAATCACAGAAGGAACAGGACAGAGAATTGTATCAGTTAAAGCAAAAAGAAGCTGGGAAGGCAGTCAGAACAGCAAAAGCCCGAACCGAGGAAAAGATAACCAACTCAGTTAAGAAGGGGGATAAAACCTTTTTTTAGGTACATCAAGGAGCGAAGGAAGACTACGGGAGGGATAGTAAGGCTTAATAAAGGTGAGGGGGGTGGGCAGAGGGTGACTGTGAAAAGGCAGAGATACTAAACAAATATTTTTGCTCAGTATTTACAAATGAAGAGGGGAGGTACCTAGAACAAACAACAGAAACACTCTGGATACAGAAGTTGATACCAGCCCATTTACAAAAGAAAGGGTTCTGAAAGAACTCTTAAAACTGAAGGTGGACAAAGCAATGGGGCCTAATGGGATTCATCCCAGAATTCTAAAAGAACTAAGGGTAGAACTAGTAACTCCACTGACTACCCTCTTTAACAAATCATGGGAGGATGGGGTGGTACCTGAGGACTGGAGGAGGGCAGATGTGATTCCCCTTCACAAAAGTGGGAGCAGGGCAGAAGCAGGAAACTACAGACCTGTTAGCTTAACCTCAGTGATAGGGAAAATGATGGAATCACTTCTGAAGGAAAGAATTGTTAAGTATCTAGAGGCCAGAGGGGCTCAGGACCCAAGGCAGCATGGATTCACAGCGGGAAGGTCATGCCAGACAAATCTGATAGATTTCTTTGACAGGGTGACCAAAGTAGTAGATCAGGGAGGGGCTGTGGACATGGCCTACCTAGACTTTAGCAAAGCATTTGACACAGTCCCACACAAAAGATTAATACATATACAAGTTAGCCAGCCTGGGAGTGGGTCCCAAGATGACAGCCTGGGTAAAGAATTGGCTGGAGAACAGGACCCAGAGGGTAACAGTAAATGGAGTCCACTCTGAAGAAAGGGGGATTACTAGTGGGGTACCACAGGGTTCAGTATTAGGACCGGTCCTCTTCAATGTCTTTATAAACGACATTGCAGAGGGACTGGAAGGAAAAGTATGTCTCTTTGCAGATGACACAAAGATCTGCAACAGAGTTGATGCACAAGGTGGGGTGGAAAGGATGAGAAGGGACTTGGCAAGGTTAGAGGAATGGTCAAATGTATGGCAGCTTAGATTCAGTGATAAGAAGTGCAAGGTAATGCACCTGGGAAACAAAAACCCAGGGGAAGAGTACACAATGGGGGGTGAGATACTAACAACAACAGTTTTCCCTTTTGTTCTGTTGCCTTGATTCCTTCTCTTATGTAAAGAGCTACTCCTCCTCCTCTTTTACCCTCCCTGTCCCTCCTGTAGATAGTGTATCCTGGTATGTTTATGTCCCAGTCATGGTTTTGTGTGTACCATGTTTCTGTGACTGCCACGATATCCAGATGTTCCTCCTCCATCAAGGCCACTAATTCAGGAAGCTTGTTACTCAGACTACAGGCATTGGTACTCATTGCTCTCCATTTTTTGATGGCTTTACCTTCTTTTGCAGCATCCCCACTGACCTGTCTACCTCGGTCTTTTTCTCATTTAGTACCCTGTTTTGTAGGGAGGCTGGGATTTTCCTGCTGTTTATCAGTGCCTCCCCATGACTAGTTTAAAAGCTTGCCAATGAAGCATTTAAACCGATTGCTCAAAGACTTGTTCCTTCCTGGACAGATGCAGACCATCCTGCCAGTATAGGCTGGTGTCCCTCCAGGTGGAACCCCAGTCCCCAATGAAGCCAAACCCCTGTGCCCCACACCATTTTTTCAACCATTCATTAAACTGCATGGTGCAAAGTACCCTCGCTTCACCCATGCCATTGACAGGCAGCACCTCAGAGAAGGATATTGTGTGTGTGCTACTTGTCTTAGGCCCCTCCCAATTCTACAAAGTCCTTCTGCACTGCTCTAATCTCATGATTAGCCAAGTCATTTGTCCCTAGGTGGACAATGGCGTCCAGCTCAATTCCGTGCAGCTGTTCCCGTGATCCTGAGGATCGCTTCCTGTCTCTCAAGCCATGGCACCAGGCAGGCACCTTACTTCAGTTTTCCTGCTCCCCCAGTTCTATCCCCTAATAATTGGAGTCCCCCACCAGGAGCTGCTTCCTTTCCTTGTGGTGTCCTCTGCCTCCTTCCTGTGGGCCTCCCTTGTGACAGTTGTCCTCAGCCTCCTTAATCTCCTCTGCAGGTGCATCCATAGGGGAGCTATGCTCCCAGAATGGTGTATGGATTGTGGTGTGGAACAACTGACTGGGTTGCCTCTGTTCACCATCCTCACCCTCCTGAGACCACTGTGGTCCAACTGCTGTGCTTTCTTTGCAACCTCTGAGGTAGTGGTGGTGGCTATGGTGCTCCCTGGATGGGGGAGGTTCCCTTCCTACCATCCAGTGTGGCCTGGGGGAAGGTCCCCTTACTACTGTCCAGTGTGGCCTGAAGACGGGCAACTTCATCCCTCAGGGCAGAGAGTTGTCTGCAAATAGGGCAGCATCTCAGCCTCCAGAAAGACTCCCGGAAGACTGCTGCCCCACAGCCATTACATTGCACTACTCCCCACATTTTTTTTTGTGTGTGTGTGTGTGATTGGTTTGTAATATAGAAATATATATATTTATATTATACAATGTATCTTATATTGTCAGTGCAGTGTGCTAGAGAGGATATGACAGTGATATGCACCTTGCACTCTTGAGAAATGATGTCAGAACCCCAGGTATAAGGAACTATTTCCAGGGTGGGTGGGGTGAGGGGTGGGGAGGGGTTGGGCCTAAACTGTGCCCCCACAAAACAATCAGCTAAAAGCTCTGACCCACTGCTGCAATGAGTGCCTTCCTGTCAGCAAGATGCCCTACACAACAATTTGACAGAGAAAATACCCTGCTAATCAAACAGAGAAAAATCCACACATCCAAGTCAGATGACTTAAAGGTGGGCAAGCAATGTGAAAGGGCAGTAAGGAGGGCTGGGGGATACTGGGATGCATAGAGAGAGGCATCATCAGTAGAAAACAGGAAGTTGTTATCCCTCTGTACAGACAGCTCGTGAGACCCCATCTGGAATACTGTGTGCAGTTCTGGAGACCCAGTCTCCGCAAGGACATAGACAAGATGGAAGCTGTCCAGAGGAGGGCAACTAAAATGGTGCAGAGTCTGCACCAGAAGACATATGAAGAGAGATTAAAAGCTTAATATGTATAGCCTCGAGGAAAAGGAGAGAGTGGGGGACATGATAGAAACTTTTAAGTACCTCAAGGGAATCAACAAAGTCCAAGAGGGTAGCATCTTTCAAAAAAGGTGTGCAAGAACAAGGGGCACAATTTGAAGATAGAGGGGTGGCTCAGAGGTAATGTAAGGAAGTATTTTTTCACAGAGAGGGTTGTGGATGCATAGAACAGCCTTCTGGAGGAGGTTGTTGAGTCAAAAACAGTGGTTGAATTCAAGCATGCATGGGACAGTCTTAAGGCAATTCTAGGGGGTTGGGGTAGAAAGAAGTAGGCTGCTGGTTAACTAGGATCTGCAGCTTATCCATTAGGTAGGGAAATGAGCAGACTGGGTGGGCCAAGCGGTCCTTATCTGCCGTCAAATTCTATGTTTCTAAGGGCTGTATATGAGGAGTACTTGGTGTTTTCACTCAGTGATGTGAAAAAAAAGATGGCGGTCGTTAATGATCTAACTGTTATTAAGCATTCTAAATCGGCCTTTTTTTTTTTTTTTTTTTTTTTGGTGCGGCATCCAGACTGCCAGCACTTGATTTTAGCTATGTGCTGAGTCCCGACACTGCAGAAGGAGGGCCTTGCAGTCCCAGGCTGCAGGTGCTTATACACTTAGCATAAATCCAACCCTGGAGTGTCTTACTGTGTTTATAAAATGGGTTTTATGTAACATTGTTAAAAAAATTAATAGAAACATTTTTAAAATGGCTATAAATGTGTGTTTTTTAGTTAAATAGTGTTCTGCTAAAAGACTGCTGCTACTGCAAAGCGTGCTATAATAACATTTTCTGTTTCTGTGTTGTAGTGTGCCTTCTTTAGTGTGCCATTTTTGGAGCCGTTTCTCTTTTAGTTTCCTCCAGTCTTACTTTTCTTTACATGGAAGTTGGAGAGAGAGAGACAGAGACAGAGAGAGAGAGAGAGAGAAAGAGAGCAGGCAGGACACAGCAAGGAAAGCAGCTATACAAAAATAACACTGCATTTATGTTTTTTAGACTGTGCTCTATGAGGGGAGGGTGTTGTGGAAATTCTAAAGGCAGAGGAATCTGTTTTAGTCATGAGGCAGGCTGGCACCAGTACTTCTTTTCATGGGTATCTTTGCCAAGCTTAGGGTAGCCTCAACCAATTAGCACCCAGGATTTAACCTACCCATTTTACAAATCTTTTTAGCAGTGGCAAAAACAGCACCACGAATTACCATCTCAAGTGTTGCAAGTTGCAGAACATACACTGAGACAAAGAAAGGTGAATGTGATATGAGCCTGATCACTCTGTAAGAGACCCATTATCACTGTGTAAGTCGGCGAGGTGTTGGGTAGAGCGAGAATGGCATGCTGCTTACATTGGACCACCTGCAGCTCCTTGTCTTTTTCCTTGATAAAATTCCTTGACTCTGTAGGCTGCAGTTTTGTTGGAAACTATTTAAACTGGACTGCAAATTCCTGCCGATCCGGTTGGATCATAACAAAAGGAAGTTTATTTATATCATAAGTTTCACCAGGAAAGACAAGCTGAGCTGCTAACAGCTTGTTGCCAGATGCGTCCTTAGGATGAGGGGTAATAGAGAGATTTCAAAAGGAGATAAAAAATGCATACTATTAATAGAAGTCATGTACAGCAATACAGGTGTATCAAAGGGATATAATTATAAACATTGTAAGGAAATCAGTGCAACAGGTACATGTAGTAGATAAAAAATGAGTTCTGATAGGCAGGGTGAATTACTTATACAGGTATAACTGGGGGATGATGGGAGCAAAAGACCAGGGCAGTGCTAATGGAGGGATGGAAGTCAAGAGGTACAGTGTCACTGACAGCTGCAGGTGGAAGTGTAAAAGTCACAGAGAAGAGACTTAAGGGAGAAAGCAGAAGAGGCAGAGTTGATTACAGGGGAAGGGAGGACCAGAGTTTTGGAAAGTGATATGAAAAGGCAGACTGACCAGCAGCAGACTTTCTAGAAGGAATAGAGAGGGTATAGGAAATATTATTACGGAGAGGGTAAGATGAGGAAGGGGGAGATGTTAGTGGGAATGTAAGGTGTGAGGGAAGGGGAACTAAACCAGAATCTGGATATAAGGAGACGCAATGGGACAGACAGCTGACATCAAGAGAGGGGAGTGAAAAGGGCAGAGCAGAGACAGCAGTGGTGGGTATGAGGGGGGCGGTTCAAGACAAAATGACAAAAAACATGAAAAGAGGGGGTCCAGTCTGGCAAGGGAGGATTTGAGAGCTCCACTAAGACCATATCACCATAGTCAAAATCTATTGGTGGGCAGGAAGTGAGATACTCGCTTTGTTCCTGTACAGTGCACCAAGCTTGGTGTGGAGCTTATGGTGTAAAGCATTAACATGCACCAAGAAATCAAGATGTCGGTCCAGTCAGACTCCAAGGTAGCTAAAGGAGGATGCATCCTCAATCAGTCCCAGCATATGAGTGTAACAGCACAGGAGAAGAACAGGTGTAAGACTGGCATCTTAGGCATTGGCAAACATCAGTAAAAGGAAGCAGGAAAGTGGGTGACTCTGCCGGTCGACTAAGATAAGGTACCTATTCACTACTGTGTAATATTTACTTCTGGGGAGGGCAGAGGACTAAAGGCAGGCCAAAACTAGGAATATGAGCAACACCCTACCGGGAAATAGGAGCAGCACCCTATCTAGGGTAGGATTATAAAGGGATTTAAACAGTGAATCACAACCTATCTAGGGCCAGGAAGCAAATGGTTCAGGGAAGGTGAAAGTGATGCTACCACAATAGGAAAAAGTAGCGAAAGGTAAGGGGGTAAAGGAAGTAGGAAAACTCTTCATACAAGAGGGAACTACTTGTTGAGAGGGTAGAAGGAAAAAACTCTATATCGGGTAAAGGTATACAGGGGCATAGCAAACATAAAAAGGGGAAAACTAGAAACACCCTATTGGGGTAGGGGTATAAAAAGTATTCCAAGTGACACGGGAAGAGTAGAAATTGGGAATGCTGGGAGGGGTGCAGTGCAGTAGTTGTGGGCCAGCAGTTTTCAGAGAGACCTTCTAGAGACTGTGGTTCTGTCCACTGCATGCACCTCTTGGTAGAGGGAGGAGGTTGCTAGACTCCAGGTCAAGTTGGCTTGCATTTGGGGGACCTCTTCTCTCACTGACGGACCATCAAGTCTGCCACCATTAGCTTAGAGGATGCCAGATAAGAGGAATGGCAGGACTGTGGTGGACTCTGTAAGGGTGGGGGTACTGGGTCAAAGGTGCATTTCTCAAGTGGTACTACCATGTAATTCCTACACTGCTCTGGTGGAGTGGGACTGCTGGGAGGAGGCACCTATGGTCGTGACCAGGGAGGATGTGGGGGTCCTTCACAGTGAAGTCCCCACGGAGGGTGGTAGAGGACCCCAGAGAAGGAGGAGGATGCAATTTCTGGTGGGGGACATAATTGTGTGGGCAATAGATTTGGGAATAGGAAGGGAGAAGAGGGAGGTTCAGTGTCTATGCAGTGCCAAGGCCCTGATGGATGGGAAGCGGATCCTGAAGATTGCTAGGGTAGCAGGATAGGAGGGAGAGCTGGATGCCACTGTCCACCTGGAGACTAATGACCTGGCTACAGATGGAATGGAATACTGCAGGGGGAGTTTAGGAAGCTGGGGAGCGGTCTTAGACAAGTAGTGCACTGAGTGGCTTTCACAGTGGTGCTGCCTGTCTCCAACAGGGGGGGAAGGAGAGGGATCTCTGCACCAGAAGCTTCATCTCATGGTTGAAGGAATGGTGCATAGAGGAGTGGTTCAGCTATATTAGGAACTGGAGACCCACTTGGAGGTGGTGATGGCCTGCATCCATCTGGGAGGGGAACCAAAGTCCTCAGTGTACAGTTTAAATATTACTTTGATGAACGTAAACTAGCTGAGGGGGGTGGCAAAAAGAGTTGGGGAGGTAGAATCTGCCCCCTCCCACAGGCTGAAAAAGAGAGTAGGGAGAACCCGAGAGGAGAGGAATCTCCCAGGCTGCAAATTAATAAAGGAAAGAGGTTGGCAGAAATGAAAGGGGATGGCAATGGGAGCATTAAAATGAGAGGGGGGAGGAGGGAGGGAGGGCAAAAAGGAAAAAAAGGGGCGTTACAAGCAGAGTGGTAGCAAAATCTGGAAGTCCATGTGTGCAAATGTTACAAGTCTAAGAAATAAGATTCCAGACCAACAGGCCATCATGACAGAGACTGACCTGGATATTGTGGCCATTACTGAGTCATGGTGCACTGAAAACCATGATGGGCACATAGGCATACCAGGCTATGCTCTGTTCAGGAAGGACAGGGTGGGAAAGAAAGGAGGCAGTCAGGCACTTTATGTGAGGGGAAAGCAAAAAAGTGACAGAGATACAGGGAATACGGGGTTGGGGGGCAGAGGTACTCGGGTCGCCCTGGAGATGGGGAACAGAGCCACACCACAGATTCATCAAGGTTCCAGGGACATTTTGCCCTAGATTTTCATTTTCCTATTTTGTAGGTTTTGTGCTTGAACCCTATAGAAGCATTAGCCTAGTTTCTTATATATATATATATATATATGCGCAGTCGTGCCCCTATATTAGGGTTAAAGATTCACTTCTATGTTAAACTGAACATCTGGACGTTAATAACTTTGCAACCGTTCAAGCAATTCGCATGAAATTTGGCATGCGCCATCATGGCCAAAGATTTCTTGATGTGGCAAGTTTCGTTCCGGTTGGATGTGTGGGTGCGGCGATACAGAGCATCAAAAAACGTGTAAATTACTACTTTTTGTCAAATTCTTTGTCACCACATTGCACAAAAACTGTGTGGAATTTTGGTCTGAGGTTTTTATGGTATATAGGTCTTGGGTCACTGTGGTGCCTTTTGAAGGTTTGGTGAAAAAATACTAATCTGTTCAAAAGTTATTAAATTTTAAAGTTTCCCATTATTTCCTATGGGAAAACTTAGATGTGAAGCTCAAAATATGATTCTTGACCGCAAATGCGGAATCCCTAGTTCGCAAATGCAGAATCCTAGTTCATGCTGCCCTTCATTTTTGCTTAGTGAGGCAAACAAACTTACATTTTAAAAATAATAGAGAGATTTAGAAAACACCAGTAGCTGTGTTTACCTAATCAGGGCCCAAGGTATCAGATTCTGAGGTCAGATTTTTACAAAAATGCTTAGAAATATGTTTATTTTATCCACAGAAAATATTTTACCGTGAAACAGGATCCTTTTCCACAATTTGAGCAAAATAATTCTTTTTTATCGTGAAACAGGGTCCAGTTTCGCAATTTACAAAAAATGATTTTTCTTTTACTGCAAATTGCAGAAAAGAAAACTCAGTAAAGGATTCTTTTTCGCAATTTGCAAAAAAGGATTTTTATATAGCTTTCTCTTTGTCACTTCATAGCAAAGAAACTGTTTGGAATTTTGGGCTAAAGTTTTCAGGGTACAAAGGGCTTGCCCCACAGATATGCCTTGTTCTGGTTTGGTGAAAATACGTTACTTGGCTGTGCAGTTCTGAGGGGTTAAATTCTGCTTTGTTTCCCATAGGATAATATTGTAGTGGGAGGTTTATCCAGTCATTTCTTTGTCACTCCGCTGTGAAGAAATGGTTTTCAATTTTGTTCTTAAATTTTCAGGGTACAAAGGGCTTTGCCCACTGATGTGCCTTTTGCTGGTTTTGTGGAAATATATTAATTTGGTTTCTACTTACACAGGTTTGGGATTTCCCTGTTTTTTTCTATAGGATAACCTGTAAATGTCAGATGTTTCTTTGGCTGTGCACACTATGGTATGGGAGCACAAGGCCTAGAGCGTCCTGTACTCCCACAGGCCAACAACTTTAGCAGTACACTATCTCAGAAATGATGCATGGATGGGAATGCAGGGCCCTACTCCTACAAGCAAATACAGGTAGGGCCCTGCACTCCCACATGCAACTACGTAGAGGATTATGGAGTGATGGCTGTGCAGGGCCCTCTGGTCCCTGCGCTCCCACAGGAAAATAAAGATACTATTACAACCTCAGAAACGTTCTGGATGGTTGGGAAAGCAGGGCCCTAAAAATAAGGCAATTCTCGGCAAAAAAAATTCGTTAATGCACCATTAGGGTTAATATGATAAAAGTAGGGAAATTATACTTTCTCAGAAAGTAAGGAAATTTTCTGCAAAAAACTACATTAATGCACCATTAGGGTTAAAGCATCAAAAGTAGGGTAATGTGACCTTAGGGTTCCCAAGTCTAAGACTTAACTCCCACCCTGTATGTAGTAACAGGCTGGAGGGGTGTGCCTTGGGGTTGTGAACCTAATGATCACCCCATTCCATGAGTAAGTAATGTAAGGCGGGTACTGTAGAGGAGAATAGGGTGAGCATTAGGGTTCACAACCCCAAGACACACCCCTCAGGCCTGTTCCTGCATACAGGGTGGGGGTAGGGTCTTAGACATGGGAACCCTAAGGTCGCATTTCCCTACTTTTGATGCTTGAACCCTAATGGTGCATTAACACAGTTTTTTGCAGAGAATTATATTATGTATAGTACACTATCTATCGTGTATAGAAAATATATCTATATATGTATGTATAGATATATAACATCTAGTTAAATACATGATCATGCACATTGATTATGGTGACATCATCTACCTTACTGCTCTCCCAATCAGCAAGCATCTAAGCGGGACACCTTGTTAAACTCCTTTTGCCATTTTATACTCTGTTGCCCTCTCCTGGCGCAAACTGTAGTCTGTATGATCAACTCCACTGGCCCTTACTTCATTGCTGGCTCCTACAGTACAGTATCTCTTTTTTTTTTTGGTAAATATCTTTTTATTGAAAACTTTATGCATATACAGTACATTCACTTACATCTGGAGGGACAGTTAGCTACTTGGAGTACAGAAAATTACATTCAGTAATTAGGGTTAGTAAGGTGACCTGTGCCTCCCAGTACAGCATGGGGGTATTGCCACTTTTAAGACTATAAGTCCTTATTCCTATAATGCATACATATCTCCATCAAGCACTGAAGATCCTCCGAAGTGCAAAGCACAACTGGGGAGGGTGATATGAGGGGGGGAGGCAAGGAAGCACCCAAGGAGACCTCAAGAAAGTCTTATCAGTGCAGTCCGGTACCTCACATCCCTGCAGATGGCTACAACCGGCCCTTAGGCTGCAGCATTCAGACTTGCATCACATGACAGCATCTCAAGCTAGTCTTGAACTGTGTAACCGGGAACTGCAGCCGCTAGGGAACAAAGGTGGTGTTATGCTGCATCACACAGAGCACCCAGGATTCTATCTAGAGGTGAAAACCTCTATTATATAATATATATATATATATATTTACATATATTTTTACGAATACCAATTTGCGGTTATATGGACATGAATGGAAATTAACAGGAGGTAGGTTCAGGAGAGATGTGAGGAAGCACTACTTTATGGAAAGAGTGGTGGAATCTTGCAAAAGTCTGTCAGCTGAGGTGGTGGGTGTGAAAACAGCCAGGGGATTCAAGCAGGGCTGGGACATAATGAAGGGTATAGTGGCTACTGGGGGCAATAGGACCAAGAAGGAGAATAGAGAGAGGATGGGGAGGGTTAGTACCCTGGAGAAACAGCAGGTTCCAGAGATTTTAGGTTCCAGGGAATATAAGGAACTTCGGCAGACTGGATGGACCTCTGGTCTTTTTCTCCTGCCATTGTCTATGTTTCTATGGTTCTATATATTATTAACAGTGGTTCTCCATTGGTCTAGGGTAACTGAGTGGTCAGTCATTTCCTTGTGATACACTTCTTAGCTACAATGAGCATGAGTCCAAGAAAATATTTAATATGTCTATCTTTTAAACCCTTAGGGTATATATGAAATAGGTACATTTGTGAGGTCAGCTGTACAGGAACACGCAAAACCTCTGTAATGGCCCCCCTTCAACATCTGATGGAAGTGACTCAGTACAAGGCACAACCACATAATGTGGGAATGAGTTGCCTGGGTGGTGCCACATCCCCACCTACACTCTGACTTTCCATTTTTCACATAGCTGGCAGTAACAGCCGGGGTTCGAAAAAATCATATAAGATATTTTTATGCACATTCCTGCCAAACATGCGAGGATGTGATCCTCCCCATTTCATAACATTCTTTCTCACATTCCTCTGTTTCGATCTGGATGTCTAGCTCTTCTTCCCATCATAGCATAACATACCGGGTACTATATCCATATGCATCTTGTAAGGCTTTATAAATGATGGCGATAAAGTGTGCAGTGGTTTGTAATTTAATATGCAGCACCAACACTTTAAAACTTGCCCCAATGGACAAGGCTGCATGGTAGTGTCAGACGTGGAGTTAACAGTAGAAATCTCTGTGGTCAAGACCAACCTGCTGTTGTAACTCAAGTTACAAGTTGATTTAGCTAGTGATTTCTTGAAAATACAGACCTGGTTCTGTAACTACAGGCTGGCATTGAATGCGAAAAAACAAAAACTATGGTCTTTTATAACCATGGCAAAAAATTGGAATCGGGGCCTTTTCTGTCACTGCACTCTATTACAAGGGCATAGATAGAACAGGTTAGCTGCATTAAATATCTGGGTCTAACTGTTGATTCAAAAATGAGTTATGAACATCACATTTTAAATTTAGTTAAAACTCTACATCAACGGCTGGGTGCACGCTATAGACTGAACGCCTTACTCATTCCAACAACCAGAATATTATTGACACAGTTTTCTTTTATCAACTATAGATTATGGTCTGTTTTTTTATCACTCCAGTTGTGATAGGCTACTCTCAAAGGTCAAAACACTTTTAAATCAGGCAACTAGATTTGCTACCCAGCTTCCTTTAAGAACACACCATTGCACTCTCCTTAAATAAGCAGGGATACTTTCCTTGGAGCAAAGATACAAATTCCAAATAGGTTTGCTAGCAACAAAGATTAAACAAAGTACCTGCCAACCTTCATCTTCTTTCTGAGAAATACACACATTTGTTCTCTACCAGAATATCAGGTCACTGTTACTTCTCTATACCAAAGATGAATACTGCTCTAGGACAAAGGACTTTGTTGTGTACGTTACCAATGTTTTTTAACTTTACACTGACCAAACTGGATTGTCTTGGAACATCAATATGCAGCTTTAAAAAACACTGAGAAGTTATTTGATAATGTAAAATGAACGTGAATGTACGGCGTAACGTTAACTTTAACTCTGGATGCTTAGCATGAGAGGATGGATGTAATGTGTGCAATAGTCTGTACCCTATGATACTTATTTGTCTGTGTTTTTTACGGTCTTTGATTATCGAGTCTATTTATTATGCATTATGTAAATTGCATTCTGGTCGACCATGAAAACAGGTCTTTGGCCCATGGACTAACCAGAATAAATAGACAAAATAAAATAAGTACAAATAACTCTGTAAAGGATTTCAGATCTATGCCCGTACAGAGTTGAATTAAATAAAGTATGTTCCATTTCTGCCAATCTCGGTAAGCAGTGTCCAGTACAGCCAGGGCAAAATCAGGAAGGCATGCAAAAGGGGCACACCCACGGTATCTGATATTGCAGCCCTGTGTCTGCTACCACCTTCCACCATACTTCTTTAGTTCAGGTAATCCAAGGATTCCATAGCTCCCTTGTAACTCCTCCCCTTTGCTCCCCAAACATGTATTGGATCATATCTGGAAAGGGTAACATTTCCCATTCCATTTCTAGCCACTGGGGGCCAGGGCCATGGGAATATCACTGAAATAAAATATGGAGCCGTGTCGCTACATAGTACAAGTGGAGGTCAGGGAAACTCAAGCCTCCCTTGCTCTTGGGAAGCATTAGAGTGAAGAAACGTACCCAAGGTCGATGTCCACCCCAGATGAATCTGGAAATAGCCAATCGCCATGTCTTCCAAATCTGCATCGGTATTGGTAAGGGGACATTATAAAAAACATATAAAAACTGGGGCAATACCACCATACGGATGGAGTCTATGTTACATATAAAGGTTAAAGGCAGGTTATGCCACCACTGTAGGTCCACCATTAATTAGCATGTTACTGGGCCACAATTTATCTCGTATAACCATTCAAGTTTACAGGGAAGCTTAATGCCTAGATATTTAATTTCTCTAAGGTCCCAACAAAAAAGGATACTGTCCACTCAACTCTGATCTAGGGGTGTGGTAGCAAGGAAGAGCTTCTGTTTTGTCCATATTTAATGTGTATGCTGATATGGCACTAAAACGATCCAGGACTTGAAAAATCACTGTGACTGAGGTCTCAGGATCCCCATATAAAGAAGGCTATCGAAAATATAACATGGTGCTCCATATCACAGATGTGTATGCCCTTAACAAAGTGGTTGTTCCTGAATGGCATTGGCAAGGGGCTCAATATAGAGGGTGAACAGCGATGGGGAGACTGGGTATCCCCAGTGTGTTCCTTGGCCCAGGGTGAATGTAGGGGGAAGTGTGGCCATTTATTTTGATAGAAGCCTGTGGAAAGGCATACATTTTCTGAAGGAGAGAGACAAAGTCCTTGGAAAAACCTATCCGGAATAGTGCAACAAAAAGATGGGGCCATGACACTCTATCAAAAGCCTTTTTGGCATCTAAACTGAGTACTAGAGAAGGTACCCGATGGGTGTGCATGTGTTGCAGTGTATGCAACGTTTATCGAATATTGTCCCCTATTTGCTTATCCTGGACAAATCTGGTCTGATCAGGGTGTATTAAAGTGGGGAGGATGGATTCTAAGCGGCAGGCTACTATTGCTGTGAAAAACTTGTAGTCTGCATTCAGGACTGAAACTAGCCTACAGGTCACACAATCTGTGTGTTTTTTGCCTGGTTTAGGGGTAACTGAAATGAAGGAATACTGCCAAGTACTGGTGATTGCTCCTCCCTAAAACACCTCATTGCATGCCCGTAATAAGGGGGGCACTAGAAGCTCACATTGGGACTTATAGATTTCTGCAATATAAGCATCAGGGTCCAGTGCCTTCTGCTTTTTAGCAGAGTGGACCATTTGTTCTATCTCACCAAGGTGCCTGTTCCTGGGTGATGCTCTGAAGGGACAGGGGGCCCAGAAAGTTTTCCATGTCCTGTGGGTTGTGCGAACTCTCAGGAGAATAGAGAGTAGTATAAAAGGTCCAAAAAGGGGTCTGCCGGAGGAGCTGACCAGTGAGGGGGTGCCGTGAGCTAGTGACTGTAGCTCTGGCTTTCTATTTCCATAGTTGATGTGCCAATACTCTGGTCACTCAGGGGCCTGTCTCATAGTACTTATGTCATAAGTGCAGGAGGGCTATCTCAGTTTTATGAAGGTAGATAGTGTCTATTTCCTGTTTAATTTTGACCATTTGACTGATGACCGACCTACCACTTGTTTATGTGTGGCCTGCAGGAAATGGAAAGTCTCCTTAAGGTCTTTTAGCCACTACTACCTCTCTCAGTGTTTTATAGATATAAAAGCAATAATATGTCCCCAGAGAATTGTTTTAAGGTTGACTCAGAGATCCCAAGTCAGTAGTAAACCCCCCCATCCCGATTAAAGTCCAAAATCTCAGGGATGGTTCCTGCAGTATCTCATCCTGTTTCTGTTTAAATACTGGATAAATAAAGGGAACTGGACAGCTCAGTGGATTGGTAGTGGGTTAAGGAGCCTTTCACCTCTAGTTCACTGGTTCAAATCCAGCCCAGGTCTGTAGTGGCCAAAAAGCCATTACCACCTGATGGACAAGTCATGTGCTCCGTATGGATGACACAATGCTGCTGAAACCTATCCTTTCTGGAGAGCTGAAGTTGAGTAAATGCACTGTGGGTGGACAGAGGAAGTACTACAGGGACACATTGAAATTCTCACTGATCAAATGTAACATCAACCTCAATGACTGGGAAGTAATGACTCAAGACAGATCACTATGGAAATCCGTTGTTCACGATGGAGTCACAACATTTGAAAGCCAACATGTGATGGCAGCTGGAGAGAACACAAAAGTAAGGAAAGCTGCTTTTCAACATCGAGCAGCAGCTGCATTGGGCCACACGTGTCCTGTATGTGGACGTATATGTGCAGCGTGCATCAGACTCATCAGCCACATGCGAACAGACAACTTAACCAACTAACTCAACCTCCTCTAGGGCAGTCATCATCTACTCCAACTTACAGAAGATCTGACCACCAACCTTTCCTTGTCCCTAGATGCCGGACTGCTTAGGGACAAAGATCTTTTACATACCGTGCCCCTACCTGGTACAATGCCCTTAGCCTGCCCTCCCTATCCTCCACGACGTTGGGAGCTTTCAAATCCATATTTTACGCTCACCTCGCAGCCTCCAGCTCCTGTGACTGCTTTGACTAAAGTCTCATCCCACTGAGTGCACTTACATTTGTTTCACTCAACCACCATGGTCTCCTCTTTGACAAAGACAACCTGAGTACCACTAACCTGGTTCTGTCTGCTCCTAAACTTCTTATTTCTCCTCTCTTCCCTCTCAAGCTCCAATCCTTATTCCTTGCCCTTGACACTGCCTCTGAGTTCCTTTTTCTTTTCTGTACATAAATGTTACTGTTTAAGTTGTGGCCTTGTTAAACGGCTTACTGATTGTTTGTAACACAGTCTACTATGTTTTTGTACGTAATGACGTGGAACCTTTGTAAAAGAGCCTTGGCTCAAAGGTATTAATTCCTAGAACAATAAAACATCCAACAAACATACAACATTCAGTGCCCTATGCTGAACTAAGTTATGATGGTCTCAGTCTAGTTCCCAGTGGGCAGGTGTCCACATCACAAAACCAGCAACACAACTGGCATCCTTGTTGGCAGTCTCACCTAAGTGGACAAAGATTGAAAGGTCATGAGTCTGAACTATCCTTTCACTTATGCAGTGGTCCCTCCATGGCAGGGTTGAAACACATTGGTGGGGTAGTATGGGGAAGCTTGCACTGTGATCGCCTATGCTATGTCTGTCAAGTAGATTAGCAGAGGACTTCAGGTTCCACAGTCAATCAAGCACCTTTCATGAGCACTATATTTACACACAGAAAAACATTTATTATTCAAATAATTTTATCTTAATAGAGCCGCCCTACTGGTGCAGCAGTAGTACTACCACTCACAATGCCGGTGACCCGCATTCAGGAACGTGCACAGGCTGTCACATGCCACCTGGGGGAGGAAAGACTGAGAATCCCAGGGACTATTCTCTTTCCTTGGGGAGGGGAGATCACTGCACCCACTGTTTGCCTGCCACATGATGGAGACCATGTGGTAACACAGAGGGGAGCACAGAAAGGGGAGGGTTCCTGCTGGATACCTGGCATGCTCACATCATTGCATGCTGGCACACCTCGGGAGAAAGCTAGGAGGAAAGAAGTAACGGTCCTGTCTGCCCATGCCGACAGCCCCTGCATGCTGCTGCATGACCAACATGGCAGGCCAGCTACCAAACTATGGTCTTGGGTAAACAGTGTATGACCTGTAAGTCTGTGAGGTCATTAACAGGGCTGGGGGTACAGTTGGCAGGACCAGGGGACAAGATAAAGCTTGATTTAAAAAAAGTAAATAAATACTAGCTAAGCATACTTCCTGCTTACCTAACCAATCTGCTTACCCTTGCGGCTCACTCTGGCCACAATCTTCATACCTAAGCCAGCTCTCAGTTCCTTGTCCCAAGTTGCAATAGAAACATAGAAACATAGAATTTGACGGCAGATAAGGACCGCTTGGCCCACCCAGTCTGTCCATTTCCCTACCTAATGGATAAGCTGCAGATCCTAGTTAACCAGCAGCCTACTTCTTTCTACCCCCACTCCTTAGAATTGCCTTATGACTGTCCCATGCATGCTTGAATTCAACCACTGATTTTGACTCCACAACCTCCTCCGGGCAGTTCCATGCATCCACAACCCTCTCTGTGAAAAAATAGTTCCTTAAATTACCTCTGACGCCCCCTCTATCTTCAAACTGTGCCCCTTGTTCTTGCACACCTCTTTTTTGAAAGATGCTACCCTCTTGGACTTTGTTGATTCCTTGAGGTGCCTGAAAGTTTCTATCATGTCCCCCTCTCCCTCCTTTCCTCGAGGCTATACATATTAAGCTCCTTAAGTCTCTCTTCATATGTCTTCGGTGCAGACCCTGCACCATTTTAGTGCCCTCCTCTGGACAGCTTCCATCCTGTCTATGTCTTTGCGAGATTGGGTCTCCAGAACTGCCATGCAGTACTCAGATGAGGTCTCACCAGCTGTCTGTACAGAGGATAATAACTTCCTATTTTCTACTGGTGATGCCTCTCCTATGCATCCCAGTATTCCCCAACCCTCCTTGCTGCCCTCTCACATTGCTTACCCACCTTTAGGTCATCTGATATGACTACCCACAGGTCCCTTTCCATTTTGTTGTTGTTAGTATCTCACCCCCCCATTGTGTACTCTTCCCTGGGTTTTGTTCCCAGGTGCATTACTGCACTTCTTAGCATTGAATCTAAGCTGCCATACATTTTGACCATTCCTCTAACCTTACCAAGTCCTTCTCATCCTTTCCACCCCACCTTGTGCATCAACTCTGTTGCAGATCTTTGTGTCATCTGCAAAGAGACATATTTAACTTCCAGTCCCTCTGCAATGTAACTATAAAGACATTGAGAGAGACCCGATCTAATACTGAACCCTACGTACCCCACTAGTAACCCCCTTTCTTCAGAGTGGACTCTATTTACTATTACTCTCTGTGTCCTATTCTCCAGCCAATTCTTTACCCAGGCTGTCATCTTGGGACCCACTCCCAGGCTGGCTAACTTGTATATTAATCTTTTGTGTGGGACTGTGTCAAATGCCTTGCTAAAGTCTAGGTAGGCCATGTCCACAGCCCCTCCTGATCTACTACTTTGGTCACCCAGTCAAAGAAATCTAACAGATTTGTCTGGCATGACCTTCCCGCTGTGAATCCATGCTGCCTTGGGTCCTGTGCCCCTCTGGCCTCTAGATACTCGACAATTCTTTCCTTCAGAAGTGATTCCATCATTTTCCCTACCACTGAGGTTAAACTAACAGGTCTGTAGTTTCCTGCTTCTGCCTTGCTCCCACTTTTGTGAAGGGGAATCACATCTGCCCATCTCCAGTCCTCGGGTACCACCCCATCCTCCCATGATTTGTTAAAGAGGGTAGTCAGTGGTGTCACTAGTTCTACCCTTAGTTCTTTTAGAATTCTGGGATGAATCCCATCAGGCCCCATTGCTTTGTCCACCTTCAGTTTTAAGAGTTCTTTCAGAACCCTTTCTTCTGTAAATGGCTGGTATCAACTTCTGTATCCAGAGTGTTTCTATTGTTTGTTTTAGGTACCTCCCCCTCTTCATTTGTAAATACTGAGCAAAAATATTTGTTTAGTATCTCTGCCTTTTCACAGTCACCCTCTACCCACCCTCTCTCCCCTTTATTAAGCCTCACTATCCCTTCCTTGGTCTTCCTTCGCTCCCTGATGTACAGTACCTATAAAAGGTTTTATCCCCCTTCTTAACTGAGTTGGCTATCTTTTCCTCGGTTTGGGCCTTTGCTGTTCTGACTGCTTTCCCAGCTTCCTTTTGTTTTAACTGATACAGTTCTCTGTCCTGCTCCTTCTGTGATTCCTTGTACTTCCTGAATGCTTTCTTTTTCTCTTGAACCTTCACTGCCACTTCCTTTGAGAACCATAGTGGTTTCTTACATCGTTTCATTTTGTTTATTTGCTTCACAAAGGCTTGTTACCTCTGTGATGGCAGTTTTATTATTCCCATTGTTCTTCCACCCCTCCTTCCTACCCATTTGCTAGTGCATTCCTTAGGCACTCACCCATTATAGCAAAGTCAGCCCTCCTAAAGTCCAGTACTTTTGCCTTTGTATGGCTTGACTCTATTGCTGTGTTTGTGTGAACCATACTGTTCGATGGTAGCTAGTTCCCAGATGGCCACCCACTTCTACATCTGTGATCCTCTCTTCATCTCCATTTGAGAGTACCAGGTCTAAGATTGCTCCCTCTTGAGTGGGCTCAAAGCTAGTTGTCTAAGGCATGCCCCTGTAGGGCATCTAGAATAACCCCACTCTTAAGTGGCTGCTGCAACTGCCTCCAGTTAACATCTGGCATATTCAGATCACCCATCAGCAATATCTCCCTTTTCTGCCATTCTAAGTATACTTTCTATCATTTCCTTGTCCATTTCCTCCCCTGAGAAGGAGGTCTGCTCTAACCCTGTGCCGGATTGTGGTGCCATTGCCGGTCTCCAAATTTACCCACAGTGCTTCTTCTCCTCCCTGTTTTCCCTTTTGTTCTGTTGCTTTGATTCCTTCCCTTATGTAAAGAGCTACTCCTCCTCCTCTTTTATCCTCCCTGTCCCTCCTGTAGATAGTGTATCCTGGTATGTTTACGTCCCAGTCATGGGTTTGTGCGTACCATGTTTCTGTGACTGCCACGATATCCAGATGTTCCTCCTCCATCAAGGCCACTAATTCAGGAAGCTTGTTACTCAGACTACAGGCATTGGTACTCAATGCTCTCCATTTTCTGATGACTTTACCTTCTTTTGCAGCATCCCCCACTGACCTTTCTACCTCGGCCTTTTTCTCATTTAGTACCCTGTTTTGTAGGGAGAGGCTGGGATTTTCCTGCTGCTTATCAGTGCCTTCCCCCTTGACTAGTTTAAAAGCTTGTCAATGAAGCATTTAAACCGATTGCTCAAAAGACTTGTTCCCTTCCTAGACAGATGCAGACCATCCTGCCAGTATAGGCTGGTGTCCCTCCAGGTGGAACCCCAGTCCCCAGTGAAGCCAAACCAAGAAAGTCTGGTAAGCTTACCTTCTATTACAGGCTCCCACAGTTATGGAATAACTTTCCTTTAGGATACACTTTGCTCACCAGTATTCCCTCTGCCCAACAATCCCCCATGCTATTGCTCACATGCACACTAAAATTACCACCAACAGCTTAATCTGGTTCAAGGTCAGTTGGCATTCATCTGTATCTCCCTCCCCGGGTCATGCCTGAAAATAGGCAGGATTTGTCTAGTGCACTTACCCGGTCAACAAAAACTAAATAAAAATAAATAAAAAATTTAAATGTCTCCACGTGATCCTGTAGTGGTTTAATTAAAGTTGCCACTAACATAAGTCCCTCAATTGTAAATGTGTATATATTTTAAAGCACACATTTTGCTGCCTATATCTATAACTGTATACACCGCAAAGTGTCTGCTGGTGTTGTTAGTCCTGTACAAATTGCTGCTATTTTAATACTGTGTAAAGCTGTATATTGACTGCCTGCAAAAGTGTTATATTTTTGCTTACTGTCACCGTGTTCCTTCTCATCAAGTCACATCTGTGAATGAGATTATTTATGTATCTCTGTAAGCTTCCCTGGTAAATCATTTTAAATAAATAAACAATTTCACTAAAACGTATTCATGACAACTGGTTTGCCAATCAAATGTTAGATCTGCTACAATATTGACATGTAAGATCACAGAACTAAAGTCAAAAGCATGCTCTGGAAAAGAAAACAAAGATATGCTGTTAATAGAGTAACATATTACACTCCATACTTCTCATATTGGTTTATTCTCTTTCAGTCAATCAGAGTCCCAACAGGAGGTATTTCTGACACAGCCATTTGGAACCACTGCCAAAAAAACTACTGTAGCAGCAAAAAGAGCACAGCAAGACATGATGGAAATTGTCTTATGAGGTAGGAAAAACAAAAAGGATAAACTCACCGAGACCACACAGAATGAGAGAATGCTGGATCCATGAAGCTTTACTGCAAAGGCAAGATGAATAACAATACAAGATAGGAAATGACAAACACATTCTACTCAACAGATGGTTGGGAAAGGAAAGCAACAACAATGACATATACAGAGAAGCTTTTAGAGAAAAATAAATAGTGTAGGTAGGTGGGGCGCTAAACAACAAGGGATAGATGAATAAAATCTTTTTGAACATTGCTAAGATTCTGACTGCATTTGCTGCTATTGGACAGATTGAATGACAAGGTTTAGATGTGTCCCTTTTGGTTTTGTCTGCCCTTGCTGTAATACTGTGCTGCGACAATTTCATGGGTACAGCATATTTTTGTAATTTAATAACACTGAACACTTTTCATCCATTGGTTTTGCTCCTAGATTGTTGAATGTTCTTCCTCTTCATCTTATCTCACATACTCTTTCTGTAAAACATTTAAATCTGCCAGACATGTGTATTAAGGGAATATCTGAAAATCTGTAGTCATTGAGGAGTGGTTTGTTTTTGTATAAAGATTCACTATACTGGTGATCTGTGATGCCTTACATCAGTTTGTGTCACCCTTAATAATATATTATTCAAAAGAACATAGTATATATCTCAATTAAAAGTTATGAAGTAACACATTTATAGTTTTGCTCAATTTTTTTACTAAAGAAAACTGTAATATTTTCTAGGCATATGTTTTGAAAAAATACCAATTATAAATTCAATTTTTGTTTTTCAGCCCTTATCAAAATTCCTAAATAAACAAATAAATAAATAGTGTCCATGTCTCTGTATTGTACTGTGTGCACAGCCCTGCAGGGGTTAATAATGCTGTTACTTGTCTGGCCAATTTCCTGATGAGAGGGGAAGGTTGTAATTTTTCAGCTTCATGAATTGGCTGGGCCAGTCAGCATCTTGTGCATAACGGTCTAAGTCCAGCTCTATTCCTCACCTGCTGGGCATAGACAATTCCTCTCACACTTGGAGACCTGCAACCCTTTAAGCTCCCGGCTCTGTAACCTTGGCAGCTGGGCCATACACAATTCTTCATCTTTGGCTATTGGGCCTCACTACATAAAAACCATGGTATCATGTTAGCCAACAACTGCGCGTGAAATCACTGCACTGCAATCCCTCACTCCATGAGTCAAGCCACATTTCCAACCTAGGGATATATCTGAGGGGTAACACACACATATGATTTTAATAGAACCTTCCTCCTAATAAAGTAAAATAATTCAGACATTTAAGTCTATTTGCAAAATATGCTAAATAACTCAAATCATGAATTTTAGTTTGCATGTTTATTATAAGCATACCTAAACTGGATGACAAACTATATTTTTGATAAAACTCTTTTCTGTGAGTTTTCAAGTATTGTTGGCTCAGTATGTCTTTCCTGGTAAAACTTAAAAAAAAAAATATGAATCTTTAAAACAAATTCACTGATTGAGATACACAGCATCACACTAACATGAGACAGCACAAGAACGGAATTCTAATTGATTGGGCTCAATTTAGCTGGATAACACAAGTTATTATCCAGAAAACAGCACTCTTAAGCATTCACCAATGATTCAGATTTTTACATTTATGCCATTAGCATTCACAAAATAAACCATACTTCTTTAATCAAGCCACAGTATGTATTTTTTTCCATACAGGCTTTTCCCCATAGAGGTTTACCAACTGGCACTGGTGTGAGTTTCCCCTCATCTGGCCATGAAAAACTACATAGCCTCATCAACCACTAGCCCGCCACCTGCAGTTCTAGGAGTGTACCCAGGTTGTCATTTTGACAGTCCCGGGGTTTTTTTCTCCCATTTTTCAGTTTCCTTCCACCACTCTTCAACCCCCCGACAGTGCTGCCAGCCTTCTGTGTTGCCCTTGGGCACTACAGTTAACCCTGGTGGAGCAAGTTCACTGTCCCCCACAAGGGTCACTGTGGTACCAATTGCTGTATTCTACCATCCCAGCCATCTGCCCTGTATCGGCTCCTGAACTTGGACAGCTGGCATGGAAACACAGTATGTTTTTGCTGCGCCAACTTGCAGCCCTTCAAGCTGCAGAATATGTTTTAAAGAAAGACGGTTTGGTCTGCTAGTTAGCTGTTTGCTGAGTAGGACTTCGAAGACCAACATTTTGTACTTGAAGATTGATATTTGCCTCAGGGAGGGAGGGCATCCTCTTCTGCTACATGGCTGCTCCTGGTGG
The DNA here is from genome assembly GCA_016271365.2 of Neoceratodus forsteri. Taxonomy (NCBI): domain Eukaryota; kingdom Metazoa; phylum Chordata; order Ceratodontiformes; family Ceratodontidae; genus Neoceratodus; species Neoceratodus forsteri. Next base: position 1,871,720,265 of record CM057456.1, on the reverse strand, counting down.
CCAAGGGGGAGGGTTTGTCACTTGAAAAGGAATTAATGGTCCCTCTGCAGCAGCCTTCCTTTGGCATGCACCCACTTGCCTAGAGTGTGATGGGGAGCCATCACATGCCGAGATTGGGGCCAGCAGAGGAGTTCTGAAGGTAGGGCAGGACTTCAGCATTCTAGGCACATTCCCAGGGTAGAGGATAAGGGAGGTCTTAGTGGGACAAAATACCCAAGCAGCCACAAGTAGATGAAGCTGCCCTGCCCCCCCCCCACTCCATAGTTTGGCCCTACCAACCCCTCCCAAGTCTCGCTGGCTCCTCTTCCTGGACGTCGACTATCCAGTGAAGTATCCCCCTGCCTTGGAGAATAGGGGGTTTCTATCCACAGAGGACAAGCTGTGGCTTACGGTTAGGACTGCAGTGAGGATGTTGGGCAGAGGCTGGTAGAAGGTTGGACCACTGAGAACTCCTATGGTGGGCACTACAGCTTGGGCAGGTGGATGAAGAATCTGATAGCTGGAGAGGAGAAATGGGGGTAAAAACAGAAAGAAATGGGAAACAAAAAAAGAAAATCCTTTAGATTTCTGGCATTTTAAAGTACCGGTATGTGCAATATATTAGGAAAACTGGCACACAGACCAGCAACAGATGTCATATAATGGAGCTTGGCCATTTGGTTTATGAAAGGTATCATTAAACTAGCAAAGGCAAATTCTATAGCTTCTCAGAGAAAGTGCTAGTTTCTTCATTCGCATGATGCAAACATAGACAATGCTGGCAGAAAAAGACTATTAGTCCACCCAGTCTGCCCAGTCTTACCATACTCTACCCTGTGATCTATTGTTCAGATGGGGTTATCACTCTCCTCCCTCCCCTCACTCACTGCCTTACTGATACCCCCCCCCGATAAAGTATTAAGACCTTTACTCTGTCCCAGCCGTGCTTGAACCCAATAACGTTTTTTGTGCCCACCACCTCTGCTGGTAGGCTGTTCTATGATTCAACCACTCTCCTGCTAAAATAAAACTTTCAAGCATCCCTCCTGAAGCCCCCCAACTTATTTTATTCATTAATTAATATTTTGGAGATACACCTTTGAGCTGGGGCTCATTTACAAAGGTTCCAGGTCATACATTACAGGTTTGAATGAGACACAAGCATTACAATGATTTGGACAAGCATTATTTGGATGAAAACAAGCAATGTAATAAACAGGACAAGTATTTCAACAACATGAAATGTATTCAGTCGGGAAACAAATATTCAGCTGCTACATGGTAGCATTATCAGGGTAGGCAGGATCGCAGGAGAGAATGAGAGGTGGGAGAAAGGGACAGGTGCAGGGAAGATGAGGAGGAGAAGACGTCAGGAGGGTGAGTTGGATGATGTAGTCCCTTAAGGGTGTTAAGTTAGGTATTTAAGTGCAGTTGCAGGTTATTTTTGATGCAAAGTATTTTCTCAGGCAGATTTAAAATGACCAGTGATGGACACCTTAGTCTAGTCTGTCTCTGTCTTTCCTCAGGTGAGAACTCCAAAACTAGACACATTACTCCATATGGGGTCTCACCAGTGATCTATAGAGAGATAGTATTACCCCTTTCCTCCTGCCACCATAACCCCTTCCAATGCTCCCCAACATCCTGGTTGTCTTGCAGTAAGCCTTGTTACATTAGCTAGTTTGTTTTGTGGAATCATTTATGATGACCCCTTGGTCCCTTTCCTCTGAAGTAGTGACCAGCTTAACCTCTCTTATCCAGTATTCTTTCCTGGGGTGGCTGTTTTTTGCACTGGATTTCAACAGCCAGACCTTGGACCACTCTGTAACCTTTGCAGGTCTCTCTGCAACTCCCTTACCTACTCCTCACTGTCTACCCTACCACAGAGCTTAGTGACATCTGTGAAGAGACACAGCTTGTTCTGTGTTTCTTCTCCTATTTTGTTGATGAACATATTGAAAAGGACTGGCCCCAGGACTGACCCCTGCGGGAATCCACTCGTGACCTCCCTTTCCCCCAATTTAACCACATTTACTGCCACCCTCTGCTTTCTCCCTCCTAACCAACTTCATAACCATTTAACTAGGTCGTTTGCTGCTCCCAGATCCTCCAATTTCTTCAACAACCTTCTGTGTGGCACTGAGTCAAATGACTTGCTGAAGCTGACATAGAGTACATCTACTGCTTGTCCCTCATCCAACACCCTTTTTACCCAGTCAAAGAATACTGGCATGTTTTTCTCTTACAAGATTTCCCTGACACAAACCCATACTGCTTACTATCCTTTAGCCCATTTCTCTCAGGGTGGTACACTAGGTCCTCTTTAACTAGTGTCTCCACCACTTTACCTACGATGGAGGTAAGACTGACAGGCCTATAATTTCCAGGTTCCTCCCTTTCCCTCCCTTGTGGAGCAGCACCAGGTCCACTACCCTCCAGTCTTTTGGAACCACCCCTGACTGTAGTGAGCTATTGAACACCCCTGCAGTTCTAATGTCAATTCCCTGAGCATCCTCGCATGCATCGCACCTGGCTCTGGATCCTTGTCTATTTTCAGGGCTGCAAGCCCTTTTCTAATATGTTCTCCTGTAATTACCACCTGTCCCATTTCTGGTATCCACACTGTACCAGCCTTTATGCCACTTTTGGCAGAGGCTGGCTAAGCTCCACTGTGGATACTGAGCAGAATCAGTTGTTTAAAACACAGGTGCCTTCTTCTCATCCTCCACTACTACCCTGCCCTCCTCCATCCTAACAATTTTCTCTCTCATCTTCCTTTTTCCCTTATGTACCTGAAAAATAGGTTACTCACCTGTAACAGTAGTTCTAGGAGTGGTATATGTTGTTCATCCACACTTCTTGGCAGTGTCCCGTTCCCTTTAAATCAGATGGAAAGGCCTCAAGCTGGCTCCTCCCACCCACCCTGGTGGTATAACCATCGGCTCTGCCCCATGACACCGGATCTCAGCCTGCTGGAAACCAGGTTTGTGCATCCGCAGCCAGGGAGGTCGGGTGGGTCCATGTGGATGAACAACATATACCACTCCTAGAACTACTGTTACAGGTGAGTAACCTGTTCTTCTAGGATTGTGGATATGTTATTCATCCACACTTCTTGGCAGACTCCTAGCAGTTCTCTGGGAGGAGAGAGACAAGGTGCACACCCCATACTTGGGAAACAGAGATTGGAGAACTAAGGCCCCAAAACCAGCATCCCAGCAAGACTCAAGGACGATGTGGTAATGGGTAATGAAGGTGTTTGCTGTCTTCTGGAAGCAGCCACAGATGCAGCGGTATCTTGGGTAGAATGAGCTCTTATCCCTTTGGGAGGCTCCTTGCCCGCCAACTCATAGCACAGACTAATGCAAGATGTAATCCATCGAGCAATCATCCACTTTGCTGCAGATCTGCCAGAAGTGGCTTCAGCGTAGGTGACAAACAGCTGGCGAACCTCTCCCCGAATCTCCACCATCCTCTCCTTATGATAGGAGAGAGCTCATCTCAGGTCCAAAGTATGGAGCCTGTATTCGGCCTCCAAGGTGTAATTGGGGTAGTACACTGGCAGACTCAACACCTGGTTAAGGTGAAACTCTGACACCACCTTCGGAAGGAATTTCGGGTGGGGGTGCAGGACAACCTTGTCCCTGTGGAAGACCAGATAAGGGGAGTCCACCGAGAGTGCCTGGAGCTCCCCTGTCCTTCTGGTAGATGTGATAGCCACCAGAAAGGCCCTGTTCCACAAGTGTGATAACTCACATTTGTGCATTGATTCAAATGACTTGCCCATGAGCTTTGCCAGTACCAGCAGTAGATCCCATGTAGGTTGAGGTTGATGCACTGGAGGGGATATGTGATCCAGGCCTTTGAAAAAGTGCCCGACCACTGTCTCCTGCGCTAACGTCGGCTGACTGGCCTGCACCCGGTAAGTAGAGATGGCTGCCAGGTGCACCCTAAGGGTCGAAGACCCCCTTTGGACAGAGACCAAAGGTAGTTGAAAATGTTAGCCACTGGACAGGACAGAGGGTTCAGGCCCTTGCCCCGACACCAAATGGAAAACCTTTTCCATTTGAAGGCATAACACTTCCTGGTCGACTCCTTCCTGGATGCTTCCACCACTGTGAGGACATCCTCGGAGAGAATCAAAGCCTGGAACTCTAGCCGCTCAGGTACCAGGCTGTCAGATACAGGGATTGAAGGTCCAGATGGAATATCTTCCCCTGATTGAGTAAGACCAGGTTCGGACATCCTGGAAGCTGCTCCGGAGCCTGTTGCTGAGGCTAAGGAAATCTGGGTACCAGAACTGGCATGGCCAGTCTGGGGCTACCAGAATCACCTGCACCTTGTCCCTCCTCACCTTCAGGAGCACCCTGTGGATCAAGAGAAATGGAGGAAAGGCGGAAAAGACGCCTGGGGTCCATGGCCCGAGAAGGCATCTCCTGCAGTGAGCCCTGCTGAGGGGGGCGGGCATGAAACAGCCTCAGCCTGGTGTTTTCCTGGGAGGCAAACAGGTTCACCAACAGTGTGCCCCAGAGGGAGAACAGACTGTACGCTACCTCTGGATGGAGAGACCACTCGTGGGATGTCTCACCTATGTGGCTGAGAGCATCTGCCAGTTGGTTTGAGGCTCCTGCCACATAGGCAAGGAGATCTGCCTCCAGACGGCTCCCGAGTGTCCAGATGTGGAGTGCTTCTCTACATAGCAGACGGGAATGCATGCCACCCTGTTTGTTGAGGTAGTACATGGTCATGGTATTGTCCATCTGGACTTGAACCACTTGACCCCAGAGCTGAGAAGCGAATGCTGACAGTGCCAGTCTGACTGCTCTGAGCTGCAACAGGTTGCTGTGATAACAGGACTCCTTGGGGGTCCAGAACCCGTGGGCTCTGTTGTCCCCCATGTGGGCTCCCCAGCCCATGAGAGAGGCATCAGTCATAGGGACGGCCATCAGCTCGGGGCGGACAAATGGGATCCCTTCCTGCAACTGGTCTGGGACGGTCCACCATTGGAGAGCATCCCACATCTTCTGGGTCACAGTGCTCAGCTGGTTGGAATGACTGTGGTGCTGAGTCCACTGGGCAGCCAGCTCCCATTGGAGGGGGTGCATGTGCCACTGGGTCCAGTGGACTATGGAGGTGCACGTCACCATGTAACCCAGAAGGGGCAGAAAGTCCTGGGCAGGGCACAATTGCCCAACCAGAAATTATTGAGCAAAGGAGAAGAGAACCTCCACCCTGTCCTCTGGGAGCCAAGCTCTGGCTTGACGAGAGTCGAGCTCTGCCCTGATGAAGCACATCACCTGAGAAGACATGAGCTCCGACTTGGCCTCGTTGATCAGGAGGTCGAGTTGGGAGCAGGTCTGGAGGGTTAGATCCCTGGACCTTTCCACCTCCTACTGGGTGGAACCTGTTAAGAGTCAATCATCGAGGTTGGGGTAAATTCTGACCCCCCCAATGCCTGAGGTGGGCTGCCACCACTACAATGAATTTGGTGAAGACCCATGGGGCCGATGACAGGCCGAATGGCATGGCTTGGAACTCATATAGGGTTACCTCAGCTCTGAAGTGGAGGAACCGCTGGTAGGATGGACAGATTGGGACATGAAAGAACGCGTCCTGGAGATACAGTGAGCAGAACCACGTGTTTCACGCCAGGGATGGTATGATCTGAGACATCCCGAAGGTGCGTGATCTGAGATACTGATTCAGGTTGTGCAGATCTAGAATGGGGCGCCATCCCCCCATCCGCTTGGGAACCAGGAAGTACCTGGAAATGAAGCCTGGTTCTGCTGGAGGGTCCGCCACTGGAGCTACTGCCTCCTTGAGGAGGACCTGAGCATTGTCATCTCGGAAAGCCAACTGAGTGTGGGCAGATACCCTCTCCTCCCATGGGGCGTGGGCTTGGCTTGGAGTGTACTGCTCGAATTCCAGAGGCAGTCCCTAGCCGAACACTTCTAAGACCCACTTGTCCGTGGTAACAGCGGACCAGGCAGAAAGAAAGTGGCAGAGCCGGCCCCCCACGGAAGGACCCAGAGCTGGCGTGATGGAACTAGGGGTGGCAGCCCCCACCCATTACTTGGCAGGCTTGGAGGCAGAAGGTCCAGGGCCTGAACCCCCGGCCTCCCTTACGGGCCTGGGAGGGTCTGGGCTTGGGCCGTGGGTGCCAGGCTTGAGCCTGCTACTGCTGCTGACCCCCTTGAAAGGAAGATTGCTGGGCCGTAGGGGAAGAGTGCCGAAAAGGCTTCTTCTTCTTCTTCTTCTGCTGCTTCTTGGGATCAGAAGAACCCTTAGCAGAAGTGGCATTCAGTGTGGCGCTGGACTGCTCAATGCACTGAAGGTGACCAGCCACACCTGAGCTGAAGAGATCAGTGCCCAGGAAAGGCACATCAGCTAGTTTGTGCTGAGTAGCCACCGGAAAGGAGGAGAGCCTCAGTTAAGCCCTGCAGCAAGAGGCAACTGCAGCTGCCAACAAACGGGCACATGAGTCCCCAATGTCCAGAGCTGTCTGGAGCTGTTGTTTGGCAACAGCACGGTCTTGGTCCCAGACCTGCTTGACCGTGATCTGCAAGTTCATGGGAAGATGTGGGAGGACTTTGTCCAAGGACCCCTAAAGGGCACGGGAGAAGTGTGCCATGATGGACAAGCTTGCCTGACGGAGGCCTAAAGACAAGGCCACACAGACCTTCCCGGCAGAGTGATCCAAATATTTGGATTCCTTCTCAGGAGGTCTGTGGGTATTGGTAGAACTACCAGCATGCTTGAACACAGAGGCAGTCACAAGGCTCTTGGCTGAAGGGTGCTCTGTGAACCCCACAAGGGACCCCATGGGTACTGCATACTTGCGGGCCATACGGGCAGAAGGAGCAGGACAGGAGACAGGGTGCTGCCAAAGTTCTAAGGCCGGGCCAACAATGGCCTCGGCCACAGGAAAGGCTTCCATCGGGGTATCCCCTCTCTTGAGGAAGTCAGTGAGAAGGTACTCCGCCTTTTTCTGGATAGGTACCAGAGACATCCCTGTGGACTCAGAGATGAGGTGAAGAATGCCCTGAAAGAACGGAGGACCTTTCTCTGTCTCTATCCCACCAGCCGATTCATCATCCCTGGGTAGAGAATGGAGGCCAGTTTCACCCGAATCCGAGGAATCTGGATACAGCGGTGGACCTTCCACATCACCCTCGACCCGCTGGGGGCAGTCAGGGGTGACAGTGACTGAAAGATGCCGGGGAAGCCTGGTGTTCAGTCTAGCTTCCTTAGAAGGAGACCCTCCCATAGGCTGCTTGGGCGGCGGTTCCACCAAAATCAGTGGAGAGATCAGTTTAGGCCGAACCAGAGGTTTCGCCAGCTCCGAGGGTGGAGGAACAGATTTAAGAAGCTCCAGAGGAGTCGGCTTCGGCCTGGGAGGTGAAAGCCAAGTAATGGCTGGGGTAGAAGCCGGGGTAGGCTTGTGCCTGGACAAAGTCAGCTGTTGCCACATGAGGTCCTCGTAGCACTGCCAGAGCTTCCATCGGAGCCTCTCCTCATCCAAGGAGGACGAGCATGACTGATGGCATCACCTCTTTTTAGAGCGCTCATGGCCCTTCCTTGGCCTTTCAGACAAGGGGGTCCAAGACCTTGATCGAGATCGGAGGGGCCAACTCGGTCGCTCGGGAGACACCGGTGGGACTGGTGACTTCCCGGGGTCAGGGACCACTTCCTCGGCAGGATTCCCAGTAGGCTGGGTCTCCTCATCGGAGAAAGCAAGGACTGGAGTCCGAGTGAGGGAGTTGTCAACCAGAGTCAGTGACAAAGAGTCAATTGGGTTGAAAATTATCTCAACTTCATCAATCGACACTTCAGTCGACTGGCCAGACGGCAAGGCTGAGAAGCCAGTGGCTGAAGAGGCGATTTCGACCGAAGTCGAAATGGCCGGTTCCTGGGACCAAGATCTCTCCCAATCCCAAGAGTGTCTCCGTCGAGACGATGACAGTCCCAGGTCCTTCTCCTGCTTATGGGACCGAGAGGACTGCATGCCCGCAGGACTCTCACCCTTAGTCAGGAGCGAGTGGCACAACTCTTGGAAGAAACCTGAGAAGGTGGAGCTCAGGTTGAGTGGAATGAAGAAGCTCTAAGAGGAAGATTCCTCGGCATGAGCCGCTTCCTTCTTGAAGGCTTGCATGCGCTCCAATTGCTTGGCGGATCCTGCGGCTGTGGAAACTGCCCAACGGGCCTCCTTGGATTTCACCAGTGGGTTCCGTTTTTTGGGCCTCCCCAGCTTAAGGCATGCGAGACGATCAGCGAGGACGTTTGGTTGGAACGTGAGGCAAAACTCACATGCTGTGGTATCATGGCCGACACCCAAACAGTAAATGCATGTGGCATGTGGGTCGGTGCACATCTTCTGGCTGCACGAACACTGGCAAAATCCGAGGGAAGACTTGTCTTCCATGATAGAGAAAAAACAATCGCAATCGCTAATGCGAACAAGGTGAATTTTTGGAATAACCGAAGGTTTTGAAGCCAGGGCCTACAAAATGCGAGAGCACGAAGGAGGCAACCTGAATCTTCCAGCGGAAAAGGAAGATCTGGCGTCATGGGACGGAGCCGAGGGTCATACCATTCGGGTGGGTGGGAGGAGCCAGCTTAAAGACTTTCCAGCTGATTTAAAGGGAAAGAGACACTGCCAAGAAGTGTGGATGAACAACATATCCACGATCCTAGAAGAACTGTTTTTCCTGTCCCTTGAATACATCCACAATACACAGCTCTGTTTCTACTTCCATGTCCCTGACTGCCTTCTTGGTCTCCTTCATCCTCACCTGGTATTTGCTCCATTTCTCTTTGTGGCTAATGAAAGCCCTTTCTTTTGGCCCTCACTGCCTCCCTGACCTTTTCTGAGAACTGGACTGACCTCTTGTGCCTATTCCCACTGGTAACCATTCTCAAGCATTACTTGGTTGCTTCTAAAATGGTGTCTTTATTTTCTTTCCACATCTCCTCCACCCCCTTGATTTTGTCCGCTTCAGCTAACGTGCCCTTGACTAACTTCCTCATCTGCTCAAAGTCTGCTCATTTGAAATCTAGGACCACAGCTTTTGATGAGGGCATACCAATACCCATGGCCAGTTCAAACCATATAGTGTTATGGTCACTGGACCCCAGTGGTTCCCCAACCTGCACTCCACTTATCATTTTCGAGCTGGTGAGTTCCACATCAAGAATGGCACCCTGTCTTCTAGGTTTCCTAATTGGCTGCACTAGCAGGCAGTCCTGCAACATACAGTATCTAGGATGGCATGACTTCTGGTACTTTTATCTGCTAGAATATTCCAATCTATGTCTGATAGATTGAGATCCCCATAACCACTACCTCTCCCTTTGTGGTCCTTTCTCAATTTCTGCCCCTAGTTTCCCATCCCCCTCATCTCTCTGCCCTGGTGATGTACAGGCAACTCCTATGCGCAACTTGTTTCCCGATGCTGTTGTGAGCTCTACCCACAGTGATTTTGTCTCCCCATTTTTTCCCCTGATGAACCCATACTCTATTACCTCTATGCCTTCTCTGTCATAGAGGGCTACCCCACCTCCTTTTCCCTTAACCATGTCTCTCCTAAACATGGTATACCCCCGTACTGCCAGGTCCCAGTCATTATTCCTGGTGTCCCATGTTTCTGTAATGGCTATTAGGTCTAATCCTTTTGTTTCCCAGCCTCCTGTCATTTAGGCAGACTGGCTTTCAGCTTGTGCCTATACCATTCCACCACTTGTGAACTTCTCTCCCTTTGTCCTGCCCCTTCATCCTTAATGTTCTGGCTTTTGTGCTCCCTGTTGGTTTATCAGCCCCTCCCCCAACACCCTTACTTAACTTATTATGGATCCCTGCTTTGCTGCTATCAACCCCACTTCTCAATCCATTTCTGGGGAAGTCCTAGCTAGCTTCACATTCTTCTCCCCCACTCCCCGTGGTTCTCCCAGCATCAGTCTCCCCCTCTAAGTTTCAATGTCCAGCTACATAAATATCAAATTGCTGCCCAAGAACACTGGTCCTCTCCTGTTAGGTGAAAGCTGTCACCCTTGAAGAGCCTTCTGTCCCTGAAGCCCCCCAGTCTCTCACAAAATGGTACCACTTCTCCTGACACTATCCCTTCAACCACCCATTAAATTCTTTGGTCTCCTCTTTCCTTACCCTGTCCTTTCCATGCTCCCTACCCCACAAAGCATGGGCCTGAGAAGAGGCCAAGGAAACTTAGTGTGCCTTCAATCTGTCCCACAGCCCTTATGCTTCACTGCCTCAGTCAGCTGGTTTACCAGATTGTTGGTACCTAGTGTACCAGTACTCCCAAGCTCCCCCTTCACCTCCCCTATCATCCTCCTGATCCTATCCATATCCTGGATGGCTGATGCTTCTGGACGGCCTCTGACAACACCCTCCCTTTTCCCCCTCCCCTCATCACCTTCTCACTCACTCTAATCATACAGTTCGCTATTTCTAGGATACTTGTGGCTGCCTTCTTCCTGTTCTCTCCCCTGGGTACTACTAAGCCATCTTGCTCACCATTCCCAACTGGCTCAGATCCTCCCTTTAGGTGTTAGGTACCTGTGACTCCTTCAGTGGTGTAAAACAATTTGCAGTTGGGATTTGGTGAATTTGGATGACTGTCCTGTGAATGACCCTGTCCCTCTTCACCCTTCTCACCATACTTCAGCCATCTTGGGCCAGTGGGTCTTTACAAACTACACCAATGTACAGTCAGTCACTTCACACTAGTGTTTTTTTTTTGTTACAAATCAATAAAACTGAATGAGGCGGGCTCAGATTTTTAATATGCAGTCCACAACATTAAATCAGTCAAATGAATTAAAATATTGTTTTGTGATGTGTCAAATAAACCAGGTACAACAAAAGCTTCATGAATGGCTTCATTTAAGTTACTTTTGAATTAACGGGTTTTAATAAATAACATAATTACTGCCATTATAATCATTTAACATGTTCTACCTCCTTTCTCTGGTATGTAAGAAAATTTCAATGGCTTGCATTAGCAACTGAATTACATTTAGATAAAGCCCATACAGGCCATACCGGCTCTGAATTTGAGCAATGATATCTCCACTGCTTTCGTGTGACCCCAAACTTTGCAGCAGCTTTGACTAGTGAAGCGTAACTGAAGTGAATAATTTGGGTACCGCTAAGAAAAACAAGCACATTCATTCTCAGCACAATGGCAAGAAGCAGTTTTAATTAAACCTTATCAAAAGATGAATAATGAATAAACTCAATGGCCAATTCCACAGGACTTTATTTTCATCTGTTTAGTTTAAGCTTGTCATGTTCAAGCAATAATTAACCAGTGTCCGAGGAATAGCGGAGTTGTGTTAATGTTGGTAAAGATTTAATTAGTTCAATTGTCTAGAGAGTGTTGAAGCCTCAATGCATTAATGCTTTTTTCCAGGCTTTAAACATACCTCTAATCACAATGGATTATTACATTTATGTGTTCTTCTTTAATGGAATGTTTTCAAAAAATGACGAAAAAAATGCTATTTATTTAAAATGTAATTCTGACATTTTTATACTAATCATGTTATGCATATACAGTTCTTTAAAAGTTCCCAAGTAATCTGTACACGGGCTTGTCTATAATTTCTTTAAAGGTAGGAAAGAATAAACTTGCTATAAAGTTGGGAAATATGTAAGAACAACAATAATGCAAAACTGAATGCTGTAAACTTGAAAGCAGAAATAGCAGCGCACTATTAAAACTGCTGCTCTTTCAAGCTATTTGTTCTCTGTGTGCATATTTTAACTTCTTCCTGAAAAGTGAGGCATTAAAATGTACTGAAAGCCCAGTGACACAGACAACTGTTGTTTCAGTCTGTCAGAACAGAATAGACAGACAGTACGGATCACTGTGGAAAAATAGAAAGCCCCCCAGCAGTGTGACCTTCCTGGTGGGAACGAGAGCCCAGTGCTGTGCCTGACAAGCTGTACAACAAAGAAACATATTGCTTTTAACCCCACCCCAAAAAAATCTGACATTCTTTTCACAGGGAAAAATGTTCTGTGGAAAAAGTGTTCTACTTCCACCACATGAAGTGTAATTGTTGTGGGCGCCAGAGGTTACGCCGAGTGTCAAAAGGAAGCCAAGAATATGGATAGATTACCATTCGATTAAACCTACTGCTCATATGCATTTATTTTTGCATGTGTCTGTGCCTATAGATAACCATGCCTTTAGCACATTCAACCTACAGTATGTGTCCACCTTATATGATAACAGTAGAGGACTGCAGCTCACTAATGTCAAGCACATGCCCCAAAGCAGACAGCATCTGGACTGCTTTGACAATTAAACCTGTTATTCTCTTTGCTGAATCAAACAGTGTTTTCAAACATTTCTTTGCAGTTTTCATCTAGGAACTGGAATGCGTTTGCTGAAAATAGTGCTCGTGATAGATAGTCCAGATTCACTATGTCAGGGAAAAAAATCATGTTGATGTTTTCAGATGATTTTATGTGCAAAAGAGCACCCAACAGTCATATTCGTACAGACCCATATGACAAAATAAATGTGTCCAACTGCATGAGTATGCATGTTGATATATAAAAGGAGCGATCAAAGGGGTATACTGTCACTCTCAAAGGGACAGCCTTTATCATTTGCTATGATGAACACCAATTCTGTGTACAAGCATGTTCTAAACTGATCAGCTGAATGCAAATGTAACTGATCCATGTCACTGGTTCTGGATAATCTGTCTACACGTTTAATATACAGGGAACTTAGTCACTTACAGACTTCTCTCCGTTTGAAATAGCTTGCCTGAGAAAATCACCACTGCCAATTCCTTTATGTCATGTAAGTAACAAAGGCTCATCATGGCTCCCTGACTGCATGCCCCAACTGCCCCAGTCATACTTCCTCTGGGTGCAACAGTCACAGATCTGATACTTCACAAAGGGCATGAAGAGCCACAAACTATCCCCTCCCCCCACAACCCAAGCCTACTTTGCACACTGCCTGTTGTATGATACATTTGTTACATGTTGCGTAGATGCTGCGAGTCTTTTTTGTAAGACTCCAACTGCATCTACCTAAATATTGCACCTTTATGCATAGTATTTTTATGTTAATTACTGCTGCTGTTTATAAGAACACCTGTGGAAGAACGTTTTCCTGTATCTTTCTGTAACGTGTTACCTGTACCTGTTACCTTCCTACCCCCTGCCCATCCCCCACATCGCAACTGGAAATTAGTTTTCTGGTGTCTGCTTGTTTACCTGGTAAAATATGCTTAAATGAATAAACAAACAAACACACAAATAAATAGTGGAAGATCAGAAATTTGTTTGGGAACAGTTGGGTGCATTGCAGAAGGATCTGCTTTGTTTTACATCTTCTGTCTTTTTCCTCGTGAAGTGAAAGCATACTGCCAAAGACAGTCCTTCTAATTTTGTATTCTGTTTAACTGTACTCAAGCTGTGGACTGTCCGATGGTAACCTTCATGAAGCAGCTGCACTAATGCAAACACAGAACATTAGAAGCAGAGAAATGAACATGTCAGTACAACTGGTGGTGTACCACACTTCCCAAAGTGGAGGACTAATGTTTATAAAGACGAGCTATGCAGTGCACTCTCTAAGAACTCTTTAATAGTATATTTATTTATTAACAGTGAAGTTGTGTCAAGTAACACTGAAGACAATGTTTTGTATTATTAACCTGTTTTAACCGAAGAGTTTAATGCCTTGTATTGGATCAACATGCTATACGGTGTCTTGTACAAAGACGGTATAGTACACAAGCTTTCAGTGCCACACAGGTCCCTTCATCAGCTACAGTACCATTTTGAACAGAAGAAACTGAATTTCATTTATACTTAAAGTTACACTGTTTCAAATAATTTATGATAGGATAGTTCAGGTGACGTGAGTAGTGTAGGAATGATGGGTAGACAACAGAGAGGAAACAGGTCTACAGCAGTGAGGGAATGCCTGTGAAGGAAGTGCTAAGGCCTGCTTCCTCTCTATTGTGTACCCATTCTGTCTAATACTTCTTACCTAAACTATTCTGTCATAAATTATTCTGAAATGTATAGCGTAGTGGTTAATGGCACTGAACTGCAAATCTGGAGACCTGGGTTTGAATCCTGTCAGCCCCCACTTGCATACTCTGTGACCCTGAACAAGTCACTTAAATTCCTTGTGTTGCCAGGTCGCACCTGGAAACAAGCGTTGGCTTAGTGTGCCCTTCCTGATTAAACAATTTCCCCTTTTATAAGGAATTCTCAGCTCCCCTAAAGTAATGATCAGGGACCTAGTGATCTCAAGTAAGGATAACGCAGGCAAGAACAGGTTACCCACCTGTAACAGTAGTTCTAGGAGTGGTATATGTTGTTCATCCTCACTCTTTGGCACGTCCGCTTCCACTTTAAATCTTGCCGGAAGTTTTCAAGCTGGCTCCTCCCACCCACCTAGGTGGTATAACCCTCGGTTCCGCCCCATGACGCCAGATCTTAGCCTGCTGGAAGCCAGGTGTTGTGTGTCTGCAGCCAGGAAGGTCGTGTGTGTGTGTGTGGATGAACAACATATACAACTCCTAGAACTACTGTTACAGGTGAGTAACCTTTTCTTCTAGGATCGTGGATATGTTGTTCATCCACACTCTTTGGCAGACTCCTAGCAGTTCTCTGGGAGGATGGAGGCAAGGCGCACACCCACTACCTGGGAAATAGAGATTGGAGAACTGAGACCCCCAAACTAGCATCCCGGCGTGACTCAAGGTCGATGTGGTAATGGGTAATGAAGGTGTTTGCTGACTTCCAGATAGCAGCTTGGCAGATGTCCTGGATAGGGATGTCCACGGAAACAGCCACTGATGCAGCGGTATGGCGGGTAGAGTGAGCTCTTATCCCTCTGGGAGGCTCCGTACCTGTCAACTCGTAGCACAGACCTATGCATAATGTAATCCATCTTGCAATCGTCCACTCTGCTGCAGGTCTGCCAGAAACGGCTTCTGTGTAGGTGACAAAACAGCTGGTGAACCTCTCCCTGTATTTCTGCTGTCCTCTCCTTATAATAGGAGAGAGCATGTCTCAGGTCCAAAGTATGGAGCCTGTACTCTGTCTCCGAGGTGTAGTTGGGGTAGTAAACCGGCAGTGTTAACATCTGGTTAAGGTGAAACTCTGACACCACCTTCGGAAGGAATTTCGGGTGGGGGCGTAGGACAGCTTTGTCCCTGTGGAAGACCAGATAAGGGGAGTCCATCGAAAGCACCTGGAGCTCCCCTGTCTTTCTGGCATAAGTCATAGCCACCAGGAAAGCCGTCTTCCACGACAAGTGTGACAAGGCACACTTATGCATTGGTTCGAATGGCTTGCCCATGATCTTTGCCAGTACCAGCAGAAGATCCCACAGAGGTGGAGGTTCACGCACCAGAGGGGATATGTGATCCAGGCCTTTGAAAAATCACCTGACCACTGTCTCCTGCGCCAACATCGGCTGACCGGCCCATGCCTGGTAAGCAGAGATGGCTGCCAGGTGCACCCTAAGGGTCGATGACCGCAGACCCCCTTTGGAGAGAGACCAAAGGTAGTTGAGAATGTTAGCCACTGGACAGGACAAAGGGTTCAGGCCCTTGCCTTGACACCAAATGGAAAACCTTTTCCATTTGAAGGCATAACATTTCCTGGTCAATTCCTTTCTGGATGCCTCCACCACAGTGAAGACATCCTCGGAAAGACCCAAAGCCTGGAACTCTAGCTGCTCAGGTACCAGGCTGTCAGGTGCAGGGATTGAAGGTCCGGATAGCATACCATCCCCTGATTGAGAGATATCAGGTTTGGACACGCTGGAAGCCGCTCCGGGGGCCTGTAGCTGAGGCTGAGGAGATCTAGATACCAGAACTGGTGCAGCCTGTCTGGGGCTACCAGGATCACCTTCGCCTTGTCCCTCCTCACCTTGAGAAGCACCTTGTGGATCAAGGGAAAGGAAGGGAAGGCATAGAGGAGGCCTGGAGTCCACGGCCTCAAGAAGGCATCCCCCTGCAGCGAGCCCTGCTGAGGAGGGCGGGCATGGAACAGCCTCAGCTTGGTGTTTTCCCTTGAGGCAAACTGGTCCACCATAGGTTTGCCCCAGTGGGAGAACAGACTGTTAGCTACTTCTGGGTGGAGAGACCACTCGTGGGATGTCTCGCCTAAGTGGCTGAGAGCATCTGCCAGATGGTTTGAGGCTCCTGCCACATAAATGGCTATGAGATCCACCTCCAAACGGCTAACGAGGGTTCAGATGCGCGGAGTGCCTCCTTGCAAAGCAGACAGGCGTGCATGCTGCCCTGTTTGTTGAGGTAGTACAAGGTCATGGTATTGTCTGTCTGGACTTGAACCACTTGACCCCAGAGCTGAGGAGCGAAAGCTGACAGTGCCAGTCTGACTGCTCTGAGCTCCAACAGGTTGATGTGGCATCGAGACTCCTTGGGGGTCCAGAGCCCATGGGCCCTTTTGTCCCCCATGTGGGCTCCCCAGCCCATGAGAGAGGCATCGGTCGTGAGGACAACCATCGGCTCGGGGCCGGCAAACAGGATCCCTTCCTGCAACCGGTCTGGGATGGTCCACCATTGTAAGCATCCCACATCTTCTGGGTTACAGTGGCTGGTCGAAATGACCATGGCGCTTAGTCCACTGGGTGGCCAGTTCCCATTGGAGGGGGCGCATGTGCAACTGGACCCAATGGACCACTGAGGTGCATGCTGCCATGTAACCCAGAAGGGGCAGAAAGTCCTGGGCAGGGCGCAGTTGCCCAACCAGAAATGATTGGGCAAAGGAGGGGAACACCTCCATCCTGTCCGCTGGGAGCCGAGCTCTGGCTTGACGAGAGTCGAGCTTCTGCCCCGATGAAGCCCAACAGCTGGGAAGGCATGAGTTCTGACTTAGCCTCATTGATCAGGAGGTTGAGTTGGGAACAGGTCTGGTGGGCCAGGTCCCTGGACCTCTCCATCTCCTGTTGGGTGGGACCTGCTAGAAGTCAATCATTGACGTAGGGGTAAATCCTGACACCCCCCCCCCCGACGCCTGAGATGAGCTGCCACCATTGCAATGCATTTGGTGGAGACCCATGGGGCCGATGACAGGCCGAACAGCATGGCTCAGAACTCGTACAGGGTCTCTTCGACTCTGAAGCGGAGGAACCGCTGATGAGACAGATGGATTGGGACATGAAAGAACGCATCCTGCAGATCCAGTGAACAGAACCACATGTTTCACTCCAAGGATGGTATGATCTGGGACAGAGTCACCATCCGAAAGGTGCGTGACCTGAGATATTGGTTCAGGTCGTGCAGATCTAGAATGGGGCACCAGCCCCCGTCTGCTTGGGCACCAGGAAGTACCTGGAGACAAAGCCTGGGTCTGCTGCAGGATCCGCCACTGGAGCTACTGCCTCCTTGAGGAGGTGCTGAGCGATGTCGTCTCAGAGAGCTGACTGAGTCTGGGTGGATACTCTTTCCTCCCAAGGGGTGTGGGCTCAGCTTGGAGTGTACTGCTCGAATTCCAGAGGCAGTCCCTGACTGATCACTTCGAGGACCCACCTGTCCGAAGTGACAGCGGACCAGGCAGAAAGTAAGTGGTGGAGACAGCCCCCCATGGGACGACCCAGAGCTGGCGTGACGGGAGAGGGGGAGGCAGCCTCCGCCCTGTCACTGAGCAGGCTTGGAGGAGGAGGATCCAGGACCCAAACCTTGGCCTCCTTTTCAGGCCTGGGAGGGCCCAGGCTTGGACCAGGGGTGCCAAGCTTGAGCCTGCTGATGCTGCTGTCCTCCTTGAAAGGAGGGCTGCTGTGTCACAGGGGAATAGTGCTGAAAAGGCTTCTTCTTTTTCTTTTGCTGGTTCTTGCCCAAAGAACCCTTTGCAGAAGTAGCATCCAAGGTGGCACAGGACTGCTCAATACGCTGGAGATGACCGGCCACACATGGGCCAAAAAGATCAGTGCCCAGGAAAGGCACATCAGCCAGTCTGTGCTGAGTATCTGACGGGAAGGAGGAGAGTCTCAGCCAAGCCCTGCGACAAGCGGCAACTGCGGCTGCCATCGAACGGACTCAAGAATCCCCAATGTCCAGGGTTGTCTGAAGCTGCTGTTTGGCAACAGCTTGGCCCTGATCCCAGACCTGCTTGACCGTGGTCTGCATGTCCACAGGGAGGACTTCATCCAAAGACCCCAAGAGGGCATGGGAGAAGTGTAAGGCCCAAGGAAGAAACCACATAGACCTTCCTGGCTGAATGGTCCAAGAGTTTGGACTCTTTCTTGGGAGATTGGTCAGTGTCGGCAGAACTGCCAGTACACCTGAACACAGGGGCAGTCACCAGGCTCTTGGCCGAAGGGTGGTCTGTGAACCCCGCAAGGGACCCCATGGGCACCGCATACTTGCGGGCCATGCGGGCAGATGGTGCTGGACAAGAGGCAGGGCGCTGCCAGAGTTCTAAGGCTGGGCTGACAATGGCTTCGGCCACAGGAAAAGCCTCCGTCGGGGTATCCCCTCTCTTGAGGATGTCTGTGAGAGGGTACTCTGCCTTTTTCTGGATTGGCTGCAGAGGCATCCCTGTGGACTCAGATGAGGAGAAGAATACCCTGAAAGGATGAAGGACCTTCCTCCATCTCTAACCCACTGGACGATTCATCATCCCCAGAATGAGAATGCAGACCGGTCACATCTGAATCCGAGGAATCCGGATACAAAGGTCAACTGCCCAGGTCACCCTCAACCCGCCAAGGGCAGTCTGGGGTGACAGTGACCAAAAGACACTGGGGAAGCCCAGTGTCTGGCCTATCTTCTTTAGAAGGAGCCCCTCCCATGGGCTGCTTGGGTGGTGGTTCCACCACTATTGGTGGAGAAACCGGTTTAGGCCGAACCGGAGGTTTTGCCGGCTCCGTGGGTGGGGGAACCAACGTAATCAGCTCTGAAGGAGTTGGCTTCAGCCTAGGAGGCAAAAGCCAAGTAATGGCCAGGGTGGAAGCTGGGGTCGGCTTGTGTCCGGTCAAAATCAGCTGCTGCCACATGAGGTCCTCGTAGCGCCAACAGAGTTTCCGTCAGAGCCTCTCCTCATCAGAGGAGGATGAAGATGACTGATGGCATTGCCTATTTTTAGAGCGTTTGTGGCTCTTTCTTGGCCTTTCGGTCGAGGGGGTCCTGGACCTCGATCGAGATTGGACAGGCTGATTTGATCGATCGGGAGACACTGGCGGGACCAGTGATTTCCCGGGGTCGGGGACCACTTCCTCGATGGGAGTCCCAGCAGGCTGGGTCTCCTCATCAGGGAAAGTAAGAATCAGAGTTTGATTGAGAGAGTCAGCGACAATAGTCGATCGGGTTGAAGATGATTTCCACATCGTCGATCAACACTTCAGTTGACTGGCCAGATGGCAAATCCGAAAAGCCAGCGGCTGAAGAGGCAATTTCGACCGAGGTTGAGACTGCTGGTTCCTGGGACTGAGATTTCTCCTGATCCCAAGAGCATCTCCGTCAGAACGAAGATGATCCCGGGGTCCTTTTCCTGCTTACGGGACCAAGTGGAGTGCATGCCCGTAGGACCCTCTCCCTTGGTCGGGAGAGACTGGCACAACTCTCAAAAGGAACCCGAGAAGGTGGAGCCCAAGTTGAGCAGAAAAAAGAAGCTCTGAGTAGTTTCTGTAGTCCGAGCCACTTCCTTCTTGAATGCCTGCATGCGTTCCAATTGCTCGGCGGATCCCACAGCTGCGGAAACTGCCCACCGAGCCTCCTTGGATTTCACCAGAGGGTTCCGTTTCTCCGGCCTCCCCAACTTCAGGCGTGCAAGATGGTCGTCGAGGACGTTAGGATGAAAAGCGAGACAAAGATCGCACTTCGAGGTGTCATGGTCGACACCGAGACAGTAGACGCATGCGGTGTGGGGATCGGTGCGCGACATCTTCTGGCCACACGGACATCTGCGAAATCCGGGTGAAGATTTGTCTTCCAAAATCGAAGGAAAATAGTCACAATCGCTAATGCAAACTAGACAGATTTTCAGAATAACCAAAGGTTTAGAAGCCAGGTCCTACAAAATGCGTGAGCACAAGGGAGGCAACCTGAATCTTCCAGCGGAAAGGAAGATCTGCCATCATGGGGAGGAGCTGAGGGTTATACCACCTGGGTGGGTGCGTGGGAAGAGCCAGCTTGAAGACTTCCGGCAAGATTTAAAGTGGAAGGAGACATGCCAAAGAGTGTGGATGAACAACATACCCACAATCCTAGAAATATAATTTTGGATTACTTACTTTTTTCTAAATCCATTTTTTTTTAGTCTGGTTGAACCTGTTAAACCCTGCCTGCCATGAGATTCCAAGGGTCCCTCATGGCCAGACCTGTAAGGATGTACATGGTGGGCTGAGCCACAGGGGACGTCTACATGTTTTTTTCATGTATGAGGCTTCTATGTAGTAAAACAATGCAGTTTCATGCTTATTCTGTCAGTGTTGCTCTCGCTTCCCTCAGCTCAGGGAGAGAGATCAGTACTGGCGAAATGAGAATGCACTATTTTACTACATAGAAACCCAATAAATCAAAAAACACTTAGATATCCTGCGCAGCCCACCATGCACATCATCACAGGCTTGGCTACAGGGGACCCTGGGAATCTTATGGCTGGCGGAGGTTCGCAGGATCAAACAGACTGAAAAAATAGATTTGGAAAAAAGTAAGTGATCAAAAAATTATATTTGCTTGCATTTTTTCTTAATTGAGACCTCTGTGTCCCTGACCATTGCTTTAGGGGAGCTGAGAATTCCCCTTTAAGCATAAATTCAGATTCTTCTCTTCAGATCGTTATTGAATCTGATAAAGGGGGCCTGTGTGGCCCCCAAACACGTGTGTACTGTACCATCTTTGTGCAAGGCATATGTTGGTCCAACAAAAGGGCTACTATGGCTACAATCTATTTACAATTAACTTGTTGAAAGTCAGAAATATACAAGGTGTCTTCAGCAAAGTGTTCCTTACACGGCTTCCTGAAGTCTGCAGTAGACATGATAAACATGAGTTAATAAAGAGCACAGTTAGTGCAAGGGATTGGTTGCAGTGCAGTTGTGCAGAGCAACAACGAAGGCAAGGTTGTACGTTTATTCCATTAATCTCTTGAAAGTCAGCAATATATAAACAATCTTAAATAAAATATTCCCTAAGAGGATTCCCAGCGTTTTGGGAAGACATGATAAACACAAGCTAATGAAGAACTATTAACAATGTAATTTATTGAAAACAGTGTAATATGTGCCGTAACAATGAAGGCAATGTTGTACAGTTATATCATTAATCTGTTGAAAGTCAG
This sequence comes from Neoceratodus forsteri, assembly GCA_016271365.2. NCBI lineage: Eukaryota > Metazoa > Chordata > Ceratodontiformes > Ceratodontidae > Neoceratodus > Neoceratodus forsteri. Next base: position 1,871,698,976 of record CM057456.1, on the reverse strand, counting down.
CAATATATAAACAGTCCTTAAGTATATAATTAGACCGGAGCAGCCTCAAGGCTAAGATTGAAGCTTTCAGACAGGCCCCTTCATCAGATTTTCTTCCACTCTTCATCCTTGAACAAAGCCTTGGCTGACAATTCTGAAATCTCCTTTCTTTCTTTGGATTAAGCTCCCCCTCCTCCCTTGGAGGAAACGTATGCAAATGCAGTACTCTGTTCCCTCTTCTGAGGCTATTCTAAAAACAGCTATCTTTTCTCTGTCTATTTTACATCTCAAGCGGCCCATCCCACTGGCTGACAAGGAGACCAGCCTTCCAATTCAATATCCTTCACAGTGCTGACAGTTGGATCCCGGGGCCTGCCACTGATTCTAAAAGGCGCTCATTTAGTCATAATTAACTATTCCCTGCATATTCCCCAAGGTATGGTAATTGTACTAAAAGCCAACAACCGAGGCATTCATTCAGGCTTTCTTTGAAACTTTATTTTTTTTCACTGTGGCCTTATTTTGTCCCTCCTTCCTTCCTGGTAATGTTCTAGGCAAAGTAAAGGAATGAGGGTGGAGACAGGGCAGTGCAGAAAAATCCCAGTGTGAACACTTTAAAGGGTAAAAGCCACTGCTATGTGACACAAGACTCTGTTGCAACAGGCTGCTTTTCATAACAGTGAGACACAATAATACAAACTGAAAATCACCCTTAACAGTACAGTACGACCTTAAGTGTGACTCCTCATTTGTTCACTTGATGTTTTGACTTCTCACGTTTTAAGGTCTATAAGTAGATTAACTGCACCTAAAACTGAGAAGGTTATAGAACAACACAGACTAAGTGGGAGCTACTGTATATGTGACCTGTGGACATGCAAAGCTCAGTTCTCAGAAAATGAGACTTCTCTGTGTCTATAGGCTCTCTTCAAATCACAGCTCCCTAATATACCACTTTAACAACTGAAAACAAGTTCTGGTCAGCGTACACATAGTGCTGATGCAGTAACCTAATACCGTAATGGATACAGAATTTATGTGTGGCTTGGATTGTAATTAATTTTTTAATATTATTGTGATCATAGTTCATGTCACATTTCTGACAAAACTGTGAGGCAAGCTATTTTTCTTATGTATGTTCTTCGATATCCAGTCTGTGAGATAGTTTGGCTTTTCTGATTCTGCTATTTCCATGCTTATAGATAGCATAATGGCTGCTGTGCAGCAGTGGCATGCAATATTAAAAAAGGAAACCATATTAAAAGGCTACAACTTGTTCTCAGCCTAAATGATATGCCGCAATGTTGACAAGCTCTAGCCAGAACCGATACAGCTGTGGCGAACTTGAAGAAGCTCCGAGGAATGAGTGCCGCTGAATGCCATCTCCAAGACAGTGGTGATGCAACTGCGCATGCACGGCACTCGCACATGTGCTGTTGCGGTGAATGGCATACTGCCATTCCCAAGATGGTGTTGCCGGCAGAACTGCGCATGTGTGTGTGGGAGGCATGCCCAGCGCTCATCCAGGATACAGAAGTAGTAGCCAAAATAGTGCCACTGTAGCTCTGTAGTGAGTGACCATGGCAGACTGTTTCAAGTTCTGTTGGAGTTTCGGAAGGATTCTTCCAAAACTCCAGCGGAAGTGTGCCACGGTCGCTATTTTTCAAAGCGATCCCAAAACGGCTACAGGCTCCACCCATAGCCATAAAAAGGACTCCGGACACTTGCAAAACAGTTGACATCAGCAGAACTCAAAAAGAGTATATGATACTTTCCCAATATTCTGAGCTTTGAACTATTTCAATGTTTATAACTAAGGGTCTTTGCTTGATAACAGGATCGTTGCTCCTTAGAGAGTTAATTCTGATCCTTACTGCAGGTGCCAACTTCTGCAAACCTTTCTGGCTGGTGCTCACTGCTCACTGCCAGTATCAAGTATTTCACTCTTCCCAGCCTCTCTAACAACATGACAATACTTTTTTTCTAACAGCCCACCCACAAACTGTTATGGGTGCTCATACACAGTGGGGGTATCTGAACACCACAGTACCCACAGAGGCGACACCTACTATAGCTTATTCCCTGTCGTAGACTATAATCCCCTGCTTGTGACATCACAGTCTGTCACTGTTTAAATGGTTGTTATGCCACATAACTGAGGAATAAGATCTAGGACAGAATAAAATAGAGAATAATACATCAGGATGGTGCAAAACAATAATTTTTTTTAAACAACTGAGGTTTGTAATGCTACATAAATCCCAGGAGTGACGTTCAAAGGGCTTATCTAAGTATCGCACTTTGAGAGTATGTCAACATCTGAGTTTCACACTAATCTCCATTTTTTTAACAATTGCTGGTGCAGGGCTGTAATAAAAAGAATAAGTGTCCCTCCTTCCCCTCTTTACAAAATACTTGTTTTTGTTTCGCTTCACAAATCCTCCCCTCCCCCAACCCCCATTAATTCAAGATTCCAAAGCAACTTTTTGTTTCAACAAAAGAAACTTATCTGGTCAAGCTTCGCTGAGTTTTGGTTATTACTAACTTAAAGCAAAAATCAGCACATTGTTCTTTTCAGCCAGAGACTGAACCCAGAAGAGCTGCACATTCCAGCTTCATTTTGATTTTAAAATTTGTAAAGAAACAAAACTTGACAGGATCAACCGGATAAGTTTATGAATGAAACATAAAGTGGTGTGGGTTTGGATAACCAGAGGAAGCAGATTTATGTGTGTGTGTGTGTGTGTGGGGGCAAAATTGGCATTTTAGAGGAGTTACGAGTTTGACTGACAGATGAGCATTACACATGACCATGTAACACAAGAGTACACTGCAGTTATCCATGTGTAAAAAGGGTCACCAGTAATTAATTCACAATAATGACCTCAGGCTAAGGCATTATTTTGTGTGAATTACTGACCATCTGAGGGTAATGGTCCTTGGCTACATGGGCCACCAACTCCCCTCAGTCAGTCAGTCATTAATACCCACAAAAAGCCCTGCGTTTGGATTGTTTTTGCTTAAGGAGTAGAGAAACTCTAGAAACTGAGATCCTGTTTCATACAAATGTCCACTGTTACAATAACAAAATGGCTTGAAATTCAACATTTGTTTTGTAACTTTGTGTATTTGAATGTTGATAGCAAAGGGAATTTTATTTTGCTGACAGTAGGAGTCCCTCTCTGAAAAGCGGGCAAGCGCGCGCGCGCACACACACACGTACATCTGAATGTTAATGCAGATTTTACAATCTCTTTCTATAAGATGTTATTGTAAAGTTAGTTATTTCATGACATCCGCCACCGCTGATTTATAGTATAGTTATATGTACAGTTGCAGCATATCTGAAAGCCATAAGAGTGTCTTCTTTCAAGATCTTTTTGTGCCAGAACTGTGCAGCTTTGCTTAGCATTTGTCTCATTCACAGAACACATGAAGGCACGTATACAACCATAAGAGAGACACAGTAACCGTACATAACAATGACAGTTACATTCACAAGTTGGTTGCTAAGCAAATTATAAAACATCACACCGGGGGGGGGGGGTCACTGTCCAGAGTCTTTATAGGAGTTTCTATAACAATATTACCAGACTCAATAACATTACTTGGAAATTCTTGTAATAATGTGCCTAGAAATCCTAAGCAGGCATTTTCCTGACCCTTCACAGATTTTTTTTTTTAATTGCAGGAAATAACATGCTGCTTTGAATATGGCCGTTGTGTTTTCTTTGAAGTTCACTGGATATGTAAAATACATGTTGTCTTATTTTCACTGGCAGTATGTACAGTATGTACACTAGCATTCAAAAACCTTTTAAGAAAATATCTTGCTCAGATTCCTATTTTCAGACTATTTTGATTATGTCATTTCAGTCATTAGTCCGATTCTTTTCCCAGGTGGTGATGAAAGTAATAAGATTGTCTGCCACTAACGTATCAATGCATCTAAAGCCTTACCTATCATGCCTCTCTCATTCATGTATCTTAGCACTTCCCTCAAAGGTATACCCTCAATGCTGAAGATGTAGTTTCTTTCTTTCGTTTACTCATGCTGCCTATTAACACTTCTCTCCTTACCGAAACTATCATGCTATGAATTATTTTTTTTAAAAAAGGTAATTTTAAGTATAAATTCAGCTCTTCTGTTCAGAATGTTAGTGCACCTGATGAAGGGACTAGTGTGGCCACGGGAGTTGGAGAGCTATACCACCTTTGTACAAGACATATGTTGGTCCAATAAAAGGTATCAAAATTTCTAGGGACGCCTGTTTTCCAATTACCATTATGGCTATAATCTCTGCCATGAAAATCGATAAATGAATTTGTAGACTATAACTGGCCTACACACATCACCTGTCAGAGCACCAAAATAGCTAGATGCTTGGCTGTTCTAGTCCTGAACTTTATTTATTACATGTCAGTCCACCAGTACATACTGAAAAACTACATTTTTGCAGCCATGTTTTTCCCACATCATTAAAACCAACAATGAAAGCTAGCCATTTTGTAATGCAACGTTACGCTTCCAAAAAATGATCAAGTTCCTGAATTGCACTGTCCCCTGCAACCATTTATTTTCATGCCTTTTAAGAATACCAAATTCCACTACTTGTTAATTTCTGCCAATTAAAGTGCACCCCTCATGCTTTTGCTAAACTAGAGTTGCTAAAATAAGCAACAAATATTATGGGATATTGTTTTCAAATTCTCTCCAAACACCAATAAGTCAGCGGTATAGCATGTTCGGTTTGATTCATCGGTCATGAGGTTTTATTTAAACAGAACTGCACTGAATCTGTGAGTCATTTTCCTAGGAGAGTCATTTTTTTAAATATTACTTTAAATTCTGTTATTGTTTCATCTATACAGGCTGTTTAGTTACCCCAGTGAGTGTTTCTGATTTAAACACAGTTGGTAAGGACCATTTTAGATATGAATGATGTCGATTATGTCCTTGCACTACTCCTCTACTGTTGCCACAATGCATCAATATTTTACTATAGATCTCTGTGCTTGGAAGGGAAATAAGCCACAACATACAGTTCTAAAATGGTACTTATCACCAGAGTGTAAATCAGAAATGCCCACTGCGGTTACTGAAAGGCATGTGTGGGTGAGAACAAAGCAGAACTCAAACCAGTTCTTAAAAACTGAATCTTCTGGGAAAATAGCCTACAGGTTCAGTGCATTTCTCCTCTAAGAACTACAGCATAACATTTTGAATAGAACCTTCCATGGAGAGACGAGCAAATATAGACATAAAAAGAAAAATGTGAACATTCAGTGTAGGGGATATGCATTGTTTTGACTCAAAATATTCAATTTATCTCCAAGTACAAGTGTAACCCCCCTGCAAATGGGGGTTCCCAAAAGTCTTCCAGGAGCTTGCCTGAATGCTCCAAGTCTGGGCGGTGTTCGGTGTCTGAGCTGTTTAAATGTGTTTCCAAGTGAGTGCTATTTGAGCCTCCACGTACTGTCTCTTTAAGATCTGTCTGCTTGCAGACTTAATTAGTTTGTATGGGGGGACTGTGTATTTAATGCTCGAATCCCGCCCGAGCTGCTGCCAATTCGCTCCGTTTCTGCCGTCACTACATGTGCAGAGGGAGACTTGTTGAAAGATATAACTGTTTGCCAGAAATCATTTAAAGTGACTGAGAAAATGTAGTTTGTCTAACCTGTCTTTATTCTAGCACAAACTGTTTCAGTGTAGCTCTTTCATTTTTGTCCTGAACTGCTGTGCTGGGCCAGTTGGGTTAAGGGAGCCCTAAAATGGAGCCTGTGGACGAATCAGAACTTGGGACTCATAATTCTGAGCCAGCCACAAGGGGATTGTATGGGCAGTGACTCTGGGAAATGTAGTTTTGACCTTGGCGCCTTTTTCCACCAACAGAGGGAGTCTTATTGTGAGTGACAGCTGAACCAACCAACAGAATGGTGTGGAGCTAAAGGAAATGCCCTGCTCTGTGACTGGAAAGCTAAGCTCAGTTGTGACAGTGAAAAGAGAAGGAGCTCTGTGCTTCTGCAGTGTATAGTTTCGCATGGGAAGCGCATGTGAGGCCCTGAGGTTCGGCCTGCAGCAGTTGCAAGTGCCAGTTCGGACTGAATCTGATTGTGAGGAGAAAGAAGGAAGTCTGAAGAGTGGAAACCAGGCTCACCCTGTAGAAGACTGGGAGAAATTGCTGAACCGCACTCGGTCTGTCAGGAACTGAAGCTGCTGTGTGTGCTCCCAGGTATTTTGCAGTAATTGCGATCGGGTTCGAGGAGCAGCCTGCCTGGTATAGCACTTTCCTTTTACATATGAATGTGCGTAGTGCTTGTGGGGAATCGTTATTTCCAATCCCCGTGCTGTGTGCTGAAGCTGGAAGCAAACTCCAGCTTAGCTTGGACTAAATATGTTTGCTATCAACTGCAGTGGGGTCCAGTCACAAGGACCTTGTCTCCATGCCCTGTTGTTCTGGCAATCCAGAAGAACATCTACCATCCAGTCCTCAGCTTGGGTATTATGAATACAAATCAGGGTATTCCCCTGCAGTCTGTTTTCAATCACAAGTGTGTCATCTAATTTTTGTTGTTTCCCTGCTTCATGGACTGAGACATCCGGCCCCGGATTACAACTGGGTGTTGTGCATATATTTTCTTGTACAGGGCCCCATCCATCTACACCTGCCGGCCAACCCCGGGCAACGGACCTGGCTAGCTCACCCCCAACCTGGGTACCCAGAGTGTGACTTTTCAGACCCTGTATGTGTGCACAGTACTGTGATTTAATGCCACCAATTAACCTGATTTCCCCCTCCCGTGTTACTGCCCCCTAAATAAATCAGATTTGTTGTTGTTATACCATACTGTCTGTGGTGTTGGTACTTATAGAAACAGTATTGTGTTTTGCTGTGTATGCTGTTTAACCTTATTTTACAGGGGGTCCTCAGAGACGTACTGCAGAATCAGTCTCGAGGGTAAGTGGTACCTATATGAGTGAACAGTGTGTATGTGGGGTATTGGGGCTGTAACTCTGGGGTACTGTGTGAGCCACTAGAGGGAATAAAAGGGGGTCTCAGTGTCCCAGAGGGCTGTGACCAAGCTAGTCTAACCACTACAAACCCTGACCTCTGGGTGGAGGCACCCGCCATAAGCCCCTCAACCTGTCCGTAGTCAAACAGGCAGGGGTAGTAGCCCTTGGGATAGCGCCACCTAGGGGTTACACAAGGGTGCAGGAGCATAATCATAAGTTTTAAGTGGCAGAGTCACAAGTGAGTTAGGAAAGTCCAGCCCGCTCACAAGTGATGATAAATTCCCTATTTTGAGTCAGGCCTTTGTATATTCAATATATATAACATTAATGTACATGTTATAGCTTTTAAATCTTCTGTTTGCTTGAAGGTTTTGTTGTTACCATTAGGATTTGAAAAATTTAATGATTATACAGAATTCAGCTTATATTTCATATTTTTGTCTATAATTCTCAACCTTATTTCTTTATGACCAAAGACACTTGCATGAAAATGGGATCTCTGCTCTATCTGTTCTGGCCATTTGCCTACACCTGACATCACAGTTCTGTTTATGACATCACAGTCTGCTGCTGTGGCGATAAGTACAATGTCATAATGGGAGGGCTTGAAGCCTGAGGTTCAATGGGCGGAGCAAGAATATTACTCCCCCACTGAGCTCAAATGCGTCACTTTTTCTGGACGCCCTCAGGATTCATTTCGTTGTGGCTGGAGGCACTGCCTGTCCACGTTTCTCTCCCTGCTGTTTCTGCTTCAGGCTCTCGCCCCTGCATTTGTGGTCACCGCCGGCTTGCTAATTTTCCGTTCTGTTCCCCTTTCTTTAGTGCTGCTTCTTTGCAGCTCTTCTTATCCTACTCCCTTCCAGACGGGCTTTCGGTCCTCCTTTCACCCTGCTTGCCCCGCTGCTTCTGCGAGCGGCTCCTGTTCCTCTACCGCCTCGCTTCTGCTGTTTACCCTCCTGTCTCCCTTTACATCCACGGGGTGGGTGAGCGGGTGTTGCTGGCTGTCTGTGGTCCTGGATTATTTCCTACCACATGACAATTTCTCCCTTGTTTCATCTGTCCGCAGCCCCTTCCTGGTTTACTACTACTTTGGTCACCCAGGTTTCCATGACTGTGATCACCAAGTGCCGCGGCTCACCTCAGCTCGCAGCTTTTCACGCCGTTCTCTCTCTCTTTTTCAGCTCTCAGAGCTCTATCTCTGTACGTATTGCTCTACAGCCAGCCATCACTCAATCGACTTTCTGGATGGACTCGCTGCTGCGATGTTCTGGCAGGGATTCGCTCCTGGCATTGGTTCCTAGGTTCGTATTGGGCCTCAGAGGCTAGCTGCCCTTTTCCTGTAATTTTTTTTTTTAAGATCCAAGCATTATCTTCTGGCATCTCCCAGGGCCAGTATTTATTTATAGCAAAAAAAAGTTTCCTTTTCAGCATTGCTTTTGTCTCTTCAAAGGTGTTCGGTTTGTTTGACAGTGCCACGCTGGTGGTGCCGGATATTTCCTTTCAAACTGAATGCATTTTTAAGTACTACCTCTTCTAGAAACCACACGGAGACACAGATGCGAACCACCAGATACTGAACCTTGACATTTCCATTTCTCGGGAGGAACACCGCAGTTTCTCTAGACAATTACTGTTTTCGTCTGGCAGAGCTTCATGTGGCTTCCATGCAGAACTTTGTGGTACGGCCAGGTTGGCTGCGTGTCTTGCTTATTTCTACTTAGTCCATTTTTTGCTTATTTATTCTTTCTCGATCGTTTTAGTTTTTTTCAGAGTTGTATCTGTTGATATATTTTCATTATGAATGGCTGTAATTCTTGTAACTGCTTTATATCTTCTGTATGTCTCTTGTATTTGTTTCTTTATTTTATTTCTTTATTTCCTTTTGGTTTTCCCATTTCTTTTAAACTTCCAGTCCCTACCCTACCGATTACCGGACCACTCTGATGAGTCCTCCGTTTCCTGGTTCATCCAAACCGTGGCATCTCTGCTCACATAGCGTCCTCCTCATACCGTGATATTGCTAGGGCACTGGTATAAGAATACAAGCGAACAAGCATACGTACAAAATAAAAAAATAAATAAATACAAAGGGGTGACTCTTTGCTCAATGTGAGTTTCTTGCAGAAGCATATGGTCTCCCCCTCATTCTTGGCAGGGTCATTCAGTTCATGAGCTGCTTCATCAGTTGCATCCACACCCTTTGAGGAACATCCTCGTTCAGCCCCTGGTACGTTTGCAGTGGCCTGTATCTGCTCCTGTTCCTCCTGAACTCTGGTCTTCCTGCACTGTCATTCAGCCCCTCCTCCTGCTTTGCTACAGCCCCTGGCTAGCCTGCTGCGGAACCTTCTTACTCATACTACCTTCACACTAGTTTTCAAGTTCATTCATGTCCCACCTCATCAACCCACAGCTCTCCTGCCACACGTATCAAATTCGTGACTCCGGTCTTCACCACTTATTATTTCCTACCAACTGTCAAGGATTTACTCCAATCATGGCTTCGCTCCATCATCATCCATCCATCTTCAGCCATCAAGGATTTGCTCCAGTCCTTGCTTCCATCTCTCCTCATGCTTCCATCTCATCCTGCACCTCGATTCTACTCTTTCTCCTCTCAAGCAGTCTCCTTCCTGACGTTTCTGCTCTGGGCGCATTTTATTACTACATACCTCTTTCCAGAGCCAGGACACACCCCATCTTTTCCCCTACCTCCCTTGCTGGCCTTCTGCACCCCTCTCTCCTCTCCACTCATTCTGTGACGTAGTATGGTTGACCTGCTTCGAAATTGATGGGGGTATTTCAGGTTTCGGCTGCTACCCAGGGCCTTCCCAATGCTTCCTTCGCACTGCATTTCGGACCCATGAGGGTACACCCTTTCGGTCGTGGGAAACCTCCTCTGCAAGTCTTTAGCATAACTATTCTGCCACCTTGTCCACCTCGTTCTCTTGCTACTATCTGTGTCTGGCTACCTCACTCTGGCCTGCTTTTTATATTCTTTGTCTACCTCTCATGACATCTCCCAAATCGTATCCCTCCTGCGGCTTCCCTCCTGTCATGGCTTCTACAGCTCCCCTTGCCATGGTCTTTTCTATTAGCTTGCTCTATTCTTCACATCGACGGGCCATCTGTCGCTGACCTCATCTGATCTTCCATCGATTCGGGCCTACATGCCACCTTATCCAGCTTTCTCTCCTGCCCCCTTGTGAAGCCTTTCTCCTTCATGGAGTCTACTTGCTCCATGTCTGTCGTTGATCCCGTTGTATGTGCTCCTTCGTCTCCTTCGCCCCTCAGCCCAGTGATGCCTGGCCTCGACCTGTTCATCTCATTCAATCCCTCTCTAGGTATGCCTTAGCCTGGTTTGCTGCCCAGTCTATGCTGTTTCCTTGCTCCATCTGGACATGCCTCTCCTGACTCATGTACCGCCTAATCCGACTCACCTCAGTGCAGTTCTCCTCCCGTACCGGCTGGGTCCTAGGCTGTCCCATTGCCCCTGCTTCATCCTTCGTCCCTTCATACCTCGTTCTTCAGTACCTGCCTTCCTGGCATTTCTCATTCTTACTACCTCATCCGTTCCTGTTCCCTTCCTCAGCTTAGCACTTATTCTTGTCTTGACAGTCATGGATTCTTCCACTTTAGCTTCCCTCCTCCTCGCATTTCGTCCGATTTGGATCCCCATGATCACCGTCCCATGTTTGCCCTCTGGTTCGCAGATCCTCTGGTTCCTGATGCGCTTTCATGGCCTCAGTGTCCATCTCATTTTGAGGAGTTTCATAATTTGCCTTGCTCCCTCGTGCCTGATTCCTTCGTTCAGTTCTGTTCCTGTTCATTCTTGTCTCCTCTTCTTCTGGTTTCGTACCTACTCTTCAGGATTCTGTCATCGTAAGCTTCCCTTCACTCTGCGCTTCACTCGTTATCATACTTCGTCCAATTTTGCTCACTCCCCATCGTACCTTGTCCAGTTTCGATCCTCGGTAGCTTCACCTGAATTGACTCTAGTCCTGGATCTCCCTTATTGGCCTCAGACTCTACCTCTTTTCCTGGTGTCTCGTTTGTATACTTCCTTCGTGCCAGTTTCATTTCGGTTCTTTCCCGTCTCCTCCTTTTCCAGTTCTCTTCTGGCTATCCAGGCTTCCCTCGGCCTGCTCTCGACATTCGTTTTGGGCATACCTATCATAAATCCTATGCCACCTATCAACTGTGGCTATCCTGCTGAATGCATCGAGTTCATAACTCCAGTCATATCGAGTTCATGACTCCAGTCATCTTTCACTCAGCATCACTTCTAAGCTCATCTATCTAAATCGCTTACGCTAACATTCCTATCATCCAATACCGTACTACCTCATCGACTACAACCTCAGCATCTTATTGTTCAGGGTCTAATCGTCTACATCGTATAATCAAGAATGCCTCTTAAACTTCAGCGTCTGCTCACTTGCATCGCTCCATCAAGCCAGTGTGCAATATCATTGGTCTCCTCATTCACTTATCTGGAATATCCCCGTGAGCACATCCGGATACCCCTTGTTGCTCTGACTCCTGAACAGATTTACTCCCTCCTATCCTTGCTTCCAGATCTACCATCTCATGTCGACTACTCTACCATACCCTCCTTAATTCCAGCAATTTTTATCGAGTTCCATCATTCCCTCGAGCATTCCATCTTTGACTCTGATGCTACTCATTGACCACAACGGGATCTAATTGTTCATATCACATAATCATGCCTTATCGACCTCAATTTCTACTTCCTTGCCTCACTCAACCAATCATACTTATCCATCTTATGCTTCCTCATCGACCCGCCGACTTCCTGCAGTGATCATCATCAGCATTAATTTGCCTCATACTCGCATTCGACCTGCGCGCAGCCTCATGTTCCATCTTTGACCTGCACTTTCTTTTAGGAATCTTCCACATCCATCATCATCCTCACTACTCGTATCCCTCTAGTTACTGAACCCTTTCTTTCTGAAAACATACATCCTCAATTCAAACGTTGTCAGCCTGGAGGAAAGGCGACCTAGGCCTTGGATCCCCAGAGGTTTCCTCCTCAAAGAGGATTTTTCCTTTCCTCCATGCCAACGGTCATAATATTAATTAGAATTAGTGATTTTCTCCTTAGCTAGTTAGGTTCCGCTGTTGGAGGAGGCAGATGGTGGCCTGGCTTTCCCCTCTCAGGAAGTTAGCCCTTCTCACAGAATTCATTAATCACGTCTCTCTTCGACACGCGACATTCAGGTATTCCTTTTGGGCTTCTTCCTAACCTACCTTTAGCAGACTCATTCATTTTCAGCACCTGTAGGGGGGGAACCCTCACTAGGGTTCCTTGCGTCGTACCCCTACAGAAGGTATATCCCACGGATAGAGAGGTGGAAAGCCACATAAAATTCATGTTACTCAAGTTACACAAGCATTATCATATCATATCCAGTTGCATAAACACATTGAATGGGAGGGCTTTAAGCCTGAGGTTCAATGGGCGGAGCAACAACGTCACTCCCCAATTGAGCTCAAATGCGTCACTTTTCCTAGATGCCCCCAGAATTCGTTTCGTTGTCCACCATCCACCCCTCCTCCTCCAGCGGCTAGCCTCTCTTACCCATGGGCTTCTTCCTAACCTACCTTTAGCTGACTCATTCATTTCCGGCACCTGTAGGGGGGAAACCCTCATTAGGGTTCCTTGGGTCATGCCCCTACAGGAGGTATATCCCACGGATAGAGAGGAGGAAAGCCACATAAAATTCAAGTTACTCAAGTTACACAACCATTATCATACCATATCCAGTTATGTAAGCACACTGAATCAAGGGATTGTGATGCCACGTGTAGACAGGCAACCAGAGCAGATAAAGTCTACAGGACAGTGAGCTTATATTCATGCAACTTTCCTCAATAATTAAGAATAGGTGTGTGGGGGAGAATTAAGGAAAATAAATTAAGCATAAACTGAATTGTGGTCTAAATCTTACATTTTTCAAAGTTTTCCAAATGGTATCAAAGGCTCTTAAACTGTTTTTCTTTGATTTCAACAGCTGGCTTCAGAGCTGCACTAGGTTTGTGATTTAATCAGCACTGTGAAAGCTGCTCTCTGGTTCAATATTCAACTGTGATGACAGTAACCTTAAAAATATTCATTGTAACAACAACATAGTTTTAATATGTTGCTGTTACTGATATCGCTAACCAAGATAAAACTTTTATCTTGTCATTTTTCCACCACTCCTGTTGTGTCTGTATCTTCCTGTCTGTCTGTCTATCTATATATCTGTCTATCTATCTATCTATCTATCTATCTATCTATCTATCTATCTATCTAATCTAATCTAATCTATGTTCATTGCAAAAACTACATTGATACAGACATTAGACTTGAAGACTGCAAAGTGCACAAAGTAAAGAAAATAAAAAAAAAAAATAGGTTTTGGATTCTCTGAGTCTTGACAAATTGGTGGTATGATGTTCTTAGGAGTTTTCAACCCTAATGCCCCCCCACCCCTAGTCTCGTGAATCAGTATCAAGCCATAGGTCCAAGCCCATGCTCTATAAGTCTGGTGCTTGAACTATGGCTCTGGACTTGGGGCATATAGAATCAGTCATAACTTTTTTTCGGGTCCTGTGCAAAGCAGATCATGTACTGTAAAACTTTCTTTGCACAGGGCCCTGCATGAAGCAGGAGATAAAGAATATTCATAACTTTCTTTGTATAGGGCCCCATGGACCCTGCATGAAAAAGAAGATCATTCATGACTTTCTTCGTACATTAACTGCATGCCCCAGATCTTTAGCTTGTCCAGGCTGCAGGCTAGATGTGCTATGTACCAGGTTTATGTGCCCCTGCTTGACTGCCTGACCTGTATTCCCTGCCACGTTTTTACCACTTCCCCTTCTCCATATAAGCCCTTCAGCCCCTCGCTTATCCTTCCCCTCCCGGCAGCCTCTGCTTCCTTCCTGGGTAACCCTACTTGCCCTATCATATCATCCTGGGGGCTCTATGGTCTCCACCATAGGAAAGCTTAGGGTCTAGTGTCCTTCTGGAGCCTCCCTTCTCTAGTTTAAATTCTGGTCAATGAATTTTCCTATTCTCCTCCTCTCTGGGTCCTTGTTCCTCCTGCTAAGGTGTAGATAATCTGCTATAAAAGGGTCTTGTCCTCCCAAACAGATCACCAATCCCCTATATGGTCACAGCCCTGCTCCCTGCACCACTTCCTGAGCCACTTATTAAAGTTCTCAGTCCTTAGTTTCCTAGTCTGACTGGCCCATGGCACTGGTAGCACTTCTGTAAAAGTCTTCATGAGTTTTTCTTCCAGCACCCTAAACCTGCACGGTACTATCTCCAGCTTGCATGCTGCCAGGTCATTTATTCCAAAATGAACCAGCATATTAGCTTCCCCCCTCGATTACGGATTGCAGCCTCAGTATTATCCTTTCCACCACAACTAGGAGGCACACCACTCTCCTCCTGTTGGCTTCTTTCTCTTTCTCTTCCTTGGCCTTCCTGTTCCCCTGAAAATTGAGTCTCCCAGCACAAGGCCTTTGCTTCCTCCCCTTTTCCCGTTCCTTCCCTATTCCATGAATGTTCCCACCCTTCCAGCTTATCTGCCATCCTATCCCCTGCTCCAGATACTTCCCTCTGTGTGGCCTGGATCCCTTCCACACCACAAATGACCACTGCCCCCCCCCCCCGTGTGGCTTGGTTTTCCTCCTGTCCATCAGTCTATTACCTCGCCTACCATTCTGATCACCTCCTCTTGTATTACCTCCAGCTGGCAGCCCCAGTACAGCCTGGTCCTCTTTTCCTCCCATCCCTCCTGATAGCTCTCCCTAGTCAGATTGTTTTTCTTTCTTTTCCTTTCATTCTGTCAGAATCCTCTGTCTCCCTCCTCCTCCACTCTTTCCTCTCCTACCACCCCTAAGTAGCCTGGTTTCCCTTCCTATCATTACTGTTTGGTATCTCTTTGTGTACAACCAACGCCCCCAGCAGGCTGCTCCTTGTATTTTGGGCCTGTCCACTTTGTACTTTTCAATGTCTGGAAGCCTTCCAAGGGCCTTTACCAGCTTTGCTCTAAATCCTGGGTCTCCTGGGTTTTGATACTCTCCTGTGGACCTGAGAAGCTGGTATCGGTTTCGATTTCTACCCCAGGGACTGAATTTTCCTTAACCACACCCTCCTCTAAATCCCCCACTGTACACCCAGTTTGCCTTTGAGCCCTTTGAGGGCACTGGGGAGTAATGTCCTGATCACTGGTTCCACTGGGCAGACGCATCTTCAGTCTGATTATCTCAGCCTTGAGCTGGTTCAGTTCTGCTACTAGAAACCCCAGTCTCGTGCAAAGTAAGCAGCCTCCCATTTCCCAGAGCACTGTTTCCTTAGCTGCTCGGTATTGGCTAAATTAAGTACAATAATGTCGATCTTATACAAGGCACACAGTTGACTCTGTGGCTTAGCCTGTTATTTGCATCATCAGAGGGTGGCCGCGAGGGACACCGTGACATGTAGTTGACTGGCAGGGGGTACTGCAGGATCACTCAGAAAAGAATGATGATTCCCAAAAAAAAAGCTTTAATTTTAATGTAGTTTGCTTAATTGAGACCTCTGGGTCCCGCAGTATTACTCCAGAGGAGCTGACAGTTTCACTATAAACGTCTGTTAACCAGACAGGCCATATTGTACTTCGGTCTAAAATCAAAGGGCAGTCAATTTAGTTGGGGAAAAAAAATCACAGCAATGATGGGACCTTTGTTTATCATTCATAAAAAACAATCTTTATATTTTGTTGTATAAAACAGACTTTTTCTCAGCTGCAGGGGCAAGCATTGGCAATTTTCTATTTTTACCTGAACCCCTGAGTACAACTGGGTATAATATCCAACCGGGGCAATGACTGAGTAGACCTTTTGTGTCCTGAAGATGTAGTTTCTACTCTCGAACAAAATGGAGCAACATAATTCTTGCATCAGGAAAGGTATATGGGACATTTGTCATATTGGTATGACACTTCCTTCGGCTGGTATAAATCTACTGAGGGAAGATCAGGAAGTAGGAGCCCCGTGATGGGGGTAGGGAAACACGCATGAAAGAGAAGGTGATCGCCACCTGGCAGGTGACTTTTACCCCAGGGCAAATCATGCTAGGCATAAGAGAGCATGACCACATTTTTCCAGTGCCCCCCAGGAGATCTGAGCATGGAGCAATCAGGAGGCCCACAATGCTTACTGGTACTGCATATCACAGTAACACAGTGGTCCCCCACTGCTTTTCTGTTATTGTCATGTGTCCCTTGGCACTGATACCTGGCCCAGCACTGATGGACATCTCTTACTGAATATATGCAGAATGCATTACAGATATCTTTTGTTTATAATGGGGATACTGAGCTCTGTGTGCCAGGAGCTGTGTCCTACTGCTGCCTGGTCCAAGCAAGGGGATAGTTTGTGAGCACACACCACTATTTGTAGCCAGTGGGCCACAGAGAAGTTGACTACAGCTGGTGCTGAACACCTGCTAGTACACACCAGTACTCGTGGCCAGTGAGTTGCAGAGAAATCAGCTGGTACTGATGCTTGACCTGGAATCTGCTTTGGGAGACAGGGAAACTATTTAGCTGCATTTTGTTTCAAACACAAGGGTGGTGGTCATAGAGGAAGGAGAGGCAGCCACAACATGCTGTTGCACACAGTTTGCAGTTGTATGGCTATTGACTGGTCACCAGTGTCCCATGAAGGCTACACTCACCTGTCAAGCCATTTTTTTCTACTCTGTCAGCCAATCATTAGGAGAAAGTAAACTCCCTGTTATGGGTTTATTTTCTTCAGTTTATACATCCAGTAGGCGTGGAGCCCACCAAGATGCAATAGAGTAATTTACAGTAAATGACATGTCACAAAATACTGCATGACAAAAAGGGCTTAATTGCCATTGAATTATACTGATCCCTGCAGCATACTGCAGTATTTTGCAGTCATACTGCAAGGTACTGCACTGCATCCTGGCTGGCACCACTGTAGTTTGTGGTACCGATTTGGGAGTTTACTGATTTTGCTATGGTGAAGGTCAAAAGTCATCAATAAAACTGACTTAGTGTAATGCAATTGACATGCTCATGTATGGTATGGTGGGGTCATGAGGCAAGGAAAGATCTAAATGGGGTGGTCACTAGATGCAACACCCATTGCGTGGACCTGGGAGCAGTCTTACACCTCCCTCTATAAAATGGTGCACAGACATACTAAGCATGCACAACCAATATGTATTAGCTAAGGGACAAAGTGCTGGGTTTTCAATTGCAGTGCCCATGTTTTCACAGGAGACGTATAACCAGTTGAATGTTTCTTGTTGCTCACAATAATACTTCCTTCCCTTTATGTGTTTGCATATAATCATTATGTATACAGGATACGGAGTGACCTTGGCTTTAGATGTGTCTGAACAGAAAGAAGAGACCTCTCACAGGAAAGACAAGCATGAGGAGAAAAGCAATTTGATATCTTATTTCCGATACATCTCACACCACAGGAGACTCCCCATGCTATGGTCCCATGAAAAGAGCCATGACTGGAATGCACTGATTGGTCCCAGCTGACATTTCCTCCCTTTCTCCACCCACTTACTAGATGAGCACCTGTCACAACTCTATTCCTGGGCTGCATGCCCCAGCTCACCACTTTAAATGCATTGAATAATATGCTAGTTGGCAAGAGTGCTGTTTTAATATACTGTTTTCTTTTCAGTTTCAGATCTGGTGGCAACCATAATTCTTCTGCCACGAGCCTAGAAGGTATCCCATCAAAACAGCGCAGGAAGTACATCATGTTGTGCCAGGCAGGTGTTTTCACTTAAACCGGCTGCTTTAACTCCACCAGTGTATGTTACAAATCTGTGCTGGCTGCATAGCAGTTAGGATCACCACCTGTATCTGTGATTGCTACATCCAGCAGACCTGGGTTTGATATTAGCTGCTTCCTTTTTTTTTTTTTCATGTTGTACCTGCCGTCGCACCCCCACCACAGTTCTGTCTCACCCCTGGAGTTGTAATATGAGATGTCCCCCCCTTCCCAACTTTGTCCCCTTCCTGAGTTGCATCCCCTTGTGAAGTCGCTTTAAAAATGTGGCCCCTCCCCAGTCTGTCCCCCTCCCTGACATGCGTCCCCACCTTGTGTCAGTTTAACAAATCTGCCGCTCCCGAGTTTGTGCCCCATCCCAAGTTTCTTCCCCTGTGTTAGTTTTATAAATCTTCCCCTCCTGAGTTTGTGCCCCACCCCGAGTTTCTTCCCCTCCAAGTTAGTTTTATGAATCTCCCCACCTCCCGAGTTTGTTCCCCTCCCTGACTTGTGTGCTTCCTGGAGTCAGTGCAGCGTGGTTCCTTACCAGCGGCAGACTGACGTGCCATGCTGGTTTTCCTCACTGTGTTGCTTGTGCGTAGCTTTATGTCGAGGTGTTCCCATTAGCTCAGTTCTGGGCAACTCATCCTAGAAGCCACCATGATTCTCTATGGCAATTGCAGGGGTAAAAGTGATCAGACTGTACAGTCCGGCATCAAGAGTTCTGGTAAGCTATGGAGTCCAGATGTGAGTAATGCTAAACTAATGTGACAGGTTGAGGGATATGTCCACAGTTCCTGGAGAGTTCTGCTTCTGTCCCCCAGTGTTCTTCCCCCTCCTCCTTTGCAGCTGCCTCCTGCCAGATTTATTTTAACTGGATTCTTGCTTTTAGACGCTTTTAAGGTGCTGAGCGTGAGCAAGGCTGAGCATCAGTAAGTAAGATAGTAAAGATGGATATTAAAACACCAAAAAACAGTATCATTTATTGTAGATATTGTATTTACATACAAGGTTAAAAATGTGGAATTTCAAATGCCAGGGATTGCACTGGGGATCCAGTATTCTGTACTGGAACTGATGAACATTCCTCATTATTTATTTATTGATATTTATTTTAGTTTTTGTTGACCAGGTAAGTGCACTATTTTCAGGCACGACCCGGGGGAGGGGAATACAGATGAATGCCAACTGACCCTGAACCAGATTAAGCAGATTGAGCTCATGATGTGTACACTCAAAGGACCCCACAGTCCTTACAGGTAACTGTTGCAGGTATTTAATAAGGTAAAGGGTTAAGCTCTGTTAAGCATTTCAGGCACAGTTTAATAAGAAAGGAAAACTATGACCCAGCTGGGATTTGACGTCAGTGCCTGGAACCCCATTCCTCTACCAGCTGAGCTAGCCTATGACGCCAGTGGACCTTCACAAAATCTTTTTTTTTTTTTTTTCAAACAGCAAATCCCATACCTGGGAACAAGTGAGATGGCAAAGAATTTGGGGGGAGGGGCATTATTAGCCAGGTCTAAGCATTTGAAACAAAAAAAATTAAAAATAAAATACATATAAACACATATTCATTCTCACTAAAATTGATACTTTTAAATAACCCCGTTCCCTTAAAAAACAGCATTCTGATGGATTCAAATGAAATTTACAAATACCAGAAAACAGTATAAACTACACTTTAATCTTGTATATTTTTAGCACATATATGTGATGATAGGGAGCCAGATATTTTGACAATAAGCAATGGAGAGTGACACAGAGGGAATCAGAGAGAGACAGTGAGAGAGACAGTGAGAGAGACAGAGCGAGAGAGAGACAGAGAGAGAGAGAGAGAGAGAGAGAGAGAGACACACACAAGAGAGAGATGGTGTAAGACAGCGAGTGCACGTCCATGACTGCGCACAGCGCTCAAGACAGAAGGGAGAGCATGACAAAGGTTAACTCTGGGATATGTCAGTGAGTCGATGACAATTAATGACACTTAACAATGGGAGGTGAGGAAGGTAACAAGGGACTGAAACTTATACACTTATACATCAGCAAAGTTGCTGATCTGCTCCTAGTACATCAGTAGGGGACAGGTCCAGGAGCAGTGCAGAGCCCATTGGTTGTGGCCTGGGCATTTTGTCTCACTGTGTGGTGGTGGTAAGTAGAAATGCTACAGAAGTTTGAAATCCTTTTCTGGATTCTCAACATCACTAGTTATGTAGCTGCCTTACTGTATGTCGGGGTCAGAGGAGGTAACTGGTTGAGGAAGGAAGGGGGAGAAAATTGCATTGAAATAAGTGCTGGTTCCAGCTATCAGGAGGAGAGCCTACAAAGGGAGGGGCAGAAAAGTTATTAAACTTAAAAATACCAATACACCAGTACCAGAATAAACTGGGAGAGGGGGGGATCCTACAGAGGGAGGAGAGAGAATGCTTTTAAACTTAAAAAAAAAATACACCACTGCCAAAATCCAGCTGGGGAGGGGGCAGTCTGCAGTGAAGGAGTGGAAATGTTATTAAAACTTATAAAAAATACACCAATACCAGAATAAACTGGGAATGGGGGGATCCTGCAGAAGGAGGAGAGGGAATGTTATTAAACTTAAAAAAATACACCACTGCCAAAATCCAGCTTGGGAGGGGCAGTCTGCAGAGAAGGAGTGGGAATGTTCTTAAACTTAAAAAAAATACACCAATTCCAGAATATACGGGGGATCCTGCAGAGGCAGGACTGGAAATGTGATATTAAACTTAAAAAAATACACCAGTACCAGAATCTGGCTTGGGGGGCGGGGGGGAGCTACAGAGGGAAGCATGGGAATGATATTATACTTAAAAAAATACACCGGTAACAGAATGGTTGGCGGAGAGAGGAGTTTGTACAAGGAGATGGAATGATATTAAACTTTAAAAAAAAATACACTAGTACCACAATCGTGGGAGGGGTCTGCAGAGGGAGGAGTGGGAGGGATATTAAACCTGAAACAAAATGTCGGTACCAGATGGGTAATACTCATACAGCAGGCATCCGATCAGCAACTCTCCCCATCTCCCATGTGTGAGTGCACTGGAAATGGTGGTACCACTGCAAGTACAAAGCACAACCATAAGCACACCTTAAAAGAAAGGGACGGATAACACCACTGAGT
The DNA here is from genome assembly GCA_016271365.2 of Neoceratodus forsteri. Taxonomy (NCBI): domain Eukaryota; kingdom Metazoa; phylum Chordata; order Ceratodontiformes; family Ceratodontidae; genus Neoceratodus; species Neoceratodus forsteri. The sequence goes on along the minus strand of CM057456.1, from coordinate 1,871,678,019 downwards.
GTGAGGCCAGGCCAAATTTTGTTATAAAACACCCTATCCAGAAAAGGCTCAGGGCATTTCTCAAGGAGTGGAACTGATGATTGGCCTTGTCATGTTTGTTGTCTGTTATTTTTTTATTGTAGATTTTTTTTTTTTATTGTAAACTTAATAAAAAGAATAAAACATCCTCAACCAGCTTTTGGACATTCCACCCAACCACCACTACCCAATAATTCTGTGTACATTTATAGTGCACTATTGAATCCCCCTTCCCCCACCGGAAACACACATATAACTATCCACTTTTCAAAGTTGAAACAATCACCCCTCACTCATCCGCCCTAAATCCCACCCACCGACCCACTGACCCAATTTTGCCAGTTAAGTTTTAAATTATACAATGGCAAGAAAGAATCCTGGACTCTGATTGGTCAGTGTATGCCTGAGACAGTGATGTTATTACATATTAGATAATGGGTAAATTCAAACTCATTTCCTGATTGGCTGAAAGAGCCTGGCACCCGGGCCGTTATTTCTTAACAACGGCCCGCTCAGAAAAAGTGCCAGCTCGATCATTTGTAACCGAAACTTGCCAGACGCCATTTTATTACTCAGCTACCGAGACGGCAGCCCAAACCCGAAGCCCAGCATGCTGCTAAAGTTAATTGTCACAGACAGCCTTATACCACCTCCCGAACTCACTCTCTTCCTCTCTGTCACCGCAAAAAAAAAAAAAAAAAACATCCATTTTTACATTCTTTCCAGCTCACTCCACCTCGTGTAACAGAAACTTCCCACTCCCTTCACTGCTGCGTTCCCTCTAAATCCTGTGCTTACTTTTAAAAACACTGGCAGACTAGTGCCACACTTCTAATCCCTATCACGTTAAACAAAATTAAGTCTCACGAAAACTCACCACTCTAGATTTCTCTCGTTTTCGGACACCATTTTTCAATCGGGGAATGTTGTGTATGTGAGATACAAACAGATACAAAGCAGGAGGGCAAGCTAATCTGAAAGACCATAAAAAATACAGAGCAGCGACCTCTGGTGGTGATTTCAGCACTTCACACCATAGAAACTATTTTACAACAAACACTACTTCTGCTTAGTTTTTACTTATTTTTTATACATAAATTTTTATCTTGTATTTTCTTCCCAAAAATAGCATCTGTAATCCATTATCTGTTGCAGATAATTTTTCCAGGATGAGTTTATGGGATATACGGACCCAGGTTATAAAGCCTCCACCTGGAGGTGTCGGCATTATGCCCCTGGGCGATCTGTTATATCCCAATAACGCCCACCCTGTTGGGTATTATTACTTACATAATATCACTGTATGAATGATGATATTCTTTTGCACATCTTTTCTTAAGAAACAAAGATATACTGCCACACTAAAAATCTACTAAAAACATTTTTTTTAATTTTTTTTATTTTGTATAACAACAAGCCATTATATAATAGCAAAAAGGCCCACCAGTGTGTGTGTTATTGTGTATCGCGTCACTCCTGGGGTGGTGGAAGCACTTGGTTTCGGCCTCGTGCTTCAATCCACCCCAGGAGGGACGTTATTACATGATAACACACACCCTGCCGTGCCTTATTGCTTAAGTATTTAATTCAGCACTTGCAAAAATGTGCAATGCTGATTGACACTTTCTGCCTGTTTTCTGGTTTTTGCCTGACTGAGCTTTGCCAGTTTCAGCTATGGCAACTTTAAGTCAGACGAAACTGGCAAACAGAGAGGATCTGTTGCTCGGCAGTGGACATTTTTGTTAGTGCTGTATTAAATGCTTTAAAACTTACCTGACTGGGGGCGGTGTGTGTGTGGAACTAGCTGCTGGAGCGAGTGGACATGTGTCAAAACAGCCCCTGCTACAGGCATATATTTGTTATTGTTTTATAACATTAAAAATTGAGTTTAATACTTTTTTTATGCTTGCAGACCATGGCTGATTCCTGCCTCACCATAGGAAAACTGAGCAATGCAACTGCACAACAACGGGCGGTAGATTTCGTCAAACAAAAAACACCTACTGGAGAACAGCCGCTTATGATGACACCACAGCCTAAGACCTCCTCTGCATCTGAATTAGTAAATATTGAAAACGTTCTTAAAACGTTCTGCAAGTCAATCCAGAATGTTGTAAAAAGACTGACAGCATCACTGATTGACTGGTAAAGGTTGAAATGATGGTGGCTGACATCCAGAACAAGTTAGGCGCGGTGGCCAGCCATGCGGATCACGCAATGGCATCCTTGACCTCACTTATTCATGAGAACTCATACATCAGGTTATGGCTCAAACACACACAGAATGCACTCTGGGAGAGAACTTTGCATGTGGCTGGCCAGCCAGAGGGATTTGAAATGGAAGATGTAAGCCCCTTTCTTAAAGGCTGGCTCCTTACATTGTTAACACGGGACATAACAGCACTTCCAGGCTGCGTTAACCGAGTCTACAGAGTTCATCGCCATCATGCGAAAACAAAGCATATCCCCATGACAATGCTCATTATGTTCACCAAAGTTAGCCCACAAGACTGTGCACTATTTTAAGCCAATAAAACTGGTGAATTGTTAGCTGAGGAGGCCATCATCAACTTCTACTCGGACCTCTGCAACTCTATGTGCCAAAAACACAAAGAATTTGAGACAGCCAAGTGCTTTGAGGGCCTTGCATCTTCCCATTGCTTTGATGTTCCTGGCCTGCTTACAGGTAGAGGTCGTGGGGGGAACCAATTTATACAGAAATGTGCAGCGGGGTCCCAGATCACCACTGCCAGCAGGTTTCTGTTGGGAGGGCACTTGGCAGTTACGGCAGGGTCCACACTTATGTAACCCACAATCCCCTGACCTGCACTGCGTGCCAACTCTGTGCCTTTGTGAAAGGCGCGGAATGTGAGCACTCTCCCTGGCACCCCTCCCCCCCGAGGTACATAGCTGTGCAGCCAGCCAGGGGATCGAGTGTGCACTGGACTCATGCACCAGCTGTGAATGCCACCAGGGGTCTGCTGGACCCCCGCTATGCAGCATTCTAACTTAGGGTTGCCTATGTACTTCACATACACAGCACATAGGCGATCTGCACTTTCATGACTCTGCCCCATATGCGCCTCAGTGGAGTAAAAAGTCACTGTTATTAGGTCTCATTATAAATGCTTTAATGTTTGAATGATTAAATGTTTTCAAGTTTACATTCTTGATGTTCTGTTTAGTGTTTAATGGGAGCATAGCCTGTAGCTAGGAGCCTGGACAGGTCCAAACTTGATACTCCAAATCATTTGTATGACTCTGGCTAAAAAAGCTATATTTTTGTAAAGCTGAAGAGCCATTGCACTAGGGCTGAAATTCTACCGACATCTATGTAATAACAGTCAGGACCACTGCAGTATGGTATGGTTGTGTTCTCTTGATGCTGTGGGTTGGAAGGTTCTCACTCAGGGGAAAAGCATTTTTTCTCCTACTAGTGTGAATCAGAAGCAAGCATTCTAGTTGTTTTCCTGCCATTAATGCCAGTCTGCCTTTCTCATAGAAACATAGAAGATGACAGCAGATAAGGACCGCAAGGCCCATTCAGTCTGCTCATTTTGTCTACCTTATTAATGTGCCACAGGCCTTTACTCTGTCAATGGCCTATCTAGTCATACTTATCTGTATTGCTCCCATATGCCTATCCCATGCCTGTTTGAAGCCCTGCACTATATTCATATCCACCACTTCCTGGGGTAGGCTGTTCCATGCATCCACCACCCTTTCTGTGAAAAAGAACTTCCTCACATTACCCCTTAATCGGCCTCCCTCTAATCTCATGCTGTGTCCTCTTGTTCTTTTATTTTTCTTATATTGAAACATCTTAGACTCTTTTACCTTAATAATGCCCTTAAGTGTATTATTTCCATGAATAATATCCTATATGCACTGTTTATTTCTGTGATTTTGTATAAATCAGAAAACAAAAAGTTGAAAAAAAAACTTACTTGGTTAATCTGGATCAGTGAGTGGGTGGAATTATGAGCAGATGGGTCCATCGCAGTTGTTTCAACTTTTGAAAAGCTGTCAATGATATGAGAGTTTCTCGAGGGAGAGAAGGACTCAGTGGCGCACTACATCTTCAAACAGAATTATTTGGGCAGTGGGTTGGTGGGCTGTTCAGAAGCAGGATGTGGGCAAATTTGTTTAAGTTTGGAGGAAAGCTGACTTCTGGGCATAGTTGTGCCATTGTGATGTCATAACGATATTAGAACAACATCCTGACATCAACACCATGGTATGACAACATCTGAGAGGGTTGTGGATTTCAGACAACACATTTTTCCTGTTTATTACAAACCTCTTTTTACACCGTGCATATCAATTCAAGTTTTTTGTTTTCCTTTGCCTTGAAATATCTCCCATTTTCTTAAGGGCAAGAAATTGACCGGTTGTCCACATTTTTATTTGGACCCTAAAGAGCTCTAGGGCTTCAAAGAAAGGAGCTGATGTCCGCCTATGAAATCTGTGTATTGAACAGAGACAGACAGACAAACAGATAACGTGAGAGTACAGAGGAAGTTTACTCTTCTTTTTCTTATCATAAAAACCTCCAAACACAGAGGGACAGATATTCAGACTGCACCTGGCAGGGGCGCAAGCCTGGGCGCAGCGCAACTGGACTGCGCCAGGGCAAGGACCAGGCAACATTCAAGGGTGCTGTGCCATGGCTCAGCACCGTTGAATATGGCAAGTGCGGTGCACAGACAGCGCATGGCACAGTGGTACTGTGCCAGCGCAATACACAGAGTGGGAGCACGGGGATGCGCCAGCGCAAGTGCATATTTGGGACTGTCTAGTACAGTATGACTTGCAAGCCCATACAGTACCTGTCATTCGGTGGGCAGCGGGCGGTATGCTGGTATTGCAGCCACATCACCGATGATGGGGGGAAGGGGTGGGCAGGTGGTGCAGTGTGGGTTGGGGGGTACCACTAGATCACCAGGGAATTGTGTTCTGGTGCCATGCCATGATCGTGGCAATGGGCGAGGGGGTTCCACTAGACTACCAGGGCATAACTTGGCGGCCGTATTCTGGCGATCGGGGACATGGGAGGGAGGGGGGTTCCACTAGACTACCAGGGCATAATTTGGAGGCTGTATTCTAGCAATCGGGGACATGGCAGGGAGGGGGGCCACTAGACTACCAGGGATATGTGTGTGTGCTTGTGGACGGTGTTCTGGGTGGGCGGGTGGCCACCCACGGCCGGCGGCTGCTGTGTTGCACCCTGCAATATGGCAGCCCACCTGTGGGTGGCCAGGAGTTGCTCCACTTTTACACGGGCTCAACTTTGAGCCCCCTTATGGGGTGCAATGCAGGGGAGCAATGACATATGTGCTGCACATCCTGGGCTGACTATCGAGATGTGCCACATATGCATGGGCATGTCCCCTGCATCTGCACCACACACACTTACAGTGCGCCCCAGATGATTAGGAGTTGCGCCGTGCCAGGCAGCCTTCTCAATATCCCGCCAGGGCGCACTGTGGGGTTGCGCCAGGTGCAACCACTTTGAATATCCCAGCCAGAATGTGCAGAGGTTCCAATATTCAGATTCAGGATACTCAAATTTAGAAAACTTCATATTCATATTTGGATATTTCTGTCTGGATGCCTCAGGATCCATACACACCCTCTCTGGCTTACTCTATTCAATTCCCTTTACTGAACACCCTCTAAAAGCCCCCGGCACGCACCTATACATTATTATCTTGCTAATACTATTGCACCACTGTTTTTTTTGTGTGTTTTTTTTTTAAACTCAAGTTTATTGAACCAACATCAATGTACAACAATATGTGGTCACTATTATGACATCTGGAACAATTAAAGCTGTTAATACATCTCTTAGAGTGACTTATTCATGTCTATGTGACACCTTACAGGATTTCATTTAACCTTGCGATTCCAATTTAAGATTTAAAACTATTTACAAGAATAAAAGAAAAAATTCAAACAATAACATTGGGGGAGAAATACATAATTAAAATGCTACACTGGAATCCATCATATAACACATATTAAGACATTTTTCCTTGAAAGGAGTAGGGAGTAAGGAAGGGGGAAAGGGGGGGGGGAGCATACCAATCAACATTTCTTAAGAATAACATTTAATGTCTTGTTTACCCACCAGATTACTGAGTGTATCAATTAGTCAATCCAGAGGGGTTCCTTCATCCAATTTTAGGCATATTATGGGTTCGTGGTGGGTCTTGGGAGGGCTGCCTCCCAGGCAATCCAAGGGCCCCAGATAATTCTAAATTTCTCTTCCCTAAGATGCAATCTGGTCATAATAGATTCCATATACATAATTTTATTAACTCTGGAAACCCATTCACCCATATTTTGGGATTCCTGATGTAGTCAGTGTGCCATCAAACATTTTAGGGCCACCAGTGCCAGTGCCAACTTCTGCTTAGACAGGGAGAAATTCACTATTGTGGGGAAGCCCAACACCCAGTCTGTGAAGGTGTCTGGTATATAATCCGACAACACCTCCTGTACTGCCTTTTTAATATCTTGCCAGAAACAGGCAATATTCTGACAACCCCAATATATGTGCCAATGTGTGCCCACTGATCCACAGGCCCTCCAGCATTGATTCATGTTAGTGTTGTTATAGTGTTGGGTCACCACTGGGATCAAAAAGTATCGGACTAAGATTCTCCAGAAAAACTCCCTCCAGGCAGGGGAGGATGTCACCCTCCAACCCTTTTTAAATCTTTGAAGCCATAATTCCTCTGGGATGCTCTCTGATATTTCCTTCTCCCAGGCAAATGTTATGTTCTTGAGAGGATATTGTTCCCCGGGACCAATGAGTTTATATAACTGGGAAGTCCAACGTACTTTATCGTTTGATTGCTGTACCAGTAGCACAGCATTTTCCCAGGGGTTTGGTTGACGTGAGAGTTCCCTCAGGTTGCCCAGGGTGTTAATAAAGTGACGTACCTGCAAATATCTGTGGAAGTCCGAATCCTGCAAATTAAATTGTTCTTTTAGTTGGGCAAATGCAAGACAGCTCCCCTTCCCTATCAGCTGGGAGAATCTCTCCAGCCCCCTCAATTCCCACCTGGCATAGGCCCCATCCAGACGAGGAGGAAGAAAGTCAATGTGTTGACGAATCAAAAAGAGGGGGTCCTGGGTCTCTCCTGAGGCCAGTTTATGCCTGACCCTTTTGAGGATTCTTAAAGTGTGCTATGTCTGTGGGTCACTCGACAACAGGGAAACTGGGGCTACCGGTAATGACCGGGCTAATGAGCCCAGGGAGACCTCTGCCACCTCCTGCTCCTCGATATCCAGCCATCCTGAGGAACTCCGCTCCCAGATCCAGGTTTGGACTACTTGAAGTTGACAGACTAAATAATATAAATGAAAATCAGGCAGTCCCACCCTCCTCCATCCCGTAGCAGAGACAATATCTGTCTGGATATTCGTGGATGGTGACCCCCCCCCCCCCATATGAACTTAGAGAGACCTACTGTGATCTCCTGCCAGAATAGTGGGGAGATCGGTATGGGGAGGTTAGCGAATAGGAACAAGAAGCAGGGGAGCAAGGACCACCTGGCCAAATCTTGCTGTGTTGTGCCCCATAACTTTTCATAGTAAATTTCAAATAACTTGGAAGGGTCCAACGGAACTTGAATGCCCAAATAATGAATTTTGTTATTTTTGGCCCAGGAAAAAGGAAAGCCACTATGGAAGCCCCAAGGAGGTATTCCACTTAATTTAAGGGCCTCTGATTTAACATAATTTAATTTGTAGCCAGACAGCTCTCCGAATGTCTCTAGCAAGGATAGGAGACAAGGAACCGACTCCTGGGGGGTCCCCCCAAAAAAGAGGGAATCATCGGCATAAAGGGCAATTTTTTGTTCCCTCCCACCGGCCATCACACCTGCAATCTGTGGATCCTGGCGCACAGCCACTGCCAAAGGTTCTAGACAAACCGCAAATAATATGGGGGACAAAGGACAGCCTTGCCTCGTTCCTCTAGATAAGATAAAATTTATTGAATTCACCCCATTTACCTTGACTTTGGTCTGTGGTAAGGTGTAAAAATTGTGAAAAATGTTTAGGAATTTAGAGCCGAATTGCACTTTCTCCACGGCGAATTTTAGAAATTTCCAATTAACCCGATCGAAAGCCTTTTCGGCATCCATGGAGATAGCCACCTGAAAGTCCAATTAATTTTTCTGAGAGGTAAATATATTGAGTACAAACAAGACAAACGAGGGGCTCCACTCACTCTCGGTAAGCACTTCAAATCTGGTGCAAGCAGGAATCAGAGTACCGTCTTAGCCACACAACTGCTTTTGAAAACCTCCAAAAGCCATACCAGCTGCACTTAACCCAACAGTTTGCACATTCAATATATCAAAACGCACAGCTTACCGTATCATCACGTTTTTATTAAAGTGCATAAAACTTTCATCCCGCAGTGATAGAGTGCAAAGGCGATGACTTTTCACACGATTAAAATAACAAAAACAGAGACACCATCATGGTGTTTCTACTGTAGCAGGACATTAACCAGGCCGGCTGAGCAGACAGCCCATATGCGTGACGACGCACAGGATCAGCTGACGTTTCGGCTTACGCCTTCCTCAGAGCTCTGAGGAAGGCGTAAGTCAAAACGTCGTGTGAAAAGTCGTCGCCTTTGCACTCTACTATAGCTGTGGGATGAAAGTTTTATGCACTTAATAAAAACGCGATGATACGGTAAGCTGTGCGTTTTGATATATTGAATGTGCAAACTGTTGGGTTAGGTGCAGCTGGTATGGCTTTTGGAGGTTTTCAAAAGCAGTTGTGTGGCTAAATATATTGAGTAGCCTTCGTATGTTGTCGGACAAGTATCTCCCTGCCATAAAACCGGTCTGGTCTGGGTGGATGACCTCACCTATAACCTGTTGTAGCCTGTCCCCCAGGATACCAGTAAATATCTTCATATCTACATTCAAAAGTGAAATGGGCTGGTAGAAGGAACAATGCTGTGGGACCTTGCCCTCCCTGGGGAGCACCACAATCTGTGCCTGTCTCCAGGACATTGGAACCCCGTATGTGATGAAAACACTGCAGCATACTAGGTAATAGTTCCTTCCCAAAACATTTATAAAATTCGGACGGTAAGCCATCCAATCCAGGGGACTTTCCTGATTTAATTTGTGCAATTTTGTTCAATATTTCCTGGGCTGTGATGTCTCCATTCAATATGGCCCCATGATGAGCTCTTAAAGAGGGAAGTACAATGTTATTTAGGAAGTACCCCACCTTCATTTCATAATTCTCAACAGGCTCCTGGCTATACAGGGCTGCATAGAAGTCTGCAAAAGAAGCAGATATGTTTAGGGGGTCCGATACCACTTCTCCACCCCCGAGGATTTTGAATTTTAAGAATTGCTCTGGAAGCTGTCTGCTTTCATAAAGCGAGAGCTTGGAGATGTCCAGCCCTGTTGACTCCCCTCATAGTATCTCTGTGCTGTTCTCCTAAACATACCCTCGGTCTGGGAGGCTAATAGTAACTCAAGCCTCTTCTTTTTAGCCAACCATTGAGTTTTGTCTTCCGGATGCAAAGTAAGCTGGTATCAGAAGTCAGCCTCCCACAGTTCTGCCTCTATCTGTTTCTGCAGCTGTTTTCCTTTTTTTTGTTGTGAACTGCATTGAATGGATATCCCCCACAACACAGCTTTCGATGCATCCCAACAGATTGAAGGGGTTGTATCAGAGGGCAGGTTGGTGACCAGGTACTCCTGAATGGAGTCAACTGTTTTTTGTTTGATCTCAGTTTGGTTCAATAGTCCTATGTTTAGGTGCCAGGTGCTGTTCCTTGGACTAGGAGAAAACACAATTTTTAACAGTACTGGGGCATGGTCAGACCATGTCATTGAGAGAATTTCACAGGTCTCCAACATGTGGTCCTGCTCTTCAGGAATCAAAAACATGTCTATCCTGGAGAAGCTGGCATGCCTGTGTGAGTAAAAGGTATAGTTAGCTGCTGAGGGGGTGGAATGTCTCCAAGCATCTAGGAGCCCTGTTTCTCCCAACAGGCGTTTTAGGAAATTGTCTTGGCCACTACTACCCACGAGAGGCTGCAGGCCTCTTCTGTCTCTCCTGGTCGATAAAACAGTATTAAAATCCACACCAATTACGTATATGGCATCAGGGTCCCCTATGGTGTTCAGGATTGTTTTTCTCAAGAAGGCTTTATTCTCTGCCCGTTCGTTTAGAGCATACATGTTCAGAAAAACACATTTTGTTGGTAAGAACATAGCGTGTAGTTTAACATAGCACCACCTAGGGTCCAGCACAACACCATCCAATTTAATTGGGGTATTTTTCTGGATTAAGATCGCTGTACCCCTTCTATGGGGATGGTCTGGACATGAGGCAGCATGCACCTCTCCCACCCACATTCTCCGCAGCTTAGCATGCTCAGTTTTGGACAGGTGAATCTCCTGCAAAAAGACCAGGGAAGCCCCTGATCTGCCGAATTCTTGAAGCACTCGTGTCCTCTTAATCAGGCTGTTTAGGCCCTTGACATTATAAGTAAGAACTGCTAAATCCATCAATGCCATTAAAGCATTCCGTTAACACTTTTATGACTTCAGGCAGTGCCTCCTTCCCATCGAGCCTCCCCCTGTCCCTGTCCCCCCAGTACAAACAGTAAAGTGAACAAACAACATAAACAGTGCAACCCTCTACGATCAAGTTTAAACAGTACAAATTGATCTTTAACTTGTGACTTCCAAACGTGCCGACGTATCCCCAGCTCTATGTGTGGAGGCAGGAAGGTGTGATTAGCCATCATCACACCCAATCGAAGGCCTAAATCCAGGTCCCCATCCCAAGTGGTGGATCTCGTCACCCTGCACATAACACCTCCCACTCCTGTAGTCCCCCCCAGCCGATTATTTGTTAAATAAAAGAAAAAGTGAAGTGAAAAGGGAAGAAGGGTATGGCATACAGAGGAGGCCAGAAAAGAGAACTTCCTCCACGAGCCACCCCTCCACCTTGACAGGAGAGAGAAACCAGCTATCTGTATCTACCATTTGGATGTCAGGTGCGCTCAGTGAGGGGCATGAGTGAGTCCCAAACTGCATAGGAGGAACAAGTAAATGTAATGGCCCATTTGGAACCCCCTTTTCCCCTGTCAACCGTGCACTGATGAAACAAGCATAAGCTCACCCAGCAGTTCTGGTCACCGCACCCCAAAGAAAAAAAGAGCGCAGAAAAAATTAAAATGTTGATTTTCTCTTTGGATCTTATGTTTTTTTCCTGATTTAATTTGTGCAATTTTGTTCAATCTTTCCTGGGCTGTGATGTCTCCGTCCAATATGGCCCCATGATGAGCTCTTAAAGAGGGAAGTACAATGTTATTTAGGAAGTACCCCACCTTCATTTCATAATTCTCAACAGGCTCCTGGCTATACAGGGCTGCATAGAAGTCTGCAAAAGAAGCAGATATGTTTAGGGGGTCCGATATCACCCCCCCCCCCAAGGATTTTGAATTTTAAGAACTGCTCTGGAAGCTGTCTGCTTTCGTATAGCGAGAGCTAGGTGATGTCCAGCCCTGTTGACCCCCTCATACTATCTCTGTGCTGTTTGCCTAAGCATACCCTCGGTCTGGGAGGCTAATAGTGACTCAAGCATCTTCTTTTTAGCCAGCCACTGAATTTTGTCTTCCGGATGCAAAGTAGGCTTGTATCGGAAGTCAGCTTCCCGCAGTTCTGCCTCTATCTGTTTCTGCAGCTGTTTTCCTTTTTTTTTTGTTGTGAACTGCATTGAATGGATATCCCCCACAACACAACTTTCAATGCATCCCAACAGATTGAAGGGGTTGTATCAGAGGGCAGATTGGTGGCCAGGTACTCCTGAATGGAGTCAACTATTTTCTGTCTGATCTCAGTTTGGTTCAAGAGTCCTATGTTTAGGTGCCAGGTGCTGTTCCTTGGACTAGGAGAAAACACAATTTTTAACAGTACTGGGGCATGGTCAGACCATGTCATGGAGAGAACTTCACAGGTCTCCAACATGTGGTCCTGCTCTCCAGGAATCAAAAACATGTCTATCCTGGAGAAACTGGCATGCCTGTGTGAGTAGAAAGTATAATTAGCTGCCGAGGGGTGGATATGTCTCCAAGTATCTAGGAGCCCTGTTTCTCCCAACAGGCGTTTTAGGAAATTGTCTTGGCCACTACTACCCACGGGAGGCTGCAGGCCTCTTCTGTCTCTCCTGGTCGATAAAACAGTATTAAAATCCCCACCAATTATGTATATGGCATCAGGGTCCCCTATGGTGTTGAGGATTGTTTTTTTCTCCAGAAGGCTTTATTCTCTGCCCATTCGTTTAGGGCATACATGTTCAGAAAAACACATTTTGTGTTAAAGAACATGGCGTGTAGTTTAACATAGCGCCCCCTAGGGTCCAGCTCAACACCATCCAATTTAATTGGGGTATTTCTCTGGATTAAAGGGGACAGGAAATGTGTACTAACTGGCAGCAGTTAGTAATGTTCATAGTAAGAGAAGTAATACACTTGCTTCTAAAAGAGCCATATTTAACTGTACCTTAATAAACACTGATGTGAAAAACTGTGTTTTCAATTGTTTTCTTTTTATGGACAACATTCTGCACAGTTCTCTTCATGGAACCAGTAATTTGGAGTGTTTACTATGTCACGGTTTGAGTACAGAATGCTAAATGAGAGCTATTGTCCTATCAGAACCATACTTGGAGTTCTTTGCTCAAACTGCAACATAATTAAAACTCCAGCTCACTGGTTCCATGAAGAGAACTGTAACAGAATGCTGTCCATAAAATCAAAACAATGCAAAATACTGTTTTTCACATCTCTTTTTATTGAGGTACAGTTGCATATGGATCTTTCAGGCTGATGGATATTAATTCTGTAAATGGTAACGTTATAAACAGCTGCATAATAGAACTCATTTCATGTCCTCTTTAAGATCGCTGTACCCCTTCTATGGGGGTGGTCTGGCCATGAGGCAGCATGCACCTCTCCCACCCACATTCTCCACAGCTTAGCATGCTCAGTTTTGGACAGGTGCATCTCCTACAAAAAGACCAGGGAAGCCCCTGATCTGCACAATTCTTGAAGCACTCGTGCCCTCTTAATCAGGCTGTTTAGGCCCTTGACTTTATAAGTAAGAACTGCTAAATCCATCAATGCCATTGAAGCATTCCGTTAACCCTTTTATGAGTTCAGGCAGTGCCCCCTCCCCATCGAGCCTCCCCCTGATCCCCCGGATCCTCCGCAGCATATTGAATGTACACCCCCAGTACAAACAGTAATGTGCACAAACAACATAAGCAGTGCAACCAACTTCCATCAAGTTTAAACAGTACAAATTGATCTTTAACTTGTGACTTCCAAACGTGACACCGTATCCCCACTTCTATGTGTGGAGGCAGGAAGGTGTGATTAGCCATCATCACACCCAATCGAGGGCCTAAATCCAGCACCCCATCCCAAGTGGTGAATCTCGACACCCTGCACATGACACTTCCCACTCCCGTAGTCCCTGCCAGATGAGTATTTGTTCAAAAAAAGTGAAGTGAAAAAGGAAGAAGGGTATGGCACACAGAGGAGGCCAGAAAAGAGAACTTCCTCCACGAGCCACCTCTCCACCTTGACAGGAGAGAGAAACCAGCTATCTATATATCCACCATTTTGATGTCAAGTGCGCCCAGTGAGGGGCATGAGCGAGTCCCAAACTGCATAGGAGGAACAAGCAAATGTAAGGGCCCAATTGGAACCCCTTTTTCCCCTGTCAACTGTGCACTGATGAAACAAGCATAAGCTCACGCAGCAGTTCTGGTCACCGCATGCCCCCCCCCCCAAAAAAAAGAGCGCAGAAAAAATAAAAATGGTGCTTTCCTCTTTAGATCTTATCATGTTTTTATCAACTTGGCTTCAGATTTACGGTCACAAACTTACCAAACCCCCTATAATCCCCAGGATCTCCCAACCTCAACCCCAAGGCACACAGCTGACCTTCTTTATAAAACTTTTTACATTTTAAGAAAACAGGTGAAATAAATGTCTTCCCCATCAGGAAATCAAATTGTCCCACCAGTTTTATCAGTCCTTAAACGATCGGGGGAGAACCAAAGGACTCATCATCCTTGAATAGTCAGAGAGTGGGTCACTCACCCCAAGCACTAAAATGGTGTCCCAGTAGGAAGGCCCTTAAGGTGTGGAGAAGAATCAAAATGGTGCCATGTTGCCACAACCATGTGACTAAGTTCGGCTACCAGCCACCTCATGCTTTCTCCCCCTGCTCCAATTGCATTTTCTGCTGCCCTCTCTTTGTTGTAGTGGGTGGGTTGATGGGCCTCCCCGAGCATTGGAGAGAGATTCCAAAGGATCCACAGGGGTCGATCCAGATCCCACTAGTTGCTTCCTGATAAAGGTCGAGTTCTTCACTGTGTACCATCTGCGACGGTCCAGCTCCTTCAGAGTGTCAGAGTGTCAGAGTCAAACACTTTGTCCACGGATATGTTTCATTGCTGCAAAAAGGTTTTTGCTTCCAATACAGTCAGAAAGAGGTGAGTGCCTTTGTCGGTGGTAATGCACAGGGTAGAGGGGTAATCAATTCTGGCTTTGACTCCCTTTTCTTTCAACAGTTTTAATATGGGTAACATTTTTCTCCTGTGGTCCATAGTCATGGGAGCATAGTCATGCTCAAAAAAGAGCCTTGTACCTCCAAAAATCAGTTATTTCCTCTGCCAAGCTTTCTGCAGGATCTCTGACTTAGAAACATAGACTTTGATGGCAGATAAGGACCACTTGGTCCACCCAGTCTGCCCATTTCCCTACCTATTGGATAAGCTGCAGATTCTAGTTAACCAACAGCCTACTTCATGCAACCCACCACTATAATTGCCTTATGTCTGTCCCATGCATGTTTGAATTCCCCCTACTTGGTCCGGTAATCAAGGAAGGCTAAAATAACAGATCTAGGGTGAGCTTTTGGGTCAACAGGTCTGGGGCTCAATGAGCAATGGATGGGCTCTGATAATATTCAGGGCATAATCGGGATCTAGGTTTAAAATTTCTTGAATTAAGCTTTCTATGAATTTATTTATGTCCCCAGACTCAGTGCCTTCTGGGATGCCATGTATTCATATATTTATTCTTCTAGATCTATTCTCTAGATCTTCCACTTTCTGTTGGAGCCATATCTCCCTGTTGTGGAGTTGAAGGAGAGCTCCATTGTGTAGGTCCACAGAATTAGAAATTTCAGTAGTGTGTTGCTCAAGGTCTGAGATTAGGGTCTGGTGATGCATTTGTTCTTTTTGCAGGTAGAGTAATTGCTGTTGGAAGTCCCCAGTTTTGTCCCCCAGTCACTGGAGCTTGCGGCACAGTTGCCTGGAGGAAATCATGGTATCTTCCTCATCCTCAGTGCATGCTCCACTGAGGAAATCTGGTGTGGGGAGTTTGTGCGGCTTTCTTCCTCCCGAGATGTAGGCCCAGAATCTGAGGCTTTAAGCACTGTCTCCATGTCGGCTTTTGTATTCCTCGGAGCTGCGAAATCTTTTAGTTTGCTTCTTGTGTTAGTCATAAGGATTGCTAATCTACATTTTTTCTGTGATGTAGCCAGTCTCTCGCACTGATTAAGCTGTATTATGGTAGGAGGATCGGGAGAGCCCAAAAGAGCTAGTCCGCCATGCCGCATGACGTCACCAGAAGTCTTGCACTATTGTTTTTGATAGCACAGCACTGTAAGCCACTATTCATTCTGTCCCCAGGGTCTCCTTCTTGCATCTGTATTGGGGAAGCAGCTAATGTTCTAATGTCTTTTTCTAGCAGAAGGACCCCCTGGCCCAGTTTTATTTAAAAACGTCTTTGGGAGTGTACATCAATGTGCTCAACCATCACTGCTGCCACACATTGCTAAAGTGTGGGCCAGGAAGGAGGAGGCTCACCAAGGCAGTACGCATGGGGTCTGAGCAAAGCAACCAGCCATTCAGGAGGTGGAGCTAGAGTGAGGTAGTGTCTGAAGCAGTGTTTACTTAGTATCATCCAATTACAAAAGGCACCCTTAGGTAAACTCCATCCCTGCCTCAACTTCACTCTGACTCTGCCTCCTGGACTGCTCATTGTTTAGATCATGCGGCCACCATCTGGTTAAGCCTCTGGGTTGCCACCTCTTAGCTCACACTTTTGCAGCTAGGGAAGGGAACACATCATGGCAGGGCTCACAAATGTGTACCCCCACAAGACTGGGGGGGGGGCATTTTTTAAATAATAAAACAGGGCCAGAGTCCCTCCCACAACGCTACCTTGATATGGGATCAATTTTTCCTGACCTCCTCATACAGATGTCAGCGGGCACTCAGGAGCAGAATGGATGGGAGGCAGGGACACTAGTCCCTGAAGATGTCAGAAAGAGCAGTTAAAATAAGGCTATACATTACATGAAGTTTCTGTTACTATGTATCTACTGGGCAAGTATTATGTAATTAGATGCAAGTAACTACATAGTAGTTACATGTTTATGTCACGAAAGTATATCATGATTACCCAGCAGTTACAGTGTCATTACAATGCAGTTACTATATACTGTAGTTGCAGAAATTTAAAGTGTTATGTAAAAACGATAAGGGCGCTAAGGGCTTTTTTTGGAGGGACTGTTTAGATTAATGGGGAAGGGTACACTGCATAAAATCATAAATTATCCATCTGAAGATCTAAATAACTGATTATTCAGAAAAAGATATTTGATTTGGTGCACACCTCTACTGCAAATACACATTGATAAAGCTACATTAGACATACTGACTCTGGTCAGCTCTTGTTTGATACTAAAGTGGATCTGCACTTTTCAGATTTGACCAAACATCATTCAAAATTAGCAATGACGGAGGCATGGCCTGGCTCTGATCAAGATGGCAGCTTAGTCTTCTCTCTCTCTCAGAAGAGTTACCAGCTATCTAACTTCATCTGCAATCCTCCAGGCAATACAAAGTAAGCCAACCATATGCTTTGCAACTAAGATGTTTCCTACACACTCTCGGGGAATCATTTTTCAGATTACAACAAGGTTTGAGCCTCTCTTTTTATGGTGGCTCTATTTGGGTTCTTGGGCCTGTCTACTAAGAGTCTACAACTATGGCTGAACCTGAAGAACAGTTTTCCTCCTTATCAAGAGTGGAAGCTATGTTCCAGCAATTGATTTCTGACATGAATGACTTAAAAACAACCTCTGAACAAAATGCTGTTACCCTTAAAGCATTAGATTCTCGTCTTCTACAAACTGAGGCAAAATCTCTACAAAATGAGACATCTGTTCAAGATTTGAAAGCCACTATTAGGGAACAGGACCGAGCTATTAAAAGCCTACAAGCTAAACTGGATGATATAGAAAACAGAAACCGAAGAAATAATCTTCGTTTCTTGGGATTTCAAGAAGGATCAGAACTTGGAGACACAACAGCACTACTGTTACATGTCCTTACATCCATGCTGCGACTTCCTCCTGATCTCAGTTTAACTATCGAATGGTCTCATCGTTCACTAGGCCCACGACCTGGTCCAAACCAAAACCCGAGGCCCATTCTGGAAACATTTCTCAACTTTGCACACACAGAGATCATTTTAAAGAAAGCTAGAGAAATCGGTGTCTTAATGTGGCAGGATTATAAAATTTCCATATATACAGATTTTTCTAAAGAGCTCTCTAACCAAAGGCGCATCTTTGCACCGAACAGATCCTGCATAAAAAGGTATTAGATTTGTGCTAAGGTACCCCGCGATCATGCAGCTTTTCCTGGGCAACACCGTAAAAGACTTCAACTCGCCTGAATCAGTGGCTTCCTTTTTGGCAGGTCTGGATCAAGGGACATGTTCTCTGAATTTTAGCTAGGAGGCTCACCCGGTGATCGTGAACACTCCCATCACGAATGTCGAGCGCAGTGAGCTGAATGCCGGAGCTCCCTCTTTTGTCCAAGCACAGACTGAATCCTCGTACCCCACGACTTCTGTACCTAGACAATCAACCCGTATACAAAACAAAAAAGCTGTGGATTCTCAAGTATTCAGACCTATCTGCTGCATAGAGCAAGTCTCCAGCAAACCACAAGCTTCTTCTAAGGGAGCCCCGTGTCTGGAATCCCTGCTACCCCTGAGCAACATGTTTGCTCCACTTCGGGACTATATCCACTCCTCTCAAGAGGATATTGCGCAGGACTCTTGTGTCTCACAGTCTGCAGACCCCTCTGATTCTAACCCGATGGCCACTTCGGTGGATTCCTCTCGGACAGAGATTGACGCCAGTTCGCCTATAAAATCCTTGGAGCCCCCGAAAAAGAAACGCAAGGGCAAACCCAGAAATAAGACTTCCACATCTTCCCATTCAGTTCGCAGAGTCATTATGACGTGATCTGTCAGGGTTGCTACAAACTCTGCTTTGATCCTGCTTACATAGCCTGTTTTGAGCTTTTCTGCCTGTTCTGAGCTTATATCCATTTAGCTAGGCATCCTGCAAGTGGCCCTCTAGCTGTCTCTCTCAGTATGTACAGAATCATTAAGGCTGTACATCATGCTAATATGGATATTTAATGAGCTTAGTTATGATATCATATTTATACATCTATGATATCTTATAAATCTCTAACCCATATTCTTTACTATACGGGAGTCAATTCCTTCCTAATAGGCAACAGTTCTCATTGCTTTAACTGCAACAAAAGCTTTAAGGTTTCCTATTTCTTCAAAAACTGTTGATACTCTAAATGACCTGCAATAATAATTGATAATGTAAAAATCAATATATCTGTATATGGCTGTATGTGTATGTATGTGTGTGTATATATATGTATGTATGTGCATGCATGCATACGTGCATATATATATATATACACATGATTCGTTTTCTTTCCCCTCCTTTATATACATATACTTACTGCCATACCCTATATAAATAAGTTACTAAATGACAGGCTATATTCATGCTATCTGATTCCTATATTATCAATAATCTTAATCAAATAAGGTTATACTCTGCCTATTGATTTTTAATAAGACCTAAGCTCGAAGTCCTAGAGATATAATCCTCATAATAGAAGATCTCTAATACGACATATTGGGACTAGCAGGGCCTAGCTCATAGACCCAGTTTTCCGCTAGGAACTCCATTATGGATCATTTTCAAGCAGCTGAGGCACAACCTACATAATATTATACCATGTCTTGTGGAATCTTAGCATTGAAGCCTGCATATAGTACCCCTCTATATATAATGATAATTTGAAGTCATATATTTCAGATTTTTTTCTGTTCTCTACTTATTACACCCTTGTGGAGTAATTTGGAGTATCAACAGGGTCTCATCTATTAGTGATTAACTGGTGTGCCATAGGTGAAATTCCCTCCCGTATAGTATATTAGTATTATACAAATTCAATATCTGATCTAACTCAGTTATGCTATATCATTTTCGGATATTCTTACTTTTTTTTTCCTTTAAAAAGTATCTATTTGCAGGTTGGTATACCCTTTTTGTTATACTATATACATATTTACCTGGATGGTATTATCCTTATTTACTCTAACTAGATTTATTCCATCTTCTCAGATGAAGTGGTGAGTTTGGTACTCTTAGCTAAAAATACTTTAATTTATCTTGTTACAGTAGTAAATTTGGTAGCTCTTGTTATAAAACTAGTCTAGATATAATCGCTAGAATTTAGATACATACATATATATATATAATATATATATATACACATATATATAAAATCAGTTTCTTAAAGTAATACTAATTTCTATCGCTCACCTGGTTGTGTTGTGAGAGAGTCGCTGAACAGCTGTTCTGACTCATATCTCACTGCACATCTAAAGTGCTTCAATGTTTAGTGTTGCATTGGTATTTGATAGTCTTATGTTACTGTGGTTATTATATCTTTATTTGTTAACACTTTAGAGAGATACAGCAGCTTTAGTTGTTTAAATTATCCTTTATTAATCTCCTTTTGGCCCTGTACATTTTGCTATACTCAATCCCGTATTATTACCTTGCTAACTAATTCTGTGTATCCTACGATGTCCTCATCCATAACTTTCCTTAAGTCCCTTCTTTTACCGAGAGTAAATATATTTCTTCTACATTGTTAATATGACTGATTTAATTTTACATACTTGGAATGTTAAGGGACTCAATTCTCCTTGTAAGCGCAAGCAAGTACTATCACATCTTAAGAAACATTAGACTAAGATTGCATTCTTACAAGAAACTAAGCTTATGGCAGAGGACATCGATAGGCTAAAAAGGGATTGGGTCAGTCATATATTTGCCTCATCTTTTACTTCGAAGAAGCGAGGTGTGGCAATACTAATCCACAAAAATCTCAAGTGGACTCATAAAAACAATTTGTGATACAGAAGGTAGATGGGTGATAGCTATCCTAAACACTCCTTCAAGACCTTTAACATTAGTCAATGTGTATGCCCCTAATTCTGACACCCCTGAATTCTTTCATAATTTATCTCAGCAAATTATGGCTAATAATCCATATAACTCTCCTATACTACTTGGAGGGGATCTTAATCTTGTAGTGGATCCTCTCTTACATAGAAGTAATATCTCCACTGATGCTCATCCTAAGGGTATCAACGCCCTTAACCTACTTATGAAAGACCCTGGTCTCACAGACCTTTGGAGGCTTTTTCATCCACGTGATTGTGAATACACTTTTTACTCTACATTCCATGAATCTTACAGCAGAATTGATTACTGGCGTGCATCCCCTTCAATAACCGAAAAAGTTATTGATACTTTAATCCTGCTGATTATCGTATCCAATCATGCCCCAATCAGCTTACATCTACTTTGGGGCCCACCATCACCTAAATCCCCCTTCTGGCAGCTAAGCCCCTTACTACTTAAAGATCCAGAATTTCTTCCCTGGGTTAAATCCCAAATACAGGACTTTCTCTCCTTTAATAAACCTACAGATACTTTCATGTGCATGCTTTGGGAAGCTCTAAAAGTTACAATCCGAGGTAAAATCATAAGCTTTGCAACATATCGTAAGAGACTAAGGGAACAACAACTAAATGACTTAGAAAAAACGCTTAAAACTAAAGAAACTCAATTTTTTAAAACCAATAAACCCAATCCTAATTCGCCTCTTCATCTGGAAATTTTGCATCTTAGAATTAAAATCAATGAGTTGATATCCCATAAAATTGAATTAGCTTTATTTAAGCTAAAACATAAATACTGGGAACAAGGGGATAAAAGTGGCAAATTACTCACATACCAATTTAAAAACCAGCAATCTGAGAGACATATTGCTGGCCTTAAAGACAATTTAGGTCAAATTCAGACAGATGGTCTCTCAATTAACCATATCATGATCTCTTTTTATAAACAACTATATGCTCAGTCTAAAAATACCCCTATTGCTCTCATACAACAATTTTTGGACGAAATCCATCTCCCTAGCCTGTCGGTTCATGATAAGGAAGGTTTAGACGAACCATTTACATTACAAGAAATACAAAATGCTTTATCCTCTTTAAAATCTGGCAACTCCCCAGGTGGAGATGGTTATTCGGTTGATTTCTATAAAGCACTATCTGAAACACTTTGTCCTTTACTATTCAATGTTTACCAGGAAGGGTTACAGACTGGGAATCTTCCACCTACAATGATGGAGGCTATTATTACTGTACTTCCCAAAAAAGAAAAGGACCCTTCCCTACCCTCTAGTTATAGACCAATTTCCCTACTACATACAGACGGAAAAATTTTTGGCAAACTTTTATCTTCCCGATTAGACTCACTTATTCCTAAATTAGTTCATAGATCTCAAGCTGGTTTTATTAAGAATAGAACAAGTACTGACCATCTTCGCTCACTCTTTAATTTAATACACCAAGCTAAATCCCTCAAATCCCCAGCAGCGGCTATTGCCATCGATTTTGAAAAAGCCTTTGACTCTTTAAATTGGGATTATTTGTATCAGACCTTATTACACCTTGGCATCACTAATAACTTCTGTTTCTTGATTAAATTATTATATACTTCACCTTCTGCTAGAGTCTTAACCAATTCCATTTTATCAAATCCCTTCCCCATAGTGAGAGGGACTAGGCAAGGCTGCCCTTTATCTCCCGCCCTATTTATCCTGGCTTTGGAACCCCTTACTGCCCATTTGCGACAATCTAATAATATTAAAGGGATTTCCATCGGTAACTCCTGTTATACCTCCTTATCCTATGTGGATGATCTTTTAATCCTTCTAGAAAACCTTGAAGAGTCAGGTCAATCTCTAATTCATATACTTAACAAATTTACCTCACTTTCTGGTCTAGCTCTAAATTATAATAAGTCAGAAACATTACCTCTAAATGACTTATGTAAACCCTTTATGAACACTGCTTTGTGCTTTCGCTGGGCACCACAAGGCCTTACATATCTGGGTATAAAGGTCACACCTAATTTAGGGAAAATCTGGGAAACTAATTTTAATCCATTAATAGCGAATATCAAAACAACATTAGATAGATGGAAATTACTTAATCTTTCTTTTATGGGGAAATTATCTACCATTAAAATGTCTATATCTTCCACAATATTTTATCTCTTTGCTAATATGCCCTTACTTCTTCCTTCTAATTTCTTAACCAAAATTGATAAATTAATAGGCAATTTTTTATGGGAAGGCAAGATACCCAGGTTTAGTCGAACCAAGCTTCGTCCGCATTGGTCTAGAGCGGGATTTGGTCTTCCATGGTTTACAGCTTATTTATTAGCTTTTAGAGCCACTCAAACCATCAGATGGTTTTGCAAACCAACCTCTCAAACCCCATTATGGGTAGAAATGGAAGCGTCTTTTAGTCCAGGGAGCTGTCCTACCTCCTTTGTCTATAATCCGCTTCTCTATAACTTAAGATCTCACCCCATTATTGGCGCTTCTGTTCACTATTGGAGACAAATGCACAAACTTCTAAAATCTAATCCTACCCCTCTTTCTCATACTCCTTTATGGAGCAATCGAGATATCTCTCTCGAAAACCATCCTATTTTCAGTCGGACATGGAAAAGTAAAGGCATTATATTCCTAAATGACGTTCTAGAAAAAAAGTCTCTTGACTTAAAATCTTTTTCAGACCTGTGTGTGCAATGGGATCTACCTAAACAAGATTTCTGGAAATACGTACAATTATGCACTGCATATAACACTTTTCTCCTTTCCCTGCACACACACTCTATTCACGACCAACACATTTTCCTTTGGACTAAGACTACTACCAATCTAACTAGTATTATATATAAGGATATTAGAGATGCTCTTCCGGATCTGTCCTTGAATGCTAAATCCAAGTGGAGTAATTTGTTAAAATACAACATAACAGAGTCTCAGTGGCACAAATGCTGGCTTCTCTGTCATAAAACTTTTAAGGATGCTCGTAGTGCCCTTATCCAAACTAAGATCCTTCATCTATGGTACAGAACACCTACAGTGCTTCACCGTATGGGCCTGAGTCAAAATAATAACTGTTGGAGATGTAATTTCCCTAATGGAGATTTACTCCATATCCTTTGGTACTGTGATCCTATACTTAAACTTTGGCTTAAACTTTTCTATCTTGTATATTAGGTAACTGGCCACAATATCATGTTTGATCCTAAATTTGTTTTGCTTGGTATTCTTACATCATCTAATATATCCCTTTCTCCCGACCAACATAGATGGATTAACTTACTATTTCTCCAAGTTAAACGACTCATTCTAATGTTCTGGAAATCTCCCACTATACCAAAATTTGATGATATCCTTAAAAATCTTTCACAATATGCTTCTTTCGAACAAACTATGTTTGTTACTTTAGGCCGACTAGATGAGTATAAAAAATGTTGGCAGGGCTATTTTAACTATCTGAATAATTACAATATATAACCGACAATTAAGGTATATTATATAAGTATTTATAATATCTCCTTACTGTATATATTGTACTCAGAAATGCTGCTGTCTCTCACTTAAGTTTTTTTTTCTTCTCTTTCTCCTGTTTTATTGATCATTATATAAGATTATTATTTTAGCCTTTTTTTTCCTTTTGATCTTTCTTCTTATATCTCATTCAGCAAGAATGCTATACTTATAGGGCAGGATATTCAGACTGTGCCAGGCTGTGGCGCAAGCCTGGGCGCAGCGCAACTTGGCTCCGCAGGGGCGTTGACAGGGTGATATTCAACGGAGCTGTGCCATGGTACAGCATCGTTGAATATCGCACCCTGGTCACCCGCAGTGTGCATGGTGCAGTGGCACTGCGCCATCGCAAGTGGCCAGAGTGGAGCAGGGGGATGCGCTAGCACAAGTTCCGTTGCACTAGGCGCAACAACTGCGATAGTCAAAAGTGCACATGCAAATGGGGCCATGGCGTATGCAAGGCACAAATGGGGCCATTTGCATGTCATTATGGCCCCATTTGCACGCAGGTGCGCCGAACCCCAGCGACTTGCACCTGGCGCCCTGCCAGGCTGCAGCCGTTGGGGACCGACGCCCCCTGCACATCGCATCAAAGTGCCCCACTGCCCGATCGCGGGCATATGTAGAATATTATAATCGTCCTATATCCCTGGTGGTCCAGTGGACTGCTTGCAGCCCGATCGGGGGCATAAGTCTGTTTAAAACTGTTAACACTATCCCTGGTGGTCCACTGGACCGCTTGCAGCTCGATCGCAGGCATCAGTAGAAAATAATGCCACACCAATCCAACCCTGGTGGTCTAGCAGTACCCCCTTCCCACCTGCTCACTGAGCCCCACCGGCCCGCTCACCCCCTGGTCAGCAGCTCCCCACCCGCTTGCTGCCCCGCTTACCGCCGACTGACACTATACGGTAGGGCTGTATGCCCATTGGTCCACAGCGTGAGCCAGTGGGCGTGCAGCCCGTACACCATACTACACCGATATTATCTGGACTGTCATAGTGCGGCTGCACGCCCATTGGCTCACTCTGTGGACCAATGGGCATACAGCCCTACTGTACAGTGTCAGTCGGCGGGGCAGCAAGCGGGTGGGGAGCTGCCATCCACCACTGACCGGGGTGTGAGTGGGGCGGTAGGGCTCACTGGGCAGGTGGGGAGGGGGTACCGCTAGACCACCAGGGTTAGATTGGTGTGGCATTATTTTCTACTGATGCCCGCGATCGGGCTGCGAGCGGTCCACTGGACAACCAGGGATATAGGACTGTTCTTTAATACAAATGCCCGCGATCGGGCATGGGGGGGCACTGCCACGAAGGTGCAGACAGAGCTCGGGTGGCCACCCACAGGTGGCAGCTGCTGTGTTGCGCCCTGCAATATGGCAGCTCACCTGTGGGTGGCCACCTGTTGCTCCTTTTTTTTGGCTCACCTGTGTGCAGTGCAGGTAGGGGTTGCGCATGCATGGGTTCAGCACATCACGGGCTGAATATCGGGATGTGCGGAGTACGCATGGGCACGCCCCCCCTACCTGCAGCGAATACATTACTGATGCACTCCAGCACATCGGGATTTGTGCCAGGCTCAATCCCCATTTGAATATCGCGCCAGGGCGCATCAGTGGGTTGCGCGTGGTGCATCCCTTCTGAATATCCTGCCCCTAGTATATTGATGTGTGCTAATTTTAATTCTATATCTACTCATTTGTATTCTATTTTTCTATTTTTTTTATGTAACCTTCACACATCAATAAGTTTAATAATTTGTCCAACTCATATCTACTGCTCCTTTTATATGTAATATTTTCTATACACTTTGAATGGAAGATGCAAGATTCTTCATTTTGCTAAACCCCCCTTTTTATGTCAAATTTCTTGCTGTATTATTTTTTTGCATCAGCCTTTTGTATAATGAAGAAAGATTGTTATAAAACTTTTGAATAAAAAGATTAATGGAAAAAAATTAGCAATGACTGTAGATCACAAACAATAAATAAAGACAAAGCCCCACATCTGTCTGTCTCTCTCTCTCTCTTGGTATCTCTCTCCTCTTTCCTCCATTATGGAATGACTACTGAGAATAGTAGTTTTGCAGTGCTCAAATATGGTATAAACACTTATTTTGAAGAATAGGGTTCCGTCTCTCTAGCAAGCTAAACTACAGCCAAAAGTACAAGTTCCTGAAATGAAATTATGATCTTGCCAAAACTATTTTTTTTTTGGCCGTAAGGGAAAAATGTATACTAAAGAAACCTATGTGAGGCCTGGACCTTTCCCAATAGACTTGCATAATATCTGTGTTTCGGTAATCTTTGTAAAGAGGGAAAATTCATTTCAGTTTCTTGAAATAGAACACCTCTTGTTATTTATACTGTGGGAGGCAGTGTGGTCTGGTGGTTAGAGCAAAGAACTGGGTGCCAGACGTTTCTAGTGTAACTCTTCACTTCACTGTTGGCTCGCTCTACTACTTTGGGTACGCTACTTGATCTTTTTGTGCTTCTCTGCTCCCAACAGTAAACTGGTTGGATTTATTTACTGAAACTGCCCCCCACACCTCATGTATTTTTGAAAGGGGGTCCTAGTGGAACACAGAAGACATTCACAATCAAAAAAATACATAAATATTAGTTAATATTAGGGACGTAATTTAGCATAGTAGTAGGACACAGAGCTATGAACCTGGAGATCAAGGTTTGAATCCCACCACCTCCTCCTGACTGCGTGGCCCTGAGCAAGTTGCCAAATATCTTTATACTCTCTCTCACCTACCTGTGTGCTGTTTGAATCTCTCTGAACCTTTCCATAAAACCACTTTGCACAACAAACACAAATTACATAACACAGGTAGAGATATTCTCTCAGTGATCCAAAAAAAAGCTCTTAATTCATTCAGTTCATGGTGGCCATTTTGAATAGGGTTGAGTATAGAATGTTTAACTCATATACGCCCCAGGAGAGAATGAGTCAAGAAAGAGCTCATTTTTGAACATGTATGGCTAGAAACACATATATATTTTTTAACTTTCTATGTGTTAGGCAAAATAATTACTCCTCTAACAACAGGCTGCTGCACCACCATTTGATTATCGTAGGCATATGCATTCTTTAAAGGAAATTTCCAATATGAGGGAGCTACTCACATATTGTGGCAGCTGCCCTCAGCGACTTATTCTAGGCATGTTTTAATTATTAATTGTACACCATACCTTTTAAATACGTCTCATAACTTTTTTCTTACAATCTGCTGCCCGATCACTTCAGATCACTTCAGTCCACTGCCGCCCCTGTGCCTGCACATACATCGACGCAGTGCCCAGGAGGGCGGCAGTACACCCATTGAAGTGAATGGGGCTTCTTTTCCTTTGTTCTATGACTCAGGATGGCCAGTTGGTCAGTAAAGAAGGACACTGCCCGACCACGCGTCTCTTGTTAGTCAAGCGTGTCCTTCTTTACTGTCCAACTGGCCATCCTGAGGCATAAGAATGACAGGAAAAAGAAGCCCTATTCACTATGTGCACCCTCCCATTCCCTGGCACACGCCACGCGGCTTGAGTGCAGGTCATGTGGCGTGGGCAGTAGGACTGGAGTGTTTGAAGTGATTGGCAGCCCATTGTAAGAAAAAGTTACGAGCAACATTTAAAAGGTATGGGCTACAATTAGTAATTAAAAGAAGCCTAGAATAACTGTCACTGAGGGCAGCTACCACAATATGGGAGTGGTAGCTGCTTTCAGCTAGGTCGGAAATTTACTTTAATCAAACAAATACAGAAATGGCAAAGCAAGACACAAGTATTGACGAGGCCTGTTCAATGTCAGTAATAAAGCAAGGAACCTAACGAAACGAGTCAGTGGTTAAAGAGGAAATATTTTGGAGGAAGGACTCTCAACTCTAGACCAATAAGAGGGGGAACTGTCATATCTAGGTGACAGAACTGTCCTACTGTATTCAGTGGAGAAAGATGTCAAGAGGCACAGGAAGTCTCAAACAATTTTTTAAGAGGGGGACTGAGCTGCTGTGGGTTTCTGCTCAATTTAACCCCTGAAATGAATGTTTGTTATGGAATCTTCAAACACAACCCTGCTGTTTTACTCAAAATTAATCTGTCCTATTTTATAATTTATCCTGCATAGCCTAGCTGAAGTGCAACACATAATTTTCAGTGAGCTCTTGTTCTTACCCTATCCTAAAGCTCTGGTAACTGAAGCACCTGGAGGTCAAGGGACATGCTCAAGGTCATGCAGTGAGCCACTGGATGAGGTGAGATTTGAACCTGGGAACTTGTACTTCACAATTCTGTGCTCGGATTCACTAGGACTGCATCAACTGCCTTCACTTATAGCATTTATGATGTTATACAAGTTCTGAGCTGCATTCAGAAAACAATAACAGCATAAATGGGTGAAAATGTTTACATTATTTACATTTAGAGTATGTCCATGAGAGTTGACTTCAAGCTTCAGAAGATTTCAGGCATCATTCACGCACATATGCCTCACATTTTTACATTCAACCCTGGCCAGTAATCATTCATCTCTTCAGTTTGTCCACAACTGTTTTGGGTTAGATGGTTTTCTCTGTGCCTAGTCATATTACACTGAGTGAAGGAAATCCAGCAGACTGTGGTTCCTGGATTTAAACAAGCTTGTGCTATTTCATTACTGATTTATAAAAGTTTCCACTTCAAAAAAAGTAGAAAGAAAACACTCATGTCTGTGCAATGTTAGATAAATGCATGGTATTCAGAATCTGGCAGTAAATATAACTGAATATCTAGTTAAGGCGGTTCTGAACAGTGCTGCATGACACTCGAAACAAAGACAGCTAGTGGAAAAGTCAGTGATGATACTCTCTGTCCAATGCAACAGCAGTTGCTTTTGCTGAAAACTGTTTTATTGTTTTCACACATAAATAATATATTCATTCCCTATAACAAAAAGTACTGGGTGGATCAAAAACTGTCTGAGTGGAGAAATACAGGGAGTCATCATGAACGGGGAGCTCCCAAATGTTAGGGATGTCACAAGTGCGGATCCACAAGGATCATCCTAGGCCTAGTCCTTTCTAATGTGATGATACCAAAATCTAAGGCAGAGTGGACAGCAGGGAGAGTGTAAGGGCACAAAGTGAGGATCTGGGGAAGGTAGAGAAATGATCCAGGGTATAGTAGCTGAAATGTAATGCACAAATGTGCAAGGTCATGCATACTGAGGGCAGGCTGTGCCTCTTCGTAGATGACATGAAGCTCTGCTGTAAGGTAGATAGTGACGAAGGGATCAAGGAGATGCAAAGGGATCTACAAAGGTTAGAGAGATGGTCTAAGGTTCGGCAGTTGAAATTCAGTGCTTTAAAATGCAAGATTATGTACCAAGGGTAAAAAAAAAAGAAAACAGGACAGAGTACTAGCTGGGAAGGGTTAGGCTGAGCATTATGGCAGAGGGAAGGGACCTGGGAACCATCATTAGTGACTCCTATAAATGATCAAGCCAGTGTAACAAGGCCTATCATATGCCTACTAGGGTGTTGGAGTGTGTCAGAAGGGTACCACTACCTCTATAAAGGCCACTGGTGATGCCACAACTGGAATACTGCACTCAGTTCTGGAGTCCTCACCTAAGGAAGGACAAGAACAGGCTGGAGACAATGCAGTGCATGGTGACCAAGATTATTCAGGCCCAATAGGGCAGATCTTATGAAGATTATCTGAAGACACTAAACACGTACACACTGGAGACCAGGTGAGAGAGGGGGAATATTTATTTATGTAAAATTTGGTAACCGGGAAAGGCACACTGAGCCAAGTCTTGTTTCTAGGTGTGCCCTGGAGGTGGAAGCATGGGAGTACAAACATAAGGCATTACAGTCATCCAAAGTACAAAAAATGCAAAGAACTAAGTGCAAAATAAACAGGCAGTCCAAGTGATGAGATTAAGTAAGAAGCACCATGTGAAATAACAACAGTATGGAAATTTACACTGAACTCATTGAGCAGAATGCAGATTCAGCACCTGGATACAGTGACCAATAGAGACCTTCAAGTTCCTAAAGGGAATAAACAAGGTGAAGTGAGGGGAACTATTTAGCATGAGTATAGGGTTAAGAACCTGAGGTCATACATGGATACTAGCTGGGGAAGGTTCAAGAGAGGTATGACAAAGTTCTATTTTACAGAAAGGGTGGTGGAGCCGTAGACCAGTCTGCCAGAGAAGATGGTGGGTGCCAAGACCATAAATGATCTCAGGCATGGCTGGGACAGAGTGAAGGGTTTGGTGGTTGCTCAGGTCAGTAGCAGTAGGGAAGGGAGAAGGAGTGGACCGGAAGGGATAAAACCCTGCATGGACAACAGGTCCCAGGGCAGATAGGGTACTCCGAACAGACTAGGTGGACCTGTGGTCTTTGTCTGCCATCGTTGTCTAGGTTTCTGTGTTTCTATATAACAGCCATTAATGTCAGATGGAGTACAGGATGGGGGGGGGGTTGAAGAGACAGCTGAAGAGAGTGATCTAGGGGTGATACTCAAGGATAATGTGAAACAATAAGCACGGTGTAACAGAGCAGTGGGAGGGTAAACAGAATACCGGGTTGCCTAGGCAGAGGCATCAGCAGCAGGAGATGGGAAGTTATACTGCTCCTGTACAGATCCCAATTAAGGTTAAGGAAGGATAATGATAGGGCAGAGGCTGTGCAGATAAGGGCCACCAAGATAATTCAAGGTAAGCACAGAAAGCCCAGTGAGGAAAAGCTAAAGAACCTAGACATGTCCATGCTGGAGGCCAGGAGGGAGAGAGTGACATGAGAGAGATCTGTAAGGTTCTATATGGGACAAACTGGATGGAAGGAAGGAATTTATTCACAGTGAGTGGGAAGGAAGTTCAGAAAGGATGTCTGGAAGTATTTCTTTATAGAGAGGGTGCCAGAGTAGTGGAACAAGTGGTCAAGGGAAGTGGTCTGTGATGAAACAGAGGTGGGGTTTAAAACCGAACAGGATAACCATAGCTGGGGAGTAAAAGTGGGTTATGAAGAATGGCACCACGGATAAAAATATAAGTGACCACTGGCGAAGTTGCAAGATGTAGTGAAAACTGGGCAGACTGTATGGGTCATGAGGCCTTTTTCTGACGTCATTATCTACAGTATGTTTTTGTTTCTGCTTCTGATTTGTTTTTCTTGGATGTGTTGCTTAGTTTCCTTTCCAGTTTCATCAAATTAAATTGATGAACTTCGTATAATCTTGCAGTTTCCTCTATTAAATGATGTCGTATCATATGTCATCCCATATGTAAACTGTGATGCTTTGGATAAGTAATCCCCTCTGTAGACAGCTCCCAGTTAGATTACACGATTACTAAGTCTGCTATACTGTATTTTGACTGCCACTTGCACTGAAACCCATTATTTTCATTCTCAGTGTATAACAGCACTTCACTATAATATCCCAAATTTGCGTGGCTCACATGAACAACTTTATGCGGAGGATCAGCTTTATCTCTCTCTCTTACACATTATTTTAACTTGTGATGTAGTCTGTGTGAAAACAGCATGTCATTCTGTCACAAATTATGTCCCTATAATACCCCCACATTGCATGACCGAAAGTTAAAATACCTGATTTACTTCTGTCAGATCTTTAGAAATTCTGTAACCTGAATATGTGACACAAATATGTGACACAAGGCAGTGCGAGAGGGCAGTGGCCAGCGGGAGTGGAATGCTGGGATGCATCAGAAGGGGGGATCACCAGTAGGAACAGGGAGGTCATAGTACCCTTGTACACCCATCTAGTTAGACTGCACTTGGAGTATGGAGTCCAGTTCTGGAGGCCATACCTCAGGAAGGATGTGGGGAAGCTAGAGCGGGTTCAGAGGAGAGTGACAAAAATGGTAAATGGGTTAAGCCACCTATCCTATGAAGAAAGATTGAGTGATCTGAACATGTACTCCCTGGAACAGAGAAGGGAGAGGGGGGACATGATCGAGACCTTCAAGTACCTTAAGGGTATAAACAGGGTGCCAGGGGGGAGCATCTTCAAGATGAAGGGAAATCAGAGGACGAGGGGGCATGGCCTGCAAGTGGAGGGGAGGCAGTTCAGGGGCAACATTAGGAAATACTATTTCACAGAGAGAGTGGTGGAAAAGTGGAACAAACTCCCAGAGGCAGTCGTTGGAGAGAAAACAGTGGAGGGATTCAAAAGGGCATGGGACAACCACAGGGGAGAGTTAAGGTGGGGGCACAGGTCCAAGCAGATAGCTGGACAAATGGGCAGACTTGCTGGGCCTTGTTTTGGTCCTTTTCTGCCATCAGACTTTTATGAATCTATGAAAAGAAATGAGTCATGTGATTTAACTTAGGCCATGCAATATCCTCTATCTATACAATGTACGTGTCCATTAAAATGCATCTTATTTTTTGCTTGTGACATCATCACAGTGACAGATATACAGACAGACACAAATAACCAGATAATGTATTTAAACAATGGCTTTCCTTCACTCAGGACACTGGAAACAAGTCGACCCCCCCCCCCCCACACACACACTTTAACAAATTGCCTCCACACCGTGTCCAACCAATACAACACTAGAAATGTAACCAGGAATGCCCTGAAGCCTCCTTTCTGGAGAACTCAGCTAGACAAGTTGTCATGTGCTGTCAGGGCCACTAACTGGTTAAATGAACTGCCTGATACACTGTTGAATCTCCCAAGTTTAATCAGTTTAAGAGATCTTTGCGGCCTGCCTTTGCAGTCCAATGCAACTTTAACCATTACACAGTTTTATTTGGTTTCTCTATGTATATAACCCGTACATTTTTCTTATTCCCCTCTTATTTCCATACATACATTTCTGTTGTACAGTTTTTTGTCATACAATACTATCAAGTTTTAATTTGGATATTTGTGGTTTTACGGTAATTCTAAAGGTCTTGCTTTTAATTTTGAATGCATTCTAATAACACACTCATTCATTAATAATTTCAGTTAGAGGCCCTGCCTGCTTGAGTGTTCAGCTTATCTAATGGACGTCCTTGAAAAGATTCTTAGTAATAGCAAACTAATGGAATCCTATTCATTCCATTTAAAATTGTGAGTTTTTGAAATACGTACTTTTAACCAATGAGAATTTTTCCTTATTTTATGTATGATCTAGGTGTTAATAGAATGTGACTCTCTGAATAATTGTCATAAGTCTCCAAGGAAGGACTTGGTTGGTCTGAAAGCTTAGACATTGTTTTCTTTTTGTAACATCTATGTTGAGCTGGTAAAAGGTATCAAACCATTTGCTTCTGGATTTGTTCTTATGTTTTCAGGTCACACTGGTCAACGTAGAGACACAACCTAGTTATTCTTAAGATGGCAAAAACCAGTATGTACACCAGCTGACACCCAGGAAGCCAAGCCCAGTTCAAAGTCCAGAGTGTCTCCTAGATTGTGTACTATCTGCCAGACTCCATCAATACTAGGTAACCCAAGGCTAACTTTCATGGTTGACCTAAGGCAAGCCAACCCCACCAGTAGCAACTCCATTTTATCAGGGTTTAGCCTCAACCCACTGAAGATCATCTTAATTTCATTTCATTTATTCTGAAATTGAAGGTAAGTACTCTGGAATTTGCATTCTGTTTTCAGGTATGACCTGAAGTCAAGTAAAGGTACAACACACAAATACATATATATTTTAACAATATAAAAATACTGAAATAACAGTAATATAGTACATTCATTTACATACACATTCATTCAGACTTTTAAAATGATTACAAGCTGCCATGTTGAAGGTATTAACAGATGTGCTGTAGATTGCTTAACATTGAGAGGTAAAGTGTTCCAGACAAAAGCAGCACAGCAGGCAAAAGACCTCTTGCTTGCTTTTGATCGTACAAGGGGCAAGACCAATTGAGACTTTGTAGATGATCGTGATTTGTAAATGGAAGAATATTTGGTACTGTAAGTTAATTTCATAAAGTGACTAGAATTCCAGTATTTATTATTTTAATTGTAAAACGAGGCAATGTAAACCTGTAATTATTCTGTACAGAAAACCAACTGATTTCATTTAATATTTGGCAGTAATGTGTGCGATGGGGGAGCCAAGAGTGCAAACTTCCCTATCTTTTGTAGTAATATTTCTTTTCTAGATACAGTACGAGCAGGAGCAGTATCAATAACCAACGATGCAGAGTTCAATACTGGGAGGTGTTTTTTGTTGAGCAAGAGCTGTTTCTTCTGTTAAGAAATTTCGTAATCGGTATAATGTTCCTATCTTTGCATGTATCTTGGAAGTGACTTTGCCCACATGAACACTGAATTTTAGGGATGGGTCCAAAGTAATATTTAGATATTTGAAAAAATCAACAGTCTCAATTGGACCCCCTGCCCGTGAACAAACTGTAAATTCACTTGAGTATTTTTTTTTATTTTAACATCAGATCCAAACAACATGGCTTTAGTTTTTATTTTATTTAGAACCAGATTGTTCTGACAAAACCAGTCTTGAATTTTAGTAAATACACTCCTTAATGTAGAATTGACTTCTAGAACAGATGTACTGTGAGGCACCAATGCTGCATAGTCTGCGTAGAGTAGTAAGTCGTAGTTGTGCTGTACTTGTGAGAATGGGTCAATAAAGAGAATAAAAAGTAAAGGGCCCAGTATGGAGCCCTGAGGGACTCCACATTGGATCTTGCGGAATGCAGAAAAAAACACATTAAACTTAACACACTGGAACCTATTATCAAGGTAATCCCTGAACCAACTGATAGCGTGGATTCCGAGTCCCACATATTCAAGACGTTTCAATAAGATATTATGACCTACTAAATTGAATGCCTTGGTTAGGTCCATGAACACTGCCCCTGTTAGGCCACCAGTTTTGGTAGCCCTATGGACAGTGTCCGTGAACCCAACCAAGGCAGTCTCAGTACTATAGCCCCCCCCCCCTCCGTTAGACCTTTCTACATCCCAGCTATCATGATGCCCTGTCTGGGTGCAGCTGAGTATCAGCTGCACATCACTGAAATCTGAAACTGAACTTCTGGATTGTCACTTCAAGTGGAGGCAAACACCAGGTAAACAAAGAGGACAAAACAGAACCCAGTGGAACAATAGAATCAATGTCAGGAGGGGAAAGATCAAACATTCTTCCAAGTCACTATCTTCTGACAGTGAGGAAGTGGTGGAACCAGTTCAGAACAAATCTGGTCACTGAGACAAGAGATTGAACTTTCAGAGGTGGGTTTGCATGACTTGCAGACAAACTCTGACCACTCCTGTAAACCCGCAGATGCAACAAAACATCTGCACCCTATTTTTAAGGGTGAGAGGATTATCAAAGTTTCTGCAATTTGCAGCGGCTTGAGTTCAAAATGTGATGCACGAGTCATTTCTTTCATGCAGCTATGTCCTGAAGTGCTTCAACTCGCAACACATTAGCCCATAAATTAGGTCACATTTTAGGAATTTAACTTATTGCCGCAAGAATCAGGAACATGGCACAATCATGTTTCAAGTCCCCAGCACACTACTGAAAATCCAGCTCGATATGTTTATTTCCCTTTTTGACAGGTCATTAGCATGCTATTGGCACTTTAGACAGGTTACAGACAAACACCTAACTAATGGGAGAGCAGCTTTCCTAATGCGGTATGAGATCACAATGGCTTCTGCTGTACTCAACAAAGAGCAGTGAAACCAAGATGAAAAAGTTAAAACTTCATAGAAAGAACCAGCTGAAAAACTTTACATTTTAAAGTACATTATATTAATTGGACACACTTGAAGTGGGTGTAGCACCAAATGGAATTTGCCTCCGATTTGCAGCTACATACCTGGGACCTCTAGCCTGTAAGCAGCCAGCATATTTCCAAGACAGCAGATATTCTGAGGACCTTGGAGAACATGGTGGTAGAGCTAAACACATGGCTAGTTACCATGGATGTCTGATTTTATACCACCATACCTCATCGAGAGGGCTTACGTGCCCTCACCATGTTCCTTAACAGGCAAGAGGTACTCAGGCTTTCAACAGAAGTTCTTGTTGAATTAACCAGCATAGACTAGAATACAACACCTTTATGTATGGCAATGATTTCTCTCTACAGGCCAAAGGCATAGCCAAGGGGGTTACACTGGCCGCCAACTATGCCAACTTGTTCTTGAGGGAGTAGGAGGAGATGGTAGTCAAGGATGGTACAAATAACCCCTTTCTGGATAAAATCTGCTTGTGCCGTTCCTTTGTCACTGGCATCCTTGTCGTGTGGCAGAGGAATGTAAGTGCATTGAATGCTTTTGTATTTCCTAAAGGGAAGAAAATCCAATCTGCAATTCACCGTCAAGTGTGATTGACAGGAGATCCACTTCCTACATATTACTACTCAGGGAATATGAGACTGAGGGTGTTGAAAGCCACATATTTAGAAAGCCTGCTGACTGCAACATCTAACTGTGCCTCACTAGCTGCCACCCACACCACATATCAAAGGGCATCCCAAAGGGTCAGTACATAAGGGTCAGATGTAACTATAGTGTGGAGAATAATTATCAATGCAGGGCTGCTGAACCGACCCAGAGATTACATGTGAGGGGGTATAATGCGGTTATCACAGCAGAAGCCAGATTTGCTGAATCAAAATAGACTCTCTCCTCCAATACAAAACAGACAAGGAACCTGCATAGGATAGACTGAACGTTGAGGCCACTTTCTCTCCTCAGGCCCACATGGTACATAAAGTACTTGAAAAACCACGGCACATACTCCAAACTGAACCCTGCTTGGCAAAGAGTATTACCAATCCACCAAGAATGGTGGTCAGCAGGGGGGAATCCCTCATGGATGATGTGGTACACATTGTACAACCACAGGTTAGAACATGACTAGAAACCTGGTTACCCCCACCACCTGATGGTTGCCACAAATGTGGTAGCTGTACCTTTTGCAAGGTTGTTGTGAAGGGCCAGCAGTTTGGAAATCCAAGGACAGGGAAAACCATGCCAGTGGAGGGTTTAATCACGTGTAGTACATAAAGGGTGGTATACCATGCCACATGTGTTTGTGGCACCCTTTATGTGGGTAATACTAAACAACCCAAGAAATTAGGGATTGGTGAAAATCTGGGCTCAGTCACACATTGGGATGTTGCCAATGCATTATCCACTCACATTAAGTAAACTAGGGACACCCAGGGATCACCATTTTATGTTTATGGGGCTCAAGAAGGTGAAACAACATCGGAGGGGAGGGGATGTGGACAACTGACTGAGGCAATGGGAGACCTTTCGGATTTATGAGCTGGTCACAATAAGGTGGCCAGGCCTGAATGATAAGATGAAAGCAGGGCCATTTCTGGTACAAAAATCTTGTTCAGACATGTCATATATGTCGAGTTTCCCTGTGGGTCCCCATTTTGACCTCCTGTTTTGTTTTGTCGTGCCCCCCTCCAAACTGCCACACTTCGGGACAGTTCAGTCTGTTCCCTACACCACAAATTTATATTCCCGCCCCAAACAAACCCTGACCCCTTCACCATAAGTGGGATAATGTGTTCATGGATTGCTAGTTGTCTTGGACTGCTACAAGTGCTAGAATTGGCATAATATTGACTTCTTTGCTGAAGTAAATTATCCTCTCAGTCTTTTCAGATAAAATATGACATTGAAGGTGAGGTCTTACATGAAACTACAAAAATTAGACATTGACTGCCGAAATGTTTTTAGCTTTTGAACTTTTTTCATATTACATGGTTTGGCTTACACCAACACTTGTTTTTTCACACTAAGCCAATATTGGCAGCTGATCCCCTTCCCAGTGTAAAATGTCAATTCCCCTTTAAGAAATCACTTTAAAGTGGATGCTGGGTAAAGAGAAAATTGGTTTCAGGCACCTGGGTAAGGTGCAGAATGTGTCAGAATTCTCTGCTGGGTGAGGTACTGTGCTGCTGTTTTGGCTATTCATATTTTAGCACTTTTAACACATTACACACGTTTATAAAAAGTTCCATTTGATACAGCTGATGCAGTGCTTGTAATGCTTTATTGGCTAGCTGGGCACAGATTCCTTGGTGCCGGATTAACTGGACGCACAATGGCCTGACTGACAATATGCCATTTATCATCACCACTTGTGAAGGGACTGGACTGTCTCAATGCACCCATGGCTTGACCACTCATGAGCTATGATCTTGCCTCCTCACTCATGTTGATTAGTGGCACAATGTGTGTGAGGCCCTTGCATATATACAGTACATATGTGTATATAAATAGGGGATATGCAATGTACAGATTCACAAGTGAAGATAAACTACGTATTGTGAGTCTGATCATTGCATATATCATTTATATACAGTATCAGTTTATTAGTTATAGCTTTTAAGCCTGCTGCTTGTATTAAGACTGAATTGCTTTCTTTGATTTCAGCTGTTGGCTTCAGTGCTGCACAAGGCAATTAAGCTGTTCTCTGATTGGTTCAGTACTACACTGGGATGAAACGCACCTTTAAGATATAAATTATGACAAAAGTAATAAGATGTGCTAACCTGGCCATGGGGAGTGGCATGGGTGTGAAAGGGTAGGCAAATGTGGGAGTTGTTTAGCCTGTGTGGGCTGGGTGGAAAAACAGGGTGGGGAGACTTCCTAGATAGTGCCTGGGGGGGAGGGGGTGTTTGTGTTGCTGTAGCAATGGCTGGGATAGGCACCCATCTGCCAGTCAGATTAATGAGGGGGGTTGGCAGGTACATGCAGGAGGTTGGCCACCTGCCCCCACTGTTTAGTGGTCATGGTTTGGGGGACACCGGTAGCAGGGTTTGGTACCTGATTGCAGATTGGGGGAGGGGGGGAAAACATTTTTGTTTTCATGTGTGACTGATTTGGAAGTCAATCACAAATTAAAAAGTTAATGTTTTTTATTTTATTTTTTTTACTGGTGATGGGAAAGCACTTTTTCTCATTCGTGATTGACCTGGAAGTCAATCACAAATACAACAAAAAGTTACATTTTTCATACATATGTAAGCCCCAAATTTCTCAGCTTACTTTTGTTTTGCACTTACACACACTCTGCAGGTTCAAAAATACTTTTTATTTGGTCTACTTTCATTGCAAAACAAATGAAAGGTCCTATTCTAGGCCAATATCTTACAAGCTTGAAAAATTCAGGTTGTAAGTTGGTGTATTTTTTTGTTATCCTTGCACAAGAAGTGCCCTAATGCGGGAGAATGTTGTCATTTTCTGCACTTCACAGCACCAAAACTAGCAAACCCACTATTTTACAGACTGGCACGCCCTTAGCCTCTAGGACTGACAGGATGCATGTCAGTTTTCAAACCCCTGGGTCCTAGGAAGGATGAGTTGTAAGCTGTCAAAACAGGGGCCCTGATGCACTGACTTGACCCCAATATACTGGGGCTACTGCACCAGTATAATAAACTGTATTGTACAGTAATTTACATTAAAGTTCTGCATAAAGATATGTGACAACCACATGATCTCTCAAATTCATCGATGGAAGCACACTGTGGCAACATGTCAGAAACTGTGGTTTTGTTCAACACTTTGTCTTTTTCCATTCTGTTATAAACCGCGACTTAGAACAAGGTGCATGTATCTATTTTAACAGTTTCACTTTTGCAATCATATTTGTGCAGTGGTGTATACCCACGGACTTTGTGAAGAACTGTTTTATGCTGTGGCCACAAATGTTTTCTTATCTGTATATGTTTCTGACTAGTGT
Organism: Neoceratodus forsteri; assembly: GCA_016271365.2. NCBI lineage: Eukaryota > Metazoa > Chordata > Ceratodontiformes > Ceratodontidae > Neoceratodus > Neoceratodus forsteri. The sequence continues at coordinate 1,871,638,333 of CM057456.1, read as the reverse complement.
ATTACAGTCACAGGGTTGTCCTGAATTTCTCTTACTGTGACTCTACAAGCCAGGCAAGAGCAGGCCAGCTTTAATTAAGGCAGCACTATTTGGTCAGAGTTAAAGCGAGAGAAATTCACATCCTTTAAAAGCCAAACTCAGCCTGGAGATTATGCTAAAACTCTTCATTCCTAGTCAAAAAAAAAACTCCCCCACACATGTCAAGAGGACAGCATTTGTCCCCTCCAGTGATAAACAAATTATACATGAAATCAATTCCACTTCACCATAATTTTCCCTATTGGGTATTATCTGTCTCTGCTGCTCCCTCCAGTTGAGCTTGCATCCTGTAAATTGCTAATGAGCTGGGGGCCTTCTGTTCCAGAGGGCACCACCTGCCTCGAAGTCATGACACTTCCCATTTCGAATGCTGCTGGCATTTTTCGACAGCTCCTGCTAACTAGCCTTCTTGACCTGCACTAAGAGGAACTCATCTGATCGAATTCTTTGACCTGCCAATCATTCCAGCATAAGATCTTCACAGTCACTCCCAAGGCAGAAAGGAGTCGAAAAAAAATCTAGTGAGAGAGCAAGGGAGTTGGAAAGCAAGCTGCCTCTGCAGCTACCTAATGAGAAGCCTTTACGTCTTGGAGGCAGCAAGAATCTGTGAAAAACTGGTGAGAAAATTAGGATGGAACTTGAATGGCTCACGCTGTAATTACTAATTTCCTTCGATTCTGAAATTATTTTGTGAGCTGCATCCGTGAAATGTGCCAGTTGGTATTCTGGCAAAGAAAAGCAAACAAATATACATGAGAATTTTTATTGTAGAAACAGAAAAAAAAGTCTATTCATCCTTGCCAGACTTCAGCATGATGATGATGGCCTTCCCTTCTTAGTACACCACCAAGTCCTGCCTTCACATTCTTATCATGAGCTGGGTGGCATGCAACTAATGATTTTGAGGTACACATAGTTGTAAGGAGACCAGTGCTCTGTTCAGGGGTATGGAATGTTTTCTTTTTTTCACACCGCATTTGCAGTTAGGACACAGCATTCCCTGTTCCACCGAGGCTGGTATTAAAAGTGAAAGAACAGGACACAAAATGCTCAATGCTACAGCATGCTGTGAAACTTCCACTATGTTAACTCTCCCTTCCGTCTTGCAGAAGTCATACAAATAAGACCCTGAGAACAGAAAATAGACCCAACTATTGCTCTTACACGTCAAGAAACTGATTTTAGTTTTTATTCATTTAAACATGCAGTGTGAAGAGTGGAACGGCCCCCTGAGATTGTTTTCACGAGACTCCCAAAGGCCTTGACTTTGTGCTCTAGTTCTCAATCCATGGCTGCTGGCATTTTTTGTGATGTGGGCCATGAGGCCTAAAGAACCCAGACCCCACTGTCACCACTATGCTAATAATCCTGACTGGCTGTTTAGCCAAAAGGACAACAGAGGAAAGTTACTGAAGGGGGAAAAAGTCTCCTGCGCAGAATGTTTTTAAATGAAGCCATTTTAATGCACAGAACTGACATAAATTACAGCAACATATAAATGTATGCTTCCCTTCATCTCTCACCCTCTCTCCATACATTTAGACACCCGCTAAGGTATAATCCTGCTCCCCTTTGTACCTGTCACTCCTTCTTTTAATCCTTCCATCCTTTTTCTCACACAGTCTCCTGTCGTCCTGCCTGCTATGACTCCCTAAATCTGGGATAACTGTGCTCCTGTCCCTCAGTCTGCGCTCTGTTCAGTGTGATGCTTAATTTAATGCACTCTGACATGTATTGGTTAGTGTATCCATGTATTGAATCAACGCTCTGTTCATTGTATTCAATGTAAAGTTCCATACTGTTGTTACTTCAGGTGGGGTTTCTTACTTTGTTCTCCTCACTCGGACTGCCTACATATTTTGCACTTTGTGGTTTGCATTTTTCCACTTCAGATGTTTGAAATGCCTTTATGCTTGTTCTCCTATTCCCCCCACCACTGGGTGGCGCCTGAAAATGAGCCTTGGCTCAGTGTGCCTTTCCTGGTTACCAAAATTTTAAGTAAATAAACCATACATACATAAATATTTATGTAATGATCGTGAAGATAAATTCTGGCAAAATATTTTCAAAATCTAGAGGGTGGTCAGACCTAGAGTGAGGATTTTATGTTTATCGTCACTCTATGTCCCCCATGCCAGAATGTATCCACACTGTAGGTAGGGACTGGTTGGAGCCGGCAGCACGAGCAGCTCAGTATGACTTTCTCTGGCTGCAGCTCACCTGTGTGCCGGCTCAAAATCCCCAGCTCAATCACCCCCGCCAGCACTTCTGCTGCAAACTTTAGTTTAATTTTCCCAGCTCCAACTGCCTGCTATCACTTGCTCCCTTGACAGTATTACTCTTAGTTAAATACACACACACACACACACACACACACACATATATATATATTATTCAGATACAAGCATCCTTTCTTTTGTTGGGGGGAGGAGAAATTAAAACACCGCACTGCACTCTCTTTTCCTGTGACCCCTCTGCCCGCCTACCCGCTCGCTAACTCACTCATGCCCAAAACTCAGATGTTTGCCACTCCTGTCTCCAGTGGCCAAAACAAAGCTTTTTAAAAAATAAATCTCTCCCTGACAGCAGCAAAATGACCCCACAGCCAGCCACAGACCTGAGAAACAATGCAGTCTGCTCCGCAACCACCTGGCTTTTTTCCACACCAGCTTGCTTTTCCATTGTGCTCCTCTCCTACTTGTCAGGCCCACACTGCATTGCCTCACTTCTCTGCTCTGCAGCACAGCAGGAACAACCAGATAAACAATTTAATTTAAACAGAAAAAAAAAGAAAACAAACAAACAGAACTACCAAAAAAAAACCACTACATCCACATTGGCCTGCCCCCCCCCCCCCGGTGCAGTGGTAGCACTACCGCTTGCGACATAGGTGACCTGGGTTCAGGAATGGGCTTGGGTCATTGGAGGGCCAGTCAGGGAAAGAAGGCTTGAGTATCTGTAGAACTGCTTGTCTCCTCCAGGGGAGGGGGGAACCTTGGCTGCATGACTGACCTCTAGCAGAAATTGGAGGTTCGGCATGTTCAAGCACTCAGAACTGGGGTGGAGCATGATGGACGCTGGCATAAGCTGTGGTGTCATGTGCATGTCATGCTCCTGGGGGGCATACATGTTAAAAAGCTTGGCCCCAGTGTGACACCGGCGAGAGAGCTGGACATATGGCTCTCACCCACCGGCGCCCCGATCCACGGAGGAAGGACCCCAATGAAATTGTAAGGTACGGCACTGGGGATGGGGTTGAGCAAGGGGGCCCCTCTTCCACTTCATCCCTGCCTGGCGGGTAGGGCCATGGTTACATGGTGGGTCCTCCCTGGGGGGTCAGGCGCTGGAGGGTTAGTCGGGTGACAGTGCCAGCATTAAGGGGGTTAAAACAGAAATTACACACACAAAAAAACCCTACATCCACACACTGGATTTCTCTAACTCTCTGTAACTGACAAACCCAGCCGCCATGTTTTCAAATGTCTTTGGCCCACCCACATACTGAGATGGTCAATAAAAACTTGTACTCTTCACTGGCTACACAGCAACCATGCTGGCGACAACAGCAACCAGCCCCAATCTCGAGCATGAATACAAAAAATAATCCTACCAATTTAAAAAAAAAAAGAAAACTCAAACTATACTACAAATAAACAATGAACCATCCAAAAATTTCCTTTCCTAATGCATAAATGAGAGATGCAATGGAAAACTTGTGGAATAAATAATTTATCTGCACTTGAGCAGTTTGACCTCAGACACCTCACTCATGGCTTATGCCACTCGTGAGGTACCCGAGGTCAAACTGCTCTTGTGCAGGTATATCATTTATTCCACTTATTTCCATTGCATATCCCTTATCGATATGTGTGTATATATATATATATATATATATATATTTATCCATATATGCATACACACATAATAGGGGAGAAAAATCTGTAAAAATACTGTCTCCTGATTGGATGAAGTATACCACATGACCATGCATTATCCCACAGTGACAGCTCACCTGCACATCTTTCTATTTTCAACCCCCCCTCCAAAATAATTTTGCCCATTTTATAAGACAGATAATCCACTACAGGGTGTGTGGTCATGCTGTGATATACACATGCCCTGGATGGCTGAACACACTCTGCCTGTGGCCTCATGCCTCACAACATATACCAAGGTGTGTGTTTATCAGAGCACAACTGCATGCCCTGATGTGGATTATCTGTTACATCTATATATTCCTTTTTTAAACTTTGCAACCATTAGGATTGCTGGATTGCCCTATACAAGATTAAATATCTCATTTTTTTTTTGGGGGGGGGGGCCCATAGGTTCAGCAATTACAGTCTTATATCAATAGCGGTTTCAAAGTGAATATTTTACAGATAGAATTGATATATTTCCATTCAAAATAAAAATGTATAGATAAAAAGGAATGTGATGTTCTGCATCAAAATGACACAGTCATTTATGTTATCTGGGCAACTTTTTTATGTATTTTGCAATTCACGTTCTCTGTGTCTCACTACACATTCTGGGGCACTGATTGCTATTCAGCCATATAAAGAAGGTGACATTTCAAAAACTGAGCCCATCTCCCGCAGACCACAACCTGTGCAGAGTGCCCCTCAGCACATAGTCTCTGGTGCAAATGACGGTATTGGCTAAATAAGGCTAAACATGCTGTTATTGTTACCACAAAGTAAATGGCTGGTATGCTGAGCTCTTTACATCAAAAGGAATTTTTAATACATGCAGGGTTTTTTCTCTTCCCCTACACACTGTTGCAGCTCTATACATGGGCTGTGCAAGAGGACCTTGTTTTTTCCATTCTTCTGAGAAAATTGCAAATGTGATGGTCTCAAAGGCAATGCCTTTCTTTAGAAACACTCCCTCTCTATAGGTTACAAGGCCATGTGTCAGCACAGGAGCCCCTGTTTTGTCTGAGGTCTTAGACCAGTTTCTCCCCTTCAGTGGTTTCACTTTTTCCCAGACAAAGGCAACTAACTGGGGGCTCATGTGACAGAACGCTCCCAAAATGAGAGGTGCCCATCTATGGAAGAATACGGCAGTTTTTTTCCCAGTCCCTTTTTACCTCTCCTTCAGTCATTATCATGATGATATTGTACTCTGTGCATTCATGTGTCATCCCTGACTATCAGCCCACTTCCCAACTCAAACAGCCTTTTATGCTCAGGCACTTCTCCGAGCGTCAGCAGCGCACTAAGGCTGTCGACTGGGAATTGGCTGCTGTCCTCGTATAAATAATACAATAAAACACACTGTGGGCCCAGTAGATTCAGTCTTCTGGATTTCAAAAATCATATAAAAAATAATAAGTATTTCATGGGTAGAAAGGATGGATAGACAGCCAACCAAACCACTGTATCAACAGTGCATCAGGGCAGACAATTTTAAAATAACCCAGATACAGAACTATGAAGGAAAACAATATAGTACAGTCAATAATATGATTTGTTTTTCAACAGTAATACCCTTTGTTTCATTGTTAGAAGTATTTTATTTATTTAGTGATTGATTGATTGATTAGAATTTGACACACCAGAAAATCCACATTTAGGTACAGCACTTCCTTTTCAAGTGGGTCCCAGGGGGACTATTACAGCAGCAGCAGGGTATTGTCTAACATTTAAAGACAATTACAATGTGTTTACACACATTGATGGTTACAATACATTGGTTTTAACAAGTTCCTCAGCAGGTAGACAGGGAACATATTATCCAAAAATGATTGTGTAACAATTGCTGTAATGCAAAACATCATTTGAGCACCAGTACATGTAGTCTTTTGTGGGTAACCTTTGTGTGCAGCAACATCACAACCAGCTTTGGGTGATATCAGATATGCAGCAAGTGACTACAAAACATAAACAATGTTCAGCAGGCAACGAAAACTGTGTTGCTTTCATTTGTTTTGCTACTGTACTCTGTGCCAGGTAACAAATATTCTCCTGATGGTAAGGAATATGATTTATCTGTAATGCCTTTGGCTTCTTTTTAAAAGATTCTTTCGAACACATTCATCAGTTGTTTTGACAAGAAGGTGGAAGATGGTATGTGGGCCCTCACCCAGCAGTGTCTACATTTGGTTTGTGTACACAGAATCTCTGTTATTTTCCACAGGGGAAATAGATGCGAATGTCTCTCGATAGAGTCTTAAGTGTTTGGCAAACAGTTGCAGAACAGTTGCAAGACGGGAGGGTGAGCTGGATGTCATTATCCACCTAAGTACTAATGACCAGGCAAATGGGGAGCCAAAGGAAGTTCAGGAAGAGTTCAGGAAATTGAGGAGGGGTCTCAAGCAAGTAGCTACTTCTGTCACCTTCTCAGAAGTACTACCTGCAAGAGGCATGGGAGAGCATAGGGACGCATGCGGGTTGAAGAACTGGTGCTGTGAGGAAGGGTTTGGATTTATTGGTGGCTGGGAACCCACCTGGAGGGATGGAGGCTTGTTCCAGCCTGACGGCCTACATCCATCCTGGAGGGGTATCCAAGCACTCAATAATAGGGTTAAATGCTACATGGACAAGCATTTAAACTAGCCAAGAGGGGTGGCAGGCCAGCAAGGAGGGTACCTAATTGCCCACCCCACACAGATAGCAGTGGAACCAGTGAACTGGAGGAGTGGATATCTCTGCAAAGCAGTGTAAAAAAGATGGAGATAAGCACCCAAGAAGTGGATAGGCAGAAAAGGGTCAAGATTCAACAGAAGGGCAGACAGCAAGAAGAACCAGAGATAAAGGACAACCAGGGAAGAGGCTGGAGTAGAACAGCTAAACAGTCTAGGGAGTTCCAGTCATGGAAAGCCATGCATGCCAATGCCAGGAGCCTTAGCAACAAGATGGAGGATCTGGAGGCTGTCATGGTGCAGTCAGACCTGGACATTGTGACCATCACAGAAACCTGGTGTAATGATAACCATGACTGGGAGATGGCTACACCACAAGCAACATATTCCAGAAGAGACAGGGCAGGTAGGAAGAGAGAGGAGTGGCACTTATGTGAAAGATGACATAAAGGCCACAGAGATCCAGGAGGAACAAAATGGAGGAGAGATACTGTGGGTTAAGCTGGAAAGGAAAATGGGGTCAGCCATCCGCACAGGTGTGGTTTATAGACCACCAGCCCAGAAGGAAGAAACAGATAGGGAGCTGATGCTAGCCATCCAAAGGATGGCAGACAAGAGTGAGGTAGTGCTGGTTGGAGACCTCAATATTCCAGACGTGGACTGGAGCATCCCAGCAGCAGCATCAACCAAGAGCAGATTTATCCTGGACTCCCTTCAGGGTGCCTTCCTCAAACAACTGGTCATGGAACCAACTCGGCAGAAGGCAATACTGGACCTTGTGCTCACAAACAGGGACAGTGTGATGGGGGTAACAGTGGGGGAGCACCTGGGGAACAGTGACTACCAGTCATTGTGGTTTGAAATCACAGAAGGAGCAGAACCAAACCACACAAAAACACGTATCCTGGATTTTAGGGGGGCAGATTTTTGGAAAATGGGGAGATGCTTGAAAGAGGCATTCAGGGGAATGGGGCAGGAATCAGGGTTAAGAAACAGTGGGCAGTATTTAAAATGGAGATTACAAAGAGCAACAGAATTATGCACTAAGCAGGTTAGCAAAGGGAAAAGGAAGAGGAGACCATTATGGTTTTTCAAAGAGGTAGCGGAGAAAGTGAAGCCAAAAAGATTGCATTCGGGCAATACAAAAAGACACAGGCAGAAGGGGATAGGGAGAAGTACCAGGAGAAGCAAAGGGAGGCAGGGAGGTCAGTAAGGGAAGCCAAAGCTCAGACAGAAGAGCACATTGCAAAATGAGTGAGTAGAGGAAACAAAACTTTTTACAGGTACATAAGTGAAAAAAGAAAAGCAAAGGGAGGGATAGTGAGACTGAAGGGGGAGGATGGGGCCCACGTGGAGGATGACAACAGTAAAGCTGACACACTGGACAGGTATTTCTGCTCAGTCTTTACTGAGGAAAAGGAGGGTAATGGGCAGAAGGGAGTACAAGGAGTGGGAATGATGTAGAAATGGACGTAAGTCCCTTTACACGAGAAAGGGTCCTGAAGGAACTGGAAAGAATGAGAGTTGATAAAGCAATGAGGCCAGATGGGGTGTACCCCAGGGTCCTTAAAGAACTAAGGGAGGTGGTGGCTGAACCTCTGGTAATCATGTTTAGTCTGTCACTGGAAACAGAGGAGGTACCAAAAGACTTTAGGACAGCAGATGTAGTCCCCTTATACAAAAGTGGGAACAAAGAGGAAGTGGGGAACTACAGACCAGTCAGCCTCACCTTGGTAGTGGGGAAGATCATGGAAGCACTACTGAAGGAGAGACTGGTGGAACTTCTAGTTGTCAGTGGACTACAGGACCCAAGGCAGCATGGTTTCACCAGGGGGAGATTATGTCGACCAACCTCATTGAATTTTCTGACTGGGTGACTAGGGAGGTGGATCAGGAGGCAGTGGACGTCGGCTCATCTGGACTTCAGCAAGGCCTTTGACACTGTGCCACATAGAAGGCTATTACACAAACTGGGGAATATGGGTGTGGGCAGGACAGTAGTGTGGTGGGTATGTAACTGGTTGGGCGGCAGGACACAGAGGGTGGTGGTAAATGGCTGTCACTCCACAGAGGGAAGAGTGACCAGTGAGGTACCACAGGGATCAGTGCTGGGACTGGTCCTATTCAACATCTTCATCAGTGACACTGTGCAGGATCTAGAAGGCAGAATTTCCCTGTTTGCTGATGACACAAAGCTCTGTAACAGAGTGAACACACCAGAGGGTGTAGACAGAATGAGAAGGGACCTGCTGAAACTTGAAGAATGGTCAGGGGTTTGGCAGTTGAAATTCGATGCAAGGAAGTGCAAGAGAATGCATATGGGGCACAAAAACCCTGGCACAATATATCAGTTGGGGGGTGAGGATATAGCATGTACCAAGCAAGAAAGGGATCTTGGGGTTATCATCTCTGATGACCGCAAGGTAGGGAAACAGTGTGACAAGGCAGCAGGTAAAGCAATAGAATAGATGCATAGGTAGGGGCATCACCAGCAGGACAAGGAGGTCATAATTCCACTATACAAGACACTAGTGAGGCCCCACCTGGAGTACAGTGTTCAGTTCTGGAGATCTTACTTAAGTAAGGACATAGACAGGGTAGAGAAAGTTCAGAGGAGGGCAACAAAGATGATACAAGGATTGCATCACAAGTCCTATGAGGACAGGTTGAAGGACTTGAATATGTACTCCCTGGAGGAGAGGAGAGAGGGGATATGATAGAGACATTCAAGTATCTTACAGGGAGGAACAGGGTGCAGGAATACACTATTTGTAAGCGAAACAGATGTTCCAGGACTAGAGGGCATGGGATGAAGTTGGAGGGAGGATGATTCAGAGGAAATGTGAGGAAGAATTTATTCACAGAATGGGTGGTGGACAAGTGGAACACCCTGCCAGAGGAAGTGGTGACTGCTGAAACAATCACAGGATTTAAGAATGCATGGGATAGACATAAAGGAATTCTGGGGGTCGGGGGTGAGGGGCAACAGACTTCTAGGAAAACAAAAGTGAACTTACAAGCTCAAATGGGCAGACTGGGTGGGCCGTAGGCCCTTATCTGCTGACACTGTCTATGTATCTATGTAAAATGAGAGTTATGGGGCATTATGGATTTAGTGGATGTATTGTCCTGTTTGTATCATCTAATATGCTTTTTCTTTTCTACCCACTTCCCCCAGGATGCACCTTGAAATGAATTGTCCACAGCTCAGTGTGCTCTCCACATCTCTGTGTGCTGTATCTCAGCCACATCTCAGTGTGCCCTCCACAGCTCAGTGTGACCTCCATAAAGTACAGTTACGTAAGAACTTACCAGTAGATCTTAGTAGATCTTGCAGTCTTGCAATGTACATATATAGGACTGGCGCCGGCGGTGTGGGAGGACCCGACGGAAAAATTTCTACTAGCAGTCCCTGGCGAGGGACCGCTCCCACGTCAGGTGACCGGCGTCATACGACGTCGGTATAAAGGGGCGGTCCCGGATGCCTGCCTTCCAGTTCTTTCCCGCCACAGGCCAGGAAGGCCCGGACGAAAGAGAAGCAGATGTTTCCATTCCTGGAAAAGAGCTGAAAAAACTTAGGGGATGGAGGAGGTGGTACCTGTATGAGAGCCTCTCTCAAGATCTACTGTTACGGGTAAGTTCTTAAGATAACTGTACTATCTTATCAGAGGGCTCTTTGCAGTAGGTAATTACACATAGGACTGAATCCCAAGCAGTCTGGAACAAGGAAAAAGGCACCGGGAGGAGGGAACTACTCTAAAAGTAACCCTAGCCGTGCAAGCCTCAAGACAGGAGGCCTTGCAAAACAGCCAGCCCGAAGCCTGCTCTACGGCGAGAGGCAATGTCCAAACTGTAGTGTTTCATAAAGGTATGTACGGAAGTCCATGTGGCGGCAGCGCATATGTCTGCCGCAGACACATTCTTGAAACAAGCTGCAGAGGCAGCTACTCCTCTTGTGGAGTGGCCTCTGACTTGACCCGGGAGGGTCTTGTTGTACTTGTCATAACAGAAAGTGATGCAATGAGCCAACCACTTAGACAGGCATTGCTTGGAAACAGCATTGCCTTCCCTTTTGTGAGCAAAAGAGACGAACAACTGATCAGTCTTTCTGAGATCCTTCGTCCTGTTGGTGTAGTATCTCAGAATCCGGTGAACATCCATAGTATGGAGTAAATATTCCCCTTGGTTAGAGTACTGCATAAAAAAGGCAGGTAGCTCTATGGACTGATTTAAGGTAGACTCTGCTACTACTTTAGGTAGAAACTTAGGATTAGTATGAAGAGCAACTCGTTCTTTGTGAAAAATCAAGTAGGGATTTTACATATCAGGCCTGAAGCTCGAGATCCTTCGAGCTGAGTAAGTACAACAAAAAGAGTGTCTTCCATGAAAGAAACTTCAAATCTGCAGAAGTTGCAGGTTCGAAGGGAGGAAGAGTAAGCTTCTCGAGAACAAAATTCAAGTCCCAAGGGGTGACAGGAGTACGGATGGGGGGCCTCAGATGGAGGACCCCTCTGAGAAAGGTCTTAGAGACCTCCAGTTGAGCGAACGTTTTATCTGTGAAGGGAACATGGTAGGCTGAAATAGCTGCCATGTGAACCTTCAAGGAGGAATGGCTGAGACCCAGGTCGAACAGATGATGTAAGTACTCTAGCAGAAAAGCCACTGAACAGGAGAAAGGCTCCATGTTCTTGGAGGCTGCCCAAATAGAAAATCTCTTCCACTTCATGGCATAAATGGACCTGGTGGAGGGCTTTCTAGCCTCCATTAAAATCTCTGCCACTTTTGGAGACACACCAAAACGGGATTGGGCTAGGTCTGCAGGAGCCATGCATGTAGTTGAAGGGATTTGAGGCCTGGATGGACCAGGGTCCCCTGATCCTGGGTCAGCAAACCTCGAGATAGAGGAAGAGGAAGAGGAAGAGGAGGATCCTCTGAATATTGTTGTAGAAGAGAGAACCAGATTTGCCTGGGCCAGAAAGGAGCGATCAGAATCATTCTTGCTCCTACTGAGGCTAGTTTCTGCAATACTCGTGGGGGAAAAGCATAGACGAATCTGTCCTTCCAGTCTAGAGACAGAGCGTCGCTCAAGCGCCTCGCTCTGGGCAGGCGAGCAAAGGTCAGGAAGTTTTGCTTTGGGGAGGCGAACAGGTTCTCCTCAGAATCCCCCAAAGCTGGAAGATATCGTCTAGTACCCTTGGTCCAGTTCACTCATGAGCCAGAGCAGAAGAGCAGCTTAGCTTGTCTGCCAGAGTGTTGTCGACTCCTGGAACATGAATTGCCGTTAGGTGAAGGTCATGTTGTGTTGCCCAATCCCAAACCCTCATTGCACTCCTGCATAGGGGAGGTGGGACGGGGTTCTCCTGTTTGTTGATGTACCCCTCTTGCCATGTTGTCCATCTGAGCCGGCTGGGTGGCCGGGAAGGATGTATTGGTGAAGGGCTTGGAGGCAAACAACACAGCCCAAGCTCGAGCACATTGATGTGGAGAGCTTGTTCCAGCCTGGACCAGGAGCCCTGGGTCCAATGAGGACCTAGATGGGCTCCCCAACCTTCACCTGATGTGTCTGTAGTCAGAGTCTGGGAGGGGAGGATGAAAGAAAGGGACCCCCCGAAACAAGTTCTTCGAACCATCCACCATTGCAGTCTCGCACCATCGGCGATAAGATCAGAACCACTGATCTAGGTCAGTCCACAAGTTGATCCCACTGAGAGCGAAGAGTCCACTGAGAGATCCTCATGTGGAGTCGAGCTCGGGGGACCGTCGGAATAGCTGCCGTCATGAGCCCCAGAAGACGGAGCACCGACCTTGCTGAGACCCTCCTGCATTCCGATAGCAGGGAAATCTGGGTTTGCAGAGAGGCTGCCCTGTCCGGAGGCAGGAAGGGCTTGCTCACAGTCATATCGAGGACAGCCCCGATGAACTGTAACCTCTGGGAAGGGTCCAGATGAGACTTGGAATGGTTGATGATAATACGCAGGCAAGTGAAAACCTGCTGGGTGAGTGACAGAAAATGCCGGAGTTCCTCCCTGGACGAGGCCGCCAGGAGCCAGTCGTCCATGTAAGGGAACACCTGTACTCCTATTGTACAGGTGGGCCGCTACTACAGCCAGGCATTTGGTAAAATACTGGGGCCGAGGATAGACCAAAGGGGAGCGCCTTGAATTGGTAGTGGTCCCCCTGAAACGCAAAATGAAGATACTTGCGATGGGAAAGGCGAATGGGAATGTGCAGATAGGCATCCTGCATATCCAGGGCACAAAGCCATTGAGCCGGCTGAAGGAGGGGCAGAAGGCTCTGCAGAGAGAGCATCCTGAACCTTTTGTATTCTACATAAAGATTCAGGAAACTGAGATCTAGAATGGGTCTGAGATCTCCCGTCTTCTTTGGGACCAGGAAGAAATGGGAATAGTAACCCGTCCCTTGAAGATGAAGGGGACGGTTCTATCACCTGCTTCATGAGAAGAGCCGAGATTTCTTCCCGGACCAAAGGAAGGTGTTCCCCTGAATAGGATGACCTCAGAGGGGGGTGACGGAGTGGTTTCTGAAGAAACTCTATGGAGTGCCCTTCCGCTATAAGCTGGAGCACCCAAGAATCCGTGGTTATCCTCTCCCATCCCGGAAGGTGGAGGGAAAACCTCCCTCCTACCAGTTCTTCTGGGAAGTCCAGAGGTGGTGGGAGAGGAAAGGAGTCAGGTGGTGTGGGGCAGTGCCGCAGCTGAAGCACCCACTGCTTTTTTGGGTGGAGGGGGCTTAGCAGCTGCGGGGGCCCGACGTTTGGTGGCCCGCCTTCCCTGTGGTTTCGCCTTTGGCCGAATCCGTCTGCAAAAGGGACGGCACTGCTGTTGATGGGGATGGTACATGGAATCCACTGACTTCAGACTTCTCTTCTCCTGCAAATCGGGTGATGATGTCTTGACATCACCTCTACAAAAACACCAACCCCGGAAGAATTGCCTCCTGAATAGCTGATTGTACTTCCGGGACCAACCCTGACACGCGGAGCCAGGCATGATGCTGTAGACCCACGGCGAAAGTGGAGCTCTGCCCGGCAGTGTCCACTGCATCATATGTCACCCGCAGAATGTGGCAACTGGCCGAATGAGCAGAACAGACGAGGTCTGCTAACTCCTGTTTGACTTGGGAGTCAGGCAAGGAGTCCAGCTTGGATTCCACCTGAGTAAGGACAGCCTTCTGGTAATCCACCATGTGGCCGATGTAGTTCAGGGCCCGAATTCCCAGTGTGGAGGAAGCGTAAATCTTTCTTCCATACTGGTCCAGAAGGCGAGATTCCTTATCAGGAGGGGACGAGCTAAGATGCTTTGGGTGTGCCGACTGGCCATGAGCGCGCATTAATGACGACCGAGTCGGCCCGAGGGTGACAGTCTAGGTAGTCAACACCCTCAGGAGCCTGGTATAGCCTGTTTGACTTCCTTGGAAGTGGGGCTAACGCCGACGGTGGTTTCCATATCGTGGTGACAAGGTCGGCGTGAGGCTCTATCCAGGTTGGCACTAATGTAGGAGCTGTCACGGGCAGATCCAGAAGTTCAGCAAGTTTCAGTCACTGAGGATCTGGTTCCAAAGAGTGCCACTGATGAACCTCTGGATTTTTCTAAGCAACTCCGTAAAGAGAATCCTCCGGAGGAGACTTGAGTCCTCGCCAGATACCCGGCGGAGGCGGGCTCGCTCGTCTCTCTTGAGCATCCTTCAGACGAGTCCAAGGAATCTGAGAGTGAAGAGGAAGAAGAAGAATAAGACTCCCTTACCTGACTCAGGGGAGGAACGGGTTCCTTGGGTAGTACCCGTGAACGCGTGTCCTGCCCCTCTCTAGACCCAGACGGGAGAGCCCTGGAGTCCGGAGGTGGTGAGGGAGTGAGCCGCCTTGGACGTATGGGAATCTGGTGCGGCACCATCATCGTAAGGTGGCTATTGACCTCCTTGGTGAGCTGAGTCTTGGCCTCGGCCCACCAGGAGGCCAGAGTCTCCTGCAGATCCACTGGCGGCTGTGGGGGCGGTGGAGGTGGAGGAGGAGGGGGAAAATGGTACGGGTTATACCCGTATGGATAGTATCCAAAACCCGGCTGCAGGAAACCTGACATCGGGTACTGCGGCGTCGGAAAGACCGGCGTCGGGTACTGTGGCGCCGGATAGTGCAGTCCCGGGTACGACAGCGTTGGATAAGGCGGCGGGTACCTGGGGCCGGGGGCTGCTGGAGCAGGCTGACCCGGCCGGCTGGCGGCCTCATGGGCGGGTCCACATTGGAGGGCCCGGAGGGCCCGTCGGAGGGGGGACATCCGGAAGCGGGATGTCTCTTGGTGTCGGTAGAACCGGCGTCGGAGGTACCGTCGGAGGTAAGATCCGGTTCCAACGGAGGAGGGTCTGATGGAGGAGGAGGAAGATCCCCCGCATCATCTGGGGATGGAGGACAAAAATCCCCAGGGTCAGGCTGGGGTGACTCTGGGTCCCCGGACGGCAGCGAAGGCTGTGGGGAACTGGGTATGATGGATGAGGGGGGGTCTGTCGTCAGTTCCGTCGCCTGCCGAGCGTCGGACGAGCCGACGTGTGGCTTGAGGGCGAGCTCCCGGTGGGCGCCGGAGGGGCCGGTGTCTGGCTTATGGGAGCCATCACCGGAGGCGGACTGAGTGGAAGGGTCGGCCAGGTCCGGTGGGGTACAGGCTGCGTGCCACCCCGGAGGGTCTTACCTTACCGGCCCTCTCCATGCGGACGTCGGAGGAGCCGACGCCCGACTTACTGGAGTCACCCACGCCAGTAGACCGCAAGCCTGCAGCCGAACCGGAGGCAGGGGCCTCCAATAGCCTGGAGGCGCCCGCAAGGCCCAAGCCGAGCCAGACGGGTGGGCGGACGCCGCCTCTGAAACCCATCGAGGGCTTATGAGCAGTCTCGAGGGACGTTACCTGTGTCCTCCTGCTTCAAAGGGAGACGCGGTAGAGGAGGTCTTATCCCGGTGCCTCTCCTTGTCCTTCTTTTTCCAATGTCCTTCGGGGGAAGTGGACGCCTGCCTCAGCTTTTTGAGCTCCTTTTCCATAGAACCATGTCTTCAGAAGATGGGCTTCCACTGATTGTTGGCACCATTTTCGGGCAGCCGCGTTGAAGTTGAGGCAGTGCTGGCACTTCTCGACTGGGTGATCGGGGCCTAGGCAGAAAAGGCACAGGGAATGGCCGTCCTTGTGTGGCAGTTGGGTGCCTCACGAGTCGCACTTGTTTTTGTGCTCGGAAGGTGTAGGGGACGACATACACCGACAATGACCCGACGTTATAAGAAAACAATAATGAATTTTCGGTAAAACCAACGAAAGATAGGGCTGGCGAAGTACGAACTTTTCTGCGAGCGCTGCCTCAGTTAGTGCCAGGGAAAGAACTGGAAGGTGGTCCGGGACCGCCTTTATACTGACGTCATATGACGCCGGTCACCTGACGTGGGGACGGTCCCTCGCCAGGGACTGCTAGCTAGAAATTTTTCCGTGGGGTCCTGCTGCCAGCCGGCGTCAGTCCTATATGTAATTACCTACTGCAAGAGCCCTCTCGAAGTAAGATCTCAATATTCCCTCCAAAGCTCAGTGTGCCCTCCTTAGCCCAATGTTCCCTCCACAGTTCACTGTGCCCTCCACATTGCATTATGTCCTCCATATCTTAGTGTTCATCCACAGCTCAGTGTGCCCTCCACAGCTTGCATGCCCTTTATAGCTCAGTGTACTCTCCACAGCCCAGTGTGCTCTCCGCTGCCCAGTGTACCCTCCATAGTTCACTGTGCCCTCCACAGGTCATTATGTCCTCCATATCTTAGTGTTCCCATCACAACCTGCATGCCTTACACTGTTCAATGTAGTCTCCATAGTCCACTGTGCCCTTCACAGCTGTATGCCCTTATATCTCAGTATGTCCTCTGCAGCTCAGTGTGTCCTTCTGAATAAACAACATTTAAAAAAAAAATCAATAACTAAAAGAGTTGAAGAGGCACGATCACACTTTAGTCACTTTATGACCCACTTTAGTGTACTACAAAGACAGTATTAGTAATCACTCCCACCCTCTGGGCAGTTTCAATTTCAGTAAATATTTACATTTTTTATAGGAAGAGGCCCTATAGCTGGATGTCTCCGAACATCTTATTGACCAGTACATCATTAGAATCAACTCATGCATGGCATTGGGTTAGTTTTATAGTGCCAGGAACTATCATAGAAACTAGCCCTGGGTCACAAATTCTTTCCCATTAAGACAAACCTGATTGCCAAGGGTGCAATGCAACCAGAACTCAGAAGGCAACATAAAAAATGGCCACCTCATAAAATACTGCATATATTTTACTGGAAAACGAAACTGACCAAGCCCTGGTGTACAGGCATTGTATCCAAACCCCTAATGCTGTTACTTCATACTGTACCATCACTTCACTTAGCAATGGGCTAAATGGCCTGAAATGAGACAGTGCCATTGTAAGCATTTTCACTTGAGTATGGCAGAAGGGTAAACCATTTTGGTAATCCTTATGCCTATTCTTACCCATTTGGTGAGCATAATCCTTCTAAACCTATCTTTAAAAAAAAAAAATGGTTGCTAAAATGGGCCAATAAACCAGGTTGTGAGAGTAAGAGATTATATAACCAGCAACTTTATTTATTTATTTAGTTTTTGTTTACCAGGTAAGGTACACTAGGCAAGGAAATGCCTATTTCAGGTATGACCCAGGACAGCACAGTAGAGAAACAATATCATGAAAAGAATACATGATACATAGAAACATAGACTTTGACGGCAGATAAGGACCGCTTGGCCCACCTTGTCTGCCCATTTCCCTACCTAGAGGATAAGCTGCAGGTCCTATTTAACCAACAGCCTATTTCATCCTAGCCCCCACAAAAATTGTCTTATGTCTGTCCCATGCATTCTTGAATTCTCCCACAGTTTTAGACCCCACAACCTCCTCAGGAAGGCTGTTCCATGCATCCACCACCCTCTCTGTGAAAAAATACTTCCTCACATTGCCCCTGAGCCGTCCCCCCTCTATCTTCAAATTGTGTCCCCTTGTTCTTGCACATCTCTTTTTCTGAAAGATGCTACCCTCCTGGGCTTTGTTGATTCCCTTGAGGTACTTAAACATTTCTATCATGTCCCCCCCCTTTCCTCAAGGGTATACAAAGTAAGCTTCTTTAGCCTCTCCTCGCATGGCTTCTCTTGCAGACCCTGCACCATTTTAGTTGCCCTCCTCTGAACTGCCTCCATCCTGTCTGTCCTTGTGGAGATGGGGTCTCCAGAACTGGACGCAGTACTCCAGATGGGGTCTCAACAACTGCCTGTAAAGGGGGATAACAATTTCCTGTTTTCTGGTGGTGATGCCGCTCCCTATACATCCCAATATCCCCCCAGCCTTCCCTACCGCCTTCTCACGTTGCTTGCCAACCTTAAGGTCATCTGATAAGATTACCCCCTTTTCCCTTTCCATTTTTGTTGTTGTTACTACCTCCTCCCCCTTGTGTAATCTTCCCCTACATAATGCAGGTAACAGCCAGTAACAGCTCATTAATGATAAATAATGAAATCATGGAACAAGTATGGACTTAAACACAGATACATCAAGCCAAATGGAACATAAAAGGATATTGAACCATGCAGAGAGGTAAACATACAATTTGACATGACAGGTACAACCTGGGATCAGGAGTCTAGATCGAGGTACTTTAACAAGAAACAATAAAACTTGGGGTTGATTCAGCATAGTAACAGGCTTACAAACTCAGCAGATGCCTATGCAGGACAAGACTCCAAATTTCAAGGGGAAGTGAGTTCCAGAATTTCAGCGCAAAAATGGAGAAGGCCTGTTCCCCCATCTTGAATACACATTTGAGATATGTAGAAGAGCTAAGTCCACAGATCTAAAAGAACAGATTTATTATGGTGCCAGGGGAAGGAAAACGTGTAGGACTTGCAATCTGATTTCGTTTCTGGGTGCTAGGGGTTAAAGAGAGGCCCAGATACCAGCTAAATGTAAGCTGCAGCTGGAATCACTGGAACTCAGTATACTACATACTATGACTCAGTTACATGATTTCAGCCATTCGGTGCACAGGGCCGCTACCATGTCTGAAGCATATGAGGTGTTTCACAGCATTCCCCTTCAGACTATTAATCAGCGTGCTCCTACACTCAAGATCCGAACGAAGAAAACATGCCTATGGTTTACTCCCAGCCTAAAAGCAGTTACTCCATAGGGATATACTATGGAAAAAAGCACACAAGACTAAAATGCCCCTCAGACTGGACAGCTTTTAGAGCAGCTAGAAACAAATGTAGGAAGCTTATTAGAGCTGCTTAAGCTAGCTACTTCACAAATAAATTGCACAGAGCTGCAAACTCTTCTGCCCAACTCTGGAAAACACTGAAGGAAGTACAAGGTCACAGACCTTCTAACTCCCTCCCCTCTAAAATTTCCACCAGCGGATCCACCTACACAGACAAACCTACTATCCTTGATCTTCTTAATCACTTTGCCACTGCAGGGCTGGCCTTTGACTCATCTCCTGCCCATGTCTTAAGGGATCAGCTTTATGCTCAGAAACAAGTACTCCTTATCATGGTCGCCCTACCTACTGAATCCATGGTCTCCTTCAGCCGGATCTCACTGAAACAGGTGGACTCACTGAAACAGGTGGAAGATCTACTACTTGCACTAGATATGAGGAAAAGTACAGGTGCCGATCAAATAGACCCTTACTTCTTAAAAATAAGTTACCATATCTTGGCTGCCCCTATCACTCACCTTTTCAATCTATCCCTTTCACAGGGTTCATGTCCCCATAACTGGAAAACAGCTCATGTCATTCTGCTTTTCAAAGCCAGCGATCCCTGTGATCTCAATAACTACAAGCCGATTTCCCTGCTCCCCACCGTCTCCAAAGTGTTGGAAAAATTAATTAATCTCCAGATCAGGAACTACCGGGTACATGACAACTCGTTCCCATCAATTCACTCCCGCTAAATACGTTCCCGACAATTTGTTCCCTTGCAAACTCGCTACTCCAGCAAAAACCCGTTTCCCGTCAATACGCTCTCACATTGCATTCATGGGAGAAAATAGCACGACACATAGTGAACACTCTCCCTCTCAAACAGCACATAAAATAGATTCAGTTTTCTTAGATACACTGCTGCACCAGGGCTCTTAATCCCTCCGTTCCAACCCCCCAGTTTTCAATTAAGCCTATAGTGAAACTGCTAACCACAGCTGACCTACTCTCTGTAACAGCCCTTAACCGCAGCTCAGTCTCTGGTAACCATGCTTGAAAATGACCATAAACAAAGGGAATATTCAAATTAATGGGAAAAAGCCACCACTTATTTTCAAATGTACAATGGCAGCCTCTTTCGAACAACATATTTTTAAAATCTTTCCAGTGAATTCCTTGTAATGGCTGAAAGCCACTGACTGTTTTTTAGTGCAAAACTGCATCTGACAAACACATTACACTAGCAGCACTGACACGCACTGCCCACAACTCTATTCTTATTCTTTTGTTAACCTACCTATCTCTTCTTGAGAACTCAGACCACTGATTTAGATACTGTCTCTGGCCCCCTGCCATTTTTCTGTCTGTTTCTTCAGTCTCCCTGCCTACTGCTGATATCAAATCTAATTTCACTCCTTTTTTCCCTCACAGACGTGCCCCAAGACCTGAGCCCCTGATCGGGTGCACTTCGACAGCAGTACAGCATTCCTCAATTGCCGCCACCCGCCTCACCCTCCCAAAGCAGAAGTCCCTCCCAGCAAGGTATGGTCTGAAGCAGCAAGGCTTTTCAAATTCGGTGCCAGGCTGCTGCTTACTGATTGGCTGCTCACCACTGTATTTTCAGAAGTATTCTGGCCAATCTGTTTTGTAAACTTAAAAAAAAAAAAAATTTTTTTTTAAAAAGAGCAGCTTTTCTCTGCTAGCTTTCTTTACCTGCTCTAAATGTATGCTCCCATTCACGGGAGCAAATTGTCACGGGGCGGGTTGTCATGGGAGCAGGATGTCGTGGGGACGAACTGTTGGGAGCGTATTTAGTGGGAGCTAATTGTCGGGAGTGAATTGTTGTGCTCCCGGAACAACCTAGATACCCACAATTTGCTTATGCTTGTGTAACCCCTAGATGGCGCTATCCCAGGGGCTACTACCCCTGCCTGATTTGCCACTAACAGGTTGAGGGGCCTGGATCCAATGGCGGGTGCCTCCACCCAGAGGTCAGGGTTTGCAATAGTTAAACTTACTTGGTCACAGCCCTCTGGGACACTGCAACCCCCCTTTCTTCCCACTAGTGGCCCACACAATATATCAGAATTACCTTCACAGTATACACTTATTCCCCAGGGCTGGTTCAGGCACTGGGACCTCCTGTAAAATAAGATACAGTGCAACAATCACAGTACAATACTTTAACATAGACAAATACCTCAGGCAGTATAACTTTGCTGAAACAAGCAGCTCTGATTTATTTAGGGGAATATAACAAGGACAGGGGAAATCAGGTTAATTAGCTTATCACTTTACTCATCTACCTATGGCTCTGTGCACAGGCCTATCCCTACCAGTTACTGTCCCTGGGTACCCAAGCCCTAGTGGCTAGTCCAAACCGTGGCAGCTGATAGGGGCCCTTTCCCACAGAGAAAAGAAAAATTAGTTTAAACAGTCAGCAGTACAGTGATTCCATTTGGATTCAATGTGGCAATTCAACAGGGAGCGACCCTGAATTAGTACTCACGACCTCCAAACAAGATAGGGTCCTTCAATGTCAGCAGGGCTACTCTTGAGCTCCACGGACTCTCACACATTTATATGGCAAACTGCAACAGGCAAAGTCCTTTAATGGCAGCAGGATTCACTTGTGCTAACCAAGCCTCCTCACACATTTATATGGTGAACAGTAACAGGCAAAAGTCCTTTAATGGCAGCAGGATTCACTTGAGGTACACAAGCCTTCTTCACATATTTATATGGTAAAACAGAAAGTACTATACCAGGCAGGCTGCTTCTCTATCCCGATCGCAATTACTGCACAATACCCGGAGAACACACAGCAGATTCAGTTCCTGACAGACCGAGTGCAATTCAGCAATTTCTCCAGTCTCTACAGGGTGAGCCTGGTTTCATTCTTCAGATATCCTTTGATTCTCTTCACAGGACGGATTCAGTCCTAACAAGCAGTTACACAAGCTGCAGACCGGAACTCTGGGCCTCACATGTTTCCGACTAAAACTGCACACTGAAAAGCACAGGGCTCCTTCCTTCTTCACTGCCAGAGCTCAACTGAAACTCCAACAGACAAAACTGGCACTTCCTTTGAGTTCCTCCCAGTTCTTGACTGATTGGCTGTTATTCACAATAGACTGCTCCTGTTGGTCCAAAAAGGCCAAGTTTAAACTACATCTCCCAGAGTCACTGCCCATACAATCCTCCTGTGGCTGGCTCAGATTATGAGTCCAAGTTCTGATTCGTCAAGGCACCATTTTAGAGCTAGCTTACCCACACTGATTGGTCCAGTTCAGCAGTTCAAAACCAGAATGGGGAACTAGGCAGACACAGTTCTGACTACAAAGAAAGCAGGTTAGACAAACTGTAATTTCATTATTACTCTAAATGGTTTCTGCAAACAGTTACATCTTTCAGATAGGTTCCTTTGCACCCTAGTGACTGCAAAAATAGAGTGAATTAGGCAGCTCGAGTGGTACTCAATCAAAGAAACACACAGTCCCCATACAACTAATTATGTCTGCAAGCAGACAGCTCTTAAAGAGACAGTACCAGAGGTTCTAAAAACACTCACTGATAAATGGCTTAAACGCCAAACACCATTCAGGCTTGGAGCATTCAAGCAAGCTCCTGAAGTCTTTTGGGAACCCCATTTGCAGGGGTTACACCCTTCCTGGCTTGGGAAAGCTTGACGTCACGTCAAGCAAGTATCCCATAGGTTTTAACTGCAACCATATACATTTGCATTAGGCTCACACATGTAATCATCAGTCAATATATAATTTTACCAAGAACACATTTCTGAAACATTGCAGTCGTCACTCTTTACACAGTATTACATACACATTGTACCATAACTCAAGTTGTACCTCTTGTACATGAAACCTGAAGAGAGGGAGCCCTTCCCTATCAGTTACCTTGGGCTGGATGGGGCAAGGGCACCATACTTAGAGGGCAACACAAGTAACTTGGAGTTAGCACTGACGCTCAATTTGGGCAATGAGCTCGGACACATACACCCTTTATGGACAACATTGAGAGGCAGATCCACTGGCCGGCCCAGGGAATCATAACTGAGGTGCACCACAGGCTTTACAGCTCGACCAGTCTTTCTAGGGGGAACTGTTACAGTCTCTGCACTCTGAGCCTCATTTTCAGCATTGTCCTCACTTGTCAGGGAGTCTCCATGGCGGTAGAGGCTAGAACTTGGGGCACTTTCAGCTCCAGGAGTTACAGTTTCTGAGTCCACAACATTTGGCTCGCATGGAGAGCTTTCGGACACTGGCAGTGGACTGTCAGGGCACTCAAATACTCTTCTTGTTCTGGTGTATCACCAGTCTGACCCAATCCATCATTTTCCTCCTGAAAGCTCAAACAGTTCAACCATGCACAATGATTCCATTTCATCTGATCTGATGCTTTGCACTTCACTTTCTGGGAGCATTGGCTCCAGGTACGAGCTGGGGCTTGGACAGTCCAGAAGGCCCAGCTTCATCTCCAGTATTGACTAGGGATTGCCCGAAACAATTGACTCAGTTCCAAGAAGGATAGTATTCAAAGTCACTTCACTTTCTTCCGATATGGACTGACAGTCATGCTCAACTGGGACTTGTGGAGGGAACACTTTAACTTTGCTTCTGTAGGTGCAGACTTTCTTGATCTTTTCTTAGCAGCAGCTCTAGTCACTGGTCCAGAGGGGCATCTTCTAGGGGCTCAGACTCAATTAAGATTTGTCCAATGGGCAGTAAATGATTTCTATGCATTGTTTTTACATCTTTGAATTATTCTCAGGCCTTACTTTGTACACTGGCAGATCGTCTATTTGCCCACTACAATGTGAGGGAGATGGTGCCATCTGTCAGCAATCTTGTGCTTGCCATGGAGTCCCAGATTTCTTAGCAATACCCGATCTCCCTCCTGGAGTTCCTGTGCTTTCACCTTTTATCATACCTTTCTTTCTTGGCAGATTTCTTTTGGCAGCCATGGTTTGAGCCAGTTGGTATGCATGAGTTAGCTTGGCCTTTAACTTTTGCACATACTGTAAATAGTTGTCAGCTTGAACCCCATCAGGAGAGACCCCAAAACACACATCTACCGGTAGTCGAGCTTTCTTCCAAACATCAATCGGTAGGGGAGAACCAGTGGCATCACTTTTGGTTCAGTTATAAGCATGTACCAGGGTGCTAATTTGTTGGCTCCATCTAGTCTTGTCCTTTGGGTGCAGGGTGCCTAGCATATCTAGCAAAGTGCGGTTGAAACGTTCAGGCTGTGGGTCCCCTGGGGTGGTAAGGAGTGGTTCTGGACTTTCTCACCCCACAGAGAAAGCATCTCTTTGATCAGACGACTCTCAAAGTCTCTCCCTTGATCAGAATGGATTCTTTGTGGAGCCCCATAGTGAACAAAAAGTTTTCTACAAGTACTTTGGCTACAGTGGATGCTTTCTGGTCTTTGGTGGGGAAAGCTTGGGCATATCTCGTGAAATGGTCAGTGACCACCAGCACATTACTGATATTTCTTTGATCTGACTCCAAACTCAGAAAATCAATACAGACCAGCTCCATGGGTGCACTGCACTGGTGGTTATGTTAACAAGGGGGGCAGCCCTCTGGGGCAAAGCTTTCCTCTGTAAGCAGCGACTACAAGTTCGAACGTGTTGCTCCACATCAGCCCCCATCTTAGGCCAATAGAATCTGGATCTCACCAAGTCAAGTGTTCTGTCTATACCAAGGTGCCCCATGTGGTTGTGCAAGGACCTCAATACTGAGTCTCGAAAGGCAGTGGGCAGCACCAGTTGTTGTTTGTCTACTTGTCCCCTCTGTCTACTGTTTCTCTGTATAACAGTTTATTGATCAGTTTCAACTTAGGACCTTCTCTGTATAACAGTGCAGTTCTCAAATCAGTGGAGCGTAATTTGGACACATCTTTTCCTGCATAGAGGGCTTCTAAAGCTGATTTGATCATAGGATCGCGGGATTGAGCCACTGAATACTGTCATTGTCCAGCTGAGGCAGTGCACCAATGTCTATTGCAGAAAAGTGGCAATAAGCAGCAGGTATGCAATTCTCAGAGGGTCCCAAGCAATCCACCATGCAGTCCACTGCGTCCGTGGACATTTGTTCCTCCCTGTCAAACTTCGGCAGAGTGCCCGAATGTCAGGTTCTGCCAATCGGACCCAATCATTCTGGGGAACAGGCCTCGGGAGAGAGCATCAGCATCTATGTGGTTCAGACCTGCTCGGTATTCGAGAGCATAGTCATATGTAGATAATGCAGAAAGCCACCTGTGGCCAGTGGCATCCAACTTAGCTGAGGTCTGCACATAGGTCAAAGGATTATTGCAGTTTTACTAGTATTTTAGCCCCATATAAGTACTCATGGAATTGGTCACAATAGCCCACTTCAAAGCTAGGAACTCTAACTTATGTACAGGATAGTTCTTTTCAGATGGGGTCAGGCTTCTACTGGCAAAGGCCACTGGTCTCAGGCCATTCTCGTGTTTCTTGGTACAACACAGCCCCCAACCCTTGCAAGCTAGCATCAGTGTGCAGGACGAAGGTTTTCTTGGATCGCATAGGCCAGCACTGGAGCATGGGTAAGTTGATATATGATCTCATGAAAGCAGTCTCACAATCAGGAGTCCAGCGGGCCCCAAATACTTCACTGGATGAAAATACACTCTTTCAGTCTTGAGGGACGCTGACTTTGGTATTTTTGTGGGTTGGGGATACCCTTGAGTAAGGTTAAGTAAAGGGCGGATCACTCTTGAATAGTCCTTGATGAACGCCGATAATAACCACAGAATCCCAGGAATCTTTGCAGTTCTTTAGATTTTTGGGCTGTGGCCGGTGGTCAAGGCCTCAACTTTACTTGGGTCGGTCTCTATTCCTCGGTGGATACTATGTGTCCCACATACTTTACTGATGTTTGAAAGAATTGACACTTATCAATGGACAGTTTAAGGCCAAAGTCCTCCAGCCGGTCCAATACCTTAAATAATCTGCTCTCATGTTCCTCCAGTGAGCTGCCAAACACAATAACATCATCTAGGTATACCAGGCACTCTAGTAAGTTCATGTCCCCACTGCACGCCTCCATCAATCGCTGAAAAGTGGCTGGGGCACCTGAAACCCTTGAGGCATCCTCATGAATTCATAGAGCCAAGCGGACAGATAAAGGCTGTCTTCTCACGGTCCTCTGGGGCCATCGGGATCTGGTAGTACCCACTGCGGAGATCCAACACAGAGAACCACTTGCTCCCGTTTAGGCAGTCCAAAGCATCCTGAATGTGGGGCATTGTGTACTGATCAGGGATAGTCCGCCGGTTTAAGGTGCGATAATCCACACACATCCTTACTGTCCCATTCTTTTTCCTCACTACCACAATGGGGGAAGCATAAGGGCTTCTGGATTCTTGTACTACACCAGCAGCTAACATCTCTTGCAGATGCCGCTCACATCATCTATGTCAGCAGGTGCCAGGCGCCGAGACCTCTCACGAAATGGTCTTTCGTCATGCAGCCGGATATTGTGCTCAGCTCCTTGCACGCATCCCAGCCCCATTCCTTTAAAGAAAACACCTGGTCTCTCTGGGCAAGCTTCTCACTGATCCTCACTTTCCATTCAGCTGGCAATGGGGAGTCGCCGAAATCAAACAAGTCAGGTGTTACTCTGTCATTCTTCCTTGAACTCTTGCTGCTGGCACTGCAGTGTCTGCACAATGCACATTAGCCAGGATGCAACCTCTATTTACTCGAATGTCTCTTTCAGACACATTATGAACTTGGACCATTACCCTTCTGGCATAAGCATGGGCTCTAGCGGGCAAAATACTAGGCTTGACCAGCAGTCCCTCTGGCAATTTTCTTCCATCGCCTGTGCATCCAACATTAATATTTTATTCTTAACATCCTTTCTGATAGGACCTCTCCTGTAAGGTACACTGGGCATTTGGCCAGGATCAGAGACTCAGGATCCTTCTTCCATACAATTCCGACTGGTTCCTCTGGTTCTATTTTTTCAGCATCTCTCTGTGCCTCATAGGCCTTCTTAATTAAAGCCGGAACTCTTAAAGCTCTACTGGTCTTTGACCCCTGTTTTCATAACATAACTGTGCCAGCCTTCCAAACATATGAGCATTTGTTCCAATCAACAAAGGGACACCATCATACAGTCCAGTGGGGGCATACTAAGGCTACGTGTATCTACTTGTTCGCCACTCCAGCCACGGAGGTGGGGAAAGACAGCCAAATTCGGATGTACCCAGAATAGGGGTAGGCCTTCTCACTTAACCCCCATACATGCAGTCCTTCTAATGGTTGTAAGGGTACGTCTGACAAATGCTTCTGATACCAATCTTGGAACATAATTGTCACTTGGGAGCCACTGTCTAATACAGCTCTTGTAGACACTCCATTCACCTTTACAGTGGTCTCCATGGAGGGACCCACTATTCTGGACCAGTCTGGAGAGGCGGTAGTGGGGGCCTGGGCAACTGACCTTGCCACAAAAGACGTGAGTTAGCATTTTGGTGCCCTCACTGGGATCATTTGTGCACCTCTTAACCACTGATTTGTTCTCAAGCTCTCCTTGTAGCCTATATGCAACTTTGTCAGTGTCTTTTGGGACCGGCATTCCTCTTCATGTGCCCATCCTTCCCGCAATTATAGCAAAACATACTTTCTGGAGTTTGAGCTGGCCGAGGCGCCACACTGGGAGCCAGGGGTACTACTAACTGGAAACCTTGGTGCCATCTCTGTCTGCAGGTGATAAGCATTTGAGACATCTCATCAGTTTCTCCACTTCCATGGTCAAGGAATTGAGTTTGGAGCTGTTATCAGCAGGAGATACATGGTGGGTACCCCCACCCCCATAGCAGATGCAGTGGATATAGGTCAGGCCTCGTACTTGCAGGCGTGGCCTTCATAAAGGGACTGTTTTGAATTCCCGATCTCTCTCAACAGTTCCCCATTGTGGCATATCTTTTCCTTGTCAGAGCACTCATTGACTGTCAACCTCTGCCCTGAACTTCACTTGATGGGTACCCTCAGTCACTCGGGTCGTAGCCGCAGCTATTGGTGCAGGTCCTCCCAGTGTCGCTTTTCTCAACTCCTCAATTTCTCTCATTAACTCATCATAGCAGGGTGGGATTCCAGTCGATTTGCCAGGCGTAACTGAAGCAACAGCAGTTCTGAGAAGGGGCAGACTTAAGGATCCTGTCCAGCCTGGTTCGTCCAGTTCAATCGCTGGAAAACTACCCTTTCTGAGGCATTCTTGCAACAATTTTTCCAGCCGAGATACATACACAGACAACAACTCCCTTGGTACTGTTGTGCATTTCTTACTCTCCACCATAGATCCTCATCAGAATCTGGGCTCCCATACACATTCTCCAAGGCCTCAAGATAGGCCTGTGCAGTCACTTCAGGTTACTGGCCCGTTAGCACGGATGGTAGCCAGGGCAGGACCTCGGAGGCTCTCACTAACCCTCTTTCGCTGCTTCCGAGCATTGCCATTCTAGCACTTGGGGGCAACATAGTTCATCCAGGTCTCCCAGTCATCCTCCCCTTGGGGGTGGGAGGGTGCCAGAGAAGATCCTCAACCTTCGTAAGAGTCGTGACTAATGGCAGGTGCAGAAATAGGAGTCTGCATTGGTTCAGCCACCATTACAGGTACTGGAGCGGAGAGGGTGTTGGGGAGGAACACTCGGTGGCAAGAATAGTTTCTTCAAGTCCTCCACAGTTTTCCCTTCCCCAGCAACCATTTAGCAAATTTCTCCTCAAAAGTTTCAGACAGTGGTGGGGCTCATCTCCCCAGGTCTTACTGTACTTAGTTATCACTCTCAGGCAGTGAGGGCTCCTCTGGGGTAATGGTCTGTGGCACTTTGAAGCTATCTATGGGATCCTTAAACTCTACTAGGGCCAGGAAAGTGTGGGTGAGCAGATTAGCATGCCGACCCACCACCACAGAGTTTTGTAAACCTTCCACCTTGGAAAGTACTCCCTGTACAGTGCCCGTATTGATACCCAGAGGGATGTCCAGGATAAGCATAGCATTTTGGGGGTCAATCTCCTCCCCAGTACACCACTCCACCAGCCGGTGCGCAGCCACTTCTGTCGGGGTACCCATTTTTTTCTTAACAGTGGTTCGTAAATATGGCCACTAGAGGACACACAATCCCAGCGGTGAGCCTCCAAGATGTAACCCCTAGATGGCGCTATCCCAGGGGCTACTACCCCTGCCTGATTTGCCACTAACAGGTTGAAGGGCCTGGATCCAATGGCGGGTGCCTCCACCCAGAGGTCAGGGTTTGCAATAGTTAAACTTACTTGGTCACAGCCCTCTGGGACACTGCAACCCCCCTTTCTTCCCACTAGTGGCCCACACAATATATCAGAATTACCTTCACAGTATACACTTACCCCCAGGGCTGGTTCAGGCACTGGGACCTCCTGTAAAATAAGATACAGTGCAACAATCACAGTACAATACTTTAACATAGACAAATACCTCAGGCAGTATAACTTTGCTGAAACAAGCAGCTCTGATTTATTTAGGGGAATATAACAAGGACAGGGAAATCAGGTTAGTTAGCTTATCACTTTCTCATCTACCTATGGCTCTGTGCACAGGCCTATCCCTACCAGTTACTGTCCTGGGTACCCAAGCCCTAGTGGCTAGTCCAAACCGTGGCAGCTGGTAGGGCCCTTTCCCACAGAGAAAAGAAAATTAGTTTAAACAGTCAGCAGTACAGTGATTCCATTTGGATTCAATGTGGCAATTCAACAGGAGTGACCCTGAATTAGTACTCACGACCTCCAAACAAGATAGGGTCCTTCAATGTCAGCAGGGCTACTCTTGAGCTCCACGAGACTCCTCACACATTTATATGGCAAACTGCAACAGGCAAAAGTCCTTTAATGGCAGCAGGATTCACTTGAGCTAACCAAGCCTCCTCACACATTTATATGGTGAACAGTAACAGGCAAAAGTCCTTTAATGGCAGCAGGACTCACTTGAGGTACACAAGCCTCTTCACACATTTATATGGTAAAACAGAAAGTACTATACCAGGCAGGCTGCTTCTCTATCCCGATCGCAATTACTGCACAATACCGGGAGAACACACAGCAGATTCAGTTCCTGACAGACCGAGTGCAATTCAGCAATTTCTCCAGTCTTCTACAGGGTGAGCCTGGTTTCTACTCTTCAGATATCCTTGATTCTCTCTCAGGACGGATTCAGTCCTAACAAGCAGTTACACAAGCTGCAGACCGGAACTCTGGGCTTTACACACGCTTTCCCGACTAAAACTGCACACTGAAAAGCACAGGGCTCCTTCTTCTTCACTGCCAGAGCTCAACTGAAACTCCAACAGACAAAACCGGCACTTCCTTTGAGTTCCTCCTAGTTCTTGACTGGATTGGCTGTCACTCACATAGACTGCTCCTGTTGGTCCAAAAGGCCAAGTCTAAACTACATCTCCCAGAGTCACTGCCCATACAATCCTCTTGTGGCTGGCTCAGATTATGAGTCCAAGTTCTGATTCATCCAAGGCACCATTTTAGAGCTAGCTTACCCACACTGATTGGTCCAGTTCAGCAGTTCAAAACCAGAATGGGGAACTAGGCAGACACAGTTCTGACTGCAAAGAAAGCAGGTTAGACAAACTGTAATTTCATTATTACTCTAAATGGTTTCTGGCAAACAGTTACATCTTTCAGATAGGTTCCCTTTGCACTCTAGTGACTGCAAAAATAGAGTGAATTGGCAGCAGCTCGGTGGTACTCAATCAAAGAAACACACAGTCCTCCATACAAATTAATTATGTCTGCAAGCAGACAGCTCTTAAAGAGACAGTACCAGAGGTTCTAAAAACACTCACTGATAAATGGCTTAAACGCCAAACACCATTCAGGCTTGGAGCATTCAAGCAAGCTCCTGGAAGTCTTTTGGGAACCCCCATTTGCAGGGGGGTTACACCTGTCCAGTCAGGCTTTAGACCATACCACAATACAATTACTGTGCTTGCCAAAGCCTCAAATGACTGGCTGAACGCCCTTGATAATAAAAACTACATGTGTGCCCTGTTCCTGGACCTATGCAAGGCCTTCAACATGGTGGACCATTCCCTACTCCTTGACATCCTCCATAACATTGGTCTTGATTTCGTGGACCTTAAGTGGTTTAGTAGTTACCTAATTGGTAGTCAGGAACAGGTAAAAGCTGAAGGGGACTTCTCCCCTCTAAAAACCCTACTGAGAGGCATTCCTCAGGGCTCCATTTTGGGCACTCTTCTATTTGTAATCTATATTAACAGTATTTACTCCAGCGTAAAATTTGTTGACATTCATGTGTTTGCTAATGACACGGTACTCTGTACAGCCAGGCCCTCTCCTGAAACCACCTGTTCTGACCTCCAACAGGAGTTCATTCAGTTCCAACGAAATTTACTGCAACTGAAGTTGCTGCCGAATGCAAAGAAAACTAAGGCAATGTTTTTCTCCCCCTTTCCAAGGCCCTGCATGCTACAGTCTTGGACACATTGCCCCAAATCTCTACTCTCCGAGGGGAGTCTCCAGAGTTAGTGCCTAAGTTCAAGTACTTGGGTATATGGATTGACCATAAACTATCCTTTTCCAACCATACAGAGGAACGAGCCAAAACATTAAAACAAAGGCTCTGCATTTTCTTCCATATCAAGTGCTTTCTTACTACGGAAGCCAAAGTCAGACTTTTCCAAGCTACCTTCCTCTGGTTACTGGACTGTGCTGACATTCTGTGTGGACAGGGCACCAACACAGCATTAATGAAGCTCGACACCCTTTTTCACAGAGTGTTACAGTTTATCACAGGAGCACCTTATGCTACCCACCACTGTTCCCTCTATGCCCTTGTAGGCTGGTCTTCCCCCCAGTACAGACACCAAAAAAATGCAGCCATCTGGACTTACCGACTTACCCTCAATACATCTCAGAGTGCTTCATAGTCTGTACCCCCGGAAGCTATGCCTTGAGAAGCCTTTCATATATATCCCTTTCAATCCCTAAAGTTAGAAACCGCTTCGGAAAGGCAGCCATAAGCCACTCACTCCCTCCCCTTCCCTCTTTGTGGAATAAATTGCAAACAACTTTTAAGCTAACCACCCTAGTTAAGCAGTCTTCTTTCAAAACCCTCTTTGCCTGCACTTTTACTGAGCCTCATAAATGTTTTCCATGATCCTCTATATATTTTCCTTTTTTGGAATGTTTTTGGATCTTCTATTCTGCTTTTTACCTTTCACTTGGTCTACTATCTTTACACTCTCTCAACCTTCTGCCAGGAGGTTTCTTTATACAAGGACCTGACTATACGCTCCATCCGACTCCATCAGACAAGAACTGTGTATACGTATTTGGTCATATTAGAAGTATACATTGCTTTGTTTGATTGCTATTATATTTTTAGTTCTACGAATTACACTCTATAGATCTTTTTTATTTAGTGCCTGTATTCAGTAATGCCCTTATGAGCTGTGTTATGCTGTATACTATACTATGCTATACGTCCTGTTATCTCGTTGTATTATTCTTGCCCTGGTCCATCTTAGAAATGAGTTCTCCTCAATGATGTTTCGCCTGGTTAAATAAAGATTAATTGATTGTTCCTCTTAGCCTCCATACCGTGGTCTCTTGTGTGAGAGCAGTAGAAGGGGAGCACTCCACTTCAGAACAGGGGCAAGGACAGCTACAGAGAGAAATTTTAAATGTAAAAAGAATACTTAAAACATATGATAAATCACTCTAGCAAACTCAGGTTTCCACTCTTTTCTCCTGGGGTGCAGCTACTGGTGTGAGTCTGTGTTTATGGTATAAGAGACTCCTCTCATGAGGTCTGGGCAGACATAACTACTTACACCATAAGAGACACCCCTTAGAGGCCCTATTAACTGATAGCAAATATTAACTGAATTTTACGTGATTCCATTCTTCATTACTGAGGGTAGGTACATAAACACTGGAGTTTTGCACCTTACAGTGCATCTACAACTGAGGAATATTCTGAAGCTGAAGACATAATGCACTGCCTATGATGTCATAGCTGTTTCCATGGCAACAGACTGTGACATCACACGTAAGGATTATGACTTTAGCTCCAGAATAAGCCTCAATTGTTAAGTGAAGAAAAACATAAATCGGCAGCATTCTAGAGCAGAAAATAAATCAGACCAGACAGCAGTAGTGCATTGATAATGTCCCCAGCGCTTAAAGTCCAAGCATGACTCTTCATCAGGGGGTCAACTGTAAGTGACCTGGAAGGGGTGAAGCTCCCTTTTGCATGCTGAAATTCTCTTTTTTTTTTTTGGGGGTGGGGTATAATTTAGTTTTATTTATTTATTTAAAATTTGGTAAGTGGGAAAGGCACACTGAGCCGAGGCTCGTTTCCAGGTACAACCCGGGGAAGGGGAAGCGGAGAAACAAAATCACATGTGTTGTTTTAGTGGTTTGCCGTGGCATGTGTTGGCCTACTGCCCTTGGCAGAAGCGTATTCATCCTCCCTGCTCCGCGGCCTCCGCCCTTTTTATCCTCCAGCCCTTCGATATGATATTTATCAGCGCTGCAGAGCATTGAGAATTGCCCGGAGGAGAGGGAGGAGGGCGGGGGGGTGCGAACCAGGGAGGATGGACAAGGGGGGCTTTTGTGTCAGGGTTGTTAGATCTAGAAGGCGCCCTGGGGCGAAATGGAACACAGATCGTGGTTTGCCATGTCTGGTGCCCATACCCAAGAGCTCTACGGAATTAAGTAGACAGATGAGCTTGACGGCCTCCGAGGTTCGTTCAACTGGGCCGTGTTATGCAATGCTAGGTCTCACGGGAAACAAGACAGGCATTATAGCTGATCTTGTTAGTCTGGTGGACCTGGCTTGCATTACTGAGACCTGGCTGGATGAAAATCCAGGCCCCACGTTGGACGCTATGACTCCAGCCGGGTACTCGGTGATTCACCGCCCGAGATTGGACCGCAGAGGTGGGGAGAGTTGCAGTCTGTTTCAAGACAGAATTGGACCTCATGTGTGTGGTTATGGGGGAGGCTGAGTCCTTTGAGCGCACAGTGATAGTGGGTGTTGGTGTTCGAATCGTACTCATCTACCGTCCACCAGGAGATGGGAAACGGTTCTTACAGGAAGTGGCAGACTTCATCGTCGACATGTCGTTTGAGTCGCCCAGATTGATGGTTCTGGGCAACTTCAACGCCTGGATCGACGATGAACTCTCGCAATTTGGTAATCACTTCCTCCAATTAATGATTTCTTTGGGCTTTACACAGGTGGTTTCCACCACTACCCATAAATCTGGGCACTCTTTGGACTTAGTCTTTCTCCTTGGGATTGATGCTTTCGATTTGGGGGTGGAACCAGTCGTATGGTCGGACCACTACACGGTGAGGTTCAATTTTAGTACCCCCCTGAGAAGGCCTTCCCCTGTGGAGATGGTGAGATACCGCCCTTTACGGGATATTACACCCCAGGGCCTTGCAGTTCTCGACCTCTCGTCCCTGCGTTGCGGCAGCAGCAGTAGTCCGGAGACTGTGGTGACAGCCTATAATAAGGCTGTTACACTGGCTCTGGATACTATTGCTCCTAGTCTGCACGCCCCTTTCCCTTCATCCCAAGGCGCCCTGGTTTGATGGGACGCTGAGGGAGATGTGGAGACAGGGGCGAAGATTAGAACGCTGCTGACGCAGATCAGCCCTTGATGCCAACCGCCTTAGATTGATGGACCATTATTCTGTCTATCAATCTGCAGTCTCCCATAAGAAGGCAGAATTCCTGTCCAGGGAGATTGCAGTAGTCAGGAATCGACCAGCTCAGCTTTTTAGAACTGTGGACAGGCTGTGCAACCCAGCCTGTCTACAGGGTTCGGAAAGCGTTTCTGATTAAGTGCGAGGCAGAGCTCAGCTTCTTGCTAATGGTAGTATGACATCAGGATGGATTGCGTCCAGTGGTTTTATGGGGATGCTGTTGAACAGCATGAGTTCACAGTACCTCTGTCTTCTCTGGTGTTCCTTCAGCAGACCAGATTTTGTGGATGTCATGAGGATTATCCAGGGTGTCGCCCCTACGAGCCGTAGTTTGGATCCTGGACTGACTTCCTAATATTGGTTTGTTGTGATATCATCGACCCAATCCTTGTGCAAATAGTCTGGTGTTCCTTGGAATCAGGTGAGTTTCCTAGCTCCTGAAAGAGGCGGTGTGACACCCCTCTTAAAAAAGCCTGGACCCAGACTATTTCACAGAACTACTGACCTATCTCAAACCTTTCCTTTATTAGGAAGGTGACTGAGAAAGTAGTGGCGTCCCAACTGGAGAACCATTTAACCATCCATGGCATCTATGAACCCCTCCAATCGGGTTTTCGTAAAAGACACAGCACTGAGACTGCGCTGGTTCGGGTGCTTAATGATCTCTTGAGGCAGAGACCAGAAGAGCGTTCTATCTTAGTTCTTCTTGATCTCTCGTCAGCTTTGACACCGTGGATCACGTGGTGTTGTTAGCATGCCTGAGGCAGATTTGTGGAATATCGGGAACCGTCCTCCGATGGTTCACCTCATTCCTCACTGGGAGATCACAAAGGGTTGTGTCGGGGCTTTTTTCCTCTGGCCCTATACCTTTGTTATGTGGGGTGCCTCAGGGTTCTGTGCTGTCTCCTATGTTATTTGGGGTGTATATGCCTTTCCGGAGACATTTATAAGACGTGTATGAGCTGAGGTTTCATTGCTATGCAGATGATACCCAGCTATACCTGTCTTTGCTCCTGACCAGGATAGAGCTACCTCAGTGTTTAACAGCTGTCTGAGAGAAATCCAGGGTTGGATGGATTCTAGTTGGCTGAAGTTGAACGCTGAAAAGACGGAGGTTTTGGTGGTGGACCCGGGCTGTCGGATAGAGGGGTCGCCTGTTGTTGCACCGTCAGGAATTTTTCTTGGGGGTGTGTCACTTCTGACCTCTGAACAGGTGTGTAACCTAGGGGTTATCGTGGATGACAGGCTGACACTGCATTCACAGGTGTCAGCGGTCGTCAAGACTTCCTTTTACCATCTTAGGAATATCGCTAGAGTGAAACACCTTGTTCCGTCTGACATGTTACCTATGTTGGTCCACGCCTTTGTGTCCTCTCATCTGGACTACTGCAACTCCCTGTATTTTGGGCTTTCTGGGGTTGAAATCCACCGCCTTCAGCTAGTGCAGAACACAGCAGCCCGGATTCTGACGGGAACCAGTAGGTCTTGTCATATTATCCCGGTGCTGCGCAAACTGCACTGGCTTCCTGTTTGGTGGCGGATCACCTTTAAAGTCTGTTTACTGACTTTTAAAGCCCTACACGATCAGGGTCCAGCGTATCTGAAAGATCTTCTTGTATCTTACTGCCCTGGCCGATTGCTCCGCTCGGCTGACGAGGGGTTACTAGAGATTCTGAGAGTGTGCTTAAATTCATCTGGCTGTACAGCCTTTTCTTATGCAGCTCCTACTCTCTGGAACTCTCTACCCTGTCAGTTATGGCAGTGCACCTCCCTTGGGGAATTTAAGAGCGGTCTTAAAACCCATTTGTATCACATGGCTTTTTTATAGTATTATGTGATCTGTTTATAAAATTGTGGTTTTATAAGTGTTTTATATTGTATTATAATGATGATTGTATTGGAATTTATTTTTTGTATGATTGTACAGCGCTTTCAAATTTGAAAGGCACTTTAAAAATAAAATTATTATTATTATTATTATTATTACATAGTTGACTGCATAGCAATAGATACAGAACTAATACATTTGAATATTATACGAGCTATATACAATAAGGTACAAGAGTGTTGCAAATATACATTATATGTACAAATAAATAGCATGGGAAAATACAATGTCTTGCGATCAGGCAGTAGGAATGGAGCAAAGTGCAATAAATCAAATGTGAATGACTAGATGGTAAGGGGAGAAAACAGAGGAATGGGAGGAAGGGGGATGAGAGGACTGCAACATGAGGGATGAGGAGGGAGGCAGGAGCAGGGGGCTGGCGCTATAGCCTAGAGGTTAGAGTAACAAGCTATGAATGAGCTTGGTACATCCAGCAGACCCGGGTTTGAGTCCCACAAACTCCACTTGAATACTTTGTGACGCTAAGCACGTCCCTTAGCCTCCCCAATGCTCCCAGGTCACCCTGAAAAAAGGCACTTGTGCCTAGTGGGCCTTACCCAGTTACCAAAAGAGTTAAAAAAGAAAAAAATCTGGTGACAAGTTTGGTTTTTGCTGGTAGACAGGGCCCGTCTTTCAATAATCTAATTTGTAATCAGATTATTTGTTAAGAGCAAATGGGCTCTTGAGTACTTTAAGTTATTTGTTCTATGTGTATGTAGCAATTGTAGATGACTCAACAGTGCCGTTTCTCCATTGGAAAATGGCTCAACACCTTCCTTCCATCCTGCATACCGTGGAAACCACTGGTTTAAAACCAAGTGAAAAATTGCTGACTTTGTGTGACTTATCTCCTCTTGCAGCAAAAGTGATCTATAACAGATGACTGTTTAAAGGAATACAATCTGAAATACAGGTGTGCAGAGGGCCACCTCACAGAATCCAGTTAACCAGGTCTTGCCAGGTCACACCAGAGTCAGGATTTTGCTACTGTGACACAATTTTTGCTGGATTCTGTACCCCTTCTATGTATTGGCTAACAGTACTCCCTCCCTCCTTTGAAAACCGACCCACCACTCTAGCCCTAATGTTTTCCCCACCCCTTAATTAACATCTTTAAAGGCACAGCAATGTGTGCCACCAACCTCCCCCCTTGCATCTGTGAGGAGTAGGCATCCAGTGCTATCCCTTTCCCTTGGACTTAGGTGTAGTTTTAAAAAAAAAATCAAACTTGGGCTAGTTCTTTGTCACAGCACAGTAAGCCCCCATAACCCCACATTATGCTTAGCTGCTCCCCCCAATGCCATGTTATGTGGGGGTGGGAGCAGCATGGTATACAGTATGTAGGCAGGCATTTGGGGAGGTGAAGCATCACTGATGATTGATTTGGTGCCAGACAGATGTAAGGGCTTTCTTTGAAACTAAATTCCCTTATATCAGTCTCTCCACCAAAACACATTATCACTGATGTTCTGCCTCTTGAAACATCCACGCTACCATAAACTGCATATAATTACTGCTCCCCATGAACTGGGCTTTGGGTGGGGAGAACAGCCAGTCATCATGGGGTGTTGTAACAGACGATGTGGGGCTCACACTGCTGTGCTCACCAAAGATTGGGCACAAGTGTGACTTTTTTAAACTGCACATTGTAGTGTAGGAACCATCAACATGGAACTGTAACCTAAGTTCCCTGTAAGCTGCATGCTTGTGCAGCCACACAGCATCTACAAAGCAGATGGACACTGCTTCAATGACAGCGCACAAACAGCTGTTTAGCTGGGTCATACCAAAATGCACATTGAAACAGGGCTTGCAGGGGTGCACTTACAACGAGGGTACAAAGAGGCCACTGCTGGTAGTGACAACTAGTAGCAGTATTTTTTTAACAGTATTCTAAACCCCTTCCCCCACCCGCAGACACCACCTACCACAAAGTGCAGATTAGTTACAACAGTTCGGCTAGAGAGCAGACACCCACCCCCTTCCCCAGCCAAGGACCAGATCAAGATTTGCGATGCCTTGCCATGCTGCTTATTATGTAAAAGTAGTGCCCTGCCCCCAGACGAGTGAAGAAAAGAATGAAGACAAGTTGGACAGTTGGGAAGACTACGTAGCATGGTCAGTGTTGTAATAGGCCGGGGAAAGGTTGTTTAACCCACTGCAAATTATCAGTGCAAGGCTTCAGTTTCAGTCTCAGCTTGCTGCAGATGGAAAGAGCACTCTCAATCGGTGCACAGAAGTAGCTTTGCTCTTAGTTTTTTCCCTGCGCTGCATTAACATCGAAACAGTAAGCAAAACAGATTAAATTGCTGCAGTGGGCTGTGGGAGTGTGATCATTCAGCTCTGCAAAAACGATTACATTGGGGAGCCCTAACTTTTTATTTAGGGATCCCTGATGTCATTGCTTTTTGCAGAGCTAGTACTTTTTCCCTGAACTGAATTGGATAGCAACAAGTACTGGAGTGTCTGGGAGGGCTGGACAGCATTCCGAGTTCCGACTGTAATGCGGGTCGTGGCGCAGCTTTGCTCTAAGTTTTCTTCTTCAGTGCCCAAAAGCAGCCATTTCTCTTAGTTTCCTTCCCTGCCACACTATTTTCATTTGTTTTTAAAAGCTTAACTGAATCAAAGCGCAGTCATTTCCAGGCGCAACAAGGTTTGGTTGTGGGATTGGGCCAGGCCAGGAGAATCAAAGCAAGCATGGTGCTTCTATAACAAAAAAGTATTCCATCCTGACTAGTTCACCTAGTCTAGCACCTAGGGGAGTGTTTAAGGCAAGAGAGAAGGGTCTGGGTTGTCTGGCTGCATTTCCAACGTTGTGACATCACTGTACAGACTGTTGGAAGTGCTAGCCAATCAGAAAATGTATTTTTTTAATTACAATCTTCCTGCCCACAGGAAAAACTTGCCAGACAACCTTGCATCTTTTGAATAACTATAAAAAATGGGACCTCTCCATTTTGGGTCTGCATACCTGGCTGCAGTGGAGAGAGGACACATACTGACTGCACTCCACTGACCACAGCAGAGGGTCATCTTGTCTTATTTAGGGAAACTGACTGAACTCGGACTGTCTGCAGGATCCTGTTTCGAAAGGCGAGGTAAGAGTGAAAATCTGGGTTATATTTGTAATTGTGTCTTTTCTAAGGGAACTTCCTAGATTTAAATTCTATAATCCCTTAGAGTTTGCAAATGCAGCTAAAAAGTATTGTACAGAGCAGAGGTTTTTAACAGCTGGATGGGAAGAAGTGTTGCGGGCAGCTTGCAGTACTTTTTAAAAGGGTTCCTCGACTCTGGCTAACTTGCTAAAATTAATAAAACAATGATTTTATTTATTTATTTTATTTATTTAAAAGTTAATAGTCAGGAAAAGCACCATGAGCCGAGGCTCGTTTCCAGGTGTGACCCGGGGAAGGGGAACAAAGGGAGACAAGCAGAAAGGCAGCATACAAACACATAGCACAGAAAACAGTAGGGGAGAGAGAGGCTCACATACTGTATCTTGTTATTTGTTAAACAACAAGCTAGTATGGGAAGAGGTGCTTTACAGCTGGGCAGAGGATCTGACAGGCACTGTAACAAAACAAAAAAGAGGGGTCCAAAAGGTGGGGATTCATAGGCTCCAAGATATTTTTAAATAAACATAAAATAACAGGAATTTGGGGGGGGGGGCTTCTGCCAGTGAAGAAGTTGTAGATCGGTCTTCTGTGTCTATTGATCTATTTAAAACATCTTACCAGGAAAGATATCCTGAGCTGGTCCTGAGCTGGTAACAGCTGATTTCCAGATGTGTCTGGGGAGGGGGCGTAGACAATAAAGTATGCAAACTGCAGTGAGTACAAAAATTAACAGCTGTACACACAACAAATATCTGGGGCAGGATCTTTCATAAATAAAAAGGGGGGGACCAAAGGGAGGGATTTATACTATATGACCGTACTTTTGCACATGAATTTTGGCTTTAAGAAACATGCCACCTGCACACAGACATCTTTCACCCAACGAGTGGTAGCTGTCAGAGGGAACACTGGCTGCAGCAATGCTACATACCATCCCACACACAGCCGCAGAGAAGGGGAAGAGAATGAATACTTCCAAAGAGATTCTCATCACCCTGGTAAGGAGCAGGGGAAAAGAGGAGATACAAAGGGCATGAGGCAGGGGGTATTTGTATATTTATAATCAATCTTGGAAACTCAATCAATCTGGGTCTCTCTCTCTCTGCCTTGAGCCCCCCTATCCCCCTGCCCATCTAGGATCTCCATGACTGGTGCTGGCTTTCCTCTGAGTCCAGATTTCTCAATCCATGGCCACATAACTTCCAAGGTTTTACCCTTGAGGCGGGTTCCCAGTTTCTTTATGGTCACTGCATAATCACAGGAGAGAGAGAATTTAGCAGCAGCGGGCCAGAGCGGGTGGTATGCTTATGTGTCCATTGGACATGAGCACCCCTTGGCACAGTTCCCTCATGCAGCCTTGAGGGGGTCCTGCTTCATTCCACCTCCCTTCGTGCACTTCCTCCTACCTTTCTTCATTAACAGCTGCATGCTCAAGACTGCACTGGTGGGAGGTGTATGATGCTTTGTGGTCACCTGTCGCTCTCTGGTGAGATCCCAGCTGGAGTACTGTGTCCAGTTCTGGAGGCTGCACCTAAGAAAGGACATAGACAAGATGGAGGCAGTCCAGAGGAGGGCAGGGGTTGCATCAAAAGCCCTAAGAGACTGAAGGATCTCAACATGTACACCCTAGAATACAGGATAGCAAGAGGGGACATGCTAGAGACCTACAAGTACTTCACTGGTGAGAACAGGGTTCAGGAGGGGAGTTTCTTTTAAATGAGCAAGACTACCAGGACCAGAGGACATGCAATAAAGCTGGAGGGTGGGACATTTAAGAGGGATGTGAAGAAGCACTGCTTCACTGAAAGAGTGGTAGAGGCCTAGAGCAGACTGCCAGCAAAAACAGTAAGGGGCTTCAAGCAGTCATGGGATAGGCATAGGGGAATATCAGTAAATAGGCAGGGAGAAGGGAGGCTCACTGGAGGCCAGCTATACACATATACAGTACACATATATACTCATCTATACTTTGGGATAATTGTGTACCTTTTTGACTAACAACATTCAATTTGAATCTGCGGGACCAAAGATTAAATTACTTTTGATGGCTAACAACATGAAACAGTCTGTTTCTGCATTTTTATACTTCATAAAATACACAGTGTCATTGCGTGTGTGCATGCGTGTGATTAATTTTTGCTGTCAGTTTCAGGGCAGAAACTGTTGTAAGTAGAATGAGTGGATTTTAACAAACAAGAGTAAACTTAAAGAAGATAGGAAATGATTTCTAATTGTCAGTTTTTTATAATGTTCCACTTTATAGAAATGATATCCATAAGCCTAAATGATCCAGTTGTAAATGTAACTGAATAACAAGTGATGCGAACAGCTGTGTTTTGCATGGTTTTGTGTTTATGGGCAGCATTCTGTTACAGTTCTCTTCACGGAACCAGTGATCTGGAGTTTTAACTATGTCACATCATGGTTTGTGCAAAGAACTCTAAGCATGGTTCTAATAGGACAACAGCTTATGTTTAGCATGCTGTACACAAACTGTGACATAGTTAAAAACTCGGAATTACTGGTTCCATGAAGAGAACACAGCAGAATGTTATCCATAAAAAGAAAACAATTAAAAACAGATTTTCTCATATCACTGTTTATTAAGATACAGTTAAATATGCCTCCTTTTGAGGCATGTTTTTCATTTCTCTTACTAGAAACATCATGAATTACCGCCAATTAGCACAAATTTCCGATCCCCTTTAAACTCATTTTTTAAATGAAATTTATTTCATGGTCATGTTTAGTAACCTTTTGGCAGGGACACCTTTGCTTTTGGGATGTAGTCACTTAATCCTCATTTAAAAGATTCATGGAGGAAAGGGATTATGTGTTCTACCCTTCTGTATCTCACTGACTTTGTAAATGCAACATTAAAGCATTTGTCAGAATCCCTACAGAAGGAAACACTGTTCATTCTAGTAAATTGCAGTGCACAAAGAGAGGAATCTAAAATGAGAAAATGAACTTTCCAACATTTCTCAGAACTGCCATTCTGATTCTTGGAAGGTTAAACAGATTCCATGTTGACAGTGTTTATTATGTCTCTTGCACCACTCTTTGCACCAAATTAAGCATTCTATACATCTACATTATGGTGAGTTTTAATTATGCACTTAAAGCTACTGTATTTGCATAAATTGACGTCAGTGGAAAGAATAGTAAAAAAGAAAAAAAAAAAAAAACACTTTCATTATGCAGCTGGGAGCAATTTTGGTTTCAGGCCCCGGTAACAACAGTACTTAGTGCAGTTCAACTAAGAGAATTGAGGTGAGGATTAAAATTTAAAATTAGTGGCGGGTGTACAAAGAGAACTGCGGGATCTTAAAAGGCATGGGTATGCTATGAAAAATGTTTCCCTGTTCTATCTGAAAATACAATTAATGGATTACAGGGCATCCCCACTGTGTTTATGGTGACATCAAAGCGTCCGAAGACCGCGTCATCCAAGTGTGTCCGATTTTAAAGTAACTAAAGTACTTTTATACAGGAAAGCTGCCGAATACTTTTTATACATCAACATAGTACCCAGCAGCTATACAGTATGTTAGGCTATGATGTGCTTTTATTACCAGGTTTTTTTTTTCACCAAGTTTTTTGGCCCTCGAGTCATTACCTGCTCTTACTTAGTAGGTAGGATATTTTCAGGCAGACTACGTGGGCCAAGAGGTCCTTTTCTGTCAACAACTTCTGTGTTTAAGGACCCTGCCTGCTCCCCAGCCACGTCACCCCCTCCCTCTACCACTGAGACAGTGGTGGGGCTCTGCTTGGAGCAGGGCCCAAGGAAGCTGTCAACCATCCTATGGACAGCTTGAGGCACATTACTTTTTTTGTGTAGTTTTCTCCCTTCCTTCCCACTGTCTGTGATGTTGGATGGTGTGTCTAATGACCTCAGATATTGCAGTGCACTATGGGCAGATGCCATCCTTCACGAGGGAGCAGGCCTCCTTGCTCACCATGAGGGCCGCTGCCATGCCAGAATCCAGATGTCGCCTTCTCTGGGGTGGTTCTAGATGC
This sequence comes from Neoceratodus forsteri, assembly GCA_016271365.2. Taxonomy (NCBI): domain Eukaryota; kingdom Metazoa; phylum Chordata; order Ceratodontiformes; family Ceratodontidae; genus Neoceratodus; species Neoceratodus forsteri. The sequence continues at coordinate 1,871,594,670 of CM057456.1, read as the reverse complement.
ACTCAACAGCCCTCCCAGCCCTGGCATCACTGATTCTGACTCCCTGAGTCTGCTTCTAAACTCTGGTCATCAGCACAGAAGCACTATGGGCTTCCGCTGAGCCACTGCTTGGCCGTTATCACCAGGGTTCTTAACTGGCATGTCTCATCAGATACCGTACTTGGGTACACTGCTCTTCAGTCAGTTTGAATTGTTTACTTGCAGGGGTGCTGAGACTGTTTTTTGCAAAGTATTTGGTTACAGATTACTGATTAGGCTGGCTCAGAAAATGTAATCAGTTACAGATTTCTAGGGGGCTGTGCAGGACAGCTTTTTTGATTCTGACAGGTTGGGCTAGATCAGGTCAAGCAAATCAGAACCAAAACTGTAATATAAAGAAATGGCGCTATCAATTTAAAATGACAAAAATGCAGAATTATGTAGCTGTGTATCTACTGCACTAAAAAAGAATGTGAAAACTGGTGGCTTCACTTTTCCCCCTTTTGTGTTACCCTGATCTCACCAAACCTGTTTGGAACCCCTTAAAATAGGGTTCTAGAAACCTGGACATCCAGGTTTGAATCCCAACACAGACATTTAATGGGGGAACCTTCCAGTACCCCCCCCCCATGTCCAGCTCTGTGCTGTTATTGTCTGTCCTTGAACTGCAGAGAGGGGCTGTAAGAAGTCCCCACCCTAATGAGAGGTTTAAGCTTCAGAGCTAGTTCCAAGGCACTGAACAGTGGGAGATCACTGTGGCATGCTGCTGACCTGAGTTCATGTCTTGATACCAGGATTCCAGGACTGGAGTCCAGCAGGAAGGGTTCCTGGTGCACTCACGGTAGTGACACCTAAGGGGGGCTGGCAGTTGTGCTGTTGACACAGTAGAGTTTTTGTTGGCAGAAATGGATCGGTTTGCCCCTTCAGTCTGCCCAGATGGTCCCTGCCTAGTCTGCCTCTGAAGACCATAACTGGGTATGTATATACTGTATATTTTTCCTACACCATAACATGCAGAAAGAAGCATTATATTATTTGATGTTGTTTGCCCCAAAGTACATAATTATCCAAAGAATTATAGAATTCTTTAAGTTTTTCTTTCTGTCTGGCTTTGATCTTCAGGTAGAGGAAATTACAATCGCGGACAGACAAAGATACCTACATTAGTACAGATGCCCCCTTCCCCCAAGCTCCCCTAGACTGTTTTAACATGTCACATTAGAACAGACTAGATTAAAGGGAGGCCTGCAGGGACCCAGTCCCAGGAAAAATTGGGATTAGCCTGTCAATGAAGATGTAAACAGACTAGTCTGCCATGACCTTGTGTCTGCATGCAGAAGGCCGTCAGTAAATTGCTGCCAGTGTGATTACAGTAGGGCTGTACAGCTTCAGACATTTTTTTGGACAATTATTACACATACACAGTCAGGTAACACTCAGGTGATGAACAAATCTGTTTTGTAAAATATTATAAAATATAAAATGTGACACAGATGCTCTTGCAGTTGACTTTTAAGCCAATTTTAGAGTTTGGTAGCTCGGTCTGGGCATCAAGCTTTTTGAGCATCACCATACAGATCTACATCTGCTGCTTTCTGCCGCTTGTAATACTGGAATTGAGCGAGCATTGTTTTCTTTCCATGCATACGTATATTAAAACGTTTCTGCATTTTGTGACCAGTGGATCAGAGTTGTTTTTGGTGCTGACCTTAACCTCACGAGCGTGAAGGTTCATGTACTTTAACCTAATTTACATTCCCAAGTATGTGCACATATTTCATTGCCTAGTGAGTGCCTCCCGTGCTCTTCTAACTATTGCTACATTATATACAGCTTCACTTTTGTGCCACAGTCTCAAATGAGAAGACTCTAGATGGCTTTATAGAGACATGTCTGTCAAGTCTGATACATACGGTATGCAGCTGCTTCATGAGTGGCCTGCAGGGGGAGTCACTCATGAAGCAAGCTACAGGTCTGGCACAGAGAGCACCACTATGTAGTGTTAGGCATCGGGTTCAAGGATGGTGAAAGCTAAAGGAGTCATTTGACATACATGTTTTTCCAAAAGTAAGGAAATAAATTGCAAAAACCTACATTAATGCATCGATTAGGGTTCAAGCACAAAGTGCACAAACAAGGCAAATGAAAAATTAAGGTAAAACATCCCTGGAGCAAGGCCGCCCAATGCTCAGAGGGTAGCACATCATGTTCCCAAGCTAGTGACCCAGTTCTAGGAGTAGATTAAGGAGATGGCCGAGCGGTCCAAGGAAGCTGGGGAGGTACTGCCGCATGGAACTGCAGCCACCTGGGGAGGAAATGTTACTGAGATCCAGCATTACAGCAACCTCTGTGCTGGGCCAGGGAGTTGCCTCCTCCACAGGGACATCATTGCATGCATGCACGTACCATTGGGGAATGCTCACTGCTGTGGGCAGATAAAGGGGGTAGAAAATCAGTGGTGGAACATGGTGGCAGACTAAACGACAGCAGTGGCCCTTGCTGGCCACTAAGCTAGATACCTCCCACTCCTAACTAGATCTGTACTCCAAGAGTGAAGGTGGGGATGCTTGTCCTCTTTCCAACCCTGCTGTGGGGTAATCCACGGGGGACTCAGAAAGAGGGAGTTGAGTGGCTGTTGGTTAGTGAGGCCACCAGCCTAACATATGGAAATGCATGGGAAGATGTACGATCCAGGAGGGAAAAAATCTAGATGGAAAATAAAAGTTCCTGGTGAACCGGTGATATGGTGGCTCAGGGTTTGAATGATCATGTTTGCATCACTCTAATATTAGCACTATCTTGCCAGACAAAGAAAATAACACAGCTAAGCTTTCATAGAAGCTACCGATATTAGGGTAATGTCAACACTGCACTGCATTATCATTCAAACCTGAGGAACACCCACCCAGCCACATCACACCACACCACGCCACACTACGCCATGCCACACCACACTACACCACACATTCTCCAAGGCTGCAGGGACTTTTCAGCCTGATTTTTTTTGTTTCCCTAGTGTGTACACTTTCAGCTTCATTAACCTAATTTACATATATTGTATGTTTGTATATATGCTGTGTATATATTTATAAAATAGGTAAGAAAAAAGGAATTCTCTGGTTGGTTGAAACACATCAGATGACCATGCGTATATCAGAGCGCGACTGCACACCTGTACTTTTACTCCCCTCCAAAACAATTTCACCATTTTATAAGATAGATGACCCACTCTATAGTGTGCTGTTGTGCTCTGATATATGCACACCTTGGGTGGTTGACGCACTCAGCCTGCGGCCTCATGCGTATCAGAGCATGACTGCACACCTAAGAGTGGATTATCTATTACATATATATCTGTATGCAATGCTTGTGAGGATAAATTCTGGCAAATATTTGCAATTTTTACAGGGTGGTCAGACCTAGAGTGAGGATGTTGCATTTATCCTCACTCTAGATCCCCTATGACAGAATTTATCTGAACTGTTGGTAGGGACTGGTTGGAGTCAGCAGCGCAATCAGCACACTTTCATTTTTTGTGGCACTAGCTGACTCATATGCCAGCTCCATCTCTTAACCTCTTAGTGTGAAAACAACATTCACACTGAAAGGTTCTCTCAGTCTTTTTTGTTTGTTTGTTTTTAATCTGGTCCTAAATAGTATATAAAACTAGCATTCCCAGCCGGCCCGCCGGCGCAGCGTTGGTTTCGCTTGCGGCGCCAGCGACGGGTTCGGGGAGCAGGCGGGAGCTGGAGGGCAGCGCGAGGGGGAGGACTTGAGCGTCCCAAGGACTGCTCGCCCTCCTCTCGGGGAGGGGGTATTTGAGCTCGGTGTTGTCTGACCCAGGTGGAGACCTGAGGTACAGCAAGCCCGATGCTCCAACAGAGGGGAGCGACGTGACAGACGTCGGCGCTTCGCGCCTTTGACGCCATCGGACCTGGCACGCCGAGAACACCAGGAAAACCTTGCAGCCTCCTGGTAGACGGAGCACCAGGGCCCGACCTTCAATGCCCCTACCTGCCCGGAGACAGCATGCCGACAAAGATTAGCGAACGTCGGGGTGGAAGGGTGTCCCACGTACCGCCTGGGGGGTATAGCCACGGCTCCATGGGGCGTGGACTGCACCGGCTCCAGGTAGGTGAGCGAAGGCTGATAAGCCCATAGGTGTCTCCCGAAGAGGAGGGGGCTGCAAGTAGGGAGGAGGATAAAGAGAAAATTAAAAAAAAAAAAACTAGCATTCCCTTCAAAATGTAACTGGAAAACATGCCAATGGTACACACACCCATCCAATCCCTCCCTCCCTCTCTCTGTGTCCCCAACTATAAACCACCCTACCTCCGACTGACTCTCAGTAACTCCACTGGCTGCCAAAGACCTTGTCTTTGTGGTCGAAGGCTGAACAATCCCCTGCTCTCTGTTGAAACTGCATCACTAGCACTAACTCCCATGCAGTTCATATTAGCACACATGCTGAAGCACTGATGTCATGATGGCACTACGTCGGTATCAGCGAAAGTGAGCAGTCAAATCAACTGATCACTTTCCACTTGATCATCCTGAAATAACCTGTAAACTGCACACTGGCCAGAAAAAGAAAGAGATACTTCTAAACAGAGAGCCTTGCATAAATTGAATATGCCACAGTCTGAGACTGAGAATATCATTGATAGTCTCCCCTCATACAGTTTGACCTTTGGCATCACTCATGACTCCACCACTCATAATGTTGAAGGTCGAAACTGCACCCGGGAAGAATATCAGTGATATTGTCAGTCAGGCTGTGGCACATGCCATATATATATATATATATATATATGTATATGTGTGTGTATATATATATATATATATATATGTGTGTATGTATGTATGTATATGCAACCCTCTCCCTCCCTCATGCCCCCAGCTCCCCAAACCTAAAAAAAAAAAAGGTTGGGAGGCCGACTGCAGGGAACATACCAGAAACCCATCCTCGCAATATTTACCAACAGCCTTTTCCCCTCAAAGCTCAAGGTCTTGCCTGCATTCCGTGCTTCTGAGACTCCCGGTTAGTGTACTCTATAGGCCGTGATGACACACACCACTCCCCGACCACAAACCATCCCCCTGACTGTCAACGCCACTCCACACCACTGGAGACACTCCACACTGGTGCAATCCATGACCCCACCAGTTATCTAAAGGATGACTGTCCCAGACATGAACCCTTTTATAAGCGAACCCTATACTATGGAAACAAGAATGGGCCAAACAAGAGGCTGTTATCAAAACGCCACTATACTATGGAAACACTCGGGGCTAGGAAGTAACAAGGCCAACACAAAAATTGCCCCAACCATGACTCACCAAGAAACTGACCCAGCCCCACACAGCAGGTAAAAGCAACAAAAAACAGCTATGTATTACATAAAACATACAGGATATATACCGTTCATACATGAAATGTCTCAGAGCGCTTTACATGTCAATTAGTTAGACCAGTAGTGCAGTGACATGAACAGGTAGATGTGGTTGCCATTATAAACCAGCAATAACTCAGACACAGCCATAGACAATTGCAACACTTTTTTATGGCTTGGCCAGGTGATTACCCTAGGGTAATGTCCATACTGTCTTCAAAAACTGCCACTGGATCATTAAGTTCTGCCACCTGGACAGCTACCAGAAATGGGCCGAGAAAACTTCAGTCTAAATGTCTCATAAGGATGGTGACACTTCCAACAGGACAGCAACCCCCTTCCCAGTACAGCAGCACTGAGGCGTCAGCTCAGTCTGACAAGACAAATAGGTCATTTGTCACTTTAATTTTTATTTTACAGTCAAACAGTAGTTCTTACCTGCATGCTGCTTTTCTGTCAGTTGGACAATTCATTCAGTGCTTGCTATTCGATAGGCCTTTGCCGTGACTATTGTTTTTCCCGTAAACACTCGTGCTGTCCCCTGCTTCAGGTAGCAACTTCACATTTGATACAGTGAAAATGGAGGCCACTGAGAAAACAAAATGCAAACAAAATGACAACTCCTCACTAATACTGCTCTTTTTTTGCTTGTAGTTTTTGTGACTTTCAGGGTAAAATGCAAAATGATGGCACAGGAGGTATAAAGAACCCCACCACATGAACTGTAAACATCTCTTTTAATGAACTCTCACCTGACCAAAGTCAGAAAAACAAATATCTCTCAATCAAAATGCCGCAGCCCTGCTATTTGTACAAAGTGAGGCAATTTAAGTGCTCTGAGTGACAAATACGTGTGTCTGCTTTCAAACATCATGTTCCCAATTTAAGATAAAATTGCCTTGCACGAAAAAAGCTGTTGTGTTAGACATCGGAGGTGTCACTTCGTGCGATTGGTTTTGTACCTAGTTAAGATTATCTATTAAAAGCAGAAATGGCAGTTCTCAGGCTCACATTTTACTGGAGGCATTTAGCAGAGCCTTCCTTTAAAATATAATGGGTTTTCATCTTTATTCTCCCCTTCAAAAGGTTTCCCTGCTCCTGATGTTTAGCGTTATGCAAAGACGTGTTTCTGCCAATGAATATCGCCTTATGGTTATGCTTGTGCAAATAACCTGCTGTGAGCTGATAAAAGGATTAATACAGCCAAAATTCTTAATCTGTGAAATTACAAATTAAATTCTCATATTAAAATTACCACCCCTGAGGTATTTTTTCTTGGTTTTAATTCCCCTCTGGTGTTCTGCATACATTGTGCCTGTTAATGACTGCGACAAGGCTCTCTCTGTTGGCAGCCTGCTGCAGACTGATAATGTGGAGGCATTTACTTCCCTGACAGAGCTGGATTTAACCACTGACTGATAAAACTAAGTGGTGACTGGGTAATAAGTCCATATTAACAGCGAGGAACTACTATTGGCTTCAAAATTCATAGACTTTATTGAAATCCTGGCTCAGCTCAATCGTGGAGTCAGACAGGATTGAGATGTCACCAGTGCAGAATAGTTTTAGTCATCCTTGTAAACGGAGACACAACCAATGTGCCGGATGGCTGCCATTTAGAGACAGAGCATCACCTCCTCACTGTTTTAACAAAGGCAGCCATCTTACTACCCCAGTTATCTTGCCATAGACGTTTTCTTTCCAAATGCAGGACAATTTTACTTATTCAGAATAATTCATGTGGAATTTGAACTTCATCACAACAAGACTTTGGGCAGCCTGGAGGATGCTTTAGCTGGGGACACTGCTGCTGGAGTAGGAGCAAACAAGCTGCCATATGAGGGAACTGTTGCTCCTAATTAGCCCATCCATGTGGCAAAAATCTTCCTGAGTCTTCCCCACAGCCCCAAGAAGCCGACATACCACTGTTCCATGGAAACAGTCTCATCGGAATGAGCTGAATTTGGTAACATGTTCAGTTGTGCTGTTGCAGACTAGGGGCCATATATCCAAAACTTAGCCGGGACGCTAAGCAGCATTTGCCTGTTCTACCCAGGTTTTGTGCCTAATTCATGGGTGTGGTCTATAGTCAGACACCCCCACAGCACAGGCAAAACCCATTAGCAATGAAGCTCTACATGAGTTACCACTATGTCCATGCAAATGAGGGGGTCCTCCCCTGCATACAGGTGCAGTGGGAAACTTAGATATTTGCCCAGGTGGCAAATGCCACCCGAACGGACACAAGTTACTGCCTTTGCAAACCCTGATTTAATGGGGTGCAGTACCCTGGTGGCGGGCTGTGGTACTGCAGCCAGCCAGCCACCCCACCCTCTGCAACCTCCAACCCAAGTCCCATTGCAGCAATGGATATCCTGGTGTTTAGTGATACCCCCTCGCCCTCCGGTCACCCATCCTGGTAAATTTTAGTGTTTTCCTGGTGTCTAGTGGCAACCCCCGTGTCCTCTGGTCTCCATCTCAGTAATAATATTGGTTTTCCTGGTGTCTAGTGGTACCCACTGCCTGTCTGATTGCCCACCACCATGTTATAACAGATGTCCCTGTTGTCTAGTGGCACACCGCACCCTCCGATCACCAATCGCTGTGTTGTAACAGGTGTTCTTGGTGTGTAGTGCCACCTGCCCCAATCACCAATCCCAGTGCATGGTGAAGTCTCCCTGGTGTCCAGTGGCACCCTCCTTCCTCACCGATCACCTGTCAAATACATCACATATGACCTGGTCTCTAGCAGCCCTCCCCCACTGCCTGCACCGAGCACAGCACCCTGCCCCCACCACTTATTTGGCCAGCATTGTGCAGGGGATGCAATATGGCAACTGACACAGCCCTCCTCTCACCACCTTGGTCAGCCGCTGTATGGAATGACAGGGAGAATGCATACTATCTACAGTGTAGGGAGCGTGGGGCTGATTTACTGGTAAAACCATTTTTTAGCCAAACCCTTACTGGGTAAGTGGCAAAGAATGTACAGTTACATAAGAACTTACCATAACAGTAGATCTTCAAGAGAAACTTTTGAAGCAGGCCACACTGGTGGGGCTAAGCCTGACACCCGCCACCTCATTCCACTCCCTCCACTCCTTGAGCAGGGGCCTCCTTGAAGTTCCCAGGACCAGATTAAGAACTTCCAGTGACCGGGCTTTTAGCGTCGCCACTGGTCCTGTGGCACTCCCTTCCAGCTGTCCTCAGGGAGGCTCCATCGGTTAAGAGGTTCAAGAGTGGCCTGAATGCCTTCTTGTTTTCCCTGGCCTTCCCTGCTGTAGTGATCTGACCTTGCCTGTTTTTATGTAAGGCACCCAGAGCCGCCGGGATTGGGCGCTGTATAGATAAACTTTGCCTTGCTGAAGCCATCAGGCGCCAATATCACATGGAAAATTTCTAGCTAGCAGTTTACCACAGAGGACCGCCCACGCCAGACGTCAGTCAGCTGAAGTCAGCCTATCCTATAAAGGCAGGCAGTCCCCCACACCTACCTCAGTTCTCCCGCCAGAGACCCCAGATGGACAGCAAATGGAGAACTGAGGAAGGTCCTGAGAGCCAAAAGAAAGGCAGAAGCAGTACGACAGAAACAAAGTGCAGCAGGGGGAAGGAGGGAGGAAAATCAGGGCCTGCTGCACCCCTATGAAAATGGAATATGTCGTAATATATTGAAAAATATGCATTAATGTATGTTAATACACTGAGAAATACATTGTCCCAGTGTAATACAGTATATAATATATTATGAAATATATTTTTAAATATACTGACATAATATGTTTCTAACTCGCAGTGTGCAAATGTCACTATATGGACAAATACATTGACTCAATGAAATATAATACACAGTGTATTTCAGCATATACTGAAACCATATATTTCTAATTAACGAAATTGTAAATGATCTAATGTATGTTAAATGTATTGAAATAATTTATTTTATTACAAAAATGAAATGTATTTCAATATACTGGAAATTATGGTAAGTATGTCAATACATTGAATTGATGAAATACATTAAACAATATATTTCAGAAATAGAAACATAGAAACAGTGAAAATGTTGGCCGATAAGGACCGTTAGGCCCATCCAGTCTGCCCATAGGCCCTATACATTGTATGTGGCCACTGACCCTCTGTGATCAACAGCTTTTCATCACTCCCTCCCCTCTCAAGCTTCCCTTGTGCCTGTCCCAGGCATGCTTAAACTCCTCCACTGTGTTTGCCCCCACTACCTCCTATGGCAGACAATTCCAAGCGTCAACTACCCTTTCTGTGTAGAAATAATTCCTCACATTACCTCTTAATCTACCCCCTTCCAATTTCATATTGTGCCCCCTTGTTCTAGTACTTCTTCTACATTGGAAAATGTCCCCCACCTGAACCATGTTTATGCCCTTGAGGTACTTGAAAGTTTCAATCACGTCCCCTCGCTGTCTCCTCTCCTCCAGTGAGTACATATTGAAGTCCCTTAGTCTCGCCTCATATGTTTTGTGGTGCAAGCCCTGCACCATCTTTGTTGCCCTTCTCTGGATAGTCTCCACCTTATCTATGTCCTTGCACAGGTGTAGCCTCCAGAACTGCAAGCAGTACTCTATGTGAGGCCTTACCAATGTTTTATACAGTGGCATCACCACCTCCCGTCTCCTGCTAGTGATACCCCTGCCTATGCACCCCAGCATGCAACTGACCATCCCTGCCACCTTTGTGCACTGCTTTGATACCTTAAGGTCATCAGAGATGATAACCCCTAGGTACCTTTCCTCTTTGGTGACAGCTCTCCCCAGGGTTCCCTCTACCCAGGTGCATTATTTTGCACTTCTTTGCACTGAACCTCAGTTGTCATATCTTCGACCAAGCTTCTCCATGTCTCTCTTCATTTTCTGCACCCCTTCTGAAGTATCCACCCAGTTGCAGATCTTGGTGTCATCTGCAAACAGGCAGACCTTTCCTTCCAGCCCCTCTGCAATGTCACTAATGAAGGCATTGAACAGGACTGGTCCTAGTACTGATCCCTGTGGTACCCCACTGGTCACCCCTCCTCTCCCCGGATTGTACCCCATTTACCAGCACCCTCTGTCTCCTGTCTGTTAACCAGTTCCTAACGGGTCTAGTACGATTTCCCGTCACTATTCTGACCGATGTTAAATTTCTCCGAGTACAACTTCCCGTATACCAGCTTCCTGATCTACTTATTTTACCGACGAGACTATCCCCCAGCATACCATTTCCCCGTTTGTCATCAACCCGTAACTTACATTTTTTCCCACAGCACTGCTGCTGCCCATTCTTGCTCTCCCTTTTACTGCATCCCTAGTGCTTTCTTGTATGTTTCTCTGAGCAAGTAAACCTCCGTTGTCATCAATCCATATGAAAGATTGATGACAACGAGGCTGACTTGCTCAGAGAAACATATAAGAATGCAGGAATCGCTCTCCATTGACAGCAATCAGCATTAATGTTACACCTGTAATTTACCAGTCGGGACATACTGTACCTTCTGTATGCGTGGTATTGGAGTCTGCGTACCCGTTAAATCTGGTTCCCCTCTCCTAGCTCTGAGTCTTGACATGGAGAAGTCATTTACTGTAACAGGGCACACTGCATAAATTTAGGTTCCTGAATGAATTTCAAAACCTCATTTCCCGTATCTACCATGCTCCCATTGCTCACATCAGGACAAATGGTCATATGTCTTCATCTTTTCCTCTGCAACATAGAATGAGACAAGGTTTCCCCTTGTCCCCTATTTGCATTGTATATTAAGTCCCTGCCACAGGCTCTGTGACAACACCCGAGAGTCATGGGTCACATGGTACCGGAAGGCACGGAGCAGGTCATTGCCCTCTACACCAGTATGTCGATAAAAACTCAGTATCCTTTCTGCTGGGATTTGACCCAGATTAAATACTTAGGGATGAAGCTCACAACCTCAGTCTCGCAACTCTATGAAGCTAATTATGCCCCAATGCAAGCAAGGCTACAACAGGAACTGGACAGATAGGAACTATTAAAATGCTGGTCCTTCCAAAATTTTTATGTCTATTCCAGAATTTGGTTCTCCTAATTCCCCAGAGAGTGTGGCAGTGCTGGCACAGGCAGATCTCACGTTTTCTTTGACAGGGGCTGGCCGAAGAGATCTTAAGATATTTTAGGAGACCAGTTTCGTTTTTCCTGGCGAGATCTCCACCAAATGTAAGCATGTCGGGGGTTTAGGAGACGGGGTTTAATTATTGATAGGAAAACAAAGGACGGGATTAGTATTGACAGGATGTGGCAGCTGTTGGGAAGTTGGTTGCAGGAAGTCAGTCGTCGGGGTACTATGAGTCGGGAAATCGTACGGATCCCATTCCTAACTCAGTTCACCACCTTGTCTCCCATGCCCAGACTACCCATCTTGTTAATCAGCCTTCTATGTGGGACAGTGTCAAAAGCTTTGCTGAAATCTAGGTAGGCGATGTCTACCACCCCTCCCCGATTTATTTCTCTAGTCACCCAATCAAAAAAATCTGTTATATTTGTTTGACATGACCTTCCCGCTGTGAATCCATGTTGCCTCAGATCTTGAGCACCGCTGGATTCCATATGTACTGCTCTCCTTTCTTTCAGCAGTGTCTCCATGATCTTTCCCACCACTGAGGTGAGGCTGACTGGCCTGTAGTTCCCCGCCTCCTCCCTACTGTCGCTTTTGTGGAGTGGGACTACATGTGCCCTCCTCCATTCCTCTGGAATGACACCCATGTTGAGTGACTCTGATAACAGGGCAACCAGAGGTGCTGCTAGTTCCCTTCGCAGCTCCCTTAATATCCTCGGGTGGATGCCGTCTGGCCCCATGACCTTATCCACCTTCAGCTTTGTGAGTTCTTTCAGAACTCTCTCCACTGTGAATGTACTGGTGTCCACCCCCCCCCCCATTGCCTCTGCAACCCAACTGTGGTCCTTGACCTCCCTCCTTAGTGAGTACTGAGCAGAATTATTTGTTCAATATTTCTGCCTTGTTCAGATCTCCTCCTTACACTGTCTCTTCTCCCCTTTGAGCCTCACAATCCCCCCCCCGTTTTTCTTCTTTTACTGATGTACCTATAAAATGCCTTATCCCTTTTATTTATAGACCATGCTAAACCCTCTTCTGTCTGCACCTTTGCCCTCCTAACAGCCTTCCCTGCATCCCTTAGACATTCAAGGTGCACCTCCTTGTCCTCCTCCCTTTGGCTCCCCTTGTAGTTCCTGAAACTCAGCCTTTTAGCCCTGACTTTGTCCCCCACCTCTTTGGAGAACCATAGTACTTTCCTTCTTCTTTTCCCTTTGGCCACTATCCTAACGTGTTGGTTTGTTATCTCCACTATGGCTCATTTCAGTTTCTCCCATTATTCTTCCACCACCTCTATAACCCCTCTCTTCCCCAAGACTGCTTTTATATATCTACCCATTTCAGTGAAATCTGCCCTCCTGAAATCTAATACTCTTTGCCCTTGTGTGGCTTAATTGAGTCCATGTCTCCATGCTGAACCACACCATGTGGTGGTCACAGGACCCCAGCTGCCCTTCCACCTGTATTTCTTTGACTCTGTTCCCATTGGTCCATACCAGGTCCAGAATTGACTTGTCCCTGGTTGGCTCATGCACCAGCTGCCTGAGTCCAACCCCCTGCAGGGATTCTAGGATGGCTATGCTTCTGAAGCAGCCACCTGGGTGGTCCAATCCACATCTGGCATATTGAAATCCCCTAGTAGCAGGATTTTGTCTTAAGTTGCCATTCAATATATAGTCATAATGTATTTCTGTGTCATGCATTGTTTGAAACCATGTCAATCTATTTAGTAATACACTGAAATATATTATTAATATATTTCAGAACATATACTGTATTATTTGTATATGTTACATATATATTTTTATACATGTTGCATATATTTTTATACATGTTGCACATATTTTTATACATGTTGCATATGTTTTCATATATGTTGCATATATTTTTATACATGTTGCATATATTTTTATATATGTTACATATATTTTTGTAAATGCTTAGTTTGGTCCCATGTGTACATTTGTATAACTAATTTGCATATTTCAAAAACATAGTTTGTCAGCCAAAATCATGATAATTGCTAGTTTTACAATAGCGTTGAATTTATAACATTAGTTTACAGACTGAAAGGAAAGGTACACATTTTAAAGCATGTACATGTAGGATCTCACCCTGACCTAAAAGGGAAACAAAATGGGGTGGTGTAAATACCGATATGAGCCCTTAACAAGCAAGAACTTGTGAGATAAGTCTGATGTGTAAGTATGAAATGTATGTCTGAGTTAAAGCTGCACTATGAAGCAATAATTCCAATGTAAATTTATCCATGGTTACTAACAAGATGAATTCCAGTTGTACAGATAAAGGTATAATAAATAATTCCCTTTGTTTTTGTCTGGTTATAGTAATATCTATTACACATGCATATTACATATATTTGTAAATACAGGAAACAACAATGTAAAAAAAATTCATTTATACCTATATTGGCAATATACTAATAACATATATTTACCATCCTTATTTCAATATATTTGGAATTGAATCAATATATTTTGTAATATATGTAAAACACTAAAGTGGCAATTATGTGTATATTTACAGTACATTGCAATACATTTACAAATATTAAAATGCATAGAAAAATATTGATTTTCCAATATGTTATAATATATTATAAAACAAGTAGATTGGAATATATTTCACTATATGCTAAAATACCGTTAATATATTTTTAAATATATTCCATTTTTGTAAGGGAAGAGCTTCTCTCGAAGATCTACTGTTACAGTAAGTTTTTATGTAACTGGACTATCTTGCTTCGAGGAAGGCTCTTGCAGCAGGCCACACCAGCAAGACTGAGTCCCAAGCAGTGCCAGGTACCACAGGAAGGAACACCGGGAGGACGACAAATCAGCAGCCAAGAGCTCAGGAAAGAAGGCCCTGAGGTACTGCTAGGCCAAAATTGGCCCTGCACCTAGAGGCAATGTCCAAACTATAAAGTTTGGTAAAGGTGTGGACAGAACTCCAGGTGGCAGCTGCACAGATGTCCATTGCAGATTTCTGAAAGAAGCCATTGAGGCGGCCATACCCCTGGTGGAATGGTCCTTGGCTGCTCCTGGAAGGGGCTTGTTGTACTTATGGTAACAATAAACAACACAATTCGCTAACCACTTAGACAAACACTGCTTGGAAACAACAGCGCCCTCTCTCTTGGGACGAATGAAACAAACAACTGGTCAGATTTCCGTAAAGGCTTGGTGCGGTTTTGTATAGCACCGCAAAATCCAATGCACATCCAAAGTATGGAGCAAAGCTTCCCCCTGATTAGAATATTCAGAAAGTAAACTGGAAGGTGGATGGGTTGATTCAAAGTAAACTCCGACACCACCTTAGGTAGAAACTTAGGATTAGTACGCAAAGACACCCTGTCTTTGTGAAAAAACAAACAAGGCTTTACACATAAGAGCCTGAAGCTTGGAAATCCTTTGAGCAGAAGTAACAGCAACTAAAAAGAATGCTTCCCATGACAGAAAGTGCAGCTCACAACTCGCAGCCAGTTCAAAGGGTGGTAAAGTGAGTTTCTCCAACATAAAACTGAGGTCCCAAGGAGGGACCAGGATCCAAGTGGAAAGTTTTAAATGCAAAATGCCCCGCAAGTAGGTACATGACACTTCGAGCTCGGCAACCGTTTTGCCCTCAATAAGTGTATGGTACACAGAGATGGGGGAAAGGTGCACCATGAGGGAGGAGTACCCTAAGCCGGAGTTCAAAAGGGAAAGAAGGTGGTCCAACACCTGATTCACTGGGCAGGTGAAAGGATCTAAATTGTGAGCAGCCACCCAAAGGTGAAACACTTCCATTTCAAGGTGTAAGTGGCCCTGGTGACGGGTTTCATAGCAGCCACCAGGATGTCTGCAACCCTAGGGGACACCCTGAAGTAGGCAATAGCTAGGTCTGCAGGAGCCACCCATGGAGATGCTGGGACTTGAGGTCCATATGAACCAGTGTGCCCCATTCCTGGGAGATTGAGCTGGTGCACAGGGGAGGGGCACTGGAAGTTCCACTGCCAGCTGTTGCAGCAAGAGGAACCAAATCTGACATGGCCAGAAGGGGGCTATGAGAATCATCTCTGTTCTTTCCAACTGGAGCTTGAGCAGAACCTTCTGTAGAAGTGGGAGGGGAAGAAAGGGGTAGAGAAACCTCCCCTTCCAGGAGAAGGACAATGCATCTCGCCGAAAAACTCCAGGCCCAGGATCGAGCAAGCAGAAAATTGGCAGTTTTGTGTTGAGTGGGGAAGCAAAGAGGTCCAATTTTTGACGATCCTGCCTGTCGAAGAGATCTTTGACCACTGAGGTTAGAAGCTCCCACTCATGAGCCCGTGACCTGGAGCAGCTGAGACTGTCAACCAAGATGTTTTGAATGCTGGGAACATGAACATCCGAAAGCTCTAGACCATGCTCAATGGCCCAATACCAGACTCTCATCACTTCCTGACACAGGGGGTAAGAATGACATCCCCCCCCCCCGCTTGTTGATGTAATACATCACAAACATGTTGTCCGTCTGCACCAGCAGTGGACCGGGGAGGAGATGAGTCTGAAAAGCCTGCAGGGTGTAAAGGGCCACTTTCATCTCTAGAATGTTGATATGGAGACCCTGTTCTATGTCCATCCAGATACCCTGGGTCTGGTGATTGGCCAGATGACCACCCTATCCCAGGCAGGATCTGACAGGAGGTTGAAAGGCGAAAGGAGACTCCCTGAAGGAGGTTGTCCAGATCCAACCATCACAACAGAACTCTCCAGACCAGATCAGAGACCAGGACCAACAGGTCCAGGTCATCCATATGTTGGTCCCACTGGACCCTTAAGGTCCACTGGGGAACCCACATCTGAGGGCAGGGGAACGTGGCAATAGCTGCTGCCATATGGACAAGAAAGCACAGGAACAACCTGGTGGGGACCTGCCGGCTGGAGGAAACCAGACGGGCCTGCTCCATCCGTCGCTCCGCCCTGTCCCCTGACAAAAAGGTCTTGCCCTGGCTGGTGTCCAGCGTCACCCATATGTATGGAAGGCACTGGCAAGGGGACAGGCAGGACTTCAGCAAATTGACAGTGACCACCAAGGCCTGAAAAAGATGAAATGTGTATTCCAAGGTCAGAATCAGGCAATCCCTGGAGGGGGCTGCTAGTTGCCAATCATCCAGGTAGGGGAACACACAGAAGTCCAGCCTCCTCAATGAAGCTGCCACTGCTTCCAGGCACTTGGTAAATACCCAGGGAGCAGAGGAAAGGCCAAAAAGGAGGGCCTGGAATTGAAAATGGGCTCTCTGAAAGTGGAAGTGGAGGAAGCGACGATAGGCAGAGAAGATTCAGATGTGCAGGTAAGTGTCCTGCATTTCCAGAGAGCAGAGCTGGTATACCCCCCTTATGGCGACACCAACACAGCGAAATACACACCTGTCAGTAAAATCGACACTTTGCCAACAGGTCGCTGTATTGGTGTGCCCGAGACAGGGGCATATTGTCTCTCGGTCCTGCACGCCCACCCCGACTCAACTCCGACTGTCGGCGAAATGCCAGTCAACGTAAAGTATGTTGAACCGGCATGGTAGAGACAGCAGAGCCAATCCCCCTGGTGCAAAAGGGGTAACAGCTTCTGGAGAGCGACCACCCAGAAGTGTTTGTACTCGATGTACAGATTCAGATGGCTCAGGTACAGGATAGGCCAAAGATCCCCAGTCTTTTTGGGGATGAGGAAAAAGTAGAAGTAGAACCCCCTTCCCCGTTGAACTGGAGGGATGGGCTCTATGGCTCTTTTTTGAAGGGGAGAGCCTGAATTTTCTCCCAGACCAGGGACAGGTGAGTGGGAGGGTAAGTGGAGTTTGCTGGGGGATTTCTGGAGGCCAGTCTAGAAACTTCAGTGTGTGACCATGCTCTATGATCTGAAGCACCCAACTGTCCATGGTCACCCCACGCCACCCGTCTAGGTGGAGGGAGAACCAAACCCCCCGACCGCCTCCCTTGGGTCCTCAGCCAGAGGGGGGGGTGGTTGGCTAAGGAGTCACGGGGTAGGGGCAGAGCAGTCACAGGAACCCAAGGGGCTCTGTCGATAGCAGCTGTGGGGGCTGCTGTGGCCTTGAGCTTGAGCTGGCCTTTGGCAGGCTGGTTCCGAGATTGCTTTCGGGAGGACCTAAGAAAGGACTTATTTTGGCCCACTCTAGGCTGAATGTGACAGAGCAAATGGACCAACTTGAAGGCCCACCCTGACTCCTGCAGGGCGGAAATGTCCTGGACATCCCCCACAAAAGGAACCAAACCCTGGAAGGGGGTATCCAAAATGCTGGACTGTATGTCTCAGGTGAAGCCAGATAACCGGAGCCAAGAATGGTGCCAGAGGCAAACTCCGGCAGCCGCCCGGTGCCCGGAGGCATCCACAGCATCATAAGCAGCCCAGGGAAAGTTACTGCCCTCATCCGAGCCCGATATCAAAAGTTGAGTGAGCTACGTTTTAGTGGGGTCTTCTAGCAGAGTCTGCACCAGGATCCTGACTTGGTCCCAAAGGATATTTAGATATTGGACAATGTAGGCCAGATAAATCAGGGCCCGAATAGCCAGGGTAGTGGACACAAACATGCATTTGCCCAGGTGGGCCAGCTACCTGGACTCCCGATCTGAGGGAAGGGCACTAAGGCGCTTGGGCTTCTTGGTACAGTCATGTGCCATGTTGATAACCATTGAATCTGCTTTAAGATGACCTCCTAAAAAGGGTTTGCCCACTAGAGCATGGTGAAGACAGTCTGCCTTCTTGGGCAAAGGAGAGGTGGTGGATGGGTGATTCCATGCTGCCCGGGTGATGTCATCATAGGAGTCAATGAAAGGGGGTACCACCAAAGGGAAGGCATCCCGCTACCTTAAATAAATGGCTAAGCGGTGCTTTTCTGGGTCTTGCTTTTCCATCTCCCAGCCCATAATGGACTGGATGTGGCGCATGACATCCATAAAAGTAGGGTCATCAGGAGGGAACTTGGGAACCTCTTTGTTAGGGTCCTCCCCATCTGAAGACTCTACCAGTAATGAGGAAGACTCAGAGGAATTGGATTCATCCTCAGTAGACTCACTATCTGGGGTTGATGTTTGCGCTCATCCCTGCGACAGCCGGAGTCAACACTGGGTTGAGCTCCAGAGGACCCCACCATTCGGGGTTCACTAGGTCTGGCCTGGCCCAGATCCTGGGGCAGCGGATTCCAGGGAGGACAAAGGGGAGATGCCAGGGGTGGCCTTTGAGGGGCGAGGGTCTGCCTCTGGACATACAGGGCATTATAATCCACTGGGGGTGGGAAGTTATACACTGGTGGATAAGAATAAGGGTACAACAGTGGTGGGGCTGGTGTCAGGTACACAGGTACAGCACCATCCAGCGCCAGCTGGGGATCCAGCATTGGCCCAGTGGGCGTTGGCTGCAGTGTAGGTTGTGGCAGAGGCGATAACGGAGCTGGGACTGCAGGCTGAGGCAGCAGCAATACTGGTGGCAACCCAGAGGGTATCTGCCTGGAATGCATAGGGGAAGGACCCACTGGCACCATCCTGACTGTAGAAGCAGGTGCTTGAGGTGAAGGAGACTCCTAAGGCAAAGGCAGAGGTGACACCAGAGAAAAAGATGTAGTGTTAGCCTGCTGCAGACTTTGCCTGGAAGGGCTGATGTTGTCCCCAGTAGTGGGAGCCGACAAAGGAAACACTGGGGGGTGCGACAGCAAAGGAACAGTCACCAGATGAACTAACACTGACTGAGCCACCTGGCTGAGAGCTCATGGAAGATGAGGGCCTGAGTGTCAGGGGCTGGGAAGCAGAAGATGAAGTCCCTTGCCCTGAAGAACCGCTGGCTAAAATAGCTATGAGGGTGGGTCGTGGAGCCACTGGGAGCCTGGAGAAAGAGAGGGCTGGCGGGGCCGACCCCCAATGGGAGGATGACCCCATCATGGTCAACGGTTTATGGGGCAACCATGAGCGGGAAGCTGACCATGCTAGGTCCTGGTGTTTGTACTTCCCACCGGATTTCTCCTTATGAGAAGACGAGGCCCCGGAGGACTGTGCCGGCGAGGCTGAAGAGCTCCTGGTCTGCAGCTCCTTTTCCACCACAGCCAACTTCTACTTCAAATGATGGCTCTCCAGAGTTTTAAGATGATGTCTCAGAGTGGCCTGGTTGAACTTTTGGCAAAACTGGCAGGCATCAGTGTCATGGCTGGGGCCTAGGCAGATGAGACACGCAGGGTGGGCGTCCTTTTCAGGGATCTGTTTGCTGCAGGTACACTTCAAGGAGTGGTCAGAAGACAAGGCTGGTGGAGAAGACATAAACTTGTTGATGAAAATATTGAAAATTTGATGTTTAACACTAAAGAAGGTCCGGCCCAGTGGCGCTGAGGGTTGAGGTGCTAGATGCCACACCTCGCGCCACACTGGTGACTTGGGTTCAGGAACAAGCCCGGGGTCCAGAGGTCGGCAGGGGAGAGAGAGGACTGAGTGTCTGTAAACTGCTCTCCTCTCTTTGGGGAGGGATCCAGGGACTGCCCGGTGCAACAGCGACCAACGGTGGAAGCCGGAGGGGCATGCTGCGTTGGGGCATGTAGTAATGGATTGGAGCTGTGGCAGATGCTCCTAAGGCATCATTGCATGTCTGAGCTCCGGGGGGCTGGGTTTCAGGAGTACAAAAACAGAAAATCCCTACCCTTGGGAGGCGGCCAGACACTCCAGTGGCCTGGACCCTCACAATAATGTCGGCCGCCTATCCTGACTTCACCTTTGGTATTTCGGGCCTCCAAGGAGGCAGGAGGCAGAATACTGAACCCGATTTCGTTGTTGGGTGAACACGGTTCAGGCGGGCAGTCAGGTGCACCAGCAGCCGAGTGTGGATTCCCGAGAGATGCCCCATCAGGTAGGAGCAAAAATAAAGTCTACAAAAAAAACACTAAAGAAGAACAAAAAAATAAAACAGCTCGGCAAGTGCGGGTAATGGTGGTCGACTGTAGTTACAGTATCTGCTAAGGTCCGATGTGCGTGGGTCGATGGCGGGAAAAGAACTGAGGTAGGTGTGGGGGACCACCCGCCTTCATAGGATGGACTGAGATCGGTGGTGGGCGGCCCCAGTGGTAGACTACTAGCTAGAGGTCTTCCCTGTGGCCCTGGCGCCAGACAGCTTAGTCCCACTGGTGTGGCCTGTTGCAAGAGCCTTCCTCAAAGTAAGATCATACCTTTTTTGGTGCAGCTAACAAGTCCTAACGAGGTGCAGATGTAACACACACAGCCCCACCACCTTAGGCCACCTGTACTGGAGGCCAGTACCCTCTCCCACCTGGTACCCAAATTTTCAGTTAGACTCAAAAGGGAGCTCCCTTACGGCAGTGCCTGGATACCCAATGTTGAAAAGTGGCAGGCCTGCTGACATTGCCACTGGTTGGCTGGCGTTACTGTACTTAACTTGAAATGCAGTGATTACTTTCCCCAAACCCCATAGGTCATGCAGTTAGTTAAATTACTTTATTTACCCTCTTTAAATGGAAGTATTTGTAATCCAGTCCAATGGGCAACTTGTAAATCCAAAAGGAACTCACATGGAATGTGGAGGGTAGAAACACTTCCCACAGTTACCAGGGATAGCTCGGGAAAACTACTAGCATGTCTGATTCTCTAAGCCCAGGCTCAAGACCATGCCATTTAGTTTCTTGGCAAGCATTGCTGACTTTCCCAACAGTGGTCACACAGGTGCTGAGAGATGTTCAAGTCTGTACTCCTCTACTGAGGCTTATGCACTGACCTTCAGTAAATTAAAGGGTTGTATCATATTATTGTTCTTTAGCAACTGGTACTATGGTAATTGTGTAGTATTTTAACATACTTTGGTAATAGGTACTGGGTTCAGCTTAGCCTTAGGGGGTTCTTGGACAAGAGGACGGGAAGCACAGGGACACAGAATGTGGGGAGTGGTGCAGTGCAGTGGTTGTGGGGCAGCAGTCTTCAGTGAGACCTTCTGTAGACTGCAGTGCTGCCCCATCTGGTTGTATCTCTCTGGGTTGGGGGAGAAGGTCTCTAGACTCAGGACAGCACTAGTTGCAAGTCAGGAGGAGGTCACTAGACTCTGGTCTACACTGGCTAGGAGTAGTGTGACCTTTTCTCCCTCCCAGGGCCCCCACATCCAACACAGTTACCTCCAAGGATGCAAGACAGAAGAAGCAGCTGGACTATGATGGACTCGAGGAGGGAGGGAGGGAGGGGTGGTGAGATCTGGAAGGTTGTGGGGGGGTTGCACACACATTCCTCAACCACAACCAGTTCCACTACAGACTTCCTACGCTGCTCTGGTGTAGCGGTACTACCAAGAGGCACCTGTGATAGTGACCAGGAAGGATGTGGGGGGCCCTCCCAGGTGGAGGCCCCAAGGTGGATGGAAGAGGTCCCCAGAAAAAGAGGAAGCAACTTCTGTTAGAGGACACAGTCATAAGGGGTATAGAGCAGGGAGTAGGACAGGGGGTGGAGAGGGAGGGCAGTGGTCATACAGGTGCTGAGAGATGTTCAAGTCTGTACTCCTCTATCAAGGCCTATGCACTGATCTTCAGCTGTCGTCTCTTGAACAGGTCGGCATGCATATACTGCTCGAACTACTGTTCCTCTACAGAGAAGGCCCAGGAATGACACACTAAATTCACAAGCACAACACCATGTCTGCTCACTTTGGGATCCCACACAGATCTGCCTGACCCTAAGCTGTCTCCCTTTTGTACAAGGCTCTGACCTGAGGTCCCAACTGGTCCCGTCATGTGCCACTACTCGACACTTGACAGGAGTACAGCTGGTGCCATACAACTTCCCACCTGGTTTAGAGTCTTAGCAATGGTTCTCTTGGACTCATATATAGATTGGCCATCCCAAAGGTCAAAAGTTCACAAGATGGCAGCCACATGCAATTCAAACAGTTTGTTTCTGTAACCAGTACTTTTAACAAACATCTTTCACTGCTGATCCACTGCTTTACACGAGGAGTCCGGGTGGGTCAGACTTTACTTGAACAAACTTCCGATTTTGAAAGAGGGAGCTATATCCATAACTGTGTTAAGTTGATAGTGTAGTTGCAGCATTCTAGAAGGTAAACCCACACCAGGCATAACTCACTTCTGGTCTCCAACAAGTAAAGGTTCAGGGCCTTAGTCCTGTCTTCATGTGATCTGTCTTGCTGCCCCTGAATCATTTTGGTTATCCTATGCTTAACTGTCTCTAGCCTTTCTTTTTTCTTAGGTGGGTGCTTCAGAACTGGTACAGTATTCTAGATGTGGCCTCATCAGTGATCTGTAGAGTCATTATCTCTTCCTTCCTCCCGCTGTCAAATCCCTTCCTGATGCACCCCCAAAATCTTGTTTGTCCTGCTGTAGGCCTTAATACATTGGCTAGATTGTTTTAGGGTATGATGACTCCCAGGTCCCTTTCCTCAGTGGCTGTGTTCAACTTAACACCTCCCATCTAATATTCCTTCCTGGGGTTCTTGTTCCATATGTGCCATGGGTTTGGCAGCTAGGTTTCAATGCAAAAAAAGTGCAAAATCATGCACTTGGGGCACAGAAACCCAAGGGCAACGCACTAGCTGGGAGGAGAGGTATTAGCAGTCACAAAACAAAAAAGAGACATGGGGATAATAGGTTGTTGAATAAACATGCCTCTAAACCCTCTACACATCAGTATCATGTCCCCTCTGAATCTTCATCTTTGTAGGCCAAACAATCACTGGTCTTTAAACCCATCCTCAAAAGACATGCCCTCAGTGCCCTCAATAGTATTGGTGAATCTCCTCTGCACCTTCTCCTAAATAGGGTCACAAGAATTGAACACTATAATCCAGGCGCTGTCTCACCAAGGCCCTGGACAAGAGCAACATAACATGCTGCTACTATTAATGTTCCTCCTTTAAATGCAGGCAATGATTTGATTGCATTTCTTGGATATAGTCTCACACTGTTCTACCCTCTTCACATTATTCAATACTTTTACCTCCAGGTCTCGTTCACTGTTTGAACTTTTCAAAGCCTGATCTAACACACTGTATTCTTTTTTTTTTGTTTTTATGCCCACGTATTTATCAATGTAACCCCCCCCTGTTACCAGGAGTTACTAGAATCTCAGTAAGACCTAGTGGTAGGCAGGGAAGGCAGCTTGTGAAACTCCAGTTAAATAGATTTCACACTGTCTCACTCTGTTCTCAGTCTCAGCTGAGACAGAGATGATATCACCATAGAACTCTTGCAGCTGCATGAGCCACACTGGAATACTGCAGTTGGAAGTTAGGACAGAATGTTGGGGATTTTGAACAGAGTCTGTGTGCAGTCTTGGTGACAGACAGCAGCACAGCGGTCTGTGTGCAGGCTCTCAGAGCTTTAAGCTCTGTTTTAAGAGCTACTGTTAAGAAGGTGTGTGTTTCCACCGTAAGAGGGACACAGAAACTTATTGCTGAAGTGGTGGAGACCGCTGTCATTGGTCCAAGTGCCCCCTCCCTGAGGGGATGGGGTGGAAAGATTTGCCTATTTTCCAGGGGCAACCCTCCTGGTTCCAGCTAATGAAGACGCTGCCTATTTTAAGTTGTGCTGTGGCACCAGAAGCTGAGAGAGAAATTCCAGTGGAGGAATCGCCTGTGGGGCACCTGCAACCAAAGGGTGAGTTCGCTCTGACAGAGGGCCAATGTTTTTCACCTGAACTGTTGGAACGTGGGGATTGGACTACTTAATCTGTAGGAGGTTTAGTGTAATAGACATTGCCGGTTAACTCAAGTAGGTTCAAGTCCAGCACCAAAGAGTGAAGTAAAGTGGGGATTGGACTGCTTAATCAGTGGGGGGCCTAGAGCAATGGGCTATGCCAGTTTAAAGTATGTTTAAGTCCAGCACAAAGGGAGAGCAAGACAGGTAGTGGAAATGTGACCTACATTTAGCCTTAATCTACATTGCCAAGCTTTACAGTAGGAGGTATTTACTGTCCAGAGAAACGGCCGGGTATGAATTGTGGAAGCAAGAGGTGGGAGACCCCCCCCATCAGTAGTAACCAAATTCACCTCTATGGATTTGCTCTGTGGCACCTTTACTTTCTCTCAGGTACTTGACCAGTGCCTGAGGAAAGTACCCAGATATGGGATTAAAAGGAAAATTCCCTGATAGAGCTGAGGTGCTCTTAGGTGGTTTAGGGAGCCACCAGAAAATGTTTCTATGACATATGGAAGGTGTCCGAGTGGCCGGCAAGGGAGCCGAGCCTGGGAATCCCAGATCAGTGTACAAGTTCGGGCTGTGTACCCAAAGCAGCGTGCAAGTCCGGGCTGTGTGCCCGGTGGGTTCAGAGCCTGAGGGCTGAAGTGTTGAAGAAGTGTTCTTGATTCTTTTAATCTGCATTACCAGGAATGTAGCCCCGTGGGGGTCCATCTATGCTTTGTTGTTCTGCTTGGATGTGAATAAAGCTACATTTTAGAATCCCATTTCCGGTGTTGGACATTACAGTTATTGCTTCCTGTGTTCGGAGTTACTTGGGTGCCCCTGTGCAGAGTAGCCAAACCTAGCCTTTGTGCCGAGTGACCTATTCCTCCCCGAACCCAGTCCCCACCTGGTACTGCTGTCAGATTCAAACAGCATACCACCTGTCATTTGCAAAATGATGGGGGTTGGGGTTACATCAATGTTAAACTTCATTTGGGATTTTGATGCCCAAATGCCTAATTCATCATGGTCATTCTACAATCTGTCATATTTAAAATGAGTCAGATGATGTTCCCTAATTTTCTGTCATCAGATTATACTCCCTAGTTTTGGATAAGGTGCCTATCTGGCACCATGGCCAGGAGAGATAGGAAGTGGATCCAAGGGATCACCAAAGTAACAGGATGGAAGCGGCTGCTGGAAGTCATTGTCCACCTGGGGACCAATGACCTGACTAGTGATGGGTCTGAAATAGTGCAGGGAGCTAGGATGTAGTCTAAAACAGGTAGTACGCTCAGTGGCTTTCTCTGAGGTGCTTCCTGTCTACAAAATGGGGAGGATAGAGATCTCAACACCAGGGGTTTCAAATCATGGTTGAAGGAATGGTGCAGAGAGGAAGGGGTCGGTTACATTGGGGACTGGGGATCCACCTAGATGCATAAGGGCCATTATACAGGGGCGATGACCTGCATCCATCCGGAAGGGGAACCACAGTCCTTGGTGCATGGTTTAAATGTTACTTTGAACAGTTAAACTAGTGAAGGGGTGGTGAAAGAAATCAGGAAGACAGAACCTACCCCCCTCTGCAGGCTGTGGTAGCAGGGGGAACCTGAGGGGAGAGGAACCCCAGAGGGTGCAAAGTAAGGAAGGAAGCAGGGTGACAGAGACAAAGGGGGGATGGGAACAGGAGGATTAAAGAGAGGGGAAAAGGAAGAGAGCAAAAAGGAAAAAAGGAGGATAACAGACAGAGTGCTAACAAAATCTGGAAGGCCATGTATGTGAATGCTAGAAGTCTAGGAAATAAGATTTCAGACCTAGAGGTCATCATGGCAGAGGCCGACCTGGATATTGTGGCCATTATGTTACTGAGTCATGGTGCACTGAAAACCATGACTGGGACATGGCCATACCAGGCTATACTCCGTTTAGGAAAGACAGGATGGGAAGGAAGGAGGGGGTTGTGGTGCTTTATATGAGGGAAAACTTAAATGTGAGAGAGATAAAGGGAATACGGGAGGGGGCAGAGGTACTGTGGGTCACCCTGGAGATAGGGAACGGAGCCACTATTTGCACTGGGGTGATTTACAGATCCCCAGCATTGGAGGAGGACTTAGATAAGGTACTGGTGGAAGCCATTAGCAAAATGGCAGAAAAGGGAGAGGTGCTGCTAGTGGAGGAATTCAATCTGCTGGATGTAAATTGGAGCCTTCCAGTTGCAGCTTCAGCTAGAAGCAGGGATATCCTGGACTCTCTACAGGGGGCATTCCTCAGGCAACTAGTCAGTGAGCCCACTTCATGATGGGGGAATACTGTGCCTGTTACTCACTAACACGGACAGTGTTATAGACATCAAGCTGTGAGGCCACCTGGGAACCAGAAATCACCATACAGTGAGATTCAATATAAGGACAGCTGTGGAAGCAAACCACACAACGGTAAGGGTCCTGGACTTCAGGAGGGCAGATTTTATAAAGATGGGTAAATGCCTCAGGCATGACATGGCATGGGCAGATGACCTGGGTGGGGTGGAAAAACAGTGGGCAAAGATATAAAGGGCCATAGTGAGAACAACAAACCTCTGTGTGAACCAAGTGATCAAAAGGAAAAAGATACCGTTATGGTTCTCAAAAGAGGAGGCGTAAAAGGTAAAAGCTAACAGGGTAGCATTCAGAAGGTAAAAGGAGACGCAGAGGTAGGAGGATAGCAAAATGTACCACAGAAAACAGAAACAGGGAGCACAAAGGCAAAAATAGAAGAAAGAACAGCACAGGCAGTGATGAAAGGGGACAAGACATTTTTTAGATATGTGAATGAAAAGAGAAAGACCAGGGTGGGATTATAAGGTTAAAAAGGGAAGGTGGGGACTGTGCAGAGGGGGACCAGAAAAAGGCATACATCCTGAGCAAATACTTTTGTTCAGTGTTGACAGAGGAAGGAGAAGGGGAGAGTCCATAAAAAAGTAACAGAACATAGAAACATAGACTTTGACGGCAGATAAGGACCGCTTGGCCCACCTAGTCTGCCCATTTTTCTACCTACTGTATAAGCTGCAGATCCTAGTTAACCAACAGCCTATTTCTTCCTACCCCCCCACAAGAATTGCCTTATGTATGTCCCATGCATTCTTGAATTCTCCCACAGTTTTAGACCCCACAACCTCCCCAGGAAGGCGGTTCCATGTGTCCACCACCCTCTCTGTGAAAAAATACTTCCTCACATTGCCCCTGAGCCATCTCCCCTCTATCTTCAAATTGTGTCCCCTTGTTCTTGCACATCTCTTTTTCTGAAAGATACTACCCTTTTGGACTTTGCTGATTCCACTGACATACTTAAAAGTTAAAAGGAGCATTGCAGGAAGGGAGGTGGATACTAGTCTATTCTCAGAGGAGAGGGTTCTGAAAGGACTCGCTAATCAGAAAGTAAACAAAGCAACAGAGCCAGATTGGGTGCATCCACAGGTATTGAGGGAGCTCAGGAAGGTACTGACTGCACCTCTGTAAGTCCTATTTAATAGCTTATTAGAAACAGGAGTGATCCGGAGGACTTGGGGGAATGTAGTCTCACCACACAAAAGTGGTGGCAGGGAATGGGATAGAAATTATAGGCCAGTCAGCCCGGCATCGATGATGAGAAAGTTAATGGAATCACTGCTGAAGGAAAGGATTGTAGAGTATCTTGAATCCAATGGGTTATAGATCACAAGGCAGCATGGATTTATGGGTGTAATCTGCTGCAAGAGCCCTCTTGAAGTGAGAGAGTACAGTTACGTAAGAACTTACCATAACAGTAGATCTTAGAGAGGAGCTCTTGTAGCAGGTGCTGCTTTCCCTCCCTCCATCCCCCTGGTGACTGCTACTCCATCCTTTCAGTTTTCCTCGATTTCAGAGGAACGCCTCAGTTCTCCATTTACTGTGCTTGCCAGGGTCTCTGGCAGGAGAACTGAGGTGGTGCTGGGGGATTGCCCATTTTGTACCATGGGTGGACATCGGGGGTGGGCGGCGTCGGGGGCGGTCCCCCGCTGTGGACTGCTGGCTGGTGGTTTTCTGTGGGGTCCTGGCACCTGCTGGCTTCAGTCCTTGTGGTGTGGCCTGCTGTAGGAGCTCCTTTCAAAGATCTACTGTTACGGTAAGTTGTTACGTAACTGTACTTTTTAGTGTAGCCGCTCCCCCGGCTCCTTTAATTCACGCTGCCAGGCAAATGTCCCTCAGAGATGATAAATCCATGGTTGCTGGTATTCTTCTATTGATTTGATCTGTGTGAGAGTGCCATGCTATGCCTCCGTGTTGTCCCTTTAAGTGCCACGACCAGTGTGTATATACTGTAAATAGCCTGGGTCCAAGTGTTTCGGAACTCGCAACCAGCTAAGCATTTCCCTAATCTGCCCTACTCTGCTGTCGCTAATAGAGCAGAGGGAGCCCTACATTGTACTGTAAATATTTGCTTTTAATTCTCTACTATTTTGAGATAGAGTAAGTTGTTTAACCTGCCTTCCTTGCAGTATGCACTCCCCGATGGGAGCCGCCATGTGTGGTTTGGGACTTCCAGGTTTGGGCCAGTCAGGGCTCAGGGGACCTCGAGGGGTCCTTAGCTCAGGTGCCTTGTGGGAGAAACTACGAACTCTAGTGTTTGGCACCTAAAAGAACCAATGGGAACATAAGACTGTGATTGACAGCTCCCTTGGCCAACCGGATTGCAGGGAAAATGGACAAGTCCCAGAACTTTTTCAAACAGTGGGTCAGTGCAGCTTGAGCTCTCAAACTGAAGGGAGATCCTGTGTGAGCTAAGAAAAAAGGTAGGGAAAAGGGCCTGTCTTGCCTTCCCTGATGACTGGAAAGATACCCAGACTGGACGCCTGGAACAGCCTGCCCCAAGAGGTTGTGGGGGTCAACACTGTGGGGGGATTAAAGAATGCATGGGATAGACACAAGGGAGCCCTGACTACAAAAGGCAACTAGAGTGTCAAAATAGGTCTAAAATAAATGGGCAGACTAGATGGATCTAGCGGTCTCCTTCTGCCATCAGCTTCTATGTTTCTATAACACCAAGATCTGCAACAGAGTGGATGCTCCAGATGGGGTGGGGGAAAATGAGGAGGGACCTATGGGAAACTGGAAAAATGGTCAGAGGTGTGGTAATTGAAATTCAATTCAAAGAAGTGTAAAATAATGCACCTAGGATGCAGAAACCCTGGAGAGAGCTACAGGATGGAGGGGAGGTGTTGACAGTCACCATGGAAGAAAGGGATCTGGGGGTGACCATTTCTGATGATTTAAAGGTGACTAGGCCGAGTACAAAGGCTGCTGAGAAGGCCAGTGGCATGTTGGGGTGCATAGGCAGAGGTATCACTAGCAGAAGAAGGGATGTGATGATTCCATTGTATAAAACACTGGTGAGGCCACATCAGGAGTACTGTGTACACTTCTGGAGGCTGCATCTTCGTAAGGACATACAAATGGTAGAGGTGGTCCAGAGAAGGGCAACAAAGATGGTACATGGCTTGCACCAGAAAGCATATGAGGAGAGATTAAAAGACCTCAACATGTACTCACTAGAGGAAAGGAGGGAGTGGGGAGACATGATAGAAACCTTCAAATACCTTAAAGGCATAAACATGGTACAAGGGGCAACCTATTTCAATTTAGGAGAAGTACAAGAACAAGAACAAGGGGGCATGATATGAGATTGGAAGGGGCAGAATAAGGGGAATTGTGAGGAAGTTTTTCTTCACAGAATAGGTGGTGGATGCATGGAATAGTCTCCCACAGGAAGTGGTGGGAGCTGTCTTAACCAGAGAGTCTATATAGCATGCAAACGTGAGCGTATCATCTATTATGACCCCCAGATACTTGAACAAGTGAACTTGTTCCAGCGGCTCACTGCATGAGTTGGAGATGAAGAGGGTGGTGGTGCTTATTTTTGTTGTGGGGGCTGGACATAAGCAAGGCCTTGGTCTTCTTGTAGTTTAGTAGCAACTTATGACTACTGAACCAGTCCTCATTGTCATAGGGATCTTCATTTACACATTTTTGCACTGTATTTACTTAGGCTGTCCCAGATTAGATGCAATATTATGTTTTCAGTGGGGTCATGATTTTACCATTTTGATAATGTATTTCTTCAGGGTAGCCTAGTCCAGGGCCCCCATATTCAAAGGAGATGCGTGGCACATCCTGGTGGAAAAGGGAGATGTGCCACGTAACTACAACAATGTGCTGCAGCGTGATATTCAGATGTGCGGCACAAATGTGAGGTACCGACAAACGTGGCACCAGACCTACCCGTATCTGTTGCATTTGGTCCTGCATAGTCACAGTTACCTCTTTAAGTGGGTAGAAGTGCACGTCACCATGAATGCAAGTGACTCCTGTCTTGTGGTTCAGAGTATTTTCTGCTTGTACAAGATCAGTCAGGACTAAAGTTTGCCTACTCCCAGAGTCAACCAGTCCAAGCACTTCCTTCCCTTCTACGGTAATTGGCGTCATGTATTGCCCCCAGTTGGCCAATGCTAGATGTGTAGGGTCACTCTTTCTCTTTGGGCAGAATCTAGCTATGTGACCCTTCATTTGACACTCATGACAGACAATGTCAGGATTGTAACGTCTTATAGGCTTATCCAATCTAACAGTACTAGTGTCACTAGAAACCTTATTAGAAGAAGTAGAATGCATTAGGCCTTACCGTGGGTGAGGAGGCACTGGTCCAGGTATGTCCTTTCTGACCATGATGGGCGGGCAGTCAAGAAGTCCTCAGCTAGGTTGATTGCTTTCTCTGCTGTTTCTGGACGGTGCTCTCTCACCCACATCTGCATGTCATGTGGCAGGATCTTGATGAATTGTTCCAAGACAACCGATTCAATAACCTGGTCCATGGTTTTCACAGAAGGCTGCAACCACTTCTTGCATAGATCTTGCAATCTCACATATGCCTCCTGCGGGGAATCCGCTGACTGGTACCGGAAAGTCTGAAACCTCTGTCTATAAGTCTCTATGCTTATATCGTAGCGCTTTAAGATTGCTTGACGCACATGACCATAGTCAGTGGCATGTCTAGTCTCAACATGGCTGTAAGTTAATTGGGCCTTTCCAGTGAGATATGGGGCTAGTCGGACTACCCACTGGTCCTGAGGCCACCCACAGGCAGTAGCCACCCTCTCAAATGTTGTTATGTAGGCCTCAATGTCATCATTCTCTGCTAATTTAGAAAGTTTAATGTCTTTTGGGCCATCATTAGGTGGATTCTGATGAATGGCACCTAGGGCCTGAATGGCCCGCAATGTATCCACCCACCTTGCTTCACTTTGCAGACGGTCCCTTTCTCTTTGTTTCTTCATGTCAATTTACTTTACAAAAAAACATCTTAACAAGTCCTCCATCTTACTGGGGGGAGTCTCTTCTTCTTCAGAACCACTAGAGACATCTTCCCCTCCTGTAGCTCCTTCCTCTTGTTTCTCAGTCTTGGCCTCTCATCGTCTTACATCCCCTAGGCCAGGGTTCAGTGGAATCTGTAGCTGCTCTGCCATTGTCCTTGTCAGAACACCACTGGCCATGGAATCTTCCACCTTGTCCCACTGCATCTGGCACCTCCTGGATATTTTTGGACAATATCCACTGCAATCCCACTTCTCACACCAAGTGTAAACGTGGGTAGTAAGGAAGTTCAACACAGTGTCAGGATGCCAAATAAAATAAGTATTTATTCATACAATGGAAATAAACAAAAGCGGACTGATTTCATCAAAAGAAAATAATCATAAACAAGAAGACATCAAATAAAGGCATAACGGTTCAGTATAGCTTAAAACGGAAACAAAATCCCACCTAGAAAAGAGTTAGGGGTCTGATAGGGTCAGCACCCTATCACCAACTAAAAAAAATGCTCCAAGACCTGGTCCTTTTATACAGGAGTAGGATCAGGTGATCAATTAGGCTCCGCACCTTTTTATAACTAAAGACTAAAATCTTCCAGAACATTTACTTTTTAGTTTAGAGTTAAAGAAAACCTACAATAGGTAGTTAGAAACACAATGACATAAGCTAGTAGTAATAATAATAAGGCAAATCCTTTCTATGTGTGCACTTCCAAACAGTCAGGCTCCTCCCATCACTTCTGACTATAAACAAACTGAGAAAATGGCTGCCTGGCCCTATAGCAGAGTCAGAGGGATGGAGGAGAGCCCTGGCTGCAAGAAAGGCTAAAATAGGTAAGGCAATATTTTCTAGCACAGCAGTACAATGTTTTTTACCTCAAAACATAGTATACAAAGCATAAGTCTGTTAACATACAAGAGTCTCGTTTCAGAAAGAAATGTGTTGTTTTAAAAGAAACAAAACAAAATGGGCTGCAAAGCCTGAGGAGACAAACATGCTCATTTTAGTCTATCCACAGAGAAAATAAGCGCCAAGCAGCCTCATTTTAGCACTGAACTTTAAACTGCAGGTAACATTAACTGAAGAACCAAACTACAGGTTACTTTGTGCACATTCTATTTTGTTTAGAAAATCATCTCTGCAGTTTATTTTGCTAGGAGGGTGACAGCAGCAGCCAGAAAGACACTCAGCTTGCCTTTCATTTCACCCTGTAGTTTCAACCCCTAAGCTACACAAGAAGGCAAATAAGGGCTACTTTCACTGGGTTTGTCCTAGCGAAATGATTTAAACGTGTAATCAGGGGCACAGTGCACACATGGAACAGCAAGAAGAAATGAAAGGAGGAAAGAAAATAGGGATACACAGAACAACTACAGGTTGCCTTCCTGATAGTTGGGGAACATAGGGAGAAGAATTAGAATAGTACAAGACTAAGAATTACTGTTGCAACAAATTTGATTTAAAGAGAAAGCGTGCTCATTCCAGGATACACACAGCCCCTATTACAGCGGGATGTGCCAGCTACAAGAGACTGGGCCAGGGCGCATACAAATAGTATGCCGTGCAAGTCAAGGGTGCGTTCCTATGCAAGTCATACTGGGGCATACTCAGTGGGACTGTGACCGGTGCAGTCCACAGTAGCACAGCCCACAATTAGTCCATGAATAGCTGGCCTAACCCGGCCAGCCACCAGCAGCCCTGGTGGACTAGAGGTACCCCCTCCCATCCCTGATCTATCCAACTCAATCCCCGAAAAGTTCCATAGTGTAGGGCCCCCCCCAGACCCAGTCACACCAGAGGAAACCATGGTGCATATCCATAGCATAGAGAACCCCCACACACCACCTCGGTACATAGACACCCCCACTCCTCCCATACCCGACCTGTTGTGGAGACTGGCGCTGCCCTTAATACCCTGCCACGACTAGCCGCCGACTGCACTGGACCCGGGTCAGGGATCTGGACTCTGGCATGACCGAAGTGGCTGTACCATTCATGGAGCACTACGCAAGCTGCGGGCCCATCAGTGTATGCAGCCGCGTGTATGTCCCTGGCAAACCATAAGAGGGAACTGACATACCTCCAATGCATGCCTTGTCAATGCTGTATCTACCTGCTGTCATACACTGCTGCAGGCCCACATTCTCCCCCATTCCCCTGTGTAATATGCCACCCTCCAGACTGCTGAGGTATGCTGGGTGCCATGGGGTGTGATATCCTGCAATGCCATTTGCAGTGTACGCTCCAGGCTATGGATAGTGCGTCCACGGTTCGCTGATTGTACAAACAAATGGG
Organism: Neoceratodus forsteri; assembly: GCA_016271365.2. Lineage (NCBI taxonomy): Eukaryota > Metazoa > Chordata > Ceratodontiformes > Ceratodontidae > Neoceratodus > Neoceratodus forsteri. The sequence continues at coordinate 1,871,560,884 of CM057456.1, read as the reverse complement.
AGGTCAGTTATAACATGCTGTTCTGGGACCTGTGTGAGTGGGTACAGCATCGGCTATCACCCACACTGAGCAGTGCAATGGCACTAGGACGACGGATCTGCATGTGAGCGCCTGAGGTGTATAGCCACTGGGCGTCATCGACCACACAGACCTCGTGCCTATGTATGACACATTCCAGCATCCTACTGCCAGTGCTCCGCCACATGAAAATAAGATGCCATTTCTTCTTTGCACAATCCAGGCTAAATATATAGCATCAGCAGGCATATTCTAGGAAAATACATTGTAAAAATGTGTAAAAGGAAGACCACACTGAAACTGCCTCTCGGCAGATTTGCATTGTGCAAATTCATTAGAAATAATGGGTAAAAGCATCCCAAAAGCTCTCCACAGCCACATCGGCTCTGACCAGAACGTGTTATAATTAGGGATGCTTTTATTTTTATAACTAGGGATGACAACTGCATCCTTCCAGTCATCAAGAATGCTTCCAACTGTGATAGCTTTATTATATAGTTCGGTAATCAGTCATGGCAGTTCTTCATTAAGTTCACAAATAATCCTAGGGTGGATATCATGTAACCCAGGTGAATTGTTTGCATTCAGATTTTTTTATTTTATCAATTACAGAGCTTTCAGTGGAGGAAAGCCCTTCACCTGTGCAAGGGGGCACAGCTTCCCCACTGCCATTTCCTGTTTATTAAACGCTGAACAAAAGAACTTATTAAAACATTGTGCTGACTCTGTCTCCCCAGACACATCTTCCCTCTCGCTCAATGGTCCAGCATTTCTGGATGTACTCTTAATGTTGATAAATGAATAACATTTTTAGTTATTTATAAAGCTTTTAGCAATTCTTTCCTCCATCTTAACCTTCTCTTGCCTGATTCCCTTTACACTTTGTATATTTTTGTACAACTCCATATGCCTGTGTTTATTATCTAATCTCAGCTTTTTGAACTGTTTCATTTTCTTTTAAATTAACCTCTCCATCTTTCTGTTCAGCCAAATAAGGTAGTCTTCCTTTCAAATTTTATTTCTTTGAATGGGTATATAGATCCCCAATGTTCCATATCTCGTGTATATATTATTATAAGCAAAACTCACATTTCCAATCCAAGTTAGCTGCTGCTATTCTCAGGAGACTATAATTTGTTTTTGCAAAATCTTTAATCTTTTTCTGCCTTACACATTTCCTATTTATTACAAAATGCCCCACAGAATGGTCACTTGTACCCAGGATTCTCTTAACAGTATAGTCCCCAATATTTACATTTGATTGTGAAATAAGAATATTGAGGATAGATCCCCTCTAGTGGGTTCTTTAGCAGTTTTGAAGCCCATTATAATGTATTGTCTCTAAAAACTATTTCTCAGTGCAAGATCTTGCTAGAATATTATCCCGGGTATGTTAAGGTCCCCTATAAACATTAGAAACATAGAAACACAGAAATCGATGGCAGATAAGGACCGCTTGGCCCACTAGTCTGTCCATTTTCCCTACCTACTGCAATACTGCAGATCCTACTGCTCTCTGGCTTTTACCCTCTCTTTCCTATTGCTAGGATTCCCTTGTGCCTACCTTACCTCTAGGTAGTCAACTACATTCTCCTTGTCACAAAGCTAATTAATATTTTGTCTGAGTTCAATATTAGCCTCAGAGCTCATGTTGGTGGCCTGTACAATACAACTACAGATCAGAATCTATTGCCTTCCTCGGTTATTTGAAGACCAGTTAGTTCTAATACAGTTGACTCATTAAGAGTGTTTAGTTCTTTTATTCTTAGATTATTCTTAATGTAAATAGCTACTCTTCACCACGTTTTTCCACTCTGTTCCTCTTCATGTGTGTATATCCTCTGAAGTTTTTATTCCATGAATCATTTACTGACCACCAGGTCTCAACGAATCCCACCAAATTAATATCCTCAGCTACTAACAGGGTCTTTAGGTAGTCCGTCTTGTTATTTAAGCATCTGGCCTTCACCAGAATATATTTAGGTTCACCTGTCCTACATTTATGCTTTCGTTCAGGGCTACCCTTGACTTTAACATGACCTCTATCCATGAAAGAGTTAGTAACCGACTCAGAATTACTAGAATTAGATGGTATTATAACATTAGTTGGCACTACATGACAAATAGAGATAGTTTCAGGTTTTGCTGGTCCCCAACACCTGATTAGTTTGAACATTTTTCAGTTGCCCTGCTTAGCTGCCCTCCTAGTAAGTTTGCCCCATTTTTATGTGGAGTTTCTCAAAAAGTAATGGTTTTCAGCTTTTGCCCAATGTCAAACCAAGCATTAATTTTTTGTTTCATACTGAAAAAGGTCTGTGGGAAAAGCCCATTTTCACAGAATGTGAATTGTGTTTGTTCTATCTGGTTCTGCTTTTGGCACTGGCAAGATCTCAGAGATAAATTGATGAATGCTCCCTAGATTTGACAGCATTTCCAAACTCCTGAGAATATTTTTGTATGTTCTCATCTACCCTCATTCTCACGTCGTTTACCTTGACATATAAGGCAACCACAGTGCTAGTACCAGCTCCTTTCAACAGACTATCTAAATTTACTCTTGTATCGCTTCCCTTGCACCTGGTAAACACACTGTTGTAGTCTCCTTTTTATCTTTACAAATTTCTCTAGAGGTGCGTTTTTTTTTATCTTTACAAATGTCTCTGTCAGTGACCCAATTATTGAGTCCCTCAAGACTACAATATTTTTCTCATTAATTATTTCATTTCCTGACTGTTGTGTGTTGTTTGGTATCTGTTGGGTAGTATTCATGGTGATTTGTGCGATCTCAGATACTCGTATAGAATGTCGGTAGGATTTTGAAGGGATTCAAATCTATTGGCAAGTGGAATGAATGGGTGGTCCACCTGCCTTCCTTTATAAATCTCATAATACTAGAGACTAATGTCCAATCCTCTTACCCAACTGAGTCATTACATGCTCTTTTTCTTTTGCCCAGGCTAATCTGCATATAGGCCTCCTTATTGGTCTCTTCATGTAAGTTATTTGAGGTTACCCCACCTCCATTTCTCTCTGTAAAACATTCCCTTATCAGTTATTTCTGTGCTGTTTGTACAGTATATAAATCATCTTCTAGTCGCCTTTCAATTGTATCAGTAAACTCCTCTAACTGTTGTATTACAGTAGATGCATCTTTGCTAATCTCTATTTGAGTTAAAGATTTTCACATTCTAAATGTTTCACAAGCTGACGCATAGCGCATAGAAAAGGGAAACCGTCATCCTCAGTCTTCCATATAAACATTTTACAGTCCCCGCAGTAAACGGCTGTGTTTTCATCTGGATCCACTGCCTTTGGGATGTCCCTAATGCTAAATCAATGGATATCTACTTGTGAATCTGGTTGCAAAGAAGGGCAGAGTACTGTGGCCTCCTATGGCCTCCACTAGTTGACATGGCTTGCATTTACCTCTGGCATAAGTGTATCCACTCATGCTCGCAGCCACTCACAACAGAGCTGGCTTTAATGGCAGAGGAACTGGAAGTGCTCCTCTCCTTTATACTGAGTGTGACTTGAAAGGATACCAAAAATTACTTACAACAATAAATAAGGGACAGTATACCCTCTTGCGTCTGTCCAGAAACTAAAATGCTGCAAGAAAAAAACAAATGAGAGTGTTTTATCAGTAGCTCCTTGTTGATGCTTGTTTTCTGTAGCCTTCTAGTCCTCTAAGCTACCGGAGAACTACAAGTCCCTGCACTCACCAGACCCAGTCAAACACCAGAAGAAGAAATACGGGAGATTGCCAGAGAGAGTTTTATTTCTTTGTGATTTTTTTCTTTGGTTTTTCAACAGAGTAAACAGGGTAGAATAGAGAGAGATTGCTAATACATAGCACCATAGCTGTATAATAATGATGCATGGCCACTGCCATGTCTGCCTCTACTCCTGCTAGCAGCCACTTGTAACAGAGCTGGGTTTAATTGTAGGGGCACCGGATGTGCCCCTCCCCTTTCCCTCACTCTGACTGTGACTTGTAAGGACACCAAAAAGTACTCAAAACAATAAATTAGGGACAGTCTGCCCTCTTGGGACTGTCCAAAAACTAAAATGTCATAAAAGCTAAGAATGCGCTAGTAAAAAACATTTTGTCAGTAGCGCCTTGCTGATACTCATTTTTTTGTAATCCTTTGAGCTACCTCTGAACAAGTCACAGCAGCCACCCCACCCAGACCACAATTAGGGAGAAGAAATAAGAGAGATAGCTAGCGAGATCACATGAAATTATACAGGCAATGGACTAGATGGCTTACTGGACTGCCAGAGATTTACTGAGCCTTTCACCTATAGATCAGTTTTAATTGACTCAGGTCAGTAGGAGCTGAAAGCCATTATCAGTTGACAGATGTTTGGTAGCCCATGTAGCTGCGGTGGTCTCAGTCAAGCTACTACTGTAGGGCACAGGTGTCAACATCACTATTACCACATATTAACATAGTAATTGGAGGTCAGAAGAGACTCTGAGTCCATTATGTCCACCTCCTTCATAAACTGGGATGAACAGTTATACTTTGAAAACCTATAAACAGCATAACAAATAAAGGACTGTGTATCTCGGGGCTATAATACCATCAAGAGGGTTTGGTGACTTGTGAACATCAACAGCGAAGCTCAAAGCCAGCCCGGTGGCACTGAGGGTTGAGGCACTGGACGCCACACCTCGCGCCATGCCGGTGACCTGGGTTTGGGAACGGACTCAGGCTGCCGGGGATCGGCAGGGGAGGGAAGAGATCGAGCATCCGGAGGAGTGCTCTCTCTTCCCGGGGTGGGCTCTAGGGGCTGCATGGAGGAAGCCAAGATTGCATCACCACACATAGCGAGGGTGCGGAGCTGCGGCAGCCATCTGCATTAGTGCCCAGATGCCATTGCATGTCCGAGCTCTGGGGGAAACATAAAAATGGAAAGAAAAAAACCCTCTGGAGGATAGGCGATGGCACCACCATCTGCACCACACTCCCAATGCTGGGCACCTCACTCTCCCCATGGCCGACACGCTGACTGGCACTCTATACTGTAGATAGAGCGCCCTGGGAGGATAGGGTGGCCCTTCCCCATGGGGGTTCAGATCCGGGGATGTAGCTGGTCAGAGTGAGGGGAGTAGCTGAGGCTGTCACAGCAGGAGGTAGAGAGCAGGTTAGGTGGCTGCCAGAGAGAGTTCCTCCAGTAGGGAGTGCAGAAACAGAGTCAACAAAAAAAAAAAAAAAAAGCGAAGCTCAATAGGTTTCAAGATGTCACCAGAACTTTGAGATGGGATTATAGCTAAGTGATTCACAGTCCCCTATTTTTTTGTAACATATGGATCCAAGTAGTTGATAGGTATTCACCAAAATGTGCTGCAAATCTCTCATTCAAGGTGCTGCAAATCTCGTGTGCCAATGATTTAGGGCAACAAATGGTTACTCCGGAAAATGTCAATAACAAACTGGAATATCAACATGCAAAACAGGAACGGGAGCAGGAACTGTATTACTTCACTTGGATTCAGAATCAATAGTATATGACATATTAGCACTTCTTCGGAAGAGGCGGACTGTTGGCAATGCTAATTGAGATGTCCCCATAAAAGGTGCACTGACAGCCAAAAATGTTTGCTTTGCTGGTGGAGTACTCTGGGCTAGCAGTCGTGGAAAGTAGCTGTGAAGGCATCAGCTGCCTTGCTTATGGGATGGGGGGGGTCAGTGTGACTGGTTGAACTGGTGTAGGAACAGGCATTTCTTGTTTTGTTAAAGCTGTGCTGCTGTGGAGGTGAAGGGCTGAGCGGAGTCACCAGAATAAAATTGAAGAAAATGTTCTCGGTTTCTTTTCAGACAAGGCATTGTAATTATTGGTCGATTTTCTTTGTGCCCCGAGACCTAAGCCACATCTGTGGAGGGTGCATCTGAGTCAATGAGCCACTAAGTTGATGTTTTGCTAGTCGAGTAATCAGTTATTCTCTTCTCAGGCAGAAGACCAGCAGATTGCTGCAAAATTTTAATTATGTCCAAAATTTTATTTTCTCAGATGGTTCTTCTGTGATACTACAGACTGGTAGGTTTCAACTTTAAATTCAGGGACAGAAAGAATGGGGAATCTGGTTGAAGCATTTGTGGTGGCCTTTGTTTTGCATTTCTGTGGTAGGCTACGGTCCTGGTTGGTGGTCTTGCTGTACATCATGGGTGGGACAGTTCGGACAACTCTGGTTTTGGTGTCATTCCTAGTTTTTGTCTGATGCTCGGGGTATTCCAGATGTTGATTGCCTTCAGTGTCCTTGCTCAGAGAGCAAAGTAGAGCCCTACGTTAAAGAACAGCACATATAGAAGGCTGTGGAGAATGAAAGCCAAGGATGCCACTTGAATATAGTAAGTTTATGTCAGAATCTGTCAATGCTTCAGCTTGTCTGGGCAGCTTTTCTATTCTTAATTTCTTTAAATACTTCTGTTTTTCAATAAGAGTTTCTATTGTTTCTTTAAATGCTATTTCAGATCCTTGAAAAATTGAGGTAGGGTAATTATGTTTACTGAGGTGATGATCCACACTGCTGAGTATCCCTCTGATAGTACTGGGCTCATTTTCTTAGCCATCCTGTTTTTTAACTGAAAAAACATCGTTGGCAAGCATGCTGTCTAAGTCTGGCACTGGTATACTTTTGATTTTCCTCTGCACTCACCATTACATGTCAAAAAGTTGCTTAGGAGCCATAAAACAAAGGTGGTTTTTTACAGTATTTAGGTTTTCTTTATTTTTTATGAACCGAGCTCTTGCTCTGTGGTACCACTTTCTTTTCAGAAAATCACATTTTTCACAATCTAGTCAGTGGCAAGTTGGCATTTACCGTATGTGGAAGCTACAGTAAAAGCTGCCTCACATTATGCACGAGGATTTCGGCATGGGTGGAGATGGAGCTCTCATATTACTATTGTTGAGAGCTCAGAACGACAGTATTATGAGCTCTCAACAATAGTATTAGAAGAATCCAAGTGTGGTGTTATGGGACTTGAGGTGTGCTAGTACAAGGAATTTTTCTACATGGATTTCAATAGCATTATATGGCTTATCCATATATTACTGCTTTATAATAATTCCCCATCCACACAACAAACTGAAGTACCCTGTGATTTCAATGGTAAGCAGAAACCTGTCTTGACTTATTATCTAAAAGGCCCGTACTGTCTTTATGTCTACCGTTATCTCTGCTGGTAGGCTTTTGCATAGGATGCACCACATTCTGGAAGAAGAAGTGTCTCCTACCTTTAACTCTTCATTTGCCATCTCTGAGCATCAGGGCATGTCACCTTGTCCTGCTGGAGCACACAAGATCAAACATCTCCATCTGTTTGACCTTGTTGATGTTCCTACAGAATGCACAAGACTGAGATCAGGTCCATCCTCAGTCTCTCTTTTTTTTTTTCCAGGGTGAACATGTTAAGGGGTTTCCAGCCTCTCCTCATAGTATAGCTTTTGTCCCCCTACCCCTGAGCATTTGGTTGGCCTTGCATTGCATCTTCTTGGCTGTCTCAACATCCTTTTTGTATAGAGGAGCCCAGAGCAGCATGCAGTACTTCAGGCGGGGCTTGACCAGGACCTTGTAAAGCAACATGATTACGTCCCCTGCTCTGATGGCTACCAATCATTTTGATGTGCCTAAACAGTCTTCCAGCCACGCTGACAGAAACTACGCACTGCTTGTTATGCTTTAGTCCCTTGCTTATTATGACCCTCATGTTTATTCCTCCTCCACTGCAGCAAGAGTGGCCCTAGACAGCATGTAGGTCCCAGTAGCACACTGCATTTCACTGCATTGACTAAGATTTTAGAGGATCAACCAGTTGCCCAGTTTGTTCAGGTCATCCTGAAGTTTGGCCCCATCCTCAAGGGAGTCCGCCAGCCTGGCCAGCTTAATGTCATCAGCAATCTTAAGCAGCCTGGTGGAGAATCCAGCTTCCAGATCACTGCTGAAAATGCCATATAGCAGTGGCCCCAGCTCTGAGCCCTGAGGGAAGCCACTTAGTGCCCTTCACCACTCAGAGCAATGCCTGTCAACCACAAACCTCTGGTGTTTGCATCCTTGTTAGTTAAGAAACCACCTTATGTATGCCTTGCACAAACTACACGGGTGTACTTTAAGCATAAGCTTATCATACACCACAGTGTCAACAGCCTTGTTGCAGACTAAATAGGCTATGGCTAAAGACATTGCCCCTGCCCCTTTCGAGTCACCCGACGCCAAAACGGTGATCAGGTTGGTTTGGTAGATCTACTCCTAATAAAGCCATGCTGAGAAGAGGTAAGAACCTTAACCTCAAACAAAGTGGGTTGGCCACTAAAGCCAGTGCAGCGTAGTTAGGTATGGTCGGCAGATTGGATGGGTCTATGACCTTTTTCTGCTGTCATTATCTATGTATCTAAGTGCTACATTAGTTTGTTGATGATTATGGGTTCCAGGACATTGCCCAGCACTGATATGAGGTTGACCAGCCTGTAGTTGCCAGGGCCTTACCTTGCCCCTTCTTGATAATGGAGACCACAATGACCACTTCTGTCTGGGCTGACTCAGGTAACATTACTGCCAATGGCTCTGCCAGTCATTCCTTTAGCTTCACTATGATTCTGGGGAGTATCCCATCGACCTCTTGGGATTTATCTGGCTTGATCTGTGCCAGATCGGCAGCTGCCAGGGCAGGCTTGATGTTCACCGGTTACATCATTGTTACCTTTGATGCCATGGGGCTTTTCAGTGAAGGAGTTGAGGCCCTTCGGTACACATCAAAGCTAAGTATTCACTCAGCATCACAGCAGTCGTCCCTGGCTCTTCCCTTGTTTTTAGGGGTCCAATCTCCTTCTTCACCTTCTTTCAATTTATGTACTGGAAGAAGGCTTTGGTGTTATCCACAGCTCCTATTGCTATCCTAGGTACCAACCATTCCTTGGCTTCCTTAATTCTAGTTTTGCAGTCCCTCAGTGCCGCTGTACAGTCATCTGTTACTTGGAGGCAACCAGTCTTTTGCCAGCAGTCATAGACCCTCTTTCTGGCACATAATCAATTTTGTCTTAGGTCCCTGGAGTCAGGGAATCCCCTTCTTTCCCTCTTTCCCTTATTGTTTACAGGGATGCAGACCTCCAAGGCTGCTTCAGACACCTGCTTCAACAAACCCCACATTCCACAAGTACCCTACCTTACCAGCCTCAAGTAGCTTCTCTATACCCTTGGACACCAGATCCATCATCTTGACAATGTCTACATGTCTACAGTTCCAGAACCTGGTGGCTAAGGCCTGACTAGTCTTTCCTATCACCAGGAAGGTTACCCTGTTGTGGTCACTGCCTCCTACCAGTTCACTGACATTCACACTGGAGATGACCCCATCTCACAGCTAAGAACAAGATCATGGATGCCTTCAGATCGATACCCTTGTTAGGCATGCTGTTCTTAGAAGCCATCCTTAAAAATGGACAGGGATTTGCTCTCCGCTTTGGCATTAGCCTTCTAAAGATGCTAGGCTATGCTCAGGAGATTGAAGTCTCCCATGATCACCACTGCATCCAATTTGGCTGCTTTTGTAATTTCCCCAACCAGCTGGTCATTATGCTCATCAGAGCTGTCTGAGGGAACTTTAGTACCTGCCCCCCAAAGTGACACTTTTGCCCACCATTTCCTCTAACAACTCAGATGGACTCTGTGGCACTGTAATCTCACCTGATAGTCTCTTTGTTCTCCATAGTGGCTCTCTCCCTTACAAAGAATACAACCCACCCCCTTTCCTGTCAGATCTATCCTACTGGAATGGCCTGTAGCTCATTCTCCTGATGTCCCAGTTATTTTCTTCCTCCACCAGGTCTCTGTGGGTGCCACTAAGTACTGGCCTCTGAAAAGCATCAGACTCATGCAATTGCCCATTTTGCTGGATGTGCTCCTCATAGTGGTCTGCAAGCAAATAAGAACATTTGTCCATCTGTGCTTCCATATGCCCCTTGGTGGTCTTCTCTCTTGCTCTGCTCTACTTCTCTCTGTAATCCCCAGCATCTTCCCCTTGCCATTGGTAAACCCTTGCCTGAGACTCTCCTTCCCTATCCTCTAGTTTAATCCCTCCCTGAATGCCCTGTTAGTTCTCTTGGCCAGTACCCCTATTCTCTTCTGGCACAGGTGTAGCCCATCATGGGCATACAAGAGATCATTGCCCCAGAAGGCCCTCAATTTGCCAATAACTGGCAAACAACTGTAACTAATTGGCACCACTGCTGACAGCTTCAGACGAGGTCTGAGCTGGTCACTCATTAGAGTGACAGTGGCCTTGACAGTATTGAGGGTGGTACACTGATGGAGTGCTGTGGGGATGCTTGCAGTACAGGGGTTCATGCTGTCTCTAACGTGTAGATAAAGTGAAGACTTTTGTCTCCAGTGCAATCAGTCTGGCATTTTCACAAGTACTAAAATTCATGGCACTTTTGCAAGCACTAAAATTCATGGCACGTTCACAAGTGCTAAAATTCATGGCACTTTCACAACACTAAAATTCATGGCACTTTCGCAAGCACTAAAATTCGTGGCACTTTCGCAAGCACTAAAATTCGTGGCACTTTAGCAAGCACTGAAATTCATGGCACTTTCGCAAGTGCTAGAATTCATGGCACTTTCACGAGTACTAAAATTCATGGCACTTTCACAAGCATTCATTGCACTTTCACAAGAACTAAAATTCATAGCACTTTCACAAGCACGTAGTAAAAAAAAATCATGTGGGCAGCTGAACTAGTGGAATGGTAACTTGGCAACAGTCAGTCTCATCCAAACAGAGAAGAGCAAGTCAAAGTACCCATAAAAAATCATGCTAGCAAGATTTGTACTTTCATTTTCAATTTTGTACAAGCTCAACAACATGTGAAGTCTCCCTCCCTCTTCTCTACCTCTCACACCCTTCATTTCCACTTCAGCGATGCCTCTAGTTTCTTCTCTAGTCCCATTATCTGGTGACCAGTCCAGCCCTGCCTGCCTGATTTGACTGTAACAAGGATGAGGTAGCACCATCCTTTCCCTTATACACCTGATAGCACCTCCTCCCAGTGGAGTTTTAAGTCTGTACAGTTGCCTATTGGCGTCACTTATTTTAATTGCTCTGTTAGCTACATCATGAACCACTGCCTGTATATACAGGTGATGTGCAGTGACCTGACTCAGAATATGTGAGCTATGAAAGTCTTACACTCCCACTGGTTTTGATAAATGCCATATTCAGAGTCAGGTCACTCGCTGTGTGTCCAGGTCATACAATGAATTTTCAATTCAGAGACAATGTCATGCCACCAGGCACAATGCTAGCTGCACTCCCATTAGTTAAGGGTTCCCGTGTGACCATTCCAAGTGAAAATAAATGCTGATGATGCTTCTACATTGAGATAAATGATGTATCTTCATTTTTAAAGCTTCAGCAGCTACAATAAATAATTTCTCTGTAATGTCCAAAATCAGTGAAGAACCGGCTCCTGGTCTGTGGTGCAGCTTTAAAGAAATACATATACTGTGGAAAAGGAAAAGCGCACATACTCCTCCTCACAAACAACAAACAAGCTGCTTTCTTAATAATGTTGCATTTATTTAGCAGCATCAGCCCATGCTATGTGCAGCTCCAGACAGATTCTTACATTTTGCACCCTTCGGTGCTTCCACAGAGAATCTCTGCAATGTTCGACTCTCATCTACATTGTATAAATTGTATTTACATTGTATTTTAATGCTGTGCAAACCCTTTCTGCACCATCCCACATCAAATACTATGCATTCACACATATTGCAATCAGGAGGAAGTTCTCCCAAGTGAAATACTCGCACAAGGTTTTTATTGAAAACACATATATAAACAGTAAGCAAAGGGCAAGCTTAAAACAATTACCATAAAACTACTCAAATGATCACTGTAGGATCTTCTGAGGGTCATTGTTAGCTTTCACTCAACATGTGAAAAAATGCATACTTTTATTTTATGTTATTTTATAAATTTGGGCCAGTCAAAGTACACTGAGCTAAAGCTAATTTCAAGGTGTGTCCCAAAAACACTGGGAGGTTAAGTGACTTGCTCAGGGCCACCCAGTATGCATGTAGTGGTAGTAGGATTCAATCACTCTGTATTCCAGCTCTCCTCAAGGTCGCATCTAGAAAAAAGTTTTAGCTCTGCAGGCTATCCTGACCCAAACTTGTAAATAAATACATAAATGTATGCATACATACTTACATACATACATACATACGTATGTCCCCCTAGTTGTTTTTGTTGTAATTATGGTTTGGGAAATGTTCAGGAGAACCCAGGGCAGCTAGGAGGCTGTGCAGCCCAGTGGTTCGAACACCAACCTGTGAAGCAAGGGATCCAGGTTCAAATCCACCAGAGTTGCTTATTCATTATGTTCTTGAGTAAGTCACTTGAAGGGATTTTCCAAGCTCTGCCAGCAAAGACACACAGATCTCTTGGGGGGTGATGGAAGTCCACTAGCCCTTCCAAAAGATTTAAGAAAAAATAATATTGGCAGTTCTGAGCAAGGAAGTGGTCAACTAACCAACTCCTGCTCAGAAATGGAGCCCTCATGACCCATTGTGTAACCACTGGGACTCCTTCCTGCTCCAAGAATGGAAGAAAAATGGTTGGCAGCTCTCACAGTCCCAACAGTGCGTTAAAGAAGGATTCTGACCCCTGTGACCCAGATCTCTACAACTATACAAGAACAAGTTGAGCTGCTGACAGTAATGGGGGTAAGAATGGAGTCAGAGCTATCAGAGTGCCATATTCCACTGTGGAAGACAATGCTGCTCCACCCTCTTTCCTTCCTATAACTCTAGCCAGAGGGCTATCAGCAGCTGTACTGGTACACACATGCACGGAGAGTCTCGCATCTGCATTCTGACATGAATTTTTTGTTTTGTTGATTATTGTTGAAGAACAGCATAAGGAGATTCCTAGCTAAGGTATGTGGCCATTTTTATGTACTGTATACAGTATCACAGTTTACCTCTTCTCTTAGGAGAATCACTAGAAAGGCTGAAAACACACTTTAACCACCTTGTTAACTAGAATCTGCAGCTTATCCATCAGGTAGGGAAATGGGCAGACTAGGTGGGCCAAGCAGTCCTTATCTGCTGTCAAATTCTATGTTTCTATGTTTCTGTGCTTTAGTTCACCCAGTTATAGAATCGGTAACAGCAGGATCCCACTGAAAAGAAAATAGTGCATCAAAGCTGGGCTATCCTGGGTAAATAAAAGGTCAAATAATAACCCCAGAACCTTCAACCCTGACATTATCCTCTTTGGCAGCCATTCTGTCACCCTTTATTGAAACTGCCAATGCATGGCGAAGGCAGTGACAGCTAACCCCCCCAACCCCGTGCTGACAGCAGATGCTCCCTTGACCAACCAGCAAGAGGTGTAGATAATGATATGACCTGATGCAGTTTCCAGGGAGGATGAGCACACAATCTCCAGTATGCACCCTTGCCTCCAGCTAGATGTTTCTAGTCCACTACTTCTGAACCCGGGCTGGCAACACTAAGCACCCCTACTATGAAATCAACAACCATTTTGGGGATAAGACACCAGGCACCAGATTCCAAGACTTATGATGCAACTCGCTGGCGGATGCGAGTTGCAGCATATACTTCACGCGCCAGGGACCCTGCGCTTGGGTTCCAGAACAGGCAGAGTCCCTGCACTCTATGCCCTGTGACTTATGGCAGCTCCAGGATTGGCGCCACAGGAAGGGCACACCTGACCTGGGTGCCATAAGACACAGTACTGCCCACTCAGAGGGCGCAAGCCATGCATGGCATGGCTCCCTCAAGGCCCCACACCAAGACAACATGGCAATGTCACACAGGGCTGGGGAGGGGGTTGGGGTGCCACTGGACATCCGTGGGGTGCATGGCAGGCAGGGGACAGGTACTGCCCTGTGGGGCACCACTAGGGGATGGGGGTATGGAGATGCCAGCTGCCCACATGGGGCAGCCCTGCCACCGGGGGGTGGGGTGGGGACCCAAGGGACCCGCGAGAGGTCGGGCTAGGTGCCAGGCACGAAGGTGCAATCCCGGTGGATGTAGGGTATGGTTAGACCAGCTAATAGCTGGTCTAACCGTACTTATGCCATTGTCTGTCAGGGTCCCTCCTGGAATAGTGATTTGCCATTCTGTCGGCTGCTGACCTGGAAAAGGGCTGTAACTGATGCTGGAAACCCCCTTGCACCATGTCGCAGGGGGTTTCTAGTGAAGAGGGTGGTGTAGCCAGCCTTTGGCACAGGCAGCCAGCACCATGTCGCAGGCCGCGTTTTGAAATTGCGGGTGGTGTAATGCATGTCACAAGGTGCGACTTGTGCCAATGGATTTGGCACAAGTTGTTTTGCGACATACATAACCCATCTTGGAATCAGGCCCCATTTGTACAGTAACTTGTGTTGACTAAGTGGAACCACCTGTGCTAAATGAAACATTTGTCATAACAGATTGAACCAATTTGTTTTATGGCAGTAAAAAAAAAACTGTATATGGATAATTAAAACCAAAATAGTGCTATATAAAATGATGTTCATGTCATTTTTTATGTTTCAACGCAATGCTAAAACTCCAAATTCTTTTTACTGTAACATTTTTCCATGTTTTTTATTGGACAATCTAAAAGGGACTAAGACTGGAAAATGGCCTTTTGGTGCACTGTATATTATTTCAATATTTCAGTTTCCAATTAGTTGACAGTGTTCTGAAGTACTAAATAATTGGTTTGTGAAACTTAATGTGATGATCCAGATACTTCCTGAGGCTTGAGATACTTCCTGATTTGTGACTGGTACGGAGACGGCAGGTAATAAGAACAAATGGCAGTTATGTTGCTGGGACAGAATCTCACAAGGAACTTCAAAGTGTATCATATACTGTTTTGGCTTATGAGGTTTTTTTAAATTCTAGTTGTACTTACTGTCACTTAATTCCCAAAGCCGTGGGGGAAGATCATTGAAGTAGTCATGGTTCAGGGCAGCCTGAGCTGACAGCCTGTTCTTTGGGAAGCACTGAAGAAGTTTGGATGCCAGATCCTCTGCAAAATCCATGTAGCCTAGTCTGAAACAGAGAAACGCAGCAATTAAACATGAGGAAATATAGATGGCCAAGATGCAGAGGAAGAGGAGGAGGAGGAGAAGAAGAAAAGACTTGACAGCTCAAGTAAATGGAGCTTTAGTGCATGGCTGAGACCCACATTAAAGAGCTGGTGACACGTTCAGGAGAACTTTAACAAAAACTAATATTTAGACACAGTCCAGCTTGTAGTTCCCATTAGTGCTGTATTCCTCCTCCCCATTATTTACTACTGAGGTCATCTGTATAAAAACAGAATCTTTGCTCCTGAAGAGTTTGTCTATTCCTGCTGCTTTCTCCCTCCCTGAAGTCATAGAGCACTGCTTATGACATCACAGTTACTCCTATGGCAACAGATTGTGATGTCACAACAGAGTATTATGACTTGAAGTAAAGAGTAAGCTATAGAGGCAGACGGAGTCGAAAAGAACTGTATGGGATAAAGCTCACATATTGATGCAAATGTCCTTAGTAATACATAATGGAGAGGAGAAATATATAAAATATAAATGGAATGTAGGCAGAATTGTACCTAATTATTATGTTTTTTTAAAGTTTTCTTTGAGGCATCAGTAGCTCTTTAATAAACAGAATTATGCTAAGAAACTTTGTGGTTCACGATCTTTTAGCTCTAACTCCAAGGTAAACGAATGTAAGATTATTTATTTTTTGTTGAGATGGTGTGGCAGTGTTGCGATAGTAGACAAGACACAGCTCCAGTTGAAGTGAGAGGAACTCAGACGTCCAAAGATTTATTCAGAGCAACATAGTACCGAATAAAATAACAACGGACTTACAACGACAAAATAAAGTCAAAATTCCAAGAATAACATAGATACAGCTCTAGAAAACAGCTAGAGCAGTGTTGCTGTCTATAAGACCAACACAAGACTGACTTTAAATGACATTTGAGCTCTTTTATAGGGAGTGGTCATATGACTTGTAACCCTCCCTGAGTTTAACAGAGGAATATCTTTTGATTAAATTAATTTTCTTTACTCTTCCATAAATCAGATATATTCAGTTACTTCATAGGACCATACCTATTACTCTAAATTCTATTTCTGAAACACAAGAAGTTAGTTTCACATTTTAAACTCCTCCCACATTAGAATAAATTATAAATATTAACTCAAAGGGGCCGGCTGGCTCTTAGAAAGAAAAAGAGGAGAAGGAGGAGCAGGAAGGAAAAAGGAGGAGAGCTGAAATAGTTCAAGTAAGAAAGAAAAATATTTTTAAACATAACCAAGGGACTCAGATAACCCAATGTTTTAACTCCGCTTATACAAAGGATTAAATTATTTATAATTTTATACAGATATCATTTAAACACTAAATATATTGCTTTTTTAAACAACACAAACCTAAGCATTCATATCCTGAAAACAAACTGTCCCTTCATTCAATATTTGATACATTTATCTAGACAAGTATGTAGGCAAGACTCATTATGGCATTTTGTTGGATTGTTGACGAGGAAGAACTCGAACTGCGAAGACACCATCGCTTTGAATACCGGCGGCTGGTAACAGCAGGGAATGGATTCAAATCTAAATGTGAACCAGAATACAGCAATACGGACTGCGGGTTTCTCTACGAATAAACAAAACGTTTTAACAAAGAAAATAGGATCCTCGGTCCTGTTCTGCGAAACATTGAAAAGAATGATAATCCTCCTACTGCGTTCGAGAGGGAGGCTCACCTAGAGAGAAAGAATTACTTCAATAAATGACTTAAATTACTATCGATTCCTCCCCAACATACACATGTTCGGGAGGGGGACCAGATAACATATATTTTAACGTTAAGACCCTTTTAAAACGGGGCAGGAAAACCTGAAGAAATCACAATACTTGCTATCCTAAAACACGAACAGAAAAGGGGGGGGGCGTTTTGTTTTCAGGAGCTAGCGGATTAATTCATGTACGGAGCGCAAGTGTGATATGTAGGTGGCCAATCTACACACACACTTAGAACAACAGAGGGGGAACTAAAGCTGTTGCGCAACAGACTTATAAAAAAAAAAATAATACAAATTGGATATTGACTGACAGACTGCCAGCTCCTGAAGAAAAGCGAGAGAAAGGTATTCCCTATGACAGATGGCAAAAGGCTGTGTAAGTCACCCAGACAATCTTGCACATTGCTTCATGCCAATGTTTTGTTAAAAGAGATGACCTGGAGGTCATAGGTCTTATATGTCCCTAATGGAACACCCTTATAGACTTATTTGATTCGAGCGAAGGAAATGCAGGATTTGATTTCCTCTTCTGAAAGAGGCATGAAAAAAGTGTATCCTGATTTAGAATTACTGCACAGAGTAATTAATATTGTATCTGATGAGACATGACAATAAATAAGGTTGGTGGAAAAAAGTTGGAGGATATGTGTCTACTACATTAGGGATGGTACACACTTTTTTTCTAGTGTAGGTTTAGAAAACCACCTTTTTTTCTCTGGTTCCACTTCCTAAAATCCTCGAAGTCAACTGAAATGAGACCTGTGAGTGAGGCACCTGCTCACTGGTTTGGAGCACTGTCCTCAGTTTTATGGAAGTAAAACTAGGAGTGGATGGGTGCTCAAAGATAAACAAAGTGAGAGGAAATCCCCAGGCTACTTACTAATGGAAGGGATGTAAGCGCTGCATGTTTACAGAATGTTTTTGTGTGTCTCACTCATGCAATGCTCTGCATGCTGCCTGTCGTGAATACAGGAGCTACTGTAGCATGTCAGGTAGTGATTTCTGACCTATATTATTTATAAGGCATCCATTTAGTGCCTTTTAAATGCACATCAATGTTTTCTTAATGTGCTTTCTTCAAAGGAAT
The DNA here is from genome assembly GCA_016271365.2 of Neoceratodus forsteri. Lineage (NCBI taxonomy): Eukaryota > Metazoa > Chordata > Ceratodontiformes > Ceratodontidae > Neoceratodus > Neoceratodus forsteri. Next base: position 1,871,542,941 of record CM057456.1, on the reverse strand, counting down.
TCTGCAGTTCATATTTTGACAGAAGACTTTGCAATATTTGCTCTTGCTTTTACAAGTTAAGACAGTCCAGTCCAACTGAGCTGCAGTCTCTCATTTTTAGTGGGGTCCAGGAAGATCATGTCACTTTCTCAAGGCCACACAAGAGATTAGCAGCTGTTTGGATTTGAACCTGGGATTTCCTGGCTCAGTGTTTAGTACTGTAAGCATTAGACAATACTAGCTTCCCTTTACAAAAACAGAAATGTGTTTTTTTCTGCTAAATTCTCTAGTTTTTGTAAGCTAAATCATTTGATGATTTAATAATGTATCAGTGCCTTTTTATGTCTGATCCTTTTATTGTGATTGCTTTCATTTTCATTTTCCAAGTTCAGTAGCAGTTTTACAGTAGGAATGCCTCTGGGGCTCTGTCTGATGCAGTTCTGCCAATCAATATTTTAGCAGCAATCTTTTTTAGCTATTCGGCAAACTTTAGATTCTCACTGCATACCAAATATATCCCTGTGCTGCTAAGGACAAGTCTACAGTAGCATCAGTCAACTATTGTTGAACTTATAGAAAGCAGTGTGATCTAGTGGTGGAGGCCCAAAAACATGACTGGGACACAAGGATAATTAGTGGGATACAGGCTAGATCAAAGGGATTGGCCTTTACAAGAAAGGAGGGGGGTTCTCTTTACAAGAGAGGGAGCAACTAAGGCAAGTTGGATATTTTAGGTGCACAAACAGTGTTAAAATTCATCTGGGTTGAGCTAGTGGAAAACGGGTAAATGGGTTACCCTGAAGGTGTGATACGGCTCCAAAACTGTACAAGAGAGTATGATGATCAACTAGACCGAAAATTACCAGATAAGACAAAGTGGGTGCAGTGGTAATCCTGAAGGATTTCAGTTTCTCAGGCACAAATGTGCAGCATCAGCGGGCTAAAAGCAGGTTGAGACAGCGTTCCTGTCCACCATCAAGGATTGCTTCCTCGAGCAGCATGCCCAACAGGGGACAGGGTTTGAGGTCATCCTTGACCTTGTTCTCAGCATTAGGGATGATGTCATCTTCAGTATGAATGTCAGGGAACCATTGTGAGCCAGTGACCACAACTGGGTATGCTTCTCTCTAGTGACAGGGAAGACTCGCCATAGCCAGGCCACAGCACAGACACTAGGCCCTGGAACTTCAAAAAGGTGGACTTTGCCAAGATAAAGGACCTAGAGGCCAAGGGTTTAAAGCAGCTGCGTGAAGCTGGTAGCACAGAGCATATGTGGCATTTGCTGAATAGGATGCTCAAAGAAACTACAGGGACATGCAAACTTTAAAAGCAATAACGGGAAAAAGGGCCAAATGGGCCCACCTGGCTCAAGCTCAACGGTCATCAGGGCTCTCAGGGACGCAGGCGCCCGCGTCCTTTACACACATTTTGACTGTTGGGACGCTCTGACTTTTTCCGCGAGAGTCCCCGAGACTCTCAGCAACCAAGCCCCAGAAGTTACTTTAGGAAATTTTTTTATGTTACAGAGGGGGAGTTACAACAAATTAGGGCCACTGCTCAACTAAAAAAACTCTTGTTAGTTGAGCACTGGGCATAATTTGTTTGGATATACCCTCTGAAACATAAAATAATGTAGATTAAAATGCCCCAACAGAAACTAATGGAGCTTTCTGCAGAATACTACAGTAAAAGCTGTGCTGGCGCAGGGGTCCGGCTCCCATGTATTTGAATGGGGACCCCTAGAAATTTTCCGAGGGCTCCCACTTTTCGGTTGTGGACCCCTTTTTTTTTCATGGACAGTCCTGGACCACCAATCAAAAAATCCTACCGAAAGCCCTGAGTCATCCCAGCAATCTATCCTGACTCCTACCCCCTTCCTTCCTTCATTTCATACCTGATATTTCTCTGTCCCCTGCTGCAAAACCTCTGCTGGGCAATCAACCTTCTCCCCCTCTGGCTCCCCTGTCTCTGAAACAGCCACCCACTCCCCATTTGCTTCTCCACCCCTCCCATCCTCTCAAAGCCCTCCTCTAGGATAATTTTCACGCCATCCTGTGTCTTCAACTTACTATTTTTTTCCAGCCCTTCCAGATCTCATACTGCTTCTCCTCCTGCCATGCTGACCCTTTTACTGTTCTTACTGCCTTGTTTGTGTTCTCTATGCCTTTTCAAACCCTTATTAATTAATGCAGGATACTGTATTTATTTTGCCATTACATCTTAATTGCTTTTTATTTTTCCTTGTAGCAAGCAAATTTTGCACTGTTCATTATAATTTTGCTGTTTTAATTTTTTTCTTCCACAGACAGTACCATTACTGCTGATTTCCCCTGCCACCCACCCACCTCACCCCACTGCACCTGAAAATGAACCTCAGCTAAGAGTGCCTTTCCCAAACAAAAATAGTTTTATACAAAAATCAATAAATCAGGGACCCAAGGCAACTGATGCTTAACAAGAAATGGACAATGACTTCCAGAAAGAGATAGGCTGTCTCCTGGCTAGGACTGAGCACAGTACAGCACTGAGGGACTGTGAGACTAGAATTAAGAAAGTCAAGGAGCAGCTAGAAGCCAAGCTAGCAGTAGGAGCTGCTGGCACCACCAAAGCCTTCTTCCATTACATAAATGGAAGCACAGATGTAAGAGGGGATTGGGCCCTGGAAAACAGGGGAATGTTGTTGGGGGGGGCAGTGAGACAGCCAGGGGCAATGGCTGTGATGCTGAATCAAGTGCTGGAATTACAGGGGGACTTGCCAGGCCTTGGCCCCATAGCTCTGAAGTGAGCCCTAGTAGCTCACATATCAATGTCGTTGACGTACAGAGAGAAAGGGGTTGTTTTTAAAGACTGAGACCCCATGAGCCCTCATAGATCCCAAAACTCATAAGGTGTACATATAACACAGTGCTGAATGAATACTTTGCTTTGGTGTTCACCAAAGGGCCCCCAGGGATGGAGAGTTTTCAATGGGAGAGCCAATAGCATCCGGAATACCATGAAGTTGTCTACAGACATCACACCCACACTAGTAGCTGACTATCTGGCAAATCTCAAACCAGGTTAAGTCCCAAAGGGCAAACGGGATAGAAGAAATTCTCACGCTCAAGGTGGTGGTAGGGTCCCCGAGTATGGTGTAGCACTTATCCTCTTTGTGTGGAGTCTCCAGAGGATAGATTCTGGCTGACATTCAGGTATCCAGATGGTGAGGGCCTGTTGCTCGTTCCTTCTCAAGGGGTGCACTAAACTGGCCAGGGTTGTGGAATCCTGAGGACAGGGACAACCCCAGGAGGTTACACAGCACCACAGAGATGCACTGCACTTGATCCTCAGTAGCTGATGCTGGACCTAGGATATCAGAGATTCAGGGACAACACACAAAGACAGTGCCCCAGAGAAACACAGCATTCACAGTTACAGCTACAGTAGCATTTGTTCTGAACATAGATCAGTAACAAGAAGACATCACAGAGCCTCATCACTTTGTCTCGCACATGGCCTTTGTCAAGTGCACCTCCTAACAACGTCTCAGTGCGAAAAGAAGGGCTGGGGCTCTATGGCATCTGGTTGTTACTAATCTGTGTCAGTAATAAATTCTAATGTTCTGTTTTTTTCTTAAGTGTTGTATTAGTGTGTTGTATAAAAACCTCAGTAGGACCCGAACAAGCCTGGTGATTGGTCAAACTCCTAGAGTCTCAGATTTAATGTAGCCAAATTCAAGGTGCTACACTTCAGATGAACAAACAGGTAGGACCTATAATCTGTGTGGGGCTACCCTTGTTGCAGTGGGGGAACAAGAGGACTTGGCAGTCATAACAGACAAGGGGCTGAACTATGACAAACAAGGCATGGTCAATGTCAAGAGGATCATCAGAATTATGGGGGTGCAATTAAAGGGGGGATTGGGGGTGACAACTAGTATGGGAAGTAAGGATTCCACTTTAGAAGGCCCTGGTCAGATGCTACTGAGAGTGATCTATGCAGTTCTAGGCTCCTCAACACAACCAGGACATTGAGGCAGCCAAAAGACCACAGGTGCCGGAACAGGGGGGGCCACTAGGGCCATGGCCTTACCACTTTCATAAGTGACCCTATCAATTTTTGCAATCATGTTAATGTATTTAATAGGGGAGAATTTATCCCTTACATCCTTGGGCCTACCACTTTTCAAACCTTTCTGGCACCAATGCAAAAGACTGCAACACAGGGTCACTAAAGTGATCAATGGTTTGGGGGACAATAGCAATGAGTCTGCTGGCTGCTTTATTGTCCATGCCTTTTCTGAGTAACCCTTGCCTCAGTGCTGTTTTGCTGAGGTTCTTTGATTCTTAGGTTACTTTCCTATTTTGGGCTCCACCATGACGTAAACCAGACAGACAAAAATATATGCCTGGTTCATCCTGTCTCTGGGCAGTTACAGACGAGGCACACTGATGAGTCCTGTGAAGGATAACGTGTGTCTATGTCTTCTGTTTTCAGCCTTTGCAGAGTGTGTGAGAAGCCATTTAACACCACGCATTTTTGCTTAAAGTGGAACCAGTCTAAACTCTTTCATGGTGATTTGCATATACTTTCCACAATGCTTTGCATTATGGGGATAAGTGTAATTTTACATTTCTCTGAAACCTGGCTTTATTGCCAATGCCCTTTCTGGGTAACTCTTGCCTCAGTGCTTTTGTGCTGAGGTTCTTTGACAGCTAGGATAAATGTTTGCTTACCGAGGGAATCCCAGGTACCCAGGGAAGTAGCATAGGCAGGGAAATCTTTATAAATTAGTATGAGTTTGCACAGCATAGTTATTCATCCCTGCTTATAAAAACATAGAAAGACAGACAATGATGGTAGAACAATATCAGAGGTCCCTCCAGTCTGCCCAAGTTCCCTATAATCCCTGGGACCTTCTGTTCTTCTGGGGTACTAACCCTCCCCGTCCTCTCCCTAGTCTCCTCCTTGGTCCTGTCACCCCCAGTAACCACTGTTCCCTTCATTTGATGTCCCAGCCCTACTTGAATCCCCTGACTTACAATGACCACTTCAAGTGACAGACTGTTCCAAGGTTCCACCTCCCCTCCCCATCCTCTCTCTATTCTCCTTCTTGGTCCTGTCGCCTCCAGTAACCACTGTTCCCTTCATTATGTCCCAGCCCTGCTTGAATCCCCTGACTGTTTTCAAAACCACCACTTCAGCTGACAGACTGTTCCAAGGTTCCACCTCCCTTTCCGTAAAGTAGTATTTCCTCACATCTCTCCTGAACCTACCTCCTGTTAATTTCCATTCATGTCCACGTGACCGTAAATTGGGATTCAGGCTAAATAGTTCCCCGCAGTTCACTTTGTTAATTCCTTTAAGGAAGTTGAAGGTCTCTATCATATCTCCCCTCTCTCTTCTGGTCTCCAGTGAGTACATATTTAGTGACTTGAGGCGCTCTTCATAGGATTTGCCCCGTTGGCCCCGAATCATTTTTGCTACTCTGCACTGCACTATCTCTGTAGAGGGAACATATTATCTCCTTTCTTCTGCTATCAGTACCCCTCCTGATACATCCCAGCATCCTGTTAGTCTTGCTATAGGCCTTATTGCACTGACTCGATTGCTTAAGTGAGCTGCTAATGATAACTCCCAGATCCTGTTCCTCAGCTGTACTGTGAAGGCTGTCTCATCCCATCCAGTACTCTGTTTTGGGGTTCTTTTTTCCCTAAGTGCATTACCTCGCACTTTCTAGCATTGAATTTTAACTGCCAGATCTTTGACCACCCCCTAGCTTTTGTAGGTCTCTCTACATTTCCCTTATTCCCTCATCACTATCCACCCTCCTCCACAGTTTTGTGTAATATGCGAAGAGACACAACCTGCCCTGGATTCCTTCTCCAATGTCACTACTGAACATGTTGAAGAGGACCGGACCCAGGACCGATCCCTGTGGAACCCTGCTCGTAACCTCCCTCTCCTCTGATTTAACCCCATTGACCACCACCCTCTGCTACCTCCCCTATAGAACAGTGGGAGAATTCAAGAATGCATGGGACAGACATAAGGCAGGCCTAGTGGGGGGGGGGGTAGGAGGAGGTAGGCTATTGGTTAACTAGGATCTGCAGCTTATCCATTAGGTAGGAAAATGGGCTGACTAGGTGGGCCAAGTGGCCCTTATCTGCCGTCAAATTATATGTTTCTATAGCCAGCTACCCACCCAGTTTACTATGGGTTTATGAAGTGGGGATGTGGGCATGAGGGACCAGAGTCCCTTCAGACCGTAAATCATTATTTTACTACATTATTAGAGCACTGACCAATGAAACTGCAGTTTCTTGGTTCAGATTCCATAATAACCACTTGCTCAGTGTAACCTTGAGCTTGTCACTTGACCTCCCTGGGCCTCAGCCTTCCCAGCTGTGAAACAGGATAGAAGCAGGACACAACTAAAAATGCAATCTTGTGTTTCAGTTGGACAATCTAGGGTAAAAACTTTTTCAAAAAGCAAAAATACAAATCAGTACAAAACATTTGAGCATCAGATCTACTGAATACCTAGGCTATACTTTATACCATTTTTTGCCCAGCAACATTTAACTAGTAGCCATTTCATATGTGATCAAATAAAAGTCACAAAATACTTAGAAGCAATAAAAAGACTTGATAGAAACATATTTTATTGCAGAATGTAGACATAACTATAGGTTAGTTTGAGCAAGATTGGGCTGTAAATAAGCCTTTAAACTTAATGACCTATCCTGTCAAAACATCTTTAACCAAACCTAGAAAAGAAACTGCTGGTTCTGCATGGCCTGAAATATAGCACTTATCAACAATGTTCCCACCATTTATTTTCTGGAAATTGGTGTTTATCCTCCCGTGTCAGTTGTCTTTTATGCATTTCTGCGAGTATCAAGGGTACAGACGCCCAGCCCACTACCAGTTGCTTCCCTGAGAGCCCCATGGACTACCCACTATGTTCAGGGCAGAAAAGAGGGCAGCTGTTCCCCCTCACTCACTGAAGCACAATCCTGTGAGGGAGCCACTGGTAAGGGGCCTGAGCAGGCTGCTACAGTCATAAAGATGCCATGTTTTCTCCCCCATTCACCACCTGTATGGGGCAAGACAACACCCTCACTAGCACGTAGCACTACCCTGCAGAAGAGGCAGGCTCCCTGGCCCACCATAGGGGACACTAATGCAGCAGAACCTTGCACCATCCCCCCCAGCAGGGAGCACTGCTGCATCGGTGTATCTCCTCATCCCCCCAATTCACTCCTGAACGTGGGTCACTGGCATGGGAGTATGTTGGTCTACCCACTAAGCCATTGCTGGCCCCCTGGTTCCCCTGTTGTCCTTTTCAGTTCTTTCCTAGGTTCGTTACAGGATGAGTACAAACTATGTAACATTCTCACACTTCTCTACTGCACTGCAATGTCATTACAGGCAAAGACTCCGCTATTCAAATATGTCTGAGTTTACTTCCACTGTGACGTCTTCATGAGGATGTTCAATGCACAGTCTTGCTACAGCTCCTTTTCCCTGTGGTGCCATCATGAGCGAGGCCACAGTGGTTTAAATGACTTTCACTACGATACCCCAATATGTCACATCAATCAATCTTTATTTAACCAGTCAAAGCACCACTAAGGTAAACTCATTCACAAGGTGGATCTGGACATAGTTCATAAAGGCAATAGGACGATGTAATACAGTACCAACAGTGAATCAACACAATGTGATAAGAGACACAAATGATACAATGTAACACTAAACATTAAAAACCATCACGCTGCAAATTACTACTATAGAAGTAACAGTATGCTAATTAAAACAAAGCCTTCGCTTGTACACAATGTAGTTTGTATGGAATAACGAATAACTGTACATACTGTACAACGGGTAAATCACCTGACATTTTGAGGAAGTCATAAACCATGACAGCAAAGCCCAAGCAGTTCATTAGTGGCAGCAGATGCCCAGGAAAGAGAGAGAGAGAGAGAGGGACAGAGACAGAGACAGAGAGAGAGCGAAAGCGAGAGAGAGATATTGAGATTTACTGCCTGGAGTCTGGCTCCCTGCTATATACATTGTTTTATATAATATATGGCAAAACATTACATAAAGAGAATGAAAAAGAGGCCATTTACAGATGCTTTGATGTGAACTGTGAAGCATGCATCAAAGGAATATTTGTGTGAGACACAGAACAGTATTATCATTTCTGTGATGTTGGCAGAAGGGTGTTACAAGGTTTCTCAGTGCAGCGGTTTACTGGGAAATAATTAGCAAGCACATATCATTAATTTGGGTATCTCAACTTCAATTACAGTATGTAAACAGTTTTCAACAGCCCAATCATCTCTGTTTTTATTTGGGCATTAAACACATTTCACTGAGTGTTTATATCACCCTTAGGGCCCCGATCTCAAAGAAAGTTAATATCATAGAAATGGTGCAAAGATTTTCCAAAGTTGCTCAGTGCCGAAAGTAAATAAAGATGTAGCTTTTCACCAAAATAAATCGTGCCACATTCTAAAACAGACAGATGGTGGTCACTGTGCAGGGAGAGCGTGCTCCACCTCTGCCCTTCTCCCAGGGTACAGGTTATTCAGAAAGGATAGGGCCAAGGGAAATGGGGGAGGGGTGGCGATCTTTGTGAGGGAGAGGATTAAGTGTGTAAGGGAGGAAGGGAGGAGGGGAGGACAGAAGTTCTGTGGATGCAGTTCCAGGATGTGAGGATTAGGACACTGAGGATGGGGCAGTGTACAGGCCACCATCACAGGATTGTGACCTGGACCGGGAACTGGCAGATGAAATTCAAAGGGTAAGCAGGAAGGGAAGCATGGTGGTGGTGGGGGATTTCAACCTACCGGGGGTGGACTGGAGCACACCTGCCACCATGAGTGCAAGAGAGGGGATCCTGTTGGAAGCTTTTCAGCACAGCTTCTTGACACAGCTGGTACAGGGGCTGACAGAGCTGGAAAGGACTTTGGACCTTGTACTGGATAATGGGAAGCTGCAAGGAACCTAGAAGTGGGGGAACTGCTTGCTGGGAGTGACCACTACTCGGTGTGGTTCATGCTAAACATGGGAAGGGACACAGGGGGCATGGGTATAAGGGTGGATGAGTTTGGGGGGGGTGGACTTTAGGATGATGGGGCAAATTCTGAGCAAGCACCTGGCAGATATCCAACAACACATGGATGCAGGTCAGAAATGGAATATAATACGGAGAGGGCTGGCGGAGGCAACAGAGACCTGTACTAGGGAAAAAACAAAGAAGGGCAGGGCAAAGAAACCCAGCTGGCTGTCACCAGAGGTCAGGGGAGGGGTGAGAGAGCCAAGAGGGCAGCATTTTGGAAGTATAGGAAACTGGGGAGGGGAGAAGATAAAGATGCATACAGGGAAAAGTCTAGGGAGGTCACCAGATTGGTTAGGGGGACCAAAGCGTCTAAAGAGCTGAGACTGGCACAGGGGATCAAAAGAGGAGAAAAGACTACTTCCGTTACATAGACAAGAAAAGGAGAAGCAAAGACCAACTTGTGAGGATCAAGAAGGATGGGGGGTGGGTGGAGAAGGGGGCAGAGCATGCAGAGACACTGAACGAATACTTCTGCTCTGTGTTCACACAGGAGAAGGGGGGTAAGGGAGAGAGGATGACAGATGTAGGGATTACAGAGGGTAAGGCATTGGAGGGGTTGAAGGCATTAAGAGTGGATAAAGTGCCTGGGCTGGATGGCATTCACCCTAGAGTACTGAGAGAGCTGGCAGAGGTCCTTGCAGGGCCACTGGCAGACCTGTTCAATACCTCCCTGGACACAGGATGTGTACCACAGGACTGGAGGATGGCCCACGTGGCACCCATCCATAAAAGTGCCCCAAAGGATGAACTAGGGAACTACAAGCCAGTAAGCCTCACCTCGATTGTGGACAAACTCATGGAGACCATCCTAAAGGAGAGAATCATGAGCTTCTTGGGGGCAAACGGTATCCAGGACAACCAGCAACATGGGTTTGTTGCTGGCAGATCGTGCCAGACAAATCTGGTAGAGTTCTATGACTGGGTAATGTGGGAACTGGACAAGGACTACGCCAGGACGTCCTGTACTTGGACTTCAGTAAGGCCTTTAATCCAGTGCCGATGGGAGATTGGGGGGAGCTGGAGTATGTGGGGCAGGACCAAAAATGGTGACCTGGATCAGAAACTGGCTGAGGGGGAGACAGCAACGGGTGGTGGTAGAGGGGAACTCTCATCACAGAGAGCAGTGATGAGCGGGGTACAACAGGGATCTGTGCTGGGACCAGTACTGTTTGGGATTTTCATGCAGATATCTCAAATGGGATCTGGAGCAAAATCAGTCTGTTCACAGATGATACCAAGATGGGACTTGTGGTAGATGACATGGGGGGGAGGGGTTGCAGAAGTGGGCATATAAATGGCAGCTGGGGTTCAACACCAAGAAGTGCAAGGTTCTGCACTTCGGAGCCTGGAACCAGGGGAGGGATTATCACTTAAATGGGGTTCAGTTGGGTTGCTCCACAGAAGAGAAGGCCCTAGGGGTGATCATAACAGGGAGGATGAACAACTTTGTTCAATGAAGAAGGGCGGTGGCAAAAGCCAACAAAATGCTGGGGTGTATAGCTAGAAGGATCTCCTCCAGAAGTAGGGAGGTTATCCTGCCCCTGTATAGGTCACTGGTCAGGCCCCACCTGGAGTACTGTGTGCAGTACTGGCGCCTGTTCCTGAAGAAGGACAAAAATTGTTGGGGGGGGGGTACAGCGTAGGGCTACAAAGATGATCCAGGGATTGGAGGGCAAGTCATACAAGGAAAGGCTGGGGGAGCTGAATATGTACTCTCTGGAAGACAAGAGGGACAGGGGAGATATGATTGAGACCTTTAAGTAGCTGAAGGGAATAAACAAGACTAATACAGAGAGGATTTTCCAGAGGAGAAAGGGGAGAGACACGAGAGGATACCAACTAAGATTGGAGGGGGGTTGATTCAGGAGAAAGATGAGGAGACATTTTTACACTGAAAGAATGGTGAACGAGTGGAACTCCTTGCCGGGTAAGGTAGTGGCCTGCAAGATGGCAGACAGCTTCAAGAGGGGTTGGATAGGGGAAGGGGTAATAGGATGGGGGAAAGGGAGGGGCAGCAGCATTATAAGGTGCTAGCTGCACACTCGAGCAGACTCGATACACCATGAGGCCAGTTTCTGCTGGCATTTTCGTATGTTCAAATTAATGTGGCTCTTGGCCACATAACTGGATGCTCTGAGGAGTACATATTGTAAGTTCTTCAATCCTCAATTTTGGCGCAAAGGATGATGCTTTTTATGGCTGCTGGGCGGATCTCTGTATGATGTCTTGCTATCACACAGAGGGAGAAAGGATGGAAAGCACGTCACCTTCCGAATGAAGCACAACATTCTGGAGTTGGAGCATAATCACTCCACTACTGGAAGCAATCCACTTTCTCCATTCAGTACTGCCTCCCCCCACCCCTCACTGCCGCACTATTCTCTTGCTCCCGACCCATAACTGTAATCTACTTTGGTGGTTCTCAAGCTGGTATTGTGTGCTCGCCCATTAACAGCACTGACGCACTAAGCTAAAACTAAAAAAAAAAAGCACTCAGCTAGTTTCCTGCTGCCATGCACGTAGGTCCATCTCACAAGACAAAAGGATCCCCCATCCCCGCCATCCTTCCCTAAAACTCAATGACCCTTCCAGAGTGCCAGTCACATTTTGCACCCTGAGTTCCCAGGAGAGAGAGAGAGAGAGAGAGAGAGAGACAGACAGACAGACAGCAACCTCCACTATGCACTATCTCACTTGGTTTGGGTCCCCCTTGGGTTACTGTTTCTGTTGTGTACCACCACAGCGGTTTGTGCTCACGTTCTAAAACAGACAGATGGTGGACACCGTGCAGCGAGAGTGCGCTCCACCTCTGTCCTTCTCCCACTGAAAGTGCATCTGTTCAAACTCCTGCTGCACCTCATGTTTGCCCAGATTTTTTTTATTTTTTTTTATTTATTTGTACATCAGTTTACAACCTTTGAGCCAGAGGCTCATTTCCAAAGGTACCTCGTCACATTGAGGACATACAGAACAGACTTTTTGTTACAGCATACAAGTCACATAGCTTAGCAAGCACAGGTGGTTACATACATTTACACAGTTATACAGTTTAGTTACAATGATACTTTCTCGCAAGAAAGAGAAAGCAAAACCGCTGGATAATAACAGTGGCAATAGGCAGTGGGGTGAGGTTGTGTGAGGTGAGGTGTGGTGCCGCCCAGTGAGCTCTGTCAGATGATCTGTTGAAGAGTCTGAAGCATGGGCTGAGCCCTTCTCCCAGAGCTTGCACCAAATAACGCTGCTTTGCCAACATCATGTCACAGTTCATGTAACAACCCCCCCCAAAAAATACCTGTTTTGGTCTCAAGGCATAGGCAGTTTTTAGTGGGGGCGAGCTCTGGGAGAAGGGCTTGGTCTATCTGCTTCTTTGGTTCCTGACTGTCAGTTATACCTTGCTCAACTGTTGCTAATAATAGCTCAGTCTCCTCTGAATTCTCCTACCAGTCTGCCTATGGCACATGCCTGGTCTCAACCCATTCCCCTCTCCCTTTGGTTGACTCATACCCTTTTATTAATCAGGGATGAACACTCACCAAGTTGGGGTTTCTTTAATCATACTAACAAATTCTGTCACTCTGCGTAGGTTAAGCTTCCATGTGCATCAGAGATCCACCATCCAATCTATTCAGCAACTATTTCTTGTATTTTACAGGGGCTTTTGGCCATCATGGTCAGGTGCCTTGCTGCTCACGCAAGTGGAACCTTCACTGGGATGGAGATCCCTTTGTTCTTACTGACTAGCTCTGTGACACCTTCAAGGTGGGTAGTTTGGTTAGCAAGCTAGAGTTAGAGCTAGTAAGTCCCCATCAAAATTATCGGTGCTGCATTCATTCTTCACATTTTTGGTGCAGTGTTTCACTTCTTCCAGGCATTTCTTCTCCTCAATTCTTCAGAGATGTAGTAGTAGTGGCTTTTATTGATAACTGGCACGCTTCCCTGGAGACTTAGGGTGCCATTACAATAAAGTGCATCAGTAGAAAACATAAATCAACAATCAACAGCGACAACAATAAAACATCACTAAGGAAACAATTATTTGATTAAACTTTAGCAGCATAAAAGTGATAGAAATAAATAAGTAACTGGGAAGTAAGCTAGCTGGAAAGCGGATTATTCCCCAAATGGTTGATTCAACAGAAAGGTATTAATACCCCTTTTAAGGGCTTCTACCAAAGGGGTCTCCCTCAGGACCTTCAGGAATGAGTTCCAAAAGACAGGCCAGCTACCTCAAAGGTTCAGTCTCTCAAAGCCTTTAATCTAGCTCTGGGTACCTTAAGCAGGCTCCCATCAGTGGATTGGAGAGGGCACATGGACATATAAGGGTGCAGGAGGCTGACCAGATAGCACAGACACAACCCATGTAGGGCCTTATAGGTTAGCAAGCCAACTTTAAAAGAGGTACACCACACTACTGGCAGCCAGTGCAGGTCACGCAGAACTACAAAGACATGACATGACCCTGAAAGGCTAGTCTGCAACCTAGCAGCTGTGTTCTGCACCAACAGCAAAAGCCATAGTGCACCTCCACTGACCCCAAGGCACAGAGCACTGCAGTAGTTGAGCCTGGAATTCACAAATGTGTGTACTAGTGTTAAGATTTGGGTTTGAATCCCACAGCTTCCACTTGCATGCTGTGTGACCCTGAGCAAATCACTTAACTTCCCTGTGCTCCCAGGTTGCACCTGTAAAAAAGCTTTCAGCTTAGTGTGTCTCACCTGGTTAAACAACTAAAATAAATACAAAAAAGTAAGATTTTCAGTGCAGGAAGAGTTTAAACCCACAGGGACTGAATACTGTTTACTGTGTCTGTCCTTGTGCACAGCTGACATGTTTTGGGGCTGACTGCTTTCAGAGCACAAGTCACCAGGCTGTTTTGGGGCTGGGGAGGTTTACCTGTGTCTGACTTGGAAGGTTGGATTTGTCTCTATTGGATTAGCAGGGTATTTTCTCTGTCAAATTGTCATGTAGGATATCTTGCTGACAGGAAGGCACTCACTGTAGCGGTAGGTCAGAGCTTTTAGCTGATTGTTTCATGAGGGCACAGTTTAGGCCCAAACCTTTCCCACCCTCACCCCACCACCCCTGGAAATAGTTCCTTTATACCTGGGGTTCTGACATAATTTCCTCAAGAGGGCAAGGCATATCACTGTCATATCCTCTCAGCACACTGCACTGACAGTATAAACATACATTTAGTATAATATATATATATATATATATATATATATATTTCTATATAACAAACCAATCACACACACACACACAAAACAAACAAACAAACAAAAAACTAAACAAGGTAGACAAGACATGTGGGGAGTAGTGCAATGCAATGGCTGTGGGGCAGCAGTCTTCCGGGAGTCTTTCTGGAGGCTGAGATGCTGCCCTGTTTGCAGACAACTCTCTGCCCTGAGGGAGGAAGTTGCCCGTCTTCAGGCCACACTGGACAGTAGTAAGGGAACCTCCCCCATCCAGGGAGCACCAGAGCCACCACCACTACCTCAGAGGTTGCGAAGAAAGCACAGCAGTTGGACCACAGTAGGCTCAGGGAGGGTAAGGGTGGTGGAACAGAGGCACACCCAATCAGTTGTTCCACTCCACAATCCATACACCATTCTGGGGGAGCATAGTTCCCCTATGGATGCACCTCCAGAGGAGAGTAAGGAGGTTGCAGACAACTGTCACAAGGGAGGCCCTCAGGAAGGAGGCAGAGGGCACCACAGGGAAAGGAAGCAGTTCCTGGTGGGGGACTCTATTAGGGGGACAGAACTGGGGGGAGCAGGGAAAACTGAAGTAAGGTGCCTGCCTGGTGCCATGGCTTGGAGGGACAGGAAACGCATTCTTAGGATCACAAGAACAGTTGCACGGGAGTCTGAGCTGGACGTCATTGTCCACCTAGGGACAAATCACTTGGCTCTTCATGAGATTAGAGCAGTGCAGAAGGACTTTTTAGAGTTGGGGAGGGGCCTAAGACAAGTAGCACACACAGTATCCTTGTCAGAGGTGCTGCCTGTCAGTGGCATGGGTGAGGCGAGGGTACTTTGCACCATGCAGTTTAACGAATGGTTGAAAAAATGGTGTGGAGCACAGGGGTTTTGCTTCATTGGGGACTGGGGTTCCACCTGGAGGGACACCAGCCTATACTGGCAGGATGGTCTGCATCTGTCCAGGAACGGATCAAGTCTTTTAGGCAATCGGTTTAAATGCTTCATTGGCAAGCTTTAAAACTAGTCAAGGGGGGAGGCACTGATAAGCAGCAGGAAAATCCCAGCCTCCCCCTACAAAACAGGGTACTAAATGAGAAAAAGACCAAGGTAGAAAGGTCAGTGGGAGATGCTGCTACAGAACGTAAAGCCATCAAAAAATGGAGAGCAATGAGTACCAATGCCCGTAGTCTGGGTAACAAGCTTTCTGAATTAGTGGCCTTGATGCAGGAGGAACATCTGGATATCGTGGCAGTCACAGAAACATGGTACGCACAGAACCATGACTGGGACATAAACATATCAGGATACACTATCTACAGGAGGGACAAGGAGGGTAAAAGAGGAGGAGGAGTAGCTCTCTACATAAGGGAAGGAATCAAAGCAACAGAACAAAAGGGTAAACTGGGAGGAGAGGAAGCACTGTGGGACAATCTGGAGGCAGGCAATGGCACCACAATCCACACAGGGGTTGTATACAGACCCCCCCTCTCAGGGGGAGGAAATGGACAAGGAAATGATAGAAAGTATACTTAGAATGGCAGATAAATGGGAGATATTGTTGATGGGTGATATGAATATGCCAGATGTTAACAGGAGTGCAGCTGCAGCAGCCACTTCTAAGAGTGGGGTTATTCTAGATGCCCTACAGGGGGCATGCCTTAGACAACTAGTATTGGAACCCACTCGAGAGGGAGTAATCTTAGACCTGGTTCTCTCAAATGGAGATGGAGAGAGGATCACAGATGTAGAAGTGGGTAGCCATCTGGGAACTAGTGACCATCGAACAGTATAGTTTACAATAAACACAGCAATAGAGTCAAGCTACATAAAGGCAAAAGTACTGGACTTCAGGAGGGCTGACTTTTTTTATTTATTTATTTTATTGTTGAGATCAGTTTACAACCTTTGAGTCAAGACTCGTTTACAAAGTACCTCGTCAAAAAAGGGAGACAACAGTAGAGTGAGGTTAGGACAGGGATGACGACAGGTTACATAAAAATACACACTTGAGAGAGTAGACAGCGAAGCTGTACTGGAACAAACTGGTGTAAGGTACTAGCATTGGTAAACAGCAAGAGATACATTATTCAATTTAACAACATGTCACAAACCAATATGTCATGTTAAAAGACCGGTAGGCGAGGGGCCTGAAAGGGTTAGGAGGCACAGGGCAGCTACAAGCATTTACAACATCGGCTGTCAATAATATGTTGGCGGAGGGCGATTTTGAAGCGGCCAATACCTGGGATCTTGGAGATAGTTTCAGGAAGGGAGTTAAACCAGGATGGGGCTTGGTGATGGAAGGATCTTTGAGCAGGGGTCCTTGCTCTGGGAGCGTCGAAGGTGGCTGCGTGCCGGGTTGGCAGGGACCTGGCAGCCCGCTGCAAAGTCCAGAGATCCCAGGAGGGCAGAGACCTGACATGGATTTTTTGGCCAGTAGGCAGGTTTGATATTTCAGTCTTTCCTCAAGAGTGAGTATTTTTGTGGCGGAGTATAGCAGACAGGTGTGGGTTCTGCTGTGGGCACTGGTAAGGAGCCTACAGGCTTTGTTGATAGAGGTCTGGACTTTGGATAAGGCGGAGGCGTCAGCAACAGGGTAAACAGGAAGTCCGTAGTCGGCCAGCGATAATACCGATGAGGTGATGGCTAGTTTTAAAGGCAGGTTCAGGAGACAGTCTTTGTGGCGGTGAAGGCCGATCCTGGGTTCATTGCAGGCACAAAGCTTTTAAGGTGGGCGTGGAAAGTAAGGCCGAGGTCAAAGGTGATGCCCAGGTACTTATAGGATGTAACCTGCTACAGGAGGGGCATGCTGGTGGTGATGTGGAGGGAAAGTCCCTGGCATTGTTTTGCCGATGAGAAAATAGCATGGACTTAGTTTTCTTTAGGTTCAGGACTAAGCGGTGATTATTGAACCACTTTTCGGTTTGGAGGAAGCGGCACAGCCTGATTTGGAGTGGGAGTGGGTCAGGGTGTGATGCAAGGATAACAGCGTCATCAGCATAGAGTAATATTTTACTGGAACAGGAGCTGGGGAGGGTGTTCAGGAATAGGCTGAAAAGGTCGGACCAAGGATGGAGCCTTGGGGACACCCAGTGTACAGGAAGGTAGGAGGAGAGGGTCCATTTAGCTTGACTCTTTGGGACCTGTTGTGTGGGTAGCTTGCGAACCACTTCAGGGGCCGGCTACGAGAGCCAGTATGCTAAGGGAGTTTAATAGCAGGGGTGGCACACTGTGTCGAAAGCCTTGGATAGGTCTATAAAACCGCCCCTGCAAGATGACCTTTGTCAAGTGCTGAAGTGGAATTCCAGAAGGGCAGTGGATGTGCTATGGCCAGGGTGAAACCCGTGTTGCTCCGGACATAGAAGGTTGTAGTTAGTAAGATATTCCGTGAGCTGTGTGTTTACTATTTTTTCTAAGGCTTTGGATAGGGGGGAAGGATGGAGATGGGCCTGTAGTTATTAGGCAGAGTACGGTCCCCAGACTTGTGGATGGGGGTTACTTCAGCATGCTTCCAGGCCTTAGGGAATTGGCCGAGGCATAGGGATTTGTTAATGATAAGCGCCACGGGTAAGCATGACATCCAGCACGAGCGAGGTATCCTGGAGTCAAGAGGGTCATTGATAGGGTTCTGAGGTGAGGACTTTATTAAGAAAGGTTTGATATCGTGGTGAGATCATTCAAGTGGAATTGTGGCCTGGAGATGGGAGCGTGGTGGGTTTGGCAACCGGTCAGAAAAGTGGGCCGGGAGGACGGCACTTAAGTCTGTGAAGGTTTTATTAAGGCAGTCAGCAATACAGGTGGGGTCAGTCGAGACAGTCCCATTTATGACAATCTGGGATGGAGGGGGGGAGCGAGTCTTACCATTTAAATCTTTAATGTTGTCCCAGAAAGCTCTGGATGAGCCCCAGGAGGATGTCAACGCAGCCTGGTAGAATTTAGCTTTAGCCTGCTTGATTGTCCAGGTGCATTGATTTGGGCTGCCCTGTAGGCTTCTTCTGTCAGCAACCCTACGGAGTCATTAGCTAAGTGCCAGAGGTTATCTCTCTTTTTAGTTGTTGGATCAGTGCAGGAGTTATCCATGCAGCAGTCCGTTTTTATCCTATGAGTGTTGAGGGTGCATACAGATCACAGGCGTGGTTGAAGGCCGTAGAGGTAGGTTAGGGCAGAGTTAATGTCAGGGCGCTGGCCAATGGGGACCAGTCGATTTAGGGCGAGGTGACGCTTGAGGTTGGCGAGACCTCTGGGGAGGAAGCGGCGGGAGGGGTCCTGCTGTACACAGGGCTGAGGGTGGGGGAGGACCAGAAGCAGATGACTGGGAGTGGTCACTGAGTGAGTCCGAAGGACTTCAACGGAGACTACTTTATGAGGTCGGTTAGAGAGGATGACATCCAGGAGGGAGCTAGTTCCTGTTACTTTGTTTAGTCTAGTGGGCTGGTGACCATTTGGGACAGGTCAAGGGCTGCAAGCTCATTCTTCAAATTATCAGCCGACAGGGCTGAGCCAGTTGAATTTAAGTCTTACATAATTAACTGTTCGGCTTTCAGGGTGAAGGTAGACAGGTAGTCAAGGACAGAGGTGGCACGCAGAGTCTTTGTTAGGCCCAGGGGTAGATAAGCCGCAGTTAGGTAGAGAGCGGACCGCCCAGGGTAGGGTGTGATTTTAAGGTAATGGCTTGCGCCCCATGGTTAAGCTCAGGGTTGGGGAGGGCAAACCCGAGGATCGAGTCGCGCAAGTAGATAGCACACCCCCCTCCATGCCTGCCCATCCTATCAGCCCTGAAAATGGCAAAACCAGGAAGGGAGATGGCTGAGTCAGGCGTGAGGGAGGACAGCCAGGTTTCAGCTAGCATGAGAATATCCGGGGAGTGGTGGGTGACCCAACATTGGAGGGCTGCAGTTTTCTTAGGGAGACTGCATATATTAATAAAGGCGATTCGAAGGCCTTTGCCACCGGTGGGCAGAGGCGTGGCTGGGATGACAGGCCGAGGTTTGGGTTCACATTGCGGAGGCAGGGCAGCAGGAGAATTAGGTGCCATGCTTGGTGTTTGTAATGGCGGTGGGGTGCATATGTGGCCCGGCAGGACCTCGCCTGGGAGGAGCAGGATAGGAAGGAGAGAACAACTGAGGCGCTTAGCGGGAGAGTGTCCACTTGTGAATGGAAACACAAGACTGAGAGCAGTACAGGTGGTTGGTGGGTGGGGTGGCCTGGAGTCCAGGCAGGGAGGGATTTGGGGGATGGATTGAGGATAGGTGTGGGTAATCAGATGGGGGGCAGGGAATTGAGGTAGGGGCAGTGTGCTTTGGTTGGGGGCAGGTTGATGGGGGATATAGAGGGGCAGAGAGAGAGCATAGGGTGCTGTAGCAGGAGGAGGGCCAGCATAGCAAGGACCATGCTTGAGTGAGACATTTCCCAATATAGAGCAAGAAATGAGGGCAGGCTCCCTCTAGTGCTGGAATGATATAACCAGCAAATGGGAAAGTAGGCTGATTGGTTTTTGCGCCTCATGTGACAAAGAAAAAATACCCTATTTAAGGGAGAGCCGAGCAAGGGTGGTGGTGGGGGCGGCAGGGTTTCTCCAGAGCACCGACTGCAAGGAAACAGAGGTGTGAGCCACAGAAAAAGAAGCGCAAGCCAGCGTTTCAAAAAACAGGCAGCGTTTCAAGCAGAGTGTTCACAGGTAGGCTGGCTCACTGACTGTCGCGATTATTTTCAGGCAGGTTTACCTCAGCAGGGAGGGCTTTGTCCCACCAAAAGGGGCCCTCGCGATAGCAGCTCCTCGGGGTGGGGTGTCCTGGCCCGGTGGAGAACAGTCTGCAGGGAGGGCCAATTCCAGCGTGCCTCGCGACCTCCGACTCCTCGGGGAGGGGATCGATCTGTTGGAGAGGAGAAAGAGGCAGAGATTAAGTAGGCAGGCAGGGGAGTGATGGCGATTTGAGGCGGGCGGTGCAGGCGGGGATTTGTTGCTGCAGGTCTTGGCGTGGAGGCTCAGCTAGGGATACTCTGCAGTGTGGTAAAAAGTAAATCTTGTGCAATACAGAGGTTTCAAGGGGGAGAGAAAGGAGCGGGCTGGCAGAAAACAAGCAGGGAAACAGTTTACAGAAAACAGTACTTTGTGCTCATAAAACTAAACTCTAATATTAGCAGGCAAAAGCAGTGTAGAAACAGGACATCCACAATAACTTTGCCAAAACGGTGAGTGCCTAAGGAATGCACTAGCAAATGGGCAGGAAGGAGGAGTGGAAGAACAATGGGGAATAATAAAAACTGCCATCACAGAGGTAACACGCCTTTGTGTGAAGCAAATAAACAAAACAAAATGATGTAAGAAACCACTATGGTTCTCAAAGGAGGTGGTAGTGAAGGTTCAAGAGAAAAAGAAAGCATTCAGAAAGTACAATGAATCACAGAAGGAGCAGGACAGAGAATTGTATCAGTTAAAGCAAAAGGAAGCTGGGAAGGCAGTCAGAACAGCAAAGGCCGAACCAAGGAAAGATACCAACTCAGTTAAGAAGGGGATAAAACCTTTTTAGGTACATCAGGGGCCGAAGGAAGACTAAGGGAGGGATAGTGAGGCTTAATAAAGGGGAGGGGGGTGGGCAGAGGGTGATGGTGAAAAGGCAGAGATACTAAACAAATATTTTTGCTCAGTATTTATAAATGAAGAGGGGGAGGTACCTAAAACAAACAATAGAAACACTCTGGATACAGAAGTTGATACTAGCCCATTTACAGAAGAAAGGGTTCTGAAAAAACTCTTAAAACTGAAGGTGGAGAAAGCAATGGGGCTTGATGGGATTCATCCCAGAATTCTAAAATAACTAAGGATAGAACTAGTGACACCACTGACTACCCTCTTTAACAAATCATGGGAGGATGGGGTGGTACCTGAGGACTGGAGGAGGGCAGATGTGATTCCCCTTCACAAAAGTGGGAGCAGGGCAGAAGCAGGAAACTACAGACCTGTTAGTTTAACCTCAGTGATAGGGAAAATGATGGAATCACTTCCGAAGGAAAGAACTGTCGAGTACCTAGAGGCCAGAGGGGCACAGGACCCAAGGCAGCATGGATTCACAGTGGGAAAGTCATGCCAGACGTATCTAATAGATTTATTTGACTGGGTGACCAAAGTAGTAGATCAGGGAGGGGCTGTGGACATGGCCTACCTAGACTTTAGCAAGGCATTTGACTCAGTCCCACACAAAAGATTAATATACAAGTTAGCCAGCCTGGGAGTGGATCCCAAGATGATAGTATGGGTAAAGAATTGGCTGGAGAATAGGACACAGAGGGTAATAGTAAATGGAGTCCACTCTGAAGAAAGGGGAGTTACTAGTGGGGTACCACAGGGTTCATTATTAGGACCAGTCCTCTTCAATGTCTTTATAAGCAACATTGCAGAGGGACTGGAAGGAAAAGTATGTCTCTTTGCAGATGACACAAAGATCTGCAACAGAGTTGATGCACAAGGTGGGGTGGAAAGGATGAGAAGGGACTTGGCAAGGTTAGAGAAATGGTCAAATGTATGACAGCTTAGATTCAATGCTAAGAAGTGCAAGGTAATGCACCTGGGAAACAAAAACCCAGGGGAAGAGTACACAGTGGGGGGTGAGATACTAACAACAACAAAAATGGAAAGGGACCTGGGGGTAGTCATATCAGATGACTTAAATGTGGGCGAGCAATGTGAAAAGGCAGTAAGGAGGGCTGGGGGGATACTGGGATGCATAGGGAGAGGCATCATCAGTAGAAAACAGGAACTTGTTATCCCTCTGTACAGACGGCTGGTGAGACCCCATCTGGAGTACTGTGTGCAGTTCTGGAGACCCAATCTCTGCAAGGACATAGACAAGATGGAAGCTGTCCAGAGGTGGGCAACTAAAATGGTGCAGGGTCTGCACCAGAAGACATATGAAGAGAGACTAAAGGAGCTTAATATGTATAGCCTCGAGGAAAGGAGGGAGAGGGGGACATGATAGAAACTTTCAAGTACCTCAAGGAATCAACAAAGTCCAAGAGGGTAGCATCTTCAAAAAGCGCGTGTGCAAGAACAAGGGGCACAGTTTGAAGATAGAGGGGGCAGTTCAGAGGTAATGTAAGGAGCCTTTTTCACAGAGAGGGTTGTGGATGCATGGAGCGGCCTTCCAGAGGAGGTTGTGGAGTCAAAAACAGTGGTTGAATTCAAGCATGCATGGGACAGTCATAAGGCAATTCTAAGGGGTTGGGGTAGAAAGAAGTAGGCTGCTGGTTAACTAGGATCTGCAGCTTATCCATTAGGTAGGGAAATGGGCATACTGGGTGGGCCAAGCGGTCCTTATCTGCCGTCAAATTCTATGTTTCTATGCCAGGTCTCCAGGAGGAATAAGGGATTTAATCCAACTGATGTATCTGAGGTGGTAAAAGCCACTCCACACTACTCCCAACATCTGAGTCTCAAATGTCAGCCCCTCATCCGAATGACACCCAGATTTTTCACCTTAGTGGCAGCCCAAGCCCAGAGGAACCAAACCAAAGCCCTGTCTCCCACTCGGTAGCTGCCACACACCCTCTATGACCTGGCTTGACAACCAGTAGTTCAGTCTTGTCAGTTGAGTCTTAATCAACTCAGAGACATCCAGTCCTGAATCTCAGCCAAACATCTATTCAGCACATAAACTACACCTGGCATCCCAGGTACAAAGAACAGATAGAGCTTGGTATTATCAGTATAACGGTGAAACCCAAGTCAATACTGTCTAGTTGTCCTCCTCAGGGGCAGCATGTACACCACGAACAACATTGTTGAAAGAACTGGGCCCTGGGGTACGCTACAGGACGGTGACACCTGGGATGAAGAAAACCTTTCCAACACCACCCTCTGTGTTTTGCCACTAAGATCCTGGCTCAAGCCAGCAGAAGACTTTACCAGTGAGCTCTACATACTCCCTGAGCCTGTCCAATAACAACCACCCATACTCCACTGTGTCAAAAGCTGAGGAGAGATCACAAAGAACAAAAATTAACTGGTTTCCTCTATTTCTTGCTCTGAGCAGGTCATTATGCATCTTGATCAGTACAGTCTGTGCACCGTGGTTGGACCTAAGATAAGAGTGGAGAGGCTCATAGATGTCAAAGGTGGTGAGGTATGCCTCAAGCTGCAATGCCACCACCTTCTCAATAACCTTGCCCAGAAAGAGCAAGGTAGAGACTGGTCTATAATTCACCAGTACATCAGGGTCCTATGATGGTTTTTCCAGAAGGGGCTTCACCAGCACATCTTTCAGTGCAACCAGGAAAACTCTTTCCAATAAGGAACACTGAGCTATCTCAGTGAACACCGGGTCCAGCTGCCCAATTCAGCTCACTAGCAGTCACACTGGGCTTGGATCCAGTTCACAAAATGTTGGCTGCAGCTCAAAGATCACCCCACTTACCTCACCCACCGCCACCGGTCTGAACTTTCCCTATAACCACTGAATGTCTTCTGTCACTTTCATTCGAACTTCACATCGCATTCTGCTCAGTTGTTTTGGGGATGTCCTTATTTTGTTTTCTAATTCAAGTTTCACGTGCCTTAATTTAATCTGTTGCAGAGATTTAATAATAACAGTAAGAAGTTAAGAGGGATGGTGACCAAGGCCTTGAATCCTTAGAGGTCTCCTCCACGGGGATTTTGACTCCCCTCCATGCTGACGGTCATAAACTTCCACCATGAGTTGGGCATGTATGGTGTCACTGTGATCAGTGGAGTACCAATCCCTTTCTCCTTACAGAAATTTCGCCAACCCATTCCCTAAGGTACCATCTGAATAAAGGAAGCACATCCCACTGACACCATTAGGGGAGGAGCAAACATCAGGGTAAACGTTCCCCTGCCCAAGTGACCAGGTTCTGTGGTGTTTCTCAAGGGTGGTAGTCCCAGCCATGGGCCACAGAGTGTGAACGGATAAATTTACATTGCAAAAAGCAATACAGCATATAAGCAAATGCATCTTTGATTCTGGTACACTTCATGTGCTGGTACCAGTTTTTCCCTTTGCAGGGAACTCTGAGAATAATATGGCTCTGTTTAGCAAGAGAATTTAAATTGGTTTTGTGACAGATGGACTCTGAGTTTGACATGGACTTGATTAATTGCTCTGTATAATTGTTTTCACTTGCACAGTTCACGATGATTGACACAACGCTTGGACCAATGGGAGCACACAGTTCTGCATGGACTGATGGGAGCTTGTGTAAATTCCATCTCCACCATTGGTTCTTTTACTTCTTGATGAAGCCCCTAGTGAGAGCGGCGAAGTGTTAGGTCAGCGGGCCCTCTCGTGTCCATCTCTGATCCTTCTTGTTTGCCACATACTCACTGTTTGTGCACTGCTGTGGATTAATGAATTACTACTGAGAGGGCACTTAATCTGTTGCAGCTGTACTTTATACACATGGGACATGGAGTGAGTTCTGACCTGAAGTACTGTGCTACATTACAACATACACTTAATCACCCTTTGAGTCAGTGACCTAGGCTGTAGTACTGTGTTCTGCATAGTTATGGAAGTCTATTACCAGTATAATAAATGTTTATCCTCCCACCAATGAACTCTAGAGATACATTGTGAAAGGCCTGGCTCATATTTAATGGACTAACAATGAATTACTTTGGGGCTGCTGAGGAATAGTTACAGCTCTGCTCACAGCAGAGGGAAATTAACCCACATAAAACTCCATTCCAGATATGTCTAGAAACAGTTCTGTACAAATAAACTGTGATGGCTGGTTAAACCAACTGATTTCAATAGCCGGAGGAGTGTACTGTACTGAGAGACAGAGAGATATTGTTACTAATACAGTAGCACTGTAGCCTGCTGCAGCTTGTAAATCAGTACTCCCATGCATACATACGGATTGCACCCAGCCTTTTGCTGGTTCACATTTTCCTGGTTTCCTCCCATGATTGTCGAGTCACTTATTTCCAGTAAGGTGTGACAGTATTTAAGTCTGACTTGGTATACTACAAATGCTGAGCCAGGCCCTAGAAGGTTTTGTGTACTGTACAGTATATGGGACAACTCAGGAATACTTCCTTACCACTTTTGTTTTGCAAATAAGTGGCACTTTACTACACACTGCAGGCAACCATTTTCTTTTACACAGCTCCACCTTTTGGGGTTATCTACGCCTGAAAAATACACACCAGGCAGTTGAAAATTTATATGGAAAAATCTTTCTTTAGAAATGGCAACAATGAGAACTAGAATTCTAAGATCAAGATTTACACAGGAAATGCATAGTTTCATTTTGTGACATGCACTTTTTGGAGAAGAGAGCGTTTAAACTTATACTGCGGTCATGCTAGGGTTAACTTGTCCTTGCAGAAATAACTATGTCACTGTGCAGACAGTTCAGTGCTTGAAGCAGCTCTGAGCTGCATACAACGCATACTTAGAAAGTCTGTTTCATACTGTAGCTACTGCACATCGAGAAGGAATTATACATTCAGACTGCCAACGCAGAACACGGAGAGTGGGAATGCCTTCAAAAAGGTATCTAGGTCAGCAAGGGGAATATGCACAGACAAAGCAGCATACAGATGGGAGCACTCTGGATGGAGGACAGGGGTTGGGAAAAGGAGCTGAAAGGACATTAGCAGTACCAAGACCAGCACGTCAGGTGAAGTTCAAAGGAATATACATACAGTAGTGAAGAAAGGCGAAAGGGAGTATAGTGATGTGTGCTTAACCGGAAAGAAAGTACACAGCAGATGATACAGCTGTTGCCTTGTTTGAATCAGGAACATTAGGACAGACCTGGTAAGGCCCAAACAATCTACCTTACATCATTTTAAGGACAAGCCTACACAGAATTTGTATTCATAGAATGTGTCCAAATTCGCCACTTTTGCATTCAGTTCGACCCAACTGAACTTTTGGGTCACTTCAGACCACTTCTACCTTTTTTTTTTTTTTTTTTTTTTAGTTCTGTTTATCTCCCCCAGGCACTGGAACTCTCTTGGGCCTCTCCACTCACCTATGCCGCTCTACCGCCCACTGTGAACCCTGCCATCTTCAAGGACGTTACTTTCTCCTCGCACCCCGGGGGACATAGGGCCCGAGGAGACTGAAGGGGCAGTGGCAGGGCTCCAGTGTTGGGCATGTGGTGGTTTGGCACTGGGATGGCCGTCGCCTATCTGGGCTGGGGGGGTCCATGGTGTGTTACCCCCCAGGCGTGGGATGTACAATGCTGCCCAGCCAGCGATGTAGATCTCCACCCATGGCCGGGAAGGCTGCCCGGCGTATTCCCCTGCTTGTAAGCCCTGTGCAGTGCCGCGGTCTCCACAGGGGCCGCTACAATGCTGGGCTACCCTGGATCCCTCCCGAGAGGGACAGCAGTCCTCCGGATGCTCGATCTCTCTCTCCCCTGCTGACTCCCGGCGGTTCGGGCTCGTTCCCAAACCCGGGTCGCCGGTGTGGCGTCCAGCACCTCAACCCTCAGCACCACCGGGCCAGCTTGCACTTCTACCTTTGACCTAATAATTAAAAAAATAAATAAAACTGTTGCCCTTCCCAGCTGGCCAGGGCTGATCCTATGGCCACTCCTTTGCCCACCCCAGTCACTTACCACCTCCTCCCCCCTTCCCTGTCATTTTTTGATGAAAAGATATTTCCCACTCCAGCCACCATGCCAGAAGTAGACTGACTGAAGGAATGGAGAGGGTGGAAAAGGTGGGGATTGACTGGAGTGGGAAAGGGGTGATGGAACGCTGCCTTTCACCCCTATTTTTTATCTGGCTAAACCCCATACCAGGGATCTGTAGAGTCTTTAGCTAAAGTGCCGAAGTGAAACCGAGGACAAGGGATCTGAATCGAAGACAATTCAGATCCACCAGTTTTCATACTCACTCACCCTTATGTCATACCTCAGAGAGCCTGGAGTGACCAGGATGAGAAAACCAGTGTTGCAAGAGTGAATTCTGAGGCCAGTAATGAGCTGAGCAGCCTTAGCTTAATCAGGAGTGTAGGGAATTAAAGAACCATCTTTCGCTGCCTGGTCCTGGTCCTGGTTAATGGAAATACTAAACACAGCACTGCTGTTGGCACATACTGTCTGGTGGACTATCCAGTGAAGATGGCCAGGGATACAGGGTCATTGCGCCTGGAAATTAGATTTCTGAAAATGCTGGAAGAGGGGCTTGTAAGTCCCCAGCCCGTTTGGGCTGAAGGATCCTTTTCAGATTGTCTGCAGCACAGGAACAAATGAAAACATACATAAGGCAGCCAGAGCTTCCCTGCAGTGAGATTTTGAGATTTCCTTTTTGCGGCTGTTGTTCTTGATAAAATCTTTTACAAAACCCTTAGGGTAGCCATTGTTGGCAAAACACTGCCGGAAGACGGTCAATTCCTTTCTGGCAGTGAGTTGCTAGAAGGGGCACTATAAAATCAATATTTTACTAAGAGAGTGGATAGGCAAATCCAGACAGTGGTCAATGCACACAGGATTACTGCATATAGCTAGTCAGGCATATTATTCTCAAATAACCAGAACTCAAAGAAGAGTGACTCAACTTCAGAACCAAATTGTTTATATAGAAATTCACATAGCAGTATGGTTGTATGTGAACAGTAAGGAAAGTAATTCAAGCTGGTCAATTTCTTTTTCTTTTTATTTTGCAGTAAAAATATTCAGTTTAACATTTTTGACAATTTCGCATCCAGATGGAAAAGAATCCACAGTTTGTCCTTATTTTTTTACTAGTTTCCACCAATGAAAACTGCCCTTTGGTGTTGTCAGCTGCATGCAGAAGTTTAAAGCCCTTCACTGTCAGCAAAACATCAAGTGCTGACATAAAATTGCAATGCACAATGTGATATGTTGATTTCGATTGCATGTGGAAATTTCTCTGAATGAGCACACTACTTTTAACAAGGATCTAGAACTGGCAGGGACCTACTGACTCAACTTTTCAACAGGTACAGCCTTTTCCATACCTTTATTTGCTGGAAAACATGGTTCATAGGTCTCAATTATTTTATTTCCATTAATTTTGTGTAATTATTCATAACACTGTGAATATACAATAAACTAATGGTATACGACTCACTGTTGTTGAGTATGAACATCTGTGTACTTCCAGTTGAAGTGATGTCAGAATGGTGTTGTACTGCAGTACCTACAATAGAATCCTGTCTATTAATATTCCTAATGCTGGGGGCATGACTGATGCTGTAACATGGCAGATGCAGTTTAGCTGAGCTCCTCAAAGCACTCTTCTTTGAAGGGGAACTGTGAGACCCTCACTACTACATTTGAATGCTGAAGCGGCGAGGCGTGCATGGGTAACAGATGGCGACTGGCAGAAAAAAAGGAAAACAGGCTAAACTTCAATTTGGGGTGGCAGACACGCTGGGCCATTCTAACCATGGCCCTGAACAGTCGCGGAGGAGGCCTGAGCCTGATGACAGCTTTGGTGCAATGACCAACCTGCAGAGATCCCTTGCGGCAGTAGCAGCCACGCATATTCAGATACAGCATGACATGAAGGTGGGCTTTGCCAACATAGCCGCCCAGATAACTCACATGCAATCGGTGGTTATGGACCTGACGGATACCTCTGCAGCCCACCCTGACCAAATAGCACAGCTTGAACACCGTGTCGGGGTCCTGGAGGACGCCCTGGCAGAGGTGGTTTGGGACAAGGCCTCCATGCAAAGTACAGTCAGGGAGTTAAGCGTCTAGGTTAATGACCAAGAAAATCACTCCGGGAGATCAAATTTGAGGATTGTGGGCCTACCGGAGGGCATTGAGGGGGATGAGCCTGAAATGAACCTACAAAAATGACTTGTAGAATACTTCAAGTTACCTCCAGAGCCGGCACAGTGTGAAATTGAACGTGCGCATAGAGTTGGGACTCCACCAAAAGTGGGTGAACAACCGCGCCATTGTCTCATCAAATATTTGAGGTTTACATTAAAGGAAGCTATCCTTAAACAGGCCAAAGTGAAAGGGCCAATAAAAGTGCAAAACAGTTCGGTCATGATCTTCCAGGACTACAGCAGGGAACTTCAGAACAAACATCAACAGTTCAATGAGATCAAAACAAAGCTGTTTAAAATGGGTTGGAGATTCACCTTTTTGTACCCAGCCAAGCTCCATATTAATCGACCAAGGAGTGTACCCAAGCTATTTTCCTGCCCCACAGAGGCCTCTCGATGGGTGGATGAAGAGGTGAAAAGGCGTAGAAGAGAAGGCCCAGGCGACAACGCGGACCCAAATAAGTGACTGTATCACTTTACTATTTTGATTTGTTCTATCGCTCTATGTGGGCTGCCATGTTTCCAGTGCTAATTCAATAAATATCTTTATGCTGAGGTGCAGCTATGCCACAATGTTTACTTTGACTTCTTTACTAATCTTTACTTCCATGGCAAAGTTTTATATTTGAATAAGGGTTGATTATTTAATTTTGTGGAGGTAGCAATTTGCGCCATAACCCTAAGACTAGGGACCAGGGTAACGACAGGGCTATGGATTTACTTTTGCTGATTCAAGGAGGCTGCTGGACTTGGACCTGCACCAACTGAACATTACCCGTTGTATCCATCCTATGCCCTTCGCCCAATTAGTAAAATACCGCTATAAAGGGTGTCTTGTTCCCCCCGATGGGCCATCTCCAGGCCCTTGTTATATTTACATTCATTTTTTCAGTGTCTTACTTGCTCTGAATAGGGTGACGCGCCCTCGGGTTACACTCCTTGCAAGGGAAGCTTTTATGACCTCCCTGCACCAACTACGATTAAGGGGGCTTGGGGTTTTGGGGGGAGTCGAGAAACGATGGTTATCTCTCTGAAGGAGTTTACCCCAGAGTTCCATGGGGGTCTCACTGAGAGTCATTTCACTGTGTAATCATAATTATGTGCCAAATTTTGGATCGTAATATGCTAGCTAGTTTTAAAGCTCGCTAGTTGTTTGTAAGGGAGTCAATGGCAAATCCTTGTAGATCCGTGAAGAGGGGAGGGTGGGCCTTCTGTTAGATACTGTTGGGATCTTGTTGGGAGGGGAGGGGAAGGGATGGTGGGTTTTCTCCAGGTTCCATTGTTTCACTGTACAGGAGCCGGGGAGAACTTTGGGTTCCATTTTTTGGGGGGTATATGTTGGGTGTTAAACAAAAATAGGTTGGTTGGAACAGATGGCTGGGGACGAGTTCTCTACAGGTACAGATGGTGTCAGAAACACTCTAATTTATGGTGGGATCATTGCTGATGCTATTAGAGTCACATTTTTGAATATTAACGGTCTGAAGTCTGTCATTAAAAGGAAGAAACAGCAAACGGAGGTTAGGAGATCCAGGTGGCAAATTATTATGCTCCAGGAAACCCATATGTCCCTGGGTGAAGCAGTTAAAATGACAACGGCCATGGGAGGGTCTTGGGTGTCCTTGACATTCTCTACCAAGTCGAGAGGGACTGCAATCTGGTTCCCCAGGGGGTCTGGGGTAAAAACCATTGAACAAATCACAGACCAATACGGGAGATTTGCCCTGGCTAGAGTATTTCTTCCCAAGATGGGCATGGTCTCATTGTGGTCCATATATGCTCCCAATGTGGAGCAGCCTGAGTTCTTTCAGCAGTTAGCTTTGGAACTAGCCAGGTGGCCTAGGCCATGGATTATTGGGGGAAACTATAACTGTGTCCTAGATGGCATGTGGGACCATTCTAACACTTTCCCCATCACCAAAACTAAAAATGGCCTTGCACTGGGAGCACTGGAGAGGGACCTGGGTCTGGTTGACATTCGACGACACATATACCCCACTGGGAGGGACTACAGCTTTTTCTCCCATGCCCATAGATCTTATGTTAGATTAGACAGAATCCTGGTGTCCCATTCCCTAATCCCATCCTCAAAGGGTGCAACCTATTCCCCCATGTTGCTATCTGACCATGCCCCTGTAACACTGGAGCTGGCGTTGGCATTGGGAGACTCACCCCTGTGGTTAGACAGTGGAAATTGGACCCCATACTGCTTAAAGATGGAGCCTATCACACTGGGGTCTCTGCAATGATCAAAGAATTGCTACTTTTTAACAAAAAGGGGGACATATTGCATGCGGCAAGGTGGGAGACATTGAAGGCCTCTATCAGGGGTTACACAATCTCATATGCGATCGACAAATCTAGGGGGTCTCAGCAAGATTTACAAAAATTGAGGACCAAACTTGAAGCCTGCGAGGAGGCTCATAAGAATAGACCTACAGCTGCTGTCTAAGGGGCTTTACAGAAACTCAAGTGGCAATATAACACCTTAAGCAGTGCTAAATTGGAGAGAGCTATCCTGCTGACACAGGCTGGTGCATATTTTGATGGGGATGGGGGCAAATACCTCACTTGGCAGCTACGTAAACAAGAGGGGAATAGGAATGTGGATAACATTCGGAATGGGGGGGGGCACTCAGAGGAGATACCCCTAGTACAGGCCGGGCTTTCGGTCATTCTACAAACAGCTCTATATCTCACAGAGAACCACTAATCAACCAGCCTTGGATCAGTTCTTTGCACACATCTCTCTGCCAGCGCTCTCTGCTGACCAGGTGAGCAACCTGGACATGCCCCTCATGGTCGTTGAGCTTAAAAGTGTGGTTAAAGATCTCAGGGGGTAAGGCCCCGGGCCCGGATGGGCTCCCCATAGACTTTTTCAAGTCCTTTCAGGATTTGATCCTGGAACCATTGCATAACATGCTGGTGGAGGGCCTGGAGAAGGGAGAATTGCCCCCTCCACATGGTTGGCTATAATTACTGTGCTCCCTAAACCGGGCAAAGACCCCACTTGTGGTATATCTTACAGACCAATCTCATTGCTAACAGCAGACTATAAGATCTTAGCCAAGGTCATGGCATCAAGACTGGAGGGACTTCTCCCCCATCTAATCCACCCGGATCAATCGTGCTTTATCAAAGGCAGACAAGGGAAACACAACATCAGACGCACCCTCAACATCATACACAAGTGGAGGGCCAGAGCCACTACCCACGATGCCGCAGTGCTCGCTATTGACGCGGAAAAAGCATTTGAACACGTGGAGTGGAGGTACCTCTTCGACATGCTTAGTAGATTTGGGATAGGCCCACTTTTTAGCTCCTGGATCCAAACACTGTACCAGCGTCCCAGTGCACAGATGGCCATCAATGGTGCCCTCTCTCCCTGCTTTGAGCTTGGATGGGGTACAAGACAGGGGTGTCCACTTTTGCCTCTCCTTTATGTAGTATCATTAGAACCCCTGGCAGCTAGGATTAGTGTGAATAGTGAGATTCGGAGCTTTCAGGGTGGGGGTTGGGAGCACAAGTTGGCCTTATATGCTGACAATCTTTTGTTATATCTGCAGTACCCCTCTAATGACCTGCCTGAGGTATTCAGGGTTATGAGAGAGTATGGTGACCAATCAGGCCATAAAGTAAACTGGACAAAGAGCGAACTGCTCCCAGTGGGGCTCAAGAATAGAGCTAGACTAATTGCTAACCTTGGAGGTCTTCAAATGGTTGATAAGTTGAAATACCTGGGTGTACGGATCTCAGTGCACTCACATAAGCTATATGCACTGAATTTTAAACCCCTCTTGCAAAGGATTTCCGGGGACTGTGACAGATGGACTGGTTTGCCTCTCTCACCAATTGGGAGGGTAGGAGTGGTAAAAATGATGATACTCCCCAGGTATCTATACTTATATCAGACTCTGCTCATTGCCCTTCCCCTCTCACATTTTAAACATAGCAATGCGATCATGCATAAATTCCTGTGGAGAAATAAGCCTGCCCAGATCAAGAGAGCTATTTTGATAATGCCAACTTTTAAGGGAGGTCTGGGTCTCCCCAATTTCCACTGGAACTATTTGGCGGTGCAACTCACTTATGTTGCGGCTACAGGAGGAGGTGACATGACAATATGGTGGAGCCTAGAAGAAGAACAGCTACGAACCCCCCTACTGGGGGGTCTGCTGGCAGGGGCACTGTGGCCAGTTAGACAGCCTTCCGTTAGCAGCCCCTTTATGGCAGCTACACTCCAGAGCTGGGTTAAAGCACATGAACTGGGTGGTCATGTAATTGCCCCCTCCCATTATACAGATCTGGCACTGGCTCTGCAACTCAAAGGCCCAAGTACCCTCTCCCTGATCCAAAGATTACTGGCCTGGCGGAAATTAGGGTTGAGGACGGTGAACCAAATGTATGAGGGGGGCACACTTTTGACCTTTCCCTGTATATGCAAGAACTGGGAAATCTCACCAGCTGACTTTTTTATTTACCTTACAATTAGGAATAGGCTGGGATCTACGCTTAGACCTGATCATGGATGGGGTGCCGTGTCCCCTTTTGAAGAGGAACTTTTCCGTCCCCGACCAACATCTAAGCCATTAACTATATTCTACAAAATTATCGCGGGAGGCGGAGTAGGGCAATTGGATAAGATTTGGCTCGAGTGGCACTCTGATCTAAATCTGGATTATAGTGGGGAGGTGTGGTCTTACGTGATTTGCCATTTCAATACATGCTCTAGAAGTAACAAATTAAGGCAAATCCAGTATAATTTTATGTATCGCTCCTACTTCACCCCTAAGCATCTACACGCGTTAGACCCATCCAAGCCAGATGCATGCCCTAAGTGCCTAGTTAGTACAGAAGACTTCCTATACCTGGAACTAACTTGCCCTAAGGTTGCCCCATTCTGGATAGAAGTGCACCGATTAATGGAAAGGGTGCTGGACTGCACCCTACCGCGTAGCCCACAGGAACTCTAGTTGGGCGCTGACTCACAGCGACCCAGAGGTGGAGCTGTTGAGACACTCTGGTCTCAGGCATTAGTCAATGCCAGGAAAACTGTTGCCCAGGGCTGGATGGCCCCCTCACCTCCCTCTGTTCAACAGTGGGTCAACAACCTGTGTTTCAGCATGAAATTAGAGAGGGCACAGCGGAATGCCATGGGCAAAAGGGAGAGGTTCGATTTAGTGTGGAGCCCTCTAATACGGGCAATTGAAAATGATAAATTCCCTATTTAGGCCTGTAATCAGGGAAAGAGGGGTTAATAGGTGGCTTGTCAGCTGATGGGATTCCCTTAAACAATATGAATAATATGAACAATATGAGATGCTGCATCACGCCTGAGCTATGGCAAAATAGACTCGCACCTAATTAAACTCTTACTCTTTATTTAATTTTTGTGACCTTGGAACTGCAAATATTATCATAGAATAAGTCATTATGTCTTTGGGTCTGTATTATTATTATTACTATTATTATTTTTAAGGTAATAGGGAGCAGCATTAGCATGACTGTTTGATTAAGCAATTACCATGTATGTCTCCATCCGGGCTATACTTCTGATCGATTGATACTTGTCTGTTATCTGTGACATCCAACCATCTTAATAAAATATTCTGGAAAAAAAAATTCCTAATGCTTACCTAAACTGCATATTCCATCCAATAAAGACATCAACAGCACTGCAAACACCCCAAGTGAACTGTTTGCTAATAGATGAACTAGAGTACACAAAATGTTGCCAGTTTATTTACTGTAGCTGTCACTTAAATCACATGCTGTTAGTTTAATCACATTAAATGTTTCTTTAACCATAGTTTGTTTGCTCTGGTTTCTGTTTATTTGATCAACAAAGAGTTAAAAACAGTGTAAACAAACTAAAACAAACACACACCATTCCAAATAATACATGGGCAACCATACACAACTAGGATGATGTTTCTATCTCGGGCTAAGATGACATCATAGAGACCCCTCAAGCTTTGCTCTTGAGGTCTGTGATGTAATTTAAACCATGATGGAAACAAAGCATTGTAGTGTATGGTTGTATACATTATTCTCTTTATAGTGTATGGGAGACCTGGTTGTACCATTGTAGTGACATCAAAGTGTTGCTGCACCAACTTGAGTACATCACTACAATGGTACAACAACTTAGAATGTCCTTGCAGTCATCCGTCCCTGACTGCTGCACCAATCGGTCTTTTTTTTGTTTGTTTTTCTGTCAGCAGTGTGTAGAAAAACTATCGATCAGTGAACATCGAATGGTACCAGTTCACCAAACTTTCAGACAGACATAGGAGAGGCTCCCGGCACCTTTTTCAACACTGCCAGATGACCGATCTCTGCAAGCTGAAGGACCATTGTTTCAGCTAGTACTTGGGCATGTTTACTGTACAGCATTTCCAGCAGCTGTTTCAAACTGGCCATTACATTGTTTTTAACTATGGAATTGCACATAGCTTTGCATGATAGGGATATTGTTTCTTTTAACGCCTGTCTCACTTGTAAAATGTATGAGT
Source organism: Neoceratodus forsteri (assembly GCA_016271365.2). Taxonomy (NCBI): domain Eukaryota; kingdom Metazoa; phylum Chordata; order Ceratodontiformes; family Ceratodontidae; genus Neoceratodus; species Neoceratodus forsteri. The sequence goes on along the minus strand of CM057456.1, from coordinate 1,871,507,351 downwards.
AGGGGGAGAAGGTTGATTCCTTTATTTGTGATAAATGTATCTTAATTGAAATTATGAAACAAGAAATTGAATCATTGCAAAATAGAATAAAACTCCAAATTGAGATATCTTCACTAGAAAAATTCATTGATTCAGCTCTAGATGACTGTGTTGAACAACAAGAACATGCTCAGCTAGTAGGGGCTGTAAACATTGAAAGGGAAGATATAATTTTGGAAGCAAAAAACTGTTTGGACTCTAAGGAAAATGATGATTGGTGTAGAGTGGAAAAGGGTAGTAAAAAGGGAAGGAGGAATATTGGTGGGTATGGGCAGATTGATCTTCAAAATAAATATAATATTCTTAGTACAGTAGTAGACCAAGACAAAACTGTTAAAGTGGATCTAAATACTAGTGACTGTAGGGAAGGTCATGTGGATATGATAGGGTACAATAAGCAGGGGGTACAAGGAAATCATATATTAAAAAAATTACTTTTGGTTATTGGTGATTCCATGATTAGAAACATCGATAAAATATTATGTCAAGGTAGGAATGAGTCAACAACTGTTAGTACCCTACCAGGAGCAGGTATAGGGGATGTTTGTAAAATGTTACCAGGATTATTGGAAAATACTCTAAATCCAGTCACGGTATTGCATATAGGTATAAATGATGTTGGAAAAAGGGCACTATTGGAAATTCAAAGGGACTTTGAGGCCTTTGGGGAAACCCTGAGGGTACATGGATCCCGTATCTTGATATCAGAGATCCTGCCCATACCTCGAGAGGGGGCAAGCAAACATAGGGACATTAGACAGCTAAACGGGTGGTAAAAAAGGTAGTGCCATAGGGAAGGTTTTGTTTTCATCCAACACTGGGACACCTTCAGGGACCTAGGTTTATTCAGGAAGGATGGGCTACGTCTAAACAAACATGGTTCTAGAATACTAGCTAAGGCAATACAGAAACAAGTTGATAACTATTTAAACTAAGTACTAAGGGGGAAGGGGGAATCCATCAAACTTCAAGGACATCTGAAAAAAAATCAAAACTACTTGAGAACACTAGAGTATCTCAGGGCTGGAAATGCCTCTCCCTAAATGCTAGGAGCCTTACAAACAAATTTGAGGAATTCGTCTGTTTGTTAAATACCAACAATGTCCAGATATGTGCCATAACTGAGACTTGGTGGTCATCCACTGACTCCTGGGACCATCATATATAGGGATATGATTTATATCATATGGATAGAGTGGGTAAAAAGGGTGGTGGTGTAGCACTATATGTATCTAACAAAATAAAATCAGTAGCTATTGAAGTTCCAAAAATACCAGGCATTGAGCATTTGTGGATTAGGATATTGCCATCTAAGGGCCCTAATATCAAAATTGGGGTAATATATCAACCTCCTTCAATCTCCACCCAAGATGATGAGGCAGTGCTAAAATTCTTAGACTCCTTAGAGATTACAGAAAATATTAAACTTTTAGGTGACTTTAACCTTCCCAGTATCAATTGGTCAAAGCAAACAGGGGAGACATCCTATGAGCTAAGGTATCCGGATTCTTTCTTATTAGCTGGTTTTGATCAGTATATAGGGAGTAACACAAGAGTGGAAAAAATATTAGACCTTGTGCTAAGTAATTTAGGAGACCTAATTAAGAATTGTTGTACTTCTTCACCACTCGGTTCAAGTGATCACTGTGTGATTAATTTTGAATTGAGTGGGGTTTTTTCAAATACTTCTGGCTTAACCATGGTTTGGAATTTTAATAAAGCTAAATTTCATAATATGAGAATGGAACTCCAGGATTGGGGATGGAAAAAGGATTTTGAAAATAGATCGTTAGTGGAAAACTGGGATAGCTTGGAGAAAAAAATTATTGATTTAATAGATAGGTATGTCCCACTAAGAAAGAAATACAATGCTTTGGGTAAAATTCCCTTGTGGCTATCTCCCAAAATGAACAATTTGATCAAAAAGAAAAAAACAGCTTATATAAAAGCTAGAAAAAGTGAGTGTGCAACAAGTTGGGCCATGTATAAAAAAATATTAAAAGAAACTAAAAGAGATATTAAACAAGCAACTCGAAAACATGAGCTAAATTTGGTTACAAGAGTGAAAGATAATCATAAATCTTTTTACACTTATATCAATAATAAAAGGGGAAGTAAAACTATGGTGGGGCCCATTAAGGACCAGGATGGTGAATTAGTTGAGGATTGCCAAGCTATGGCGGGGCTTTTCAATACTTATTTTTCATCAGTATTTAATAGTAAGTCAAAAAATAACAGAGACCATCTGACAAATACTGATTATAACATTGTTCTAGATAAAAAAGATATTGAGGGTAGACTAAAGCACCTGGACCCAAATAAATCTCAAGGACCAGATGGAATCTATCCTAGAGTTCTTAGGGAATTAGCAACAGAATTGGCAGAATCTATAACAGCATTGTTTCAAAAATCTTTGGACAACGGGGAGGTGATTGAGGTATGGCGTAAGGCAAATGTGGTCCCTATCTATAAAAAGGGATCTAGACAGGAAGTGAGTAACTATAGACCTGTGAGTTTGACTGTTGTCCTGGGGAAAATATTAGAAACTATTATAAAGGATCAAATAGTGGAGTTTCAGAAATCAGTACAGGATTGTGATGATGCACAACATGGTTTTAAAAAGGGATTATCATGTCAAACTAATCTCCTGGAGTTTTATGAACATGTGAGTGAGGCCTTGGACGATGGTATCTCTGTGGATGTGGTGTTCTTGGATTTTTCAAAGGTGTTTGACAAAGTCCCACACGGTGAATTGATTGTGCTTTGATAGAACATAAAATACCAGGGTACATTACAACCTGGGTAAAGGCATGGTTGAGTGAGAGAAAGCAGAGGGTTTGTTTAAAAGGAATTTACTCTGATTGGTTGGGAGTGGAGTGGAGTCCCCCAGGGATCTGTTCTGGGGCCCCTGCTTGTTTAATATTTATATACACTCACTGTCTGGCGGAGGGGATGTTTGGGAAACCAAATTTGCAGATGACACTAGAATTGGCATTAGTATCAGAAATGGTGAGGATGTAACGAAATTGCAAAAAGCCTTATTCAAAATGGAAAGTTGGGCTAGGGAAAAAAGTTATCCTTTAACACTGACAAATGTGTAGTGATGCACTTTGGGAAAAAAAATTAAAAAGATGATTACTTTTTAAATGGACATATATTGGGTAAAGTAGTGGAGGAAAGAGATTTGGGTGTTAAAGTGATAAGTGATCTCAAGTTCCACCAGCATTGTAGCCAGGTTATAAAGTCCGCTAATGGTATTCTTGTCAACATCAAGAAACATATAAAGAGTAGGAAGAGGGAAGTGATTGTGCCTCTCTTTGGAGCACTGGTGAGGCTGCAGTTGAAGTATTGTGCACAGTTCTGGTCACCTGGTTTCAGGTTGGATGTAAAGAGATTGGAGAGGGTTCAGAAGAGTGCTACCAGGCTGGTAGCTGATGTTAGGGACCTGGACTATGGGGACAGATTGGAGGACTTGGAGATGTTCACATTGGAGTATAGGCAATTGAGAGGGGACATGTGTATGGTGTATAATGCACTTAAAAATACTAGTCTAAGGGATAAATTGGGACTTACATTAAGGGAACAGCAATATGACACTCGGACACTTTCATGGCAACTTAAGGGACAACATTTTAAGACCATGAAAAGAAGACACTGGTTTAGTGTTAGAGTCATTCCAGTGTGGAATAACTTACCTGAAGAGGTAGTCACTAGTAAGACAATATTTGAGTTTAAGAGGAAACTGGACAAACATTGCATAGCAAACAAAATAGGAAGTTACCATAATTAGAGTTAACAGCGAGCACAGTGGACGTAAGTCTTCTTTGCTCTGAAATTACCTATGATACCTATTACATAACATGACATCCACCACTGCCACGATACATTTAAATATGCAACTTAAAAAAAAAGGATTTTTTTTGTTGCCTCAGTTCACTGTTGCCCATACACGATAAAAGACAATGGATGGGCAACAGTAAACAACAGCACAGAGTTTAGTTCTCAAGGTTGTGATGACAACCATAGACCTATCGAGTTTCGCTCTCGAGGTCTACCTGGTTGTCACAACAACCCATCGAAGTGAACACAGTGTTGTTGTTCACTGTTGCCCATCCACTATGCATTATTGTGCACTAAGATGAATCACCTCAAAAAACTTGTTGTGCATGTTCTAAAGTTATAGTGCACATTCAAAAGTTGTGCACATTCTATAATCACAGCACCTGTGCCCGCCTCACACTGACTGCCGCCCGCTTTCAGTTAGGGTTGAGTAAGCAGTTTAATGTTATACCCCAAATATTGCACTTAAATAACTTTGCAACTGTTCAATGGATTTGCATGAAATTTTGGTATTTGCCATCCCATGGGTGTATCTCTTAATGTGCCAAGTTTTGTTTCGATCAGACGTGCAGTTTTTGTACAGTGCATAGTGAAAATGTGTTTTTCACCAGTTTTTGCTGATTTCTGTCCATCATGCTGTGGCCACACCATTTGGAATTTTCGTCTGACATTTTTAGAGTAGAAAGAGGTTACCCCAAAGAACAAGTCAGCATTAGTTTGATGAAAACATATTAATCCATTCCAAAGTTATTATATTTCGAAATACTGGGTTCTGAGCATGCTCGGTTCAGTCTTTTGGATAAGTGTATAAATTGCTAACAAGGATATGCCTCATGAACAGGGATTTTTAACAGCTCATAAACAGGGATTTATAAAATCCCTGTTTGTGAGAAAAATTCCCTGTTCACCAGCCACCATCTTGTTTTCACTTTTCCTCATCAAACAAAACATTATAAATTGACTCAGGAAAGAGTTGTGAGGTAAACCAAGCATGAGTTTTGTTCAGGGTGACATCCTGTACAAACCCATGTCTTTGGTTTACTTTAGTTCAGCCCCGAAATGTGTTTTTGAAATTTTGAAAATCCTTGTTCATGACTCGCTTCTGATCCTTGTTTGTGAGGTGCCAAAATCCCTGTTTATGAGCTGATCTTTGTTCATGAGCTGTCAAAATCCCTGTTTGTATGGGGATGACCAGATGGCCCTATCTCATGAACAAGGATTTTGACACCTCATGAACAGGGATTTGACTCACGAACAGGGATTCTAAAAAGGAATCCCTGTTCATGAGCTGTCACAATCCCAGTTCAAGAGCTGTCAAAATCCTTGTTCATGAGAAATCCTTGTTTGTAAGCTGTCAAAATCCCTGTTCGTATGGGGACAACCAGATGGCCCTATCTCGCGAATAGGGATTTCTCACGAGCAAGGATTTTGACACCTTACGAACAGGGATTCGGCTGACGAACAGGGATTTTGACAGTTCATGAACAGGGATTCTAAAAAGGAATTCCTGTTCGTGAGGTGTCAAAATCCCTGTTCGTGAGCTGTCAAAATCCTTGTTCATGAGAAATCCTTGTTCATGTGCTGTCAAAATCCCTGTTCATGAGATGATGAACAGATGGCCCTAAAAATCCCTGTTTGTGAGCTGTCAAAACCTTGTTTGTGAGGGGATGACAGATGGCTCTACCTCGCGAACAGGGATTGGCTCATGAACAGGTATTTTGACACCTCATGAACAGGGGTTCGGCTCACAAACAAGGATTTTGACAGCTCATGAACATGGATTTTTGAAGGTTGCTGTTTCTTTGCCACTTCATTGCAAAGAAATGGTTAGGACTTTTGGCTTGAAATTTGCAAGGTAGAAAGGGAGTGTCCTAGAGATGTGACTTATGGCTAGTTTGGTGTAAACATTTGCATCAGTTACATAGTTATGGCATTCCAAAGCTCAGAAATGTCCCATAGGATAACACTGTGATGAATGCGGTGCCTTTCAGTGCCTGTATCTCGAAAACGGTTCGAGATAAAGATTTTTCGCTAAATGCAGCTCAGTACATCTTTAAATGTACTAAGCACACATGCAGTTTACCAGTCCATGATTACAACTACAGAGGATTTTTTTCCAAGGTTGCTACAGTTACTAAGATATTGTGCCATTTGCAGCACAAGGGTTTCTTAGAATGTGCTTAGGCCTATGCTCCATCTGTACAATTATAGGTAGGTACCATTATGCAGTAATGGACCTGCTGGGCCATCCATTATGCAATATTGGGAGTGCAGGGAGATGACAGCTCATTACAATGTCTGTGCACTTATGGATAGATGGTGGGCTCTGCACTCCAAAATACTGGTAACATGGGAGCGCAGGGCCCTTATAGGCACATTGGAGCTCAGGGCCCTGGATACCATTATGCAGTAATGGTACTGCTGGGCCATCCATTATGCAATACTGGGAGATGACAGTTAGTTACAAAAAATCTGACACCATGGTCCTGTGCTCCCAAAACCATATGGGGTAAGATTACACTTTCTCAAAAAGTAAGGAAATTCATTGCCAAAAATTTCATTGTTAATGCATCAGTTAGGGTTGAAGTGACAAAAGTAGGGAAATGAGGTGTTAGGGTTCACACCCTAACAACCCTACACCCTACCACACCATCCCTCCTCCCTCCACAGACCAACAGGTGATGGGGTGTGTCTTGGGGTTGTTGGGCGTAACTCTCACCCCACCCTACTATGCTGTACCAGTTCAGCTTTCTTACACATGGAATGGGGTGAGAGTTAGAGCCAATGACCCCAAGGCACACCCCGTCACCTGTTGGTCTGTGGAGGGTGGGGTGATAGGATGTGGGTCGTGTTAGGGTGTCAGCCCTAATGCCTCATTTCCCTACTTTTGTCACTTCAACCCTAACTGGTGCGTTAACAAAGTTTTATGCAATTAATAGATATATCTATATCTATATATATATATTTTACATATATATATATATATATATATATATATATATATATGCGACCATACACAACCCACCTTGTGTTTCTATTTCAGGGTTAAAATAATAGCATGGACCTCTAAAGCTTTGCTGTGCTGTTTTCTTAAACCCTCGATAGAAACACAGGCTCACTGTCTATGGTCTCCCATACATTATATGTTATATTTTATTCAGAAGTTATTTTTCATAATAATGAGGTAACAAAATATTGAGATGGTAGAACAGAGTTAGTGCCCATCTTGTCTGCTCTTCCAAGCTCAGGGCAGCAACTATACCACAGCTGGAGAATTGCCATACATCAAAGATGAATGCAGCAGTATTTGTTAATCATGTCGTTAGTTTGAGTAATAATCTATTTCTGGAAAAGTAAACATCGGTATACCAATTTTCCTTTTCCTTTCCTTTCTTTCCTGAGCTGAAATAAGGTATTGTGAAGTTTTTAAAAGTTCTTACACTCTTGCAATATCTATTATGAAAAAAAAGCTTACGTATTGGCGTGATTCTGTGCTATTTACTATCAGAAACATGCACTAGCACCGTCCAAATACATCTGCATAAAAAATCCATTAGTTACACAGTCAAAAGGTACCTTCAAAGGAAGCAAATTCTAAATATTGTGAGCTGTGGCCATCTTTAATGACTTGAGAAGTTAATTACAAAAACAATTATAAAGCAATGTTTAAATATTTGAAGGAGTTAAAAGGATAGGGATTACAAATCTAAGTATGCCAGAAACACATTTTTGCTTAAATACTATATGATGAAAAGCTTTGCCAACTATAAATACTGCGGCTTTAACTGTCAGAATGTTACCCCTACTCATCATATTTAATAGTTTATTTATACACACTAAGCTGTGATAGCTTGTTTCTAGGTGCATCCTGGGGGTGTGGGTTACATGCACCTGTTTGACCGTGGGAAAGGTTAAACTATTGTATTCAGCCTGTATAGCATGGGAAGGCAGTATATATTTCTTCATCATTATTATTGTTTTTCTCTCCTCCTCATGGTTCCTCTTCCCAATGAACAGGATCACCCTGATGGCACCCTTCTACTGGCCAGAAGGCTGCTATCACAGCTGACACCAATGCTGCTTCACGATTGGCCAGCAGAGGGGAAAGAATGCTGAGCGGACCAGGCCCCCCTATCGCCAGGAGCTGAACATCTCTTCTCAGGGACACACACTTGGCCACCAGCTGAGCCCAGCATGACATTCTGGTTACCACATGCAAACTGTGGTGCCCAGATGACAACACAGCCCGTCACCACCACAACACTGGGCTGGTCAGCACGTATGTTTTTACTCTGAAGATGGAACTATTTTTGTCTGTAGTTTATCTCTCAAAACAAATGAAGTATAAAGAAATACTTGCTAGTCTGCATTTTTATTAACATACAGTTTCCCTGGTAATGAATAATCGTTTAACAACCCCAGTCTGCCTTTCCTCATTCAGCCACAGACAACCATTCTGAATAATGTTAAGCACAGAACTTTTTGACTCGTATTTACGCTGTGGGGCTGAGATACACAATCTCATCTTGTTTCAAATGGACACCATGTTGTAATCCTCTTGTTCCTTGATGTTGTGGATGTACTGTAATCAGGGTGGCTTGAAATGCAGTCTCCAACCCTGTGCATGCTTCTGTACTCTCTAAGGAGCTGAGCTTGTTTATGTTAAGATAGGATAGCATACTTCCCTGGCAGTTTGGCATGCATGACGTAATTTTAGCATTCATGCTTTGGTTTGTGTCACGCAAATCATGGAGCCATGGTCACTGAGCATGACAGCATATGTAATTCTAACAGAAGATGAACCTGGAACATTGCCTTATAGCACTGTGTGTAGCCCTTAGCAAAGTTTTGTCATCATTAAACTTCAAACCCTTTACATAACTAACAAACGCAGCATCCTGAAATACTGCAACATTCAAAGACTTTCTTTCTGTTGCATAATAAATAGATTGCGAATAATTTGTATAGTTCATTTCACTTCTAATGTTACATAACTAGGACGGCATTGGCCTAGACGCTAGTTAGGTTAAAAGAATGTGACTGCAACTTTGAAAGCTGCCTGAAGCATTGAAACTGGTTTTTAATCTTGATTAGCAACTAGTGCAGAGCTTACTCTGACTTTGCTCTAAAAGCATCCTGGATTGACTTCTGATAAAGAATAAAGGAAATTCTAATCCTCTCTGAGAGGTAAAATGGTTAAAAAGTACAGTACATTGGCTGTTGATATAATAATTATTAGCAAGGGGATTCCAGTTCTGAAAGAGCCTGCTACAGTATGCTAATCCAGCTATTCCTCTACTTGTGACTTAAACTTACAGCACAGAAGAGAGTCTGTATTATTTGGATCCGCAACACATGGGCTGGCAGTATAGACTAGAGATGAGAGTAACAAACTGCAAATGAGCTTGGTACATCCAGCAGACCTGGGTTTGATCCCCACAACTTCTACTTGCATACTGTGTGACTCTGAGCTAGTCACTTAACCACCTCAGTGCTCCCAGGTCACCCCTGAAAACAGGCACTTGTGCCTAGTGGGCCTTACCTAGTTACAATGAAATAAATAACACAAAAAAAAAAGATCACTGAAACTTTGGTCTATACTTTGACTTGATCTGGGCATGTGCAGTGAACTTATCAAACTAATTCCCCAAACTGGACCACTGGCTCAGAGGGGCCGAGACATTGTACGTGCCTTACCTTATCCCATGCTGGCAACCCAGGATCAGGAACAGACTCGGGTAACCGGGGTCAGCTGGGCCAGAGAGGATGGAGTGACTGAGGGACTGCTCTCCTCTTCTGGGGTGGGAGGCTGCAGACTCCACCTGTAGCAGTCACAAGTGACACATTTGAGTGGGTCCTGCGGGACATCTGTGGATCATATGTGCCTCCATACGTATGCTCTGATGCGTGTGTCCCAGTGTCAGGGACCGAATGTAAACAGAAAATGGGAGGATGGTCTAAATTAAGCCCTGCCCATCTCCCTGTATCCCTCTCCATTAGGCCATGACTGAAGAACTCTGGGTTTGTTGTCTGGTGGCAAGAGGACAGCCCTCCTTCTCCTTGTCCTGCTGCAGGGGGAAATCCACGGTGGATCATAACAGGGTAACAGAGGTGGTGAAATCCAGTTGTAGGCAATCAGGACAGAACCATCTGACTGGTGGTAGAAACCTCTATGGCAAAAAAGACCCTAATTCCCTAACTATCCATCAAAAACAAGTATTAAAATGAAACATTCTTCCCTAAATAAGCATTTAAATTTACATTTGAGGTGTACTTGGGAAGAAGCATTCTCACTGGAGTCCACAGCACCACTAGCAGATCCAACTACAGTATGTACCAAAGTTGCATCCTCTAGCCCCATAGGCCTGAAAACAGTAACTGTTTTAGCCTAATCTCAGATTTAAAAGGGAACATTTTACTTTTTTCAGTGAATGTGCTACCCCTTGACAAAGTTGCTACCACCTCCAAAAAATTCCAGATCTGCCCCTGCACAGCACTAGCTCATACCAATGCATTGATTTATTGAGGCACAAAAACACACTGGGCCTAATACTGAGTCACAAGGGATGGACACAGAATGGGCTACATGACATTAGAAAATAGGTATCAAAAGTCCTGGGCTGTGATTGGTGGATGCCATTCTAATGCCATACATTTATGTGTCAACACTGTCCTGCTGCCAATCTGCCTTCTTATATGGCAGATCCATGTGCAATGATTCAGTACCTTCTGAATCAGTCACTATTTTTTTGTGTCTGCTGTGAGCTGGATGAAGGACTAGACACAGACACAGACAGTGTGAGTTAATAAGTCAGATGGATGAAATAGAACAGAAAAGAGGAACAGAGAGAGAGAGAGAGAGAGAGAGAGGCAACACAGACAAGAACTGCAACTAACCTGACAGGAAACGTGAAAGAGTTGGTGGGCCTGGAAATGTCTGGGACTCGGAAAGGCAGTGCACATGTGCTCTAAAGCCATCCCTCACACTCACGTCATAACAGCAGTGTTATATTGTAAGGCAGTGAGACATCAAAGGCACCAATTCTGAAATGTAGTAATGTGCCAGGAAGTTGTGATACAAGAACCCAAATAAGGACTAATAACTTTTGAGAAAATGCAGGAGTGATATCTACTGGCCTAAAACAGGACCAGCCCAGGATTTTTGGCACTATTTTTAGGAACTCTGAAACAGTAGCAATCTCGGATTTTTCTGGAGCATTTCAATGGACCCACTTCCTGACAAAACACAGAACAAACTGCCAGCAGACACTGAAAGCCAGTGGCTGAAAAGGAAGGAAAGGACTTTTCAGACCTCACTTATTCTTCTGGTCTTCGATTCACTATGATCTTAAAGCAGAAATTAGATACAAGCTTGTAGTGTGTTTTCTTTACCTGTCCACTTTTATTTGTGTTATTCTGTGATCAAATGTATGAATCTTTTAATTGTAAATGTATGATAATTATTTTACTATTTAGTAAAAAAATTTTTTTAAGAAAACCTGTCAGTGAGATTATTGTATTGTGTGTGACTGTGGGATGTTTATTAATAATCTGTGACCAGACTGTTATTGCTAAAGGGGTGCCACCATAAGCTACCAATCGAGCAAGGATCAGTAAGGAAAATCTGACTAAAGATAGGGAGAATACAAAAGTCTCAGGAAAGAGTCTGTGGAGATTTGAACCTGGTTGTTGCATGCCCTGTGGGAGAAGACAAAATCAGGATCACGAGGCTACCCCAAAGAGATCATGACATCTGGATCTTCCCCTTAGTGCAACAACCAAGAAGGGTTCTCATCTGGCTACAAGACTCGAGACTGGTATTGCACCCTTATCTGGAGTTTAAAGAGGAAGCCCTGGGATCTCGTGGCAGGTGTTCAGTCGTGAACTCGGCAAGCATTCTAGGAGGACATGAGGAGGGTATTCCTGTCCCTCCCATCATGGATTGCACTTAGGGGTGGGCACTGTGAGCTCAGTGGACCTGACCCCCAGGAGTGGGTCTGTGACACTAAGCACTTGATAAAGACCTGTGGCGCAGATAATAAACCAAAGGGCAATACTCTGAACTGGTAGTGTTCCCCTGGAACAGGAACTTGAGGTAATGCCTGTGGGGGAAGCACACCTTGATATGCAGGTATGCATCCTGCATGTGCAGGGAGCATAACCACTCTCCCTGCTTGAGCAGAGGCAGCAGGTCAGGCAGGGTGACCATCTGGAACTTTCAGTACTGAATGTAACAATTAAGTTTCTTGCAGTCTAGAATGGGCCTCAGAGCCCCAGTTTACTTGGAGACCAGGAAGAACTGGGAATAGAACCCTTTGTTTCTTTGCTGAGTGGGCACTGGTTCTATAGCCCTTCTATGCAGCAGGGTGAGCACCTCCTCCCGTAATACTGGAACATGTTCTGGAGGGTAATAGGAAGGAACAGGTGGAAAATCTGTTTGGTTGCTCCAGAAGTTTTAGAGTGTGACCCTGTTCAATGAGCTACAGGATCCAAGCATTGTTAGTAGGGGCCCTCCTCTGGTCTAGATGGACAAAAAAGCTACCCCCTAGCACACCACCACCTGGCTTGAAACAGGAGGAGGGGGGGTCAAGTAAGGAGTCATGCTGAGGTGGAACTTGTGGCTGGGGCTGCACTACCACCTCTGTGACTTTTGGCAGGGATGCCAGAGGTTGAGGAAGGAGTAGGCAAGGAAGCAATGGCTTTTTGCTTGCCCTGAAGCCTGGTACCTGCTCCTCACTTGTGAGAGACCTTATGAAAGGAAGGTATTGGTCTACTTCTAGCTGGCTATGACAGAGTGAATGAACTGAATAGCCCTAACAGAGGCCTGCAGGTCACTAATATTATCCTACACTTCAGGGCCAAGAAGTTTGAAGCCCACAAAAGGAGCATTCAAGTCCTTCCGCTGGACATCAGTAGCAAAGCCTGAGACTCATCCAGGAGTGCCTCCTAAGGAAAATACCAGTGGCAGCTGCTTTGGCTGTGGAATCAGACTTGTCATAAATGGCTCTTGGGAGGTGCTTACTGACATCCTTTGCAGCCTGGAGAGACTTAAGAAGTTCTTACCTCTGAGGACCCTTGGAAAAGGCCAGTGCTGCAGCCTTGCCCTTCTTCCAGAGGGTATTCTGGTACTTGACCAAAAGGGATATGTAATTGGCAATTCTAAGGCCTAAAGTAGCAGAGGCAAAGGTTGTTTTGCCCCAAAGGTCAATCCTCCTAGATTCCCTATCAGTGGAGTGGGAACTAAGGTATTTAGGCACCTTTGACGTGTCATGGGCTGCCTTGATGACAACTGGGTCAGTCTCTGGCTGGGTGGCATAAAAAGGCTTGCCTAGAGGGGCTTGGTAAAGTTTGTCAGCCTTACGTGGCATGGCAGGCGCCGAGTTAGGCCTGTACCATGCAGCACTGGCAGCATCCTCCAGGGCTGGAAGCAAAGGAGGGATTACTTTGGGTGGAGACTTGGGAATCTCCAAGCAATCCACCAGATTCCTCCTGGTGACATCCTTTTCCTCAGTCTGGAACCCCACAGTGGTCTGAAGTTGCTTCATTATATTGAAGAAAGTGGGGTTCTCAGGGGGGACCTTGGGGTAAACTTAACTGAGTCCTTCCTCTGAGAAGAGACAGTAGACGTGTCTGAGGATGCAGCCCCACCATCTTCCTCCTCATCCTCCTCTTCAGGGAGAATGAGATCAGGGTGGTATTCCACCTCAATATTGACCTGGTCAGAGACAGGTATCAATGACAAAGGCACCATCAGTGCCCTGTTGGGAACTGGCCACGAAGGGTGAACCAGCATCGACACAGAAGCAGCATCCGATGGCAGTGTCCACGAAGGCCTCAGCTGTTGGATGTACTGCCATGATGATGGAAGAGAACATGGCATAAAGATCAACAGCGGGAAAAGAAATGCCATTGAAGCTGGCTGAGGTGGAGGGAGAACAGTTCCCAGCACCGATTAAAGGTGGCCTAAAGCGATAGAGCTGACAGGGCATGGCACCTGTGGACCTCGTGGCTCGGAAGGTCGCATTGGTGGGGTGGGGGCTGACAACCTGGAGATTGATGGCACCTCAGCAGCAGATATAAGGCTGGTAGCACTCGCTGCCAAGGATGGCTTGGAAGAAGAAGAAGAGGCCTAGGTGGCAGGAAATGTTGACAACGCAATTCCTGAAAGAAGATAAAGTCAACGGGGAATGGGAGTGCATTCTGGGGGGAGCAGTCCCTCAAGCATTCCTTCTCCCAGTGAGAGTGTTTCCCCAAAGACTTGTCCCTGGCCTTGGTGGCATGACAGCCCAAAGAATAAGTCAACGGCTTGGCAGGGGTAACCCCGGAAGGCCCCTGTTCTGTCTGGGCTGCTGGTTGCTCCATGAGGAACTTCTGCAGGCCTTTCTTGCTGTGTTGCTTGGTGGTGAGGTTGAACTTCCAGCACAGCTCGCAGGCAAGGGCGTTGTGGCTAGGCCTGAGGCAGCAAACACAGAGATCATGTTCGTCAGTGGAAGAAATCTTCTTTCCACAGAGGCAGCAATGGAAAAGATTGGACGAGACTGTGGTTATCGACATACAAAGTAAAGAGAAATAACTTCAAAATAAAGTGATTCCAGCCAAGGTAGAAAATGAAAAACAGATTTTGGCAGTTGACTGAATAACAAAGCTTCCACGGAGTCTATACGAGTAGGTCGATGGTGGAAAAGAACTGAGGAGGGAGTGGGGACACCTATGTTTATATAGGACAAGGGACAAAGGATGACAGCATATTACGCTGGCGTGAGCAGCTCCTACTAGACTGTTACAGAAAAGCTTCCATGTGATCCTAGCGTCTAAAAGTTAAGTTCCACAGGTGTGACCTGGTGAAATAGATATCCCTGAAAAAGATCATGTGAGCACCATTCCCACTGGACACAATCAACAGGTATCAGATTCTGGCTGTCTAGGTTGAGGGAACCAATAGGAGATTGGGGCTGGGGGGGGGCAGACCTACCACCAGAACACACAGTCTGCCAAAGAGGAGGAAGGAAAACAGAAACATAAAATCTGACAGCAGATAAGGATCACCTGGCCCACCCAGTCTGCCCATTTTCCCTGCCTATCTTATCCTGTCACTGCAGACCCTACTTGATCTCCAGCTTCCCCCCCCCCCGCACCTTGCTTCCCAACTAAGATTCCTTTGTGCCTACTGTGCCCTTCCCATGCACGCTTGAAGCCTACCACTGTTTTCACCCCTATCACCTCCAGTGGAAGCCTGTTTCAGGGATCCACCATTCTTTCAGTGTGAAAAAGTACTTCCTCACATCACTCCTAAATGTCCCCCCTTCCTTTTTTTAAACATTATTTTTTATTACTTTCAATAGTACTAAGTACTGAAAAATTATTACATGGTTCTGAATACAGGATGCAATAAAAAAATGACATCATATAACAAGGTATAAAAGATTACTCTTCGCCCAGTGTTACCACCTCTGGTGGTCATACTAATCTGATCATTAAGAGTCATATTGGCTAGTCTGCTAAGTGTCCCACAATAGAGCCAGTAGATCAATGACCACAGACGTTACATGTTGAAGCTTCTGAAAATCCAAGCACTCTGCCTTGGTGCCGAAAAGTCTAATTCTCCTTTGTCCTGCTAAACTGCTCGAATCTAAACCCATCCTAACCTCTATGCTATTTAAGACCTGCTCTTTTTTCTTCTCTCTAGCTGCCTGCCCTTGAATGGGGCTGATTCACCTCCCCCACGGTCGGCCCGCACCCAGCCAGCCACCGACCGAGACCAGGACACCCGCCTGCAGCTCCTTGGAAGGTACGGGACAGCGCAGCCAATCGGAACACGGGTGCTTCCAGCAAACCCGCCCTGATTGGCCAGGACTTTTCCCCTGCTTCTGCCACCTGGCACTTTTTACAAATAGATTTTAGATACAACTAAGCACATTTCAAGTGTGTAATAGAAGTGGCTAGTTTTCCATTAACAGGTTATACAGACCTGCCACTAGAGGGATTCTTGGTCTTTCATTAAGAAAAAAAAAAAGTATACCCTCTGAAAGACACAGTCCCTGGCTGCCTGGCCTTCCTGACTGTATCCTCACTTCCCACTGTTCCAGCTACTGCTCTTCCACCCCCTTCTCCTAACCCCGCCACCCTGTCTTAACCCCCCTTCCTCCACCTACTCCGAATACTACCTTAATCATGTGCCACCACCGTTCTCTGCCCCCTATTCTATTTCTTCTTGCCTGTCTTCCTCCCCTACTGCATGCCCCAAAAGTCTGCTTTCCTCCCTCCCTCCCCCACAGCTTCCCATTCCTACATCCTTCCCCCACTTAGGCACGCTGCACACTGGTCACTGCCCTTGCCCAGGGTCCATCCTACCACCATGAAACTGTCCTACACCCACACTGGTCCTAGCCCTCCACTCTGGTCCCCCTGTCTACGCTTACCCTCACCCAATATCGTCGATGCTTGGCAATATCCCGAGATGCTAGCAGGTGAAAGCACTCCCTTAAAGAAATACGCCACAGCTCCTTGAGGCTAGTCCTCCTCCTCCTAATGCTGTCAGGCAACGTGCACCCAAACCCTGGCCCATTCTGCTCTAAAGCCATTAATCTGAGCAAGCCTTTGGGTGCTCTCTCCTTCATATCAATCAACATCTGCAGCCTCCTTCCTAAAATGGATGCCCTACAGGCCTTCACCAGCCAGCACAGCCCTGACATCCTGGCATTTGTCGAAACCTGGCTCACGCCATCAGTACCGGACCATGCAATCAGCCTTCCTGGCTATAACGTCTTTAGGCTGGATCGCCTCTCCAAAAGAGGTGGGTGCTGCGCTGTCTACCTAAAAGACACCATACAGGGGCACCACAACATTTCCTCACTCCAACCCACAACTGCTCAGATACTGCCAGTGAGAATCCTCCTCTGAGCCAAAAACAAAACCCTCACTGTTGCCACCATCTACATCCCTCCCAAAGAACAGTGAACTGGTCTAACAGCTGTTCTTGACTTTGTAAAGTCAATCCCACTGGACACCGAATCCATCCTCCTAGGAGACTTCAACATCAACTGGCCTGTGGCCGATGCTGGTGCACACAGGGATACCATTGCAGTGGTGAACCTCACACAAATGGTTGACTCACCAGCCAGGAAAAATTACAGGACTGGCACCAGCACACTCTTGGACTGGATCCTTACCAGTCACCCATCGTGGATATCTAACCCTAATGTCCTCCCTGACTCTCTCAGCGACCACTCCCGTTAGCTGCACCTGGTCAAATAAATTTGTCAAACAACCACCAAAAACTATCACCAGCAGGGTTCTACCCAGTGGTCACCTTCCTCGACTCAAATCCCACCTCCTCCATCAAGACTGGTCCTCCATCTTCAATGCAACCAACGTAAACACTGCCCTTGACCACTTCATAAACATCTTCACTGTGGCCTATGACACATATGCTCCTATTAAGAAACGCAAAGTCAAATCAGTCAGTAACCCTTGGCTCACAGATGACCTCCTCAGGATGCTAAAAACAAGAGACCACCTATGGGAGCTGGCCAGAAACTCTGGAAGGCAAAATGACATCCAAAACTACAAACGTGCCCGTAATGACTGCACCAAAAACATCTGGCAAATGAAGTCCGCCTACTATAAGCATGCCCTCACAAACTCCTGGGGCAATGGTTGGGAATTCTGGAAGAACATAAAGGAACTCACCGGGAATCCACCCAAAACCTCCCCCCACATCAATACTCAACATCAATGGAACCACAACCCTCAACCCAAAAACCACTGCAGATACCTTTAACAAAGCCTTTACTGACCTCAGCGCTGTCCTACCCCAGGACTACTTCAAAGATGGTGAAGCCCCTCTGTCCGCAATGACTCCCACCAGCTCCCCCTGCTACTTCAAAGCAGTCAAGGCTCACCAAGTACACAAATATGTAATCAAAGCCCTTAGTAAATCAAGATTCAGTAATGACTCCCTCGATCTCAAAATCTTGTCTCTCACACTTGATGAAGTGCTTAGTCCTCTGACCAGAATTTTCAACCTCTCCCTCAGCCTTAGCCAGTTCCCGGACAGATGGAAATCTGCCACTGTCACCCCAATCCATAAAAGTGGTGACAAAACTGCCCACGATAACTACAGACCTATCTCCTACTACCCCCACTCTCCAAGGCACTAGAACGCATCGTCTCAGACCAGCTCACAGAATACCTGGATACGTACAACATCCTATGCAAGCAACAACACGGGTTCCCACAAAGGTCACAACATCTCCATAGCCCTACTTGAATTCACTGACGCAATCCACAATGCACTCAACTCCGGTGAACTACTAGGCTCAATCTACATTGACTTAACCAAAGCCTTTGACACCGTCAATCATCGCCTCCTGCTTGTCCAGCTGGGCTGTCAACCAACTCCACTGACTGGTTTAAGAGCTACCTTGAAGAACGGTCCCAAACAGTAAGAATTGCTGATACATTCTCAGACCCTAGACCGGTCTGCTCGGGAGTCCCCCAGGGCTCCATTCTGGGACCCCTCCTCTTCAGTATATTCTTAAACTCAGTACTGGACAGCTGCCCAGAACAAATAATTCTCTAAGCCGATGATGCTGTGATCCTCACCTCGGACCCTGATCCAATCCAATTACAAAATAAACTTCAGAAGGCCTTCTCCTCCATCGAATCCTGGTTACTAAATCATAAACTGCTTCTCTATCAGAAAAAAAAACAAGTCTATGGTCTTCTGCAGCCCCCACAACAAAAACGAACAACTTCACCTCTCCATTGCAACCAAACAAGGAGCCATCCTAGAGCAAACACAATCGTTCAAGTACCTCGGCATCACCCTTGATCCCCACCTCTCATACACTGTCCATATCATCAGTGTTGCAAAGTCTGCCAATGCGAGGTTAGTCATATTATTCTGGCACAGGAAACACCTAACCCCAGAAGCACTAGCAGTGGCTGTCCAAAGCTCCATCATCAGCATCAGACTATGATCTTATCATATATGGGTCTGCAATTACCTCTGCTCTCAAACATATCGCAACCTCCCAGAATAAGGCCTGTCGTCTCATCACTGGCTCACATCGCCGTACCCACACTTGTGACCTTTATTCCCAATCTGGATGGCTTCAACTGGACAAATGCATAAAATACCAAACCTGCATCACGGGCAAGAAAATTATAATGGGTCTGGCCCCACCTGTTGTCTGTGCCCTCCTTAAGCCTAGACATAGGAACATCACTACAAGGAGATCCAGTTCCCATCTACTACATATCCCACGATGTCGCATGACCCAAGGATAAAGATCATTCACCTATCGGGCCTCCAACTGGCTCAACACTCTTGGCAGCGACATAGTAACTGCTCCAACACTCGGCCTCAAGTCCAAGCTGCACTTCTCACTGCTTGTATCCTGTGATTGCCCATCTTAACATTTCCACCGTTCCAGCTGCAAATGCCCTAGCACCCAGCATTTACAAGCAGTCCTTGCACCCCTAGCACCTTACCTGTCATATTCCCTCGACAAGGCCCCCTAGCTGCACTGTCTCCCACCCTCGCTCACCTCCCCCTCTTATCTCCACTCCTGCCCCCACCCCAACCAGCACCCATACTCCCCCTTACCCCCTGCACCTCCTTCCCCCCTCGATCGCCTAACTTCACTTTCCCTACCCCCACCCCCTTTCCCTTGTCTTGCTCATAGCTCATGTCTTTGTACTGGTTATTACATGTCTGTAAGTCAATGACTATATGTTTGTAACTAAAAATGATGACTGTTGCACACGCTGACGTGGAACTTTTGTAAAAGAGCCTCGGTTCAAAGGTATTGTAATCCTAGATTGAAATAAATAAAATAAAATAATAAATAAATAAATAAAATGTCATTTATGCTATGAAACACTTGTCTTACATTGCTTTCAGCAGCATTTCTGTCCATGTCAGTATGAAAATCAAATCTGTCTATAAAATTGACAGCACATTAGAAAGTGTGCAATAGTCCCAACAAACCTGCTTGAAGAAGTAAAGCACAGACTATAAGATGCATGCAGAACATACAGGATAGTCAACGAAGCTTGGAGCATTATGGATTAACAATTCAATTAGTACACAGGAAGCTGCAACAGAAAAAGTGATCAGCAAAACGTTCTGAACCATTATACAAAACTAGGTCTCAGCATTAACTGTAACAGTATGTATTTACCTTCTGAATGTATATCCGACCTACCCCTTCAAAATTGGGAGAGAACTGCAAAAGTTAGGAGCATAAGACCTCACGTTTGTGAGCTGGCAGCACGGGTTGTGTGCTAGACTCCCTGAACTGATGAGCCTATAGTGCGTGTTCTGTCTGCCACGAGGCAGCAGCCATTTTGGGACCCTTGGCTCCCTTCAAGTCCTACATGGTCCAGAATAAAAAGAATGCATCATTCAGGCCTGTGAGATGAGCAGAAAGTCAGAGGGATAGACTGCATCAAACTGAACCATAGTCATTCCAAACACGTACCAGTGCCCATTCTGAATCATATAGCAGAAACTATGATCACATGATAGATATTCAACTCGGGCATTTAGGCTCAGACCTCACCCAGACATACTATATGTGAAGATGTATTAAAATCAGTCCCCCTCCTCATCACAGTCTGCCTCCCCCACTCCCTGTGCAAGAAATCCTGCTTAATAATTTTAAATCTTTTCCTTGGTTCTGCAGGGTCAGAGTAAAGGAACGTTTTACCTGACCAATTAATTCTGAGTCTGGCCAGGAACTGCAGTGGGTGGGAAATTAAAGAGTGCACAAACCAGACTTCCCCTAGCAACTATTGCCCCGTCTCCCTTCTGTCAACTCCTAAACTCCAAGAACACCTGGTACTCTCCCAACTTACCTCCTACCTCTCTGATTTCTCCTTTTTCACCCCGTTCCAATCTGGCTTCAGGAAACACCACTCCACCACCACCTCCCTGCTCTGGCTAACTGACTCCATCCTAACAGGAATGGACAATGGCCTAATCACCTCAGCCATTTTTGTTGACCTTGCAAAAGCGCTTGACACAGTCTCCCCCCCGGGAGTCTCCCACTCCCTACTCTTGGACTTTCTCTCAACAGCAGGCCTCTCACCATCCGCCACAAACTGGTTCAGGGCCTACCTCACTGGTAGAACTCAATCAGCTCGGATCTCAGGTATCACCTCCCCTCCCCTACCGATCAACACAGGTGTCCCACAGGGCTCTGTGCTTGGTCCCCTCCTATTCTCAATCTTCCTAAATGACCTGCCCTCTGTCTGCTCCCCTGCCTCCTCAATCCACATGTATGCAGATGATACTGTTTTATTTGCATCTGGCTCAAGTCCTGCTGAAGTTACAACCAGTCTGCAGCATGATTTCAACAAAGTTCAGCTTTGGTTTGCTAACCACCACCTCTTCCTCAACGCCAAGAAGACTGTCTCCATGACCTTCGGCACTAGGTAGAGGCTCTCTAGGGCTCACAAACTTCCCTCGTTCCACACCTTGGATGGAACAATTCTTAAGGACACATCTTACTTCAGATACCTTGGGGACTGGCTGGACCAACACCTCAGCTTCTCTGGGCATCCTGATGCCATCCTGAAAAAACTGCGCCCCAAGCTTGACACCCTTATCAGGAACCGTAGCTGCATCCCTCTTATAGTTAGGTGTGAAATTGTTCAAAAGATGATTCTCCCCATTATTGACTACTGTGATGTAGTTTAAGGTGATGCTCCCAAAACATCCCTGACCAGACTGGACACACTATTTCACTCATTCTGTCGCTTTGCCCTTGATGCCCCCTCTCGCATACACCACTGCGATATCTACCATGCACTACTTCTCCCCTGTCTCCCAAACAGGTGCCTATCCCACTGCACTAAGCTCACTTCTAAACATTGGTTAGGGTCTCTCCCAAACTACAGTACCTCTTTCCCTCTTTTATCACACCATCCTCCCCTACTCACTCCCTTAGATCAAATGACACACACACCTTGGTAATCCCTAGATGCTCCACTCAAATTGGCCAATCTGGCTTCTCCTGCTACCGTCCCAAAATCTTGGTACTCCCTTCCCCCTCAAATCTGCCACTCCTCTTCCTCCCACTCCCTACGCTCTGCCCTACACAATTCTCTCTTTGAACTGAACCTGCCATGACCCTCCCTAACTACACACTCACCTAATGCATTGCAATCTATACTTCCTGAA
Organism: Neoceratodus forsteri; assembly: GCA_016271365.2. Taxonomy (NCBI): domain Eukaryota; kingdom Metazoa; phylum Chordata; order Ceratodontiformes; family Ceratodontidae; genus Neoceratodus; species Neoceratodus forsteri. The sequence goes on along the minus strand of CM057456.1, from coordinate 1,871,485,282 downwards.
TCTTTCCCCCCTGCCTATTAATTATTCATCCACTCTTTTATAACTTCCATCTTCACCACCCCCTCCCTTGCACCCCCCTCCAAATCCACCCTCTCGCATCTTGCCTACATATAAGTCACTCACGCCTTGCCTGAATTTGCCCGCCAAATTGACATCCTACTCGCTCTATAACTACCTTTCCCCACTCCACCCCTTGCAGTTGCCCCTAGGCCCCCTGCAGGGTTCAGCTACATCCTGAGGGGTCCCCTGCAGGCTCTGCTCCCCCCTTCCCTCCTCCCCCTTCCCTCCTTGCAGCCTTTCCTACCCTCCTTCTTCCCTCCTTCTTCCCTCCTCCACTTGCATGGTTCCCTAACATCCTAGAGGCCCCCAGTGGCTGCCTGCCTCCCCCTTCCCATCCACATCCCTCTCTCCCTCCTCACCCTAGTTGGCACTTTATGAATCTCCCAACTGATGCACTCACAAATATACTTCCTTGACTCCCTGGTACCCCTATCCAGTATTTTTCCCACTTTTCTCCCTTAGTTACCCCATCTTCCAGCCTTTATTTTGTATTAGGCCCCTCCCCATATCTCTCTCTCATGTTCTAATCCCTGTTTCTTATTCCTAAGTGTTGCTGCCAAATGTTTTGTCCAATGTTAGTATCTTTTTTTTAAATGATGACTTAAATGTATTATCATTTGTTACTCCATTGTACCCCTCCCCCCAGGTCGCACCAGGAGACGAGCAACTTGTTGTTCAGTGTGCTTTCCTGGTGCAACATTTCAATAAATAAATAAAAGTACATAGATGGATGAAAAGGGAGATTGGGCTCTTGAAAACAGGGATGGGGGAACCTGTGAGACAGCCCATGGCAATGGCTGAGATGCTTAATGAATACTTCAGCGTTCACCAAAGGACCCCTAGTGAGGGGGAGGGGTTCATTAGGTGGGACCATAGCACCAGGGCTACCACACTGCGACCACTGGCTATCACATCTGCCCTGGTAGCTGACTACCTGGCCAAGATCAAGCAAGATAAGTCCCAAGGTGCACATGGGATACACCCCCAGGATCATAGTGGAACTAAAGGAAAAATTGAGGGGTGACACTTACAATAATGTTTCAGGAGTTTGTTCAGAGGGGTATGGTGCCACAGGACTGGAAAGTGGCCAGTGTGGTCCCCACCTTCAAGAAAGGGGCAAGGTCAGACCCATTCCACAACAGGCCAGACAGCCTGACATCAGTGATATGCAAGGTCCTAAAGGCCATTATCAAGTACAAATAGAATAATAGACATGTGAGAGTGTATTACAAGGGAGTAATACCATCGAGAGGTTCTGGGGACAAGGAAACCTTGACAGCGAAACTCAAGAGGTTCCCTTCCCTTGTCCCCAGAACCTTGAGATGGTATTACTCCCGAGTAATATACTCTCACCTATTTCTTATTTTTTGTAATATAGGGATCCAATTTTAAAATTGTGCAGCTTTTTTGTGGCATGTTATGAGGTGGATGGGCTGTCGCTACTCTGACGAGTCGTTCACTCAGTGTTGAAGAACAGCCCCTCGTTCCCCACCCCGCTCTGCTTCGCCCTGCAGTCCAGAGATTTAGTTTGGTGGAGAGCCCTACCTGGTATTTGTTTTCATGTTAACTGAAGGCAGGAGCAATCAGATAAGTTGTCCATTGAAACGTTAAAAATATCGGGGAAAGAGCGTAGATGAGATATACTCTTGCTAAGTGAGAGAAGGCTGCCATGTTTTTTAAAATGTTCAGCCCACCCACTGACTGAAAGCAGCCAATCATGAGTCGTAGCCTGATAAATTGTTCAAGTTGAGTGGTGAAGAAGCTGGCTAGTGCTGAGCGTGAGGTGGCAGTGTGCGCTTGCGGCTTTGTGCAGGACTGATAATACTATAGTTCGTTGAAATAATAGTATTATTGACAGTGAAGTGTAGTATTATTGGGAGTGAAGTGTTCTATTAAGGAGGACTGCTATGTATTACAAGACATTTTTTGAACCAAATTCAGTACTATTATTTTCATGATCCATATATTACAGAATAATTACATGCTTCATTTCAGCCAAGGAGCATGGCTTTATGAGGGTCAGACCATGCCAAAACAGCCTGATCAAATTCTTCAAGAGGCTGACCAGGGAGATGAACAGGGGCAGGGCTGTGGATGTATTCTATCTAGACTTCAGTAAGGCCTTTGATACTGTGGCACATGACAAAAATCTAGGAAAATAAACAAGCACAGTATTTGGAAGACATACAAAAAAGTGTCCTGCTAACTGACTTGGGGACAGGAAGCAGAGAGTGGTGGTGGACAGGCACTAGTCTGAGTGGAGACAATGCTTAGCAGCATCCATCAGGGATTGTTGCTAGGGCATCTGCTTTTATCGTTTTCTTTTATCGATCATGCATCCTACACACTGCTCTTATCGTTTTCTTATATCGATCATGCATCCTACACACTGCTCTCATCGTTTTCTTATATCGATCATGCATCCTACACACTGCTCTCATCGTTTTCTTATATCGATCATGCATCCTACACACTGCTCTCATCGTTTTCTTATATCGATCATGCATCCTACACACTGCTCTTATCGTTTTCTTATATCGATCATGCATCCTACACACTGCTCTTCTTCCAGGCTGCCTCTCTGTTATGCTGTGTCTGTGCTATGCTACATCCAACAGCGATGTTTGCTGCATATGGCGGCCTGTAACAGACTGGGTGGCTCAGTGAGACAGTGACCACACTGAGATGCAATGCTACGGTTCTCTGTGGAGCCACCAGTGATGGAAATCAACTAATGGCCATCTGATGAGCTGTGATCAAAACAGCCAGTGTTCACTACAGCTCTATGTTGGGCTGTTGCTGATCCTGCCAGTCAATGGTCACTGTGGCCATCTGTTGGGCTGTCACTGTTCAAACATGCCAGTGCTCACCGTGGCCTGCTGTTTGTCTGTTACTGAGCAAGTAAGAAGTTAATTATCAAACAATCTGATGCACACTATATTCCAAGATGTAGAAGAGGAAAAGAATGAAAGAAAGAGCTGAGGAAATTTAACTTATGGTAATTTTACTGATAGCAGGAAATGACATATCATACATAAAGTAGCTGTCTATAAAATAACAATCATCTGGAGGGTTGTACACAAAACTATGACAAATAAAACCTACCCTGTAAATGCTGTTAACTGTGATTGAGTGGCAAATTCTGAAATCATCTCAGACATATCCTGCGGTGTTCAACTAGTAGTTAGGTGAGCATCCTCCATGCGTTTTGTATTATGGTAAAAAAACAAACTACCAGCAACAGAGAATCTGTACACAAACACAATAATTGTGTACTGAAATTGATGAAGATATGAAACCAGGGTGAGAAAGCTGAAAAGCCATAGCCAAAGATTATGTATGCAAAATATGGAACCTGAATAAGGGAAGACTGAAACAATTTTAGAAAAAAAAGAGAGCTAAATCACAGTAATACTGTAGACATTTAAGCAATAATGCATGACAGTGCATGTGCGTGTGCCGCACTAGGATAATGTCATGTCTTGGGAGGCTGGGCATGAGGCCACAGGCCAAGTGTGCCCAACACCCGAGAAGTCTTGCTTACAAAAAAAAAGAAAAGGTGAAACAAAAATACATTATTGAAATACATTTTTAGTAGCTTTTTGAACAGGCATGATGTTATGCTGGGATAAATTCACTGTTGAAGGCCAGCACTGACCAATCAGAGCCCAGGAATTGTTCCTGCCATTTTATAATTAACTGTTTTTCACGTTAATGCTTATAGCTGCAGTATTGGTACATCATGCAAGGGCAGCAGTACACACACACGGATCTACATGATACTTTGTGCTGGGGCTGAACACAATGCTTTGTGCTGGGGTTGAACACAATCTTTTGTGCTGGGGTTCAACACAATGCTTTGTGATGGGGCTGAACACAATGCTTTGTGCTGGGGCTGAAAATTAAGCTTTATGCTGAGGTTGAAACTTTATAGTATATGTGTGTTTAGAAAAAACAAACTGGAAATGACCTGTCTTCTTGCATTGTTTGTGCATCCTACACAATGCTCTTCTTCCAAACCGCCACTATGGTATGCTTATCTGACTGAAATATTAGACAGTTATAGACAGGGTGAGTTAGTGAGGGGAGTGTTTGCATGGAACTGCATTGTTGTCATTGGCTGTGAAGTTGCTATTGATTAAAACAACCTGTGCTCACTATGCTCCTCAGTTAGGCTGTCACTGCTCAAACAAGCTAATACTTACTATGGACGTTTGTTGGGCTACCAGTAGTCAAGTGGCCATCTATTGGGATGTTTAATTATCAAACAAGCTGACTACTGCCCTCTGTTGGGCTGTCAGTAACCAAGACAAGCTGCTGCTCACTACTGCCCTCTGCTGCGCTGTCAGTGATCAGACAAGCTGACATTCACTATTGCCCTCTGTTGAGCAGTCAGTGCTTTGGTGCTTTTTTAAAGGTTCATTCACAAAAACTGAACAAGAAAACATCGCAGTGGCCTTATAAAATAAGAAAATATTTCTGTTCTTTGATTGGTGGAAGTCAGTCACAAGACCATAAATTATTACAGCACAACTGCTTAAGTCAGTTAAAATGCCTTTCCCTTTGACTGTTCATAAACATAACACAATCCAAGATGTGAGAGTATGCTGTAAAAACCACACTGCCCATGTGGCTGAAAGTTCTTAGCTTTACCTCACGCCTCAAAACCCACTCAGGGCCGTTGACCCGGGTTCAGAAACGGACTCAGGTCGGTGGGGAGAGGGAGGATTGAGCGTCCCAACAGATGCTATCCTCCCTCTGGGGAAGGACACCAGGGGTGCCTCGTGCACCCACATCCCGAGACAGCCGGTGGAAGCACGGGCTCTCCAGGGTTCTGGTGGCTCCGTTCACTGGAGTCGTGGAGGGGGGACACTGTCAGGTGCTTGGGAGGAGGCATGCATCAGCACGTCACCTCTCTGGATGTATGTCCTTGTGGCAGTGTCCCAGGGGGCTGGGACAGGGATCCACAAGAAAAATAGAAAAAACCTCAGTGAGCCTAGATGATGGCCACTCCAACAGCTATCAAGGTCCAGGACCCACGGGCAGATCTCCACTGTGCAGGTGTTCCATGGAAGCAATAGAGGGGAAGGGAGGTAAGGAGTAACCGAGCACTCTAGGGGACAGACACTGTGGTAGCGGACTTAGAGGGGCATGAGAAATGCCTCAAGGAGTGGAGCACTGAGGGTGTACAGGAGGGGTATAAATGGGGCAAGTTGCTCCAAAGTGAAAAAAAAAAAAACACTCAGGGCATGTGGTTACTGCAGCACAACCACAGACCCTAACATGTGTAATTGCTTACATGAAGTTGTCCCTTCAAAAAAGTTGAAAGTATAGCCAACTGTAGACCTGGCAGTAGTGCTACAGCAGGCAACTCCAGTGACTCAAGACTGGGAATGATTCTGAGTTATCAGAGGTCTGCCGAGGAAAGGATTCTGAATCCCAGAGGATGCAAGCCTCCTTTGGGGATGGAGGGACAAGATCCCTGCTGCAACACTGCCACCTGGGTGACCACAGGCAGTAGTGCAGCTGGCAACACCGAGGGAGTGGGATGTTGGCCATGCTTGTGCTTGGCGCTTCTTGTCAGCCAATGTCCTGTGGGATTTGGGACAAACAAGGAATTATCCAGGACTGAGTAGGACGATCTCAAGCATGCTCGTGCTCTGACTCCCAGTACTGGTCACCCTGTCTACGTAGAGTTCTCCTACCTCCATGACTCCACTACAGCTGGGAGGTTTGAGTCCAGCACAGCCTGACCCTGCCATGGCAGTATGGCAGTGGGGCTGGAAGGATAAGGGTAAGTGCCAGAGATGTTGGGGGACAGTTCCATCATGTCAGTTCGACATCACAATGACAACATAATGCCAACGGCGACCATGTCGCCGGGCAATCGTGCTGCCCGACTGTCATCACAGCAAAGCACTGTGGAACATCCCAGCTGTTTACAGGGGGCTTTGCTCCCTACACCCCCTGAAAAATGATATAATCACCCCCAGGTTGGAGTTGTGGGGGGGGGGGAACGGCACAAAACCCATGCAGTGGCAAGATGATCGGAGCTGCAAAATCCCGACTGATGGAGTGACTGTTGATCAGGTTGCGGCTCCCACATTACCGTCAATGTAGGGGTTTTGCTGCGCTGATGTCACAACTGGGGAGCACAGGGCTGGGCCCAATGAGAGAGATAGGTAGCACACCACTAAAGGAGTATAAACAATGAATTAATGAAAAAAATGTTTAAAAAGTTATACATCTGCAATCAAAGAAAAACTCCAACTCCTGGGATATTCTGCCTTTATTTTCTATCAAAGAAAAACTTTATAGAGACATTTGGGAACATATACTTTTTAGTCTGCTAAGATTTGAATCAGGGCCTCTAGTATGAAGACTTTTTTTAAAACTAAGTGAAGCGGTATAACTAAGGGATTTTGTCTAGTTTCATTGACATGTCTGGCATTCATTATTTAGACAAAGTGAGGACACAGCAGGTGTACATGGTCCGGGGCTTTATTTAAATAAAAACAAAATCCCTAGTAATCAGGCGCAGATGAGAGGCAAGCTGCATTGCACTGCTCAACAAGCACTTAATCAGCCTTTACCCTTTTGTAGTGAGAGAATCCAAATCAAAGTTTCTCTGGTTGGTTTCTTGTGATTACTGTCTTTTAGATCTTGGGAAAAGGGCATAGAACTGTTATGAAAAGCCAGCTAGGAGTGTTGATTTAAGTGCATTCCAACATGCTAAGAGAGCTGACCTGTTTGAACTAATTCATGTTCAACAGCTGCGGAGATGCCATTCAGTTAGGATGACTAAGATGGATATGTTGATATAAAAAGTGCATCCGCTAGTGAAAGAAGCTGTGCAGAACAAAGAATGACCGTGCTACTTGAGGGTGTTTGCATATAAGAATCATCACTAAAAAAATGTATGCAAAACAACTCATTTTTGTATTGGAAAGGCACAAAGCAGGCCATCAGAGAAATTTTTCCTACGCTACTCTGTTTCGTAAAAGTTAAATACTCCCCTTAGGTTCTTGTTTTTTGTTGTCTCCCTTCAGTCGCCATCGCTTGTATTGGAGGTTCACAGCAGTAGCACTGATTCCTTGGCCTGGAGGATTAGCAAATTATTGCCATTGTAGCTAATTCCAATGTGTTGTCATGTTTGGCAGACACAGGTGCTCATGTCCTAGGCTGGAGCCAACTCCCAAACCCAGATCCCCAGAGTGGCAGTGCAGAGTGCTTCTTCTATAACTCAAGGCCACAGAATTTCAAACTGCATTTTTATTTCTTAGATCTGCAGCCAGGTGGTGGCATGATACCCTTGACAGTTTGCTAAAGAAAAAGTCCAAATTAATTTGTTGCATTCAGGAACTGAAGGGAAAAAAAACAGACAATCACAGTCTGTAAGAACTGGACTTCCTACTCGCATCTTCATAGTTAAAATAGTAATTTAAGGTCCGAAAGGTCTCTGAAAGAGCAGCTCTGCACTGCAGCATGTACTTTCACAGACATGATGTTCAGCTATTACAATTTATTGGAGGATAGCTTTTTCACTTTCAGTGTTCCTTTCCAAGGGAACAGCACATCTTAGTAGTCTGTCCAGAATGTCTGTATAAAAAGCATTTGTCTCTCTCCAGTTAACCTCACAGTGCTTTTGTTTATGACATCATAGTGCTCACCACGGCAACAGACTATGATAGCAATTCTCAGGTCAGCAGGGGACGAGTCAGATACATTTTGAAAAACTCACTGAAATAAGTACTGCATTACCTATATTATTGAATAGACCAGAAAACAAAAATTAAAATAAACCTAGAAAACACAAAAGTTAAAACACAATTGGTGTAATTTAAGCTTTATATTATAGTAGAGAGTTGCTCTTTAAGGCCATGAGTTCCCTCCATCCCAAGCTATATAAATAGAGATTAATAAAGTATAGTATGCTGTGCAAATATATACCAGTTTACAGGTGTACCCTCCAACTCTACTACCCCTGGTACTATATAATTCCTTTGGTAATCAGAAATGTGTCCAGGCTTGCCTTGAAGGCCTAGACTGCATTCATTTTCACTAGCTTCGCTGGTAGGCTGTCCCATAATTTTAACAGCCTCAAGGAAAAGTGCCCTTTAACATTACTCCTGTATTTACCAACTCTGGACTTCAGGGTATGTCCTCACATCTTGCTGGAGCACACCAGATCAAATATCTCCATCTGTTCAGTCTTGTCTTTTCTAAAGAGTTGCTTCTTCACCCAATGGCTGAGGTGGCTAGTCACCCCCTGTCACCACCTCCCTAGCTGGCAACTGCTTTCTCTGGGGACTTACCAGGTCTTCAAGTGCTACCTCACTATCCCCCAGTGGCAGGCCGGAGGAAGGTGGGCCATCCTACCCCCCCCCCAGTCCATAATCCACTGCAGACCAGGGCCCTCGAGTAACACTGGATTCAGAGGTAGACAGGCAGGACTTCAGGAAACACCCACCATGATTTTACATTTTTCTGGTCCAATCCCTGCCACAGCATGTGTACACATGCATGTGGAGGTACACACACATTATGCACTTGAGGACCCTCCCTACATGCTGCCCAAGCTGTACTACCACCAGGCCTCCACCTGATGACAGTCTATGACCAGGCAAACAGGTCTCCACACCCTGGGAGAAAAGAGCAGTCCATCGGACAGTTGATCATCATCACCCAGACCAACCCCCAACAATCTGAACTTGTTCCTGAACTTGGGTTGCCAGTGTGGCAGAAGGTAAGGTGCCCAGTGCCATCTGTTTAGTCTTGTCCATACCCTTGAGTACCTGGAAGACTGAGATCCTGTCCCCTACCAGACTCCTTTGTCTCCATGATGAACATGTTAATGGCCTCCAGCCTCTCCTCATACCTTTTGTCCCTCATATCCCTCATCATTTTAGTGTCCCTGTGCTGCACACTCATGAGGGCCTCAATGTCCTTTTTGCACTAGGGAGCACAGAACTGCACACAATAACTCTGGGTGGGGTATTACCAGGACATTCTAAAATGACAGGATTTCTTTCACTGCTTCACTGGTCACAACCACATGATACACCCCTGCATTCTGCAGGCCCTCTTGATAATGGCAGTGCAATGCTTATCATGCTATGGCCCATTGTCTTTTATGAACCCCAGTTCCTTTTCCCTGTCCCATGCAGCAAAAGTATCTCTGGTTTCCCTCCCTAAGTGTAACATCTTGCGCTGGCTATATTGAATCTCAGCCTCCGGGAGTCCAGTCAGTCACCCAGCTTGTTCAGGTCCTTTGGAAGTCTGTCTACGTCCTTAAGAGAGTGCACCATTCTTGCCAATTGAATGTCATCAGTGAACTTAAGCAGCCTGCTAGAGATTGTTTTTTTTTTCATTTTATTTGATTTAAACACAGGCTTTTGGACAAACAGTGCCATTTTTAAAGGTGCCCGTGGTCAGAAATACAAACAAGACACAATTTAAAACAATTACTACATACAGTTGCACAAGGATTACAATGTTTCAGAAGAATGAACATACTTCTTAAGCTGAGATCCACATGGATAAAACTTTTCAATATCACTTAGGTGTTTTGGCATAGAATTCCAGAAATAAGCACTACAATAATAAAAAGACAAATGTCCCACACTTTTTTTTTTTACATTTGGGCAAGCTGAAAAGTGAGCTAATTGAGGATCTCATAAAGATTCCAGTCTGAATGGGGCTATAAATACAGGTTACTCACCTGTAACAGGAGTTCTAGGAATGGTATATGTTGTTCATCCACACTGTCTGACAGGTATCCTTGCCGCTTTAAATCTTGCCGGAAGGTCTTCAAGCTGGCTCCTCCCACCCAACCGGGTGGTAAAACTCTCGGCTCTGCCCCATGACGCCAGATCTGGCCCGCTGGAAGCTCAGGTTGTGCGTCCGGCGAGAGAGGTGGTGGGAGGTGTGGATGAACAACATATACCATTCCTAGAACTCCTGTTACAGGAGTAACCTGTATTTCTAGGACATGGATATGTTGTTCATCCACACTGTCTGGCAGACTCCTAGCAGTTCTCCGGGAGGAGGGAGGCAAGGCGCACACCCCCTACTTAGGGAATAAAGACTGGAGAACCGAGGCCCCAAAACCAGCATCCCGGCGTGACTCAAGGTCGATGTGGTAATTGGTAATAAAGGTGTGTGCTGACTTCCAGGTAGCAGCCCTGCAGATTTCCTGGATAGGGACGTCCCTGGAAGCAGCCACCGATGCAGCAGTATGATGGGTAGAATGAGCTCTTATCCCTCTGGGAGGCTCCATGCCTGCCAACTTGCAGAGATCTATGCAGGGGTGACCCACCTGCCTATCGTCCAGCTTGGCTGCAGGTCTGCCAGGTGCGGCTTCAGCGTAGGTGACAAACAGCTGGCGAACCTCTCCCCGAATTTCAGCCGTGCGCTCCTTATAATAAGCGAGCGCCCTTCTAGGGTCCAAAGTATGGAGCCTGTATTTGGCCTCCAAGGTGTGATTGGGGTAGAACACTGGCAGAGTCAAGCACCTGGTTAAGGTGAAACTCCGACACCACCTTCGGAAGGAATTTCGGGTTGGGGTGCAGGACAACCTTGTCCCTGTGGAAGATCAGGTAAGGAGACTCAATGCAGAGCGCTTGGAGTTCTCCCATCCTTCTGGCTGACGTGATAGCCACCAAGAAGGCGGTCTTCCACGACAGGTGAGAGAGATCACACCTGTGCATTAGTTCGAATGGCTTGCCCATGAGCTTTGCCAGTACCAGCAGTAAATCCCACGGAGGTGGAGGTTCTCGCTTGCGAGATGTGATCAAGGCCTTTGAAAAGCGCCAGACCACCTTCTCCTGCGCTCACGGACTGCTCTCGCCCGCGCCACTGCAAGCAGAGATGGCTGCCAGGTGCACCTTTAGGTCGCCGACCTAAGCCCTTGACTAGAAAGGGACCATAAATAGTCCAAAATGCTTGCCACAGAACAGGAGGAAGGGTCCAAGCCCTTGCTCTGACACCAAATGAAATCTCTTCCATTTGAAGGCGTAAGCATTTTCTGGTCGACTCATACAGGGCGCCTCAACAACATTGAGGACCTCGTCGGAAAGACCCAAGGCCTGGAACTCCAGCCGCCAGGAACCAGGCCGTCAGGTGCAGGGATTGAAGGTCCAGATGGAACACCTTCCCTGATTGACTGAGAGCAGGTCCGGGGAGCTGGAAGCTGCCTCGGGAGCCTGGAGCTGAGGCTGAGGAGATCTGGGTACCAGAACTGGCGGGGCCAGTCTGGGGCTATCAGAATCACCTACGCCTTGTCCCTCCTTGCCTTGAGAAGCACCTTGTGAATCAAGGGAAATCGGGGAAAGGCATAAAAGAGGCCCAGGGTCCACATCCTCGAGAAGGCATCCCCCTGCAGCGAGCCCTGCTGAGGGGGGCAGGCATGAAACAGCCTCAGCTTCGCGTTCTCCCTGGAGGCAAACAGGTCCACCTGAGGTGTGCCCCAGTGGGAGAACAGATCTTGTACTACCTCCAGCAGGAGAGACCACTCGTTAGATGCAGCCCCTATCCGGCTCAGGGCATCGGCCAGGGTGTTGGAGGCTCCTGCCACATGAATGGCTAGGAGATCCGCCTCCAGGCTGCGCACGAGTGACCAAATGTGGAGAGCTTCCTTGCATAGAAGCATGGAGTGCGTCCTGCACTGGCGGTTCAGGTAGTACATGGTCGTGGTATTGTCCGTCTGGACTCAGACCACTTGACCCCGGAGAAACGGAGCAAAGGCGGTGAGAGCTAGGCGGACCGCTCGGAGCTCCAGCAGGTTGATGTGGCATCGGGACTCCCGCGGGGACCAGAGGCCATGCACTCGGTGTTCCCCCAGATGGGCACCCCAACCCATCAGAGAGGCATCGGTCGATAGAGAGACCGTCGGCTCGGGGCGGACAAATGGGATGCCCTCCTACAGATGAGATGGAACGGTCCACCACTGGAGAGCGTTCCACATCTCCTGGGTCACTATCACTAGCTGGTCCAATGGATCACAGCGTTGTGATCACTGGCTGGCCAGTCCCCACTGAAGGGGGCACATGTGCTAGCGTGCCCAACGGACCACGCTGGTACAGGCTGCCATGAGACCCAGGAGGCGCAGGAAGTCCCGGGCAGGGTGCAATTGCCCAACCAGAAATGATTGGGCAAAGGAGGTAAGAACCTCTGCCCTGTCCGCCGGGAGCCGTGCTCTGACTCAAGAGAGTCGAGCTCTGCCCCAATGAACAGGATCACCTGCTCGCTCGAAGTTCGACTTGGCCCTCGTTGATGAGAAGGCCGACTTGAGAGCAAACCTGGAGGGCCAGATCTCTGGACCGCTCCACCTCCTGTCTGGAGGGGGCTGCTATCAGCCAATCGTCCAGGTAAGGGTACACCCGGACCCCTCGGCGCCGCAGGAATGCTGTCACCACTGCCATGCATTTGGTGAAGACCCTGGGAGCTGGAGATAAGCCGAAGGGCATGGCTTGGAACTCGAAGAGGGATCCCTCCGCTCGAAAGCGAAGGAATCTCCGATGTGACAGACGGATAGGGACGTGAAAGAACACATCCTGTAGGTCCAGAGAGCAGAACCACACGCCGTGTTCCAGAGATGGTATTATCTGCGCCAGAGTGACCATCCTGAAGGTTCGAGGCCTTAGGAACTTGTTCAGGTCGTGCAGGTCGAGAATGGGGCGCCAGCCCCCCATCTGTTTCAGAACCAGGAAATACCTGGACACGAACCCCAGGTTTGAGGGGGGGTCCTCTACCTCCCTGATCACCTCCTTTTGGAGGAGGAGAGCGATGTCGGCTTAACGAGCCGCCAGTGAGGCTGCGGACCCCGAGGCCCCCCGAGGTGCGACGGCTCTGAAGGGCGGGGCCTGCTCGAATTCTAGAGGCAGGCCTTTTCCCACCACCTCCAGTACCCACCTGTCCGTGGTAACAGTGGACCAGGCAGAAAGGAAGTGTCGGAGCCGTCCCCCCACGGGGGGAACCAGGGGTAAGGTGACGGGGAGGGGAGCGACACCCCTCAGCCCGTCACTGGGCAGGCTTGGAGGAGGGACTGGCCGAGGGACCTCCTGGGCATTTTCCTCCCTGCTTCCTGTTGGAGGAAGCCGACGGCTTGGGTTTGGGATGCCAAGCTCGAGCCTGCTGGCCCTGACGTTGCTGGGCCGGGCGCGCCGCGGGCGCAGAAGGACGAAAGGGCTTAGGCTGTGGCTTGCAGCCTTTGTCCTTCTGAGCGGAAGAGACCGAGTCCAAGGTAGCATTGGACTTCTCGATCCTCTGCAGGTGACCTTCCACCCCAGGGCCGAAGAGGTCAGTCCCCAAAAAGGGAACATCCGCCAACTTGTGCTGGGTATCCGAGGTAAAGGTGGATATCCTCAGCCAAGCCCGACGACGCATGGCCACTGCGGCCGCCACCGACCTGGCACATGAGTCCCCGATGTCTAAAGCAGTCTGGAGCTGCTGTTTGGCCACTGCCCTGCCCTGGTCCCGCACCTGCCTGACCGTAGTCTGCAGATCCGCGGGAAGATGAGGGACGACCTCATCCAGGGAGCCCAACAGGGCATGAGAAAAATGTGCCATGAGGACGGCCGAACTGGCCTGACGAAGGCCGAGAGAGGACGCAGCATAGACTTTTCGCCCGGGCATAATCCAATTTCTTGGATTCCTTGTCGGGAGGTTTGTCCACATCCCTGGCGTTCCCGGCACGCCGGAAAACGCTGTCGGTAACCAACCCCTCAGCAGAGGGGTGTTCCGAAAAACCGGACAGGGAACCGTAGGGACCACATACTTCCTGGCCATTCTGGCCGAAGGCGCAGGGCAGGAAGCAGGGCGCTGCCAAAGCTCCAAGGCCGGACCCACTATGGCCTCGGCCACCGGAAAAGCCTCCGTAGGAGAATCCCCTCAGTCCAGAATCTCCGTGAGGGGATACCTGGCCCGTTTAGAAACGGGTTTGAGCTTCATCCCGGTGGACTCCGAGATGAGCCGAAGCAACCCTAAGAAGGATGAAGGTCTATCGTCCACTGACTGTCCTCCCGAGGACTCCAAGTCCATGCGCTTGGAGAAAAGGGAGGAATCATCCTCGGACTCGGAAGAGTCCTCAAAGAGCTGCCTCGGGCCTGAGCCACCCTCCACCTGCCGAGGTTTATCGGGAGTGAGGGTGACAGACAGCCTATGGGGCAAACCCATAGCCGACGAGAATTTTTGGTCGGAGCCCCAACTAACGGCTGTGGAGGCGGAGGTTCCACCAGAATTGCTGGGGCACCTGGAATTGGCCGAACAACCGGCCTGGGAACAGGCTCCTCGGCTACAACGAGGGGTGGTTTCAGCCGCTCCGGTGACAGCCACTTAATGGCCGGGGAAGACAACTGGGTCGGCTTATTCCCGGTCAAAAGGAGCTGTTGCCAAGAGTTCCTCATACCTCCGACGCAACTTGCGCCGAAGCCTCCCCTCGTCCGAGGAGGAGGAAGAGGAGGAGCGGCGGCGCCGCTTGCCGAGGTGCCGAGACCGCCTATGACAGCAGGATTGGCTGGACCGCAAGGATGTCCGAGACCGAGACCGAGAGTCTCGGCTAGGCCGAGGACGGCGAGGGGAAGTGTCGGGAATCGGCACTCCCCTCGGCTCGGACGATTCCACCAAAGGCTCCGGAACCGGAGGCACGGACAGCCGACGGGATCCTCAACTCCCACCGGGGGAACCGGGGAGAGGGGATTCTCAGCTTCTGCAGCCGACAACCCGTCTAACGGGTCGAGAAAAATCTCGACCGCGTCGACGGGAGTCTCGGTCAACTGGCCTGACGGGGACACCGTGAAACCAGTGGCCGAAGCTGAGGGGTCGACCGAAGTCGACTGTCGACAAGAAGGGGAAGGGGATCTTTCCCGCTCCCAAGAGCGTCGACGGAGAGACTTACTTTTGCTCTTTTTGGACCTGGAAAAGGGTTCAGAAGAAGTTGGACCCTCACCTTTCGTCGAGAGGGTCAGACAAAGCTCCTTAAAAGAAGCCAAGTACGAGGCACCGAGAGAGAGCGGGACAAATGCCGCAGCCGAGGTAGAAGCAGCCCGCGGCGCCTCCTCTTCGAGGGCGATCATCTGCTCGAGCTGATCCGCTGACACCGCCGGCCAAGCGACACCGCCAACCAGGCCTCTTTAGATTTAACCGTGGAATTTTTTCGCGCCCCAGTTGTAATCGGGCAGCACGGTCTTCAAGGACGTAGGCCGAAAAGGAAGAGCACAAGTCGCAGGCCTGCGGGTCATGCTCAAGGCCCAGGCAGTAGACGCACGTGGAGTGCGGATCTGTCCTAGACATCTTCTGCCCGCAAGGGCACCTCCGAAACCGGGAGTCGATTTGTCCATCGCAGCCGCGAGGAAAGAAGACCGAAGTCTTTTTAGCAAAAACTTTTGATTTCGAACTTTCGAAGAATTAGGAACCAGTCTTATACGCAGAGCGTTAAGGAGGGAACCTGAGCTTCCAAGCGGTAAGGAAGATCTGGCGTCATGGGGCGCAGCAGAGAGTTTTACCACCCGGGTGGGTGGGAGGAGCCAGCTTGAAGACCTTCCGGCAAGATTTAAAGCGGCAAGGATACCTGCCAGACAGTGTGGATGAACAACATATCCATGTCCCTAGAACTAGTGAAATTTGTTTAGAGGGAACATCATTACTCTTAAATTTCCATGCCCAATAATCAAATGGATAATGTGTACGTTGAGTCAAATTTAACCAGAGTGATCCCAGCTTCCAGATCATGGATAACTATGTTGAACAACACTGGCCACAAAACCATTCCGTAGAGGAGAATGCTTGGCATATCCTCCCCCCAGGTCATGGGGCACCTCTTCTGTGGACTGCTGCTCAGACATGCACATTTAAATGCCAGACCATGTGACTGATCCTTGCATCCCTGCTTTCAGAGTCCACAACTCTAGCCATTCAGCTAAAAGGAATACTTTTTTATTTTAGCCAAGGTGTTAAGACTGGTTCTAGTTCTTGTATGCTACAGTCTTCACTTTCTCCATCAGTGGCCCTCTGCATCTGGGTACAAATTCTGTATGCACCACACTGCTGAGTTTCCCTGTCCACTTGCAGTGGTTTTCATCCACCACAACCCTCTGCTTCCTTCCTTCAAGCCAGTTAGCAATCTACCTTGTGTCTGTCTCATGTATATCACACTAGTGTACTTTGCCTAGAAGCCTAACACAGTGTCAAAGCCCTATCTGAAGTCCTTCTTCAAGAAACCCCAAATGGGCTCTGCATTGTCCGCCTTATGCAACAGTCTCCAGACCCTTGGTCACCAGGTCCTTTATCTTGGCAAAGTAGACCTTTCTGAAGTTCGGGTAAAGGTAACTGAGACCCGGCTAGTCTGCCCTTGCGCCAGGGAGAAGGTTACCTAGTTAAAACTTCCTCCTGCCAGTTCCCTGATTGTCACACTGGGCATGACCGCATCCCCACTGTTGAGAATAAGGTCAAGGATGGCCTCAAACCTAGTCTCCTGTTAGACATGCTGCTCTAGAAAGAAATGCTTAGAGGTGGTCAGGAACTTGGTCTTGGGGCCATTTGCCCTCCAGGGATGAGAGTCTATGCCTGGGAGGTTGGAGCCCTTTAACAACTCCACTGCATCCAGTTTGGTTGTCCTTATAATTTCCATGATCAGCTGGGCACCCTGCTCTGCTGATGGAAAATTACATATTACCAGTGTGGCACACATCACATCATGGCTTTATGGCATGAGCATGTGGAACTACGTGAAACAACAGCAACATTGTACTAGTAGAAAAGAGTTTTCATTTTTACCATGCATACATACAAAGACATATTCTATGGCACCTTAACGCCTGCCATACGACTCCCATCCCCAAGTGATGTTTATTTAGTCAAACAAAACCAGACAGTGGAAGCATGTGTATTACTCCCCATGGACTCCTGTCTGTCCTCTCCAACAGAGCCAGCCAATACAATATTAGCATGCTGTGCTATACTGTGCAAGCCCATAAAAAGTCAACAACTAAAGCACTTTCTCTGAAAAGATCTGCTTTTCCCTGGATTAAATGAAGCATGCTCTTTTATCATTTACAAGGCTATTATTTTAGAAGAAAAGGGAAAAAGAAAAGGGAAAAATAATTATCAAAGTTAAGAAAAAAAAACCTAAAGCTTTATGTACTTAATAAACCCTGGGAATTATAAACAAAATATAAGATGGCAGTGCAATAAATACCTAAACAAATATATCAGATTTTCCACTTAATGCTTTTTACAAGCTTAAACCAACTGGAGTGAAAGAAAATAACCTTTTACAGTCGGTTTCTGAAGGCAGGGCTGCCTTTCTGTTGAGCTCTTTTAGTAGAGGACATGGTGAATTTATACCAACTTCACTGAAACTTGGCACATGATAAAAGGAAGAAAACAGGCTAGTGCAGTTAACATTCCGTGGGCATTCTTTCTTCACGTATTTATTTCCTCCTGGACTGGACAACAGCAAAGGTAACAGAAAAAAAGGGAATCTGGAAAGGAGAGAAGTAGCTAAAAAACAAACCGCTTGGCATGCCATGTGTGGTTAATTTTTTTTGTCAACACCCAGGCTGGGCTCACCAAAGGAATCTAAATTAAATAGGCACTTTTAGCTCAGAGTGGTCAGTGGGTGCAACTGCTGGTCTGTAGCAGGAAAAAGGTTTTCCCTAGTAAGTCACTTTTAAAAAAAAAATACAGCTGTTGTGTGGGGCATCTATCTTTCAAAGTCTGAAAACATGCCTATTCAAAATTAGGATGGTGGGGAGGGGGTGGGTTAAGTAGTTCTGACTTAAAAATCCTGCACATGCCTCTGCATATTTTCAAGGCATGAGTCTGAGACGTCGTATTTTCATTATAATGTAAATAAGAACTGGTGAACGACTGGTCTGTTTGTTCAGCCTTCCAGCAGGAATTTGCTAGAGAAAGCTACAGAATGCAGGCAGTGCCCCATACAGGATGACCTGACCTCTTCTGTGTCAGTAAATGCAGTGATCATTTATTGCCCTTAATCTACAGATCCAGCCTGCAGGGCCTCATGTCTGTCAGCTGCGCCGAGGTGGCTACTTGTCCCAAAAGCTTCATCTTACTCATCATCTCTTGCTTTAAGAAATGAGGCAGGCAAACGTTTATGATAGCACAGGAATGGAGAATATGACGGAAGAAAAAGGCCAACCAGCCCATCCAGTTTGTCCAACTCTGCCTTATATATGTGTGATGCCTCAATCGGCCATCCATCCCCTTGTTACCCTACTCTGCTTTAACATTCCCTGATTGTATTGGGCCCCTGTGCCTCTCCTACCCTTGTTTGACTCTCCCCACAGTTTTACCAGACCACCTCACTTGGCAGTCTGTTCCACCTGTCAACCTGTCAACCACTCTTTCTGTGAAAAAGTGCTTTCGGATGTCTCTTCTGAACTCCCCCCCCCCCCCCAGTCAGCTTCACTGAATTACCTCTTGTGCTTGTGTATTCACTTAGGGTGAGCACCTCATCCCAATTTACCCTGCTTATCCAATGGAGATATTAATACATTTCTATAATGTCCCCTTCCTCATCTCTAGGGTATACATACTGAGGTCTCTCGACCATTCTTCGTTGGCTTGCTGCAACAGCTCCTAGATCATTTTGGTCCCCCTCCTCTGCACGGCCAGGTTTTTCTAGCATGATTTTCCCCCCGTGAAACTGTGTTGCTTGTTATCCTGGAGACTGTTTGCCATCCAGAATTCTACCAACCTTTCCTTTAGGATAACTTCTAGCAATGGCACAAACTAGGGATACTCTACCATCACAAGTCTAGTCTCTCCCTCCCTGTCAGACACGATCTTGTAGTTAAGTGGATCCTCCCAGCCTTTGAGTATGCCAACATAGTTTTCAGCGCTGCCCCATTCACCTCCCTCACCAAACTCAACATTCTTTTTCATGCCTTCTGTAGGTTCTCCTGTAACTCCCCCCCCAACACACCACTGTGACCTACACTCCCCCCTTTCCCCCCAATCCCTTGCACAAAAAAGGTTCTTCACACTGTTCCACCTTCATCTCTAAATTCTGGTTTGGAACTCTTCCACCCTACCTTGCCTCTCTCCTTTCTCCCTCATCCTACAACTCGCGGACAAACTGTGCCCGCACCTTTTCCCTCCCATGAGTATTCACCTCCGCTGACAAACTCTCCTTCTTCAATAGACATTCCATCCCTCTGGAATAGCATCCCCCCCCCCCCAAAATCCATCTCTCCCCCTTCTTTCCTGCCCTTAAGCACTTACTCAAACCCACCCCTGCTACTTCCTGTATGTGTTCTCCTTCCTAGAGGTTCACTTCTTTAGTTTGATGTTCCTACTCCTCTCGCTGCAACTGACTTAATATATCTAGGTATATATCATTTGTATTTATCAGAAAATTCCTTATGTAATCAGCATTTGCATTTTATATATTCTGCATATTATATACCTCTGTTGTTTTTTTTGTGTTGTATTTTTTGTACCCCTTCCCCCGAGTCACACCTGGAAACGAACTTCTGTTCATGGTGCTTTTCCCGGTTATCAACTTTTAAATAAATAAATGTTCCCATTATGGGCATCAGGCTGACTAGTCTATAGTTCCCTGGATCATCTCTATAGATGCTTTTATTTAGGGGCTGTACATCCGCTGTCTTCCAATCCTTGGGTATCACCCAGTGATTAGAGAGCAGTTGAAGATATCTGTTAGCAGTGTTGAGCACCTGTACCATCTCTCTCTGCATTGTTGGAAACATCCTGTCTGATCCAATAGATTTGTTCATTTCAGTGCTTTCAGTCCCTTCAGCACCCTGCCTTCTGTAATTGGAATTATATTGGACCCCTCAATATCCTTTTGTCCAATTGCACAGTTAAGCAGTGGGTTATCTTTGTGAAAACTGACCAAAAACATTGGTTCTTTATGTTAGCCTCATACTTGCTCGCATCCTCCCATTACCCTCTCTGTCTTAACCTAACTATTCCTTCCTTATTCTTGTATTTCCCCTGTATAAAGTGGAAGAAGGCTTCATCTCCTGGCTTCACATTCTACTAATCTACATTCCTGATGCTGTTTGTGACTCTTAAATTACTGTGTATTGACTGCACTTAAAAAATGGGCAAATAATTTCATAAACTGCGGCTGACTGATAGCCTCTGTAAGCCGTGTCCTTATCAGGACTTATCTTTACAACTGACACTACTCATGCCAACCAAAATGCTGCACACAATAGAATTAATGCATGCCACCACTCTCTCCCTGCAGCTCTTGTCTCACCTAGCATCTGATGGAACCAGAAAAACTGCAGCGGGAGACCGGTGGCAGTGTGGCACCAACACAGAAAGCAGAACAATAGCAGTGAGTGTGTTGAAGGTCCCCCCTTCCTGCACAACTACTAAAGTGTTAATGCTCTCAATATCTTATTTTGTTTTTACTCACTGCCGGTCCATCTGTTTGTAGCATGGGTAGCGGTTGGTCCCGCTGCTCAAAAGCTACACATGCATTTCTGCCATCTCCAGACCAGATTCGTGATTCTCCCCCAGTTCCTCTTCCCCTTCAAACACCACCCATAACCACCCAGAAGTTCCTGTGTAAAACTACAGCCCATTACTACTGCCAGAAACATAACAAGAAGTGTCTTTCTTTTCCTCACTGATGGTTATTGAGAACAGCAAAGCCGGAAACTACTGTCTATGGTGGCCACTGCGGGACAGGCTTGCTCCCAGTCAAGCCAACCATTTAGTGAGAAAGTCATAAAGTGAATTAACCAGACAAAGTTGTTAAAAAAAAGTTCAAATTCAACTGGATGAGATAATATGAGATGATGCTTGTGTAACTTGATTTGATTTGTGGCTTTCCGCCTCTCTATCCATGGAATATACCACCCTGTAGGGGTACAATGCAAGGAACCCTAGAGGACGGCTCCCCCCACCACAGGTGCCGTGGGAATGAATGTATCGGCTAAAGGTAGGTTAGGAAGAAGCCCACGGGTAAGAGAGATGAGCTGTTGGAGGAGTAGGGGTGGATGGTGGGCAAAAAAAAAGAATCCTGGTGAAGCCCAGGATGTGTGACCTTTTAATCTCGATGCGGGAGTGACATTGTTGCTCCGCCCATTGAACCTCGGGCTTAAAGTCCTTCCATTCAATGTGCTTACACAACTGGATGAGATAATATGAGATGATGCTTGTGTAACTTGATTTGATTTGTGACTTTCCGCCTCTCTATCCGTAGGGTATACCACCCTGTAGGGTACGACACAAGGAACTCTAGATGAGGGCCCCCCCCAAAGGTGCCACGGGAATGAATGCATCGGCCAAAGGTAGGTTAAGAAGAAGCCCAAAAAGAATACCCAAAGATATCAAGCTTCGAAGAGCCAAGGATGAATGAATTCTGTGAAGAGAAGGGCTAACTTCCTAAGGTGAGAGGGGAAAGCTGTGAGGCCACCATCTGCCTCCATTCAACAGCAGAACCTAACTAACTAACTGAAGAAAGCACCAACGCTAACTAATATTATGACCACTGGCATGGAGGAGAAGAAAAAATCCCTTTGAGGAGGAAACCTCTGGGGATCCAAGGCCTAGGTCACCTTCCCTCCAGGCTGACGACGTTTGATTTGAGGACGTATGTCTGTAAAAAGAATGGTTCATTAATGAGGGATATGAGTAAGGAGGATGATTATAAGACAGGAAAAACTCCAAAGAAGCACAGATTAAAGAAGGAATATGAGGCAGCAGGGACCAGAGGAGGGTATGCTTGAGTAGTCAATGGGAGGGAGTAAATCCATGTAGAAGTCAGAGGAGCAAGGGGTATTCAGATGTGCTCAAGAGGAGATTCCAGATGTGCTGATGAGAAGACCGAGGATAATGCAGGCTGGCTTGATTGAGTGATGCGAGTGAGCAGACACTGAGGTTGAAGAGGCATGCTTGATTATGCGATGTGAACACTTAGACCCTGAACGATTAAACCCTGAGGTTGTAGTCAATGAGGTATCATAGGATTCAATGATAGGAATGTTCAAGTAAGCGATGTAAATAGATAAACCTTGAGGTAATGCTAAGTGAATGATGACTGGAGTTATGAACTCGATACATGCAGCAGGATGCGCACGGGTTGATAAGGCAGTATAGGAGTTGTGATAGGTATGCCCAAAAAGAAATACCGATAGCAGGCCATGACTGGAGTGAATCCTGGATGACTGGTACAGAATTGGAAGAGGAGGAGACAGGAATGATTCAATAATAATGATGATTGCTGCAGAAGTGCAGCGGTTCAACAGGAGCAGATCGGGGAAAAACAGACTGTAAATGAACTTGAAATTGAACTTGAATGATGGTGGAGAGCAGCCAGCTGGCCCATAGCAAAGGGCGACAGACAGGAAGGCATGGCCACGAGTGGAGATAGAGCTGAATCGAGGTGACTGAGGAAGATGAATACGGATGATGATGATCGTTGCAGGAGCATGGTAGGTAGTTTAGGTAGCATGAGACCTAATGGGAGGTAGCCCAAAGAAATATCAATTGCAGGCCAGATGGAGACATCCGAGGCATACTGATTGAGCAGTTGAGCTAGATGAGCAGATCGAGGTAAGGTATCGGGGATCAGCACGTCCTTGACTGGATATCGAAGCAATTTGAGATAGCATGGAGATGGGGTGACATAGGAGCCATGATAGGAATGGCCAAAAAGAATTATTGAATGCAGGCCATGATGGGAATTAGACCCTGGTGGTGAGGTCAATGAGGTAGCACAGGATTTAGTAGAATGATGCAAGCAATGAGGCTCCTCGAAAGGAGGCATACTCAGAAGCCAAGAAGGCAAGTCTGGAACCAGAGGGTATGTGAACTAGAGGGGGAGGTTGAGGGGGCAGCACAGGACCCAAGGAGAACAAGATCAATCAAGGTAGGCAACTCAAGTTGAGCGATCAAGGAGCAAAATTGGGCCGGCCCGGTGGCACTGAGGGTTGAGGTGCTGGACGCCACACCTTGCACCACGTTGGCGACCCAGGTTCGGGAATGAGCCCGGGTCATCGGGGGTTGGCGGGGGAAAGATTGAGCGTCCCCAGGACTGCTCTCCTTCCCCGGGGAGGGGTGATCCACCTGCTGATACACTGGTGACCTCTAGCGGAGGCTGGAGGCACTACAGTGCTTGGCCGTAAGTTGCTGGGATTGGAGCTGCGGCGGACGTCAATCGGGGGTGTGCGGGAGCGTGCACCAGACGGGCTGGACATCATTGTATGTCTGAGCTCCAGGGGACGTAGAAGAACAGGGAAAACAACGGCACCTTGGATAGGCAACGGCACTGAGTCCCCCATGCCCACCAATAGGCCAAACCTGACTGACCATCCAGGTCCTCCACGGCCGGTCCTACCCTGCAGCCGGAGTCAGTCTGTAAGAGCGCCCAAGAGGAGTAGGGCGACCCACCCTGGGAGGGTTAGACAAGGGGTACCGGCTGCAGGGAGGAGGGGGAGAGAGGAGCTACAGCTCAGGGGGCCTCTGCCGGGTAGGTCCGGACTCAGATGCCTGAGAGAGGTTCAAGGTGCCGTGACTGGAGGGAAATAAAGTTGAAAAAAAAAAAAAAGGAGCAAAACTGGATGATGTATGATGAGGTAATTTCGAATGCTGCAGTAGAAAAGACAAAAGCTTAATAAGAATACACTTTGAAGTCCAGTACAAGCCACATGTAGAGCGAATTACCAGCAAATAAGCAAGCCTGACCTGCCTTGACGGATTATAGAAACTGATAAAATGGAGACAGGCGGTTAAGGAATGATTTAGGTACAGCATTCAGAAACACGCTTTTGATCTGTGAAATGCAGAAAAGCAGTCCTAGAAATGTGAACATTCGCAATGGGTGAACAACTACGGGTATAGATATGAAATTTCGTAGTCATACCCAAAGTCTATGATCACAGAAATCTAACGAAGTTGGAGATAAGTTGCTCGGTAGATGTTAAATTCGCAGTACAGAACCGACCATTGGGTCCCACTCCCAGCGGAGCCCGCGTCCCACAAGAAAGCCGGGTAGAAAACAGAGAAGGTCAGGGTGAAATATGGTCCAAAACAGGACATGGTAGTAGACCGAAGGAATGTTGCGAACCAGGTCTGGTGAGTGATAGCTACCCCGGAAATGCACCCAAAAGAATAATGCAGAGCCGGGTACTATACCCCTCCATGCTCAGAGGCACATACGATCGAAGCTGGGTGGGAGACGCACACCTAAGTGCCACAGCCAGGCCAAGAAGGAGGCTCCTTGAAAGGAGGTAGAAGCACAAGAAGGAGAGAGAGGGTCTGAATCTGGGAGGGACAGCACAGAAACAGAAAACATGACAAGGTAGGAGCAGGGAAGTGGCATGGAGGGACTGAAGCAGAAGCAAATGAAAGGGGAAAATAGTGAGTGATGAAGCAGCAGCAGGAGGGAGAAAATGCAGGAATGGCAGTGCAAGCAAGCGATGCAGATAGCAGGCAAGTGGCCGGAGACAACAGCAGAAAAGGGGAGATGCTAGTGTAACCCCCACCCCTGCCTTTTTGCCAAAATGACAGGTGGCATGCTGTTGGCACTGGCAGCAATACCTGGTGGGGACCTGGGTTCGGGGAGGATGAGGTTACCTGGCACAAGGGGACCTAGGTTTGGCTACTCTGCACAGGGGCACCCAAGTAAATCCAAACACAGGAAGCAATAACTGTAATGTCCAGAACCAGGAATGGGATTTTTCAGTGTGGCTTTTATTCACAACTAGCTGAACACAACAAAGCATAGATGGACCCCCATGGGGCTACGTTTACTGTTAATGCAGATTAGAGACTACAAGGCAGTCCACTTGAAAAATGAACCAATTCTACTGTTTTCAGGCTCTGGACCCGCCAGGCACGCACTTTTGGGTACACAGCCCGACTGGCCCGGCTCCCCTGCCAGCCACTTGACTGGCAGTTCATTGGAAGAATGAACCCATTTTACTTGTTGTGGCTCCCCACACCACTTAGAGTCTGCGACCCCTAGAGAGATTTCCTTCTTACTTCTTCTGACTCCCATCTCACAAAGAGAATTCTTTACCCTTGTTGTGGCTCCCCACACCACTTAGAGTCTGTGACTCCTAGAGAGATTTTCCCATTTGCGAACCACGTCTGGGTATTTCCCTCATCACTGGCCAAGCGCATGAGGTAAGTAGCAATCACAGCAGAAATCCATAGAGGTGGACCTGGTTACTAAAGATGGGGGGGGGTGTTCCCACCTCCAGCTCCCACAGCCCATACCCGGCCATTTCTCTGGACAAACTGAAACTTCAAAATGTAGATTAAACAGTGGATGAACTGTCGCACCCCCTCTACAACATTACTTGAATCCACACAGTACTTTAGCTTTTGACACTACTCCATTTGTTTGTCCTAGTACTATAGGCCTCCCAAATAGTAGTTCAAATCCCAGATTTCTTCACAGAATTCAGGCTGAAGAAACACATTTTTGCCCTCTCATATTAGAGCAAACACTCACCCTTTTGTTGCAGGTGCCCCACAGGCGTAGTACCACTTTTTCCACTTTTCAAGCACAAACCGAAACTGTAAAAGGCAGCTTTCTTTCTTCAGCAGAAGTTAGAGGATTGCCCCTGGAATCTACATGGGGATACTTTACTTTCTCTACTCCCCCACCCCGGAGGGAGGGGGGCACTGAGACCTGGACAGCGGTCTCCACCACTTGAACCCTGGACACTCACTCCTTCTCCCACAGAAGGTAAACAGGAACTGACTTTGAAAACTCCCAACGTTCTATCTCACTCCCTCTGCTGCAGATTCCAATGTGGCTTATGCAGCTGCGACAGTTCTATTGGTGATGTCATCTCTCAGTCTCAGCTGAGACTGAGAACAGAGTGAGACAGTGTGAAACCCATTTAACTGGAGTTTCACAAGCTGCCTTCCCTGCCTACCACTAGGTCTTACTGGGATTCTAGTAACCCCGGGTAACAAGGGGTTACACTAGCAGAAAATATAACTTGTCTGAAAACACAAGGAATAGGAAATGGCACAGTTTGGATAACGGAGGACAGGCGGGGTGGGGGTGGGGACAGAAACTAACCTGCAGCTGGAGGCAGCCACCAAAGCAGAGGACGTAGGAAGGCAGATAGAGAGAAGGAGAGCTGCGCCAGCTGCAATGAAAAAAAAGAATCCTGGTGAAGCCAGGATGTGTGACCTTTTAATCTCGAAGGGCGAGTGACGTTGTTGCTGCACCCATAGAACCTCGGGCTTAAAGCCCTCTCAAAAAAAGAAACCTAAAAGGAGAAAAAAATGCTTTCTGTATGGGGGAGGCAAGAAACATCACATCAAGTTCACCACCCAATATGAGACACGTTCGCTCCCGCTGGCTCTAAAATTGGGTGGACAAACTAAGAAATATAAAAAAAAAAAATAAGATGTTTTGAGTGTTTCTCTGGGTGGGAGGGGAGTGGAAACACAGACAGACAACAATGCCCTGTAGTGACTTTTAATTAAACAGCTTCAGTCCTCCATTCCAACACAGTGACAAGGACTACTTTTTCTTTTTTTTTTACTGGTATTATCATATTGATTTTACTTTTTTTATCTACACGTTTGATGTGCATTTTTTAATTAACTTCTTTACTGGGGGGCCCATTTTATAAGCAGAATAAGACACTTTGAGGTGTGGTTTATGGCTGGTTTGAGCACTTCCCAGGTGCTAAAGCCACTCGGCACAAGCACTTCGTGCCTCATTATGCACCTGGGGTGTGCTCTTATCAGTCTATAAACCATACATCGTTGTGTCTTACTCCTTACTTGTCTCCTTGTATTCACTGTATGTTGTGATACTTTATTGTCATTTGTTATCTCCCAGGTCATGCTTGCAAATAGGTATTTGATTGTCTAGCACACTTACCTGGTAAATGAAAATGAAATAAATCTCATTTCTGCCTCAGACTTTGCTCTTTTCACTATCCTACTAGTTGCCCTTGTTCTTATTAGGTATGCTTCCCTGTCTTCATCTTTTTGGCATTCTTTGTATCTCTCAAATGCCTTCCTTTCCTCTCTCATCATTTCTACTGCTTTCGTGAGCCACACTGGCCTTTTTGCTTTTCTACTCCTACTTACAGTACCTCCCCAATGCAAAGTTCTGTAGTTTCTGCTACTCCCTTTTTAAATGGTTCCCATTTGCTGTCCACTCTCTCTTTCTAATATTTTTGTCAGGCTGCCTCTCAGTATCTCCTACATTCTTCCAAAACCTGCCCTCTTGAAGCCCCAAACTTTTGTCTGGCTATATGTCCTACCATTGGCTAGTTGGATCTGCATCCACACTGTTCCATAACCACGTGTTGTAAACAGTTCCCAGACTGTGAAGAAACTGGTCCAGTGTGGTACACCCTCTTTTAGGGGTCTGTACCAGCAGTGATATGAATGCTTTCTGGCATGTCTCAACCAGGAGTGGAATCCCTTCACTTGCCGCCACTGGGGCACTCCCTTCCATGTTCGGCACATGGAACTATAGCAGTGACAGTTAATGGCATGCATGAGTACATTACAGCCTCAAAATGTTACATTGTGGGGCTTGCTTTCCAACTGATACTCACGGGGGTCCACATAGTGCAGGGCCAGACAGGGCTAAAGGGTACCAACACCCATCGTTTTGATGACAAGTTGTTTTCTTCTTCTTTGTTTTCTCCACTGTGATGCAACCCTTGACCTTCCCTCCTCCCCATGGTGGTGGTGGCAGTTTATTGGCAGCTCAGGCTCCTGTAGCATGCTGCTATCAGATACTCCCTCACCCACTGTCAAGGCTGCTGTGGGTCTGTCTTCTTTTCAGCTGGCTTCCCAACTGCCAGCATCTCAGCTCTGCACACACACTTAAGAAATGGTGTACAGTAGCTCAAAAGGTTAGCTCATCTTACAGTATTTTTTCAAATTGATCGAGTCACAGTGTTATGTACTCCTGCAAGGTTTTGTACTGCTGACCTCTTTCCTTACAGGAGTAGGTGAAACAAATCATTATACTGTGCTTGTAGCTTATGGACACCTTGCATACCTACAGCATGGGGGAAGCTCATTTACCTTTAGCTAGCTTTCATGAAGACAGATGACTTCTGTATCACATTAATACATGCAAATCGACTATTAAAATGGGATGCAGCAAGCAGAGCTGGGTAAAAAGCAGGGCTCAGCATACAGGTGAGCAACCCTCTGGTGCCCCACAATGTCCCTATGCACTGGCATTCCCTCACATCCAGTGCTGGTTTGCAGGTGATGGCTTCATGTTATAGTTTATTTACCCTTGGTAGCCCAACTGAGATGTATCATCTCCTTTTCTTAGTCAGCTCCCACTTCTACGTCATTTTAGAGCTGGGAAAACTGAACCACAGGGGGTCAAGAGACTTGCTCAGGGTCACAAACATGGAGCAAGCTGTGATGGGATTAGAACCTGTGATTCTGTGTTTTACGGTTCACTGCCCTAACCACTAATCACATCCCTTCCTTTGCTCCATTCTCTCGTTTTCTGTCTTTCAGTTGCCTCTCTTCTCACCCAGTTTCCACTCTTTGGGCATTGTTTGTGTAATGTATTTTGGCTATACCCTACAATTTATGTAGCAAAGGCAAAGCTGTCACTGCCACGCTAAGACTCTTGGACAAGGGTTACATGCTAGATTTCACTGAAGATATCTGGCAGAGATTTAAGATTGTACCACAATATGACTAATTCATCAAGTGATTTGCTAGTAAAAAAGAGCACAACAGAAATTTCCCGTGAACCTCCAGAGAGAGTCATGCTTTTAAGCGAGCTTTTTTATGTGGCAGGATGACTGTGCATTTAATGCTGCATATTCCTAGACCTTAAAGTTCGGCAATTACAGCAAAAAATGAGAAAAATGTGGAGTAGAAATGTAATCTCTTTTGTCCAATGTGAACAAAGAATATAGAAACAGAGAGCATAGAAACATAGACAATGATGGCAGAAAAAGACCCATGGTCAATTCAGTTTGTGCAACTTCCCTAAATCCCTGAAATCATCCTTGGGACCTAATGTTCCCCCCTGGGGTACTAACCCTCCCGGACCGTTCCCTATTTTCTTCCCTGGTCCTGTCGGCCCAGGTAACCACTATTCCCTTCATTCTATCCCAGGCCTGTTTAAACCCCTTACGGTACTCGCTCCCACTACCTAGGCAGTCAGACTGTTCCAGGGTTCTACCACCCTTTCTGTAAAGAAGTACTTCCTCATGTCTCCCCTTGAACGTCCTGCCTGCCAACTTTCACTCGTGAACTTGTGACCATGAGTTGGTACTCAGGCTAAATTATTCCCTGCAGTTCACTTTATTTATTCCTTTGAGGAATTTGAAGGTCACAGTCATATCGCCTCTCTCCCTTCTGGTTTCCGACAAGTACAAATTCAGTGCTTTGAGGTGCTCCTCACAGGATTTACCCTGCTGTCCCTGAATCATTTTGGTCACTCTGCACTGTACTGCTCTAACCTATCCTTGTCTTTTCTGAGGTAAGAACTCCAGAACTGGGTACAGTACTCCAGGTGAGGCCTCACCAGGAATCTGTAGAGGGGTAGTATTACCTCTTTTCTCCTACTACCAATCCCCCTCCCGATACATCCCAGCATCCTGTTGACCTTGTTACACTGACTTGTTTGTTTAAGGGAGTTGCTGATGGTAACTCCCAGATCCCGTTTCTGGTTTGTAGTGTGAAGTCTCTCCCCTCCCATCCAGTAGTCCGTCATGGGGTTCATTTTCCCTAGGTGCATTACCTGCATTGAATTTTATGCAGTAATAATCAGTCGCTAAGGCACTGACGGTCCATCCACTGGAGTAAACAGCTCTACAATTTTTTGTTGGGGAGACACCAAAGCCTTTGCATTATTACATATGTTGTTGAGGACTGTATCCATATCTGAGGGGGGATTTGTCCTCCCATTCTTACCCCAGACACCTAGGGATTTTATGCTTCCCTCTTTGGATATCCTCTTTTTGATCCAGGGGGCCAGACTTTCAAGTCAATCTGTAGCAAAGTAAAACAATGCAAAAATGTTGGTACTGTTTCACTTAGAGCTGAATTTTTGTGGCAATTCCAAATGATGGACTATTTTTCTTTTTATCCCTGTTCCTCACCCTGATGATCGGCGTCATTGTGAATGCACACATCCTCAAGCCTGGATGGAGGGCCTGACAGGAAAAGTTGATACCAGGGGTGTGCGAATACCGAATAGTATTTCCCGAATACCACGAACAATGCAGTACTCATTATTTGGATAGAGATAATTAATAGTGGCCCTGTTCATGCCTACTGATATTTGGGAAATACAAAACTAAAAAAAAAGGAAAAGAAAGAATCAGCCCCTCTCCCTCCTCCCCAGTCCAATCATTTTAAACTACTATATCCGTCCCCTAATCCTCTGCAACAAAGCCCAACCCCACCCTCCTCCCATTAGCGAAAATTTCTGGTTTATGTTGGTTTAATATAAAATTGAGTCCCACAATGGGCGACAGGCATAACCCACCCACCACGACAGCCAGCCGCTGTCTCCTCATGCTTTTTTTCTTGTAAAAAAAATCATCCCCCACCCCACCCCAGCAGCAGCCCTCAACTCCCACCCTCCCCAGCCCCCCAAATTTAATAATATGAAGCCCCGGTCCAGGCGTGGCAAAGGCGACAGGCATAACCTGCCCTCCTCCATGGCTGGCAGCCTTCTTCTGAATGAAAGCATCCCTGCACTTGCTCCCACAGTAAAACAACGGATCACGTGATCAGCTTTTTATTATATGAGCAAGCACAAGAGGGATTACATTCAGAAGAAGGAGGCTGGGCACGGAGGAGGGTGGGTTGTGCCAGTTGCCTTCACCGTGCCTGGGGGAGGGGCTTCATATTAAAACATTTGAGTGCCGGGAAGAGGAGGTTGGGAGTTGGGAGCTATTGCCAGGGTGGGGGGATGATTTATTTATTTTTTTACAAGAAAAAGCGTGAGAAGATGTCGGCCAGTTGTGGCGAGGGTGCGGTCATCCATCGTGGGACTCAAGTTTTAATAAACCAACATAAACCTTAAATTGTGGTGCTAGGGCGGGAGGGTGGGATTGGGTTTTGGTGCAGAGTGTAGGAGGAC
The DNA here is from genome assembly GCA_016271365.2 of Neoceratodus forsteri. Classification (NCBI taxonomy): domain Eukaryota; kingdom Metazoa; phylum Chordata; order Ceratodontiformes; family Ceratodontidae; genus Neoceratodus; species Neoceratodus forsteri. The sequence continues at coordinate 1,871,454,156 of CM057456.1, read as the reverse complement.
AGTTGTAGTTTAAGATGATTAGGCTGTGGTGGGCTGTTTTTTTTTGCTGCCCCGGTACACAAATAGTGAATACCAAATACTGAATTTTTGAATATTTGGTGCCCTGGATATGAATATGTGGCTGAATATTTGAAATAAGGTATTCACCCACCCCTAGCTGATAACCACTTAGTAAGCCAGCTTGGTGGGGGGTGGGGGGGGTGAATGTCTGTCTCTCTCTCTCTCCCCCCCTCCATTCCCAGGAACCAAGCCCATGAAGTAGCCAAAGTCATTCCACAAGTGGCAGTTCTAAAGCAAAACTGTCCGCATGTAGCAGGAAAACTTTAGCTTTACAGATCCCACAAACCACAGTTGAGTAACAGATGCCTAAGGGCCTTTTCAAGGCCTTTGAAAATACATCTCCAAGTCTCAGGTCAAGTCATGGGTCCCACATACTGTTCTTCTTTCAAACTGCCTCTCTGGTATGCTGATGAGTGGCGGTGGCCCCCAACATTAGGGTGGGGAGAAAGGAACTGGGTGGAGGAGTGACAAAAAGGAAGCATAAAGAATAATACAATAACTGTATATAGCCTTTTGGTCAGACAGGTTCCATGCTCACCCCTAATAAAGGCAGCACCAGCAGTGAAGAGGCTTGCTGAGACCAAATTTAGTAAACAACACTCGGCATATGAACATACAAAATTGCCAGCAGAAACAGGCCTTATTGGTCTATCAAGTCTGCTCGAGTGTGCATCTCGGTCTTGTTCTCTGGAGCTGCCCCTCCCTACCCTTTCCTTGCAGGAGGCATCCACCCCCACACCACTCCTCCCCCCATTCTAATTTTCTTTTTCACCCTGTCCCACCCCCCACTTGAAACTGTCCACCGTAGTTGCTGATATCACCTACTCCGACAGCTCATTCCACACTTTCAGTGAAAAAGTGCCTCCTCAATTCCTTCTTAAATCTACCTCCCACCAGTTTCAGGGTACGCCCCCTTGCTGTACCTTCCCCTCTTAAATTGAACTGAAGATGCCCTCCATTCCAACCCTGTTTATACCCTTTAAGTACTTGAAGGTTTCTATCATGTCGCCCCTTTCCCTTCTGTCCTCCAGGGAATACATGCTGAGCTCCCACAGCCTCTCCTCATATGGTTTATCCCCCCAATTCCCTAGATCATTGTGCTCACCCTCCACTGAACCCCCTCCAGTAGCTTGATGTCCTTCTTCTGATAAGGGCACCAGAACTGCACACAGTACTCCAGGTGTGTTCTCACCAATGATCTGCATAGTGGCAGAATAACTTCCTCCCTCCTAGAGGCAATTCCTCCGGCGATGCAGTTCAGCATTTTATTTGCTTTGGCTGCTGCCTTACGGCATTGTGCAGAGTGTTCCATGTCACCCCTGATCAACACTCCTAGATCTCTGAGATGATCACCTGTACGCCCCCCAGCCAGTAGCTGGCCCTTGGTTCCTAGCTACCAGGTGCATGACCTTGCATTTCTTAGCATTGAAACCCAACTGCCAGATGTCTGACCATTTCTCTAGCCTAGCCAGATCTTCCCTGAGCTCCTGTCTCCCCTCCTCTATGCCCACCCTCCCACAGAGCTTAGTATCATCTGCAAATAGGCAGATTTTACTTTTAACCCTATCTGCTATGTCACCAATAATATAATAATAAAATTTATTTGTAAAGCACAATTCAGCATGTATCAAAGCGCTGTACAGAATTAAAAGACATAAATAGGACAATAAAATATCAACAATAAATCAGTAGGATAACATTACAAGTTTGAATATACTTAAGGATACATAAAGATGTTGAAAAGCACCGGTCCGAGTCCTGAGCCCTGTGGGACCCCAATGGTTACAAGTCTAAGTTTGGATAGTCTCCCCCCGCCCACCACTCTCTGGTTCCTGTCCTGTAGCCAGCTCTTGACCCACCCCAGCAGCTTGTCCCCAATTCCCAGGTCACTCAGCTTGCTGATCAGCCTGCTATATGGCACTGAATTGAATGCCTTGCTGAAATCCAGGTTTAGGACATCCAGTGCTTGCCCCCTGTCCAATGAACTTGTGATCCAGTCGAAAAAGTCTATCATGTTTGTTTGGCAGGATCTCCCCATGTTGCCTATCATCCTGGAGACCATTTACCTCAAGGAAGGTCACCAGCCTTTCCTTTAGAATGGTTTCCATTAACTTGCCCACTATGGAGAGTAGGCTGACTGGCCTGTAGTTACCCAGCTTATCCCTGGAAGCACCCTTGTGGAGTGGCACCACGTGTGCTGTCCTCCAGTTCTGCAGCATGCACCGCTTTTCCAGCAAGGTGTTAAACAGGTCTACCGGGGCACTGCCATTACCTCCACCAGTTTCCTCAGGACACTCGGATGCACTACATCCAGGACATCCAAACCAGTTGCCTTGTCCACCCAAAGGTCCCTAAGATCCTTTAAGACCCTGTCAACCCCGATCACCCCATCAGATCCCTCTCCAACCCCAAGTCTCCCCCCAGTTTTCCCTTGTGGTATAGACCTGTCCTTTTCCATAATGAAGAAAGAGCAAAAGTGCTCATTTAGTGCCTCCGCCTGATCCTCACTATTTTCTGCCCATCAACCCTCCCTCTTTATCCTAACAATCCTGCTCCTACAGCTTCTTCTCTCCCTTATGTACCTGAAAATGACTGTTTCCCCTTCCTTGATACCCTGCACCAGCCTTAGTTCTTTTGCAGCTTTGGCTGCCCGGACCACTTGCCCTGCCTCTCGAGGTTTCTCTGAATAGACTTCTCTGTCCTCCTCCCTCAAAGTATGATTTTACTTCTGGAAGGATGCCCTCTTTACCTTACTTTCTCAGCCACATTCCTGTTAAATCAGCTAGGTTTCTTGGTCCTGGAGTTCTTATTATGAGCCTTTGTGCAGGTGTTTGTGGCCTCATTTATCCCCAGTGTAATGATGGATCATTTCTGATCCACATCCATCTCCAGTCTGAGCTTTGCATTGTGCCCTACTAGTATGTCACCCATGCTACCAAAGTCCACCCTCTTGAAGTCCACCACTCTTGTTTTGTTCTTGGCTGCTTCTTTTCCCATGTTAATGTAAAACCACACCATACGGTGGTCACTGCCTGCAAAGGGGTCCCTCACTTCTACCTCATGGACCTGTTCACCATCCAACAACACTAGGTCCAGTATGGCCTCCTCCCTGGTTGACTCTGTGACACCTTGTGTCAGGAAACACTCCTGGATAACATTCAGGAGGATCTGTTCCCTGTAACAGGAGGTAACCGGTGTGCTCCAGTCTACTACAGGTAGGTTGAAGTTACCTGTTATGATAATGTTTCCTCTCCCATCTACCTTCCTGATCTAGTCCCCTAGCTCCCTGTCCAGCTAAACACCCTGTGAAGGTGGTCTGTACCCCACCCCTAATCGAATCCTTCTCCCTTTGGTGTTCTGGAGCATTACCCATAAGGCTTCTGTCCCACCCTCTTTCCCCTCCTCCCTGGTGCATAATATCCCTTCCCTTGTGTATAATGTCACACCTCCACCCCTCCGCTTTCCTCTGTCCTTCCTGTACAATTGGTACCCAGTGATCTCAAGGTCCCAGTCGTGGTACTGGGTTGCCTATACCTCTGTGATGGCAGCTACCAGTATATCTGCCTCACCTTCTGCCATCAGCGCCTGCAGATCTACTGACTTGTTAGACAGACTCCTTGCATTCAAGGTCACTACCCTACAGCACGACCCCAGTACCTCTTTGCTCCCTGACATCTTTTTATGTCTATCCCCTTTCCTTGGTCCTTCTATTCCCCCTCCCGTGCCCCCTCCCTTTCTTGTGATTACCTATTGGGAAGGAGGCCCAATGCCCCCCCCGGTACCTATGGGTGCCTTGCCCTCTGTGCCCCTCCATCTTCAGTGTATCTGTCAAGTATCCCTCTAGTTTATCCTTCAAGACCCTGGTACACTTCTTACTTAAATGCAGCCTGTCCGGTGCATACAGCACACACCGCTACTGTTCTGAAGTGGAACAGCTCTTTAAGTGAACCATAGGCAGTCCTACACACACACACACACACGCGCGCACAAACACACTTACGCACACACACACTTTGAACAATTTCTTCTTCATGGCAGCAGTTCCCAAGTTTTATTGACCTTTGGTAGAAAATGCATGCTGTAACAAGCTATTAAAACCAAGGTGCCACTGCCTTGAAAACGCCATCATCTGAGATATCAGTGTGTGAGTGGGACTGCCTACAATTCAGTAAAAGAACTCTAAAATTGTTACATTGTTTTCTGCAGTGCAGTTACATCAGTTTCAATTTATTGAACTGTACTCTTCCCTTTCTCCCATCTTTTCAGTTGCCTTCTACTTCCGCTGCCAATTAGAGTGATTTATGACTATAGTCTTATGAATGGCTTCTTCAGTACCACATGGAGACAGAATCATCACATGCAACAGAGTCATCACAGACAAACAGCATCTGATCTGTGAACTGCGAGTAATGTCACTCATATTCCTGCACTAGCGGCAAGTCACGCTTTACAAAATTCAGTTTGTTTCAGCTTGACAAACTGGAGCATCATAAAAAATTCCCAGACAGGGAGTTTTGGCCCAAGAGGCCTCAAACTGGATCGGGAATCAAACCCAAATCCAGGGCCCTGCAAATTGCCCCAGAGTCAGTACATCTGCCCTGCTTAGCTGGAGAAAGGGTGCAGCTGATTTGTGCAGGCAGTGTGATCTGTGGAACTGGGAACAGCACTGACTCTGGAACTGGAAAAGAAGACAGATAAGGCAGACAAATTAAGACTGGTCACAGGTGTACTCTACGTTACACTGACTAAATGTAAGATGTAGCTGGGGTTCCAGTAATCTCCAGATTTTTCACTTTGTGAGTTTTACTTTTGTCTGCATCCATTGCTTTTCAGCTTCTTTTGTGGACCCGCTACTATGACAGTGAATATGAAAGAAAGGAAGTAAAGGACTCCCTCTTCCACTCCACATCTGTTTTTTTTATTTTGTTCATAAACATGCTTCATAAACATTGGTCTCCCTGCAGTGGTGGAACATCCTCATTCCCAGTGAGATAACAGTTGTTTACTGTAGCTGTTGCACAGCACTGCAGAAGAAGGTCAAGCATTCTTTAGAGCTGCTCTGAATTAAGGAACTATTCTTTACTGCGTGTATCATGGTCTCCCCTACATATCAGGACTCGCTGTCCCTTCATCAGGGAGTGAAGAGCCATGAGAGTAACCCACAATTTATGTGGACCCCTGAAAGGCAGAGTTTACATATCTTTTAAATAAAAAAGCCTAGATGTTTTTCAGTCTCTCCGCTCCAGATATAACCTACCATAGGGTGACTTGTGGCAATACTTCCAGATTAGGAGTGCCATCTCCAGTCTCAAAAAAAAGCTAGTACTGCTTCAGAACCCCCAACACTCATCCCCACTGCCACATAGGCTACGCCTCAACAAAGGCAAGGTAGGGGCTATCTGTGGGCTCTTTCAAGAGGAAATTCCCAGATCAGTCCCAGCAGGCTAGGACCAAATGGGACAGCCAGCTCCGTATCTCCATCACGCCTGAGCAATGGTCACATGGCTGAATAGTAGCTCATGGTGGCTGCGCAGACAGCAATGTATTTCTTACTCAGAACAAGTTACTGCATCAATGGTATTGCATCCCCTCAGCCCATCATGCCATGAAGCTCCTTCTCTCAGATACCTGCTGGTGATGTGAGACACGGGGCATTAATCTAGCACACATAATCTAGACTTGCAACAAAATACATCCTTGTTGGAAGCAGGTGGTCTCCGCATGCTCTCAGGTTCTCCAAAGCCCACTTCCAGACACCCCTTCCTGAAAGCTCCTGGGCATCCCCACTGGACAGCAGCAGGTTAAAAAGAGATCGCAGCATCAGTGGAGGTGAAATGTCTCATTCTCCAAAGAAGGCGTTCTGATGAAACTCCCTCCATAGCACAGTGGAAAGCAGCCATGAAGAAACTAGTTAACTTCCACAGGCTTTCACACAATTCAGAAAGAACAAGAAAAGTGCACATCTGCCTTCCCTGTTGTTTGAGCCATGCAACTTCAAAAGCATTTAATACAACTTCCACCTGCAGTTCTTGGTGTGTACCCAGCTTTTTTTCTTTTCTTTGCTCCCACACAATTCTAGGAGTTCCACTGTGAAATACGTTGCTGCTTGGTGTCCTTTTCTCTCATTCCCCATGGTGTAAATACCCTGCAGGAAGTGTTACCACCACCCCAATCACACCAGACCCATGCATACCCACCCTGAGGAGATGTCCTGCAATTACTGCAGGCCGCCCTCATCACCACCACCACCTAGCCCAAGCGAATTGCATCAAATCATCATTACAAGTATGAATATGTACTATCTCTGTATCCCAATTTGTTGATCTGTATTATGTCTGTACCTTATTGCCTAGTCCATATCTAATTCTAACACGTAACTGTACTACCTAGTGTATTTGCTGTTGTGTTGTACTGTTGGTTTATCAATTCCTTTGACCGTATATGATGTAACGATGTTTGTGTGCATGACAAACATTTCAATAAAAATTATTAACTACAAATACAAATGCCAACATAATTCCTTTCAATGGCACCAGTTCCAATTAGCATGAGAGTGCTAGACAACTGCATTATCTATAATTAATTGCCAGGTTTCATGTTTAGCATCATTTCATCATTGCTCACCTGAACCTATGAAAGTAAAAATATTACTGGACTTTTCAAGAAATGGGGCCAAGTCCAGAACCTCACTGAGGCCATTTGAGGTCCCAGTTTTTCTGCTGTGGGTTTTTAAAGGCATTTTGACATTAGTATAGTGTGGTTTGTGTGTGTGCCATCTATCCTCTTTGTGGTAGTCTGCCACAGTTTTCAAAGCAGCTGCACCTAACAGTCGAGTGCACTTGGTTTTTTTTGGGAATCATGGTTGGGGGGGGGGGCGCTCAGTGGCAGGTGACCCCCCATCTTTGCTACCCTTTTACTGAACATAAAATGGATATGGTGGGGGACTCAGTGTTAAAAACAGAGAGCACTACAGTTACTGAAGCTTTCAACACTACATAGCAAGAAATGCCTTCTTGACTTGTACTCTGTATAATTCACTCCCCTAGCAGCATGGCTTTAGCTGAAACCATTAAAGGGCACACGCCTGGATTCTTATAACACCCCCCAACATACAGATATACACACACATAATTTTGAAAATAAGGAAGGTCTTCAGTAAACGGGAAGAATTCTTTACATTTTTACTTCAATTTCAAGCCATGTTATAAAATCAGATTTTTCAATAGAAACCCTACAAGTCTTAAACAGCACTGAATTGAAGTTCCTTTTCAAGGGACCCTGCCTCCCAAAAGCCATAAATTCTCACATTTATAGCCAGTTCTTCACTGACAATGAAGGCATTTTATGTTGTGTTCAATTCTGGGGGACAGCCTTGTGAGCTACTAGCATAGCCCTAGAGCTCGCATGTTGACAAGCACAAGCGAAGCATGCAGAAAGTGCTGTATTAATGCGTCAAATTAGATCAGTACCTACAAACCAATAAAGGGGGAGGTAAATGGATTAAAACCCATCCAATGCCCCCTTCAAAAAATATTAGATTTTTTTTTTATTTACTTCCCTAATTAGGTGGTGGCGGGCTGGGTGTCCAAGACCGGGTCTTAGCCAAACCTGAGACAGGTGAAACAGTGCACAACTACAAAAACAACAGTACATACATAGAATTCTAGTGCAAATAATAGTAATGCAAGTAATACATAAATGCATCAGTGTATGACAGTAGACACATTGTTTCCATATATGTATAAAATATGAATACAGGTATAATCAGTATTACAGTGAAGTGGGAGACAGTACAAAATATAGCAATTGCGCATTACCAAGAAATAATACCGTGCAGCCATCAGGTGCAGGTGCAGCTGGGTGAGGTATGCAATTTATAATGTATGTCTTGAAACCTTGTACACAGTTGACAGTATTTATGTTAATCAGAAGTGTGTTTAGTATTTTTTTTTTTTACTTTCTTTTTATGCACTCTCCTTCTCCACGACTACACCTTCCCTCAGGGTCCCCAATACGACCGCACAGGCTGAGCCAGGGGACAGAGGACTTCCGCTCCCATGTGTCCGCTCCCATGTCCATTCAAGTGCTCGGATTACCCCCGAGTGGGGTGGGGTGGGGGGGGCATATTCCCCCTCCCCCTACTTTATGTGGAGCAGCAACTGCGGAGTTTCTCTCTCGATCCCCCTGGTTACCGGCACTGGGGGGCCCGTCTCCAGGTGCAGGCATGGGGTTTTTCCCATTCTCTCATCTGGCATGCAAGGAGGGTCAAGGAGACAAAAGTACACTGAGACATACCTTCACTCCAGACCCTTGGCCAACATCCACCCCTCCCTACAACTTCTGCATCCCTGACTGCACCTCCACCTGTGGTCACCCAGGTGGCAGTACAGCAGCAGGAAATACAGCCCTCCCTCCCAAAGAAGGAGATCAGCCTTATGGGTACCCAATCCTTCCCCTGGCCAGCCTTCCAGCAACCTAGGCTCGCTACCGAACCTGGGTCACTGGCGTTGCAAGCGGTAGCACTACCACTGTGCTGGTGGACCAGCCCTAGTTTTTTTTTTATTGCATATTTTTGCCCACTCTCCAGCCAGGGCTTGGTGGCAGCATACCGCCAATCCATAGCACCCATCCGCCCTTAGCAGGGGATCACGCTGCATGGCGGTGGGGTTGGGGTTTTTACATGGTTGCTTAAGTAACCACATTTTCTCTAATCCCACCCCAGAGGATGCTGGCATGAAGGACCAAAGTGCAGGCAGGGAGCCGTGCTAAGATACGACTTCTGCCAAGTGCCTAATGGCGTCCTCCCGACACAGTCTGCTAGTTGGAGTGGGGTCCTGCCCTTCCCAGGAAAGAAGAGCTGCCTATCAGTGGCTCGATCCAACTCCTCCTCCTTCCCCTCGTGGCCGATCCCCGATGACCCAGGCCCATTCTCGAACCAGGGTTGCCGGTGTAGCGCGAGGTGTGGCATCCAGCGCCTCAACCCTCAACGCCACTAGGCTGGCAGAAATGTGTTTAGTTAGTGGGGACTATGGTACATGAGAAAAAAGATTCCCCTCCATTGCTGTTTTGCAGGGTTCATCCCAAAAGGTGGGGCTAGTTACATATCTGGTTGCAGGACTAGGCTTTGGGGGATGGAGGGTTTCCGGTAGCAACAATAGAGCTCTGGATTTTTCAGATTTTGAGTAAGAAGGTAGATGTTGCAAACGTAACTCTTTCAGCTGGGGGAGTATGAAAAAATTACTCACTGAAGTAATGTTTTTTTCTTATTTGGGATCCATCAATGAGACAGTACAAAAAGCATCACCCTACCAGATTGTGATGCCCAATATAGAATCTATGCAAATTACTGGAATACAGAACATTATTCAGTGTCTGCAATGTGGTCACACTCTCCCTACTGGCTTAATGCCAGATTTGTTTCTAAAGCCAGGGCAGCAGTGACCACTAAAACCAATGACTACTATAAAGCAAGCCTAGTTTCAGTGTGTCTTTCCTAGCCAAAAACTGTAAAATAAAATAAAATGTGTACATTTTTGTAAACCAAATAAAATATTAGCAGACAATTTGCCATGAAATGACCACAAGTTTAAAATGTGTGTGAAACTTCAACAAAGTACTAGGATAATAAATATTTATCTAAATTATTATTTTTTTTTTTTTACTTTCTATTTATGCTCCTCCCTGCCCCCTAAACTCCGACACCTCAGAATTCACTAATTGCGTCTGCCCCAGCCTCATCCTACCTGCACCACGGTATTCCTCCATGTAGCCTCGGATTGCCCCCCAGGCGGGGACAGGGATGGGATGCCTACACTCCTGAACTAGATCCATTTTATCAGGGCACCAGGCCGGGACAGGCAGGCGGGCTTATGAGGTCTACACTAGAGTGCTCCACCTTCCAGGAGCCTAGGGGGCAATTTTTCCCTTGTTCTTGTGTTTTGGCCTGTGTCCCCGACATCAAGGCCCTCCCTGCCAACGTCCGCCGTACACTTTCCCCACATTGTGAGACAGGGAGCTTGCTGTGCCTCTGGCCTCTGCCAGAGGGCAGTTAAGCTCCGACCCTTGGGATCCCCTCCCTCCCAGGAGATGAGAGCTGTCCTTCGGATGCTCGATCCTCTCCCTCCCTGCTGACCCCCTGCGGTCCGAGTGTGTTCCTGAACCCGGGTCACCGGCATAGCGTGAGGTGTGGCGTCCAGTGCCTTGACCCTCAGCGCCACCAGGCCGGCTATCTAAATTATTTTTAAAGGTGATTGGGTTGCTTGTATCTAGTAGGGCCTTTGGTAGTGAATTCCAAATTGGGATAATCCTATGAGTAAAAAAAAACGTCTAATGTCATTTCTGGGATATGTTAATACTAACTGATACTTATGGCTTCTAAGATTACAATCCCTTATAATAAAAGATAGTCCAAGAAGCGCCATAAGTTCTTATCCTTTGTTAAATTGAATGTAAGCAAAAGATCTCTTATTCTTCTCTGCTCTAGAGAATACAGGCCCAATACATATAATCTTGTTTCATATGTCTTGTTTTGTAATCTATCAATCATTTTGGTGACTCGTCGCTGGATCCCCTCTAAGCTGTTTATATCTCTCCTAAGAAAGGTACTCCACAGTGGAGAACAGTAATCTAAATGGGGACGTACATATGCCTTATGTAATAGGAGGATACACCTTCTGTTCCGAGAGACGAATGCTCTTGTAATACATCTTATAAGTCTGTTTGCATGATTTCTAATGTGGTTACAATGAGTACTAAAGGTAAGATCAGATTTAATGATAATACCCAGATCCTTTTCCTCTGTTATAGGTTGCAAAACATTACCATTAAATTTAAATTCTTATTTGGATTTTAATCTCCCAGGTGCATTATTACTCATTTGTCAAGCAGCCATAAAAGTAATAATTGATTTTTATGAGAACCTATTTTCAGATACTAGAAGGGAAGGCAAGTTCAGGGTTTATATACTATACGCTCACTGAAGGATCCCAAAGAAGAAACAACATTACAATAGTGAGTATCATTTTCTGCTAACAACTGGAATCCAGCAATGATGCCTAACACAAAAAGCAGACTCACTGGTAGTATATTGGGACAATAGGTCTAGAACCTATTTAGGATAAAGGTTCTGCAACACGGCATCCCTCCTGGACTGAATGTCCAGACAGTAGTGCTTTGTGAAGGCATGCACTGTTTTCCAAGTAGCTGCTTTACAAATTTCCTGATAGAATGCCCCTTGTAGATGCCAGAGACGGCAGAGATGCCACTTGTAGAGCCTACCCGTAGACCGCTGGGAGATTGTTGCTTATCAGTTTTCTTATAACATAATTGTACACGAGACACTATCCAATAAGAGATGGTCTTTCTGGCTGCTAGTTTACTTTTGCCAACCTCTCCATATGTGACAAAAAGTTGTGTGCTGTTAGATGTGACATCCCTTGTCTGGCCCATGTAGCAAACCCAGTGCCCCTTTTAGATCAAGACAGTACAATGCAGCATTTGTTCACCTGCACTGGAGTATTCAGGACACAGTACAGCAGGAGTCACTGCCTGATTTAGTTGAAATTCTGAAATCACTTTCGGTAGGAATTTCCTAGTCATCCTTGGGACTACCTTAGCATGTGCAATGTAGTTTGGATCTGTGCACAAGGCTTGCAATTCGCTTACCCTCCTGCCAGATGTCGTGCTTACTAGAAAAACTGTTTTCCAGGTGACATATTTTAAGTGTGCTGTGGCCATGGCTCCAAGGGAGATTCAATCAGCTGGGCAAGACAAATGTTCAAGTCCTATGAGGGGACTGGTTCCCTCACAGGTGACTGAAGTCTACTGAAATACCTTTTTAATAGGTTGTGAGGCCAAAGGCCCATCCTTGCCTGTTGATTACTAAGCTGAAACAGCTGCCAGCTGCACTTTCAAAGTTGAGGGCCTCAGATCAAATGGCTGTAAGTGTACTAAGTAGTCCAAAACTATAGACAGCGCTGCATGCATAGGAATTATCTTTCTGGGTGCACACCAGTACCAGACTCTCTTTCCCTTTGAGGAGTATGCCTTTCTTGTGGATGGTTTCCTGGAAACTTTCAAGACTTTTATTACCTCTTTTGGCAGAGTCAAACCCCAAAAGTCTAGCTCAAGAGCCATGCCCTCAGGATTAATGTTCTGAGGTTAGGGAAGGTTGTCCTGTCCTGAGACAGAGTTAACAAGTTGTACCTTGGCGGCAGGTGGATTGGAGACTTACACTGACAAGAGTCAGCAGCACCAAGTATCATGCCTGCCTGGCACAGTCTGGAACTATTAGAACCTTTGTCGTTGGTTCTCTCCTGAGCTTCAGGAGTACCCTCTCTATGGGGGAGGGGAAAGGGGAACATTGTTTAACCAGGGGTAGCACACTAAGCCGAAGCATGTTTCCAGATGCAACCTGGGAGCACAAGGATGTTAAGTGACTTGCTCAGGATCACACAGTATGCACCTAGGTGGCTGTGGGATTCAAACTCAGGTCTCCAGATCTGCAGCGCAGAGCCTTAACCCACTGCACAATACTGCTTCCAAATGGGTTGAAGGCATACAGAAGGGCTAGAGCATCCTCTGGGACTGTGCCCCTGACTGGGGGCCTGCAACAAAACATTGGAAGATGAATGTTCTCCCAAGATGCAAAGCGGTCTATCTCTGGGGTGCCTTACCTTCCAAAAATAGAAGCCAGCCAGCACTTGCTGGTTCAAGGCCCATTTGTGGTTTCCCGGGCAGAGTCTGCTTAGGCTCATCCACATTTTCCAAGTATGCCTCTGTTTTGTCACCATAAAATGAATTTCCCTCAAAGTGGAGGTCAGTGGCTTTCAGCTGGATGTCCTGGGTAAGGAACCAGACAAACCTTCTCAGGGATATATCTCTTCGTGTTGAGTCACTGGCATCTATAGCCATGTGGAATTGGTATTTTGTAGCATCTAGTGCTGACTTTGCACCTACAGACAGATCCTGTGTCACCTTACCATCCACCTTTTTACTCAGTGCCAGCAATGTGTTCCATGGGGCTTTCTGGTACTGAGCTGTACAGACCAGACAAGCTGCCCACCTTAACTGCAAGGAACCTATTGTGGACACTGTTTTGGCCATCGTATTCATGTAACCCCTAGATGGCGCTATCCCAGGGGCTACTACCCCTGCCTGATTTGCCACTAACAGGTTGAGGGGCCTGGATCCAATGGCGGGTGCCTCCACCCAGAGGTCAGGGTTTGCAATAGTTAAACTAACTTGGTCACAGCCCTCTGGGACACTGCAACCCCCCTTTCTTCTCACTAGTGGCCCACACAATATATCAGAATTACCTTCACAGTATACACTTACCCCAGGTCTGGTTCCGGCACTGGGATCTCCTGTGAAATGAGATACAGTGCAACAATCACAGTACAGTACTTAACATAGACAAATACCTCAGGCAGTATAACTTTGCTGAAACAAGCAGCTCTGATTTATTTAGGGGATATAACAAGGACAGGGGGAAATCAGGTTAATTAGCTTATCACTCTAATAATGTACCTATGGCTCTGTGCACAGGCCTATCCCTATCAGTTACTGTCCCTGGGTACCCAAGCCCTAGTGGCTAGTCCAAACCGTGGCAGCTGGTAGGGGCCCTTTCACACAGAGAAGGAGAATTAAACAGTCAGCAGTACAGTAATTCCATTTGGATTTAATGTGGCAATTCAACAGGGGCGACCCTGAATTAGTACTCACGACCTCCAAATAAGATAGGGTCCTTCAATGTCAGCAGGGCTCACTTGAGGTACACAAACCTCTTCACACATCCATATAAAAGAAAGCACTATACCAGGCAGGCTGCATCTGTATCCCGATCGTAATTACTGCACAATACCCAGGAGAACACACAGCAGATTCAGTTCCTGACAGACCGAGTGTAATTCAGCAATTCCTCCAGTCTTCTACAGGGTGAGCCTGGTTTCTACTCTTCAGAGATCCTTTGATTCTTTTCACAGGACGGATTCAGTCCTAACAAGCTGCAGACCGGAACTCTGGGCCTTACACACGTTTTTTGACTAAAACTGCACACTGAAAAAAGTACAGGGCTCCTTCCTTCTTCACTGCCAAAGCTCAACTCAACTCCAACCGACAAAAACGGGCACTTCCTTTGAGTTCCTCCCAGTTCTTGACTGGATTGGCTGTCACTCACAATAGACTGCTGCTGTTGGTCCAAAAGGCACTGAAGTCTAAACTACATCTCCCAGAGTCACTGCCCATACAATCCTCTTGTGGCTGGCTCAGATTATGAGTCCAAGTTCTGATTCGTCCAAGGCACCATTTTAGAGCTAGCTTACCCCACACTGATTGGTCCAGTTCAGCAGTTCAAAACTAGAATGGGAACTAGCAGACACAGTTCTGACTGCAAAGAAAGCAGGTTAGACAAACTGTAATTTCATTATTACCTAAATAATTTCTGTAAACAGTTACATCTTTCAGATAGGTTCCTTTGCACTCCTAGTGACTGCAAAAATTAAGTGAATTGGCAGCAGCTCGAGTGGTACTCAGAGAAGCACACAGTCCCCCATACAAACTAATTATGTCTGCAAGCAGACAGCTCTTAAAGAGACAGTACCAGAGGCTCTAAAACACTCACTGATAAATGGCTTAAATGCCAAACACCATTCAGGCTTGGAGCATTCAAGCAAGCTCCTGGAAGTCTTTTGGGAACCCCCATTTGCAGGGGTTACACCCTTCCTGGCCTGGGAAAGCTTGGCGTCGCGTCAAGCAAGTACCCATAAGTTTCAACTGCAACCATATATATTTGCATTAGGCTGCCACATGTAATCATCAGTCAATATATCATTTTACAAGAACACATTTCTGAAACATTGCAGTACGTCACTCTTTACACAGTATTACATACACATTGTACCATAACTCAAGTTATTACCTCTTGTACATGAAACCTGAAGAGAGGGCCCTTCCTATCAGTTACCTTGGGGCTGGATGGGGCAAGGGCACCATACTTAGAGGGCAACACAAGTAACTTGGAGTTAGCACTGATGCTCAGTTTGGGCAGTGAGCTGGGGACATACACTCCTTTATGGACAACATTGAGAGGCAAGTCCACAGGCCCCCAAGTGAATCATAACTGAGGTGCACCACAGGCTTTACAGCTCGACCAGTCTTTCTAGGGGAACTGTTATAGTCTCTGCACTCTGAGCCTCATTTTCAGCATTGTCCTCACTTGTCAGGGAGTCTCCATGGGGTAGAGAGGCTAGAACTTGGGGCACTTTCAGCTCCAGGAGTTACAGTTTCTGAGTCCACAACATTTGGCTCGCATGGAGAGCTTTCGGACACTGGCAGTGGACTGTCAGGCACTCAAAATACTCTTCTTGTTCGGGTGTATCACCAGTCTGCCCCAGTCTATCATTTTCCTCCCTGAAAGCTCAAACAGTTCAACCATGCACAATGATTCCATTTCATCTGATCTGATGCTTTGCACTTCACTTTCTGGGAGCATTGGCTCCAGGGATGAAGCTGGGGCTTAGACAGTCCAGAAGGCCCAGCTTTGTCTCCAGTATTGACTAGGGATTGCCCGAAACAATTGACTCAGTTAGTAAGAAGGATAGTATTCAAAGTCACTCTCACTTTCTTCCGATATGGACTGACAGTCATGCTCAACTGGGACTTGTGGAGGGGAACACTTTAACTTTGCTTCTGTAGGTGCAGACTTTCTTGATCTTTTCTTAGCAGCAGCTCTAGTCACTGGTCCAGAGGGGCATCTTCTAGGGGCTCAGACTCAATTAAGATTTGTCCAATGGGCAGTAAATGATTTCTATGTATTGTTTTACATCTTTTGAATTATTCTCAGGCCTTACTTTGTACACTGGCAGATCATCTAGTTTGCCACTACAATGTGAGGGAGATGGTGCCATCGGTCAGCAATCTTGTGCTTGCCATGCAGTCCCAGATTTCTTAGCAATACCGATCTCCCTCCTGGAGTTCCTGTGCTTTCACCTTTTATCATGCCTTTCTTTGTTGGCCAGATTTCTTTTGGCAGCCATGGTTTGAGCCAGTTGGTACGCATGAGTTAGCTGGGCCTTTAACTTTTGCACATACTGTAAATAGTTGTCAGCTTGAACCCCATCAGGAGAGACCCCAAAACACACATCTACTGGTAGTCGAGCTTCTCTTCCAAACATCAGGCGAGGGGAGAATCCAGTGGCATCACTTTTGGTGCAGTTATAAGCATGTACCAGGGTGCTAATTTGTTGGCTCCATCTAGGCTTGTCCTTTGGGTGCAGGGTGCCTAGCATATCTAGCAAAGTGCGGTTGAAACGTTCAGGCTGTGGGCCCTCTGGGGTGGTAAGGAGTGGTTCTGGACTTCGTGACTCCCCACAGAGAAAGCATCTCTTTGATCAGACGACTCTCAAAGTCTCTCCCTTGATCAGAATGGATTCTTTGTGGAGCCCCATAGTGAACAAAAAGTTTTCTACAAGTACTTTGGCCACAGTGGATGCTTTCTGGTCTTTCGTGGGAAAGCTTGGGCATATCTCGTGAATGGTCAGTGACCACCAGCACATTACTGATATTTCTTTGATCTGACTCCAAACTCAGAAAATCAATACAGACCAGCTCCATGGGTGCACTGGTGGTGATGTTAACAAGGGGGGCAGCCCTCTGGGGCAAAGCTTTCCTCTGTAAGCAGCGACTACAAGTTCGAATGTGTGGCTCCACATCAGCCCCCATCTTAGGCCAGTAGAATCTGGATCTCACCAAGTCAAGTGTTCTGTCTATACCAAGGTGCCCCATGTGGTTGTGCAAGGACCTCAGTACTGAGTCTCGAAAGGCAGTGGGCAGCACTAGTTGTTGTTTGTCTACTTGTCCCCTCTGTCTACTGTTTCTCTGTATAACAGTTTATTGATCAGTTTCAACTTAGGACCTTCTTTGTATAACAGTGCAGTTCTCAAATCAGTGGAGCGTAATTTGGACACATCTTTTCCTGCATAGAGGGCTTCTAAAGCTGCTTTGATCATGGGATCAAGGGATTGAGCTCACGAATACTGTCATTGTCCAGCTGAGGCAGTGCACCAATGTCTATTGCAGAAAAGTGGCACAAGCAGCAGGTATGCAATTCTCAGAGGGTCCCAAGCAATCCACCATGCAGTCCACTGCGTCCGTGGACATTGTTCCTCCCTGTCAAACTTCGGCAGAGTGCCCGAATGTCAGGTTCTGCCAATCGGACCCAATCATTCTGGGGAACAGGCCTCCGGAGAGAGCATCAGCATCTATGTGGTTCAGACCTGCTCGGTATTCGAGAGCAAGTCATATGTAGATAATGCAGAAAGCCACCTATGGCCAGTGGCATCCAACTTAGCTGAGGTCTGCACATAGGTCAAAGGATTATTGTCAGTTTTACTAGTATTTTAGCCCCATACAAGTACTCATGGAATTGACAATAGCCTACTTCAAAGCTAGGAACTCTAACTTATGTACAGGATAGTTCTTTTCGGATGGGGTCAGGCTTCTACTGGCAAAGGCCACTGGTCTCAGGCCATTCTCGTGCTCTTGGTACAACACAGCCCCAACCCTTGCAAGCTAGCATCTGTGTGCAGGACGAAGGTTTTCTTGGATCGGCATAGGCCAGCACTGGAGCATGGGTGTTGATATATGATCTCATGAAAAGCAGTCTCACAATCAGGAGTCCAGCGGGCCCCAAATACTTCACTGGATGAAAATACACTCTTTCAGTCTTGAGGGACGCTGACTTTTGGTATTTTTTGTGGGTTGGGGATACCCTTGAGTAAGGTTAAGTAAAGGCGGATCACTCTTGAATAGTCCTTGATGAAGCGTCGATAATAACCACAGAATCCCAGGAATCTTTGCGTAGTTCTTTAGATTTTGGCTGTGGCCAGGTGGTCAAGGCCTCAACTTTACTTTTGGGTCGGTCTCTATTCCCTCGGTGGATACTATGTGTCCCACATACTTTACTGATGTTTGAAAGAATTGACACTTATCAATGGACAGTTTAAGGCCAAAGTCCTCCAGTCGGTCCAATACCTTAAATAATCTGCTCTCATGTTCCTCCAGTGAGCTGCCAAACACAATAACATCATCTAGGTATACCAGGCACTCTAGTAAGTTCATGTCCCCCACTGCACGCTCCATCAATCGTTGAAAAGTGGCTGGGGCACCTGAAATCCCTTGAGGCATCCTCATGAATTCATAGAAGCTAAGCGGACAGATAAAGGCCGCCTTCTCACGGTCCTCTGGGGCCATCGATCTGTAGGTACCCACTGCGGAGATCCAGCACAGAGAACCACTTGTTCCCGCTTAGGCAGTCCAAAGCATCCTGAATGCGGGCATTGTGTACTGATCAGGATAGTCCGCCGGTTTAAGGTGCGATAATCCACACACATCCTTACTGTTCCATTCTTTTTCCTCACTACCACAATGGGGAAGCATAAGGGCTTCTGGATTCTTGTATTACACCAGCAGCTAACATCTCTTGCAGATGCCGCCTCACATCATCTATGTCAGCAGGTGCCAGAGGCCAGACCTCTCACGAAATGGTCTTTCGTCATGCAGCCGGATATTGTGCTCAGCTCCTTGCACGCATCCTACATCCCATTCCTTTAAAGAAAACACCTGGTCTCTCTGGGCAAGCTTCTCACTGATCCTCACTTTCCATTCAGCTGGCAGCGGAGTCGCGAAATCAAACAAGTCAGGCGTTACTCTGTCATTCTTCCTTGAACTCTTGCTGCTGGGTAGCACTGCAGTGTCTGCACAATGCACATTAGCCAGGATGCAACCTCTGTTTACTCGAATGTCTCTTTCAGACACATTATGAACTTGGACCATTACCCTTCTGGCATAAGCATGGGCTCTAGCGGCAAAATACTAGGCTTGACCAGCAGTCCCTCTGGCAATTTTCCATCGCCTGGTGCATCCAACATTAATATTTTATTCTTAACATCCTTTCTGATACGGACCTCTCCCTGTAAGGTACACTGGGCATTTACCAGGATCAGAGACTCAGGATCCTTCTTCCATACAATTCCGACCGTTCCTCTGGTTCTGTTTTTCAGCATCTCTCTGTGCCTCATAGGCCTTCTTAATTAAAGCCGGAACTCTTAAAGCTCTACTAGTCTTTGACCCCTGTTTTTCATAACACAACTGTGCCAGCCTTCCGAACATATGAGCATTTGTTCCAATCAACAAAGGGACACCATCATACAGTCCAGTGGGGGACACACTAAGGCTAGGTCTCTACTTGTTCGCCACTCCAGCCACGGAGGTGGGGAAAGACAGCCAAATTCGATATACCCGGAATAGGGGTAGGCTCTTCTCACTTAACCCCATACATGCAGTCCTTCTAATGGTTGTAAGGGTACTTGACAAATGCTTCTGATACCAATCCTGGAACATAATTGTCACTTGGGAGCCACTGTCTAATACAGCTCTTGTAGACACTCCATTCACCTTTACAGTGGTCTCCATGGAGGGACCCACTATTCTGGACCAGTCTGGAGAGGCGGTAGTGGGGCCTGGGCAACTGACCTTGCACAAAAGGACGTGAATTAGCATTTTGGTGCCCTCACTGGGATCATGTCGCACCTCTTAACCACTGATTTCTTCTCCAAGCTCTCCTTGTAGCCTATATGCAACTTTGTCAGTGTCTTTTGGGACTGGCATTCCCTTTCATGTGCCCATCTTTCCCACAATTATAGCAAAACATACTTTCTGGAGTTTGAGCTGGCCGAGGCGCCACACTGGGAGCCAGGGCGGGGGTATTACTAACTGGAAACCTGGGTGCCATCTCTGTCTGCGGCGTGATAAGCATTTGGAGACATCTCGTCAGTTTCTGCACTTCCATGGTCAAGGAATTGAGTTTGGAGCTGTTATCAGCAGGAGATACATGGGTGGGTACCCCCACCCCCATAGCAGATGCAGTCGGATATAGGTCAGGGCCCGTACTTGCAGGCGTGGCCTTCATAAAGGGACTGTTTTTGAATTCCCGGATCTCTCTCAACAGTTCGCCCCATTGTGGCATATCTTTTTCCTTGTCAGAGCACTCATTGACTGTCAACCTCTGCCCCTGAACTTCACTTGATGGGTCACCCTCAGTCACTCGGTCGTAGCCACAGCTGTTGGTGCAGGTACCTCCCGAGGTCGCCTTTCTCAACTCCTCAATTTCTCTCATTAACTCATCATAGGAGGTGGGGATTCCAGTCGATTTGCCAGGCGAACTGAAGCAACAGCAGTTCTGAGAAGGGGGAGACTTAAGGATTCTGTCCAGTCTGGTTCGGTCTAGTTCAATCGCTGGCAAACTACCCTTTCTGAGGCATTCTTGCAACAATTTTTCCAGCCAGAGACATACACAGACAACAACTCCCTTGGTACTGTTGTGCATTTCTTACTCTCCACCATAGGTCCTCATCAGAATCTGGGCCCCATACACATTCTCCAAGGCCTCAAGATAGGCCTGTGCAGTCGCTTCAGGGTTACTGGCCGCTTAGCACGGATGGTAGCCAGGGCAGGACCTCGAGGCTCTCACTAACCCTCTTTCGCCGCCTTCCCAGCATTGCCATTCTAGCACTTGGGGGCAACATAGTCTATCCAGGTCTCCCAGTCATCCTCCCTTGGGGTGGGAGGGTGCCAGAAAGATCCTCAACCTTCCGGTAAGAGTCGTGACTAATGGCAGGTGCAGAAATAGGAGTCTGCATTGGTTCAGCCACCATTACGGGCACTGGAGCAGGAGAGGGTGTTGGGGAGGAACACCTTCAGGTGGCAAGAATAGCTTCTTCCAAGTCCTCCACAGTTTTCCCCTCTCCCAGCAACCATTCAGCAAATTTCTCCTCAAAAGTTTCAGATAGTGGGGGGCTGATTCCCTCGGTCTTTACTGTCCTTAGTTATCACTTCCAAGCAGTGAGGGCTCCCTCTGGGGTAATGGTCTGTGGCACTTTGGAGCTATCTATGGGATCCTTAAACTCTACTAGGGCTAGGAAAGTGTGGGTGAGCAGATTAGCATGCCGACCCACCACCACAGGGTTTTGTAAACCTTCCACCTTGGAAAGTACTCCTGCACAGTGTCCGTATTGGATACCCAGGGGATGTCCAGGATAAGCATAGCATTTTGGGGGTCGATCTCCTCCCCAGTACACCACTCCACCAGCCGGTGCACAGCCACTTCTGTCGGGTACCCATTTTTTTCTTAACAGTGGTTCGAGAATATGGCCACTAGAGGACACACTAATCCCAGCGGTGCTTCCAAGATGTAACCCCTAGATGGCGCTATCCCAGGGGCTACTACCCTGCCTGATTTGCCACTAACAGGTTGAGGGCCTGGATCCAATGGGGTGCCTCCACCCAGAGGTCAGGGTTTGCAATAGTTAAACTAACTTGGTCACAGCCCTCTGGGACACTGCAACCCCCTTCTTCTCACTAGTGGCCCACACAATATATCAGAATTACCTTCACAGTATACACTTACCCCAGGTCTGGTTCCGGCACTGGGATCTCCTGTGAAATGAGATACAGTGCAACAATCACAGTACAGTACTTTAACATAGACAAATACCTCAGGCAGTATAACTTTGCTGAAACAAGCAGCTCTGATTTATTTAGGGGGATATAACAAGGACAGGGGGAAATCAGGTTAATTAGCTTATCACTCTAATAATGTACCTATGGCTCTGTGCACAGGCCTATCCCTATCAGTTACTGTCCCTGGGTACCCAAGCCCTAGTGGCTAGTCCAAACCGTGGCAGCTGGTAGGGGCCCTTTCACACAGAGAAAAGGAGAATTAAACAGTCAGCAGTACAGTAATTCCATTTGGATTTAATGTGGCAATTCAACAGGGAGCGACCCTGAATTAGTACTCACGACCTCCAAATAAGATAGGGTCCTTCAATGTCAGCAGGGCTCACTTGAGGTACACAAACCTCTTCACACATGCATATAAAAGAAAGCACTATACCAGGCAGGCTGCATCTGTATCCCGATCGCAATTACTGCACAATACCCAGGAGAACACACAGCAGATTCAGTTCCTGACAGACCGAGTGTAATTTTCAGCAATTCCTCCAGTCTTCTACAGGGTGAGCCTGGTTTCTACTCTTCAGAGATCCTTTGATTCTTTTCACAGGACGGATTCAGTCCTAACAAGCTGCAGACCGGAACTCTGGGCCTTACACACGTTTTTTGACTAAAACTGCACACTGAAAAAGTACAGGGCTCCTTCCTTCTTCACTGCCAAAGCTCAACTCAACTCCAACCGACAAAACCGGGCACTTCCTTTGAGTTCCTCCCAGTTCTTGACTGGATTGGCTGTCACTCACAATAGACTGCTGCTGTTGGTCCAAAAAGGCACTGAAGTCTAACTACATCTCCCAGAGTCACTGCCCATACAATCCTCTTGTGGCTGGCTCAGATTATGAGTCCAAGTTCTGATTCGGTCCAAGGCACCATTTTAGAGCTAGCTTACCCCACACTGATTGGTCCAGTTCAGCAGTTCAAAACTAGAATGGGGAACTAGCAGACACAGTTCTGACTGCAAAGAAAGCAGGTTAGACAAACTGTAATTTCATTATTACTCTAAATAATTTCTGGTAAACAGTTACATCTTTCAGATAGGTTCCTTTGCACTCCTAGTGACTGCAAAAATTAAGTGAATTGGCAGCAGCTCGAGTGGTACTCAGAGAAGCACACAGTCCCCCCATACTAACTAATTATGTCTGCAAGCAGACAGCTCTTAAAGAGACAGTACCAGAGGCTCTAAAAACACTCACTGATAAATGGCTTAAATGCCAAACACCATTCAGGCTTGGAGCATTCAAGCAAGCTCCTGGAAGTCTTTTGGGAACCCCCATTTGCAGGGGGGTTACATTCAGTTTTCTGGAGTCCTTCTCAGGAGGCTGTGTGGAGAAAGGCGCTTTGGCCCTCTCACAAGCAGCTGCCTGTACCACTCCTTCATGTTCAAGATGGGTATATAGCCTATAGGTACTCTACTTCCTGTCTGTCCACCTGACACTTATTCTCAGTTTTCTCATCAATGCCAGCTGCAGACTGTGGTGCCAACATGATTCTGGAAGTGGTTTCCTAAGGGATTTATGTATAGGAACTAGCAGCTTTATTGTAGGGGCTAATTCCATCAGTCCATAAATTCAACTTCCTTCTCAACCCCCGCTGTTTCATGAGAAGGGATGTTGAGGGTGTCAGCCATTTGCTTAATGAATGAGGAGTAGCAGAGGAGCAGTCTTCATTAATTCTAGGAAGGGACCCAAATTCCTGCTCAGGAGAGCCATCGGGTTTGATTGTTCCACCCTCCTCTTCTTCATAGTAGATTTCCTCCTCCAAGATAAGCTGCAGGTCTGGAACTGGAGCTGGGAGTGGAAGCATATCCGATACATTTCTCATAGTCTGAAAGGCTTGGAAAAACTGCCATATCTTTGTCATGTCCTCTGCTGATTGCTTCTGTTCTACTGCCTGCTTCATATTATTTGCAGGCGAAGTGGCAGGGACATGTTTTTCTTTTTGTTTATGTCTTGGCAGATACTGGTTCCAGTACCTGCTCTGAGGCTCTTTTATTTGTATACATCCCACCACTGGAATCAGGGTTCCCATCCTGGTATCTTTACCATCTCTACCAGGCTTATCTAATGGCTGAGCAGCTTTTTGGGGGAGCTTTCCCCTTTGTCAGAGACCGCTGCTTATGAGGAAAAGAACCCTCTGATGTGATCTGTCCAGCAGCCACACACTTGATACTGAATCGGAGTCAGTGACATGGGCATTTCAAAGCCTGACACACGCTGACTTCTGATAAAAAAAAAGGCAGTCAAGCTGATTCTCTGCTGAAAAATTGAACGTATTACACAAGTGAGCCATTTAAGTAGTTACCACAGAAAATAATACACACACTCAGGGATTCTTTAACTAATTAAAATGCAAGAAAATCATTTCCTATCTCCTTTAATGCTATTTCCTTTACTGCACTTCAGCTAAGTAAACAGTATAGTTCAGTAGTTTCTGAACTGTTCCCTTGACTTACTGTAAGTAAATGTCTTTATGCTGCTGGTTGGGGGGTGGATGTGAACTAGGGGATGATGCCTAAGGTGGCAGTACCAACTGAACTAACTTAATCTAACCCCTGCAACAGCCCCAGCTCTCTCTGTGCTGCAGGTTCAGTCCCTGTTGTCTTTTGTGACAGGCATTCTACCACCATAACAGATGGGGCTAGCACACAACTTTGTTGTTCCTTCTAATTTGCAGCAGGATTTGGACCTACTGGTGGTACTGGCAGCACCAGATCCCTGCCACCAAGCTTACCCCTCAACAGGAGGTTCCTCCTTCCCCACCAGCAAGCTCTATTTTGTACACTGGCTGCAGTGGTGGTGCATTCTCCCCTCCCCCGCCTTGATAAGTGCTGCCATGCCCCTAACCCTTGCCTAGGCAGTCAGCACTGATGGCTCCTCCCAGCCTGCAAGCTGCCACCAGGCTGGTCAGCAATGGCAGTAACATCAGACTTCCCTTCTCTCCTTTAGCAGACAGATCAGAGGGCTGCCTTCCATGTTGGCCGTGAAATACCCTCCTCAACCCTGGAACCCATATTTTCTTCTGGGGGTGGAGAACTTGAGAGATTCAGAGTTCGGAACCTTGATCACCTTGCTACCCCATCTCCATCTATAACCAATATGTTCTGCCTCAGCTGTTTCCAACCATAATGTGCTGGCTTTCACAATTACTTTGCTATGTTTTCAAAGACATATTACTTTGTTATGTTTTCAAAGATATATTACTTTGCTATGTTTTCAAAGATATATTACTTTGCTATGTTTTCAAAGATAAAGCAAAGAAGCAAACTGTCAGATTCTTGAAAGTTTTTTCTTTTGATTTTTACAGACAAAAAACTTTCTTTCTCTCCTGTTCCAAGGCATGCCTTTTGCGAGAGCAAACGTGGGAGGTCCCATGACTAAAATTTAGAATACAAATCAAGTGACATCGCTTTAACGTTACTTTCCCCGCATCAACTGTGATGCAATCTGCTCGGTGTCCTAAACTGAACTGCAGACTTTTGGTAAAAAGGTTTATTTTCATTTTTGTCAAGTGGTTTAAAAACAGTTTTCCTAAGCAAAAACTGTGTTCTGCTTCTGGAAATAGAAATGTCAAAGTGACCAATTTCCTTTCTACAGGTATAAAAACAAGCAGAACACTCAAATTCACAATTTTTTTCCCAGATGAATAAAAAAACCAAAAAACACATGATTGGACTTCTAGAAAAGGCCGCCATGAGCTTAACTGGCGCAGGATTTGGTGCAGCGATACTATGTTTTTTTTAAACACTAGGACTGAGAGTTTCAAAACATTTCAGTCCAACCTCTTTTTAATATTAATGGTTACTCTGGGTGACAGAAAATAAATATAACATTTTTTGCAGCTCTGTTTATAACCAAACCCTTGTTAAAACATATTCTTGGATACTAACAGTCCACGGGCGGAGCTCAACAATAGACAGAAAGAAGTCTTTGAAACACTATGTCAAAAGCAGCATCATGGCATTTATAACTGCAGTTTATCAACGTTCCACCATGTAATGTAACAAACCGACATACACAATAATTATGGCACTCAGTAATCCCTCAAACACAGCTGCCAGTTTTCTAGCCTGTTTACTGAATGGATGTGTTTTGGACAAACATGTCGTAAACATACGACGTATGTTAAAAAGTACAGTCTTGGGGGTGCAGCCAGTAGCCATACTAGCAAGATGTGTCTGAGTTTAACTCTGCATGGAAAATATGAAAACTTATTAATATGTAGACTTCTGATTATTAAAAAATTCTTCTGAAAAGTAAAAACGGAAAGCTGGTGATGCATTGCTCCAAATACCTTTAATTTGACAGGCTCAGAGAATGGGGCACAGCACAACACAATGTCAGGCCATGCAAGCAATTGGGGGATGAAGCGTGGAGACAATGGACCAGTCATGAGATTAGCAGTGTGGTGCTGGCAGGACAGTTGGGAACAGGGGGCAGTAAATAGACCATCAGGTCAACAATGAAGGCAAGTCAGGTGCTCAAGCAAAAAGTGAAAGCCTTCTACTGCTGAACCCCTTTTTTGGAGAGGAAAATGGGCTTACTAGAAAATAAAACTATGGCAGTGTCTGGCTCAGCAGAAAAAGCCCAGATGGCATCATTGGACCCATGTAAAGAGAATATTTTATTATGAAATCTCTTGAAGAATCTAGAAAATACCTCAAGGGCTATAGGTGTTTGGATAATCAGTCTCTGGGAAGGAGGGAAGGATATAACTCCAGGTGATTTGTGGCTTTTTGGCATACAAATGCCCTACACTTAAACCAAGAACCCCATGTCCTTTGTACATTACAGAATCACTTCTGTAGGGAGAAAATCACCAACGAGAAGCAAGAACCTGCATCATATTGGGTGATGCTGCTGAGAGAGACCTGGTACTTCGGGTGGCAAAGAAATGGAGACAGCTCCTCTATGAGGGTACTCAGATTCAGTTGCTCTCAGTTACAGTTTGAGGGCCCAAATCGAAAAAATTTGATGGGGGTAAGAGAACAACTGAAGGAGTCTGGCATAAACCATTTTATCATGTTCTCAACCTGCCTCTAAATGTATTATGTGAGCAAAACATGTTTTTTTTCTGAACCCTTACATGCCAGTAAATTTATAACCAAAATCAGGAGGAAATTTGAGAAGAGGAGAGACAGTGTGGAATCTGTATCAGACTGAGAACTGATTGTGCTAGAACCATCTGTATTACCCCAAGTACCTGGTGTGAGGTTACAACCCACAACCTTCCTATCTTCCAGGCAGTTATGCTGAGCTCTGGTCTCCTTTCAGCCATCTGGCCATGTTCAGTCTGGCTCCTATTGGGCATCTCCACTTGTCTTTCTCCTGAACCCCTTTATAGTTGCTGAAGGCTCACAGTGAGAGGGTGAGCCTTTCTTAGATTACATCTAGGGATATCATCTTTTCCGCTTCTCCCTAGCTCCTGGTGAGATAGGAGAGGAGTGGAGAAGCAGACATTGGATGGATTGTTTGTTCTGGACTTGACTTCATGCAGTCATTCATCCCTGTGAGAGTGTGAGACAGACAGTATTAGTGCTGTGCAGGACCTTGGTATCATTACTTTACTGTTAGGAGTTTACTGCTGCAACTCTTGAAATTTTATGTGACTGATTTTTTTTGTGTTTGTAATAATTCTGTCTGTGGAGCTCATTTCACTGACTATTTAAAAGATTGTGGATTTTATTATTTAGCTTAACTTAAGAGTGCATGGGGTGAGTGTTTATTATTGTTAAATGGTTAATGTAGGTTGAAAGGCAGAGTGACCATGTAGGTTTGTGTAACTGGAAAAGGGGGGCTGGGGTTTTTAGATTTTCTATCAGCCTTTCATTAGTTTGTTTGCTATTTTAGTTTAATGTGACTCAGAGGGCAGGCATTATGCGCAAGGGTGCAAATGTGAGGCACAGATACCCTTCAGAACAGCTATGGTTGTTCTGACCTTTTGGAGGAGCCCTGATATTCCTGTCATCAGCATTAGCTGCTGCTCAGGACTGGGGATCCTTTGAAGGCAAAGCAAAGGCTGTGGTGGAGGTTCTGAGTGAGTTGTTGGGGAGGGTCGACTAGGGTTAGTGAGGACTCAGAGGTGCCAAGGGAGGAGATGGAACAATGAGGGTGTCTCCCTGCCTTGTTCTCCTCCCTAGGGCTTTGCTGAATGTCAGCAGGCAACAGATTAGCAGTCCAGTTGACTCTACTCCTCCACTTCGGGCCATTCTTCCATTCTTTGTAACGCAAGATCACTGAGGAATGAAACAGTAGTGATGGAGGGTTTCATCTTGGATTCCTCGGATGATCTTGTTTGCATCACAGAGACGTGGTTGGGAGATGACACTGGCCCAGTGCTTTAGGCATCGATTCCTTCAGGGTATTCTGTGGTGCATTGCCCGAGGCAGGATCTGGGGGTTGGGGGGCAGGGTGGCCACCTGCTTTAGATCAGTTGTGGGAGTCACAGCATACCCCACAGGAACTTCCAGGTCATTTGAGAATGTGTTTGTTAGGGGTGGGGCAGATGTGGGCTGTAGGATCATCCTCATAGAGTCGCATCTGGGGTATGAGGGTGACTTCCTTCAGGAGCTAGCAGATTTCATGGTCAACCAGATGTTCAATGCTCCCGAGCTATTGGTGTTGGGGGACTTCAACACCTGGATTGATGATGAAACCTCACTTCTTGGTCAGCAGCTCCTCCAGTTGATGTCATTACTGGGCCTTGTATAGGCAGTTGCCTCCACACCCCATCTGCATGGTCACATCCTTGACTTAGTCTTCTCGTCAGGGCCTGATGTAGGTGTGATCAAGGTTGAGCCGGTCATTTGGTCAGATCATCATGCCATGTCATTCCTCTGCAGTGTCCCCCATTTTAATACCCACCCCCTCCGTGGAGATGGTCTGGTACCACCCGAAACTTAATTTGGAGCCTCGCAAACTCCAGGAAGTGTTGGACATCCTGGGTATAATGACTGCTTATGCACAGGGAGCTCAGAAAGCCATGGAGTACTATAACACAGTTCTCGAGGTTGCTTGGACACCTTAGCACCTTTCCATGTCAGTCTCTTGACCTCTTGCTACAGCTCACCATGGTACCGTGTGGAGCTGAGGCAGCAAAAGACTAAGGGACAGACTCTCAGGAGGACAAATTGTCTCTGAGAACTCAATACACTGAATTGCAAAGGGCAATTTCCTTCAGAAAGACAAAGTTCCTGTCAATGACTATTGCTGTAAGCAACAACTGGCCATCTCAGCTTTTTTGCACTGTAGACAGATTGACAAATCCACTGTGTCTGTGATCTGAACCAGCCTTTTCTGCAGAGAAGTGCGAAGAGCTTAGATGATTCTTCCTTGACAAAGTGTCCTCCATTTGGACTGGGATAGCCTCAAGTGGCCTGTCATGGTCTGGCGATAGCCAATCTTGGAGGAGCACTGACTAGCTACCATCCTGGGCTGAGTTTAAGACAGCTGTAGAAAACGAGGTGGTCAGGGTAATCTTGGGTTTGCACCCTACTTACTGTGTGCTGGACCCTCTGCCTACCCGGCTGTTTATTGACCATCTTGAATTCCCTAGGGCCAGTATATACTGAGATTATCAGGTGTTCCTGGAGGGAGGGTGTTTTTCCACCAGCTCTGAAAAGAATGGGTTGAAATGCCTCCTTTAGAAGCCACATCTCATGCCCGACGGTCTGGTTAACTACAGGCCTGTCTCGAACCTTCACTTTTTGAGGAAGGCTATCGAGAAGATAGTTGCGGTATAGCTTGAGGCTTACCTTGAGAGGTATAACATTTACAAGCTTCTCCAGTCGGACTTTAGGCCTCATAACAGTACCAAGATTGCCCTTGTTAGGGTGATGCATGATCTCCTCATGCTGAGAGAACACAGACTTTGCTCTATCTTGGTTCTCTTGGCTCTCTTGTCAGCATTTGACACGGTGGAGCACAGTGTGCTGACTGATCATCTTGAGAATTATATGGGACTCACTGGCACACTTCTGAGCTGGCTTGAGTCATACATTACCAGGAGATCACAGCAGGATGCCCTAGGAAATTACATCTCTGGTGTGACTGCGGTGTCCTGTGAGGATCCACAAGGGTCAGTCTTGGTGCCTATACTGTTTACCATGTACATGTTGCCCTTGGGTGAGATCATTAGGCAGCATGGGGTAGAGTTTTCATGCTATGCAGATGATACTCAGCTCTATCTGTCTTGCACCCCAGATGGGTTGAACACAGTTTTGTTGCTTGGGCACTGCCAACAAGAAATCATTGAATGGATGGCCTGTAACTGGCACTGTTTCAACCCCGGCAAGACAGTGGTTATGACTGTTGATCCAGGTCAGCATGGGACAGCAATGACGAGTTGTCGCCTATCATTACCATCTGTAAAAGATCAGTCACTCCGAGTCGTGGATGTGGTTTAGAATCTGGGTATAATTCTGGACTGCAAGCTGACACCAGAACAACAGGTTTCGGTGGTAGTCAGAAATGTTTTTTACCATCTTTGTAATACCGCCGGGATCAAGCCATATCTCACACTAGCTAATCTGGAGATACTGGTCCAAACCTTTGTTACTTCAAGACTGTATTATTGTAATGCTCTGTATTTAAGGTTACTTGGAGGTTTGGTGCAATGCCTGCAACTGGCCCAGAATGCTGCGGCTTGACTGGTGATGGGAACTTCTTGTAGGAACCACAACATGCTAGTACTGCGCGGCCTGCACTGGCTGCCTATGTGGTGGTGCATCACCTTCAAGATAGGCTTGTTAACATTCAAGGTCCAACACAGTCCGGTCCAAGACACCCGAAAGACCTCTTGATGTCCTACACTCCCCCCATTCTCTTTGTTCCACCATAATGGGCTTCTGCCACATTCCCCAATCTCACCTAAAGCAGTTGGATGACAGAGTCTTTCAGGTTGCTGCTCCCGTTTTGGAATTCCCTACCTGAAGCATCTAGATCTGCACGCACGCTGGGGGCCTTTGACAACTGGATGAAGACTTGTTTGCATTGGCCTTTCCTAATTAATTATAATTTAGAACTGTTTAGTTATTATTTTAATATATTTTACTGTACTGATATGTGTTGTTTTATTGCTGTGAGGTGCTCTGAACCTTTGGATAGGGTGCTGGATAAATACAATTGCCTTGCCTTGCCTTGCATTCCAGCCCCAGAGGCAAGCATGCTACTTATATATAGCCAAAGCTAGTTGACTGAAGCAATTCTTCCCAATACTATATTAGCATTGGCCTTCCTGTCTTGGCAGCAGTAGCTCTAGGGACTTTTTCTACCTGTACTTTTGTCAAGTTCCCCTCATGTTTAAGAGAACTGGAGGGTGGCTGTACCTCCTATCATAACATGTTTTAGTACTGTTATAATCTAACCCCTTGGGGTACTTATGTACAATTGCATTATATATTAAGCAAAGGTGGTGATTCCACTTCTCCTGTTAACTTCCATCCAATTTCACTCCTTCCTACCTTAGCTAAGTTACAGGAATGCACTGTTCTATCTCAGCTTACTTCCTTTTTTGAAAACAACTCCTTTTTCTCTCCCTTTCAGTCTGGTTTTAGGAAATTCCACTCCACTTCTACCTCCCTCCTTCGGCTCACTGATTCCATACTTACAGTTATGTATGTAGGACTGATGACTTCTGCCATTTTTGTTGATCTTGCTAAGGCTTTTGACACTGTGGCACATCCCCTCCTACTGGACAAACTTAAAGATGCAGGCCATTCTGACTCTTCAGCCAGTTGGTTTCAGTCCTACCTTAAAGGCAGGTCTTGAGTTGTCTGGATAGGAAAATTCATTTCACCTTCACTTTCCATTAGCTCAGGTGTCCTTCAAAGGTCTGTCCTGGGTCCTGTTCTCTTTTCAGTATTCCTAAATGACCTACCCTCTGTCTGTTCATCTGCATGTATTCATATGTATGCTGATGACATAGTTCTTTTTGCATCTGGCTCCTCTCACCATGACTTTACCTCCTGTCTTCAGTTGGATTTTGAAAACACTCAGTGCTGGTTCAAGGATAATCAACTGTCTCTTAATGCCAAAAAAACAGCCTCAATGACTTTTGGTACCTATCAGAGGTTTATCAAACTTACTTCTCCCCTATTATTTCATACCCTTGATGGTGCTAATATTGAAGATGTCTCCTCCTTTAAGTAACTTGGGGTCTGCCTTGACTAGCATCTTGATTTCTCTGTGCACATTGATGCAATCCACCAAAAGCTTCACCCTAAGCTTGGTGCTTTGTACAGGAATAAAGCGAGTATACTGCTCCCTGCCCATAGAGAAATTGTCCTAAAAATGATCCTTCCTATTTTTGACTATGGTGATTTAGTCTACAGTAGTGCCCCTAAATCCTCCCTTGCCAGATTGGACTCCCTTTTTCATTCTTTCTGTCGCTTTGCTTTAGACTGCCCTTCTCGTACTCATGATTGCGCTCTTTACTCAGCTCTTTCCCTCCCCTCTTTTGACGCTAGGTGCCTTTTCCATTGTGTCTCTTTTTTATCCAAATTCTGGTTCGACATTCTCCCCTCTTATCTCAAATCCCTTACTTCCCCACTCCTTCTTCCTCCTACCCTCTCCAAAAATATACTTTCCATTCTCTCTCTTTTCCTTCTAGAAAATCTGTTGTTGGCCAGTCTGCTATTTCTTACCGCTTTCCAAAACTTTGGTCCTCCCTTCCCCTTCCTGTTCATTCTGCCTC
The DNA here is from genome assembly GCA_016271365.2 of Neoceratodus forsteri. Classification (NCBI taxonomy): domain Eukaryota; kingdom Metazoa; phylum Chordata; order Ceratodontiformes; family Ceratodontidae; genus Neoceratodus; species Neoceratodus forsteri. The sequence continues at coordinate 1,871,421,840 of CM057456.1, read as the reverse complement.
TTCTCCTTCCTCCCTAAAGTCTCTTCTTTCTGACTTTTATCATCCTACCTGCAACTGCTTGTGTCCCTTCCTCTTTTTCTCCATTCTCCAGTCTTGTCCTCTTCTTACTGCATATATTAGAGTGTGTCATTTTCTAGAGGCCTTTATTTACTGTTCTGCCTATAATATTTATGATTTTGCTTGTAAAACTATATTACTGTATTTTGCCTTGTTATTTTTTTTTTTATCGTTCTCCCCTCTTCCCCAGGACACATCTGGAAATTAGCTGTTTTTAGCTCAGTATGTACTTCCTGGTTAAACTTTTAAATAAAAAATAAATAACTAAATAAAATCTAGGTTAAAAAAATGTAGTCTTAATCTGCAATTTTGCACAAAACCTAAGAGGTGTACAGGCTTCCAAAACCTGAAGATATATATATATTTGCAAATTATATCTTGTGGGATTACGTAATACAACTTTCCTCACTGGGGATAAGCAATGTGCCCATAACACACCCAAGTTTCAACTGCCTTGTTAGGACTGCCAACTAACTCAATGGACTGCAAGATGGAGCACTGTCATGTAAGGAGTTAAACCCCTGCCACCGGATCTGTGTGTGACCTTAAGCAAGTCCCTTGACCTCCCTGTGCTTCAGACATCACTTCTTGCAAACACCCGGCACTTAATTCAGAAAGTCCAAAAACAGGTTTGGCAGTAAAGTGCAGGGTTCAAGTGCAAGTTGTGCAAAATATTGACAGGGTGACTGCAAAAAGCACTGAGGTGGTCAGTAGAACATAAAACAGCCCGGCGCTTTGCCTTAGAAAAAAGGCTGTGTGTTTTAGCCTTCTTGGCTCTATGATCGCGTAGCCTCAGGAGCCCACTGAAAACTTTTTGTTTTATCTCAGTTGGGCCAAGCTGGGTAAATAAATAAATTGCAAAAACAAATAAAAAAAGAATATCAAAAAGTCAGTAACACCTCCCACAAAAAAGCTGTAAAATGGGCAGCATGCATAAATGTATTTCGTCATTTATTCCTTCCTTGTTCTTAATTACAGAGACATGTGCATATATGTTCTGCTCCCAATACTATGTGAAGTCGTAGTCCTCGGTATGCGACATCATAATCTACTTCTGTGGATTATGATGTCATATAGGCAGAGTATTTTCACTGCAAGCGCAGTATAAGCAGTAAGAACAGATGAAGCTGGGAGAACAGAGATCTTGCATACATGAAAATATCCCAATTACGAAGATGAATGGAAGAAAAATGCTGAGAACACATGACATTTTAGCTGAATTGGCTCAAAGTATTGTTTGCCTGGTGCTTTTCCTGGGATGTCAGCAGTTCTGTCATCTGAAATCGACCATCGCCGTATACTGACAGCTTTAGGCTTGCAAATGCATGCAGCACTAGACAATTTCGGGGCAGCAGCAAACTGATACCTTGTGGCAAACTTTGAGTTACAGCCAGTCTCAGCTACTACAGTATATCTACTGCGTGAGGATTTCATGATTTCTATACAGAACTGCTACCCTAGGATATAGAACTGACTCAGAGTCTGAAAATAAAAAGGTCAGTTCCCTTCAGAATAACTTGTCTCTCTCTCCCCTCTAGCGATGACAGGTGCACTGGCATTCTTAGCTGTCCTCAGGGCCATTATCCACACTGTTCAGTCAAAGATATTGAACTTATTGCTTACATCGTCATTCCATGAAAGGAGAACACTGTAGTTAAGGTAGTATCTCTGTACATTTTAACTGCAAGCAAAGCTGGCCCTAGACTAGTGACTTATCTACCCACAGGGCAAAGCATCTCACGTGTGCCTTCAAAGAATGTCTCTGCAATTTGTGGTGGTATTTGTCAAACTATTTTGTTTCCACTAATTAGTACCATAGCTGATTTTTTTTTCAGATATTTTGTTTTATTTTTTTTTTTATTTTATTGAAATCTAGGATTACAAATACCTTTGAGCAGGAACTGCTCGTTTACAAAGGTTCCACGTCAAAGGAATGGGGGGTATACATACATACAAAGGTCAACATAATAATACATAGTTACACAATAACAAGAAGTAAGAGACTGAGGCTTAGGAAATTCCAGTAATTCAAAATGTGCCAAATGTTAGGTAGCATGACATACCAGCCATGGGCAATCTTGGAAATAAGCACTGCAGGTGAGAGGGAAGGGGGGTATGCAGGCAGAAAGGCCATTGTCGGAGGGTAGAGGGTGAGGGTAAGAGCTCTAAAGGGGAGGGAGAGGAGGGATAGAAGTCAGGAAATGCCCCGGGGGAGGAAAGGGAGAGGGGGCAATGGGGTAGGCAGGTAGAGGGGGGCAAGGCGGGGAGAGATAGCTGTCAAGACTGAAGTAGAGAGCAGTGAACGGTGGGCCCCCGATTGTTAAAGTGCAGCGATGTGAAATACATGCTACATTTGACTGTCCTCAAAAAAAAAAGGTTGCATTTCTGTACCACAGGTAGATGCCACCCATTACCTGCTAGGCACGTGACACAGTCCACTAGCTGCCACAGGACATGGTCCTTTAGGCCTCAAGGCAGTAATGCCTGGCACTTAGATGGAATGTGGGTTCTCTGCAATTTAAAATGGCTATACCTCCACCCAGAGAGCTTTGAAACTCACTAAATAGCATGCAGGTAGATACCTCCTGGGAAATCACTAAACTGGTCCCCAAAAGACCCTCCCTCACAGCACCCACCTATGAAAATAACCAAATGCAGTGATGATTCAACATGCAATAAAAAAATAAAACACAGTAAGCACAGTCAAAATAAGGGACGAGATTTATTTGGGGAAAACTGGAACTGGGTTCCGGGTATGGAAAAGTTGGATTACGCAAATAATAAGGCCATTAGCAAAATACAAATAATATGCATATTGAAATGTTATGGCAGACTGAAGCAGTAATGCATGCCAGGGCATGTGTCATGCTGGAATAACATCACGCCTTATACAGTAATAGCAACTCTGTTTCAAATGGTCATAAGGTGCTACACTCTCCCACCTCTCTCCCCAAACACACGTCTCCCTGTCCCTGACACAACAAGCCCCCCTCCCCCCCAACCACCACATGGAAAAGCATTCAAAATTCCAGCAAACATTTTTAAAGAATCTACAAACCAGATTTGCACCAAGTTCAGTTTTCTGAAATTCCCAGTTTTATGGGGGTTTTCTCTGGCTTTATTTTGCAGTTCGAAAACTGACATCATTTCCTGTTTCACACAAATTCATGATGCCAGCAGAGTTGAATTGCTAAACAAACCTTGAACAGTTTGCATGGCTCTAATTTAGTGGGGAAGCAAAGGGTGTTCTTGAAGAATGATCCAGCTGTGTGACTTTCATTGCAGCATCCGTAGTACCTCAAATTATTACATGCTACTCTTTTACTGTGCCTCTAGGTCCTAGCACATGCTGCCACTTCATCTCAGTGACTAAATTCCTTAATGTTTCTGCATTTAATTACATTACATGAGTCATTTACTAACACCAAGTACCAGTTCAGTGTTCAGAATGTAATCAGCAGTAACCATTCAAGTAGTACATAAGTTTTAATATTCTCCAACGATTCCAAACCTCTGAATAGTCCAAAGAAAGGACCACACTACATGTCTGATTACCTTGGTTTGGTTTTATGAGCAGACAATTATGCTATTAAGTAGATGCCATTAGTGTTTCAAAAAAAGCATTAAAAGCAAAATGTTGCTCAGCTGGGACTTCCCTTGATTTCACGTTAGACAATGTAGTACAATACTTACTGACTGCTGTGCTGTAGATGGAGAGGTGTAGCACACTAAAACAGCCATGAATATAAACATGATGGGTCTGTCCACTGGCAATACTTGAAGCATAAGTTAATGTAGGGGCCTGTTTTCCCACTGCTTTCTATGGGGACAGAGTCACATAAATTACACATTATGGCTTGCTAGATGGGGCCCTGCGAGAATAAACAGATCCCTTACTTGTCCCTATTTGTTGCTCTTTGCTGCCCCCTGGCAAAGGCAGGTTTGTTTTTATACTAGTGCAACACTGCCTCCTAGTGTCATCTGTCACAATAGCTACACTCTATGTCTCTCACTGAATAAATGATAATATTCAGACTTTCGAGTGCAATGAGCTAATACTCTACTACATACAAGAATAGACTAATGAATGGAACCATTTTACTATGATGTTTTATGTGACCTGTGTGTGCAGTGAAATCATCAAACAAATATCTACTATAGCAACAGACCTGTTAAAAGGAATATGGAACACTGTGACAGCGCAGAGAATGGTACAATACAGTGGCTATGGTATCAGCTATAAAACAAGCATTTGTCAATGGTGAACATTTGCTGGTTGTTAAACAATTTTTTTTTTTATTTTGACCCCAACTTTTGAAGATACTTGTTTTAGGATTTGCCTTACAGACATGACATGTGCCATTTATAGTATATTGGCCGAAATGTCATTTCACACCAGAGGTGCAACAACACATCTCATCCAGGATTTAAAAAATGATATGTCATGTTTATGAAGTGATGTGGAAAAATGGCTATGTCGAAAGTGTGGAGTCAAAATATTAAACATTAGCAAAGTTATCAGTGAACGCTGAAATAATGTAACATTCACTCATAATCTAGTCATTTTACAGTGTTTGTACAGCAAATTTTCAGCATAGCCTTCTTATTACCCCCATCTAATGAAGCCGGTAGGTGAAATTTTCAAATCCCCACCAAAACTTCATTCTGTGCCACAGGTATGAAAACACATTTTGGCCAGGATTTGAAAACTGACAGCTGTCACATTCATGAGGTGCTATGAAGAAATGGCTATGTTGAAAATTTTGGGTCAAAATATTGATAAGTACCAAAGTTACGGGACTGCATTCCCCAAATTTCAGTGCAGGTTCATAACTTTTTTTTTTAATTTTTTAAGCCAAATTTTCAGCATAGCCTTCTTATGACCCCACCTCATGAACAAAGGTGGAGAAAATTTTCAAATCCTGCCCAAAAGGTGATTTCGCGCAACGACTGCAAAATCACCTTTCACTGCCATTGTTCATGAGATGGGCTTCCACAAAACGCATGTTGAAAATTTGGGGGGCAACAAATATTCAAAATGGCCAAGTTATGCCACTAAGTTCAAAAGTTCATTGAAATACATTGAACCACATATCTGATTTCCCTCAGTTCGCAGTACAGCTTTGAAGAGCAAAGACGTGTCTGCAGTCCAGAGAGGATTATGGTGCTGGACCCCCAGTGTGTAAGGGCTTATGGGGTGTGTGGTGGTGGGTGCTGAGTGGAAGGGTCAGGTGGAGGGAGTAAGTGCAACAGACATCAATGAATGTTTTTCTTTTTATAGGGTTTAAAAAAAGTCTGAGGGACAGTTTTCTTTATTTCAGATACATTTTGATACTGGGATTGGGTACCCAGTGTCAGGCTTGTTGGGGAATGAGGATAGGGATGGGTGACCTGGAGGAAAGGGGCGGTCAAGAGAAGCAGTACCGGGAGTGGGCACACCGGACCGCTCACATTTAACATATATATATATATATATATACACACACATATACACATATATATCTACACACACACACATACATAGTGGCACAATAGTGCCACTATAGTTAGGGTTGAGTAGCATGTTTAACATTAAACCTCAACTTTTGCACTTTAATAACTTTGCAACCGATCAATGGATTTGCACAATATTTGGTATGCCCTGTTCTGTGGAGTAGATCTTTTGTCATGGCAAGTTTCATTCTGGCTGAATATGCAGATTCTGAGATCCAGATTGTGCAAAAACCTTAAAAGTCACCACTTTTTGCAGTTGTTTCTTGATCGTCTTGGGCTCAGACAGTGTTAAATTTTGGTGAGATTTTTTTTTGTGGTAGAAAGAACTTCGGTAACAGAACTGCGATGCTTTGTTTGGTGAAAAAATATTAATCGGTTGCAAAGTTATTCAGTTTTTAAGTTCCCATTATTTCCTATGGGAAAATCACTTTGCAGGATAGAGGTAAAAAGTTCAACAAAGGATTTGATCTTGCTAAAAAGGATTCATTCTAGTTGTTTATCAGGCTTTTTTTTGTGCCATTTATTTTGGGAGGCCAGTATAGGTTTATGTAGGCAGGATTTTCGACTTTGTGCATTGTGGAGTGCTTTACCAGGGAATTAACATGGCATGCTTATCATTTTTATTTTTTGGGGGCAGATTTATTTTTGTAGATGCGGCTGACTGAGTCTTCATCTTTGAGTTATGCAAGCAATAATACCCGACAGGTTAGGCGGTACTGGACCGCCAGGGCATATTGAGGCCTGGACGCTGCAGGCAGAGGCCTTATAGCCCCTGGAAGGTCTGGTATTGCCCATACTGCCCACCCTGGAGGGTATTACTGTGCTAAGAAAATGGGCATCAGAATCATATTTTTTTAGTAGTCAAAAAAAATAGGTACAGAATAAAGAAAAACATCTTAAAAATACAAAAAAAGTTTTATATTCAAATAGTCCCTGCCTATCACATTTGCCTGTCCTGCCTGACAAAGCTGCCAGTAGAGGGCACTGGTATAGGAAACTAGCATTGGGAAAGGAAGAATCGCTCTGACTGAAGTGCTTTTTTTTGCCCTGTAGTGCATCCACTTCTGTTTAGTTCTTGTTCCCATCTTCATTTCGTTAAGAAATGTGAGCCCCCATTGTGCTTCGTTTTAGTTCTGGATGTCATCGACTCTGACCTGATTCAGTGAATGGCATTGATGAGGTTACTTTTTTTTAATCATGTGAGCAGTGGAGAGGCGGTAGCTGACGAGGTGACCGGAAGTTGAGCGAGCGTGTGCCGAAGGCAATGGTCATGGAAGATCAGTCAGGAAACTGGTACCACTGGAGTGAGAAGAAAGAGTTGTTTTTTTTTTATTTTGGATTGGTTTGGCAGTCATCCGTTAGAGCTGTGCTAAGTTGTGGACTGTTTTAATGGAACTGGGTTGCGAGGGTTCCTGCTGTGGGAGAAAGGCTCAAAGCTGCGACAGTGAGAGCAAGACAAAACAACTGCATGGGAGAGCAAGAAAGAGAAGCTTCAAGTAAAAAACCTTTCAGAATGATTTTAAACGTACAGAGTGGCACGGCAGGTGGGGGGGTGGCACATGACATATTAGGGATTGAAGATTAGCGAGGGTAATAAAATGGCGGCTATCAGTATGCCACTTCGGGATGCCCAAAGATATTCTTAAGTAATCGGGCACCTCGAATTGGCACTTCTTTAGTAGTGGGCATCTATCATAAGTTAATGTATTCCCCTGCTATGGCTCTCAGCCAGTCAGAGAGCTGATAGTGTCTGGCCCATTTTCTAAGTAAGCAATAATACCTGACAGGGTTGGCTTTATTGGGAAATACCGGACCGCCCAGGAGCATAATGAGGCCCGATGCCACAGGCGGAGGGCCTTATAGCCCCTGGAAGGTCCAGTATTTCCCAATAAAGCCCACCCTGGAGAGTATTGTTGCGCTAAGAAAATGGGCAACTGCATTTTATATGTTTGGGAAAAAAATATGTGTAAATGTTAAAACACTTTCTTGTATGAGATAGTTTTTTGTTATAAAATAGTTCTTCCGCCTGCATTTCAGTGCTGTTTTTTTCCTTAAAGCCTGAGACCGTTGTGCCTCTGAAGCCTCCATAGTTTTAACATTTTCATGTGGTTGTCATGGTTATTTGTCCCCCTCCACACACACACACACACACACACACACACACACACAGCAGAGATAAGCAATACTGAGGGGCAAACTTTCTCTGAAGATTCAAGACAAAGGAGAAAGAGAGAGACATGCAGAACACACCACCTCTGGTACAGGTTAGCTGAGAGAGAGTGACAGAATGCGCAACCTCCGGTATCACGAGTTTGTATGTGTATGTGTGTGAGAGAGAGAGACTGGGGCAGTAGTGCTCTGTGACACGCAGCACAGTTTGATTTTTTTTCTCTGTTTCGAGTGCCTCTTGTCTCCACTATCCTGTCCTCTTCTCTACCTGCTGTCCCTGCTGCCATTGAGCTCATTCCATTCCTCCTACCCACCTACTCGCTCTCCCGCTGGTATGCCTCGCCATTGCCGACTGCTTACCTGCTTGCCGTCTCTCTCTCTCAATCCCCAAGTCCTTCCACTATCCCCAAGTCCTTCCACTACTATCTCTGGACTGGCTGCCCCATCACTCGCTCACACTTCTAGGCAACTCTCAATGGCAAGGACTTGGTTTTTTTTTAAGATTAATTTAAAGGGAAACAGCTCATTACATCTTTCTGAAGTGGAAATTGGCTATTTCACAGCTTACTTAGTGAGTGGGAAACATGGCGGCTCCTCCGTTTGAAAATTCAGGGTGCCCAAGGATACTCCTCAAGTAATGGGGCACCCCGAATTGGCACCTATTTTTTTGCAAGCTGTATTGAAAAATAAATGCATGCTGATCATGGCTTTCAGCCAATCAGCATGCTTTATTTTTCAAGCCCATTTTCTAAGCTGAGATTTATTCATGGATAAAAGGCCCAGATAGCCCATTAGGTTTCGACTTTCATAAGTCCCATCATATAATGTGCTGTAACTGATGTCAGAGACTGTCTTAGAAACATGAGAAGAAAGAGCAATAGCTGTTGAGGAGAGTGGAACTCTGTATGGATCTGAGGGTAACCCAAAGATAGATTATGTATTTATCAAAACTTGTCAAAGCTTATCAGAGTACATAACTGACATGGAAAGGAGAATGTGAGAAACATAGAAACATAGACAGTGACAGCAGAAAAAGACCGATGGTCAATCAAGACTGCCCATGAGACTCTATATAACCCCATGACTTGGCATCAGTACAGGGTTTTAACCCTTCCCAACTGTCTCTCTATTCCTTACCCTGGATTCGTCACTACAAGTGAGCATTGTTCCTTTTACTCTCTTCCGAAGCCCATCTGAAACCCCCTTGGTTTTAGCTCCCACCACCTCTGCCGGCAGGCAGTTCCATGGTTTCATCACCCTTTCAGTAAAATAGTACTTCTTCATATCCCTTCTGAACCTCCTCCTCGCAGTTTCTAATTGTGCCCTCGTGTTGTTGAACTCATGTTCCTGCTAAACAGTTCCTTGTAGTTCACCTTGTTTATTCCTTTTAAGAATTTGATGGTTTCTATCATGTTTCCCCTCTCTCTTCTGGTCTTGAGCAAGTACATGTTCAATGCCCTGAGGCACTCCTCATAGGATTTCCCGTTGGCCCTAAATCATCTTTGTCACCCTACATTGTGCACCTCCAGCCTATCCTCATTTTATCTAAGGTGAGGGCTCCTGAACTGGGCACAGTACCCTGGGGGTGGCCTCATCAAAGATCTTTAAAGGGGAAGTATCACTTCTTTTTTTCTATTATTAATATTCCTCCTGATACACCCTAGCATCTTGTTTGCCTTACTACAAGGCTTGTTGCATTGGCTAGCCTGTTTTAGAATGTTGCTGATGATGACTCCTAGGTCACTTTCATCTGCTGTGGTACTAAGTTATACCACTCCCATCCAGTGTTCTGTCTTGGGGTTCTCTTTTCCTAGGCGCATCACATTTCACTTTTTGGCACTGAGTTTGAACTGCCAAACATTAGACCACCTCTCTAGCCTTTGTAGGTCATTTTGTAACTCTCTAATTCCCTTGGAGCGATCCACCTTTCTGCAGAGTTTTGTGTCATCTGTGAAGAGACTAATCCTACCCCTGATCCCTTCTCCAATGTCACTGATGAACATGTTAAAAATGTCTGGGCATAGGACAGACCCCTGTGGTACCCCACTCATGACCTCCTTCTCTTCAGATTTATCTCAGTTTGTCATAGTCCTCTCTGTTGCCTCCCTTTGAGCCAGTTTTCTACCCATCTAACTATATCCCTAGCCACCCCCAGGTCCTCCATCCCTCCATCTTCTTCAACAGGCATCTGTGAGCAACTTAGTCAAAAACCTTGCTGAAGTTGAAGTAGAGCAGATCCATCGCACAGCCTTTATCCAGTTCCTTTGTCGAAGAAGACTATTAGGTTAGTCTGACAGGACCTCCCTGATACCAAGTCAGTCATGCTGTTTACTACCTCAGAGACCATACCCCCTCCAGGTAGTCCAGGAGGTGTTTTGAGCAGTGACTCCCTCAGCTTCTCCACAATAGAGGTAAGACCGATAGGTCTGTAATTTCCTCCTTGTTCCTTGCCCCCCCCCCCGAGCAGAAGCACATGTGCCACCCTCCCAGCTCTTGCCACAACCCCCATCTGAAGTGAGCTACTGAATAGGCCTGCCAGAGGTTTAGCTAATTCATCTTCCAATTCTTTAAGCACCATTGGATAAATCCCATCGGAACCCAGGACCTAGGCAAAGGGCAGCTAACGATGTAAAAATCATTTTCTATTACCTTTAAGCAAAGTTCTCATCAGTAATATTAGATGCTACCTGCTGTAACTCCCTGAAATAATGGTGATTAGCTGAGGGCTGCTGTAGTTTACAGTCCTACAGCACTAATTCCCTCAGGGAGTATTCTGATGGAATTAAACTGTTGATATAATATGCACAAAAAAAAGCAAAACATTTATACCCCTACACAAGAAAATGTTCCTGTTATTCATAGAGACAAAAGTAAATATCTAAACATTCCAAACATGTTACAACTGGATCTGGAGCAATGAATGTCACATTTGTTGTTCATTCAATCTTGCACATTAAATGTAAAAGATAGGTGGAAACAGGCAGAGTGTTAAAAATTAGAATCATTCAAATTACTGGGGTGGGTACCTACCACAGTTACAGTACAAACTATGACTAGTAATCACAAAGAAATACTTTTTCTTTTTGAGATTTGAGCATTTATAAAATAAAATGGTAGAATGTTGCTTCCAGACATTCCTGAGTACTTACATCAAGTCTGTACATTAAGTACTTAAACATTTTTTAACAACTTCCAGATATAAAGACCAGAACCTCCTGACGCCCCTCTAAACTCCAATAAACCTGTACTTCAAAAGGGTTTTTATAAGTTTGCTTATCAGCTTAGTGATGGACACCCCTAAAAGTCATGTGAAATTCTAATTTTTTAATTGTAAGTCACAGGAGATAGGAGTCTTGCGACTCAAAAGATGTTTTCCAGAACTTGCCAGACTATGTTGTCTGACAGTATGACACTAAAACATTTATTTTAGTTATTTTATCAGATGAACACACAAGGTAATAAGCATTTGTTAAAATTACAACATTTGTCTCCACGATTATTGCAGCTGAGAGGAATAGGAAGAAACAACAACACAACACAACGGCCACTAAATGTTGTATAAATATTTACTGGTGCACAAAAATACATAGGAAATGCTGATCAGCTGCCCCTACGTGATGCAATGACTATTGTGGCTTCCTCTTATGTGTTTTTGCACCAATAAATATTTTATAATGTTTAGTGGAAGTTATCATTGTTATACCTCTTTAGGCGTCTCAGTTTGCATGCAGACAGCAGCACCTTTAGGAGTCAGGCATGTTCTTGTTCATTTACCTCCAGCTGAGAAAAACAGACTTGCTGCCGCCATGTATATTAATACAGCAATGGACTCATGGGCATTCTTAGGGTGGTGAGCAATTCTGCTACCCTAAGAATGTGAGATCCATCTTACAACTACAAGAGTAATCTCCATGCAGTATTAATATATAACCAGTTGAGGTCAATCGGTAATATACAATATTAATTTTCTCTCCCTAATGTGCACATTTCCAGGGGGCCTGCATGCGAGACACTGTACAGAATAAAAGTGTGTCAAGCAGAATGCAAAGGAGCTCTCCTATTGGTCTGAAGTACTCCCTCAATCTATAATTCACATCAGGGACGGCTCCCTCCTAGCTGGCTATTTCCTATGGAAACTGCCTCCCAAGAGAGACACCAGCAATTGAACTAGTTTTTCTGACTCAAGGTAGCATCAACCAGGATGAGGTTACCTTTGGCCACTACTCTTTGGGATGCTGGAGGACAGATGTGATGAAATGAGCTATCTTGACTTAGCAGAGAAAGGCTATTTTATTTATTTATTTATTGAAGGTATCAGAATTATAATCCTTTGAATCAGAGACTCCTTTTCAAAGGCTCCACGTCAAGGCTATGCCAAGTAGATGTTTGGGATGTTGTCCACATGCTGTCTGGTCGGCACTGTACCACCTCTAAACTGGACCCACCCCAACCCAGCTTATCGAAGTCAGGCAGTTTTAGGAAATACCCAGACACTGTAGTAATGATATTGAAAATACTCATTTGCAAGTAAGGCCATGATAAAAAAAATATGTGGATCCTGGAGGATTGTTTCAGGATTCATTACTTATTTTCTGTTTTTTTTTTTTCACATTGATTCTGTTGTGCATGAATATTTATCAGATTATCATGGCACAAGAGGGCAACATGGAACAGGCAGGACTAATGGAATTTTGAGCCTGATAGTTCCCTCCGAAGAAAAGCTATAAGCTTTTTCTTATTTTTATTTGTTCATTTATTTAGTTTTTGTTTACCGGGTAAGTGCACTAGACAAATCCTGCCTATTTTCAGACACGACCCGGGGGAGGGGGATACAGATGAATGCCAACTGACCTTGAACCAGATTAAGCTGTTGGTGGTATTTTTAGTGAATGAGGGAAATTTGGCCAGGACACCGGGGAAATTCCCCTACTCTTTTTCGATAAGTGCCAAGGATCTTTAACATCCACCTGAACTACCACTAATCCAGGCAGATGAGACCTCAGTTTAACGTCTCATCTGAAAGACGGCACCTCAGAAGTGCAGCACCCCTCTCATGCTGCACTGCAGTGTCAGTACTGGGATATTAACCCAAGTGCCAGATGTAGGAACTGAACCCACAGCCCTCTGATCTCCCGGCCTCAGAGGCGAGTGTGCTACCTACTGAGCCACTGACATATAACAAGTTATATATAACAAGTTTTAGCCTTCCGAGGGAAAATATTTTTGCTCAACACTCCAGGAAAATGACCAGACAAATGCAAAGATCAAATATTGTTTTGTTTCTATATGCAGTTTTATCTCCTCAGAGTCAGGAGTATTAGAAAAGAAATCTGTGTGCATACTGTAAGCATAATACAGGTAGAGCAAATCATGTAATGAGTAGGTCTGCTGAGATTGCATGATGACAGACTAAATGGACCATTGGTCTTTATTTTGTCTCTTGAATCATACATTCCTAGCTTCTGTAACATTGTTTATATTACTTCATCAATGGACTGACTGTTTACATCACCACTGAATGTGCAAGAGCGTTCTTCTATAAAGAAACAATTGCCTGTGTCAAGGCTAAGGACCTGGTCTGGTACACCTATATGTTGTCTAACTTCCTACGTGACCCTGACAGATATTGGTCTCTCCACAATGGCATTAAAGCTACCAAGCTTGCCAAAGCTGAATATTTTGTTTCCACACTCTAGAATAATCTTATAGTCATCCATCGAAGTTCTGAAACGTCAGCCAATCCCTATTCTCGCCTCATGCTCAACTACCTCCTCCTGACCTCAAACTCGAGAACACAACTGTCAAAGACCCTGCTACAGTTGCTTCCTCTCAGTATCTTCACCTCCTGTGCCTGACCCTTCACCTGCCCTCATCTCCCCTTCCTCCTTTCATCTCTTTCTCATCTACTATGCCTTCCGTCTCCACAAAGGCACTGCTAGCCCTTAACCCCCACAAGGGACACAGCTCTGATGGCCTTGACCCTAAACCTCTTCATCTACCTCCTCCATTCTCAACCTCTCCTTCTCCATGGGTGTCATTCCTGACGTGTGGAAGCCAGCAACTGTCATCCTTAATCACAGAGAGCCAGATTCACCCCCACAGAACTATTGTCTTATCTCTCTCTTCTTTCAACCTTGTCCATGCTCTAAGCACACCTTGTTCTCTCTCAACTCCCTCATATTTTTGACTTTTTTCACCCACTTCCAGTCTGATTTTAGAAAGTCCCATTCCACTACCATCTCATTCTTCCAGCTCATCAATTACATTCTGAATTGGATGGACCAAGGCCTCGTAACCTCAGCTAGTCAAAAATGTTTGACATTATTGCCCATCCCTTTCTCCTGGACAAGCTTAAAAGGGCAGGACTATCTGACCATTTGGTAAGTTGGTTCAGCTCCTACTAAAGAGAAGATTCTAGGCTGACTGTGAAAGTGAAGCCCTCTTCCACTCACTTGTGTTCACCAAGGCTCCATCCTTGGCCTCATCTGGTTTTCTATTTTACTGAATACCCTCCTTAAGACCTGTATCTCTCGAACATTCATATATACATGTATGACACTGTATTTTTTGCTTTTGACTCATTTGTTCCCTCTTGCATTCCCATGTCTGGTAGCATTGTGCATTTTTTATCTATAAATTCAGGTTTGGCTAGCTCCCCACTTACTTCAGCTCATTCCTAACTTACCCCTTTTCCTCCTCCACTTACTTTCTAAGACAACATTGACACTTGTTCACTCTCCTTCCCTCGCACCAAGTCTTATATTAGTTTCCTCCATGCAGTCAACATCAGGTACCTGGATTAGTAAATATGCCAATGACTGTAAAGTTGGAGGTATTATTACCAACCACAAAACTGCTTCTTTATTCCAGACTAATTTGGACCACCTAGCAACCAGGGCAATAGAGCACAAGCTGCTTTTCAATACGTCAAAATGTAGGATCATGCATTTTGGCAAGAACAATCCTCGTTATGAATATAAATTAAATGGTACCATACTAAATGTAACAGATAACGAAAGGGACCTTGGAGTCTATATTACACCAGACCTTAAGTTTGATAAACATAGAAATATGATGCTAAAGTAATGTTATGGTGTTTATCATTGTATTATGAGAAACTTCAAAAATCGGAGTGCTGGGGTTATTGTGCCATTGTATACGTCCTTGATTAGACCTCATCTGGAATACTGTACTCAGTTTTGTGCACTATACACTGTTGAGGGGAAACATAAAATTGAGAAAGTATGGAGGAAGATTACTAAAAAAATTGAAAACATGAATATTAAGTCATATGGTGAAAGGCTGTATTCATTGAACCTTTACTCCATGGACTATAGGAGAATAAGAGGTGACCTATGTCTGGCATTTAAGGCAAGTTCTAATGAAATCCTTCAATACACACTAGGACTTCAAAAACAAAATATGATTGATCTAAATACAAGGTCACATAAGTATAAATATAAGGGTGAAGTGAACAAAACATCTAAAAGGAGCCATTGGTATACACAGAGAGTTACTGCAATATGGAACAAACTCCCCAGTTATGTAATTGAAAGTGGTAACATAGAGATATTCAGAATTAGATTAGATAAGTTTATGGTAGATAAACATTTTTATTACCACCATTAACATTTTTATGGTGGCATGTTCTTCAAAGGACCTTGGTCTTCTGAACTTGTAACGATTCTATGATTCTTATACAGCTCAAGCTGCATTGGCCTCTAGATTTTCCAAACTTTGTGGTTTAACCTCCCCTTTGATATCTGCTCTGCCTTCTCTCCTTCAGCCCTTAAAACCCTCCTCCATGGCATTGAAACATAGCAGTTGGTAGCAGAAAAAGACCATTGATCCATCTAGTCTGCCTGAATTCAAGAATGCATGGGACAGACATAAGGCAATTCTAGTTGGGGGTAAGAGGAAGTAGGTTGTTGGTTAACTAGGATCTGCAGCTTATCCAATAGGTAGGGAAATGGGCAGACTAAGTGGGCCAAGCAGTTCTTATCTGCAGTCAAATTCTATGTGTAACCCCTAGATGGTGCTATCCCAGGGGCTACTACCCCTGCCTGATTTGCCACTAACAGGTTGAGGGGCCTGGATCCAATGGCGGGTGCCTCCACCCAGAGGTCAGGGTTTGCAATAGTAAAACTAACTTGGTCACAGCCCTCTGGGACACTGCAACCCCCTTTCTTCCCACTAGTGGCCCACACAATATATCAGAATTACCTTCACAGTATACACTTACCCCCAGGTCTGGTTCCGCACTGGGACCTCCTGTGAAATGAGATACAGTGCAACAATCACAGTACAGTACTTTAACATAGACAAATACCTCGGCAGTATAACTTTGCTGAAACAAGCAGCTCTGACTTATTTAGGGGGATATAACAAGGACAGGGGAAAATCAGGTTAATTAGCTTATCACTCTAATAATCTACCTATGGCTCTGTGCACAGGCCTATCCCTATCAGTTACTGTCCCTGGGTACCCAAGCCCTAGTGGCTAGTCCAAACCGTGGCAGCTGGTAGGGGCCCTTCACACAGAGAAAAGGAGAATTAAACAGTCAGCAGTACAGTAATTCCATTTGGATTTAATGTGGCAATTCAACAGGGAGCGACCCTGAATTAGTACTCACGACCTCCAAATAAGATAGGGTCCTTCAATGTCAGCAGGGGCTCACTTGAGGTACACAAACCTCTTCACACATCCATATAAAAAGAAAGCACTATACCAGGCAGGCTGCATCTGTATCCCGATCGCAATTACTGCACAATACCGGAGAACACACAGCAGATTCAGTTCCTGACAGACCGAGTGCAATTTTCAGCAATTCCTCCAGTCTTCTACAGGGTGAGCCTGGTTTCTACTCTTCAGAGATCCTTTGATTCTTTTCACAGGACGGATTCAGTCCTAACAAGCTGTTACACAAGCTGCAGACCGAACTCTGGGCCTTACACACGTTTTTGACTAAAACTGCACACTGAAAAGCACAGGGCTCCTTCCTTCTTCACTGCTAAAGCTCAACTGAACTCCAACTGACAAAACCGGGCACTTCCTTTGAGTTCCTCCCAGTTCTTGACTGGATTGGCTGTCACTCACAATAGACTGCTGCTGTTGGTCCAAAAGGCACTGAAGTCTAAACTACATCTCCCAGAGTCACTGCCCATACAATCCTCTTGTGGCTGGCTCAGATTATGAGTCCAAGTTCTGATTAGTCCAAGGCACCATTTTAGAGCTAGCTTACCCCACACTGATTGGTCCAGTTCAGCAGTTCAAAACTAGAATGGGAACTAGCAGACACAGTTCTGACTGCAAAGAAAGCAGGTTAGACAAACTGTAATTTCATTATTACTCTAAATAATTTCTGGCAAACAGTTACATCTTTCAGATAGGTTCCTTTGCACTCTAGTGACTGCAAAATGAAGTGAATTGGCAGCAGCTTGAGTGGTACTCAATCAAAGAAACACACAGTCCCCATACAAACTAATTATGTCTGCAAGCAGACAGCTCTTAAAGATATAGTACCAGAGGTTCTAAAACACTCACTGATAAACGGCTTAAATGCCAAACACCATTCAGGCTTGGAGCATTCAAGCAAGCTCCTGAAGTCTTTGGGAACCCCATTTGCAGGGGGTTACACCCTTCCTAGCCTGGGAAAGCTTGGCGTCCGCGTCAAGCAAGTACCCATAAGTTTCAACTGCAACCATATACATTTGCATTAGGCTCGCATGTAATCATCAGTCAATATATCATTTTACCAAGAACACATTTCTGAAACATTGCAGTACGCCACTTTTACACAGTAATACATACACATTGTACCATAACTCAAGTTATTACCTCTTGTACATGAAACCTGAAGAGAGGGGGCCCTTCCCTATCAGTTACCTTGGGGCTGGACGGGGCAAGGGCACCATACTTAGAGGGCAACACAAGTAACTTGGAGTTAGCACTGATGCTCAGTTTGGGCAATGAGCTCAGGGACACATACACTCCTTTATGGACAACATTGAGAGGCAAATCCACAGGCCTCCCAAGGGAATCATAACTGAGGTGCACCACAGGCTTTACAGCTCGACCAGTCTTTCTAGGGGAACTGTTATAGTCTCTGCACTCTGAGCCTCATTTTCAGCATTGTCCTCACTTGTCAGGAGTCTCCATGGGGGTAGAGAGGCTAGAACTTGGGGCACTTTCAGCTCCAGGAGTTACAGTTTCTGAGTCCACAACATTTGGCTCGCATGGAGAGCTTTCGGACACTGGCAGTGGACTGTCAGGGCACTCAAAATACTCTTCTTGTTAGGTGTATCACCAGTCTGCCCCAATCTATCATTTTCCTCCCTGAAAGCTCAAACAGTTCAACCATGCACAATGATTCCATTTCATCTGATCTGATGCTTTGCACTTCACTTTCTGGGAGCATTGGCTCCAGGGATGAAGCTAGGGGCTTAGACAGTCCAGAAGGCCCAGCTTTGTCTCCAGTATTGACTAGGGATTGCCCCGAAACAATTGACTCAGTTCGTAAGAAGGATAGTATTCAAAGTCACTCTCACTTTCTTCCGATATGGACTGACAGTCATGCTCAACTGGGACTTGTGGAGGGGAACACTTTAACTTTGCTTCTGTAGGTGCAGACTTTCTTGATCTTTTCTTAGCAGCAGCTCTAGTCACTGGTCCAGAGGGGGCATCTTCTAGGGGCTCAGACTCAATTAAGATTTGTCCAATGGGCAGTAAATGATTTCTATGCATTGTTTTACATCTTTTGAATTATTCTCAGGCCTTACTTTGTACACTGGCAGATCATCTAGTTTGCCCACTACAATGTGAGGGAGATGGTGCCATCTGTCAGCAATCTTGTGCTTGCCATGCAGTCCCAGATTTCTTAGCAATACCGATCTCCCTCCTGGAGTTCCTGTGCTTTCACCTTTTATCATACCTTTCTTTGTTGGCCAGATTTCTTTGGCAGCCATGGCTTGAGCCAGTTGGTACGCCTGAGTTAGCTGGGCCTTTAACTTTTGCACATACTGTAAATAGTTGTCAGCTTGAACCCCATCAGGAGAGACCCCAAAACACACATCTACTGGTAGTCGAGCTTCTCTTCCAAACATCAGGCGGTAGGGGGAGAATCCAGTGGCATCACTTTGGTGCAGTTATAAGCATGTACCAGGGTGCTAATTTGTTGGCTCCATCTAGGCTTGTCCTTTGGGTGCAGGGTGCCTAGCATATCTAGCAAAGTGCGGTTGAAACGCTCAGGCTGTGGGTCCCCCTGGGGTGGTAAGGAGTGGTTCTGGACTTCGCACTCCCCACAGAGAAAGCATCTCTTTGATCAGACGACTCTCAAAGTCTCTCCCTTGATCAGAATGGATTCTTTGTGGAGCCCCATAGTGAACAAAAAAGTTTTCTACAAGTACTTTGGCCACAGTGGATGCTTTCTGGTCTTTGGTGGGGAAAGCTTGGGCATATCCCGTGAAATGGTCAGTGACCACCAGCACATTACCGATATTTCTTTGATCTGACTCCAAACTCAGAAAATCAATACAGACCAGCTCCATGGGTGCACTGGTGGTGATGTTAACAAGGGCAGCCTCTGGGGCAAAGCTTTCCTCTGTAAGCAGCGACTACAAGTTCGAATGTGTTGCTCCACATCAGCCCCATCTTAGGCCAATAGAATCTGGATCTCACCAAGTCAAGTGTTCTGTCTATACCAAGGTGCCCCATGTGGTTGTGCAAGGACCTCAGTACTGAGTCTCAAAGGCAGTGGGCAGCACTAGTTGTTGTTTGTCTACTTGTCCCCTCTGTCTCTGTTCTCTGTATAACAGTTTATTGATCAGTTTCAACTTAGGACCTTCTTTGTATAACAGTGCAGTTCTCAAATCAGTGGAGCGTAATTTGGACACATCTTTCCTGCATAGAGGCTTCTAAAGCTGTTTTGATCATGGGATCGCGGGATTGAGCCACGAATACTGTCATTGTCCAGCTGAGGCAGTGCACCAATGTCTATTGCAGAAAAGTGGCAATAAGCAGCAGGTATGCAACTCTCAGAGGGTCCTAGCAATCCACCATGCAGTCCACTGCGCTCAGGACATTTGTTCCTCCCTGTCAAACTCTCGCAGAGTGCCCGAATGTCAGGTTCTGCCAATCGGACCCAATCATTCTGGGGAACAGGCCTCCGGAGAGAGCATCAGCATCTATGTGGTTCAGACCTGCTCGTATCGAGAGCATAGTCATATTAGATAATGCAGAAAGCCACCTATGGCCAGTGGCATCCAACTTAGCTGAGGTCTGCAATAGGTCAAAGGATTATTGTCAGTTTTACTAGTATTTTAGCCCCATACAAGTACTCATGGAATTGGTCAACAATAGCCCACTTCAAAGCTAGGAACTCTAACTTATGTACAGGATAGTTCTTTTCGGATGGGGTCAGGCTTCTACTGGCAAAGGCCACTGGTCTCAGGCCATTCTCGTGCTCTTGGTACAACACAGCCACCAACCCTGCAAGCTAGCATCAGTGTGCAGGACGTAAGGTTTTCTTGGATCGGCATAGGCCAGCACTGGAGCATGGGTAAGTTGATATATGATCTCATGAAAAGCAGTCTCAAATCAGGAGTCCAGCGGGCCCCAAATACTTCACTGGATGAAAATACACTCTTTCAGTCTTGGGGACGCTGACTTTTGGTATTTTTGTGGGTTGGAGGATACCCTGAGTAAGGTTAGTAAAGGGCGGATCACTCTTGAATAGTCCTTGATGAAGCCGATAATAACCACAGAATCCCAGGAATCTTTGCAGTTCTTTTTAGATTTTTGGGCAGGCCAGGTGTCAAGGCCTCAACTTTACTTGGCTGGTCTCTATTCCTCGGTGGATACTATGTCCTCACATACTTTACTGATGTTTGAAAGAATTGACACTTATCAATGGACAGTTTAAGGCCAAAGTCCTCCAGTCGGTCCAATACCTTAAATAATCTGCTCTCATGTTCCTCCAGTGAGCTGCCAAACACAATAACATCATCTAGGTATACCAGGCACTCTAGAAGTTC
Source organism: Neoceratodus forsteri (assembly GCA_016271365.2). NCBI lineage: Eukaryota > Metazoa > Chordata > Ceratodontiformes > Ceratodontidae > Neoceratodus > Neoceratodus forsteri. The sequence goes on along the minus strand of CM057456.1, from coordinate 1,871,401,090 downwards.
ATGTCCCCACTGCACGCTCCATCAATCGTTGAAAAGTGGCTGGGGCACCTGAAATCCCTTGAGGCATCCTCCTTGAATTCATAAGTAAGCGGACAGATAAAGGCTGTCTTCTCCACGGTCCTCTGGGGCCATCGGGATCTAGTAGTACCCACTGCGGAGATCCAGCACAGAGAACCACTTGCTCCCGCTTAGGCAGTCCATCCTGAATGCGGGCATTGTGTACTGATCAGGATAGTCCGCCGGTTTAAGGTGCGATAATCCACACACATCCTTACTGTTCCATTCTTTTTCCTCCACTACCACAATGGGGAAGCATAAGGGCTTCTGGATTCTTGTATTACACCAGCAGCTAACATCTCTTGCAGATGCCGTCTCACATCATCTATGTCAGCAGGTGCCAGGTGTCGAGACCTCTCACTAAATGGTCTTTCGTCATGCAGCCGGATATTGTGCTCAGCCCTTGCACGCATCCTACATCCCATTCCTTTAAAGAAAACACCTGGTCTCTCTGGGCAAGCTTCTCACTGATCCTCACTTTCCATTCAGCTGGCAGCGGGAGTCACGAAATCAAACAAGTCAGGCGCTACTCTGTCATTCTTCCTTGAACTCTTGCTGCTGGGTAGCACTGCAGTGTCTGCACAATGCACATTAGCCAGGATGGAACCTCTAGTTTTCGAATGTCTCTTTCAGACACATTATGAACTTGGACCATTACCCTTCTGGCATAAGCATGGGCTCTAGCGGGCAAAATACTAGGCTTGACCAGCAGTCCCTCCGGCAATTTTCCATGCCTGCATCCAACATTAATATTTTATTCTTAACATCCTTTCTGATACGGACCTCTCCTGTAAGGTACACTGGGCATTTGGCGCCAGGATCAGAGACTCAGGATCCTTCTTCCATACAATTCGACCGGTTCCTCTGGTTCTGTTTTTCAGCATCTCTCTGTGCCTCATAGGCCTTCTTAATTAAAGCGGAACTCTTAAAGCTCTACTAGTCTTTGACCCTGTTTTTCATAACACAATTGTGCCAGCCTGCCGAACATATGAGCATTTGTTCCAGTCAACAAAGGGACACCATCATACAGTCCAGTGGGGGGACACACTAAGGCTAGGGTCTCTACTTGTTCGGCCACTCCAGCCACGGAGGTGGGGAAAGACAGCCAAATTCGGATATACCGGAATAGGGGTAGGCCTTCTCACTTAACCCCATACATGCAGTCCTTCTAATGGTTGTAAGGGTACGTCTGACAAATGCTTCTGATACCAATCCTGGAACATAATTGTCACTTGGAGCCACTGTCTAATACAGCTCTTGTAGACACTCCATTCACCTTTACAGTGGTCTCCATGGAGGGACCCACTATTTTGGACCAGTCTGGAGGCGGTGAGTGGGGGCCTGGGCAACTGACCTTGCCACAAAAGGGACGTGAATTAGCATTTTGGTGCCCTCACTGGGATCATGTCGTGCACCTCTTAACCACTGATTTCTTCTCCAAGCTCTCCTTGTAGCCTATATGCAACTTTGTCAGTGTCTTTTGGGGACTGGCATTCCCTTTCATGTGCCCATCTTTCCCACAATTATAGCAAAACATACTTTCTGGAGTTTGAGCTGGCGGCGCCACACTGGGAGCCAGGCGGGGGTATTACTAACTGGAAACCTGGGTGCCATCTCTGTCCTGTGACGTGATAAGCATTTGGAGACATCTCGTCAGTTTCTCCACTTCCATGGTCAAGGAATTGAGTTTGGAGCTGTTATCAGCAGGAGATACATGGGTGGGTACCCCACCCCATAGCAGATGCAGTCGGATATAGGTCAGGGCCCGTACTTGCAGGCGTGGCCTTCATAAAGGACTGTTTTGAATTCCGGATCTCTCTCAACAGTTCGCCCCATTGTGGCATATCTTTTCCTTGTCAGAGCACTCATTGACTGTCAACCTCTGCCCTGAACTTCACTTGATGGGTCACCCTCAGTCACTCGGGTCGTAGCCACAGCTGTTGGTGCAGGTACCTCCGAGGTCGCCTTTTCTCAACTCCTCGAATTTCTCTCATTAACTCATCATAGGAGGGTGGGGATTCCAGTCGATTTGCCAGGCGTAACTGGAAGCAACAGCAGTTCTGAGAAGGGGCAGACTTAAGGATTCTGTCCAGTCTGGTTCGGTCCAGTTCAATCGCTGGCAAACTACCCTTTCTGAGGCATTCTTGCAACAATTTTAGCGAGAGACATACACAGACAACAACTCCCTTGGTACTGTTGTGCATTTCTTACTCTCCACCATAGGTCCTCATCAGAATCTGGGCTCCCATACATTCTCCAAGGCCTCAAGATAGGCCTGTGCAGTCGCTTCAGGGTTACGCGTTTAGCACGGATGGTAGCCAGGGCAGGACCCCTTGAGGCTCTCACTAACCCTCGCTGCCTTCGAGCATTGCCATTCTAGCACTTGGGGCAATATAGTCTATCCAGGTCTCCCAGTCATCCTCCCTTGGGGGTGGGAGGTGCCAGAGAGATCCTCAACCTTCGGTAGAGTCGTGACTAATGGCAGGTGCAGAAATAGAGTCTGCATTGGTTCAGCCACCATTACGGGCACTGGAGCAGGAGAGGGTGTTGGGGAGGAACACCCCAGGTGGCAAGAATAGTTCTTCAAGTCCTCCACAGTTTTCCCTCTCCAGCAACCATTCAGCAAATTTCTCCTCAAAGTTTCAGATAGTGGTGGGGTTGATTCCCCGGTCTTTACTGTCCTAGTTATCACTCTCAAGCAGTGAGGCTCCCTCTGGGGTAATGGTCTGTGGCACTTTGGAGCTATCTATGGGATCCTTAAACTCTACTAGGGCCAGGAAAGTGTGGGTGAGCAGATTAGCATGCCGACCCACCACCACAGGGTTTTGTAAACCTTCCACCTTGGAAAGTACTCCTGCACAGTGTCCGTATTGATACGGGGATGTCCAGGATAAGCATAGCATTTTTGGGGTCGATCTCCTCCCCAGTACACCACTCCACCAGCCGTTGCACAGCCACTTCTGTCAGGTACCCATTTTTTCTTAACAGTGGTTCGTAAATATGGCCACTAGAGGACACACAATCCAGCGGTGAGCCTCAAGATGTAACCCCTAGATGGCGCTATCCGGGGCTACTACCCTGCCTGATTTGCCACTAACAGGTTGAGGGGCCTGGATCCAATGGTCGGTGCCTCCACCAGAGGTCAGGGTTTGCAATAGTTAAACTAACTTGGTCACAGCCCTCTGGGACACTGCAACCCCCCTTTCTTCCCACTAGTGGCCCACACAATATATCAGAATTACCTTCACAGTATACACTTACCCCCAGGTCTGGTTCCGGCACTGGGACCTCCTGTGAAATGAGATACAGTGCAACAATCACAGTACAGTACTTTAACATAGACAAATACCTCGGGCAGTATAACTTTGCTGAAACAAGCAGCTCTGATTTATTTAGGGGGAATATAACAAGGACAGGGGGAAATCAGGTTAATTAGCTTATCACTCTAATAATCTACCTATGGCTCTGTGCACAGGCCTATCCTATCAGTTACTGTCCCTGGGTACCCAAACCCTAGTGGCTAGTCAAACCGTGGCAGCTGGTAGGGCCCTTTCACACAGAGAAAGGAGAATTAAACAGTCAGCAGTACAGTAATTCCATTTGGATTTAATGTGGCAATTCAACAGGAAGCGACCCTGAATTAGTACTCACGACCTCCAAATAAGATAGGGTCCTTCAATGTCAGCAGGGCTCACTTGAGGTACAACTCTTCACACATCCATATAAAAGAAAGCACTATACCAGGCAGGCTGCATCTGTATCCTGATCGCAATTACTGCACAATACCGGGAGAACACACAGCAGATTCAGTTCCTGACAGACCGAGTGCAATTTTCAGCAATTCCCCAGTCTTCTACAGGGTGAGCCTGGTTTCTACTCTTCAGAGATCCTTTGATTCTTTTCACAGGGCGGATTCAGTCCTAACAAGCTGTTACACAAGCTGCAGACCGGAACTCTGGGCCTTACACACGTTTTTGACTAAACTGCACACTGAAAAGCACAGGGCTCCTTCCTTCTTCACTGCTAAAGCTCAACTGAACTCCAACCGACAAAACCGGGCACTTCCTTTGAGTTCCTCCCAGTTCTTGACTGGATTGGCTGTCACTCACAATAGACTGCTGCTGTTGGTCCAAAAGGCACTGAAGTCTAAACTACATCTCCCAGAGTCACTGCCCATACAATCCTCTTGTGGCTGGCTCAGATTATGAGTCAAGCTCTGATTAGTCAAGGCACCATTTTAGAGCTAGCTTACCCCACACTGATTGGTCCAGTTCAGCAGTTCAAAACTAGAATGGGGAACTAGCAGACACAGTTCTGACTGCAAAGAAAGCAGGTTAGACAAACTGTAATTTCATTATTACTCTAAATAATTTCTGGCAAACAGTTACATCTTTCAGATAGGTTCCCTTTGCACTCCTAGTGACTGCAAAAATGAAGTGAATTGGCAGCAGCTTGAGTGGTACTCAATCAAAGAAACACACAGTCCCCATACAAACTAATTATGTCTGCAAGCAGACAGCTCTTAAAGAGACAGTACCAGAGGTTCTAAAAACACTCACTGATAAATGGCTTAAATGCCAAACACCATTCAGGCTTGGAGCATTCAAGCAAGCTCCTGGAAGTCTTTTGGGAACCCCCATTTGCAGGGGGGTTACATATGTTTCTATGTGTAATGCCCTATCCTACCACCGAGACCTAAGATCTATACAGGATTTATGCACAGGCTACCCACCCCATGTTCCCTGCCTCACTGCTACCCCCTTGGTGACTATCATGTCCTTAACTCTGCCCAATCATGTATGAAGCCGCTCATGGTCTTGGCATCCACCACCTCAGCCAGTAGGCTGTTCCACGGCTCAACCACTCTCTCCATAAAAAAAAAAAAACCTTCCTCATGTCCCTCTGAATTTTCCTCCTGCCAGCCTTCACTCATGTCCCAGTGTTACACACTTGCTGTTCCTTTAAATAGCCCCTCAAAGTTTACATTGTTCATTCCTTTTAGGAACTTGAAGGTCTCTATCACACCATCCCTCTTCATTCTGTCTTCCAGCGATTACATGTTCAGTGCCCTAAACTGCTCCTCACAGTATCTGTCCTGCAGGCCATGAATCATTTTTGTTACCCTACCGTCTCTAGCCTGTCCCTGTCTTTCCTCTAGTGAGGGCTGTAGAACTGGGCACAGTACTCCATGTGTGTGACCATATTAGTGATCTACAGAAAGATAGTTAAACCTCCTTTCTCCTACTATCAAATCCCCTCCCAATACACCCTAACACCCTGGTTGCCTTCCTATATTCCTTATTACATTGGCTAGATTGTTTACGGGAGTCACTCATGATGACTCCTAGGTCCCTTTAGTCAGTGTTAGTGTCCAGTTTAACCTCTCCCATCCACTATGTCCTGAGTTCCTGTCCCCAGTGTGCATCTTCTTGCACTTTCTGGTGCTGAACTTCAACTGCCAAACTTTGATCCACCTCCCCAGCCTTTGTAAGTCTCTCTGCAACTCCCTTAGTCCCTTCTCACTGTTTACCCTAGCCACAGAGCTTAGTGATATATGTGAAGAGACACACCTTACCTTGAATTTCTTCTCCTATGCCACTGATGAACATATTGTAAAGGACTGAACATAGCATTGAACACTGTGGTGCCCCACTTGTGACCTTTCTCTCTGTGGATTTAACTCTGTTTACCACTACCCTCTGTTGTCTCCTCCTGACCAGCTACCCAGCCATCTAACAATGTCCTTTGCCACACCTAGAGCCGCTAGCTTCTTCAACAACCTTTTGTGTGGCAATGAGTCCAATGCCTTGCTGAAATCAGAGCAGAGTAAATCTACTGCTTGCCCCTTATCTACTGACCTAGTTACCCAGTCAAAGAATACTTTCATGTTGGTCTGACAAGACCTCCCCGCCATGAACCCATGCTACTAACTATCCAGGAATCCATTACTCTCCAGGTAGTCTACTATGTTCTCTTTGACTAGTGTCTCCATCAGTTTATCCTTAACATACATAGAAACATATAACTTCTCAGCAGATAAGGACCACTTGGCTCACCCAGTCTGCCCATTTTTGTCCCTGTCTATACTGTCACTGCAGACTCTACCTGATCTCTGGTTACTACCCTCCTTTCCTACCAAGATTCCTTTGTGCCTATGTGACTATCCCACATATGCTTGATGCCCACCACTGTTTTCACCTCCACCACCTCTGCTGTTAGACTGTTCCAGGTGTCCACCGCTCCTTCAGTGAAGAAGTACTTCCTCACATCCATTCCTACATTTTCCCCTTCCAACTTCATTGCATGCCCTCTTGTTCTCATGCACCTTCTCTTCTGAAAAATACTTCCCTTCTATACCTTATTCACCCTGTGAGGTAGTTACAGATCTCAGTCATATTCTCCCTCTCTCTCCTCTCTTCCAGGATATACATATTGAGATCTCTATGTCTTTCCTCGTAGGGCTTATGACGCAGCCCCTGCACCATTTTAGTTACCCTCCTCTGGCCAGCCTCTACCCTGGCTATGTCCTTCCTGAGACGTGGTCTCCAGAGTTGGACACAGTACTCCAGGCGGGGTCTCACCAATGATTGATACAGGGGTATCACCACTTCTTTCCTTCCTTTTTTTTTTTAAACTTTTTTTATTGCACTGCCTACCTGAACACTCTCCAGAGGGTCTCTTGGTGTGAGCCATTATCCCACCCACCCACCTGAAGTCCTCCGCTCGATCTCCTCTTGGGGCCCCAGTTCTCCAATCACTTACCTGGTCACCCAACCCCCTGGCTCTGAGTCCCCTGAGGTGGGACCACCATTACTCCTCCTGGTGCTCTATCTATAATCTAGATGAGTGACCAGGCAGGGAAGAGAGCAGAAGAGTGAGTGGAGAGACCTGACATGGGGCATGGTTGGCCAGCCCCTGGACTCTCCTTTGTCTGTCAGGTATTTTTGTATGTTGTTCCCCCTGGTGCGGCATGCAATGGATGTCTGCGCGAGACCACTTACAGACAACCTTCCGTCACCAGACCCCCACTGCTTAACCTTGCTACTGAGCAAATGCCCTCCAGCCTCCACCAGGTGCCACTACTGAGTGCGATATCCCCCAAATCCCAACCCAGAAGAAAGCAGTCCTCCGAATACTTGCTCTTCTCCTCTGTCGACCCCTGATGACCCTGGCTTGTTCCCAAACACGAGTCGCTGGCATGGCACGAGGTGTGGCATCCAGCACCTCAACCCTCAGTGCCACCGGGCCAGCCTACTTCTTTCCTTCTGCTGGTGATTTCCCTCCCTATGCACCTCAGCATCCCACTTTTTCACACTGTCTTACCACTTTGAGGTCATCAGATATGATAACCCCAAGGTCTCTTTCCTGTTTTGTGATCATCAGCACCTCTTCCCCCATTTTATACTCCACCTCTGGGTTTCTGTGCCCTAGGTGCATGATTCTGCACTTTTTTGCATTGAACCCCAGCTGCCATACCATTGACAACTCCTCAAGTTTCCTCAGGTCTCCACTCATTCTTCACCCCTCCACAGTATCTACCCCATTTCAGATTTTGGTGTCCTCCACAAAGAAACATACCTTCTCTTCCAGCTCCTGTTACATAGGTAAGATTGACACACCAGTAGTTAGCCAGTTGCTCCTTGCCTGTAGCCTTATGCAGTGGAACTACGTCTGCTACCCTCCTTCCGAACCACTCCTGACTGAATTAAGCGATTGAACAGCCCTGCCAGAGGTTCAGCTGACTCCAATGCCAGTTCCCTGATGACCCTTAGATGCATCCCATCTGGCTTCAGGGTTCACCCTTGTAATTGCTCCTACCACCACCCAGTCCAGCTTGGCTTTCTAGCTACATTCCCCATCCCTTCACAGTGCATGTTGTGTTCTTTCTTCTTTATGTTGATTCGTACTCTGAACCTTGTACTTTCCATTTATTTTTAATGTTTCAGCTGCACCATATTTATTTTCAGTTGTTATTGTTTTCATTACTCTTAACTAGCTATTTTCACTATACGCTAATAGTGTTCTTTACAACTGTACTAATATACTGTTACTCAGTAAGTCAGTGTCAGTGGCTTAATAGGTGAGTCAGTGTCAGTGGCTCAGTAGGTTGCACACTCGCCTCTGAGGCCGGGAGATCAGTAGACTGTGGGTTCTATCCCCACACCAGGCACTTGGGTTAATATCCCAATACTGACACTGTAGTACAGAATGAGGGGGTGCTGCACTCCTGAGGTGCAGTCTTTCAGATGAGACGTTAAGCTGAGGTCCTGTCTGCCTGTTCTGGTGGTTGTTCAGGTGAACGTTAAAGATCCCATGGCACTTCTCAAAAACAGTAGGGGAAATTTTTATTAAAAAATTCAAAACAAAATGTACAGAAATGTATTACTTCATACCAAATTATAACAAAAGAAGCTCAAAAAACAAAAAAGTATTACATTATACCTTAATGTCACACATTTTAATAATTCATATTCATATAACCTCCCCACTAAACAAAATAGGGATTTTTTCTCAAATCCAAAAGCCCATAAAGACAAAACAGTGAAACCTCACATAAATCTTATACACCTCATAAAAAAAAAAAAAAAAGTATTCCAGTCATACCTATTCTAATGCCCCATTAAATAAATATTCATGGTCAAAATTGAATCATATTCTAAAAAGACACCACCTCCCCACAAGAAGAGTAGGGGAATTTTTTACTCCAAAACTCAAAACCAAATATACAGAAATGTCTCACTTTAAATGAATATGTATTGAAAAGAGCACAAGCTTCATCCAAACCAAACCCATAGAACAGAGAGAAAAAAAAGGGAACACAAAAGAACAGAATCAACTTAACATTGTGTATATTACAGTAGTTTCATACCGGAACTAAGGAAATAAATCACCACATAGCATAAGAGTTACTGCAAAGCTGAAAACCCCTTCATGCCACACAAACACCTCAGGCATATTTAATAAAAATGGATACCCCTCTCCACCACACATTCACCTTTTTCCTGGGATGAATCCTACACTCATAGTTACACAGCTCTCTAAGAGCTGCTTCACACAGAAGAGCTATCCCTTTAAACGAGATTTCCCTTTGCTGTGTCAACAGCTGGCAACGACTTTGCCACATATAATATTTTAGGCAAGCACAGAGTAACTGCACCGTAGGAATATGGTATTGATCTTTGAAATCTGACATACTGCCTAAAGCCAAATTTCTATATGATAGCCTCTTCAGCCAAGGCAACTTCCACTCACTTGCTAAATATGTCCATAACCCTTTTGCATATATACAATCCAGCAAAAAATGCTCCTGAGTTTCTTAGCCGTCACCACACCCCAGATATAGACAATTGCGTTCTTCTATGGCTTTGTGTTTCAAATTCCCTTTTAGACCCACTCTCCCATAAGCCATCAACCACTGTATGTTCCACATTTTCTGAGGAATCCTTGAATTATTTAACATGCCATAAACAAATCTCATCTCACCTGGCAGACTTCCTTTAAATACTGGGTTCCCTGGTTCCATCTTTTCCACAATATGGTTATACATCCATTTTCTAGAAGCACCCATCATTTGTACTCTTGTCACATTCCATTTTACCATTTTTTTCAACGCCACTCCATAGTAAGGCGGAATCTCCTGTAACTTAATTCCTTGCAAGGATTCACCTGTCCACTCCTCAGTCCAATTCCCCAGAACATTCAGCCCCCATTTACTATTTAAACATTGTTGATTTTCAAAAATCTTATACAGTTTTGAGTACCAAAAGATCGTATGAAAAAAGGTAATGGGATTTACCATCCCTAATCCTCCCTGCTTTTTATGTTTATATAGAATTTCCCTCTTAATAGTGTTCAGCCTATTCCCCCATACCAACTGGAAAAAAAGTCTCAATATTCCTGTCTCAAATTCCACCGGTAAGGGAAAGACCCCTGTGACATATAGAAAACATGGTATCAAAAACTATTTCACCACATGAATCCTTTTCAACTTAGCCATCTTCCATGTTTTCCACCTTTCAGCCTTCCTTTCAGCTACCTCTAATGCCACCTTCCAATATTCCTTACCCATTTCCCCCTCCCCAAAAAGAACCCCTAACAGCTTTATGTTATTATTGGATATACTTAGTTCACCCACTGTTACACTAGGGAATTCTTTCCTCACAAACCACATCCCCCTACTTTTCTTCACATTTATTCTAGCTCCTGCTACCAGTGAAAACTGTTCCAATAACCTCAATAAAATGTTTACAGCCGGCCCAGTGGCGCTGAGGGCAGAGGTGCTGGTCGCAACACCTCGCACCATGCTGACGACCCGGGTTCGGGAGCGAGCATGGGTCGCCGGGCTGGCAGGGAGGAGAGGGAATTGAGCATCCGGCGACTGCTCTCCTCTGGGGAGGGGGGGTCCATGACGGTCGGTGCCCGACTGCTCACGCTGAGGCTGGGGCAGAGACACACACCATACTCAGGAGAGGAGTCGGGGGCAGTCGCCTAGATGAGGGCACGTGCGGATGCATGCATGCTCTTGACCGCTGGCGTCATTGCATGCCCACCGACTCTGGGGAATCTCGGAACAGGGAAAAAGTGGCACCTCCTGCGGCTTGATGGCTATCCGTGAGTGTTCGTCGGGACGCTGGCACCCAAGTTGGATCCGTTTTGGGTGGGGAGTTAGGGGGCTCCCTGCCACCCCGCTGTGGGGGGTAAGCCACAGGGGCTATAGGGGTGCCAGCGGTCCCGGGTGAGATGGACGGCGGCCGGATCCCAGCTGACAGGGATGCGAGACAACAGCTGGGGTGCAGCGAAGTGGCCACAGGAGGATAAATAATTAACCAAAAAATAAATAAATAAATAAAATGTTTACACTTTCTAAGGTAATCACAAAAACAGTCAAATCATCCGCATAAGCTGTTATTTTTATCTCGTCCTTAAGCTGAAGCCCTCTAATACCTTTCAGTTCTCTAGTTCTTATAATGGTCCTTATCAAGGGATCTATCACAAATGTATATAGTAGAGGACTTAAAGGGCACCACTGCCTGACCCCTGTGAGGACCCTTATTCTTTTGCTCCCTTTCCCTCCTATTTCTGCTTGAACCTCTGCTTTATCATAAAGCAATTTCACCCATTCTCTAAATACCCTAGGAATCCCATACTTTTCTAACACCAAGAATAAGAATTCATGGTTAGTGGCTCAGTAGGTAGCACACTTGTCTCTGAGGCCGGGAGATCAGAGGGCTGTGGGTTCAGTTCCCACATCAGGCACTTGGGTTAATATCCCAGTACTGACACTGTAGTGCAGCATGAGAGGGGTGCTGCACTTCTGAGGTGCCGTCTTTCGGATGAGACGTCAAACCAAGGTCCCATCTGCCTGAATTGGTGGTAGTTCAGGTGGATGTTAAAGATTCCATGGCACTTACCGAAAAGAGTAGGGTAATTTTTTATTGATATCACATCATCACAAATCATAATACATTGTACAAAAAATAAAGAGGAAAGAAAAAACAAACATAAAGAAAGAACAACAGGTATTCACTTTACACACTTGATGCAGTATGTTAAAGACCACACAATAATCACTCCTTAACCCCAAAGAAACCTTCCCCTCCCCTTATTATCTTTCCCCATACCACTGTGGCAGGGGAATTTTGCTAGTTGTAGCTCTCAAACCTAATTACTTCTGAGTGTGTTAAGTCACATGAAAGAATACAATTTTAATCCCAAATAAACAAGTATTTCATTCATACTCTGGTTAAAAGTGATTGTTCAAAAATAATTTTCCAACTACAGAGTAACCAATAAACTATTAGGGCAAAAATCAGTAGTACTTTTTAAACACGTCTTGTTTAGAAATAGGTATTTAGTCTACCTCCTTACTTGTATTTGATAAATCCAAACAACCCTTTCCATTTCCTTAAAACATGGCTCTTAGGATTAGCCTGCAGATCTTTCTTAAACACTGCCCCCATAGCTTGTTCTACCAGTGTCTTATAGGTGGTATATGACATCAGTCTCTGTTGGAGTGTCCATTGACAGCGAGCCTGCCAAAGGTAAAACTTTAAACAGCAAAACAACACCATTAAAGTATCATAATCATACATTATCTTGAGGTTGGGACAATGCCCAAGGACCAAAGACTCATACGTTAAACTGTCTAACCACCTTAGATTCCATTCTGTCTTTAAATATCCCATAGGGCTTTTGCATAGGAACAGGTAAAAAGAAATGATCCATTGTCTCTTCAATATTTATACAACCGTATATGGACAATTCCTTTCTTCTTGCCGGGCCTTGTGTTTTCATTGCCTCTTACATTCAGTCTCCCGTAAGCTGAAAGCCATAATACCTCCCACATGTGCATTGGAATTCTGTTGTTATTTAATTGTTTTAACACCCTCCCTTTAGATCTGGTGGGCAATTTTAAATTCAGGTTGTTCCGGATGGATTTAACTCACCATGTGTGAGTACAGTTGTCGTCCAGTCTGGAGATATCTGCTTTAGTGACCTCCCATTTGCAAAGCTTTTTGAGCGCTGGTTTAATGTATTCTGGTATTTTGATACGGGTGGGCAATTTTGGGGGAAGGTTTCCAGTCCAAATTTCCAAATATGCACTACAAGTTTTACAAAACAAATGGTATATCACACAGGTTGGTTCCCCTAGCCCAATTTTAAGATTGTGAGACAGGAAAAGGCTATGGAAAAAGATTATAGGGTCCACCATACCAGACCCCCTTGTTGTTTAGACAAGTATGTAAAACACCTTTTTATTGGGTTCAATCTGGATCCCCAAACCATCTGAAAAAAGCATGCATATAACCTGGTTTCTAAGATCACTGGTGGGAAAATCATGGCTGTATACAACAAAGTGGGTATAATGAACCTTTTAATTATGTGTACCCTTTTATTTTAGACAACCTCCATGACTTCCATCTCTGGACTTTATTTTCAGCCCCCTGAAGAGCCCTTTCCCAATTCTCAAGCGGGAGATTATATTGTCCAAACGTTATTCCCAAGATTTTTAGTGGCTCTGAGGAGAAATAAATATGGTTTACTGTTACAGGTGCCCTCTCTGTATTTCCTAAGTACAACCCTTTACATTTATTTAGATTGAGGGTGGCATTAGATACTCTAGAATATTCCTGCATTTGTTTTATTACTGTTGGTAATTGCCCCAGGTTTGCTATAAACAGGCATATATCGTCCGCATAGACTTGGATTTTCAGTTCCATTTGGCCTGGGATCCCCTCCAAACCTTCCCATTCTTGAGTATTGCTCAGAACTCTAATCAGAGGTCCAGGAAAAGTTATAAAGGAGTGGGCTGAGGGACAGCCCTGTGAACCCTATATTTATGGTGATACCTTTCATTACCAACCCTCTAATAATAGGTTGCACATGGACTCTAGAATATAGAAGTTGGATTTTATGCACAAATTCCTTTGGAATACCCAATGTAATAAGGTCTGAAAGAGGAAAGGAAGGCATACTCTATCAAAGCCTTGCTTTGATCTAAGTAATGATACAACCGGATGTTTGTGCAGCTCCACATCTCTATTACATCTCTGATAATCATTAAGGCATGTTGTAGCTTCCTTTCAGGGATCCCACAAAACTGGGCTGGATGTATTAATAAAGGAGCTATTTGCCTTAGTCTATTGTTAAGAACCTGAGACAATATTTTAAAATCAGCATTCAGAAGAGTTATAGGTCTCCAGTTTGAGATGTCTACCTTTCGCCCTCCCTTATATAAAAAAATGAAACGACCTGCTGTGAATTGAGGGGGGACCACCCCTTTGTCAAAAAATACTGAAAACAGTTCTACTAAACACCTTGCCATTATTTTGGAAAATGATCTGTAAAACTCATAAGGCAGTCCGTCAGGTCCAGGCGAAGATCCATTTTTTAGTTTCATAATTACATCTTCTATTTCCTGTAATTTCAAAGGAGAGGTTAAAAATTCCTGATCCTCCCAGGCCAAGGTTACCTGGCTTTTCTCCAAATAAGAATAAATCAAATTTGTAGAAGGAGGAGGGGAACTCTCATGTGATGCCAAAAGCCCACAGATTATTTCATGGATCCCCATCTCATCTTCCACTATGTTTCCTCTATCATCTACTAATTGAAACATATCTAAAGTATCTCTTCTTCTTTACAGGCTTCAAAGGGTCTCCAATTGGGTTTTTTTGTGTTCCAAATTGCAATTCAGTATTTAAAGTTTTTGCCCTGTCATATTGAAATTTCCTCATTTCATCCTGGATCTGTTCAATGTCAGGGCCATAATCTTGTCTAGACATAGCAGACTGTGAAAGCATGTTCTGAAGTTTTGATCTTAGTTTTAAATAGCTAAAAAAATTGTTTTGTGCCCTATGCTTGCCATAGTTTTGGAACCATATTGCTATCTCTTTTTTTTGTCCATCCACCATACCCCCAAATCTTCGTAGAGATCACTCACTGAGGTCCTAGCCCAGATGAAGAAATTTTCTCTTTAACAAAAGGGTCTGTGAGCATTGAAACATTTAATCTCCATCTTTTCTCCCTCCTTATTTTCGGGGGCTGTTTGAAACGTTATTTGTAAAAGAAGGTGGTCTGAAAATTCTATAGGGATAGTATGAAAGTTTGGGTCAGGGAGATTCCTAGAAACAAAAATATGGTCTATATTTGATGTCAGGTGTCCCCTTTTGTATGTATATTTGGGCCCTTGGGATTGGTAGTGCGCACAATTCTTCAGCTCGCCAATATCAACACATTTTTGCAAGGCATTTGAATCGCAGTATGTTTTCACTCTTTCCCCCCTCAGTCCCCCTTTGGGTAAAGTCGTAATTAAAATCCCCCAGGATTACATAAGTGGACATATGTAAGTAAGGTTGAAGTTTGGAAATTAGAGCTACTCTATCTGCTTTTGTTTGTGGGCTGTATACATTTATTAATCTATATGGGACCTTATCCCAATATCCATCTAGGATGAACAGCCTCCCTGGAATCAAATCCACCATCTTGGTTATTTGGAAGGAAAAGGTACTAAATATGATACCTATTCCATCGGCCCTGTCTGGCCCAAAGGACCAATAGGATGGCCCCCATCTCCATTCGGCCTGGAACAGCCTAAGTTGGTCCGATGTGAGCATCCATGTTTCTTGCAAAAAACAGATATCCAGTTTTAGATCTATCAATAGGTGAAACAACGCCGTTCTCCTAAGGGAATGTAAGAGCTATGACAGTTACATGACCTCAGGGATAACAACCATTTAATTTAAGAGTTCAAGGCCCTTTCTTCCTCCTTTTCTTTTTCTTCCCTTTGTACTCAAGCATATCATTCTTCCCTCCTTCAGCTTGTGTGGGTGTAAGAGCTACATCCATCTGTTCTGTGTCTGATTCTACCTCGGTGGGAGCCAAAACCTCAAAGGGATTAGGTTCTGCTAGGCCTGCTTGCTCACTTGTGGGGTGGGGGCGGGTTTGGTTTTGTATTCCTAGTTGTCCTTCTTGGAGGGTGGGTTTTTTTGGGGGGTGGAAGAGGGATCACCTGCACATCAGTGGATTGCTTATCTGTGTAGCAAACCGGCAATAGGTCCCCCCACTGGATGGGTTTATCAGGATTGGGACAGAGTGGATGATTCTTCTCATCTATTCTTATCTCTTCAGTCTCGACTTCCTCCTTTCTGCCTGGAATAGGTTCAGGAGCCTTATCTTGGGGATTGTGTTCCACAGGAGGGGCTTCAGCCTCTACCACTTTTTTGGTTGCTTCCTCTTGAGCTTGTTGGATAAGAAGCTCAGGGCTAATGACTATTGCCTTATTTCTTGCAGCCCACGGACACTCCAGAAATGTGTGACCTGTGTCCTCACATAACTCACATCATGTCAGGTTTGCGCATTGCATACTTAAGTGCCCCACCTCCCCACAATTGTCACAGCGGGGGCGATCACATACACTAGAGAGGTGGGTCCTAGCCCCACACTTGTAGCATGCTCGTGGCTGCCCTGAATAAAAACACACTCCTCTATCTCTACCCAGCATGAAGGAGTTTGGTATATGCGCTATATCACTTTCCAGTTGCCTCAATTTAACCTTATATTTCCATCCCCCAGTCCAAAACATCTCAGAATCCAGTTGTGCTTCTGGTGCACTCAATACTTCACATTTTTGTTGAAGCCAGTATGTAATGTCATCAACGTGTACCCCTTAGTTCCGAAACATCACTGTCACATATTTAATGAGGGGTTTTGTCAAGGGGATCACCATAAGGGGACCACAGAGGTGAAAATTTAACTTGATTGAGCGTTGCCAGAACAAATCCAGGGTGTATGCAGATCTGAAACTAATGTCATAGTTGTCCTCTCCTGAGATGTTTATAAAGCATAAACATCTTTTGGTGAAAAGTGTAGTGAGTCCTTCAGGAGCTTTCTCCCACATATTGCTGATCTGGCCTGATTTCCAGACCCCTTTGTACGAATCCTAACTGCATTCCTTCTAAGAGCAGCCTCTTTTTGATTTAGCAAAAGTTCTGACAATGGTGGGCGCTGGGCAGGTGGTCAGTTTGTTTTTCTTCACCTTCAGGTGCCGCTCCTCTTCTGAGATCTGGGGTCCCTGCAAAGGTTGTTTCATTCTTTCTGTCCTGTGTCGGATCCCCCCGGGGTTCCCGTATGTTTTTCTCTAAAGGCTCTTTGTTCAGTATAATCAGTTCAGTTATATTCTGAAGCTGTTCCATATTTTCATCCCCCATATCTTGGGCAGAGTCTGGATTTGTACTCCCCTTTTCCCCAACAGAGATTTGAGGCAAATCCCTGGGACACCATTCAGGGGTGTTTGCAGGCCACGGAGGGTCTGGCAACCACTGGCCTGAAGGCAATTTCTTCCATCCTGCCTCCTGTAGGGCTTTTCCCGGTGACCAACTGCAGAAGGGTTCAAGTCCCTGATTACTGTGTAGGGAAAATGCTTTGCCAATTGCCTCTGTTGTTGTTGTTGGACAGGATTGCATAGATATTTTTTGTCCCTTGTGTTCTACAGGCCCTTTATGAGTATTAGGCCCAACTAGATTGCGTTTTGCCAACATAGTAGCCTCTCTCCTGTTTTTCCCTTCCTTTGATTCTGGTTTAGCAGATCGTGCTAAGAAAGAAAAAATGGTAGCATCAGTCTGTTCAAAGGGATTATTTTGGAAAATGACTTCCCCAGTTTTCTTTTCCTCTGTATTAGGGCCGTTTTGAATCTCTGTGTTGAACCGGGGGACTGTATTACCAGACTTAGGATTGTTTCCAGTCCTGAAACTACATTAGGCATTTCTTTATCTTGTACAGCAGTTTTTAAACCTTCGCCTCCTTTGCTCAGTTTTAGAGCTAGTTTCAGTAGGAACTTCTGCCTTAATATCACTGCCCTCTACCTCCCATGAGTTATTCAAAACATTCACCTCTTGGGGCTCTAGGCACCGAATCCCTCGGTTTTCCTGCCAGCCCTGTTCACATTTGCATCAGTGGTTGAAATAATAGGGTGAAGATTTACCTGCAGATGTCTGTCGACTTGCTCCTTCCTCGTCCTTTGATGTTGAAGCATCATATTCAGAGCTGTCAGCTGGGCCATACCCATTGTCAATTTCTTCACTGTGATCCAGTAACTTTAATTCAGCTTGTTTTCTTGCCATAAAGCTGCATATTTCTCCTCTGGCTCTCTAATGCCTGCAGAAGTTCTTCTTTACTTTTGCCTTTAATTCCTTCCATTGGAGTTCTCTCACAGTCCTTATTTCCATCAATATTACTCAAGTCCTCGATCGAGAAAAACATCTCTTCTTGTTTATTTTGAGCTAATTCTTGGTTTATTTCCAGTAAAGTAGCCTCTTGCAATATGAGGTCAGAGGAGGGCCATCCTGCCACATCAGCACTTCCTCCTCCTCCTCAGTCCGGCTCCCAACTGGGCTCCTCCATCACTGCTCACAGGAAGTCAAGCCCCTGCTGTGGCTAGAAGAGTAGGGGAATTTCCCCGGTGTTCTGGCCAAATTTCCCTCAATCACTAAAAAAATACCACCAACAGCTTAATCTGGTTCAAGGTCAGTTGGCATTCATTTGTATCCCCCTTCCCCGGGTCGTGCCTGAAAATAGGCAGGATTTGTCTAGTGCACTTACCTGGTCAACAAAAACTAAAAAAAAAATTGCCTCATTTTAGTCCACTGCTATTACACAACCTTCACACTGAGATTTTCTCCCATATTCTAAAACATCTCTAATCAAACCCAAATTCTCTTGAATATTTCTTCCTGGGATCCCACATGTCTGGGCCTCATGTATTAGTTTACCAGCTACCCCCTTTAGTCTCCTCTGTAATTCTTGAGCAAGGATTTTAAAATCTGAGTTCAAGATACTTATAGGCCTCCAATTGTCCAAATTATTTTTATCACCAGATTTAAAGAGAAAGATTATCTGACCCAAAGAGAAATCAGCTACCACACTTTTGTTACTCAACATGTACTTGAACATCCTCACCACAAATACCAATAATATCCCCGGAAATTGTTTATAAAATTCACTGGGGATCCCATCTACCCCTGGGACCACCCCGCCTTTTAGGTTCTTAATTACATCCATAACCTCTTGTTCTGTGAAGTCTCCCATTAGGGTATTCACCTCACAAGCTTCCAAAACTGGAATTCTTAGATCATCCAAATACACCCCCATGTCTTCTTTCTCTATAGCAATCCTTTTTCCTGTTTTCATTAAATGCCCCTCAACAATTTCTCTAATACCCTTCGTGTCATTTATGATCTATCCCTTATCATTTCTCAAACTTGTTATGCGTGACCTACTCTTTTTTTCTTTAAAAGCTTCATATGGGTCCACCATAGGTGTCTTCTGAGTTCCAAAACTTAACTCTTGTTTCAGTGTTTCACCTCTATCGTACTGTACTGCTTTCATCTCACATTTAACCCTTTCAATCTGACCTACAACTGCCCCCCTCCACTATACCCTCGTTCCATAAGTTTGTACAGCTTAGTCCTAAGGGATAAATACACAAAAAATCCCTGTTCACCCTTCTTTTCCCATAAACCTTAAACCAATTGTTAATCTCTATTTTTGTTCCATGTCACCACACCCCCAGGTCCTCATATAACCCTATCACCGAGGCTCTGTCAACCAACAGGTCCCCTATTGTTAACATCACTTCATCAATTCCCAAAATGCTCACGTTCATCTTCCACTTTGTAAAGGGTTGCTCCACCCCAGTGATAGTATTAATGATACTTCTAACAATTAAGTGATCCGACAAAGCAATTGGGAGTATAGCTGCTGCATAAATGTCTATCCTCTTAGAAGTAAATACATAATCGATTTTGGAGTACAATGCTCCTTTTGAAAAGGTAAAATTAACAGGAGACAGCTTTACTAAACACATTTGGAAGATCAGCTGTATCTATACTTTTTTTTAAATGCAGCTGAATCACAATACATTTTCTTACCCTCTCTTTTCCTTTTCAAAATATCCAATGCACAGTTAAAATCACCAACATAATAAATATTCCTCGCAGAACATGGAATAGGTTGTATTAAAGCAAACAACTCCACCCTCTCTGCCTTTAACTGAGAGGTATAGACCACTATAAACCTGCTGGGTTCCCCATACCATAATCCGTCAATTATTAAAGCCCTCCCAGGCAGAAGATCCATTATTTTAGACATTTTCAGCCCCCTCCCAGCAAATAACACACCAATCCCATCCTCTTTGTCTAAGCCAAAGGACCAATATGAAGGCCCCCAAACCCATTCCCTATTTGCCTGAACAACTGCCTGCATTGAATTAAGCCATGTCTCCTGTAAATAAAACACTTCACACACAAGGTTCCGTAATTCTGCCCATAAGGCCCTCCTTTTGTTACCATTCAAAATGCTACACACATTCAACGATGCCAAGGAAAACAAAACCATTTGGAGTCTTTAATGGTGATAAGCAACAGTCTTTTTTCCAGAAATACTGCAACAACTCCTAATTTTTATTTCGACTTTTTTCTTCTTTTTCTTGCCCTGTTCCTCCATATTGTCCGCCCCTAACGGGGGTAGATTCACTCCATGAAAACCTGAAGACACATCCGACTCCTCAGCACCAGAGAGGCTATCTTCCCCACCTTGGGCTTCCAAAACCTAAAAAGCATTCTCTAGTTTAAGCTCTGATGATATCCCCTTATTACTCCTCAGGCTCCATCTCCTCTGAGGGTCTTGTGAATTTCCAGACACTTGGGGGGGGGGGCATCTGTACTTCCCCCACAAATGCTTCTTCCAATCCCTTGATCTCTCCCTTCTCTTTCTCTTCCTCCAGTTTATCGGATCTGTGTCCAGCTACCCCCTTCTCCTCATTTTTACAGGGTGTTGGCCCTTCCTCTGGCTCCTCTTGTGGGGGATTCTTTTTATTTGATTTAAGGATGTCTATCACCTGGGGGACCTGATTAGCTTCCTTTCCCCTCTCCTCCTGGGGAGGGGGAGCTGATGGTTCTGGCCTAGCCCCTGCTTTTTGAGCTTTGTTTATCAAGTCCTCCTGATTCATGCTATGTCTGTTATTTTCTGCTGCCCATGGACAATTGTGGAACATATGCCCATACTCCTCACAAATGTTACAATACACATGGTTAGCACATTCCCCACACAGACCACATCAAATGACATCACACACATTAGACAAGTGCAACCGAGATCCACACCTATAGCAAGCCCTGGGTTGTCCGGGTGAAAAATACACCCCCCATCTCTCCCTAAGAAAAAACTATTAGGGATATGCTCAATTCTATTCTCATTGTGGTTCAGTTTTACTTTAAACCTCCAACCCCCCATCCAAAAAAACTCTTCATCAATGATGGCCTCAGGCTGACCTATTACTGTACTCTTCTGATTTAGCCACTGCATAATATCCCCCACATGAGCACATTCTGACCAGAACATTACTGTTATGTTTTTGATTAAAGGCTTTGTTAAGGGAATTGCAGTAAACGGGGCCCACATAGGGGTATTTTTTAAATCTTCATATTTTGACCAGAAGCGCTCCAGACCCTTCATAGACCTGAAACTAATGTCAAAACACCTTCACCAGCTGTGTGAATGAGGGCACAAAACTCTGTTGAATAAACTTCATTGAGCCCTTTAACAGGACTCTGCCTACATGATACCTGTCCGGAAAGTTTTCCATCCCACCCTTATATCTCAGTCGATAGCAAATCTTCTGGGGGTTGTCATTAAACCAGAGTTGTTGAACCACCCAGGCTTTCTTCTTTCTCTCTCTCTCTCTGGGGGGGGGGGGCAGTATTATCATAGGGCATATCTCTCTTTTTAACCATATCTGCGTAAGATTTGACCAGCTGCGGTTTACTACCTGCCCCATCACTTTGTTCCCCACCATCAAACGGAGCGAAAACATCCTTCCAGAAACTAAATTTTACCTTAAATTCAGGACGAAGTGTAACAGACTTTCTGTCTACCCCCTGCCCTTTTCTGCCTGCTACATTGGCTGAACTAGTTCCCCCTGTATCAATTACATTACTTTCATAACAAACTGGCCACATCAGAAGAACATCCCCTTTACTACCCGCGGCACTCTCAGGCTGATCAAGGCGAGGCAAACCCACTGTCTCGTCTTTGGCCCAGTCTATTCCTAGTACCTTCTTACCCGACTGAGAAAACATGTCCCATTCCATTTCTGGCTTCCAACTGCCATCCAATTCTTGTATCCAGCCAGCACCCTTAAGCGATGGTCCAGGGGACCATTTTTCCTCTTTTCCAAAAGTTTCGAGGCCAAAAGCATGCACAACCGCCTTCTTCACTGACAGCCCTGGTGCGGCAGCTTTAAGCTTCCCCGGTTCCTCATCCGGGATCTGACTGGCTCCTGACACACACTCTCAGAAGCTCCCCCTCATTTCGCCTCAACTTTCCTTCCGGGTTCCTTCCTCCGCTCCTCCGTACGCCTCTCGTCATCCTCCTCCAACATTTTAAGGACAGACACTTTTTTCGCTTACATCGCCTGCTCTAGGTGAGCTACAGCCATTCTTTTATCCTTATTAGTAGTAGTAAACACCTCTTCACCACCGACCACATAAATCCTCATCCGATGCATCCAAAGCAGCCGCCGATGCCAAAATCTCCACATCCTCCGTCTCAGATATATTAGCCTCCATATCTTCTTCCTTCTCACAGAGCTCCTCCATAGAGCCCTCTTCCTTTGTTGCCAGTTTTTCCATACTGGCCATGAATGAAACACACCACAGTGCCCTCTACCAGCGAGTAGGGGAATTTCCCCCGTGTTCTGGAGAAATTTCCCCCATTCACTAGAAATACTTCCAACAGCTTAATCTGGTTCAATTTCAGTTGGTTACCATCTGTATCCCCCTCCCCCCAGTCACTCCTGCAAAAGGAATTTCTAGTCTCAGTGGACCTACTGGGTCAACAAAATTCAATAAATAAATTACTCCCTACTCCCATCCCCCAGTATGAATCTGGAAATGAGCTGGTATGAACTCAGTGTGTCTTTCCTGGTAAAACATTTCAAATAAATACATTGGAACTACTACTGTGCAGTATCTCCTAACCACCATTGTACCTGATAGATCTGTATCTTGTCTACCATTTTGCACTGTTTCCTTTAGTTTCCACTTCTAATCAGTAAGATGAACACAGGCTACAATCAATTCCATTGTATTTCTGTTGATTAAAACTTGCTTTAAAGTTTGTTTCTATTTTACCTTCATTCCTAACTCCTATTGTTGTAGTGGCTTAGTCTTGCAGGTTATTAACTTGTTGTTTGTGTGTGTTGTTCAAAAATCTGAATAAAGTTTACTGAATTAAAAAAAAAGTGTGTTCCTAGTAACAGAAGTTGTAAATCAGGGCTCATCAAACTGGTACTATCTACACAGTCATGCAGATGCCAGGAACAGTGCATTATAGTACATGGTCAGCCCTTGTTATCTACGGAAATCAGTCCCTCTAAAAATGCTGTTTACCATCAAAATGACATCACAATATTTTTTCACCATTGTTCTGGTATCACATCAATGGTAGAACACTAACTGGAAGTACCCCCCCCCCCCAAAAAAAAACAACTAATTAATATTGCCATTTTGAATAAAACAAATAAAAACACCCTGCATCCAGTTATTCAATTTTCTACCAACGCATTATTCCAAATAACCTTGAATTTTATATGGGGCATTTAAACTATTGTGGGGGAGGCTGGGGCTAAGGACATCTGCAAGGAGAATTCGGGTAAGGCAGACCTAGCCAGCACTCCTATAGCCAGTGAGGGCAAGCAGGAGGAAATGGGTAATGTATATAGGGATGGTGAAAGGGGCATATATCAGAGGGCAAGAACAACATGGGATGGGGAGGGGAGGGGAGATAGGTAGCAAAGGTGAAATAATATAAGGAATGAGCACAGTAGGCCCGGTCACTGGAAGGGTAAGGGTAAAGGTAGGATACCGGGGTCTCTTTAAATGCCAGAAGCCTTGGGAACAACATAAGTGAGCTCCAGGCAGTGACTGTAGATAGGGGTGTGCATGTAACAAACAGTATTTCCTGAATATCATGGATAATACACTGTTTATTATTCGGACACGAATAACGAATAGGGGCATTTGTGCCTAATTGTATTTTGGGGAAGGAAGTAAAAAACAGCCCCAGCTCTCCTCCCCATACCAATTGTTTAAATGGCAGACCATGGACCCCTATTCCTCCACACTCTGCAACAAGAGCAATCCCACCCCCAGCACCCCCAAGTTAAGGTTTTAGAAAAACTCCCATGATGGACGACCAGCACAACTCGACTGCTTCTATGACTAGCAGCTGTCTTCACTAGAGCTTTTCCTTTTGCAAAAAATCACACACCCCCAGCAGCAGCATCCAATTCCCATTCTCCTCCCCAGAACACCCAAATTTCCTAAGCAGAAACCCCCTAGGTGCGGTAAATGCGACCGACACAACCCGCCCTCCTCCACAGTTGGACCCCTTCTGAATGGAAGTGCTTCAGCACTTGTTCGCATAGTAACACAGCTGATCACATGACCTGGATGGGGGAGTAAGAGCGGTGTAGTCAACTGAGGAGAAAGACGCGGGGTCACACTTAGTAACTGTCTCATGTCCACTGCCAGATGCAACAAAACATACAGGAAGGCAGTCAGGATGCTGGGATGTGTAGGAGGGGCATACTAGTTCAGACAGGTTTCTACTCAACAATGATAGTAACTTTTACAGTCACTGAGACACGGGAAGCAAACCCCATAGGCACTATAGCCTCCTTCTGCTCTATTTGCTAAGTATGATTCTTAGTATGATGCTGCCTCTGTACAGGATCCCTGCAGGGGTGTCATTTCAGCAAAATCATAGGGGTAGCAAGGTGGGGGGGGCACAATGTGGGTGGGGCCACGTTGTGGGCGGGGCCAGAGAGGGTGGCATTTGTCGATGTGACATAGGGTTAGTTTCCAAGTAATTTAAAAATGGCTATAAATTGAATAATAAAGTTTGAATATAAATCTGAAATGGGTCATTGCAGATGTTGATTCAAATTAAATAGCTAGTTTATCAAATTATGGAATCATCAGTATAGTGAAAGTCCTATTCCTCAACTGTACAAATATTAACAAAAAACACTGATGAAAAAAAATCACGCCAAAAACCTGTAAAGAAAAAAAATAATAAAAGGAAAAAGAACCTTTGCATGTGCAGTTTGATTGTGTCAGTAGATTTTAAAATGCATTTTATGGCATTCTACAATTTCTACAGCTACCAATATAATTTACAATACTTGGTGATACCTCTGTAGTCTCTCAGCCTATTTTTCTGCTGACAGTGCCCTGAATCCGCTGAAGCAACCAAACTGCACATGTAAGTGCTTTATACTGCCCTGTGCCTGCATCCGAATGGTCACAAGATACTCCACATTTCCCCTTGAGTGTGAATGAATTACTAAAGAAAATTAAGGAAATCTCAGTTTGAACTCTAACCTTTTGCACCCCGGCTGCATGAGTGGAGACTAATTTTAGCACATATTAACTGGCATAGCAACTGCATTTGAAAGGAGTCCAACCAATGGCAACCAAGATATGTAGAACTTTAACCAACATTAAAGGCTGGCATTATATATACAAGCCACATTACATAAACATAAAACTCTACCTCCACGTACATAAAAACATTCAAGAGATTGTCTGTTTAATTTAGTGTCACTGTAATGCCACATACACATATACCATGTGGGTTTTCTCAGACAGTCCCCCGGAAACACCTGCTTTTTCCCCAGTAACAAAGGATTGTGGGTTTATTGTAGGTGGTGACCCCTTGGCACATACTGAAGCTATTATGTGGGTCATATACTGGCACCACTGCTAGAGAAGTCCTGCCAACGTGATACTACCAGCCTTTCCTAATCATACAATCAGGGATTACATGGGCAAGCCATATTTCTACATGCAAAACTGCTGGACTAACACTGCTGACACTATGTAAGCCCTAAAAATGAATCCAGATGTAACATCACAGACACTCATTTTCTAGTATCTTTGCGGATGGCTGCTGGGCTAATATCACTGACACTTTAGCAGACCTGGGTAAGGCAGCTGGGCTACCACCACAAAAACTGTGGTAGCCTTGGGGAAGCTACTGATCTAATATCACTGAAATTCTAGCAGCCTTGGGGCAAGCTGTTAGACTAGTACTGCTGACATCCTGGTAGCCCTGGGAATGGCTGCTAGGCTAGTACTGCTGGCACTCAGCCTTGCTGAAGGCTGCTAGGCTAAAATCCTGACACTGATAGCTATGAGGAATGCTACTGGGCTTACACCACTGACATGCTAGCCTCAGAGAAGGCTTTGGGGCTAATACATGGGCACAACCAATGGGGGGCCAGTCCTCCCAACTTTTTAAGCCATGTCAACTGATCAGTAATATTAGCATCAGCATGAAAGTCTAGGTAGGGATGTGTGCCCCCCAACTTTTCAGCTGTGGTTGCTCCCATAAACACCACGGACACTAATATCCTTGCAAACATCACTGACAGTAGCAACCCTGGGAAGGATGCTGGGCTAACATTCTTGCATTCTGTTAGTGCTGATGAACACTGCTAACGCCACCACTGACAATCTTGCAGCCCTGAGAAAGGCTGCTAGGCTAACACTGCTGACACTCTGATAGCCCTGAGAAAGACTGTTGGGCCTGCACCTCTGACATGCGTGTAGCCCTGATGAGGATTTCCAGTCTAGCACTGCTGACATTTCAGTAGCCTTGAGTAATGTTATCTTTGCTTTGATCCCATGCTATCAGCCCTCTTTTAGGAACCCGTTTCCACAAAGTGTGACAATGAGCCAGTACCTAATTTGTATTCAGTGAATTTGCTGAAATTTGGCTCGTTTACCTTCAGTTCAGTCCAGCTGAAGTTTTGGGCCACTTTGGATCTCTTCAGCCTTTGGCAAAAAAAAAAAAATGTCTAGCCCTTCATAATAAGTAGCCCAAACTAGTCCTATAGCCACTTCTTCGTTACCACCCAATCACTCTCCACCCTCCCCCAGACTTTTTTTTTATTAAGAAAACAAAATCCAGCTCCTGGGACAGCACCAGGTATTGAGTTTTGTTTCAAAAACAACTGGAGAAACAGGAGAGGGTGGATGAGGTTAGAACTGACAGGAGTGACCCCAGTATCACTTGATCCTCCGGCATCCCCTCCGCTGCTACTGACCACCCCAGTCTTGACCCCAAAATCAGGTAATCAGCCAATGTCTTGCTAACTGTTATACATTTGGTGCTTTTTAAAAAGTAAGGATACTGATTACTGGAAATGTAAGCCTCCTTTAAAAAAGATATTCATGAAAACTTGCAGTTAGTTCACATTATGGAAAGAATGGAAGGCTGAATTAATCTTAGTGGGTTTGAATCTGATGATTCAAATGACTAAACTGACACATCCTTCACTTATCATTTTAACCACCATTAGAAGGAAAGAAGAATATTTATCATTTAAACAATAAACATTATAGGCCACTTGAGGAGAAGTGCTACAGTTAGATTTATTGCTTAAAAATCTGGAAGCTATCTGTGGTTTGCCCACATGGTCCTTCAGCGCAGTTTATATTTACTGACAATATATATTTAGTGTTTTAGTATACCTGTAGTGCTTGGGGAGTCAGATTGCATCCTTACCTTATGGCTTCTGGTCTGACTGCCCTGCCCTTCTCTGTGACATAAACAATCAATGCTTGGCTCCTCTTTCCTCACTCTGCTTGCTCGCCTCGCCCACCACCGGTTTAAGTAACTACCAGCTGAAAAGCTGAATTTCAAAATCACCGAGTCTGTCTCACACTCTAGCTCTCGTTGCTCTGCACCTCAGTCGCTAATCTCTTCAACTTACCTGGAAGTTGTTTCGTGTGGTGTTGGTTGGGTAGGTTCTAGTTTTTTCGCTGCTGCTCCGCTCAATCCTCCAGTTTGTCAGGTGACCTCTCTCACGCCATGGCAGCAACAGGATGGATGTTGGGGTCGTGAGTGGGTGGATGGTGGGCTGAGAGTAGAAACTGGCGTGCAGTCGCGCCAGGCACCACCACGCCCAGACAGACTCCTTGTTGAAACAGCTCCTCCACGCAGCAGCACAAAGCCACAAACAACTTGCACAAACCACAGGTGTGTGCACGGGCAGGCACGTAATGCCAGGGAGGCAAAAAAAATATGTTTTAATATTTTTAAGCATCCATTACGCTATGGCAAGGGCAGAGGTCACAAGCCCTGTCATAGGGGTCGCAAAATGTTCATAGGGGTTGCAAATGCGACCCCTGGCGACTCCTAAATGATGCCCCTGAAGGGAGGTGGGGGTTATCTTGGGCAGACTCTATGAGACAGATGGTATTTGTCTGCTGGCATGATTCTAGAATTCTTAGAAGCTAATGGTTTACAGGACAGTAAGCAACATGGTTTCCCAGGGTGAAGTAGTGCTGGGTGACAAGGAGGTGAACAGGAGGTGTGCTGTCAATGTGGCCTATATGAACTTCAGTAAAGTCTTTTACACAAGTAAGGAGGCCTAGTGGTAGGTGACAAAAAACAAAAAGAAAAAACAATGGGTAGGAAATTGAAACATAGAAATTATCGGCACAAAGTGCCACTTGGCTCACCAGCCCATCCAGATTTTCCTGCCTGTTCTATCTCTGCAGACCCAACCTGGTCTCCATCTACCCTCCCCTCCTGCCTGCCTATTTACCAATATTCCTTATGCCTATCCCATGCGTGTTTGAAGTACTCTCCCACACTGTTTGTGCTCTCACCACCTCTGCTGGCAGCCTATTCCAGACATCCACCACTCTTTCACTGAAGTAATACTTTCTACATCCCCTTAAACTTCCCTATCCCAGCTTCATTGCAGTCCCCTTGTCCTGGTGCACTTCCTCATTTGAAATAGACTCCTCTCCTGTACCTGTTCACCCCCATGACATACTTGTATGTCTGTATCATTCCCCTCTCCATCCTTTCTTGTAGGGTGTACATGTTGAGATCCATCAGTCTCTCTTCATAGAGTTTTAATGTAACCCCTGCACTATTTTAGTTGCCCTCCTCTGGACTATCTCCACCTTGTCTATGTCTTTCTGAGATGTGGCCTCCAGAACTCGTCACAGTACTCCAGGTGGGGTTTCATGAGCTTTCCGATACAGTGGCAACATCATCTCCCTCTTCCTGCTGGTGATGCCTCTCCATATGCTCTACAGCATCCAATCAGCCCTGCCCACTGCCTTGTCACACTGCCCCACCAATTTGAGGTCATCAGATATAACCCTAAGGCCTCTTTCCTGCTTAATGATGGTCAGTAACTTGCCCCTCATTTATAACCAGCTCCTGGATTTCTATGCCCTATGTGCATGATTTTGCACATTTTAGCATTGAATCCCAGCTAATAATCATACCAGTGGGTTGGAAATCTCTACCCCTGCTCATTTATCAAATTTTAATCACATTTCTTATAAATTCATACATTTTTCTAGGAGTGTGCTACTAGTTTGTGGCCCATGTCAAAGCAATCATTATAAAATGGGCAAATGAGTTCAAGGAATCTGATTGGTTATTAGCCATGCATTAGAAGTGTCTAATGCATGGCTAAAACTAGAAACTCCACGTGGAATAAACAGCCCCATTTTATAAGCGCAACAAGCCACTCTGGGGATGTGTGTTAGACAGTTCTAGGAGACTGAATGCACTCGGCCTGCAGCTGCCTACTCGCCCCTAGCTGTGCATTAGAACTGTTTAACACACACCCTGTTATGTCTTATTGCTTACTCAGTGTTCAGTTCAGTTCATTCCCCCCAGCTGCTATGCCCCGACCACTCCTCAAGTTTCCCAAGATACCTATTCATTCTCTCCACCCCTCCTAGGTAGCCACCCTATTACAGATTTTGATGTCATCTTCAACAAGCATTTGTCAATGCTGAATGTTTGCTTGCTGATATTAGCATTGAAAGTGCAGGAGTTAGACAGAAGCAGGATAGGAATGGCAGTGAAGTATTGAAGTCACGCCAACCCCCCTCCATCCTGCAGAGATGGACAGGCACTGGGGTGTGCCTTTGGGTCATCGCCCATAACGCTCATGCCATGTCACCTCATTCTATCCTGTAGACACCGACAAGTGTTGAGGTGTGCCTTGGGGTGTTTGGTTACAGTCACACCATTCCATAAGCACATATGCTGAAATGGGTGCAGTATAGGAAAATGGGGTGAACTCTGTGGCCGAAGAGTCCAAGGCACACCTCAATGCCTGTCACTGGCTTCCAGGTGGGGGTGGGGGTGGGGGTGGAATGGCATGAGTATTACAGCCGGAAATCCAAAGGCACACCCCTGATGCCTGTCAGTCTGTACAGGGTGGGACATTATGGTTAGAAACCCTAACATCCCAGGCGTTTGTTGATATTTGCACTACAAATTTTCAACGTGGCCTTTTTGTGTCCCCACCTCATGAAAGCGTTTGGGACCTCTGTTCATGAACAGTGGCACTGTGATTCTGTGAATTTGTCCTGAAGGTTGATTTCCCACAGTAACCATGTCATTCTGTGCCAGATGTGCAAAAACATAGTTTGGCCAGGATGTGGAAAATAACATCTGTACCATTCATATGGAGGTGTGAAGAGATGGCAATGTTGAAAATCTGGAATTAAAATATTAAAAGTGCTCGAATTTATGAGCTTGTGGAAACTGCACAATGCACACTGTAACACAGTCATTTAGTGGAATTATTTCACCAAATTTTCAACATAGGTATTTTGGGACCTCTGCTCATGAACAGTGTCACTATGATTTTCTTAATCTGTCCCGAAGTTGATTTCCCACAGCGACTGTGCCATTGTGCGCCAGATGTGCAAAAACACATTTTGGACAGGATATAGAAAATGACAGCTGTACTGTTCATAAAGAGATATGCAAAAATGACAATGTTGAAAATCTTGAGTGAAAATATTACAAATCCTCGAAGTTACGAGTGTGCGTGGAAACTGCACAATGCACGTTTGAAACACAGTCATTTTTTTGGAATTTTTTCACCAAATTTGCAACATAGGCTTTTTGGGAGCCCACCTCATAAACAGTGATACTATTGTTTTGTTAATTGGTCCCAAAAGGTGATTCTGCACAGTGACTGCGAAATCACCTTTCGGGACCAAATAATCAGATGACAGTGACTGAATTCATGAGGTGGGGTCCCAAGAACCCCATGTTGAAAATGTGGTGCTAAAATTCACAAAAATGGCCAAGATATCCACCTAAATTGAAAAAAACATTTTTGCCATTATACAGCTTACGGCATTTCTTCAGTTTGTGGTCAGCTTTGAAGAGTGCAGACGTGTTCCTGCTCCACCAAAGATCATCACCCAGGCTCTGGAGGTAAGTATGGGATGAATGTGTGTGGGATGTTGGGTGCAGAGGGTGGATGTGGTTGGGGAGGGGGCACGGAGACAACAAGGGACTGTTTTTTTTCTTTTACAGGTTAAAAAAATACCAGCAGAAAGGTTTTCCTTTACAGGTTTGTTTTGGTACACTGGGTGGGCTTCCAGTGTGCCACCTGTATTTTAGGGAGGGAACTGAAGCCGACGAGGGTTGGGCCTCCATCGGCACAGAAAAGGGTCTGTATTTGGGGGTCACATGATACCGAGGGGATTGGGCACCCCTCAGCCTCTAAAACTATTACAGGGGACATTATGCCGATGGGGATTGGGCTCCCCATTGGCAAATGAACTGGAGAGGGAGCATGCCGACAGGGGATTAGGCACCCTGTCGGCTTCCATGGGACTGTGAGAGGCGGACGGTGACAACTGCTGCTATGTTTATTGAAATGGGACACCAGACAAAGCAAGTTGTGATTCGCCGCTTGAATCAGGGACCACCCCATCAGAAAGAGAGCTGATTGTTAAATGATGGGCGCTCCCTGATTGCAGCAGCAAATTTCTTTCAAGTTGGTGGCATGCTGTAATACTGCTGTCATTGACAGCATGCTGCTCTATTGGTGCCACAGAGACTAGCCCCAAAAAGCACTGCTGACATTGACCACAACATTGCCTCACCTCCACAACCCGCTACTCCAGCAAGCTGCCACAACATGTTTCTTGCCGCTGCTGCAAGCAAACATAAAAAGGCATACCTTCCTTCTAGTTCTTCTGCAATGTGACTTATGAAGACATTGAAGAGGACCGGTCCCAATGGTGAGCCCTGCAGCACCCACTGGTCGCTGTCCCTAATTAGAATGAATGCCATTTACCATCACCTCTGTAGCCTATCCTTAACCAATGATCCCCAGTTGGTTAAGGAATAGAACCAGAGGATTGTACTAAATAGGGAATTCTCAGGGAGATGGGAGTCATGAGTCAGTACTTTGCCTGTTCTCTTCAATATATTCATAGGGGACATAAGGGTAAGCATGAAGGAATAGTCTATCTATTTGCTGGTGACACCAAGATCTGCAATAGTGTGGACATAATCGAGGAATGCAGGCCATGAGTAGGGACCTGAAAGACTAGAAGAGTAGTCCAGAATTTTACAGCTGGGATTCAATACCAAAAAGTGCAAAGTCATGCACATCAGACACAAAAACCCAGAGCCAAGTACAAGATGGGAGGAGAGGTCATGGCATATATCTCATAGGAAAGGGACCTCAGGGTTATCAATCAAATGATCTGAAAGTATTGCCCAATGTTCAATGGTGGTGGGGAGAGCAAATATGATGATGGACTGCATAGGGAGGGGGATAGCAAGCAGAAGGAGGTAGGTTATACTCAGTAGCATTATTTCACTAGAATCATAGGGGTTGCAAAGTCCCATTTCAGCAAAAGCATAGGGGTTGTTAAACTCCCCCAACTACCACATTTATATAAATAAATACTAGGGAAACCTTGTTTTAGGGTTCTTAGGGGTTGCAGTGGGCATCATAGGGGTTGCAAAAAAATCATAGGGGTCTCAACCGCAACCCCTGGCTACCCCTAAATGACGCCCCTGGATCCATGGTAGGGCCGCAACTAGAGTATTGCACGCAGTTCTGCAGTCCACATCTCAAGAGAGACAGGGATCACAGGCAGATCACACAAAGGAGAGCCACAAACATGATCCAGGGTCAGCATGGGAGGTTGTTTGAGGAAAGGATGGCAGACCTTAACATACACTGGGGACCAGAATGGAAAGAGGGGTATGACTGAAGCATACAAGTTCTTGCAAGGAATCCACAGACTGGATTCTAAGGAGTTGTTCATGAGAATATAAGAACATAGGAAAATAGCCAGCAGAAGGAGAACTCTCAGTCTATCGGGTCTGCTTGAAATAATAAGGATTGATTCTGGCTTTCAGTTTACATCTGTGACCCCGGATTTTCTGGTCTTTTCCCTTACGAGGTCTCCTGACATTCCTTTATGCTTGTCACAGGCTGTTTTGAAGGCTCCCACTAACTTCGACTCCACCACCTACTGTGGCAGCTCGTTCCCTGCTGTCACCACTCTTTCTGTAAAAAAGTGCTTCCTTACATCCCTCTTGAATCTACCCCAACCAGTTTTAGGTTGTGCCCTCTGGTGGTGACACCTCTCTCCTCCAGACTGTACATCCTCAGATCTTCCAACCTCTCTGCATTTGATCTGTCCTGCTGTCCCTCTATCATTTTAGTCACTCTCCTCTGGACCCTTTCTATCATGTTTATGTCCTTCTTCAGGTGTGGGTGCCAATATCTTACTCCATATTCCAAGTGAAGTCTCACCAATGACCTGTATAGCAGCAGAATAACCTCACTCTTTCTACTGCTAAATCCCCTTGCAATACACCCCAACATCATATGTGCCTTTGCTAATGCCTGAGGAACAAAGATACAGTAACTACTGGACATGGGTGGAGACTGGTGGTGGTGGTGGTGGTGGTGGGATCCAGGAGTAATATTAGGAAGTTCTTCACGATATCCGGTCAAAACACTTCCTGTACATACACGTGATCAAAAATCGTGCAGGCATAAATGCATGTGCGGTCTCGCAGTTTGTTTACATAATCTAGAGCAGTTTCAGACCATGCTAGATTACACAGACCAAGCAGCATGGTTTTTGCCTGTGTCATTTTTCGTAGTAGGGGTTTGACATGGTGTCATTCTTCACAGAGCGTGTGTTGGATGAATGGTATAGACTGCCCAGACAGGTAGTAGAAGCCAAGAATGAAATGGGGTTTAAACTTGTGTGGGACATATATAATGGAATAATCAGATGCAGAAGCAGAAAAGGGGAAGGAATAACAGGGAAGGGGTGACAATCAGCGACTAGGGCTGTTGGATCTCTAAGTCCAGCCCCACATTAGGCCAAGCGTGGAGCTATGCAGGGACAGGGGCAGACTGCATAGACCTTGGGGTCCTTTTCTGCCAGCAAAGTCTTTCTATGTATAGTATTAAATGGTTTCTCATAGAGGTTTTTCACCCCTTCAGATACTCACATATTACCTTCAAGCTGCAACCAGTAACCACCCAGCCCCATGGACCACTGACCTCGCTGCTTCTGCACCTCCCCATGGCATGCCCTCTGTGGTAGGGGTGTCTGGGGAGGGCCATCTTCCCCCTACCCCAGAAACGGATCTGGTTAGTGGGCTGCAGGGGTGCATGGCCTAGGGCCTGAGTGAACTAGCAGTCTTCACCCTGATGACAGCCATGATTTGTTTTTATCAGCTTTGTTCCCAAGTTCCTCATTCCTCTCCTTGGCATGGGTGCAGCCTACACTGTGAAGAAAGCAAACTCCCTGAACTGATGACAGAGGCAGTGCAGTGCCTGAGCCCTGCCACCAATCCTCCCAAGCCGAGGTGCACTGCCAAGAGGCAGCTGTTAAAACCTGGCCTGCCTCCTGATATGGTGCCTGAGTTGATCCCAAACCCAGGTTGCTGGTCCAGTAATACTGTGCGCTGTCACTGGGCCATCAGGGCAGCCTCTGCAGCAATATCGTCTTGTGTCTGCAAGTAAATTCCTCGTTCAGTGCCGTGCAATGCCTACTCACTCTCTCACTGCTGAAGCCTGAGTACTAATAGCAAATGTGCACACAGGTCAGCTTCAACAGTGAGAGAGTGAGAAGTCATTGTGTAGTGTCACTTTCGAACAGTAACATTTTATATACCGTAATCCCTCGTCCCAAAAAGGGGGCGGCTTACCTTCCTGTCATCAAGGCATGCAGAGGAGGACTGGGGCCCATGAGACTTTTCTATGCACTCATTAACTGCCATAAACATTCGCTCCTATTCCCTGACGGACTGCAACCAGGGGACTGGGAAGCTGGTCAATAAGAAAAGTAAGAATCGGCACCTGCAAGAGGAGTGAATGAAGACACTCCAGGATAGCCGCCTGACTCTAGATGTAGAGATGGAGGGATGGGAAGAGAGAGAGAGAAGGGCTGCACTACTTATATTTGATGCTCTGAAGGCACACCAGTATAAACTGGAGCCACTGTGAGGGACATATTTGTGTGGAACTACAGAACTGTTCAGGAAGCATGCAGGCTATCATTTTTTTTGGAAAAGCACAAAGCCCAGCATTCAAAGGCAATAAAGTACAAAAAGCACTTTAAAGTAGGCGGTAATGCAAGAAACAATTTATTGGAGCCAAAGGGAAATGAACAGTATCAAAAAACTCCGGTGCTTATAGTCCAAACATGACTCTTTAATGGGGCCACGTTTGGACTCGAAGCACCATGGGTTCTTGATGCTGCTTGTTTCCTCTTTGGCTCCAATAAATTGTTTTTTACAGTACCTCTTGCTATGTAGTTTGCTTTTTGTATCTTACTGCCTATGTGCACTGGGCTCTGTTTTTTTCTGCTATAGTTTACTCTGGCGGCTCAAACTTCTTTTCATTTGTGAGCATGTGGAGTTTTTCTCTTGTTGCCATTTTTGTTGTGCTTTGCCCCATGGACTTATGGGGCAGAGTCAGAGGCTGCCATCAACCAAGGATACCTGTGAGTCAATAAGGAGTTGGAGAGTGCATTGACAATGCATTCATGCTACCTGCATCCTGCATTAGATATTTCCCTGCAAAATCAGACCAATGAAAGTGTCTACTGTAAAAGGTTTGGCCAAAGAGAGAGGGACTGCTGCAGAATGCCCAGAGAGAGAATTAAATCAGTTTAGTGACACAGATCAGATTTGTAAGAGTAATTCAGAGAAACAGACTTGCTGCTGATTAGACCACAGGTTGGGTGTTTATTTAAATTCCCATACCTTGTTAACCTTTACTAGAGTCAGAGCCTAATGTTTGATGCGCCTACTGGGTGCTTCAATTATCGAAGCAGGGGTGCCTTGCATTGCTCCATGTGAGTTGGAGAAGCCAGCCAGCTTTTCCCAAACACATTCCTAGTGTGAGGATCCATCCACATACAGTAGATGGCCTACCCATTCATGGCCCCATGAGACTGCCTTCTAACTGAAGGTGAAGAAAAGACCCACATGGAATAAAGATGGCTTACTGAAAGTTTGACAGGATTCATCATTACTTGTACCTTCCGTGACTAGTGAAGGTCTTAGGTCTACTGCAACTTTAGACAAGTCAGCCTGCAAACACCAGTATGGAAGATGCCTCACAGCAATTTGTTAACCAGTTGCTGTTTGGTAATTGTGAGTACAGACTGTGGTCTCTTGCTCCACAACTGTAATAGTTAAGGACAGTTAGGTAGTTTGGGCCCAGACAGTAAGATTTATAAAAGTGCCCATAAAGACAAAAAGATTCACCTTCTAAAAAGACTGCAATTGC
This sequence comes from Neoceratodus forsteri, assembly GCA_016271365.2. Lineage (NCBI taxonomy): Eukaryota > Metazoa > Chordata > Ceratodontiformes > Ceratodontidae > Neoceratodus > Neoceratodus forsteri. The sequence goes on along the minus strand of CM057456.1, from coordinate 1,871,364,849 downwards.
CTCAGATCATTGAATAGCTTTTGTGTTCTACAATACTTCTGCAACTCTTTATTTGGGATAACTACCACCTCATGTCCAGCGATTGGTATTAAACCCCATCAAACATGCAACTGCATATCATTAGGGTGCAACATTAAGACTGTCGGTGCTTCCCAAGAGACTTTAGGACTGGTGCACCAGTGGGGAAAGGGCTGTGGGACTTGGGGAATACCATATTGTACCGGGTGGGTGGGGGGACTGCTTTTGTTAACCTGCATACTTACCTTACTCTACCTTTCCGCTCCAGGACCTTGTTCCTAAGTTCCCATCCCACTAAAATAACCTATCCTGTTTTGTGTTGTATTTACTGACTCCTTCAATTTCATTGAGATTTGTGGTACAGTATTTTGACTCTGGGTTTTGTTATTGGCTATCTGGGGGTGTCAAGGTACTGTATAGCTTGGCAAGTTCCCTGTCAATGTGGGGTAGACTTTACTTATTGTCTGCGAGGAAGTACGCTCACAGCATAACAGCAGAAGCCTATCCATAGGTGGAGGCACCATGCCATATCTGACCACCAATATTCCAAAGACAGTTACACAGCCTGTTTTGCACTGCAGTGAATAATGCAGAGGTGTAACTATGGTGTGAGAGTTACAGCGTGGACACCAGTGGGAGCATCATAATGCTGCTGCAGTGTTTTACCCAAGAGCTGCTGCCATGCTGGGGATGCACAACGCTTGAATCAGCGTGGGCTATTGTGTGGACAGGCTCCAGGGGCACAACCTGTTCCATTCCTGACAGCCTCCGTGAGACTCCCATACAGCACTGCAAGTAAACAGGAAGTGCTGCAGCATGGTGAGAATCCCAAGGGGCAGCTGAGCAAACGATTCCAGGCTGTGTTGCTTTTTTGTTTTAAAAGGTATGTTGCCAAATCAGATTTTCTGCTACCCTGTGACCACTGATCTCCCTTCATCTCTGTTTGCTTCACTTGCTCCTGAAGGCAAGTGTCATCAGAAGGCTGGTGTGTCCATGCATGTCAGTCTCCATGCTCCCCAGACCCTAGAAATGTGATGACTTTGGCACCTCTGCAGCGAGGAATCGGCGTGCTCTATGCAGGCACAGTAGTGTAAATGTGACTCCAGACAAAACTCAGGCACCATTCACCCAAAGGCCTAAAGACCCCACCATCCCATCTCAACTGAGACACGTACCTTACCGGTAGGGTGGTTAACACTAAACGGGATTATATGATGCAGTGGGTAAGTATTTGAGCAGCTCAGAGCAGAGGTTTTTTTCAAAATGTTCACAAAAATTGCTGAATCGATTAGGTTTTACAGGTTAGTGTTTATATCACATCCTGTTTTCTTCTTTAAAAAAAAGACTAAGCATATACTATAAAAAAAGAACAGAAACCAAATATAACGAAGCATGTGATCCCATATCTGGAGTCTGATGATATTCAAAATGAGTATCACTCTCACGGTCTGTGTCCTCAGAATCCCTCAATGGAATCCCAGCCTTGTTGTACATGGTTTGCTAAATATAATTCTATTTATTGAAATAAGTCATCAAAAATGAAATACACGACCTATGAGAAACACAGCATATTAGCAACAGACTAGCAGGTATCTGTCAGACAGGAATAGGTACAATACTGCAAATGTTACTGCAAAATCCAATTAAATATGAAAGTATGCAAACACCTGGTGCACATGCTGCATTCTACTGAACAATCCTTTCCATGTCCTTTTTTATTTTATGAAAGAATCAAGCAGGTGAAGTACAGTTAAAAAGGGAACACAGTGAGCAAGGGCTTCATATGTTTCGGTTATTTAATCATACTGTAGCTTCACAGTTGTAACCAGCATTTGGTGAGGAACACGGTGATAGACAATGACAAAGTGCAGAATGTCCCGATATATCGTGATATATCACAGAAAATCTCCATATATTTCACGTGTATTCCTGTGTTATTTCCCAGTATATCCATATATATATATATATATAGTATCTTGTCCTTGGCTACCACTGCAGTTTGCACATGATGCTGCTGATCTCCAACAGCAAAAATACAAAAACCTATGAAATCAGCATTTTGTAAATATCTACAGACACTAATTGGGATGAGGGTGCCAACAAGAGAAAGTTGGGTAATACAAAACATTTAAATAACTTACTTATTCCATGCCTGTCGAAGTTGTTTAGGGCTGTACTGTGTGAAGTTGTCTGTAAGGAGAGCAAATATATGATTACAGGTAATTCTTTGTCTTATGTTCACAGATTACCTTGTAATTAAACATCAACAAATGTAGTAATTACACATTAATAAAGTTTATGTTGTCATAGTAAATGCAAACTAGTGACTGAAAACTGACATTGACATATAAAAACACTTTGTGTTCCATAACAATATGAAGAAGCCAGCAGAAGAAGTTCATTCAGTCTATTTAGTCTTCTCGTATTGCAGGGTCCTCAGCTTACACTACTGATCTCACACCCCCTCCTCCCTGATCCTCCCTTCCTCCCCCTCCAACCCCATATTTTCCCCTATGCCTATGTCAGGCCCTCTTGATTCTGCTCACCGACATCATCGAGACCACTTCCTCCAGCAGCACTCCACCTGGCCACCATCCTCTCCATGAAGAAATGCTTCTTAGCCTCCTTCCTAAACCTCCCACCTTTCAGCTTTAGACTATTTTCCCTCATGGGTAGGCTGCCACTTAACTTGAAGAGACCCTCCTTATCCACCCTATTTATACCCTTCAAATACTTGAAAATCTCTATCATGTCCCTGCTCTCCCTCCTCTCCTCCAGGTAGTACATATTTAGGGTCCCTAACTTTTCTTCATATGACTTACCCTGCTGACCCGCAATCATCTTAGCTGTGTTCCTCTGGACTGTCTCCAGCAGGTTGATGTCTTTCTTAAGGTATGGACACCAGTACCTTACTCAATACTCTAGATGTGGTCTCACCAGTGACCTATACAAGGGCAGTATAACCTCCTTCTGCCTACTGCTGATTCCTCTGGCTATACATCCCAGTATCTTGTTTGCCTTTGCTGTTGCTTTCTGCACTGTGTGGAGTGCTTCAGGTCGCTAGGAGTCATCACTCCCAGATCCTTCTCCTCCTCTGTTGCTGCTAGCTGGATCACTAACTCCAGGCAGTACTCAGTTCATGGGTTCCTGGCTCCCATGTGCATAACTCTGCATTTCTTGGCATTGAAGTCAAGGTGCCAAATCCCTGACCACCTCTCAAGTTTTCTCAGGTCTTCATACAGGTCTTGTATCCCTTCCACTGTGTACTCCCTCCCACAGAATTTGATGTTGTCCGCAAATAGGCAATATATCTAGTAACTGCACATCAACAGCAGTTATATTATACAATATAGTCAATACAGTGTAGTTAAACATAGAAAACAATGGCAAGCAGAGGCAGAGTAGCCCATCTAGTTTGCCCATGCCTATCTTATTTTGGGACAGTGCCCGTGTCAGTCCTCCTCCCTACCTCCTCCCCAGTCTGGTCTCTTACAGTCTGGCCCCTTATGCACTATTGCCACGTGCCTGTCCCATTCCCTTCTGAACCCTCCCAGTGTTTCAGTTCCGATGACCTCCTCCAGAAGCGTGTTTTAGTCTGCCACCACTTGTTCTGTAAAACAGTACTTTCTGACATCCTTCTTGAACTGCCCTCTGCCAGTTTCAGGAAGTTACCCCAGGACCCGTGTTACCTCTCATTGTGAACAGCTCACTGCTGTCCACCTTGTGTATTCTGCAGAGGTACTTGAACATCTCAGTCATGTCACTCCACTGTCTCCTGTCCTCTAGCATGTAAATGTTTAGCTCCTCCAAGCACTTCTCATAGAACCTACCCTCTTGCCCTTGTGTTATGTACTTTGGGGGCTAGTTCACGCACAGCCTCCAGCCTGTCTTTGTCCTTCCTCAAGAGTGTGCTCTAAAACTGCACACACAACTCCAGGTGAGGGCAACCAGGTATCTATAAAAGGGCTATATTACTTCTCTACTTCTGCTAGTGATCCCTCTCTCAATGTGCCCTACCATTCGATTTGCCTTGCCCACGGCACTACCACATTGTGCTGATGCCTTCATGTTCTCCATTAATAACACCCCCAAGTCCCTTTCCTCTGATGTGCTCTCCACTACCACCCCATTCTATACTCTGTTCTCATGTTTTTGTCCCATGTCTGCATTGTCTTGTACTTTTTTTACATTAACTTTCAGGTGCCTTACTCTCAAGCATCTCTCCACCTTTGTACTTTTGATGAGCATCATTGTTTGATGTACGGATATCTAAACTGGGACTCTTTAGAACTTAGGAAAAAAAAATTAGAGTAATAACAGCTTTTAAATTGTATAAAAGAATCATTAAGGAGCTTGAGAATGACACCAATGTAGTTCATAAGCATAGTCAAAAGTTGAGGGAAGTAAAGAACAGAGGAGGTGTGATTCCAAGGGTACCCTGTGAAGATAGCAAAGGAAAAATAGCAAGGGAAAAATGCAGAGATCAGAACAGCGAACGGAAAGTTAGCTATAGTGTCTTTACTGTGACTGGTTAGTTTAGCAAGAGAAACAGTGCTGTAAACAATCTATGTAATGTTGCTGGTATGGGCTATGAACTGTGCTGCCAGCTTAGCGTAGAGGTTAGAGTAACAGCCCCGTGTATGCCGTCGCTACGTGCGGCAGGCCAGGGTTCGGATCTTGTGAGGGGCCTAATTTTTTTTCTCCCCCCTACCAACTTTGTCACCCTCCCCAAGTTATGTCGCCCCCCCCAGAGTGGGAATATTAAATTCGCCCCCTCCCAACATTGTCACCCTCCCCAAGTTGTGTTCCTCTGGAGAATATCCCCCCTCCCGAGTTTCTTCCCATCCCTGAGTTGCATCCCCCCATGATGAATTTGTGTGTGTATCTATATATATATTTATTTATTTTTATTCAGAGGGGTGCGGGAGACCCCGTCAGTGATTCGGGTCACTGGCTTTGGTTGTTTGGTCCTGCGCTTTTGTGCTGGTCACCATTTTGGCAATCGCTGTTTTTCCCCTCACTCTTGTTTGTCCATGCCATTTTGCTGACACTGCCGACATGGAACCAATTATTTAATTCTTACAGAACGATGAGTTTCTTGGTGGGTAACAAAAGAATGGAATGCTTTACTCCCAGAGATCAGCAAAGCTCAACATTAAACATCTTTAAATGTATGATAAATAAGAATCTAGTAGATATTTGCACTTGTTAACAAAATGTTGTTATTGTCATACAGCCTGTGTGTGGTGATGTAAAGTATATCTGTGCAAGAATTTGTAATATGACTATGTTTTCTTTTCTGTAAACTGCTTTCTACTTCCCATTGGAAGTGTTGGAATATGTAATCATGTGGTATTGTATAATTTTAACTAATGTCCGTTTACCTCCTTTGTAACACATTCCAGACAACCTTGTAGACAGGGCTGTAATTAAGTCCTAATGGTTTTATCCTGTTGAAAAATATTTTATCTGTCAACAGTATCTATCTGTCTGTCCACTCTATCTACTGTATCTATCTACTGTTATCTGTCTGTCTGTCTGTCTGTCTGTCTGTCTATCTATCTATCTATCTATCTATCTACAGTATCTTTCCTTATGGCCTTACCCCCTCCTAGGTGTCCCCTTCTCCTGAGAACATGGTGTTGTCTGCATACAGACAGATCTTTCCCTTAACCCTTCCCCTACATCACTAATAAATATGTTAAAGAGAAACAGTCCTAGACCTGATCCTAGGGGCTCCCTGCTTGTAACTTCTTTTTCTACTGAAGGGTCTCCATTTAGGACCACCCTCTGGGTCCTCCCACTCAACCAATTTTTCACCCACCCCATAATCTTGTCCCCCACTTCAAGGCCACCCAGCTTCTTTATCAGTCTCCCACATGAGATTGAGTCAAAGACTTTGCTGAAGTCTAAGTAAAAGGTATCAACTGCCTGTCCCATATCAATGGTATTTGCCACCCAATCAAAGAAATCTATCAGATTGTTTGATATAACCTCCCACTGTTAAACCCATGCTGTCTGAAATCCAGCAGGCCATTGGCCTCCACAATCTCCACAATCCTTTCCTTAAGTATAGACGACAGTAGTTTCCCCACTACAGATGTCAGACAGACTGGTCTATAGTTGCCTGGCTCCCCATGGCTCCCACTTATATGTAAGGGGACCACATTTTCTGTTCTCCAGTCCCCCGGCACCACTTCTGCTTCCAAAGAGCAGTTAGCAAGATCCATTGGTGGACTTGACAGGACCTGCAGTTACAGTTAATATTAGCATAAAACATGGGTTTGTGTTAAGTTTCCTATAGATTATGGTGCACTATGTGATAATACACACAATGCTATTATTGCAACTATTAATTAGCAACCTCATGACATTATGTTATCATACTAACATACTATTTGCCAGCAGATTAGGCCTTATGGTCTATCGAATCTGCTCGAACCTCAGATCCCTAGTTGGGTGCCGAGGCCCTTCCCTCCCTTGTGTTCCAGAAACCCCTATCATCCATCCCCACCCCCCCCGGGACAGGCCATCATCTGATACATCCACTTTCTGTGTCTGTCCCACCCTCTCTTGAAGCCCTCCACTGTGGAACTCTGAACCAGCTCGCCAGGCAGTGCATTCCAAGGGTCCACCACCCTCTCAGTGAAAAACCTCCTCCTCTTCCCCCTCACCCTTCCACCTTCCAACTTCAAACCATGCCCTCTGGTGATACCTCCCTGCTTTAGTCTAAAGATCCCCTCCATGTTTACCCTATTTATTCCCTTGAGGCACTTGAAGACCTCAATCATGTCCCCCCGGCTCTCCTCTCCTCCAATGAAAACAGGCAGAGCTCCTCAAGTCTGTCCTCATAAGTCAAATCCTCTAGCCCTCGTATCATCTTAGTTGCCCTACTCTGTACCCTCTCCAGGAGCTGTATGTCCCTCTTCAAGTGTGGTCTCCAGTACTGTACACAGTACTCAAGGTGTGGTCTAACCAATCCATTTTACAGTGGCAGAATCACTTCCTTGCTCCTAGAGGTGATCCCCCTTATGATGCATCCCAACATCCTGTTTGCCTTGCTAGCCGCTCTCCTGCACTGCTCAGAGTTATTCATACATGCATCCACCATGACCCCTAGGTCTTTTTCCCCTATTGAGGCCTCCAGCGCCTCCCCTCCCAGGGTGTACCTGTGTTTAGGGTTTCCCCGCCCAAGATGCAACATCTTGCACTTGGTGATATTGAAATTTTTTTTTTTTGAAATTTAAAGTTTATTACGACAACGCACATATCATAAGCATGGTACAGAATACACAGAACATTTTATAACTTCTCAACAAATGACTTAAATTAAACCAAGTACCCAGCAGCCATCCCCTCCCCCACTACCCCCAAAGAGAATCTCCCCCCCCCCACTTTACCACCCCATACCAAACTACAACCCCCCTAGGAAGATCCGCTCACCCAACATCCTTTCCACCCTACATAACCACTACAGCCTATTCCTGGGGAAGGTATAATGCTTGGAAACGGCTCCAAATCTTCTCATATGTATGAAACCGATTATCCCTTCCCACTCCTAATTTTTCCATGTTTAAATTAAACAACATCTCTTGTAACCATTCCGTGTACGTGATTAGGGAGTCTGACATCCAGTATCGCAATACAACCTTTTTAAGCAAACCAGAAATCAGAGCCATATAAAATCTACGCTCCTTGACTGTGATGCTAGAATAGTCACCTATCAAACATATATCCGGCGTGAAATATTGATCAATACCCAGCAAAGGGTCTGCCCTCTGTTTAATCTGTGTCCACAACCGCTTTATCGGTGGACAGTCCCAAAAATGTGATACAAGTCTCCATTTGCCTGGTGGCACCAATAACATAGACATAGAAACACAGAAACATAGAAGTTGACGGCAGATAAGGACCGCAAGGCCCATCCAGTCTGCCCATTTCTTTTTCTACCTTATAAATGTGCCATCGGCCTTTGCTCTGTCAGTGACCTATCTATTCATAGTCATTTGTATTGCTCCCTTATGCCTATCCCATGCCTGTTTGAAGCCCTGCACTGTATTCATAGCCACCACTTCTTGTGGTAAGCCATTCCATGCATCTACCACCCTTTCTGTGAAAAAAATTTCCTCACATTCCCCTTAATCGGCCTCCTCTAATCTCATGCTGTGTCCTCTTGTCCTGCTATTTTTCTTATATTTAAACATGTTAGACTCTTTCACCTTGTTTATGCCCTTAAGGTGTTTAAATGTCTCGATCATATCACCTCTCCCCTCCTTTGCTCAAGGGTATACATATTGAGCTCCGTTAATCTGTCCTCATATGTCTTCTGATGCAGTCCTCGCACCATTTTGGTTGCCCTTCTCTGGACTGCCTCAATTTGGTTAATGTCCTTGTGAAGGTGTGGCTCCAATACTGCACGCGAGTACTCCAGATGGGGCCTAACCAATGTCTTGTACAGAGGGATTATTACCTCCCTCTTACGACTTGTGATACCCTACTAATACACCCTAACACCCCTCTAGCCTTACCTACTGCTTTAGAGGTCTGCTTGGATGATTTTAGGTCATCAGTGATGATGATGCCCAAGTCTCTTTCTTCCTTTGTGACTGCTAGCAACTCCTCCCAGCCTATAAGTGGCTTCAGGTTTCTCTTCCTATGTGCATGATTTTGCACTTCTTTGCATTAAATCCCAGTTGCCACACTTCTGACCATTTTGCTAGTTTATCCAGATCTCTTCTCATTCTGCCCACCCATCTGGATCATCTACTCTGTTGCAGATCTTGGTGTCATCTGCAAACAGACAAGCCTTACCCTCTAGTCCATCTGCGAGGTCACTAATGAAGATGTTGAATAGGACTGGCCCCAGGACTGATCCCTGAGGTACCCCACTTGTGACTTGCATCTCTTCTGACTGTATACCATTTACCACCACTCTCTGTTTTCTGCCAGTCAACCAGTTTGCCACCCAGTTGACCAACTTCTGACCCACCCCGAGCCTACCCAGCTTATTTATCAATCTTCTATGTGGAACAGTGTCAAAAGCTTTGCTGAAGTCATGGTAGGCGACATCAACTGCTCCCCTTGGTCCACCACTCTGGTTACCCAGTCAAAGAAATCTATGAGATTAGTTTGACAGGACCTTCCTTTTGTAAACCCATGCTGTCTTGGATCCTGTGCCCCTATGGATTCCAGGTGTTGCACTATCCTTTCCTTAAGGAGTGCCTCCATAATCTTGCCCACTACTGAGGTAAGACTGACGGTCTGTAGTTCCCCGCCTCCTCCTGCTACCACTCTTGTGGAGCGGGATCACATAACCCTTCTCCAGTCTTCTGGGACCTCTCCTGTGCTCAGAGACTCACTAAACAATTCTGCTAATGGCTCTGCTAGTTCCTCCTTTAGCTCCTTAAGTACCCTGGGATGTATGCCATCAGGTCCCATTGCCTATCCACCCTGAGCTTAGCAAGCTCTTGTAGGACCCTTTCTTTGTGAAGGAGTAGTGCTCACCTCCTCCCCCTGTGTCCATGATGCTGAGCTGTGGGCCCTGCCCTACCTTCTCTTCAGTAAATACTGAGCAAAGTATCTGTTTAGGATAGATACCTTTACAGGGTCCTCCTCCTACATGCTTCCTTTCTCCATTAAGCTTAGCATACCCCTCTGGACTTTCTCCTTTCACTAATGTATCTATAGAAAGTCTTGTCACCTTCTTTTACTGTTCGTGCTAGTGTTTCCTCAGTTTGGGACTTTGCCTGCCTTACTGCCTTCCCTGCTTCCTTAGGGCAGTTTGGTCATCCTCTATCTTCATCCGCTGTGTTCCTTATATTTCCTGAAGGCCAGCCTTTGGCTCTGACCTTTTCTGCTACTGTATTTGAGAACCAAAGTGGTTTCCTTCTTCTTTGCACTTCCTTTCTGTCTAACACAATGGGATGTTGCTTCAGTATTGTATCCTTAATGCTTGCCCACTTTGCCTGTACCTCCTCACCTGTTTCTTTTTGCCAGGGCTAGCTTAACTCTGTTGGCCATCTTATCAAAGTCAGCTCCTCTGAAGTCCCATATTTTTGCCTTGGAATGGGATGATTTAGATGTAGTAGCCAAATTGAACCATACCATGTGATGGTCACTGGCCCCAGGTGACCTTCTACCTGGAGATCTGTGATCCCTTCTATGTTAGTCAGTACTAGATCTAGGATAGCCCTGTCTCTTGTGGGTTGCTGTACCAGTTGTTTGAGGCCCTCCTGCAGGAATCCACTATGAGTCTAGTTCTGGCAGATGTTCCTGCTGGTATTGACCAATCTGTATCTGGCATGTTGAAGTCTCCCATTATAGAACCTCCTTTAGCTGTCATGTTTTGTATATCTTCTAACAGTAATGTGTCTATGTCCTCCTCTGGTCTGGGGCCTGTAGACAACCCCAGTTCTTATGGCTGTCCCATTTCCTGTTTCCAGGGTGACCCACAGTTCTTGGGGCTCCTTATTGTGTATTCTGAATTTCTGTAGCTTTGATATTTCATTAACATACAGGGCCTCCTCCCCTTTCACCTCGGTCTCTTCTGAACAATACATAGCCAGGTACTGAAGTCTCCCAAGTGTGGTTACTGGTAAACCACGCCTCACTAATTGCTACTATGTCCAGTTTAGCCTCTGACATTATTGCCTGCAGGTCTGGGATCTTATTTCCCAGGCTGTGAGCATTTGTGTACATGATTTTCCATTGGCCAGATTTTGGTGTGTTAGTTGTTGGGTGAAGTTTGGCATTACCCTGTGCATCGTATGGGAGACAAACCTTTTTCTTACCTGGTGATGCAAATGAGACGGCAAACCGCTGAATTCCTGTTTGACCACTAGCTGAGGTGAGGGGTGTTCTTCCCATTCGACGATGGGTGCTGCACCCTCTCCCATTTGCTAGTTTAAATATTCTGCAAAGACGCCAAACTTCTGCCCCAATGCACTGACTCCCTCTTTAGTCAGATGCAGTCCATCAAATTTAAAGAACTTTCGCTCTCCCAGAACTGTTGCCAGTTCCTACAAATCTGTCCTTTTCCTGGCACCAGTCCTTGAGCCACGTGTTGCTCCCTATCTCCCCTTCTCTGACCTTTCCATCCATCTGCCCTTCTCCCAGACTGGCAGGATCTCAGAGAAGGAGATGCCAGATGAAATAGATGATAGTTTGTCACCCAGCTTAGTCAGGTGTTCCTTGGTCTCCACAACTGACCGGCTGGCGGAGATCATTAGTCCCTATGTGTACTAGGACATCAATGTTTTCTCCTGCTTTGTGAACAATTTTGTAATGCGGTCAGTGTCTCTCCATGCTGATGTACCTGGAGACATCTGACCATCACCCCTGGCTGAGATGGGTATCAACTCCTGAATCATGGAGTCTCCTATGATCAGAGTTTTTGGATTTCCTTTGTGCTTGTTTAGTTTTGGTTCCTGATTTGGGTGAGTATTGTTGTGTTAGCTCCTGTGCGCAGTGTCCTGCTCTGCAGTGTCTTCTGCCTCTTTATTTGATTTCAGAGATAGAGGCAGATACCTGTTTGTAGTGTTTATATGGTTTTGGAGGTAATGTGTTGGAGAGCAGAGAGTGATGGGGCACCTGATTTGCTCCTCTAACCACCTGCCAACCTCCTGGACCAACTACCTCTGCGATCGAGGTTTTTCTGTTGGATGCTGGGGAAATGGCGGTGGTTCTTATAATGTATTTCCTCTTCAATATGAAATTTGAGTGTGCAATCTCTGCCCATGCTGCCCGAGCTGAGACCTAAGATCTCAAAGGCCCAGCATGTAGGACAGTGTCCTAAATCCTGTAAGACTGTCCTTCTGAAAACTGTTCCACAGTACCTGCAGTTAATGAAATCCATTCCAAATAAGTTGCTGGGTTTGTAACCTAGTCAGAGTAATTAGAAGGAAAAAAAAAGGAAAAATGCAAGTAATGGTTTAATTGTGCTTTGTTTAACTTGTTATAACAAGTTAAATTACTATGCCCCTGTAAATGAGATCACCTTGTGGAGGCCCCACTGATCCGCCTTTCCTACTCTGCCACAGGAAATGTCACAGCTGTGTACCTATAAAAGGAGTGTAGCGTGGGGTGGTTGGGGATGGGGTGGGTGGGTGGCTGGCCCCTTCCCTGCCTAAAAAGAAGAACCACGGACGAAAGAACAAGGAGGTAAGAGCAGAAACAATCAGTCAACAACAAATGCAGTAACCCTAAAAGCTTATCCTAATGTTAGATAAAACTGTAAAACCTGTAAAGCACCACCTGTAATAATTTCAGAGAAGATATACCCTGTAAGAAACACTTTGCTCCAGAGAAAATAAAGCAGTAACAGAAGATATACTTGCAAAAGACAATTTGAATCAGAAGATTACAGCAGTAATCTGTTCAAGCACACCTGTAGGCACACCTTGTAATAATGTAGAAGAAGGTATACCAGCAACAACAATTTGAATCAGAGAAAAATAAAGCAATGAAATGTTAGCAACAAACAGTAGCAATCCCTGTGAGTAAAAAATTAAAACACCACCACACAGTAAATCTGCTTAGCCAAACTAAGTCTTAATCCTTCTCCCTTGCTCTGGTAAGTTTCTCTACTCTGCCTTTCAAGCAGTCTTAGAAGGAAAGAGCTCAGGTGAAGCTAGGTGCCTTGGCCAGCAAACCAAGTCTTCTACCTTCTACCTATAACATTTTTGATCTGGTCTACTACCCACTTTATGTAATTTGGAAGGGGTCCAAAATAGGTTATTCAAGAAAAAAAACTGCATCACCCTCAATCTATCCTGTTTAACATATCTGTACACGTGACTCCAAACAGTCTCCCAGTCCCGCTCCTGCCCCCCCAGACATCTAGTCCAATACCTGGGTTCAAAATCCATGTCGACTAGAGTCTGGTCAAGAAGTACCTTATATACCCTAGAAACGCATGTGATTCCCAAGCAACTTGAGCTAACGACTCAAACCATTTCCCATCCACACGCCTCCTACCCGAACTCGTCTGCACTCTGTCCTAATAAATGAGTAACCTGAATACTTTGAAAACTTGCTTCAATCTATGTTATACTTTTCCAGAATCTCCTTATTGGGAGAACGCAACCATCCCCATCAAATCCTCAGCACGTAAACCTTCTAGTTGGGGTAACCATTCCCCCCGTATTATTCTCCCCCCAATTTTCAAATTGGTATTACGACATATCGGTTGATGCATGTCCCTGTCCGGAACATAATCTAATCTGCTACAGATCTGTCTATGAATACGCAAAGAATTTGCTATTGGGTTAACAGTTAATTTAAGCGGCACCTTCTGGGGAGCGGAAGAAAGCAGTACGATTGGATTTATACCGGCCTCTTTAATCGCTTCCATTTCCAGTCCAACCCAGGAGGGAACATAGGGCAAAGATTCAAGTTTGCCTGCAGGAGCCAGCAATTTTAGATATTTACAGAGGTTACTTGCCCAATAGTATAAACCAAAGTGTGGAAGTCTCAATCCCGCTCTCTCTCTCTCCCTAGGAGCAGCCAGCTTATTATAAGCTCTACCGGGCCTCTTCCCTTTCCAAATAAACTCCGTTATCAATAAATGTAATTCTTTGAACCATTTTAGTGGTATTACTACATTAAGCATATTAAGTGGGTAGAATACCTAGGAAGAATATTCATTTTAACTATATTGACCCTGCCCCAGAGAGAAGCGGCAGACCATTCCACCTTTGCAGGTCCTGTAATGGTATTTCTAATGGCATCCAAATTAAGTCTAACCAGCTTCCGATCAGATCTGGCCAGGTAGATACCCAGGTACTTCAACACATGGAGTCCATTGCATGCCCAACTCTGAAACCTCAAACTTATGTACTCTCATATTTAACAGAAAAATTTGGGTTTTCTCCACATTAATTCTATAATTAGACAATCTACTATATTCTCCAATTATAGCCATCACCGCTCTAATTGAGCTACCTGGCTGAGCAACATGCAACAGAATGTCATCCGCATATGCTGAAACTTTGAGCTCTTGTGACCCTATTCTGATACCCACCACCCTCAGATCTAATCTCAATTTGGAGAGGAGAGGCTCCAGATATAAATTAAATAAAAGAGGTGATAAGGGACAACCCTGTCTAGTACCCAAGTTGAGAAGAAAACTTGCAGAGAATACGCCATTGCAATATACCTTAGCTTTGGGATTCCTATATAAAGCAAATACGTAATTTATAAACTGGGCAGGAAGACCAAATTTCTCCACAGCAATAGCTAAAGGTGATATTGAAATTTAATTTCCATGTGTGAGCCCAGCTTTCCAGGGTGTTCAGGTCCCCTTGCAGGGTCAAACTCCCCTCTTCTCCCTCAGCTACTGCTCCCATCTTGGAGTCATCAGCGAAGAGACTCATTTCACACCCTATACCCTCCCTGATGTCCGATATGTATGCATTAAACAGGATCGGACCCAGGACCGAGCCCTACAGTACCCCACTACCAACCTCTCTAGGGTTCAGAGCTCCCCACAGACCACTACTCCTGGGTGCGTCCAGCTAGCCAGTTTTCAATCCATCTGACCATCAAAGGGCCTACTCTAACCCCATCAGTTTCTCCACCAGACCATTGTGGGGACAGAGTCAAATGCCTTGCTGAAGTCCAAGAATAATACATCCACAGGCTTTCCCTGTCCAGTTCTGATGTTACCCATTAGTAGAACTCCACAAGATTGGTTTGACATGATCTACCTGGCACAAACCCATGTTGCCGACTATCCAGACCTCCACCTCCTCAAGTACACCCCAATCGTTCCTTTAGTATACTCTCCAATAATTTTCCACCATCGAGGTCAAACTGATGGGTCTATAGTTACCTGGTACTTCCCTCGACCTCCCTTTATGGATTGGCACCACATGTGCCTCTCGCCAATCCCTAGGTACCCTCCCTGTCTCAAGTGACCTGTTGAAGAGCTCCACCAGGGGTGCAGCCAGTATGTCCGCCAATTCCCATAGTACTCTCGGATGAATGCCATCCAGCCCAGGAGATTTGTCTTTCTTTAGGGCCTTGAGGGATAACCACACCCTTTTGGCGGAGATAGCATCATCCGTCTCTTCCACCTTACTGGCCATTTTATCCTTATCCAGATGTGACACCCCTGGGGTACCTCTCCCTCCCTCTTGCTCCATTTCTGTTGCTCCCCTGATCCCACTCACTGCCGCTTCTATCCAAAAGTTTTTTCCCTGCCCAGTGTTGCCACTTATTTGCTGATTTACCAGGGCACAGTGGTGAAATATATGGTTTAAACACATTTACATTTGATGAGTTGATCTTGCTCTGATTGTGCAACCTCTAGCACTAGGGGCCCTCAACAGCTGTAGGGACTAAGAGGTGCCTAACATCAACTATGATGATGAATGCTTACCATAAATATGTTTGGAGGGGGATAACATTTAGTATGCAGTTTAATGAATGGTTGCAAAACTGGTGCAGAGCACAGGGCTTTGGCTTCATTGGAGACTGGGGGTCCACCTGGAGAGATAAAGGTCTATACTGGTATGACGGTCTGCATTTGTCCACAAAGGGGACCAAGCTCCTAGGTGACAGGTTTAAATGCTTCCTTGGCAAGCTTTTAAACTAGATAAGGGGAGGTACTGATAAAAGCAGGAAAAGTCAAGCCTCCCCACAAAACATGGCAGGTAGTAGGGTAAACACTGAGGTACAGAGCTCAACACAGGGCAGGACGGGGGTAAATGGTAAACTGGATAACAGCAATAAGAGCAGGGATGGGGGAAAAAAGGATCAAGCCAACATTAAATGGAGGGCAATGACTACTAATGCCCGTAGTCTGGGAAACAAGCTTTCTGAGCTAGTAGCTTTGATGGAAGATGAACAATTGGATATTGTGGCAGTCACAGAAACATGGTACACTGAGAACCATGAATGGGATGTCAACATACCAGGGTACACAATCTACCGAAGAGACAGGGAAGGTAAAAGAGGAGGTAGAGTAGCTCTATACATAAGGGAAGGGATCAAAGCTACAGAACTAAAAAGTAAAGGGGGAGGACAAGAGGCACTCTGGGTTACCTTGGAGATAGGGAATGGCATCGTAATCCACACAGGGGTTGTATACAGACCCCCGTCTCAAGGGGAGGAAATGGACAAGAAAATGATAGAGGACATTCTCAAAATGGCTGAAAAGGGGAGATACTGTTGATGGGGGACCTGAATATGCAGATGTTAACTGGAGGACATGTGCAGCCACATCCAAGAGCAGGGTCATTCTCGATGCCCCTGCAGAGGCAGACCTTAGAACAGCTAGTGCTGGAACCACTCGGGAGGGAGCAATACTAGACCTGGTACTCTCAAATGAGAGAGGATCACAAATTTAGAAGTCAGTAGACATCTGGGAACAAGCGACCACTGCACAGTGTGCTTCACAATGAGCACAACCATGGAGATAAGCCATACAAAAACAAGGATACTGGACTTTAGAAGGGCTGACTTTGGCAAAATGGGTAAACACCTGAAGAATGCACTAGCAAATGGCCAAATAGGAGGGGTGGAAGAACAATGGAGAAAAATCAAAACTGCCATCATAGAGGCAACAAGTCTTTGTGTAAAACAAATAAAACAAAGCGGAGTAAAAAACCACTATGGTTCTCAAAAGAGGTGGCAGGGAAGGTTAAGAAGAAAAAGGCTGCATTCAAAAGTATAAGGAATCACAGAGACACGACAGGGAACTGTATCAATTAAAAGCAGAAAAGAAGTAGGAAAGGCAGTCAGAATAGCAAAGGCACAAACCGAGGAAAAAATAGCCAACTCGGACAAAAAGGGGGATAAAACCTTTTATAGGTACATTAGGGAGCATAGAAAGGTTAAGGGAGGGATAGTGAAGATTAATAAAGGAGAGGGGAGGTGGGCAGAGGGAGACAGTGAAAAGGTAGAGATACTGAATGAATACTTTTGCTCAGTATTCACAAAAGAAGATGAGCAGCAGTTACCTAAACCAGACAATAGAAGCACTCTGGGTAGGGGGGTTGATACCAGTCCACTCACAGAGAAAGAGTCCTGAAAGAACTCCTAAAACTCAAGGTGGACAAAGCAATGGGGCCTGCCAGATTCACCCCAGAATCCTAAAAGAACTAAGGGGGACCTAGTGACACCACTGACCACACTTTTAACAAATCATGGCAGGATGGGGTGGTACCTGAGGACTGGAGGAGGGCAGATGTGATTCCCCTTTACAAAAGTGGGAGCAAGGCAGAAGCAGGAAACTACAGACCTGTAAGTTTGACCTCAGTGGTAGGGAAAATGATGGAATCACTTCTGAAAGAAAGAATTGTTGAGTACCTAGAGGCCAGCGGGGCACAGGACCCAAAGCAACATGGATTTACAGAAGGAAGGTCATGTCAGTGTAACCCCTAGATGGCGCTATCCCAGGGGCTACTACCCCTGCCTGATTTTCCACTAACAGGTTGAGGGGCCTGGATCCAATGGCGGGTGCCTCCACCCAGAGGTCAGGGTTTGCAATAGTTAAACTTACTTGGTCACAGCCCTCTGGGACACTGCAACCCCCCTTTCTTCCCACTAGTGGCCCACACAATATATCAGAATTATCTTCCCAGTATACACTTACCCCCAGGGCTGGTTCAGGCACTGGGACCTCCTGTAAAATAAGATACAGTGCAACAATCACAGTACAATACTTTAACATAGACAAATACCTCAGGCAGTATAACTTTGCTGAAATAAGCAGCTCTGATTTATTTAGGGGGGGAAATCAGGTTAATTAGCTTATCACTTTACTCATCTACCTATGGCTCTGTGCACAGGCCTATCCCTACCAGTTACTGTCCCTGGGTACCCAAGCCCTAGTGGCTAGTCCAAACCGTGGGCAGCTGGTAGGGCCCTTTCCCACAGAGAAAGAAAAATTAGTTTAAATAGTCAGCAGTACAGTGATTCCATTTGGAATCAATGTGGCAATTCAACAGGAGCGACCTGAATTAGTACTCACGACCTCCAAACAAGATAGGGTCCTTCAATGTCAGCAGGGCTACTCTTGAGCTCCACGAGACTCCTCACACATTTATATGGCAAACTGCAACAGGCAAAGTCCTTTAATGGCAGCAGGATTCACTTGAGCTAACCAAGCCTCCTCACACATTTATATGGTGAACAGTAACAGGCAAAAGTCCTTTAATGCAGCAGGATTCACTTGAGGTACACAAGCCTCTTCACACATTTATATGGTAAAACAGAAAGTACTACACCAGGCAAGCTGCTTCTCTATCCCGATCGTAATTACTGCACAATACCCGGGAGAACACACAGCAGATTCAGTTCCTGACAGACCGAGTGCAATTCAGCAATTTCTCCAGTCTTCTACAGGGTGAGCCTGGTTTCTACTCTTCAGATATCCTTTGATTCTCTTCACAGGACGGATTCAGTCCTAAAAAGCAGTTACACAAGCTGCAGACCGGAACTCTGGGCCTTACACACGTTTCCCGACTAAAACTGCACACTGAAAAAGCACAGGGCTCCTTCCTTCTTCACTGCCAGAGCTCAACTGAAACTCCAACAGACAAAACCGAGCACTTCCTTTGAGTTCCTCCCAGTTCTTGACTGGATTGGCTGTCACTCACAATAGACTGCTCCTGTTGGTCCAAAAAGGCGCCGAAGTCTAAACTACATCTCCCAGAGTGACTGCCCATACAATCCTCTTGTGGCTGGCTCAGATTATGAGTCCAAGTTCTGATTCGTCCAAGGCACCATTTTAGAGCTAGCTTACCCCACACTGATTGGTCCAGTTCAGCAGTTCAAAACCAGAATGGGGAACTAGGCAGACACAGTTCTGACTGCAAAGAAAGCAGGTTAGACAAACTGTAATTTCATTAATACTCTAAATGGTTTCTGGCAAACAGATACATCTTTCAGGTAGGTTCCCTTTGCACTCCTAGTGACTGCAAAAATGGAGTGAATTGGCAGCAGCTCGAGTGGTACTCAATCAAAGAAACACACAGTCCCCCATACAAACTAATTATGTCTGCAAGCAGACAGCTCTTAAAGAGACAGCACCAAGATTCTAAAACACTCACTGATAAATGGCTTAAATGCCAAACACCATTCAGGCTTGGAGCATTCAAGCAAGCTCCTGAAATCTTTTGGGAACCCCCATTTGCAGGAGGTTACACCCTTCCTGGCCTAGGAAAGCTTGGCGTCCGTCAAGCAGTACTATGGTTTTAACTGCAACCATATACATTTGCATTAGGCTCACACATGTAATCATCAGTCAATATATCATTTTACCAAGAACACATTTCTGAAACATTGCAGTACGTCACTCTTTACACAGTATTACAAACACATTGTACCATAACTCAAGTTATTACCTCTTGTACATGAAACCTGAAGAGAGGGGGCCCTTCCCTATCAGTTACCTTGGGGCTAGATGGGGCAAGGGCACCATACTTAGAGGGCAACACAAGTAACTTGGAGTTAGCACTGACGCTCAGTTTGGGCAATGAGCTCGGGGACACATACACTCCTTTATGGACAACACTGAGAGGCAGATCCACTGGCCAGCCCAGGGAATCATAACTGAGGTGCACCACAGGCTTTACAGCTCGACCAGTCTTTCTAGGGGGAACTTTTACAGTCTCTGCACTCTGAGCCTCATTTTCAGCATTGTCCTCACTTGTCAGGAGTCTCCATGGGGTAGAGAGGCTAGAACTTGGGGCACTTTCAGCTCCAGGAGTTACAGTTTCTGAGTCCACAACATTTGGCTCGCATGGAAAGCTTTCGGACACTGGCAGTGGACTGTCAGGGCACTCAAAATACTCTTCTTGTTCTGGTGTATCACCAGTCTGACCCAATCCATCATTTTCCTCCCCTGAAAGCTCAAACAGTTCAACCATGCACAATGATTCCATTTCATCTGATCTGATGCTTTGCACTTCACTTTCTGGGAGCATATTGGCTCCAGGGACGAAGCTGGGGGCTTGGACAGTCCAGAAGGTCCAGCTTCATCTCCAGTAAGACTAGGGGATTGCCCCGAAACAATTGACTCAGTTCGTAAGAAGGATAGTATTCAAAGTCACTCTCACTTTCTTCCGATATGGACTGACAGTCATGCTCAACTGGGACTTGTGGAGGGGAACACTTTAACTTTGCTTCTGTAGGTGCAGACTTTCTTGATCTTTTCTTAGCAGCAGCTCTAGTCACTGGTCCAGAGGGCATCTTCTAGGGGCTCAGACTCAATTAAGATTTGTCCAATGGGCAGTAAATGATTTCTATGCATTGTTTTACATCTTTGAATTATTCTCAGGCCTTACTTTGTACACTGGCAGATCATCTAGTTTGCCCACTACAATGTGAGGGAGATGGTGCCATCTGTCAGCAATCCTGTGCTTGCCATGCAGTCCCAGATTTCTTAGCAATACCGATCTCCTCCTGGAGTTCCTGTGCTTTCACCTTTTTATCATACCTTTCTTTGTTGGCCAGATTTCTTTTGGCAGCCATGGTTTGAGCCAGTTGGTACGCATGAGTTAGCTGGGCCTTTAACTTTGCACATACTGTAAATAGTTGTCAGCTTGAACCCCATCAGGAGAAACCCCAAAACACACCTACCGGTAGTCGAGCTTCTCTTCAAACATCAGGCGGTAGGGGAGAACCAGTGGCATCACTTTTGGTGCAGTTATAAGCATGTACCAGGGTGCTAATTTGTTGGCTCCATCTAGTCTTGTCCTTTGGGTGCAGGGTGCCTAGCATACCTAGCAAAGTGCAGTTGAAACGTTCAGGCTGTGGGTCCCCTGGGGGTGGTAAGGAGTGGTTCTGGACTTTCTCACTCCCCACAGAGAAAGCATCTCTTTGATCAGACGACTCTCAAAAGTTCTCCCTTGATCAGAATGGATTCTTTGTGGAGCCCCATAGTGAACAAAAGTTTTCTACAAGTACTTTGGCTACAGTGGATGCTTTCTGGTCTTTGGTGGGGAAAGCTTGGGCATATCTGAGTGAAATGGTCAGTGACCACCAGCACATTACTGATATTTCTTTGATCTGACTCCAAACTCAGAAAATCAATACAGACCAGCTCCATGGGTGCACTCGTGGTTATGTTAACAAGGGAGGCAGCCCTCTGGGGGCAAAGCTTTCCTCTGTAAGCAGCGACTACAAGTTGAATGTGTTGCTCCACATCAGCCCCATCTTAGCCAATAGAATCTGGATCTCACCAAGTCAAGTGTTCTGTCTATACCAAGGTGCCCCATGTGGTTGTGCAAGGACCTCAATACTGAGTCTCGAAAGGCAGTGGGCAGCACCAGTTGTTGTTTGTCTACTTGTCCCCTCTGTCTACTGTTTCTCTGTATAACAGTTTATTGATCAGTTTCAACTTAGGACCTTCTTTGTATAACAGTGCAGTTCTCAAATCAGTGGGCGTAATTTGGACACATCTTTTCCTGCATAGAGGGCTTCTAAAGCTGATTTGATCATAGGATCGCGGGATTGAGCCGCCGAATACTGTCATTGTCCAGCTGAGGCAGTGCACCAATGTCTATTGCAGAAAAGTGGCAATAAGCAGCAGGTATGCAATTCTCAGGGTCCCAAGCAATCCACCATGCAGTCCACTGCGTCCGCGGACATTTGTTCCTCCCTGTCAAACTTCCGGCAGAGTGCCGAATGTCAGGTTCTGCCAATCGGACCCAATCATTCTGGGGAACAGGCCTCCGGGAGAGACATCAGCATCTATGTGGTTCAGACCTGCTCGGTTCGAGAGCATAGTCATATGTAGATAATGCAGAAAGCCACCTGTGGCCAGTGGCATCCAACTTAGCTGAGGTCTGCACATAGGTCAAAGGATTATTGTCAGTTTTACTAGTATTTTAGCCCCATACAAGTACTCATGGAATTGGTCAACAATAGCCCACTTCAAAGCTAGGAACTCTAACTATGTACAGGATAGTTCTTTGGATGGGGTCAGGCTTCTACTGGCAAAGGCCACTGGTCTCAGGCCATTCTGCTCTTGGTACAACACAGCCCCAACCCTTGCAAGCTAGCATCAGTGTGCAGGATGTAAGGTTTTCTTGGATCGGCATAGGCCAGCACTGGAGCATGGGTAAGTTGATATATGATCTCATGAAAAGCAGTCTCACAATCAGGAGTCCAGGGCCCCAAATACTTCACTAGGATGAAAATGCACTCTCTCAGTCTTGAGGGCGCTGACTTTGGTATTTTTGTGGGTTGGGGATACCCTTGAGTAAGGTTAAGTAAAAGGCGGATCACTCTTGAATAGTCCTTGATGAAGCGCCGATAATAACCACAGAATCCAGGAATCTTTGCAGTTCTTTTAGATTTTTGGGCTGTGGCCAGGTGGTCAAGGCCTCAACTTTACTTGGGTCGGTCTCTATTCCCTCGGTGGATACTATGTGTCCCACATACTTTACTGATGTTTGAAAGAATTGACACTTATCAATGGACAGTTTAAGGCCAAAGTCCTCAGTCGATTCAATACCTTAAATAATCTGCTCTCATGTTCCTCCAGTGAGCTGCCAAACACAAGAACATCATCTAGGTATACCAGGCACTCTAGTAAGTTCATGTCCCCCACTGCACGCTCCATCAATCGTTGAAAAGTGGCTGGGGCACCGAAATCCCTTGAGGCATACTCAGTGAATTCATAGAAGCCAGCGGACAGATAAAGGCTGTCTTCTCACGGTCCTCTGGGGCCATCGGGATCTAGTAGTACCCACTCACGGAGATCCAACACAGAGAACCACTTGCTCCCGTTTAGGCAGTCCAAAGCATCCTGAATGCGGGCATTGTGTACTGATCAGGGATAGTCCGCCCGGTTTAAGGTGCGATAATCCACACATCCTTACTGTCCCATTCTTTTCCTCACTACCACAATGGGGAAGCATAAGGGCTTCTGGATTCTTGTATTACACCAGCAGCTAACATCTCTTGCAGATGCCGTCTCACATCATCTATGTCAGCAGGTGCCAGGCATCGAGACCTCTCACGAAATGGTCTTTCGTCATGCAGCGGATATTGTGCTCAGCTCCTCACGCATCCTCGTCCCATTCCTTTAAAGAAAACACCTGGTCTCTCTGGGCAAGCTTCTCACTGATCCTCACTTTCCATTCAGCTGGCAATGGGGAGTCGCGAGAAATCAAACAAGTCAGGCGTTACTCTGTCATTCTTCCTTAAACTCTTGCTGCTGGGTAGCACTGCAGTGTCTGCACAATGCACATTAGCCAGGATGCAACCTCTATTTACTCGAATGTCTCTTTCAGACACATTATGAACTTGGACCATTACCCTTCTGGCATAAGCACGGGCTCTAGCGGGCAAATACTAGGCTTGACCAGCAGTCCCTCTGGCAATTTTCCATCGCCTGGTGCATCCAACATTAATATTTTATTCTTAACATCCTTTCTGATACAGACCTCTCCCTGTAAGGTACACTGGGCATTTGGCGCCAGGATCAGAGACTCAGGATCCTTCTTCCATACAATTCCGACCGGTTCCTCTGGTTCTATTTTTTCAGCATCTCTCTGTGCCTCATAGGCCTTCTTAATTAAAGCCGGAACTCTTAAAGCTCTACTAGTCTTTGACCCCTGTTTTTCATAACATAACTGTGCCAGCCTTCGAACATATGAGCATTTGTTCCAATCAACAAAGGGACACCATCATACAGTCCAGTGGGGGACACACTAAGGCTAGGGTCTCTACTTGTTCGGCCACTCCAGCCACGGAGGTGGGAAAGACAGCCAATTCGGATGTACCCGGAATAGGGTAGGCCTTCTCACTTAACCCCCATACATGCAGTCCTTCTAATAGTTGTAAGTACGTCTGACAAATGCTTCTGATACCAATCTTGGAACATAATTGTCACTAGGGAGCCACTGTCTAATACAGCTCTTGTAGACACTTCATTCACCTTTACAGTGGTCTCCATGGAGGGACCCACTATTCTGGACCAGTCTGGAGAGGAGGTAGTGGGGGCCTGGGCAACTGACCTTGCCACAAAAGGACATGAGTTAGCATTTTTGGTGCCCTCACTGGGATCATTTTGTGCACCTCTTAACCACTGATTTGTTCTCCGAAGCTCTCCTTGTAGCCTATATGCAACTTTGTCAGTGTCTTTTGGGGACGGCATTCCCTCTTCATGTGCCCATCCTTCCACTAATTATAGCAAAACATACTTTCTGGAGTTTGAGCTGGCCGAGGCGCCACACTGAGGGCCAGGCGAGGTACTACTAACTGGAAACCTGGTGCCATCTCTGTCTGTGGCATGATAAGCATTTGGAGACATCTCGTCAGTTTCTCCACTTCCATGGTCAAGAATTGAGTTTGGAGCTGTTATCAGCAGGAGATACATGGGTGGGTACCCCCACCCCCATAGCAAATGCAGTCGGATATAGGTCAGGGCCCGTACTTGCAGGCGTGGCCTTCATAAAGGGACTGTTTTTGAATTCTCGGATCTCTCTCAACAGTTCGCCCCATTGTGGCATATATTTTTCCTTGTCAGAGCACTCATTGACTGTCAACCTCTGCCTCTGAACTTCACTTGATGGGTCACCCTCAGTCACTCGGGTCGTAGCCTGCAGCTATTGGTGCAGGTCCCTCCGGGGTGCCTTTCTCAACTCTCAGATTTCTCTCATTAACTCATCATAGGAGGGTGGGGATTCAGTCGATTTGCCAGGCGTAACTGGAAGCAACAGCAGTTCTGAGGAGGTCAGACTTAAGGATCCTGTCCAGCCTGGTTGGTCCAGTTCAATCGCTGGCAAACTACCCTTTCTGAGGCATTCTTGCAACAATTTTTCCAGCCGAGATACATACACAGACAACAACTCCCTTGGTACTGTTGTGCATTTCTTACTCTCCACCATAGATCCTCATCAGAATCTGGGCTCCCATACACATTCTCAAGGCCTCAAGATAGGCCTGTGCAGTCACTTCAGGGTTACTGGCCCGTTTAGCAGGATGGTAGCCAGGGCAGGACCTCGGAGGCTCTCACTAACCCTCTTTTGCGCTTTGGCTTCGAGCATTGCCATTCTAGCACTTGGGGGCAACATAGTCTATCCAGGTCTCCCAGTCATCCTCCCCTTGGGGGGTGGGGAGGGTGCCAGAGAAGATCCTCAACCTTCGGTAAGAGTCGTGACTAATGGCAGGTGCAGAAATAGGAGTCTGCATTGGTTCAGCCACCATTACGGGTACTGGAGCGGGAGAGGGTGTTGGGGGAGGAACACCCCCGGGTGGCAAGAATAGTTTCTTCAAGTCCTCCACAGTTTTCCCTTCCCCCAGCAACCATTTAGCAAGTTTCTCCTCAAAAGTTTCAGACAGTGGTGGGGGCTCATTCCCCCCCCAGGTCTTTACTGTACTTAGTTATCACTCTCCAGGCAGTGAGGGCTCCCTCTGGGGTAATGGTCTGTGGCACTTTGAAGCTATCTATGGGATCCTTAAACTCTACTAGGGCCAGGAAAGTGTGGGTGAGCAGATTAGCATGCCGACCCACCACCACAGGTTTTGTAAACCTTCACCTTGGGAAAGTACTCCCTGTACAGTGTCCGTATTGATGCAGGGATGTCAGGATAAGCATAGCATTTTGGGGTCAATCTCCTCCCCAGTACACACTCCACCAGCGTGCACAGCCACTTCTGTCGGGTACCTATTTTTTTCTTAACAGTGGTTCGTTAATATGGCCACTAGAGGACACACAATCCCAGCGGTGCCTCCAAGATGTAACCCCTAGATGGCGCTATCCCAGGGGCTACTACCCCTGCCTGATTTGCCACTAACAGGTTGAGGGGCCTGGATCCAATGGCAGGTGCCTCCACCCAGAGGTCAGGGTTTGCAATAGTTAAACTTACTTGGTCACAGCCCTCTGGGACACTGCAACCCCCCTTTCTTCCCACTAGTGGCCCACACAATATATCAGAATTACCTTCCCGGTATACACTTACCCCCAGGGCTGGTTCAGGCACTGGGACCTCCTGTAAAATAAGATACAGTGCAACAATCACAGCACAATACTTTAACATAGACAAATACCTCAGGCAGTATAACTTTGCTGAAACAAGCAGCTCTTGATTTATTTGGGGGAATATAACAAGGACAGGGAAATCAGGTTAATTAGCTTATCACTTTACTCATCTACCTATGGCTCTGTGCAGGCCTATCCCTACCAGTTACTGTCCCTGGGTACCCAAGCCCTAGTGGCTAGTCCAAACCGTGGCAGCTGGTAGGGGCCCTTTCCAACAGAGAAAAGAAAAATTAGTTTAAACAGTCAGCAGTACAGTGATTCCATTTGGATTCAATGTGGCAATTCAACAGGGAGCGACCCTGAATTAGTACTCACGACCTCCAAACAAGATAGGGTCCTTCAATGTCAGCAGGGCTACTCTTGAGCTCCACGAGACTCCTCACACATTTATATGGCAAACTGCAACAGGCAAAAGTCCTTTAATGGCAGCAGGATTCACTTGAGCTAACCAAGCCTCCTCAAACATTTATATGGTGAACAGTAACAGGCAAAAGTCCTTTAATGGCAGCAGGATTCACTTGAGGTACACAAGCCTCTTCACACATTTATATGGTAAAACAGAAAGTACTATACCAGGCAGGCTGCTTCTCTATCCCGATCGCAATTACTGCACAATACCGGGAGAACACACAGCAGATTCAGTTCCTGACAGACCGAGTGCAATTCAGCAATTTCTCCAGTCTTCTACAGGGTGAGCCTGGTTTCTACTCTTCAGATATCCTTTGATTCTCTTCACAGGACGATTCAGTCCTAACAAGCAGTTACACAAGCTGCAGACCGGAACTCTGGGCCTTACACACGTTCCCGACTAAAACTGCACACTGAAAAGCACAGGGCTCCTTCCTTCTTCACTGCCAGAGCTCAACTGAAACTCCAACAGACAAACCGGGCACTTCCTTTGAGTTCCTCCCAGTTCTTGACTGGATTGGCTGTCTCACCAATAGACTGCTCCTGTTGGTCCAAAAGGCGCCAAGTCAAAACTACATCTCCCAGAGTCACTGCCCATACAATCCTCTTGTGGCTGGCTCAGATTATGAGTCCAAGTTCTGATTAGTCCAAGGCACCATTTTAGAGCTAGCTTACCCCACACTGATTGGTCCAGTTCAGCAGTTCAAAACCAGAATGGGGAACTAGGCAGACACAGTTCTGACTGCAAAGAAAGCAGGTTAGACAAACTGTAATTTCATTATTACTCTAAATGGTTTCTGGCAAACAGTTACATCTTTCAGATAGGTTCCCTTTGCACTCCTAGTGACTGCAAAAATGGAGTGAATTGGCAGCAGCTCGAGTGGTACTCAATCAAAGAAACACACAGTCCCCATACAAACTAATTATGTCTGCAAGCAGACAGCTCTTAAAGAGACAGTACCAGAGGTTCTAAAAACACTCACTGATAAATGGCTTAAACGCCAAACACCATTCAGGCTTGGAGCATTCAAGCAAGCTCCTGGAAGTCTTTTGGGAACCCCCATTTGCAGGGGGGTTACATCAGACTAATCTAATTGATTTCTTTGACTGGGTGACCAAAGTAATAGACCAGGGAGGGGCTGTGGATATGGCCTACCTAGACTTTAGCAAGGCATTTGACACAGTCCCACACAAAAGATTAATAATCAAGTTAGCCAGCCTGGGAGTGGGTCCCAGGGTGGTAGCCTGGGTAGCAAACTGGCTGCACAACAGGACACAGAAGGTAATAGTGAATGGAACACATTCCGAAGAAAGGGGGGTTACTAGTGGAGTACCTCAGGGCTCAGTACTGGGTCCAATCCTCTTTAACATCTTTATAACTGACATTGCAGAGGGTCTGGAGAGAAAGGTATGCCTCTTTGCAGATAACACAAAGATCTGTAACAGAGTTGATACACAAGAGGGGGTAGAAAAGATGAGAAGGGACTTGGCAAGGTTGGAGGAATGGTCAGACATATGGCAACTTAGATTCAATGCAAAGAAGTGCAAAGTAATGCACCTGGAAACAAAAACCCAGGAGAAGAGTACACAATAGCAGGGGAGGTACTAACAACAACAAAAATGGAAAGGGACCTGGGAGTAGTCATATCAGATGACCTAAAGGTGGGTAAGCAATGTGAGAAGTCAGTAAGGAGAGCCAGGGGATACTGGGATGCATAGGAAGGGGCATCACAAGTAGAAAAAGGGAAGTGGTTATCCCTCTATACAGACAGTTGGTGAGACCCCATCTGGAGTACTGTGTGCAGTTTTGGAGACCCCATCTATGCAAGGACATAGACAGGATGGAAGCAGTCCAGAGGAGGGCAACTAAAATGGTGCAGGGTCTACATCAGAAACCATATGAAGAGAGACTGAGAGAGCTTAATATGTATACCCTTGATGAAAGGAGGGACAGGGGGACATGATAGAAACGTTCAAGTACCTCAAGGGAATCAACAAAGTCCAGGAGGGTAGCATCTTTCAGAAAAAGAGATGTGTAAGAACAAGGGGGCACAGTTTAAAGATAGAGGGGGGACAGCTCAGGGGTAATGTGAGGAAATTCTTTTTCACGGAGAGAGTGGTGGATACATGGAACAGCCTTCCTGAGGAGGTCGTTGGGTCTAAAACAGTGGGGGAATTCAAACATGCATGGGACAGACACAAAGCAATTATAGTGGGGGGTTGCAGGAAGCAGGCTGTTGGTTAACTAGAATCTGCAGCTTATCCAGTAGGTAGGGAAATGGGCAGACTGGGTGGGCCAAGTGGTCCTTATCTGCCATCAAAGTCTATGTTTCTATGTTTCTATGTTAATCACAATCTCATCATCAAATACATGGGGTATGTACTTACCTAATGGTAAACTCCTCCCCAGGTCTTACCCTACTACTAATTTGGATACCTAATTTTTAAATAAATATATTATTTAGTGGTAAGGCATGACTTGGGGGGTAAGAAAAAAATACTCACCTTAGTAATATTGTTTCTTCTAGGGGATCCTTCAATATCCTTGAATAATGCAGAATGCCAACTGAGTTCAGCTGCCTTGGAGGTGGAGTCTATGCTAATGATCTGAGGGAGTTAGCCAATCAGAGGAGAGGAAGGAGTATGCTGCCCGTAGTTGTACTGGAAGTCAGTCAAATTCATTTCGAAGCTAGCGGGTCAAAAAGTCCCAAATTCTAAACTATGTAAACTACAAAAATCTGAAAAAGAACAAAGAAAAAAGTAACTATGGAATGTGCTTCTGTAAAACAACAGAAGTGTAAAATCCCCACAGCCAAAATTTGGCTTGAGGCGTGGACTGCAGAAGTAACTGAGTCAGGTTATGTGAGGGGAGGAAGGGTGGGACATCAAGGATAATGAAGGATCGCCTGGAAGAAACAATATTACTAAGGAGAGTAATTTTTTCTTTCCACCCCGGGAATCCTTCAGTATCCTTGACTAATGCAGACTACAAAGCTGTGCAGTTGAGAGGAGGGAACAGAACCTACTTTGGAAACAGGTTCTGCAGGACTGCTGTGCCAAATCTGGTATCTGATTTGGACTGTACATCCAAGCAGTAATGCCTTGTGAAGGTGTGTACAGTCTTCTAGGTCGCTGCTTTGCAAATGTTAAGCAATGGAATGTCCCTTGCTGCTGCCACTGAAGCTGCAGTGCCTCTAGTGGAGTGGGCCCCGAGGCCTTGAGGTGGCTGCTTGCCAGCTTTACTGTAACAGAATTGTATAGAAGAGACTATCCAGTGGGAGACAGTTCTCTTAGAGGCTGGTCTGCTCTTGCCTACCTCGCCATAGGTGAGGAAGAGCTGGGTATGTGAGTTTCTGAGCTGCTCAGTATGCTCTAGGTAGTGGGTTAGTGCCCTTTTAACATCCAGACTGTGGAGCTTACGCTCACCAGGAGTGAACTGGTTTGTAAAATAGACAGGGAGTGTAATGGATTGGTTCAGGTGAAATTCAGAAACTACCTTAGGAAGGAATTTCTTGTTCGTCCTAAGAACTACTTTATCTTTGTGTGAGATAATGTAGTTAGGGTTCAGTGCAGAGGGCTTGCAGCTCTGAAATCCTTCTGGCTGAAGTGATAGCCACAAGGAAAACAGTTTTCCAAGTGAGATACTTTAGGTCTGCAGTCGTCATGGGCTCAAAATGGGGCTCCATGAGTTTGGCTATGCACAGGTTCAAGTCCCAGGGAGGGACAGGTTCCCTAAGTGGGGATTGAAGATGCAGCAGGTCTTTACATTTAAAAAAAAAAATGGAATGAGAATTCATGGATTTCTCCTTACCAGCAGAAATGTAGGCCGAAACGGCTGCTAGGTGAACCTTCAGGGATGAGGCCCTTAGACCTGATGCTTGCAAATGTACAAATTAGTCTAGCAAAGAAGACAGACTGACTTTCAGTGGGTCAATTTACCTGTCTCTGCACCAGAAAGAGAATCCCTTCCATTTGGAAGCATTAGTCTTTTTGGTACTTGGCTTCTTGGCCAGTCAAAGGATTCTTAGGACTTGTTCTTAATACTGAGAGTATGAGTACTCTAGCTCTTCAAGCACCAGACTTTGAGGTGAAGAGACTGTATGCTGGGGTATGCTATCCCTGTCCAAGGCAAGGTCAGGAGACTGTGGTTCAGGAGTAGGCAAACTGGTCGTTTGACTAAGAGGGCAAGGAGCAGGGAGTACCAAGGCTGCCTTGCCCAGTCTAGCGCCACCAGAATCATTGTGGCTGGCTGTCTCCTGAGTTTTAGCAGGACCCTG
This sequence comes from Neoceratodus forsteri, assembly GCA_016271365.2. Taxonomy (NCBI): domain Eukaryota; kingdom Metazoa; phylum Chordata; order Ceratodontiformes; family Ceratodontidae; genus Neoceratodus; species Neoceratodus forsteri. The sequence continues at coordinate 1,871,334,147 of CM057456.1, read as the reverse complement.
AGGATCAAGAGAAATGCAACAAAGGCACACAAGAACTTTTCCATTCAATCTAGCATTAGGGCATCCACTGGTACTGTGCCCAGAGCTAGAGGCCTGGAACAGAAAAGAAAAGAGGAAGCTGGTGATCGTGATTGGAGACAGAGATCTATCTCTGGAGTGCCCCACCTACTGAAGACTGTGGCCAGTAATTGTCTATTTAGGGTCCACTTGTGGTGGCCCTGATTGATGCAGCTCAGGGTGTCTGCCAGTACATTGTCCTTGCCTGGGAAATGGATGACAGAGAGCTGCATGTCCAGGGAGTAAGCCAGAGACCAAATCATCATGGCCTCGCTGCATAGCTTTGTGGATATTGTGCCCCTCTGCTTGCATAGCAGTGGTGTTGTCTGTCCTGATTTGGAGAGACTGGCCCTTTAGCTGGGGGCAAAGGCTTTGATAGCCAGGTACCCAGCTCTGAGCTCAAGTAGATTTATGTGACACCTGGACTCTGGGGGGGGACCAGACTCCGCTTATAGAATGATCTGCCAGGTGCGCCCCCCCCCCCAGCCTAGTAGGGAAGCATTTGTTGTGAGCACTCTGGAGGGTTCTTTCTGCTGGAAGGGAACCCCTTCCCTGAGGTTTTCCTTGTCCTTCCACCAGTCCAGGGCTTGTAACAGAGTCCTTGTGACTGGAATAAGCTTTGAGAGAGGGTCTCTTTTCTGAGACCAGTGAGCTCTCAAGTGATACTGAATATCTCTCATCTGAAATCTGTCACCCTGGAACCACAGCTGTGGTAGAGGCCATGTGGCCCAGGAACCTGAGGAAGCATCTGGCTGTCCTTGGTTGTCTTAGGACAAAGGAGTGTGCCAGGTTTTGAAGGTTGTGCACCTTGTCCAGTGGAAGCAGAGCCTTCCCTTGTTCTGTGTTCATCTCTGCTCCTATGAACTCCAGTAACTGAACTGGTTCAAAATGGGACTTTTCTGAGTTGATCAGAAAGCTCAGGGACTCTAGAGTGTGTCTTGTAAGACTGAAGGAGTCTCTGATGTTTTGGGGAGACTTGCCCGCTATCAGCCAGTCATCCAGGTAGGGGAAGACAGATACCCCATGCCTTCTGAGGTAAGCTGCCACCACTGCTAGAAAAAATCTGGGAGCTGAAGAAATGCCGAATGACAAAGCTGCAAACTGGTAATGGCCGGAGGGCAGTCTGAATCTGAGTAATTTTCTGTGGGAAGGTCTTACTGAGATGTGAAAATAGGCATCCCTGAGATTCAGAGATGCGAGCCAGTCCCCCCCGTTGTAAGGAAGGAATCACTTCTGACAGGGTGACCATTTTAAATTTTGGGTTGTACAGATGCTTGTTTAGGAATCTGAGGTCTAGTATGGGTCACCAATCCCCATACCTGGAGTAGATTCCTTTTCCTTACTAGGAAAAACAGGCTGTTTCCACTGCTTTTGCTTACAGGAGAGATTTTACCTCCAACTCCAGAAGAATTTTTTCTGTGGGGGTTAGAGGTTTTAAAGTCTTTTGCTCCTGTTGAGTGGGAAATATTTAGAACTGCAGGGTAAGTCCTTGACCCACCACCTCCAGCACCCACTTGTCTGTGGTTATGAGATGCCATTAGTGGAGGCAGTGGATTGGCCTGCCCCCTACTGGTGGATGGGAGAAGACCAGAAGCTTGCAGTCAGGGGTTTTGTTTTGTCTGAGGTTTTGTGCAAGGAGTGGGATCAGCATGTCTCTGAGCTCTCATGCCCCTTCTCCTAAAGAACCCTCTCATCTGAGAGTAGGCCAAGGCCATGGGCATTGGCATAGGATAAAAAGCTCTGGGATATTAGCCCCTACACCTCTGCCCCCTCTGCCTTGGGGCTTGTAGGAGGTAGAGGTTTTTCTTTAGCTGCATTGCTCTGATAGGTGGTCTTGTACTCCTACATCTTTTTTCATGTAAGTCTCTGTTTTGTCATCATACAGAATTACTACCACATGGAAAATCCATGGCCTTAGTCTGGGTATCCTGGGAGAGGTTGGTAGTCCTTAACCAGGCAAAATGTTGGAGGGAGACGGCATGAGCCATAGCCCTAGATGCAGTGTCATTAGCATCGACAGCCACGTGGAACTGATATTTAGTGGCTTCTAAGGCTGTTTTAACAATTTCCGCCAATTATTGAGCCACTTTATCTGGAGCTTGCTGGCTGGCTGCCAGAACAGAGTTCCAGAGAGTCTTTTGATACTGAGCTGTGTATGCCATATAGGTGCAAAGATGAAGCATCAGGGAGGCAGTGGTGTAAGATTTCTTACCCATAGTATCCAGTTTCTTTGAGTCTTTTTCCGGGGGCTGTGACGAGAGAGACACCTTTACCTTGTCACAAGCTGCAGCTTGCACCACTCCTTCATGATCTGGATGCATATATGCATGCTGTCTCGGATCCCCACCCTCGTGGCTCCCGAGGGGGTCCCCTCGCCATCTCCAGACCCGCCCACTGGGGTCGGTCCCTGGACTGGTCAGTCCCTCCCCTGCTGCAGTGCTCGCCTCTGCCTAGAGGATCCCCCTGGCTCCAGCCCTATATTGCCCACTGCTAATTCCTATTTCCCACCCCTTCCCACTACTGCTTCAATTTGCACTTCGCTTTTGAGCCTGTAGTCGCTCTCTAGTTTGTTGATCTGTACATGTATTATTGTCCTTATGCTGTTCCCAGCTGTGTGTGGGTGAGATTGTTCCCTTGTCTATACAATGTGCTGTTCACTGTACTCCATCCTGGCCCACTTGTAGTTGCGGGCCTGTATGTCACCCTGCAAATGTACTATTGTTCTTTGTACTGTAACCTCCCGGGTCGCTCCTGAAAACAGGCACTCTTTGTCTAGTGGGCTTACCTGGTTAACTAAAATAAATAAATAAATAAAGAGACTCAGCATTGAATTTACCTAGCTGATATTTTCTTTCTATATTCTCATCTACCCCTGAAACAGAAGTGGGGTTCTGTAGGAGTTTGAAAGTAGCCCTACGAAGGGACTTATGGACCAGAAGGAGTAGCCTTGTAGAAGGGGGAAGACCCATAATATCCAGGAAGTCTTCCTCCTCAGTGGATTCCTGAATAGAAAGGTCAAGAGCTTCTACCATATGCTGAACAAGAGTAAAATAAGAGGAAAAATCCTCCTGACCATGGCCAAAATTTTGGTCAGGGACTTCCTCAAAATCTAGAGGTTCTCCCTCCTCTTCGTCATTTCCCTCATCCAGAAAAATGCCCTGGCCCAGACAAAGTCAGACGGAATAGGTGTAGAGGGACCGGCTGGGGCACCCAAAAGAGATCCCACAGCCTGAAGAGTTTGGTATAGATGCCAAGCCTTTGCCATTTCCTCCGCAGAGGGAATATCTTTTTATGACACTGGTGTCTCCCTTTGTTTTTCAGCGGGATGGGAAGTGATATGTTTTTCTTTTTGTTTCTTTTTGGCAGGCACTGAATCAGAAACCTGCTGAGAATATCTTTTTCTGGCTTGGTCATTATTATTATTATTGATATTTTTCTCAGACTTATTTTCTGTGGGGTCCTTAGAGGACCTATCTCCCCTCGCCTGGATCTCTGATAAGAGTGGGAGGCAGTCTGAGAAGCAGTTTTTTTTTTCTTTGTTTTAATATTTATTCTTTTTTTCCTTTCTGTTTCTTTTTCTTTTTTAGCTCTGAGGCTGCAACCACAAGAAAAAGAAAGTGAAAGTCACCCCCCAAGAAAAGGAGTGACTGGCCCCAAATAAAGGGACAAACTGGTGAAAATCCATTGTCCCAAAAAGAGAGTTTCACTAAAAAGAAAGGGCCAGTGTAAATAAGGGTGCCCCTGACCTGCAAAAACCTGCCAGGAGACCCAAAAGTGTTCTACTATACAAAAGAAAGTAGTGTCTGGAACCGCAGGAAAAAATGTGGCTCTCCCACAGTAAAAAATGAGTAAAAACGTGGAAGAATTGGTAAAAGGAAGATATCCATGGAAAAACTGCACAGAAATACAAAAAACATGGATTTCTTACCTCAGCTGTGGTCCAGATTTTTTTTTATAGTCAGAAATCAGCACCAAAAATGTGGAAAAAAAAACCCGGAAGCTTTCTGTGGCTTTTGGGCACTGAAAACCCCAAGGAAAACTGCAAAAAAATAAAGAAAAAGGCACTCTAAAGGCAGCACAACTCAGAAAAACACTAAAGATTGGAAAAATAACTGCTTCAAGGGGAAGTTTGAAAAGGGCACTCCGGGGCAGACTTGTCCAATCAGCAGAGAAATTAATCTGACTTCCAGCACAACTACAGTACAGTTAGCATACTCCTTCCTCTCTTTTGATTGGCTAACTTCCTCAGCTCATTAGCACAGACTCCACCTCTGGGTCAGCTGAACCCAGCTGGCATTCTGTATTAGTCAAGGATACTGATGGAGTCCCAGGGTGAGAAGTGATCATTAGTTAAGCACACACCCGATGGGATTACTGTGTGGTAGTACCATATGGCAGTCAGTCAATCAGGGAAGCTGGATCACTGGTTGCTGATTTAAAGTTACATGGTCATTCATGGGACTTAAAGTAACACATTTCCCAATTACAAACATTTATCAACCCACAACAGCACTAGTACACTGGATTTTGTTCTGTGCAGTTTATGAGCACTCGTGACACAGACCTGTAGACCAGTTATCTGCAGGCTGCTCACCTTCAAGTGACATGCCTTTCACGAGGTAATTATGAATAGAAGAAATAAGTGAACACCTAACCTACAATCATTTTATTTTTAAATAAACAAATGCTGTCTCAGAATAAGGTTTCAAAATTCTGTGTCATCATAAAACATATTGCTAACAGGTAGAATTCTCCCTGTAGCTGAAAAAATGAAATAGCATAGAATTCATTCAGCAATGATCATATGAGAGGATTCCAGTATACACCACTGTAATGTATTTCTTTTTATTTCTTGATGCTCTCCTTCACGGACTTGCCACCTTCTAATGCTCCCCCTTCCCACCCCATCACTTTGGTTCTCTCGGACTTACCCCACATCAGTTCTCCACGGCATGCCCCCCTGGCGGGACTGTTGCAGTTCCCCAAGCCCCTTCAGAAAAACAGATCCTGTAGAGGGGGGTGCCTAGGTCCCTGGTGTGGGACCTGTCAGAGGCAAGTTTCATCCTGTATCTGTCAGGGTGGCTTTTCCTTGTTGTCCCTGTTCCCCAGGGAAGTCGGCCATTATAGTACACACATGGGCACATGAGAAGAATGTTTACCATGCAGCACCCATTGATATCCTCTCTCTTGTAACACTGTTATCAGCTCCACCAGTGGTAACGCAGGTAATACCCACATGGCATCGACCGTCTCCCTCTCTCCCTGCAGAAGGGTGTCCTCCGAGATGCTCGATAAGCCTCCTCCTAGCTGGCCCCCAACAACCCTGGCTTTTTCCTGAATCCAGGTCACTGGGGTCATGAGCCGTAGCCCAGCAATGTATTTTAATGCTGTAAAAGGTTTGCTGCTCCTACGTACAGTCTAATGCATGGCATGTTCCAGTGTAGACAGCAAGGCAGTATGATTTAGTGTCTGGAGCACAGAACTGTAAAACAGGAGACCACAAGGTTAAATCTCACCACAGCCACTGGCTCACTGAATGACCCTGAGCAAGTCACATGACCTCTCTGTGCTCCAGCCCTCTCCCTCCCGAACTGTGAAAGCAAGACCTCACTGTAACCAAGATGTTGTATCTCAGTTGGGCTATCCTACTGTACTACAGATAACTTGTGACATAAAATGGTACTAGAGTGTCTGTCTTGCTGGTTTGCTACAGGAACCCCACACTTACTTGACAGTGCTTCTAACTCTACAGCACAGAATGCCCAGCAACCTATGATGTGAGCATCATTTGGCCAGTAAAACATTTACTGACATTCATATCAAACTGCTGAGTGACGATCACCAGAAAAACTAAAAATAAACAAGACTATATATTTATATTGTTTTTTAACAATTAAATTTACACAAGATATCTCAACTGATACATAACATGTTTACAGTTACATGCATCTTGTTTACATGGTGGGTCATGCTACAACTACACAATGTTATAGCTGGAAGAGACAGATGAAAGGGGAGGTCAAGGGACTTGCTCAGGGTCACATAATGAGGCAGTGACTGTGGTGGGATTCAAACCTGGGCTCTCTCGTTTCCCAGTTCTGACATCTAACCTCTAGCTAGACCACAATGCCTTTCTCACCAAACCAACCTCCCTGTACTGTTATTCCATTTCATGTATTTTTTGCAAATGCATGCTGCCTTCTATTGGATATGTACTGCTAATTCACTGTTGTTTTCTGTTTGTTTTGTACTCAAAGGAGATATGCTAATTTTATTGTTACTGTAACACTGACAAGCGTCCTTTGGATGAGACATTAAACTGAGGTCTCATGTGCCTTTTTTGATGGTTGTTCAGATGGACATTAAAGATACCAAGGCACTTCTTGAAGAGAGATTGGGAATTTTTATTTAAAAAAAAAAACAGGCATACACTAGCGAAAAGAAACATTACGTGATTGCTTACAAGGCAAGTAACATGAAGGAAGGAACACAGAAAGATTAAGACCATATCAGTACATATGGGTAAAGAAATAAGATTATACAACAATACAAATAAGCAGATAGCAATTATGGAATGAATAGTCACAATACCATATCAGTGTATATACGTCAAGATCAAAATTGTTTATCAGTCCTGCTCCCTAAATCATTAAATTGCGAAATATACCCTTATTCCTCTCTCTCCCTTTTTTTTAAAAAGATACACATCACTCCTATCCATCTGTTACATAGTTCTGTTTTGTAGCAGTTTTCATGTCTAGCCTACGTAGTTCCTGAAAACCATGTTCTACAGGCACAACAAGGCATACCTCTCAACCTTTTGTCCCCCAAATGTGGAACATTGCCTGTCAAAATGTGGACCAAATGGGCAAAATGTGGAACACTTAATCAAATCTTTACCTAAGAAGCCCAAAACACTGTTAAAATGTTGCATTTATGTTCAGAATGTCTGTTATTAATTGAATAAGTTATTTTTTCCATCATTTACTATGGATTTTTGCTTTAAAATGTTGACTTTGAATGTGGAACAAGTCCTCACAATGTGGAACAGGGACCTTTTCTGAAGTAAAATGAGGAATGTTCCTCGTAATGTGGTACAGTTGAGAGGTATGCAACAAGGGATTGTGCTGGAATGGCCTGCTGCTGAAACAGCAGACGGCACTGCACTTGCAGAATAAAGAATTACAGAAAAAATAATTCTGAGTGTACTGTTGTCAGATTTTTTACTAGTACGTTAAGTACCTACAATAATATTTTCATGTTATATTGGCCCAAGCGGGGTTTTTCTGCCTTACTGCCAGCTGAGACAAAAAAATTACAGTACACGGACAGTCTCAGAATAAATGCTCTACAGTCCAAGGCTGATTCTGGCAACATGACCCAAGACAGACACATTCCATCTTACTTCTGTGTTTTGCATTATCTTTCTCTCCTTGTTTACCATGGCAGCTAAGCCACGTAACATCTCACATAATTTGAAGATGCAGTATAGTGTAGTGGTTAACAGCAGTAAGCTGCAAACCTGGAGAATTGGGTTTGATTCCCATAGATTCCTACAACTACCACTTGCATACTGTGTGACCATGAGACAGACACTTAACTTCCCTGTGCTCCCAGGATGCACCAGGAAACAAGCCTTGGCTTAGTGTGTCGTTCCTGGTCAAAAATTGTAAAATAAACAAAATAAAATAAGGTAGGTAGTTTTTTATCAGTTAAGTATTGTTCCACCTTTAGTACCATCTCAGGGCTCACTCCCTTGTAGTCTACTACTGCTGAGAAAGCTGGCAATTGTATTGTTCCATAAAGTTGTTTTCTATTACTAGTCTGAACCTGAGAAATTGTCAGTTTCCACTGCTTGATTTTATTTAGTACGGACAAAGCATACTGTGGGATTCTTGGTGATTGCTTTACTTTGGTGAAGCCTAGTGCCCATTCTTACAAAGTAGGGATGCCAGGAAACAACCCAAGAGGACCAAATTTTACTGTCTGATTTAAGGAATGGTACAATATTCCAAAACATGAACATGCTATGAATGAAGGCAATAGGATATATCATGTTGAATCCTACTTTGGCTATAGGAAGATATAAGATGTAGTGCTTAATGGGGTTGAGTCTACTTCTCCAACTAATTTGGATGAACTGACTAACTATTTCTGTTTTCCAGATCTGTAGGAGTGGGCAGCCCTGCCTCACCCCTTTCTGTATCATTATAGAGCATTCTAGGTGTCCATTAATGTTAGAAACCAAAGAAGCCACCTTGCAAAATTTTCCACTCCTATGAATAAAAAGGTCAGGTACCCCGTACTGGGCACGGGGTCATACAGCCGTATGACAAAACAGTGCAGCTAAAAATGCCACAGCCAAACAGCACTGAACACAGAGTCGGGCAAAACACTGACCTGTTTGTGACAGCGCACCCATTTAAAACAATGGGTGTTTACACTGTTTTTGCAGGGGGCTTCACCCTGAACCCTCCATATGGGAGGGCTTCCACCCCAAGCCCTCCGGAACTTATCTAACTCTGGGGGTGGACTTGGATGGGGGAGAAACTCGGAGGGGGAAGTCTGATTTAAAAAAAAAAAATGTAGGCAAAAGTTGTAGCAGGGGAGACCTGGGGGGGAACCAAACCACTGTCCCAGGTCTTCCAATTGCGCCATGTGCTGGTACCCTAGCCACTCCACCATGGGAGTGGCTCAACCAGGCAGTGTTTGTTGTCCTCCACCAGACTCCCAAATCTTCATACAAACATATAACTGTTTTCCTAGTATCCAATATCTTTTCAGTAGAAAGAAGAACATCCTTCTGCTTTAAGTCATTATTTCAATCTCCAGATATTTTTGTGCTTCAATTGTCCATCCCAATACCCTAAACTGCACCCCAGAAGTAAATGGTCTGAAGTCCCAGAAGGAGTACAATTAATATTTTAATAGAGTGTTTGAAATAAAAAGATAATCAATTTGAGTGACCAGATTATTCTTATATCATGTGTATTTTGTCATGGCACGCATCAGCTGGTAAGCATCCAATAACCCAGCATCTGAAATCATCTTAATCAAAAAGTTAGTCACAAAACATTTTAGCCATTACCATACTTCAATCTTGTTTAGCTATGGAACAATTAAACTACCCCCCCCGGGAAGATCTTCCTAGAGATGTATAAATAGGGCTGACCTGTAACATCTTCCTAAAGATGAACAGGGCTGTATCTCTTTAAAGAGATCACGCCTTGATTTCTTTGTCTGTGAGATGTAGGTATTAAACGGCCTCAGTCTAGAAATTGTATAAGAAACATCTAATAAAGCATGGCTTGGCATAATATCTACTGTTGTGGTATATACTGTACCTTTGAATAAGATGCCAACCCTATCGCATTTATCCTCCCCAAATGCCCAGTATGATGGCCCCCAACACCACAAACGTTTTGCTTGATTTACGTCATTGATGGAGTTCATGCTAGTCTTTTGTATCTTTTGTAAAAAAAACTATATCATAGGGTAAGATTTTAAGGGCAGTGAAAGACAGTACAGCATCTTCTAGGGTTCTTTATACCATTCACATTTATAATTACTATATATATAGAGAGAGAGAGCACTCTTGGGCCATTAAGTTAAATACTGGGGATGTACATTAGTAAACTTGAAAAGGAAGTGGGGTAGTTCAGGGTACTTTACCACTCCTTCTTCGTCTCATCCTGGAGCTAGTTCTGGTTCTTTTCTTTGGTCCTTTAGAAGTGGAGGTATCCTCTTCCATTTCCAATGAGGTGAAGCATTGGAAAGAGACGGTGGACAAAGCCTCAGGCTCCATGCCACCTTCTGAGCCACCCCACTGTCTCTCTCTCTCATTCAGTAAGATGTGAAACTTACTGTCAAGAGGACAGTCTAGAGTAGCTAAGTCTCTCCTCTCTATTTTTGACTTTGGAGGCTGACATTTCCTGAGTCTGTTTCTGGTAACCATGGTCATACCAGGGGGAGGCATTTTATCTTCATCTGAAGGGACAGTATGTTTAGCTTCCTCTGTAATATTTTCCATGTTGTCCTGTGCCAGTTTAGTTACCTCCTGTTCAGGTAAAACTTGTGGTTCATCTGGTGTAAGGAGGGCAGAACCATATCCTGTTGTTTCTCTTGAGGCTGGATGTCCTGTGCTACAGGTACTGGTTCAGGATCCGGTTTTTGTGGGCTAGCGTTTTGGGCAAAATGAGGATGTTGGGCTACTTTTTGCTGTTGCACTTTCCGGTGATATATTATCGTACATTTCATGATTCTTGACAACAATTCCTATCGGTTTGGATGATCAGCTCGGTTGTGACTGGCTCATGGACAGGAGTGGAAAGGATGTACTGATTCATCACGTGGATTGCACTTGAGGTCATGGGCACAGTTAGCTCCTGTGTGCCTGTCATCCATACACAGGTTACACCTTCTTCAACCACAGGCACTACTTAGATGGTTTGAGGAGCCATATTTAAAACAAGTTTTAGGCTGGCCAGATAGAAACAATTGCCCCTGCCTTAGGCCAAATAAAAACAGTTTAGCAGATGTTGGATGCCATTGCCTGCATGTTTTAGCTTGACTTTAAACATCCACCCCTCCCCCATCCAGAACTGTTTGTCATCCAGTAAAGAGGGATGTTTCAATGTACAGTGGCTGGGGATTACAGAAGGTTGAGATGTTGTTCCCCAGTGGGCAGCCATTCCACCTGTCTAATTGTGTTACATTAGAGAAACAGCCCTCCGGAAGCTCAAAACACAGCAGTTTCTGTTTTCACAGTTTGCAACAAAACCTTTTTTTTTGTATATACCGTCCTTCTTGTATTAGGGCTAGAAGGTGGTGTTTCCTTTTTTTTTTTGAAATTACACTTTCTGCCTTCCTCACCCCAGCCTGCCACCCTTGACCCATCAGGGGGAAACAATTGACATCCCACTGCCTTCTACCCTACCCAGATGGACCCTAGATCCCCATGGAGCCGTGTCTGTACCCCCCCCCGGGCAGGGACGAGGCAGGGGTAGGACATCCCATAACTTACATTTTGTCGGTCCCTTGGTCTCATCGGGCAGGAGGAGGCACATTGTGGGCAAGGCACAGTTCCCCATCTTCCCGGTGATGGCAGACTCATTTTGCCATTTTCTCTCTCCCTGTACAGAGTGCAGTTCCCCTGACATCATGGCGCAGGGCACCGACATCCACACTGTAACACGGCCAGCCATCCCTCAAGGGGCTTGCAGTACTCCGAGTCTCCGCTCAGAGTCAGGCAAGTGTGTGGGCATTGGCCTGCTCCCTCCCCGGAGAAGGTGAGCCATTGTAGGACGCTCAAGCCTAACTTCCCCCTGCTGACCAGCTCCCTGAGTCTGCTCCATAACCCGGGTCGCCGGTGTGTTGTTTCCTTTTTTGCATTTGTACAACCAAAGGAGCCTCTGCAGCTTCTAACTGGGAAACATTATTTTTAGGAGACAATTCCATATCCAGTTGTAACCCCATGCCGGCATGCTGTTTGAATCTGACAGCAATACCAGGTGGGCTGAGTTCGGGGAGGAATAGATCACTCTGCACAAAGGCTAGGTTTGGCTACTCTGCACAGGGGCACCCCACCAACTCCGAACACAGGAAGCAATAACTGTAATGTCCAATACCAGAAGTGGGATTCTAAAGTGTGGCTTTTTATTCCCATCCAAACAGAATAAACAAAGCATAGATGGATCCCCATGGGGCTACACTCCTGGTAATGCAGATTAAAGGAGACTAGAACACTTCCTCAACACTTTAGCCCTCAGGCTCTGAACCCACTGGGCACACAGCCCGGACTTGCATGCTGCTTTGGGTTACACAGCCCGAACTTGTACACTGTTCTGGGTTTTCCCTGGCTCGGCTCCCTTGCCAGCCACTTGGACACCTTCCATACTTCATGGAAACATTTTCTGGTGGCTCCCTAAACCACCTAAGAGCACCATGGCTCCATCAGGGAATATTCCTTTCAATCCCACGTCTGGGTACTTTTCTCAGGCACTGGCCAAGTACCTGAGAGAAAGCAAAAGATGTCTCAGGGCAAATCCGTAGAGGTGAATTTGGTTACTACTGATGGGGGGTCTCCCACCTCTCACTCCCACAATTCATACCCAGCCATTTCTCTGGACAGTAAACACCTCATCCTGTAAAACTTTGCAATGTAGATTCTTGCTAAATGTATTTCACATTACATCTACTTGTCTTGCTTCCCATTTGTGCATACTTTTAAGTGGCATTGTCCATTACTCTAGACCCCCCCACTGAGTTAAGCAGTCCAATCCCCAATTTCCTTCTGTACTTGGCTGTCTTTTCCTGAACCCACAGTAACAGTCCCTTAGTTTCCTTCTGTTAAGGTGAAAAAACACTTGGCCCTTTTCCACAGCAAACTAACCCTTTGGTTGCAGGTGCCCCACAGGCGTTTCCTCCACAAAGAATTTCTCTCTCAGAGCTTCTGGTGCCTCAGCACAACTTGAACAGGCAGCTTCTTTCCCTTAGCTAGACCCAGGGGGGTTGCCCCTGGAAAACAGGCAAAAACCCTCCCCCCATCCCCTCAGGGATAGGGCTCTTGAACCACTGAAAGCAGTCTCCACCACTTCAATTACCAGTTCCTGTGTTCCTCTTCAGGTGGAAACAGACACCTTCCAAAAGTAGTTCTGAAACAGAGCTTAAAGCTCTGAGAGCCTGCACACACTCTGCTGCACTACAGTCTCTCACTCAGACTGCACACAGACTGGCTTCAAATTTCCCAGCACTCTACTCTAACCTCCAACTGCAACATTCCAGTGTGGCTTATGCAGCTGCAACAGTTCTATAATGATGTCATCCCTCAGTCTCAGCTGAGACTGAGAACACAGTGAGACAGTGTGAAATCCATTTAACTGGCGTTTCACAAGCTGCCTTCCCTGCCTACCACTAGGTCTTACTGGGATTCTAGTAACCCTGGGTAACAGGGGGGTTACACAGTGTTTAAACCTCATGACTATCTTGGGCAAGGAAAGGGGATAGCTCCCTTGCCCCAGCAGCATCTCCATCTCTCACCATACCATGTTCCGCCACCTAGCCTGACAGCAGGACAGACAGAGATTCCCCCTACTGGAGAGTAGGATAATTTATCCAGTGTGAAAAGAGGCATTATTATCTAGCCCTCCTTTCCCAGTCAACAAATGCTAAATAAATTATTGATGGGCCTCTCTTTGAGAAATGAGGTTCTTTCTATCTGTGCAGTACACTTCAGCAATATTTCACTTCTTGTCAACTTTTTTTTATACCACAGAGAGCCCCTCAAGACAACAGGTCTTGTTCGCAAGGCTTTTCAACATACCTGGAAGACAACGGCACAGCCAACAAAAAGAACCCTGTGTGACAAGACATTCAGCAGGGTAGAATTTAGTTTGCAGAAAAAAAGATCTTTCAACTCACTAAACAGACGTCGGTAAATGGTACCTTTTGATGGCACTTGTGTTGTTGGATTAATAATTTAGGGAAAACTCAAGGGGGCTTACATGACAAAGTCCTTTATCCCTTGATGAAAACACTTCATTACTTCAAATTACCCTTAATACTTGTGAGTGACCTTTCACTATAACAGTTCCATTGATCCAGTCGTCTAAGCCTACACATTAAAACATTTTCCAGGATCATAAAGCAAAGTATATTAAAACAAATGAAGTACTCCCTTTACTTTTCAGTCATCTGCATTTCTGTGTAATAAAACCGATGCATAACCAGAAATATGCCCTAAAAAAAGAGCTGATATGTGTTCATACTGTTAGAAGTAACCTAGCGTTATATATATATTTTTTTTAATTTCTCTTGATAAATCAGTTGCCAAGAATGTTGGCGTTTAGCCCAGAACTTTGCCATGCCCACCCTTTATTCTTTTCTTTCTGTACTGTCCTCTATGCTTTCCCTGAGCTACTCAGCTGGGAATGGATTTAAAAAGACAAAGCCTCTCATGGATGTGTCCCAGATACATCCACAGGGCTCTAAGCGACATCTGCAAGTACCCAGGCCATGTTTATTATCTACAACCAAGAGGTGAAGACGTGGGCATTTCTCTGATGCATCTCTCTGGCATGTGCAATTTTCTGCAGCTGCAGTAACAAATGCCAAATTGTGGAAAAATGTTACCGCAGTTCACCACTTTTCCCAACAGGTGCATAATTTTTCCTACAGTTGTGGTAAGAAGTGCTGAACTGCAACAATTATTTCCATAGTTCAACATTTGTTTCTGTAAGTGCACACTCTGACTCTCAAACTATTTCCCACTGTAGGACCAACATTTTTTTCTACTGGGAGTCCTTAAAATGAAAATTCTACTGGCAGCCTTGCGTCTAGCCCTGATGCTGCAGACCTTGTGGCTATGTTCAATGCTCAGATGCATTTCTGACATTTTGACCTGCTTTTCAGCAGCATGGCTCCAGATTTGCACATGTTCAAAATCAGGAACAGGCAGGATGTTCAAATATGTTTATTTTTGGATGCGTGTAAAAATCCTGCTGGATGCATCAAGGACAGCCAGCTAAAAACCCTGCCCAGTATCTTGAAAACTCTGCCAGATATCTTTAACACATCAGTTTCTTGGTAAGGAAAGCTCTTGCTGCTATCACTACCCTAGGCTCAAATCCTAGAACTGCTTGTTGCACCAGAATTACAACATGTGAACTGCAGCGAGTGTCCATCAGTTTCTGGTGCACCAGGAATGGGGGTGAGGAGGCACAGAAGCTCTCTACAGAAGGGTTTTTACTGAGAGAGGAGGTTTGAGGTAGTCTAATGTACTGTAAGCCTCACTAAGATGGATGCTGATTGTGGCCCTGGGTTGCAGACCAGTAGGTTACAATCGAAAGGATGGCCTGCTGCAAGTAGCAGATGTCTATAGGCTCTGCAATTTGAGGTCACCCCTACAGAGGGGTGGGATGATGATGAGAAAAGTGGACAAAAAAGGGAGTAATATTACTTTTCTACACTTCCAAACTGGGCAACCTGGGAGTAGGTCCAAAAGTAGTAACATGGGTAAGAAGTTGGCTAAGCAATAGGAGTCAGAGGGTGGTGGTAAATGGGGTCCACTCTGGAGAAGGCAAGGTGACCAGCGGGGTGACAAGGGGTCAGTACTAGGCCCAGTCCTCTTCAATGTCTTTATTAGTGACATTGTGGAAGGGCTGGAGGGGAAAGTATGACTGTTCATGGATGACACAAAAATCTGCAACAGAGTGGACACACCGGGGATGAGAGAAGATCTGAAAAGCTGGTAGAAAGGTCAAGGGAATGGCAGCTGGGTTTCAATGGAAAAAAGTGCAAAATCTTGCACTTAGGGCACAGAAATACAGGGCTAACGTACCACTTGAGTGGGGAGGTATTAGCAACCACAAAACAGGAACGGGACTTGGGGGAATCATTTTTGATGACCTGAAGGTAGCCAAGCAGTGCGATAAGGCAGTGGGGAAGGCTAGCAGGATGCTCAGGTGCATGGGAGGGACATCACCAGCAGAGAAAGAGGGAGGAAGCCATTATCCTTGTAGAGATCACTTGTAAGACCCAACCTGTGTGCAGTTCTGGAGGTCCCACCTCTGGAATGACATCGATAGGATGCAGGCAGTACAAAGGAAGGCTACCAAAATGGTGCAGGGCCTGTATCAAAAGCCCTACGAGGAAAGAATCAAGGAGCTAAACATATACTAAAGGAGAGAAAGAAGGGATATGGTAGAAACATTCAAATACCTCACAGGTATTAATAAGGTACAGGAAGGTAGCATTTTCCATAGAAAAAGATGCTCCAGGACAAGGGGTCATGCCACGAAGCTTGGGGGGCTCAGAGGAAATGTGAGGAAATACTTCTGCACGGAGAGGGTGGTGGATGCCTGGAATGGCCTCCCAGCAGAGGTGGTGGGTGCTAAAACACTAATGGGATTCAAGCATGCAAGGGATAGACACAAGGGGACCTTAGAAGCAAGATAAGGTTGGGGGGGGAGAAGACCGAAGATCATGTAGGATCTGCAGTGGCACAGTAGTAAGGGAATATAGGGCATACTAGGTGGGCCAGGAGGTCCTTATCTGCTGACAGCTTCTATATTTCTGTTTCCTCTGAGAGTGACATTTAACATGTTTATTCCTAAAATGAAAATTACGTACTCACCGTATTTCTTGATCTACCAGAATATCTTCACTATTCATCGCTGATGGGCTCAAGTCAGAGTCGCTGGACTCCACGGTAGCGTGTAGCTTTATTTTCCTCAAAATAGTTTATTTTTATATTCATATTGCACATTACATATAATTCCAGAACATTCATGGGTTAATCCATTCCTTATTTACATAAATACAATCAGGACAGCTTATTGAGTATATACATTATTCCAATATTAGAGTAGTAAAGTTCCATATGTTATGCTTAAAATGCATACCAATAGAGAAAAAGTCACATAGTACAAGTTATATAAGGGCAAACATATATAGAATCCTTTATTTGGTAAAAATTAGTCAGCTGAAATCAGAGTGGACCCAGTTCTTTGTTTTTTTTTTATTATATAGCCTCCAAATTTCTTCCAATCCTTTGCCATAATCATTATTAAATAGCAAACTTAAAAATAATTGTTTCCATTCTCCTTCTGGGAAATGAGTAATTTATGATGGCTCCTTCCAATATTTCAAAATTAAACTTTTGATGGTCATACAATTCACTTTAATTATTTTACATCGTTTGGGGTCCAGGTTAAATTTGTTATACATATTGAGAAGAGAAAATCTGGGGTTTTGACAAGTGGAGGGCCTATATTTAATTTGATATAATATTCCAAAGGACTGAAACCACCATTCCCTACATAATTTACACTCCCATAAAACATGCAGTATATCTGCTACCATGGGATAGTGCAGCTATAAGAGGTTTTAGAAGAAAGGGAGCCAACATCGGGATGATGCCACCCATGAGGCAGACGTATGATGTGGTGCTCATGGACTGGGCAGTAACCGATGCTGGCCCCTCCTCCCTCTCAGTTCCTTCTGCCCAGAGGAAAAAAAAAGTGTGAGAAGACAGGCAAGGGTGGGGCAAGGGAACCCAAGGGATAGGGAACAGGGATCAGAGGAGTAAAGGTATAGTATGACTATAGATCATTCCCTCTGGAGAAACAAAGGGGGAGGAGAGGGTGGTATGGCCTGAGATCTCTGTTCAAACTCTCTCTCTCTTCTCAAAAGAACAAAGGAAATGTTCTCTTTTTTTTGGGGCGGGGGGGGTTGGCCAGGAGCGGACCATGACCAGAAGGTTTGAGAGATGCCCAAAAGAGTATTCTCCCTATTTTTGTTGTTGTTGATGCAGCAAGGGTGCCAGAAGAAAAGAGTAAGGTTACTCAAAAGTAATGGTTCCTTCCCTAAAGCTGTTTATTTTTTTGGTGGGGGGGTCACACCAGGGTGACCAGAATAGGTACCTGAAGGGTTTGCTTCCTGATGACTTTCCCTTTATTTTGACTATGTTGTGCTTTTTTCTATTTTTTTAAAGGAGGAAGGCATAGAAAAGGGGAAGAGGTTACCCAGAAGCTTGGTCGTTGTGGGGGAAGATGGGTGGGTAGTAGTGAGGAATGGTAAAGATATTCTGGAAGATCAACAATTACAGTGAGTACATAATTTTCATATCTTCCAAGGATCAATCTTCACAATTCATCACCGATGGGTTTGAGTACCAAGCCACAACCTAAGGTGGGTGTTGGCAAACCCTGAGGGAGAAGGTTGCTCCCTTAGCCTCCTGTGGGGGAGACACAGAGAGGCAGGGGCCTCTTACAGGCCTGGTTAGACCTGTGATTGATCAGCGGCTGGCGGAGGCTCCCATGGCCTGGGAGAAGGCATACACCCCGTGAACTCATGCCTGACCCTACGGGAGAAGAAATGGACCCCCTGGAAACGTAAGGTAATCACCCTATGCCAGGCCAAGGGTGACAACCTCATAAGGTGAAGTCACGCCACCCACCCTAATGCAGACTGCAGTTCCCACCAGTCTGGAACCTACCTCACTGGCATTGTAAGATGCCCTTGATTGGTGTCTCAACAGCTTCAGACCCTGAATGGAAAGGTGAATGGCCTGTCTGGTTGCTTCAAAGTCAGGAATGGATGCCAGGAGTTGCCCCAGCATTGCCCACAGGTGCCTAGTATAGGCAACCCGATGCTCCTAGTGTGCACTAATGTACAACATGTGGCATGCCGCCGCCGAGAAAACTCTTCTACCCAGTGGTCAAACTCAGCCAAGTCAGACTAGGGGGGCAGTCATGCCTTGGGTGACAATGACCAGAGGACATATCCAGGAGCTCCAGTCCTGAAGAGGGGTGGGGCATGGCACCAGGAAACCCCTGGAGTGTGCAATACCTGTGCTGATAGTCCATTGGGGCTGGAGATGGGGCAGAGGGATGGACCCAGAAATTGTGCGATGCCTCCATAAATGGCTGGGACCATGGAAGAATAACGGTGGTATCAGAGCTGTACTCCCCAAGGAAGGACATCATCACTTGAGCAGCATTACATCTGATGAAGTGGGAGATGTGCAGCTCCTCCATCATCCCTAAAAGGATACTCTGATAGCTGGTGAAATCAGCATCAGAGGTATGGTGGATGGATGTATCTTCTTCAGCAGAGGAAGACAAAGATGCAGAGGAGCTGGACCCAGGGGGAGGCAGTGTTGGGAGTTCAGGTCAAAAGATGACCTCATCCGTCACCTTCAGGTACCTAGGGAAAGCACCTGCCATGGCCCTGAATTGTTTCCAGGTCATGGGCCACATAGGGCCAAAGAAACCTGGGAGATCATGGGCCCTGTAGGGCCAAAGAAACCTGGGAGAGCAGAATGAGAAGGCAGAGGAGGAAGATGGTCATGGCAGACCAGAATAAGCCCTCTGCCAGGGCTGCAGCAGTGAACAGGGGACCCCTCCCGGGACAGGTGGCTTTGCAACCTGCCCACCATGGAACACCCAACTGTTGAGGGGCGAACAGGGTGGTGCCCTCGGGGGTACCCCCAGGTGGGGAGGTCGGAGCCATGTGAGTCCAACAAGATGTCCCATTTCCCCACCTACTGCAGAGTCCATTGGTTCCAGAGGGGAAGAAAGGCCTGAGTCAACACTACAACTCCTCTCAGTGCCCCCAGCAGCGCTGGAGATGGAGCATGTTGCCGATCTAGACCTTCTGACCCCTGCTGCACCTGACAGTATTCTGCCCCTCGGAGAGGGTCTAATGCTCAGAGTAAAGCCTAAAGTCTGCAGGGAGGCAGACCCAGTGGTGTGAACAGCACCAGAATCCACCTCAGAAACGCAGACAACACTGGAGCCAGAGTCGGTGCCACTAGCAGCACCAGAACCTGACTCAAGGCAGAGGACCACACTGGACCCCAACTCAACACCAGACCTGGCACTGCTATCTCCCCATGCCAGAATCTGCATCAGTGACATCCCCAGGGCTGCATGCAGTGCCAAGGGATGTAGGGGAAGTGGCACCCTGCCCGACACCAAAGAGGGGACTCTGAGGTTCCACAGATAGTGAAGGCCTAGAACTAGGTCTAAAAGGGTCCACTGACTCACCGGAGTTGGGCCGCCAGTTGGGGTTATCCCAATCCTTGTCCTCGGGGTCAGAAGATGAGATCAGGGAGATCTCCAGCTGTGTGACCCCCCTGGACCCTCCCTCTCCCAATCTCATGAACAGCAGCTGGAGGGGACCTAGTTGCATGATTGGCACCGTCTCACTCACCAACACGGGGCAGTGTTGGGAGCCAAAGCAGCACCGGGCCACACTACCGAGTGATCCACAGATGTAGCCCAGCATATAGCTACGACACCACCAGCGGGGGTGTTCAGGTCCCCTAGGGGCACCGGACTGTGAGGGGCACTCAACCAGACCCTCAGAGGAGGCCAGCTGTCCCACAGACCCCTCACACAGGCCTCTCATCTCTGCAAGATGAGAAATAACGGAGATCTGCTCTCCTTTGGTAGATGTAGTACCAGGGAAGGGCTCAGAGGAAGAGCCCAGTCACCTGATCCCAGTGTCTCAGGTGCGATGCTGGCCTCTGAAGGTTGGGGGGCCCCACCCCAACCTCAAAGCCCGAAGTTGAAGGGTGTGGAGGTCCATGGAGAAGTAAGTGTCGCACATGTCCATAGCATGGTTCGGACCCAGGCTGGTCAGGCACCAGTTATGATGGTCGGTGATGCTCATGGGCTTCCCAGAGGGGCACTGATGTATGGAGAGAAGCCCCAACTTGGATTTCACAATTTTCTTATGCCCCAGATTGGACATGGCTGAACTGAAATGGAACACAACAAAAAGGCAGCAAAAACAGCACCCGGCACCATACTGGAGGATAAGAAAGGAAAAATGGTGTCGAAATTGATAAAATGGCGCCAAACTACTGTACGGCATTGGGTGAAAAATGGCAGCAGAACTGTGATGCAGTCTCTTTCTCTGACTGCTCCCACAGAGCTGCATCCTCGACAGTGGGAAAAGTAGAACTGAGGAGAGGCCATTATCGGTTACTGCCCAGTCCACGAGCGCCACGTCATACGTCCGCCTCATGGGCGGCGCTGTCCCAATGTTGGCTCCCCTCCTTCTAAAGGCTCTTAAAACTGTACGCTCCTGCAGAGTCCTGTGCCTCTGGCTTGAACCCACCAGTGATTAATGGTGAAGATTGATCCTTGGAAGATCAACAGAGTGTTTAGTATTTATTATTTTTAATGAACACTCTGCCCTTCTTTAAACACTGTAAGTTCAAACTGTACTGTATCCAGTAAAACATAATTACTGGCTGCATTGCACAGTCTTGTTTTTCAAAACAAATTTTTTTACTCTTGCATATTTGATTTTTACTACCAAATACACAGGTTGGATAAATCTATGAGTCTAAGTAATTGATAATGATTGTACTGTAGATGCTCCCACTAATGAAACTGTCCAGGTTAGCTATGACCTCAGTTCCTTCAGATCTCACAACAATCAAAAGTTGTTTAACAACTGCTTTGAAAATAGCATGATGTAACATGGCCCATGTGGTTAGCTGAGACTGTTCCTGCCATAACTACAGTTTGACAGCCCTCTGTATAAAGTCTAACACTATCTTTTATTAAACCTGACAGAAAAATATGACAAAAACCTTTCCAGAATTTGTAAGTCATTGGGGAGGTTCAAAATGCCTGAGAAACATCTAAAACCCATGCACACCTCTGTAGTCTTCACTGCAAGCATCAAATCTCCACGCACACGGCTGGCCCACTGGCACAGCGGTAACGCTACCACTTGCCACGCCAGCGACCCAGGACCGGGAGTGATCTTTGGCTGCTGGAGGGCCAGCTGGGGGTTGGGGAGGACGATCCAGTGCCTGACAGGCTGCTCTCCCCCTCTGGGGAGGGTGGGCTGTATGTCCCACTGCTTTTCCGCCACCTGGGTGACCATGGGTGGAGGTGCAGTGGGACGGCTGGAATCTGGGTGCAAGGACATCAGCCAGAATCCAGAGTGACAGGACTTGTCAATGTGCTACGCCTCCTTGAATCTCCTTGAGTGCCGACGTCCATGGGGCAGAACCAGAAAAGTGGAAAAAAACCTGTACCAGCCACCTGTAGACAGGACCCGGCTGTCCTGAGACTTCATAACTAGGCTCCTCGGGGGGCTGGTCAGATCACCTGATGCACATTCATGGACTGGGGGGGCATTAAGAGGGTACCCTCCCTCCCTCCCCACCAGGGAGGCAAACCGTGGCAGGATGGGGGATGGTCCACCGGTACCCTGGAGTAGTTAAGCGGGGTGGAGCTATGGGAGCTAGCACAGCCTAGGGCTCCCCTAAGAAAGGTGGATGGTGTGAAGAGTAAGGGGACATACTTTTCCTTCACAAACTTTAAATGTGTATGGGCACACATAAATGATCTCCATTGCAAACTTCAAGCACTATGCTCACCTAAAATACCTCCACTGCAAAGCTCAAACGTCCAAGTATACCTGAATGCTCTTCATTTTGCAAACATCAGATGTTCATGGCACACGTAATGATCTCCACTGCAGACATCGCATGTCCATGGCCCACCTGAATGATCTCCATTGCAAACATCAAACCACATCCATAAATACATGAACAGTCACCACTACACACATTAAACGTCCATAACAGGGCTGAGCATATACTATCTGTTCAGTTTAGGGGGGTTCAGATAGTATGAACTGTCTGTGTATGCTGAGCAGAATGTGCACTATTGAAATTCATTATTCGTTCAAAACAGATTGAATATATTTGGCTAGTGTGCTACGTTTCTGTTATGCTGGCAGATTGGATACTGTACTTCCACACAAATCTATAGGGCCCCCATTGTAAAAATCAAACATCCACATTCTACAACCCCCCTTCCCCCACACCGAAATGATCTCCAAGGCAAGCACAAAATGTCCATATATGCCAAAATGATCTCCATTGCAAACGTCATTATCTTTCTGGTAACTAGGCTCTATCTGACAGTTTCACATCAAGGACAGGTTCAAACGGAAAAGCCCTTCAGCTGAACTCACTAGCGAGCTTATTAGCAGACTGCTGTAGGAACTCGTAGTCTATCGTGAGAATTAAGAAAATAAGTGCTTGCATTTTAAGTAATTTAAAGCAAGAAGGCACTCCTTCTTTCATCCGTCATCCTAACAAGGACATATTACTATTCCTCTGCAATGTATTTATTTCTTACTGTACTGCACTTCAAGGCAAGGAAGAAGAATAGTCTGCACAGAAACACCTCAGTAATGGGAACTGACTCGGAATTTTGATTCTGTTTGCTTTTCTCACTGCATTATTGATTAAATATCAGTCCCTCCGAGCTGTGAATCTACAGATGGGGTTAGAATCCAATCTAGACTTCATTATTCATGCGAATATTTTACTGCAACCGTCTGCTTCACTGTGCTTCTTCAGTTTTATTTGGTATCGGTAGATAAGTGTCAACACTGGAACAATAGCCTTTAAATTAGTAGAAATACTGCGCCAGAAGAATACCTAAGTAGTGCTCCTGCTAAAAACATATTTTTTTCTTTATTCATTTACCTGCTGCTCTGAGATTCATCATTAAAATTTACAATAGAGGAAGCATTATCTTAGAGTCTGGTTTCAAGTAAATAAGGACATGCAGCAACTTTCACTAAAAACACCTTCTTCAGTTTGAAGCAAACCATTATTGTTTTTAGGGTGTTGTTTTTAAAAAAGTGATGTAAATGCTGCATAAATTTCTATTTTTCTGTGCATACACAGTGTCAGGGTTGTGCAAATTACTACCAATTCTGAAACATATGTAACCCCACCGTAGGGGCTTACCTAATGCACCCCAAGTTGACTGCCATTTTCCATGGGCAGGCTGGTCCATTCTTGCCCCGATGGGCATAATTCCTTCTTTGTGAGGGCCAGCATACTGTTTCAGCCGGTGCTCGCCCCCAGCGCAGAAAGAATTTTTGAAGTGCCGACCGCCATTGTGGTCAGGCAAATGGGGAGACTGTCCATGGTCCCGGTGCCCCACCTGATTTCCTTGGGGACCGGAGACCTAAGGGAAACCAGGCGGAAGCCCATGGGAGCAACCAGAAGGGAACTCAAATAACAGGGCTGCTCGAAGCTCATGAATATTAATGAGTGGCTCCATGAATAAAGATGAGATGCTGTCTGCTGCCTGGGGGGACATAGTTTTGGCAGCAGTGACAGCAAAACTGATGGCATCACAACTCTGAGAGTAGGCTCGTTCTATAGAGGGCAGATGGGGTTATAATCCGGTGGGGCGATGGTGCAGCTGGGGTAAAGTGTTGGGCTGCATCAGACGTTAGAAGGGGAGAAACTGCATGGAACTGAATGGACTCCATTAGACTGAATGGGAGCTGACATGTTGGTGACATTTAACCCCTTTATTTTGTGACTGTGCCTAACCTTCCTTATTCTAACTGTCTTTACTCCTGTTTTCTGCCTTTACACCTCATATGACTATCAAATGTGCTTGACCTGTATAATCTCATCCCTGCGTGGACGGTCCTGCTTGTTGAATAAAATTTATGTCTATCCCTGCGAGGATATCTGTTGCAACGTTAGACTGTATATACCTGTGTCTATTTGCTAATACTGTATTTTGTACTCTCCTAAGTCGTGCCTGAAAATAGGCAGGTATATTGTCTAACACACTTACCCGGTCATCAAAAGCTAAATAAATAAATACGTTTTAGCCAATCAGAGATCTAGGTGCCCAAAACTGTGACAGAGGGACTCCTGGGAAAAGGAGAGGACTAATTCTGGCGCCTAGATCATGCCCCACTAAATGAGCAGGAAATATTGATCACTATAGATATCAATTATTGAATGGCTTCAACAGTCAATCAGAGTGTTGGGATTTTGGCCGTTACAGTGAGGACTTAATGTGATTTCTTCAGTCTGTTGCTGGGCTCTGTACGAGCCAGGACTGTGGGTGAAAGCAGGCTGTCGATTTCAGGGGCTTAACCAAGCCTTAATCCGAAGTGTGTGGTTGCTGAATGGTTCCCCAGGTACTGGAAGCAGGACTGGATTGTGAAGTGGAAAAGAGAGAAAGAGACATTGAACTGAGATACTGTTTCCCCAGGAACGGAGAAGTTGCAGAATGAGTGTTGGGAGAAACTAAAGATGGCAGATACCCTGCACTGGGAATTGAGTAAACCAAAAAGACTGAGCAGATTATCTAAGTTTTACAGTTGTTGCTGAGAGGTCACTCACTTGTGTGGACTTTAACTGCATTTTCTTGAAAGAGGCAGAGCGTCTCAGGTCGTGGGGGTGCTAGCCAGAAATTGTGTGTATCCTAAGTGAACTGATTAAAGTGGCTGAGATTGGCAGACCTGCTGTAGTCGAGTAAAAGAGTTTGGGCACTGCTAAACTGAAAACGTGGACTGGTGTGCAGGGGGGGATGTTGTTGCTGAATTCCCCTCTGTTGAATTGCACCAACACTGATTGGATTGGAGGCTAGCACCTGCTAAAATTGGCACTGGACTTCAGTGGAGTGACTGCCTATAACTTTACCTGGTGAGAGCTCAGTGCAGGGACTGCAGGATGACCCCCACTGTTTGGGAGACCTCACCCAGAGCCAGGAGGAGAACTCGTTAACCCCTCCTAAGTGGTATTCACTGTCCCAGGAGGTCATGGGTCTTGCACCCGAGTGCTAGGGCACTCCAATCAGGGAGCTGGGCTGTGGGGCCACTCCTGGGTCTGAGCCATCTGGGGCTGGTGTTGTCCTGCCACAGTGCTCTGCAGCGGGGCCAGAAGCATCTGAAGGTGACAAGCGGCCAGAACTGCAATCAAGGTGACCAGCTGCAAGATCCTTGAGCAGTTTCCATCTGGACAGAGGGATCCTGGCTGGCCTGTTTTTTGTGTTGCTGCACTGGGATTCGAGGAGCTCCACTTTCCCTTGGCGCAGAGGTCAACTAACTGTGAGTGCCCAGGACCTGGTTCCTGGGAAGGGTCAAGGGGGAAATTGTATTTTTTCTATTTAAAGTTCAAGTTTCATCATTCCAGGGCCCCAACAGCCAGCCATCCCGCGGCACCGAACAGGCCTGCAAATAGTGGATACCCCTAGGAACAACTCAGGGGGCACTGGTACCAGTGGGGAAGGGCTTGGCTGGTGGGACCACA
The DNA here is from genome assembly GCA_016271365.2 of Neoceratodus forsteri. NCBI lineage: Eukaryota > Metazoa > Chordata > Ceratodontiformes > Ceratodontidae > Neoceratodus > Neoceratodus forsteri. The sequence continues at coordinate 1,871,308,481 of CM057456.1, read as the reverse complement.
GGTTTGAAAACTGCATATCTCACTAACGTTTCTTGCCTTCACACTGATCCCACATCCAGGTATCCCGTTCGCTATTCCTCACCCCCAAATAAAGCTGTGAATTTGTTGTTCGAATCTGCAGTGTTGGTGAAATTCATTGCATGCACTTATTGCTGAAATACATGGTTTATAGTGGGACAAGGTACTGGGAGACACAGTGTGCAGAGTGGTTGGTAGGGGAGGTGGGTAGGCACAGCACCCCCCAAGGGGCTGTGCCAAGTGGATATCTGGCCCACTGATACTTTATTCTGGGTGGAGGCACTGCGCTGTTGTCAACTTTTCTGGGAATGAACCCACAATAGTCACCATAGCAGGACCCAGGACCCTTGCTGGGTATCAGACAGTTGGCAAGGGGGGGTAGCCTACTGGCATACGGCGCGGGGGTTACACATACATTAGTAGGGAAAACAGGTGGCATTTATTTATTTATGTCTTTGTTTATTTATTTGAGGATTGGATAACACCTTTGAGCACAAGTGCTCTTTTCCAAAGGTTCCGCGACAGTTACAAACAGGTATAGAAAACACTTAGACGCATGAACCACATTAGTGACAAATAGATAAATTGGCATAGGTAAGGAATATACTACAAGATTTCACCAACTCAAGGGGAGCCAGATCAAGTACTGACATTGGAGTTGCAAACAAGGTATATCAGCATGGAGATTTGACAGAGGGCAATCAAGCTGCATCATTATACAGAGAGGTAAGTGGTCATAAAAAACAACGGCAAGCAGATTTCAGTGCAAGTTCCTTTCTTAGGGAATTCTTAAATGGTGCAATTTTGAGGAGGTCCACTATGGATTCAGGAAGTTCACCGTGTGGCTTGGACAGAAAATGTTAATCTACCCTGACTAGTTTTGTAAAAGAGGACTTGCAGGGCATGTCTGGACATACTCCTTGTGGTGTAGTTGTTGTTGACTGGGCAGAAGAGGTCACCAATTGCAGATGGGGTGAGGCCCAAGAGGGTTTTTCTAACAAGCAGACAGAACTGGAATTTCAGCCTATCCTGCAAAGGGAGCCAGGTGATAAATACATACAAGAAGCAAGTATGTGTAAGTCTATCAGCCCCACTTATGCACTTCAACACCAGTTTTGGTATAAAACATTTAGAGGCCCACAAGCTCTACTGGTCACATCAATTTAATCCTTATGCCTCTGGACTATCTGTACCTGTATTTGAGGGTTTAGTGTCAGACAACCTTGCCTCCTTTGGTGATAGAAATTCATCAAATTGCAACAGTGAAAGGTCGAAATATTCTAAATGTGCAGTCTGGTAACTGATTCGCTACTTAGCATGGAAAAAAGGCCCTTACGGACAACTAGTCCCCACATATTTTTAAATTTAAACCTTAATATATGCTATGAAATGGAAGTACTGTATTAAAATTTGTCCTCCATCTAAGTGGCTAGATTTGTAGTCCTGATGTGGTATACAGTTTGTCCACAGATGCTACAGTTTACTGCAAATCATTCAATATTACATAAACAAAATTCTGTGTTGAAAATGCTGCACACTAGAATTCTGTAGGTAAAGGGCACAAATCACAGGTCAGAAAATGTAAACTGTAATCACTACGTCTGATCCCCTGTGAGAATGTATGCACCTATCTGTTCTGAAAGATACACAGGGAGAGAATTTGCATACTGCCACTCAATTCACTGTTCAACATGGGGATCCATCATCACAGGCAAAAACTGAGGTTTGCTGCTGCTAAGAACCTACTGCTGTTGCAGCTACAGCACTTTTCCTGCTGATGTTTGCTAGTTTTTCCTAATCAAAACGATTCCATGCCCAATGTGTAAATGCTCTCCAGGTGGTATTTCCTGTGCCTGGTTAGGCACTCCCAGCTTACAATGCCACCGGGTCGCTGTTGGTGTTACAGTGGCTATCCCTGCCTTGTGTGCCCAAACATGGTCGAGGACCGTGGGTAATTGAAACTCCTAAAGGGGGGTAGGGGCTCATATCCAGAGTTTTAATGAAATTATGTTGTGCTACCCAGAGAAAAGGTAAAGTGGATCTGGTTTGAATATGGTACAACTCCCTGAGATGCAGTACTTCCCCACCTCCTTGTCCGTGAACCAACTCAGTGCAGTGACAGTCCTCACAAAGCATGTAGTATATCACTGTGAACAATACTATGCATGGTCAGTGATTAGAAACAAACTATAAGGGGTTTTATTTAGGGTCAGGCTTTGTGTCCTAAATGGAAGGAAAAAAGAGTTGGGGGGGGGGTTAACAGCATGAGGTAGTTTGTACAGTGTACTCTAAGCTGATTATTTTGTGCCCTACCAGGACCATCCTAAATACAATGGGCTCCTCTTCAGTGCCCACCAAGGTGCAGCCAAATAAATGATTCACCTGGACTGTGCTCCACGTGTCCTTCCAGGCTAAGCCTAAGGACCAGTGCCCGCCCCACACTGCACATGCACAATTCTTTTGGTTTCCTGTGACCCACCTGCATCAGGGGTGCTACTCTCTCATAACTGATAATAGTGTTTAAACCCTTTTACCTGAGAGGGCTCTCCCAGTACATCACTGGGTACCCTGCCATAGAAATGGTGGAGGCCCAATGATGCTGCAAGTGGCTGGCTGGTGGTGGTGAACTTAAATTAAAGCAATGCTTTGCAAAGTAGAACCTCAAACCCAATTCTCATACAACCGACAAGGGTACTCGTGAACTGTGGCCAGATGGTCTAGTTCATTAAATGCTTCCCCAAACTATTATATAAGATAGAAGTGCAGGGCACACCCTGAATTTACTCACAGTTCCCAGACCAGGGGATCTCCCTTGATGCACAGTGGCAATGAGGAAGTTTATAGCGAGTCTCTCTCTAGCTGGTTTCACTCTCTCTTTGATCTGTGATGGCTTCTGGTGTTGGCTGATACACTGGCTGTTTCTACAGTCCAAGTCAGGCCACTCCTGACTCACATTCGGTAGCCAATTTTCTGATGCATAAGGCAGCTCTGCCTGTGAAAACCTTATCCTGTCCACCTAACCCACCATATCCTGGCATTCAGTCCTTAGGGGTAGTGATAACAGGTACCACACTGAGGTACAGGCTGGGTTACTTCTCATTCTCAGACAAACTATAAAAGTCTTAGTCATTGTCTTCAGCTGCAGCACTGCAAAAGTCTCTATCAGTTTTGCTGCAACTTTCCTCTTCACTCTTGTGCAGTGCTTGGCACATGATTACCTCCTTTTTCTGCAGCAGGAATACTGCTTCTCACTTTGTCTCTCCGTCTCTGGCAGGTACATAATCTTCCTCTAGAAGCACTCGCAAAAGTTGTATTTCTCAACAGCACACAGGAAGGCCAGTCTGCTCCTGGGCCTTACACAGATGCATGCAGACTGAATTAAGTCTGGAAAAGCCTCTGCTGTTCACTTGGGAATGGCAGCTCTTGACTGGTTGATTAGGGCTGCCAGTCAATATTATCAGGCAGGAGGTCAGTCACATGACAGGTGAGCAACAGTTGCAAAGAGAATTAATTAGATCCACCACAAGTCCATAAGCCCTTGAGGCTCTCTCCTCATGCAATCTGACCCTCATTAGTAGAGCAGCCACCCTCTGACCCCATCGGCAATCACCATGCTAGTCCAGGTCAGAGGTAACAAATATTGCCACCAATATGTAGTCCCAAGGCAATCCTTTCACAAATGTCCTTATTTACATGAAACTGCAATGCAACAACAGTTTGGGCCCAAAAGCATTCCTGCACATGAGCACTAACATGTCTGGTTTGGTTTGGGCAGGGAAATCGGCGATTTTTAGCTTATTGGATGCTAACCCCATGGCTTTGTTATCCTCGGCCAGCTCCCTGGTCTCTTAGGCATAACCAGGGACTTCTGGGATGTGGTTTCAGCTAGGCAAGGACAACTGAAGATAACATGGGGATCCTCTCAGGGTCAGTGTATTTTACCAGTTAAAGTGCAATTGCCGAGCAACTGCAGTGCATATACTAATACTATGACAGATTGGTGGGTTGGGGACTCCTTGGACAGGAGCTGGCAGGACACAATGGGAGGGGCTAGTCGAGTTGGCTGGGGCCAGGGCTGCTACTACTTTTCACCACACTGTCTGTGTCTGCAAGGAATGCAGTTACGCTGCAGTTTTCCTCCTTGACCAAGCAGTGCATCAAAGAACTCTAATTTTAACAGGCAACAAGTAAGGAACTAGTTACTCTGACTCCATTACAGTGGCAGGGGATTAGGTGAGACTGGTGAGGATTTGAGGAAGTGCACTGAACTGTTACTTTTGGTGGGGGTATTGCGCAATTTGTGCTCAGTGTGTCAGCATCAGATATGGATTTGGACTTTCTGATTCCGATTTCTGAGGCCTTCTGGGAATCAGAGTCTAATCAGACTCAGAATCAGAAATTCCTATGGAACTACTGGATGCACAACGGAAAGGGATCAGCTGTTTCCGAACAACCCTAGTTTAAAGGCTACACAATCGATCTTAAAGATGCAGTGTTGATAGGAATTTATTTTCATTGTGATCAGAGTTCAGTTTCCAGTCCAAGCAATTCCCCAGTATCCACTGGTCTATTGGATCAGCATGAAATGTCTTCTTCGTGGTTGGGGGGGCCGGGGGATACCAGGTCCCAGACCCCGTGTGACTAGACAAATCAATGATTGTATTCCTTTATTTGCAGTTTCTCCCATATTTAAACCAACTTTTTCTTCCCTCCTAATCCTTCTGTGGTTTAAGAATTTGTTATAGCCCTGTATTTGGACTACATCCAAATCCTCTGCCGTAAGCCATGCTTTTGTAATCTATTCAACATCATAATTTTCAGCTGTCACACGTTTCCAGATACAACTGCTTGCTCCTAAAAATCCTGTATACTGTAATTCAGGTATAGACACTTCATAGATCCCCTTGTTTTATCCCAGACTCGACTATTACGTTGTTGATCTCATTGCCCTCATTTGAAGTCAGTCTCTTGCCTGCACCATACATTCTCCTTCATATCTACAGTAGTTCAAAAACTCACCCAATTCTGTTTCTGAACTTCCTGTCGGAACATCTGTGTCCCTCTGGTTTAGGAGTAGACAACCATATAAAAAGAAAAGTGAAGTACAGTACTTACCATAATGGAGTCCTTCTTGAACATCTTCTCCATAAAGTATCACTCTTGGGTCTAAGTCAGAGGGGCTAGGACCCTGTGGGAGCAAATCTTTTGGCCAGTGGGACCAACAACAGCTACTGGCTCAGGGCAGCTGCATGACAACATGTTGATGATGTGTGCCTGTCAATAACAACTGCTGTCCCCCTCACCTGCTTAGTTCTGTTCACCAGGAGAGTAAAAAATGTGGAAACAAGCTATGCTTGTAGGACAGATAGAATTAACTGGATAGAAAAAGGATCCAATATTTTTGTACCTACACTGTTCGCAGCCATCACTCTGTATAGAATCTTCAATGTCATTAGCTACCACCTTGAATAATTTATGCACTATATTAGCTACCACCCTGTATAACTTATGCGCTGTATTAGCTACCACCTTATATAGGTCATCACACTCTCTGCACCTGTAGTAGTGTTTAGCTACCAAATTGTATAGGTCACCAGATGTCGTTGGACACACAGCACAAATGGCTTGTATATAGTTCATCTCTGTGTCTCGCACTATAGTAGTAGTCCTATGGATGAAACGTGCTATGCTGATTCATTCCATTGTCTATATTTTGTTTACTCTGTTGGTTGACGAGGAGCCTTTGGAAATGAGTCCCTGACTCAAAGGTCTGTAATCTGATTGTATCAATAAAGAAATAAATAAATAAACTGCAGCTAGGGGGCAGTGGTAATCTGATAGGTACAGACTGAGCCAGAGCCAGAGCTAATGTTACACACAGTTACCCTTCCCACAGCAAGGACAGCCTTGATGACCTAGAGAAGAAAAGGGGGTAACGTGGGCAGCAGCCCCAGAGTGGTGCCAGCCTAGGCTCTGGCCTGACCTAAAAAGATGTATTTAATTAGAAACCTGTAGCTGTCTTAGAGAATGAATTGTCATCTAAAGAGCTCTCAAATGGTACTAAGCAGAATTTAGTATCTAATGGAATGAGAAATGTATTCATTAACATATTCTCCATCAGGGAAATAAAAATTCAATATAACCACTTGAGAGGTGATTACATATAAGTAGGGCACTCTCTGTGTAAGTTGCCTGTAACAAGCTGAGACCAGGAAAATAGGAAAACATTCTGCCTCTCTTTCACTTGGAGAGCCCAACAATGAATAAAACCTAAAAGAATGGATCAATAGCAACAAAACTGTACAACCTATTACCACTTACACTAACAGTGCTAGTCTATGGGACTAGTTACAGTTGGTCCCTCAGCAACAGCAATGGAAATAAGGGAGTTTACCCCACTAGAGAAGTGGAACACCCATAACCTGACACAACCAGACTGTTTGGTAAGATCAGAGCAAAGCACCAGTTTGTTGACACTGACTGGGCTAGTATCAGATGCAATTAGATTGGGAAGTCTGGACACCACTAGGGTGCAGTGTTACATCACAAGTAATAGAAATATACCCGAAATAAAGGGGAGGTACCTGGAGTAGAGGGGTTGTAAGGCAAACATTTTTTTTGTTTTGTTACAGTTTTTTGCCTTTTTTTAATCTAATGAAAGTTTATTTACTTAAAAGATTTACCTGGAAAGACATACTATATATATATCAGTGCCATTCTTACGAAATTATATCCTAAACTTGGAACCCTTTACTGTAATAAGGATTGCCTCCCACCCAAGTCAGTATGGAAATTGTTCTAAAAATTATCTTACCAGTGCTTGACTAGGCAGAGAAGGTCAGTTGGGCTGCTCCCAAAACCTGCCTGGCCAGGTTGGATCCTCTATTCCATTCCATTCCTTCTGCCGCTTTGCCTCAAACTCCCCTCCTCTCACTAACCATTATTTCCTCTATCAAACCCTCTCCTTGCCATCCTTGGACACCCGTCGTCTACTTCACTGTGTTTATTTTCTTTCTAATTTCTGGTTTTCCTGTCTTCCTCCCTACCTTAGCAGTCACCTACACTATTTACCTCTTTCCAACTACTAACTCTATTCCTTTGACTCTCGCTGTCTTTCTGTTCCTGCCTGTCGCACTTCTTCTGGACAATCTGCATTTTCATTCCCACTCCTCTATCACTTTGGAACAATCTTCCAACTTCCCTCTGCCTCTCCCTCTCTCATCTAGCTTTTAAATGCCCTCTTCGAAACTTTTTCTCTCCTTTCTGCTCTTGCCCTTACCCTACTCTTTACCAGCCTCTGACCTTCTGTGCCCTGTCAACTTGGAATTTAGTTGGCGCTGCATTTTTGCCCTTTTTGTACATCCTAATGTTTTTTTTGCCAAACTCTATCTCCTATTTTTAACTGATTTTTGCCCTAGGACTACATAGCTCTATAATATCTTGTTTATTATATACCACCTAAAGGACTGTACCTGATTTCATGTTATGTGTGATCTTACAGACTACATTATTGTAACTTGTTCCTTTCAGCATTACTGTGTATCCTTTGTTACCACACCCCTGGGTCACATCTGGAAATGAGCCTTGGCTCAGTGTGCTTTTTCCAGTTATTAAATTTCAAATAAATTATATATATTAATATTATACTAGTGTGGCAGCACTGGTATATTTTAGGTTGAGTGGAGTGCTCAATGCTAAATCCAATTTTTACGACACAACTTTGGCAGCGTACGACGAAATATCCCAAACTTTTGCATGTGTGGTCTGGCAGGCAGAGTTTAAAGACATGAAAAGTTTTGTGACAGCACCTTGTGCAGTTTCTGAGGTCTGGAATGTCAACATTTTGAAAGTGTGTTTTTTCTATACTCGATACACTTTTTTTTTGCTCTTACCTACAGCCTAGATCGTACTGAATTTTTTCACGAAATATTCTGAGTAGAAGTGGCCTGTGCCGAGGTAGTGCTGTTGGAAGGTTTTATGAAAAAATATTTAACGGTTCCAGAGTTATAATAATGTAAAGTTTTATTTTTTTTCCTGAGCATGCTCAGTAGGGTTTTTGTAAAACCCTCTGATACGAAGGGTAAAAAAACATTGATTGTGAGGGTTTATCGTTTGTGAATTATCTTTCATGAGAACAAATATTATTCATAACAGCTACCATCTTGTTTTTTCTTTTGTTTTATAACATAAAAATGTAGAAAATACCTAAAAATGGTGTGTCTTCAAAAACAAACACCTGAACCTAGATAAATGAATCCCGTTTAGCTAGATTCTGGTGTTGGGTTTTTGAAGATTTGGCTGCAAGTAAGGTTTCTGGGCCCAGCTTGGCAAGAGGAGCCATTCACCTGTGTTCTCTGTATGAGAACAGCGGGACTTTCTTGGTTTGTGTAGCCGCTGCTGGAGTCGTACTGTCAGCTTGAGTGGGAGGAGTGAGCTGGCGATCCCTCCCTCTCTTTCTTTCTCTGTCTCTCTCACTTTCTATCCTAGCTGTATGTACGTCTGTCTGTCTGTCTGTCTATCTATCTATCTATCTATCTATCTATCTATCTAGCTATCTATCTATCTATCTATCTTGCCCATTACCTCCTCTCCAGGTTGCATGCCTCCCATGCACAGTTGGTGACACTGAGGTGCCACCCCCAGTACCACCCTACAGTAAAAGCCAACACTGAGGTGCCCAATCCCCAATGTCTGATCTAGTAATGTAAACTAATTCCTGTAAAAAAAACAGTCCCCCATTTTCTTTGTTTTTTTTGTGTGTTTTTTTAAGTCTGCGAAGAAGAAAAAATGGTCCCTGGCCAATCTGCCCCCCCTCACCTCAGCTTGACCCCCACTCAGCACCCACCACCCCACATACACCCTCACTCACTTAAAATTGTTCCAAAACATAGATACACTCTCTGATCAAAAATACATCTTGCTGCTGGAACCAGCGGCTGTGATACCAGAAAATAAGGTAAATCTGGTTTAACGTATTTCAATGGGTTTTGAACTTTTACTCATGACTTTGTCACTTTCCAGTATTTTTACATCAAATTTTCAACAAGGCCGTTTTGCGACCCCAACTCATTAACAAGGTAGGTGAAAATTTTTTTTAAATCCATCCTGAAAGGTGATTTCATGGTCACTCTGAGAAATCACCTTTCAGGCAGGATTTGAAAATGTTCACCTACCAGGGTTCAAGAGGTGGGGTCATAAGACGGCCATGTTGAAAATCTGGTGTAACAATATGGAAAAATGACAAAGTTGTGAGTGAACATTGACATATTGCAACGTACACACATAACTTCATTAACTGTCGACATTTTCCCACTAAACTTTTAACATGGCCTTTTTTTGAGACCCCACCTCATGAACAAGGCAGTTTAATTTTTTTTTTTCAAATATGTTCTGAAAGGTGATTTTGCAGTCGATAAGCAAAATCACATTTTGGGCAGGATTTGAACATTTTCACCTACTGGGTTCATGAGGTAGAGTCATAAGAAGACTATGAGCTTGTACTCTCAAACCTGTGCAAAAGTGAGACTGGGGACCTCAGGTGAGTTACCAGCGCCCTTCCTGATGAACAAAGGGCTACATCAGGGGATGTGTATTAGCCCCAACTTTGTTCTCATTGTATGTTAATGCTCTTTTTGTTGAGCTCAATTCCCTACCTTCTAACTCCCCAAAAATTGATCAGCATTCCTGTACTGCACTCATTTATGTGGACGACTTCATCTTGCTTTCTTTAACGAAAAAAAGGTCTTTAAAAAACTAGATTTACTGCATGTTAGGTCTAGAGGAACTACAGCTGAAGGTGAATCTTTAAAAAACTAACATTTTAATTTTTGGTCCCAAAAGCAAGACACCTAGGACCTGGCTTCTAGGCACACAAAAAACTGAAATAGTCAAAACTATGTTTATCTAGGCATGGTATTTAATGCCAGTTGTTTATGGACCAGTCATATAAAGGTTACCCTGAAAAAATTGAACAAGACCACACATGGGTTAGAAAGATTTAACTTTAGATTTGGAGGACAGACAACATATCCGCTAGGACAAGTCATAAAGGCAAAATATCAGGCTCCGCTCCTGTATAGAGCTGAAATCTGGGATTTCAAAACAAAAGATAAATTGACTGTTCCAATTTTTAAATTCTTGAGTGTTGGGACTAGGCCCTGCATGCCCTGCTGCATACATTAGATTTGAGATGGGGATTACAAATTTGAACACTCTATTTCATTGTAGAAAGACAAATTGCTGGGTAAGAATGACCAGTCTTCCTCAAGATAGTTTATCTAAGAAGTGTTTAAAAGAAAAAAAAAATGGATGGCCCTTGGATATAAAAGTAATTACTGGTATCCATCGCTGATCCAGATGTTAAAAGATTATAAACTTATACATTTGCATTGTTGTATAGACAAAGGAATTGTAATTAGTAATAAATATAAGAAATATATTACTAAAACAATCTCAAATACTTGAGACCAAAGAGATCTAGAAACTATTCATGAGTCACACTACTCAAGATGGTTTGCTAAACATAACTACAGTTTTGGATACAAGCCCTGCTTGGATCTGTTAATCAGTCCAGAACTACGTAGGGTATTTTTGAGATATAAATCTGAAAGGTTCCCAAGCAATGTCTTACTAACGAGACATGACAATCTACCCAGGAAAATGAAAAATGTACATGTCCAGATGGAGAAATTGAAGCTCTTAATCATATTTTATGGAAATGTACATAGTATAGTATTGAAAGAACTTTTTGTTTGGACCCCTTTTTGGATCCTAAATACAAAACTAACGAGGAATTGCTTACAATTATTTTAATTCACACAGCAGATGATTGGGCTACAACAAGAACTGCTAAATATTTTCATGCAATATACAAGAAAAAGCGGAAACTGTTAGCCAATCAAATATAGACAATGTTAGACTTAATTATACATAGACCTACTCAAGCAACATAAAAACATCTATATGTATTTAGTAGAAACAGGGTGACCCCTGTTGATTGTGGTGCACCTTACTTTTAACTGGATATTGATCTATATGTTTAGTATTATTATGTGTGTCCTTCCTCTGTAACTAGTGCAATAATTGATTTTAACTTATGTAAGTTTCTTCCATGCTGTTCTCTCTTATTTTGTTGATGGCTGTTTAGCCTTACAATAAAATATTTGATTGAGTGAATTGAAGAAGACTACGTTCACAGTTTGGTGTAAAAATATGGTGAAGTGATCAAGTTATGAGTGAATGCTGAATTATTTAAATTTTCACTCATAACTTCACTAATTTTCAACATTTTGACTCCAAACTTTCAGCATAGCTATTTTTTCATATCACCTCATAAACGTGGCAGGTGTAATTTTTTAAATCGTGCATGAGATGTGTTTTCATACTTGAGGTGCAAAATGACATTTCAGCCAGTATTCTATGTAAATGCCACATGTCATGTTTATAAGAGGGAGTCATAAAATGACTATCTTGAAGATTGTGGGGGACGGGGGGGTGTCAAAAAAAAAATCATTATTAAGAAACTTTCTGTTTAGTGCCAGCCATTATGCCAGTGGGAATGCTTTGTTATCCCATAATGGTGAGCTGAGTGGAGGGGGGCTCAAAAGGCCAGCTGGATGTGACTGGGGGGGTTGGTGCTGTCATGTGACACCACTGTCCAGCCTGGGAAGGGAAGGGGAAGTGTAGCCTGTACAGGTCGAAGTACCATATAGTGAACTGAACTCTTCTCTTCACATGGGGCTCTTCACCTCTGCACCCATGCATGCCAGAGGGCCCTGTGCTTCGGCTGAGATATGGACTCTTTGCCCTGTGCATCTGTATCTGCAGCCACATGGAAGCACTGGGCCTAGAAAGACTCATGCATTCTTGACATTTTTTGCTGCACTTCCATAGGTGGACAGATTCCTCCATTGGGGCAAAGCCCAGAGGACTCTGCACAACTGTATCAGTAAGATAGAATTCCACTCTCTCAAAAAGAAAAGAAATTCTTTGCAAAAAAACTGCATTAATGCACCAGATAGGGTTCAACTTAATGTATGGAAATGTGGAAATGTATGGAAATGTGGCATTAGGGTTTCCAACCCTAACTTTTAACCCCACCCCTCCAAGCAGCAAAGGGAAAAAAAAAAAAAAAAAGAGTTCTGGCTCTCCGGAGTCTTGGCGAATCAGTGGTGGGATGTTCCTTGGGGTTGTCAACCCTAATGCCCATCCACTCCCCTGAGCAAACAAGGTCAGATGTGATGTCTTTTCTTCATGCACGGCCGGGAAGGCCCTGTACGAAGAAAACTAACACAGATATTGCTGGCAACATGTAGCGAGACATACTTTTCTACCTTTGAATAGTATATCACTATAAGGCATTGGCTTGGAGCTGTACCTTGTGCTTTGGACAGGAGGTTGTCGACTGGAGGAGGGGGTAAGCATTAGGGTTGACCCACTACTGGTTTGCCAAGACTCCAGAGACCCAAAATCCTAATGTTTGTTTCTTTTTGTTGCTTTGGGGGGGGGGGGAGTTAGGGTTGGAAATCCTAATGATCCTAATGTCACATTTCTTCTTTTGCTGCAATATGTTGAACCCTAACTGGTACATTAATGCACAATGCCACATTTCCCTACTTTTGTTGCGTTAAGTGGAACCCTAACTGGTGCATTAATGCAGTTTTCTGTACATATATATATATATACAGATACATATACAGATATGTAAGTAATAAGCCATGTCAGGTGTGCATTATAGGATTTTAATCCACATCTCAGGGTTTGGTAGGGCATGAGGCAGCAGGCCAAGTGTCCTTATGCCACTGGGAAGTACATTAAAATCCTGTTTTATTATATTTATTTTATTTTTATTTATTCATTCTTGGATTACAACCTTTGAGCACAAACAGCTCATTTACAAAGGCTCCACATCAGCGAGGTGGGAAACATACACACATACAATTGGATATTGGATAAGGTAACATCATAACACAATAGAAAATAGACATAAAAGGGTTGCATAAAAAACAGGTATAAAGTGGGTCCTAAAAGAAAAAACCTATGAAGCAAAAGAAAGTTGCAGCCCAGGGGGCAATGTCAAAGAAAAGGGGGCAAGGGAGTGATGGAAGAAAGGTAAAGGAAGGTGAGGGGGGTGTGGCAGGAGGCTGTTGAGGGAGGGTGAGAGGCAAGGGCACAAGTGGAGGTGGGACGGGCAGGGCATCGTATAGAGCTATATGGGAGGGGGGTCAGGTCGATGGGCATAGAGTGGTGGATGCACTGTAGGGTGGTCAGGGGCTAGGTGAAGCAATCACAGGAACTGTCTGTTATGAGCTGTTGGCGAAGAGCTGTTTTGTACAGACCCAAATTTGGTAACACAGTGGTGCCCTATAACCAAACAAGTGCCCTTGGGTAGTCCAGCATCTTGGAATAGAGATGATTTGATTGGCGGAGCTATGTGTGTGCTGAGAGCAGGAGAAGAGGTTCAGAAGGTTTGCCACACCAGGAGGCATGAGCCATAGAAGTGCCTTTTTCATTAGCAAGCATGTTTGGCATCGGATCCTTCCATTTAACTGAAGCCAACCTGATTGTTCATTCAGATCACATGTATGGGTGAGGTGTGCAGCACCTATAAGGAGACAGCAGGCTTTAAGTGCCATCGATATTCTGTGGAGGAAGGTAGTGGTGGCAGAGCTGTAGGAGACCAGGCCATAGTCAACTATGGATACTATTGAACTATGGACGGCCAGTCTAAGGGCTTCGTGCATAAGATTATGTTTATGTCGGTACAATAACCAAATCCTGAGGTTAATAAACCTGGCACTATTGTCAATAAGCTGGGCATAGGAAAGAGAGCTGTCCTCAGTCACCCTAGGTACTTGAAGTCTTGAGTTTCTTCAAGGGGGGCACCAAAGGAGTTCCTGATGGTTAGAGTACTGTTTCGGTGTTTATTATGAGTGCCACAGAACAACATAACTTTAGTTTTTTTGTAATTTAGAATCAATTTGTAGTTTCTGAACCATTCCTCAACTTCATTGATGCTATGCTGAAGTTGCTGTTCCAAGGGCTCCGAGTCAGTGCTGCTGGTGAAGATGACTGCGTCATCCACATAGAGGAGGACTGCTTGGTTACAGAAGCGAGGTAGGTTGTTGAGAAAGATACTAAAGAGGAGTGGCCCCAGGACGGAGCCCTGGGATACTCCAGAACGGACTTGTTGGTGATCCAAGGAGACATTAGAAATTTTCACACATTTTCACTGAGAGCGGCCAACCAGATAGCTTTCGAACCAGGGCAGTACTTCTGCAGAGAAGCCAATGGAGGACACTTGCTTGAGGAGAAGAGGGTGATTCACTGTATCAAAGGCCTCCATGAGATCTATAAAGGCCACACCTACAACTCGACCTTGATCCAGTGCATGGTGTATGTACCTGGTAAATTCCAACAGAGCAGAGGTGCTGCTGTGACCCTTTCTAAATCCATGCTGCTGTGGGCATTGGATAGAGTATTTTTCCATGTACTCCTGCAGCTGATCTGCAACATTACACTCAAGCGCCTTGGAGAGAGGTGGCAGTATTGAGACTGGTCTGTAATTACAGTGACGTGAGCAGTCACGACTTTTGTGAACAGGGGTAACCATGGCAGATTTCGAAATTTGGGGAAATTGACCAAGCCTAAGGGAAAAGTTAAGAATATTTGCTAAGGGCAAAAGTATTTCATCAATGGTAAGGGCTACAAGTTTGAGGTCAAGGGAGTGCCCACTATGCCTTGACTTCCAAAGAACTTTTATAATGTATTTCCTGGCCAAGTGTGGAGGGACCTCTTTGAAGGAGAAAGGAGGTGGACCAGGGAGTTAATCTTTTGCCCCTGTAAAGCAGTTGTCAGCAGAGTTGTCGAAGAAGCTAGATGGGAGGACACTGCTGAGGTCCGGGAAGGCACTGTTAAATGTATTGGCAATGGTCTGAGGGTCCAGCGTAGGGGTACCATTTATGTTGAGCATAGAGGGCACAACTTTGGAATCTCTGCCAGTGATATATTTTAAATTGTTCTAAAAGTTTTTACTGTTGCTCCAGGTATTTGTGAGTTCCTTCCTATAATATTTGCTTTTTTCAGTCCCTATAGCCAGAGTACACAGATTTCTGGATGCCTTATATTGTTGTAATTCAGCTTGTTTACCAGAGGCCTTGCCACGATGCCAGAGGTGATCCCTTTGCTGCATCTAGCTGATTAGTTCAGAGGAGATCCAGGGGTTGATGGTGCCTCAAATTTTCTGCTTTTTCAATGGAGCATGGATAACACATGCTTCATTAAAGTGTGTGATGAAGTGGTCCAGGGCAATGTTAACATCATTAGTGGTATCAAGCATGACCAGTCAATGTTCAGGAGATGCTGTTTCAGATAGTCAAGGTGCCCAATTTTAAAACCCTGCTGAGAATGACTTTAGGTTGAGGCTTGTTAAATTAGTTTGACAAGCTGCAGGTAACTGGCGAGTGGTCACTGAGTGCATCAGGGTGCGCAGTCACATTTGAGATTCTATCAGGGTGGTTGGAGAGAATCCAGACTATTAGGGTACTAGTACCCATATTGTAGTTCGACCTGGTAGGTGATGAAATAAGCGGTGTCAGGTTTAGTGCTGAGATTGTATCCTTAAAGGCACCAGTTGCAGCAGACTGCCAATTGACATTGAAGTCTCCCATAATTATTGCCTCCGAGTTATGGGACAGATTTCTAGCTTACTCCATGAGACTAAGGAAGCCAGAGACGTGGTCCTTGCGTGGCAGGTATACACTCACAATTGTTAAGGCTTTGTTGTGTGCCCCAAGCAGAATCTTTATAGCAAGCACTTGTGCCTCATTACCAAGGCTACAAGTTGGTAATGCATATCCCATGAAAGTTTCCTTGATGTAAATGGCACAACCACCTCCACGCCTTGTTAGCCTGTCCAGTCTGAAGACGGCGTAGCCTGGTATAGTGAGAGCAGAGTCAGGGATCTTCAGTGATAGCCACGTTTCAACAACTGATAGGACGTGAGTGACTTTTGTGCTACCCAAACTTGGAGCCTATCCATTTTATACAGCAAGCTGCAGATGTTGATAGAGGCCAGTGCAATCGACTCAGTTAGATTCTGGTTGCTAGAAGTATATGATCTTGATAGTCCTGGGTTTGGGTGGACATTGCCAGTCAATAGTAACAACATGAGAATGAGTCCAAGTAGAAAAACTTTCACTTGCTTGAGAATCAACTTTTGAGACATACAGGGGTTTGAGCCCCTACTCTGCTTTATGTGACATACAGTGAAATTGTAGGGCAGAGTCAGGTGCCAGCTGGGGACATGATTTGAATGGGTTAGCAGATGAGGCAATAGCCAGGGGGGGCATCCATGATTTAATGCTGGTTTGTAGTTGATTATTGTTACCATGCCTGGGACATAGTGAAAGGTTTTTTGTTTTTTTTTGTCGACTTTCTTTCACTCCGATCGTGGCCTGAGGAACCTTCTCTCAGGCATCCTTGTCCGTGTCCTGCCTGCCTGAGGCTCCCAGAACTTCACCTCCTCTCTCCTCCACTCCCCTGCAGCCAGCACCTCCGGTTTAACCCATCCGGGGTGGGTCACCATTCTCCTCTTGGTCACTCTTCTAAGGCAGTCTCTGGCTGCAGGCGAGGGCCAGCAGGAGGAATTGGAAGGCCAGTCTGGGCAAGCCCAGCAGAGGGCATGGAGGACAGGTGCCGTCGCCTGTTCCTCGGAGCCGGGTTTTTCCTCTTTTTCAGACCCCCCCCCCACGTGGGCACGTCTGATGCAACGGTGCATGGCAACCCTGCCAGCATCAGCCATGCTATGTAGTGTGCAGACTGTGCACTGCATTGCTCCTGATCTCCACCAGGAGCTGCTGGTGCACCAGGCTATCCCTCACCCACACACCCAGAGAGGAGAGCCGCCCGAGGGTGCTCAATACTCTACCATCCCCTGCTGACCCCCAGCTCCCAAGCTTGCTCCCAAACTCGGGTCGCTGGTGTGGTGTGAGGTGCAGCGTAGAGCACCTTAGCCCTCAGCGCTACCAGGCAGCCCGACATTAGTGAAAGTTAACTTTTAAAATGATTCCAACATTGAGTATTGGTGAAGGCTCATACAGAGTTCCATGATTAACCACTGTAGTTAGGATGGCAAGGAGTGGTAACAAGAGAGGAGCAGGCAGTGTTTTAGGTGGCATGATTGTATACTGAGGAGCATAAGATAACTCAGCACTTTAATGAGGAGAAACCAGCAGGAGGCTCACTGTAATTATACAAGGACCTCAAGTGGTGGCCGAGTAAAATCTGCTAATGGAGAAGTTGACACTTAGTGAATTTCACCCTCGTCAGGTAAATCTGCTAATGGGGAAGTTGACACTTAGTGAATTTCACCCTCGTCAGGTGACCCTCCAATATTATATAAGGAAATGCCCAGATAGGGTGGGAGGGTGGGGGAAGGGTGGGAGCTGATGTGAAGCACCGGCAGGTTTTCCTATGGAATCCTTGGAGAGATGGTTGCAGCTCTTGGAGACCTGCTTTTGCTGCTTGTGGAGCTGCTTGTGGCACTTGTTTCCAGGAGGATGGTGAGTCAAGAAATGTCTCCTGTTACTTGCGGCTTTTTTCAATAGGAACCGGAGAGGTGGGCGGTGGCAAGAGGTCAGGTGTTGCACTGCCGGAGGTTGCAGGGTGCCTGATCAGGGGCCTCGCACTGGAGGGAAGGAGAAAAACAGCAGTTAATTATAGCCAGAGCCAGGGGTGTGGAGTCTAGGGCCAAGCGGGTGTCCACCAGAACAAAGGAAGAGTTAACTAGGGGGCCGGAAAGGCAATAGAGTGGTAAATGGGAGAGCTATTTAGTTAAAAAGGTGGGAAAGGGAGAAGGTCTAGCCTTAGGGAGCCAAGAGAAAAATGCTACTCAGAGGAGCAGTGGGGGAGATTGGATCAGAAGGGCCGGAGTGGAACCGATGAGAATTAGAGCAGGCGGTTGTGACTAGTAGGAGAAAACAAGCGTGTCTGCCGCTAGAACTGGCAAGGATTCTTTAAACAGAATAGAGTGGCAGGTAAATACAGGTTACTCACCTGTAACAGGAGTTCTAGGAGTGGTATATGTTGTTCATCCACACTGTCTGGCAGGTACCTTGCCGCTTTAAGATAGGCCAGAAAGTCTTCAAGCGGGCTCCTCCCACCCACCAACCCCGGTGATGAAACTCTCAGCTCCACCCCATGACGCCAGATCTAGTCCGCTGGAAGCCAGGTTGTGCGCCGAAGCCAGGGAGGTCGGGTGGGTCCATGTGGATAAACAACATATACCACTCCTAGAACTCTTATTACAGGTGAGTAACCTGTATTTCTAGGGGCATGGATATGTTGTTCTATCACACTGTCTGGCAGACTCCTAGCAGTTCTCCAGGAGGAGGAAGGCAAGGTGCACACCCCCTACTTAGGGAACAGGGACTGGAGAACTGAGGTTGCAAAACCATCATCCCGGCGTGACTCAAGGTCAATGTGGTAAAGGGAAATGAAGGTGTGTGCAGACTTCCAGGTAGCAGCCCAGCAGATTTCCTGGATAGGGACGTCCCTAGAAACAACCACTGATGCAGTAGTATGACGGGTAGAATGAGCCCTAAGCCATACTGGAGGCTCCCTACCCGCCAACCTATAGCAGAGATCAATGCAGGAAGTGATCCACCTGCCAATCGTCCGCTTTGCTGCAGGTCTGCCAGGTGTGGCTTCAGCATAGGTGACAAACAGCTGGCAAACCTCTCCCTGAACTTCCACCGTACGCTAATGTAGTAAACGAGCGCTCCTCTCAGGTCCAAAGTATGGAGCCTGTACTCAGCCTCCGTGGTGTGATTGGGGTAGAACACCGGAAGAGACAACACCTGGTTCAGGTGAAACTCCAACACCACCTTCAAGAGAAATTTTGGGTGGGGGTGCAGGACAATCTTATCCCTGTATGAAGCTTCGATGGAAAGCGCCTGGAGCTCCCCAATCCTTCTGGCTGATGTGATAGCCAACAAGAAGGCGGTCTTCCATGACAGGTGAGATATACCACACCTGTGCATCGGTTCGAATGGCTTGCCCATGAGCTTGGCCAATACCAGCAGTAAATCCCACGGAGGTGGTGGTACATGCACTGAAGGGGATATGTGATCTAGGTCCTTGGAAAAGCACCAGACCACCTTCTCCTGCGCCACCGACTGTTTGCCGGCACGCGCCTGGTAAGCAGAGATGGCTGCCAGGTGTACCTTGAGGGTCGTCGACTGAAGCCCCTGCTGGGAAAGGGACCACAGGTAGTCCAGAATGCTAGCCAGCGGACAAGATGAGGGGTCTAACCCCTTGCCCTGACACCAAAAGGAGAATCGCTTCCATTTGAAGGCACAGCATTTTCTGGTCAACTCCTTGTGGGATGCCTCAATGACGTTGAGGACCTCGTCAGAAAGACCCAAGGCCTGGAACTCTAGCTGCTCAGGAACCAGGCCGTCAGGTGTAGGGATTGAAAATCTGGATAGAGTACCTTCCCCTCGTTGACAGAGAGCAGGTCTGGGCGGGCTGGAAGCTGCCTCAGGAGCCTGGAGCTGAGGCTGAGGAGATCTGGATGCCAGAACTGGAGAGGCCAGTCTGGGACTACCAGGATCACCTGCGCCTTGTCCCTCCTGATCTTGAGGAGCACCTTGTGGATCAAGGGCAGAGAAGGGAAGGTGTAGAAGAGGCCCTGGGTCCATGGCCATGGAGAAGGCATCCCCTGCAGCAAGCCCTGCTGAGTGGGGCGGGCATGGTACAGCCTCAGCTTGACGTTCTCCCTTGAGGCAAACAGGTCCACCTGAGGTGTGCCCCAGTGGGAGAACAGGTATTGTACTATCTCCAGCAGGAGAGACCACTTGTGAGATGCATCGCCTATCCGGCTGAGGGCATCGGCCGGACAGTTCGAGGCTCCTGCCACATGAATGGCTAGGAGATCCACCTCCAGGCTGAGCACAAGAGACCAAATGCGAAGAGCTTCCTTGTACAGAGGCAAGGAGTGCATCCCGCCCTGTCTGTTGAGATAGCACATGGTCGTGGTGTTGTCCATCTGGACATGGACCACTTGACCCCGAACAAATGGAGCGAAGGCGGTCAGGGCTAGCCGGACCGCTTGGAGCTCCAGCAGGTTGATGTGGCATCGGGACTCCTGAGAGGACCAGAGTCCATGGGCTCTGTGTTCCCCAGATGGGCACCCCAACCCATCAGAGAGGCATCGGTCATCAGGATGACCGTCGGCTCGGGGCAGACGAATGGGATTCCCTCCCGCAGATGAGCTGGGATGAGCCACCACACAGGCTGTCTCACATCTCCTGGGTCACAGAGACTAGCTGGTCTAGATGACCTGGGCGCTGAGACCACTGGTGGGCCAACCCCCGCTGCAGGGGGTGCATATGCCAGCCGGCCCAATGGACCACGCTGGTGCAAGCTGCCATGAGACCTAGAATGCGCAGGAAGTCCTGGGCAGGGTGCAATTGCCCAACCAGAAATGACTGGGCAAAGGAGGAAAGGACCTCTGCCTTGTCCACCGGGAGCCGGGATCTGGCTCGGAGAGAATCGAGCTCCACCCCGATGCACTGAATCACCTGCGAGGGCACGAGTTCTGACTTGGCGCCATTGATGAGGAGGCTGAGTTGAGAGCAAGCCTGGAGGGCCAGATCTCTGGACTGCTCCACCTCCAAACTGGAGGGACCTGCTATCAGCCAGTTGTCCAGGTAAGGGTAGACCCAGACCCCTCGGCGCTGCAGGAATGCTGCCACCACTGCGATGCATTTGGTGAAGACCCTGGGAGCTGATGAGAGGCCGAAGTGCATGGCCCAGAACTCATAGAGGGTTCCCTCTGCCCGAAAGTGGAGGAACCGCTGATGAGACGGACGGATTGGGACATGAAAGAATGCATCCTAGAGGTCCAGGAAGCAGAACCACATGCCCTGCTCCAGGGATGTATCTGAGCCAGGGTTACCATCTGAAAGGTGCACGGCCTTAGGAACTTGTTCAGGTCATGCAGATCGAGAATGGGGCACCAGCCCCCTGTCCGTTTTGGAACCAGGAAGTACCTGGAAACAAACCCTGGGCACGGAGGAGGATCTGAAACCTTGCTGACTATCTCCTTGTGGAGGAGCTGGTCGATGCCATCTTGGAGAGCTTACTGGGAGGCTGCAGACCCAGTAGCCCCCCATGGGGTGCGGGCTCGAAAGGAAGGGACCTGCTCAAACTCCAGAGGAAGGCCCCGGCTGACCACTTCCAGCACTCAGCGGTCCCTGGTGATAGCGGACCAGACAGAAAGGAAGTGGCTGAGCCGGCCCCCGATGAGGGGACCCAGGGGAAATGAGACAAGGTTGGGGGCGACACCCTGCAACCCATCACTGGGCAGACTTGGAGGAGGAGGGACCGGCCGAGGAGCCACCAGGGCCCTTCCCCCGGGCTTCCTGACCGAGGAAGCGATGGACTTGGCTCTAGGGTGCCAAGTTTGAGCCTTCTGGTCCTGTTGCTGGACAGGTCTTGCCACAGGAGTGGAGGGACGAAAGGGCTTATGCTGCTGATGGCGGCCTTTGCCCTTCTGTGTAGATGTGACTGAATCTAGGGTGGCACTGGATTTTTCAAAGCACTGGAGGTGGCCATCCACACCAAGACTGAACAGGTCAGTGCCCAGAAAGGGAACATCTGCAAAGTTTTGTTGGGTGTCTGCCGTGAAGGTCGAGATCCCAACCAAGCATGGCCACTGCCCCCGCTAACGAACGGGCACAAGAGTCTCCAATGTCCAGAGCTGTCTGGAGCTGCTGCTTTGCCACTGCTCTTCCCTGATCCCGGACCTGCTTGACCGTAGTCTGGAGTTCGGCCGGGAGATGAGGGAGCACCTCATCCAGGGAGCCCAACAGGGCGTGAGAGAAGTGTGCCATCATAACAGCCGAGCTGGCCTGGTGAAGGCACAAAGAGGTGGCAGCGTACACCTTTCTTCCAGAGTAGTCCAATTTCTTGGACTCCTTATTTGGGGGCTTGTCCACATCCCTTGTGTTGTCTGAGCACCTAAAGACAGAATCTGCCACCAACCCCTCAGCCAAGGGGTACTCCAAGAAGCCAGAAAGAGAGCCAGTAGGGACAGCGTACTTGCAGGCCATCCTGGCCGATGGCGCTGGGCAGGAGGCTGGGCACTGCCAGAGTTCTAACAACAGGCCCACAATGGCCTTGCTATGGGGAAGGCCTCCGTGGGGGAGTCCCCCTTGTCCATAATCTCTGTAAGGAGCTATATGGCCCATTTCTGCCTGGGTTCAAGCGGCATCCCAGTGGACTCCGAGATGAGCAGAAGGATACCAAGGAACAAGGTGGGGCTCTTGTCCACAGAAAGACCCCCTGAGGATTCCAGGTCGACTGGACAGGAATGCAACGAGGAGTCTTCGGACTCCGAAGAGTCCGTGTACAGCTGGTGACCACCTGAGCCACTCTCCGCTCGCCGAGGGCGATCGGGGGTGAGGGTGACCGACAACCGATGGGGCAAACCTTGAGCCGACCGAGAATCCTAGGTCAGTGCCCCATTCTTCTGCTGGGGAGGTGGTGGTTCGACCACAATGGGCGGGGCAGCCGGTTTTGATCGAGCCGTCGGTGCTGGGACCAGGGAACCGGCAGCAGGAGTCGGCTTCGGCCATTCTTGCGACAGCCACTTAATTGCCGGTGTGGAAGGCGGCATCAGCTTGCTGCTCGCCAAAAGGAGCTGTTGCCACATTAGATCCTCATAGCGCCGACGCAACTTGCGTCGCAGCCTCTCCTCAGCCAAGGAGAATGAGAAAGAAGAGAGGCGGCACCGCTTTCTGTGATGTCGGGACCAAGACCGCCGACGTCAGTGGGATTTCCCTGAAGCGGAGGAGGACCGAGACTGAGACCTCAACGGTATTTTTTCCTGGGACAGCCGGCCCAGTGGTGTGGAGGGCTGAGGCATCATGCCTTACCTCCTGCCATGCCTGGTGACCCATGTTCACAGTGCAAGTGGGTCACCAGGGGTCGGCTGGGGTGAGAGGAATCGAGCATCCGGAGGACAGCTCTTCTCCCCCAGGGAGGGAGAGACGCAGGGACCAACTTCAGTCTAACACCTAGGCAAGGTTCCTCAGACATGCAGGAGGGGTGGAGCAGTTGGTCGCCGTGATGTGGGCGGATGCGCGCACAGCATGACCATTGCCGACATGGCATGCTCCACCTATGGGGAAGCCAGGAAAATTGTGGAAAAATGGATGGATGTGTCAGATGACAGCCGACCCTCGCATGCCCCACCCTCGGCAGGAGCAGCCCTCCTGGACACTGGATCCTTACTTGGTGGGGATATAGGGTCCCCACCACCCTGCCATGGAGGGCATAACCATGGGAGAAGAAGGGAGAGGTCTTGCTGTGGTTGGGGATGGGCTGGGGTCGGCAGAATGTGGGCCAACCGGACTGAAGAGGAGCACAGAGAGTACGAAAATGTGTGTATATATATATATATATATATATATATATATACACACACACAAATATATTTCTTTGAATATGTTGGCAATAACAGAGGTCATAGAGGCATTATAACATCCCTTCACCTGCTTACGAAGTTCCTCTTGATACATACCATGGCTTTGTGCGATTTGCTAGCTGTTGCCCCACGCTGCTGCTGCCATCTAAAGCTGCTACTGATCAGTACTCCCAGGTCTTTTTGTCCCTACTTGGTGTTGGCAGTCTTGACATTTAGATAGTAGTTTGCCATCATATTCCTTTTTTAAAGATGCATCACCTTGTATTTCTCAGCATTAAAGCTCATCTTCCATTTGAAGGAAGCAGTATACACAAGAGATTCAAACACCAAGCTGGGAACCTTCAGACCCATCAGAACTGGGTTTGAATTAAACAACCTCTGCATGCACACAGTGTGACCCGGAGCAAGTCGAATAACCTTCTTACGCTCCCAAGTCAATCCTGAAAATGAGCTTTGAGTCAGTGTGCCTTTCCCAGACAAGGATGCTACTAACATGACAGTTTCAGTATGCAAAGTTTTGTAAGGTGCTGAGGTGCAAAAATAACAAGGAGTACTCTCACAGGTACATTACTTGACATGTTTCACAATCCAAGCTGCTTCACAGCAGGGATCTGGACTAACCTATTCCATCTTTCTTTTTGTGTACTATTGTTAAAGTTGTTGGGTTGAAGCTTTTAAAACACCTGCTCCGGTGAAACTCTGTTGGCTATGGCTTCCATGTTACAGGTAACAGAGCTTTCTAAGGGACTGTGGTCTCCTAAATTTGTGGGCAGCACCTGGTGACTGTCTACAATCATTTTTGATTACAGGAATAGTAGGTCAGGGATATTGCCTGTACTCTGATATGATCCTTTTATCATTGGGGTGGTGATGATCAAGGCCATGAAGGAGAAGCTTAGCACCAGTCTGTTCCCCTGGGTCCACCCTAGGCTGTGTTAAAGTCACCCACAAGCAGATTTTTTTTTACCTCAGGCATGGTTAATAATTAATTGGTCCAGTTTGTCAAAGTGCAATACACTGGTTTTTGGCAGTGAGTAGACCGCCCCATTCAACTCCCTTGCACCTGTTCGTGTATGACCCAGAGCTTCATACCTGAGGTCCCCGTGGTTTGACGGGGATCTCAGGGAGATGAAGAGGAAGGGTCGGCGGTTAGAGCGCTGCTGGAGGATGTCCTGCCTGGAAGGAGACAAACTGGTCCTGCGTATGCATTATAGTGCGTACCAGGAGGCAATCAACCATAAAAAGGCAGTGTTCCTGTCCAGGGAGATTGCTGCCGGGAAGAACCGCCCAGCTTTACTCTTCCGGGCTGTGGACAGGCTTCTCCATCCTGCCTGTCTGCAGCCCGGGAGGGTTTTTTCTAATACAGAGTGTGAAGAGTTTGCTCGGTTTTTCTCGGACAGAGTGTCCATGATCCGGCAGGTGGCTTCTTCAGCTAGCAGTGCTGTAGCTGACAGTGGTCGCCTTATGTGTTCTGAGTGCACTCCACCTAGTTGGGGGGAGTTTAGACCGGTGGAGGTTAGTGAGGTCATTGAGGTGGCAGTCAACTTGAAGCATACCTTTTGTGAGCTGGACCCAGTGCCAACACGTTTCTTAATGAGATGTGTTGACTCTGTTGGCCCGGTGTTTGCCTTGATTGTCCGGTGTTCCTTATCTGAGGGGGGTCTTTCTGGATGCCTTGAAGGAGGCTCTAGTGAGATCCCTTTTAAAGAAATCATCTTTGGACCCGGAGGTCAGGGCAAATTACCATCCTATATCCAACCTTCCCTTTTTGGCGAAGGTGGTGGAGAAGGTGGTAGCGCTTCAGTTGGAAGGGCACCTCGTGACTCACGAGTTGTATGAACCCTTCCAGTCGGCATTTCGGGCTAGACATAGTACAGAAACTGTGCTTGTCTGGGTGCAGAATGATCTCCTCAGGGCAAGAGATCGGGGGGACAAGACAATTCTTGTTCTCCTTGATCTCTCTTCAGCGTTTGACACTGTGGACCATTGTGTGTTGCTTGCCCGCCTTAGGGAGTTATGCAGACTCACCAGTTCTGTCATCCACTGGTTTGAGTCCTTTTTTACCAACAGGAGGCAGCGGGTTATGATGGGGAATTCTTCATCCATACCCAGTCTCCTTTTTTGCGGAGTCCCTCAAGGATCGGTACTGGCCCCAATGTTGTTCGCAGTGTACATGCTGCCCCTGGGAGGGATCATTAGGAAGTATGGTCTGGGTTTTCATTGTTATGCCGATGATACCCAGCTATATCTGTCCTTTGGCCCAGGAACACCCAACACAGTGGATGTGCTAAATATCTGTCTGGCTGAGATCAACGACTGGATGGCCTCCAGCTGGTTGCAACTGAACCCGGACAAGATGGAGGTATTGGTAGTGGAGTCAAACAGAGTACATGATAGGATGGCCTCTGACTCAGAAACTGGACTTGTTCTTAGAGCTGTGTCATTGAAGGCCTCCTCTTGGGTGCGAAATCTTGGAGTGATTCTGGACAGGAACTTAACTATGGAGGCTCAAATATCCTCCATGGTTCGTACCTGTTTTTTCCATCTCAGAAATATCACCAGGATTAAGCCCCTTGTTCTGCCTCTGGACCTCCCTACCTTGATACATGCCTTAGTCACATCTAGGCTTGACTACTGTAATGTGCTCTACCTCGGGGTCACAGGGGGATCTCTCCGCAGACTGCAGCTGGTGCAAAATGCAGCTGCCCAGTTACTTACTGGGCAGCAAAAATTTTGCCATATTACACCGGTGTTGTGTGAATTGCACTGGCTGCCAGTCAGGTGGAGAATCCTCTTTAAGGTGGGTCTTCTCACCTATAAGGCCCTACACGGGCAGGGCCCTGGTTATCTGTCGGACCTTCTGATACCTGCTCTATCTGTCCGCCCTCTCCGTTCCTCTAGTGGGGGCTTCCTGACCATTCCCAGAACGAGGCTTAAATCAGCTGGCGATAGAGCCTTTAGTGTTGCAGCACCCGTTCTGTGGAACTCTTTGCCAGCTCAGGTCAGGGAAGCACCCACAGTGGATACTTTCAAGGCTCGTTTGAAGACACTCCTTTTTTCCCCCAAGCTTTTATTATATAAATTATAAATTGTAGTAGAGTTTGAGATTTTATTGGAGTTATTTTTTTTTATTTTTAGTTCACTAATTTTGTGATGTTGAAATTCTGTTTTCAAATGCTGTTTTATAAACAATTTGTACAGCGCCCAGAGCCTCTGGGATTGGGCGTCTTTTAAATAAACTTTGCCTTGCCTTGCCTTCATAAATCTTGTAGTGGCAAAAAAACAGGACCCTTTCTATGCCATCCACATTTCCTGAATACTTTAGTTCCACACATGCGCTGGAGCATGTTTTACATAGAGCAAAACTTCTCCCCTTCCTTGGTCTGCCATGCAGGAACAGTGTTGACATGCACCAAAAGGTCAAAAGTTGCATCCTGCCCTGAAATGACTGCCCTTCCCTTTGCCATTGGGTCCACCTACTCTATAACAATATCTAAAGGAAAGGAATGTAAATCATTCAAAATCTGCTATTATGCTTTGATCAAGATGGTTCCTCTTTAGAACCACATTTTTTACACCAGAGGGTCTAATTTGACCCATGTTTTAAACCCCCCAGCACTGTCACTGTTGCCATATCTAAGGTGATTGTATTCATCTAGCTGTACTTCAGCATATGGGTTTTTCCTTGACAGCCATGTCAGTCTTAAAACATCATAGTTTTCCAGGCTTAAGCATATTTTAAACTGGCTAATTTTGTTAGCCAAGCTCTATGCATTGTCATAAGCCAGTTTTAAAGTTTCATTGTTGGGGCTGGGTTTTGCTCGATGTCCCAACCTGCCAACAAGAGAAGCCCAATGAATATCAGGTTTCCCATTAAATTGTTTGGTTTGTCAGTTTATAGCAAGTTAGTTCCTATTTGGATCTTTGAGACTGCATAAAGGTGCCATAGGTTAGTAAATTAGTTATTTCTGGTTGTTTTAAACTCTGATGAGAATGGGGGCATAACAGGTCTATGCTAAGAATTTTACCTCTGTATTCACTACATCCATTTTGGTGGTGAGCGTGGTCCTTAGATCCTAGGCCATGTAATAAAATTATGATGCAGATTATTAATTTTAACACTGACATTTTGCAACTAGAGTACAGGCAGAATTTGTTACACCTTAAAACAGTTGTATCTGGTAATTTATTTAATTTGATGGACTCCTACCACTTAATTTAAATCAGTATGTGTAAAGTATACCTCCATGCCCTGTACACTTAAAATCTTAAATCCCTTCTACTTATTCAGGCTGGTGGCTGGGTAAGGCACACTGGTCCAGGGCTCGTCTCTGGGTGCTGCCCAAGGGGAGAGAGAGAAAAAGGCAGATAGGATACATTTAGCGATTATGTGCTGCCAATGAAAGGAGACACTGTGATGCAGTTGATGGTACAAAACCAATAATTATACTTACAGATGAGAACTACTATCATATACACAGGCACAGCTGAGTGAGCTGCATTTGGAAGACACTTCAGCCAAAAAGGACAGAAAATCCAAACACCCTCCTGCAACCCAATTGGCTGTGTGGCAAGAGGTGCCAAAGTTCAAAGCCACAAGCTGTCCTGGTATTGGTAGTTGTTGGAGGGAGTATCCTAGACCCTCACGACACAAGTCCTCTCTTGATGTGTAGCATAGGGGGAGAAAGGCTTCTGTTTCATGAACTCTGGTATCCCTGCAGAAGACAACAGCAACCTCCTCAGACACACGTTGGCCTGACTGGGCAAGTAAAAGTTCTGGTAAGTGAAACAGGTTCCTGGGCTCAGCCTGATTTGGCTGCACAGGTCACGTGAACTGTTAGCCCAGCCTGATAATGAAGGGTACAAAAGTAGAAAGGTACAGCACCAGATAGTTTAGTTCAAGCAGCTAGCCAATTTCAGTGCCAAAAATAGCAAGAATCAGTTGTGCAAGCAGGCTGAAAGCTGGTCCCTGTGAAGTCAAGTAAGTCCTCTCCCCGATCTGTAGTGTGTTAGGGAGTTCCTTGCCTCATTACCACTGGCACCCCATGACCACTGGCACACCTGCAGAAAATGATGCTGACCTCTTAATTAATTTATTTGTTTATGACAATTTTGGATAACACCTTTGAGCAAACAGTTCTCTTTTACAAAGGTTCCACGTTTTGGACAATGGACAAGAATAGACAAGAACAGGCAGGTAGATAACAGTAATACAATTACAGTACATGAGCTGCTACTGGCTGGCACCCAGTAACCCCTGCGCCCCCCCCACAGTGGGGTGGCAGGGAGCCCCCCCTAACTCGCCACCACAATGGATCCAGCTCAGGTGCCAGCACCCGGCGAACACTCGCGGACGGTCATCAAGCCGCGGCAGGTGCCATTTCTCTATTCTGTTCCCCTGAGTCAGAGGCATGCAATGACGCCATCAGGCATGAGTGCGCACGTGTCCGCATGCATCCCCATCCAGGCATCTTCCCCCTACTCTGCTCCAGTGTATGGCATGCGTCCCCGACCCCCAGCCTCTGCCAGGGGGCAGTCAGACGCCGACCGTTGAGAACTCCCCTCTCCGGAGAGGAAGAGCCATCTGTCGGATGCTCAGTCCCTCTCCTTCCCTGCCAGCCCCCAGTGACCCGAGCTCACTCCCGAACACGGGTAGCCGGCGTGGCACGAGGTGTGGCGTCCAGCACCTCAGCCTTCAGTGCCACCGGGCCAGCCTGGATGGCAAGTTTTAATGCTTCATCTGTCAGACAGTGCCTATGCCTATATAACAGGCCTATGCGTGTATTCACAGCTTTAGCTAGGTTATTTATATGCATGGAGCATGAAAGAGTGGAGTCAAGGGTCACTCCCAGGTATTTGAACTGGTCTACCTGTTCCAGCACAGTGCCACCACTATTGTAGATTAGCAGTTGTTGGAGTTTGTGTTTGTTGTGAGTACCATGAAACAGCATTGATTTGGTTTTTGAGTAGATTAGGATGAGTTTACATGATCTGAACCAGGTTTCATCTTCTGAGAAACTTTGCTGTAGCTGTTGCTGGAGGTGATGGGTGTCGGAGTCAAACAGACAGCAGGTCTGAACAGGATAACTATTTGGTAGACCCAAGAGGACCAGAGAAAAATTCACAGTGCAAGGAGAACCAGAAGTTCAGCAGCATCAGCAGATACAGTAGCCCATTCAATGCCAATAAGCCATTCTAAGAAAGTGTAAGCTACAGCCCCAATACAGAAGCATCAAGGTTCTTTGTCTATTATGTGCTACAGAGTAAGAAGGTTCCAGGCCAGACAGGTTTGTGTATTCAATACAGTTTGAATCAGGCTGCAACAACTTTTCTGTCTTTGCAAAAAATAAAACAGTTTCCTGATCTGAGTTCACCAGAGATTAAGGATGTATATTTGATACAATTTCTGTGTCCAAGGCTAGGAAAAAATTCACATGAGAACAATGTCCAGGTGATCATCTGCAAAGTGGTCAAAAATGTAGATCGATTTGAGCATCAGAATGGAAAGAATTTAGGTCAAATAGACAGCCCAACAGGGAGATCCCTGTCTCAGTGTTCTCCCTCCCCACCTCCCCGCCAACAAGTGTATGGACAGTTCTCTAGTGAGTGCCTCCAGGATTTGTCCAGGTATTCCATCACACCCTATGATCTTGTTAACATTTACCACTGTCACCATTTTCTCAACTTCCTCACATGTTACACACACTGTATGTCCTGTAGTGTGTCCTTCTCCTCCCCCTTCAGAAGCACTTCACTCTCTTTTTCACTTTATCTTTTTATTGAAATTCTAGTATATAAGAAAGCACACATCCAATACAACTGAAGACTATCCTCAATGTAAGGCATATAATATCACTTAACAAAACACAGTATTTAGGGTAAACATATTGGAGAAGCCTTATTTATTTATTTCGTTTTTGTTGACCTGGTAAGTGCACTAGACAAATCCTGCCTATTTTCAGGCACGACCCAGGGGAAGGGAATACAGATGAATGCCAACTGACCTTGAACCAGATTAAGCTGTTGGTGGTATTTTTTTAGTGAATGAGGGAAATTTGGCCAGGACACTGGGGAAATTCTCCTACTCTTTTCGATAAGTGCCATGGGATCTTTAACATCCACCTGAGCTACCACCAATCCAGGCAGATGGGACCACGGTTTAACGTCTCATCCGAAAGATGGCACCTCAGAAGTGCAGCACCCCTCTCATGCTACACCACAGTGTCAGTACTGGGATATTAACCCAAGTGCCAGATGTGGGAACTGAACCCACAGCCCTCTGATCTCCTGGCCTCAGAGGCGAGTATGCTACCTATTGAGCCACTGACACTGCATATATACACACACATATATATATATATATATATATATATACACATATATACATATATTGATAATAAAATACAAACCTAGACAGGATGTAAGTGGAGAGCAGAAGGGTTACAATCAATAGGGTATTATAGGATCAGAAATGGCAACCATGTACGAAGTACATGCTAGGGCAGGCTATGGCAAGGCATTCGGTAAATTGCAAAAAGTGATAAATGTGGTAATATGAACAATGTTCAGTAATGGAGAGGTGAAGATAAGAGAAAAATGTGCAAGGAAAGAAGAGAGAAAAAGGCAAGGAAGAAGGGAAGGAGAGAGAGAGAGAAAACAGGAGAAAAGGAAAAAAAGGAAAAAATACAAAAATTAAGACTGGAACAAAAGTTTCAAGAAAACTTAATCTAAGAGCAAAATAAGAAGGTGGGCTAAATATCCCTAAGAATTAGGGTCTAGAAGAACTAGGTTCGATGTCCTTGAAGTAATCCTGCCAACATCTGTCCTATACAGTGAGTCGGTTATGAGTAACCTGAGATAATCGGTCTATGGAGGCATACTGAGAGAGGCTTTGAAGAACATCTGAAAGAGAAAGCACCAGAGTTGATTTCCATTTCATAAGAATCAGACATTTGACCAGAAGAGAAAGCATGTTTAGCCATCTAAAATGTGTATGTGAGAGGAGAGAACTATTGGGGATAAGGATGCCTAGAAGGAATACCTTGGAGTCAAAAGGTAGTTTTTGTCCTGTTACTCTGGAGGCAAGTAAACAGACTTTATGCCAGAGCTTATTAATGGGAGCGCAAGACCACAGGATATGAAGTAGATCCCTGTTTGCCATATTGCAACGCCAACAATTATTATTATTTAACAGGCCCATTCACTGAAGCACAGAGGGGCTTCTATACCAAAGATGTAGAATTTTAGTTTGTATTAAAGAACTACAGGCATCTTTAAGGTATTATGTGTCATGTAATTACTCCATTAATAGTCTGAAATATTTAATAGTTAAGAAAATTACTCCATTTATTTTTGGCCTGTATAGACTGATCAGGTAGATTATCAATAATGTCTTTGTAAATGGAGCTATTTAATTTTACTGACAAATTAGTCCAGTGCGAGATGCATGGGTTTAGAAGAGTATGCCTACACACTAAACTAGAGAGAGAGAGAGAGAGTTATAAGCTGCCCGAATTTGTAAAAACTTCCAGAAGTCGTGTTTAGGAAGTTTCCATGTGACCTGCAAGTCTAAGAATGATCTAAGAGTGAGTGAATTCTGGTCCAAAATATCTCTGAGAAAGAAAATGCCTTTGCTCCTCCATGTACAACAGAAAGTTGGGAGATCTTCTAGAGTGAGCAGTGGATTGCCCCATAAGGGGGCATAAACCCAGGGTGTTGGATTGGATTTCAGGAATTTGTGGGTTAGTTTCCAATAAAGAACAGAGGATGATATAGCCGGGTGAGATTTTAGTTTAGAGGAAATAGGATTAAAAATGAAGGAAGTGGGAACTCCTCCCAAGCACAATGCGGATTCCATTGCAACCCATAGTGGTGAGTGAGGGAAGGGTTTCTGAAACCATTTAATGGTTTGGGCCATTTGGAAAGCCCAGAGGTAGCCTTCGAACCAGGGGAGTCCGAATCCCCCTTTTTTCCAATGTGATCGAAGTTTGTTGTGGTTAAATCTCGGTGGTTTCCCATCCCAGATAAAGTTACCTATTAATTTATCAATTTTAGCAAAAATGGAGGATGGTAAGACTAAACGAATATTGGCAAAGAGGTAAAGAATCTTGGGAAAAATGGACATCTTAATGGCTGCAATTTTCCCCGTGAAAGAGAGATTAAGAACTTTCCATCTGTCCAGAATTGTTTTGATGTTATCAAATAAGGGGTTAAAGTTAATGTCCCATATTTTCCCTAAGTTACTAGTAATTTTGATTCCTAGATATGTTATACCCTGTGGTGACCAGTGGAATCCAAGAGGCATGTTCATAAAGGCTTTACAGTGGTCGTTAAGGGGCATAGTTTGTGATTTGCCATCATTCAAAGCAAGGCCAGAAATTTTTGTAAAATTATTAAGCAAATAAACCAACAGGGGCCTGGCCTCATTCAGGTTTTCGAGTAAGATTAAGAGGTCATCCACATAGGAGAGAGAATCATATCTTGAATTGCTCACAGGTATGCCCATAATGTCAGAAGATTGATGTAAACAAGCAGTCAGGGGTTCCATGGCTAAAATAAACAGGGAAGGTGACAGGGGACAGCCATGTCCAGTTCCCCTTGCCAGATGAAAGTAAGAGGAAAGGGTGGAATTAGTAAGTACTTTAGCAACAGGGGAGTTATATAATAGCTTGATTCAGGAGCAAAAGGTATGAGAAAGACCGAAATAAGATAACATTTTATGAAGGTAGTCCCAGTTTAAGGAATCAAAGGCCTTCTCGAAATCAATAGCTATGACTGCAGCTGGTGTCTTGAGGGATTTGGCTTTGTGAATTAAATTAAATAAGGAATGTAGGTGATCAGAACCAGATCTATGTTTAATAAAACCAGCTTGCGAACAATGAGTTAGCTTGGAAATCAAGGATTCAAGCCGAGAAGTTAGTAGTTTAGCAAATATCTTCCCATCCATGTTTAATAAAGAGACGGGCCTGTAACTTGTGGGGTGAGTAGGGTCTTTTTCTTTCTTAGGGACTAGGGTCAAGATTGCTTCGGTGCCAGATGGGGGAACTTGCCAGTATTGAAAGTTTCTTGATAAACATTAAGAAGAAGGGGACATAAGGTGTCAGAAAACATTTGATAGAAATCGACAGGGAATCTGTCACCCCCAGAGGATTTGCCGTATTTCAAGGAAGACAAAGCTTTCTGGATTTCCTGAAGCGAGAAGGGTTCATCTAAAGAATTTGTTTCAAGAGTAGAAAGATGAGGAAGATGTAACGATTTAAGGAACTGTTGAATTTGTAAAGCAGATGGAGGATTTGTGTTAGAGTACAGTTTTTGATAAAAGGTTTTCATGATACGGTGTATAGAGGGGTTGTCAGAGTGAATCGTACCCTGTTCATCTTTTAGGCTTAGGATATGTCGTTCCGTTTGTTGTGCTTTGAGCTGGTAAGAGAGGAGTTTCCCAATTTTATCACCATGTTCCCAAAACTTATATTTAAGTTTAAATAAGGCCAGTTTGGTTTTACATGAAATTAATTTGTTAATTTTAGCTCTAAGTTGAAGAATTTCAAAATGAAGTTGAGAATCAGGACAGTGCTTATTAGAAGAAAAGTATAAATTCTCTTTAGCCTTAAGAAATTTTTCCAAGTCAGCCAGCTGTTGTTCCCTTACTCTTTTCCTATGTGCAGCATAACTGATCATTTTCCCTCGAATCGTAACTTTAAGAGCTTCCCATACAGAGGACATAGAAGATTTGGTTGGAGTATTGTGAAAGAGGAAGTCCTGAATTTGTGCTTTGATCATGGGTAAGAAATTGGGATCCTTGAGAAGGACAGGGTCCAGCCACCAGTAAGAAGATTTAGATGCTAATGGGCCCCACAAAAGTTGCAATTTGACAGGGGAATGGTCCGAGATTATGATGGGAGAGATGGATGAATCAATAGTTTTTTCCATTGTGACAGGAGAGGCTAACCAGTAGTCAATTCTACTGTATGTCTTATGTAAAGAGGAGTAAAAAGTAAATTCTCAATCACGGGGGTGAAGGAGGCGCCATACATTGGCTAACCCAACATCTTGCATTAGTAATGAGAGGGCTTTAATACTTCTAGGGTGGGCCTCTGTAGCAGGGCTACTTCTGTCAATGCTGGCTGCTAAAGCTAAGTTAAGATCCCCTTCAAGAATAACTGGTGTATTACCAGTGTTAAAGCATAGAATCCGTTGAGCTAAATTATGAAAAAAACTCTGGGGAATCGGAGTTGGGTGCATAGACATGAACAAGCAGAAGAGGACCAGAGTTGGTATTCAATTTGACCATCACCCATCTGCCGTCAGTATCGGAAACAGAGTTTACAAGGGACCATTTGAGACTCTTATGAATAAAAATAGCAACTCCTCTTTTTTTTTTAGGTATAGGATGAAATTCGTAGATCTGACCAACCCAATCTTTTTTTAGTCTATGAACATCCTCTGCTAACAATTTTGTTTCTTGAAGGAAAGCAATTTGTGTTTAATGTTTTTTGAGATGTGAAAGAATTTGCTTCCGCTTACAAGGAGAATTAAGTCCCTTCACATTCCATGTATATAAAAGTATGTCACTCGTATTGTTAGTGTTAAAGAAAGGGAATAATCGCTGGAGTGTGAAGAGACAAATAAATGAGGCAGAGGATGATTAGAATACAATACAGAGAGCTTACATATATGCAGAGAGTGGCAGGAACATTCAAGCCAAAAAAAGTGAGATATATGATACATGAGTGGCACAGATATCTTATTAAAGTTAGAATAGAGATGGGGAAGAAGAAAAGTCATTAACAACAACAACAACACTAGTAAGCTAAATAACAAAGAAAACGTTTTATGGGTGTGAGGAGTTATGAGTCAGCCAACTGGCTAAGAGACTCTCTCACCACACTCTGGGGCATCAGTGTAGGGAGGAGACTAGGCAGGACTGGTTATAAATATCGGCACAAACCTAAGTTTGATCCCAGTAATATAATAAAGTAAGTATTCCTGATAAGCTAAACTGAAAGGGAATAATACCAAGAAAGGCAGGGGACTGTAACAACCTCAGCTTAATTCTAAGCTAACAGGACAAGGTATAAGGATAAAGCTAAACACCAGAACTCATTTATAAACATTAGTAGTAATAGTACAAGATATACCAACTCTAAATAACAGTAAATTAAAGAACCATATATGAGATGCCAGTACAGCCTAGACATAGAGCAAGGAATTCAGGGAGCCAGGTGGAATGCAAATGAACAAATATAAAAGGAAAAGTAGATCATTACCACATTAGTGACTCCGAGTATATTTAGCAGTGCAACAGAATAAGTACATAATAAATACAATATTGAGGGGGAAAGAAGAAACGGAAGGTCAATTAAAGCCCTTACGCCCTGAGCCAAATGCAAATCGGGATTATGTGGAGCAGTATAGGCTTTGGTGATAGCTGTAGACAGAAGAGATAGTCAGAGTAAAGATCAGCTCTGATTACTCAAAAATCATCTAAATAGGTGTTATATGGGGTGACTAGGTCTAGAAGACTAGGTTCAGTGAGCCCCAAAACAAGAGGGACCACACAGCAGTGGATTTCTATAATATCTGTAGGCTTCGAGTAAAATAAGGAGCATAAGGAAGATGCAGATTGACAATCCTTTGCAACAGTACACCAAACATAGCCCACCTCTTTGAGTGCTAATGATAGTTCCATATTGTAAACAGAAGGTAGTAAGAATAATGGAGCGTAGGGAAGGAGATAGATTAAATGTAGATGCCAATAATACTTAAGAACCTGTCATCAGGAGAGGGAAGGGGTAAGTTGCCTTGTAATATATAATAATTCACATATGAAAAAAGAAAAGGCAATAATCAGGATGCATACCGATTGAAGATATGCAACTGAACAGCCAAAAGACTATAAACCTGATGCACTGCTAAACTGGAGAGTAAAAGGCTAGATACAGAGAGCCTGTTTAGTGAAGCAATGTATAAGATCTAACACTACAATAATGGGTTAGAAAAGCATTGGTGATACACCAAAGTTCACTTGAAGACCTTTAAGCTGCTCGTTTAAACACTGCAACAAAAAGTAAATTGATCACACCGCGATGTACAGCCTTTGCTTTCTGCACCCTCTGGGAGCAAAAGCAACCAGGTAGCATAGACTGTAGAGCGGGCGGCGAGGCAGAAAAAGTGTACTGGCACTTCCTTTAAGTATCCTGGAAGCAAAACCTACCAAGATATAGCAACTGTGACCATATTACTGACCATATAAGCTCATGACACCTTAGATTAATTATCAGGATTGTGACTATTAATGTTCTTGCATTTGGTCTTTGCCTTACATTTCTCTTTGGGCGGCTCTAAAGATTTGAGGTGGGAACTTGCAACAACTTCTGCCCATTAAAAAATAAATCCCTGAGGCACAGGGCCCAAATTAGAGGGATGTTCGACTGAAATTTGCTGAGAAAGATCCTCCTGGAAGGAGCGCATGTCATCCTCCAAGAGAGCAAATTTATTGCTGAAAAGAACAGAGTGGTTGATTTGAAGGTGAGAGGCTGTAGCTTGGGGTGTTTGGGGTGAAACCTCACTAGAACAGCATGAAAGTCTTGAAGAATAATGCCCCGACAGAAGCTTCTCTTGCAGCGGTGTTTATTGCCTTGGGGTCAAATCAGTTGCGGCATTGCTGCTTGGGGTTGCGAGTTCTGCAACACTTTCCCCATGTTCCTGTACCTCATCGTCCACCCTCTGTGCGGATACCAAAGCTGTGTTCAGGTTGCCAATTGCTGCTGAACCTCCCAGGGTAAGATTACGGAGAGAGACCTCCAGATAGTTGGCTAAGGTGTCAGGGGTTTCAAAATCCTTGAAGGAAGAGCCTGAGAAAAGGCGTAGTGTTGTGGGGTAACGTAGAGCAAATTTAATGCTTCTTTAGTGGAGGATTTGTTTAAGTGGATTGTAGGCCTTCCTTCTGATGGTTAAATCTTTTGAAAAGTCTCTGTAGATGGAAATATTAAACTCTTGCCACTGAAGTTTCCCCATTTCTCTGGCTCATTTCAGTATTAATTCTGTATGGGAATAGTTCAAGAAGCGAGCAATGATGGGCCTTGGTCGCTGGTCTGATGTTGGCCTGGGACCCAGAGTGTGGTGAGACTGCTCAATGATTAACATTAGGTCAGGAGGCAGTTTAAGCATTGCAGGCAGCACATGTAATAAAAGTGCAGTAGTGTCTCCTAATTCTACACCTTCAGGGAAGCCAAACAATCATAAATTGTTGCGATGATTACGATTTTCAATATTGTCAATTTTGGCTTGTAGGGATTTAATAGTTCAATCTTGATTGCGGACAGTAGCCTGGAGGTCATTAATAGTAGTGGTGTTACAGGCTGTTGCTTTCTCATTAAATGCAATTTTCTGACTAAAAGTTTCAAGAGTGGTCGCATTCTGTTGGGTGGAGGTTTTTAGATAATTAATCTTAGCCATCAGTTTAGAAAACATTACTTCCACTCTAGCAAGTGAGCTTTGCTGTGCTTGGAGATCTGCCATAATGCTGAAGGATGTGGCCTAGTATGCTGCAGTACAGTGTAGAATAATTGAATATAAGTAGACGATGGATCAAAAATGACTTACAAACTGTGTCAGGCAGTAAAATTACAGGATGGTCACAGGAGTTGGTACCAAAGAAAGGTCTGGTGAAGGCTGGATGAGGTTAGATTGCACCATTCCTGCAGAGATTCTGAACTATGCTGCCATATTCTGCCTGGTCAGGCCACGGCCCCCCCCCCCCCACTTCACTCTCTGATATCATCCCCTTTCTAATACTGACACTGACCTGATGGGACGGCCCTAGATGTTCACTTTTGAAAACCAAGGTCGATGAATCTGAGAGTGATCTGTTTGACAGTTCGGCCCCTGATTTTTAACATGGCTTATCCCACACCTGTTGTACCTGTTGCAGATAAGGTAAGAAATCTGGGGGTCATCTGGACTGCAAGCTAATGCTAGAACGTTACATGTCAGTTGTAGTGCACCGTGGTTGTTTCCATCTACGGAACTTCATCTAGATTAAGCTTTATCTTGCACCTGCTGACCTAGTAACTCTAGTACATGCCTTTTGTTACACTGAGACTAGATTACTGCAATGATCTCTACCTAGGGCTGTCTGTGGGGTTGCTGCATCACCTACAGATAATACAGAATACTGTAGCCCTGCCGATCCCTGGGACACCCCATGCTGCGCATATCATGCCTGTGCTTCCTGATCTGCACGGGTTGCTACTTCCATGGCAAATAAACTTCAAGATATGCTTATTAATTTACAAGGCCCTGCACGGTTAGGGCACTGACTACCTTTACAACCTCCTGACTTTCTATACCCCCTTTTGTTCTCTTGCTCCACCAAGGCAGGTCTCTTGTGTGTTCCACAGTCTCACATAAAATCATGTAGAGTCTGGGTTTTTGGTTTGGCAGCACTCTGGATCTCAAATGCTTTTTCTTGTGATTTGCATGCAGCCCCCTTGCTGGACAGCTTTAAAATCTTACTTTAAAAAAATAAGCTGTGGATGGCTCATTTAAGTGTTTTAATTAAAGGAACACCATTAACACTTTTTTCATCACATTATTTCTAGCTGACAACCCACATTTTAAGATTGCTTACCTTCTCTAAAATTCACTGATGCTACTGGTTGTTTAAGCTGCTTTCTTAGCAGAACTGAAATGCATGCTAATGGTGTAATTATACCCAACCTTGTTTTGCTTCAAATCCATGATCTACTCCTACTGCATACTTTGTGACCATTAGGAGCACTCTCAAACAGTGCAGTCAGTCATTATGCAGCAGTGTCCTCTCTTCCTACTGCATGAGTGGCTAATTTGCGCTGGGGTGATCCCAAGTCCAGAATAATGCAGTGGAAGATGATCAAGGAATACTGTGTAAACAAACACATTTTGTGTGGTAACACCAGTAATGTGGACAGTCTGTTTTTCACTTTTTTATTTTTGGTTAGTACTTTATTTCTCCTAGCCAGCTGTCCTCCAGAGGGTGTCCCTAGCCCTGTCCCCCCGGCAGCCACCATTCGGAGCTGAACCGAACTCCCAGGGCTTGCCCCCCCCCCCGAGGGGCTGGCCGGGTTCCCCAACCCCACCCAGAGACCGGATTCAGTGGTCCAGTGCTGTGACTGGCCGAGAGCGGAGCCTGAGAGGCGCCCTCCACCATAGTGCCGCAGCTTCACTGGTGTTCTCCCAGGAGTTGGAGCACACAATGATGCCTGCAGAGAGGTGTGCATGCATCCACATGCACTCCCTCCAAGCATCTCCCCCAACTCCTCCCCGTACTGCAGCGTGGCGCCCTTGTCCCCCAGCCTCCGCTAGGGGGCAGGCGAGCGCCAACCACTGAGAACCCCCCTCCCCGGAGGACAGCAGTCTGTTGGATGCTCAATCCTTCTCCTCCTCTGCTGACCCCCGGCAGCCTGTGCTCGTTCCCAAACACAAGTCACCAGTGTAGAGCGAGGTGAGGCATCCAGGGCCTCAGCCCTCAGCGCTACCGGTCCAAAGTTTTTCACTTTTAAAAAGGAAAAAGGAATGAGATTCAAACTGCCAGCTATATCAGTAATCTCTATAGAATGTCGTCAATCCTAATATGTTTTTATATATACACAAGAGACACTTTAAGGCCTAAGTGTCCCTTTAATTTTTATGTTTGTTTGTGCGCATGCACGCAGCGCATGTGCAACAAACATCTTGTGGCAGCAGCACATTTCAGAGGTGTGTCAGTGTTGTGGCCAATGCAGCAGATGCTTTATTGGGTGTGTCCCTCAGCCACCAATAAGTGAGCATGCTGCTGATGAAAACAGCTTCAAAGAGAGCCAAAGAGTTGAAAGAAATCTGCCGCTGCAATTAGGTACAGTTTCGTCATTTGCAGCATCAAATGACAAGACTTCAGCCACGCACATTATAGTGCACAGTAGGCCAAGCACTGTAATGTGCATGGCCGGAGTTACGAGCAACATGTTTGCTCAGTGTGCCTTTCCTGGTGAAACATTTCAATAAATAAAGTAGCCGAGGCATGACTTTCCACAATGGCGGCTTCTGCCGCCCACCACACATTCCTGCAAAGCTGACATCGGGGTGCCCAATCCCTATGTCAGCATGTATCCTCCCCATTAATGTGGCATACTAGAGCCCACTTCAGTGCTTCAAAAACGCTTATTTTGATTTTCACACCGATGCCTACTCCCGGTGTTGGATGCACCCCTCCCCCAAACCCTCTAAAGTATTTGCCGACATCGGGTGCCCAATCCCCATATCGGCATGCCCTCACTACTGTAGCACACTAGGAGCCCACCCTAGTGTGCCGAAAAACATTTTATTTGATGTTTGACACCGAGATGCCCACTACTGGTGTCGGATGCGCCCCCTCACCCCCAAACCCCACTAAATTATTTGTCGACATTGGGGTGCCCAATCCCCGTGTCGGCATGCCCCCCCCCACTATTGTGGCACACTGGGAGCCCACCCCAGTGTGCCTACATTAATAATAATTTGATTTTCCCTGTGAATGAAGAAAACTGTCCTTCGCTGTTTTTTTTTTTCCCCTGTAAGAAAGAAAACAGGCTATCGTTGTCTCCCCATTCCTCCCCCATCCCCACCCTCCCTCTGCTCACCCACCTCTCCACACTCTCACCCCATACTTGCCTCCATAGGTCAGAGCAACGATCTTCTCTGAACCGATGCGTCTGCACTCTTCAAAGCTGACGGCAAACTGAAAATTTCAAGGTAAGCCGTATAATGGGAGTCAATGTGGGGGGGTTTCAACTCAGGTTGATATCTCAGCCATTTTTAGGAATTCTGGCCCCAAATTTTCAACATGGGGTTCTTGGGACCCCACTGCTTGAACACTGGCACTGTCATTTCATTTCTCAGTCCCGAAAGGTGACTTTGCAGTCGCTGCGTGGAATCATCTTTTGGGACCGATTAACAAAACAACAGTACTGCTGTTCATGAGGGGTGGTCCCAAAATGCCCACATTGCAAATTTGGTGAAAAAATTCCAAACAATGACTGCGTTACGAGCATGCGTTGCAGCTTCTACGCACGTTCATAACTTTGGCAGTTTTTAATATTTTTACTCCAACTTCTCAACATTGCCATCTTTTCACACCTCCTCATGAACAGTACATCTATTATTTTTCACATCCTGCCCAAAATGTGTTTTTGCACCTGTGGCGCAGAATGGTGCAGTCACTGTGGGAAATCAACTTTTAGGATGGATTAACAAAATCACAGTGCCACTGTTCATAAGGGGAGGTCCCAAAATGCCCATGTTGAAAATATGGTGGAAAAATTCCAAAAAATGATTGTGTTACAGGCATGCGCTGCACAATTTCTATACACGCTCTTAACCACCAATTTTTTATATTTTCACTCTAGATTTTCAATATTGCCATTTTTCCACACCTCCTCATGAACAGAACAGCTGTCATTTTTCACATCCTGCCCCAAATGTGTTTCTGCACCTGTGGTGCTGAATGGTGCAGTCGCTCTGCGAAATCATCTTACAGGATTGAGTAATGAAATGATAGTGCCACTGTTCATGAGGTGGGGTCCCCAAAAGCTCATGTTGAAAATTTGGAGTTATGGCCAATGACCCAAAGGCATACCCCCAATGCCCTTCACTCTCTGCAGGGTGGGGGTTGGCGTTAGATCAATACTTCACTGCCATTCCTATTATGCATCTCTCTAACTCCTGCACTGCCAGTGCCAGCAAGCAAACATTCAGCATTGACAAATGCTTGCTTAGTTAAACCTTCTGTGATATGCTTACTGTGTTACTATGTGCAGTGCCCAGAGCCTTTGAGATTGGGTGCCTTAAAAATAAAATTGACCTTGCCTTATCCCCTACTTATCTGCACTAATGAGGCTAACACCTTCATAGCATTACCTCTAAGTTGATAGAGGAACGTGGTACAGCAGGTTCCAGGATAAAATTCCTGTCACAATCAGATATATAACCAAAAGATGGACTACTAATTCTTATTCATCTGTAATCTCAATCTCTTACCACCGTAGTCTGAGACTCTCATTTGGATTTATCTACTTTGTTCACCGGGTAAGTACACCGAGCCAAAGGCCCTTTTTCAGGAATGACCCGGAGCCGCAATAGAAATCAGCTAAAGATGACACAAATAACATAAAGCAGCATAGAGATAAAACACACATCATAAAACAAACAAAATACTACAACATACAAACAGCAACACTGACTAAATTCAACCATTTATTTGAGTTCTAGTTGTAAGTTCAGAATTTAGAAGTTTATTGAACTGTGGGATGAATTTAGCCTTTATTCACAGTTTATCTGAATCATGTTACTACACGTAGCGGGATTAGTTTGATGCCTGGCTATATTGTATACGTGACTTTCTTCTGCAAGGAGCAATTCAGCAAACAGCATTTAGGACAAAACTAGCAAAGGCCTTGACTGCCATCTGCTGTTTAAAATAATACTCCTCACAGTCACAGATTTCCTAAGAAAGACTCACAGGACTTAATTAACTAAACTGATTTTCGAAGATGCAGTGATTTGCTGCTTATTTTGAGTGATAGGTTTAGTCGCTACCATTCCACACAGCAGCAGTAGACACTGAAATGTTTGCACTGCTGTGTGAAATGTTATTTCCTAAGCCTACAGTAACACAGTGTCTCAAGAACTACAGTAAGCTTGGTCATTTATTAACAATATGTATTGCATAAGAAGAACTAAAATGATGCAACCTTTGCAAAACTCATCACAGTATTTTATAGTTATGGATTTCACAGATCTGCATTCTAGGGACATGGATATGTTGTTCATCCACACTTATTGACAGGTTCCTTGCCGCTTTAAATCTTGCCGGAAGGTCTTCAAGCTGGCTCCTCCCACCCACCCGGGTGGTAAAACTCTCGGCTCCGCCCCATGACGCCAGATCTTCCTTACCGCTTGGAAGCTCAGGTTCCCTCCTTAACGCGTTGCGCTTAAGACTGGTTCCTAATTCTTCGAAAAGTTCGAAATTGAAAAGTTTTTGCAAAGACTTCGGTCTTCTTCTCCTCGGCCATGGCGGACAAATCGACCCTGGATTTTCGGAGGTGCCCTTTATGGCAGAAGATGTCTAGACAGATCCGCACCCAATGCAGCGCTCACTGCCTGGGCCTTGAGCACCACCCGCAGGCCTGCGACTTGTGCTCTCCCTTTGGCCTACGTCCTTGAAGACCGTGCTGCCCGATTACAACTGGGGCGCCCCGAGAAAAGAATTCCACCGGTGAAATCTAAAGAGGCCCGATTGGCGGTGTCCACGGCGGAGGGCTCGGCGG
This sequence comes from Neoceratodus forsteri, assembly GCA_016271365.2. Lineage (NCBI taxonomy): Eukaryota > Metazoa > Chordata > Ceratodontiformes > Ceratodontidae > Neoceratodus > Neoceratodus forsteri. The sequence continues at coordinate 1,871,264,651 of CM057456.1, read as the reverse complement.
ATCAGCTTGAGCAGATGATCGCCCTCGAAGAGGAGGCGGCGTGGGCCGCTTCTACCTTGGCTGCGGCATTTGTCCCGCTCTCTCTCGGTGCCTCTTACTCGGCTTCTTTTAAGGAGCTTTGTCTGACCCTCTCGACCAAAGGTGAGGGTCCAACTTCTTCGGGACCTTCTTCCAGGTCCAAAAAGAGCAAAAGTAAGTCTCTCCATCGACACTCTTGGGAGTGGGAAAGATCCCCCTTCCCTTGTCAACAGTCGACTTCGGTCGACCCCTCAGCTTCGGCCACTGGCTTCACGGTGTCCCCGTCAGGCCAGTTGGCCGAAACTCCCGTCGACGCGGTCGAGATTTTTCTCGACCCGTTGGACGGGTTGTCGGCTGGAGAACTGAGAATCCCCTCTCCCCGGTTCCCCCAGTGGGAGTTGAGGATCCCGTCGGCTCGCCTGTGCCTCCAGTTCGGAGACCGGTGGATCGTCCGAGCCGGGGAGTGCCGTTCGACACTTCTCCTCGCCTTCCTCGGCCTAGTCGAGACTCTCGGTCTCGGTCTCGGACATCCTCGAGTCCAACTGATCCCGCCGTCATAAAGCGGTCTCGGTCTCGGCACCGCGGCAAGCTGCGCCGCCGCTCTTCCTCGGACGAGGGGAGGCTTCAGCGCAAGTTGCGTCGGAGGTGCGAGGAACTTGTGTGGCAACAGCTCCTTTTGACCGGGAATAAGCCGACCCAGTCGTCTTCCCCGGCCATTAAGTGGCTGTCACCGGAGCAGCCGAAACAACCCCTTGTTGTAGTCGAGGAGCCTGTTCTCAGGCCAGTTGTTCGGCCAATTCCAGCTGCCCCACCGATTCTGGTGGAACCTCCGCCCCCACAGCCATTAGTTGGGGCTCCAACCAAAAATTCTCGGTCGGCTTTGGGTTTGCCCCATAGGCTGTCGGTCACCATCACTCCCAATAAACCTCGGCAGGTGGAGGGTGGCTCAGAGCCGAGGCAGCTCTTTGAGGACTCTTCTGAGTCCGATGATGGTTCCTCCTCTTCTCAAAGCGCATAGCTTGGAGTCCTCGGAGGACAGTCAATGGGACGATAGCCCGCCGTCCCTTCTTAGGGTTATCTGACTCATCTCGGAGTCCACCGGGATGAAGCTCGAACACGCTTAAGGCCAGGTATCCCCTCACGGAGATTCTGGACCAGGGATTCTTCTACGGAGGCCTTTCCGGTGGCCGAAGCCATAGTGGGTCCGGCCTTGGAACTTTGGCAGCGTCCTGCTTCCTGCCCTTCGCATTCGGCCAGGTTGGCCAGAAAGTATGCGGTCCCTACCGGTTCCCTGTCCGGTTTTTCGGAACACCCCTCGGCCGAGGGGTTGGTTACCGACAGAGTTTTCCGGCCTGCCGGGAACGCCAGGGATGTGGACAAACCTCCAGACAAGGAAGCCAAGAAATTGGATTATGCCGGGCGAAAAGTCTATGCTGCGTCCTCTCTCGGCCTTCGTCAGGCCAGTTCGGCCGTCCTCATGGCACATTTTTCTCACGCCCTGTTGGGCTCCCTGGATGAGGTTGTCCCTCATCTTCCCGCAGATCTGCAGACTACCGTCAGGCAGGTGTGGGACCTGGGCAGGGCAGTGGCTAAACAGCAGCTCCAGACTGCGTTAGACATCGGGGACTCATGTGCCAGGTCTGTGGCGGCCGCAGTGGCCATGCGTCATCGGGCTTGGCTGAGGATATCCACCTTTACTTCGGATACCCAGCACAAGTTGGCAGATGTTCCCTTTTTGGGGACTGACCTCTTTGGCCCTGGGGTGGAAGGTCACCTGCAGAGGATCGAGAAGTCCAATGCTACCTTGGACTCGGTCTCTTCTGCTCAGAAGGACAAAGGCCGCAAGCCACAGCCTAAGCCCTTTCGTCCTTCTGCGCCCCGGCCCATCAACCCAGCAACATCAGGGGCCAGCAGGCTCGACCTTGGTATCCCAAGCCCAAGCCATCGGCTTCCTCCAACAGGAAGCAGGGAGGTAAAGGCCCAGGAGGTTCCTCGGCTGGTCCCTCCTCCAAGCCTGCCCAGTGACGGGCTGAGGGGTGTCGCCCCCATCCCTGTCACCTCACCCCTGGTTCCCCCCGTGGGGGGACGGCTCAGACACTTCCTTTCCGCCTGGTTCACTGTTACCACGGACAGGTGGGTAATGGAGGTGTTGGGGAAAGGCCTACCTCTGGAATTCGAGCAGGCCCCGCCCTTCAGAGCCGTCGCACCTCGGGGGGCCTCGGGGTCCGCAGCCTCACTGGCGGCTCGCCAAGCCGACATTGCTCTCCTCCTCCAAAAGGAGGTGATCACAGAGGTGGAGGACCCCCCTTCAGACCCGGGGTTCGTGTCCAGGTATTTCCTGGTTCCGAAACGGACGGGGGGCTGGCGCCCCATTCTCGACCTACACGACCTGAACAAGTTCCTAAGGCCTCAAACCTTCAGAATGGTCAATCTGGCGCAGATAATACCATCTCTGGAACACGGCGTGTGGTTCTGCTCTCTGGACCTACAGGACGCGTTCTTTCACGTCCCTATCCGTCTGTCACATCGGAGATTCCTCCGCTTTCGAGCGGAGGGATCCCTCTTCGAGTTCCGAGCCATGCCCTTCGGCTTATCTCCAGCTCCCAGGGTCTTCACCAAATGCATGGCAGTGGTGACAGCATTCCTGCGGTGCCGAGGGGTCCGGGTGTACCCTTACCTGGACGACTGGCTGATAGCAGCCTCCTCCAGACGGGAGGTGGAGCGGTCCAGAGATCTGGCCCTCCAGGTTTGCTCTCGAGTTGGCCTTCTCATCAACGAGGCCAAGTCAGAACTCGAGCCAAAGCAGGTGATCCTGTTCATCGGGGCAGAGCTCGACTCTCTTCGAGCCAGAGCACGACTCCCGGCGGACAGGGCCGAGGTTCTTACCTCCTTTGCCCAATCATTTCTGGTTGGGCAATCGCGCCCCCCCCGGGACTTCCTGCGCCTTCTGGGTCTCATGGCGGCCTGTACCAGCGTGGTCCGTTGGACGCAGCATCGCCCCTTCAGTAAGGGACTGGCCAGCCAGTGGTCACAACCCTGCGATCCTTTGGACCAGCTAGTGATAGTGACCCAGGAGATGTGGAACGCTCTCCAGTGGTGGACCGTTCCATTCCATTTGCAGTAGGGCATCCTGTTTGTCCGCCCCGAGCCGACCGTCTCTCTATCGATCGATGCCTCTCTGATGGATTGGGGTGCCCATCTGGGGGAACACTGAGTGCACGGCCTCTGGTCCCCGCGGGAGTCCCGATGCCACATCAACCTGCTGGAGCTCCGAGTGGTCCGCCAAGCTCTCACCGCCTTTGCTCCGTTTCTCCGGGGTCAAGTGGTCTGAGTCCAGACGGACAATACCACGACCATGTACTACCTGAACCGCCAGTGCGGGACGTGCTCTCCATGCTTCTATGCAAGGAAGCTCTCCGCATTTGGTCACTCGTGCGCAGCCTGGAGGCGGATCTCCTAGCCATTCATGTGGCAGGAACCTCCAACACCCTGGCCGATGCCCTGAGCCGGATAGGGGCTGCATCTCACGAATGGTCTCTCCTGCCTGAGGTAGTACAAGATCTGTTCTCCCACTGGGGCACACAACAGGTGGACCTGTTTGCCTCCAGGGAGAACGCGATGCTGAGGCTGTTTCATGCCCGCCCCCCTCAGCAGGGCTCGCTGCAGGGGGATGCCTTCTCGAGGCTGTGGACCCCAGGCCTCTTCTATGCCTTTCCCCCATTTCCCTTGATTCACAAGGTGCTTCTCAAAGCAAGGAGGGACAAGGCACAGGTGATCCTGATAGCCCCAGACTGGCCCCGCCAGTTCTGGTACCCAGATCTCCTCAGCCTCAGCTCCAGACTCCCGAGGCAGCTTCCAGCTCACCCGGACCTGCTTTCAGTCAGTCAGGGGAAGGTGTTCCATCCGGACCTTCAATCCCTGCACCTGACGGCCTGGTTCCTGAGCGGCTAGAGTTCCAGGCCTTGGGTCTTTCCGACGAGGTCCTCAATGTTGTTGAGGCGTCCCGTAAGGAGTCGACCAGAAAATGCTACGCCTTCAAATGGAAGAGATTCTCCATTTGGTGTCAGGGCAAGGGCTTGGACCCTTCCTCCTGTTCTGTGGCAAGCATTTTGGACTATTTATGGTCCCTTTCTAGTCAAGGGCTTAGGTCGACGACCCTAAAGGTGCACCTGGCAGCCATCTCTGCTTACCAGGCGCGGGCCGGGAAGCAGTCGGTGGCGCAGGAAAAGGTGGTCGGGCACTTTTTCAAAGGCCTTGATCACATTTCCCCTCCGGTGCGAGAACCTCCACCTCCGTGGGATTTACTGCTGGTACTGGCAAAGCTCATGGGCAAGCCATTCGAACCAATGCACAGGTGTGATCTCTCTCACCTGTCGTGGAAGACCGCCTTCTTGGTGGCTATCACGTCAGCCAGAAGGATAGGATAGCTCCAGGCGCTTTGCATCGAGTCTCCTTACCTGGTCTTCCACAGGGACAAGGTTGTCCTGCGCCCCCAACCGAAATTCCTTCCGAAGGTGGTGTCGGAGTTTCACCTTAACCAGGTGCTGACTCTGCCGGTGTTCTACCCCAATCACACCTCGGAGGCCGAATATAGGCTCCATACTCTGGACCCTAGAAGGGCGCTCGCTTATTATAAGGAGCGCACGACTGAAATTCGGGGAGAGGTTCGCCAGCTGTTTGTCACCTACGCTGAAGCCGCACCTGGCAGACCTGCAGCCAAGCTGACGATAGGCAGGTGGGTCACCTCCTGCATAGATCGCTGCTATAAGTTGGTGGGCATGGAGCCTCCCAGAGGGATAAGAGCTCATTCTACCCGTCATACTGCTGCATCGGTGGCTGCTTCCAGGGATGTCCCTATCCAGGAAATCTGCAGGGCTGCTATCAGGAAGTCAGCACACACCTTTATTACCCATTACCACATCGACCTTGAGTCACGCCGGGATGCTGGTTTTGGGGCCTCTGTTCTCCAGTCCTTATTTCCCAAGTAAGTATTGGGGGTGTGCGCCACCTTGCCTCCCTCCTCCCGGAGAACTGCTAGGAGTCTGCCAATAAGTGTGGATGAACAACATATCCATGTCCCTAGAAATACAGGTTACTCACCTGTAACAGGAGTTCTAGGAATGGTATATGTTGTTCATCCTACAATTCCTGACCTCCCGGCCGGACGCATACCTGGGCTTCCAGCGGGCCAGATCTGGCGTCATGGGGCGGAGCCGAGAGTTTTACCACCCGGGTGGGTGGGAGAAGCCAGCTTGAAGACCTTCCGGCAAGATTTAAAGCAGCAAGGAACCTGCCAATAAGTGTGGATGAACAACATATACCATTCCTAGAACTCCTGTTACAGGTGAGTAACCTGTATTTTCTTCGCCCTTTTCAACATATTTCATATCTTTTGCCATTGCCACCAGTTTAAAGATGTCTAAATGTTTCCCTTTCTCAGTCATGCTTCATAATTTTAATGAGTATAGTTCAGTAGAGCTCCTTATACCACCAACACGAATGTAGACAATTATGAATTCAAATGGCTTCAGCACAAATGAATTAGCATAGACTCTTCTACTGCAGAAGTACCAGTAATAAGTTTCTACAGTATATGGCACTAGGCAGTCAGATATTTTACATATATAGAATAAGAACAGTTACATAAGAACTTACCGTAACAGTAGATCTTCAAGGGGATCTCAGTCATCAGGTTACACCGTAGGAACCTTTCCCGTCAATGAAGGGGAATCAACACAGAGGATTTTCACCAGTACAACTGGGGCCGGCCACGCCGTCAACATCCGCAGATATCAGCAACCCTATATAGGCATAGGCAGCCCCACTCCCTCCTCAGTTTGTTCATTCCAGAGTTGAAGGGAGCAAGGCTGATGCCCTGGGGAGCTGAGTAGAGACAAAGGGACCCAGCTCTCAAAATAAGATAGGAAGCAACAGATAGCCAGGTCCTTGACAGGAGCCCTAAGAAGGGGGTATGGTGGGAGGGAAGTCATACCTGATGACTGAGATCCCCTCAAAGAGCTACTGTTATGGTAAGTTCTTATATAACTGTTCTATGTTCTTCAGGGGTATCTCAGTTATCAGGTTACACAGTAGGAACGAGAACCAAACAGTGACAAGTGAAAAACAAACAGTCTGGGAGGCTGGAGCTCCATAAACTTAAGACAGCAGTCCTTGTAACACAGCCCTGCCAAAACCTGCGTGGGCTCTTGAGGCAATGTCCAGACTGTAATGCTTGGTGAAAGTGTGAACTATACTCCAGGTGGCAGCTGCACAAATATCAGTGGCTGAGACCCTTTTGAAACAAGTCACTGAGGTAGCCATGCCTCTGGGGGAGTGAGCTTTGACAGCACCAGGCAACTCTTTGCTGTACTTATTGTAGCAGAACACAATGCAATTAGCCAATCATTTGGATAAACATTGCTTAGAAACTGAAGCACCCTCTCTACCGGGGCAAAAGAAACAAACAACTGCTTTGACTTTCTGGACTCTTCAGTCAGATAATACTTCAATGTTCTGCACACATCCAACCTATGGAGCAGTACTTCCCCTGGATTGGCATGCTCAGGAAAAAAAACGGGGAGGTGGATAGACAGAAACCACCTTGGGCAAAAACTTGGGATTTGTGTGCAAAGATACCCTGTCTTTGTGAAAAATCAAATAAGGCTCTTCGCACCAGAGGGTCAGAAGTCCTGAAATCCTTCGAGCAGAAGGAAGTACAACTAAAAATAGCACTTTCCAAGAAAGACAGTGAAAATCGCAAGTTGTGATTGGTTTAATAGGAGACATGGTAAACTTTTCCAAAATAAAATTCATGTCCCAAGCCAAGACAGGGGAACGAACTGTGGGTGTCAGATAAAGGATGCCCCTAAGAAAAGTACAGGAGACATCCAGCTGAGCGATCGTGCAGTCACCCTTGGGCTCATGAAACGCAGAAATAGCCGAAAGGTAGACCTTGAGGGAAGAATACTGGATGCATGAGTCAGACAAAAAAAATCAGGTAGTCCAGGATATGATTCACTGGACAGGTGAAAACATTTAGGGAATGCTTGGCAGCCCAGATGGCAAACTGCTTCCACTTCACAGCATAAGTGGCACACAGGTGGCAGGCTTGCGGGTGGCCACCAGGATGCCCGCCACCATGCTAGAGACCCCAAACCTGGCAATGGCTACATCCTCAGGAGCCAGGCATTCAGATGGAGGGACCTGAGATTGGGATGGACCAGGGTCTGCTGATCCTGGGTCAGCAGATTCCTGCAAAGGGGCAGAGGGATCAGAGGTTCCTCCGCCAGCTGCTGAAGTAGAGGGAACCAGATCTGGCGAGGCCAGAATGAATGGGGCCACCAGAATCATGCTGGCCCCTTCCATTTGCGGCTTGATCAGCACCCTCTGAATTAGAGGTAACAGAGGAAATGCATACAGAAATCTCCCGCTCCATGAGAAGGACAATGCATCTTGGCAGAAAACTCCAGGCCTTGGATCCAACGAGCAGAAACTGGGCAGTTTTGTGTTGAGTGGGGACGCAAAAAGGTACAACTCTGGATGACCCCATCTGTTGAACAGATCTTCGGCTACTGATGAGAGAAGCTTCCATTTGTGCATGCTGGACTAAGTCCTGCTGAGACTGTCCGCCGGGGTGTTTAGGATGCCTGGCACATGGACAGCAGAGAGAGTCAGACTGTGCTCTAATACCCAATACCACACTCTCATTGCCTCCCTGCAAAGGGGGTATGAGTGAGTCCCACCCTGCTTGTTGATGTAGTAGACAACATTCAGGTTGTCCGACTGCACAAGCAGTTAGCATGGAGCAAGATACTCCTGAAATGCCTGCATGGCATACAGCACCGCTCTCATTTCCAGGACACTGATATGCAGGGCGGCTTCCCACTGGGACAAGGAGCCCTGGGTTTGGAAGGGAACGAGGTGTGCTCCCTAGCCTAGACTGAAGCATCCGTAGTTAGAGTGAGATGTGGGGAAGAAATCTGTAAGGGAACCCCCTGAAGAAGATTCAATGGGTCCATCCACCACTGCAGTACCTTGCATACTGAAGAGGAGACGAGGACTATTGGTCTAACTCATCTGTGTGCTGGTCCCATTGCACCCAGAGGGTAGGGTGTGCATGTGAAGCCTGGCCAGTGGAATGGAGAGAATGGCTGCTGCCATTTGACCCAACAACCTGAGGTGCAGTCTGGCAGGAATGTACCAACTCTGAGCGACTTCCTGAGCTTCAGCTATAAGGTACACCGCTCTGTTTTGGGGCAGGATGGCCTTCCCCTGCTCAGAGTCCAGGACAGCCCATATATACCGCAGTCTTTGGGACGGTACTAGAACCAACTTGGACAGGTTGACAGAAATGCCCAGAGAGTGGAAGAGCTGGAGAGAGCACTCCAGAGTCAGTAAGAGCTGTTCCCTGGACAGGGCCTTGAGAAGCCAATCATCCAGGTAAGGGAAGACATACAGTCCCTCCCTTCTGAGGGCTGCTACTACTGCAACTAAGCACTTGGTAAAGACACATGGCGCAGAGGGCAAGCCAAAGGGCAGCACATTGAACTGGCAATGCTTGCCCTGAAAGGTAAAACGAAGAAACCTTCTGTGAGGAGGAAAGACCGAGATGTGCAGGTAAGCGTCTTGCACGTCCAGTGAGCAGAGTCGGTCCCCAGTCTTGAGGAGGGGCATAATGCCTGGCAAAGTTACCATCCAGAACTTTTTGTACTGGACAAAGAGATCAAGGTCCTTTAGATTGACAATGGGTCACAGATCTCCAGTCTTTCTGGGGACCAGGGAAAAACCTGGACTAAAACCTTTGATTTCTCTGTCGCCTTGGCACCAGTTCTATTACCTGCTTGCGCAGAAGAGACTGTACTTTCTCCCAGAGGACAGACAAGTGAGCCAGGAGATAACTGGAGAGTGGAGGAGGGGTATCTGGAGGCTGCTGGATGAGCTCCAGGGTGTGACCTGTCTCTACGATCTGCAGGATCCACGCATCTGAAGTTATGGTTCTACACTGATTCAGATGGAGGGAGAACCGGCCTCCGATCACCACCTCCTGAGTCTGGACCAGAGGAGAGGGGTCCAACAAGCAGTCACGCTGAGGTGAGACTAGTTATAGAGGCTGGTCCATCTGTTCTGGGGTGCTTGGCCACCCTTTCCAGCATTGGAAGGGGTGGGCAAGGAAGCCTGGGCTCTGAGTTTACCCTGGGTATGAGGGGTAAGCTTGGCCTATTGGCCTGTCTACCAAAAGCAGACCATACTCTACATCAGGACTGAGTGCGGTAAAGAGAATGGACAGACTTAATGGCCATACCAGGGGCCTGCAGATCATTTATAAGGTCCTGGACATCAGGGCCAAAGAACTTGGTGCCAATGAAGGGGTCATTAAGCACCTTGTTTTGCACATCGACTGTAAATCCAGAGACCCTAAGCCAGGAGTGCCTATGAAGGCATAAGCCAGTGGCAGCTGCCCTGGCCACTTTGTCAGCCATATCATACAGGGTCCTGAGGAGATGTTTACTAACATCCTCTGCAGTTTGCAAGCACTGAAGCTATTCCTGCTTCTGGAAGCCATCAGAAAGGGCCTGAGCAGCATGTTTTGCCCTTTCTCCGGGTGGGATTCCGGAATTTAACCATGTGTGGCAGACAGTTTGCAATCCTCAGGCCCAAAGTGGAGGAGGCATAAACCCTTTTGCTCCAGAGGTCGATCCTGTGGGATTCCTTGTCCGGGGGAAGGGAACTAAGGTGCTTAGGCACCTTAGATCTGTCATGGGCTGCCTTGATGACCACAGTCAGTTTCAGCATGGGCAGCAAAATAAGGAAAGCCCTGAGGGGCATTATAAAGTTTGTCTGCCCTACGTGGCATAGCTGGCACCATGTCTGGTATGTGCTAGGGCTGCTGTAGTGGCATTCTTCAGTGCTGGAAGCATAGGAGGAATGATCTTAGGGGGAGATTCGGGAACCTCCAGGAAGTCCACCGGGTCTTTCCTGATGACTTCCTCCTCCTCAGTCTGGAAGCCCATTGTGGCAAACAACTGCTTCATGACATTGAAAAAGTGGCATCCTCAGGAGGGGACCAGGGAGTATGCGTGATAGAGTCCTCATTGACCAAAGAGGCAGTGGACTTATCTGAGATGAGGATTTATTCCTCTTCATCCGCTATGTCACCAGGGAGAATGAGATGAGGATGATACTCCTCCTCGACGTTGACCTCCTGATCTGAATCTGGTGTCAGATGCACTGGCAGCGGCCTGCAGGGAGTCTCCCGGGGTCGATGAACAGGTGTCGAATGACGAAGCTGTTATCAACGGTGCCGGCGAAGACGGCATCTTGAAGGCACCCAACTGCTGAACGAGTACATTCGTGAACATAACTAGTACTTCATTCAGGTCTACAGTGGGTGTCAACAGAGGTGGGTTTGACAGCACAGGAGCCGATGATCCTCTGTTCAGGGAGCCAGATGAATCTGTAGCCCTGGGAGAAGAAGAGGCAGGCCTCAACGGAGCTGTCATCAACGACGCGCCCGTCGTCAATGGTGGAGGGGCCGACGACCTGGAGGTCGATGGCCAAGCACCCTGGGAGTCAGGCAGAGGACCTGTCGGTATGGATCTGGAAGGAATAGAGACCTGGACAGCTGGTCTCTTTGTCGATGCAGTCGCCATTGACGAAGAGCCCCATGAAGAAGGAGAGTCCGACGGGGAACAAGATCGCTGTCAGGGGGAATGGTCACAATCCCGGTCTTTTTTATTACTTTTCCATGAGGACTTATCTCGGGGCTTGGAGACCTGGGAGCTCGAAGATCCAGTGGGTGACTGGATGGTCAGAGCCCCAGAGGACCCATCTCCGGAGCTGGCTACCTGTTGTTCCATCAGGAATTTTTTTCAGAGCCTTCTTGCATCGCCTGAAGGTTATTTGATTAAACTTCTGGCAGAGCTCACAGTTGGAGGTGTCGTGGTCAGAGTGTTCATCTGCAGAGGCAATCTTCTTTTCGCAGTGATGGAAAAGAGAAGAAGAAAAAGAAGAATTAACTCTCGACATAAACAAAAAGAAAGAAAAATCTCTAAAAAGAGATTTTTTTAAGGTTAGAGGAAAAAATGGCCAGAGGCTGAAAAAGGCCCGAACACTGCGACGAAGCTTCCATGGAGACTGTGCTTGCAAGTCAATGGCGGGAAAGAACTGAGGAGGGAGTGGGGATGCTTATGCCTATATAGGGTTGCTGACTTGGTGGACATCAATGGCACGGGCGGCCCCAGTTGTACTGCTGAAAATCTTCTGTCTGGATTCCCCTTCACCGATGGTGAAGGTTCCTACGGTGTAACCTGATGATTTGAGATAGCCCTGAAGAAGATCTGCACTTTCAAGGGAAATAGTTTCTACCACCAAAAAAAATACCATTGCTGGTTTGTAATATATAGGTACTGTAATGGTTTTATTTCCCTAAAATAAAAAATTCTGTACCTCAGTAAGTCTACTTCCCGAAGTGATAATGCCTGCCTGTTTCATACATTGATAATACTAACCTGCCCAAGTCACAACAAAAGTGATAATACAAATATGTTTAAATCACAAGCTCGTAATATTAACCTTCCTAACTCATACACTCATAATACTAACCTTCCTACCTCACAAACTTGTAATAGTAGCCCTCTTACCTCATAGACTTGTAATACTAACCCTCCTACCTCACAGATTCATAATACTAACCTTCTTACCTTGTGTCATTTAGTCAGTCACTCGTAATTCCATCTTAGTTCCTACACTTTTTATCATTTATTTCTTTTTGATAACCGGGTAAGTGTACTAGACTTCAGAAATGTCTATTTTCAGGCACGCCTCGGGAGAGTACAAAGCAATATAAGCAACTAACAAAAAGCAATACCTCTACAGTAGGTACAGAGAAAAAGTACAATCACCATGAGACTAGCTCATACAGTACATACAAGGCATAAGAAGGGAAGGCAATTGATCACAGGAATGGCAGTGCATTCAAATCCATCTCTTCCAGTCCTTCAGCTATTTTTTTATTTGTCCATAATTCCTACAATCTACAATCTGTCTGTCTGTCTGTCTGCCTGCCTGTCTTATCTGTATATCTAGCTATATGATCTGTTTTTGTGCTCAAAGGTTGCAATCCAAGAATAAATAAATAAATCTATTTATCTATATCTATATTTATATTTTAAAGAACAATACATGGTAGTGAGTGTATAACTGGGCAACATTTTGTATCGAGGTTTACATACATCATACGAACCCCACAATACAAAATACTACCTGTTAATATACCCACTGCCATACATTATCATCTGTGTAATATATGGTTGCTCATTTTTCTCCCATAAGGAATCAGTGACATCCAATATTTATACTACCATCATTCTGACATCAAAAAGGCATAATACCATCATTCTGACATAAGATTAGTAAGGATTATAAAATGGCAAGAAAGAATCCTGGCTCCTGATTGGTCAGTTGGCCATCACAGCAGGGATGTTATCCTGGCATAACATCTCTGCTGATGGCATGCTGGAGGACAACAATACACTGCTTGCATCTTTTCTTAAACAAATATTTTTAAACACCAAATAAAACTCTTTAAAATTATTTTTTTTTTCTGTATAAAACAACGTGCCATTGTATAATAGGAATAATGCCCTCCAGGGTGGGTGTTATGCTGGGATAACATCCCTTCTGGGGTGTTGGACGCCCTCAGCTTGGGCCCAACCACCCAAGGTGGGATGTTATCCCAGCATAACATCCACCCTGTCAGGCATTATTCCTTTATTAACCCACAACAGAGTGTGGGTTACTGTGGAATCAATTCACGGTGGTGGGTGTTGTCATGCACGGCTGCAGGCCACGTGCCGACAACCACCTAAGCATGGAATAATTCCTCATGTAACTCACACTCTGGAGTGGGTTAACTGACTTACACAATGGCCAGGGAAAATGGGGACTGTGCAGGTACAGGTAATGTTGACAATGTAACTTTCATCATTTACAGCACCCCCTTGTTGAGATTTTATAAACAGGAGCTCAACTGGCAACTTGGACTGGGAGAGAGCATCTGGCTGAATTCTGCATGCACAAGGTAGTATTCCATGCAATCCCATCTGGCTCCAACAACAGACAGCAGCCTTCAAGCTTTGATATTGCAAGGGGATCGCTATCGAAGAACACTGAACGGCATGTAATAATTATCAAAACGCCAACAAGAAAGCAACATTGCTGGAAATATTTGTGAGCAAGTATCACCGCCACCTGCAATTGATCCAGTCCTTGCAAACCTCTCCTTTATACAGACAAAAAACACATGCTGCGAGGAGGATGGAAGATGTCATTCAGTTAATGCTGAACCAAGAAGACAATTATTACTAATGAAGGCGTGCACCCACCATTGATAGATTGCAGCTAGCGGTGGTCCTCGCGCATAAATATTTACATCAATGTTGCTTTCTTGTTGCATTTTGATAATTATTACATGCGGTTCAATGCTCTTTGATAGTGATCCCCTGCAATATCAAAACCGCTTACCTTGTGCATGCAAAAGTCAGTCAAGATGCTCTCTCCCAGTCCGAACTACCAGCTGAGATCCGGTTTGGAAAATCCCAGCGAAGGGGTGAGTTTGTTGCATTTTCTTGACAGGGTTGTGTGCAACTGGAAAGTGCCGCGCAAAACTTTGCACTCCGCTTTACCCAATTTGGAATATTGGTCCCCCGGTGTTGTATGATGTGGTGGTTCACGTGTCATATTGCACAAATTTTGATATGATCTATGACTGTGTCTGTCTTACATTCAGGCAGCCAGGAATTCATGATGTGAATAATAAGTATTGATTAAAGAGTGGAGCAACAGGTATGGTTGCACTGTACTGGTAAATAATTTTGAAAAACAAGTATGGCAAAAAGTATTTATCATGGATATTGTTAATTACAGTGTCCTCAGAAGATGCAATAATAGGCAAAACACTGGGGTAATATATAATAAAAGCACTGGGGTAGTATATAATAAAAACACTGGGGTACTATATAATAAAAGCACTGGAACACTTTCATTATGTACACTGGCCTTTTTGGTTCAGAGCAGCCTGTTGTTGGCTGTTTTTGACATAAGCATAGTGTTATGCATAGGTGCTCTATGTGGGGAAAGGTCTAAGAGTGTGAAGCTGTGGAGGAAATTACCACTTAGAAGATTTGAAAAAGGCCATAACTAAAAAAGGTACTGTGATAAGAAAGCTGTGCGAAGCAGACCTATAATTGTCATGATTTACCCTCTCCCACTTTTACATTTTATGAAAAACATTTTAAGATGAGTGGGGCATTAGCAACAGAAACTGATGGGTAGGGCTCACACTGTCTGCTCAGATGCTTTTCTGCTGGGGGTAGGATGACGCACACCGCTTATGTAACATCTCCTGGTGGTGGAGACACCACTGATGACACAGATGACTACACAGTACTGAGCACCCCAGGCAGGCCTGCTCTGTATGTGTGAGTCTTTATGCGTGTGATAGGGCACTAGAAAATAGAAAAGCCACCCCGTCAACATGCTACACACTCTCCCTGTGCACCCAGCCCTCTGTGAAGTTGTGCACGCTCCCCCTTTCACAGTCCTCTGGGAGAAGCTGTCTCCCTTCCTCTCCAGTGGGAGTGGAGAAAGGGAGTCACTAGGGAAAGGCTAGCTCCAGCAACAAGGGACTGTGCGGTTCTCTGGAGAATCTGGTGGCACATGTCAGTGGCAGGGAGCTCATCTTGCGGCCAGAGTTGTGATTGATAACCTGAAAGAGGTAAGCATCTGGGGACAGAAGGGGTATAAGTAGATAATACAAACAAATGACATACATAGTTTAGATGTAGAATAGGGGTATTCTAAAATAAAACTTATTGAAGACATAAAAAATTGAAGAGAGATACTGCATCATTCTTTGCAAAGCCCCCCCCCCCCCCGTAGATTACAGACTAACGTCCTACGGCAGCTCCACATCAAAACTTTTATTTTATTATATTCTATATGCTTTCCTGTAGCGTACTGTGTAAACAGAAGGTGTTCATGACTTTAAATTCATAAGGTTGTGCACCTCACTGCACATTTTATAAAGATAAATGCTGAATTTGAATCCCAGAGTGCTGGTACATTAGGTCCCTGATGCAAGCTGGAAAGAATACTGCATGTCAACATGTGCTATATTTCACTTTGTTAATCTCTGTCTGTTGCACGTTCAGGTCTTCTGATTTAAATTCCACATGTTGAAATACAAGCCCTATGTTATAACACCTTAGATAAATTTATCATACATGACTACATGCCTTTTTGGTTACCAAATGTCAAGCACGTGATGGAGGTTGCGCATTGCGTTGTCACCTGGTAGACCACAATTCATGTTCAAGGCCCGCCGCAGTTACGCACATTGGACTACCAAGAATGTAACAAGCCTTCTGTCAAACATAACACCCAACCAAGCACTAAAACTAAATGACTATTCTCCTGACAACATAATTTTATTCAAACAAAATCATATGCATTTAGAAAACAAATATGGCAAACAAGGAGGTAAAACTGTCCTCTCAATTAATTGCAGGTTAATGAAAATTTAAATAAGTAAATGTTCAAGCTAAGGAAAGTAATCAAACAAAAAAAATTCTATATTCTTCAAGGAGTCAGATTACGAGTGGAAACTGGAAAGGGGGAAGGTTTAGGAGGGATGTGAGGAAAGGGTGGTGCAGCCGTGGAACAGTCTGCCAGCGGAGGTGGTGGGTGCCAAGACTGGAAATGGATTCAAGTATGGCTGGTACAGAGTGCAGGGTTTGGTGGACTGGTAGGGATAAAAACCCCATATTGACAATAGGTCCCGGAGCAGATAGGGTACTCTGGGCAGATTAGATGGACTTTTGATCTTTTTCTGATGTCACTGCCTATGTTTCTATGATTTTTATTCTTGGAGCTAGAGGTCTGTGTTGGTTTGCCACAATTTTGTTGTGAATGTAGATGATTTAGTTTGAACACAATAAGGTTTGGAAGAGAAACACAACAAAGGGCTCTATGATTGGTTGCTGCATAAAGGGAACCCAGGAGTTTCCTATGGTATTCGCCACCACCCCCAGCTGGCATTGTGTGCCCCCCCCCCATTTTGAGTGAGTCACGTAGGCAGCTGGATTGGACAGCATGCTTGCGGCATGTTGGGGTGCTGCCATGACATGTGGCATTCCACAAGACTTGTA
This sequence comes from Neoceratodus forsteri, assembly GCA_016271365.2. Taxonomy (NCBI): domain Eukaryota; kingdom Metazoa; phylum Chordata; order Ceratodontiformes; family Ceratodontidae; genus Neoceratodus; species Neoceratodus forsteri. The sequence continues at coordinate 1,871,248,428 of CM057456.1, read as the reverse complement.
CAAGTTTGTTGTGGTGTTGAAGGGGATGCTGCCTTTACCCTTGGGTAACCCCCACCACAAGGGCCAATGCATCCCTGGGCATCAGTGCTCCAACTAAGAATGCTGGCCCATACCCTGCCCTCCTCCTTGTCACAGAGGGCAGGTGGGGATGGGTGGGCCTGGCAATGTTTGCCATTTTTCTTTAAAGTAGTCTTTTGATGACATACTGTATTGCAGTCCTGTCCATGGAGTGCAGTACCCCTGGACCCTCTGCAAATGCAGTGCAGGGGATCTATTACGTAGCTGGCCTTGGGTTTCAGCTGGTTAATGTTTCTGCCTTGCTGGTTGCCCGCCCACATTGTGGTGTTCCTTACTAGCGTATGGGGCAGCTGGGTTCTGTGAATGCCACCATTTGCTAGGCAAATAAGGTGGCATCATGGCAACGAGCTACATATGCAGGCCAGCAACAATGCGTGAATCACAAATATGCAGGCCAGCAACAATGCATGAATCACAAATATGCAGGCCAGCAACAATACGTGAATCACAAATATGAGGCCAGCAACAATGCGTGAATCCCAAATCTGAAGGATCTTTTTATGAAATCAACACCTAGTTAACCAGTATCAGTTCAGGTGTTGCAGTGTATGGTAACTGTTGGTAGCACTGTACTACACACGGGCTCACTCAAACATAAACAAAGGAGACAGGGAGGCAGTATAGCACAGTGGTTTAAGGCTCTGCGCTGCAAATCTAGAGACCTGGGTTTGAATCCCACAGCCCCCACTTGCATACTGTGTGACCCTGAGCAAGTCACTTAACTTCTCTGTGCTCCCAGGTCGCACCTGTAAACAAGCTTTCAGCTTAGAGTGCCACTCCTGGTTAAACGATTGAAAAAAGAAAAAAAAAAAGATAGCAAGTTTGCACTGAAAACTCCTGTACCCCACTAACAACTTAAAACATTCAGTTGAATGCTTTGTAGGTGCTTACCTGGTTTGAAGTGTGGTAGAGAGTGAACCCCAGGCCAGGTCTCCTCTGTTGGTGTGCCAAGAATCTGTCATTAGGGGAAAAAAAAGAGAAACATAAAATTTGAAATTTTACAGTAGAATAGTTTTCACATGGTGGGGGTGGGGGGCATAATTTTAAAGCTTAGGAACTGCCGCAAGCCCAAGGTGCAGCAAATCTATGGTGCACTAGGCTTGCAACAATCTAAAGGGATTTTCAATCCTTTGTGTCAAAGTGACACCTGCTAGACCATCGTTCTCTGGTCTAACATGTGTCAATGCCAGGGACCCTTAACACGCAGCTCGCGTCTGAAGTTTTCCACAAGCTGCCATAAATCGGGTCAACTGTGCCCAAGATTATAAAATCGAAAGCAGTTGTGGCATTCAGCTGTGATTCAGCAGCAGCAGTCTAAGGGTTAAACACAGTGCTAGACAGAAGCCCTGCATCATCCTTTTGAAAATCTGGCTCAGGGTGTTTAATTCCATTAGTGTTTATTGATTTATTTATTTCAAAGTTCTACCGGGGGGAGCATAATGAGCTGGTCGCAACGTGTTTCCAGATGCGTCATGTGGGGAGGGGGAATGGGAAACAGTAAATGCAGTAATTGCATCAATACACTGCATACGCTGTTTTAATTTTATATTCATTAGATGGAGTAAAGCTTATCAACCAGTGAGCATTTCTGATACCCTGCCAATGCAATTGAGACCAATCTGACAACCGTATAAATGATCCTAAGACAGTATTAACATTTGCATGCAGAGAGGAATCAGAATTAAACTCAGCCTTTAGTGGAAGTGACGCAGCAATCCTCAATTGGAAAATGACATAAACTCAAGGGTTGCCATTTGATTTGAATGGGATTTTAAGTGCAGTGGTTCATGTGCATTATTTTTTTTGAATCTGGCTACTTTGTGCACGTGAACATGATTGGAGGGGATTCTGATATTTTTTTTCTTTGTTGAATTGCAGTAAAAAAAGAATGCATATTAAAAATCCTCAGCTGCTGTGCTTATGTCCAGTGGGAATCGATCACTGTGTAATTAATTAAATCATTCTCACCAATCCAACAACATGCAAACCAAAAAGCAATCAATTCCAGAAACATATAAACAATGCAGCAGAATGCACTCCAGGCAGCACTACAGTGTAGGGCGCGCCTTCAAAGTAATACCAAGCATGTGCACAGGGTCCATCAGCTTGGCATATCTTCACCAGCTCCAGAGTGGCGAGTCCTGCTGCAGCCAGCAGAGGGAGACCTGACATTAATGAGTTCAGAACATTGTGAATAAAGCTGCTTCAAGTAAGGTATGGCATTCACTACCTGGTTCACGGGAATGTGCATGGGACTCAGAAATGTCACATCTGCCTTCATAAGCCAGTAACAGTTTGAACTACTGAAGGGCATAAAAAGCGTTGAAGTGTTTGTATTGTTGCTCTGTACTGCCGCAACATCCCATCCCATCAGATGTGATAAGTGCGTGTGTGTTGGGGGGGCCCTAGAGGTCCGTGTCAGTTAAGTGGTGGCTCTGACTCGAATCAAACAGACTGCTAACACACTAAAAATAGTATGTTAAAAGACGCAGCTATTACTGTCTATGGAGCATACCCTCACGCTCTCCAAACAGTGACATCATAAAATGTGAAGTGCAGGGAGGGAGCGCTCATACCAGTAAGGGGAAGGGATGGTGTAGCAGGACTCCTCAGCATCGATTTACAATCCCTTCCCCTACTTACAGTACTGCAAATAAAAATGTAAGAATATGCCCCTATAGCCATTGTGGAGTAAGTCTACCACTAGGGCTTTGGGGGACAGTATTATAGATGGTGTTCTTTAAAGTAAGATTGGCTTGTTGATGCCATTCATGGTACATATTTAGCATGGCTTTTCTGGAATCAAAGAACTGAGATGGCCTCCTGGTTTCAGATGCTGAAAACCAACAGCCTCTACACACGAGAAGGGGTGCAAATCCACGGCCATAATTGTTACAAGTGACTTGGTTAACTTCTGTGCCGTTGAAGCATTCCCCTCATATCTGGAAGACATTTTACGTGATTCTCTCATACTAAACTATTTTTGGAATATGGGGATATTCAACGCTGAAGGGGGCAAAACCCTCTGTTGACTGATCCAGCTAGCCCCAATGAACTTGGAGGACACTCAGAACCAGTGATGGAAAAAGTAATACTCTGTGAGCTAGACGATGATGTACTTAAACCTTCAGATTCTTGCTCAGAATTTTCCAAATATCCGTATAAGCCAATTCTGTCAGAGGCTGAGTCTCTGACTGAGTCACTCATCATATGCACCTCTGTCTCATCCTCTTCCTCAACCCTTGCTGTCCTTAGCTTTGTCCTATAGTTTGGATGTGATCTGAGTAAGTGTAGAGTAAGCTCCCCCAAAATACGGCTTACCTTTGTGGGCTACCTGCCCCCAAATTAAAAGCAGTCCTAGCCCCATGGCAGGCAGTGGGGTGAGGGCAGGCAAAAGCAGCCTTCATGGGTCATAAAAGCAGCAGCGGATGGAATAAAAGAACTGCAGGATGTAAGCATACTGGGCGATGCCCATGCAGTTTCAAGCCTCTGACCCCTGCACAGACTGCTACAAAATGGGTTACAAGTCACAGATCTCCAGCCAGGGAATTTAGGCCAATCATCTGTTTGCAACACTACAGCCTCTACATGCATGCTTTGTATAGCCGGGCTGGCATTCCAGAGCTCAGCCAGCCTGGTGGTTGGTAGACCAAGAGGGCATCAAGTTCAATAAATATAAAGGGGAATTGAAGTAAACAAGTGGAACTCAGCAGTTCTGCCAGAGTAACAGACAGGAGCTGTAAGCTGGTGAGTCACTGTCTGCCAGGCACTGGAGGCCTGGCAGTCTAAGGAAGTCTGAGATCCCAGCTACTGATTCTTGTGTAAAGTACACAACAGTTTTTATCAAAACTAACAGTCCGAAGGTGAGGATTAGAGCTGGGATTTTTCCTGTTCCACCAGTGACTTTCCCCTCTGGGGGGTGAGCTCCTTCGAAGATCAACCCACTAACCAAGAAGGCTGCTCCCTACTTCAGGGTCCCTGGACCTGCAACCCTAGACTGACCATGGGAGAACCAAGACTGGTGAGTGAACACCAGATGACTCTGGGGAAGTCTGCGCTCCAGCCGGAAGTACATCCAGCTGTTCTATCATCAGATACCAGAGGTATCTGTGAAGCTACAAAACTGTGAGTAACCATCAGGGTTTCAGCCTCACAATGGGGAAGAACTGTGACTGTGTTAGGACTGAGGGAAAAGCCCTGGGGGGGACTCTGTCACTTTGCTAGGCCCAGGCAGACCTGTGGAAGCTATCTGGCCACCTATTTGTGGGTGGATTACAAATAGGGGCCCCCTTTCAACAGTTCACAGTTTAACTGCTTAGTTTGGGTTTTAAAGTATGTTTTGCCTGCAACAGTTAAAGTGTTTCACTGAGCTCCTAACCTGCTAGCAGCAACTGCATCCCCAGTTAGGTACCGGCTGCAACTAATAAGAGAGTTGTCGCCCAGGGCCTTTGGGGGGATTTAAGTCGGGTGCACCCAGTTGGGGATTAAAGGGCTATTGGGTTGGGCAGATTGTGTGGATCAAATTATTGTTGTTGTTACTGCTTAGAGTATAAGGATTTTACTGCTACCCCATTGCTCCCATTTTTTCTACTGTCCCCTTGTTCTTTCCGTACCCTCCCTTTTAAATAAATTATTTATTTGAACTGCCTTTCTTGGTTTGGGGGTTGTTGTTGCTGTTACAGTGTCACTTGTTCTGGGGTGGGGCTGTGTGGGCTGGTTATGCACCGTTTCCTGCGGGGGGGGGTTAATATCCTCATGTGTCAACATCCAGGAACCCCATATTGCTACCCCAGGTGGAGGTACTGCACCACTGCCTGAGTACCCAGTGTAGCACTACTTTAGGCAACCCAGGCCAGCCCTCATAGAGGGTTTTGCAAGGAGAACTCCAAAGGCCCCAGGCGGTTGGCTACAGTAATGGAAGTGCCAAGATTAATAACTTTCTTACCTCTGCTGGTGACCTTTTTACACAGTACACATATAGCCTAGCACACATTATTTCAGCCAAGAGGAAAATAATTCCACACCATAGATGTATAACCCTCTTTGTTTTTGAGCCAGGCATAAGAACATCTTGTTCCTGCTTGGTCTCCAGATTTGATCGATTTCAAATTGGAACTGAAGCGACTCATACTGTTTGGTTCACTATCGCTAACTGCATCTTCATTGTCATTAATAATAACAGGGCTTATACAACAGGTGTGAAAATAAATTTGCCAAGATAAACATGTTATTTTTGGCAACATGAGCAAAATAAATAAAGTTGGTTACTGAGCATGCTCAGAAATTTATTGTGCTCATGTTGGCCACACTGAGCATGCTTAGATATTTATTCTCACATGTGAGATGACATTTTTTGACTGTCTCATGGACCTTGTTGTGGAGCACTGCTTCCATTGTGTACTTTTGTTCCTCTGTAACCTTTTACCATTTCTATCACAAAACCACATTAACAGCTTTAGTACAAATTGAATATGACACGACTTGACATAAGATACAATTTTTATTGTCATTTGAGGGTATTGGTCTATTGCTATCTCACTTATGGCTTTGCCACTTGTGAGATACAATAGATCAATACCCTCTTTTGAAGATAGACAAGATATCTTATTTCAGGCCATGTCATATCCTCTACCATCATTCTATGTCTCGACTGTATCCTGCATACCACTGACATGTTCACCAGCATCAGTATCTCTGCTAGTAGCGCTTGTGAAATCATAAACGGCCATTCTTTGAATACCACTGTGAGTGGTGCCTGCAATTACTTTGGTTTCTTTCTTTTTTTTTTTATACAATATGTACCTGTTCTACTAGTATTGACCTTGCTTTTCTTGGGAGCAGGTGCCACAGATTTCCCCAGTATCCTAAGGTTTTTAAGTGTGCACTTGCGTGTTAGATCTTGTTATCCCTTAATTTTTGGAAGAGTTGGGTGCTTGTGACTGTAAGGAGTTCCACTATGGAGATAGTATTGTTTTTCATTATTTTGTTCTTAGTGTAACATTTAACAGATTTTATGTAGAGCAGGTACTTGTTGAATGTTCTGCTGTGACATTTGTTTGAGGGCTCTCCTCATCTCTCCTGACTCTTTTTCCTTTACCCAGATTCATGGTAGATTTTGTTTCCCTTTACCCAGATCCATGGTAGGTTTTGTTTCCCTTTACCCAGATTCATGGTAGGTTTTGTTTCCCTTTACCCTGATCCATGGTAGGTTTTGTTTCCCTTTACCCAGATTCATGGTAGGTTTTGTTTCCCTTTACCCAGATCCATGGAAGGTTTAGTTTCCCTTTACCCTGATCCATGGTAGGTTTTGTTTCCCTTTACCCAGATTCATGGTAGGTTTTTTTCCCTTTACCCAGATCCATGGAAGGTTTTGTTTCCCTTTACCCTGATCCATGGTAGGTTTTGTTTCCCTTTACCCTGATCCATGGTAGGTTTTGTTTCCCTTTACCCAGATCCATGGTAGGTTTTGTTTCCCTTTACCCTGATCCATGGTAGGTTTTGTTTCCCTTTACCCAGATCCATGGTAGGTTTTGTTTCCCTTTACCCAGATCCATGGTAGGTTTTGTTTCTTTTTACCCTGATCCATGGTAAGTTTTGTTTCCCTTTACCCAGATCCATGGTAGATTTTGTTTCCCTTTACCCTGATTCATGGTAGGTTTTGTTTCCTTTTACCCAGATCCATGGTAGGTTTTGTTTCCCTTTACCCAGATCCATGGTAGGCTTTGTTTCCTTTTGTCTGTTAAAATCTAAAATAAAACAAAAATCTTCCTGCTGGCACAAAGCCTATGGCAGAGACCTGGACCCTATCACTGCCTTTAATTAAATTTTAATGGTTCCCTCTTCCTGACACTAGTACAAAGCCTACAGCCTGGTCTAGGACACTCTTACTTTTCTTTCTTACTGTCTTCAGCTTAAAAAAGTAAAATGAGCTGGTGAGGGTAGGCATTTTTTTCTTTCAGTTAGATAGTTTTTTTAATCATCAGTTCACAGACAGTTCTCAATCTGAAGAGCAACAACAGCTGCACATCTTTTTTCTCTTACCACTGCATGCCAAGTGAAGAATCAGCCGCATACGACAGTGAAAGAGCACAAAAATATTGCTATGAAGAATCAGCTGTGTGCAACTGTGCCAAAGCATGACAATATGGTAAGAACTTGCAGCATTTTATCACCACAGACACCCAGTTACGTGAGTTTCAAGAGTATTACAGTAGGTGAAATATTGTGAGAACCCCCTACCCACCACCACCACCACCACCCCCGGAGTTGGGAGAAAAAGTCTTTTTTTTTTATTTAAAAACACATATCAGGTAGCCCAGAGGACAAAGGTAGAGAAAGGCACCCTGATAGTAAATCCAAGCTGAACAGACCTTTCATGGCCAGTTAAGTTCCAGCTCACACTGGGTGTGAAAAGAACAGTTACATAAGAACTTACCATAACAGTAGATCTTCGAGGTAATCTCTGTCATCAGGTCACACCTATGGAACTTAACCGGCAGGTGTCAGGATCCCATGTAAGCTTTTTCTGTAGTAGTCTACTAGGGGCTGCCCATGCTAACATCTGGCTCCAACATCACACACCCTATATAAGCGCAGGTTGCTCTCCCCCTCAATTCTTTCCCTAGGTGGAGGTCATGGGAGATAGGGGTCCCACCGGGGAATCGAGGAGAGAGAAAAAGGGCCCAGAATGTAGAAAGGCTGGAGCAACATGACTGCTAAGCTGCAGAGAGACAGAGAGAAAGAAAAGGGGATGGAGGGAAAGACGGCATGACCTGGTGACAGAGATTCCCTGGTAGATCTACTGTTATGGTAAGTTCTTACATAACTGTTCTATCTTCTTCGGGTATATTTCTGTCACACCGATGGATCAAGTCCCAAGCAGTGCTAAGAGCAAGGTCAGTCTGGGTGGCAGGAGGCCAGAGGCTTAAGAAAGAAAGCCCTAAAGCACAGCTAGGCCAAAGCTTGCCCTTCTTCTGGAAGGACTGGCCAGACTTGTAGTACTTGGTGAAAGTGTGGATAGTACTCCAGTTGGCAGCAGCTCAAATCTTGGCTGCAGACACACACCTGAAACAGGCAACAGAAGTGGCCATAGCCCTGGTGGAGTGGCCCTTAACAATCCCAGGAAGTTCCTTACCGTACTTCCTGTAACACAAAATAATACAGTTGGCCAACCATTTGGACAAGCACTGCTTTGAAACTGAATTACCTTCTCTGCTGGGGCAAAAGAAACAAACAACTGAGAGGACTTCTTGCAGTCCCTCATATGGTGTGTATAGTAACGTAAAACTCTATGCACATCCAAAGTGTGGAGCAATGCTTCCCCTGGATTGGCATGCTGTGGATAATAAACAGGCAGGTGGATGGACTGATTTAAGGTAAACTCAGACACCACCTTAGGAAGAAACTTAAGGTTAGTATGCAAAGAGACCCTGTCATACATCCCAGGGTTCTTAAGGAGCTAAAGGTGGAACTAGCAGCGCCATTAGCAGAACTGTTTAGTGAGTCTCTGAGCACAGTAGAGGTCCCAGAAGACTGGAGAAGGGCTCATGTGATCCCGCTCCACAAGAGTGGTAGCAGGGAGGAGGCAGGGAACTACAGACCAGTCAGTCTTACCTCAGTAGTGGGCAAGATTATGGAGGCACTCCTTAAGGAAAGGATAGTGCAACACCTGGAATCCATAGGAGCACAGGATCCAAGACAGCATGGGTTTACAAAAGGAAGGTCCTGTCAAACTATCTCATAGATTTCTTTGACTGGGTAACCAGAGTGGTGGACCAAGGGGGAGCAGTTGATGTCGCCTACCTTGACTTCAGCAAAGCTTTTGACACTGTTCCACATAGAAGATTGATAAATAAGCTGGGTAGGCTCGGGTGGGTCAGAAGTTGGTCAACTGGGTGGCAAACTGGTTGTGGTCAGAAAACAGAGAGTGGTGGTAAATGGTATACAGTCAGAAGAGATGCAAGTCACAAGTGGGGTACCTCAGGGGATCAGTCCTGGGGCCAGTCCTCTTCAACATCTTCATTAGTGACCTTGCAGATGGACTAGAGGGTAAGGCTTGTCTGTTTGCAGATGACACCAAGATCTGCAACAGAGTAGATGATTCAGATGGGGTGGGCAGAATGAGAAGAGATCTGGATAAACTAGCAAAATGGTCAGAAGAGTGGCAACTGGGATTTAATGCAAGAAGTGCAAGATCATGCACATAGGAAGAGAAACCCTGAAGCCACCTATAGGCTGGGAGGAGTTGCTAGCAGTCACAAAGGAAGAAAGAGACTTGGGCATCATCATCACTGATAACCTGAAATCATCCAAGCAGACCTCTAAAGCAGTAGAGTAAGGCTAGGGGTGTTAGGGTGTATTAGTAGGGGTATCAAAAGTCGTGAGAGAGGTAATAATCCTCTTTACAGACACTGGTTAGGCCCATCTGGAGTACTGAGTGCAGTATTGAGCCACACCTTCACAAGGACATACCAAATTGAAGCAGTCCAGAGAAGGGCAACCAAAATGGTGCAGGGACTGCATCAGAAGACATATGAGGACAGATTAACAGAGCTCAATATGTATACCCTTGAGCAAAGGAGGGAGAGGTGATATGATCAAGGCATTCAAACACCTTAAAGGCGTTAACAAGGTGAAAGTGTCTAACATGTTTAAATATAAGAAAACAGCAGGACAAGAGGACACAGCATGAGATTAGAGGGCTGATTAAGGGGAATGTGGGGAAATTCTTTTTCACAGAAAGGGTGGTGGATGCATGGAATGGCCTACCTCAGAAGTGGTGGCTATGAATACAGTGCAGGGCTTCAAACAGGCATGGGATAGGCATAAGGGAGCAATACAAATGAGTATGAATAGATAGGCCACTGACAGAGCAAAGGCCGATGGCACATTTATAAGGTAGGAAAAGAAATGGGCAGACTGGATGGGCCTTGCGGTCCTTATCTGCTGTCAACTTCTATGTTTCTATGTTTGTGGAAAATCAAATAAGTATGCTCACACATGAGAGCCTGTAGCTCTTAAATTCTTTGAGCAGAAGTAATAGCAATTCAAATAATGCTTTCTATGGCAGAAAACATAGCATGCAAGAGCGACTGGCTCAAAAGGAGGCAGAGTCAGCTTCTTTATAAGAAAATTTGGGTCCCAAACCAGAACCAGGTTACGGATAGAAGGCTTCAAGCAGAGAACGCCTCTCAAAAAAGTATAGACCACATCCAGCTGTGCCACAGTAAGGTCATCAAAGGGCACATGGAAGGCTGATATTTATTTTATTTATATATTTAGTTTCTATTGATCGGGTAGGTGCACTAGCTAAAAAAATGACTATTTTCAGGCATGACCCAGGAGGTTACAAAGTAGGTAATAACAAAACAGAAAATACAGGATATAAAGACATGGGTACAAAAGTAACAATCGATAACAGAAAAGCAAAGCTATAGAACATCTATAGAGCAGAGGGGGTCTAGCTGATACAATGTCGTGGAACAACTTTCGTAGTAGATTCCCAAATTGTTACCAACAGTGAGGCTCTAACAATACGGTCAGAGCAACGGTATTAGGCAACTACTGAACAATTCACGAAGCAGTGAATAGGTGCTGGCGCAAAGGCATGAGGATGGAAATGGGGCAGGAGACAGATGATTTGAGATCCAGGGGGGCTTGGTAAACACAATGAAAAGACAAAGAGGGAAAGACAAAGTCGGGAAGGTGCAAAAACAGAGCTGGGATAGTGGTAGAAAGCAATAATGAAGGAGAAAAACAGAGGAGAGGCAGGCTAGTATGATGACAGGGAGACAATAGGGGAGAATATTGTACTGGAGCAGTTGAGAGATATAGTGCATGGGAGACGGGTAGGAAAAAACAAAAATGGAAGGAAGAAAGGGGAGCTGAGTGATGGGCAGAGAGTAGACAACAAGGGAGAACAGAAGGAGAAAAGGGGAGCCAAGTAGGTTTTCTGTAAGAAAACAGCTACTAAATAACTCTAATTCAATATTTTTTGTTTTCTATGTGTGTCAGGTCTAGCTAGCAGGAGTAAGTGTTTTGATTTTAAAACTTTTAATTTCATCAAACTTCACACAACCATAAAAAGCACAGAAATCAACCCAGATCATCAATGCTCAAATTAGTAAAGACTAGCTGTTTTCTTACAGAAAAACTCGCTCAGCTTTCAAGTATTTGCTAAACTGTAAATGTAGGTACTGCGCGTACACACAGTATTCATCTGTGTGCTTTCCATCCGCACCCTCTTTTAAGCTCACTGATTATTGTCACAACCATAAAAAGCACAGAAATCACCCCAGATCATCAATGCTAAAATACTTCACATTTGTAAAAACAAAATTGAAAATCATGTCACAGAGCAAAATCAGCACTAACAGCCAGTTCTAGCTAATAGAATGCTGGTACCTACATTTACAGTTTAGCAAATACTTGAGAGCTGAGTGGGTTTTCTGTACAAAAACAGCTAGAGTATTTACTAATTATAGCATTGATGCTCTGTGGTGATTTCTGTGCTTTTCATGGTTGTGTGTAGTTTGATGAAATTAAAAGTTTTAAAATCTAAACACTCCTGCTAGCTAAACCTGACACACATAGAAAACAAAAATATTGAATTAGAGTTATATAGTACCTGTTTTCTTACAGAAACCCCCACTCAGTTAGCTCTCAAGTATTTGTTAAACTGTAAATGTAGCCATTTGTATACACTGGATAAAGAAAGTTACACAGCTCTGCTGTTGTGAACTAACTGTAAAGCAGTGCTTGCTGCTGATTCTATGGTCTTGGCTACATCACTGTCACATGAGACAGCATGCATTGTAGGAACAAGGAATGCAATAAAGGTATCTCAGATGGAAATCCCCAGGGGTCTAAAAACTACCACAGAGCTAGCAGGCTAATTTAGGAAAAACTCCTAATAGCAGACAGAGTGAAGGACACACCAGGACTTCACACACAAATCAAAACACTCTGCACAGCAATTGTTTTTGCAAATTCTGGGTGTACTACTCCTTTAATTCAAGAGATGCATACAATGACTGGTGGGGCTTTGACCACTAGTCTGACAGGGACTACAGTCTGCTATCTGGTGTTCAGCTGAAGGGAGCAGGGTCAAGTGATTGCTTACCACTGTGCATATTGATAACTTCAGCATTTTAGAAAAGTACAAGTAAAGTTACATAAGAATTCATCGTAACAGTAGACCTTTGAGAGAGGTTCTTGCAGTAGGCAATAACCATTAGGACTGAGCCGCGTTAGCATTTTTAAAACCTTTGAATATACAGTACCATTACACTCTGTATGCAAAAGGGTGCCCTCATTTAAATGGGCAAAGTAGTATATTCTGCAAGTACACCCTGTCCACTGAGCACTGCAAAAAGCACACAAGAGACTACAGTATAGACCTTATCCCATTCAACTGTGCAAAACACAGCACATGTTAAGTAATGTGCTGCCCATCTGAATAATAATAGGTCCCTTTTTAGCTAGAAACACAATTCCTAAGAAAAAAATTCTCAGGTCATTTACCGGTAATCTACTATAGTTTCAGCTTAATTTTCTGTTCTAAAACCATCAATGTTTTCATCTGCTAGATAGTTAGAATGTGCACTCTGCCATGGAATGTTCAGAGTAGTCTGAATCAATCTACGCATTGATCACACAGCCTCTGGGACCTAGCTGCCAGATTATTATCAGCCACAGTAAAGACTCATTGTTCCACAATTCACTCTGAAAAATTCTTAGGTATCATGAGTGAAAACAAGTTAAAAAGTGCCCATCTGGGCAAAGCTTTGTTTTGATTCAGGCACTGATCATTCTAGAGTCTAATTTGATATCTTTATTGGTTCCAGAAACTGACTGCAGTCATGGTTTCTTGTGATTTCTCGGTTCCTGTTTGAACAGGAAACAAAAATACTTTGGTTTGGGCCTTCCAAACTGCAAATAGATACTTTTTCTTGGATTTTTATGTGGAACCTTATGTCCCACAAGGATAAAAAAGGTGCAGGCCCACCAGGTTTTCAGAGTATGGGCTGCGGTGGGAAGGTTCCTAAGGCCAACTGCCGCAGTATGTGTTTTAAGTGTCTTGGACCTGAACATTCTTCACAGGACTGTGATTCCTGTCATAAATTTTGTCTAAAAACAGTTAAAAAGAGAATCTAAAAGGCTGTAACTTTCAGCACCTATTACACGAGAGTGCTCGCCAATAAACAAAAATTTAGTGATTATTGGAGAGCACAGGTAATGATGTATATCCTCACAAGATATGGCTAAACCATCTACTAGCAGCCTAAGCAATAAGGCCGAGAGATAGGCTGAGGATCGTTCTGCAGTTCTAGCCACCACCACTTTCAATGCCACCGTAGGTTATGGCACGCCACAGCCTGACGTCTTTGTTCAAAGCTGCATACAGATGAATATGGCTTTTCTGGTATCGGGATTTGCCACAGCACACCACGGTGCGCTATTATTATAAGAGGCGGTGGCTCCTACTGTAATTGGGGCCAGTGGTGGTAAGAAGGCACACAAGAAGAAATTGGTGAAAGATCCAGGGACTAAACTCCTTTGTGTTAAAAGTGACAGTACAGTACACAGTAAGAGCAAAGTGACAGTATGCCATGATGAGACAGTGCACCAGTGAAAATACACATAGTAAATTCAATGTGGAGACTCCAGCTGGAGTCCCATCCATCAGTTTGACAGATGATGTCCCTGAATTTATAAAAATGGGGCAAATGTTTCATATCATGCAACAGCAGACACTTACTGTACTTCCACCTTGTTACCTGAAGAAGGTGATGAAGAAGAGAAATTTGATGACTTTGGCACAGAGACAGAACATAAGGGTATTACCCCAGACAATACAGCTGATGAGGAATTTTGTTCCCTCATTCCATTACAGACTACCCCTCTTACAAGACATTTGTAAAAAACATGTGTGACTGGTAAATTGTGGAAGTTTAATTAGTGGAGACCTACCATACCAAAATTTCCAAAGAATCTGGGAGGAACTCCTTTGAGAAGAGTATCCTTACCCATTGACAATAAAAGTACCAGTTTTACTGAGCAGTGTCAAACTGTCCCAAGCAGAAGCAGGACCCCACAGATAAATAAGATGTGGCACCCCAGTTCATCTATTCCATGTAACTAAAGTGCATGTCAGTCACTTTGGGATACATTATATGAGAAGCACTATAGTAATGCAAATTCTATATTATTCTACAGTTCACACATCACACATATTTAGTTACAGTATCAGTGCTACTGAAGGGTGACAAGACAACATCCTCACTTTGCCTTAATTGTTTCAATTTCCTCAATTTTTTACAGACTTTTCCTCTATTACATGTTCTGGATTGTGGAGGCCACATGACTGTCAATTTGTTTGGTATGTAATGAAGATCGACTGAGCAATCAGCTTGTGTAATCAATGCCAGCCACAGAGGGCCAAGTGAGTATTTGAAAAATGCACAGAGTCTTGCAATCAAACCTCCAGACTAATGTATGAGACACCCATTACAGTCAGCATGACATACCTGAGAAGTAAACGCAGTTTGCAACAAGGGCATTATGCAGAATACAAAAACAATACAAGAAGACAGCTGTCCAAAGCCTTGTTTATGTGTGTCTGGAAGTGTTGCACCTGAATGTGAATTCTATAGTATCCTGCAGTTTGCACAAAGGTGCTGGAAAATCCCAGAGATAGTGTCTCCCGGTACAACCTGAGGGTAGGGAAACATGAGGATAGTTTACAGAGATTTGGTACACAATATAAATTTACAGTAGATTACATTCAAATAATTTGAGCAGACTGTACAGGAGTAATGAAATAGTATGATGCTAACAGTTTTGAACTAGATAGATACTACGCCAGCGCTTTTGGACCAGATAGATACAACAACAACACATAGCATTTAGGCATACACTAAATGACACATAACTGTGTAGCTAGAAAATGGCGGGATAGAATTGTTGTAGTTTGATCTAGGGAACTTAGTGAGGAGTAAACACAGATAGAACAGGTTGGCTAAGGTATAACAGAAGTGCAAGTTAACTACAAGTGCAGTAGAGATTAGGGGTCAGCCATAGCTAGGGCTACGTAAGGGAGAGAAGGGATGGTGAGAGAGAGGTAGGTATGTCCGATGTTAATTGTTCAACATCTACATGTAATCTTGTATTATGTACAAAAATGTTTCTCTTGAAGTTTTGTCTCTGTACCCTCCCGGGTCGTGCCTGAAAATAGTCTTTTGGCTAGTGCACCTTCCTGGTAAACAAAAACGAAATAAAATAAAATAAAAATAAATGTTGGTGGGCAGAGAAGTGGGGGAGGGTGGTGGAAGGGGATGGAACGAGGAGGTGAAGGAAGAGGTAGGAGGAGAAAGGTCTGCTGAGGCCTGAGCCCTCCAGTATGCTGAGGACCCCACCTGCACAAGGCAGGGGTCAAGCACGACAAGAAGGTAGCAAGTTGTGGCAGTGAGAGGTAGAGTACGATAGGAGGGAAGCAGGCTATAGGCAGCAAGGGGGAATAGGCTTTGGGAGAAAAGAAGAGAGGGTGAAGGTGAGAGAGAAGAGAGACTGAATCCCAGCCCTTCAGGATGTGGAGAAGTGAAGGGAAGAGTTGGGTTAATGGTGTAAGGAGAAGGTAGGGACTGGCCCTTGGTATAACTTGGATGATTGAGAAATCACAGTAAGAGACCAATGGAAGGTCTGAAGGGAAGGAATTGGAAGACAGGAAGGAATGCTGTTTTTTAGGTGGGTGGGGGGTGGAGCTGCAGCAGGGGCATTGCATGGGTACTGAATAAGAGTAGGGTTTGTCAGGGCATAGAGGGGGGAGTTGGGAGGTTGTGAGAAACAGCTAGGTGCAAGGAAGTTTTTAAGGGCAGAGCTGATGGAGTAGTAGGAGGATGAGTGATGAATTTGAGGGGGGGGAAGGAATTCCACATTTTTGGGAGGCGTTGAGAGTAACCAGATTGGCCGATGAGGGCAGCTCTGCGGGGCACTGCCAGAGTGTGGGAGTCGGATGATCCAAGGAGGTGAGAGGGAGTGGGGGTGTTAAAAATGAGGGGGAGAGGCAGGAAGGAAATTCACCCAGCCAGTGCCTGGAGGTGAAATTAGCGCAGTGGGAGAGTCGACTGTTTGTAAGACAGGGGAAGAATACGGAATGATAGAGATCATAGTGGTAGGTGCGAGTGGGAGCATCAAGGGCAAAACGGCAGAAGGAATTGAAGAGGGTATCTAATCTGGCCAGGAAGGACTTGGGAGAAGCACCGTAGATTACAACACAGTAGTCAAAGATGGGCAGGATCATCTTCTGAACAAGTTCATGCCTAACTGTAGAGGGGATGCAACTATGGTTGCTGAACAGGGCACCAAACTTGGGGCACAATTTTTTGGGATGGCGTCAATATGTCTGGAGAAGTTTAGGTGTTGATCCAGCCAGACTCCTAGGTACCTGAAGGAGGATGTATCCTCAAGTAAAGTCCTATCAAGGGTGTGGAAAGTGGGCAGAGAGCGAAGCCTAGAGAGTCTCTGCCTTGTGCCAAAGGTCATGGAGACGGTCTTCTTGGTGTTGAGAAAAAGTTGATTGTTAGCAAACCAGAGCTAAACTTTGTCAAAGTCTTGCTGCAAGTTGGACATAATCTCAGCTGGGCAACAGCCAGATGCATACAGGACCATATCACTGGCATACATGTGTATGGTGGTGATGGAGGAGCAGACAGACGGATGGTCATTTAGGAAGATGGAGAATAATAGGGGCCCTAGCACTGAGCCCTGAGGTACTTCAGTATTAATCGGGAGGGGAGGGGAAATGACATCAGAGATCCTGACTGATTGGGTTCTACCAGTGAGCTAGGCCTTGAACCAGCTAGTGGCTGAAGGAGATAGGCCAGCTGTTGAGAGGGAGTCAAGGAGAAGGGAGTGGGAAAAAGTGTTGAAAGCCTTGGTGAGGTCGACAAAGATGGCTGAGGTGATTTGGACATTGTCCATCCCGGTAAAGACAGAGTCAGTGAACCGAAGTAGGGAGGTAGCAGTGGAGTGATTTTTCCTGAAGCCAGACTGGAAAGGGGTGATGTAGAAGGTGCCAGTTAGAAATGAGGTAAGCTGGGAGAGGACAAGGTGTTCTTGTAATTTAGCTAGGGTAGGGAGGAGAGAGAGATAGGGCGGTGATTTCCAGGGGAAGATGGGTCACCACCTTTGGGAAGAGGGAGGACCACAGCATGTTTCCATGGGGTAGGAACCGAGGCAGTAGAAAATGAGAGGTTTAGAAACAGAGAAATGGGGTAGGCAATGACTGAGGCAGAGAGAGCGGAGTTTGTGGTCTAGGCCATCTGGGGAGGAGCCTTTTGAGGGGTTGATAATGAGGAGGGCTTGTAGCGTGTCATTTGGGGAGACTGTATCGAAGGAGAAGAGGGGGTGGGAGGAGGGGAGGGGAGGGGAAGAGAAGTACCATTGGAGAGAGGAGAGGAGTGAGGATAGGAAAGGAGGAATTTCAGTACCTCAGTGGCACAGGTGGTATAGCAGGAGTTAAATTCAGCAGCTACGGTGCCCAGGTCAGCCACAAGGGTGTCATTTATTTTAAGTACGGGAGCAGGGATGGAACGTAGGAGAAAAGAGGGCATGAACCACCTTTCAGAACTTGGAAGGTGAATTTATGTTTGTGAGGAAGGAGGTATTAAAGTATTCAGACTTTGTTAGCCTTGTGGCCCTGGTACAGGCATTTTGAAGCTTGCGGTAAGTCATGAGATCGCTAGTTAGCTGGGTTGCTTTATGACATTTCCACGTGCGATCTCTAGCTCTGAGACAGGCCAATAGTTCCGGAGTAATCCAAGGTAAGTGGTTTCCCCTAACTCTGGTTTGTTTGAATGGGGCAAAAGTATTCCAATTCTCAAGGAATGCATCTGTACAATAAACAAGGGCCTTATCAACCGATGGGATGTTGGCTAGGGAAGACCAGTCGGAGAGGGCTAGGTTGTGCAACAGAGGTTCTAATTCTAAGGATTTAAAAGAGAGTAGTTGCATGGTTTTATGCAGAGATTTGGGTCTGTGAACTTTCCTGACTACG
The DNA here is from genome assembly GCA_016271365.2 of Neoceratodus forsteri. Taxonomy (NCBI): domain Eukaryota; kingdom Metazoa; phylum Chordata; order Ceratodontiformes; family Ceratodontidae; genus Neoceratodus; species Neoceratodus forsteri. The sequence goes on along the minus strand of CM057456.1, from coordinate 1,871,230,295 downwards.
AATACTGGATTATGGTCACTGAGTGTGTCAGGAAGGATACCAGAGATGATGACTCTGTGGGGGTGGGAGGTAAGAGTCCAGTCAAGTAGGGAGTGATTTTGTGTCATGTGGTTGGGATGGGTGGGTTTCGATATTAGCTGTGTGAGGTTATGGGCACAGATTTCATTGCGTATTTTGGTTGTTTCTGGTGACAGCCAGTTTAAATTGAAGTCACCTAGGATGTACAGCTCCCCAGAGTGAGACAGGGCAGTGATGGAAGTTAGGAGGTCAAGAGCAGTAGAGGGCTAGACATTTGGGTGGCAATAGATACCAGCTATAAAAACTGGAAGAGTAAAGGGAAGGATAACATGAATAGCTAGAGCATCATGGGTTGTTGGGTTGGAGGATGAGTAAATTATGGAGTATTGGAGGGAGGTAAGGACGTACATGGTGACACCGCCACCCCTGCCAGCTCGGTCGTGCCTTAGGAGGGAGTAGCCAGGAATGAAGACTGAGTGGTCAGGGATCGTGCTCTTTAGCCATGTTTCTGTAATGATTAGGGTGTCTGGTTTTAGAGAGGCCACCATGGTTTGTAGGAGACCAATTTTTAGTACCAGGCTACAGATATTTAGATGTAAGATCTTGAAGCCTCTTGGGAGGGCTGTAGGAGAAGAGGCGGGGGCAGCAACTGTGGAAGCTACAAAAGTGCTGGAGGCAACAGGGAAAGGATTGGGATGAATGTCCCCAGAGGAGAGCAGGAGTAGAGCGAGGATGAGGGAGTGGAGCTTTGGGCATTTGTAAGGAGAATTCAAGGAGGCCAGATGTTTGGAGGGGAATGAAGGGGTAGAGTAAGGGAGCAGTAGATGAAGAACAGTAAGGATAGACAGCACAGACAGTAGTGACGCATGCAGAATTATAGAGAAGTGAGACCATAGTTTGGTGGGGGGGAGGGAGTAATAGTGAGGATGCAAGTGGGGGATTTGAGGAGGGGGATGTAGGGGGTTGTTGAGTTATTTTGCATTGGAATGTTGTGAGCAAGAGGGGTTGGTAGAGAGAGGGATAGAAATAGAAAAAGGGCAGCAGCCTTTCCCATTAAAATAAGCTCACAGAAAAAGGTACATTTGTGGCAAGCTACAGAGTACAGGGCATAGAGAGAAAGTGCCAATCAAGCCATCAGATTTAAGCCTCAGAAGTCCCATTAATTCAAAGTAAATTTCTAATTTGTTTGGTTTTGTAACTCCCTCCAAGGCATGGTCATACACTCTAAAACATAACATGCAGTGCAAAGCACCATAGGTATGGAAATCATTATGTGTGTGTGTGGGGGTTGAGCTGCACAGTAAATCTATCACTAGACACTGGATTCTGCTGGCCATGTCACTAGTCAGATTTTACCACAGAGACTCACACAAAATAAAGATAGCAGTAATCTTTAAAACCTGCACAAAAGGGTATGCAAAAGGTGTTGCAAGCTATCACGTACCACCTACGGTAAATCATTGGGGGGGGGGGGAAGATACGCTGTCCCTAAGGGTGGAGCACAATATTTATTTGCTTACCCTTCTCCTGAAGGGTTTGACCACACTGCTGCACGTGAATAAACTAGAACTGCTTTATCACAACATTGGGCTGGCAGTATAGCCTAGAGGTTAGAGGAATGAGGTGTGAACAAGCTTGATACATCCAGCACACCAGACCTGAGTTTGATTCTCACAACCTCCACTTGCATACTGTGTGACTCTGAGCAAGTCACTTAACCGCCCAGTGCTCCCAGGTCACCCCTGAAAACAGGCACTTGTGCCTAGTGGGCCTTACCTGGTTACCAAAGACTAAAATAAAATAAATAAATAAATACAAATCTTCAGCCAATCTTGTTAACAATTAAAGGAAAATTGATTTTTACGGGAAAAAAAGTTATTCAGCTGAATTGACTTAAGGCAGGCTTCCCTCATCAGATATACTTAAAATTACCAATTTTCTTTGTGGTCTTTAGTTCTGATCCATGTAAAAACACGCCACAAGAAGATAATGATCATATAGCTCACATTGGTAGGTGGGTTTAAGAGGCCCCTAGATAGCAGCTTCAAATATCTATAGATCTGAATGACACTGCTGTCAGGATTGTGATTGGGTCAAGACAATGAATATGTCTGCTCACCTATAGCAAAAACATCTAATTTTGCCTTTGATAGTGCCTCTCTCTTCGGAGCTAGAACAGAAGGTTACATGGAAAAGAATAATAAACAGAAAAAAACTTTCACCCAACAGGATAGAAGAAGTGGTAGTCAGTTCAGACCTTATCCAAGGGTAGGTTATGGGAGGGGTTCCTATATTTTAGGCTCAATTTCTATTCCTATGTTTCTGTGATAGTACTAGAAGATGAGGAAGGAAAGGACACTGATAAAACCATTCTATTTCTTTGCCAGTTTTCTTCCCCAAACCACACTGAAATCCAGGGTAAGCAAAATTCTACGAACTGGATGATATGAGGGCTCTCAGTTACTATAGCATTAGTACAGAACCCGTCAGAGGTGAAAGTAACCAGTTATTTGTCACTTATGGAGAGGCTGCAAAGGGTCACACAACAGCAAAGGAAAGTATTTCTCACTGGCTGGTATCTTGTAGCTCATATTGCTACAGACTAGCTACTAGAGATCCCCCTTTAGCTCTTAAGCCCTGCTCTGCCAAGACTACATCAACCTCAATAGTGGGCTCCAGGGACGTGCCACTTTTAGAAGTCTGTAGATCTGCAATGTGGTCCTCAACCTACACCTTCATATTCGAGTAATGTATTAATATCCACTCCAGGAGGAATGCTAAGGTTGGGAGTTCTGGGCACATGAAGAAAAAGACCTAAGGTTGGGATTTCTGGGCACTTGAAGAAAAAGACACAATTTAATCAGTGCCCATAGCTAGAATACATTATACAATGGCAAAAAAAAAATGATGGGCACTGATTGATCCGTGTGAAACTGGATCCGTGATGTTATTCCAGCATGACATCTCAGATCCAGTCCCAGCACACCTATGACTGAATTAACTGTTAAAAAATCACTCCACAGACCACTAACTCAAACATCAAAGATGAAGCCGTAACTGCGATCAGCTTCACTGGTCCCCACTCGGGATCCGTCTTCTGTGACCCCAGTTCTCATAACGGAGCCTCATGAAACAAAAAAAGGTCATCACTACAATCGGCTTTACAAGTTGTACTGGTACAGTTCCAAATAAACTGAAACCATGAAAGTGAAGCCGTAACCCCTTTGGCTTCATTGCTCACCTCTCAGCAGCCAGGTTCACTGATCCCGCACGGTAGTGCTTCCGCTCAGAGATAATGCCCTCCAAGGCTCCTCTCACTCTAAATGCCATCTGTTGTCGCTGAATTTCTGAAACAACATCATACAACAAACCGCTGACATGACCGAGCATTCGCCTAACCCTGCTCCCAGGGTGCGAACAGTTAGCTAGCGTGTGCACACAGCGGTCGGCGCTCCACTCATTACTTATTTTAGTAGTAAAGTATTCTGAGGCAGGGAATCGAGCTGTGGTGTCTAGCGTGGACATGGAGATGACCCAAATCTTGAGATGCAGTTCCCTGACAAAACAGAAAGCACTGCCTCGTTACAGTACCACCATTTAAAGAGCGACAGAGAGAAAATAGCTAAGGAGGGAACAGAGGCACATGCACAGCACAGCAGTTGGCAGCTCCACCTACTGGACAAAACTGAAAATAAGCACTATTGTTTAATATAAGTATACCTACCCACTAAAAAATTGCAGAAAATCTACTTTTAATAAAGTTTTTAATCTTTGTTTTTGTTTTGTTTTACAAATGAGCCATTGTATAATAGGAATAATTCACTCCATGGTGTGTGTCGGGATGGGATAACATCTATTCTCGGGTGTGTTGGAGACACTTGGCCTGCGGCCTTGTGCCCACCCACCCAAGGCATGACGTTATCCTAGCACAACACACACCCTGTCATGCATTATTCCTTTATTTTAACATTTGAAGTTGGCCACTAATTCACCTTGATATTTCTCACACCAAGTGCTTAGTCATGAGAGGCAGTCCAGAAATAAAATATCATGGATGCCAGGGCTTAGGATTGCAGTAAATGAATAAATTAGCTATTACTTAGTTACTGCTTGAACCTATGTTTTATTGGAATTGCTTCTGTTTAATCCTTTCTTTCCCTCTCCTTCCTCCTCCTCCTGATTTTTAATTTCTCAACTGCTGGGACAGTGTTTTCCCTGTCCCTGGTGCCACTCTGTCTGACTGCTCTTTTCTGTAACCCCCTCTCCCCGTGCCATTAACTTCCCACATTATAACACCTTGCTAACTTGACCCATTGACTCTCTTTTGTGCCCATAACCTCCCCCGCTGTGACTCTGTCCATCTTCTCCTGTCCTATTTTCCTGAAATCCCTCCCCCCATCTGCCTACCTCCTTAAATTGTGTGTTCTCCCTCGGTTCCCTTACAGATACCAAGGCCCCTCATAGGGTGCTCAATCTGCCCATGGCTCCACTCTTTCAGCCACCACCTGCCGCTCCAGCTACTACTGCCACCAAGCTCCATTGAGGATCCCCATGTACGGTCCCCTAGCTGAACCAGATGGCTTGACTGTCTACTTTTACATTTGCAGGTTAACATTGTTCTCCAGTAGAGGTCGCTTTTTCCCTTTCTTGTTTTTAATTTCTTATCTCCTCTTTTCGGGTGCTTGACTGTGCTTTCCACTCTCTGGTATGGCCTGATTAGTTTTTACCTACTCTCCAGCTCTGTCATACCTTTCTCATTTCTTCTTTCCCTTATAGCTGCTGGTTAATCTACAGTGTCCCCATTCATTAGCTTTATACTCCTGCTTACTTTACCTGCTCTTGAATCATTGTTCATTATTACTGTGGCCTCCTCTTACCACTCTGGTCCCTCTCTTTGTAACTTCATCTACTCCAACATGTTGGTAGGCAAACCTTCTGTCCCTGTCCCATGGCTGGGCCTTAGCTACTTACCGACTGTGTCATACTTAAAGTTTCTGAACCGCAAGAAATACACCTCCCCTAGGTGCCTCGCCCATACGATTGTCCTTGCTGCCATTTGGACTATTGTCCTTGCTGCTATTTGGACTACTACCCTATCTCTCTCCCTAGCTGGGATATCGAGCCCAATCCTGGCCATGCTACTTCCAATATGCTCCTGCCCCAGGCTCCTGGCATCTCCTTTGCCCACCTGAACATCCGCAGCCTCTCAGCGAACCATGCAGAGCTGGAAGCTTGGGCCTGTGTCAATAAACCTGACATCCCTGCAATATATGAAACCTAGCTGAAACCCTCTGTTTCAGATAATGCCTGCTCACTACCAGGCTATAGTTTGCTATGTACTGACCGTCTTAATTCCAAGAGGGGGTGTGTGAACTGGCTCTTTACTATAAATCACACTTCAACATCACTCCTATCCCTCATACCCCCTTGACCAACTGTGAAGTCTTAGAATGCCTCTCAGCCCGCCTTCCCCCCTAAAGTGCTGTCCTTCTCCAACTTCTCCAACCTTGACTTAGCTGCTTTCCTACATGACCTACGACTTGTTGACTGGTCTCCCCTTTTTATTACCAATGACATAAACTCTGCCACCAATTATTTTAATGAAACCTTACTCTACTTGCAGAAGAAGCACATTCCTCTCTCCACACGTAGGGTTAGGGGGAGAGCCACCAAATGGCTTAAAGCATCCTCTCCTGCAATTATATAAGCGACAGGATAGATTATGGGCTATACGGAAATCCTCTTCTCTCCCAGCCGACTTTGAATCCTATCATGCCCTGCAGAACTTATGTAAAAGGGATATCCGGAAAGCCAAGCGCAACTACTAACATGACCTTCATTCATTCTCAACTAAGCCAAAAAGATACTGGGTTCAAATTAATGAAATCTTAGGGAATAGTAGGTGTCAAACCCCTACTGAATTGAACATCAGCTAAGTCAACTGTAACAATCCCTCCACTATTGCCAATGCCTTTAACTCACTATTCACCAAAGTTCCCAATATTTCTCCACCTACTACCCTTGGCTCACATGCTCCATGCTCGGTCCCCACTGAAGCCCCTCCCTCGTGCTAGCCCCTGTCTCGCGCCAAGTGGTCCTAAAATTATTATGTGCCATCCCGCCCCATGGCTCTGCTGGGCCGGATGGTCTTGGGCCCAGGATACTACGACTTGTTGCCTCCTTTCTCACCACTCCAGTAACCAGACATTTTAACCTTTCCATCAGCTCCTCCACAGTTCCTATGGCCTAGAAAACTGCTAGGACCATTCCTGTGTTTAAAAAGGGAGATCCACAGAACTTAGCCAGCTATCAACCTATAGCGTTACTGCCAACTCTAAGCAAGTTGCTTGAAAAATTAATCCATTGCCAGATATCAACACACCTACTCAATTTCAGTCTTCAAACTCCGATACAGTATGGTTTTAGGGCTGACCATAGTATCACCACTGCGCTTACTCTTTCATGAGTGATGTTAAGACCAACATGGACAAAGGCCTTCTGACTGGTGCAGTGTTTATTGACCTCACCAAGGCATATGATTTGGTTAATAACCCCCTGCTACTTGATAAACTTCTCAAGACAGGTGCCTCCAATTACACCCTATCCTGGATCAGAAACTATCTTGATGGACACTCTCAAACTGTCTCCTTCTCCAAAGTTCTCTCATTCCCTGCACCCATTTATTGTGGGGTCCCTCAAGACTCTATACTTGGGCCCCTTCTCTTTTCCTTGTTTTTAAATGATCTACCCCCCCCCCCCGCACCATTTTGTATGCGGATGATCTTGTCCTGTATGCTGCCTCTAGGTCTGGGGACACTCTCAACAATCTCCTATCTTCCACTTTTCAACAGATCCAATCTTGGGTCAAAGCTAACCACCAAATCCTAAACAGTACCAAGACCCAAGCTATGTTATTTGGTGCCTCTAGAAAGGTCCGTGCGGAATTCCCCAACTATCAGGTCTTATGCCTTAATGGGACTGCCATTGCAACAACAACAAACTCCTTCAAATACCTTGGGGTAAGGCTGGATCACTCTCTAGACTTCTCATCCCACATTAATGAGGTATGCAAATCTGTTAACTCTAAGACTGGTGCTGCTTATAGAGTGCGTCACTCCCTCACCCCTGCTGCCAGGATCTCTGTCGCCAGGGGTGTCCTGCTCCCTGGTCTCACCTATTTTGCTCCTGTTCTTTCCCATGCCAATGCTTGTGCTCTCCAAAAGTGGGACACTACTTATAACAATATCTGCAGGTTTGCCCTATTGACCCCTCGCCTTAACCACCACTGTTTACTCTACTCTGCATTGGCTGCCCCCTAAGTACCTGCGCTCTTATTACTTGGGTTGTTTCATTGACTCTTTAACCAGAAATCCCTGCCCTGGCTCTTGGGGGGCTATGCTCAACCTTGTAACTCACTCCCGCTCTCTCAGGTCCTCCGCCTCTCCCCAACTATCAGTCCCACTCTGCACTACTAGGATGGGTGAGCAGGCCTTGTCACGCTTTGCTCCCAAATTCTGGAATTTCCTACCTCCTCACCTAAAAGGCTCCTTATCTCACTCCTCCTTCAAGAATGCACTGTTCTCTCACCTTTATGCACTTGGGGCATGTAATTGCCCTTAATTTTTTTTTGCTGTGTACATCATTTTTTCTCGCCTGTCATGTCAAAGCACTCCTGTACAACTGTGAGTAGTTTGTCTTTTTGTTATACATCCCTGCGTGGATTGTTACTAACTTTGTACTATTTCTCCCTCGGGAATACCTGATTTTGCTGTATGAATTGTATGTTTCTCGTGCCCGTTTGTAATCTATGTATCTTGTACTCTCCTAGGTCGTGCCTGAAAATAGGCAAGCTTTCATGCCTAATGCACTTACTTGGTAAACAAAAGCTAATAAATAAATAAATAAAAGTTTAAAAAAAAAGCATAAGCAGTGCTGAGCTGCTACTGCAATAGTAAACGTGCAGGACGTTACATCAATCAAGCTTCTGTTAAAATGCTCTTCTCAATGGCATCCGATGTGCAAAGAAACCGTCAGCCTGCTGGTAGTAATCTAACACTGCCTTTACTTTTCTGAGCTTTTGAAACAACGTGACATTTCATTTATCAATCAAACAATCAATAAAATCTTTATTTATATAGTGCCTTTCCGAAACCAAGGCGCTTCAGAAATTAACACACAATATACAACATAAAACTAGCAGCAAACCAATAAATATGTCAATAAGTTAAATTTCATCTGGGAAGACTAGATGAAACAAATATATTTTAAGCTCTGTTTTAAATCTATCGACGGTCAGGCATTCTATTAACCGACAGGGTAGGTGCTGCAAAAGAGAAAGCACGGGCACCAGATGTTTTTAAATGAACCCTGAGAATCTCTAGCAATCCCTCATTGGCGGATCAGAGAGGACATAGGGGGCAGTAGGGAGTCAGGAGATCTTGCAGGTAGCTGGGTCCCTGTGCGTGTAGGGCTTTAAAGGTTAGCAGCCGACCTGAAAAGTGATCCACCACTGAACAGGCAGCCAGTGCAGTCCAGTTCAGTTCAGTGCAGTTATGGGCCCCTTGACTGAGCACCTGGTGCGTGAAACATTGCGAGGTGTACTGGTGACCAGCTTGAAACATTAAAACATATACTAACAATGGAAAATGACCGAGTGGTGTCCTTTTCTCTATGTACTTGCTGTTTGGGTGCCTACCTCACTGTGGAACTTTCTTTTTATATTCCAAGACGGAAATCTGAGTCATTCTGGTGTTTTCTATGGATTTGGGTTTAGGACTTCTGTCCTTCAGAACCTGTTTCCGAAATTGTTCTAGAACCCATTTCCTTGTGGTACCGTTAGGAGTCCTTTCTGAAGTGGAAATAGATGAAAGAAGACATTGATGTTTTTAAAATTAAGTTACCTACCTTGTAACTAGAGAAAGAAAGGCAAACTTCTGAGCTAAAATGTATTCATCTTCTAGATACAAAAAATAATGGATTGAATATAGATCTCGGTTTCATGACCCATTACGAATTTTAACTGACAACTTCCTATTTATCTATAACTCTTTCTTTTCAGTAGATTGCTCTATCCAGAACATAAGAGCTTGTTTTCTACAGAATCTGTTACAGTATACCTGATGAAGGGCTCTGTGCAGCCTGAAAGCTTGTGTTCGAAGATTTCTTGTTGATCCAATAAAAGATATCAAAACACCCACTTTGTTCATCTTTTTCTGCCTTGTAACCATAATTCGTTTAATTAGTGTTTTCATCTGCTTACCACTACCCTCCCTGCCTACCCTCTTAGGATAGGCATGGGTTCTTCATTAGTTATCTCCCCGTTATACACTTGCTGTTAACTGCATAACATTTGGTTGAAAACGTTCTCTCTTCTTACGTTACATTTTTTTTTTAATTTGTTGAAGTTTTAGATTATTTTTCTTGGAAATAATATTTTAAATTTATAAGTACTTTCATTGGTTGATAGTGGACCTAACAGATTTCTACTGCTAAATGATCTGGCAGTTATGGATCTGAGGTTGCATGATTAATGCCTGGATTGGTTCAAGCTACTCTGAACTGCTGGGTCAAAGATCACATACAGGATAGCTCTGAGATTTGAAGGACTATAGTTACAAGGTATGTCACTTTTTTTATTTTCCAGTTATTGGCCCCTACGTACAAAAAAGTGTAAAGCTTATACGCCATGTATCCCCGACTCATAGGCTGCCTTACCTTGGTTAGCCATGCATAATGGGTCTATGGCATTTACAGAAAGGGCATGTGCTCCTTCTAGACCAGATCTCCTGTCTATCTGTGCAGCTATGTGCACAGATGGACCAGATGAGTGACCATGCGGTGTTCCCACACTCCGTACCATTCACTGAGGCACAGAGTGCTAGGAGAGAGGGGCATAGATTACGTGAGAAGGGACCCTGCCATAGCTGCTACACCCCCCGCAAAACACACTCACTGTCCGTCGTGGGTCAGACCCCCCCAACTATGCTGCCGGGCCTCTAGTCAGGCAGAGAGGGCTGCAGATAGTCACTGGGGCACTCACTCAAAATATCTTTTATTCTGGGATGCATGGTTTCCCACAATCCGCTGCTCCACGTGGAGCAGGGGATCCCCTCTGGCTCCAAGATGGGCATCTGACTGGATGCCTGCTTGTGTCTGCCAGTCTGCCCCAGCACACCAATGTGCCAGGTGGTGAGGTCATGGACAGGTGGCCTGAGGGGTCAGTAGTAGTGAATGCCATGCCCTGAATGCCTGTCCATGGGTGTGGATGTGTGCAGGCCAGGTACAGGTCTATCGTGCGTACCTGGCCTACACTGGTGCATAGGCACCATTGTTTGTAAAATTTTTATGGCATTTACCTTATGTTCTTCATTTTACATTTTATAAGACAGAAATAACTTTTTTCACACCGGGTTATAAAACACAACAGTTTACATTCCAGGTTTTTTTAACCAATTGTTTGTCTCCTTCGGCCTCTCTGACCAGCCCCCATCTGAACCGGTCTCCTGACCTGGTCACTCAACTTTCCTGGGGCTTAACAGTTTCCGTGGGTGTCCTCTGTCATAGTGCTTACTGGAGGAGCCCAGTGATCAGTGTGAGGCCTGTGAGGGACCAGATCATCACTTCGCTGTGGTTGGAGTTTTTTCCTCCATTTTTACCATTGGGGTCCATGTCTGTGCAATGATGCAATACGCATGCTCCACCTCCACAGAGACCCTCCCAGCATCAGGGTATGGGATCCCCCTCCACTGTTTGAAATCCTGTGGTGCTTCCACCCAGATTCCTCTAAGTGGCAGCCATCCTGCAGGACATGCATTCCTCCATTCCCGAGGGAGGAAGACTGTCCTTGGGACACTCAATCCTCCCTCCCCAACCAGCTTCCAATAAACCCGAGGCCATTCCCAAGCCCTGGTCACTACTGCAGCAGGTGGTAAGGCAATCCGTGCCTCAGCCCATCACACCACCAGGCCAGCTTACACTCCAGTTCTTAAGAATTATTATTTTCATTGCCAAGCAGCCCAACTGGGTTGTTGTTTTTTGAGCTTTACTTAATTTGGGCTCATTTATATCCAGCAAAAACCACAATGGTGGTATGATAGGCATGTTTTATTAAGAACTGCTGAAAATGTTTGAATAATTTGATCCAATCATTTCTTTTTTTTATTATTTATTATTCTTTTCCCGGGATCCATGACAGTAGGTTGACAATTTATTTGTCGATCAACATTACAGTGACTCCCTTATGTCAACTGCATTTGCGGTCGGCATAAAGGGAGTCAATGGACACATTGTTTTCTTCAGGGGGGCTCTGCCCCCCCCCCCCACTACTAGAATAATCAACTCCAAGTCAGAGTTGTTTCAGGGAGGGGGTACAATATCCCTGGAAAGCAGTGCCAGGGTCCCGCGACGACACTACAGCGACCTGGCACTGTTGTCGCTGTAGTGTTCGGCACTGCTGAATTGTCACAGTAGCATTGGTATACCCTTTTCCTGTGTACCACCATTGCAGCTCAGCCCCTGCCAACCCCTGGTCCCCCTCCTTGCCCCTGGGAACTTACCGCCTTACACAGGATAGCCCCTGGATTGCCCCACAGGGCAGTGCCACCTCACAGACATGAGCCTGTGACAACAGGAGAAGGGTGCCGGTAGGGGCACCTACCAGCACTGCCCCCCAGGTTGGGGTGCAGGGTTGGCCAGCTACAGTGGACAACAGCATAGGTCATGTTTCAGGAATGCCATGGCAGGTGATCGGGGCTGGAGGAAGCAGAGCGCCATGGATGGCAGCCACTATTTTAATGATTTTTTTCCCCTAAAGGAGGTATGGCGTGCAATAATGCCAGTGTACAACATGCCTCCAGAGGAGTACAGGCGTCAGTCACAGAGAACCCCCCAGCCTCCACTAGGGGTCCACCCTGTGCCAGACACACAGACCCCTCCTCCCCCGGAGAAGGAGAGCTGTCCTTGGGATGCTCAGTCCTGCTCCCTCTGGTTGGCCCTCTGACCTTCTAGGTCTGTTCCTGAACCCGGGATGTCGGTGTCGCAGACGGACACTTTGCTGCTGCGCCAGCAGGCCGGTGATCCCATCTTTTCTTTATTTCATTGTATTACCACCTCATGTATACTGTAAATAGCTGTCTCTTATTCCAAAATCATGCCAATATACATTATCATTCCTCAGTGGGTCTTTTTTATGAATTTTGACTGGCGTAAAACTAGATTCTCTGAATGCAATTATACCCAACTATTCTCTGCTTCCTACCTCTCAGTCAATCTATTATCATCCACCTCTTGCACACTATGTGCACTCCATATTGTGCTACTTTCTCTGAGTTACCTCCTCGAAGAAGACAATGAGACTAGTTTGACAGAAACCTCCTCCAGAAAGATATCAGCAAGGGACCCTGCCAGAACCCCTTTTAACTCCGCTACTGTCCTGGGGAGGATACCATTAGGACACAGGGATTTTACCCGATTTACCCTCTCCAGGTACTTAACACAGGGTATGAAATAAGCCAAAAAAAAAAAAAAAAGATTCACAGTTTTATGCATAAAAGTGCTAATAAACTGCAAAAATGCATAGCACTTGGCACAAATTGATTAGCAAAACTTAAAATATATATATATAGTTTTATTTATGTTGTCTACTGTGCCATGGACTCACTCAAAAATGTGTCAGTAGTTCGCAGCTACGCATTTTCAGAAACAGCATTACCCTGTTTTGCGTACCGTTTTGCTGTGCGATACCAGCTATTTAGTACCCTGTTAACAACTAATTCTAGTGTGATCAGCACCACCTCCTGTTTAGCCTTCTGTTCTTCTGTAACTTCCATCATCAGTTGGCCGTGCCCTCCTACACAGTTCAAGCGAAAAAAACACAAGGCTGTATAGAACTAGCATACAGGATCTGGGGATTTTATACTGAGTAATTTTGAAGGTAAAATACTGTACAGGTGAAAAGAGCCAATACATATAGCGAAGTAGCCTGTAACTGCAGGCTGAGTGAAACATTTTAGGGGAAAAAAGGAGAAAGAATAGCTCCAGTAAACATGGCACATGGTTCTTGTACCTTGACAGTGACATGAAATATGCAATGTGACCAAATGACCAGAAGATGGAGCCATCAGACTAAACAATTAAAACTCGTGCATCTATTGGCTGCCTGCATTTCAAGTCCAGAGAAGCATGAAGACTTTAGAAGTGTTTACATAAGGAGCTGCAATCTCAAGCACAGAAAACAAAAAGCTCTTAAAATGCTGATTTAAAGTATGGAAAATATGTCCGGCTTAATGAAGAGTGCTTGTCCAAGGTTCTCATTGCCTTCAATGAGCTGCAAACATGCAAGAGGCTTGAGTCATCTGATGTTTTCTGAACCTCAGTTCTAAACGGACAAGGAGAATACCATTTTCCAAATGAGCTGTGACTCTGAACTCCCCCTATGGGACACAAGACTTTAATCCTTTGTTTTTCGTGTGGCATGTTTCTGACCATAGCATTATGCATACAATTCATAAATCAGCAGTCTAACTTTCTTCCATGCCAGCTACATAGTGCTCAGTATAAAGTAGCTGGCTGTAGCAGTTTTATTTGCATCACAAAAATTGTAGTTCCCAACTGTTAGCATTGTTCTGTTGACTGCTCATGAAAAAAATGCTGATGACACTATGATTCTCCATATTCATGCTCTACTGAAAACCTGCCTTGGCCAGCTAAACTGAGTACAGTCATTAAACAGACAGGTAATCTGCAATGTATTGACTTTTCCCTAATAGCAGCTCTAAGTGGGTTGGTTTTACCAACACATAACTGTTAGAGTGTAACCTAAAATGTGCTGATTTTACCAGCAGGCAATTCTGAGAGTGCTGATTTTTACTAGTAAGAAACGCTAAGTGCTCCCATTTTATCAACACATAACTCTCAGTTTGCTGACTGTACCAACAGGTGACCTTGAGTGCACTGATTGGTAGGTAACCCTGAGAGTCAAACAGGTAACCCCGAGGCTCGATTCTCAAAGCCCATAGACTGATGCAAGGTGCCTGCGTCAAACACAAATGGCGCAAGTGGCACCTTGCGTTAAAACATGAACCCTGAACTAGTCACAAAAGCAGCCTGCATGCGCAAAAGAGAACTTGTGCCAGCCCTGCACCACAAAATGGGCTGTGGCATGTCGAAAGCGGGCTTGTGGCAGATGCAGACTGCCATATCCCCAAAAGTGGGATTCACAAAACTCTCCCAGAGAGAGAATAACTAAGTACCCTTAGACCAGCTAGGGCAGTTCTAAGGGTACTTAGACATATCCCTCTGGCAGAGTGTTGTACCTTGCGGTAATGTGCTACAGTCCCCCCTCCCAAGCCCCAATCCTCAAAGTTACCCGCTGTAATATTATAGCATAATAGCCCCTCACCTGGTGATCCGGTGTAGTAATAATAGTGAACATTCCCCCGTACCTGGTAGTCTAGCGACCCCCCTCCCTGATCTGCGATGCTGCCCCATTAATACTTATTAACATGTCCCCCCCATGGTGGTATAGTGGCCCCCCTTCATGATCCCTGATGCTGCCGTAATCTGTTTTTTTAATATGTTTATTGAATGACAGTTCTCATATAACATTACAGATCTTCCATTGTGAGACAAGACATTCCCATGAGTACATACAGTAGTACCATAGATATCCATACTTGTCATGTTATGTATCTTTCATTGTACATACATTATTTATCCATTACTGTCATTTTATTTATCCCACCTAACAGTACATATGTAAGGTATTTAATAATAAGAATAAAAAGTAATAAAAATAACTAAGCTGGTGAACTCCAGCAAGTGGATTCGTCTGTGTCCGTTTTTCATTTTGTTCTTTACATCTTAAATAAGTTTGGGCCCCCATGTCGGCTGTCTCCCAGTCCCTCTGGTCCCCCTTCAGCTTATAACACCTCAGTATTCCACTGCCTTCCAGTATTATGCTTTCCCCAATATTTAGGGTACCTAGGTACGCAGTCCAGGCCCATTCAAATCTATCTTCCGCCCCCATCAGACAATATGTAAGTTTATCTACTGCAAGGACTTTCAGCATGAGTGCTTTCCATTGTTCCACCATGGGTCCCAAAACTGTAGTCCAGACATTTTGTATTCCCTGTCTGGCTACCACCAGTAGAACTCTAATCCACCTAGGATATGAAACCCATTCCCCATTTTCCTCCCCCTCCACTCCCAACAGCAAGGATTTTTGTGAAAATTCAATGGGTTGCCCATTCACATTTGAAATTTCCCATACTATCCCCCTCCAATAAGAGGCAATCGATGGGCATTCCCAGTAGTAATACCCCTTGCTACCTTACACTTACTACAATTTGGGGTTACCCCTGGACAGAATCTATGCACCATGCCTGAAGGATAGTATAATCTTTGTATGAACTTGAACTATGCTTCCTTATATTCATTGCATACCAACAAGCCCTGGTGAGATTCCAGCAGTATCTTCCAGTTAGCTTCATTTATTTTTTCCCCATGTCTGTTTCCCACCACTTCTTAGCCAGCTGAGCTGGTGCCTGAAAGAATTTTCTGTTTTCACTGCTCTTCCTATGAGCCCTTTTTCACACTTGTGGGCCCCCAGTATCTCCCTTTCGGTTTCAGAAGTCTGACCTGAGTTTCCCTGAGCTCCAGTTAGTTGCTTGTAATAGTCTCTTGCCTGGAAGTATCTATACAAATGAGAAGCTGGTAGATTCAGGCCCTTTTTTAGTTCCTGAATGGCACACATTCCTCCTCCTGTAGTTAATTTTGCCATACACGTCACCCCCTTAGTTTGCCACTGTTTAAATCCCTCATCTTCCAGACCTGGCAGAAATTCTGGATTCTCCGCCACTGGTACCAAATGTGTGTGGGTATTATCCATACCCTGTCTCTTCCTAATTTTCCCCCATGCTGTTAAGCTCACCACTACCATAGGGTTAGGTGATTTCAGTCTGCTGTACCTTTTAAAGCCCTCCTTTCCTAAGTACCCTGAGACCCTCCCAAGTGTCCCTTCTTCTTCTTCCAACTCCAGACAACTAGCTACCTCATTCCTATTTACCCAATTCTGAATATATCTGTATTGTGTTGCCAGGAAGTAGCCCACCACATCTAGGAAGTTAAGTCCCCCCTGGGCAATAGGCACTTTTAATCTTTTCAGACTAATTCTGGGGTGTTTGCCCCTCTAAATGAAATCTGAAAAGGCTTTCTCTAACTTTTTGACATCCTGCATCACTGGGCTGAATGGAAGCATCTGCATATTATACAGTAATCTGTGGAGTACATTCATTTTAAGGAGGTTGATTCTTCCCATCCAGGATATTGGTAACTCCTACCACCTACTTAAGTTCTGTAATATTTCTTTAATCAGTGGTTTATAATTCTCCTCATATAAGGTCCCTTGATGTTTTCCTACTTTAATGCCCAAATATGTTATTGTTTTATGGACTACTTTCAACCCCCATGATTCCCTCTGTCTACCACCCCCCCCCCAAAAAAAAACATAATTTCCGATTTCTGCAGATTAAGTTTGTAGCTTGAGAATTCTGCGAATTGTTCTATCACTAATAATACTCCTGGGGTCGACTTCTCCAGTTCAGTGAGGAACAAAAGAACAGCATCTGCATACAAAGTTATAACATGTTTCCCACCCTGCTTTCCCACAATACCCTTTATTTCCAGATCATTTCTAATTTTTATCGCTAAAGGTTCTTTTGCTAGGGCAAATAACAGGGGTGATAATGGACATCCCTGTCATGTCCCCCTATACAGCCCAAACTCTGGGGATGGAATGCCATTAACTAAGACCTGAGCCTTTGGGGTTTTATAGAATACTCCCAACACTTTCACAAAATCCCCCCTAAACCATATCTCTGCAAAATTTGCAAGAGATATTCCGATTCGATTCTATCAAACGCTTTTTCAGCGTCCACAGAGAGGACACAGGCCTCCCCCGGGTGTTGGATTCCCCACCAGATGACATTTAATAGCCTTCTCACATTGTGATACGAGTGCCGCCCTTACACAAATCCTGTTTGATCCGGGCTGACCAATAGGGGGAGTAGTTCCTTTAATCTCCCAGCTAGCACGTTTGTCATTATTTTACAGTCTTGGTTCAGGAGGGATATCGGTCGAAATGATCTGCATTCCTCCAGAGTCTTACCTGACTTAGGAAGGACTGTAATAAGGGCATGGCAACACGTCTGGAATTTCTCCATCCTCTCTGATTTCCTCCATTACCCGACAGAGGGTACCAGCTACTTCTTCTTTTAGTAATTTATAATATTCCACTCCGAACCTGTCTGGCCCAGCTGCTTTACCATTTTATAACTGAGATATGGCTTTCCTAATTTCTGCTATAGTAATTTTTGCCCACAACTTTTTCATTTGTTCCTCATCTAGCCTGGGAATATTAAGGTCCTTAAGAAATCTCTCTATACTTTTCCCCGACCCTCTGCCTGGTATAAGTCTTTGTAATACACCTTAAATCTGTTTCTTATTTCTTTTTCTTCTTTTATTAGTATCCCCACTTTATCTCTGACTTGAACTACTCTGTGGCTGCTTTTCCCCCTTTCATAAGCCTGACCAGAAGAGGACCTGGCCTGTTGCCCCACTCATATATCCTCTGTTTCACAAATAGGATTCTAGTATTTACCTCCTTATCTAGATTAGCATTCGGCATCTCCCTTGCCAATTTCAGTTCTCGCTGCTTCTCTTCTCCTCCATCCCTGAGAATCTCTTTCTCTAGATCCCCTATTCTAATCTCTAGTTCCCTCTGTTTCTGTCACCTGTTCCTTTTCTGTTTGGCTGTATAGCCTTTTATGACCCCTCGCATATATGCTTTACTGGCTTCCCAGTATGCTCCCTCATTTTCCACTGTACCTTTATTTTGTTCCTCATAAAGCTGCCATTGCTCTTTAATGAATTCCCAGAATTGTTCTTTAAGCAGCATATAAGTAGGGAACCACCGTCGATCCCTTTGACTCTCTGTCTGGGTCAGCTCTAGTTCCATCTCAACCATGGCATGGTCCGACAGAAATATTGGGCTATGACCCAGTTCCCTTGTGTGTTGATACAGTTCTCTTTGGATGTAAATATAGTCCAGCCATGACCAGGAGCTATGTGGACTGGAGTAGACAGTGCATTCTTTTAGCCCTGGGTTAGCCATTCTCCATCCATTAATGAGGCCCAGCTCTGCTAACCCGGAAAGCCATTGTTGAATTGCTCTGTCTGCCCTATCCCAGTTCCCCAAATAATCCATGCTGGGATCTGCCACGCAGTCAAAGTCACCCCCAAGGGCAAGATTTGGAAACTGCTCTTTGACACGCACATCAAGCATCCTCTGGTAGAAGGACTTGTCTTGATCTGCCAGGGCATGTATGTTTCCAAAAGTGAGCTGTTTAACCCATATCTCTCCCACTACAAACACATATCTCCCCCTCTGTGGGATCTTTGACTACTCGGTGGACTGTAAAGGAAAGATGCTTGTTGATGAGGCTTGCCACCCCTCTTTTACAAGCATTATAAGCTGCTGTGTGGCAGGTTACGACCTACCCTTGTACCAACTTTTTGTGTTCACAGTTAGACAGACGTGTCTTTTGCAACATAGCCACTAATACTTTTCTTCTCCTAAGAGCCACTGAAATCTTTGCTCTCTAAGCAGTAGACGTGAACCCCTTTACATTCCATGAGACTATCTTGGTCCCCTGAATAGAACTGTGTATTGTGCTAGCCATCCTCCCAGATTTCTGGTCCTGGTAAAGCCCGGGTCACGACATGGGCAGTATCCAAACTAGAGATATTCGGAATACAAACCATTTTGAAATGATATATATATAAACAACACATTCAACATTGTATACCCTTTCCCAACTCTGTTCCCCCTTTGAAACTGTAAAGAAGTAATGAACCCTTTGAATCCATACCCACTTTGATTCCCCTCCCCCTTCCCTAACCCCAACTGTATTCCCCATTTTGAACATACCATTAGTATCAGTATGAAAACAAACCCTCCCTACACCATACTCCTGCTCCGCCCCTTCATTCTTACGAGGCTATACCTGCCTCTTACATTTCCTTTTCTGTTAACTTTTCTTAATTTCCTTACAGTTTTATTTTATATAATGCCTGTTTGCACCCCTTGAGCAATCTTCTTTATCCCCCATCATCTTCTTTTACTCCTCCCTTCAATAATCTCTGTTCAATTTAATTTCCCCCCATTTCTCCCTTATTTTTGTATTATGCCCCGTTCCCCCAGTACTTCCATCCAGTCATATTTCCTTAGCCACTGGTACCTCCCCACGTTTCCTGAGAGTCCAAGCCCTGTAACTCTGTTGACTATCTGCACTTTAGATGAAAAAAGGTCGCAATCCACTGCAATGAAAGTTCACATAGCACCCCCTCTGGTATAGCTGTTTCAGCCCACAGCTCCTAGTACTACCAACACGAGAATTCTCGAGTTAGGAATGTTCATATCTTTCCTTGTGGCTTGCTGGAGCCCAGCCTGGCTTTTCAAATTTACCCAACCCCCAGTGCAATATGCCCCTCCTGGGGAAAAAGTTCTGTTGCTAGTCCACACCGATGAGGTCTATGACAGTTGTATGCCAGTATGTGATTCATTTAATCCATGTACGGTTGAAGCCAGCTACGTAAATTAAGTACAGACCCGCCAGGCCTGCAGTAGTTGTTCCATTAGAGCTTAGTCTCTGCACTGCAGCATAATCACATGGGGTAGAGGGATACAGGACAAGATATAAAGTTTTAAAGGACTCAGTCTACCTTTGCTTTATTTGTCCCCTTTTCCTAGATATCTAGTCTGTTCCTTCAGTGAATACAAGCAACAGACCCTCCGGTCTCCGTGAAGTGTTTTACACGCCTTGCAGTCGGGTTCAGGTTTTCTTATTTTTCCTGTCCCGGTTGTCGATGAAAGCTTGTAGTTTCTCCAACTCCCAAAAAGAAAAAGTGGTCCCTCCACCTTCACCTTTACAGTAGCCAGGTATACCATGAAGAAATCCAGTCCTCTGCTCCACAGGCCATCCATCTGGGGATAAAAGTGCTGTCTCTTTTTTTGCATCCTTGAGGACATATCTTGATGCAGAGTTAGCTTCTGACCATCACAGGTTAGCTCTTTCTTACTACTGAATGCCATCATCAAGGCTTGCCTATCCTGGTAATTGTGCATACGAAAAATCACCTGTCGGGAAGGCTGGCCATTTGGAGGTCTGCGGGCCAGAGCCCTATGTGCCCTTTCAATTTTAATGTTTTGCTTTTCGATTTCCACGTCCAGTAATTTCAGCAGGGTCTCAGCACAAAACGTCATCAGATTCCCGCCCTCCGCTCCCTCTGGCAAGCCTCTAATATGGAGGTTGTTACTCCTAGTATAATTTTCTTGGTAGTCCACAGCCTCCTTAAGCTTTTCTACCTCTTTCTCCAGTCGCTGCATTTTTGTTGGAACCTCGCTATTCTGGTCCTCAAGGTCTGACACTCTTTGTTCCACTTCGCTCAGTCATCATGTGTGCTGCTTCAACATTTGAGCCAGCGCCTTGGGTGTTTGGTCTAGTCTGTCCCAGCGCGGCTTAAACTCGGCTAGAATCTGCTCTGAAACCGCTCTACTGATTGCAGTAACCTCTGCTGCTGATAGGGATATTAGGCCTTGTCTACCGACTGTGCTTCCCTCTTGAATCGTGTTTCTCTTGGTATTTTTAGCCGATTATCGGAGCGATTTGCCCGAGGTGATATACTCATCCATCTCCGCTGTTGCTCAGGTACTTTTTGCAGTATTTCAAATTCAGAAATTAAGTTTTAACGTGCTTTTGGTACAGAGCTCTGGAGTAGTGCAACCAATCTATTTAGCTGCTCATTAGTGCCCCACTGCTGTAATCTTGAAATTAATATAGTGCCCCCTTCCCAATCCCTGATGCTGCTGTAATTTTTAATTAATATAATGCCCCCCTCACCAACAATGCTGCAACCCTCAATTAATATAATGCCCCCCCTTCCCCGATGCTGCCCCTATTAATAGTTAATAACATGTCTTGCCCAGTGGCACTAAGGGTTGAGGCGCTGGTCGTCACACCTCGTGCTGCGCCAGCAACCCGTGTTTGGGAGCGAGCACAGGTCGCCATGGGTCAGAAGGGAGGAGATGGATCAAGCGTCCGATGGACTGCCCTCCATCTCTAGGGAGTGGGGGGAACCTGTGACCGGTGCATGCCTGACCCCTTGCGGAGGCTGGGGATTGGCAACATGGAGCCACAACTTCAAGGGTGGGAGAACAGCAGATGCCTGATGTGATATGCACGGAAGCATGTGTGACCCCCCTTCGCAGGCATTATTGCACACCGTGCCCCACAGCGGATGAAAATGAGAAAAAGGCGTCCATGATCGTGACGGCTTGATGGCCGTTCAATGGGTGTCCCAGCCTCATGGGCATCACTAGAATGGGATCCGGATCTGCAGGAGAGTAGGAGGCTTCCTGCCACCCCACCGTGGAGGGAAAGCCATGGGGGAAGAAGGTGAGGGCCCCAAGGAGGCTGGGGCTGACTAGACAATGGCTGGAGATAAGGAAGCGTGGACAGATGGAGCTGACCAGGAGGTAAAAATAGTAAGCTAAAAAAAAAAATAGTTAATAACACATCCCCTCTCGTGGTGATATAGTGCCCCCCATCCCAGCAGGTAGTGCCTGCCAGCTCAATCCCCCTCCATCCCATAACAGAGCCGGCACCAGCACAGCCCTCCTCGCACCTCCGTGGCTGGTGCTGACTGAACTGTCATTGAGTGCTGTACTGTACAGCCTACACTATACAGTACAGCACTCAATGACAGTTCAGTCAGCGCCAGCCGCGGAGGTGAAAGGAGGGCTGCGCCGGTGCTGTCTCTGTTATGGGATGGAGGGGGAGCGGGATGGTGGGCACTTCCTGCTGGGGTGGGTGGCCACTATACCACCACAAGAGGGGATATGCTCTTAACTATTAATAGGGGCAGCATCGGGGAGGTTGGGGATCGGGACCATTATACTACCACGAGGGGGGACATATTATTAAGTATTAATGGGGCAGCATGAGGTATCTGGGAGGGGAGACATTTTATTAATTAAATAATACTGACAGCATCGGGGTTCAGGGAGTGGGGGGACACTTGGCCACCAGGGATGGGTTTATTTAATGTACTTGGGGATCATGGATGGGGCTAACGCTTGTGTTTGCCACAGACAGCCTGTCTCTGACCCTTCCATGTGCAGTGCATTTGCTGCACAGGAGGAGTTGCCCCAAGTTTAGGGACTTAGACACCGGGACCCCTCCTATACCAGAATCTGGTGCAGGGTCCTTGGCGTACCGGTCTTCGGCGCAAGCTTCTGTTAGCTGTAGCTTGCGCCGATCCTAGCCCTTTATGAGAACTGAGCCCTCAGTGTCCTGATATGTACAAATAGGTAACCTAAGTGTGCTGATTGCCCTGAGTGTGCTATTTTTACCAGTAGGTATCCCCCACTGTGATACATGTACCAGCAGGTAACCCTGTCTCTCTGGGACTAGGTTCCATTTACGGCAGGGACCCAGTCATAAAGCAATACACAGTTAAAGAGAAGTAGGTAAACAGGACTATACAATAAGAGATACTGTATATCATACATAGTACAGTCACAAATTAGACATTAAATATTAACTAAAACAGGCACACATGTTAAGCTAATAGTGTGGAATACATGTTTAGATACAATATTGCACGTGTTTTTTTTTTTTTTGTCATGTATGATAATATCTGATCTTACTGTATTTAATGGACTTCAGTTGTGTTATACAATTGCAAGAAAACTGAACTGAAACATGAGATGTGTATATGTACCACAATATAATATCTGTTTGTCTGTAGACTATTCAAGCGGTCACCATGCAGCACACATTTTCTACAACCCCAGATGGGCTGAGCGCACAGGGATATGGCCAAATGCTACAACAGCCCCTCCCAAATGGCTTCAGCTGTTTTCCAGCCTGGGCTGTGTGCTTGTTATGTCATTATACCTCTCTGCTTTTTGTGGTCATGGCCCTTTAACCAGTTTGCCTTTCCTTCCTCTCACATGCTGGAATGTCCTTTGAGGGTATTAAGGTGGACATTAACTTTGTACATGTACAGTACATGGCATTTGTGACAGTGTGTGCCGGGGGGAGGGGGCATTTTGCTCTTATTTGCGTATGTATGATCCCTTTTCGGTATTTAAATTCTACTGCTATAGTTACTTTGTTCTTTTTAAAGAAAGTGCCCAACAGTGTCAAGCAGCCTGCCCTACTTTACACTTTTGGGGGTCCATTTGTATTGTTCATACTATATTTTAACTGCAGTCATGTATTCTGGACTGCATTACTACTGTAGTTATATGTGAGCATCATAAATGCTCAATAGAAATTGATACCACGATGCAGACCTGATAATTCTTTGACATAATTTATTTTTGCTGTTGCATTCGGAAAGGAACTGAATTATGGGTTCATGCCTAAAAGGATAGAGATGGTCATAAGTACTCCTGATAGCCCTCCCCCAGCATCTTTGTTACTTAGAAACATAGAACATAGACTTTGACAGCAGATCAGGACCGCTTGGCCCACCTAGTCTGCCCATTTCCCTACCTATTGAATAAGCTGCAGATCCTAGTTAACCAACAGCCTACTTCTTCCTACCCCCTACCAGAGTTGCCTTATGTCTGTCCTATGCATTCTTGAATTCCCCCACTAGTTTTTGACCACACGACCTCCTCAGGAAGGTTGTTCCATGCATCCACCACCCTCTCTGTGAAAAAATACTTCTTCATATTGCCCCTGAGCCATCCCCCCATCTTCAAATTGTGCCCCCTTGTTCTTGTACATCTCTTTTTCTGAAAGATGATACCCCCTGGACTTTGTTGATTACCTTGAGGTACTTGAACGTTTTTATCATTCCCCCCCTTTCCTCGAGGGTATACATATTAAGCTCCTTTAGTCTCTCTTCGTATGGCTTCTATTGCAGACCTTGCACCATTTTAGTTGCCCTCCTCTGGACTGCCTCTACCCTGTCTATGTACTTGCGGAGATGGGGTCTCCAGCACTGCATGCAATACTCCAGATGGTGTCTCATCAACTGTCTGCACAGAGGGATAACAACTTCCTGTTTTCTACTGGTGATGCCTCTCCCTATACATCCCAGTATCCCCCAGCTCTCCTTACTGTCTTCTCACATTGCTTGCTTACCTTTAGGTCATCTGATAAGACAACCCCCAGGTCCTGTTCCATTTTTGTTGTTATTAGTACCCCCCCCCCATTGTGTACTCTTCCCCTGGGTTTTTGTTTCCCAGGTGCATTACTTTGCACTTCTTTGCACTGAATCTAAGCTGCCATACTTTTGATCATTCCTCCAACCTTGCCAAGTCCCTTCTCATCCTTTCCACCCGCTTGTGTATCAACCCTGTTGCAGATCTTTGTGTGGTCTGCAAAGAGGCATACTTTTCATTCCAGTCCTTCTGCAATGTCACTTATAAAGACATTAAAAAGGACTGGACCCAGTACTGAACCCTGCGGTACCCCGCTAGTAACCCCCCTTTCTTCAGAGTGGACTTTGTTTACCATTACCCTCTGTGTTCTGTTGTCAAGCCAATTTTTTACCAGGCTACCACTCTGGGACCCACTCCCACATTGGCTAATTTGTTTATTAATCTTTTGTGTGGGACTGTGTCAAATGCCTTGCTGAAGTCTGGGTAGGCTATGTCCACAGCCCCTCCCTGGTCTACTACTTTGGTCACCCAGTGAAAGAAATCGATGAGATTCATCTGGCATGACCTTCCTGCTGTGAATCCATGCAACCTTGGGTCCTGTACCCCACTGGGAATCACATCTACCCTCCTCCAGTCGTTAGGTACCACACCATCCTCCCATGATTTGTTAAAAAGGGTAGTCAGTGGTGTCACTGGTTCTCCTCTTAGTTCTTTTAGAATTCTGTGGTGAATCCCGTCAGGCCCCATTGTTTGGTCCACATTCAGTTTTAGGAGTTCTTTCAGAACCCTTTCTTCTGTGAAAGGACTGGTATCGACACCAACCGCCATCCAGAGTGCTTCTATTGACTGGATTAGGTACCTCCCCCTCCTCTTCTTCTGTGAATACTGAACAGAAGTATTTGTTCAGTATCCCTGCTTTTTCACTGTCACCCTCTGCCCACCCTTCCTCCCCTTTATTAAGCCTCACTATCCCTCCCTTGGTCTTTCTTCACTCCCTAATGTACCTACAAAAGATTTTATCCCCCTTCTTAACCGAGTTGGCTAAATTTTCCTTGGTTTGGGCCTTTGCTATTCTGACTGCACCTAGTTCAAGAAAAAAACAACTGCTGAAGGAATGGGCACCTGGTTGTTATGAATATAAGCGTAGATATATCAGTTTCAATGTTTAAAAAAAATTCCCTGCTGTAGTTATATGAATTTGGGGAGAGGCAGGAAATCAGGCTGAGAATTGCTGGAAGTTATCTGCTCTGGTCCACAATGGTAATTCAGTTAGGGTCCCAATACAGCAATACTACCAGATTTAGTCTGCTTTAAATTCTGATTACCACTTTTAAAAAAATCACCAGTTCACATCAATCAAGCCCCCGCTTCCACTGTACATGACATGCTCTGCCCATGATGCAGTTTGCATCGGTGATGTACCACAGCAGGACAATCAAAATGACAACAGTTTTAATTGGCTATGCCTGTGGTTTGGTTGGGCAACAGAAAAGCAGTGTTCCGCCCCCCACTGGGCACTATTTGAAGTGCTTGAACAGTGTCCTCAAGACACTTGAATTTCCTTGCTGCTCAGTCTGATTGCTGCAGGCTGTCTGCTGTCCACCTTATTCTTTCATTCCCTCCTACTTGCCATCTGTGTTGCTATTTTCATTTGGCTGTCGTGGCTTCTGCTCATGGAGCACTTTCTGTTGCCTTCTATTCTTCAACCATTGCCTCCATTCTGCAAGGCACCTTGTTCACCCCCTGTGTGCCTGTTGCTGCTGCACCTCTGTTTTTGGTCCCCCGAAGCTGGGGCCCTCCATTGCTTGCCTGTTACTTCTAGGCAATGAGACTGTTCAGCACGTAACATCTTTTTAACTGTTGTGTTATTTAGTTATTTGTTTGTTTATTTGTTTTTGGCAACCGGGTAGGTACACTAGGCAGACCATGCCTATTTTCAGGCATGACCCAGAAGAGAACAAAACAAGCACAGATCAGATCATCAATTACAAGGGCGACATCAAAATGAAATACAAAGGAGTCTCAGGTACGATGGTGCAAGTGCAATAGTAATTAGGACACTGAAAATAGCAACAATCCATGTGACAAAACAAGACCTAGAAGGTAAGTGCAGGAACCAGGAGCAAGCAGCCAAAAACAGTAACAAGTAACAGAATGGTTTCAGTCAGGAGAAAGACCAGCGGTGAGTGATGATCAAGGTGTCAAGCAAGATTAAGTGCTAGAGGGAAATAAGGTCCGCAGGTAATGGAAGAAGGAAGGGAGAAAGTTAACACATGCAGGCATCAAGACAGGTGAGGTGGGCGAACAGAGCTCATCTGAATGCCCTGTTGTGGCATGTTTCATGTAAAAGTGAATAAAATATTAGTTAAAAAAAGGGTCTTGCACTCTACGAACACACAACACATAGCCTTGATCATTAACATACTCGTCTCTCTAAGGGCCCTGCTTGATTGTCAGCTCACTGGTTTTATCCCTTAAAAACAATTCCATGAATTCCTTACCAGTCTGCCCATGATCATGCCTGGTCTCAACCTGTGCTCCCATTCCTTCAGCAGGACCTAGTCCTCATTCATTCATAGGGGCGGAACCCTCCCAAGCTGGGGGTCCTTTGGTCATACTGCAGAGCTCTGTAGAACTCATCATAAGTTAGGCATCCTTATGGGCTGAATTCTGATATACTCACCATTCAGCAGCCATTTTTACTTTCTCAAGGGGCCAGTATCCAGCCATGCTTTATCCATCAGGGCCACACCCCTCAGTACCTCTAGGGTGGCTCCCTCAGTCATACAGACCGAGCCCTGTAAAACCTTTAAGGTTGTGTTCCATTAGACAGAGACTGGGAGTTCAGCAGCTCTTCTTCAGCATGTTTCAATAATACTAAAGTATACAAATTCTCATGCAGTGCTCTCAGCTGCCATTGCCTAAATTAATAATATTAGTAAGCCTGAAAGGATGGCGACCTAAGGCTTTGGTTCCCCAGAGGTTTCCTCTAAAGTTGTTTTTTTCTTCTCCTCTGTGCTGAAGGTCTTAAAATACTCCTCCATTAGTTGGGGTTTAGATGGCTACTTTGCATAGTCTGTATACCTGCTTCATCATAGCTATCCTTCCATTCACGTTTGGCATTGTTCCCTCTCTCCTATGGGAAGTAGCACGTTCTGACCATGCTATGCCATAGCTTCAGCTCTGTCTTTTTGGGCATCTGCCTAACATACCCTTCTCCTAAAGGAACCATGTCTCTGCAGCACCTTTAAGGGTGGCACTCACTGGCATAAGTGTTCTCTCAGACCACATGACTAAGTTCTGTGGTGCCCTGCAATGGAGATAATCCCAGTTATGAGCCCAAGAATGTACGAATGGCCAACTCCATGTTGCATAAGCACCAGCATTACTCCTATATTAAGGTGCCTGCTGACCCAGTGAATTAATATGGCACTAGTGAATGAATCTGAAGCACAGTCAACTCTAGATATGTATTCTTTGTTTACTGCTGCACTTAGCCTGACCACTTTGTACTGTCTGAGGAGATGGGCCACAGAAAGAGAAAAAGGAAAAATACTTACTGCAGGTTGTCACTTAAAACCACTGGTTATCTGGCTCCTGTAAACATTAGTAATGGCTGCTGTTGGGGCTGTATATTGGATTATGGCTCGGAATTTTAAGAGTAAAATCATTTCAGACATAGTGAAATTAAATTACTAACAGTGCCATTACCCTTGCTGCACTAGGAGCAGCCAGAAGGGAAAATTCAGGCCCAAAAACATTACCTAAAAGGCATGTAATTCCCTTTAAATCCTTCCTTTCTGCACACTGCTGTGGAAGAACTGTGCCTTGAGAGAGCAACAATCATGCTCACATTAAAAAAAGTCTCAAAGCTTGTGGAGCTGGCTTACCTCCATGGGAGTCCTGTAGTTCATTTGCTATCATTGTTAAGTAATTTAGCAAGGGAAGGGGTCATATTTTGGTTCTGAGGGCTGGCCAACAGGTCCATTCCCCCTTCCTGGAGTTAGTGCTCTAATCCATGCTCAGACATTTTGTTATACGTAAGTTTGGAGGGGTAAAATTACATCACAGAGACCTCGCGAAGCTTCGCACTCAAGGTCTATGTTGTCATCTCACCCCTCGATGAAAACACAGCCTCGTATATATAACCCCCGTACAAACTGAGGTTTACTAAAATGTCTTCCTGGGCTTTCTGATGCCCACTGTCAGGATGGTGTCCTACTGTATGTCTGCAGTAGATGTATGTGTCTGCATGAGAGTGCTATAGAAAGCCTCCACGCCTGTCTCTTCAAGAGAGTCATGATGTTGTGTTAGAAATTAGTCTGGGCTGGGTCTGAGTAGTTTAGGGCTCTTTACCGGCCAGGCAAGTGGTATTTCTGCTCCATTCTGCAGTTGCTATATGCGTAGAGGGAGCTCTGTTAGGAACTGTGTTCATTTACTGTTTATCTGCCTTATTAATAATAGTATAAAAATTTGTTTAACCTGCCTTCTCTTGCAGCTTGGACTTTTTGCATAAGAGCCACCTTTTTGGTTCTGGACTGCCAGAGTTGGACCAATCAGACCTCATGGGACCTAAAATGGATACTGTCCCCAGAGGTCTTGTGGGATTGACTTTCAGGAGGAATTATAGTTTTTAAGGTTTGGTGCCTAAACGGACTTGGAGGGAGGGCCCTTGCTCTGACAGACAGTTCCCTCAGCCAACCAAACATTTTGGATCTGAGAGGAAATCCTCAGAACTGCCTACAGCAGAGTCAGTTGTGAGTTGGAGTTTGTAGAGTGAACAGCTCGAGCCATTGAGCAGCTGCTCGTGCGCAGAAGCACTGGAGAATCGGTAGGAAGGCTGCACTGGCCTGCCTGTCACATCTTCCAGTGAGAAATCCAGTGAATGTGAAAGTTGGACTTAAATCGAATTCCTTTGTCTGAGATCTGAAGCCTGAAGAGAAAGAGAGTAATCACTGCCTGATTTTGGGACTGAAGACTTGCTCCAGAAACTATCAGCCTGCCAGGTACGGAAGTGAGTCACGGACTGAGAGGTTTGCACAGAACTTCTGCTAAATTGCAACTAGACTTTACCCGGACTGTGACTAAGAGTTGTGTTGCTTATAAGTGGTTTGAATGTGCTGGGTGGGTCACGATTTGGCTCCCCATTTTCAAGTGTGTTATGCTAGCTGGAAGCTGCTCCAGCACTCGCACAGACTAAATCTGAACTGCCTGCTCTGGTCTGGGCCCTGCCATCTTGGCCTAGACTGCCGCTCCCATCACAGAGACATTTTCCGACAAAAGACCTGCTTGGGATTTCGGCACCCTGCTCAACACCATCGAACAGCTAGCGACCCACTTCGGTAAGTTGTGTTGGCCCTGCTTCCCCTGGCAAGCCAGAACACCATCCAGAGGTCTTCATCTCGTCAGTCCTGCCTCCTGGTCTGGGTAGTGTGAGTATCAGGCAGGGTAGCTCCCTGCAACAAAGCTGCAATCATTGCGTGTCAGCTGATTTGCTTGTTTGGGTTTATTACAATGAACTGAGCCACTGGCTCTGGATTACAAATTCTGGGTTGAAGTGCATGCTAATTGTTTTCGTTCCTAAGTGCCCCAACAACAGCTGCAACTCTGGCCTACCCCAGGCATTGCTTCAGGCTAGCCTGCTTACAACTGAGTACCCAGGGTTGTGTGGCTGTATACAAGGGACTCTTTGTGCATGTATTTTCAGCCTGAAATAATTAGATCTGTAAGTCTTCTGCTAGATTCATGCCCCACCCCTGTTCACATTCCCCTGAATTAATTTAGATCATGTTGTTTTTTTTTCATTTAATCTGGCTAGTGCGTACCTTTTTGGTGAGGGTATTGTACTGCCACTGAACTGTTGCATTACAGGTCTTATTTTACAGGGGGTCTTCAGGGCAGCTGCAGACGATCCAGCCCTTGTGGTAAGTACAAGGTGTGTGAGCAAGTCATTACTGCCATATGGTATAAGTAAAGGTTTTGCTGCTATACTGTTTAGGCCACTAGAGGGATTGGTGGGGGGTTATAGCATCCAGAGAGCTATACCAACAGCAGTTACGCTACCCCAGAACCATTCCTCCAGGTGGAGGCACCTGTTCACTGATCTCAGGCCCCTCAACCTGCGCATAGTCATGCAGGCAGGGGTTACGTATGTATGGTTGCCTACGCATTTATTCTGCATATGTTGTGCCATTTATGTTATTGTAACAAGTTTTATCTATACCTATTTATTCCATTTCAGAGTACACCTTTTCACCTGTTTAGTAAGATACCCGTTCCCTCTATTTTCAGCCTGTTCCAGCATATTTTAGAGCTGAACAAATTAAAGGGAAGAGTGTGTTTTGTGGTTGGGAGTTAGCCCCAGTGTTATCAGTGTCCCATACGGTTAGGGTGCAATGCTGGCTGCACAGTAGTTCATTCTAGTGACAAGACAAGGATGTTAAGCAATAGGCATTTAAATAAAATCAGGAAGGCTGATGAAAACCTGGGGGCAGTCATATTTAAAAGAGCCCTCCTTTAATTATTTCATGTTCATAAAAATGTGCACGCTTACTTAAAACAGGGAAAGGGGGCATCGAACAAGGCAGGAGAAAAAGGGAACTCTTTGACTGGTTAAAAAGATACATTAGGTACAACATTTTTATCACAGTAACATAGTAATTTAACGTCAGGATACACTATAATAGATATAAGTAGCAAAAAATGTACAGAATGAACAACAATTACAAGTTGACATTAAGAAGTTCACATTCAAGTGGCAGTTAGAAACAAACTGGAACTAGAATACACTCGAGTGCAATCATATTGAGATGTAGTCAGCAGTCTAAAACAGATCAGCAGAGGAGTACCTCAAGGCTCCATCTTGGGCCCTAAATTTTCTCACTTTATATCAATAACATCAACTGCAGAATCAAGTATTCCAGTGTCCATCTCTTTGCTGCTGACACGGTTCTTTACACTGCCAGGCCTACTCCCAAAAGTGCCTGTACAGACTTACAAGCAGATTTCCTTACCCTGCAACAAAACCTCCTGAGTCAAAAGCTCCTATTGAATACCAAAAAGACCAAGGCTATGTTGTTGTCCCCACTGACAAAGTCTATAAACTCCCTTAAGCATTGACATATTCCCACTATCACCACCTTGCCTGGCGAGTCCCTTGATTATGTGACTAAGTGTAAGTACCTAGGTATGTGGATTGACAACTGACTTTCTTTAGCTGAGCGTGTAGATGAGCTCTCAAAAAAACTTAGACAAAGACTTGGACTTTTTTTTAGAATCAAGCATCTGCTTACCCACAAGGCCAGAAAAAGCTTGGTACAAACCACGTTCCTAGATCTTTTGGACTATGCAGACTTCCTGTATGGCCAAGTCCTGAAAACCACCCTAACTAAGCTTGACACCCTATACCATAGAGCATTACGTTTCATTTCTGGTGCAGCATGCAAAACTCACCACTGTGTACTCTATTCTATGGTAGGATGGACCTCACTTACATTCAGGAGGCAAAGGAACGTCATACTATTGACCTATAGATCCATATCCAAGATGCTACCCTCCTACATTTCCGACTGTCTGCCCTCCTGCACCTTACAAAACTATGCCCTGAGAAGCCATTCATACATCTCACTAGCTGTGCCTAAAGTCTTTTCCCATTTTGGCAGAGCCTCCTTCAGTTATGTGTTGCCCCAACTGTGGAACAACATCCAGAAATCCTGTTTTGTGGAGTTCAAATCACTCTACTCGAGATCCTTCTTGGAGCCTTGTCAGTGCCCTCCCTGTCGCTAATCTGTGCTGCCATACATTGCTGTTCTTACAGCTAACCCTCTACACCTTTCTATCCCTACACTAGAACTCCCCTAAGTCATGTTCCTGGTTTCACCCTTGCCTATTTCCTTGCTGCTGAGCCCCTTAGCTTAGCCCTGCCATTAGCATTAACTCTGCTAGAGTAATCATTGTCTAAAAACACTGGTTCGGCAGACTGGGTGCTGTTTGCCACCAGCCTTCTTCTGGGCTGAATTCTGGGTTGATGCTTCACCTTATGACCTGCTCTTATTGTCTGTCCATATACCTGATTGTACTGTATATGCTCTATTGTGCTACTGTATACTGTATTATTTATTCTGTACCTACCAGGCCCTCCTTGAAAATGAGCTTGCTCAATGGAGTTTCACCTGGCTAAATAAAGACTGATTGATTGAGTCTGAAGAATGGTTTTGTGTACCCAGTTTCCTTTTTGTGCATACTGTTGGTTTAACTGGTACACCTTTAGGATGGCTGATGTGCATTCCTCTGTTGCTGTACTTGAAGAATGATTTAGCAGTGTGAATACTAGCTGGAAACGCGGATCATAAGGATGAGTTACTCCGTAACTGAGGAAGCTTTTAATGGAACAATTCTGTTCACCACCACCTCATAAGCAGCCTACTTCAATGTGGCAGCTTGTCCGATAGAAAAAAAAATGTTTCTGATTAAAAAAGAACTGTATAGCAGCCATCAGTTCTGATCTGCACACTAACTACAAGCTCAAAATTCAACACAACTACAACTAAATATAAGCATGCCTCTATTTTTGCTAACAGTAAAGCAGCTACTAGATGACAAAACTCAAACTATATGCAAGATCTTTTTTTTTCTTTTGTGCTCTAAGTTCTCATTGGGGGGGAAAATGCAATCCATTACCCTGTAGAGAGCACTTCATTTCATATAGGATCTGGAGATCAGTGACTGAATGTGTGAGGAGAAGACTAGGTTCTGGTTAGGAGTGAACCCAAAGTATTTGTACTGGGATGCTGCATTAGACTTGGTCCTATTTATTGATATAATACGCAGTTGCTTGAAGTTACTGTGTGCAGTTTTGGGAAAGCATCTAAAAAAAAAGATGAGGACAGGCTGAGGATTATACAGAGGAGAGCAAAAATAATGGTCCAAGACCTGCAGGGTAAAATTCATCAGGAGAGCTTGGAAGACCTTGATAAGTACTTACTGGATGACAGGGGAGAGGTGAGATATGAGAGACATACAAATACATACATTTGGTGATAGGAAAGGGGGGAGGTGGGAAATGCTATGAATGATAATTGTGAGATAGGGCCCTAGGACAGAGTTAATGGACTTAGTCTTTTTTAAACATAGAAAAATAGACTTTGACAGCAGATAAGGACAGCTTGGCCCTCCCAGTCTGCCATTTTCCCTACCTATTGGATAGGCTGCAGATCTAGTTAACCTAGATCTAGTTAACTAATAGCCTACTTTCTCCTACCTCCCACCAGAATTGCCTTATGTCTGTCCCACGCATTCTTAAATTGGAACAGACATAAGGCAATTCTAGTAGTATGTTTCTACTGTACACAAACGGAGGAAAAAGATTAAGTCCATTAATTCTGTCCTAGGGCTCTACCTCACATTTATCATCCATAACATTGCCCACCTTCCCCCCTCTTCCCTATTATGTCCCAAAATGTATGTATCTGTACGTCTCTATCATACCCATGCAGTTAAGAATATTATTGTATATATAAATTCCGCTGACCTTGATTTGTCCTAATGCTCATCCCTCTATGTAATAACTTGGCTTGTTCTAATGCTTTTTCCTTCATGTAATGCGCTTGGTCTTTCATTGTGGTACTACATCTATTACTGTATTCACAATTATCAGTTTGCTGCCTGAATATCCTTTCATTGCTGCACCTCCATGTTGTTCTGTATTTTTGCCTTTGTAACCTCCCGGGTAGTACCTGAAAATAGGCATTTTTTTTTTGCCTAGTGTGCTTACCTGATAAACAAAATTCAGATACCAAAATGAACTAAGACAGTTTTATTTTGGTTTTAAAAGGAACATACACCCTGCTGCTTACATTTCGTAATGCAAGTTTTAATTTGTGCACCTGTGACATCTATTTAACCATCCCAGTGTATTGTTTTGTGTGTTCGTTTTGAAGTAGTCCTGTTTTTCACTTATTTAGAGCCCCTTGTTAATGCAGCCTTTTAGTTGCCCAATATTTTTAAATACTTCGCCGTTCTGGAACTTTGTGACATCAGTTGAGCTGAAGACTATGGAGAAGTGGGATGCGGTGACTTCAGCTCATCTGAAGTCAATGGGTTCCGCTTTAGTGTACAGAACAACTCGTGTCCACTGAGTGGGTTGTCCTGTGTGATTTGTCTGAGGGGCAGAGTACTGCTCTTCTATTGCCCAACACAATTCCCCCTTGCTGTCCTAAGGTTGTAACTCCTGGTGGTTGAACTATTGCTTATTTTGAGCAGTTCATTATAACGCACCCTATTATATCCCCAAACATATCTGTATACACTGGCAAGCTATACTTATTCTCACTAGGCCAGCGGGACCAGCGGTCTACAAACCTGAGCTGTTAATAGGCCCCCCCCCTAGCAACTGGGGATAACTGAATCCCCTGCTGCTTATTCCCAGCTCTGACACCATCAGCAGGGGATTCTAGGATACACCACGAGTGGCACTACACGTAAAATGTCAGGCAGCATGAATGGTCAGATCAAACAGACAAACTAACTTTAAAAACATGGTAGGGGACATATTCATTATACCAAGAAACCACTAATCAGGGGCAGGCCCACAACTAAGGTATAGGGCTTGAGATAATGAACATTCCCCTTTAACTCATCAGCCCTGAGACACCATTCTGAATTAAAGTTAAGCAATGGAATCCCTGTACTTCCAAAAAACTGAGATAGTGCTGTCAGAAATCATTGCACTTACATCAGTATGCACAGACAACTAATCAGAATGAACTGAAGCCATTTCATGTGTGGAAAAATTTCAACAGCACATAGGATGAACAAGACTAATGTATTCTCATGTGATAACTCTGAAAACTCAACAGTACAAAGTCTATGAGGTTTCACATTCAGTCAGCAGCAAAACGTAAGTGTTTTTCTATAGGCACTTCATAATAAAACTAGAAGAGGAAGTGTTTGTTCTTTAATAGAAACAAACACTGGTATCTTCTGACTATAAATGCTGTATTTCTACAATTTTACATCCTAGCAGTATATCTTTTTTATATTTTTTAGCTTTCAGTCTTACTGTTGATGTAATACTTTTTTTAAAAAACAACAGGATTTAAAACATCTGTAAAACATTTTATGCATTTATATGTATATAAACATATGGAAATTGCAGCAATATGCTCTTTCGATATATCCACTTAGCTGACTCCATGGATTCATTTAAAACAGGTCCTAGCACTAACTGTTCCTAAGTTTATTTACTTTGCATTTGTTAACCAGGTGGGCACACTAGCCAAATAAATGCCAATTTTCAAGCACAGTATGCGCCACTGACTTGACATCTGGATTCACGTCTGGTAGAAACAGCGTCTGTTACATTGTGTAGCACATACAAGACAGTGCAAAGATACATTTATAAAAGTGAACTCAATATATATGTAATAAAATATTTATTCCTGTACATATAAAGATTTATGAGGAAAAAGAATAATATAAATAATGACATAACACTTTTTGAATTTCATTTTTGATTTGGAATATTAAAGACAGAGCTCCAAGTCTGATGAAGGAACTGACTTAAGTTCTGAAACGTTACAGAAAAGAAAACAAAGGAGTACATGAAACTGAAATTGGAAAGAAATAATTAATAAACATAAAGAAAGAAAAACAACTCTTAGCTTGATTTTTTTAATGAGTAGAGTGAGACTTCCCTTTTGAACAGTACTAATTATCCGTAAAGTCTCACTCCCCTTTTCATTTGTTTCAGTGAAAGACACAAACATATTTAAACAAAAAAGGAACCTTGGGAGACTCACAAGTAGATGAAGTGCAAAGATCAAAAAAAGAACTGCTACTGCAAGTGCAACAAACACTGCATTGTACTGGACTAATGGTGAACAGAAACAGAACAACATGAGAACATGGGAACAACATAGAAACACAGAACACAAAACACAGGCAGTATAGCGCAGTGGTTTAAAGCTCTGAGCTGCAAACCTGGAGGGTTTCATGTTATGACAGAGATTGAAAAACAGTGATCGCTATCATAGCAAATGTATAATGCCGAAATGCAGTTTGGTGATATACATTTCTCAGTGACCTGACTTTCGGCAACTAAGAAATTATTTTTTTGGGGGATTTTCACGCCGGGGTGCATGTCGATAAGTGGGAATCAGTAGTGAAGACTGATTCTTGAAAGACTGTGTACATGAGCAAGGGCATGCTGGCAAAAGCTTTCACTTGTGCCATTGCAGAAGATCGAGAGGGAGAGACTACTGGAGGCCCAAGAGACATTTTACAGTTACAGAAAATCCCAAATGAAAGTTTTCTTTTCTTGGCCTCAGACAGTATACCTGTGTGTACATGAGCAAGGGCAGGCTGGCAAAATATTTGACTTGTGCCATTCCAGATCCAGAGAAGAGAGGGAGAGAGACTACTGGGGGCCCAAGAGAAATTTTACAATTAAAATCCCAAATGAAAGTTGTTATGTATAGTGCGGTTTTAAGAAATGTTAGACAGTACAGCTTTAAGAAATCTACTTCCTAGGAATGCTCTTCCAGTGTGTGTTGAGACAGTTTTCCCCTTATGTCTGTGCGGAATAGAAGTAAACAGAGAAGGCCTACATTTTTATGGTGTATGTTTTTCTTTCTACCAAAACCCTGATGTGTTTAAAGTACTTATTTTCAGCCACCAAATACAACAAACTGGCGACGAGGATGGTGAAAATTTTCATAGCTCCAGCTTACTGAATTACACCATTTTGTGACTTTCTGCATTGGAGGCAAGTAAGCAATTTGGAACTGTGCAATATTATGGAAACTTCAGTCAGCTTTGAGATTTTTACAGGAACGGACTGGGATATGTGGTCCAGCCAGTTTGATCAGTGATTATTACTTAATTCTGCCATACAATCTGCAAGTGTTGAGCTACAGGGTAAGCTTATTTGAGCTGCCTTTTGTACT
The DNA here is from genome assembly GCA_016271365.2 of Neoceratodus forsteri. NCBI lineage: Eukaryota > Metazoa > Chordata > Ceratodontiformes > Ceratodontidae > Neoceratodus > Neoceratodus forsteri. Next base: position 1,871,193,098 of record CM057456.1, on the reverse strand, counting down.
TTCTCTCTAAAAGACAGCAATCAGCCTGAAAAGGGAAAACAAAATCAAACCCCAAAAAGTGATTTTTTTTCAAGTCTGAGGTTTTGTCTTCCAAGCGAATGCTTGAATCCAAAAAAAGGTGAACGTCTCAGATCATCATCAGTCCCAAGAAAAACAAAAAGTTATGTAGTTAAAAAAAACTAAAGTCTCGGTGGGTACCATCCACAGAGGCACCCAACAGTATGGAACAATTGCATACCATGCTACTGCCATTTCCTCACCCTCATCCGATTCTTCTGAGGTTGAACCAGATGAGGGTAATAATAAAGATGAAGAGAATGATCAGACAGCACAAGGTTTACTGGAGGGGATGAAAACTGCAGATGAGGAAGAAACAGGCAGAAATGTTTTGGTTGTGGAGAGGGGCAGTGGAAATAAACCACAAGAGGAAAAGGCCCAAGAAAAATCCGAGGGGGGGAACCCTGAAAAGGTGACCAAGGTGCCGTGCCTTCCTGGGAAAAAAACTAAAAAAATATCAGGCCTGATTTTAGAAGGGTTGGTGCACATTGCGGCAAAAGTGACTTTTGCCAAATGCCGCTGTGCCTAGGACCCTGCACCCAATTCACTTTTGAGCAGGGACCCCATGGCTATGTCCCACAACTTGCGCCAACCTGAACTGTATGCCACACTCTACCTGATCGGGTTGGCGCAAGCCGTGGTAACCATGGACATGGAGTAAGGGCGCAAGGGCCCACCCCCCCCACACCCAAATCCCTCGATGTATGAATGAAATGCCCTGCAGGGCTATCGAATCCCCCATGCCCCCAATCCCACAAATATGTATTAAGAAACTGCCACACAGGGCTAGCGGACCCCCAATGCCTGACCCCCCATATATGCTTAAAGTGAGCATGTACTATTTACAGTAGTATGCGTTCATACTGAGCTCAGTTGGCAGCTCGCTGTGTGGTGAGAGGTGGGCTGTGCCTGTTGCCACCTTGGTATGGGTCGGGTGTATAGGGTGCTCTAGCACTGCTGGGGTGGGGGGGCCACTGGACTACCCGCGATAATGGGATCTTTTTTAATTTTTTCCAAGGATGCATTACCGCTCTGACTTGAGGTATGTGGATCGCTGCTGGGAGGGTCCTCTAGACCTGCAGGTCTGTTTTTACATATATCGGGGGATCAAATTCTTAATACATATTTGTGGCATTAGGGGCATGGGGGGGTTCAATAGCCCTGTGGGGCACTTTAAGCATATATGGGGGTATCGGGGTATTGGAGGGCTGCTTGCCCTGCGGGACACTATATGCATATATGGGAGCTCAGGGCATGGTGGTTTCCATAGCCCAGTGGGGGCTTAGTTTATGATTGACTGGGGGATCAGGGCTGGTGGGGTTACATATACTGGGGGATGGGCTGGCAGCACATTGACGCAACCCCCGGTGGATGCAAGGCACACTTACACCAGCTAATTGCTGGTGTAAATTTACTTTGACAAATGTCCTCCAGGGGTTGTTCCAGAATAGCAAATCTGGAGATCTGTCTGCTGCCTTTCCAGAATAGAATGCAACTGCTGCCTTAAACCCCCTTGTGCCACGTCGCAGAGGGTTTATGGCATAACTGGTGGCGTAGGTCCACTTTGGTGCAAGCAGAATTCCAAATATCGCAATTTATGGTGTAAAGTGCTACTTACACCGATTTTTTGGGGGGCACAAGTCACTTTACATCAGGCGTAAAGAATTAGGCCCATCATCTACTGTTTGGTCATACTTCTCCATTAGTGCTTCCAATGAGTTGGTAGCAACATGCACTATTTGTAAATGGCCAATCAGCAGGGGTAAAAAGAAAGGAGCATTTTGGAACTTCAGCACTGAAAAGACACCTACACAGATGTCATAACATTACTGAGAACTCCAGTTGTGAGTCTCTAAGAGAATTGACAATGATAGCTCACTACACCCAGGGGTAACTCCCATAGATGAAAGCAGTAGCAGCCCCTGCAGCACTACTGTAAAACCTCCACCACCACTTCCTTCCATTCGAAGGACTCCTCCTACTGTTATGGAAAGTGGCCATGTGTTCAAAAGGGTATTCTGTGAGGTGGGCACATAAAGAAGGGCACCGTCCGTAATGGTGACTCCTTCACAGCGCAGTCCCTCATGGTGATGGGAGGGTAGGGCGACCAGATGAGGGGGTGGGTGAACTGGGCAACAGGATGTCGCTATGTATACACACGAGCATGGTGAGTGTGGGCTGGGAGGGGGCAGAGGGGCTGTGGGGGTGGTGCTGCAGTAGATGGCCGAGCTGCATCATGGGTTGGCTAGTGATTGGGGTGGGTGAGGTACCAGGTTCAGGCACTGGTACGATTTTATTGCACCCAGCCCAAACCTTTTTTTAAATGCTTTCACCCCCACCCGACATTACACTCCCCTGGAGATGAGGAATCCTTAAGTAGGGAGTGCGAAGTCATACCCCCTAGGAGGGGTGGGGGCACAGTCCCCCACAGAAAGCACTAAAAACTGTCCTGTGCATGGGTTGTCAGAGTGCCGAAAATGTTTTCGGCACTCTGATTGTGCGATAACTGTGATCGCCTTTAGGCGTTCGCCGTTATCACATAGACCCATTCAAAAGCCCTCCTCCTTCAAGGAGACAGCTTACCATCTCAGAAACATATGAGTGTAAAGCCAATTAATGCCTCGACTCACCCTGTTGCTGTTACAATAACAAACAAAAATTCAGAAATGATAGCTGTTGATCTGCTACCATATAACGTGGTTGAACATATAGGATTTAGGTGGCTGCTTGAGTACCTCGACCTTTGATATAGTATACCATCGCAGAAATGTTTCTCGACAACCGGGAGTCCAGATCTTTATGACATTCTACGTAAAAAATTAAGAATCTTGCGCAATGCTGTTGGGAGGGTGGTGCTTCTCACAACAGATATCTGGGCAAGCTGTCAGCCCGAACCCTTCATGTCTATCACAGCACACTGAGCATGTTTCGATAATTCACGTGGGACTGGGGACAGTGAAGCATTGCAGTTTGCTGTTCTAAGAATGTTTTATTTTCCATCTGAACACACCTCATACAACATCAGTGAAGAGCTCCAAACACCAATACAGCAAAGGCACACTTCATAGGGATTGTCAGTTGGCTGTATAGTTGCACATAATGGATCCAACATAAGGAAGGCCTTGGAGGAGGGGGGGCTTTGTTCACATACTCTGCTTTGCGCATTGCTTAAATGTAATAGTTCACAGTTTTGTCAGTGACGACAGGGCAATTAAGGCTTTCGTTAGTACTGCTAAAGGAATATGCACTCATTTCAGTCACTCAAGCAAAAACCGCCACTTGTTTGAAAAATACAGCAGAAGCACAGTTTACCTTTGCACAGACTGATCCAAGGAATTTGACCTTTAATATGTGCCAAAGGCTGCTGGAACAAAAGAAAGCTGTCAGGCAATACACCTTGGAAAATAAAATTGGTGATGCAGATGTCTATATTACTCCACCACAGTGGGCCATGCTGGGGTTTCTCATTGTACTGCTCCAGTCATTTGAGGAAATCACCAGGGAAGTTAGTGCAAACACAGCAACTCTCAGCCAGGTGATAACCCTAATAAAAATTTTAAAATTCAGATTGAATCTGATTAGGGAAAGGTTAGAAAAGCAAGATAGTTCCATGATCACACAGGCTGCCAGTGGTGCTGCTGACACGTGCAGGTCCCCCCCAGAATACAACAAGATCTAATAAGACGTATGATCAAAAAAGTTGAAGAAGATGACAAACTATGTAAAATGCTTCATTCTGAGTACTACATTAAACCAACAATCTTGGACCCATGATACAAATCGAACCAGCTATTGAGAGTGATGATGACGATGACACTTGTTTCGAGATAAACAAACAAGAAATAATTGACAAGGTGCGTGCTGTCATGGAACAGAATACAACAGCAGCACCACATTCAGAATCTTCTTCTTGACACAGCACAGCACCAGGTGGCCCAAACTCTACTGTTGCAGCATTTTCTCCCTCCTCCTCCTCCTCCTTGGCCACTGCAGCCAAATCTTCTTCTTCACCACCAGCCAAACACAGCACTGTTCCACAGCAACTTGGTTCAGCTTCCATGCCTCTGGAGTCACTTAGAAGATGTAATTGTAACATCTTCTTCATCTGCCTCTTGTAACACAGCCTCAGCACACACCATTGTTGAAATGTACCTGGCAGAGCCCAATATCAGCTGGAATGCTGATCCTTTGCAATACTGGAAATCCAAGCAAAATATGTGGCCTGCTTTAGTAAACATTGCAATGAAGTACATGAATTGCCCTCTGACTAGCGTCTGTTCAGACGGTTGTTTAGCTCAGTTGGTAACATCATTACTGACACATGATCCTGTTTGACACCAGAAAATGTTGAGTGCTTCACATTTCACAAAGTAAACATTCCTCACTTTAATTTCAAATATGATACCTGAATAAAACTTACACTGACTGCTCTAAGCAGGCCCTATCCACAAAACACTTTCAAGAATTTGTGCCTGTGGTGAAAATCCTTTGTGAATAGGGTCTAATACATGAGGTAGCTATTAACTACAAGAAGTCAGGCCAGGACGGACTAGGCCAGGCCACTATTACTTGAATGGTCACATTAGCAGCACAGAATAGAAAAAAAAATAATAACATCAGTGGGTTCAGAGTTAAAATACAGCATAGAAACATAGAATTTGATGGCAGATAAGGACCGCTTGGGCCAGGGGTGTAGCCAGGGATTTCAGATCTGCACACCAGGTGGACTCACTGCTACCCCCTTCCCCTTTTTAGGGTGAGCTACTCCCCCCCCCCGGGTGTAGCCAGACAATATACAAATGTACACCAGGACCGTGTTTGTTGCCTCATTTGGCACGATAAATACAACTTTTGTATCTTACGACAGTGGTTGTTGCCATGCATGGGTAAATACAAATGCCATGCATTGTTCCCTAAGACACCCACATACCAGCCCAGAGCCTGTAAAGTTGTATTGTCCTTAGGATGCAAAGAGAGTGTTAGTGACCAGTCCTTCTAGTTTTGACTCCTATGAACAAAATTACAAAAAGGTTCAGTATTTTCTTTGTTCATTTTCATGAAAAAAGGAAGCAGTTCAGAGCCTATTTTTACACCCCTTAAATAAAACTGCACACCATGGAGTGCTTGGAGTGTGCCTGCCTACACCCTTGCGAGGCTTGCCCACCTAGTCTGCCCATTTCCCTACCTGATGGATAAGCTGCAGATTCTAGTTAATTAACAGTTTACTTCCTCCTACCCCCCACTAGAATTGCCTTATGCCTATCCCATGCATTCTTGAATTCTCCCACTGTTCCTGACTCCACAACCTCCTCAGGAAGGCTGTTCCATGCATCCACAACCCTCTCTGTGAAAAAAATACTTTCTAACATTACCTCTGAGCTGTCTCCCCATATCTTCAAATTGTGCCCCCTTGTTCTTGCACATCTCTTCTTCTGAAAGATACTACTCTCTTATACTTTGTTAATTCTCTTGAGATACTTGAAAGTTTCTATCATGTCCCCCCCCTCCTTTCCTCAAGGGTATACATATTAAGCTGCTTTAGTCTCTCCTTGTATGTCTTTTGGCTGCCCTCCTCTGATCAGCCTCCACTCTGTCTATGTCTTTGCTGAGATGGGGTCTCCAGAAGTGCACGCAGTACTCCAGATGGGGTCTCACTAACTGTCTGTACAGAGGGATAACAACTTCCTGTTTTCTACTGTTTGATGCCTCTCCCTATGCATCCCAGTATCCCCCCCTTCCCTCCTTACTGCCTTCTCACATTGCTTGCCCACCTTTAGGTCATCTGATATAATTACTCCTAGGTCTCTTTCGATTTTTATTGTTGTTATTAACTCACCCCCACTGTGTACTCTTCCCCTGGGTTTTTCTTTCCCAGATGCATTACGTTTCACTTCTTTGCATTGAATCTGAGCTGCCACATATTCGACCATTCCTCCAACCTTGCCAAGTCCCTTTTCATTCTTTCCACCCCACCTTGTGTATCAACCCTGTTGCAGATCTTTGTGTCATCTGCAAAGAGATATACCTTTCCTTCCAGGTGCTCTCCAATGTCACTTATAAAGACATTAAAGAGGACCGATCCCAGTACCGAACCCTGAGGTACCCCGCTAGCTACCCTCCTTTCTTCACTGTGAACTCCGTTTACTATTACCCTTTGCGTCCTATTGTTCAGCCAGTTTTTTATCCAGGCTACCACCTTGGGACCCACTGCAAGGCTGGCTAACGTGTATATTAATGTTTTGTGTGAGACTGTGTCAGATGCCTTGCTAAAATCTAGGTATGTCACATCCACAGCCCCTCCCTGGTCTACTACTTTAGTTACCCAGTCAAAGAAATCTATTAGGTTCGTCTGACATGACCTTCCTGCTATGAAATCATGCTGCCTTGGGTCCTGTGCCCCACTGGCCTCTAGGTACTCAACAACTCTTTCCTTCAGAAGTGATTCCATCATTTTCCCTACCACTGAAATCAAACTAACTGGTCTGTAGTTTCCTGCCTCTGCACTGCTCCCACGTTTGTGAAGTGGAATCACATTTGCCCTCCTCCTCCAGTCCTCAGGTACCACTCCATCCTCCCATGATTTCTTAAAGACAGTAGTCAGTGGTGTTACTAGTTCTACCCTTAGTTCTTTTAGAATTCTTGGGTGAATCCCAACAGGCCCCATTGCTTTGTCCACCCTCATTTCAAGAGTTCTTTAAAAACCTTTTCTTCTGTGAATGGACTGGTATCGACCCTCCATTCAGAGATTCTTCCTTGTTTGGTTTAGGTACCTCCCCCTCCTCTTCCGTTGTGAATACTGAGCAGAAATATTCGTTCAGTATCCCTGCTTTTTCACTGTCACCCTCTGCCCACATTCCTTCCCCTTTATTAAGTCTCTATATCCCTCCCTTGGTCTTTCTTCACTTCCTAATGTACCTATAAAAGGTTTTATCCTCCTCCTTAACAGAGTTGGCTATCATTTCCTCACTTTGTGCCTTTGCTATTCTGAGTGCCTTCCCTGCCTCCTTCTGCTTTAACTGATAAATTTCTCTGTCCTGCTCCGTGTTTCCTTATATTTCCTGAATGCTATCCTTTTCTCCTTAACCATCCCTGCCACCTCTTTTGAGAACCACAGTGTTTTTTTCCTTCATTTTGTTTTGTTGATTTGCTTCACACAAAGGCTTGTTGCCTCTGCGATGGCTGTTTTGATTATTCCCCCTGGTTCCTCCATCCCTCCTTCTTGCCCATTTGCTAGTGCTTTTCTGAGGCACGCTCTAATTTTTTCAAAGTCCAATACTCTTGTTTTTGTGTGGCTTGACTCTGTGGCTGTGTTTGTTGTGAACCATACTGTTTGGTGGTCACTTGTTCCCAGATGGCTACCCACTTCTAAATCTGAGATCTTTTCTCCTTCCCCATTTGAGAGTATCAGGTCTAAGACTGCTCCCTCTTGAGTGGGTTCCAGCACTAGCTGTCTGCAACTGCATTTCATGTCACAAACTTACTTGGTGGTACCTGGTACCACTATCTGATCTGGAAGTTAGGGTACTGATGTCTACTACTACCACCATCACTTTTTGTCCTCACGAGTCACTAATACTACTTGTCACTTTTTTTGCCTTCAGCAACTGATCCTGACTGTACTGTTTTAATTTTCGTACAGTGCATGGCTTAGCAGATGCCTGAAACCCAGAAACTGAATATTCTTTGTATATTTCTCATGTCCCCCATATTTAGCTGCAATTACGTCACAGAAAAAAATGCTACTAAATTGAAAATTCATATAATTTCTCTATCGTGTGTGTGTGTGTGTGTGTGTGTGTGTGTGTGTGTGTGTGTGTGTGTGGTATGCTAACCCGGTTACATCTCACTTACAGTAACTGGACTGAGATTATTACTATATTTTACTTTTGATATTTAAATTACTTGGCAGTGGCTGGCAACAATTGTGGAACTAGGAAGGATGTAATTGTGTTGTCTCATCAGGTCTTCGGTGGCAGCTGCAAACTTTTTTATGACTGCACTGCACTTGACTGATGTGATGTATGACTGGCTGCCTGCCTGGGTGGTGGTGATCACTACGTCCTTCGTTCTTCTTCTTTAAGGATTCAGCATGTTGATCAGATTCAGTAGAAGTAGTCGTAGTACTAGAAAACATTACCACCTCTTGGACCAGGTACTGTACCATATACCACAGTACACTGGGGCATGCAAAGCAGTTGCATCATTCTCATGGGTAGGGTGGTGGGCTCTCCTAGTGCTGCTCATTTGATCATTCAGATCAATTTATTTGGCCTGTTCGGCTCTGACTGGAACATCCATCAAAATAATACCCACACAGCACCATTAATAAAAAAAAAAAAAAACTCTTAGCTGCCTGGCAGTGCCTGCTTTGCTTGGTGGTGCTATGATATAGGTATTTGCATCTGTCTGTCTCTCTCTCTCTCTCTCAGTCTCTTTCTGTCTCTCCCAGCACACTTATGTCACAGACCCGTGCAGGACATACCACCATTACAGGCCAGCCAGGAAGGGGCTAGTAATGAATGACTGCTTTTTTATTTAGCAGTTTTACATTACTTTTTCCACAAATAATCCATTAAATTATTTCCTTTCGGCCTCTGTATCAAATGTTACCGACTTTGGACACTTTTATGCATTTTTTCACATTTTTTCAAACATGTGGCAATAAATCAGAAATAATTAGAGCAAATCAGAACTTCACCGTGTTCCGGTTCTTATTTAATAAGGGTCAGAACTTCGCAGAGTTCTCCCAGCCCTACAACAAACCCACCCACTGAGGCCTCTGACACCTCAGCATGGTAAGATTGAGAAGGACCCTGTGCTTCCTTGGAACCAGAGATCACAGAAGGAGGCCCAGGGGAAAGGCCAGGCACCTGTGCTTTGGCTGAACATCTGTGGTGCCTTCCTCCAAAGGTGTGATTGGGTGACCCCACCTCATCCCATGGTCCTCTAGGGTACAGTGGTCCATAGAGAAGTAGGCGTTGCGCACATCCATGTCATGCTCTGGGCCAAGGCAGACCGCACAGCACTGATTCTGGCCTATTGCAAACATGGGCTTCCCACACAGGCCCCAATATAATGATTAAGCCCCCATCTTCTTGGACGTTAGTATCATAGAAAGAGAGTAATAAACAGTGAAGGCACTGAGAAGAAATTTAAAGTGGTGACACAGTTGTAAATGATGGCACTGAAAATCTCTGAGGTCGTGTTGCTCCCAGGTGTGCACGACAGGATGTGAAGGCATCGTGCTTTGTAGCCGATGCTGACTCCTTCCCTGCAAAAACCAAAATGTACTCCTGCAGAGGGTTCTAGTGCCTCTGGTCCTAAACTCATAAGTGAGAATCAGTGGTGAAGACTGATTCATGGGTGATCATCATTACAACATAAATGCGGTTAGTTCCTTGGGTACAGCTACAATAGGTCACATTTCACATTACCAGTATTAAAAACCGCATGCCAATGCTATCTTTGAAAAATAAAAAAACAGTATTGATAGCCAACTTTTCAGTTGGTTTTGCTAGAAACCTATAACTAATAAAAGCTTGATGCCGAATCAAACTGAATAGATCATATTAATAAGATTTTCATGTGTCAACACAAGTCTATTCTTGTTGATAGTATATGTTAGTAAAAAACATGTATGTCAATATTATTTTTTTTCCACTTAGGTTTAGGCCCCTGTCCTGCTGGGCCTCATCATAGCAGCCTACTCCAGCCCGATCACTCGCCATTCCTAGGACTTACCCCTTGATGCCCCCACAACTTAACCCTTGTGGCAGAGATGGGTGGGACATGCCCTTGTCCCACCCAAAAGCAGGATACAGTTTGAGTACCAGGTCGGTGGTGCTAAGCCTGCAGGCATGCCGACTTTCATCCCACATAGGACGATGTTGTTCTTCCTCCATTTTTCTCCCTCCCATCAGCGTGTAATGAGGTACAGCATCTTGCCAACTTCTCTCTGCCCTACTGGGGGTTTCCTGGCTCCCCTGACACCCAGCCTCCACTAGGTATCAGGTGTGTTGCAGGAAGAGTTGGACACCCTCCCTAGGACAGGAGAGTTGTCACCCCGGATGCTTAATCCTCTCTCCTCCTGGCTGACTCCCGACAATTCGACTTCGCTACCAAACCCGGGTCATAGGTGTGCCAGGCAGTAGCACTACTGCTGTGCTACCAGGCCAGCTCAGTACTATTTTTTCACTTTAAGAACACAGTATTGATATATGGTTTTTAATACTGATCATGCAAAATGTGGGCTACTTCCTTAAATGGAGACGTAAAAAATGTTATAATCATGTATCAACATTAAAAAAGTGAGAGTTTTAAATACTTAATTTTTTTTACATTTTATGAATATTGGTGTTACTACACTTTATTTAATTATGAATAGTGTAGTTTGCAACTTAATATTAATTCATCTTATGTCCTTAATCGCATTGCAAACATTTCACTCTCCCCTCTGACAACCCCTACTTTTCCTTGGTTTTGCAAGCTTTGCCTGTGAATGCTTTGGAAGATAAAAATAATAATCACAGACTTGGCCTTTTTGTAACCCAAGTTCTCTGTCCTTTCTACCATCAATATCCTCCACCCCTGCATCTCTAGTGATCTTCACTGAATGGCCACATTACTCCCCAACTGCAGCTCTACCACAAGAACCCTCATACAAGCACCCAGCATGTGTTAGCCATGACTCCAGTGGCCTAGCTCAGCCTCAGCAAATAGCACTAAGAAAATTCTCTCCATCCATCCATCTCACTGGAGGATAACTGCCTTCCTGGGAATGATCCTCCAAGCTGTCAAAGGGAAACTCATTTCAATCCTTTTAGGTGAACCAGCTTAACATCGCACTGCCACCAAACAATGTTAATTTTTTTACTAAGAAAACAGAAAGTTATGGCATCTTTCCTTGCAACCAAGTACAGCAAATACCTGTAAAGAGCACACAGTGTAAAAGCAATTCACTGCACCCAATGCTGCTTACATGAATCTTTTCAGAAAAGATCCTTGGGTGATTATATTTAGCATACATGCCACAAAAGATAGTTTGACTTTAAAGATAATGACAGAATTACTCTGTAAACTTGACAAAAAGTCTTACAAATGGCACTGCTTTTGTATCTTGGTAGACAAAATAATCATCCGGATTGCAAACATACTGTAGCAAATCTAACAGAAGGCCTGCTGTTCTCTGGGTGAGTGCAAGTCAAGGCCTGGTAATCCACTTATGAGAGGCAGTATGCACATTTATTGTGTTATCTGATCACCATCCCTGTGCTAACAAGCAAAGCTACCATATCTGTCTGACTGACCTCAGACAGCTAAATTCATTGTTTCCCCACCAGCTGTGTCACTTCCAGTGCAACTACTGTATTAGGAGCTTATAACCCTTACTAGTCTAGCCACTTAAAGGGCTATATGACAGCAATGTTGGAAATCAAAGAAAAGATGATAATAGACTCTGCTCAGCTGGATCTGCTGAAATATCTTAGTGACACAGAGAAGTAAACATAGAAAACACAGAAAATTAGTCAGAAAAAGACCATCGGCCAATCCAGTCTGTCCTGTTCTACCCTATCCTACCCTAATGTCTATTTGGAGTTATTGCCCCTCACCTCCCCCCTTCCCCCTACCCTACTGATTTCCCGCATGTAACTATTAAGGAGCACCATTCTCAGTGCTGCACAGAAACAAAAGGAAACTCCCATTCCTCCATGGGTGCTCCTCTGTGGTAAAAGCAGTTTTTGTAATGATTCACCTGAGGGAACTGATGGGATCATAAATTGCCCGAGGGGCTAGCAGCAAAATCCCTTCCCACTCCTCTGTTGCTGGCTACACCCCCACATTCCGACATTTTATAATGCAGCTACAGGGATGTGCTACATTGAAGTGTATGGAGCGTGATTTTGAAACAGTTTTCGGCCATTTAAGTGGCTATTTTGTCAAACTGAAGCCAGGGCTCTGATTTTACCACATGGCCACTTAAACAGCCAAAAAACCGTGTTTGAAAATGATGCTCCATACCCAGCAATGAAGCACACCCCCACACCCTCCCTACAGCTGCACCACAAAACAAGGCATGGCCAGCGACACAGAAGTGGAAAGAGATCACTCTGCTAGCTACAATTAAGAAAAATATACTGTCCATGTATTTCTTTTACTTTTGTATTTTATTTTTTTACCATAACCATTGCCAGGCCCATAATGCTATTTCTATCTAAAATGTGATGGCCATCTTTTTTTTCTTGAGAAGAAACTAAATGAAAACATTTTTAAAATACTCAAATTTTGGTGGAATTATTAAATTGTACCACCAAATAAAATTGGCAAATGCCTGGGATCTTGTAGAGTGAAAGAAGGTAGGGCCAGGTTTTTTGCCCAGTTCTGCTGCACTGCTGCTTTAAGTGCTGAACCTAACGTAAACAACCATAGCCATGAACAAGTTGCCAGGACCAGAGGCTGCACCCGAAGGTGCTAAGGGAGATATGGCAGACCCTAGCAGCACCCTTGGTGGCCCTATTCACCAAGTCAGTGGCAACAGGTGAGGTTCCATTAGACTGGAGAGTGGAGAATATTCTTCCACCCTGAACAAGGGAGGAGATAGTGAGAACCAAGGTAATTAATTACTGATCACTGAGACTTGTGTCAATAGAGGCAATTATACAAAGAACAGACAGTTGAATTCTTAGAGGATAATGGGCTTACAGGCAGGAATCAACCATGGTTTATAAGAGGCAGGTTATGTTAAACCATCCCGCGACTGGTTTGGCTTAATTTGGTGACACAGATGAAGGACAGGGGCCAAGCAGTTGACATCTTGTACTAGGACTTCAGCAAGTTCTTTGATTTGGTGTTGGATGGGAGGTACGTGACAGAAGTAGGAAATATAGGACATGGGGAAGGGATACCTAGCTGGATTAAGAATAACAGGAAGTAAATGTAAGACTGCACAGGAAAACACTTGCACTGCAAACTTGATGCACGTAAAAGTAGACTTTATTGCTATTCAGTGTACTGTATATTACTCACACGAAAAGAGACATACATGTACAGAAACTATCCCCCAGCACTTCAGCCAAAACAGTGACATTCCTCAGGGAAATGGAGTTTTGAGTATTCTTACATTTCTTTATATAGTACTAATATTGCAAACTCCTGGTCACAGTGTAGATTACCGGACTGTAATAATACCATTAATTTCCTTTAATTAGTCACCAGGGGACTAAAGGGCAAAACTGGGTGCATAATAACCTATCAACACTCTTCAATAAGTCAGATTCCTAGTCAAACCCAGTAGTAATAGTTAAAAGCATAAAGAAACATGGGTGCATTTCTGAAGCACATAAAGCTTACCATAGTGCAAGTGCTAATATTATTAAATATACTGTATAAACTGTAAAGTGCATTGAAATGAACCAGAGAAGGGCTACCAGATTATTAGGTGAATTAGGAAATGACTGACAGAGACAACTCCAACAGTAGTCCTAAATGAAACGTTGTTTGAAGTCAGGGGTTCACTAGTGGGATGCCACAGGGGTCTGTGCTGGGTCGATACATTTTAACATATGTATTAATGAAATCAGGACGGGGCTGCAGGGGAAGTGAGTCTGTTCGCAGATGACACAAAACTCTGCAGAAAAGTGGCTAGCAGGGATGGAATAAGCTGTATGAAAAGGGATGTGGAGAGGCTGCAGCAGTGGTTCAAAATTTGGCAATTAAAATTCAGTGTTAAAACAGTTACATGTAAAGTGATGCACACAGGTAACATAAATCTGCAGGCAGAATACTGCATCAGTTGAGGTCAAGTTGAAGCAATTGAGAGAGAAAAGGGACCTAGGGCTGAAAACAAGCAATAGTTTGAAAAACTCTTTCCAATTCAATAAGGGAAGACAAATACAATACTGGGATGCATGAGGTGAGGATTCAATGGGGGCAGGAGGAAGGGAGGAGATATTGCCACTATACAGATCTTTACTTTGATGGCATCTGAAGTATTACATACAGTGGTTGGGCCCACATCGATGGAAGGAATGGGAGAGGCTAGAGACTATTCAGCAGTGGGCTACAAAAATGATCCAGGGCAGCAGCATAGGTCCTATGAGAAGAGCCTGGAATGTTTTCATGTATTCCTGGACAAGAGGGAAAAGTGGGACATGGCAGAAACATTTAAATGCTTACAGAGATATAACAGGCTGGAATGCAGAGTTATTCCAGTGGAGACAGCACAACTCGAGGACACAAACTCAAGCTGGAAGTGGGGATTCACAAAGGACATCAAAAGTGTTTTTTCATGGAGCTGGTGGTGGACAAGTGGAACAGCCTGCCCAGCAATGCTGTGACTGTTAAGACTAGCTTGGGATTCAAAACAAAATGAGACATCTTTAAGAGGCAGGAGAACGGACAGTTCTGGAAGGGCAGAGTAATTTCAGTGTAGGACATCAAGGCGTAATTGATGGACTCATCGTCCTTTTCTGTCCTCTTTCATCTGTGTTTCCACATTTTTAAATGACCTGCCTTCAGTCTGTATCCTCACATCTCCACATGTACACCGATCTAGAATTGTCACTTCAGCAGGACTCTGACAAAACAGAACACTGGCTCCACTCAAAACAACTCTCATTCAATGCCAGTACAACTGTTGCTATGACCTGTGCCACAAAGCAGAGCATGGCAAGGCTCCAACACATTCTGGTCTTCAAGACTACATGGCATCTCACTTGAAGACATGCCTAAGTGTCTTGGTGTGTGGTTCGACAAGCACCTCAGCTGCTCTGACCACTTCAGTACTATGTATTAAAAACTCTACCCCAAACTAGGCATGCTGTAGCACAACAGATCCTGCCCATCACTCCCAGTATGCTGCAAGACTATCATCCAGGTGACCCTGCCGGTGTTGGACAATGTGGGCAGGATTTACAGTACTGCCCATATCTACACTGGTCAGACTGGATTCACGTTTTCACTCCATCTGTTGTTTTGCCCGACATGTCCCATCCCTTACCCATCACTGCTGTCTTTATCTTAACCCATCCATCCCTTACCTTGAAGCCCAACATCTCTCTCACTGCTCCTTTTCCTGCCTAAATACTGACTTGCTGCCATCCTTTCCTACCTTTCCTTGTCCCCTCCATCCCATCTTCATGCTGCCTTCAATTATCTGACACTTGATCTTTCCATGTCCGTTGCTGCAAAACCTCTGCTGGTTAGTCTGCCTTTTCTGTCTGCCTTCCTACTTTCTGGAATACACTGGATACTGTATTTTTCTGATACTGGCCACATGCCAGTAGCACCCTATAAAATTACAGAACTGTATAAGAGACGTGATTAAAAATCAGAGGATGAGCCAGGGTTGAGCTTATCTCCTTATTTCTTAAATGTTCAGAAGATGTGTGGCCATCTCCTATTTAGTTTGCTCCTCACTGACCACCTATGAATCCCTTATGGACCATCACTCTGTTTAAAATGGAAGCAAGACAGTGGTTTTCTCACAAGACAAACAAAGAAAGCAGTGAGATCACAGCTCATATTGACATGTTAAAATTGAAAAAGTTGATACCTGACCTATGGGGGGGCACTTTGTTGCTGGTGGTCAGGCTTAATCAAAAAAGAGGGGCTAGGACCATTGAGAGTTAAGACAGAACAAAAAAAACAGTCATGAAAAGAGACGGCACTCCAACATAAAAACTGAAAAATGTCCTGACAATACAAAGACAAGTATTGCTAACAAAATTCTCAGAGGAGATGCCAACGATAAAACAAACTGTAAACAGACATTGACAAGTAAGGCAAGGCAAGGCAAATTTTATTTAAGAAGACGCCCATCCCGGAGGCTCTGGGCGCCGTACATCAATCAAATAAAAACAGCACAGCATAATAACAATCAATAAAATACACTGCTCCAAACAAGTTAAAACAAAATGTGCTACACAATTTGCTTCATTCAGCTACAGCTACATTTAAAATCTCTAAAACTAAAATAAACCTTAAAAAATTAAACAATATAAACTATAAAAAATAGTCCGGGAATGCCTGATCGTACAAAAATGCCT
This sequence comes from Neoceratodus forsteri, assembly GCA_016271365.2. Classification (NCBI taxonomy): domain Eukaryota; kingdom Metazoa; phylum Chordata; order Ceratodontiformes; family Ceratodontidae; genus Neoceratodus; species Neoceratodus forsteri. Next base: position 1,871,176,998 of record CM057456.1, on the reverse strand, counting down.
TGAGTCGGGCCTTAAAAACCTCAACAGATGGGGCCTCCCTAACAACTAAAGGGAGCGAATTCCACAGAACGGGGGTGGCGACACTAAATGCTCTGTCGCCAGCAGTTCTTAGCCTCATCCTGGGAATTGCAAGGAGGCCCCAGAAGAGGAGTGGAGGGAACAGACCGAGACAGCAGGTGTAAGAAGGTCACTCAGGTAGCCAGGGCCCAGGCTGTGTAGGGCCTTAAAGGTCAGCAAACCCTCCTTAAAGAGGACCCTCCACCTAACCGGCAGCCATTGCAGTTGACGTAGCACTGGAGTAATATGACAGTATTTAGACTGTCCTGTCAACAACCTCGCCGCCGCATTCTGCACCAGCTGCAGTCAGCGCAGGGTACCCCCAGAGACCCCGAGACAGAGTGCATTACAGTAGTCAAGCCCAGACGTCACAGAGGCATGCACCAAAGTGGGGAGGTCCAGAGGCAGAACTAAGGGCTTCATCCTGGCGATATTCCTCAGATGATAAAAGCTAGTATGGACAACAGAGGCCACCTGAAATTCAAGTGTCAAACCGCTGTCAAAAATAACACCCAGATCATGCACCCTAGAGGAGGCCTTCAATGCTATACAGCCAAGGTAAAGTCCTGTATCTGCATCAGAGGCCAACCTATCACGTCCTCTGTTCGACTCTACCACCAGTACCTCCGTCTTACTGGGGTTAAGTCGTAACCAGCTGGAGGCCATCCAGTCACTGATTTCAGCAAGGCAGCTGATAAGCAGTTCTACTGCACAAGATGTTCCAGGGGCAAAGGAAAAGTACAGCTGGGTATCATCAGCATAGCAGTGAAAACCCAAGCTGTACTTCCTAATGAGCTCTCCCAGCGGTAGCATATACACTGCAAACAACATTGGTGACAAGACCGAACCCTGGGGAACTCCGCACAATAGGTGGTCAGGGGCAGAGGAGAAATTCCCCATCACTACCCTGTGCCTCCTGTTGGATAAAAAAGACTCAAACCAGCGGATGACAGAGCCGGTGAGTCCACAGAATTCCCTTAGGCGGTCAAGTAGCACTCGATGGTCCACTTTGTCAAATGCTGAAGAGAGATCGAGGAGAACAAGAATTGTCCCCTTCCCTCGACCTCTAGCCCTAAGGAGGTAATTGTGCACCCAAACTAGCGCAGTTTCTGTGCTACGCCTCGCACAGAACCCAGACTGGAGCGGTTCATAAAGATTATGGGCCACGAGATGCTCCTCAAGCTGAAGTGCTACCACCCTCTCGACAATCTTACCTAAGAATGGAAGATTGGAGATAGGATGGTAATTTGCCTTGACGTCAGGGTCCAATGATGTTTTTTTCAGAAGGGGTCTCACCAATGCCTCCTTCAAGACATCAGAAAGGATGAAGAAGCCTGTCCACAGTCCGAAAGAGCACAGTTGGTTGGTTCCTCCCGGCAGCAATCTCCCTGGACAGAAATTCTGCCTTCTTACGGTTGATTGCCCCCTGGTATGCACCATAGTGCATACGTAAGACCAGTTTGTCTACCTCCAGGATAGACTTCCACCAGCAGCGCTCTAATCTCCGACCCAAGGTCTTTATCTCCTTGAGTATTGCATGGACACCCCAATACAAGTGAGCTGTTCCAAGCACAGGCTTTGATAACAGTTAAGAAGGTTCCTAATGATGTTTCATAAAGCTTTTTGGCACTGGGTCGGGTGGGCAGGCTCTCAGTACCATACCCACTCCTCCCAACCAACATCTGTCTCCACCAGTCATCCAGGCCAAGTCCCCCACAGACTCCCCCGATGGGGGCCAGAGGAGGAATGTCCAGCCCCCTGTGCACACATTCAGAAGTGCTCAGGGACTGGGTAGCAGCACAGGCTGAGAGGGAGCAGGCAAGACTTCATGTAGCCCACCTGGCACCATTTCCATTTCCTCGCTTTCCCTCACCAAGGTGGCACAGAAACACGTGCATGTGTAGGCTTGCTCACATCATGGAACCGTGGCCCCTCCCTCTGAGTGACTCGCAGCCTGTACTACCACTGGGCCTCCACCTGGTGGCAGTCAAAGGCAAAGACAGCCAACCACCCCTCCCCAGGAGAGGACAGCAATCCCTAGAATGCTTAATCTTCCCCCTCTGACCGACCCCCAAGTGATCCAAGTCCACTCCCGAACTCAGGTCACCAGAATTGCACTATCGCCAAGTCAATTCACAGGCTAGAAGGTTCCTAATTTAAGGAACAAACTAGTATATACAGAACACCAGTATGAGTAAACACAAACAGATGTAGCCCTATGGCAACTGTAGTGAGTGTGATCAAACATCAAGGAAGAGTTCCTTTGGGAATCACACCAACAAAATACACCAAATTGAGACACACGCTGACTGCAACACAACAGGAGTAGTCTACACACTCCAATGTCTGTGTGACCATCTCTGTGTGGGCAATACCACAAGGTCATTAAAAATGTGGATAATAGAACACAAAAGCTTCATAAATAGACAGGAGCAGGCTGCAAGTGTAACAGCCAGGGCTGGCATCAGCACCCAAGCCACCCACGCAATTGCCCAGGGCCCTGACACCAGAGTGGGCCCACCAGGGTTTCAAAAAAAGTGCTTGTTGACTTTACTTGCCAACATAGCTCCGCTCTGCGTGGACTCCGCCAGCAGCATATTTTTTTTTCCACAATTCAGATTTCGCAGCACTCAAAATGGACCACACCACTGCCTGCGGTGAAGCAATGAGTGACATTCACAGCATTCACTGCTAGTGCTGATTTGAGCCGAGAAACTAACAAATAGATTCCCCCCATCTTTAGTCTGCCTGTGTAAGTGCGAGCCCAGCCCTGCTTGTGTTGACTGGCAGGGCCTTGATCTATTGTGTTTTGTGGGGCAGGGTGTAGAATGTGCAGATGGCCAATGGCTGGAGAGGAGTGTGGTGGAGGAGTGGACTACCTGAGCCGCGGCCCTGCCAGTCAGCTTTAGCTTAGTCATGTTGTTGTTTGGTTGGGAAGAGGTGCCAAGGCAAGGTGGGAGTTCATAATAAGGCGTGCCTAGCCAGATGGCATGGTGGCAGTGCAGTGGCACTGACTGGCCAGGCAGGCCAGACCAGTACTGTAGAGTGATGGTTGCCTGTGCATCATCTCATCGAGCCAGTGGAGCTATCAGCATCAGCAGGCAGAGACAGTCCAGGACAGTCGACAGCAGCAAGCAACTTCAGCAAGCAACTAATGTGATCTTGGGAAGCTCCCGTCCCCTCGGTTGTGACAGTCATGATGACCTAGACCACTGACCAGTGCTGCACCGCCTCACCAGTGTCACCACGCCAGGTAGGACAGAGTCCCCTACCCTGCAGCTGAGCTGCATTTGGAATTTGATTTTTTATGGGAGACACAGACAAACGGGTAGCCAGGCCCCTGGGGTGGGGGCTTGGGCATGAGCATGGCCGTGAGTGGCTCAGCCTGCTGGGTTCGTTGGTGTGGTCTTGGATTGTATTCAGAATTCTCTCTGAAATTTTGAAACTGAATTGTCTGACTCTTGATAGGATGGGTCACTGCTGTGCTGTGTAGGGTTGGCAATGGATGGTCAGTTCACTTGGCATTGTGGTGATACTTGCATTTGTATAGTCAGACCCTGGTGGCAAGTCAGCTGTTTTTTTTTTTTTTTTTTTTGTTTTTTTACACAGACTGACAGGTCTGGGGGGCCCACTAGAGGTCCATTGCCCAAGGCCCACAAAAACCTGATGCTGGCCCTGGTAGCAGCACATTTTAAAGACAAGGGACACAGAGAAGCATCCCTTTGGTTCTGGGGCTTGAAAGACAATATACCCCTTACTAGGGGACATTACAATAGGTTAATAGAAAAATCAGACATGAAAAGGATGAACAAACTTTGGACCGTTGAGAAAGCATAGGGAGGGGGGCATGAATGATGAGGTTAGTTAGCAAATATGTTGGTAACTCTCTGCAAATAGACAGATATCTCCTGTAATTTTTCATTCATGCTCTTGTGACCTTGAACTAGCATTCAAGCTAAATAGTACCTTGCTGTTCACCTTGTTAATTCCTTTTAGAAACTTGGAAGGTCTCTATCATGTCTCCTTATGGAGCCAGACTATGTCCACCACCCCCAGTCCTTTGGAACTATCCCCATCCATAGTGAACTGCTCAAAAGTCACACCAGGGGTTTGGCCAGTTCTGCTGCCAGTCCCCGGAGTATCCTCAGATGCAGCAAATCTGGACCAGAGCCTTATCTATCTTTAGGGCTGCCAGCCCTTTCTGAACCCGGTCTCTTGCAAATGTCTTCATCTCCGTGACCCCATTATCAGCTATTTTGATGCCACTGTGAGGCAAGGACCTACTTTCCACCCCTGTGAAAACTGAGCAAAAATAATCATTTAGGATGGTAGCCTTTTGCCCATCCTCTTCTATCACACTACCGTGCTCCAACAGCCTAAGGATCCCCCACCCTTCTTTCTTTTTTCCATAATATATCAGAAGAAATGTTTTTCTCTGCCTGTGACTCCTTCTGCAGTACACAGCTCTGTGTGTGCCTCTGCCTCCCTAATTGCCCTCTTTGCCTCCTTATTTCTCAGTTAATATACATCAGTCAATCAATCAGATCTTTATTTATCCAGGTGATAAATTAGCCCATATTCTTTCTCACCCTCCTCTTTAGCTAGATGCATTTTAACCAAGGGTCTCATTAAGGATGACAGCTATAAAAAATCACTCAGACAGATGGTCTGGGAAATTGCAGGCAAACCAAACTGCGAATAACGGGAAGGGAGAACGGAACTAGTGGTGCTCCTGGAACAAGACCTCCAGAGACTGTATGAAGGAGTCAAAGTGGCAGGAAAAATCTGAGCACCAAGTTAACTATCTCGTTCCTCAATTTAACGTTAACATATTGGAGCTGTTGTTGTAATGCCATGGAAATAGTTCTGTCCTTGAAAGACAGCCCTCCTACCATCCCTCCAGAAACATTCACCACTCTGGCTAAGTCGACCTGCCTGGTAGGTACTGCAGACTGGTGAGTTCTGTGCCTGCCTTAGATTTGCTCTCCTAAATGGTGGAAAAGTGAGCGAATGGGCATTGACAGGGTGTGTGTATGTGTGTGGGGGGGGAGTTGTGGGAGTGGCCAGAAAATTAAAATGAGATAGCCCCAGGTGGCACAAGTCCTGAATGGGATAACACTGAATCCTACTGGATGACCCACAGCTCTCCACGCTGTAACTTTTTTTTTTTGGGGGGGGGGGCTGGTGGGTAAAAAAAGAACCCTGGCAAAGAGTGGGGTAGATGACTTCTGGAAAATGGTGATTCTTGTGCTCTCCCATCCTCCTGCTAGTAAATGATTAAAATGGTGCCCTTGACAGACACTCACTCCACTCATGAGAGAGCAGTCAAACAGTGATATATTTCAGTCGAGGTGAAACAGGTGGGCACCACAGGCAGGAGGTATTCCAAACTGTACTCTTATACAGACAAGGGAGTGGGTGTACATAGGAGTTTTCTTTTATTAAGATTTTACAGTTATCCACCCTCCCTTACAACATGTAATCAAGATTGACAGGGACCTGAAGCTATCAGACGTCCACCACTGTATAACAGAATGCATGTAACCTTTCATCAAAAGAGAACTGAGACATCATTACAGAACTGTGACCACTTTGAAGATGGTATGGGGGTCAGTGTGAATGAGACTTGAAACTGCAGGATTCCTGAATGTATTGAACATCGGACAGCTGGTGGAAAAGTGTGGGAGGGGGGATTTAGAAACCTCACACTGAATGTATGTTCAATGCCCAAATGAAAGAATTGTGCATCTGGATTCTTTGCTCTAATATTGGTTCAGGGTGCTTAGCCAGGCTCTGGTGCCTCTTCTCCAGGTCAGGTTGAAGGGTTTTGGGGTTTTTTTGACTGAGGGATGAGGGAGAACACCTAGTAGATGGCACAAGTGTTGCCTGCATAATTGTTTTTTAACTTCGGCTTTTTTTTAACATTGGTAGTGTCAGGTCCTACGAGTGGCGAGGGTACGTTACAACAGAATGCATAGACTTTCCTCTACACCTTTCGGTTAGTGAGAAGCACTGGTTACTACAGCCTGAGGGAGCTCGGTTGGCTAGAACAGCGCTTTACACAGGTTGACTTGGCAAAGTAATGCTCACTTCACCACAGGTTCGATTTGCCCCCAGATCAAATTACAACTTCCCTCTGAAATATGCCAGTCTGGGTTCAATGCTAGTTAATTAATTGGTGCAGGTGATGCACATTCAGGAATGCAGACTGAAAGACTAACAGGCCAAAGGTCTCATCCCTTCAAGTCATATGCAAAATGACACAGAGGAGATACCAGGCCCACGTAGCAACAACATGTTACAATGGGCACCAGGGCATAAATAACCTTGACATGTATGGAGCAGCACTCACAATAAGCTTGGCTAAACCTGACTATTTTTATATAATATGAAAAGCTGTTTTCAGAATATGACTATACTATAGCTCAAGTGAAGGGGCATTTGGCTTAAATGCTGGGAGTGAACTGCATCTTCACACTGCCCAAGGGAATGGAGGGGGAGACAAATGTAACTTACAGGGTAATGGTCGATGTCATGGAGCCAGGTTACAAAGCCCCCCCCCCCCAAGAGGAATGAAGGGTTGATACAGCAAATCTGCTTCTTAGGGATATAGCAAAGGGGGACTGGAGGGAATGGTTGATAGGGCGTGACCATGAAAGATATTGTTGGCACATCAATGGCAAAAAGACATAACCTTAAGGTGTGGTCTGCACGGCCACACCAGAAACCACATTTCTAGGTCTCGTTTCTGAGACATCACACCCTAGAGCGCTGGTTGGGGGGGGGTGCAGACACAGCGGTCCACTCTGCTACGAATTTATCCTGCACTAGTGAAGAGTAATTACTGTAGAGGAAGGTAAAAAGCCTCCCATAGGGCCAGCTACACCACACCACAAGTACTGAGCTGTCTGTGCTTGGTCTGGCACAGAGTTCTTAGATCTGTGCGGGGGTGGGGGTGGAGTCACTTGTATATGAAGGCACGACATCAAGCATGGTTGCAGTTAAGTTTAGTTCTATGTTAATGCTGTTTAAATGTTTTATGATGTCCACTTTATTTTACTGTGGGTATCGATATACAGCAAGGATGCCGTTGGCTGTGACCTGTGCTGCCCAGAAATCCAGGACTCCTCCTCCTATCCCATAGACAAGAAGGCTGGTATTGCCATAGTGATCAGAAATGGATTAAACTTTCAAGTGAACCATAGATATGAAGGAAAGGAGGGTTGACTGGCCATAGTATCAGGGAACTGAACCGATTGAAATGACCATTCAGAAAACACGCTGTGGTTCACCAATCAGAGATACTGTGAGTCTGGCAACAGGGCAGGAAGTCTACCTGCATTCAGACTTGGCAAGCAAATGGCTAATAGGTACATCCCAAGAATAAGAAATGAACAGCAGGGAAATAATTTCATAAGCAACCCCAAATAGGCAACACATTCAAAGAATACTATCCCAAACTAGAGGGCAGAAGGAAGAGAGGGGTAAGAGGCTGCTATCGCTAACTATAGTACTTGAAGAAGTTAATGCTCCCAGAGGTTATGCAGGAACAAAGAGGAGAGGTAGAGGCCCATTCTCATTCTCGGAATTATGGGGGTTATAAAACGGTTGAAGTCAAACAAGAACCCAGGCCCAGATGGTTTTATAGCCGAATTCTACAAAACATTTTAGGAAGATCTAGCAAACATCTCTTAGAAATATGTAACAAATGTCATGAGAAAGGGGGAATGCCAGATAGTTGGTTGGGCACAGTTATCACAGTCCTACCCAAACATGGCAGGAGTGCATCCTGTGGGGGATATCGTCCAATTTCACTACTAAATCAGGATGCAAAAATGTTTGCAAAACTCATAGCAAACAGGATGTAACCCCTAATGGCCCATTTAATACACCCTGACCAAACAGGTTTTATCCCTGGGAGACACCTACATGATAACATGAGGTCTCTATTAAATGTAATCTCCAGCCTACAGGGCAGAAACAGAGGGAGTCTGAACATTGTAGTGGTAATAGATGCCGAAAAGGCATTTGACCACCTAGACTGGGTGTTTCGGGGTGGCTAGCTGTCAGACCTTCTAACACCTGTTGCCTCAGTCCGTTCCCTCTGGTCCTCCTCTAGGGGCCTCCTTGCAATTCCCCGGACGAGATTAAAAACTGCCAGTGGCAGAGCTTATAGTGTCGCCAGCCCCATCCTGTGGAATTCACTTTCTTCATCAGTAAGGGAGGCCCTTTCAGTTGAGGTATTCAAAACCTGCCTCAAGACCTTTTTACTAAGCAAGGCATTCCCAGACACAGTTTTTTAGATACTATTTCCTAGATACTCTGAAAGAATGGTTCCATCTATCTGCAGCTAGGTCAGGCCTCCAGTTTTGGGTTGTCTGTTTTTAAATATGCTTAATAGATTTGCTTTGTATTGTAACTGTTTTCTGATGTATTTTGGTTGTATGGCACCCATAGCCTCCAGGATTGGGTGCCTGAAAAATAAAATATGTCTTGTCTTGCCTACACTATATACATTTAATTTTGGACACACATTCAGGCACTGGATAAGAGCACTTTACTCCCAACCCCTCAGCAACATCAGCACAGAGTAGATTTAATGAAACACTATCTGACCTACTCCCAATCCAAAGAGGCACACAGTAAAGGTTGCCTCTTATTATCAATGCAGTTTACACTAAGTCCAGAATCAATGGCTGCAAAGCTCAGAGAAAACACGGAACAGTAGGGGGTGAGAAGAACCATATTTCACTTTATGCCAATGATACACTCCTGTATCTACAGAATGCCAGAGATGCTGCCCAAAATAATGTCCCTGCTGAGGGTGTATGAGCAACCATCTAGCTTCAAAGTCAATGAAGACAAGTCCAAGGTCATGTTGGTAGCAGAAACCATGCCGCCAGAGCTCCAAGAAGGGTAAAAGCTGAAATGGGTGGGTAAAGGTTTCAGATACCTAGGGGTACACATCACAACTGATGTGACTTAGATCTTCCACTTAAATTATGGGAAGTTGTTACAGGAAGTTCAAGCAGACTGTCAGAGATGGGCCACCCTACCGCTGTCAGTTGTAAGCAGAGCTGAAATGGTACAAATGAACATCCTACCAAGTTTCCTGTTATTTGACTCATTCCCTTTGCACATACCTCAGACCACCTGTAAGGCTAAACAAAGAACACTTTACAGATTTATATGGGGAGGTAAAAACATCTGCAATGGAAAATTTTGCAACTACTTAAAGGAAGGGATGGGCTGGGGGTACCAGATCTCAAGACCTACTATTAGACAGCACAGATTCAGCATCTCCTTACACAGTTTAGAGGAGAGGAGATGTTAAGTTGGGTTAGCATGGAACAGTTTAGCTTCCTAGAGAGGAGGATATTGAACCTCTCATTCAGCAGGATAGACCAGACGAATATTCAAGGGATAGCCAACACATGGGTAGAAAATGTGGTATGTACCTGGTAGGCAGTGGGTAAAAAGCTGGACATAAATAAAGACACATCACTCCTCACCCCAATCAGAACATGCAAAGACTTCTCCCCAGGGACAGTCAACCCCGTATACAAAAGGTGGGAAAGAAAAGGTCTCATAAGACTAGGTCAGTTAATCAGTGAAGAATTGTACAAAAGCTTTCAAAGGTTACAAAATGACTTTGGCATTCACCACACAGACCTTTACAGGTACCTACAAGTGAGACACCAATCACCACAGAACCTAGGAAATCCCTATTAGAACAGGCAGGGAAACCTATGCAGATTCTGCTACACATCAATTTGGATGGCGGGCGCAGTCATAACCTGATTTAAATATTATACAGGCATATACAGGGCAACAGTGAAGACATCTTGACAAATATTAAGCAGAAATGGGCGGAGGAGATGCAAATCAATCTCACGGATTCAGACTGGGCCCAAATCTTAGAGCAAGCAGCAAAAACCATGGCCTTTGATAACTGGAGGGAATTCAAGTGGAAGACAATGACATTATTCTGCACTCCAGTTATTACAAAGCATTTTGGGTCACATCCCAGGTTCCCTCAGACCTATGATGGTGAGGGTGTAGTGGTGTATGTGCACAAGCACATATATTCTGGGGATGTTCCAAAATAGCAGGAAACTGAACAGAGGTCAAGCGAGTGGTGGAGGAAATCCTAAACCAGGATATACACAATGGGGGGAGTGTCTAATCTTAGGTAGGGTCCCAAGGGGATAACATCAAAAAGAGACAGATACCTATTCAGTATACTGACAGCAGCAACCATGAAGGTGAATGCACAGGTGGCTCACTGACAAAATCTAAGGGCTATCTCTAAGGGCTATCTATCCAACAACCATTTTGAAGAACAAATGAAACTTTTGGCCTGTTCTCAAAACCACTGCAACTGTGCCCTTACAGCTCCTTGCTATTACTAACTGGTCACTACCTCATGCATCATCCTTATGGAAAGGAACCTGTTAAAAAAAGGGCCCTGCTGCTCCACAGAAGCAATTTTAACCCCTTTTTAAAACATCTAATACTGCTGCTGTTGCTTTTCTCAGGCAACATTCACCCTAACCCCAGCCCACCACAACTTGGCCACAATGTTAACAGCAGTGCAGGGTCACTCTCCTTTGCAAGCATTAATATCTGCAGCCTCCTCTCCAAACCTGATACCCTCTCTGCCTGGGTTTCCCAGCCAATCCAGACATCCTATCAGTGCTGGAAACACAGCTGTCTCTGAAGATACCTGACTCCGCAATAGCGATTCCTGGATATGTCATTTTCAGACAGGACAGACTTATCAAGAAAGGAGGAGGCTGTGCCCTCTACCTTAAAGAGTCCCTCATGGGTCATGTCATGTCCGTGCCCATCCCTGGAAACGACATCTAAATCCTTGCTGCCAAAGTACTTCTCGGAACTCATAACAAGATCCTGACTATTGTCTCTGTCTATATACCACCCAAGTTGAGCAATCTGGGCTTTCACTCCCTCCTTGACTGTATCAACTCCCGGAACAGAATACAGAAGTTATCCTACTTGGTGATTTCAACATCAACTGGCTGGCCTCCAGCTCAAATAGTTATAAGGATACCCTAGCTGCTGCTAACTTCTCACAAATGGTCAAATCACCTACTAGAGTAAACTATAGAACAGGGACCTGTACACTTCTAGACTGGGTACTAACTAATCGTCCAGAGCACATCTCCGAAGCAACAGTCCTCCCAGACTCCTTAAGTGATCATTCCCCCATCTTGTGTATCTGGACCAACAAATACACCAAACTACCCCCAAAAACTATTAACAGAAGAATGCTGACCCCTGGTCATCTTGAGTCACCTAAAACACTCCTTCGTGAACATGACTGGTCACCAATTGATAAAGCCCCCAATGTAGATACAGCACTTGAATACTTTATCACCTGTTTCAACTCAGCCTGCGATTTTCATGCTCCGTTCAAGAAGCACAAGATCAAGGGTGTCATTAACCCATGGATGACACTAGGCCTCCTTACACAAATGAAATCTCAAGACCAGCTCTGGTATTGTGCTAAGGCTACTGGCACCCAGACTGATATCCTGGCCTACAAAACAGCAAGGAATGCATGTACCAGAGCAAACCACCACGAGAAGGCTAACTATTACAGAAACGCCTTAGCCAGCACCTGGAATGATGGGAGTAAATTCTGGCGTAACCTTGCTGAAGTGACTGGAAAGGATCCCAAAACAACACCCACAATGTTGAACATAGATGGTACCATCACTCTTGACCATGTAATCATTGCCAATGCATTTAACACCACTTTTGCTCACCTTAGTCATGTGCTACCCCCTAACTTTTTTGATCCCACCACAGTCAACCCAGCTCCTGTTAGTTCAGGTTTGCCACCAGGGCACCCTCCTTTCCATTTCAAAGCAATCCCAGAAAGCCTAGCTAAAAAACACATTCTTAAAGTGCTTGGAAAGTCTAGAGTCAGTGGCGATTCACTGGATATGAAACTTCTTGCCTTCACCATTGACAAAGTCCTGCTCCCACTAACCAAAATCCTCAACCATTCCCTCATGCTCTCCCAGTTCTCCCAAAAGTGAAAACTGGCAGTGGTGACCCCAGTCCATAAAAGTGGTGACAAGACTCTCACGAACAACTACAGGCCTATATCCATCCTCCCTCCTTTATCCAAAGCCTTGGAACGGATAGTGGCTGATCAGCTCACAGAGTACCTTGTTAAATGTAGCCTGCAATATTCCCAGCAGTATGGCTTCCGCAAAGGGCACAGCACTACCACGGCACTCCTCAGATTCACTACACATACAGTATCCATCATGCACTTCATCAGGGCCAGTTGGTTGGCGCCTCTTTTATTGACCTGACTAAGGCATTTGACACTGTCAAACACTCCATTCTCCTCAAACAATTATCTCTCCTTGGTCTTTCAAGTGAAACTACCCTCTGGTTTCAAAGCTACCTCAGTAACCGGACCCAACAGGTCAGGATTGGTGAATTCCTCTCGTCATCCCTATCAATCCACTCTGGAGTCCCCCAAGGTTCTATTCTGGGTCCCTTGTTATTCAGCATATTCCTGAACAATCTCCCTGCCTCCTGCCATGACAGAAGGTTACTGTATGCAGATGATGCAGTAATCTTCACTTGCCACACTGACCCCACCTCCCTTCAGTCTCAACTACAGAAAAGTTTCACGGAAGTGGAAGACTGGTTTTGCTCACATAAACTCATCCTTAACCACAAAAAAACTAAAACGATGTTGTTCCATGGAACCCACAACAAGTACAAGGACCATGAGCTCATTATTAACAACCACGAAGGCGTCACTCTTGAGCAGCTGGATATGTTTAAATATCTGGGCCTGACCCTTGACTGCTCCCTCTCATATACCAAACACATTGACAATATCGCTAAAACTGTGAACTCCCGTATAGGGCTACTATACAAGCATAAACATTGCCTAACGGCTGAAGCCTTGAACCTCGCTATCCAGAGCTCTGTTATCTCAACTATTGACTACGAGCTTGTCATCTGTGGATCTGCTACTGATACTGCACTCCGGCGCATAGCTGTAGCCCTTAATAAGACATGTAGTCTCCTTATTTCAGCTGCCCGCCTTTCTCACACGTGTGACATTTATGAGCAGGCTAACTGGCTCCAGCTGTCCGGCAGGCTAAAGTACCAGACCTGCATCCTAGCTAAGACGACATCACTGGGCCGGAATAGGTACCTTTTCCCGACTTACATGTTCCCGAACAAAAACTTCCCATACTCGTTCTCCCGACTATGCTTTTTCTCGACAGTACTTTTTCCCGATCATCAAATCACCGACACAGCATACAAAAAGAATTGCATGAATCCTTTTCCTGACACCCCCCCAACAACAGAATAGTGTAGTTTAGGTGTGGTGCCTCAGATGCATTTACAGCTCTGTGTTGTGTACATTAACTACATGTTTGCCAAATGCTGACCCCATCGCTAGTTGCTGGCAGATAGAATAATAATTGCCCTGCATATCCTGTCTCTTCTCAGTCACCTGCAGGATTCTCTGATGTCCCGCAAGAGCACAAAGGAATCTTGTGCTGCAAAAATGAACCAGTGCAGCAAATAGGTAAATATCAGGAAATGCTGCAATCCAGGAGAGTAGAAACATGCAATTATGACAGGGGATTTAATGTGTTCTCAGAGACGTAGCACTAAGACCGATACTTCGACTCTGCTGCCACTCATAAAATCCTAGCCGGACTGGTCTACTATTGCGGCAGTAGCACTGCTGCATTGTACTTGTGCTACCTGCATTGTTCAGGGGCTACCCAAGTTCAAGAGTAAACTCAGAGTGGGAGGGTTGTGTGCCACACAGTACAAATGCCGTCCAGTGGAGTAGTGTTTCAGGGAGAAAAACCTGATGAAGTTAATTGTCTATCTCACATTTAATCGTAATCGGCAAATCTGCACACTAAATGTCGGGAAATGTTAAGTCGGGAGTATGAGGTTACGGGCAATGTGTGAGTCGGGATTTCGTTGTTGGTAACATAATTTTCGGGAAGGTATATGTCGGGAAGTAGTATGGATCCCACTGGGCCTTATGCCCCCGGAGTCCAATCATTATTGACCCCGCAGCGTGTCTGCCGCCTAACTAGAAGATCGGACAGTCTAACCTTTACAAAACCTCACTGTTGGACCTCTCAAGCTCAGTGTTCTTACCTTGTCAGAACCTCCACCTGGTTCAACTTGCTACCTACAGAAATCTCCAACATTGCCATGATTGGTGCTTTTAAGTGTAAACTGCGTCAACACCTCGTGGCTAGTGCCTTCTGTGATTTCTTCTTATAATCTCCTCCAGGCATACTACCCTCAAGCATCCCTCCTCACCATACCTCTCAACCTCCTGCCTCATAAATCAGGGACAATGCTTAAAAAAATCAGGGATAAAGGACCGAAATCAGGGACACATCTTCAAAATTTATAATATCCACTCAGGAAGCTGGTAGAATAAGGGGCTTAGTGTAAAATGCATTTTCTAAGGCAGAACAAGTCTGTAACTTTAATGTTTGACTTTATTTTGTGCTTACAACCCCCACTGTTTGGTCATGGAAACATAATTTTTAGGAGGGACGGAGTAAAATTTTGAGGCAAAATCAGGTACGTCCCTGAAAATCTAGGACGGTTGAGAGGTATGCTCCTCACTGCCTCAGCTCCTCCTCCTCTCCTACCCCCATTACTGGGTATAGGATGAATCTGTCTCCTTTTTTTTTTCATCCCCCCCTTTCCTCCTCTCTTGCTGTTTCCCATCTACCACATACCCAATGCAATGCCCTCCCCATTTCTCCCCTCCTCCCTGTCTCTGTCTTCCATACCACCCCCTCACCACCACTCTTCTTTCTCTTTTCCCACTAACCCACTCCTAACAAAGCTTCACTGAGCCGCCTATGACCTGTACTGTATAATTAACTCGCAACACAATTCCTTGACAATGCCTTTGGCTGCTATTATTGTAACCTTATTTGTCTTTTTTTTGTAAGTTCCATTCTAATGATCATGTTATGTTTTGTACCTTATTGTCCTTATTGCCTTGACATGGAACCTTTGTAAAAGAGCCCTCGGCTCAAAGGTGCCATCCGAAATACAAATAAATAGACAAATAAAAATAGAATACCAGAGGTCTCACAGTGGCAAGAAATCTGCTCACAGATAAAGGAAACGGAAAGGATCACTCCCAAGTAAGGCTGAAAAAAAGATAAATTCACAGCCAGTTGGTTACTCTTCACAAAATACGTATGTAAACAAGATGATAGATCAGTTCTAGAAGGCCTCACTGATGATGCATGAGAGGAAGGAAAGGAAAACAATGCAAAAGCCTGTATTATTTATTTTTAATGAATTTGATACCTTGTTAATCTTTGTTTTTGTTACTCCATTAGGAACAGTGGCTGTAGGTTCCTGATCAGAGATTGTTTGTTAAATTATTTTATTGTGTTGTAATGTCAGATGTATCACCATTGTTTGCTGCGAAAAGAAAAACTTTTTCTTAATACATTTTTATTTAAAAACAAAACAAAAAAAATCTCATATTTTTTCCTAGTACACGTCTTACACTAGTACCCTTCTTACTATAATATTTCTACAAACTGAACCTCTTGTGGAATCAATTCAATTACAGGGCACTTTTTTACAAAGATTTTTGGTCACTGATACAAACTGAAAGATACACTTTTAAAAACCAGGCCTGTGGGGTCCGATCAGTACAGTGCTTTCTGCTAACAATGGGTGTGCTTTCTGAGAGCAGTCAGGAGCACAATGAAGATAAGCATCTCAGATGAGCCCCTTAACTCACTTGATCCATCATATCACGCATAGTACTAAACACCCATCCTACACATTACCACATCTGAGATTATCTGCCAGAGACTGCGCCTGATAAAACCACACATATTTGTTTAGACTAGTGACAGAAAAGCAAGAGAGAAAGGGAGAGCATGAGAGAGAGAGAGAATATGTGTGTGTGTGTGTGTGTGTTGATGATCTGGTGTCGCATCACATTTTCTAAACCATGAAATCTTAATTTCGGCAGATGCTGATTAAAGCAATTTTACACACTGTTTGGACAGCTGCGATAAAGAGTGAATTAATTCCTAATTCCATGTCACTGTGAATTTAAAACTGCAGGCTTAAGGATGACAGCAAAACTCCTTTACAGTATTTCTTGATTTCATTTGGTTAACTCAGTACACAGTGTAATCCAATGGTACAATCTGATGTAATAAAATGAAATAATGATAACGAGAAAATGGCATTATTAAACATATACATACAGAATAAATGCATACCCTATATATTAATCACATTTCCTTTTTCAGTAAGGAATTTCTTTTGGTTTTTCTAGCAGATGTGAGCAGCTGTAAGCAGTGCAGATGTCTGCAGCTGTACATATTGCATTTCTGTACCGCATGTGGCATTTATAAGTATTTAAAATTATTCACATTTCCTAATGTCAGAATCTGCTGACATATGTAGTTGCAGTAACTGAACAGACCATTTCATCCAGGGAATTTGGTCAAAGATTGTCCTCTGTGTTGAACTGCTTATGCTGGTTTTGTGATATTGATCACTGACCTCTAGAAGCATCGTTGAGACACCATCTCATTTTACATGGAGTCTCAGCCTAGTTGGGACAAGACAATTAAGCAATAATACATGACTGTGTGTGTTGTTGTTGGATTTACTCACGGCTCATGTGGTGTGGCATGAGATGCAGCCCAGTGCCCTAAGCCGCATGAGTAGTGGATAAATCTAACAACACACACCCGAGAGTGTATTACTGCAATTATAATGTGTACTTAATGAATATATATATCTATCTATATATATATATATAATTAGATTGATACTAAGAGAAAATTATTGTAGCCGTATTGGTCCTTGTAGCCTGAATGTTTGCGTTCTGAAAATTTCTTTAGTCCAATAAAAGGTATCAAATCATGTACTTTGCTCATCTATTAAAATTAACAGTGTGACTTTACCCATGTGTATGTTGTGAGAGTTAGTCACGAGTAAAGACCCAAACAGACCAATCAGATGGTATGATTTTTTCTTGTCTGTTTTATAATAATGTAAAAAAATATAGAACAAAGGGAATGATGCCAGTTTGCACAGCGTAGTACCAAGTGAGTGACCTAGGCTGAGAAGCTGACCTAGGTCACTAGCAGCCAGGTAGTCAAGGCTGGGAATTTGCTGATAATTGGCAGCACATCCCAGCTTGGGGCAGCATGCTCTGTCAATGCAGCAACACCAGTGGTGGGCAACAGAGGTAGCATCCCTTACAGTGGGGACTCATTGTGCACCTTGGAAACCCCCATTAGGCTGTGTGGTGTCTGCGTGGGTAGTGGGTTATGGAAGAGAAGTGGCAGAAAAATCCATGGCACCATCTCCAGGATGCTTTCTGATACACTCAGGCCCCACACTGTGATGAAAGCCTCCCATTCAGTAGTTGTCAGGGCTGGGAGGTCTAGCACAGGACCCTCAGATCAGCTGGACTGGCATCTAGATGGGCAAAGAGCACTATGGAAACAAAAATGTAGGAAAAAAATGAAAGCTTCTGTAGTGAATGGAATATGAATTCATGGAGCAGGGGCATGAGATTCCTGGCTGATTTTCATAACATTTATAGGAAATAAAGACACATTCAGGCTTAAGTTAAATTTAAATGGAGTAAAACTAAATGTATCATTTCTTTAAAATCTTAAATTGTGTTATACATTGTGGGCATTATCAAATCCCAACAGTCCAATTCTGACCATGTTTGCTGAAAGCAACAGAATGAAATTCTCTTTGTAACTGAGCTCCGGCAGGCACTGCAGGGCCCTCCAGCGTTGAAGACAAATGACCAGCATCTGCTGAGGGAGACAAGGTGGGGCATGGTGTGTAAGGTCTGTGCAATACCCATACACCCTAACTCAGTAAAGTTGATGTCCACACTTGGACAGAGTCAAGCAGCAAGGCAGACTTACTCAAGCGTCAAACTTCATCCTCCTGGAAGTGCAGCAGCCAAGTACACGGCTCCTTATCAGACTGCTAAGGCATCAGAATTCTTATGCATCCACCGTTCATACACCCACAGCTTCTTCATAGGTGGTGATAGTTCAGTGTAGAAACAAAGACATTGCCTGTCCACAGGCTCTACAGCATATTGCCGGGCACTTTAGGCACAGATGGTACTGCAGCAACGCAGAGCACTTTCAGTAATTTGGCAACACAGCCTAAGCTGGGCACATCACACTCAAAAGCAGTGCAAGGTGGGCACTACAGTATAACAGTGAGTGACTGAATATCGACACTGGGTGATTGAATATCGATAGAAGTCATATTCGGCATGACAGCACAGTTGTATCAGTTGATATGGTCAGATAGTTCCAGATATTTCGAGATATTGCTAAAGAGATTCTCTCTGTGGCCCTACACTGGTACTGCAGGCAGCCAGGACATTTCTCGAGAGATATCACAAAATTTCAGGAAAAGTCTGACCATGTCAATTGCTGCAACTGTAAACACTGGGCACCTGAGCAATTCTGAGTCCCGTCGGTTCTCTGCACAGGCACTGCCTCCACATGGAATGCTGGCCAGCACCATACTGTCATTTGTGTACCTCCAGTTATGAGTTTATACCAGAAAAAACTCAAGAGTTCACATTGCCACCTGGAACCCTGGTGGGCCTCCACCACATGGGCTATCTGGCATGTCTCACCTCTTGGAAAAATGTTTTTTAACAGGAGAGAGAGAGACAGAGAGAGAGAGAGAGAGTGAGTGAGTGAGGGAGGGAGGGAGGGAGAGAGAGACAGAGAGAGAGAGACGGAGAGAGACAGAGAGAGACAGACAGACATTGCTCCTTCTCTGGGGCCCTCCTTCTCAAACTCCAAGCTCCAGCAACAGATGACTGACTCCAAAACCCATGTTTTTACACAGAGACAGGCATCCCAGCTCCACCCTCTGTTCATAGTCCCATTTTCCAGGACTGTGTGACCAGAGGAAGCCCAATGATTAACACTTTAAGCACAGATATATAGGAACCTGTGTGGATTCCATGTTTTTTAATTACTACAAAAAAAAACTTTAATATTTTTAAACTTGTTTTCATAATACTGCGCTTTTTCTGTGTGCTAACATGCCAGGGTCCTGTTCTGGCAGCTTGCCCATTGTTGTCTTCGTTTTCTTACAGTACAGTCACCCAGGGTAATCAAACCAACATGTAACAGCACGGACTCCTTCTGGAACGCCTCAGAATTTCTCTATGCTTGGTCCTCCAGCAATATTCTGAACTGGTATGTGGTGCGCTATGTAAGGAGGCGCTGGCAAAGGGCTGGGTGCTGGGCTGCCAGGCAAAACCTGTGGTGTGACCTAAGCCGATCCCATACTTGAGGGGCTAGGAATACACTGCCCCTTTCCAGTATTGTTATTTGCAGTATAATGGAGACTAGGAAAAGATGGGTTACTGCAGGCAGTCACTGTTTTTCTGTGTTATATAGCGAAGCCTGATCCTGTTGACTTACTTAAGCAACTCAATTTTTTTTGGGAGGGGGTAGCTCACTGTTCTCTGCAAATAAAAATGGAACGACTGCTATGTTTAGCATACATTTATGTTTGTTCTGGTCCAATGTTTCAGCAAGTTAAGACTTCTTCGGGGGACTCAGTTCTAATAAAATAATTTATTTCAGGTTCATTTGCATGAAATATACTGTGAAATGACTAGTGTCCAACTTATCTTAATCTTTCTTTCCTTTAAATACTGGTCTCTCTGTGACAATTTTGTACCTAAGCTTCATAAATTGGTGCTTTTTCATTTATGGTTGACTATCTACATAAAATATATTATTTTTATTCAAGGATAATTAATATATATTAAAGTACATACATTTGTTGGCCTCCATCACTATGCCACTGTAGCTAATCAATAGATACTTGTTTCAAATGCAGTGCAGTGTGCTTACACACGTAACCAACCTGCCAGGATCCCCAGATTTTCATCCAATTTAGAGACACCCCAATACTACAGCCCACTGTCTGTGCAGTTACTGTTTTTCTGTGACTAAAAGAGAAAAAAAAAGTTTCCAGTTCTACTGCTGTGCTTGTTGCTTTTGCTGCATACTTATTTGGACATGTCTTTCTCTTTGTAGTCTAGTCTTACCTTTTGTTATCATGTCACGTGTTTTTCTTAAAACCTTTTGTTCTGGTCTTGTCCTGCTCTGCTAGAACACAGCACTGTTCATGTGTTCAGAATCCCTCTCTTGCAGCTGGCCCGGTGGTACTGAGGGTTGAAGTGCTGGATGTCATACCTCACACCATGCTGGCGACCTGGGTTCGGGAACGAGCCTGGGTTGTCCGGGGTCAGCAGGGGAGGGAAGAGATCGAGCATCCAGAGGACTGCTTTCTCTCCCTGGGGAGGGCTCAGGGGAGTGTTCACTCCTGGAGAGGCCTCTGGTGGTGGCCGGAGGTGCCCGACATAGCGACGCTGTGAATGCAGAGGAGTGGAGCTATGGCATAGTGTTGCCTTGATGGTCACACTCTGAGGGATCCAGAAACACATACAAGAAAAATCTCCACCACGGTGATAGGTGACGGCAGCTTGACCCCAGGATCACACTCCAGTGCCAGGCTTCCTCCTCTCTGCGGCCGACCCATACTGTCCCAGTGCTCTATACTGTAAATAAAGTGCCCTGGGTGGGTAGGGCGGCCCTTCCTCCAGGGGGCTCAGATCCGGAGGTTGCATCGGGCCATGCAGGGGAGAGGTAGGGAAGTCTCAGGTCAGAGGTAGAAACCTAGGCCTCCCAAGGATGCCTGAGAGAGTTCCCCCGTGAGTGGTGCAGAAAAAAATAGTTCGAAAAAAAGAATCCCTCTCTTGCTGTAGTACTTCCACTGCTTAGCTGTTCGCATTTAATCAAGAGGCTGTAGCTGTCTTTCTGGATACATACTGTATACTAGTTAGTTGTTGCTTATAGTGTTTCCTCACATATGCTGGATGTTGTGTAGTACACCAAGCCTTTCTTATACTAGTGTCTTTTTTAACTCTGCTCACTATCTTACAGGCTTACTGTATTCTGCTTGTGCATATGGGATCATTGCTCACTGAGAATAGTTTGCTAGCAGCTGACTTGTCTGGCTTACAAGAAAATAAGTTTGGAGTGTTGCTACACTCTTACCTATCTCAGTCTCTCCTACTGTGCATCCTGGGGTTGGCTTGGTAGCAGCAAGGGCTGAGTCCCCAGCCTCTTATACTCGTGTGGCTGGTGATGTAGATGACGCCATTCCATGTTGCCCCACCCTGAAATGTGCAGAAGCTCACCCTGGCTTGTTGCATAGCAACAAAACACCACACTGTATGTCTGAGCTGTGTTTACTGAGCCAAATGTCAGCGCTGCCTCAGGGTGTGGGTATAGTCTAGTGTGCACTAAATCATGCGGACCACCGTGTCAATCCCTTATCAGCCACATAGTAAAAAACTGGTAAAGGCATTTTTACCAACCTCTGGCTGATAACTGTTATACCGCTTTGGTGGAGAGAGATGGGGGGCTGCGCTATCTGGGAGTGAGTTATAAAATCACTTGAAGGAAATAGGGTGGAATAACCTAGAAACCCCTCCAGATCATCCTGCTCGCACCCTTGTGGGTATCTGAAAATCCTCAAGTTTTTTTCTCCGTTCCCATGCCTCTGCATCATCTGCCCTGCAGCACCACGCAGCCCAGGCTGTTCATTTCTTCTCTGACTTCATGCTGTCCCATTTCAAGGTTAATTTTTTAAGGTGCTTCATATCTTGCGTAATACCAGCAACATTATTGTCTATTCATTGCGGTAGCTTCATAATGCTGGACGCAGTGGCTTTGTTCGTCAATGAGCTACTGCATGAGGTGCGATCTTCTTCTTCCCCTGCTAAGCCTGTGGTGTTGTCGGAGGGCCATCAAGGAAAGCAGCTTCTGCTACGATCTCAGTTAGACCCTCTTGTCAGCTCTCTTCTCCCGGTCTCCCTGCCCACACCTTTCTTCTGGAAACACATTGCGCTTTCTCCAACCTCTCATTTGTCCTCATGCTTCTAGTCCAGACCAGGAAACTACTCCTTCTGAGTTCCATTATGGCCTGTCTCCATCTATTCGAACCGTCTCCTTCCAGCATGATTACTTCTTCCCCTAACAAGGCACCCTCCCTGCTCTCATACCCTAAACTCCTCCTCTACCTTTAACCAGCCCCCCCCCTCCATACCTTCGGTATTTTGCCTTTGCCCATTGCGAAAAAACAATCCTGCTAGTCTCACGGATCAGGCATTTTTATAAGTCACTCTTCCTCCGTCCCCACTCTACTCAATCTAGGCTATGTTTGCTCCTCCTGCTAGGTGACACTGAACTGAACCCTGGCCCCTGCACGAATGCTAAGCAAAATCTCTTTACCTCGTACCCTTACTGGTCAAATTTAAGAGGGCTCAAGATTGCCCATATAAATGTGCAAAGCATCAGGTGTAAAATGGCTGAACTGGAGGCCTGGGCTCTTCACTACAAGCCAGATGTCCTCTGTATTACCGAGACCTGGTTAAAACCTTCAGTCCCAACATATGAGGTCTCACTACCCAGCGTCTCCTCTTTTAGATGGGATCGACGTACCAAGCGAGGCGGGGGTGTACTAATATACACCAAGACTGAGCTGGATGTTAGTGAGTTTAATGATATATGGTTCAATCCTACTATGAGCAGTTATTTATCTCAATTACCCTTGGTCAAGTCTTATGTCTAACTATAGGATATGTTTACCTGCCCCCCCCCCCCCAGGACTGCTTCAGCATCCATTTCAGACTTCCTCTCCTGTCTCGACTCTCTCCCCCTAATGATACAACACTCTGTGATGATTTCAATCTTGATTGGATGGGACCAAATTTTCCCTATATCTATATTCTCTCACGGATCCAAACTTGAGCAACTAACGGATCAGCCAACCAGGCTTAATCAAATATCTGGAAACCACAGTCTTCTGGATTGGATGCTCACCAACAAGTCCCATATCAAAATCGAAGGGACACTTCCTGACGAGCTTAGTGACCACTGTCCCACTTTCTGTATTTGATAAAACAACTTCCCTCACACGCCTCCTAAACTTATTAAGTCAAGGGATCTATCTAATTTCAACCACGTGGTTTTTCGGCAAAGCCTGGCTTCTGTCGATTGATCCCCCATCACCTCCCTTCCTAATACAAATCAGGCCCTGGAATACCTCATTACCACCTTTAAAGCAATCCTAGACTCCCATGCCCCCTACAAACTGAGCTGTGCCAAAGGTACTTATTCCCCCTGGCTCTCTCAGGACCTGAGGCACCTAATGCGCTCCAGGGACAAAGCTTGGAAGTCATTTAAGTAATCCAGTCTACAATCGGACTGGATTATCTATCGGCAACTAAGGAATACATGCAAGGCCAAAACTAACAAATCAAAGAAGGACTATCTGCTCTCTATACAAGGCTCAAGTCTCTCCAACCCCAAAAGTTTTTGGACTCAAATAAATGCCCACCTCAAGAGTAATAAGAGGAGCACCCCCCATACCATGAATCTGAATGGCAACTAAATACATTCATCTCTGGAGATAGCCTCCGGTTTTAATAATTTCTTCACCAATCTAGGAGCATACAAAGTGGGTCTGCCAACTTCCCATTCTGCTCCACTCCACTTACCTCTAGAAGCCTCTTGTCCACTCTTCCACTTAAAGCTCATTTCAACTATGGAAGTCCTCAAACTCTTCTCAGGCCTCAACCCTGATGGTTGCCTGGATTTGACTCCCTGCCACCTAAATTCCTCAGAATTGGAGCCCCCACGCTTGCTCGGGCAATCACACAGTTAATTAACAGATCCTTTCTAACCCAATCTATCCCTGACAAATGGAAATCCGCAATTTTTGTCTCAGTTCATAAAACTGGCCCAACAAACCTTCTTGGGAACTACCGACCTATATCTATCCTTTGTCCTATCACCAAGATACAGGAAATAATTATATACAACCAACTCTACTCTTTTCTCAAGCAAACCAGTGCCCTCATCAAACACCAACATGGCTTTTGAAAATCACACGGGACTGAATCCGCCCTTCTGAAGGTCACCTCAGATGTATATCAAGCCATGGATCTTGGACAGGCCAAAGGGGCCATCTTTATTGACCTTATGAAGGCCTTTGATCTAGTTAATCACCCACTCCACCTCTCAAAGCTCCACCATCTCAGCCTTAATTCCACCTCTCTGACCTGGTTCTCTAACTACCTACCTGGTAGGTCACAATGTGTTAAATGGTTTGGTGTTCACTCTTCCTTATCTCCTGTCACTGATGGGGTCCCTCAAGGGTCAATCCTTGGGCCTCTCCTATTCTCCATCTTCATCAATGAGCTGCCTATGAACTGTGGTGGGGCCTCGGTCCAGCTATATGCAGACAATGCCATTCTATATAGGTATAACACCAATGCCTCCTCCATTAAGACTGACCTTCAGTATGATTTCCAAAAGCTGGCATACCGGTTCAAGGAGAATCTGTTGGTCCTGAATTAAAAAAAATAAATAAATAAAACCATGCTGTTCCATCACACCACCTCCCCGGTAATCCTCTGGTGAGCCACTAGAAGAAGTGAGCTCAACCAAATACCAGGACTGACTCTGGATGTGCATCTATCCCTTGAATCACACACAAACAAACGTCATCAAGATAGTGAACCAAAAACTCAGTCTATTATACCGCGTTGCCCCTATCTCTCACCCCATGCTCAAAAGACCACTGCCTCAACTACTCTTCTCCCTGGGCTCTTCTCTGTTGCCTCTATCACTCACTCAGACAGGACCCCTATCCAGGCCAAACTTAAGCAGGCCTATCACAGAGTTGCCCACTTCTTGGTCGGCTCCCGCTCTCGGGCACACCACTGTGATGTTCTCTGCATATTGAATTGGCCATCCTTTGAGGCCAAAATGGATTTCGTAGTACTATGTACTGTTTTAAAACTAATCCACCTTCCCTCATCTCCTCCCATCTTCTCCAATCTCCTCTCACTGAAATCCTTCACTAGGAGTCTTAGATCCTTTCATCTCCCCATATTAAGAATCCTCAAACTCCGCTTAGCCATCGGCAACAAATCCTTTCATATTGCTGCACTTCAAAAATGGAATGAACTCCCGCACAAATTACTCTCCTGCACTTCTCTTCCTCACTTTAAGAGACTCTACAAGGACATCTTCATTCCTCCTCCTACTTGCAGCTGTCACTAATTTGTGATATCTCTACTGCCTTCCCACTTCTCTTCCTTTCTCCCGCACCCCTGTTCTCCCCACTGTCTTCCCCCACCCCTTCCCCTCTGGCTCATATTCTCTTCTGTTACACTGTAGGCTGAGTTCCAACCTACTATACTTTAGGAAGCGACTGAAACTCCCCCACCAGTATGAACTTGATGTTTGATTTAATATTTTGTCTGTACTTTAACTGTCTATTGTCCACTGTTTATTTGCACTCTTTAATTGTTAATTGCTTTATATGCTAACGCTGAAGAAGTGGCTGCACACACTCTCCTTTTACTTGTTCTTGTTAAGTGTCTGTGTACACTTCCTTTTGCTTCCCTTATTACCCCTCCCTGGGTCACCCGTGAAAAAGGGATCTTGTCTCAATGGGCCCACCCGGTTACCAAAATTCAAATAAATAAATACATTTCTAATGTAGTATTTTGTTTTTGCCATTTATGCTCTGATTCATTGTATTTCATAAGATTTGCTCTAACTTGCTGTTAGATGCAACAGCACATCTTTGCTGTTGGATGTAGTCAGTGCATCCTTGCTGTTAGATGCAGTCAGTGCATCCATGCCTTTAGTACAGTCAGTGCATCCTTCCTGTTAGATGCAATCAGTGCATCCTTCCTGTTAGATGCATTAGTGCATTGTTTTTGTTAGATGCAGTCAGTGCATCCTTGCTGTAAGATGCATCAGTGTATCCCTGCTGTTAGATATGGCCAGTGTGTCCTTGTCATTAGATACAGTCAGTGCATCCTTGCCGTTAGATGCAGTCAGTGCATCCTTGCCATTAGATGCAGATAGTACATTCTTTTTGTTAGATGCAGGGGGGAGAGGAGGCAGCAGATGGAAGAATTGAGGCAGAGTCCTAGAGGGACTGAGGGCACTGAAGGTAGACAAGGCACCAGGGCCAGATGGTATCCACCCCAGGGTGCTGAGGGAGATGGTGGAGGTGTTGGCAGAGCCGCTGGCGGATCTGTACAGCACCTCACTGGAGTCAGGATGTGTGCCACTGGACTGGAGGATGGCACATGTAGTACCACTACACAAGAGCAGACCAAGGGATGAACCGGGTAATCATCCAGTAAGTCTCACCTCCATAGTGTACAAACTCATGGAAACAATACTAATGGAAAGACTGGTGTTGTTCCTGGAGGACAATGGCCTCCAGGATGTGAGGCAGCATGGGTTCGTTTCAAGGAAGTCTTGTCAGCCCAACCTTATACAAAATTATGACTGGGTGACAGGTGAGCTGGATAAGGGTTGTGGGGTGGATGTTCTTTACTTGGACTTCAGCAAGGCTTTCGATTCAGTGCCTCATGGGTGGCTTGGGGGGAAGCTAACTGGTGTAGGGGTAGGGGTAAAAATTATGAACTGGATTATAAGCTGGCTAAGTGGGAGGCTGCAACAGGTGGTGATGAGAGGGGAGCTCTCAACTCCAAGGACGGTGACGAGTGGGGTGCCACAGGGCTCTGTGCTGGGGCCAGTATTATTTGGGCTCTTCATATCAGACATTGCACACAGAGTGGTGAGCAAGGTAAGTCTGTTTGCTGATGACACCAAAATCGGAGCAGTGGTGGATGGAGGGGGGGATGGAAGTAGCTGCAGGGGGACCTAAGCAAGCTAGAGGAGTGGTCAGAGAGGTGGCAGCTGGGGTTCAATGCAAAGAAGTGCAATGTTATGCACTTTGGGATGAAGAACCCAAGGAGAGAATACTGGCTGGGGGGGTTAAACTGGGGGTCACTGAGGAGGAGGAGAATGACCATGGGGTAATGATAACAGGGACCATGAACAACACTGCCCAGTGCAGGAGAGCGGCTACAAATGTGAACAAAATGCTGGGGTGCATAGTGAGGATGTTTTCGTCCAGGCAAAGAGAGGTGATCTTGCCCCTCTACAGGTCTCTGGTAAGGCCGCACTTAGAGTAGTGTGTACAGTTTTGGAGGCCATACCTAAAGCGTGATATCAGGCTACCGGAGGGGGTGCAGAGGAGGGCAACAACGATGATATGTGGAATGGAAGGGAGAGAATATGAGAGCAGACTGGGAGACCTGAATATGTACACTCTGGAGGACAGAAGGGATGGGGGGACATGATAGAGACATTCCAGTATCTGAGGGGAATCAATAAGGATGAGGCAGATGGAGTCTGTAAGCTAAGGAGGGGGAGGGACACAGGAGGCATGGGCTAAGAATAGAGGGAGGAAGATTTAGGAGGGAAATGAGGAGAAACTATTTCACAGAGAGGGTGGTAGCAAAATGGAATGCACTATCAGAATGGGTGGTATCATGTAAATCTGTGAACAGCTTCAAAAGGGCATGGGACAAGGAACAGGGAAGAGTGAGGGTGCAGAAGGTGGGGGGTGGCAGTGGGATGACAAAGGGGAGGGGGATGAGGCAGCTGCAAACTAGGGGTGCTAGCTGCACACTCAAACAGACTTAGATAGACCGGATGGTCTGTTTCTGCTGGCACATTTGTATTTTCGTATGTTCGTAGTCAGTGCATCCTTGATGTTAGATGCATCAGTGCCTCCTTGCTGTCAGTTGCATCAGTGCATCCTTGCTGTTAGATGCAGTCATTGCATCTTCGCTGTCAGATGCATCAGTGCATCCTTGCCATCAGATGCATCAGTGCATCTTTGCTGTCAGATGCTTCAGTGCATCCTTGCTGTCAGATGCATCAGTGCATCCTTGCTGTCAGATGCATCAGTGTATCCTTGCTGTCACAGTGGATCCTTGCTGTTAGATGCAGTCATTGCATCCTTGCTGTTAGATGCATCGGTGCATCCTTGCTGTTAGGTGCATCAGTGGATCCTTGCTGTTAGACGTATCAGTGGATCCTGGCTGTTAGATGCATCAGTAGATCCTCACTGTTAGATGCATCAGTGCATCCTCGCTGTTAGATGCATCAGTGCATCCATGCCGTTAGTTGCATCAGTGCATCCTCACTGTTAGATGCATCAGTGCATTCATGCTGTTAGATGCATCAGTGCAACCTCACTGTTAGATGCAACAGTAGATCCTTGCTGTTGGATGCATTGATGCATCCTCACTGCTAAATGTCTCAGTGGTTCTGGCTGTTAGATGCATCAGTGGATCCATACTGTTATATGCATCAGTGCATCCTTGCTGTTAGATGCATCAGGGCAGCTGTGCTGTTAGATGCATCAGTGCATTCTTGCTGTTAGATGCATCAGTACATCCTTGCTGTTAGATCCTTGCTGTTAGATGCATCAGCAGATCCTTGCTGTTAGATGCATCAATGCATCCTTGCTGTTAGATGCATCAGCACATCCTTGCTGCTAAATGCATTCCTTGTATCCTTGCTGTTAGATGCATCAGTGCATCCTTGCTTTTAGATGCATCAGTGCATGCTTGCTGTTAGATGCATCAGTGCATCCTTGCTGTTCGATGCATCAGTGCATCCTTACAGTTAAATGCAGTTATTGCATCCTTGCTGTTAGATGTAATCAGTGCATCCTTACCGTAAAATGCAGTGAATGCATCCTTGCTGTTTGATGCTGTCAGTGCAACCTTCCTGTTAGATGCTTTAAGCGCATCCATGCCATTAGAAGCAGTCAGTGCATCCTTGCTGTTCGATGTAGTCAGTGCATCCTTGCTGTTAGATGTAGTCAGTGCATCCTTGCTGTTAGATGCAGTCAGTGCCTCCTTGCCTTTAGATGCAGTTAGTGCATCCCTACTGTTAGATATAGTCAGTGCATCCCTTCTGTTAGATACAGTCAGTGCATCAGTGCATCCCTGCTGTTACATGCAGTCAGCGCATCCTTGCTTTTATATGCAGTCAGTGCATCTCTTGCTGTTAGATGCAGTCAGTGCCTCCTTGCCTTTAGATGCAGTCAGTGCCGCCTTGCTCTTAGATACAGTCAGTGCGTTCTTGCTGTCAGATGTACTCAGTGCGTTCTTGCTGTCAGATGTACTCAGTGCGTTCTTGCTGTTAGATGCAGTCATTGCGTTCTTGCTGTTAGATGCACTCTATACGGTGCTGCTGTTAGATACAGTCAGTGCGTTCTTGCTGTTAGATACAGTCAGTGCGTTCTTGCTGTTAGATATAGTCAGTATGTTCTTGCTGTTAGATGCTGGTCATTGCGTTCTTGCTGTTAGATGCACTCAGTGCATTCTTGCTGTTAATTGTACACAGTGTGTCCTTGCTGTTAGATGCACTCAGTGCATGCTTGCTGTTAGATGTATTCAATGTGTTCTTGCTGTTTTATGGAATCAGTGTGTCCTTGCTGTAAGAGGCAGTCAGTGCATCCTTGCTATTAGATACACCTGACCCCTACTGACTCACTTCTCTCGATCTGTCAGCAGTTCTAAGCTCCTTACGGTGGCTTACGTCCCACTTCAGGGCAAGTAGCCACTAAACTGCTGCATGCTAGATCAAATTAAATCTGTTATATATCGCTGTCTGTTGAGTCCTGCAATGCTCCTGCAAAAGGAAAGTGCTGTCCAGTGAGTTAACCGATTAACAAAATAAATGGAGGTAGTCTAGCAGGCTTGTGTTGGACACAGGATCCAAAATCACAAGTTTTGGATGTCACACAGTCATACATCCAAAGGTACTGCATCGTTGGAAAATCTTATTCAAGAAAATCATATGGGTAATGCAACTTACCTGTTCCTTACTGGATATTTCTGAATTCCTTAAGTTGCAGCTAAAACATTACTAGCTCATTTGTATTGTGTCATGGCATTCAGGGCAAGATCACTCCTTTTGCAGATGATACTAAGCTATGTGGTAGAGCAAACAGCAAGGAAGGTGTCAGAGATCTGAAGAGGGAACTAGATTAGTTAGCACAGCAGTCTAGCCATTCAAGCTCAGTACTGAAAAAATGCAGTTACCTCTCCTGTATTAATTTTCAAGTGTGGGACATACTTGTTTGTCCTATTTGTAATGTGGATGCTTTTTTTTGAATTACAGTGTTATGGTGTATTTGTTAAAAATGTAATAAATATAAAGTAAAAAAAAAAAACATTTAAAGTAGTGAGTGTGTGTCAGCAGAAATTTTCCCAAAACCCAGTAGTGGTTTAGGGGAGTCAAGAGTAGCCGAGACATCAGAGGAAAGAGACCTGTAAGTGATCACTGTGGACTACTTAAAGGTCTCAGCTCAGTGCAAAAATGCTATGGGAAAGCAAACAAGATGTTGGTTTGGATAGGAAGAGGGTTCTCCTCTCTGGTAGAAACAAAGTGGTGATTCTACCCATGTACAGATAACTGGTATTGCTGTATCTGGAGTACTGTGCACAGTTCTGGAGCTCCCACCTGATGAAAGACAAGGACGTGCTTCAGTCAGTGCGGGGGGCAAGATTCTTCAACGGCAGCAGGAAAAAACATACCGGGAGCACCTGAGAAGCCTTAATATACAGTATAATCACAGGAAACCAGAAGGCAGTAAGTAGATATGACATAAATAATCAAGTTTTTCAAAGGAATAAACAGGGTTGACTGTCAGCAGCTTTTCTTTTTTTTCTTATTTACTTTTTGCTAGACCCCCCACCCAGCCCCGTCCCTCTGACCTACACCGGGACTTACCACCAGCCAGTACTCCCTGGGCTTGCCCCTCCTGGTGGAGTCAGCAGGAGTCCCCCAATCCACCGCCATGAAAGGAATCCAGTAGTTGGACTGGCAAGCACTGCTAGTGGGATTCAGGGCCTGTGAGGGTCTAGGGTCTATGCACCATCTTGCCACTGAGGGTTCCCTGTTTTCCCTTTTTCCCATGGAGGAGTGCAGCGTGAACTGATGCCATGACACATGACCTGCATACCAGCGTACCATGCATTGGCCCACCCCCCTATGCACTAGAGGACAGGCGTACACCGGGCTCTGTGACCCCCTCCCCCCGGAGGAGAAAAGTGGTCCTCCAGATGCGCGATCCTTTTCCCTCTGGCTGCCCTACAATGGCCCAAGCTCACTATCAAATTTGGGTTGCAGGCATCGCGAGCAGTAGCACTATTGCTGTGCCTACCAGTAGCTTTTCAAGCCTTGTGACTGGTCTACTACAAGATGGCATGGGTAAATGGAGATAAAAGGAGGTTCAGAATGGATGTGAGAAAGTTGTTCTTCACAAACAGAACAGCAGACAAATTGAACAGGCTGCCACATGAGACGGTGGAAAAGAAAACCTTGACAGTTTCATGACAGACATACAGGGGTGTAAGAGGCTGGTGCAGGTTACAGGGATGATGGCATTGCTGAGCTAACATTAGGGGGCTCAGCTGGGCCCTCACTGAGATAAGCTAGTTGGGCAATGAGTAGGTAGAAACAGAGAAGACTGGACAGACTTTGGTCTATTTCTGACTGAAAAATTAAAAATTCCATTTACGTATCAAGACTCCATCCTTAGCATACAAATTCCAACCAATGGCAGTAAAGGGACAACATAATTTAATGAAAGATGTGTTGGTTGGTTTATGAGAGGGACACCCATATACAGTGTGCAACAGAGATACTGCCAACAGACTAAAGATTTCAACCATCTGGCTGTACCTTTAAGAAAAAGAAAATATTGTAGTATGCTCATGTATAGCGACAAATCAATATATAATTTCTTGCACTTTTGGTACCATGTTTGGATAAACCATGATGGATCATTGACCTTAACCAATGATTTACCTTCAGAAAGCAAAAGCTCAGTCAACCTGCTGGAAAAATACCAAAGGTTATGAGTTCTGCATATTGAATAATTTAACACGTCCTACCACATGCTGCTGAGATTTCTTAAAGTATTCTTCTAGAATTCAAAAAAAAAAAACATTTAAAACCATAATATTCAGACACAAGTAAACATATATTTTGTGTGTACATCCCATAACTGGACATTTGCATGAAAACAGAATCTCCATGTCTCAGACTGCACCTGGGCCTCCTGTTCATCTGTGAGATCATATCTGTTGCTGTGGAAATTATTATGGTGTCACACAGAAAATTTTACAGAAAGTTGACTAAGACTCTGCTACATGTGAAAAAAGCCATGGCATGCTCCCTAAGTTGGGCCACAGTACTTTATAAATTCAGGCAGTGCACTGGTATAGCCAACAAACAGAACAAAGTAGGAAAAAAATACACCCTGGACCCAAAATGGCTCCTAAAAGTCTGAGAAAATGGAAAACATAGAGAAGCACAAAAAAGACTGGTCCCACACAAGAAACTGACACTCCCATAGTGCAGTGGCACAGCTGAGACCTAGACCAGTGAAAGAAGCATGAATAATTAATCACTTGCCTATCAACTGAATATTAATATAATTGGAATTAAAACATTTATTTCATCCTGGGTATGGCACTCTAACAAAATGAATTAATAATTTATTATTTCTGATTCATTACCTTTCTGGAATTAATCATGACATTCATGATTAAATCATGCTTAGTTATCTGTTAATGTTCTGTATCTATACAATAAAGTATCCAATATTGACTAAGTGAAATACAATAAAAAGAGCTGGGCAATTTTAAATAAAACTTCTTTTCTCCACAAAAAAATTAAAATAAATTGCACGTATTGTATATAATGCATAATCTCTGGATACTTAAAAGAGGAGATGACACCTCCAGATAAACTTTAAAAATATATAATGTATGGTCACAGTGCATATTAACCACCATAATTAGCAGTCACACAGCTTTGCTATGCACTGTTTAGAATTTTAAAAGTTGTTAACCACACTTCCGAACTTCCAAACAGTGGCATAACAAAAAATAATGCACCAGAGTTCCATAATTCTCACACATAGAATGCAAACAGTGTTTTTTTTTTACCATACACTATAAAAGATGATGGCTGGGGATTGGGTGACAACCACGCTGAAATCACCTCTCGTGGTTGCTAGGGCTACATTAAACCTCTCAAGGTATACCATGTTGCCCTAGCAACCACTCGAGGTGATTACAGCGTGGATATCACCCGATCTCCAGCCATTATCCTCTATATATTTAGACAAACTTCAGCTTATATTTCACATAAGCGCTGCACTCCCCTCCTTATTATATTATACTTGTTTATTGGTATGGTCTCAGTCAATTCAAAATGCATAAATTAATACAGAAAATCTGAAAGCATATGAACAAAGTTCTAAGACTTTAAAAAGTTATAACCTCAGTAAAAGAAATATAAGCATGGCAAAAACTGCAACCTCGAAAACGTACTGTAAATATTAGTACATCAATTAAAAAAGAACAAATTATTATCAAAAACCATTCATTCTAGTAAAAAAAATACTGTAATTATGTAATAGTTAAAAGTCTTGGTGAGTGGTATGGAAAAGGTGACATTTTACTCACTTGCTCTATTAGACCAAAATGTAGTGGTCTTGAGTCCCTTATTTTTTTTGGGGGGGTGGGAGAGCACAAAGAGAAAAACATGTGCTTTGTAGCAGAAAATGGGATATGAACAAAAAAGAAAGCACACTTGATACAATTGCTGGAGAACTGCACCTGGAATAGTTTGATTTGAAATCATCAAACGAAATGTGGGAAAAGGTGGCAACTTTCATCTAACAGATAATTGATCATGTTGCCCAATGGAAAACATTTTTTTTAAATGGAGGGGAATAAACCTTGGGTGACAGAAGAGTTTAAAAAACGGATTGAACAGCAACAAAGGGAAATGAGGTTAAATGATGCAAAAAATTATAGCAGGCTAAGAAATGCAGTAAACAAAACAGCAAAGAGAATAAGAAGGGGGTATAATGAAGGAGAAGTTCAATGTCTTAGGAAAAATTGACCCACAAAATGGTGGGGAAAAAAAAAGAATTTCTGGGAAGTGAAAAGCAGGAGGGAGTGAAGAAAAGGGTCTTGCTCTGTAAAAGAGTTAAACAGGGCTTTATGTGAGGTGAGCAAAAAGTTAACCCCTCTGAAGGAATATCAGTCAGAGGAATGGGGATGTCCCTGAGGCGTATTTATTAAAAATTGAAGATGTAGCCAAAGTAATGAAAAAATTTAAAATCAGTAAAGCAGTGGGATCTGACCTTATCCCGATTGGGTATGGAAGGAGAGTGTGAACCTTACTTCACCATGGATATATTATACCTTTACTAAATCAATGATAGCAGGAAAAATGCCAGAATAATGGACACAGGCAAGAGTGGCCCCCCTGGCAAAGGTATCAAACCCTAAAAGTCATGGGAAAAGATTTCTGACCTATTTCCCTTATGTGTGTAATAAAGAAAGTATGTGAAGGGTTTGTAACAAGCTGGATTGCTGATTATGTTTCAGGCATCACTGATATCAGCTTGGCTCTCTGAGGGGCAGCTCCACAACGTAGGCGGCCTTCATGTTTTTAAAAAATTGTATGAAAGCCTGGACTGAGGGAAAATTAGTGCATGCAGTTTTTGTAGATTATAGAAAAGCATTTGATCAAACTGACCATAATACTGATTAGAAAGTTAGGGTGTGGGGTGCTAAAATGTATAGTGAGATGGGTCACAGCTTTTCTGCAGGGGAGAACTCAAGGATGGAGTTAGAAGGAAAGAAACTGGTGCCACAAAACAACAAAAAAGGAAAGGGACCTGGGGGTAATCATATCAGATGACCTTAAGGTTAGCAAGCAATGTGAGAAGGCAGTAGGGAGGGCTGGGGGTATACTGGGATGTATAGGGAGAGGCATCAGCAGCAGAAAACAGGAAGTTGTTATCCCTCTGTACAGACAGTTGGTGAGACCCCATCTGGAGTACTGTGTCCAGTTCTGGAGACCCCATCTCCGCAAGGACATAGACAGGATAGAGGTAGTCCAGAGGAGGGCAACTAAAATGGTGCAGGGTCTGCAAGAGAAGCTGTATGAGGAGAGACTAAAGGAGCTTAATATGTATACCCTTGAGGAAAGAAGGAGAGGGGGACATGATAGAAACTTTAAGTACCTCAGTGGAATCAACAAAGTCCAAGAGGGTAGCATCTTTCAGAAAAAAGACTTGCAAGAACAAGGGGACACAATTTAAAAGATAGAAGGAGAGGCGGTTCTAGGGCAATGAGAAAGTATTATTTCACACAGAGGGTAGTGGATGCATGGAACAGCCTTCCTGAGGAGGTTGTGGGGTTTAAAACTGTGGGAGAATTCAAGAATGCATGGGACAGACATAAGGCAATTCTTGTGGGGGGTAGGAAGAAATAGGCTGTTGGTTAACTAGGATCTACGGCCTATCCTGTAGGTAGGGAAATGGGCAGACTAGATGGGCCAAGCAGTCCTTATCTGCCGTCAAAGTCTATGTTTCTATGTTTCTGTGCCAGATTCTTTATGTGGAGGTGCCACTCAGGGTAAAAAAATTGGGCCTTTATTATATTTGTTGATGATAAATAACCTAACAACACTAGGTGACTGTATCAAATATGTGGATGATACAATGGCTTGCCATAGTTGAATGTGATAGATAATGCAACAAGAACTAAGAAAAGATGGGAAAATGGTCCAAAACTAATTTAATTGAAAAAAAAGTTAGAAAACAGACCACCTGAGGGGGGACTCAGCATATTTCTTTTTTTTTTTAACTTTCTATTTATGCTCCCCCTGCCCTCTAGGCTCCGCCGTCTCGAGAGTCATCAACTGCATCTGTCCAGCCTCACCTTACCTGCGCTGTGGTATTCCCTCCATGTAGCCTTGGACTGCCCCCCCCGGTGGGAGACAGAAATGGGCGCCTACACCCCTGAATAACCACGCCATTGTCAGTGCAATCGGACTGGGACAGCAGGCAGCGGGTTGTGAGTACTCCATCTTCCAGGAACCTAGAGAGTGATTTTCAGGTGTTCTGTGCCGCATGCATCCCCTACGGCCAAGGCGCCCGGCCACCGTCCACCGCACTTTCCTCACCAGGGCAAGGAGCATGCTGTACTCAGGCCTCTGCCAGAGGGCAGTTAAGCTCCGAGCCATGGATTCCCCTCCCTCCCGGAAGAGGAGAGCTGTCCTCCAGATGCTCGATCCTCTCCCTTCCCTGCCAACCCCCGGCGGCCCGGACTAGTTCCCGAACCCAGGTCATCGGCGTAGTGTGAGGGGTGGCATCCAGCGCCTCAACCTCAGCATCACCGGGCCGGTTTCAACATATTTCTTAGTAATTTCCCTGCTATGGTGCACCTAGTTCCTATGGCCCCTTGTATAGTACAGAGGTTTGAGCACCACTACCAGTTTCTCTTTCTTACCCTTATGGCATATTTGTATTGCATGCCTGTGTGATGTGAATTGGTTTTTGTACAGTACACAACTTCAACCCACCTTTTTGGTCTGGGTTGCAATCATGTTTTTTAATAAACTAAATGGTTCCATGTCAGAATCTCGAAACCAAAAACAGCATGGTCAAATATCGGTGCTGTGAAAAAAAGAAACTAGTAAAATTAACAATCAGGAATCTGCAAGTGTTTTTAGCAAAATTCATTAGTTAAGATCCTCCAGAAATGAATTCTGCATTGAACATGTAAGTTTTTTGAACAATTCTGTGAAAATAGTTGATCAAAGTTCATTTTTTTGACCACGGTATTTTCCATTGAGCGGTTTTGATGGAATACAGATTTTTTTTTTTGCTCCCTCCCAGCTCCGGGCCAGCCTCTCCTTCAGGCCACCTATGCCCTACAAGCCGCACTGCCTTGGATCAGCCACCTCTTCACCCCCATATAACAGCCTCCCTGGATGACCCCCAGATGTAACCCTTTGCCGGATTAATTTCCCCCCCCGAGGGGGACGGTGCCGGTGGGGGCGACCAGCGCCAAACCTGTTCCAGGGTGCTGCTGGGGATGGTGCGTGCACTGTCCTCGGTCTTGCGGCAATGGGAGCTGGCAACCATCATCTGGTCAGCTACAGGGTTCTTTTCCTGTTTGCTCCCCGGGGGCGTGGTGTGCCACAGTGTAAGGCAGATG
Source organism: Neoceratodus forsteri (assembly GCA_016271365.2). Lineage (NCBI taxonomy): Eukaryota > Metazoa > Chordata > Ceratodontiformes > Ceratodontidae > Neoceratodus > Neoceratodus forsteri. The sequence continues at coordinate 1,871,139,830 of CM057456.1, read as the reverse complement.
CCAACGTTCACCATGCCTCCTTAGTGAATGGGACCTTGCGCACTGCTCTGCCCCCAGCCTCCACTAGGGGTCAGCAAGTGCCAGGTCGCATCCCCGCCTTCCCCCCGAGATAAGGCAAGCGATTAGCTGACACTCAAGCCCTCTCTCCCCAGCTTGACCCTCCAGCACCCGAGTCCATTCCCGAACCTGGGTCGCTGGCGCCGCCAGTGGAAATCCAACCACTGCACCGGCGGGCCGGCTGGAATATGGATTTTAATAAACTAAACTATGTTATTTGCATAAAAACGTATTCTTTATTCCGTAGAGGAGAACTGCAATGAACCTAGAAGTAATTTTTTATGTTCTAATTCAGTTCAGTTATTTTTCCATCCATACAGGTCTTTTACTAACAACAGTGGATGTTTTGGGATTTACATTCTGGTGGTAAGAACCAGATTAGAACTGCATGATATAGTTTATGTCCCTCTCTGTATTAGAACACAGATGAACTGTGACAAGAATTTAAGAACTTACAAGGACATAAACTACATCCTACTTTCTAAAACTGTCCTTACTACAAGCAAGTAAATCAGAAACGCACACTGGGATAACTAAGCAGCCTTTATACATAGAACAAGAAGAGAATTTAAACCAATACTTAAAAAACAAATAGCTTTTACTGGACAAATGACTTGCAGATTTAGTGTAGTGGTAGGTTAGTTCTCCTTCATGAGCTGCCTGCTCTAGTTGCTTATTCCCTTTCTGAGGTAATAATGCTCTGCTTGTGACATCAGTAATTCCCATGGAAACAGGTTTTGATGTCATAACAGAGGATAATGACATTAAATGGGGAATGAGTTTCTAGGACAGTTCAACTGTAAAGCATACGATCCTATGTTCTTGCAAATTTACTCAGTGATAAACAATTTGGACAGGAGCTGTAGAATGTACATGAAATCTAAACGGAACTATATCTAAATAGTATGATTTTCAAAATTTTCTCTGAGGTGTTTGCAGCTTTTTAGTAGGGAAGCATCAGGATGCTAACGGGAGGCTAGGAACACATGTAAGCTGTAAACCAGAAGACGACATGCATTTCTGCAAGCTATAAGAAACTGCATGGTGGGTAATGGGCATTAAGCTGAAAAAAACCACCCATGCAAGGGTGTAGTGAGACTCAACGCTGCAGACGGAGGACAGTACAGCCCCTGATATGGTGGTTATCTCAGCATAGTGCCTACCCTGGAGTGTCTTATTGTGCTTATGAAATGGTCATAAGGGCCGCTTAATTAAAAAAAACAAAAACAAATAAAAAAACATGAAAATAAAAGATTGCTTTAATGGTAGAATAGTTGTCACTAGGGGAAGCTGTGATGTATTTTACTGTTACATCAATTGCTGTTTCCCAGGAGTGAAGGACAGGCTTTGTCTGTTTATTTTATTATTCTAAACAGTTTGTCACTCGTTGCAGCTTCTGGCCATTTTCCATTGTTGCTTCCCAGTACTCGCTGCCTGCTCTGAGGACCGGGACAAAGTGTAACCGCTGTTTGTGGTTTATTACTTGTTCAACTAGTGTCCCCAGTTGCAGCTTCCAGACATACTCTGTGCATGGTTCCCGGTCCTTACTGCCTGCTCTGAGGATCACGACAAAGTGTAACCGCTGTTTGTGGCTTAATTACTTGTTTAACTATTGTCTCTAATTGCAGCTTTCAGCCATTCTCTATTTATGTTTCCCAGTCCTTCTGTCTGCTCTGAGGACTGGGACAAAGTGTAACTACTATTTCTGATTTTATAAATTTTTTTTAACTATTGTCCCTCATTGCAACTTCTGGCCATTCTCTGCTCATGTTTTCTGGACCTCGCTGCCTGCTCTGAGGCCTGGGAATCAGTTTGTGAAATGCCATGCTGCCTGTGTTCCGGTCCTCGCTGCCTGCTTCAAGGACCTGGAGTACGCATGGGTGTGTAGGGGTTTATCGGGTGTGCAGCCAGTTAAGTGGGTGGGTACAACTGAGCATGGAGGCAAAAAGAAAAATAAATAAAACGTAGAAAAAAATGAAGAAAAAGGGAGAGGATGGACTTGGATGAGCCGAGAGCTGACCGAACAGGTGAGTGGGCCGTGGATCTGAGGGTGGAGTTGGACTGTATGAAAAAAACTGCATCTGTTTTAATCTTTAACCTTCTGAACTGTCAGTGTTATCGGAGGTAATTGTGCAGGCTGGTAGTGGTACTTTTTTGTACCTGGGCATTATGCTGAGGTTCCAGGCAGACTAGATGGATCTTTGACTTTTTCTGCCATCAGTACACATCACATTTAGGCAAATTCTATAAAAATAGGAAAAATGCAGGAGTGCAGCAGAGGATGAAGCAGCCATCCAGATATCCAAGGGGATAAACAGCAGATGGAAAAAAAAAAGAAAAAGAAATATTGTGAAATAGCTGACCATGTCTATGTATTGCTGCTTCACAATCTGTAATTCTGTCTGTTTAAAACTGTTTGATGTTCCTAGTGTTGTATTTTCTTAGTCTTTGTATATCTTGTAAATTTAGTGTAAATACAAAATATGTTATATTTAACATAAATCTGTGACTGTTCTGTGTTAATAAGCACAAAACTTCCAACTGACACAGAGCAAGAGCCAAGGTTACTTAGAGCGATTAAAAGGGAGTTCCTACAGAATGTCCATGAGACCTTGTACTGTGTAAGCAAGTGCCTGGCCTTGCGCTGTGAGCAGGGGTCTGAGGTGGGATTCAAACAGAACAGTCCCAAGAAAGTGGTAACCAGGTTGATGGCAGTGTGATTGAGTAAGTAAGCCAGTCCCCATATCACACCGCTCAGGGAATCTTGGAAGGTTTTGTGTAACAAGGGGTATAGATAACCTACAGCAGAGAGAGCAGTGAGATGAGCAGAGAGTCCAGCTAAGCAGCTTATCTGAGCAGACCACACTTGGCTTAGGTGAGGCACCCTAGTCTCCTACTCAAAACAGACAGCCTGCCACAGTGAGCATCAGCCTAAATCCTTACTCTAGGGTAAATGCTTAATAAGCAAGACAAGACAAGCAGGAGCCATTTTGAGAAGACTTTAAAATCTTAAGCCATGTTTACACGGCTGCAGCATTTTGACATTTGCACTGCTCCACCCCTGCTCCGATCTCATCAGTGGGCTCAATTCACTCTTCGCACAGGCCTCCCTCGTGGCAATGCAGCTTGCACTGGAGAGAGGCTGTACATCTTGGGGCTGGGTTGGGAGCAGTGGAGGAGTCTGGGAGCAGCTGCTTTTCATGGGAGCAAGTGTTGCAGTGCATTTACAATGCCACATAATACACTCACTCCGATAAACATTCCCATTTCTGCTCTGGTACAGAAAAAGGGTCCGATGCACACCTAGCATGGTTGGGTAAGTGTCCGCACTGCCAACTTTGCAGCGCATCAATCTGTGCACATGGATTGATGCACTGCAAATCTGGCAATGTAAACATGCCTTTAGTGTTACTAATCTGCACTTCCATCAAATGCACCCTGTCTGATGCTTTTAACACCTTGACCTTGTTTAACCATGCCACCTTCTGAAAACTAAAACCATGCAGGACAGCATGTTGAACCTAACTCCTTTGTTGTCTGTCTCTTGTTTTATTCACATCCAGTGCACAGGCTGTCAGGTTACAGGAGGAAAGAAGGTAGGTTGCAAAAGAGAGTGTTGGGCAGGATAAAGTGCTGACCGGACCTGAAATAGCTTTTTTTTTTCTATTTTGTGCCCAGAAGAGGATCATGGGAGTGGAAGATGGGTGGCCATGGGACTGCTCTTAAACACCTGGGATGGGGAAAGGCTTTTTAAAGCCTTTTTGTACCTATTTTTGAAATTTCTATGTATCCCCTCCTACTGCCTGCCAGCCCCGACCCTTCAGGGCATCCAAGGAATCATCCTCCTGCCTCGTGCCAATTCAGACTCACCTCCCAGTCCCCCATGGAGCTTCGGCTTCCCACCCAAGTGGGGGTGAGGTGGGGTCTGTACCCTGAAATCCTTCATTTCGTCAGGCCCTTGAACGTGATCTGGTGAGCGGGGCACATAGGAGGCACACTCCGGGAAGCCCATCTTCCCAGAGCCAGCAGGAGCTTTTCCGCCTTTTTCCTCTCTCAGGTGCAGTGAGAGCCCCCTGATGTCAGGGCGTGCACGCCGATGTCCACTACGTCTTGATGGCCGCCCGTCCCCTTCACGGGGGCTTGAGGTCCCCCCGAGCCTTCGCCCGAGGACACACATAAGTGTTGTGGGGATTGGCCAACCCAGCCCACCCACCTGGACATGACGAGTTGTAGTGGGATGCTCAAGCAGTTCTCCCCCCCGGCCAGCTCTCCAGTGACCCGAGTCCGCTCCCGAACCTTGGTCACTGACGTCGCAAGCGGAAATCCAACCGCTGCGCCGACGGGCCCACTTTTTTTACCTATTTTTGGACAAAATAGTAAATGTCAAATTATGAACACATAGTTTGGTGTATCAAATATGAATATTTACCTGAAGGTATTCACACAACCTTAACCTCCAGCACCTTTTCCCCTAACTTTGCTGTAGTCACTTCCACAAATTCATCACGTGTACTTTATACCCCCCTATTGTTTTGTACTACTGTAAGATGCATACCATTATCAATGTTACTTGCTTTCTTTGGTTTTATTTTAAATCACAAATGTGATTTCAGCCAATCAGCATGCAGAGCCACTGTACCTCTTATTCTGAGTACAGTGTGCTCTCATGCCGCAGCATTAGGAGGGAGTGCTCCACTTTGGTGCCGGGTGGGGGCGGAGACAGCACAATAAAATAAAAAAAAATAATACTCTAAACTTATTATAAATCACTTGAGCCAAATTCCAGTGATTTATAAGATAACAGGGATGTCTCCTATGGTGTAACGGACTCCTCTTATGAGGTTTGGGCAGACAGAACCACTCAGCTTGACTTGGCAGTCCTTGCCCAAACCTCATGTTTGGAATCTCTTACACCATAAGAGACATCCCTTGGATGCTCTATGAACTTATATTAAAGGGTTTTTAAAACATATTCAGTCTGAATCTAAACTTATTGCAGATATGCATTGAGCAACTGCATGTTGCAGTAAAATACATACTGCAATAGAAATAACTGACCACATTCTCCCGCATTTCCTGGTTACCTTTAATATTTACATGAATGTCTTTTCATAGACAGCATCAGCATACCATACTGCATTTCCACCTTTACAGCGGGGTATTCTACACCATACTAACCTCAGACTAGCATCACAGTCACTGAATTAGTATAGTAACATTTAAAACGATACGTCAGATTCAATTCGCCTCAAACTCCTCCCCAAGGAGGCATCATTGTGAGGCACTTAAGGAACTTAACTGGCCCTCTCTTCGGCACAAACTAGCCTACCCAGTCGCCTGCTTTGCATTCAAGTTCTCTACCCTTGGTACCCCTCCCCATCTTAATAGACTACTCTCTACCAAAATACAATGCCGAACTCTACGATCGTCTGCAAGTCACCTACTTGACATCCCTCGGTGTCGTTCCAACCAAGGCAAATGCTCCTTCAAGTATGCTGCCTCCCAGCTTTGGAACTCTTTACCAGCTAGCTTGACTGGCTCATCCACCATTAGCCAATTCAAGTGCAGGCTCAAAGTACATCTCCTCAATCTCAGCCTTTGTGGCAGTAACCGTTAGCTCCCTAGCCCACTTCTCCTTATGCTCTCACTGCCTTGAACCTTCCTTCCTCCTGGATGTATCTAATATGATGTTTTATCATGACTGTCTCACATTTCCTACTAAACTGACGTGTAATCTGACATCATGCACTGCTAACAATAGCTTACTACCCCTGTAACTGGATGCTACTGTATATTTTGAGTAATTATTGTAACTACTGTAAAGAGTGCTTGTATGTGTCTTTGTTCTGTAAAAATGCTATTATGTGTCTTACTCTGTAACTATTCTGTGTCACCCCTTGCTAATGTACATTTGTGTAATTATTGTAACTACTATATAGAATGCTAGAATGTGTCCTTCTCTGTAAAGAATGCTATTGTGTGTCTTTCTCTGTAACTAATTCCGTGTTGCCCCTGAAAAGGGACCTCTGGTCTCAGTGGGCTTACCCAGTTACCAAAATACAAATAAATAAATAAATTCAAATGTCAAATAAATATTAAAATAATGGAATATGAACTCAGCTATCATTTAAAGCTACCTAAATCCTTTCTTGGGGGGTCGCTAATTCAAAAATCTAAAATTGTGGAGACTTGGAGCCGGGACTGCCATTTTACAATATAGTGCTCTTTACCTTTGTTTTGTTTTTTCTGTTGTTGTTTTTTTATCTAGTACATTTTCTACATGTTTAAAAGTTGTAAACAAACTTCTCCTTGCCTAAAAAGTTGGTGCTGCAATCCAGCCATAAGATGGCGCCAACGTGAGATGTGATGAGAAGCGAGACGGCTACCAAGGAGTAATAGAAACCTTAGGTGCTGGCCTGTTCCTGCTTGTTTTGTCTAAATTCTAAAGCACACTAACATGCTAATCAGCACTTAACTTAGCTCTAAGTCACCATGATTTTAGATTTTTTTATTAGCGACACTCACCCCAAAAAAAGGGTTTAGCTAGCCTTTAACAAACAGCCCTGTTATGCCAAGCCATGAAAAAAGCTTTCAGTATTCGGACTGATTTCAAATCTAAATGTACAAAGGTGCTGCACTGAAAATAATTTTTAAAAATGTAATGTCTCAGAGGGTGTGGTTTCGCCCAATCCAAGATGGTGTTATAATTTATTAGCTCGCACAACTGGGAAACATATTAGCATCCAAATCAGATTTTTCAGGCAGCTGTGGGTGAACTAAGGAATGTATTCAATAGCGCTTGCCTCCAGGAACAGAAATAGCTAAATAGTATGGGTTGCAGCCGCACGGAGCTTAAGAGAAAAGTGGTAATACTTCTGCATGACTCCTGACCGCATAGCGGCACCTACGCAGAGTGAAATGGACCAGAGTACAGTTAGTGCAATGTTTGTGGCTCTATTAAACCAAGTGTCATAAGTGACCATCGAATCCAACACCACCACGCTAGCCTTGCATCAACTAGACGTACGCATATTTCAGTGTGAAAGAAAGCAAGCAAGGCATGACATGGCTATAGTGCAGCTCACCAGCACTGTACAGGGGCAGGAACATGCCATTCATATGCTGCGGTCTAAAGCGGATAATTTGGAGAATAGGAGCCGCTGCAATAACTTGCTGATCCTCAGAGTACCAGAAGGGGCAGAACAGGGCAACACAATTTTTTTTTGCAGAAGAAGCCCCCTAGGATATTGAAACTCCCACTGGACACCTGTTTTGTAATTGAGAGGGTCCATAAATCCCTACAGCCCAGGCCCAAGCAGGGGCAGAAGCCGTGGCTGATCCCAGCCCAATTTCTGTACTTTGTCCAGAAAGACAAATAAAAGTCAGAGCAGGAGAGCTGGGCACCCTGGACTGGCAATTTAATAAAATACTAATTTTACAGGACTATTCCAAAGAAAAACTGGACTGCAGAAGGGAGTACACTGAAGCCAGAAACATGCTGCACAGCCTGGGGGAGAATTTCTCCCTCAGGTACCCAATGACGATGAGAGTGATGTTCAGTGGCAGCCCTCTGAATTTTGACTCCCCAGAGGCCGTAATGGGTTTTATTCCCTGCACCTGGCCCCAAGCTACAAGAGATTTTTGGCTAGCAGACATGAGGAACAAGGTAAGAGAGCAGGCAGAGGGTAATTGAGTGAGGAGATGTGGGCCTAGCAGATCAGAAGGAAGAATCAGAGCTGCACCAACCAAAGACCACCAACAAGACATTTGGGCCCTCCCGGCTTGTAACAAAAAATAGCACCAGTCAGCCAGACACAATCGGAGGTCTCACCTCCTGGAAAGGGACAGAAGTGGAATCCAGAATCACAGGGCCTATGAGGATGAGTCAGAGGTGACGGTGATGAGACCCTACTTTTCCAAAAACAGATATTCCCCCTTGGCAGCCCTGTCCCTGGAGCCATCCGCCGAGATGGAGACAAGTTATGATGTACCAGAGGGCCTGGATTATGGAGCGGCGATTGTTCAGTTGTGGGTTTCTGTGGTGGAAGAAGGCCTTGCAATGCACCCCGAAGCAACCACCAACAGCAGCATGGAGATGACTCCGCAGGCCAGAGAAGAGATACCAATTGAGCAGAGACTTCTTGAACTGGCCTCACTTTCTCCTGGTGATCTGGGATGAGCGCTAATCTGCGACCTGTGATTATCAGATAAAGGGAAATCCTTTTATGTTTCAGGGGCTGAAGTACGGAAGGGATTGAGGGGGGCTACTAAGTGGGCTGGCTAGTTGTGGGGCCTGCATGTTGCAAGGAAAAGCAGGGCCCCAGCAATGTCATTTCTCCCAGCCTCCCCTCCACTAATGGTGGTAAACCCAGTCCGTTACCCTCCTCTCCGTAAGTACACCCCTGAGGTACTGAGGGGAAAACACTCCACAATACACCATGGCTAAGCCATCTGGTTAGCTGGGTTATTTTTCGGGCCCCCTTAATCCAGTAATTTTCTTTCCTAGAGAAGGTACCCCCTCTTCAGTCATTAATGACAGCATGGACTAGAATGAGCTGTTCACCTGTTTTTCTGTGCCCTTTCAAGACAATATGGATCTCAACTACAGTTTGTAGCAGTATGGGTTCTGGCACACACACAAACCTCATGCTAGCCTAAAGTGCTCTTCTGGGTCCAAACGGAGGATTGATTAAGTACTACATTAACATACTAACACTCTATGCAAACTGCAAAAAACAGCATAATGCAGTGCTGCAGTATGGCAAGGAGGGTGTTTAAAAAAGGGAAGGAGGACCAAGGGAGAGGGAAAGACCCCCCCCCATCGCAACTTGGGGAATGGGCCATCATAACTGAAGAAGCGGTACATTCAGAACAGTCAGTCAGTTCAGTACTTGGGAAGGGGTGACCATACCTCCCCTCGCATTGTGTATGCTCATCCACTCAAGAAGGGGGAGTCCCCTTCCCCCAACCAGGAACCCACTTTCACATATCCTCCCTACTATATTAGCGGACCTAGGAATATCGCCAAGGCTAATAATATAGTCAGATCCTGAGGGGAGGTCCTTTTCTTTTTTTAAACTTTATTTTTTATTCTTAAAGAAAAGTGCAGGTTAGAATAATAAAGCCATAGAAACACATTTAGATGTGTAAAATCAAACACAAGCATAACTATAGTAAATAAAACAAAGCCTATCATTTTGGGGGGTTTAAAAAAGCTTTTATCTAAGCCTCTTATAGAAAAAATATTACTAAATTAGAGTGTGCTCCACGCTTAAACTTCCCAGCGATAGTCCAAGGTCAGTACATAAATCAATGGCTCATAATCTGTGATGTAACCACCTCCTTCTTCTTCTTCCAAAGCTGAATCAAACCATGAAGAACAAATGTTTTCCTTCTAGGATATGACAACACACGGCACTCAATCAAACAGGATGGTATCCAGTCATTTCAGCTTCTTCTTGTTCGGGATCTGAACCTAGATCTTCTGGAAATGTGACATTACTCTCACAAAAAGCGCCAGCAGAATCCAGATCTTCAAAAAAAATAGGGTTTCCCCTGAAACCGCACCTTAAGACAAGCAGGAGCCAGTAATGCAGCCAGAACACTGGCTTCCTTAAATTCAGAAAGCGTAGGAAGGAACTTTTTACATCTACACTGTATCTGTAGACAGAAGTCTGGTGTATTCTGTTACCTTCATAATATAGTTGCTTCTTCTGCCTTGCCAGTTGGAGGATTTTATTTCTCTCAATAAGATTTTGAAATGTCAGTACTACATATCTAGCTCCACTCACTTGTTCACTACCTGGTTCCTTCATTTGTTTAGAAGCAGGACAAAAGACTGATTCCAGTACAGGTATAGTGTCCATTGAAAAAACAACTGCCAGTGCCAATTGCACTGCCTCTTTCCAATCTGAATTTGCTACAGAACTGGAGAAGCCAATCAATCTAAGGTTTCATTTCAACATATTATTTTCTACTCTTTCCAGCCTAGCAGCCTGTGCCAACTGTTCATGCAGAGTAGCATTCACTGCTCCTTCAAGAATACAGATGGATTAAATATTATGGGAATATATTTTATGATCAAGGGGAAACATTACTTACTTGCTCATTGAAGTTATCCCTAACTCATCCAGTATCCATAAATTTTACATTCGATGAGGTGCTTATGGCTATTTATTCACTGAAAAAAAATAAAGCTGCTGGGCCAGATGGGATCCCTGCAGAAGTGTATTTACTGGACCCCATTTCATGGGGCAGATATTTAATGGTATTTTATAATACGTGTTTGGAAGTAAATAAATACCCAGAAACGTGGAATGGTGCAAACCTAGTTCCTATTCATAAAAAAGGTAATCCCTCAGATCCAGCGATGTATAGGCCAATTAGCCTCTTAGATGTAAACCTGAAGATTTTTACTAAGATAATACTCCAGAGGCTTAGAAAAGAAACGGAGTGGACAGGAGGGATCTCTACATATCAAGCGAGCTTTAGGCCTAACTATTCTACTATTGACAACTTATATGTATTGAATCATTTAATAGAAAAATATGTTAAACTAAGAGGCCAAAAATTGTATGCAGTCTTTATTGATTATGCAGGTGCTTTCGACAGTGTATCAAGGAATATTCTGTGGGAATCACTGATTAACCGAGGTATTGACCAAGAATTAGTGAGAAACATGGCGCAATTATATTCTAATACCTGGGCCAAGATTAGATTAGGGTGTGAGGGACAACTGTCTAGCCCTTTTGTTAGTAATAAAGGTGTAAGACACGGTTGTCTTTTTGCCCCATTACTTTTTGTACTGTATATTGAACAAATGCTAAATGATGTCATTTATACAGATCAGGACTCCCAAAAAATAAGGAATATCCCATGTCTGTTGTTGGTCTATGCTGATGATATTATGTTTTCACTAACAAAAAAAGTCTAAATTGACTTTCCTATATAAAACCTTGGAATGTTTGAAACTAAAGATAAATATGAGTAAATCAAAAGTTATGGTATTTGGCCAGAAGGACCTTGAAGGCAAATAGTTTATTGTAAGGAAAGTTATGATAGTACCGTCCATATGTACTTCTGGGAGTATTTGACAGGCAAAATCAGGCCTGGTTCAGACAGATTTGCTCCAAGTTAAATTAAAAAATACTGTACAAGGCTCGAGCAATTTTTATCGTAACTATGGAGGCATGAGTACCAGACCCCTGATTCAAACTATTAAGATGAAGTATCAAACTCAACTTCTTTATGGTACTGAAATTTATGGGAATTAAGGATCTGAATAGACTGATGGTACCACTTTTTAAAGTCCTCCGTTATTTGTTTAAACTAGAGAATTCCTGCCCCCGCGGCCTACCTGAGGTCAGAATTCAGTATATCAGATATAAATGCCTTAATGGAGCAAAAAAGATTAAACTATCTCAGGCGGGCCATGAAGCAAGCAATTACGATTAGTTTTAAATACAAAAAGTATATTGCCAAACAAATAAACAGGTACTGGGATGAGACTGATATGAAAACCATTTCAGCTTCTCATTATTCACGTTGGTTTGCAAGTAATAATTTTTACCATGGCTATAAACGCTACCTAGATTTAATTACAGAACCAAAATTGAGAGTGACTTTTATGAGATATAAATTTGAGCAGTTTAACAGTAATGTTCTGAACCTGAGATATAGGAAATTAGGAATCCTATCAGAAGAATGCAACTGTGGGATTGGTCAGAGGGAAGATTTACTTCACGTTCTGTGGTACTGTAAATGGTATGAGCAGCAAAGGACTTATTGGCTGAGTCCTTTTTTGTCTGAACTTTATAACATAGATAAGGTTTTACTAACAAATATTTTGATGCATATAGAAGATGTATGGTCCCTGATAAGGCTTGCAAAGTACTTCTCCTCAATTGGTCAACACAAAAACCAAATTAAGATTATTTAAAGATGAGTAATTAACTGAAACTCTGAGGACAGTTATCTGTAGTATAAAATATCTTTTTTCTTTTACGATTTTAAGAAAGATATTTAAGCTACAATAATGAGTGATGAATGTTAGATCTTATGTTTTATTTATATTGCTGTATGTGTATTTCGCTAGAAATTAATTGTAAAGGCTGTTTAGCCAAACAATAAACTTGTTTACTTACTTACACTGCTCCTTCAAGAGTAAGTGTTCTTGTGGCAACTGTTTTTATCTCCGGATCAGCCTTTTTGATTGATTTCTCCGTGCCTTCCTCCCTCTTTTCAATTGCTGAACATTGAGAGGATATTTTGGATAGTGTATTTTCAGTGCGTGAAGTTGATGGTCTGACTTCGCCCTGGAATTCAGTCAGGAGGTTTTGTATTGAAGCCAGCGTAGGTTTTGTAGTTGCCTTGGATTTTACTGCCACTTCGGGGTATATCATTACAGCAGGAGAGATCCCTGCTCCTGACGATCCAAGACAGCCAAGACAGCCAACAGGCCATCGAGCTGAAGCACCTCTCTCTGCTTTTTTTTTGGGGGAAACAAACTTGTCCATGTTTGCTGCCAGAATCTCCATACAACCTTTGCCACTTGAGTTTTTAAAAATACAAGTGTTTTTACAGCTAATAAAGGCTTTGTATGGCTTTTTCTCTGTAGTTCAACTACAGAGCTCCACACAAACACGTCTGGATAGATCCGAGCTCAACAGCACCCCCTCGGGAGGTCCTTTTCATTCAGCTGCCTGTAAACCCCAAGGCATACTCTCACACTCCCCAGGTGGGAGTCTTTGGCTAGCTAATAGACCCCAGTTGCTGGTTAGTGATTCCAGCTAGCTGTAGGCATCCCAGTTTAGCTGGGCTGCTGGTGCCCCATGCCCCCACAGGCAGTCAGATCCTCCTCATGGCTCAACAAGCTAGAGGTAAAAGGATAGGACAAGACCCAAAAAAGGAATGTTGTTCATAATGTAAATAGTTTAAGTGTTGGAGTTTATACTGTGTTATTGTTTTGCCCTCTAAGGTTTTCCCTAATGTTACTATATATGGTACTGAACACACAGCTACTACACAGCACACAGGTCTTAATGCACAAGGACTTTTAAGAATGGTTTAATGGAACTAGTAGGGCTGTTATTCACTCGAGTCAGGAGGAGTGCACTTCAGGAGGCGCAAGAGATCTCATTCTATTGCTTATGTTACTTTATCCAGGTCCCCATCAACATTCCAGCAAACGACCATGGCTGAAATAATCTCTCATAACGTGGAATGTCAGGGGGCTTAATACCCCTGTCAAAAGGAAAAAGGAATTGTCACACCAGAAAAGAAAGATCTCAAGTAGCCTTCCTTTAGGAAACTAAACTGGTCAAAAATGACCATGCTTACCTGATTAGGGATTGGGTTGGGCAGGAAGTGCACTCATATGCCCCCTCAAGGAAAAGTGGAGTAGCAATACTCCTACATAAAAGTCTCAAATGGTCCCTTGTTACTTCAAGGGCTGATCAGGCAGGGCGATAGATACTGGCAGTATAGTCTACCCCCACAGGCCCCATTTAATAAGGTAACATATATGCCCCCAACCAAGATGACCCACATTTGTTCCATAAGATTACAAACAAAATTACCTCCATTGCCCCCCCTCCCCATATTGTTGTTAGGAGGCGACTTAAATCTAATTAGAGACCTACTGAAGGACAGAAGCGCAAAGGGGAAGAGGACTCACACAAGGAGCCAGCTAGCCCTCAAGCAACTAATGTCTGAACTGGGCCTTACTGATGTATGGCGATTGTTTAATCCTAGGGAGAAGGACTACATACACCACTCAGAGGTACACGGGTCCTTTAGCAGGTTGGACGTCTGGCTTACCTCCCCCCAGCTGACCCAAGTGGCCCTAGAACCTTCCATTCCCCCATGGTCATTTCTGATCATTCACTTGTACAGCTATACTTTACATGGGGACCCACAGCCCCAACCTCAACAAACTGGAGGCTTGATCTGCTTCTGCTGAGGGAACCAGAATTTATCCAGCTGTTCTTCCAGGAGAACACCATAACAGACACATCAGCTGGTACAACCTGGGAGGCCTATAAGGCCATAATTAGGGGGAAAATTATGGTTTATGCAGGAAAGAGAGGAGAGAGAACAACACCTTTGTACCCTAGAAACAGAATTAAAGCAGGCAGAAACTCAGCTGAAGGCCCAATCCCCCTCAGGGTCAAATTCCCCCCTAAGCTGTACTGTTTTGGGTCTACATCTTGAGATCAATACCTTATTGAGCAGGAAAACCGAGATAGTAATTCTGAGATCACGCCATAAGTACTGGGAGGGAGGAGACAAGGGGGGTAAAGTGCTTGCATACCAACTCCGAAAACAACAGGTAGATAGACACTTGGCTCAGCTTCAGAATAATCAAGTGGAGGTGGTGGTTGAGAGCCAAGAAATCAACCAAGTTGTGAAAACCTTCTATTCCACTTTATATACCTCTACACATAACAGAACCCCGGAAGGTATATACCTCTTTTTGGCCACACTGTTGCTACCTAAACTTTCTCCACAACAAGCAGCACTACTAGATGCCCCAGTCACAGAAGTTGATGTGACAGAAACTCATATGTCCCTGCAGGCCGGGAAATCCCCTGGGGGTGATGGATTCCAAGTGGACTTTTTCAAGCACTGGCGCCCCAGGTTGCCCCTGTACTCTTGCAGGTATTTGCTGATGCCAAGGACAAAGGTACCTTGCCCCCCCCCACCCTAAGCAAAGCAATAATTACGGTACTACCCAAGAAAGGTAAAGACCCTACCCTGGCGACAAGCTACAGGCCAATCTCACTAATTAATGTGGGCAGTAAAACATATGCCAAAATATTAGCAAATAGATTAGCCTCCTTACTCTCTACCCTGATACATCCTTCCCAGGTAGGCTTTGTTCCAGGGAGATGCAGCACCGACCACATTAGAACACTGATAAATCTGATTCATGCTGTCCAAACACTTAAGTCTCCAGCTGCCACTATTGTGGTATACTTTGAAAAGGCATTTGACTGCCTGGAATGGGACTACCTGAACAAAGTACTTTCCCATATGGGATTTGCTGTCAGTTTTCAGGCAATGGTACAAGCACTGTATGCGGGCCCCTCAGTGTGGATATCCATCAACCACACACTTTCTTCCCCATTTCGGCTAGGAAGCGGCACAAGGCAGGGCTGTCCTCTCTCACCCTCGCTCTTTATACTTGCAGTAAAACCACTAGCCGCAGCCATAAGGCAACACCCCCTAATACAAGGCAAGTATGATAAATGTATTGTTTTGGAAACTGTATTCCTTTACCCCTGTTGTATTACATTCTTTGTCCCTTGTCATTGACGGATGTCCAATGGTACCCACTAACTGTGTTGTATTGTCATAACATGGAACCTTTGTAAAATGAGCCTTTAGCTCATAGGTTGTAACTCTGAGACAAATAATAAATAACTAAATAAATGCAAATAGAGGACCAGAGTTACCCGACCCTAATGTATGCGGATGACCTGTTGATTTCAGTTTGTAAGCTCCAGGAATCTAAGAAACCCTTGTTCTCCCTCCTAACTTTATTTGCTGAACTCTCAGGCCTCAATATGAACCAGGCAGAAACAGAGATCCTCCCTCTAGCACAGATGTGTCAGCCTAGTATAGCAGCAGGCGCAGGCCTAAGACGGGTAAAAGAAGGTATTACTTACCTGGGGATCACAATAGTCCCACAGTTGGAGAAAATGTGGGAGCTGAACCTACAACCGCTAATACATACCTGCAAAGCAGAATTTAGCACAGGCAAGGCAAGAGATATTTTATTTTTCAAGCACCCAATCCCAGAGTCTATGGGCACTGTACAATCAAAATGCATCAAAGAACAGTTAAACCAGGGTTTTATTTAACTCCAAAATTTGATTAGTGTTTTGCTCATAAAAATGCTAAAACATTGTGGAAATGCATAGCACTTGCCTCATTGTGTTTAACAAACATAACACTTCTAGAAAACCTATATGAATACTTTCTGTACAGTTAGCATTGTCCCAAGGAAAAAAAAACTGCTAATCAATTATTTAAAACCCTGTAAAATACAATAATAAAATACAAAACAAATCTATTAAACATATTTAAAAACAGACCACCTGAAACGGGAGGCCTGACCGAGCAACAGATAAATGGGGCCGTTCTTTTAGAATATCTATGAAATAATCTTTAGAAAACAGTGTCCGGGAATGCCTGGCTAAATAAAAAGGTCTTGAGGCGGGCTTTAAATACCTCAATGGAAGGGGCCTCCCTTACTGATGGAGCAAGCGAATTCCACAGGACGGGGCTGGCGACACTAAAGGCTCTGTCACCGGCAGTTTTTAACCTCGTCCTGGGAATTGCAAGGAGGCCCCTAGAGGAGGACCGGAGGGAATGGACTGAATCAGCAGGTGTAGGTGTTAGAAGGTCCGACAGGTAGCCAGGGCCCAGTCCATGTAGGGTCTTAAAGGTGAGCAACCCAACTTTTAAAGACAATCCTTCGGCAGCCAGTACAGTTCATGCAGCACCAGGGTAATGTGGCAATAGTTTGGCTGCCCTATCAACAACCTGGCAGCTGCGTTCCACACCAGCTGCATTCAGCAGAGGTCATCTCCAGAGACCCCGATGTGGAGCGCATTACAGTAGTCAAGCCTTGATGTCATGAAGGCATGTACCAAGGTGGGGAGATCCACGGGTGGAACTAGGTGTTTGATCCTGGTGATGTTCCTTAGATGGTAAAAGTTGGTCCGGACAACGGATGACACCTGTGATTCAAGTGTCAATCTGCTGACAAGGATAGCACCAAGATCATGGACCCTAGAGGAGGCCTTCAATGGCGCAGACCCCAGAAACAATCCAATCTCTGCACTAGAAGCCATCCTATCAGATACCCTGTTCGACTCCATCACCAGTACCTATGTCTTATTGGGGTCCAGTTGCAACCAGCTGGAGGCCATCCAGTCATTGATCTCGGCCAGGCAGTCTGACAGGTGTAAAAGTACAGTTACGTAAGAACTTACCGTAACAGTAGATCTTCAAGAGCAGCTCTTGCAGCAGGTAATACCATTAGGACTAATGCCGCCAGGTGTTAGGACCCCAAGGAAATCTTATAGCTAGGAGTCTGTAGCAGGGGACTGCCCCCGACATCGGCTCTGCCTGATGTCAGACGTGGTATAAATGGGGCGGTCCCCTGGCGCCATCTCAGTTCTCCCACCAGAGACCCAGCTGAAAGGATTTGGAGAACCGAGCAGGAACTCCCTAACCCTGAATAAGGGTAAAAACACAGATTCCTGTGGGATGGAGGGTGGGAAAGCCACCTGCTGCAAGAGCTCCTCTCAAAGATCTACTGTTGCAGTAAGTTCTTACATAATTGTACTGTCTGACTTTGAGGAGGAGCTCTTGCAGTAGGTAATGCCATTAGGACTGAGTCCCAAGCAGTACCCAAAGATAGGCCTAGGTCTGACAGGGAGGGGGAGATAATTAGAAACAGAACAGCCTCATGAGATTAGGCCTTGCAGGACAGCCAGTCCGAAACCTGCTCTTCTCCTAGGAGCAATGTCTAGGCTGTAATGCCTAATGAAGGTGTGGACCATGCTCCAGGTCGCGGCAGCACAGATATCTGCTGAAGACACATTTTTTAAAGAGGCAAATGAGGTAGCCTCAGCCCTGGTGGAGTGACCCTTGATGGATCCCGGCAGGGGTTTACCATGGTGCTGGTAATAAAAGGAGATGCAGTTCACCAGCCAACTGGTCCATCTTCCTAGAAAGTCTAGTCCTATGGAGATAATACCTCAGAATTCTGTGAACATCCAGGGTATGCAACAAAGCCTCTCCTTGACTTTCAAACTCAGGATAGTAAACCAGAAACATAGAATTTGACGGCAGATAAGGACCGCTTGGCCCACTCAGTCTGCCCATTTCCCTACCTAATGGATAAGCTGCAGATCCTAGTTAACCAGCAGCGTACTTCTTTCTACCCCCACCCCCTAGAATTGCCTTATGACTGTCCCATGCATGCTTGAATTCAACCACTGTTTTTACTCCACAACTTCCTCCAGAAGGCCGTTCCATGCATCCACAACCCTCTCTGTGAAAAAATACTTCCTTACATTACCTCTGAGCCGGCCCCCCTCTATCTTCAAATTGTGCCCCCTTGTTCTTGCACACCTCTTTTTTTGAAAGATGCTACCCTCTTGGACTTTGTTGATTCCCTTGAGGTACTTGAAAGTTTCTATCATGTCCCCCCTCTCCCTCCTTTCCTCGAGGCTACACATATTAAGCTCCTTTAGTCCTCCCCTCTGGTATCCGCTGCTCCAACAACTGTCATTGCAGCCTCCAGTACAGTTGCCTCGCTTCACCCACTTGCACTCATAGAAGCAGGGGATGTTCATCCATCCTGCTCTGCGTTCTCTTCACCTGCATGCATGGCTCCTGCAGTCTTAGCAGAAGAGAGATTAGGAGTGTCAAGCAGGGTGGCAGAAGTTCTGGTGGCAGAACAACCCCACAAGGTTGATGTCCGTGTTCAGAGTTAGTACTGAAGCCACCTTCAGTAAGAACTTAGGGTTTACACACAGGGTCACCCTGTCCCTGTGGAAAATAATATAAGGCTCCTTACACATCAGGGCCTGAAGCTTGGAAACCCTTCGAGTGGAAGTAATAGCAACTTAAAGAAGCGCTTTCCAAGAGAGAAAGCATAGCTCACATGATGCAGCTGGTTCGAAGGGAGGCAGGGTGAGCTTTTCGAGAACAAAAAGTAAATCCCAAGGAGGGACAGGATCACTCCTGGGAGGTCGGATGTGTAGGACCCCTCTAAGGAAAGTCTTGCAGACGTTAAGCTGTGCTAGAGTTCTCTCCCCAAACAGTGCGTGGTATGCAGAAGCCGCACACATGTGCAGCTTAATGGATGAGTAGCTTAGCCCCAGGTCCAAGAGGTGGAGAAGACAGTGTAGTACGTGCCGAACTGGACAATCCAGGGGATCTAGGGCACAAGCCATTGCCCAGAGGCAGAAACGCTTCCACTATATAGCGTAAGTAGCTTGTGAGCTGCCTTCCCGGGCAGCCACCAGAACTTCTGCCACCCTGCTTGACACTCCTAATCTCTCTTCTGCTAAGACTGCAGGAGCCATGCAAGCAGGTGAAGAGAACACAGAGCAGGATGGATGAACATCCCCTACTTCTATGAGTGCAAGTGGGTGAAGCGAGGCAACTGTACTGGAGGCTGCAATGACAGTTGTTGGAGCAGCAGATACCAAATCTGATGAGGCCACAGAGGAGCTGTCAAGATCATCCTGGCTCCCTCTAACTGCAATTTGAGCAGTACTCTCCGAATGAGAGGGAAGGAAGGGAAAGCAAACAGGAACATCCCTGTCCAGGAGAGGGACAATGCGTTTCAACAAAAAACACCAGGCCCTGGATCGAGCGAGCATAACTTTGGCAGTTTGATGTTGCACGGGGATGCAAAGAGGTCCAGCCCTGGATGGCCCCAGTGACCAAAGAGGTTGTCTGCGACTTTCTGGAGCAACTCCTACTCCTGATTCAATGATCGAGAGTGGCTGAGATTGTCAGTGGGAACGTTCTGGACACCTGGCACATATACTGCTGTAAGGTCTAGAAGGTGTTCTACTGCCCAGTCCCACACTCTCATGGCCTCCCTGCAAAGGGGATAAGAGTGAGTGCCCCCTTGTTTGTTGATGTAGAAGACAACCAGAGTGTTGTATGTCTGCACCAGAAGAGGACCCGGAGACAGTTGGTCTTGAAATGCCTCGAGGGCATTCAGGACGGCTCTCATTTCCAGAACACTGATGTGTAGAGAGCGTTCTATGGGAGACCATGATCCTTGGGTCCTGTGTTCCCCTAGGCAAGCCCTCTATCCTGACAATGAGGCATCCGTCATCAGAATTTGAGACAGGGGCGGTCTCTGAAAGGAGACTCCTCCCTCTAGGTATGGATGGCAGAGCCACCAGTCAAGGGAGCGATGGACCACCAAAGAAACCCAGACCAACTGATCCAGGTCATCCACCATTTGGTCCCACTGGACCCTGAGGTGCCACTGGAGGACCCTCATGTGCAATCTGGCGAGGGGTACTGTGGCTGTGGCAGCTGCCATATGGCCCAGAAGCTGAAGAATTACCCGTGCAGGGACTGAAGAGGCTACTTGAACTCTGCTTGCCAGAGCCCTCAAGCGATCTGCCCTGTCCGAGGGCAGGAAAGCATTTCCCTGAACGGTATCCAGGATCACCCTTATGTACTGCAACCTGTAGGAGGACCAGGGTTGCAATTTTGGCCAGTTTATCACTATCCCCATGGAGCGGAAGAGTTCTTCTGTTTCCTTTAGGGTGACTAGCAGTTGAGTCCGACGGAGCGGAGATGAGCCAGTCATCCAGGGAGGGATAAACAAAGTGGCCCCTCCTTTGGAGGGCTGCTGCCACCACTGCCAGACATTTGGTGAAAACTCTGGGGGCAGATGAGAGGACAAAGGGCAGAACCCGAAACTGGTAATGCTGGTCCTGAAACCTGAACTGGAGAAAACTCCTGTGAGAGCGCAGGACTTTGATATGCATGTAACCATCCTGCATATCTAGGGAGCATTACCAGTTTCCTTGACGAAGCAAGGGGAACAGACTTCAATCAATCATCAATCAATCATTCTTTATTTGTATAAGGCGCTTTCTTAAACCAAGGTGCCTGTACAGTATTACATAAAATAATAAATAGTTAAAACAACATTAAAATAATCAGAAATCACTAAAAGCTTTACTAAAAAGGTAGGTTTTCAAAGCTCCTTTAAAGCTTTGGACAGCGGGGCAGTTTCGCACCTGACGAGGTAGAGAATTCCACAGGGTCAGGGCCATGAAACTAAAAGATCTTGCCCCTGAAGTTTTTAAGCGAACCCTGGGAATCTCTAGCAATCCCTCATCAGTGGATCGGAGAGAGCAGGGGAGGGACAGTAGGGACAAAGGAGCTCTTTCAGGTAAGCAGGTCCCTGATTGTGTAGGGTCTTATAGGTCAGCAAACCGACCTTGAAGGTGATTCGCCAGCAAACTGGCAGCCAGTGCAGTCCCCGGAGCACAGGCGTTATATGACTGGACCTAGAAGAACCAGTCAACAGCCTGGCTGCTGCATTCTGCACTAGCTGCAGGTGGTGAATTTCAACCCCCGGTAGCCCAAGGTAAAGGGCATTGCAGTAGTCAAGGCGGGAGGCAACCAAGGCGTGGACCAAAGTTGGAAGATCCTCTGGAGGAACCAGGTGCTTCACCCGGGCAATGTTCCTCAGATGGTAAAAAGAGGTTTTGACAACCGCTGACACCTGAGATTTAAAAGTCAGACAGTCATCAAACACATCGCCCAGGTTCCACACCCGGTCTGAGGTAGTCAGCTGGACACCCCCAAGCCATAAGCTCGAGGGCGATCCAGCTAACAAACCCACCTCCCAGCGACCCTGGTCCACAACCAACACCTCAGTTTTTTCCGGGTTCAACCGCAGCCAACTCACATTCATTCAGTCTTGGATTTTGGCAATACAGTTGTTAAAGACTGAAATGGCAGCATCCTGGCCAGGCACAAAGGACATGTACAGCTGGGTATCATCTGCATAGCAATGAAAACCCAAACCGTACCACCTAATGATCACCCCTAACGGCAGCATATACACTGCAAACAACATGGGTGCCAAAATGGAACCCTGCGGTACCCCGCAGGATAGGGAGACTGATGCCGAGAAAAAAATTCCAGACACCACCCTCTGAGTCCTACCCTCGAAGTAAGATCAAAACCTCCTGAGGAATGTATCAGACAGTCCACAGATAGATCACAATCATTCCAGTAGCACACCATGGTCCACAGCGTCAAACGCTGCAGAGAGATCAAGAAGGACCAAGATGGAACAGGTCCTTCGATCTCTCGCTATAAGGAGGTCATTTAGTACCCGAACAAGTGCTGTCTCGGTACTATGCCTTTTCCTAAATCCAGACTGGAGAGAATCATAGACATTGTTGTTGGTCAGATGATCATCCAACTGCGATGCAACCACCTTCTCAATAACTTTACCCACAAAGGGTAAGTTAGAGACAGGCCTGTAATTTGCCAGACAATCCAGCTCCAAGGAGGACTTCTTAAGGAGGGGCTGAACTACATCCTCCTTGAGAGGATCTGGAAAAATCCCCCTCTCCAAGGACCTCCAGACTATCTGAGCAAGGACTGGGCCAATTTTATCCACACAATCCACTAAGAGACGTGTGGGGCCCGGGTCCAAATCACAGTTGGTCGGACGCAGTGATTGGATGACCATCACAATGTCATTGATTGTGGGGAGGCTGAAGTCAGACCACACAAACTGGGTGTCCAACATCTCCTGCCGACCATCACAACTCCCATTGGAGAGGGTCAAGCGGACATCAGATCTGATTTTGGCAACCTTATCTGCAAAGAACAGAGCAAACTCCTCACACTGTTCTTGAGAAAGCGCTTTTCCGGCTGAAGACAGATTGGATTGCACAATCTGTCCACTGTCCAGAAGAGCTGAGCTGGTCTGGTCTATTCCGTGCAGCTGCAATCTCTCTGGACAGGAATTCTGACTTCTTACGAGAGATTGTGGATTGATAGACCACATAGTGGTCCATCAAACTAAGTTTGTCACCATCCAGACCCGACCTCCGCCAGCACCTCTCCAACCTTCGTCCAACTCTCCTCAACTCCCTCAGAGTCTCATCAAACCAAGGAGACCTGGGGAGAAGAGTGAGAGGATGAACACGAACAGGAGCAATGGAATCCATGGCCCCTGCCACCGCCTTATTATAGGCAAGTACCAGCTCTCCTGGATCCATGCAATCTCTCAGTAAGCTTGATAGGTCCAGCACCGCCATCAGGTCATCCAGGGAAACACCCCTTAGTGGGTGGTACCAGACCATTTCCATAGGGGCTGACCTACTAGGGGTGGCCTCAAAACTGAACCCAATGGAGTGATGGTCCGACCATCCGACCGGTTCCACCACGTCGGATATCTCCATCCCCAGAAGGAACACCAAATCCAATGAATGACCACCAATATGGGTCGAGGAGGAAATAACCTGTGTGAAGCCCAGTGAAATCATTAACTGGAGGAAGTCTTGACCAAAATTCGAGAGTTCATCATCGACCCAGGCATCGAAGTCCCCCGGAACCAACCATCTGGGGGACCCCAATGTCAGGTCGATAATGAAGTCCGCGACTTCCCGCAGGAAAACATTCTCATTCCCTGGTGGACCGTATATGAGAAGTATCCTGCACCCCACACCCTCACCTAAGATACATTCAAAGGATTTGGTAGTTCCCACTGACACCTCCACTAGGCCCAGTTCTGTTCTAAAGCAGATAGCAACACCCCCACCCGTACGATCCACCCTTGGGTGGTGTATTACCAAGTACCCGGCCGAAACTGCTGCCGCCAAAACTGATCCAGCATTCTCATCCAGCCAGGTCTCGGTGATGCACGCCAGGTCAGATGACCCAACAAAATTAGCTATAATAGCTGTCTTGTTTTTAATAGACCTGGCATTGCACAACACCGCCCGAGTAGGATGATCCTCCGAGGATGACCGTGCTACCTGCTGACTATAATCAGAACCCTTGGGTATGGGCACCAGACAGGGAGGTCCCCTTTCCTGGGCCCATTTCACCCCAGGGCGTCTCCTTGTCCCCACTATCCCTATCCGCTCACTCCTTTCCATTCCCCCTCCAGACTTGCCAGAGATACCATCCGAAATCTCAGATATTTACGGAGAGATTGAACTGACTTAAGTCCAGAATAGGGTGAAGGTCTCCTGTTTTCTCTGGGACCAGAAAAAAAATCAGCAATGTACGGGGATTGTCCAAAGGATAGAAAGAAATTCTATCGCATACCCTTTATGAATGGTGTCCAACACATAATGGTCTCATTTTATGTTGGACCATACAGCAGGGTAAAGGGAAAATCTCCCTCTGACTTTCTCGTTCTGCAGCTCCCAAGAGAGAGAAGGGAGGCAGCGAGTCAGGCAGTGGGAGTAGAGAGGCCCTGTGCCCTAAGAGCTTTGGGCTGTAGGGCCTTGGGGGGCAGGGTGACCCCACCTTTTGAACACCTTGCCCTGGGGAATTTTACCTCCCTGTCCCTGTCCTTTGCAAAAGGGACAGTGATGGGGTCCTTGAGGCTCTGATTTATACATGCGATGGACATCCGCCACGGCTTTCCCTGACTCCTGGAGTTGCTTGACCAGGGCTTCTACTTCCTGACCAAACAGCACTGGTCCCTGGAAGGGAGAGTCCAGAATAGAATCCTGGAGGTCAGGACAAAAGCCAGTCAGCCTCAGCCAAGAATGCCTCCTCAGACACACTCCCGAGGCTGCAGCCCAGGAGGCCATGTCCACTGCATCATATGAGCAGCGGAGGACATGTCTGTCAATGTCCAGACTGGACTGGGCGTAGGCTAAGATTTCTTCTTTGGTGTCTGAATCAAGCAATGTCTTGATCATTTCAATGGTCTTTTCCCATAAGGACTGCTGGTAAGCCACCATATGGGCGAGAAAATTCAGAGACCTGATGGAACCTGTTGCTGAGGAATAAACCTTGCGGCCCCAGCTATCCAACTTCTTGGATTCAGGATCTGGAGGCTGGGAGCTCAGGTGCTTGGGTTAACTGCCGTGGCCATGGGCAGCAGTGAGCACAAGCAAGTTGGCCCTGGGCTGTTCGCCCAAAAAGAGCTCAGCCTCGGGGGGGGGTTCTAAAGCCTGTCTGCCTTCTTCAGGATGGTTGAGGTAGATGATGGCTTGTGCCACGTAATTCTGGTCCCGTCTTGAAAAGGCTCAACCAGAGGCAGAATAACCAAGGGCTTTGGCTCCTTGGACCCTAAGAATTTGGCCAGGTGTCTGCGCTCTGGATCCAGTTTTTCGGTATCCCCCTCATAGATAGATTGGATATGCCACATGATATCTAAAAATGAGGGGTCATCTGGGAAGGGGGACCATGGAGAGTCCTTGGGGCCTGGAGAAGGTGAGACAAACTCATCCACATCAGAGGAATCTGGAGAGGATGGGCTGGCGTCCCCGTCGTCTGGGGAGGACGGGCATCCGCTTGAAGAAGGAATGGGAGAGGAACACCTTCTTCTTCTTTTTCCCTTAGGGTCTGGGTGGGAGCCCTCATCTCCAACTGGGGTAGGTGGGGTTGGAGGAGGACCCATGGGTGGCGGAGTTGGGAGTGGACACTGGGGGTCTATAGAGCAGATCCTCCTTCACAGTGTTCCACCATGATGTGAACAAAGACCTGATGTCTGCCACAGGGATGACCGCTGGGCCAGGCATCGGGTTTGCAGTACCGGGCATCTGGGGGTCCTTGGGATACAATGCTGAATCCAGGGAGCCCTTATCCTTATCCAGGTGTTCAGTATCGCAATCGCTGGGGGAGATGGCATCCGAAGGAGGAGTAGGAGGGCCCTCTGGCGACTGACCCTCCAAAGGAGGAGTGGGTGTCCGATCCTCCACCGGTGACCACCTCGTATCAGGCGTCGGAGTGTGGGACACCGGTGAAGGTGACCGGCTAGGCAGGCACTTGTCAGCAGAGGGGCGCACCTTGGCCGGGGGAGGTGGAGGGGGCGTCCGATGGTGCACAACCTCCTGTCTTCCTTCAGGTTTGTCTGTGCATTTGCGTTTTTCCGATGAACTGGACTTCTCTCTCGGCTTCCCTGAGGAATGGCCTTCCTGGGTCGACCCTGAGGTAGATTTGTGGGGTCGGTGGGCCAGGGAAGGCAAATGACCAAAAGAGGCTGGCACCTAGTGTTTAACCTGGGAAGAGGAGGAAGCAGGCTTACTTTTGTGGGAGGACTCGGTGGACTGGGCTGGAACTGAGCCCGACCTCTGGCTGGAGGTTGAAGAGGACGAAGAAGGCTTCATGGGTGACTTCGGGCATGACTCAGACCTGGCTCTATCTTTCTCCCGGTGGTAGTACTTCCCTCTGAATGATTTTTCCCTGGGTGAGGAGGCTCTGGCAGGAGAAGATGAGCTGTGCTCTGAGGTACACAGCATAGCTGCCACTTTTTGCTCCAGGAGGTATGCTTTGAGGGCATTGGCTCTGCTGGTTCTTGTCTTTTGATTAAACTTGCGGCAGTGCAGGCAGTCATCGGGCTGATGGTCGGGGCCTAGGCAGATTAGGCAGGCTGCGTTGCCATCTTTCGCTGGGATCTGCTTCCTGCATGCGCACTTGGACTTTTGTCATGGTGGAGAGGGCGATGAAATACACAGAACGGAGATAAACGTCAAAGACGATCGAAAAAAGAAACTTTAGAAGAACTTTTCTCAAACAGCAGTCGACTGCGAAAGAAGGCATCCGTGAAGCCGAACTAAGCTGGTTGACGGCGGGAAAAGAACTGAGATGGTGCCGGGGGACCGCCCCCTTATACCACGTCCGACGTCAGGTGGAGCTGACGTTGGGGGCAGTCCCCTGCTACAGACTACTAGCTGCAAGATTTCCATGGGGTCCTAACGCCTGGCGGCATTAGTCTTAATGGTATTACCTGCTGCAAGGGCTCCCCTCGAAGTCAGATCAGCTAAGACTCATGCTGGGGAAGATAGAAGCCATCAAGATGGTCACTGCTCCCAAAATCTTCTATCTGTTAGCCCACATCCCATTAACCATCCCACAAAGCTGGCTCCAGAAGACTGACAGGCTAATAGGAGATTTCCTCTGGGAAGGCCATAAACCCTGATATAGCCGGAGTAAGATCCGCTCCCACTGGAAGTGGGGTTGGTGGAACCTCCCATGGAAAGAACTGGTTGTTTCACTATTATATACTGATCTAGACGCATATGATTCTATATATGTATTTTTGTTTTGTTTTATCAAACTAATAAAAAATCAATACCACAAAAACAATTAAATGTCTCCTGCTACGGTTCATTAAGATAGTCTTTAGGAGCTAATTATATTAGATATAAGACATAAAACGATTGACTTTAATACTGCAGCTATTAGCTGAACATAACATACACCCATAGGAGAATAAATGTAGTCCTTCTGCACCAGTGCCAACTAACATGAATAATCCTTCAGCTGGTTTAGTTTAACGTGACATCTTCCTAATGGCAATTATTTCTGGTATTCAAGATACAGTAATTGAGAATCTTAGCAATGTCATGCACACACACAGCATCAAAGATGGCCCAAGAAGCACTGTATGCTTTGTCTCCTTGATTAAGATTCTGCAGTAGATCAATTACTCGCTCAGAGCAAAATAAGTTTTCATACTGCAAGTATTTATTAGGTGCTAATTGCTGGGAGAATTAAATCAGTGTAACACCACTACAGACCTGCATGTACAGCAGCTAATAAAGCCATTTGACCAAGAGTGAGAAGTTCCCCACCAGGATATTTCAGAATGGGAATCCATGGAATGCTTTTAACATGCTTTCACAAATAGATATCCTGGCACCTAAGACACACAGAGGCAGAATGCCTTTGAAAACAAAACTCTGTTCTAATTGTCATATCCTGGGTGAAAAAAAGATTTTACTACTTCTAGCACAACTCTCACCAGGGGCTGTGTAACAAATTGATCCATCCCACATTGCTCATGAACCCTGAGACACACACCAGACAAAAATCTATATGTGATATAGCCAAGTGCATATATACGTATATGCAACCCTACCATGTGCCTTTCACTACTACCCTGGAAGTGCAAAATCCACATTTTTGTGAAATTATGAGGTTACTTTATCACAGACAAATAAGATGGTAAATATAATTTGACTTATGCGGCAGCCACTCAACTCAAAATCTAAGCATCTTTCAGAACACAGAGAATAGTACTGTACTGGTTATTAGCTCTGTTGGGCATGTTAATGAGATGATGACAGGACAGTACACTTAGTCAGTATTCAGCTTTAATTGAAGTGAGTTGCTGGCTCATTGTTTAATGAGTTGCATTTTTGTGTATTTTTTTAATTTTCATTTAAAAGTTTTTAAGCATTGAATTTATCTGTAAGTAGAACTCATAAATGACAATTACGTACTCACCATAATTCTTGATCTTCCAGAATATCTTCACCATTAATCACTGGTGGGGTACCAGCCGGAGGTACAGGACCCCATGGGAGCATATAGCTTTAGGATTTTTGGAGTGGAGAGCCGATGTCAGGGAACGGCACCATCCATGAGACAGACATGACATGGTGCTCACAGACTGGCCAGTAACCAATGCTGACTCCACCTTCTCCTCAGTTCTGTCCACCTGGAGGTGAAAGAATAGAGGGTAAGAAGATAGAAAGGGTGGGACAAGGGAGCCTAAGGGATAGGGAAAAGGATATATGATATAAACTAAATAAATTAATAAAATCTGACCAGGAAAAGTGTATGAAGTTCTGGGTGGAGATACTTAGGATGACCAGGACAACTGGACAAGCCAGTGAGAGAAGAGAGAGAGAGAGAGCGAGAAAGTAAAGAATGTAAAGAGAGTGAAAAAGAGAGAATGAGAGGACCCCGTGTCCTCACCTAGGAAGGAAGTGTGTTGGAACTTAAGAGCTGGGTTGCTATCTATGTGACCTTAGGCTAGTCTGACCTGTTCAGAGTAACCAACAAGGAACTGCCCCAGAGAATTGAGGGGCCAGCCCACAGAGGTTTGCAAGGAAAGGCATACTACTCTGGGATTAAACATAGAATCTTTGAGTCCTCAGAGAAGGTCAAAACTAGGTGTCCAGTCGAGGAAGGAGGAGAAAGAGTCTAAGGCTGGAAGTCCCATTTGACCAAGATGTAAGACAGAAAACTAAATGAGGACATAAAATGATTTTAGGGCTAACACAAGGCTCAGGCTGCTAAGGCAAGCTCAGATTTTTTTTCTTTGTTAAACATATAGTAACCAGGGTGAAGGAACTCCTCTGAGGTAGGCTGAAGACAGGGGCCCTCTTAGGGGGGCAAAACAAGAACAGGAATTGCACAGAATTACATTTCAGAATTCTGAGATGGGGAAACATCCAAGGTGAATTGAGGGAGAGAAGCACACTAGGCCTTAATAAAAAAACTGCAGTCGTATAGGAGATAAAGCTGTGGTAGACTAGGCTACTATAGGAAAAAATCCCAGACAGCCCAGAAGGCGAACTCATGCCGGAGCTCTGTCCCAGGAGGGATCAGAAAAGGTAACTAAACAGCAAAGCATATATATCCGTTCTTGATAGGAAGGGGGGCAAGTGAGGGTCCAGAAGAGTCTTGAGAAGGAGGGGTGACTCTTCTCTATCTCTCTCTCTCTCTCTCTCTGTGAATGGAGGCACGTACATAAATAGTCACATACATATACCTGTATGTAACCTATACATATGGCTCCACAATATGCCGTCCCTTCACTTTTTTTTTTTTAAACAATGAATGTTGTTCAAAAAGACAGGACAAGAGAGCTGAAGAAATAGTTTGCATTCTCCCTAACAAAACCAGAGGACAAGCTAGGAGTCCTGAAAGCAAAGGTGTTTTTTTTTTTGTTACTTTGTTTTTTTAGGGCACCTGGCAAGCAAGGGAGCAACCCTTTTCAGGAGTTTGCCCGATGAGGCTACCCCACTTTAAAATGAAAAAAGGGGGGGGGGGCAGTTAAGGAAGGAGACACTGCCCAGAAGTCTAGCCACTGTGGGGGAAGGTGGGTGGGTAGCAGTGGTGAATGGTGAAAATATTCTGTAAGATCAAGAATTACAGTGAGTAGGTAATTTTCATAACTGCCAAGAAGAAATTTTCACCATTCATCACTGGTAGGTTCCAGTACCAAGCCTCCACCACAGGTGGTGTTGGCAAACACTGAGGAAAATGGTTGCTCCCTCAGCCTCTTGTGGAGAGAACACGAGGAGGCAGGGGCACCTTACAGGTCTGGCAAGCCCCAAAACTAGTTAGGGGCAGGCGGAGGCTCCCATGGCCTTGGAGGAAGGCACCCTGCTAACTCCTGGCTGACCCTGTGAGAAAGGAAACGGGCCCCCTTGAAACATGACGCAATCACCCTGCACTGGGCCAAGGATGACAACCTTGAAAGGTGAACCTATGCCATCTGCCTAATGCAGACCGCAGTTCCCACAAGTCCAGAAGCTATTTTGTTGGTGTCATAGGATTCCCTCGAATAGTGTCTAGTGAGCTCCAAACCCTGTGTGGAAAGGTAAATGGCTTGCCTGGTTGCCCCCCAGTCAGGCACTGATACCAGGAGCTGTCCAGGCATCACTCACAGGTGCCTAGCATAGGCAGCCTGATGTACCTGGTGTACACTAATGAAAAACATGAGGTCCACCGCTGAGAAAACCTTTCTACCCAAGCTATCAAACTCAGCTGAGTCAGACTCAGGCGGGCAGTTGTGCCTTGGGCCACGATGGCCAGAGGGGGTATCCAGGAGATCCAACCCAGAAGAGGGGTTTGGTTATGGCACCAGGAGACCCCTTGGGTGTGCAATACCTGCACCAGCAGTCCCTCAGGGCTGCAGATGGGGCAGAGGGATGGAGCCAGACGTTCTGCGATGCCTCCGTGAATTGCCGAGGCCACAGAGGTATGACAGCAGTGTCAGAGCTGTACTTCCCAAGGAAGGACAGCGTCGCTTGAGCAGGACTGCATCCAGGAAAGTGGGAGATGTGCAGCTCCTCCATTATCCCCAAAAGAAGTGCTGATAATTGGTGTAATCAGCACTGGAGGTATAGTGGACAGAGGTATCTTTTTCCTCATGGAGGAAGAAGGGCTGGACTCAGGGGGAGATAATGCAGGGGGTTCAGGACAGAAGACGACCTCATCCATAGCCCTCAAATAGGTGGGGAAAGCACTCACCATGGCCCTGAACTGCTCCTGGGTCATGGGCCCAGTAGGGCCAGAAAAACTTGGGAGTGGAGGTGGGGGGGGGGCAAGGAACAGGAGGAGGTTCATGGGAGACAGGGCCAGGTCCTCAGCCAGGGCTGCAAGGGTGGACAGGGGACCTCTCAGGTGGAGTGTGGCTGCATTGCTCACCCACCTGGGAATGCCCAACTGCTGAGGGGCGACTGGGGTGCTGCCCTGGGGGGGACCCCCAGGAGGAGAGGTTGGAGCCATACAGGTTCCACAGGGCATCCCCCTTCTCCACCTACCTCAAAGTCTGGCAGTTCTGGAGGGGACAGAAGATCTGAGTCTATGCTGTGACTCCTTCCAGAGCCTCCAGCCACTCTGGACATGAAGTGTGCCGCTCCCACAAAATAAAATCCATACCTTGTTTGTTTGATATTTTACGTGATGTGCGGCTCCCATAAAATAAAATCCATACCTTATTTAATATTTTACTTGATGTGTGGCTACATAATGTAAACAAACCTCACGTACCCAGGCACCATCTTGTACCATACAGAGTGGTCCCACTGCTAGCTGGATGCAAATCTGCACTGCCAACCAACTACAGGGTCAGCAGACCAGATATGTCTGCAGTGAGTGGCTGAAGCACTCTGTATGGTACGAAATGGTGCCTAGGTGTGCACGATTTGTTTACATTTGGGAGCTGCACATAGCAGTAAACTATTAAATATGGTATGGAAATTTTGGCTATAGGGAGTTATGCCTTTTTTGGGAGAGTTGGTGGTAAACATTTCAGGTGCTCTGATTCAGTACTATTTGATAACCCGGTGACTACACTGGACCAAAGGCCCATTTTCTGGTACATCCGATACCAGAAAGTCACAAGAACATGGTACTATACCTCAGAGGTAGGCACAAGTACATAGTAACATATTCACTTAAGAGATAGTTTCATAACAAAGTGACAAATGCAGACAGAATAAATAAATCAGTATGCCATCATTGTGAGGCCCCATCTGGAATATTGCACCCAGTTCTGGAGTCCCTTCCACAGAAAAGACAGGGGCAGACTGGAATTGGTACTGTGAAGGGTCACCAAAATGATTCATGGCCAACAGGGCAGATCATACGAGGAACTGCTGGAGGCACTGAACATGTGGTTGCTCAAGGCCAAAAGTGAGAGGAATGACATGAGGGAGACCTTTGGTGACATGATAGAGACCTTCAAGTTCCTAAGAGGAATAAACAAGGTGAACAGTCAGGAACTATTCAACAGGGATCAGAGGAAGGTTCACAAGGGATGTAAGGAAATTTTACTTCACAGGGAGTGTGGTTGAGCATTAGAACAGCCTACTTGCAGAAGTGGTAGGAACAAAGACCATTAATGGGTTCAAGCATGGCTGCCACAGAGTAAGGGAGCCTAAAAGTTGCACCAAAGAGAACTAGTATGGTGGACACGGGGGTAGGGATAGGGGTGAAAATTCCGTCTGGACAGTAGCTCACTAGGTAAGGTAGGGAAACAAAATTGGGTAGATTGGATGAACCAGTGGTCTTTTTCTGCCGACTGTGCCTATGTTTCCAAGTTATAATCAAATCAGCATGTTATGTTGCAGGTGCAGTCAATACATCAAGTGGGGCCCCGACAAACACTTTGGGATAACAGGTGATCACCGAGTTGGCAAGGCAGAATCACTGTCAACTTGAGTATCAGTTAAAATTATGTCTGCAGAAGGCTGCAGACAGGGCAAAGTGGCAGATGTTACTGTGAGCTGAGTTAAGCCTACCTATTACTTCCCCAGCAGCATTTAGGAGGAAGGGGTTGCTCATAGTCCAAAAAAGAGTAACAAATCTTTTGGCAATGGGCCAGATGGACCTTGGTGGGGGAGGAAGGGGTTAAGCACCGTTTTAGTTAGTGCATAACACCCAGGTTTTGATTATTAACTGTACAAACTTGCTTTACGTGGTCACCTTAAGACAAGTTGAGTTCAAAGATAACGCCACGGTACTCAAAGATGGAAACTTGTTTAAGTGGGGCACCCGCGAAAGCCAATACTTGCAGGGTGGAGTTAGTTTGTCTGCATTTCTACACAGAGCTGGATGGCATAGATCTGATCTTCTTTGAGTTGAGAAGGATCCAATTCTACAGGAGCAAATTCTGTATTGATTAGAAACAATCACTCAAGGAATGCATGACAGCATTAAGGGATTTAGAGATATAGTAGCTTATTAAATCATCAGCATACAGCAGCGTGCTACTGCTGCTTTGCAGGCAGGCTGTAGGAAGGAAGTTGATAAATAGGATAGGCCATTGGGGAACACCACATGAGACAGGACAACGTCCCTATAGGGCATTGCCAGGCAGCTTGCTACATATGTCCACGAAGACAGCTCAAGATCCAGTAAAAGGA
Organism: Neoceratodus forsteri; assembly: GCA_016271365.2. Classification (NCBI taxonomy): domain Eukaryota; kingdom Metazoa; phylum Chordata; order Ceratodontiformes; family Ceratodontidae; genus Neoceratodus; species Neoceratodus forsteri. The sequence goes on along the minus strand of CM057456.1, from coordinate 1,871,106,618 downwards.
GTGACCAAGACACAGACAGACTGCATTCTGGATGGAAGGATTTTGTGTTCAACCAGGTAGAATGTCTTAGTCAGATCGCACAAAGACTGCACAAGTCAGATAGCTATCATCCATAGCCACTGATATATGGTCAGTGTTTATTCTGTTTTTTTAGTTATTCATTTGATCACTGGGTAGGCACACTGAAACCAAGGTTCCTTTTACAGGAGCAACCACAATGTCAATACAACAGTGTTAATGCAGTTGGTTACAGTGCTTAACAGAGTGCACCAAATATACAGTAGGATACAGCAGGGATACAAAAATGTACGCAATATACAGTAGGATACAGAAGATGCAGCGGAGCAAATAGATTCAGTTGGGTACAACAGGGATATACAAGGTACAGTGTGGGATTGCAACCAGTGACAAGGTCAAGTGCTGCAGCAATTACAATTTAATGATGTGAAAAGGCAACTTCTGCATCTGGATGAAAACAGCTTAACAGAACTAATGCTATGTACCTCCAGGGGAGCAACATTCCATACCTCTGCTGCAGTACCTGAGGGGTTTCTGACCCATTTGTTTTTAGCAGTGGGATGCTGAAGAGCTTCCTGTGACCTTAGGTTCAGTCTGGGTTAGTGGGAGGTAAAGAGGTCGCATATGCAGGAGTGGCTCTGATTGTGCCTTAACTCATTACCTCCTCGGCGGCCATTTTGTGTCAGGTAAACAATGGATAGTTTGGACTTCATATGGCGCTATTAGAGGTAATGAGTTAAGTGTAAATGTATTTTTTTTCACTTAAGTCAAGGATTCCAGGGAAAACCAGTTTAGCTGATGTTGCAAGTCATGCTGGAGACCTCACTTGGCATCCACGGTCAATCCCACTGTCAGGTTATATAGAATGGAACTAATGGATTTTGACCAGTGTATTTAAGTAGGGTCATGAAGGTGCCATGACCTATGTAGAATGCAAGTTGCTCTGGGGTAAGCAAGATATATATTTTGTAATAGTCATTAAGCTACAATCTTCCTCAAAAGTTTACTTACGTGGAAGAGGATGGAAATGTGACAGTTGTTGTCAACACATGTAGAACAACTCCCTTGCAATCTGGGAGAACCTTTCCTATATTCTAGATTAATGGCATAGCAGAGGCGACTAGTAAGACTTTACAAATTTTGGTTATGGGTTATGTGGCTAGCAATAAGCTTTAAAAATCTCAGGTTTTTGTTATCACTCCCAGCACTGACATAAGAGTGAAGGGAGCAGTAGCTCATGGACATCATGGGGGGAGACTGTTTTAAAATAAAAAGGGGGAAGGGAGGCAAGGGGGCTGGGACTGCTAGCTGGAGAGCTAAGGACTTGGTCTGACACACAGGCCTTGAAACCCCAAAGGTCCAGTACTCCACTTTTACAGTCGGTCTCTGCAATGGTACCTGGTTTCCCAAACAGCATCATGTTATGAGAAAGCTGTTGTATTGAAACTGATGCATTGACAGAGTGCCACGACTGTCTAGCAGTGATCATTTTTCACAAGTCTCAATCACATTTGGGAGCTGTAGTAAATATTATAAATGAAACATATTGTAGTAGATTGGGAACTTACCAGAAATATTCGTTCTAGTTGATCTTGAATGTCCTTCATTCCTGGAAAAGCAGCAACTCCTTGGATCATCTCCACAAAGATACAGCCCACTCCCCTGCACAAAAAACAGAAACATGCAGTCATCTAAACTTCATCCTATGCAGAATCGCCGACCCATCTGTCCTAATAAGCTGTCACAGAGATATCCTTCTCTCAGTCTCTTTTATGCTCTTCATATGGTGCCATAACGCTGAACGAATATCAAAAAAATTGTCATGAAATATGATGAAGGTACAGTTTTTTATGATAGAAATCATTTACTATATATGTCAGGTTTTGCAAAACAAAACACACAAAAGGAATATTTTTCAGTGAAAGCTGATTTTCTATATGTAAATACTTAGTAACAAATAACCTCTGGAACCTTATGTATAGTGGCATGCCTCAAGGTGAAACCCACTTTTAACGCATTCTGCATTATGCTGCAGCAGACCTACTGAATAAAGCAATGTACTTTCAATGGCAATTAGTCCCTTTTGCCATGCAGGAAACTATGGCATTCACTTTATCCTGGCAGTATAGCATGTTCCTGAATGACAAAAGGGACTATTTGGCATTGAAATTACATTGCTTTATTCAGTATGACTGCTGCAGCATTCTGCTGAGTGTTGCAAAATTGGGTTTCGTCCTGGGGGACGTCACTGTATTTTACATTTTTGCAGTTTCTTTTTTCTGGATTTAATTACTTGTACCTTGCATTTTACTGGTCATGTACATGCACCGTTGTTGTCACTATATTTGTTATTTCTGTATCATTACCTCTTGTAATCCCCTCTCCCAGTTAATACCTAAAAATGCGTTTTGGTTCAACATGTCTATTCTGGTCACCAACTTTTAAATAAATAAATAAACATATTTATGCACTTCACTATTTTCCTTTTCAGTTATATGTAAAGCTGTAGCTGAATTGAAGCATGTGTGTATTTTGTACATCAATATTGGACAGTCATTGCACAGAAATGTTTTTTATTAGGGGTTACTGAGTAATTCAGCCTCCATATTGGTCCAAACCTGGTTATATGGGGCTACCTTATCCTTACAATAACCCAACCTCTAGGCAGTTTATCTATGCAATAATCTGCAGAGGTCAGTGATCAAAAGGCAATTACCACACCACATCACAAATTCCCTCTTTGACAAGGCAACCCCCCCCCCAACTTGAGATAACCAACCCAACCCACCCTTAAAAGACAAAAAAAAAAAAAATATGAGGAGTCACGTGATGCAGTGTGGCTGAAAGCAGCTCTCTCCTAGGCTCCCTTCCTCCACCTACAAAAATAGCCATTTTCAACTGAAATGTCGACACTTTTCTCAGCTATAGCAACCCTAAAGGCTTTCTGACTACCTCTAGCATCTTTGGGCTGATTTTTAGGGCGCTTGAAGATTTTACAGCGGTTTCAGCAACGATGGAAGCTGACATGAAGTCAGCCAGTATGAGACACACTCCACCAACAATGCCTGAAAAGGCTTCTAAGAAGGCTAGGAATGCCAATCCAGCTCATTCCTCCAAACAAACTGCTCCTGCATCTTCAAATGCTCTACTAACGGAGGACCGTTTTCTTCAAGAAATGTTACCCTTCAGAGAAACTTTACAGGAGATATCTAGCGAGATCAAATCCATCAGGAAAGACTTCTCAGACCTATCAAGGCAAGTTGGGGACCTGGAATCTAATGTTACTTCGTTAGACCACTGGAGAAATAAAACAGAACCAGAAATCGTCAAATTGAAGCAACAAATACAGAAATTGCAGGCTAAAGCAGAAGATCTTGAGGGAAGGAGCAGAAGGAATAATGTCCTTATTCTAGGGTTACCGGAAGCCGAAGAAGGGAACGACACTATAAAGTTTGTCCAGCTTTTCTTAAATAAAGTGGTCGGTCCTTCTCCGATTAACCAATCCTATAATATAGAGAGAGCCCACAGATCGCTGAAGCCTAGGCCCCCACTGAGCTCTCCTCCCAGGCCACTCATCATCAAATTCCTGAGCTACATCGAGCGCCAACACGTCCTAACTAAAATCAAGGAACTGGACTCTGTGCAATGGAACCATGTTAAATTGAGAATTACTCAGGATTTACCTTTCGAAGTCCGTAAGAGGAGAGCGGCCTATCACCCAATCGTTAAAAAATTAATCGCCGCCGAAATCAGATTCAGGATGGTCTACCCGGCGAAATTGGTGGTTTCCCTGGATGGCAGTGGGCAATCCTACGAAGACCCGGACCACGCTTTGGCTGATCTTACAAAGAGGATCCCTAACTTATTCAAAGGGGACTGATCTGATTAGTCATGCCTTAAGTTACTGTGGTCTGCATATAACTGGACTTATATTGTTTTGGCTATCCTGGTATATTTAATTTTCCCTAGCTGTATGAGGTTAGCTACTGGAATGGCCTACCTGGGTCCGTGAAGGTCTTGGCCGACCTGGAGTAGCTGCCTAATTGAGGCCGAGATAGGCCGCGAGGCCTGTGGAGTTAACTAGGCCCAAAACTCAGAGGCTCCTCGTTTGCTGGCTCCGTCTGTGGGGCTGGAACATGAGTGCGGGTTTGAGTTTCCGGGAGGAATACTTAGCGCTCGGACCACTTTGGTCCGTCGCGGGCATTTCCGACTTGCGCTTCCTCCTTGTTACTCCGTTTTAGGGCCTGGGCCTCACAGGGGATTACCTTCAGGCCAACGCATCTTGGGGGTCTTTCTCCAGGTAAAAACCTAATTTTCTTTGTTTTTAGCTGTTCGGCTCGGCTGCCATTCGAGGTGTTATTTGCCTTTTCCTGAATCAATGTACGGGTGTAGTCTGTATTTCACTTTTCCTGATCAGTTAGTTGTTACCCTAGAAATGTCTTACCTCTATGGGTAGTTGTTTATCTGGATTGTTGTGGGTGGGGGGGGGAGTCGGGAGGTGAATTTTGCTTTTTGATCCTGCCTCACGACTGTGGATGGGGGATTTGGATACCATGGCCACCCTATATTTTTGGATATGACTGTTCCTATTCTATTTCCGATGACCTTGGCAACTGGTACCTATGTATATTACATATTCAAGTGACCAGAGAGCCAAGTGTTACGCCATGGTGTCAAGGGGGTGGGGTTCTGGAACCGGGGGCGCTTTTTCTGGTTGTACAGTGTTACTTGTTATGGGTGGGGTTTGTATATAGTTGTGTGGGTTCAAGGAGGGGGATAGGGAGGGGTGGGTTAGGGATTAGCAGGGTAAATTCAGTGTTTTTCGAATTATGGATGCTTTGGCCTATGACTCTGAGGACTTTATGCTTATTTAGTTGGTGTTATGCTCTACTACATTCTGTATCTGGTTTCATCATGTACTATAAGTATTTGGGGTTGGTCGAAGCTGTTGTTTCTGGAGGGGGGGGGAGGATGTCGCCACCAGTCAACCTTTTAAGAGGTACCAATTTTTAATTGTGTTTTCGAGTATTTTATTTATTGGCAACAATGGCGTTAAACCATGTTAAGTTTGCTACCTGGAATGTGAAGGGGTTGAGGGAAACAGCCAAGAGGGGTCAGATTCTTCTAAACTGCTCATTAGCAGGGGTGGATATTCTTTTTCTCCAAGAGACCCATATTATGATAACGGAATCTAATTTACTACGATTTAAAGGCTTCTCACAAGTTTTTGCGTCAGGTCAGACCACCAACAGTAAAGGGGTTGCTATTTTGATCAAACGTAATATACCCTTTGTGTTGAAGAAACATGTTCAGGACACAAATGGTAGATATGTTTTTGTCCATGGAATGCTCTACAATACTGAGGTTGTTCTAGGCTCTATATATGGTCCTGTGGGGGGCGACTCCGAATTTGTGATGGGTCTGGCTGACCTACTGAGTGTCTTCCTGCCATCTAACTTTGTTTTAGGTGGAGACTGGAACATCGCTCCTTCACAGACATTAGATCAGTCTGGTAAATGCTCCAGAACCACGTCATCTGCCCAGCTAGCTCTAACGGATTTGTGTTCGCTGCTAGGTTTAGAGGATCCGTGGAGACTTCTGAACCCTTCTACTAAGACTTATACTTTCTATTCTCCAACTCATAACTCCTGGTCACGGATAGACTACATCTTAGTGAGCACCAACCTTCTGTCTAACATTTCCTCCACCAACATTGAGCCTATTGTTATCTCAGACCATGCTATGACATGGGTCAAACTTGCTCCAGGGCCTCCTGGTCAACGAGACACCACTTGGAAGCTCAATAATCAGATTTTAAAGGATGAGCAGACTACATCACTTTTCAAAGTATTGATTTCATCTTTCTTGGAGATTAACCAAGGCTCAGTCTCCAGGTACGATCTGGTTTGGTGCTCACTGAAATGTTTCCTCAGGGGTGAATTTATTAAAGAATTATCCAGACGGAAAAGATTGAGACTGGAGAGAATTAATTCCTTAGCTAATCAGATCAAAGTAGCTGAGGAGAAACTTTCCACCTCTTATTCTCAAGGGGGCCTAGAGAACCTATATAGGCTCAAAGATGAATACGAGGACCTAATTCGTGAGAAAACAGAATACACCATCCTGAAGTCCAAAACGAAATATCTTGATCAGGGCAGAAGCCAGGTAGATTACTAGCTCTTAGGCTTAAAGAAGTGGAGAGTTGAGATTGATTCCAGGCATTAAAGCTAGTGACGGATCCATCAAAACCAACCCGAGAGACATCGCTGGGTCTTTAAGCTTTTATAAGAACCTGTAATGTGGACAAAAATAATCTCTCTGATGCTTTCAAGCATAATCGAAGTTCTTGAGAATACCCTCCCAAGCTCCATGCTAGTCACTGTGAGGCTTTATCTGGCCCCATCACCTTAGAGGAAGTCACAGAGGCTATCCATGGTCTCACCCTGGACAAGGCCCCTGGTCCAGATGGGTTTTCCCCAAACTTCTACAAATCCTTCTGTAGTGAGCTAGGCCCCGCACTATTAAAACTGTTTAATTATATTCTCACTTCAGGACCTTTAGATCCCTCCTTATTAGAAGCAACCATAATCTTAATACCTAAATCTAATAAGTCGGCTTTAGACCCTGCCAACTATAGACCAATCTCTTTGTTTAATTATGATATTAAGATTCTGACCAAAATTCTTTCATTGAGAATTAAACAAGTTTGGCAAACACTCCTAAGTGTGGAACAGGTGGGCTTTGTCCAGGGAGATCGCATCTGACCACATGAGGACTCTCACACATCTTTCTGCCCAGGACTCTCAACTCCCTATGGCCTTGGTAGCCTTAGATGCTGAAAAGGCCTTTGATCGTGTTAGCTGGGAATTTCTGTGGGCTACCCTGGACAGGATGGGCTTTCCGGCACAATTTGTTCAGTGGGTTAAGGCAATTTAGCTCTGCGAAAGTATATTGTAACGGGTGTTTTCTTCCAGATTTCTATACCGGCACTCAAGGTTGCCCATTATCGCCGTATTTATTTAACCTTTATTTGGAACCTCTATTAGTGCGTATCAAATCCTCGCCTGACATTACCGGGTGTCTTATTGGCCAGCAAACACCCACTGTATCGGTATTTGCAGATGATATCCTGTTACACCTCACGGATCCAGTCAGATCCATTCAAGAGGTGTTAAAAATTATCACACAATTTGGCAAGGTGTCAAATTACAAATTGAACTTGACCAAATCCGAAATATTCCTGCTTAACCCTTTTGTATTTCACGCTGATGTAGCCCATTTTGGAATGAAATGGGCGCCTGACCAACTTAAATATCTAGGTATTTACCTAGCCCGAGATATCAACATAATTAAGAAACTTAATCTAGATGACCTGCTAGACAGGGTTCAAAGGCGATCTTAATAGGTGGATAAACCTCCCCCTATCTATAGGTGGGAGAATAAACATAATTAAGATGAATATACTCCCGGCGTATTTTCTACCCTTTAAGCCTGTTAAATATTTGGTTACCTAAATCCTTTTTTCCAAAAATCCACTCATTGGTAACTAAATTCATCTGGAATGGCAAGCAACCAAGGAGATCTTTTTTCAAATTATGTATGCCTAAAGCTAATGGAGGCCTTCGTCTGCCCAACTTTGAGTTCTATTATTGGGCCAGCCACCTGGCGAAAATGGGTAAGTGGCTCTGTCCCTCCAATGTTTTTTATCGACCTAATTGGTTGCAGCTTGAGATCGAACTTCTGAAGACCCATAATATAGATCCTCAATCCATTTTCTACTGCAATCTCTCAGTTCTACCAACCCAAATAGGTAGAACCATGGGACTTCAGTTAAGGTTTTCAATCAGTATTGCACCTCGTTAAATTCATTACTCCAAAGACCCTGCCCAGCCGCTGGTTCTCAATCCCAACATTAGGCTTGGTCTCACACTGGTTGCTCCTTCTTGGTTGCCGCAAACTCCGTGATTGTGCAGTGGAGGACCTTTATTTTCAGGACTCAATTGGTTCCTCCGGTGATCTGATGTCCAAATTTGACATTCCCTCACAGTACATTTTCAAGGTATACCAACTGAGACATCTCATAGTCAAGGATTTTGGTTGCTGAAAAGATGTCCAGTATTCAACCTCTTCTGGATTTGCTTAAGTCCTGGGCAAGTGAGCCCCACTCCTATAGCAAACTCACGCACACCTCCTTCTCAGCAAAGCCCCTGAAGTTTTATCTGGCTCCAAGGTGTGGATACGCTGATTGTTAATCCCCCTTTATCCTGGAATCAGGTGTGGTCAGACTTACATAGATTTCTCTCGCTAGATAGGAATAAGCTCACGCAGTTCTACATAGTCAATAATATGTACTACACTCCGGTGAAACTAGTTAAATTCAGGAAAGCAAGTTCTCCTAAATGTACTAGATGTGGTGAAGATCAGGGAAACATTCTGTACATATTTTGGGCCTGTGAGAAGGTTGCCCCTTTGTGGAGACACATTCGGGGTAGTTTGAATCCACTTTTGGGTTTAAAGGACCTATTCACACCCGAAATTTGTGTGCTAGGAATTTATTCCAGTATCAAAGTAAATGAAAGGAAATACCACATGGCCCTCATATCGATGGCTGTCAAAAGATTAGTTCTTCGCCACTGGTTAGATCAATCCAAATCTCATACCAGGAATGGGTGGAAAATGTCTCAAGGTTTTAAAATTGAAAATTGATTGCCAGTTCTAGACATGCCTTGTCAGCTTTTCACAAGAAATGGGGCAAATTATATGCCCTGTACCTCCACTAAGACCCCTACGTGGGGTTCTTCATTTTGTTTTCCCTTTTCCTCTTAATTACCATTATTATAAAACTAGACTTGGCTGTTTTTTCTCACCCCCTTCCTTTTCTTTTCTTCTCTTTATCCATGGACTTTAATTCCCTTACTGGAGCCTATTTGCTGTTGGTGGCGGCATCCTCCTGGGAGGGAAGGGGGGTGGTGGGTTTGGGTTTTTTTTTTTTTAGATGCTTTGTTGCTTTTATCCTTTTCATGGGGCTACCATGTTACCTGTCACGAATGTATTTTGATCCTTGTTGTTTATCTGCTTGTTAAAATAAATAAAGTGCGAATTTCAAAAAAAAAAAAAAATATCAAGAAATTCCAGTATTAAAATATGAAACTCAACTCAAAGTACCAATGGACTGCAACAGAATGCCAGCCCGCCTAAAAACTGAAAAGTTACCTAAAAGATCTTCCCTAAAACACAACAAACGGCAAAGTTACCTAAAAGATCCCCCACTAATAAAAACAACAAACAGCAATCAATCTCAGAATTCTAGTGATCTGCAACCTTCAGAAAGAAATGACAAACCAGCCTGAATTAGAAAACATAACTAAAAGACCCCCCCCAAAAAAACGCATCAAAAATCAATAACGCTGCAACCATACACCAAGGAACACAAATAAAATTCTACATAACTACCTATCCTACTGCTAAAGGTGATTAGGGGTATGAATCAGACAACCATTCCATGCATGATATTAATCTCAAAGACAGCCAATATTCCTTATTTGCCGACCTGAGTTTAAGCTGACAGTAAACCTGAAGACATAGCCTCAGACAAATCTAAAAATAAAATACTGAGAATTTATAAGTGAATGCTTTTAATGTTCGTTAACGTTTCTGATCTGGATAGTTTTCTTCTTTTGTTAATTAACCATTCTATAAAATTTCAATAAAAAATGTAAGTTTTAAAAAAAAAGAACAGCTGAGTCCCAATATACTCAACCACTAAAACTGTACTCTACAAAACTACTTTATCCACACCTGCTTCTTACTACCACTAAAACAGTGCCTGAGAGAAAAACTACAAATATAGACATAAAGCATTTTAAATAACAAGCCAGGAAAACAAAAACATACATGGCCTCACAGCAAATGAAGCACTTGCCAGCCAAAAGTTAGATCAAAAAAGGAGTGGCCACACTCATCACTTCTGAAAACGTATCCTGTAATAATGGTGAGTCAAGAAGAGTGAGCCCAAAATCAGCAAAGTAAAAATGCGCAGTTTACACGGAAGTAGGGTGCAACCCAGTGATCACCAAACAGCGACTATGACTTTCTTCCTCCCAAGTTGCTTCCTCAAAGTTGGTTATTTTAGTATGGGGTGTGAGGAAAGCCCCCAGAAAGTTACCTTTGCATTTTGTTGCTTCAGCAATCACTTTGTTGTACCCCTTGCTGTATGTGGCAGTGCTCTTTTGGCTTTACTGATTTTGGGTTCACTCTTTTTGACACACCCAAATCACATAGAACCCTTCTGAAACCTCTGCAGGGAATGGCCATAGTCAACTCACTTCCTGATGTAAGTTTCACCTCTGCAAGTCAAGCTAACAAATCCTTTGCAGACTCTGAAGAATATTCATATTGAAATCACATTCTGACATATGCTCTCCCTCTTTAAAGATTGCTACTCTGAACCCTACCTCTTAAAGCCACAAAACCAAGCCTGAAAGACGACTTTCATCACAGAAGCTTTCCTTAAAACACCATGATTCATTTATCATTAAAACACAGATAAATGGAGTAAAGCATTCCAGAGTGGGGATTATGCCTTGGAACATTACCCAGGGTGATTTCTCCACCCCTTGGCACGTCACTACAGTATGGTGTAATTCCTACTCAGTCTTGCCTTACGTCTTGAATATTGCCATACCTTTAATTGAAAAATACCTGTGAGTAAAAGTGTTTCAAGCACTGTAGATTTACTGGGATTTATGAGCTCTAATTTGAAGTGGGTTAAACGAATGTTGCACACATTACTTATTAAATTCATCAGCAAGATTACTGTGGTTTATCAGCTATCATTTGGAAGGGGTTAAACAAACCTTTCACACATTACTTATGAAACTGATCAGCAAGTACTTTAGACTTATGTTCAGTATCTGTCAACAGAAATATTCCTTCACAATGCATTCTTAACAAGTATCTTTCAAGTACACAGAAAAGTTAGGGATTACCAAATATTTTAGGGAAGGCATCCACACTGTGCTTTACTCAAAAACTGACAAGTAATGATGACCTGTTTTGCTAATATTGCATGTTATGTCTAGTAGTCTGAATTAATAATTAGGAATATACAGTAAGAATTACTGTAATCTGTTAATTTAAGAAATATTTTTTAATTTTTTTTCAAATTGTACAGGCTGTAAGTAGAGCCCTTTCATGTATCATACTGTAATTCAGTAAATCTGTCCATCATTTTGAAAAAGACTGCAGGACAGGCCTGTTACACAGATCCTGGGTGCAGAAATAAAAAAAAACATTTAATCTCATACTGTCAGCCTTCATAATATAGTGCATTCCATTGGAATTTCTTGATGAAAATGCACAGGCTTAACCATTATGTTTTAACCAGTAACCCCCAACAATTTCAACATGTAATTTATACTACCTTGTTCTGGTTTTTCCCTCTGTTCATGGCTTTTACCTACCAAAGGTCAAGACAGCAACTACACTGCTTACTCGTCAGCCCTAGGGGAAGGTAAAACTATTCTCTATAGAACACACTCATGGATGATGGATGACTCTGTGAGATGCAGTTACAGCTACAGTGTACAGTATCAAATATCTTCAAAGGATGGCATTAAACTAAAATAAAGCTACACTACAAGGATCGCTTGCAGTTTTTAAATTTGGTTTTGACCACTGCATGTAAACAACAACCTCAGTATACACAGAGTAACTTTGCAGAATACGTTAAGGGTGGCTATTAAGATAGAAAGGGATAAAGGGAATTATGTTGCGTCCCTCATCTTGGCAGTTACACAAAAAGCTATATTGACTAAACTGACACTCATCATTTACTCTGATTAGCACACCATTAGGCACAGAAAGGTAGCATACATCTTGGTCAGCTATACAGCAAGGCACTCCACTTTTAAGGGAGCAAATTAATCCAGATGTGTCAGATAAAGGCACTTTTACTTTGGGGAATAATTTTCTGCATAAATATGCGAAAAAGGCAATGTATTACAGAGCTGGCTGATGGATCAACGGACACTAAGTTGGTTCTAAGATGTTAAATTGATAAGTTCCTTTAGGCAATTTAAATTTTCACAGATTGTGCAGAATTTAGTCATGAGTAAAACATAGCAGTGCCAAGAATCACCGCTAAAAAGGTTGTACAGTAGCAGTATTTTATGAGGCCAGTCGTTATGGATTTATAACACTTGCTTTCAGAAGTTAATTACCCCTAGCTTATACATTGTTGGATCAATGAAAATTTAAATCACATCTTGTTTTAGGAATCCTAGTTTTCAGTGTAAATATAGGAACAATTTAACAAATGTATGACCCTAATAGTAAATGTGATGTTTATTTTATAACTCCAATTTTGGCAGGAGCTTGACACTTGCTTCTCCTGCAACAAAGTTGTTGTCCTTGCTGAAGAATGGGTGCTTTTTATGCAAAGGGGCATAACAGTATTTCCAAAACCCATGGTACATCCATTGCAAGATTAGTGCTCACAAAATTACCTTAGCAATTCACTCTGAGCAAAAAATGAACAACTTCCAGGGTTTTTAAAGATTGATTAGCAGTTTTTTTCTTGGGATGATACTAACTCCACAGAAAGTACTTATACAGATTTTCTAGAAGTGCTGTGTTTGTTTAACACAGTGAAGCAAGAGCTATGCATTTTCACAAAGATTTCGCACTTTTATGAGCAAAATGCTAATCAATTTTCACAGTTAAATAAAACCCTGACTTCGGTTGTTTTTAATGGAATAGCTACATGCACTGGTGCTGCAATGCTCTATTCTTGTTGGCACCAGGTGATGGCACAAACTGAAGCAGAGTTACTTGGAGCTCAGATAGTGGATTAAGTGTTCAATGTGCCTTCCAGAAGATTCCTTGGCTATCAGGATGTTAAACTTATTGGAATGTATTCTCTCCAATCATATTTCCAGAACATTTCCTTTTTCAAGGGTTTGTTATTCATTATCTTAATATTGTCTGTTAGCCGTATGTCTTACGAATAAGTTAAAGCAATTTAACTTGGTGATGAACTACCAACAAGACACATGCTGTTCCACTAGAAGGTTGTTTATGATGAATTAGCATATGAGTTCACACAATGGGATAGAGGTGGGCAAGCAGGCTGGCAGACTGGTGGGGCTAGTGTTATAGTAAAACATGCATGCCATTGTTATTAACAGTGTAATTCTTTGGTTGGAAGAAACAGCCTGGAAGGAGGAGCAATAGAGTTCTAAAATAAATAACACAAGGAAAAAGAGTAGGTCGGGAAATGTGTTGCTGTTTTTTTGGTGGTGCTGAAAGGACTCCAAAAATAAAGTCAATCAGACCTTTCCGGAGATGTTGGTCGTATTTCAACTCAGTCAGAATATGTTGTTATGCTGCAGAGCTTTACTTGTGATTGAAAAGTTGTCAGGCTTCAGCACGTTAAGTTAAGCTGCAGTAGCCTCCAACCAGCTTTGGTCAATTAATACAGCATAATAAAATTAGCCAGGGTATAGGTACTACTACAACTACTACTACCACTACTACTACTACAACTACAACTACTACTAATACAACTACTACTACTAGTACTACAACTACTACTACTACAACTACTACAACAACTACTACTAGTAATACTACTACTACAACTACTACTACTGCTACTACTACTACAGCTACTACTGCTACAACTACTACTACTACTACAACTACTACCACCAACTGTGTTCATCTTCATCATAAAAAACAGCTAATCAATTTGCTCAATTTTGTTTTGGCCTTTAGTGGCCTTGAGTGTCAAGTCATAACTGTGGTATCTTTTTACTTATTTTTCTTGTGTTTTTTTCTTCCTGCCTTTATATTGCATTGTGTCTCATTTCAGAAGTCAAGTCATTAAGATTTTCCTGCCTGACATACAGTATAAGTAGTCAGTGCAGTATGCACCATGCATAATGACTTCTTCACCGGCACCCTACAGCCCTATCCCTGATTCCCTAACTATTAAGCAATAGGTAAGGCATATATAGGCAGTCAGAGTAACTACATTTTTAGTGCAGCCCTTTGTAAAGGCTACTTAAAGAGCTACTATACAGCCTAGAATTAATAGTAACTTTCAGAAGTCATCTGCTATCACTTCTTATATTGCAAGCATTTTTAAGCATTTTTTCTTTACTGTCTTGCTTATTAGAAGATTTTCTACCTAACAGAATTAGGTGTGATATGTGGAACAGCACTCTACCTGGAAGCTGCCATAGTTCCATTCCTCCCTATACATCATCAGCATTGTAACTTCACTGACTGTGACATCACTAGTAACCAAGACTAGCCTTTCTCCTGCTGCTTGATTTGTAACTTGTGGCACATGTTATCAATCAAGCAGTGGGGCTTCTGATGTAACAGGGAACAAGGTCACATGCAGAAGTAAATAACAAATTATGTCTGTTTCCAGGTTAAGCACTACATTTCACTCACCCCAGTACTATTAAGTAGAAAACCACCTAATGATCTGAAAAGACAAAAAAAAAGGAAAAAACACTTCAGAAATAAAAAGTAATAAGGGGTGACTTTTTTTCTGCCTGCTAGGTTTGAAGCTACTAGCTCTTTAAAGAAAAATATGTCTGAGAAAGAGAAACTAAGAATTTTGCCCAATGACTACAAACAGGTAAAAATAAAAAAGAAGAAGCTGAGCAGCCACTGGGAATGAGGCAGGAAGTAGTGCCTCAGGTGTAATGAGGGGCGAAAGAGTGTTCATCCAAATGGAGGAAGTGATGTTACTAAGAAAAAAAGACAGCTAGTGCAAGTTGTTCAGCTACTGCAGTGAAGGATGTCCCCATGATCGAAGGCCATACAGTGCCAAGTGGGGCAGTCCCCGGTGGTCCACTGACCACAGAAAAGCATAAGAAACCAGAAGTTTTCACTCAGAGTTTAAGGATATGTCATACATGCCACATGAATGGCTACTGAGGCAGTAGCAAAGGAAGTGTTAGGTGCAGGAGGCAAAAGTGGGACCTCCAAGATTAGGATATAGGGGAGCCTGAGAATTGTGTTGTGGCTGCAGGTGATGGTGATTAGAGTAATTCTGATGTGGAGTACTTTCCATCTGACATTGGTGATTTATTTACTTTTTGGTTACCAAGTAAGTGCACTAAACAGAGTTTTCCTATTTTGAGGCATGATCTGAGAGGATACAGTCAAAATAATGGAACAATACAGAGGCACAACAGTCAGCTGTACAAGGGATCAGGGTATCTACAAAGTATCAACAATGTAAATACACAGTACAAAAGTAAAGCACAGAAGAATGGTAGAATATACAATAGAGTGTAGATAAAAACAGTAAGCATTCATGTAAGCTTAATCACATGTTAAATACAGAAATAACAGCTTCCACAATGATACAGCAATCCAGGCTATTAACAGTCACAAATAAAGACATTGCGTAAATGTTTAGTTCAGCCTACTGAAGGAGACATACTGTAGATGAAACAGATAGTGGTAAAAGGGGTGATCCAGTGGGTGGGACAATGATTGAGATGATCGGGAATGGAAACATGCACAACACGTGAAACAAGAAACAACAAAGTAGTAGAGGATTAAAGAAAAGAAAAGCCAACTGAGACTCCTTTAGTTTTGCCCATATGTACAGACTACAGCAAGCAGCCCTCTCCAATATGACTGTTGTTTCAAACTGACAAAGCTGGTGTGTTTTGTGCAGTTGGCACCCTGTGTAGAGATACAATGAGTCACCGAAGGAATGCTGAACTGAGAATTTCATTCTAGTGTAAACATCTCAAACACAAAAAAACATCTTAACTGGGAACAATCAGGTGAAGAATGAGAATACAGTGCAGTCAGGTTGAAGGTGGTGCACTTAAGTGAGGAAGTGTACACAGGGGAAGTTGTAATAGTGCCCTCTGAAAGTAGTCAATTATTTCACTTTTTCTATCAACCTCCTCAACATCTAATGTAGGTCTTGATGCCACTCTACAAGACCTACATCAGACCCCATTTAGATTACTGTACCCCTCTATGGGGTCTCTAATTGAAAGGGGACATTAAAAGCCTCAAAAAACACAACAGAAAGTTACCAAAATGAGACAAGGCTGGATATCTTGGGACGTTACTCTCAGGAGACTAGGAGGATTAGCGGTGACCTGTTAACCATGTTCAAAATCATAAAGGAAGAGGATTTAATGATAGATCTGGTATTGGAGTTTAACATGAGAGAAATCAACCTTAGGAGCTGTCACAAGCCCCTGGCCCCCAAACCCCTGGCAGCCCGGTAGGAACTCCTGTTTGCAGACAGGATCCCCCTATTCAGGAACTCGTGAGCAGGAGTAAGGGTTTCAGGAAGACTTACCAGCCTTCCGTTTCTCAGTGGGAGGGTGGATTCTGTAGTTTTGAGTTCCCTTGGCTTTGCCCTACTTTCAGTATTTGAATCCCACCATGGCTCTATTAAAATATGGCTTCATCATGTTCAGACGATACATCCTGTGAGGGTGTTTTTGGCCAATTAACTCTATTTGGCAGTATTTGTTCAGGCCCCTACCAAATCCCCTTTTACCAGGGTGAGAGATGCTCCTGTATCCCTTAGCCCCAAGTCTGTACCCTATTCACCATGACTGGGTGAATGTGCCCCCTCATATTGTCAGGGAGAGTCTCAGCAATACAGTGGGCTATTATTTCCGATTGCACAGGCTCGTTTACCTTATGGGCTTTCTTAGGACACTGCCTAGACAGATGGCCTATCTGGTAACAATACCAGCATTCATCATGTTTCTTGTCCCCAACCTTCCTTTTGGGCACCTGGGGATTCCCTTCTTTTTGCAGAGGCACCGTTGCCTATGGTTGTCCAAAATGCCCACTTTTCCCTTTCACCCCTGAATTCCCCTTGGGAACAGCCTTGCTTCAAGCATACCAATCTGCCAGCTCTGCAGCCTCTTTGGTAGTCTTAGGATCTCGGTCCTCTAGCCAAAGCTTTAAGTCAGGTGAGCAAATCCAATAAAACTGTTCAAGCAATACCAACCCTGCAATAGCTTCAACCGAATTTGCTTTCAACCCCTCCCACCAACATTTTAAATACTGTTGCTGTTTTATGGCTACCGCCTCAAAGCTCATTTCTAGCCCCTTTCAGAGTTTTCAGAACTTTGCTCTGTATGCATCAGGGTTCAGATCATATTTTTTAATAAAGCAGTTTTTAACTTATCAATATCTTTACTTTCAATATTGTCCATCTGCGCCAGTGCTTCCCTCCCCTTGCCAATAAGTAGCGGAGACAGGTGAAAGCTCCAGGTCTCTTTGGGCAGATTGGCCTGGACACAGACCTTTTCAAATGAATTTAAAACATGTTCATATCCTCCCTATCTTTAAACTCAGCAATTAATTTTTAATTTAGCTTGTACCCCAGTCCTGGAGATTCAAATCCAACTCCACCACTTACCTGCTCAGGGGTTGTTGTCAGTTGGAGCATCAGCTTTTTCAGCTCATGTTCCCTCTGGCACTGTCATTCTTCAGTCTCTGCCTGGCGCTGCCTTTCTTCCACCTCCACCTGGTGCTGACATTCTTTAGCCTCTCTCTGTTGCTGTCATTCTTCTCTCTGTTGCCATCGTTCCTCCATTTCCATCTCATACCTCTTTTGCTCATTCTCAAGCAGTTACTCCTGCATCTGTAGCCTCCTCAGCTCCAGCTCTTGGTCTGTAGATGGCTCCTTCTCCTCTGGGCTCTGGACCTCCAAAGTCACCACCTCTGGCACTAAGTGGGGTGGCACTTCCTCTGTCTCAGCTGCCAGAAGGGCCTCCATGAGCTGCCTTTTATTTTTGTTTTCACTAGGGATGCTCTTCTTCCTACATATCTTCCTCAGCTGTTCCAAGTTCATATTGCTGTACTGAACAGACATTGTTCTATCTACACTACTCTGTTAAAAAAATTAAAACAGGATAAGGCCTATTGTCTGCAAACAAATTTCTTTTTCCCCTTTCTTATCTTATCTTATATAGTCTTTCATCACTTTCCTACTTCACTTCCTGCAATTTTTTTTAATTGCTCCACAGTGGATATAAATACTGCTTATGCTGCTCAGTTTTGCTATTCACCTGAAGAAGGGACCTGAGAGACCCCGGAAGCTTGTGTATAATTCCATCTTTGTACAAGACACTTGTTGGTCCAATAAAAGGTATCAAATCTTCCATCATCTCCCTTTTCCCCTTTCCAAAGTCTGCCCTTGATTGTGTGATGGTTTTGCAAGACTGTTCAGGATCCCAGTAGCTGTCACCAAATCTGTCATGAACCCTTGGCCCCCAAACCCAGGGCAGCCCAATAGGACCTCCTGACTGCAGAGAGGATCCCCATATTCTGGAACTTGTGAGCAGGAGTAAGGGCTTCAGGAAGACTTACCAGCCTTCCTTTTCCCAGTAGGAAGGTGGATTCTGTGGTTTTGAGTTTCCTTGGCTCTGCCCTACTTTCAGTATTTGAATCCTACCACAGCCACTGGCTACATCTTGCCTAAGTAGTTTTATACGGTAGCTGAGTGGTTCTATCTTTCAAGGCACACAGTCTTTTCAAAATCCTTCTGTTAAAATGTTAGATCACACAATCAGACCCCCAGGCAGAGTTGATAAGAAAAATCATAACAGTTTACTTAAAATAAAAGTAATAGAGAAAAGTCTACAGTTTGAAAGAACTTTGAAATGCAGACAATAACAAAAGTAAAACTAGATGGTTTACAGAAAACACCAGATACTGTATTCTAAACTATACCTTGTTTTGATGTTAAGAGTCCAGACAAGATTTTAAATGTTCTTGTGGAGATGAGTCCTTATGCAATAACCTTGTAGCAAGGTTGTATTCCAGTCAGTTCCTCTGAATATCCTTTATAAAATGTCTTCAGGTGCTTCCTTGGTGCAAAGTCTTGGTTTCCAAAAATTCTGACTTAAAATCAGAATTTTCTGTTCAGTATGTGACAAGTCAAACTTTCCACACACTCAGGTCTGGTTTTAGAGATTTTTCCAAGCCAACACATATACTTCTGGTCTTCAAGTATATGCCAGCTGGACAGACTATCTGACTTCCAACTAAACTGTGCATCAACTGCCCTGACTTAAAAATGTGAGTCTTATAATATACCTAATAGTCATTTCTAGGACACACCCACTTTTTTTCTTCTGGGGTGAGGTTAATGGTTTCAAGTCATAACAGATATTAGGGTTCAACAGTTTGCCTTTTCCTTCAGGTGTCACTGTGGTTCCATGTCAGGTTTCATGTCAACCCCAGTGACATCTGGTCCATGCATTTGGCTTAACCCCTGACCACTAGGTCACCCGCCGACCTCTTCCTTTCATGGAAAGCTACAGTGGGATATGGTATGCCTTCCTGGACCATATACCTGTCTCCCTTATCTTGAGACATAACAGGTCCACACTAGCCTTTATAGAAATAACAGTTATTTTGTAGTTACCTGTTAAAGGGACAGTGTCTTAATTCTAAAGTACCTTACACCATATACAATATGAAACCATATAAATGGATTTAGGCCTATCATGCGACAGGAGCCATGGTAAAATAAAGCTTTAGCTATCTAAGAAAAATAGCAGAAGAGGGTTTTACACCCAGAGAGCAGCAAAAAATATGAAACAATTTGCCACAAGAAGTAATACAGTCAGACACCTTTGACATTTTCAAGGGTAGATTGGATAAGTACTTTCTGAATACCAGCTGGTTCAAATGACCCAGCTAATGCAGGAGACAGACTAGATGGATCTTGGCCTTCTTCTGTCTTAAATCCAAGTACAGATCCAAGTATAGATAACTAGCTGGTCACTAAAGAACCCACACAAAATACATGCTATTTATGCAATGCCAGTGCGACTACATTCACCTAGATAAACAATGTTACTTCAGCATGTGACAGGGTACCAGAGAAAATAAACAGGTTATTCTTAAGCATTAAAATGAGACATGGGTTTGGGGTATCATGTATTAACCTAATCCTGGGGGTTCATGAGACAGGAAGCATATCTGAGTGACTGATACCTCTAGGGTTAGATTAACAAACGTAACCCAAAACATGGAGTGTTGACTCGATACTATCTTAAACTGAAATGTTTTTTATCTTTTTAAAACAAATTTTTTCAAAGTTAAAATTCCAAATGTTCTTTTGCACATGAGAGTTTCCAGCCACTGATGTAACTTGTTAGAATGCTGTCAGCCAATCAGCATGCTCTATTTACAACCACTGTTTTATGATCTCAGTTGCCATCATCACCATTCATTCTCACAGTTGACCTGCCATCACCATTTGTTCTCACGGCTGACCTGTCATCAGCATTTATTCTAACTGAACCTTGATATGGAACCAACTGTTCAAACACTCACAAGCTGATCTTGAACAATATATGTCAATATTCTGACTATGCCATGGGAACCAGAACAAAAAATAACAATGGATCAAGGCAGAAAATGAGGAAAGTACACTGCTGAAGCATAAACAGTACAAAGTAAAATATTACAAAATGAAAAATGAACACACATCTTGAACTAACAAAGCCAGAACAAGTACCAATACACAAACAGTCATGGTTATGGATCCACTGAAGATATCTGATTTATTTTCATTCATGCTTTCTGAACTTGCAGACCTCACACATCACTATACCACACCTGGGGCCTGATTCCAGAAGGTGGGCACAGGGCTTCCGCCAAGCCCTGCGTCCACCACAAAGTTTGATGCAACTGCGTCAAAGCCATTCAATGCAATTCTGCTCGATTCCAGAAGGGTTGATGCAGTTGTGACAGTCTTCTCACTTTACGGAAGCTTGCACGAAATGATTGGCGCAAGCCTCATAGTGAGGGTACCCCCACTGATGCAATGCTAGACCATCGGGGAGATGGTATGACTTTGTGGCATCAGGGACTTGCGGCATCAGCTTCTGGAATACTAGGTCTGACACAAATCAGCACTTGTGCCAAACAGCCTGCCACAGGTCCCCATGTGGAGATCACAATCACTTTTAGAATCGACACCTGAAGTCTATGTGATATTTTCAGTGCAGCCATGACATATTCCTTATACATTGCTTAATGTTTTCTTTCTTTCTTAAAGTTAGTAAACACAAAGTAAGGTCAACAATATAAAGCAACACTAGCAAACCGCCAAAACCAAAACATGGAAGAAGAAAGAAATGAAACAGAAAACACTTCATTGACTTGTTTTATTTCACCAGGTTAGCTACTAATTTTTTGTAGTGTTTTGCCAGTTTTGCCCTTTTTCTCTGTTAAGGGATGTTATAAGTGTTTGGGATTTGTCAAGAAAATGTTTACAGTCTTCAATCACTATGTTGTACTGTACCAGTCACAAAAATATATGTGACACTTACAGTGCCAAAAAAAATAAAATAAAACACAGCTGTTTCTACTGCCACTATCAAGGGTTATCTATGTAAGCAATATGACCTGACAGGGTGTGAAGTATTGGTGGATACCCCCACACCCTGAAGGGTTTTATTGTGCTTAGTAAATGGGTTGGGGAATTAAAAGAATAATAATCTCTAAAACTTTAAAAAAATGTAATAAAATATTACTTATAAAATGTAAAATAGCCTCTCCACAGATGGTTTCTACCTGTCAGCCATTTGTCTTTCTACACATGCACGAGAAGGTTGGTTTGTTTATCATTAAATGTAAGAATTCCATATTCTGCAGTATTTCTCTAATATATTGCTCACGCCCCCTCTCCATAAATATGGAATATTAAGATGGAATGCATGAATTCAAAATACTGCAGTATTTCACTGGCATACACTCACACTGACACACACAGGCCTCATATGGAGGGGCAGCTGCAGAATAAGAGGTGCTAGCTGCACATTCAAGCAGACTTGATAGACCTCTAGGCCTTTATCTGCTACCAAATTTCGTATGTTCATATATGGAGCCATACACTCAATTTTATTTGTTGCAAAGTTAGCAGTAGAGATTGTTCTGTCAAGCTGGTTGGCATATGGAAGGGATTTTTATGGTTATCAAAGAAACACAAGAAATATAAAACTCTGAATAGTGCATGATTTTTTTTTATTTGTTAACGTGTATAAGGAGGTGATCATTAATGCAAAAGAACATTCAACTGTATTTTTTAAAGGGAGTTTTATTTTTAGGGCCTAGTTAGAGGTTTTTATGTACAAGTACAGATGGCAGCCATGCTTATGACGGAAACCAGAAATGGGTGAAGTGGCTCATGAATTCTTTTATCTTTTTATTATTGTATTTATTAAGATCTAGGATTACAAATATCTTTGAACCATGGTTCATTTACAAAGGTTCCACGTCTAAAGCAGAGACACAGTACATAAAGCAGAGCCAATAATATGAAAATACAGAGAAATATGAGTTACACAATTACTTGAGTTGCAGACAAGAACATGCTATGGTAAAACATTGGGTGACTATTTCAAATAGCAAAAGGGGGTGGGGTGAGGGGTAAGAGGTAGTCGAAAGAGACATTATCAGAAAGGGCAGGTAGATAAGTGCAGGTTGCAGCAAGACGTGCAATGTGAGTAGTAGATAGGTTGGGAAGAGCGGAGAGGAAGAGAGGAAAGGAGAAGGGGAAAAGAAAGGGTATGAGACAGGACGGATAGAATGGGAGAAAAGGGAGGAAGAGAACAGGTAAACACTGACCAGGGGTGACAGGGTGCAAAAGACAGAAGGGAAAGCGAGAGAAGTGAAAAGTGTGGGTGGAGGGTGAAAGGGAGGAATAAGGATGTCCATAGGGGGGTTGGTGGAAACGGGAGGTAGGCAAGAGATAGGGAGCAGGGAGGAAAAAAAGGAGAGAAGAGGGAGAACAGGAAGGGTAAGGGTGAGAACAGAAGAGGAAGGGGAAAAAGATGGGAAGTAAAGGGGAAAACAGGGAGGAGAACAGAGGGAGGCGCATAGTAGGAAGGAGGAGAGGCAACCTAGTTGGTATAGTCACAGGTGCTGAGAGAAGAGAGGTGCAGGTGCAGTTTGTGTTTCAATGGGCCAAGTCTGTTCTCCGCTGTGACCTCAGGGGGAGACCATCAATAAGGCAGGGAGCCCTGAAAAGAAAGGAGCATTGTGCTTGAGTGGTACGGCAGAAAGGAATGTGGAACTAGGATTTGTTAGTGCTGCAAGTGCAACGTGTAGAAGGGGTAGGTGCCATAACGGCATGTGTATTTGGGGGGTGCGTAAAGCCAAGGCAGATTTTTTTTTAGCTAGGAGGCAGGTCTGGTAGGTTATTCTTCCTTGCAAGTGGAGCCATGTTTATTGTTTATATAGCTCACATGTATGCATCCTAATACTAGCCCCTGTCACAAGTCGTCAGCACTTGTTCAATGCTGTCTTGATTCTTTTTAGTGCAGTGTCTGAGGCAGATCCATAGAAGATTAGCCTATAAACGGGGACCGGTCCCATGCCTAACAACGTATCCAAAATGAACCCTTAAAACTCTATAAGATACCTTAGGTATATTCTTACCTTTTACCAAACTTAGTAACACCATTAAGCTCTTCAAACAGCTGTCAGACTTAACAACATATACATCACGTGCAAAAAGAACTTGAAAGACACACCTACGCAGTATCTTAAGAAAATGTGGTTTACTAAAAATTGTAAAATAAGTACAATAAAATACAGAACAAATATCAAAACCTTACAGTTACATAAAAGAAAAAAAAAGGAAAACCACAGGACAGAACTCCTACCACAATACATTTAGATATTTTCTATCTAATGTATGACCTCTGTAAGAGCAGTTAAATTATTTTTATTTATTTATTTATTTAGAGAGATCATTGTTTCTTGAGAACCCAAAAAGATATGTGTTACATTTCAGACACAAGTATCAGTTTAAACTCTGTGTCTCGACACCTCTTCTGTGAGTCATCTAGCTCCTCCTTTTAGAATATAAAATTACAAACATAATTTCCTACCAGGAGGTATTTTAAATAATGTGAACATCAGCAAAAACCCATTTCCCAAATTATGAGTCTTTGATCAGCCAGTTCCTTTAAGGTTTATAACCCTGCAGTCCATCACCCATGTGTGAGATAGCCAACAGGAATCAGCTAAATGACATCCTTTCCTGATGTAATAAAATTTGTATTTAAGTTCTCACTTCAAAAGCAGCAGCAGGTGGTGAGGGCCATAAACTGTCACTCTAGAAGGATGTTCCAGTTTAATTACATCCTGGTTTTCAGCTACTGACACTTAAAGTTTAAAGGGCCAAATCTCACAGACTGACATTTCATACACTGACCATTTATTTATAATACCAATATCATACAATAATCATAACCAGCTGGCCAAGCGTCACAATCCTCCCCACCTACACTGAATTTGGGGGCTCTATCCCCTGCATGGAATGAGCGCCACAAATCAGTTCACTCCTCATATAGAAGCAACAAGCCATCTGTGTTCTGACTGATTGCTCCAGCCTTATGTAAGATCATCATGTCATACCATTGCAAGGCAAGACTCCATCTTAATAGTCTACCATTAGTTTTTCCCATTTGCATCAGCCAAACGGGGCGGAGGTTGTCATCAGTTTGCACCTCAAAATGCTGCCCGTATAAGTATGGCCCACACTATGGCAAGACACTCTTTTTCCACAGTAGAGTAAGCCTGCTCCCTGGGAAGTAATTTTTACTCAGGTACACTACGGGGTGATCTTTCACTTGGTTGGATGTCTGATTCACTACTGCCCCAATACCCACATTTGAGGCATCAGTCTGGACTACAAAGGGTCTACTATAGTCGGGACTTGTCAATACAGGAGCACTGCACAGTGCCTCCTTCAGCCTGGTAAAGGCTTTTTCACAGGCTGGTTCCCAGGTAATTTTCTTAGGCATCTTTTTCTTTACCAGGTCAGACAGGGGAGCAGCCAGGGCACTGTAACTGGGTACAAATTTCCAATAGTACCCTGCTGTCCCTAGAAAATTCCTGACCTGCTTCTGTGTCTCTGGCCTGGGCCATGCCTTGATCACTTCTATTTTTACTTGGTTGGGACGGAGCTGTCCCCAGCCTACAACATGCCTGAAGTTCTTCAGCCATGGCCACCTGGCACTTCTCAGCTTTACAGTGAGCCCGGCCCTCTGTATCCTGCCCAGCACTTTCCTAAGGTGGGACAGGTGTTCCTCCTAGCTGGCACTAAAAATGGCAATGTCATGCAGGTTCATCATGGAGTACTCCTCAGCACCATTTAACACCTGGTTCACCAACCCTTGGAAAGTGGCCGTGGTGTTCTTCATTCCAAAAGGCATTACTTTAAATTCAAATAACCCTATTGGAGTGATGAAGGCCGAACTCTCCCTAGTTCTGTCAGTTAACTCTACCTGCCAGTACTCCTTTGTCAGGACAATAGTCATAAGGTAGGTCACCCCTTCCAACTTGTCCAGGAGTTCATCCGTCTGGGGCAGCGGGTGGGTATCGGACATCATGACTGCATTCAGTCCACAATAGTCCACACAAAAATAAGTAGAGCTATCTGGCTTGGGCACAAGGACTATGGGTGAGGCCCAGGGGCAGTGGGATTTCTGGATTACCCCTAAATCCAGCATTTTCTCCACCTTCCTCCTAATGTCCTTTTGGACAGCCTCTGACACACTATACGCTGTCCGCCATATGGGCGTCTGTGTCCCTGTCTCTACATCGTGCGTCGCTAAGGGGGTTAGTCCAGGCTTGGTGCTAAAAAGTGGGGCAAAGTCTGCTAAAACCTCCCTTACTTCCTGGATCTTGTCCAGGGCCAGCTGGGGTAAAAATGTAACTGCCTCCATAGAAGACTCCTGCTTGCTTTCTTCCAGCAAGTCCAGAAGGGGGTCTCCTTTGTCTGTTCCCACCCCATGACTACACACTGCAAACACCATGTCAGCCCTATTAACATACGGCTTCATCATGTTGACATGGTACATTCTTTCTGTATGTCTTCTGTTGGGTAATGCTATGATATAGTTCACGTCATTTACCTTTCTGACTCCTTTATACGGTCCTGCCCACTCAGCCTGCAGCTTGTCTTTCCGGACCGGGATAAGAACCATCACTTCCTGACCCACCATGTACAAGCGAGCTCTGGCTTTGTGATCATACCACACTTTTTGTTTCTGTTGGGCAGCTGCCAGGTTGCTCTGGGCTGTCACCATAAGCTCCTTCAGCCTTTCCTTAAACCTGTGGACGTAATCCACTATGGGAGTTCCCTGGGTGGCATGTTTGCCTTCCCAGTCCTCCCAGATCGAGTATAGGGGCTCACATAGCCGGCGTCCATACAAGAGCTTGAAGGGGGAAAACTCTGTTGACTCTTGGGGCACCTCCCTGTATGCAAACAACAGGTGGGGAAGGTATTTCTTCCAGTCCCCCTCGTGCTGTTCAGCAAACGCTTGGAGCATTGACTTCAGGGCACCGTTAAATCTTTCCACAAGCCCATTGGTTTGCGGGCGATAAGGTGTCATGCACCTCTGCACCACCCCACACTTCTCCCACAAACATTTCATCAGGTCCAACATGAAGGAACCCTCTCGATCAGTGATCACCTCCTGCGGAAACCCAACATGGGAGAAAATCCCAAGTAAGGCATCTGCCACTTTGTCTGTCCTCAGTGAGGATACGGCAACTGCCTCTGGATACCGGATGGCATAATCCACCACAGTCAGGATGAACCTCTTCCCGGAGGAGCTGGGGCTATTTAAAGGCCCCACAATATCCATTCACACCCTCTGGAATGGCTCCTCCACTTTGGGCAATGGAATTAAGGTGGCTTGGGTTTTCATACCCCCTTCCCTATTTCTTGGCATCAGTAACAAGACCTGCAATACTCCTTCACCTGCTGGGTGAAGTTGGGCCAATAGAAATTCTGGGCCAACCGCTGCATAGTGCGTGTGATTCCCAGATGACCAGACAAGGGAATATCATGTGCAATCTTGAACAATAGCTCACGGTACCCCTGGGGAACAACAAGCTGCCTGCCTATCACCCCTCCCTCTGTCTTAGTATCCTGAGTATACAGCAGTCCATTTTCCCAATAAACGTTATGTTTTCCGTCACCTCCCTGTGCTCTGTCAGAGTTTTCCCAAGCCCTCAGCTTCTCTAGACTAGGGTCACTTTTCTGAGCAGCTGCCAACTCCTTACACATTCCCAAGGCATGGGACAGGTCCCCGTCAGTATCTAAACTAGGGTCCCTAGTTCTAGCATCAGGGCACTCTGGATCACTGTCATCCCTAACCCTCTAACAATGGGTCACCCCTCCTTCTTCGGAATAACCCTCCATAGTAGTTTAGTTAACTGCTACTGGGGAAATTTCTACATACCTTTCATTAGTCTCCATATCAGGAGACACAGGCTGGGGAGCCAGCTTTCAAGTGGTTTCCACAGCGGCTTCTATGGGGTCCAGGAAACTACAATTTTCCCTTGCCATTTGGCTATGGGTAACTGCACACACCATCCCTTGTTTGAGATTGTTGCCAAGGATGACGTCAACTGCTAAAGGTTTGGCTACAGCCACCTGTTGCACAGTTCCCCCTGTTTCACCCCAGTCTAGGAGAACACTAGTAAGTGGCAATGTTTTCTCCTCCCCAGTGAAGCCCTGTACTATTACACATGTATTGGGTATAAGTTGTCTAGGCTCTACCAGATCCCCTTTTACCAATGTCAGGGATGTCCCTGTGTCTCTTAACCCTTGTGTCTGTACACTATTCACAGTGACTGGGTGCATGTGTTCCCTCATGTTCACAGGCATGCTTCCAGGGACACACAAACAATCCACTTCTTTCCTAGCCCCATTTTGCATTTTTCTCATCCTTTTGGGACACTGTCTGGCAATGTACACAGTTTTCTTGCAAACCCAACATTTGTTTCCTTTCTCAGAAAAATCTTTTCTTTGAAACCTGGGGCTCACTGGTTTCAGTGAAGGCAGTGAGGGTTTTAGCTGCCCCGAGGATGCGTTTTTCCCTTTCTGCACTACCATGCCCACCCCATTCGCTCTCAGAGCAGGTCTGCTCTTGGCATAGCAGTCCAAGAGTTCAGCAGCCTCTTGCACTGTTTTGGAATCTCGGTCCTCCAGACAGGTTTTCAGCTCTGCTGGGCGTGCCCCAAAAAACTGTTTTAACAATATAGCATTTTCAATTTTATCTACAGAGTTTGCTTCAATTCCTTCCCACCAACTTTTTAAACACTGACGTTGTGCCATGGCTAGCTCCCCGTAGCCCATGTCAGGGCTTCTCCTGAGCTTACAGAATTTAGCTCTGTATGCTTCTGCAGTTATATCAAACTTTTTTAAAAGTGTAGCTTTAAGTTTGCTGTAATCATTACTGTCCTCATTGTCCATTTGACACAATGCACCCCGAGCTTTCCCGGTAAGTAGCGGGGATAACTGGAAGCTCCAGAACCCTATAGGAATCTTTGCCTGAATACAAACCTTTTCAAAGGAATTTAAAAAGGCATCCATATCTTCCCCTCTTTAAATTCATCTATAAATTTGGAATTTAATTTGTAACCCAGTCCGGTAGTTCCAGTTAAACCCAAGCCACTTACCTGCTCTGGTGCTGGTGGTTGGAGTCGTAGCTTCTCCAGTTCATGTCACCTCTAATGCTCAGGCTCCTCATGGTCAGCCTCTCGCTGTTCATGCTCTGCTTCTCACCGTTCTCATTCCCTCTTCTCCTCTGCATGTCACTGTTGTCGCTCAGCCTCTCTCTGTTCTTGTCCCCTCTTCTCCTCTGCAGCTCATTTCTCTCACTCCGCTTCTCACCGCCCCCATTCACTCTTCTTCTCTGTGGCTCGTTTCTCTCACTCCACTTCTCGCCATTCCCACTCAGCCTCTCTCTGGAACTCCAGCTCCATTCTGCGCAACTCAATCTGATTCTTTCTGGCTCCAGAATGCTGGTGACCTTCCCCTGCTGCTGTGGCCCTTGGCTTGCACTGACCCTGTTGTCCTCCTCACTGGATCTGGACACTATACTGGCCGCTGGCCCCTCCATACCCAAGGTTTGGTCCTTTACAGTCATGGACTGTGACGCAGCACTCTGGACATTAGCAGCCATCAGAGCATCCATGAGGTTCTGCTTGGTGACTCTCCCTTCACGCAGGACTCCTCTCTCCTTGCACAACTGCTTCAGGTAGTCTGTAGTGTGCTCACTATAGCTGGAAGCCATCTCCTTCCCTAACTATGGCTATTCTAACTTGCACTTTGAAAAAAAAATAAAACATGTAGGAACTTTGACTGTAAGAAAAATTATATTGTTCTGTTTTCTCTTTTAAAAATAAATCACTGCCTTATTTTGCAAGTGAGCTGTACAGTACTAAGCTGACACACTGAACAGTTAAAGCTTGTGTTATTTATCCCACCACTACCACCAAATCTGTGACAAACACACTCCACAGGTCAGGCATTCTGCTCCCACAGTGCCAACCTCAGAGCGCAACAGTCTGAACAGGTAACAGATAGGGTAACCCTCCTGTCTGCCTTTGGGTCTGAATCACCTTTAGTCTCAAGTTCTGGGGGGATTCAAACTGTGAACCTTATGCTAGCGTACCTAAATGTACAGGCCCAGATAATATTCTCTTTGGTGGGATGCAATATATCTTTCACCTAAGGGCACTTTACCAGGTATCCAAAATGAACACTTAAAACTCTGTAAGAAACCTTAGGTATATTCTTACCTTTTACCAAGCTTAGTAACACCATCAAGCCCTTCAACCAGCTGTCAGACTTAACCACATATTCATCACATGCAAAAATAACTTGGGAGACCCACCCAGGCAGTATCTTAAGAAAATGTGATTTACTAAAAATTGTAAAATAAATACAATGAAATACAGAACAAATATCAAGAGCTTACAGTTACATAAAATAAATAAAAAGGAAAACTATAGAACAAAACTCCTACCACAATGCATTTAGATATTTTCTATCTAACGTAGTACATCTGTAAGTGCAGTTAAATTAGAGAGATCTTTGTTTCTTAAGAGCCCAAAAAGATTTGTTTTACATTTCAGACACAATTATCAGTTTAAACTCTGTGTTTCCACACCCCTTCTGTGAGTCATCTAGCTCCTCCTTAAAGAATATAAAATTACAAACATGATTTCCTACCAGGAGGTATTTTAAATAATGTGAACATCAGCAAAAAACATTTCCCAAATTATGAGTCTTTGATCAGCCAGTTCCTTTGAGGTTTGCAACCCTGCAGTCCATCACCCAGGTGTGAGACAGCCAACAAGAATCAGCTAAATGAAATCCTTTCCTGATGTAATAAAATGTGTATGTAAGTTCTAACTTCAAAAGCAGCAGCAGGTGATGAGGGCCATAAACTGTCTCTCTAGAAGGATGTTCCAGTTAACTGTTTCCTTCTGGTCTGTTTAATTATATCCTGGTTTTCAGTTACTGACACTTAATAAAGGACCAAATCTCAGAGACTGGCATTTCATACACTTACCATTTATTTATAATACCAGTATCATACGATGATCATAACCAGCTGGCCAAGCATCACAGAGGATACCTATCCTAGAGTTTATGGCTCTGGAGATGAGTTTAATATGAGTGTCATATGAAAATGGACTGTCCAGAGTAATGCCGATATATTTCAACTCATGGACTTGGTCAAGTGGGCAATGCTGCTTATTCAGGATAGTTAGGCTAGCTGTTTTGTGTTTGCTGCATGCACTGGCAAACTGCATGGCTTTGGTTTTTTTTGTAGTTCTTCAGCAACTTATGCTGATCAAACCACTTTTCGACAAGGTTAAAGTTTGACTGTAGGTCAACAGATAATGGAACAGGGTCCGAGTGAGTGGAAAAGAGGACAGCATTTTCTGCATAGAGGATCATATTGTTGTTACAGGCTGCAGGAAGATTATTGATAAAGGGGTTAAAATTTGTGGTCCAAGGATAGAACCTTGGGGTACCCCAGAGTGAACAGGGAGACAAACAGAGAGAGTGTCCCCAATCTTAACACGTTGGAGTCTTCCCAACAGGTAAGTTTCAAACCAACTGGTAACTTTGTTAGAAAGGCCAAGGGCAGGAAAGGAGTTCAGGAGGAGCTGTTGATTGACGATGTCAACTGCCTTGGTTAGATCTATATAGACCACACTGAGTATATGTCCAGTGTCCAAGGCCTAATGAATGTGATTAGTAAGTTCCAGAATGGCAGTGGTCGTACTATGTGCAGTTCTAAAGCCATGTTGCTGTGTGCACTGTATGTTACATTTGTCAAGGTATTCTGTCAGTTGGTCAGCAACAATGCCCTTATGGGCTTTAGCGAGCGGGCGGGGGGAGGATAGAGATGGGGTGGTAATTTGTCTGTTGGGACCTATTGCCACTTTTGTAAACTGGCATCAGAACTGCAGATTTCCAGAGATGGGGGAACTGATTGATGGAGAGTGAGAGGTTCAGGAGATTTGTGAGGGGGAGTAGGACGGCCTCAAGTGCGAGACAGAGGAGTTTTATATCTAGGGTGTCACTGCTATATATGGGTTTTACAAGCACCTTTAGAAGGTATTTTCTAGCTCCTGCAAGGGAGACTCTCCTGAAATAAAAGGGTTGGGTATTTAGGGGAGAAGCAGATTTCACATTATTGCCAGGCAAGGCAGAATCATTGAAATAAATCAGGCGGGAGTACCCCACTTAGATCAGTAAAAGCAACATTAAAGGTGTCAACAATTAACCTGAGTTCCTGGATATGGGACCCGTTAACCTCAATCATGTTTGGGGGGGATTTATTGGGTTTACTGGTAGGGCTTTAAACATTATCCCACAATTGTTTGCTATTACCCCAGTTGTTGGCAAGTTGCTTTTGTAATAGTCCTGTTTGGCTCACTGCACCACTTGGATGCACTGGTTTCTGGCTGCTCCGTAACTCTGCAGGTCTGACTGATGACCAATGGCAACTGCACAGTGCCAGAGACAATCCCTCTGCTTCATTAAGGCTATTAGAGCAGGGGTGATCCAAGGCTTTGAGACTACCCTCACTTTTATTTTCTTGTAGGGGGCAAACTGGTTGCACACTTCATTAAATCGCTGTATGAAGAATCTAAGCGCAGGATCACTGCAGCCCATGGAGTTGACGGGGACTAGTCAATCGAAGAGAGCGCTGTCCAAAGTTGGTGGAGTTTACCTTTCTTTAGAAAATGTTTGTAGGGCAATTTGGGCTTTGATTTTGGTGACTTGTTAGACCACTGGCAGATGACTGGTGAGTGATCACTTAGTGAGTCAGGTAGTACCCTGACATTAGAAATTCTGCTAGGGTGAGTGGTGAAAATCCAGTCCAGGAGAAAGC
The DNA here is from genome assembly GCA_016271365.2 of Neoceratodus forsteri. Classification (NCBI taxonomy): domain Eukaryota; kingdom Metazoa; phylum Chordata; order Ceratodontiformes; family Ceratodontidae; genus Neoceratodus; species Neoceratodus forsteri. The sequence continues at coordinate 1,871,074,345 of CM057456.1, read as the reverse complement.
TGCAGCCTGTTCTGTAGTTGATGCAAGTGGGCATGGGTACCATCTGGGCGATGTCAATAGATGCAAGAACATCTTTAATCAGTTCAACGTCAGGGGCAAGCTAGTTTAAATTAAAGTCCTGCGTGACAATTGTCTCAGTACAGTGCTAGGGCTTGTAAAGATACTCAATTATCATTCTAATGCCAGTGGCCTGGTCATGAGGGGGGATGTAAATGGATATCATGGTGATGAATTTTACTTGTTGACCAACCATTGTTTTGATTGCTAGCATTTGGGAGTTAGTGACTGAAGGTACTAGTGGGAGGACCTGGCCTTTCAAGGTATCCTTCAGGTAAATGGCACAGCCAACACGATCAAGTCTGAAGATGATGTAGCCAGGAACTGAGATAGAGCTATCAGGTATCTTAGGGGAGAGCCAGGTTTCATTAATGACTAAAATATCAGGTTTATGCTGTTACATCCATACTTGGTGGTCTTCAAGTTTTGGTAGAAGGCTTGGTATGTTAATGGAGGCCAGAGTGAGGGCCTGTGGGAGACTGGAAGTAGTGTGGGGACCAGGGTTCGGGTGACTATTACCAGAGAGAAGAAGGAGGAGTAGTATAATTCTTCGAAGGTATCGAGCAAGGAGTTTTGACTCCTTAAACTGCCAACGACTGGAAGGTTTATATATTGCTGAGTGTTGCAGACAGCGGAGAGAAGCAGTAAAAGATGGTAATACTCTGGGTGGAAGTGGTAGGTCTTATGCCCAGGGACAGGAGCAGTGATAGTGATGGGCCAGTAAGCATGTTTGTAAGAGGGAACAGTGCTAGAGGGTATGTCTCTATAAATGGCATAGTATGTCCGCGACAAAGTGGGAGTGGTGACAGAAAAGGAGAGCAGTAGAAGTAGGAGACTGAAGAGGGAGTAGCTAAAGTAGGGTAGGACATTTTGAACATTTGAGAAAGATGGAGAGGGGAGGGAGGTAGGAGTATGGGGCAGATAATAGGACAGGTGACCAAGGTAACCTTATAGGGGGGTAGTAGGTAGAGACAGATCAGGGGAGAGTGTAAAGAAGAGCAAAGGTGGCAGGTGACAGGTGACAGAGATAGATCAGAATTCTGTCTGAGATTTGTCCAAATAGAGATAGATCAGAATTCTGTCCGAGATTTGTTGAAACTCTAGTTCACATGGTTGGACCTTTTTCTTTACAGGGTGGTATTGGTACATAAACAAACGTAGCAGGTCAAAAGCATATGTGAATAACAGCATGGTAAAAACTGTGCAAAGAAAACTGTAGGTGAAAACAGCCACAATGACATTATAGCATGGACATTATAGCACTATACCTGTAACTGTTTTGACTTGTGCCGAGCAGTATAAGTCTGAGTGTGTGCAGTGTTAGTGTGCTGGCATCGTGACATACCAGTTAGAGGAACAAATTGTGAGTGGCTGTGGTATGCCTGACCGTGGTACGAGCCCAGCGTAGAACTCTTACATTTTTACTTCTTTTTTTTGCCATATATTTCTCCCCATCAATACTGTCATTGTGTGGAGATTTGTACAGTTGTGGATGATGTTTATTTATATTATGGAGAGTGCAGGGAGCAAAGCCCACCACCTAAAATTGTCCAACACACCTCTCCCCCCCCACCCCAGTTACATGCCTTGTAAAGTTTCTGTATTTCTTTTGTCCACTCACCTGAATGTCTCCCTCCCACCGACTTGCGTGCAGCGTGGAGTTTAATTGCAGAATATGCCTCCCTTCCTAGTTCCATTTGCCTCCCAGTACCATTCTTCAATCTGCCCACCCATGACATTCACCCATCCCCAGTCACAGTGCTGTCTCTTCTCTCACTGTTTTTGCTCGGCACTATAATTTCTGCCACTGTGTTCCCAGCGTGAATTTTGACCACGCTATTATTTACTTGCTCTTTTGACCAGACCCAACACAAATGGCAATGGAACGGAAACAGACAATCAGAATACAGAATTTCACGTGCCCATTTTCTAAAGAGAAAGACATAATTATTTTTTGCTTTGGAACAGTTGGGGATTTTTCCAGGGGAAATTAATATTTTATTTACTGCATTTAGACCACCTTGAAAACATATTTATAAACCAAAAATCACTCCAGTGCTATTTATTTTGCTGAATATGAACCTAAATCTGAAAATATTTTTTAAAAAGTGTCCATTTTTATTAAATATAAATATATATATAATCAATATAGTAACACATTATTTAAAAAAGCAACATTTGAAAAGTGAAATGTTCAGTATATCAATACACTGAATATGGATTTTCAATATATTGATAACTGAAAGTGGAGTTTCAGAATATCAGTTTTTTTGAAAGGGGAGTTTCAGTATGTTGATGCAATCAAATGTGTGCCACACAAGAAAAAATATAATCAAAGACAGAAAACACCAAATTGGTTAAATCCCAAGGTCTGTAAACTGATCAAGGCAAAAGAAAAAGCTTACAAAGTAATTCATGAAGCTAAAACAGCAGAAAACAATTTAAGATATAAAAAAATGATTAAGGAAAAGCAAGAAAACAATAAGGAAGGAAAAAAGGAAAACAGAGCAAAAACTAAAAGAAAGAGGTAATACTAAAGCATTTTGTAGCCATGTCAACTCATCAAAAGGGTACAATAATATAATTATAAATGATAAAGTCACTGATGAAACCGATATGGCAAAGACATTTAATGATTATTTTGCTTCTGTCTATGATGGAATCACCAGTCAATAATAACAGAAATTAAATAACATGACTACAGTACACAAGAATGTAGGAATAACAGAATAAATGATGGCCGAAATTAAATGGTAGTACAGCAATGGGTTCAGATGAAGGTCATGCAAACATGTTAAAAAGTACTATAAAGTCACTGGTCCACTACTAAACATCTCTCAATACCAGTGAGATCCAATTACATTGGAGACACCCTCATATAACACTGATACATAAAAAGGGGAATACAGACCTAGTGGAAAACTACAGACCAATACATTTCACCTCAGTTTGTAGTAAAATACTCGAATATGTCATAAAAGATAAAATAGAACTGTTTTCTTTTTTAATAACAAAGGGTTCCAGGACAAGTCCTGATATGGATTTAAAAAGGGGAGAGCCTGCATGTTCAACTTGATAGGATTCCATGAACATGTCAGTAAGAACATGAGCAACTGAGTACCTACAGCTGTCATCCGAATAGAGTTTAATAAGGTATTTGACACAGTGCCACGTAACGGCATTATTAACAAACATTCATAGGACTTAACAATAGCCTACTAAAATGGGTAGAATCCTGGTTATCAAAATGCACACAGGCAGTATGCATTAATAGCCATCTGTCAAGAGAAAAATCTGAACGAAGTGGGGTCCCAGAGGGGTCAGTGTTGAGATCAGTACTTTTTGAAATACAATATATATGATGGATCTAGACCCAGGTATTAAAAGCTGGTGTTCACAGTATGCCGAAGATAACAAATTAGGAAATTTAGCAACATCAGTTAATTGTTTTTTTATTTAATTTATTTTATTGAATATAATCGGAATTACAATCCTTTGAGTCACAGACTCTTTGGCAAAGGCTCCGCATAACTGTGCAGTATTACAGGATGACTTAAGGAGAATAATGGAGTGTACTGAATTAAAAGGTATGAAATTTAACCCAAATAAATACATAGTTATCCATCTTGGTCAAACAAATCCATGGCACACCTATTTCCTCGGGAGTACAGAATTAGCCAGTAGAGAATGGGACAAAGATTTAGGAATCATTATTGGTAATGACCTAAACATACATTACCATTACAGCAGCACTATGAAAATATTACATTATACATAATGCAAAAAGGAGTTTTGGTCACCATACAAGAAGGGCGACATTGACAAGTTAGAGAAACAATTATTTTTTTTTTATCATGACTATTTTTGTGCCTTGCCACCGGCCCCCATCCAATAGACTCCCCTACCCCCAACCCTCAGACTCACCGGGGCATAACTTACACCCGGTCCAGGAGAGGCACCTGCGGGGAGTCGATCTTCATCCTGCCTGTGATATGTTTTCCCCTCCATTTTCTCCCAGGAGTAGGCCTGCATGTGTGTGGAGGCGCGCATGTGCCTTACGGCCCTGATAATGACCCCTATCCCCACTCCACTGGCCTAATGCCTGGCACACTCTAAGCCTGAGCTGCCCCAGGCCTCCACCAGGAGGCGATCATTAGCTGTGGGTAGCCACCACACCACCCCAGAGAGAAGAGCTGCCTGGCGGCAGCCCCATCCAGCTCTGCCCTCCCCCCCACTGCTGACCTCCGATGGCCAGTGCTCATTCCCGAACCTGGGTCTCCAGTGTACCGTGAGGTAAGGCATCCAGCTTCTCAGCCCTCAGTGCCATTGGGCCAACACAATACATGGTTTAAGAATGAAGCTTATGAAAACAAACTTAATATAACAAACCTGCTAAGTTTGAAAAAACAGGAGATTAAGGGGCGACAAGTTATTACTATTTGATATTTTATAAGATAACACATTAATGGGGAACTTACAATAGAAATGAATATGTCAGTACATGATTTAACGGGCCATGACAAGCAAATTAATGGATTAAGATTCAAAACCGATAAAAGAAAAAAAATTTATATGCAGCGGGCTGTGGGGCTATGGAACTCCCTGCCAAGTTATGTAGTCAATAGTACCAAAAAATGGCACATTCCACAAAACTTTGAATATAAATATGGGGATGAACAAAACAAAGGATGCCGTAGTGTAGTGGGAAGCAGTTCAAATGGGTCACCTGGCCTAATTCTGCTCCAATGCGCAACAGTATAATCAACAGTAGTAACAATAGTAAAGGTGAGCCAACAAATAGAATATGTATACACAGGAGTTACCATGCCAACCCGACCCCAGCTGTTCACTTTAAAAAAACCTGAGTACCTGTCCAAGCCCTAAAGGTTCCAAAGCTAATCCATTCTAAAGATAATTCATTTGAACATGGCTGTATTTGGAACTCTTAGGGCTAGGAAGGTAATTGTCCTTTAATAGAGGCATAAGAACAGGTGGATAAAGACACAGAATGCTGATACACTTTTGATGCATTGATACACCTCAAACAACATTAAAAAGCATTTAATTTGTAACTAATGTTAGACGAATTATCAATACATTTTAGGATGTATCACTAAATGCAATGTGTAGTGATGTGCCTTGATCATTCAGGCCCCTAAACAGTCCAGGGTGGCTGACTTGGGCACAGAAGCATTACTGCTGGACTCCCCCCCCCCCCACACACACACACCTACATAGCCTCTACATAATGTTGTAAAAATGTTAATGTGCCAGAGAAGTTGTCACGAATTTGCAGATTTCCCTGCAGGTGGACCATCTTAAGCTGGTAAATATAATATTTTATTTTAAAAAAATTACATACAATACCTCCCTCCACCCACAGTGTTGTAATTGCTGCAAACACTTTGAAATCTTATAACCCCCATCCACCAACTAGTACCCCCCCCTCCCTGGCAAATTTGTTAAAAAAATATATCCTTCTCCACCCATATGCCAAACACACTCCTCCAGTCAACCAGACCCTATTTCACAAGTACCCTACTAACCAACCCTCCCAGCCCCCACCATCCCCCCAACCAGAACCCAGGAAATATGTTTTAATTTAATGCTGTAATCAAGAAAACAGTGGTGCCAAGAGTCTGCTCTGTTCAGTGTCCGTCTTGGAAATCACATGGTCACATACAAGAATGGTGACATCTTTGTTCCCAGTAAAACTCGACTGGCTACATTTTCAGTCAATCAGGTTTACTAGGAGCAAAGGCATCACCCATTCAACATTTATGGATGCAACCGTATCATTAGTCACTGGGACACTTAACAAAGCAGACGCTGTGCACTGGGGGACTGTTTGCTTTATTACAGCACTGCCCTGAAAGATATTTTCTGGGTGCTAGTGAGGAGGAGTAGGGTGGTAGGGGCCAGAGGGGGCTTGGGTGGGGGATACTTGTCAAATATTATCTGGCTGGGACAGGGGATGTGGGGGGTATGTGCTTGGCATGCAGGAGGGGGAAGGGTATATTTATATTCATAATTTCGCCAGTACAGAGGGGTGAGGAGGGTGCTAGGTGGGGGATGGGGGAGTTATAAGATTTCAAAATGTTTGGGAGGTAGTGGTGAGGAATTACACCATAATGGGGGGGGGTTCTTTGTAATTTAATACCCCAGTTTGCTTGTTTGTTGCTGGTTAATTGCACAGATTTGCATGATGTAGCTACATGAAAGTCCAGTTTATCTGCAAATTTTCAATTCGCATACTTTCTTTGTGACAGCCACAAAAACAGCTCCACTGCTCATAGAGGGTACTAGGAATAAAGTCAAATAAGTCTGCAAACACCAGCACTCCTCTGCATGAGTTTGAATTGAGGCTTGTTTATTAGTACAGAAGTTTAAAACATACCACCATTCAATACATAAAACAGGCCACAGCTACAGGGAACTCCTATAGCTATGTCCTGCTTTATGTACTGAATGGCAATATGTTTTAAAATTTGTACTAATAAACAAGCCTTGGTTCGCACGGATGCTGAGGAGTGCTGGTGTTTGTGGACCTATCATACTTTCTTTGTGCAAATTTTTACAGTTCACAGATGAATAAATACGGTGAACTGCGGTTGTCATCAAAATGAAATTTGCCAAAATTCACACATTTTTCCACATAGTGAATTTGGGTAACTTCACACACCTTTAACTGCCTTCCTGCCCTCCTGGCTGCTTCTACGGCACAATTTCATGCTGAGGATTTCCGTCAGGACCCCACATGACCTGCTGCATAGATCTGTGGACTGAGTCAAGGCTGCACTCTGCAGGTGGCACTGTGATGGCTGTGGACATTCATAGGCATCCAAACCTGTGGAGAGGGGCCTTCGCATGTCACAGCCCTCCTTACACACCCGAGAAGGGTGTCTAGAGTTTTGTCGATCATACCCTAGGTTCCTAGCCCTAATGGTTCCAAAGCTATCCCTTTATAAAAGAAATAATATTTAGAATGTGACAAATCTGACCACAGGGATACTCTCTGAGTCTAGGAGTATGAAGGTAACTGCTCATCAGATGCCTCCTCTGCCCTGTATAGTGCCCTACATCCAAGTCACTATACACGCAGTCATTACTCCTTTTCTACCACTTACCTCTGAGTAAGCTTTACTTGGCACCAGTCCTGTGGGTGCATGAATAAATCACACTAATATGTGATGTGCTGATGTTATGTTTACTGTAATATTTACAGTTTAACACATGGGAACACAGTTCATGAAATGCTCTCCTTGTCAGCACTGATAACACAGGCTAGATTTGACCTCAGACAAAAATCATAGGGGCTGATTCTCAAAGCCAAAGGCAGCTTCAGCTGATTGCCAATGTGCCGGGGACCCTGCACCCAGTTGTCTAGTGGATAGGGTCTCAGTGGCTACTTGGCCCTACACCAAACAGAGGGTGCATCAGGAAGCCTTGCTGCAAGCCGTGGGTGGACTGTGCAGCAATAGCACCATGAACAGGTGCCTTACAGCTCCCCCCAGCTCTGGTCCCCGATCCTCTTGTAAGAATAAGTACTTTAACCTGGTGGTCTAGTGGTCCCCCCAGTCCCAATCCCTGATCTTTGATCCCCTTGTAATAATACATACATTAATCTGGTGGTCTAATGGCCCCCCCAAGCCCCAATCCCCATGACATAACTGAAACTCTCTCATTGGTAGTCTAGTGGTCCCTTCATCCCCCCACCCCAGTTGGCAGTGCCCCACCACCCCATTCCTCCCCCATCCCTGAGCCAGGAACCAGCACAGCCCTCCTCACATCTCCTTATACCTCCACAGCTGGCTGCTGACTGTCAATGAGCGCATACTGTACAGTATGTGCTCACTGATAGCTCAGTCAGTGGCCAGCCATGGAGGTGTGAGGAGGGCTGTGCTGCTCGCTGGCTCTGGGATGGGGGGAGCAGGGTGGTGGGATGCTACCAACTGGAGTGGAGTAACCACTAGACTACGAGGGAAAGAGTTGTCAACTTTGTCATGGAGATCGAGGCTAGGGGGTACCACTAGACCACCAGGTTAATGCACTCATTCTCACAAGGGGATCGGGGCTGAGGGGACCACTAGACCGCCAGGCTAATGTGCTTATTCTTATAAGGGGATTGGGGATCGGAGATAAGGGATCAGGGGACCACTAAACCACCAGGTTATTTACATTGTTATTGCAAGGGGATGGGAGATCGGGGCTGGGGGAGGACCACTAAACCACCAGGTTAATTACATTGTTATTACAAAGGGATCAGAGACCGAGGTTGTTGGGATGGGTGCCCTAGACCTACAGGGCAAATTATGTACTTTTCACATGTGGATCAGATATCAGGGCTGTTGGGGGGCTAGACCTACAGGGTAAATGTTACACTTTTCACATGGGGATCGGTGATTGGGGCCATTGGGGGGGCTGCCTTGACCTACAGGATGGCAGTTACTACAGGGGATCAGGACCCTGGCAGCAAATTGGCGCAACCCCAGAGGACAACGGAGTACACTTAGACCAGTTCCTGGCTGGTCTAAATTTACTTAGACAGTTGTCCTCTATGGGAGGTTTTAGAATACCGATTTAGGGGATGTGGCAGTTTGCACCTCCCACAAACCCACTAGCACCATGCCACAGCCCATTTTCTGGGGCAAGGCTTGTGCAAGCCCCCATTGCCACAAGCAGCCTTTCAATGGCTTACCTTGCCATGGTAAGTGATTTATTGAGGAGTTTGGATATGGGGACAATGATCTCATCCAGGGTTAGGGCTACCAGTTTCATGTCTACACCATCACTCCCCATCCTGGTTTTGCCCAGGACCTTTTTTACATAGGACATTGTCTCCTTGACTGTGACCCACCTGAAATAAAAGTTTGGGTGCATACTCATGGTGGGTGGGTTGCTATGGTGTACACTTGTGGGGTTAATATAGTCAGGGGGAAGGCCTGAACTGAGGTCAGTAAAGGCAGAGATGAAAGACTCGGCTATTGTGAGAGGGTCCATGGTGGCTGACCCGTCTATATTGGGCAGCTGAGGGTGCTTTTTTCCCTCCTTACCAAGAAGAATATTTATGTTCCCCCAGAGTCTCTTTCCATTGCCCCAGCTTCTGTTCAGCTGCTCTTTGTGGTAGTTGGCTTTGGCTTGCCTAATTAGATGCCTACATCTGTTTCTGGAGGCCCTGTAAGTCTTATAGTCAGTCTTTGCACCTGTGGACCTGGCCCTTTCCCAGAGGTCGTTCCTTTTTCCTCATAAGAGTGAGGAGCTCACTAGTAATCCACCCATTATTACAACCACAGGATTTCCTTTTTTGTTCAGGTGCAAATTTATCGTAGACTCCATTGAATCTTTCAACAAACTATTTTTAGAGTTTGGTCGAGGTCAGGCAGTGAATCGATGGGTGACCAATCAAGTTGAGCTGGTGCAACTTTGAGAGGCCCCAACTGTCCTTTTCTCAGAACTCTACACATGACTATAATGTGGGGAGCTTTTTCATATTTGTTGGTCCACCTGAAGGTGATCGGTGAGTGATCACTCATAGTATCTGGCTGCACGGCAACCTCGGTTATCTTGTTGGGCGAGTTAGAGAGGAGCCAGTCAATGAGTGTATTGGTGCCCATCCTGTAATTCCTCCTAGTGGGCTTGGTGACTAGCTGAGTGAGCAACATGCTGGCCACAGCGTCCCACTGTGGGGCTGATTTCTGGCTGAGACAGTTAATGTTAAAATCCCCAGTGATGATGAGCTCACAGTCACTATTGAGAGTGGCGAAGGCATCCATGGCTTTTGGTCAAGCCTTCACAGGCCTTTTTAGGTGGTACATATACTGATGCAGCAAGGGTCTTTCTATGTTGGCCGACCAGTAGTTTAACAGCTAGTAGTTCATAGTCATCAGCCCTGCCAGTAATAGGAAGTACAGAGCCCTGGAGAGAGTCCCCGATGTATATGAGATTGCCTCCTCCTCTCTTGCCTTTCCTGTCATTCCTAAAAGCTTGGTAGCCCTGGCAGCATGAGTTCACTGTTTTGTGTCTTGACAGTTAGCCAGGTCTCAGTGAGGCAAATAATGTCAGGATTGTGCAGGGCCACCCAGGCTTGGTAAGGAGTCTGCAGATGTTCACTACCACTATTTTGAGGCCCCGATTCTTGCTGTCTCCAGACCCAGCAGCATTTTAAGGGCCAGGATTTGGATGTTCATTACCAGACATGATGAGTAACATTAAGATGGCTTTTTTTGTTGCAATGCAGAAAAAGTATGTGGACTTCCCCTTGCAGTGTTTAAGTTTGCCAGGGAAAGGCAGCCTGTTTCTGAGCCAAGTTGGTGGTAGTATATAGATTGTGCTGATGTCAGGGCTATGGCCATGTCTTGAGACCAACGGTAGTGGTAGAGGCATCATAACCAACGGGTGGGACTCTACTGAGGAGGTTTTGGTTGATACCAAGAGAAAGGCACATGCAATAAGGTTGGCATCAAGGGATGAGAGCCAGGGGCAGCCTCAAGGTAATCGCCAGGGCCGACAGCTAGTGGTAAGCATAATAAGAATAATAAATGCAAACTGGGAGTTATGCAGTACATTTTCAGAGGAGCAGCAGAAGGTGGGTAGGAGCCGAGAATCAGTAGGGGCAGAGAGCAGGGCCCATTGGCCACGCTCAAGTAAGGGGCAGTATCAGTGAGAATGAACAATATGCTTATGCAAAACCAGTCACCTGAAATGGGGCAGAACTCAACCTAGGGTCAGTAGTTGGAGAGGCGGGGTAGAAGCTGATGGACCGAATAAGAGTGAGTATACCTTTAAGACAGAGCTAAGAGAATGAGTATGCCTTTAAGACAGAGCTGAGAGCGCAGGGGTCCAATGAGATAAGGGGGTATAATGGATGAGAGGAGTTATTGAGGATTTAATAGAGGTCGGGGCCAGGACAGGAGGGCGGAAAAAATTACTACTGTAAAAGTAAGTGAAAAGCCTAGCCAAGACCTGGGTAGAAGAACAGAGCTTCAGAGAAGCAGAGGATTCAGGGGGAGAGCCAATGAGAAGCTTCGGTCCCACACTCCTGGCCAATCAGGGCCCATAGCTGATCCTGGGAAGTGAGTGGTGGAAGCCAAACAGAAGAGAAGAGCCATACCTGGTCAACAAGTTGGCGGTCTTCGGAGGAAGGGACGGTGGCTGGAAGGAGGCGCCGCATCCCTAGTTGGTTCTCGCAGCCTGGAGCACCCAATCAGGGGACTGCTCCTGGTCACCAAGCTGGCAGTCTTCGTAGGAAGGGACGGTGGATGAAAGGAGGCGCCGTGTCCCTAGATGGTCCTGACAGCCTGGAGCACCCAACTGGGGGCCTGCTCCTGAGCACAAAGCTGGCGGTCTTCGGAGGAAGGAATGGTGGCTGGAAGGAGGCATCATGTCCCTAGTTGGTCCTGGCAGCCTGGAGCACCCAATCAGGGGCCTGCTCCTGGTCACCAAGCTGGCGGTCTTCAGAGGAAGGGAAGGTGACTGGAAGCAGGCGACATGTCCCAAATTGGTCCAGGCAGCCTGGAGCGCCCGATTGGGGGCCTACTTCTGGTCACCAAGCTGGCGGGCTTCAGAAGAAGGGACAGCAGCTGGAAGGAGGCGCTGCATCCCTAGTTGGTTTTGGCAGCCTGGAATGCCCGATCGAGGGCCTGCTCCTGGTCACCAAGCTGGCAGTCTTCAGAGGAAAGGACAGCAGCTGAAAGGAGGTGCCGTGTCCCTAGTTGCTGCTGGCAACCTGGAGCACCCGATGGAGGCCTACTCCTGAAAGAGGATTTGAGATGTTCCACAATCTTTTGTTTTAGCAGTGATTCAACTATTTTTCCCACCACCAAGGTCAGGATGATTGGTCTATACAGTAGTTTCCTGCCTCCTCCCTGCTCCCACCCTTATGTAGGGGGACTAGATCTGCTCTCTTCCAGTTCTTTGGAACCACTCCCATTTCTAACAATTCATTGAACAGGACTGCCACCAGTGCTGCCAGCATCTCCCTAAGCTCCTTTAATATTGTAGGATGTATCCCATCCGGCCCATTGCCTTGTTCACATTCAATTTTGCAAGTTCCTTTAAAACTCTCTCCTCCATAAATGGGCTGGTGTCCACCTCTCTCCCCTATTGGTCCTATCACTTAATTGTGGTCCCTCACCTTCCCCCTCTTCTGTGAATACTTAACAAAAATATTTGTTCAGGATTGTTGCTTTTTCCAAGTCACCTTCTTCACACTCCCCTTCTTCCCCCTTGAGCCTTAAAATCCCACCCCTTGTCTTTTTCCTATCTCTAACATACCTGTACAATGGCTTGTCCCACTTTCTTTACTGTCTGGGCTATTTTTTCCTCTGCTTGCACCTTTATGCTCCTGACTGCCTTCCCTGCCTCCCTTTGCTTATCCAGATTTGCTACCCTGTCCTCCTCCCTCTGTGTTTCTTTGTATTGTACTTCCAGAAGGCCAACTTTTTCCCTCTTACCTTCCCTGCCACTTCCTTTGAGAACCGTAGTGGTTCTCTTTTTCTCTTGCCTTTGTTTATTTGTCTAACGCAAAGGTTCGCTGACTTCACTATGGCCCTTTTTAGATGGACCCAGTGTTCTTCATCCCCCCAGTCCGCCTTCCCTTCTACAGCTTTCCTGAGACATACCCTGAACTTTGCAAAGACTGCCCTCTTGAAGTCCAGGACTCTCATTTTCATGTGGCTCAACTCTGCCACTCTCCTCATATTGAACCACTCCATGCGATGATCACTGGACCCCAGGTGCCCCCACCCTGACATCTGCAATTCCATCCCCATTGGTGAGTACCAGGTCCAAAATTATACCCTCGCAGAAGTGAAAGATTAGATAACTTAAACCTTATGAAATTAGAAACAAGGAGAGCTAAAGGGACCTGCTGTTTTTGAATGATGTAGTGAAGAACACTGAGAATGGATAGACTAAATTTAGAGTTCACATACCATACACACTTCACTAGGGGACATCAATATCAATTTAAGACAGGTAACTGTACTTTGATACACATAGGGTGGTGGGTCTGTGGAAAAGGTTTCCTGAGATGAGGTAGCAGGTAGTAGCACTAAGACCACATTCGTATCTACCCTAGATAAATATATGCTATAAGGCGGTTGCATGGATGTTTTCCAGTGAACACTGGGGAGCAGTTTATTTGGGCATCATAGCCATTGTTTGCTCTTACCGACCTTAGTATGAACCTTAGTAATACGGTTATGGCAAGTACAAGGCATGCTGAGGTGATTATGTAACAACCCCTTCTTACGGTAGTGTGACGTGGTTGTTTACCAGATTGTGTGCCAAAGGAGGAGTCATGCTCAGTGGTTTAAGGCTCTGAGCTGCAAATCTGGTGACATCCAGCAGACCAGACCTGGGTTTGAATCCCACAGCTTCCACTTGCATAATGTGTGACCCTGAGCAAGTCACTTAACTTCCCTGTGCTCCCAGTTCACTCCTGTAAAAAAGCTTTCAGCTTAGTGTGCTACTCCTGGTTAAACAACTAAAATAAAAAGAAATGCTCTGGCATCCTCCTCCGTGGGTACAGCTGGTGGGAAGAATTACAGGTCAGATAAAAGTAGGATGCTTGGGAGTTGCCAGTTGGCATCAAGAGGTTAGGGGTACTAGTGGTACAGTTATTGGATATTCCAGCTGCTCTTATCTGCCAGCCACTCCTCATGGCATGAGGTAATGGGTTGGCTGTGCGCCCTAGGTATGGGTGCCATGCTGGGAAATGGAGTACCAGCTTCTCTCAAGGCTTGAGAGTAGCATGAGGTCCTGTCCTGGAAGCTCCCAGCAGCAATGGTGTCATGGGAAACAGCTCAGGGGGCCCTGGTAGTGACAAGAGAGGGATTTCAGGCACCCAGGATACATCCTGAGTTGCTAGGATCTGTGGCTCTGCTCAAGGAGGTTGCCCATAGTGGAGAGTTATACTGGGATCACTGGGAGGGTGTGGGAACCTCAGGGGATATCCCTTCAAGGGAAACCTCCAATGTCATTCGGGCCTGTGGCGGGTTCCCCCAAAGATCATTATTGGGATATACTGGTGGGGGCAACCATGGAGACTGGGCCTTGCTGAGACCATCGAGAACCCATAGGTACCAGGTGAAGGCTAGTACCAAAGCCAATGGCAGACAGAGCAGGTAGGAGATCTGTGCTTCAATCAGAAGGGAGGGAGGGAATCCCTTAGGGTGGGGTGCCCTTGGTCTGAGCCGCTGGAATAACTGAGCAGGCAGGCCAGCAGTTCACTGGGTAATGCACATTTCAGTGAGCCGTCCACTGGTATCAGATTTAAGAAGGGTCCGAGGGTCCTAGCAAGGGAAGTGCCAAACTCTGATAGTGCCCTCCAGTAAAGGAGCTCACACCAGTAACCAAGTGCTTTGATAACGGTTGGAACAAAAGCAGAATTAATGCTGAGAAGCAAAACCTTTGCTTCTGAGATGTACTAGCTACATTTCAGAAGTTATATGTCAGAACTAAGTGAGGAGGGCAATGGGGACTCCCTGCATTGAGAATGGCCCTGGAAGTGCCAGCCTGGTGGTGCGGAGGGCTGAGGTGCTGGCATTTCACCTACCACCATGCCGGCAACCCGGGATAGGAAACAGACCTGGGTCACTCGAAGGTTGGCTGGGGGAGGAGGATTGAGCATCCCACAGGATGCTCTCCTCCAAGGAGGGAGGGAGGTCTGCTGGTTCCGCTGTGATACTGCCGCCTGGTGACCATGGGTGGTAGCGCAAGTGGAACAACCAGGGGAGAGAGTGCACCTCGGGACTGAGACGCATGCGCTTATGTGAGTCCCCTTTTTATTGCCAACCAGGTGCCCAAGGGGAGGAGAGATAACTGGTGTAAAAGCCCAAGGCTATGCAGGATGCCGCTGTACTCCCTCATAGGCCCTGCACCATATACTGGACACCCACTGCCACATCCATTACCTAGCCTCCTCCTAGAATTGGGGTCCCCTGGAGGCCCCACCATGGGGGGGGGGGGCAATCCGTGAGGCACTGTAATGGCAGTGGGATGGTGAGCCCCAGAGATGATCGTTGATAGGGCTGGGAGAATAGCAAGGCAGATAGGGGCTGGCTGAGGAAGGGGGGAAAGAGAGAATGGCCTTGGAAGCACTGATGCGGCCATCTGTGAGTACTCTGGTGTGCTGAAGTAAAAGGACAGAGAGTTTCTGGAGTTACTGCACGAAGAAAACCTGCTGGGAGTTGCCAGTAAATAGGGACAGCATTCGCTACAGCAGGAGGCTTCAAGGCAGCTGACCCGCTGCAATAAGCTGCATATGGGGCTAGAAACATACCTATGAAACCCATCATGGGGCTTGGAAGGTCACCAATGAAATCCATCAAGGGTGTTAGAAGGTTACCTGTTGAAAACATCAAAGGGGATAGAAGGTTCCCCATGAAAACCTTAAGTACTGAAATGCTGATTTTGAACTAGTGAATTGGGGTCCCTGGACCTGAAGTAATTGTGTAAACTTGGGCAAATCCTATAGTAATAGTCAAGTTCACAAACCAGCATCAGTGTGCTTAGGTACCACCAAGCACTGGGAATGAGGTGCCCCAGCTCCTAACCAGTCCAAGGATCTGTAAAAGTAAGCCAAGTGACTGAGTGCAAGGGAGCTCCTGGCAAGCAAAATATACCCTCAGACACGAGAGTTCCCTGGGCCATGCCCACCCCCATTCCAGGGCAGTAATGCAGGACAGTGTTCATGCTGCCTTACAGGGGGGTCTGCACTGTTGTGGCTCATCCGGGACTTGGAGTAGATATAGTGAAGGTTCTGAGGAATATGGATGGAGAATTTGGAGATCGGGATTTTAAGAGACAGACAATTGCCTGCATATTGTGGACGAATGAGAGTGGAAGCCTTTGAAAATTATGGACTGTGAAAATTAGCCGCAACAAGGTGTCAACTGCCAGACAGCACTATGAAAAAGGCATGTGAAGAAAGTCGGACAGTACTTCCACTGCAGGCCAGTCAACAATCTAGTTATAGTGGTGCAGTTGCACCAGTATACTGTAGCTAGGGTTGAGTAGGATGTTCAGTGTTAAACCCCTAACTTTGCACATTAATATCTTTGGTACTGTCTGATAAAATGAGCTGAAATTTTGCATGTATTATCCAGGAAGCAAAGTCTTGATTGTTGAAATTTACGTGTTGGTAGCTTGTGAGGTTTCCAAGATCCGCATATGTCATTTTCCTGTAGAAGGATAGCTTTTTTCATATACTTAATGGTTTTTTTTTGCTCTCACCTACATCCCATATGGAATGGAATTTTTTCCCCAAACTTGCAGGGGACATGTGTCATGTCCTAAGTCAGTGCCTTTGATAGGTCAGGTGAAAAAAATATTAAATGGTTGCAGAGCTACAAGACTTTAAAGTTTTGTGTTTTCTGTTCAAAGCATGCGCAGTACAGTTTTTAAGTTAACGTTTTGGTGCGACATGAAAAATTGGATGTCGCAGATGCCTATTTTTGATTTCTCACCACTTGATCCTCACTGTGCGAAGCATTTTTTTGCACTGTGAGGCCACCGTCTTCTTTCTTCCTCCTCGAAGTAAAAAAATGCAAAATACATAAATAATTATTTCATTTTAAGAAACAAACACCTGCATCTAGCTAAATGGGATCCATTTAGCTATATTCTGGAGTTTGTTTTTAAAATGAATGACAGAAATATATTTTTCTGGAAAGCCCAAAACTCAGGCTGCCCAGCTTAGCTAGAGAAGCCACTGACCCAAATTCTCTTTATGAGAATAGTGGGACTTTCTTGAGTTCTACAGCCACAGCTGGATCTTGTGATGCAGGCTGCATTGACAGCAATAAGCCGCTATTTCCCTGGTGTCTAGTGCCCCCCCCCCATTGCCATCCCTGTATTCCTGTAATGTTGCCCTGGTGTCTAGTGGTACCTCTCACCCCTTGATTGCCATCCCCACTGTTTATCTTTCCCTGGCATCTAGTGGCACCCCTCACACCCTGATCGCAATCCTTGTAGTTCTGTGATCTTTCCCTGGTGTCTAGTGGCACCCCCTACCCTCCCATCGTGATCCCCATAGTTCCATGATCTTTTCCTGGTGTGTAGTGGCACCCCTCGCCCTCCGATAATGATCCCTGTAGTTCCACGATCTTTCCCTGGTGTCTAGTGGTACCACCCCACCCCCCACCCTCCACCCTCCACTCGCAATCCCTGTAGTTTATTTATTGTTCTCTGGTGTCTAGTGGCACTCCCCAACCTCTTACTGCTGGCCCAATCTGAAATAAAGCAAACCGTCCCTTGATGTTTTTCTCCTTTTTTTTCCAAAACTTGCAAAAAGAAAATTAACCATCGCTGATCAGACACCCCCCCCCACTTCCCACTCAGCACACCACCCCACATCCGCCAGTACACCCCCACACACCCTCACTTGACTGAACAGGTCACAGGGTGAAGATTCACTCTCTGATCAAAGACATGTCTTGCTGCTGGAACCACCGACTGCAATATAAGAAACTAAGGTAAATGTGGTTCAATGTATTTCAATGGGGGTTTCAACTTTGTGGCATAACTTTGCCATGTTTGCATATTTTGACATCAAATTTTCAACATGCCTTTTTGGGGACCCCACCTCATGAACAACATTGGTGGAATTATGTAAATCCCGCCCGAAAGGTGATTTTGCGGTCGCTTGGCGAAATCACCTTTCAGGCAGGATTTGAACATTTTCACCACACGTGTTCATAAGCTGGGGTCATAAGAAGGTTATGTTGCAAATTTGGGGTTAAAATATGTAAAAATGGCGAGGTTATACGCATATGTTGAAATCTTGCTACACTTGCATGTAACTGCTAATTTTAAGTATTTTGACCCCAGATTTTCAACATGGACATTTTTTTTATACCACCACGTGAATTTGCCAGTTGTCATTTTTCTAATCCTGGCCAAAATGTATTTTTGCACCAGTGGCACGGAATGATGTTGTGGCAGTGCAGAATGACATTTCAGTGGAGACTGGAACATTCTCAGCATGGCGTTCATGAGGTGGGGTAATAGCAAGGCTATGCTGACAATTTGGTTGCTGTTTTGGCTGAAATGCAAACGCTGGGCCCGCTGGGCCCTGCGCTTCCATAGCAACATACATGTACACACCTATGCAGCGATGGACGCACAGGGCCCTCTCCCATAGGCAAATGAGGATTTTCATATACTGTCTAAAAAAGTAAGGAAATTCATTGCAAAAAACTTTGTTAATACACCAGTTAGGGTAAATTAATGCCACAAAAGTAGGGAAATGTGGCATTAGGGTTTCCCACCCTAATGTCTCCCCCCGAAGCAAAAGGGAAAAACATTAGGGCTTGGGTCTCCAGATTCTTGGTGAATCAGTGGTGGTCTCTTCCTTGGGGGGGGGCTGTCAACACTAATGCTCCCCCCTGTGGCTCCTGCATAAAGAAAGGAGATCATGCGTGACGTTGTTTGCTCATGGAATGGAGTGTGCATTAGGGTGGACAACCCCCCAAGGAAGCCCCCACCACTGATTTGCCAAGAATTCAGAGACCCAAAACCCTAATGTTTTTTCCATTTGCTTCTTGGGAGGGTGGGGGTGGGGCATTAGGGTGGGAAACCCTAATGCCACATTTCCCTGCTTTTGTGGCATTAAGTTACCCTAACTGGTGCACTAACAAAGTTTTTTGCAAAGAATGTGTGTATAGACTATGAGAATGCAGGGATTTGGGAGGAGTAACTAGCTATCTAAAGATGCCCCCATAGGTGCTTATAATTCTGGAAAGCATGTGCGAAAACAGATACAAAAAGTAGCACTAACTGTACAAGGCCTTCCACTGGGGAGTTTTGGGTACTGGTGAAAGTGGTGGTCACTGTAGCAGCGCTGTGTGGGAGCAATGACAACAGCTGACTCATTGCAAGACACAAGCAGAGGAAGGTCAGTTCCACGACTGCCTTGAGTATGGTGGAGGCATCTGTATTTGGGTGGCTGGTTCCCATTTATATGTAGCGAGAGTGCACCAGCACTAACTCATCAGAGAAAATGTCAGACAGTGCGAAGTCCATCCAAGTATTGGAGACAAGGAGAGTCACCATCACAATCCCATCACGAGCAATGCAGGCAGTACTGGAGAGGAGACAATGTCCTGCATTCACCTGGACCCTGAGATGCGAGCTAGGCAGCTCCTTGGGAGAGTGCAGTTCCCCTGCTGAGCTGGATGGGCAAACGAGGGTATTGGTTGTCAGGGGTTAAACCTCCCTAGTAGTCCATGGCGTTTTTTTTTCAACAACGGGGATGGCGATCTGAACACCGAGGGAGGAGGGAGGGACCACTGGACTACAAGGGAGGTCCTTCTGGACTGCGGCTGCATGGGGCATGGGCTGGAGGGGGGGCCACGCTAAACTACGCGCAAACCATAGAAATAAGCCCATAATGGGCAATGCAAATGGCCACTTAGCGCCTTGCATGCCCAGTTGGCTCATTTGCATGGCTCCATTAGTGAATAGGGACATAGCGCACCTGTGCTATTGGTTGTGAGCCATTCTCCTGGCTGGCTGGCTGTAGGGGCAACGCTACTGGAGTTCTTGGTGCTTGTCCTGAGTTAGCGGTGCACCCGCGTGTCCCTATTCACAGTCAGATAGCACAGTGTGCTATCCGACTGTGAATAGCAAACCCACTAGTGCCACTGCAAGGTGCAGCGCAAATGTCTGCAGGGCACCATGCGCTTTTTGACGAATCCTGCCCTAGGAATTAAAACCGTAAATAATTCTTCATTTTTAAGCCTGTTTATGGGTGTAAGATGGGTACCATGAAAGGAAAAAACATTTTTAATAATTTTTTTTTAATTTAAGGTAGTTTTATTTTGTAGGACCTTAGTCATGTTTGTAATGGCAGTCAGGGATGAGTGAAATGGCTCATGAATTCTGTGTGTTACTGGTCCAAATGTAAAATCCTATTACCTGAACTTGTTCCAACCTGTACATTTCTAGGGAATTAACATATGGGTATTGGAACTCATTTAGCCAATCAGGAAGCAGGAAATGTTCAATCCCCCAACACTAACTATATATGTGTGTGTGTGTGTGTATATATATATATATATATATATACCTATATGTACACACACATATATACACACACATATCTATATATATATATATATATATATATATATATATATATATATAATAGGGGAGCAGTAACGCCCCTATAGTTTGGTTTGAGTAGGCTCTTTAATGTTAAACACCAATTTTTGTACCTTAATAAGTCTGGCACTGTTTGACAAAATAGCACAACATTTTGCAAGTACGGTCAGACTGTCAGAGTCTCAATACATACAAAGTTCTGTGATGGCATCTTGTGTGGTTTTCAAGATACAGAGTGCAAAAACAAGATTAAAAAAACTCCTATACTTAAAGAGCTGGTGACACATTCAGGGAAACTTTAACAAAACATAATATTTAGGCACTGTCCAGCTTGTATTTCCCATTAGTTCTGTATTCCTCCTCCCCATTATTTAGTAGTGAGGTAAACTGTATGAAAACAGGATCTTTGCTCTCAAATAGTTAATCTATCCCTGCTGCTTTTTCCCTACCTGAAGTCATAGAGAACTGCTTGTGACCTCACAGTTACTCCCATGGCAATGGATTGTGATGTCACAACAGAGGTTTATGACTTGAAGTAAGGAGCAAGCTATAAGAGGCAGATGAACTCAAAATTAACTCTAAGGGACAACGATCATATATTCACACACATTTCTTTAGTAATAAATTATGGGGAGGAGAAATATATAAAATATAAATGGAATACAAGCAGAATTGTACCTAAATATTATGTTTTTTAAAGTTTTCTTTGAGGTGTCAGTAGCTCTTTAACATTGCATATTTTTTCTCTCACCTACAGCCTAGATGGTGTGGAATTTTTTCATTAAATTTTCAGGTCTGAAGGGGCCTGTGCCAAGGGTGTGCCTTTTGAAGGTCTGGTGAAAAAATATTATACTGTTTTAGAGATATAATGATTTTTGAGTCAATGTTCAGATTCGACTGGTTAAGAAAAATGTTCACAAGTGCTTATTTTCATGATTTACCTCTTGTGCTCAGAAAAATACTGACCATGTTGGCCACCATTGTTTTCCTCTTTTTAAATTCACAAACACTGAAAATCCATTAAAATCCATTAAAATTATCTATCTATCTATCTATCTATCATCTAGATGCTATCCAACTATCTATCTATCTATCTATTTACTTTCTTATTAAACAGACCGGGGTACCACCCCCGGTACTGCTTCTTTCTCCCCCCTTCCCTCCAGGTGGCCCACCCTTCCTGATGTTTATTATGTTTTTTTTAAATATTTAAGTGGACTGGCATGCCCACCCCTGGTACTGCTTCTGTGGACCCCCTTCCCTCCAAGTCATCCACCCCCGTGTGCCCAACAGATTTTCAGCTGAGCTGAAATAAAGAAAACCGTCCCTCAACCTTTTTCTTTTAACCTGCTAAAAAGAAAATGGTTCCTCACCAATCTGAATCCCCACCCTGACCTCCCAATCATCACCCACCACCCCACACCCCCTGACTCAACTGAACACATCCCACTGTGAAGAGCCACTCTCTGATCGAAGACACGTCTTGCTGCCTGAACTGCCAGCTGCAATATGAGAAACTATGGTAAGCATGGTTCCATGTATCTCAATGAGGCTTTTAACTCAGATGCATTACTTTGTCATTTATACATATTTTGACCCCAGGTTTTCAACATGGCCTTTTTAGGACCCACCTCATGACCAATGGTGGTGGAATTACGAAAATCAGGCCTGAAAGGTGATTTCATGGTCACTTGGTAAAATCATCTTTCTCACAGGATTTGAAAATGTTCACCACCCTAGTTCATGACATGGGGGTCATAAGAAGGTTATACAAAATCACACATGCCCCCACAATGCAAATCACCACAGAATGTTATGCTGGTCCAACTTTAAGCAGAATTGCATGGTGCCGAAAGGCCTCTCACACAGTTTGGAAAGGGTGCTAACAGAAGACATAGACACGTGTTTCATCCTACCAGGACTCATCAGTATGCCTCGTCTGTTTGACACCCCAGTGGAATGGACCAGGTACCCTTAAGGCAGTGTGCCTTGGATATATTGTGGTGAACCCATTAAAATAAAAAACTATTTAAAAGACAAAGAACCTCTGTGTGCAAACACTGAGGCAAGGGTTACCCCAAAGGGCATTTGGCTGGGAAGCCAAGTTTCAAGAAAATACAAAATCACATATGCCCCCACAATGCAAAGCATCATGAGCTACATATGCAAATCACCACAGAATGTTATGCTGGTCCAACTCTAAGCAGAATTGCATGGTGCCAAAAGGCCTCTCACACAGTTTGGAAAGGGTGCTAACAGAAGACATAGACACGTGTTTCGTCCTACCAGGACTCATCAACATGCCTCGTCTGTTTGACACCCCAGTGGAATGGACCAGGTACCCTTAAGGCAGTGTGCCTTGGATATATTGTGGTGAACCCATTAAAATAAAAAACTATTTAAAAGACAAAGAACCTCTGCGTGCAAACACTGAGGCAAGGGTTACCCCAAAGGGCATTTGGCTGGGAAGCCAAGTTTCAAGAAAATACAAAATCACACATGCCCCCACAATGCAAAGCATCATGAGCTGCATATGCAAATCACCACAGAATGTTATGCTGGTCCAACTTTAAGCACACAGAGGTTCTTTGTCTTTTAAATAGTTTTTTATTTTAATGGGTTCACCACAATATATCCAAGGCACACTGCCTTAAGGGTACCTGGTCCATTCCACTGGGGTGTCAAACAGACGAGGCATACTGATGAGTCCTGGTAGGACGAAACACGTGTCTATGTCTTCTGTTAGCACCCTTTGCAAACTGTGTGAGAGGCCTTTCCACCATGCAATTCTGCTTAAAGTTGGACCAGCATAACATTCTGTGGTGATTTGCATATGCAGCTCATGATGCTTTGCATTGTGAGGGCATGTGTGATTTTGTATTTTCTTGAAACTTGGCTTCCCAGCCAAATGCCCTTTGGGTAACCCTTGCCTCAGTGTTTGCACACAGAGGTTCTTTGTCTTTAAATAGTTTTTATTTTAATGGGTTCACCACAATATATCCAAGGCACACTGCCTTAAGGGTACCTGGTCCATTCCACTGGGGTGTCAAACAGATGAGGCATACTGATGAGTCCTGGTAGGACGAAACCCGTGTCTATGTCTTCTGTTAGCACCCTTTGCAAACTGTGTGAGAGGCCTTTTGGCACCATGCAATTCTGCTTAAAGTTGGACCAGCATAACATTCTGTGGTGATCTGCATATGCAGCTCATGATGCTTTGCATTGTGGGGGCATATGTGATTTTGTATTTTCTTGAAACTTGGCTTCCCAGCCAAATGCCCTTTGGGGTAACCCTTGCCTCAGTGTTTGCACACAGAGGTTCTTTGTCTTATAAGAAGGTTATGTTGAAAATTTAAGGTTAAAATATGTAAAAATGGCAAAGTTATGTGCACACATTGAAATTTTTCTACGCTCGTTCATAACTTTAATCATTTTAAATATTTTGACCCCAAATTTTCAGTATAGACGTTTTTTTCACACCACCCCATAAATGTGAGAGCTATCATTTTTTCAGATCCTGGCCAAAATGTGTTTCAGCACCTGTTGCCTAGAATGATGTTTCGGTGGTGTGGAATGATGTTTCGGAGGGTATTTGAAACTTTTAACCTACTGGGTTCATGAGGTGAGGTAATAAGAAGGCTACACTGAAAATTTGGTATACAAATATGGTAAAATGCCCAGGTTATAAGTGAACATTGCAGTAATTCAACATTCACTCATAACTTCACTAATTTTCAATATTTTGACTCCAAACTTTCAAAATAGCCATTTACAACACTACCTCATAAACATGACACATGTCATTTTTTAAATCCTGGATGAGACATGTTTTCACACTTCTGATGTGAAATGACATTTAATCCAATACACTATAAAGGGTACATGCCATGTTTATAAGGTAAATCATAAAATGAGTATCTTGAAAATTTGAGGTTAAAATAAAAAAATATATAATTGCTAACAAACTTTGTGTATAGTGCCAAACCTGACCCCAGAGGGTATACTTTGTGATCCCATGCTGGTGAACTGAGTTTGGTGGTGAGCTCGGTGACTCAGATGGATGGGGTTAAGATGGGGGGATGGTGCTGTTACGCGACACCCGCCAGGCAATGAAAGGTGCAGGGTTGTCCGCACAGGCCTGGGTACCATACAATGAAGACAACTGTCCTCTTGTCATGGGGCCCTGGACCCGTGGGTGGCAGAAGGCCCTGTGAATTGGCTGATAGATGCACTCTTTGTCCTGTGCATCTGTATCTGCTGCCACATAGAACACGTTTCTGCAGCCCACCAGACAGCCCAATGAATTCTTCACATCCATCGCTGCATGGAATTGCAGGATCCACAAGGGCCCTGCACTTCTGTAGGAGGATGGAGTCTTTCCTTGGCGCAGGGCATCTGCCTCTGTTTATGCAGGGATATGATTCCACTATCTCAAAAAAAAAAAGGAACTTCTTTGCAAAAAACTTTGTTAATGCACCAGTTAGGGTAACTCAATGCCGCAAAGTAGAGAAATGTGGTGTTAGGGTTTCCAACATTAAATGCCATTAAATGCCAAGCAGCAAAAGGAAAAACATTAGGGTTTTATGTCTCCAGAGTCTTGGCGAATCAGTGGTGGGGTCTTCCTTGGGCTTGTCAGCCCTAATGCCCACCCCATCTCCTCAGCAAACAACATCAGGCCCTGCGTGAGGAAAGCTACAATAAATTGTGCTGACAACATGTGGCGAACCCTAATGTTTTTTCCTTTTGCTACTTGGGAGGTGGGGGTGGGGAATTAGGGTTGGAAACCCTAATGCCACATTTCCCTACTTGTGTGGCGTTATGTTACCCTAACTGGTGCATTAACAAAGTTTTTTGCAAAGAATATAGATACAGACATAAAAAACATACAGGTGTGGTAGTGCCTGTATGTTACGGATGACTTAATATTTGTGACAAAACTGGGGTTTTGACAGCTTATCTTTTGGATGTCTTAGCCCTTAGGACTGTAACATTTGGTATGCACAGTCTGGGTCCTAAATAGGCACAGTTAAATTGTGAAACTAACAGGTTCATTAAAGCTGATCCAAGGAAGCACCTTCGGGGATTTATAAGGAGGTATTATTTTGTTTTTAAGTTATAAAGTTTTAAAGTTCATGCATACGTAAGCCACTTGAAAAAATAGCTGAAAAAACACAACATCGTTTTGTGAGTTCAAATTTGACACAAACAAAATCTTTAAAGTCTGAAAATGCAACTTAAATACTGAAAACTAATGGTTAGCAGTTCTGTGGTTTGTCAAAAGACAAACAAGAGTTCAGTGCTACCACCTAGGTAATTCGCAGGTGATCAAATGGATCATGCTAAAAGGAGTACCACAAAGCTCCCAAACTCTAAACATTTTCCAGAAGTAGCACACTCTAACCATTGCATTGTTCACAAAGTTCAAATCGCACTTCTGATGAGGGGTGCTACTGGATTTTATGGTATGTAACAAACACAGCCCAGTGCACACACGCACCCTCATGGTAAATATGTGAAGTTGCACATTTTTTCTGCCTAAATTAGCTATTTTCTTTCTTTTACCTCCAAGGAAAAGGGGTTCTCTTAGTCTTCAGATTGGCATTCCACTGTGAACAAGCCAAACCACCAGATGCCGGGTAAATTACCTAGGTGGAAGCACTTTACTGTAAAGGAGCTATCTACTGTATAAGAGTAGCCACTGCAGGAACTTCATAGCTAGGATCAAACCGTCCAAACTGTGGGGTTTCACCTCACTGTCTGGTTGCTTGGCTTGTTCACAATGTAATTCCAATCTGAAGAGTAAAGGATCCTCTTTTTCATGGAGATAAAGTAAGAAAATAGTTAATTCAGGCAGAAAAAATGTTTAACTTCATAAATTTATCATGGGGGGTGGTTGTGCACTGGATGCTATTTGTTTGTTTGTTACATGCCACAAAACTAGTAGCACCCCTCATCAGAAATGTAATTTGAACTTTGTGAATAATGCAAGAGTACAGCATGCTAGTCTCAGAATGTGTCCATCATGAGACAGTCTAACAAGACATCTGAGCTGACCTTCAAATAATAATTAATTGCAGTAAGCATTTCAATTTAAAAAATAATGGTGGTTTCGGAAAACTGTCAAGACTGATTTTAACAAACTCAATTCATGCATAATATAGCACATGGGTTTAGTAATACATGAACAAAGGCCAATAACCATAGCGAACAATGTACCAAGTCCTATGCGAACAAAATATATAAAGACCAAAATACAAAAAATAGACAAAAACACGCCCAAAAATAAAACCAGCATGTGAATTTTCTACTATAATTGCAGTAATATAGGAACAAAATATTTAACATTATAAAAAAATTAACATAGTTAGACTACGGTACTAAGCATCTGCTACTTGGTGCAATGCAAACTTCACTCATGAGTCATGGCGCTTCACACAGGGCCCTGCATGAAGTAAATTGTGCCTTACAGCATCCGATACTAATAGAGGGCTGTACTCTGCTACTTTACACACAACCCTGAGTGAAGCAAGCTACACATTATCTATTGTACTACTTTTTGTGAAGAACGTTATACAACTGGCACTATTCTTTCTCAAAAAGCATGGAAATTCTTTACAAATAAACTTACGGCAATGCCTAAATTAAAGTTACAAAGCCAAAAAAGGAGGTAAATAAGGCATTAGGGCTTTAACCCCTAACAACCACCCCTCTCCCCTTACCTTCATGGCCCACGACCAAGCTACAGGTCTGGGGCCGTGCCTCATGGTTATGCTGCTTCAAGCTACAAGTCTGGGGCCTTGCCTCATGGTTATGTTGCTTCAAGCTACAAGTCTGGGGCCTCGCCTCATGGTTATGCTGCTTCAAGCTACAAGTCTGGGGCCTTGCCTTATGGGTATGTGGCTTCAAGCTACAGGTCTGGGGCCATGCCTCATGGTTATGCTGCTTCAAGCTACAGGTCTGGGGCCTCGCCTCATGGTTATGCTGCTTCAAGCTACAGGTCTGGGGCCTTGCCTCATGGTTATGCTGCTTTAAGCTACAAGTCTGGGGCCTTGCCTCATGGTTATGTTGCTTCAAGCTACAAGTCTGGGGCCTCGCCTCATGGTTATGCTGCTTCAAGCTACAAGTCTGGGGCCTTGCCTTATGGGTATGTGGTTTCAAGCTACAGGTCTGGGGCCTCGCCTCATGGTTATGCTGCTTCAAGCTACAGGTCTGGGGCCTTGCCTCATGGTTATGCTGCTTCAAGCTACAAGACTGGGGCCTTGCCTCATGGTTATGTTGCTTCAAGCTACAAGTCTGGGGCCTCGCCTCATGGTTATGCTGCTTCAAGCTACAAGTCTGGGGCCTTGCCTTATGGGTATGTGGCTTCAAGCTACAGGTCTGGGGCCATGCCTCAGGGGTATGCTGCTTCAAGCTACAAGTCTGGGGGTCATGCCCCAAAACTTTTCTGCTTTGCACAGGTCACACAGGGCCTGGGTGAAACAGGCTAGAGGTCAAGAGTCATGTCCCGTAGATCTGCTGCTTCATGTGGGACCCACGGGGCCCTGTGAGAAGCAAGTTACAGGTCCAACACTGTGCCCCATGTATACATTCAGTAAAAGATAAGGTGACAGAGCACAAAAGGGCCATCAGAAGAGTAGATCTAAATTCACCAATAGCTAGACATTTTTTCTTATTGTCCGACCCATTGTTGTCTGACAAATCAAGATTAAGTACTGACTACAACAGAGCTTACCAGCCTTTTGGTGATAGTGATGGAATCACTTCTGAAAGAAAGAATTGTTGAGTACCTAGAGGCCAGCAGGGCACAGAACCCAAAGCAGCATAGATTTACAGCAGGAAGGTCATGTCAGATGAATCTAATCGATTTCTTTGACTGGGTGACCAAAGTAATAGACCAGGGAGGGGCTGTGGATATGGCCTACCTAGACTTTAGCAAGGCATTTGACACAGTCCCGTACAAAAGATTAATAATCAAGTCAGCCAGCTTGGGAGTGGGTCCCAGGGTGGTAGCCTGGGTTGCAAACTGGCTGCGCAACAGGACACAGAAGGTAACAGTGAGTGGAACACATTCCAAAGAAAGGGGGGTCACTAGTGGAGTACCTCAGGGCTCAGTACTGGGTCCAGTCCTCTTTAATATCTTTATAGGTGACATTGCAGAGGGTCTGGAGGGAAAGGTATGCTTCTTTGCAGATGATACAAAGATCTATAACAGAGTTGATACACAAACGGGGTAGAAAGGATGAGAAGGGACTTGGCAAGGTTGGAGGAATGGTCAGACATATGGCAACTTACATTAAATGCAAAGAAGTGCAAAATAATGCACCTGGGAAACAAAAACCCAGGAGAAGAGTACACAATAGCAGCGGAGGTGCTAACAACAACAAAAATGGAATGGGACTTGGGGGTAGTCATATCAGATGATCTAAAGATGGGTAAGCAATGTGAGAAGCCAGTGAGGAGAGCCAGGGGGATACTGGGATGCATAGGAAGGGGCATCACAAGTAGAAAAAGGGAAGTGGTTATCCCTCTGTACAGACAGTTGGTGAGACCCCATCTGGAGTACTGTGTGCAGTTTTGGAGACCTCATCTACACAAGGACATAGACAGGATGGAAGCAGTCCAGAGGAGGGCAACTAAAATGGTGCAGGGTCTGCATCAGAAATCATATGAAGAGAGACTGAGAGAGCTTAATATGTATACCCTTGATGAAAAGGAGGGACAGGGGAACATGATAGAAATGTTCAAGTACCTCAAGGGAATCAACAAAGTCCAGGAGGTAGCATCTTTCAGAAAAGAGTGTGTAAGAACAAGGGACACAATTTAAAAATAGAGGGGGACGGCTCAGGGGTAATGTGGGAAATCTTTTCACGGAGAGAGTGGTGGATGCATGGAACTGCCTTCCTGGGGAGGTTGTTGGGGCTAAAACAGTGGGGAAATTCAAACATGCATGGGACAGACACAAGGCAATTGTAGTGGGGGGTGGCAGGAAGTAGGCTGTTGATTAAATAGAATCTGCAGCTTATCCAGTAGGTAGGGAAATGGGCAGACTGGGTGGGTCAAGTGGTCCTTATCTGCCGTCAAAGTCTATGTTTCTATGTAGCCATAAATGTAATTACAGTTTGGACAACTGTTTTGTAAAATGGATTATTTTAACTAATTATGTTTATTTATTATTTCTATGTTTTGTTATACATTTAGTGTGATTTTTGCACTATCCTGAAGAAGATGCCTTGTCAATGAAAAGTTGGTTTTATAGTTGGTGAAAATAAATACAAAATATTGTAAAGGAATTGAGTTTGGTTCTAATTTCTATTCCTTGCTCGATGCTGCCTAGTCCAGGAACTGCTTTTCTTCAGTTTCTCTGTTTTTTTATCCTTAGGACTTAAAGCTGCCCTTGGTTTTTCCTTACCTTGGTTATTTTCTAACAAACTTACATGTCTGCATCTGAATTACTGCTGTGGTATTATTCACTGTTGTTAGTGCACTAACACTCGTTCGTTTAGCTTGCACTTCTGCTATTCCTTATCAGTAGCCTCCTGTGTTTGTTTCATATAATCAAATTGTCTCTCGTCCCTTTAACCTCTGCTTTCAATTTTCATTGTTTCGTTTGCACAAGCTGCCTCAAATTGCAGAAACTGTTGTAAAAACCTGTGTGTATCTGAAAATAAGGCCTTTAAGTTTTGGGGCAATTGGGAGAACACTGGTGGAGTTGAAAACTGACCCATGTATTCACTCACCATCCAGAGACTTGCAGTTTCAGCAATGACCTCTCAGCAAGTCTGGAAGATTTGTGATAAGGGCTTTTAGTTGCTATCTTAGACAAAACTGACAATAGGTTTAATCCATTCCTATGAGGATGTATTCTTAAAGAATTCCACTACCAGGTTGGTCTTCATGAAAATCTCAGAGCAGACAAACGGAAAACAGAACTACTGTATCCCCAACTTACCCTGTTTCACAGTTCATTAAGATGTTTACGATACTTGTATAATGGTAACGTATAAATTCCACTGGTTAGGAAGTGTTAAGCAATCATTAAACTGCTAGTGTGTATGACAGTTAATGACTAGCTGTACTACAGCTCTACCATCTTCTGAGAAGAAAAAAAGACTGCTTCTTACAGTGTAACAGCTGCAACATTGGAAACATGTTTACACTTCATAGTTAGTGGTAGGCAGCTCTCTTGAAGCCGTATCTCAAATTTCATGAGGATCTACACAATGCACATAAATAAATCGCTAACTTTCATCAGGATGCGTGAGTGAATATGAGTATCATGTTGCATACGTGAAATATTTTGTGCCTCCTGAGTGCCATTTACTCAAGGCTTCATACTGCTGCTTCAGACCACTCTCTCTGAAATGACTCACAAATAGCTGCGTAAATCCTGAGGATTGCGAGCAAAGCCCGATGTTGAGTTACTCCCCTTCCCCAACCCTGTGCTGCCCATTTTGCTGTCATGTCCCACTGCTGAGAAGACAGCATATGAAGGTCATCTATTTATTTATTTATTTATTTATTCTGTTGACCGGTTAGCTAACTGGAACAGAGTCCCTTTTACAGTAGCAGAAACCACCATCTTATCTCATCTCTGCATTCCCACACTGTAACATTCTTGCACTGCACTGCAAGCCATGATGCAGTCTTAATGCAAATATTTTCTGTGCCAGCCAGCAAGGTGTTAACAGCGCCACACTTTCATTAATAATCTGTTATAGCCAGTGGCCTTTTAGATAAATAAATGTGTAGCCCCTATCACTATGGGCCATTAGCTTTTAGTTACCGTCTTAATTCCCTTCAGTGGTAAATGAAGTATAAAAGTAACCTGCAGTCACATCCACCTGCTTCTCTGCCATTTCCCAATGGTCAGTAATTGCACACCGTTTTATACAGCTGGTGTCCTCTGCCACTGCTGTCCAACGCTAACTATTCCTTCAGCACCACTCCACATCATTTATCATAGTCACTAAGGCCGATGTGTTTTCTTCCAAGACAGAAAGATGAAAGGCGTTTACTGCTTTCATGATGTTGTGCCATTTTTGGTCCTGTTTTTCTGCTTTAGAAGAGCTCCCTCTAACGTGTTTCAGTTCATTTCCTATTCTATAACATGCTTTTTAGCTCATTACTCTAGATGCTTGAAATCCAAACTCAAAATCTATTTAATAGACTATCGTTCATGCCAGGCAGGCTACGATCAAAAGAAAACACAGGAAGAAAAACAAACAGGAAAAACAGTTTTTTTAAACGTATGCCTTCTGTTCAACTTCCGATCTTAACATACTCTCATATTGTCTTTATAAAACACAAAAAAACCCAGGAGCAAGCAGTGGCATAAACTTTAAGATAAAACGTTTGCTTTTATTAAAATGATTCCCACTGGAAAGCTATAAACAAGCATTTTTATTTGATACTGTTAAGGGACATACAGGTATGGAATGGCTGGATTCACACTGCTACACAGTAAACTTTTATTCC
Organism: Neoceratodus forsteri; assembly: GCA_016271365.2. Classification (NCBI taxonomy): domain Eukaryota; kingdom Metazoa; phylum Chordata; order Ceratodontiformes; family Ceratodontidae; genus Neoceratodus; species Neoceratodus forsteri. The sequence continues at coordinate 1,871,042,707 of CM057456.1, read as the reverse complement.
TTTTTATTTTAGTTTTTGGTCACAAGGTAAGGCCCACAGGGCACAAGGCCCATTTACAAGGTCAAGCTAGAAGCACAGGGAGGCTAACTGATTTCCTCAGGGTCACAAAATATGCAAACAGAGGTTGTGAGAATCAAACCCTTGCTTGCTGGATGTACAAAGCTCATTCACAGCTCGTTGCTCTGGCCTCTAGGCTATGCTGCCATTATAAAATCTGCATGTTAGACTCCAAAGAGCTGTAACTGACACTGTTGCTATTATGAATCTTCCTTCAGCCCCAGTTGTATTATTGATTTCAATCTCAGTATATATATTTAGATGCAGAGGCTGGCATTCTTATTTTTATTGCTCTCCTTTCTCATTTGCCCCTTTTTAGTCCCCCTGTCTCTCCCTCCCATGGTCTGGGTCAGCCCTGTCAAGCAGTTGTCTTCACAGGCAGTTCTAATGCTTCTCAGTGATTAGTTGGCAGGGGGTGAATGAATGTAGGGCAGCTCACACCCTCTCTCCCTAGTCAGTAGCCAAGCATCTTGTCTCCATGATATGCATGGCCCCCAATCATCTGTATCGTGGGATTCTGTGGCTCAGACATAAACTGTGGTCTCACAGATGACAGCCTGATGTGCTTTCACTGCCTCACTCAGTCAGCACTTAATTCTGTAATTCCTGTGATGAAACAATAGCCGAAAATAGTTCTGATTGGCTAAGAGTATTATAAAGGATTATATTAAGTAAGCAGTAAGACATGACATGATGTGCATTGTGCCAAGATGCATGCCTAGGAGTGTAGAGAGGCACAAAGCCACAGGCCAAGTGCATTCAGCCCCTGGAAGAGCAGTTATCTCACTACAATGCATACCCCCATAGTGTTTTATTGCACATATAAAATTGGTTTATTTATTTATTTAGACTCAGATGATACCTTTGAGTACAAGTGCTCTTTTCACAGGTTCCACGTCAGAATTGTAAATATTCCAGCATATGGTACAATAAAATTACAGTACATGTTACAACTAAGACAGAGACAGGGCTACTGAACACATTCCAGAGGGAAAGTTTGTTTAAACAATCAAGATACATCAAAGTTGTACAAGTGCAATACTGATTGAACAAGAATAGGTTCCAGTAGCAGGCTGCTATAGAGAAAGCAGAACACAGAAATGATGATTACAACTAGTTCAGTGACGAAGTGCAATTTCACTGACCTGCTATGGTAGCCCACATGAATTTTTTAACTGGTCTCTCTTATTTAAACGTGTTTAACAATTAAAATATACGTACTAAATCTATAATAATTAAAATGTTTTGCTGAATTTTACCTAAAATAGTTCCTCCACCTGCTAGAACTTGATGTCTTATTGGTTTTGAGTTAGGACTTTTGTTCAGTTGTGCTTCCGTAGTTGTAGTAGTTCTGCAGTTGTAGTTCGGTAGTCCTGCTTCTATACCCCTTCCCTCTGAAAGCATACATGGGCCCTTTATATTACAACCGCGCAATGACGTGTGGTGCACGGTAACAGTACACTTTTGCATGATCACCACTGTATATCTCCCCTCCCCATACACACATACCTGTACAAATGTGTTTTTTTTAAGTAAGGGTAGTGTGAGGCTGAATAGCTTCAGCTGACTTTCTGCCAGTCTGACATAGCACAACTACACTTGAAAATAACACCCCTTTCCCCCTGAAAGCACACGTGCTGGCATACAAAGGTGTCTTTTTTTCAACTTACGGCAGTGTGAGGCTGAACTAGCACAACCAAGCCTGAAAATATCAAACAGGTTTTCCACCCTTTTTTTTTCTTTTACCAGGAAAGACACTAAGCTGAAAGCTTGTTTACAGGTGCGACCTGGGAGCACAAGGAAGTTAAGTGACTTGCTCAGGATCACACAGTATGCAAGTGGAGGCTGTGAGATTCAAACCCAGGTCTCCTGGTTTTCAGCTCAGAGCCTTAAACCACTGCGTTATACTGCCTCCTCTGTCTGCTGCCAGTGAGCGGCTTGAAAAGAAAATAGCACTGGCCTACTGCCAACATGTTACAGTGCTTGTCAGTGCTGTATGTCCGTTTATGAGCAAGGATACCGCTCTCTTTCTCAGCTGCCAGAGTACAGCTTGGGATCAAAGACACTGGCCTCTTGTCAGCATGACCTCAACACTAATTGCGTTTTCACTTCCATTTTGTCACCGGTGAGTGGTTTTCATTGTACTTTAGTGCTGAAAGCGCTTGGTTCCTGCAGAATGCCAGTGCTTGCCGAGACAGCATGGCAGGTGGCCAGTGAATGCATATCCAACCTGGTTTTAACCAGAGGGCTAGTTTGAAGGACAAGATGATACCCTGAAATAGCTTCGGGTATGTGTGACTTAGCATGGCTAAAAGCAGACAGTTGAGTATATTTTTAAAACAACATGTTTACAGTTTTAAGCACTCTGTGGAATAAACAAAACAAGGGTTAGGGTGAGGACATGGACTTGAGTACATACAAGAGTCTGTTGGACCTGCTGCTGGGATGAATGTCTAGTGTGGGTAAGAGAAAACAAAATGGCTGCTATTCACTATTTGAACACTCCAAAGTGGCATAGCGATTTGTGAGAAGGCTAAACACAAGGATGACTGTGCACTATGCTGTATTAAATGCATAGTCAGCTGACTGGTTTTAGCCAACAAAGTGAGCGAGATTTTGGTGCCCATTTTATAATGTCCAGAAACCATCATGTACAATAGAACCATTTGTATTTTAGCAATAAAAACACTTTAAAAATACAAAAACAGTTCAGTTAAATAACAGTTATGGCTCTCCAGGGGTTTAGTTACCAGTGTCATTCTAACCCTAGATGTATAAGGTACTCAGTTTTGCCATGCACCTCATGACCTCCTAGGGTTAGATTAATGGACAGTGACCTAACCCATAATTATGCCTTAATGCTTAACTAACATACTTATATGACCAGTAATGCCATATGAAACACAAAGCACAATATACAAAGATAAAATATAATGTGCACTTTTTGGTAATAGTAGTCTCACTGCTATGCATGTTTCCAAAAGTGTTTTTTCACCAATAAAATTTGGCTTTATAATGTGTTATGTGTTGCACATTTTTCAAAAACATGTTTGTATGCTCTCAAACATACATCAAAATAGGACCATGAAGTTGATAAAGTATTTGCTGGGTTCTTTGTTGAAACAGGGTTTTTTTGCCAATGTGAACCCTGTATAATCAGTTCATTAAGGACTAAGGAAATGCTGACTTTATTACAAAACAAATGAAATTCAGCCCAAGGGTCATCAAAGTCAACCATTAATCATATTCCACACTTACAATCCATCCTGTCCAGGTCAGGCTAAAACAGAGCAGGCTAGATGAATTATCCCTGTTCGGGTTACTATACCTACCACATGTCAAGGCAGGTGGAGTACTCTGTGGAGCCCAAAAGGACATCTGGAGGTCTGTACCACAGGGTTACCACTTCATTAGAGTATGTGTGACTGGGCACTGACTTGGCTCTGGCAAGACCTGTGGGAGATGCACAATAATTAATAAACACAGTAAAGACACAGCTCAGCTATCTGACTACGAAAATAAATGAATCTACGGAAGCACTCGGCATTTTACACACAACATTTCAACAATGCAGGTTTCATACTACAGTATCATGCCTTTTAAAAGTGGGGTAGCCAGTGCTCAAGTGGAAGAATATATTCTGTTCATTTTATTTATCTGGAAAAATGTCTATTATTATAATGCTGTATTTACCTATCTATGCAAATTCACAGGGGTTAAATACTAGACACAGGATTTAAGTTCAACATATTTTTTTTTTTATTTCAGCGCAGGTACAGAATTACTACATAAATTCCAACTAAATATGTTTTAGATATCCTAAAGTCAGTAACATCAAAACTGCAATGCCTGCTGTAACAAAGACAGGAAAACTGGAAGCCTTGAGGTTAACGTATGCTTGCATTGTTTTACTGGGCAAATCACCACCACCCCCTAATAAGCTGCCAGATGTTCCTTCCAAGACTATGAGGCTAATTCTGCCCTAATGATAAGCTATTAACTTGTACATCCTACAATGCCAGCATGTAAATTATGTCATTGCTAGTACTGCCACATGTCGGGAAGCAGACAATGGAAAATGGAAACAAGATATATTTAAATTCTCTGATGTATGCAATTCTGTTAGAAGGTGCGTCTGTAGCACCAGGACCCTGGCTTAAATGAGATGCTACATCTCAAGGTGTTCCACCCTAGACAGCAATAAAATAAAAACAATTATCACGTGGCTTTCTGAAATTATGTTGCAGTAGAACTGCATGGTAACACCTTAACAATGAGTATTTTACTGCAGTATTAAATTGTATTAAGTCACAGTACAGACTCAGACAAACGTAAAAGGGGGAGGGGTTAGTGGATGACTAAGAACCCTCCACTGATATGTGCGGAGTAATGCCAAAGTGGTTGGCGACTAACGTGTTACAAGAACACGTTACCTAGTTTGATTTGGTGTGTATCCATTTTTTTTTATCACTTTTTGTTTTGGAAACGCATTTATTGGGGTGGAGGCTTCACCCTTTCCCCAAAGATTGGGATGTAAATAGGTGTGTAGCAAGGGAAACCACCCCCCCAAAAAAAAACAAATCATAACATACATTTTGCTATTTTTTAATATGCAGGGTGTGTATGAACTGTTACACCTACATTCCTACAACTCTACCCTCTTCAGCAGACAGTCTTTAGTCCTCTACTAACCAAGGGTTAAATTGAGCTGGAACCCACAGGAACTCAGTTCCCCCACCTCTTACAAGATTGTCTGAGAGTTCCTGCACCTCAGCCATCTTTTCCCCTTGAATACTATAGTACAGTTCCAGCTTCCTAGAGATGACAGTTCCCCATCAACAAATCTAGAGTTCCCCCACCTCAACATTTCTAATATAACCACTGTTACTAACAAGCATCTGTCAATGCTGAATGTTTCCATGCATGGTGTATGTGGAAGAGGTATACTGTATTAGCTGAAGTAAAGGGAGAAAATGAGTGGCAATATTGGTAAATGTTAGGATTTACTTAGCATTCTTAGTAAGTATGATGCATTAAAAGTAGAATCAGCTCTCTCTTCCACTACTGCCACTGGAAGATTCTGTAACAAGCCTGAGGGGTAGTGGACGGAGACGTGTGCCTCTCCATTTTTCCAGCGGTGGATATGTGTGTGTGTGTGTGTGTATTTGAATGCATTCCAGTTTGAGTAACATTATAATGAACAGGTGATGTTACAACAATCACTGAACCAAAGGCTCATTTACAGCGTAATCCTTATAGATCAATGGCAAATGTGTTTTTCTTATTTTTTTCATAGCTAGGTTAATGAATTTGGCATACAATGATTGTAAAAAGTAATTAAAACAATGGTGTGGATGTCTTTTCTTTACAGTCTCACTAAAAACAGTCATTTTGCCTTACATGTCAGACCTAGTTCATGAAAACTCAGCATGTCTGCTGCCCACTCTAGCTGAATTTCTAGACTGCAAGAATGTCATACAGGTCATGACATTAGATTATAAGTCTAATTAATTATTAATGAGCCTAGGTAGGCTATGGATTGGCTACTGGGTTGGTCACTAATGTCTTGGAAGTGACTGATCCAGTTGCAGACTGACACTGTGTGGCACATACGGCTCGTGCCACACAGCTAAACTGGCAAAACAAAAGTTGTTATTGCAGTTAGACTTACAATCACAGTAACAACCTTGAAGCTGGTCATTTCCTTGGATTAACGACTTAGCTGGAGGGAGGTGGCCCTCAGCTGCGCCTCCATCCAACCATTCCCCCAACCTGTCGTTAATCCCTCAGAAATGACCGGCTTCTCAGTCATTACTGCTTAAGTGTTTTTTTTTTCTCATGTTGCAGTTTTATTTAAAACATCAGCCAAGACCATGCTAAGCGCAAGCGCCACTGCTGTGTTGACAGCAGCACAGTTAGTGAAATGCTGTAAAAAACAGCCGTCTGTAAAGCACTGATGTCGTTCATAAATAACAAACTGAAAGGTAAAATGGGCTTAATGGGTAGACTAGGTGGGCCAAGTGATCCTTATCTGCCGTCAAAGTCTATGTTTCTATGTTAAAAATACCAAGACTAATAACAGCGTCAATAACACTCCATTTAAGTGAATACCATTTGACAGATATTTGAATCAGAATGGCATTTCTGAACTGTTTTTTACTTTGTTTTAACCTCACTTGGGACTGAACAGTTCCTGGCATCCAGAAAAAAATATCACTGATGTACAGGGAAATCTTGTCAAATGTGATAGGTGACATGTCATGATTAAGCTAAAATGAATAATATGCTTAACACGTTGTGTCTGTATTGGGATACATTTTAACACCCCAATTTTTCATCTTGGAGCTGTCAAGTCAGAGCCATCCATAAAGGTCTGCTAATAGCAATGAAATTATATTTTAAAAAGTAAACCCAAATAAACTTGCACAGATCATGAAACTATGAGCATAACAGCAACTAATATTGTAAAATTAATTTTGTTGTTATACGAATACGAGAAGCCAACACTCAAAAATGAGAAGTGCAATAGTAATAATTCCATCGCGGCTAGTCAGTCAATTTGAACATAGCTAAGCTCCATAATATTATCTGTATATTCCCATCTAGGGGATTCAGAAGTAAATCAATTCTCTCCTGCAGGTGCTAAGGAACCCGAGAGAGAACCCATGGATGCAAAACAGGAAAGGAAAGCTCAATTTGCAAAAGGGGGTTTGTCCATCTGAAAGCCAATTGTGATGGGCTTCCAGCCCTGCATGTAAATAATAAATCTTTCTTTCTACAGAGTTGCAAGCATCTGGCTACTAGGGTGGGAAAATAGCACAATATAATGTATACAATTACCGATTCAAAGTACATAGCAAAATTATATCTGCGATCCCGTGCTAGGTGTCGGCAGTAGCCAGTGTTTGCATTTCAGGGATTTGGAATGTCATATAGCTAGACACTGCAAATACCCTAATGCCCAGTGGATTATAGTTCAGCAGCCAGGTAAAGGCATCTGCAAGAGAGGGCAAAAATTAATTCAACACCATAAGGAACTGTGTAAATCCTCAGGAAAACAGGGACTACTGTGTATAGTTAAGAGCCAGAAAATAATGGGCAGCAAGAACAACAGAAACAAACCCCATGACCTGACGTGGCAACTAAGGACCCTGCATATGGGGTTTCAATATGCATAACAGTAAAAGTAATTTATGTAACCTGGTTTTTGGTCAACCAAAATACAGGCCCCCGTCCTTGGCCCTTCCACAGTATGCACACCTACAACAGCAGCATGTATCCAATATGCAAAACAAAAAAAGCATCCAATCATTATAAATTCCAAACAACCAATCATCAAAACAGCAATTACAGAGCTGTGACTGCAACAGGGGTAAGGACTTCTAACCAGCCATAAGGAACCTACCCCCTACAGTCGCCTGATCTCCGAAAGCAAACACAGATCAGTAAAGCAAGCATCATGTTGATGTAACCCCCCTGCAAATGGGGGTTCCCAAAAGACTTCCAGGAGCTTGCTTGAATGCTCCAAGCCTGAATGGTGTTTGGCATTTAAGCCATTTATCAGTGAGTGTTTTTAGAGCCTCTGGTACTGTCTCTTTAAGAGCTGTCTGCTTGCAGACGTAATTAGTTTGTATGGGGGGGACTGTGTGCTTCTCTGTTTGAGTACCACTCGAACTGCTGCCAATTCACTCCATTTTTGCAGTCACTAGGAGTGCAAAAGGAACCTATCTGAGGGATGTAACTGTTTGCCAGAAATCATTTAGAGTAATAATGAAATTACAATTTGTCTAACCTGCTTTCTGTGCAGTCAGAACTGTGTCTGCCTAGTTCCCCATTCTGGTTTTGAACTGCTGAACTGGACCAATCAGTGTGGGGTAAGCTAGCTCTAAAATGATGCCTTGGACGAATCAGAACTTGGACTCATAATCTGAGCCAGCCACAAGAGGATTGTATGGGCAGTGACTCTGGAGATGAAGCTTAGACTTCGAGCCTTTTGGACCAACAGGAGCAGTCTATTGTGAGTGACAGCCAATCCAGTCAAGAACTGGGAGGAACTCAAAGGAAGTGCCCGGTTTTGTCTGTTGGAGTTTCAGTTGAGCTCTGGCAGTGAAGAAGGAAGGAGTTCTGTGCTTTTTCAGTGTGCAGTTTTAGTCGGGAAACTTGTGTAAGGCCCAGAGTTCCGGTCTGCAGCTTGTGTAACTGCTTGTTACGACTGAATCCGTCCTGTGAAGAGAATCAAAGGATATCTGAAGAGTAGAAACCAGGCTCACCCTGTAGAAGACTGGAGAAATTGCTGAATTGCACTCGGTCTGTCAGGAACTGAATCTGCTGTGTGTTCTCCCGGGTATTGTGCAGTAATTGCGATCGGGATAGAGAAGCAGCCTGCCTGGTATAGTACTTTCTGTTTTACTATATAAAGGTGTGAAGAGGCTTGTGTACCTCAAGTGAATCCTGCTGCCATTAAAGGACTTTTGCCTGTTACTATTCACCATATAAATGTGTGAGGAGACTTGGTTAGCTCAAGTGAATCCTGCTGCCATTAAAGGACTTTTGCCTGTTACTATTCACCATATAAATGTGTGAGGAGACTTGGTTAGCTCAAGTGAATCCTGCTGCCATTAAAGGACTTTTGCCTGTTGCAGTTTGCCATATAAATGTGTGAGGAGTCTCGTGGAGCTCAAGAGTAGCCCTGCTGACATTGAAGGACCCTATCTTTGTTTGGAGGTCGTGAGTACTAATTCAGGGTCGCTCTGTTGAATTGCCACACTGAATCCAAATGGAATCACTGTACTGCTGACTGTTTAAACTAATTTTCTTTTCTCTGTGGGAAAGCCCCTACCAGCTGCCACGGTTTGGACTAGCCACTAGGGCTTGGGTGCCAGGGACAGTAACTGGTAGGGATAGGCCCTGTGCACAGAGCCATAGGTAGACGAGTAAAAGTGATAAGCTAATTAACCTGATTTCCCCTGTCCTTGTTATATTCCCCTAAATAAATCAGAGCTGCTTGTTTCAGCAAAGTTATACTGCCTGAGGTATTTGTCTATGTTAAAGTATTGTACTGTGATTGTTGCACTGTATCTTATTTTACAGGAGGTCCCAGTGCCTGAACCAGCCCTGGGGTAAGTGTATACTGTGAAGGTAATTCTGATATATTGTGTGGGCCACTAGTGGGAAGAAAGGGGGGTTGCAGTGTCCCAGAGGGCTGTGACCAAGTAAGTTTAACTATTCAAACCCTGACCTCTGGGTGGAGGCACCCGCCATTGGATCCAGGCCCCTCAACCTGTTAGTGGCAAATCAGGCAGGGGTAGTAGCCCCTGGGATAGCGCCATCTAGGGGTTACATTGATAAACCCGCACATAAAAGAGAGACCTCAATACTTATAGTTCCAGTAAGAGTCCTCAGCCAGTTTGGTCAGAATACAACTCCATAGGTTTATTGTCCATCGCTATGGAGATAGTAGCAATAGCATCCTGAGTGCCAGTCCCGGCAGCAGATAGTCAGGCGTAAGCTGAGACAACCTCCCTTTTTGGCTTAGGGTCCAATCCCCCAGTGTTTTCTGTTAAAGAAAACTTTTACGGTGCGATCCTATTTCAGCACTGAAAATTCCCACTACTGACAGCTAGGCATCGGAGAGACAAAAGTAGCTCTTTCAGGAGTATTTGTCACTTCTGATCCGGCAAAACAACTCAAGCAGCTCCAACTCGCAGGTGCAGTGCAGCAGTAAATATTAATAAAATTCAACAACATGAACAATGAAATCATGAGATTTATGCTATGTTTCTACTAGGGGGCACATCAGCTTTAGAACGGTGAGTGGAATTACTGTGACACATACCGCCAGAGCCCCTCTTTATAGGAACAAACACTTGATTTACAGGTTCTGACGTGATGCTATCCACAAAGTCATAAAGCCACTCAGCTGCTTGCCAGCCAGCTTTATGCAAATGAAAGTACTGAAGTGCTCTCTTACTGGAGCGTTTCAGTCCTTTCAAGTACATGAAGTTTCAGCCCATGATACTGTTACCACTGTCATAGTCAGCTTGCATGGTCGTTAGTCTGTCAGGGATGAGCGCAATGTAGCTTGCCCTGTACCGGCCTAGTCAGAGACACCTCTGAAATGCTATTCCTTGTAACAAAGCATTTCTTGCACAAGGAAACATAAAAAGGGACCTGTGTGACCCTAAAAGTCTATGCTACATCTTTAAACAATATCTATGTGGCTCAGGTAAAACCCCACATCTGAAGAATCTTTACACAATGCAAACTAGTCACCAGTAATATCCTCCTAGAGAAATGATGTCTCTTTCAAGAAGCTTTTGAAACATTTCTGCAGTTAGAAGTTTTCATCCTACTTTCAAGGTTCCTGCAAGAAGGTACCTTATATTGCTTTTACACCAATTTTTATTATCCTGTGGAATACCCTCTGATGCAAAAAGCATAAGCTGCAGTGTGATGCTGGGTCAAAGGCAGGAGAGTCAGGTCAACCCACTGCACTGCCCCATCTGGTGCCTTCTGAGAACAGTTCTTTAATTTCCCCTTCTTCACCTGGACCTAGTGAAATGAGACAGAGGCACCTTCTTGGCACTTCTGCTTCTTCTTGCCTGGCTACCCCACACTTGCTGTTGCTGGCAGACAAGGAGTTTACATCGTTCTTAGTTCAGAAATGGACAGGCAGTGAGTTGTTCTACAAGAGTAAATGATCAGGATTGTTTTCTGCCTGCTCTTGCTCAATCAAATGTTGGGCACTGGAGCACATAGTAATCATCCCATGTAACTATTCTGATTCTCCATTTCTGACGTGAGCAACAGACCTTAAGAGAAATGGGTAAAATCCCCTCATTGGTCAGCAAAGTTCATCCCAGCCAACAGTACACTGTTCTTTGGAGTAAAAATTGATTGGCCTGGAGCTGATATCATGCACATAGGAAGGAGTGGCATGGCAATGTAAGCGACTATCTTGTCCAGTCCTTTTCAAATGTATTGATAGTGGAAAAGACAATAGTAATTATCAAATCGAGGCAGCATAACTGGCTTATCAGTGCAGCAGTAGGGATGCCAGTAGCGATGCTGATGATTTGAGTCGGAGAACGAGCCTGGGTTGTTGCGGACAGCTGAGAAGAGGAGGACTGTCATCCTCCTGCAGGGAGGGATGGATGTGTGCTCTGCTGCAATGCTGCCACTTGGGTGATGACAGGTGGCAGTGCTGGAAGCTCCCATTAGGGAGGGAGGACACTGCCTAGCGCTAGTGCGACTGCACACCTTGACTGTACATGTGCACCTTGGTCCTCTTGGATTGTGATATGCTGGTGTGTGGGAGGATCAAAGAGACACCCCAGCACAGCAAGAGGATGGCCCTGGTATACTCCGGCCTCATGCAATCTCTTGCCATGCTCCCAACACTACAGATATTCTCCTGCTTGGGAGTAAAACTGCAACTCCCTGGGAAGTGAGCTGCGAGCAGGGGTAACGGGGCTGTGTGGGTGCCCGATAGGGGCATGTGCTGGAGAGACAAGGGAGAGAAACAGACAGTTAGAAAATGGCAGTATCTGGTCCATGGTACTGGGTACGGATAATCCACCATTTACCAATTGTTTGTCTATTCTCAGTTCCTGCAGACCAGTGTTCTTAGATGAAGATTATTTGGAGATGGGAGATAGGCAGTCTGGCTCATGCTGTTATCAAGGAAACTCTCGACATTTAAGCATTTGGGTGAGTGTTTTAGGAATTGACAGGATGGTGCTGGAGTCAAACACAGAGTTTCAACCTCCTTTTGCTGTCTCCTGTGCTAACCACTTTCTCTGGAAGTTGAAGCTCCCAGATTATCAAGGTGAAGGCCAGAGTCTTGTGTGTTTTCCTGTCTAAGACTGAGGTCTGGAGGAGCTGCTTTTGATTTTTTATCAGCACTTAAACCCCTGCTGTGAAGCCAAATCTACCTTTTGTGTTCCAAGATTTCACATGTAAATTTGTTTATCATCTGTTGCATTTAGTTATTTATATGTTTACCGCGGGTAGGTGCACTAATTGAAAGGACCATTTTCAGGCATGACCCAGGCCATGAAGATGGCAGGTACAGTAGGCAATACAGACAATACAGTTACATAACTGAGAAATACAGGAAATAAGACAAAATGGGAATACAATGAATGCAATAAATACAATAGGATATAAAGAGCATGTATACAATTGGAACGTAATAGAATACAAATCTGATACACGTACAGTGCAATATATATGATGTACAGGCAGGCTGTCTTAAAGGGAAACAGTAGAAAAGGTACAGTTTTACGCAGGCACTACAAAAATGACTGATTAGTGCTTTCAGACAGTAACATTTTTTTAACAAATTACTCTACCTGATTTTTTAGTGATTTAAACAGTGGCCTTCAACTTTCACTTTCTATTACTGGCAGCCACCATTTCATGAGTAGCAGAGAGCTTCCTGAGCTCAGTTTATGCTAATATGTCCTGCCAACCAACAGCTGAGGTGAAACTGGCATATTAGAATACAGTGAGTTCAGGAAGCTCACTGCTGCTCATGAAATGGCTGCTGCCAGCAACAGGAAGTGAAAGTTGTCGGTAGCTGTTCTAAATCATTAAATAAAGTTCTTACTGTCTGAAAGCACTAATTGATAGTTTCTGCAGTGTCTGAGAAAAGCTTTGTCTTTTCCATTGTTTCCCTTTAAGAATGTTCAGCACAGTACAACAGGACAGTTGTATCATAGGTATGGGAAGAAGAGGACTCTCATCAGCAGGGTCACCCGACTGAGCAATTACATTTGGATTCAGCCAGCAGTCAAGCATTAAAGTGTGATATGAAGGTAAGGTGTGAGTCCAGGGTGTGAAGGGAGGCTGGTAGTTTGTTCTAGAGTGTGGGAGCAGTGAAGGACAAAGCATTGCTATCCAGACAAACAGAAATCCTGGGAACTTCTAACGGTGGGACTGAGGATTGCCGGAGGCAGAGGGAAGAGGTTTTGTGCTTGGGCAGGGAGAAGTACAGGGACAGGTTACTGCTCCTGATGGCACTGTCGATGATGCATCTGAAAGCATAGTCATGTATGGCTGGTAGAGGAAGCCTTTTAAAGCAGCAATGCATGCTAAGATGACAATTTTGGCCTATGGAAAAATAGCCTTTTATCCCTGGCTTTGAGTTTGCTTTAGTACTTTTTTAAAAATTTCACAAAAATAAAAGGAGCACTCCTTTTAGTATGCCTGCCTCTGGTTTTGACCATCATTCTCCGCTAGTTTTGAACACTCATTGTTCCACAAGGTTTAGGAGCAGAGTCTGTTGCATCCTGAAAACAGGCACTTGGCTGTCTAGAGTGCTTACCCGGTAAACAAAAGCAAAATCCTAGTTCACAGAAAAGTGATGTCCAACAACTGTTGTTCAAAAACAGTGGAGAATATTGATGAAAACCTAGGGAGTAGCCGTATTAAAGAGCAGCTTTCTAGTAGCCACCTCCCCTAGCCCATTTGATGGTTTACCTTCACAGAAGTAATCTCACGAAGTTTGGCATAAAAAGCCATTTTCTACAAAAAGATATATCCCTCGTAATGCTCAGCTGGCAAAAAAAACTTCGACTTCCCGGTAGGACAAACACGCCCCCACGTCGGTTCACGCAGCCCTGTTTTGTGTTGTCACAAAACGAAGGCTGTGTGAGCGCATCCATTGCTTTCTATGGGACCGGTATTTTCAAATATATTCATACCCTTTAGTGCTGGGATTTTATTCTATCAAAGCGATCGATCGACTAATTGGGCCAATTAGTCGATGATCACGGATAAAATCCCAGCAAAAGGCTATAAGATATTTGAAATACTGATCCCAGAAACAATATTACACTCACACGGCTTCTTGATTTTGTGGCGTCATCTGAGACTGCGTGGAAGCGACGTAATCATTTGTCCTACCGGCAAGTCAGTGTTTTTTTGCCAACTGTGCATATTTAAAGTTTATGAGGGATGTATCTTTTTGTATAAAACGGCTTTTTATGCCAAACTTCGTGAGATTCCTTCTGGGAAGGTAAGCCATCAAACGGGCTGGGGGAGAGCAGAAACATGGTTAGTCGGAAGCTGCTCTTTAAAATGAGCACTCCTTTCAATTATTTCAAAAACAAAAAACATGCTAAAACAGTCTCAGAACTGAGTAAAAAAAAATCTTAAAGCCAGGAAAAGAAGGTTATTCTAAAACAGATTGCAAGAAGGGTATTCTAAATAGAATAAAAAGGTATAGGTCAAACATTTTCACTGTAACAGGCAATGTAGCTTTCTATGTAACACAAGGTCATGCTCTCTTTGAAATAAACTGTCCTTATTGTAAGATTTGGTCTGTGCTGTGAAGATAATGCATGTTCGGGGTCCTTTATTTCTTGTCATCACTGTACTGTATTAGTTACAAAAGAGTATTGGAGCATGCAGAGACTGAGGTTTTTCGGGTTGCAGCATTCTTGTGCCTGGTCCAGGATGGTCCGAATCCTGGGTTTTCATTTCTCTGTAACCAGTAATATATTTCTGCCATATTAGAACTGCTGGAGATGCTTTGGACAATCGATATGTGCTACTGGGCTTCACCGAATAATCAAGCTTAGTACTATTTGTGCCTGAAGCAGCTCTGATATTGGATTTTACTACTGATGTTTCTGAGTACTGGCTACATTTAGACTGGCCTCTGTTGTTTCCAAAGCTGCTAGGCTGTGCTTGGATTTCTCTAACATTCTAGTTGTCAGACGGTGGTCTGGCTGCAGTATCTCCTCATGTTATTTCATACTACTGAAGCATAGTCAGACTGTTTTCATCCCTAGGGTTTCAGGATGGCAGATGGTAGGATAGCCTGATTGTTAAACAATATTTAAAGGGTGGGGCTACACCACCTACACGACAGGATAAAATACATTTCACCAACAATAGATGAAGAGGCGGACTGACTAATTCGAAGCAGAGTGATGGAACACTGCCCGCCTTCTGCCCTCCTTCCTATGAGTTACTGTTGTATACTCTTTTCATGAGCCTGAACGCACCCTCTCTCTCACTTCTTGTTTCCTATACAGATCTCTCCTTGACCATTAAAAGTCACTCATTGTGTTTTGAGTATATATGTGACACTTCAACTCATTACAACCTGGGTTATGTTCATCTGATAGGACAAGAGATGCACATGCTACCTAGGATCAAATTTCAGGTGCCTTACCTAGGTCTCTATACACTCCTGGTATCTTCAGTTACAACTGTACATCTTAATAGGCTGCAGCATAGTACCTGAGCTTCTGGCCAACAGAACAGAGATTCTAAAGCGTTTTCCACATTGTTCACTTTCAGTAGTAAGGGTAAGAGTCCCTGTATGATTTTTAGAATGGCTTGCAGACTCTGAATTTTATATAGTGGATCCTTTTTATTCTGAATTTTTGTTTCTCTACCTCTCCTGTAATCTATGCGCAGTCGTCAAGTTGTCCCAGGGTTCAGGATTTCCATATTCTTCAGCTGCCTTGTACATGTGCACTGAATTGATTTAAATGTGATGCCTTTAAGAAAAGATTAATACTGTTAGCCATTGCTCCTTATGAGCAGGAACAGCATCAATATACGCGCTCTTGCAGACCCTTCCCAGCGAATGCAGTAGAGCATGCGTGTGGACAGGGATAGGGAAAGCACTGAGGCATGGTAATCCCCCTGGTTAGCGGAACGTCCATAGTCCTTGTCTGTGTGCAAAGGCTCCCATGGTTCAGCTCCTCACTGAGCAGCTGATCTGCTGGTTAGAGCCTCACTTGTATAGTGTCACTGTGGACCTAGCAGTACTGTGCCTTAAGGGCAATATCAGGAGGAAATGTTGAAAAGTATGTTAGCACAAGAACAGAAAAATGTAAGGAGGGACTAGCCAGGAATTTTCGTATGCTCCTATGCAGTTTGTCGGTTTACTTACTTGGTGTCAAACATGCCCGGCAGTCTTCATGCCACTGATTAAAGATGGCATCAGTCCCCACATGCTGCTCGTTTGAGATAGTGATAGCACTTTGTCTTAGGAACCATGTTGTCTTTGTGCTTGCCTGCTACCTCGCCCTTCTTCCTCTGCTAATACCAGTGCTTACATCACTGTGCAAAGCACCATAGACATGATGGTGCCACAGTTCATCTGGAGCATGTGCACTACTACTGGCACTTTCTTGGGGAGGTCAGTGCGGGCATTCACATTTCCCCTACTCTACTATGAGAACGTTCGGTGATATAACAGATGCATGGCTGCATTACAGGGCCATAATCTGCTTTAACCTGATTATTTAATACATACTCAGATTTTTGGTTATGGTTCCGTGATCTTAGGAGGCAGTGTTAAAACCACGGTAACCAAAACCAGAAGTGTGGCATTTCCAACGTCCAGTGGCCATTTTGATGAGAGAGACAGATAGCCATATTGCGAGTATCTGCCTCCAGTTCTTAAATGGGCAAGACATTTTAAAATGGCCATTCCTCACAAACAGAGCTAATCCTACACCACTAGTGTTTTTGACCAAATTTACAATACAGTACTGTTGATCTGTACTGGTCTGGTTCATGCACCAGTAGAATCTGAATTCACATCGACATTGTTGTGTACTTGCCTATGAAGAAACACATTCAATTATGCAAATTTTTTTATGTGAACTGGATGTTAATGCCACTCTATCTTCTCACTGCCAGATAGTCAAGGTTAGAAAATGCCCACAAGCAAGGTGCTTCTTGTCCCATGCCAGAATGGGTTCCAATGTCCAGCCTGCAATATAGAGGAGGTTGAATCTGTGGTGGACCAGTCCTCACCCTTAAAGGCCTTCCCGTGCATACAGGCAGTAACTCAAAGTCCAACTGGCAGCTGGATCTGGCATCATTTTTCCTCCAGACAGAGCAGCCCATGGCTGCCATGATGGAAACGCAGCAGGCATTTATGTTGAAGATGATAAGATGAATGGAGGCTATGAACAATCCCAAACCTACAAATCATAGATCCAGTAATACTGGGAGTGGCACCACTACTACTGGTTCCTCTAACACTACTGCAGCAGTGGATCCAGAGGGCGCTATTACTGAACAGGATGACCCACCCACTGAGGAAGAGCATGAACCCAACCCAGACAATGCCTCAGGCCACAAGTCAGGAGGAGAGGAAGAACCTATGGCTGTGGAGGAACAGCCATTTCTCACGTCTAAGTTATGCCTATTTGATGCAGTTCTGGAGCTGATTAAGTCCACTAAAACCGCCATGGGCTTCGATCTGCCACCACCACGACCAGAGTGTAAGATGGATCCAATGATCCAACAGAAGCAGTCACTTGGACTATTTTCCGATATGCCCAGCTACAGACGACATGATAGCTAAAGGACGGGAGGCAGCAAACCCAGCATGTACAGTGAAGCTCGCCAGGATTAAATCCAATTCTGTAGCATGCTGCAGCAGAGTTACTGCAGTAAACAATGCAATTTCACTGGGAATTAGTCCCTTTTGACATGCAGGAAACTGTGACACTGCACTTCATCCTGATGGGTTTCACTGTATACCAGAAAGGAGATTGTTTGACATGATGTACCCTATCCCAGAAGAACTAAACTGTGGTACACCACTTCTTCCACAGACCCACAGACAGGGGTGCTCAGCAAGTGAAAAAAACATGATACTGGTGGACGGTACAGTTGGACTCTGAGACCCCACCGATAGGAAAATGGAGGAAATATTGAAAAATATATTTGAAATGGCAAATCTTGCAGCCTGGGCTACCTTAATGGCAATTTACAATGCACAATCCCAGATAAGATGGTTGGAAGAAGTGGCTAAGGCATTACCACCAAAGTCCAAAGCAGCAGCTGTAAATGACTGCACATTACAAACTGCAAAATATCTAAGGGACATGCCTATAGGTACATTAAGGTTAAATGCTACAACAGCGGTGGTGGCAGACAGAGCCAGACATTCCTTGTGGTTCAAACTATGTGAAGCAGATGTATAATCTAAGAACCTACTTTCCATTCAAGGGCAGACGAATGTTAGGAGAAGAGCTGAAGGAATTTCTCAATCAGGGAGATAAGGGCAAAGACTTGTCCAAGGATAAGTCCAAGTCTCCATGCCTTCAAGTCTGAACTCAAACTTCACCTTGCCTCCAGGAGTGCGTGTGATTGTCTGTTAGGCATTTGACATCTCTCCCTTCTTTGTTCCTGATGCCCCCAACCTTAATCTGTCCTCCTGCCAGAGTGCCACCCAGTCGGGATGTTCCCCTCCTGATCCCACCCGCTATGTTCCTATCTCAGCCTTCCACTTGGCCTCCTCCCCTACCCCCCCCACCCCCAGACTAAAACCTCCTCACTTCTTTAGTCATGCCTCCCTCCTGCCCCACTCCAACCTTGAGCTGCCTCCCCCCACTCCTTACCCCCAACTTTCCTCTCTATTTGACAAGGCCTCAAGTATTTGGCTGCTCCCTAACACCTATCCCATCTCTCCCTTACTATTGATGGCTCTACTAGAGCACAGCTGAAATTGTTCTCTTTGCAACTGTTCTGGTGTGTTTAAGTACGAAATTGTAAAATGCATTTTATTATGTTTTGGTTGCCAATCTCCTCCCCCTTACCTTGATGGTTCTCTAGGAGCTGTGCTGTAACTATGCCCCCATGCTACTACATGTTTTTTTTAACTTGATGTTTGAATGTTTCATTATTTGCATGTGTCATTGTAACTGTTTCTTGATGTGGAACCATTGTAAAAGAGCTCTTACTCAAAGGTTGTATCCGAATTTCTAAATAAATAAAAGTCAAAGACTATGTACCTTCCTTCCTTTCAGAATGGATTTCACTGTAATATTACCAGCATAACAGAAGGGAAAATAACAACTTTCAATGCAGAGGTTACGGCTCGCAATTCAGGCCACAGTACTACAGCAGCTTCAATAGTGACTCAAGGTTCCAGGGTAGAAGGTAGAGGAGGCAAGGGTAGAGGAGGCCAGGGTAGAGGCAAGTTCCTCAGTGGTGGCAGAGGATCCAGATGGTCACAACAATGACCACTCACAGTTAACACTTCTAGTCTACCTATCCACCAGCACAACCAGTAGCATCCAATCATTCAGCATACTTCAAGTCAGAAACTAGCTTCAAATGTTCAAAAACATTTTAAGGCAAACAACGACAAACAGGTGGATCCAGAAAGAGATCACAGAGTGATACATGATCAAGTTCCATCAGTAAGCCATGAAGAAACAGACAAATAATATCTCCAGTTTCCAGAAAAAAAGCATCAGCCCAGCTGGTGCAAAACATCCTGTCAAAATTAATGGAAAGTCAAGCCATACGACGAGTTCCCAAAGAAGAACAAGGACAAGGAATATACTCAATATTCTTTTTATATCCAAAAAGATGAGAGATCTAAGACTCATCCTAGACTTGAATTTTCTAATCAGGTTCATAAAGACTCAAAAATTCAAAATGGAAACCATTAGGTCCACCTTAACATCCATACGCCAAGGAGACTTCCTGATGTCCATAGATATAAGAATGCGTATTTACACATTCCCATTCACTAAGCCCATCATAGGTTTCTATGCTTCAACATACTGGGACAACACTTCAGGTACAGGCTACATTACCATTCAGGCTAGCATCAGCACCATGGGTGTTCACAAAAGTCTTGGTGGTAATAAATTTCTACGCCAACACCTGACAGTGCTTGGCACCTGTGATTGCAGGTCCTAACTCCCCTCTCCCCTTCCTTCACATGCTTATCTACCCCAAGGTCATTCCTACCCATCCCTCATCATGCCCCTTATCTTGCCTCTCTTCCCCACCCTCCCTTCTCATACACCCACTCACCCCAACACATGCCTTCACCTGTCCCCTTACCCCCCACCACTGCCCATTCCTTACCACTCTCATAGTATTAACCTACATCTTTCTGTCCTGACCCCTTCCCTCACCCTTATTTCACTACCCCTAAGTCCTTTCTCCCCATATAACGCCACGACAAAGACAACCCCTATCTGCTCTATTCCTCACCCCTCCTCCACTCTCCCTCCTAACTGCCTTGTGTCTTATGTGTTCCTAGTTCATCAAATTAAGTTAGTTTTCTTATGTGCATTATTAGTTGTATTTCATTGTACTGTATCCTTAATTTTTTACTCTCTGTACTTGCCAATGTACATATCTAATATCTGTATCTACCTATGTCTGTACATAAAAGTCTGTACACACTTGTAATTTTTTGTACCAAACCATGACATGCTACCTTTGTGAAAGAGCTCCTAGCACAAAGGTGTAACTCCTAGATTACAATAAATAAATAAATAAATAACAGTGGCACACCTTAGGGACAGAGGAATACATGTGATTCCCTTTTTAGATGGCTGGCTAATATGGATAAGATTTCACACCTAGCCAGAAAGGCATACAAAGTCAGTAATAGAAACAGAAATGAGGCACGGCTGGGTAATCAACAAAAGGAAGAACTCCCTCATACCTTCTCAGAGAATCAAACATCTTGGAGCTAAGACTGACATGATGACAGGCCTAGCACGTCCATCACAGAAAAGTCAGGACAAATTAAGACAGCTGGCATTGCAACTCAGCAAACTGTAATTCCAACAATGGCACAAGCAGCAAAGGTCCTAGGCTGCATGGCTTCTTGCATAGACTTGGTCCCTTGGGAAAGACAGAACTTGCATCCACTTGCGTCCACTACCAATTTATCTCTGCAGTACAGAACCCTAATGGAGGACAACATGCCCAGCCCAACACATATGATCAACACTGCAGTCAAGTCAGTGCACTGGTGGATGAAACAGGACAATCTGCTCAGGAAAATGCCTCTGGAAATCCTGCACAATACAATTATGGTTGCAGATGCCAATCTCCTGGTATAGAGAGCATCCTGGGACAACAGAATGGCAAAACGATAAAATTCTCCAGTAGCGGAAATGTTTAGGGGGCGCAAATGAATATACAGCAGACAGCTTGGATGTAGTAAAACATTCACAATAATTTATTCAACAGGAAAGCATGAGAGTAGCAACTTGGCATCTTGGGTAGATTTCAACCAGAAATCCACTGAAGGATTAGTAAGACTATATGCCTAAGTATAAACATTGAAAATAACGTGGAAATGACGATGTTTAAAAACAGGGTTTGATGAACTGCAAAAAGAATTGTTGGGCACATCAATAGGCTTCCATATTTTGAGCAGTGAAAGGCATCTCCTGAAGAAGCCAACACATGTAGGTGAAACGTAGAGATTGTTAGCCGTGAAAACCGAATAAATTATTACGTGAACATTTTACTACATCAAGCTGTGCTAACTATATTCATTTGCGCCCCCTACACATTTCCGCTACTTAGAAAACACAAACATAGAAAATAGACTTTGACGGCAGATAAGGACCGCTTGGCCCACCTAGTCTGCCCATTTCCCTAACTACAGGATAGGATGCAGATCCTAGTTAACCAACAGCCTATTTCTTCCTACCCCCCACAAGAATTGCCTTATGTCTGTCCCATGCATTCTTGAATTCTCCCACAGTTTTAGACCCTACAACCTCCTCAGGAAAGCTGTTCCATGCATCCACTACTCTCTCTGTGAAAAAATACCTCCACATTGCCCGGAACCGCCCCCAATCTTTAAATTGTGTCCCCTTGTTCTTGCACGTCTCTTTTTCTGAAAGATGCTACCCTCTTGGACTTTGTTGATTCCACTCAGGTACTTACAAGTTTCTATCATGTACCCCCTCTCCCTTCTTTCCTCAAGGGTATACATATTAAGCTCCTTTGGTCTCTTCTCGTACGGCTTCTCTTGCAGACCCTGCACCATTTTAGTTGCCCTCCACTGGACTGCCTCTATCCTGTCTATATCCTTGCGGAGATGGGGTCTCCAGAACTGGATGCAGTACTCCAGATGGGGTCTCACCAACTGTCTGTACAGAGGATAACAACTTCCTGTTTTCTGCTGGTGATGCCTCTCCCTACGCATCCCAGTATACCCCCAGCCCTCCCTACTGCCTTCTCACATTGCTTGCTAAACTTAAGGTCATCTGATATGATTACCCCCAGGTCCTTTTCCTTTTTTGTTGTTGTTACTACCTCCCCCCTGATTGTGTAATCTTCCCCTGGGTTCTTGTTTCCCAGGTGCATTGAAGGAGAATTTTATTGTTTTGGCATTCACATCAGGGTGGCAGCACTTAGAGACTACGAGAGGCACATTTCCTGTGGGACATTCTAAGGTTTCTCAGAGACTGGAACTTTACAACAGAATGGCACAAGGAAGATGGACCAAGATGGAGGCACAGTTGTACATAAATACCCTGAAAATGAGAGAGTGGTACACAATGCACTCATGACTGGGATTCTGCGCTTGGGCAACAGTGTGTCGGGGAAATCGGTTTCGGGTTCTTGTAGTGATCCCTTTCAGACACTTCAGCTTTAGCTCACCCATTTGATGGAGTACTGCGGTTCATGAACCGTGTCTGTAGGGAGCTGGAGTGTCAAGTATATACTCACAACACAACGGAGGTATATTCACCTGTGTTAAGAGTACATACATGACACTCCAGGTCCTGACCATATATGAGCAAGCTGTCCAGAACCAGTAACTGTCAACAGACTGTCAATAGATCTATGGTTATCGATCTTGAATCAGTTTTTTTCTTTTTTGGGGGGGTTAACCTATAGGCCACGAACTTTGAGGCAGCTGGATAATAGAATAGTTAGACATTTTATCTGTAGGCAGAAAACCTCTGAAACCAGCACCAGAGTATGTCATAATTTACAGAGTCTGCAAACAGTGTTTGTCATGTAATATTTAATACAGCTTTGGAAACTTTCTAACTGAAGAGACCAGTAGGAGCTTAGGTAAAGGACCTGAAATTTGATCCTAGGTTAAAGTGCATCCCTTGGCCTGTCAGGTGAACATAATCCAGGTTGTGAGGAGTTGGAGTCTCATGTACATACTCTAACACAATCACCTTTACCAGTAAGTACACTGTCAATGTGGTCAGTAAAACAACAGTGCACTGTACGCTGAAACAATGGTACAGGAACACATATGCCAAGTAAGCCATGGCTTACAAGTTGATGGGAGAGGGGGCGGCACTCTGGACCCTGACCATTTATTTTGGCTACTTATATTTCCCGATAACAACCCCTACTGGTGTTATATTATGAATGTTGGGCCTGCGTGAACTAAACTTAACACTAAATGTATAGAACGAAGTCCTGCTGTATCGTTTGCTCTTACTACACAGTTTCTGAAGTACAGTATGGGGTGTACAAGGGATCTAGTTAATGAATGTGTATGTGTCTACAATGGATGGGGCAAAGAGGCACCAAAGGGTTCTGACTTTAAAAAGTTATTTTCCTAGCTACAGTACACCACTGTGCTGGAATGGATCTTTGTGTTCTATCCTTACGACTCTCTCGCAAAGCTTGCTTTGTGCATCTGGTTTGCACTGTATTGTGTTGCATGATTTCATTTTCTCATGAACAGGGCTTATTTTATTGGGAACCCGTTTGTCTTGCCCCCTTTGTAACTTAGAACACAGAAGCAGTTTGGTGTGGCTGCCCAGACCCCTGTACAGGAGGTGTTGGTAACTTGGCAGGGCTCCCTGATCTACAGGGATTCCTGTATTTTACAGGCAAATTGAGCCATTTACAGGAAAATGATTCCCATATACTTGCATTGGTTATACAGGAAAACACAGCAATTTGACTTCCATAGAAAATAATGTAATCTACAGGAAAACATAGGAAAACTGACGTGGAGTTACAGGGAAAATGCCAAGTCTATCTGGAAGCACTGATTACTTGTGACTTTTATGATTACTTGTGACTTTTATGATTACAGACACTTTTGCTAGGGTTCCTGACGTCAGATATGAATTACTCAGATGCTGAAAGTATTTAACAGCTTGTGTTGTGCCACTCCTCTACAGATGAAAGTGTCCGCCTACTAGCAAATGCATGTTGAAATATACGCAGAAAGAGAATAAGAACAAAGGAATGTACAGGAGTCTCCCAGCTTAGTGTTTTAGTTCATTTATACAACCATATGACTAAAATGGCAATATTTTATGTATTTTATATCTGAGATGACACATGGTAAGCAAAACAAACTACTCAAGCCGCAGCACTGAAAGGTAATCCATAGTAGACTGAAGGAGTCAGTACCATGCTATAAACAAGCATACTGCTTCCTGAAAGGCCTTTATTCATTGCTTCCCTTTACTTCAAAAAACGTATCACAATATTTGCAAATAAGTGAAATATCCTGCATTTATATCCCCAGTTATTGCTTAGATCCAACAACAATGCCTTATCAGACATGATGAGAAGGAAGGAAAGGAATTTGGTTTTATATAGCTAAAAAGACAAACATCTCAGCGAAAAAAAAAACACTGAGGCAAAGGTTACCCAAAAAGGGCAACGACATCAAAGCCAGGTTTCAAAGAAATATAAAATTACATGTACCCCAATGATGTAAAGCAGCATGGGATGTATCTGCAAATTTCCATGAAAATTTAGAGACTGGCTCTGCTGCTTTGGTTTTATATAGTACGTTTCATACTCACTGTATCCCAAAGTGTTTTACGAGGCATGACAGTGGCATCAGGTGAGAATAAAGGGTTAAGTAAGAGTGGGAAAAGTTAAGGAAGGCTCAGAAGGGGGGGACAGTGAGAAAGAGAGAGACAGAGAGGTGGTTAAGCACGGATTTTTGGTTGCATCTTCAAGGTCAAGCAGTAAGTAGTGGGATTCAATCCTGTGTCTTCAGGTTTACAGCTCTGCACTGTAACCACTAGGCTAGATTGCATTAATGTTGTCCAAACCATACTGTAGTTGTTGTTTATTGCCATTTATAAAATGGACTCAAGAAATCCTGTAACTTGATTGGCTACAACATCTTCTGAGCCGTGTCCTTATCAGAAGATATTTATTTTATTTATTTAATTTTTGTTTACCGGGTAAGTGCACTAGCCATAAAATGACTATTTTCAGGCGCGACCTGGGAGAGTACAACAGGAAAAAACAGTGTAACAATAACAAGGGTACATTATTACAATAGGGGAACAGTACAGCAGTGCTACAACAATACATTGAGTAGAATAAAAATATATAAAATAATGGCAGCAAAACATGTAATAAGTGCAGAAACCCAGACATGACCTGGGGAGAGAAAGGGTTCAAGAGAGAGTCAGGACAATGAGGATTATACATACCCAACATGAATGGTTAACAAAGGGAAAGCCAGGAGTGGTAGCTGGAATAACAATGGATGACCAGCAACAAGACTCGAAAAGGAAAGGAGATGGTAGTAAACAAAAGATTTACAAAGACAGAGAAAAATTAGGGGAGGGGACTAGATGGGCAAGGATTGGAGCAAGAATAGAGTGGGGGTGACAAATTACAAGTAAGTCTCAGGAGTTCAGGATGGGACAATGCATGTACAAGTATCAGCTAGGGATAAATAATGATGATATTCACTTTTAAAACTAAGGTGAGACCGCAACCGTCGGAGGTTAGGTGGAACAGCATTCCACAGCCAGGGAGCAGGGTATAGGAATGCCCTATATTGTAGCCAACCGGCACTACCCTCCACTCCAGAGCCCCATTACAACAAATAAATCAGTAAGCTGTGCCAACCCTAAACAAAAACACAGGCTGGCACAGCTCACAGCGGGGAAACGCCACTTCCTGCCTGGCAGTGCTGAGCACTGATCTGTAAAAGCCAATTGTGGGCACAAACACCATCCCGTAGAAAACACTGAAAAATCTTCTCATTTGAAACTAAACTGTAACCTCTGCTTTTCTTTTTAAGCTGACGGCAACTTACACAGCAAAGCATCAGCTTCAAAATGCCGCCACAGATCCATGTGCTGTCCTCCCCGGGTCTACTTTTTTAGTGATGCACCAAACAAAATAGCCTACCTCCTCCGACTTCATAGTATTCTACAGGGCAGTATAACCAACAACCCAGAAAATTCTACAAAACACTGCAGCAAATTGCAAACTCAACGGACGTTAGTTTTCTTTCAAAAACGTGAAACCGGAAATGGCAGTCTATGGTGGCTGCTGAAGGACACGCTCGCTTCCAGTCAGCCAGCCCTGTAATCTTAATCAAAGAAAAATTATTTAATTTAAAAAGATAAAGGTTAAAAATAATAAAGAAAAAAGACCAAAAAAAATGTTTTCTGTATCTGTCTATGTGTGTGTATGTGTGTGTGGAGGGGGGGCGTGAAACAACAGTAAAATACCTCAAACGATATTGGACACGCTCATTCCCACTGCCTGTAAGTCAAACATATAAAAAGAAAAAACACACATGTTTGCAGTGATTCTGCAGGTGGGTAGAGCAGACAGTGGGTGGTTAGTAGAGACACAGACAGACACAAGCATTCTGTAATGACTTTTATTAATGAGCTCCAGTCCAACACATGGACTATTTTTTCTTTTTTCTACTGATATCATATTTAATACTTTTTCATGTGCCCTTTTTATGTACATTTTTTTATTAACTTCTTTACCGCAGGGAGCCCATTTTATAAGCGCAGTAACACACTCCACGGTGTGGGTCATCTCCTGATAAGAGCACGCCCAGGTGCATAAGGCACTCGGCGCAAGTGCTTTGTGCCTTATAACACACCTGGGTGTGCTCTTATCAGGAGATAACCCACACCTCGGAGTGTGTTACTGCTTGCTTATTTGCCTCTTTAACCTTTTGTTCACTCACATTTTCTTAAAGTCCCCACATTCTGTATGCATTTCAGTATTACTTCCTATAATTCAGCTAGAGTTACTGTAGGTTCCTCCACATAGTACCCACAAATGCCTGTAGACTGTTAACACCTACAGTAATTGATCCAAACAGACAAGGCAAATACTCCAGTATCTTCACTCCCATCTGGAAACAACTGCTCATTTCAGCCTCCCAAAAGAGAGAAGCACCCTTACATACACATTGTAATGTATTGAAAGGTGAAGGATTGACATCACTGAAAACTGAAACCTTGTGTTTATCCATATGTCAGTGACCTGGAAGGCTAAACTCCCCAGAGGCAAGATAGCAGTTTATTTTGTATGCTTCTTCAGCCCTTGGCCTTCAGAACAGAATAAAATTTGATTTGTATTCCTTTCATACAAATTGTACCTGAACTGCTTTACAAAGTAATAAGTTAGAGCAAAGAGTGTGTCTGGCATACATGCATAATCCATTAAGCTCACTAATACCACACACAAAGCCATATGGCATTAGCTGCTGCGTTTCTGAGAAATGGAATGTTGGCCAAGACACAAGAGATAACTCCTCTCCTCTTTGAAAAGCCAGGGGACCTCTGTTTTACGTCTCATCTGAAGCAACAAAATCTGTGATGTGGACTGAAGTGTGTCTCCAACTGTATGCAGTGGGTTTTGTGAAGTAGGTGCATGTCTGAAGGAAACAATGCTTTAACAGGCAAACTCATTTTATTTGCAGACAAAGCTGATAACTGAATCTAGCAGGACTGCAATGCTGAAACGTTATTACCCCATCCACTCAGTCCTTTAACTCCTAAGCTCTTCTTTTTAATGTAAAGAACAAAGGAAAGGTGTTGTAAAATGCATCAGTACTTATTGCTTTACATAAAGATAGTGGAGCACTTCTTATAAACTGCTGAGAGTTTCCCACACATTTCAAAATGAAGTTCACAGATGCACTGATTTAGGTATTAAATGCCAATTTTTTGAGTTGGGGGGTTGGTTGATTTTTGAGCAGTCAGGATTTATTTACACAAAATATCGACACTAGGGGAGTGTCTATTGGTGTCCCCCAGGACTCTGTCTTAGGCCCACTCCTGTTTGACCTCTTCATAAATCAACTGCCCGATGCCTGTCAGACAGCCGAAGTACTCCTCCATGCTTATGATGCAGTCATCTATTCCAAAACTCTGACCTTGACAGCCTTACTGCTGCTCTTCAAAGTAACTTTAGGTCACTTGAAAGCTGGTTCTGCAACAACAAACTGGTCCTCAATTACAAAAACAAAACAAACAAAAAAACAAAAAACAAAGACCATTCTCTTCTCTAGCCTCTCACAGAAGTGGAAAGTTCTACCCTCTGTCATCAGAAATGGTCAAGGACACAACCTTGAACAAGTGGAGACCTTCAAATACCTTGAAGTAACTTTGGATGACACCTTATCTTTTGCACCTCATGTTGACAATCTGGTGGCCATAGTTAACAGAAGACTGGGTGTACTGTACCAGATCAGGAACAAGCTCACTGGGGATGCTAGATGCCTTCTTGTGGCCAGCTCCATTCTGTCACTTACAGATTATGGGCTACCTGTCTATGCAGCAGCCCGTGACATGGTGCTAAACACAGTAAAGCTGATCTGTAATAAGGTGTGCTGCTTTGTACTTGGTGCAGATAACTACACTCATAGTTGTACCCTTTACTCACTCACTAACTAGCTACCCTTACCCAGCAGAATAAAGCTTCAGACCGGTTTGCTAGCTAAGAAGGCACTCTTGGGCCTAACATCCCCTGCTTTAACAAACTGCTTCCATACCATCTCAAACCAATACAAGACCAGGAACATGGCCAGGAATGCCCTTAAGCCTTCTTTCAGGTGTACTCAGCTGGGCAAGTGGTCATTTGATGTTAGGGCTAGAGATGAGCTAAGTTGGGAAACTTTGGTCTACAAATTAATCTGCGAATTTAGCGCAATTTGCAGAGTTTTGAAGTGCAAAGTTCTTTCTGTGAAGTGCAGAATTTCACCATGAATGGTGGAATTTCGCCTTTTGCAGGCAAAATTCTACCTTTTAAGGGAAAAATTCTACCATTCGTGGGGGAAATTACACCGTTCATGGCAAAATTCAGTGAAACAAAAAAGGATGAAGCCACATAGACGAATTTTGAGGCAGTAGCCAAACTTCACTGATCGCTCCATGGAGGCAAATTTGCCAACTTCTCTAGAACTTCACCAGCAAATTAAAACTTTGCAACATCTCTAGTTAGGGCCACAAATGAATTGCATGATACACTACTGAATTTCCCTAAGTTTAATCAGTTTAAGAGATCTTTGTGGTCTGTCTTTGCTGTTCAGTGCAACTGTAACAACCGAACAAGTTTTTTGTTTTGTTTCTCCCTGTACATTACCCGTGACTTTTTACACAACAGTCTATGTGGATTTTTTTTTTTGTTCTTCCTTAAGTGAGTTGAGCCTGACTTGACCGCATTTCCTCTGGAACTGCTTACTCTACTTGTCTTTTGCTACCTTCCTGACCTTCCCCTTCTCATCATACTACCTACCTAGGCTTCACGCTCGTCATTATTCTATCTACCCAGGCTTCACATGACTCATACTACCTTCCTGACCTTTTCATTTCTTATCATACTGCCCTCCAGACTTCACCTTCCTCATCAAACCACCTTCAGCTTCCTCATCAAACTACCTACCTGGGCTTCACTTTCGTCATCATACTACCTTCCGGGGCTTCACTCTCTTCATCATAGTACCTTCCCAGGCTTCACTCTCCTCATCATACTACATACTGTACCCAAGCTTCACTCGCTTCATCATACTACATACCTGGCCTTCACACAATTCATCATACTACCTTCCTGACCTTCCTCCTTTTCATCATACTACCTACCTGGGCTTCACCCTCCTTATCATACTACCCACCCGGGCTTTATTCTGACCCTCCTCATTGTACTACCAAGCCTGGCTTCACTCTCCTCATCATACTATCTACCCAAGCTTCACCCTCCTCATTATACTATCTACTTGAGCTTCACTCAACTCATCATACTACCTTCCTGGCCTTCCCCCTTCTCATTATATTGCCTACCCAGGCTTCACCCTCCTCAAAATACTGCCTACACAGGCTTCACTGTCCCTTACATCTTATGCTGGCTACAGCATCATTTTATGTCGACCCCAGTCATACAGAACCAAAAAGGCTGCATTTCTTTCTTAATTATGTTTGCTTTTTCTAAGCAACTGTCAACTAAGTTATTCATATCCAATCACTGTGACTTATTATTGTGACTTGTTTTTTAGCCTTAAAAGAGCAGACAGAAAATGCTAATAATTTTTAAAAATTACTTGGTTCTTAGTTTATGTTTTTGAAGCATTTTTATCCCTTTTTGCTAACTGGAAGGCTTTATACCTGGTAATACATGGTGTAATTTGTACAGCATTACCTTACCAGGCAGCTGATATACAGTACCTAGTGCTATGCAAGCAATAATACACAGCAGGGTGAGTGGTACTGGGCTACACCCATCCACCCAGGAACATAATGAGGCCCAGCGCCACAGGTGAAGAGGCCTTAGAGGTTCTGTAAGGGTGAGTGTAGTCCATACCACGCACCCTGGACTGTACTATTGCACTTAGAAAATGGGATTTTGATTTAAGTAACATGATTTTAAAGAAATATAAAAAGAAAATAGAACCCCCCCCAAAAAAAAAACTAGGTGTAAAGTAATCCCTCTAGTACTGTAATTACCAGTAGTGAGGGCTTCTA
This sequence comes from Neoceratodus forsteri, assembly GCA_016271365.2. Classification (NCBI taxonomy): domain Eukaryota; kingdom Metazoa; phylum Chordata; order Ceratodontiformes; family Ceratodontidae; genus Neoceratodus; species Neoceratodus forsteri. Next base: position 1,871,012,165 of record CM057456.1, on the reverse strand, counting down.
TTTCACTGCTTTCATGTAGCTACTTTCAATTTGATCATCCCCCCCCCTCCACCCAGTAACAGTCCATTTTGGTCCTCCCCCTTTACTCCTGAGTAGCAGCAGTAATGAACATTTGTTTTTTTTAAGTGGCAGCTGTTTTATTTTGTTTCAGAACTGGCAGCCTTATGAATTCTGTCTGGGACAGAGGAGCATTTTCAGGATAGACTGCATTCAGGATACAGTTGCACCATGATCGCTCTCTTATGCGAGTGATTCAGGAGCAAAACTAGTCTGTAGTGGGAGTCCACTGTTACCAGGAAAGACACCGGTATTGACAGACATAGGACGAAGAGGGACTTAAAGTAAAGCAGCTGAATAAGGCACCACAACTTCGTGTACATTCTGTTTTTTCTGTGATTGGTGGGGGAAGTCACGATCCATTGCTAAAAACTGGTTAAAAGCCACTGGACAATAAAAAGTGCAGTGTGCAGCACTTTTAATTAAAAGAACACCTTCCCAACATACCCAAAGAAGGAGAGCTACATGAAGCCTTACCTCACCAGAGTTTCTCCATATAAAAGTATAATTTTAGGCCATAGCTTATGTAACGGAAGGGAATGTATTTTGACTCTATGGAGCCGAGCCGCTGATTCCTTCCACTTCCTTGTTTTCAGTGCTGTCCCCACACTGGCATGTTTTGTGATGCAATTATATGGATGGTGTGGGGACATGCTTCATAGATTACCATAGGGGCTGACTTTTATGTCTTTTTTTTAATATTTCAGGGTTCCGGTTCAAATAAATCAAGTCCACCGCTCAACTAACAAGGCTCTTGTTAGTTGAGCAGTGGCCTTTACTTATTTGAATTGGAACCCTGAACTATTAAAAAAATGATGTAAAAGTCAGCCCCTATGGTAATCTATGGAGTGCGTCCCAACGCTCTCCATATAATACACCATAATAGGTGCTAGCATGGGGGCGGCACTGAAGACAAGGAAGTGGAAGGGATCAGCAGCTAGGTTACACGGAGCCAAAATATGATTCCTTCCCTTACATAAACTATAACTCTAAAAATTATACTTTTTATATGGATGAACTCCGGGCGAGGTAAGGTTTCTTACCATGATATTCAAGACTTTTGGTGAAAATGCTGGGGAAGGTGCTCTTTAAGGTAAGCACCTGTCCTTGATTCCTTTAGCACTGCCTAACAAAAGAGAAGTAAAACTATTTTGTGTGTGGCAAGGGGGGCAGAACTGTATAAAAAAGGGTACAATTTGTGTGAGTTTTGTTGTAGTGAGACTGCAGCAGGGGAAAGGCACACTTGATTGCTCACTAATCGAGGGGAGCAAAAATGGCTGCTATTTAATTTTCAAAAATTCTATGTGGGGCAGTGATTCCATTTGTGCTAAGGCAAGTTGGCATGGGATTTGTTTTTACCTGGTTTCTGCTGGCACATAAATGTACCCTAAGGTAAGGGGCTCAGCCAATCAGAGACTGGGATTTTTTCAACCCATTTTCTAATCCACGTCATACCTCATCAGCACTGTGACCTCACTCATTGTCACATCACTACCAATCTGACAGAAAGCAGAAGGTTACTGACTTTTCTTTGTCAGTCATGCTTTAGCAATATTAAAGTTGCAGGGGGAGACGCGATGGTGGGACTGGCTACCGCTGTAAATCTTCAAATAAACAGCAGACAGGCCCGCTCAGTGACATGGAGGACTGAGGCACTGATGCACCTCACCTCCTGCCATGCCATCAACCCAAGTTTGAGAATGGATGCAGATCACTCAGGGGTCATCTGGGGGAGGGAGGAGTGAGTGTCCGTCGGACAGCTCTCCTCCCTCAGGAAGCGAGGATACGGCGGATCGCTGTTTGACTGCCACCTGGAGGAATTCAGGTGGCAACAAGTGCAAGTCACAGTGTGAAGAAGGACGCCATATTCGGAGCACTGGGGGCATCTCTGCGTAGGGGGAACTTGCACAACATGCTCGTTGCACATCTATGGAGGTCAGGAGAGAAAACGCAGGACAGGGTTCATGAAGCCCTGCCTGTCATTCATGTCGTGGCCTGCTCAGTCGCTCTAGGTCCAGAGCAGTCTGGATATATGTGCCGGGGGGAGGATGGCCCCCCCCACCCTGGCCACAGAATGAGGGGTGGCAAACTGCAGGAGATATGGTCTCTGACCATGAGAGAGACTGGAGATAGCTGCAGCTGATGGGGACATGGTTGACGGAAGTCACCTGTCTTGCCCGAGAAGGATAAAACCTATGAGGTAAAATGAAGAAATTTCTCCATACTTACCATAATTTCCTTTTCTTTTAGCTTTGACATTGTCAATGGGTAATCTATAAGGGCCTTATTTGGATTTTCATAAAATATATATATATATATATATATATATATATATATATATATATAGATATAGCAGAGCTCTTCATTACTTGTACACTCTATGAAAGCCAATGGCACCATGGCTTATCAAAGACCTGTGGTATTTAAATACTGTAAGACCTGTAGGAGGGTGTTGAGACCCTCATTTTTGGGCTGTTATTGCCCCAACTGTGTAATGCAATTTAACATGTTGATTTTGGTCCCCCCTCCTCGAACCTGCAAGCTGGGGGGTGCACCTGGGATACTGACTGGCAGTGGCAATGCAGAGTTGCCCAAATCCTTTTTACTACTCTTGAATGAGATACTAAGTCTTGATTCCCCTCAAGATATCCTTCCCACACACCTCAACCAAGGCAGGCCTCCTAAGTCGGGGGGGGGGCACACAGGCCTGTTCAGATGCCCCTAAGCAGGATAAGACTGCTCACCCAGATCTGCAGGCGGACCCTGACCATGACTATATAGAGAGTCAAGATGACGATATAGGAACCATGGGTAAAAACCATACCCGGATGTTCTTTTTGATGACGACCCCTCTGAAGAGGAGAAGGAGGGTGAGTGGACAGAGCCTAGGAGAAAGATTCTAATCCCTCCCATTTGATACAAAATCTCTGTCATACCTCATTTCCAAGGCTTGTAGGACTGTACAGTTAAAGGAGATGCAAGCTATGGAGGCTCTGGATGGGAATCCAGTATTGTCCATGTCCTCCTCAGCACCAAAGTGCTTCCCAAATTTTGTGCACTGCGACCAACTTATTGAGCATGAATGGACAGGCAGGAATGTGAGAAAGCATCTACCTAGACCATGGGTGTGATGTTACCTGTTTATGGAGGAGAACTCCCAGACATGGGAAACCCCTCCTCTGGTGGATAAGGCTGTCCATAATTCAGTTAAGCACACAACCATGCATATTGAAGGGTCACTGACCCTAACCGATACGCACGACAAGTGAGTGGGCACCATATGCAGAAGGACATTTGCCTGGAATGGCATAGATCTATGCACATCTTATGCATCTTTTATTGTTCCCAGAGCCCTAAACTCCTGGATTACAGCTCTGGGTAGCTTTGTTCCCCTGGACTTCAAAGGACGAATACTTTATAGCTGGTAGCCATGGTTCCCACTTTTCTAGGGATGCCACAGTCAACAATTTATTACTGTCAGCTCGCTATGCTTATCACACTGTGTCAGCCATGCGAGGTGTATAGCTCAGGCACTGGGTCGCAGACCAGGCATCAAAGGTCAAACTGTTAAACTTATGCTTTGAGGGAGGACTGTTATTTGGATCTGGCCTGGATGACATTTTGAAGGATATCCATGGTAAGAAGGGACACCTTCCAGTGTCAAAGAAGCAACAGAAAACAAATTCGACACCGGTCGGGGGTGGGTGGCTGTCAGTGGCAGTCCTGAAGGGATATTTATCCCTTTCAAAATTTCAGAAACCAAAGAAATAGGGTGGCTTATTCACAATTTTAAGGGCAATAGTAACAGAGGATACTTTTCCCGCAGATGCAACAGAGGTGCAGGACACAGAGGCGGTAATTCACAATGAAAGTATGTGGGCCCATCTCTGCCTCCTTTCCATTGGTGGAAGGTTGTAGAACTTTTATATCAGATGGGCCCAACTGATGGCAGACATGAGGGCACCAGAGATTCGGGCATTAGATTACGCAATAGAATTTGCGACATTACCCACAAAAGGGTGCTTCCTGTAATCCCCCATGCCAAAACATGCAGTGAAGACATACGTAGTCTCTCAAACCTTGGATCACCTCATTCAGACAGGGGCAGCTGTCTCCCCCAAATTAAGAAGGACAGGGGTTCCAATCAGTTTATTTTATGCTCCCCAAGAATCGTGGGGGGGGGGGGTTCGGAACAATTCTGGATCTGAAGCACCTAAACAAGTTTGTCTGCCACATGTCTTTTAAGACGGAGTTCATGTGTCAATCATAAGAGCTGTCCAGCCATGGGATTACCTTGCATCCATAGACCTGAGGGACGCAGTCCTTCACATTCCCATTCGCCAGTCGCACCAGAAGTTCATGATTCACAATCCAGGGGCAGCACTTCCAGTACAGGGTGCTTCCTTTTGGGCTGGCAACAGCTCCCGGGGTGTTCTCGAAGGTCCTCATAGTCCTTGTGGCCCAACTGAGACACTGGCTTTCATAGAGTGTACCAATAACGAAGAATTCCACAATACATATGTTATTTATTTATTTTATTTTATTTATTTCTAGGAAGTACCTTTGAGCCAGAGGCTCTTTTACAGAGGTTCCACGACATAGTAATAGATGGGCATAACATCATTTACAATGGTTACAAGTACATAAGCAGATACAAGGAGGTTACATGCCTAGAAAGACATGAGTACATCAGGTTACAGAGGTTACATAATTACAATAACAGGGATTACATAAGTAAAAATATACAGACACATAATTTAAAGCATGCTAGGCTAACAGGTTGTTAAGTGAACAACTTGATGATCTACAGGATATAGAGCAAATCAGGTAGGGAACAGAGGATGATATAGTCTGTAAAATAATTAACTAATACTAAACACATGGAGGTGAGAACCTGATGGGCAGCAGTTCTTTTGTCTTACGTGCTAAAGAGTGTAGTCATAAAGGAGGGCTAGACTCACTGGGGGGGAAGTGCAGAGGCTGGGACCTGGAGCCTACTAGGGGAGTGTTAGTTAGCAAGAAGAGAGGAGAAGGCAAGGGTGCAGGTTAGAATGAGGGTAGCAGGAAAGAGGAGGGAAGAGTGTGGGGGAGTTCAAGTGTAACAGTCACAGTTCCTGTTTGTGGCAAGGGCCACTTGGAGTTTATCTTTAAAGGAGCCTATTTTGTCCTAGATCAAGCGCATAAGCCAAAGTGGTGCCCAGTATTCGTAGGACCGTAGGCCTTCTGGGGTTCTATGGAAAGGGACACAGAGGGCTGAGTTGTTTGTACCCTTAGTGCATCTCATGGAATTAGGTCGGCTAAGGAGGCTTTGCAGGCCTGGGGTAGTAAGTCCTAGCACAGACTTCTTGACGAGCATGCATACTTGATACTGGAGGTGACTGTCAAGGTTGAGCCATTTTGTTCTGAGTGTACAACTCGCAGGTGTGAGTGAGATGGGGTATACCTAGGACTAAACGACAGCTTTGTTTAGTGTTGTTTTGATACGTTTCAAAGCAGTTTGGGAGGCAGCCCCATATACTGCTAGATCATAGTCTATCATTGAGAGGACTGAGCTATTTACTGCAGTTCTGAGTGCCTCAGGAGTCAGGCCTTTTCGGTGTCTGTACAGTAATCTTAGTTTTGCATTTGATGACTTTGCGACTATGTCTATGTGTTGGTTAAATGAGAGGGTGCGGTCCAGTGTCAGTCCTAGGTATTTAAATGTTTGAACCATCTCCAGGGAAGTGTTCTGATTGTTATGAATGCAAAGTTGGTGAGTGCAGTGTTTGTTATGTGATGATGCGAATAACATAGTCTTAGTTTTTTTATAATTGAAGAGCAGTTTTGATTGAAGGAACCAGTGCTCAGCCGCAGTGAAATTAGCCTGCATTTGCTTTTCAAGTATGTAGAGGTCAGAATTACATGAATATAGGACCACATCATCTGCATACAGTAGTATCTGGTCGTTTACCAATTGAGGGAGGTTGTTTAAGAACAGGCTGAACAGTAGAGGGCCAAGGATAGAGCCTTCAGGAACGTCTGTGTTAACACTAAGGTTGTCGGAGAAGGTGTCCAGGATTTTCACTTTTTGGACCCTCCCAGACAGGTAGCTTCTGAACCATGCTACTGTTGCAAGGGAGAGACCAGTATTAGAGAGCTGATCCAGGAGCAGATTGTGAATGACGGTGTCGAAGGCCTTGGTGAGATCAATATATGTTGCCCCTACCAAGAGCCCTCTGTCTAGTGCATTATGGATAAAGCTGGTAAACTCCACTAGAGCAGTTGTGGTACTGTGTTTACTGTTTATTTCAGTCTTAGAATTAATACCTTTGAGCCAAAGGCTCTTTTACATAGGCTCCATGTCATATCAAAGGACAGAACAAACAGTATAGTGAGAAAATACATAGTGATCCTCGGAGTAAAGGTAATAATAAAATAAGCACATATGGATTTAAGATACAAAAACAGTTATTTGGCAAACATACAGCAGCTAGGAGTAAGCTTAACTAGCAAGGAAGGGCATTGGGATTGGGATCCGGCTACAGGTGGAAAATGATGCAGCCAAGCGGCATTGTCAGAGACAAAATGAGGGAAAGACAACAACTAGGGACATGGTCTTACAGGATAGACAGAAGCTAAGAGCTAGGGCCTAACATTGTTCCAGAGTAGGGATACAGCCAAAGGCACTGTCTGAATGGGGGGGGGGGCATTGCCAAGAGAGCAATATCAGCAGACAAACATGTGCTGTGTCATTCAATTTAAGAGTGCACTCCAGTGGGGCAATCAGTGCAGGACCTGATGATGCCCTCTATGAGCAGCAAGCATAGTTTGATGCTGGGATTGGTTAATGGGGACATCAGGAAAGCAGGTAAGTTATGGGGTAGCAACAAGAGTAGGATGGTAGGGTGGAGGAAAGGTGGGGTAGGGTGTGGGCGAAGGAGATGAAACAGGCCCAAGTTGTTTTATGCACGGCAGTCACAGGAGGCATTGGCAACTAGTGCTTGGCGAAGTTTCTCTTTGAAGCAGCCCAGTGTTTGGTCTTTGGTAACATCACAGTGGAGTGAATTATACCACAACGGTGCTCTGTATGCAAATAAGCACTGCCCTTGGGTGGTATGGTAGTGAGGCACTATGAACGCATGGTTCAAGGTGCGTCTAATATGCTGGGTGTGGTTTGGCAACCTAAACACTGACTGTACACCAGGAGGCAAGAGACCGAGGGAGGCCTTTTTCGCTATTAGGCATGATCGATAGGATAGTCTGCCTCTGAGCTGAAGCCAGTTTGCTTGCTCATATAAGTCGCATGTGTGTGTGTCAGGTGAGTGGCCCCAGTCAGGAGACGGCAGGCCTTGTTAAGGGCAGTGGTGACATGACACAGGGCGGTGTCAGAGGCGGATCCATAGATCACAAGCCCATAATCGATTACTGAGACTATTGAACTATGTATAGCAAGCTTGAGATCTTCTGGGGTAAGGCAGTGTCTGTGTTTGTATTGTAGCCCAATACGGGTATTCACTGTTTTGGTAACATTGTCAGTATGGCTGGAGAATGACGGAGTGCTGTCAGTTGTCACTCCTAAATACTTAAAAAGTCGAATCTGTTCTAGGATAATGCCTGAGCTATTTCTGATTTCCAGCTGGTGGGAGCAGAACCTGTTTTATGCACTGTGAAAATACATCATTTTTGGTTTTGTGTAGTTAAGGACCAGCTTCTGTGCGTGGAACCAGTCCTCAGCCTTGGTAATGCTAGTTTGCAATTGATTAGCCAGAAGTGTGAGTTATATTATGAACATCCAAATAAGACTTTTATAGATTTACCCACTGACAATATGGAGCGCTACAGAAAATAAACAGCAGATTTCTAAATTAAACTAGTAAATTATGTTGTATTAATTGAATATACAATGGTCTAACTCACAATACACAGTTTATCATCACTTGTGAGGGGGCAGGACTTTAATAATTCACACCTGACAATAAATTGTCTACTTTGAGTCAGGCCACTGCATAGCTCCCAAATATACACACATAACAGACAGATAGATGGATGTCAGTACTGATGAGGGGCGTCAGATATTAACATCCAGATTCTTACAGCATTCTGTGCCTACGCTTGTTGCCCTTTTTTTTTCAAATGTAAGACAGCAATGTTGATAGAATATATAGAAGAAGGGTGTGCTCCTCTTTTATGGAACACCACCCGTCTTGTGACAACCCCCTGGCTCAGAGTATTTAATAAAACAATTAACTTCCTATCCATAATTGTTTTAAAGTTGCCCTTTCCAAAGATAATTTCTTCGAAAGGAGATAATTCTGGAAATGGAGGGACTAAGAAGTTAAAAAGCTCCTTGGTAGAGCAGCATTGATAAGCACTAAATTCACACATACACACACACACAATCTTAAAAAAAACACAAAGGTGACAGCACGAAACAGGTGGAAAACAATTACTCTGTAATGTTGCCACCCTTTAGGGCCATACACAGATGATGTTCTTAGTAAAAGAGGGGAAGAAGCCCCCCTGAAATTAAGTCACATTGCAAACTGACATCCAGATATTAGTGTGAAAAGAGTTTGCACCTGTTTGCTCCCATGGAAATGCAAAATGGCATAGTACCAGTCATATGGTACTTGACGCTATGCCATGTGGTAAGGCTGTGGCAACCACTGGTGCAGCCTGAAGTCCCTCACCTCACCCCCACCCACTCTCTCCTTACCTTTGGGCTCATATCTTGGCCTGCTGAACTTCAGTTTGTTTCATCTGCACACTGGTCACATCCCTGGTGGTCCAGTGGCACTGCACCCTCTCACCAAATTTCATTTACACTCTGGTGACTAGTGGTCTCCCCCTTCCCTAGACCTGTATGGCTGCAGATGTTGACCCTCTGTTCAGTCTGTCCACAGCCCCTCCCATGATAGGCCCAGCCATTCCTAGTTGTAACATTTTGACACCTCTATCTCATGCCCACAGGCATTCTAAAGGAAACAGATGCTGGTAAACATTGCAGGTGTCGGTAAATGCTGTAGCCAGGTGTGCAAGGGTCAACCATGCTATGAGAATGGCCCTCTTTGCCATTTGCATGGCAAACCCCACCCCTTCCTACACAGACTCAATGTGCTCAATATTTATACAGTACATGATCTACTGGTAACACTTCCCATTTATTTAGTTAATTATTGATTTAGTTTGTAATTCATTTATTCAGTTTTTGTTGACTTGAGAAGGAGAACTCAGCAATTCTACCTATTTTTAGCCTAGCCCTGGGGGAAGGGAATACAAATGGAAATGAAATGACACCGAACCAGATTAAGCTGTTCGAGGTATTTTTACTGAATGGGGAAAATGTGGCCAGCAGGCCGGGGAAATTTCCCTACTCTGCAGTAGGGGGAGCTGCTGTTGCTTTGTCTGCAATGGTAAACGTTTGTCTGGAGCTGGATAGAATGGTTGGTGTACCTGTGGAGGGCCTGATCTCCACCTCCACAGGTCCAGCACATGAGATTAGTGATGTTCCAGCGATGCACCATCGGGCACAACAGGCCTGTTGGCAGGAGTCTATGCCTTCTGAGTCTGATGACTCGCATAACGAGGAGGAATTTACCAAACAGCTTTCTGTGAGACAAAGGAAAAGGCTTTTACTTGCCTTAATGTTGCAGGAATTGCTCTGGACTGACAACACCATGCCTGTTCACCTGGAAGATCCCTTGGATACCACCATAGCTTTGATTGCCACAGAGCTGGGACCTCCAGGCAATGTTGAGAATTTGAACCAAGACATGCCGCCTCACCCAATGGCAATACCGACTGACTGTACACAGCGGGACCGCATAGGATCACATGAGGTAGTGTCTGCTCCTGCCTCAGTAAGTACTGTACCTACTGAACTGCCTGAGATTGTTCCCTCTGAATCTGTGCCCCGAGACTCTTCCATATTCTGGCATGGCCGACATACTGGCCCTGCCATGTCTACGACCTTGGGCAAAGCCCCTTGATTGATTGCGAAGACTCTGACGCTGGGCGGAGCTGGACTCATTCTGTTACCTGGGTTGCTCAGCATGCCCTGTTGCAGACTGATCATGCAGGTCAGTTTGCTCTTGCCGCTCCTACAGATTCGGAGGAGAGGGATGGGATGCTATAGTCACCACCCCTCTTCCACTTGTCGAGTCTTCCTCGCAAGCTGCTCTTCCTACTGGGGTAAAGGAGCAGGTCAAAGAAGGACTGCCTGTTCCAGCACTAAAGTTTGCCCCTGTGCCTCTCCATACTGAGACCACAAGTCCATCCTGGGGCAAGCAAATGCACCTAGAGGCTTCTGTTCTGTCTGAAGGGGCCTCCAGCCCTACTACAAGGGCTCTTCCTGTAGCTTCCAGACTATGTATGGGAAGGCTTTCGGCAGCAAGACAGAGTTTTTCCTGCTGTTCTCCCTGCAGAGTGAAAGAATGCTGTCTGCCTGCAGTAACAGAGGGGCTTGGATTCACATCCTGATCGATTATATGCGGGTCGCACTCTTATTAAGGAGTCGATGAAGTTCTTTTCAAACAAGATCTACACCCTGATCCATGCCCCTGGAGACAACATTTTTGATGTCAGTTTTAAGTCACCTACTAGCCTAGATAGGTTTTGGCGTTCCTATGAGAACCTTAAATATTCAGCTTTGTGGTTGCTTTTCAGAGCTATCCCACCGACTAAACCTGCTATTAAGAATGTGACTGTGCTTTTTTGGAATGAGGGGGTCAATGTACACAATATTAACCACTGGATGGTACAAAAATGTGACATTATTGGACAACCCCATCTCATCCTTGATGAGGAACACATCTGGACGGGGGGGTTGGAAATATAAAGTCAAACTAAAGGTTACTTCTTTTGGCATTCAGCATTTGCCCAGTTCTATTTTCCTAGGCAGGGCAGGGGTCATGTCTTCCATCCTGGACAGCCTAAAACTTGCTTCAAATGTGGGTCCCTCGTGCATTTGACTAATGCTTGTGACCGTGTTCGGTGCAATCTTTGCCTTGACTATGGCCACCATAGTTCTCAATGCACCAATGAGGTGAAATGTAATCTTTGTGAAGAACCCGGCCACTCGCACCTTGGCTGTCAGTGGGCTACCCATAATAGGGATGATAGGGTGGGTCAAGACACTATACTCACCAATGCCCAGTAGACCAGCACGGACAGACAGCGCCAAGATAGGGTTGCAGCGGAACGCTCAGGGCATGCTGCCCTGGTGGTACTGGAGGATACATACCAGTTCCCCATGCTCCTATCCCTCCTTCAGCTGTTGTAACTGATCCTGTGACTCCTGTCCCGGACTCTTTGCAGGTGACAGTGCCCCTTGCTGTTCAGATACAGGTGCAGGTCCATGCGCCTCCAATGCAGGAACCCCCTCTGCAAGACGACACTGTTATTATGCCACCCCCTGCTATGACTGTTGTGGTTTCAAAAAAACGACCCCTGAAAACTACACACCCAGCGGCTAAACATCCCAAGAAACAGTTGGCACCTGGTGGTGTGACTTTAGAAAATAATTATGAGGTGCTTCTCTCCCAAGACATGGATCAGAGGAATGAGTCAGAATCTTCTTCCATGACTTCCTCCCAGCTTGGTCTGACTTCAGATTCAGAGGAAGATCAGCTGGCCATGCATGTCCAAGTGGCTCGATCTAAACAAAAAAAACTTGGACCCTAGCCCCAATGCGGTGGGAAGCTGGGTCACAAGGCTGCTTCTTGACCTGGCTATGCACTGTCCTTCCTTTACCCTTTTTCCACCATATGAATGGATCCTTAGTCTCCTTACACTTTGGTGACTATTAATGCCAATAGCATTAAAAATACGAGAAGACAATCTATCCTTTTTTTCTGTTCTTAAAGATAGAAAGGTGGACATTATCTTTCTGCAGGATACATGCCTTCATATCAACAATGAAGCAGCTGCAGCTTCCAGACTTTGGTGTTGGGGTCCTTCAGTTTACTCCTTTGGGACTGATCGTTGTGGGGGTGTGGGGATTTTGTTTACTGGGTATGATAATTTGATAACTCGGCTGGTGGATATTTACCCTGGTCGGGCTCCATTGATTGACTTCCATCACAACCGTTCAGTGTAGAGACTTATCAATATCTATGCCCCTCATATGAAGAAGGAGAGGGTTGACCTGTTTCACTTAGTTAAGCCTTATATGGTTACCACGAGACAATTTGCATGGGTTGGTGATTTTAATTGTGTTCGTACTGTCTCTGATGGGGATGCTCAGACCCAGAAAAGTTATTGTGATACGAATGCTCTTAACACAATTGTTGCAGATTTCGGCCTTATTGATGCTTATCGGGGTGTACACCCTGAAGGTGGTCAAACCTTTTATAAGTCCACTTTGGCCACTCGTATTGATTTTATCTTTATCTCCTCCATGTTGACTACCCAGAGGGCTCATGTGGTGCCCATTCAGAACTCAGACCATCTCATGTTGCAGGTACAGGTGGGTAAGGGTGCACTTATGCAGTTTGGGAAGGACTACTGGAAGCTTAATGCGTCCACCTTCATGTCTATGAATACCCTGGCCTTTGTGAGGGACGCCCTTCTTGCTAGACAGTCAGTGGCATGTCTGTATGATGACCTGGGTGTCTGGTGGGTGGACACCAAGCGTGATCTTCAGGTACTACTTTAGGGTCTAGCAATCCGTACCTCTTCGGACCAGCACAAACGCTATCTGACAATACGTGCCCAATTTTATAAACTCCTTAGTTTAGTTAATACTGGTCATGAAGTTTATGCGTCCCAGCTTCGACACGTAAAGTCAGAGATGGAGAGCATTCAATACTCAAGGGCATCTTCTCTCCTTTATGAGCACCGGATTGCTACGCCTGGTAAGACTGGTATGGGAGATGTATATGAAGGCTGTAGATGTAGGCATGACCAGAGAGATATATTTTCCCTTTTGGACCAACACAGTGCAGAGGTTACATCAGAGTAGGAGATTATGTATGTTGTTACTGACCACCTGACCTCTCTATTCCAGTACCCTGGTATCTCAGAGGATAACTTCCCCAGGGTGCTGTATCCCCTGGTTGTCCCTGCTATCCTGGAGGAAGTGTTAGGTCCCCTTATGGCACCAGTTACCCCTCTGGAAGTTGGCACAGCTGTCAAATCCCTTCATAATAATACCACCCCGGGGCCATACTGAATTTTATAAGGTGTTGGAAATAGAATTTTGTTGTTGTTGTTGTTTAAGACTTTCTTTATGCACTCCACTGCAGCTGGGGAGTACTTACTCAGGCCTTGTACACTGATGCTCATGTCGAGCTTTGTTTGGCCCCACTAGATCAGATCGTCTGTCAGTTGCTTTCATGCTGCTGCTGGGAGAGGATTTTCTGTGTGAGTAGTTCCCCTAGGGAGAGGACGTGCAATGATGTCCAGCATGTATCGCACATGCTCTCATGTGCATACACAGATCGTCTGCCTCTCCCAACCCAAATAATGGCTCACCAGCACAGCTTCCCTCCAGTCTCCACTGGGGGCTGTTAGTGCAGCAACTGGCACCCATAACCCACCCCAGGGGAGGAGAACAGTTCTCCGGACGCTCAGTCCTCCACTGACTCTACCAACCCCCAGCAACCTGAGTCTGCTCCAGAACCCAGGTCGCCAGCATGGCATGAGGTGTGGCGTCCAGCACCTCAACCCTCAGCACTACCAGGCCGGCTCGGAAATAGAACTGGTTGAGATATTGACTTCTGTGTTTAATTATATGTTGGGTACTGAGCATATGGTACTGCAATTGGGTCTTTCCATCCAGATTTTGATGCATAAGCAGAAAAAGTCCAGATCTGACCTCCATAACTGGAGACCTCTAAGCATGCTCAGTACTGACATGAAACTACTGTCAAAAATCCTGAACTCCAGATTGGCTATCATAGCACCTTACTTGATTGACCAGGGACAAACATGCTCTGTCCCTGCTAGATCTATTCAGGATAACTTCCTGACCCTTCAGGAAGTGACCAGTCTTGCGGTGCGTGGTGGTGTGAATGGCTTTGTCCTTAGCCTTGATCAAGAGAAGGCCTTTGATAAAGTCCCACACCCTTATCTTTGCCTTGTTTTGTTAAAATATGGTCTTCCAAAGCGGTTTGTGGATTGGGTAATGGGTCTCTATAGCATTTATGCCACTGGACCCTTGGTGAATGGTTTTATTTAATCCCCTACCCCCATCAACCGGGGTATTCAACAAGGCTGTCCAATGAGTCCCCTGCTTTATGTGTATTGTATTGACCTAGGTCTTAAAAGCATTCAACATGACCCTCTTATTCCTGGAATTCAGCTTCAGGGTGCAACCATGCTTCCAAAAATTGTGGCATATGCTGATAATGTGTGCCTTCTAGTCCCACATCGGGCAGCAGCTGTGGTAGCTCGGGATACGTTACATCAGGTTTCCAGGGATGTTGGTATTGCCCTTAATCTAGATAAAAGTAGCGGATATAGTTTAAGTCCCACTACAGATGATGTTTCTGAGATTGCTGACATCCAGATTACTGATCAACACATTACATTTTGGGGCATTACCTGTGGTAGAGGGGATGTTGCCTCTCTTAATTGGCAAGCTAAGGTTACAGTCTGTCAGGAAAAGGTACAATGGTGGAAGATGTGGCAGCAGACAAAGAAGAAATGGGTACTATTGGTTAAAACCTTTTAATTACCTCTTTTCCCTTACCTTGCTGTTGTATCCCCTCCCAGTATCACTGGATGTCACACTTTTTAGTTTGGTTTTTCAAATGATTTGGCGGAGCCGCCTCAATCCTGTAAAGTGGAATATGTGTTGTATAGACCTTATAAAGATGGAAGTTTGGGATTCATTAACCCTCTTAGTTATTTTTTCAGTCTTTTTTTACATGCAAATGTGTTCAGGTTTCAGGCCCCAGGTACTACGCCTTGAAACCTCTTGTTTCCTTTGTTACTCCCCGTTGGATAGCTGGGCTCTATCTTATAGGAATCTGAGGAAGGCTCTTTCTACCCCGGATTATTTTTTCCCTGTTATAGCCAAGATTAAGGCATGGAAACTGCTGTTGTGTCAGGTCCTTGTTCCCAATCAATGACTTTTATATGGTTCAATCCAGGACCAGGCATTCTCTTGTCCTATTGACAACAAAGATATACCCTCTACCTATACTGATACTATGACATTGTACATTACAGATTCCAGAACTCCCCCTCGTATGTGTGATGTGGTGTGGTTGGCTGGCCATGGTAGACTGGGTGTTAAAGGGAATTTTAAACATACTGTAAGAAACTGGAGGACAGAATGTGTCCCAGACAGACCTGCCACCTTCAAGAATAAACAATGTCCCATTTTCTTGTGGACTGCCCGTATGTCAGGAGTATGTGGGCCAGTGTGGCAATCCGCTGGAATAATCGGATTTGGAATTCAGCATCGTACCCGAACATGATGACAGGTACTCTACAGGGTATAAAAGGGCTTGATCAGGGCACTCTGAGATGGATTTTTACTTTCTTTAAGTTTTTCTTGGGGCAAACGAGATGTAAGTTTGTTCTGCAGCAAACTGTTGCCCCCACCCATTGTCAGTTATCCTTCAGATTGAGAATTAACTGCAGAGACAAAGTCTCTATGATACCTCCACTTTACCGCCACCCTTGTGGAAAACACGGTGGAAGGAAATGGATTTTGCTTTTTCGTCTTAGCATCATTGTTTGTATTTTAGTTAGGCATTCTGTTTCGAATTGAGCCACAAGTTTGTTTTTGTGTTTTGTCATTTTTATTGAGTTATTCTTAAAGTCCCTGTTACAATGTCTACTTATGTGCCTAAAAGTATTCCCTTGTATTTCTTTTGTTTTGTTACTTTCTGTGTATTAATGCTGCTTTAGCTTCTGTAACCATATCTGTTTTGTTCTTTCTTTCATAATAAAAATTCCCCTACTCTGTATGACAGAGACACAGAAAGGCAGGGACTAGGGCAAGATGAAAGATAAGGGAGATATGACTCAGGTAGAGGATGACACTGGATTAAAGACAAGGAATGTTGGACACAAATCAGGAAGAGGTGAGTCAAGGGGTGTTGCTGGTAACAACACAGGCAGGAATGGGAGGGAGAAGCAGTGCATCAGGCAGAGGAAAGAAGATGTGGAGGGCAGTCCCCTAGGTACCAGTGATCATGGTACAGTGCAGTTCTACATAAGGACAGGAGCATGTCCTAAATGAGTATGAGGGTCCGGGACTTCAGGAGGGCAGATTTAAAAAACAAACAAACATGGGAGACTGCCTCAGAAATTGCTCAAAGAGGGGAATTCTCAGGGAGAAGTCAAGGTACAGTGGGGGAAAATAAGGGAGGGCATACTTACAGCAATCAACCTCTATGTGAAGGAAGTGGGCAAAAGCAGAAGCAAAAGGAGACCTTTATGTTTTTCCAAGGGTGTGGCAAAGGTGGTGGAAAACAAAGGAGTGGCATTTGAGAGGTACAAAGAAATACAGTGCGAGGAGGCCAGGGAGGACACAAAGCAAAGCAAAAGAATGCAGGCAGGGTGGTTAGGGGAGCAAAAGCGCAGCTAAGAGAAAGGATTGTCAAAAGGGGTTGCAAAAGGGAATAAGACTTTTTCCAGGTACATAAGTAAGAACAGGAAAGCAAGAAGAGGGACAGTGAGGATCAGAAGGGTGGAAGGGGAAGACTTTGCAGAAAGTGATCGAGAAAAAGCTGACATCTTTAACAGGTACCTCTGTTCAGTCTTCACAGTAGAGGAAGGAGGGAGGGTACGAACCACAAGGGAGATGCAGGAATAGGGGGAAGGAGGTGGACACTAGTCCATTTTCAGAGGAAAGAGTCCTAAACAGACTTGTAGCCCTTAAGGTGGATAACACTATGGGACTAGATGGGATATACCCCAGGGTACTAAAAGAAGTCAGGGAGGAGTTAGCTGCCCCACTGACAGACTTGTTCAACAGCTCACTGGAAACAGGTGTGATTCCTGAGAACTGGAGAAGGTCTGATGTGATCCCTCTACATAAAAGTGGCATCAGGAAAGAGGCTAGCATCTATTGGCTGGTCGGTCTTACTTCAGTGGTAGGGAAATTAATGGAAACCCTACTGGAACAAAGACTGGTTGAGCATCTAGAATCCAGTGAACTACAGGATCAATGGTAGCAAAGATTCACAGGGAGTCATGCCAAATAAATCTGTTTGATTTCTTTGACTGGGTGACCAGGGAAATAGATAAGGGGAGGCAGTGGACATGGCCTATCTGGATTTTAGCAAAGCCTTCAACACTGTGCCACATAAAAGGCTGATTAAGAAGTTTACTAGCCTAGGAGTGAGGTCAAAAGTAGTACATTGGATTAGAAACTGGTTAATGGATAGAAGACAGAAGGTGGTGGTTAACAACACTCACACACAAATGATGGGAGAGTGACCAGTGGGGTACCACATGGCTCTGCATTGAGATTGGTCCTTTTCAATGTCTTCATAGGGGAGATTGCAGAAGAATGGTAGGGGAAGGTATCCTTTTTGAAGGTGATACCAAAGTCTACCATAGGGTGGAGCTCGGGAGCAGGTGGAAAAAATGCACAGGGATCTCAGGAAACTTGAGGAGTGGTCAAAGGTATGACAGTTGGGTTCAATGCCAGAAAGAGCAAAATCATGCACCTAGGGCATAGGAATCCCAGCGCTAAATATAGGATGGGAGAAGAGATGCTGAAAGTCACTAAACAGGAAATGGACCTTGAGGTTATCATATCAAAGGACCTCAAGGTGGAAGGGCAATGTGACAAGGTGGTGGACAGGGCTAGTAGGATGCTGGAGGGCATAGGGAGGGGTAACTTCAGCAGGAGGAGGGAGGTGGTGGTGCCACTGTATCGCTCACTGGTATGACCCCTGTTGGACTACTCTGCCAGATTTGGAGACTGCACCTCAGAAACAATATAAAGAGGGTGGAGGTAGTCCAGAGAAGGGCAATTAAAAGTGGTGAAGGCAGAGCTCTAGATAAGATTTTTTGGGATGAGTACCTGCTCCTCATTTTGAAAGTGAGGTGAGTAAAACGACATTCAGATGTGTTCAAATGTCTTGCTACAGTGGACTGAGGAGTGCATTTATTAAAAAAATGTAGTTTTTTTTTCTAGATAAGAATTTCAGGTGCCAATAATGCTCCAAATAATGTTGGCAGGTATGAATCTACTCACCAGTTTTACAACATAGTGAGTAAAACAAACATGGGATGCATACAAGTGCTGTAAGTCTGGCAAAAAACTGTTCCTTTTGAATCACCAGTTATGTTATAAAGCACTATTCTTTGGCGTGTGGAGTACTTACAAATGTTGGATGAGTACTGGTACTCATTAAAAACATTTCTGAAGAGTATTTCCTAAAATGAGGTGAGTAAAATAGGCCGGTACACACCTTATCTGAAGACCTAGGTGTAGGGTTTGCACGGAAAGCCTTAGGAAGAAAGACTGAGGGATTTCAACATCCCTGGAAGAGACAAAAGAGAAAGGTGGCATGATCGAGGCCTTCAAGCTCCTCACCGGGGTGAACAGGGTGCAGGTGGGGAGTCTTGTTCAAATGAGAATGAACACCAGGACCAGGTGGCACACAATGAACATGGCAGGGGGAGGGTCAAGAGAGATGTGAGAAAATATTTCTTCAATGAAAGGGTAGTAGAGGCCTGGACTAGACTGCCAGCTGAAGTGGTGGAGGCTAGATCAGTGTGGGGGGGGGGGACTTAAAGCATGCATGGGATAAACATAGGGGATATTAGAAAAGAGGCAGGGAAGTGAGATTGTCGCTGGAGACCAGATAGGGTCTGTAGAGAGGTAGAATAGGCAGGGAACACTTGGGTTGAGTGGATGGGCTAAGAGCTCCTATTCTACCAACAAATTTTATGTTTCTGTATTTCTAAATTTTCCGGCTAGCCCAGACACCCCCCCAATAGCATGCCTTCAATTAGTCTGTTGGTATCAGATCACTGACACAACATGAAGGTGTGCACAACTGGGACAGAGAGGGACAAAGCCATCTGCATCACTGATGATGCTAGGCAGAATCCTGGATTGGAGTGAAGATGGGGCCAAGCATTAAAATCATGACATTCTGGGGATTAGAGTGTTGAACCAGGGCAAGGGATGCTTTTAAAAAACAGTATAGACATGTAGGTGTTTGATTTCATTAAGGAGTCCCTTGGTATTTCTGGTCAATGACCACTGTTTGTCCTCAGCTAGAAATACCAAAGGACTCCTTAATAAAATCAGATACCGCCATCAAAGAGATACACGAGTACACTGGCACTCCAAATTGGCATTAGATAAGTATATGAAGATAAGAAGAATCCCCAGTGGCCTAAGGGTCCTTATTAATGCACATCTAGGTTTCATGACAGCTTAACTTAATGAAAGGTTAGAGGCATGAGGAGCAGTGTTCTTTTGATTCAATGTGGGTCCTTATCGAGGCAATCTTAAAAGAATGAAGCAAACGGACAACAGAAATATCCACACATATGGAGGAATGCAAAACTAAAGTGGAGACAGTGGAATATCAAGCTACTCTAGAAAGGATTAATAAAAGCTTAGAAGGACACAAGGAATATTTTAAATAGCAGAAATTTTTAATATTCTAAAGACATCATCAATTATCAGGAGAACTGGGTATACACCTGGAATAAGTTTAATCAACCCAGAAACTTGATAATCATTTCATTTATTTATTTATTGAAATAGTTTCACCAGGAAAGGCACACTGAGCAACAAGATGTTTGTCTCCCGGTGCGACCTGGGGGGAGGGGGTACAAGGGGGTTGGATAACACTCAGGTTATCAACTGAGCAAATAACAGAGACAAGTAGCAGCACATGGATACAATTGCATTAAACGACAAGCAACAACACATGGAGTACATTGGATATTGTATGGAGCATTTAACAATTACTTGACATATAGCAGCTATACAAGGGAACATTTAGCACACAGTAATATGCAGGTATAAGCAACAGGAGACATAGAACACATGATGGTGCAAGACAAAAAGGCACAGGACAAAAGTGCATAGATTGGGGCTATATGTCAGCATTTATAGCAAAGCTAAGGCCGCTGGTCGGGCAGTGGGGAGGGGAGCAATTGACACAGGGCCGAGTCAGGTACAGGAGCAATTAGTGGTGAGGAAGTTAGCTAGGGTGATAGAAAGCGAGTGGGAAGAGGAGGAATGCCGAATTTGAGGTGGGAGATCATTCCATAGCTTGGGTAACCGGTGTGAGAGGGCGGCTTGCCCAACAGTAGTCTTCTGCCTAGGAATTGATAGTTGGCGGTAATCGCAGGATCTAAGATAATGGGCAGGGGAAGGGGCAGCTGAGAGCACAGAGGAGAGGTAGGAAGGGATGGTGCCAAGCCATAGATTAGATACATATTTAGCACAGTGTGAAATGTGGCTGTTTCCGAGGGACGGTAGTGCTAGGGAACAGTAAAGGTCTCAGTGGTGGGTAAGGTGTGAGGCATCGAGAGCAAAGCGGCAGAAGGCATTAAAAAGTGTGTCCAGCTTAGATAGGGTGGACTTAGGGGCCGCACCGTAAATAATGTCACAGTAATCAAAGAAGGGAAGTATCATCTTCTGGACCAGTTCATGTCAGACGGGGGGAGGGAGGCTACTGCGGTTCCTATAAAGTGCACCGAGCATGGGAAATAGCATCAATGTGGTCTGAGAAGGAAAGATGGCAGTCGAGCTATACCCCCAAGTTGCAGAATGAGGAGACATCTTCGAGTTTTTGACCATCCAGGGTGTGGAAATAGGGAAGGGATGGAAGTCTGGACAGGCATTGTCGTATGCCAAAAGTCATCGTGACAGTTTTTTTTACATTTAGGGAGAGCTGGTGAGAGCTGAACCATTGCTGTACTTTGTTGAAGTTGGCTTGGAGGTTAGTTTGTACCACTTCAGGGTCAGAGCCCAAGGAGAAGAGTACAGTGTCATCTGCATACATGTGGATTGAGGTAGTAGAGCAGATGAGTGGTAAGTCATTTAGGAATATAAAGAACAGTATGGGTCCCAGAACTGACCCCTTGGGGACACCGGTAGTTAAGGGAAGGGGAGAGGAGATAGCATTTGCGACTCTAATAGACTGGGTTCTCCCAGAGAGGCAAGATCTGATCCAGTTGGTGGCAGCAACAGAGAGGCCTGATTCAGCGAGACAAGAGAGCAAAATGGGGTGGGAGATGGTGTCGAAGGCTTTTGTAAGGTCAACGAAGATGGCTGAGGTGATCAGCCCACTGTCCATGCCAGTCAGGATGGAGTCGGTAAGCCTTATCAGGGAGGATGCAGTGGAGTGTCCCTTTCTGAAACCTGACTGGTAGGGTGTGAAGAAATTAGAGTCGGTGAGGAAGTAAGTAAGTTGGGTGAGCACAAGGTGCTCTTGTAGTTTTGCTAGTACTGGGAGGAGGGAAATAGGGCAGTAGTTGGAGGGGGAGGTAGGGGTACCTCCTTTTGGGAGGGGGACGACAGTGGCATGCTTCCATGCTTGAGGACGGCAGCGGTGGTAAAGGATTGGTTTAAGAGTTTGGCAAGCAGAGTTGCTATGGCGGTGGCGGAGAGGTAGAGGAGATTAGGGTCCAAGCCATCTGGGGATTTGCCTTTTGAAGTTTTGAGGGAAAGTAGTGCATCTAGGGCATCCGCTGCAGAGATGTCATTGAAGGAAAAGGAGGGAGGCCTAGTCAGGTTCGTTACGTCTGCAGAGGGTGCGATAGGTTCAAGGTTTGGCAGGGCAGAGAGGAGAGTGGCAACACAAGTGGAGAAATATATGTTGAACTCAGTAGCAACTGCTGTTGGCTCAGCAAGAATTAATTTGTTAATATTTAGAATTGGAGTGGGATTGGCAGCTGGTGGAATGAAGAGAGAGAGTGAATGACCTTCCAGGATTTTGAGGGGTTATTTAGGTTGGACTGCAGGCAGCTGCTGAAGTATCTGCTTTAGCTAGGCGAGTGGCTCTGGTACACTTGTTTCGGAGCATGCGGTATACGGAGAGATGTTGTGGGAGGTGTGAGGATTTATGCGTTTTCCAGACTTTGTGATGGGCGGTTTGACATGCAATGAGTTCTTGGGTGATCCACGGCAGATGGTTGCCTTGTACCCCTGTACGTCGCAGCAGGGCATGTTTGTCCCAGACGCTGAGGAAAGTGTCTATAAAGTGGAGAAAGGTGTCATCAACGGAGTCCATAATAGGGGCAGGGGCCCAGTTTGCTAATGCAAGTTCGTCTAACACCGGGGCGAGACTGAGGGATTTGAAAGAGCGTTAGACTCGATATTTACCGGGGGAATTTTGAGTGGTGGATTTTGCAGACTAAGAAAGTAACGTGGTCGTCACTGAGGGAGTCAGAAAGAATACCGGCCTTTATGACCCGGTGAGGGTGTGTGGTAAGAGCCCAATCGAGGAGTGAGAGGTTACCAGATTTTAGGTTAAGCTGGGTGGGCACAGTAATGATTTGAGAGAGGTTTAGAGCAGCAATTTCAGTTCTGGTTTTGCTGAGGGCAGGAGCTAGCCAGTTGTGGTTTAGATTGCCCATAATATAAAGTTCCCCTGTCGGGGTTAGGCAGGAGATTTGCTTGAGGAGGTTGGTGACAGCAGAGGATGGTGTGCTAGGTCGGCAGTACATTCTTGCAATGTAGATTGGTAGCGAGAAGGGGAGTGTCAGCGGGAGTAAAATTAATTCATAGATTTTAGGTTCAGACTTGGCTAGGATAACCAAACAGTGCAAGTCCGAGTTGACGTAGATGGCAACTCCACCACCTCTTGTGGCTCTGTCCTGGCGGGCCAATGTGTAGCCTGGGATGGTGACAGAGGTGTCACTAATGTTTTTTGTGAGCCAGGTTTTGGACAAGATGAGGATATCTGGAGCAAAGTGGGCAGCAAATACCTGGAGGGAGACAAGTTTATGGACTAGGCTTCTTATATTTAGATGCAGGAGGTGCAGGCTGTGTGGAAGAGGGTCTCCAGGGAGAAGTGAGGAAGTGTCCGATGTAGGAGGGGCTTGCAGTGATTGAGAGGGGGGGTGTGGTTTGGGGGCGGGGTTTGGGTGGATGTCTCCTGCAGCAAGGAGCAGAGCACAAGAGATAGGTAGTGGTCTAATAGCTGTATGTGATTGACGTGAGCGGACGCCCTTAGTTAGAAGGCTTGGGTGATTATTTGAGCTATGGGGGGGGTAGTTGAAGCAAACCAGAGAGTGATGGGATGAAGAGAAAGGGCTGGGACGTGGTGGATGAGTGAGTCCAGGCTTGATGAAAGGGAGAGTGGACGCCAGAGCGGAGGAGTGGGAAGCCCAGTGAGGTTGGACAGAAAAGGGGGGGGGGGATGGGAGAGGTGGGTGGCATGTTGTAGAGTAGGGGAGGGAGGGAGAAGAGAACATGGATGAGCAGTGGCAGGAAGCCTAGTAGTTGGGCCATGGCACTTAAAACAGTGGTTACAGTTTTGTCATACACCATTGCAGAAAAAGATGAAGGAACCAAGATGAAGATTTTTTAGGGGTAGACACTTGCTTTACAGAACAGAGTACTGGTCAGAATCCAGTGGAAGACACAGAATACAGGGAGGTAGACTGACCAAGTACTTGCACCAGATATGATTTATGTCAGAGGCCAAGTGTACAGTACCAACCATATCAAGCTTGAGCATACAACAGAGGAGGAGTGGGAGACGTTTACAGTGTACCCTGGGGAAGGGGGTTATAGAGGGAGGGGCAGATGGGAACAGTCATGTATAACCCCAGCCAAAAGACATTAACAGACAGTGACAAGATGGCTGTCCTCAGTAAAGAGCTCTCTTTCTCCCCAACAATTAGTACACATGCTGGTGAACTAACAATAGACCTGCCAAAATGTTATCAAAGTTAAGACTCAGCAGTTTCAGGGAACTGAAGAAGTGGGAAGCAGCAAGGCACAAGAACTGAAGACGACGTTGAAGGTGATCGCTAAATATTACCCCCAAGGTGCCTTCCCATGAAGTAGAGGGCTATACAGAAGTGGTGGATAAAGAGATTAAACAATTGATCTAAAACACTTTAAATATGCCAGTAGAAAGGAGATCTAACCTAATCATAGGTGGGTTTATGGCAATTAATGATATTAGCTAGAAAAAGAGGACAGTATCATTATAAATCAGGCTGATGAAGGCAGAGTAAGTGTAATAATGGATTATGGTGATTACCAGAGACAGCACCTTAGGCACTTGGATGACATCACAAACTATCTCTCACTTTACCATGATCCCACTGTGAGATCCAGGCCAGAATCAAGAATATCTTAATAGAAGCATACAACACAGGATGACCGATTCATTGGGAGGTAGGTATCCTAGGCTGTGAGCATTATATACCATACTTAAGGTACATAAGGATAATGCACATCCACCCAGATGACCTAGCATGTCTGGGAGAGGCAAGGCAAGACAAAATGTATTTTTCAGGTGCCCATTCCCAGAGGCTCTGGGCACCGCACAATAACAACAGATCTATCATAAAATTACATAAAACATGAGAAAAGTAAAACATTTTTTCATTCTACAAATTCACTTACATATAGTCAAATCAGAAAAACCAAATAGGGTTCATCCTTGACTCTCGGTTGAGTAATATAAACTATTTAATCCAGCTACTGGTCTCAAAGATGAGTACATACCTAAAAGACAGTGCACA
This sequence comes from Neoceratodus forsteri, assembly GCA_016271365.2. Taxonomy (NCBI): domain Eukaryota; kingdom Metazoa; phylum Chordata; order Ceratodontiformes; family Ceratodontidae; genus Neoceratodus; species Neoceratodus forsteri. The sequence continues at coordinate 1,870,987,487 of CM057456.1, read as the reverse complement.
TGTGCTGCAGCTGTTAGAAGAGTTCAACAGAACAGGGAAAGAACTAGGAGACATCACATTCGTGACCTTAGAAGTTCAGACTAGCATTCCCCATGTGAAAGGACTGAGGGCCATGCAGATGGCCATGAGAAACAGAAACAAAAATGAATTACCTGCATATGAATTCATAACACAGCTAGCAGAACTAGTGCTCTACCATAAGTACTTTACATTTGAGAGAGAAGTTCTTTTAACACATTAGAGGCAGTGCATTGGGCAGTACAAGGGTCCTGGCCTATGCAAAACCTCTTTATTTAGAATTTAAGAAAAAAACATACCCTAGACCATAACAATAATAGATTCAGTAGTAACAAAATAATCATATGGAGGAGGTTCAGAGACGACATGTTGATCCTATGGAAGGGTGGGCCACAAAGTTTAGGAGAATTCCACACTTAACAGTACCTAAACAGAATTACACTCAACCTTAAATTTACACTAAATAGTAGTGAAAAAGAAATTCTCTTTTTGGACCTCTTAATTTTTAAGCCAAAAGGAAGTCTACATACTGCACTGTGTTGCAAAGATACTAATTGTAACACTACACTGCACAATGGTAGCTATGACAGCCCCTTACTAAAAGACAGTATCACATTCAGTCAATTCCTGAGGGCAAGGAGGAATTATACAACAGAGTGTGGTTTTCAAAGAGAGGTTGACACTATCACTGATCATTGCCTAGGAAGAGCGTAAGAACATCAGGTGGTCAAGTAAGCAGTTGAAGAAATGCAGGTCACTACCAGAAAAATAGCACTAGCAGCCAGTAGGAAAAGTAGGTAATCAGAGAATGGTTTTCATTACTCAGTCCTTAGACAAAACTAATCAGATTAGAAGGCTCATCAACAAACCCTGGCAGATTTATTACAGACAGGGAATATACATAGTAACTTATGCAAATAGAAACCCCTTGTGGCAACTGGTGGTGGTGGTGGGGGCAGACTGAAACTTGAGTCAAGTCTGAGGGCCACTGTGAAACGACCAGAGTTGACGAAAGTCCAGCAAGATGTCAACACATCAAAATGAATCCAAACATATATTTGTCAATATTAAGTAAAGCACATGCTAGTAAAGCAGAAATAATAATAACAAGCATTTGTCAATGCCAAATGTTTGCTTGCTGGCACTGGCATTGGTAGTGTAGAAGTTACAGAGCTGCATAATAGGAATGGCAGCGAAGTATTGAACTGAAGCCAACCCCACCACCACCCTGCAGAGAGTGGCAGGCATTGGGGTGTGCCTTTGGGTCGTCAGGCATAACGACCACGCCATTTCACCACACACTACCCTGCAGACACTGACAAATGTCATGGTGCGCCTGGGGTCTTGCCTTATGCACACCCCATTCCATCAGGAAATACGGTGAGATGGGTGCAGTATAGGAGAATGGGGTGAAGTTTGGGCCTGAAGAGTCCGAGGCACACCTTGATGCCTCTCACTGGCTGCAGGGTGTGGGTGGGGGTGGAATGGTATGAGCATGACAGGCAAGAATCCCAAGTCACACCCCTGATGCCTGTCATACTCTACAGGGTGGGGTGTTATGGTCGGAAACCCTAACGCCTCAGGCATTCATTGGTATTTTCACTCCAAATTTTCAACATGGTTTTTTTGTGACCCCCACCTCATTAACAGTGGCAATATCAGTTTGTTAGCCGAAAACTGCTTTTGCACAGCGACTATGGCATTTGGCACCACAGGTGCAAAAACACATTCCGAACAGGATGTGAAAAATGACAGCGGCACTGTTCATGGGGAGTGTAAAAATGGCAATGTTGAAAATCTGCAGAAAATCTTTAAAATGGTGAAATCAATGAATGCATGAGAACTCAGCAACGACACCGTAATGTAACTAGTTTGGGGATTTTTACAGTAGATTGTTAACACAGGCATTATGGGACCTCTGATCATGAACAGTGTCAGTGTGATTTTCTTTATCTGTCCCAACAATGATTTCCCACAGCGACCACGATCTCTGCACTGAAAGTGTGAAAACACATTTCGCCATGTTGTGGAAAATGACAGCTGTACTGTTCATAAGGAGTGTGGAAAAATGCCACTGGTGAAAATCTGGACTTGAAATATTACAAATTCATGAACCTACGAGGTGCGTGGAAACTGCGCTAATGTTCACTCGTAACACAGTCATTTTATGGAGTTTCGTCACCAGATTTTCAACATAGCCATTTTAAGACCTCTGCTCATGACCAGTGTCACTGTGATTTTCTTAATCTGTCCCAAACATTGTTTTCGCAAACCGACTGTACCATTGTCGCTACGTGTGCGAAACACATTTTGCGAGAGATATGAAAATGGTAGCTGCACTGCTCATAAGGAAGTGCTGTAAAATGGCACTGTTGAAAATCTGGTGTGCAAATATTACAAATTAGCAAACTTGCCAGCGTGCATAGGAACTCGCAGCGTGCGCTCCTAAAACAGTCATTTGAAATTTTTCACCAAATTTTCAAAATAGCCATTTTAAGACCTCTGCTCATGAACAGTGTCACTGTGATTTTCTTAATGTGTCCCGTGACATTGATTTCAGCACACCGACTGCGCCATTGTGCGCTACATGGGCGGAAACACATTTTGGGTGAGATGTGAAAATGACAGCTGTACTGCTCATAAGAAGGTGTGGTAAAATGGCAATGTTCAAAATCTGGAGTGAAAATATTGAAATTCGAACTTACGAGCATGCGTAGGAACTGCGCCAAGCTAAATAAACAGTCATTTGATTTTTTCCACCAAATTTTCAAAATAGGCTTTTGAGAGCCCACCTTATGAACACTGGCAGTGTCGTTTCGTTAATCATTCGGAAAGGTGATTTCCGCACAGTGGCTGCGAATCACCCTTCGGGCCCGAGTAATGCCAAGGACAGTGCAAGAATTCATGAGGAGGTCCCAAAACCCCATGTTGAAAATCTGGTGCAAAATTCCAAAATGCCTGAGATATGCAACAAAGTTGAAAACCCTATCTATCCATTATACAGCTTACGACATTTCCTCAGTTGCTGTCGGCTTTGAAGAGTGCAGACGTGTTCCCGGTCCACGAAGATCGTCGCGCCGGACTCGGGAGTAAGTATGCGGATGAGGGGAGTGTGGGGAGGCAGGAGTGCGCAGTGGGTGGTGCGGGTTTGGGGGGGTAGGAGACTGCAGGGACAGTTTTTCTTTACAGGTTTTTTTTTTAAAAGACGACGCGGGATTTTTGTCACGCTGGGGTGAACTCCCAGCATGGCAGAAGGATGGCTTGGGGGGCGGAGCCGATGGGGATTGGGCTCCCCGTCAGCCATGGCATTTGTTACCACGCTGGGGTGGGCTCCCAGCGTGGCACCCTGTACTCGGGGAGACAGTGAAACCCGGCGGGGTTGGGCACCCCGTCGGCGACAGCATATGAGGTGGGGAGATACAGTGGAGCGATGGGGATTGGGCACCCCGTCGGCCATTACACCATTGCCACGCTGGGGTGGGGCTCCCAGCGTGGCACCTGGAATCTTTGTGGGGGCTTGGAGCCGACAGGGGATTGGGCACCCCCGTCGGCCGTACAGTGTGGGTGGGGAGGCGCATGAGCACGCAGTGTGCGTGCGTGCGCAGGTGTGTGTGTGGGGGGGGAGAGCTCTGCTCACTCAAGCGGAGCTCTCCCTTTCAACTGTATGCCACTGCATTTTTCAGCTGTCATACACAGCTGGAGCAGTGATTGGCGCTCTGCGACCACGCCTGCAAATACACTGACTGAACTGGAAGAGGCTGACACACCTCTGGAAAATACGTATGATGGCACTATGTTTCTTGCACATGCGTGCAAGCAAACATAAAAATGAATTAAAAAAGCTCTCCTTCCCTTATACAAATCGAAAACTGGATAGAAAGCATTTTCTTGCCATGCACCTTATGTGAGAAATCACCCACTATCGACCATTAAGAACTGTGGCACAATTAGCAGTTTCAGTGGGATGCTGTTAGCATTTGTTTACATTTTCTGACTCCAGTTGTGCATTAGTCCTGCTGCAGTCTTTAATTCTGCCCCAGGATCTGCATCAAAGTTCAATTTATTGATATTATTTTGTTTAAATGAATATGAGTGGACCAACCTGAAGCCCTGCCAGCTGATACTCCCACGAATCCACGATTATGACATGCCACAGAGCTGCTTGTAAACTAATTCGTGACACAGTTCGATTTTTTTTTTTAGGCATACAAGCAAGATGCATCCTGTGACATATAGGACTTAACTAAACTCAGCAAAATTACTCCATCTTCAAAATGAGTGCTCTAACTCTTTTAATTAAAGTCTAAGTCCTTGTTCTTTTCCTGTAGCTTCGTAGCCATATTAGTCGGTTGTGGCACAATTCGATACATTTCATTAGCCCGTGCATCCACTTCTGTTAGAGAGATGTAAACATGAGCTTGCAGTGAATCTGGTCAGTGTGGGTTATTCATCGCGGGCCACAAACAGCTGCGGTGTGGGCTGTATTTGGCTCACGGGCTGTATAATGTGCACCACTGTATTCATCTATTCAAACAGAAACTCTTGGTGGCAACCAAGAAGAACCATACTATTAAGGACAAGCTTCTGCATACTGTACATAAGGTACCAGGAAGATGAGACGTACAGCTCTTTTTGTTTCTCTCAAACAAGGTAGTTTCCCATGTAGGAGATGCAAACAGTGTAACAACACTAGCAGTAAAGAAATACTGTGTTCCAGCACCCATATACAAATCAGAACCACACTATAAAACAACACATAACTTGTGACACTACTCATGCATGTTTTGACCTGTTTGTGTGATAAACTACATGTTGATAATACATGCAACCCTTAAAGCACAGCGGCAGTATAGCCCAGTGGTTTAAGGCTCTGAGCTGCAAACCTGGAGACCTGAGTTTGAATCTCACAGCCCCCACTTGTATATTGTGTGACCCTGAGCAACTCACTTAACTTCCTTGTGCTCCCAGGTTGTACCTGGAAACAAGCTTTAGCTTAGTGTGTCTCTCCTGCTTAAAAAAAAAAATTAAAATAAGTGACCATAAACATTCTACTCTGGCGGTAAGAGGAAAACTCTTCAGTGGCTCTCTGATACAGGCCACAACTCAGTTTCACTCCAATTTTGCAGATTGGAAATGGTGAAAGTGCTACCTTGAAGTGGTAACTGGGATATACAATTTTAGAAACGGGAGATGTACTAGATATATAATCTAGGGACTTTACAGACAAAACATGGGATGAATAAGGATGCCAACAGGAGTCTGTTCTGGTAGTCAACCTAAGGAATGGGCATAGAAACATAGAAACATAGAAGTTGACGGCAGATAAGGACCGAAAGGCCCATCCAGTCTGCCCATTTCTTTTTCTACCTTATAAACATGCCATCGGCCTTTGCTCTGTCAGTGACCTATCTATTCATAGTCATTTGTATTGCTCCTTATGCCTATCCCATGCCTGTTTGAAGCCCTGCACTGTATTCATAGCCACCACTTCTTGTGGTAAGCCATTCCATGCATCTACCACCTTTTCTGTAAAAAGAATTCTCACATTCCCCTTAATCGGCCTCCCCTAATCTCATGCTGTGTCCTCTTGTCCTGCTATTTTTCTTATATTTAAACATATGTTAGACTCTTTCACCTTGTTTATGCCCTTAAAGGTGTTTTAAATGTCTCGATCATATCACCTCTCTCCTCCTTTGCTCAAGGGTATACATATTGAGCTCCGTTAATCTGTCCTCATATGTCTTCTGATGCAGTCCCTGCACCATTTTGTTGCCCTTCTCTGGACTGCCGCAATTTGGTTAATGTCCTTGTGAAGGTGTGGCCTCCAATACCGCACGAGTACTCCAGATGGGGCCTAACCAATGTCTTGTACAGAGGATTATTACCCCCTTACGATCACAGATACCCCTACTAATACACCCTAACACCCCCTAGCCTTACCTACTGCTTTAGAGGTCTGCTTGATGATTTTAGGTCATCAGTGATGATGATGATGCCCAAGTCTCTTTCTTCCTTTGTGACTGCTAGCAACTCCCTCCCAGCCTATAAGTGGCTTCAGGTTTCTTTTCCCTATGGCATGATTTTGCACTCTTTGCATTAAATCCCAGTTGCCTCTCTTCTGACCATTCTGCTAGTTTATCCAGATCTCTTCTCATTCTGCCCACCCCATCTGGATCATCTACTCTGTTGCAGATCTTGGTGTCATCTGCAAACAGACAAGCTTACCCTCTAGTCCATCTGCGAGGTCACTAATGAAGATGTTGAATAGGACTGGCCCTAGGACTGATCCTGAGGTACCCCACTTGTGACTTGCATCTCTTCTGACTGTATACCATTTACCACCACTCTCTGTTTTCTGCCAGTCAACCAGTTTGCCACCCAGTTGACCAACTTTGACCCACCCGAGCCTACCTAGCTTATTTATCAATCTTCTATGTGGAACAGTGTCAAAAGCTTTGCTGAAGTCAAGGTAGGCTACATCAACTGCTCCCCTTGGTCCACCACTCTGGTTACCCAGTCAAAGAAATCTATGAGATTAGTTTGACAGGACCTTCCTTTGTAAACCCATGCTGTCTTGGATCCTGTGCCCTATGGATTCCAGGTGTTGCACTATCCTTTCCTTAAGGAGTGCCTCCATAATCTTGCCCACTACTGAGTAAGACTGACCAGGTCTGTAGTTCCCCTCTCCTCCTGCTACCACTCTTGTGGAGTGGGATCACATGAAACCCTTCTCCAGTCTTCTGGGACCTCTCCTGTGCTCAGAGACTCACTAAACAATTCTGGTAATGGCTCTGCTAGTTCCTCCTTTAGCTCCTTAAGTACCCTGGGATGTATGCCATCAGGTCCCATTGCCTTATCCACCCTGATCTTAGCAAGCTCTTGTAGGACCCTTTCTTTTGTGAGAGGGGTGGTGCTCACCTCCCTCCCCTGTGTCCATGATGCTGAGCTGTGGGCCCTGCCTACCTTCTCTTCAGTAAATGCTGAGCAAAAGTATCTATTTAGGATAGATGCCTTTACAGGTCCTCCTCCTCACATGCTCCCTTTTCTCCATTAAGCTTAACAATACCCCTCTGGACTTTCTCCTTTCACTAATGTATCTATAGAAAGTCTTGTCACCTTCTTTACTGTTCATGCTAGTGTTTCTCAGTTTGGGACTTTGCCTGCCTTACTGCCTTCCTTGCTTCCCTTAGGGCAGTTTGGTATGCCTCCCTATCTTCATCCCGCTGTGTTCCTTATATTTTCAGGCCAGCCTTTTGGCTCTGACCTTTCTGCTACTGTATTTGAGAACCAAAGTGGTTTCCTTCTTCTTTGCACTTCCTTTTCTGTCTAACACAATGGGATGTTGCTTCAAGTATTGTAACCTTAATGCTTGCCCACTTTGCCTGTACCTTCCACCTGTGTTTCTTTTTGCCAGGGCTAGCTTAACTCTGTTGGCCATCTTATCAAAGTCAGCTCCTCTGAAGTCCCATATTTTGCCTTGGAATGGGATGATTTAGATGTAGTAGCCAAATTGAACCATACCATGTGATGGTCACTGGCCCCAGGTGACCTTCTACCTGGAGATCTGTGATCCCTTCTTTGTTAGTCAGTACTAGATCTAGGATAGCCCTGTCTCTTGTGGGTTGCTGTACCAGTTGTTTGAGGCCCTCTCCTGCAGGGAATCCACTATGAGTCTAGTTCTGGCAGATGTTCCTGCTGGTATTGACCAATCTGTATCTGGCATGTTGAAGTCTCCCATTATCAGAACCTCCCCTTTAGCTGTCATGTTTTGTATATCTTCTAACAGTAATGTGTCTATGTCCTCCCTCTGGTCTGGGGGCCTGTAGACAACCCAGTTCTTATGGCTGTCCCATTTCCTGTTTCAGGGTGACCCACAGTTCTTCTGGCTCCTTATGTGTATTCTGAATTTCTGTAGCTTTGATATTTTCATTAACATACAGGCCACTCCTCCCCTTTTTGCACCTCGGTCTCTTCTGAACAATACATAGCCAGGTACTGAAGTCTCCTAGTGTGGTTACTGGTAAACCACGCCTCACTAATTGCTACTATGTCCAGTTTAGCCTCTGACATTATTGCCTGCAGGTCTGGGATCTTATTTCCCAGGCTGTGAGCATTTGTGTACATGATTTTCCATTGGCCAGATTTTGGTGTGTTAGTTGTTGGGTGAAGTTTGGCATTACCCCTGTGCATCGTATGGGGAGACAAACCTTTTTCTTACCTGGTGATGCAAATGAGCAGGCAAACACGCTGAATTCCTGTTTGACCACTAGCTGAGGGGGGGTGTTCTTCCCATTCCGTGGGTGCTGCACCTCTCCCCATTTGCTAGTTTAAATATTCTGCAAAGACGTCAAACTTCTGCCCCAATGCACTGACTCTCTCTTTAGTCAGATGCAGTCCATCAAATTTAAAGAACTTTCGCTCCCAGAACTGTTGCCAGTTCCCTACAAATCTGTGTCCTTTTCCTGGCACCAGTCCTTGAGCCACGGGTTTAGCTCCCTCTATCTCCCTTCTCTGACCTTCCGTCCATCTGCTCCCTTCTCCCAGACTGGCAGGATCTCAGAGAAGGAGATGCCGGACGAAATAGATGATAGTTTGTCACCCAGCCTAGTCAGGTGTTCCCTGGTCTCCACAACTGACCGGCTGGCGAGATCATTAGTCCCTATGTGTACTAGGACATCAATGTTTTCTCCTGCTTTGTGAACAATTTTAGCAATGCGGTCAGTGTCTCTCCATGCTGATGTACCTGGGAGACATCTGACCATCACCCCTGGACTGGAGATGTATCAAGCTCCCGAATCATGGCGTCTCCTATGGTCAGAAGTTTTTTGGATTTCCTTTGTGCTTGTTTAGTTTTGGTTCCTGATTTGGGTGAGTATTGTTGTGCTAGCTCCTGTGCCACAGTGTCCTGCTCTGCAGTGTCTTCTGCCTCTTTATTTGATTTCAGAGATAGAGGCAGATACCTGTTTGTAGTGTTTATATGGTTTTTGGAGGTAATGTGTTGGAGAGCAGAGAGTGAGCATCACCCATGCAGCAGTCCAGTTTGCTCACCCTTGAAAACAGCAGTAAACCACCTTCAGGCTTAAAACTACACAGTGATAATAAGAGTTATTTTGACCTTTGACGCTTTTTACACTTGAAAAGAAGTGTGCAAATGCCCTTTAATATACTGCTAAATGAAAACCAGCGGTCTACGTGCCTTGTTTTGTGTTAACAGTGCTGCAGGCTAAAAATGGTGAAAAGGCAGAAAAGGACAAGAGCCAGCTAATGAACGCCATTTTTGCTTCTAAGGTAACACCAGACTACAAACATTAGCAGTGTAGTGAAATGTAATAGACTGTAAGTGTTGCAGAAAAGAGAATCTAATTAAAAACACATTTCTTTCCAATTATAGCAGTGCAGATAATGCCTACAGGAAACTAAAACCAGGAGAAATAATACAAAGACAGAGTAAAGGTAGCTGAATTATCGCTCACTCGAATTACCTCCAACTAAAACGTGAACAAAAGGCAATGTACTGTATATGAGAAGTAAAAAAACGGACAGCCTCAAATGTAGCAGAATGCAGTGCATTATTACAGTAGAGCTAACAAAAAACATAGATAGGCATTAGAAAAACGGTTTAGAATTATAAGCAAGCAATAATACCCAACAGAGTGGGCGGTACTGGGCAATACCGGACCACCCAGGGGCATAATGAGGCCCGACGCCACAGGCGGAGGGCCTTATAGCCCCTTGAAAGTCCAGTATTGCCCATGCTGCCCACCCTGGAGGGTATTATTGCGCTTAGAAAATGGGCTATATGTAAAGATTTTTTATAAAATTTAATACATGAAAAAAATTGCATAAAAATGACTAAAGCTTAGCCTAAAGTTGCACTCCTAGTAAAGTAGTCCCTGTACCAGTAGAGGGCAGTGCAGCACTGCTCACTTGTTTGCAGTTTCCTTACTGGTACAGTACGTACAGCTTCTCCTTGGTTGTTGAACCATGACAAGCCCCCCCCCCCGGTCAACTAAGTTTTATTACTCTTTTTTGGGGGTCTGTTTTGTGAAACCGTCATCTGCACATGTTGTCATTTCGACTTGCTTTTTTCTGCTCTTGAGGTATATCGGGTACAGTGGCAGTGCTACCGGCTGATCGAGGAAATGTACTTCTGCGGCTGATCGTGGAACCATATTCGCTAAATTTCAGGTAACTGGATTCTTGAAGTGGGAAGAACTTTTTTTTTTTAAATAAAAACAGATGTTTCAACATTATGGTTCGGCAGGAGTACAGCAGGGGCGAGTCTTGCATCTGTGTGTTTCTCTAGTGAAAACAGTACATCCGAAACAGTGCCAAAAGTGCAACACTGCTAGGAACCACCGCTCTAGGCATTTATTTATTTTTGTAAGGAACTGAAGAAACTGAGGTGGATTTTGTGGATTGGGTTGCGTTTTTTAAAAGACAGTGGTGCTGTAGTTGTGAACAGGGTTACCCAGTGTGCCTGCCTTGGGGGGGGTGTAACTCGTTCGCTAAGCGAGGAAAAAAATGGTGTTTCATTTTGAAATTTCGGGGTGCCCAAGGATTCCATCAGTAATTAGGTACCTCAAATTGGCACTTGTTCTGTAGCGGGCATCTATGGAAAGTTAATGTACCCCCCTGCTGTGGCTCTCAGCCAGTCAGAGAGCTTCTAGTATCTGGCCCATTTTCTAAGGAATAAGAATGTATATGATAGCTGCTAGAAGAAGACAGGTTGCTATGGGATTATTGATATATTGATTTTTCTTGCTGAATTTGAAGGAAATTATATCGCCATTATATTTTCATGTTCACTTTTGGGGTACTTTTAATGACACAAGAAGAGGATTAATAAGAGATGATAAATGGCAGGTAAATTGAGTGATAGGCCAGCATGCTGCTACAATGCTTCTCATGAAGTTATGATTGTCTACACTCCGCACTTTGGCAGTCCAACCATTTTCCCTCTGACACTTTTTGACCTGGTTGTGCTAGTGTTTTTATGATACCATACTGTACTGTACTGTTTTTATTACACCATAGTATACAATTCTGTTTATAAACAAAGTTTGTGTAGCTATGGGGGCAGACTAGCAGCCCAGCCAGCAGCAGCAATTTTCAGAGCTCTCTATACTTTGTTGCCAGACAAGCTTCAAACTACTAAAAAGCGATAGCAGAGGAGATACTGCATCCAGAAAACTGAACCTTACTCCAAAAATGGGGTGAACAAAAACAAATAAATAGGACTTTTTCCCACCACGCTCTTCTAATGCCAAACCACCAGACGAACAACCAGGCCCTACTTCAGCCTCGTCCTCTGATACCACTGGGGCTACTCTGACTACTCTACAAATCGCAGTGAATGCCCTCACTAAAACAGTACAGCAAATGGATCAAAAATTAGACGGCTTCTCAGAAAAATTCCTAACGATGGAACACAGACTACGTCGATGGGAGAAGTGATGAAATTGGAGGCTACAGCTGGAAAGGCTTTGGCTGCCCCTGCTTCTAGCAAGAACAGGCCGATCTGAGAAGCCGTGTGGAACAATTGGAAAACTCCGTGAGGGCTGCAAATGTTCTTATGCTTGGTCTTCCCGAGGAGTCGGAGTGGGATTCCGATTAATTTTCTTCAGACTTGACTGGAGAAACTGTCTGACACTGCAGAATTCAAAATAATCAAGGCATATCGTATCACCCCCAGAAGACCCTTGAATAGTCTAAATAACCCTCGAACTGTACTATTCACTCTACGATCCTCAGGAGAAAGGGACTTACTATTAGGATCCCTGAGAAATAAGGGACCGATTTATCTGGAGGAGGCTGGTATATTGTTCTTTCCTGATGTCTCATTCGCCACTCGTATGAGACGAAAGGCATTTGATGGGGTGAAAAGTCATCTTCGGGAACTGGCTATTACTTATTCCCTTGCCTTTCCAGCCCAACTTTGTTTTATGGTAGGACGACATCAGTACCGTTTAACAGATCCGAAGGAAGCTGGCACTTGCATTGGGAAAATAATGGCTAAACGACAGCAAGAACCCTGAACCTTGGAAGAAGAATCTGAAGGGGACTGATATGAATCAAGTACTCTGCTTAAGTCTTGAATGACACAGACAATAATAATATCACCTCCATAGTTTGGGACATTAAGAAAAGTTGAAGCCTTTTGGCGCTATGTTAAATTCTCCTCTTTATGGAGATTAGCTGGTAAAGTGATTGCTTTATAGATTATTTCCAATTGAAGGCAAAGCAATGGTAAATTTGATAATTTGAGCTAAAATTTAAAAGTAGAAACAAAATGCAATGCACTTCATTGGATACAAGGTGGGGTAAGAGATACGTTTTAACCTATAACAGCATAGTCTTTGCTGCAACATAGTTGTTCTTGGGGGCCTTAAAATGTAAACCTTTTAAATCGCAGTGTCTATTAATACACTTTACTTGGGCATAAGCTGGTCTTGGTGCAAGTGAAATCTTTCTTTTCAAGGCACCAGCCATATTTTCTTGTTGTAAATTTCCCAGAACGCTGTAGGTAGCACCATATACCCTCTTTAAGTTTCAAGGGGAGCTCTGAATTGGAGACCTCTCTTCTATATTAAGGTTGCTAACAACTACAAATAGATCTTTTTCAGTTCGTTTTTTTCATGTTGGTTTTAGTATTTCTCTTATATACAGTTTGGGCATTGGCTGCATTATAACTCTTGAACTGGATATGACGATTGCTTTTTCAAACTAGATGGATGATAAGTAAGCAGTAAGACACGACAGGGTGGTGGTTGTTATGTGATAACCACACACCTAGGTGCGTGGTGAGGCACGAGGCTAAAGGCAGAGTGTCCTTCCGCACCTAGGTGTGCGGTTATCACATAACAACCACCACCCTGGAGTGTCTTATTGCGCTTATAAAATGGGAAATAACTATGGAAACAAAGAAAATGACAAGGTGTTTATATTTTGAAAACTTTGTAACATTTATTTAAATACAGAAGAGAATTAATTGAAACATTGAGATAAAATAGTCCCTTGGTAAACTTTTTTGAATGGTAAAAAATAGCAATTACTAACAACATTAGCAAACAACAGCCTACTTGTTGTAGTTTATGAATTGCACTTTACTTCACTGTGATTTTCTTAATCTGTCCCGAACATCGATTTCGACACTTACCGCGCTATTGTGCCGTACATGTGCGAAAACACATTTTGGGTGAGATGTGAAAAATGACAGTTGTACTGTTCATAAGGAGGTGTGGTAAAATGGCAATACTGAAAATCTGGAGTGAAAATATTAAAAATGCTTGAAGTTACGAGCATGCGTAGGAACTGCGCAACGCATGCTTGTAAAACAGTCGTTTTGGGGAATATTTTCCCCAAATTTTCAACATAGCCAGTTTAAGACCTCTGCTCATGAACAGCATCACTGTAATTTTCTTAATCTGTCCGGAACATTGATTTCGCACACTGACCACGCCATTGTTCGCTACATGTCTGAAAACACATATCAGGTGAAATGTGAAAAATGACAGTTATACTGTTCATAAGGAGGTGTGGTAAAATGGCAATACTGAAAATCTAGAGTGAAAATATTAAAAATGCTCGAAGTTACAAGCGTGCGTAGGAACTGCGCAATGCACACTCGGTTTTTGGGACCCTACCTCATGAACCATGTGCACTGTCCTTCTCGTTAATCATTCCTGAAAGGTGGTTCCGCACGAGTGACCGCGGAACCACCTTTCGGACCGATAAACTAAATAACAGTGGTACAGTTCAGTGAGGCGGGCCTAAAACCCATGTTGAAAATTTAGTGAAAATTCCCAGAAATGGCTGAGATATGCACTAAAGTTGAAAAAAATCCATTTATGCTATTATACAACTTACCGGCATTTCTTCAGTTCGCAGTTGGCTTGAAGAGTGCAGACGTGTTCCGTTCATCAAGATCATCGCGCTGGGCTCCAGAAGTAAGTATGTTGAGGTGGGGGTGGGGAGGTGGGTACGCAGAAGGTGGGTGCGGGTTGGGGAGGGGGCAAAAGAATCAACGAGGAGATGTTTTTTGTTTCAGTTTTTTAATTTACACAAAGGGACTTTTTGCCACACTGGGGTGAGCTCCAGCATGGCTTGGGGCAGGTAAGCAGACAGGGATTGGGCACCTCTATCGGCTAAGGAAGTTTTTGCCATGCTGGGGTGGGCCTCAGCAAGGCATATGAACATTTTTGGGGGTAGAAACCAACGGGGATTGGGCACCCTCGGGTAAATGAAGCTTTTGCCACTCTGGGTGGGCTCCCAGCATGGCACCAGGCAGCTTGGGGGACAATGAAGTTGACGGGAATTGGGTACCCTGTCGGTTAAGGAAGTTTTGCTACACTGGGTGGCCTCACGCGGGCATACGACATTTTGGGGGTAGTGAAACTGACGGGGATTGGGACCCCATCGGCAAATGTGAGATTCAAACCCAGGTTCTCAGAATTGCAGCATAGACCATTCAACCTCTATAGTATGCTGCCTCTTTAATATTAAATTCCCTCCATGATCGTAGTGGTCGCTACTTCTTTAACTTTTTGGTGCCTACCATCATGCACCGCGCACTTCCATCTCGGGAAGCGATCAGCTTTTTTTTTTCAATGCCTCTCTGCACTCGTGTTGTATGTTTGAGTTAACTGATAGCCTGTGTCACCGGCCGATTACCTCTATGGATTGCTTTTATTAATATTAGCAATGTATTTGGGCACTTTGGGTCTGCCTCTGCCTATTTAACTGTATTTTCCCACCTTTTCTTTTTGTTTATAAAGTATTACTGTATTGCCTGCTTTCTTCATCCTGTTTTTTTGTTTTCTGTTTTTCCCCACATTCAAGACATAGAATGTTTATCATGGAATACAGAGATTCAAAATTCTGCTCTGTTCCACTTGTAGAATGTTACTCTCCTGACATTCTGTACACACAGACAACAAAGGCCTGTTTTAGAGCCAGATACTCAATTATATCACTGCCAGGGCAAGCATGAGAGATTTCACCGATGAGCAGGTAAAGACAGAAGGGGGATTTTTCACTGTTAGTAAACAAACAGTTGTAATGAAAACTATAAGCAACACTTAATGTTTCTAATTTGTTTATGTGTGTAAGGGGAGTGTGATGATCAGGGAAACAACATTTAATGAATTTATTTTATTTTTTTATTTAAGGTAGTTTTATTTTTAGGGCCCAGCTGCAGTTTTTTTTACAGTGTAAAGGTAGCAGCCATGTTTATAATGGAAGATTAGTTCTAGTTGAAGGGGGACTGTGGAAGATAGTTCTGGTTGTATGAGGACTGATTTGCTCATTGTGTGATGTGGTTTAGGACCATGATGACTGTGCATATATAGAGATTTAATGTACAGTCAGCTGATGTCTCTTGGCCAATGAGATTTCTAGATGTTTTCTTACCATTTTATAACCCCTAATGCTGTACCAATAGAATGGATAGTCTCTCTCCTAAGTAGTGTATTGCTGATTTCTCTGTAAATCCGTATACCCATTCAGTATCAAAGTATTCTGTATGATTATATACTAAATGCTATAAATAAAAAGTAACAAAAAAAAAAAAAAGTTTGTGTAGCTATGCTCATACCCTAATATTAGAACCTGGTTGTTATTCAGGTGCTTTATGCAATGGAAATGTCAAGCATGGAGAATGTGTTTACTAAAAGTAAACTTTTGCAGCTGCACTCTGTAACAGCCCACTTGAATAAAACTCCTCACTCCGAAAGTGGTGCTGACAATCTTTTCTTCCTTTCTTTTCTTTTTTTTTTTTTAATTATTTTTACATTCACCATTAAAAAACATTCATTTCATAGTATGGCATAAACCTTCATTTCATTTGTTTTTTTCAGTTCTGTATGAAAGAGTATTCTGAAAGTTTTTACCATACCTTTTCTGCAGGCTCAGCCTTGTTTTTCACCCCTCCATTTTGTTTTTCTTGCCTCCATTGCCTAATCCATAAAGTGCACGTGCTGTAATTGCCACTCCTTTTGTGCTGTATCTGGACAGTTCTATCGCTAGCCACTACTTGTGCCCAAGGATGTCTCAAGAGCTCAGTGAACATGAGCTGCACTCCTTCTTTACTATCATATTATATTATAGTATACAATTCTGTTTATATTATACTGTTTAAGCTGCAATATGGTACCTTGCTGTTTGCTGTGTACCTTCTCTCCCAATTATTTACCCCCTATCCTCCAGGAGGCACCTGCACACCAGCCTTGACTCTGTGTGCCTCTCCAGGTTACTAGTTTCTAAATAATAAAACATATCAATCAATGAACTGAATTATGACATAGACTGCATATACTGGCTATGTATGTTCTTTGTATACAGAATACCACCATGTGCCCTTAAAGAAGTGGCATCCCGACCACAAAACACCAGCTTGTTAATGCTGGCAACATAAAGGTAAAATAAAAAGAACAAATCTTTGAAGTATGCGATGTGAGTAGAACTTCTGATTTGTTCTCCTTCAGATTTTGAGTCTCCAGAATTGCTCTACCATCATATTCTGTTTTACATTAGAAAATGGGTAAGTTAAAGACTATTTTCTGATTGGCTGTTACCATTCCACTGGCATATCTCTACATGCCAATACCACCCTCTAAAGAAAAAGGTCCGACCTTGTGATCTGGACAACTCACATGCAGAACTCATGAGTCACTTCACTCATTCCTGATTTCTATCACAAACATGGCTGCCACCTTTATTCTTACATAAATACCTTCAACTAGGCCCTAAAAATAAAACTCCCATAAATTAGAAAGAAAGCACAAATAATTGCATGTTCTTTCTACTCCTGACCCTTGCATACACACATAAACAACTTTTAAAAAATCAAGTGCTATTCAGGGTTTTCATTTCTGGTGTTTCTTTAAGGATCATGACCCCCCCCCCCCAATAGTCTAACCAGCTTGCCAAATCAATGTATGTTGCTAACCCTGGACCAGATGGAATTGTGCCCCTGGCTCTATGTGAGGCCATGTGTCTTTATGAGTGCATACCAAACAATTTAGCACACACAACCATCTTAGCAGAAAAGGTCAGTGCATCTCAAACTGAACTTAAAAACAGCTTACCACCTTTTGGTTTTATTGAACAAAGTCCACAGTTCAGCTTATTTCAATCCATTTTATTCACTGATGCAGCAGCTCAAAATGGAAAAAGCCATCCAGGAAATACTTGCTTGTTTGTTTGCTAGCGCAGTCATACAACAGCATTTTGCAAATCAAACTTTTAAATCTCACAGTTTTGCCACAAACGCTCAGACCGTCAACCAGCATGGACAAAGCACACATAACTAACGTTTCAACATCAGAAGTGATGTCTCCCTCAGAGAAAGTGTGTACTAAATGGTTAAGATGTAAGCCCTGGTACATGCACTTCCTACACATTGTTTTAGACAAACAGCCGCCATATTTGTGACATTTTCTAAACAATATTTAATCTTTTATGTCTTTTTTTATCTTTTAGAGATTATTTTTAAATGTTCCCAACCTATTTTCTACGTGCAACAGGACACTCCAAGGTGTGGGGCATTGATGGATAGCTGCACTTCCAGGGACTGTAAGGCACTCCACCTGCAGTGCCAGGCCTCATTACCCCCTGGGTATGTGGGTATACCTCAATACCCCGCACACTGTCAGGTCATATTGCTTACAAGTATAAGAAAACTTCTCAGGTGAAGCAGTCACCTGGTTCAGAGACTATCTATGTGACAGGTCACAAAAAACTGTGATTAGAGGTCTATAGTCTGACATTTGTCCTATTAAATGTGGAGTACTGCAGGGTTCCATACTAGGACCCTTACTGTTCTCTCTTGTGGTCCACCCTCTCCCCCAGATATGCAGGCACACTGAGCTCATCCTCTATGCAGATGATGCAGCACTCTTCTGCAAAGATAGTTGCCTCCCCTCCCTTCTCAATAAACTACTGCATGACTCTGGCAAGCTTCATACCTGGTTCTCAACCTGCGGACTAGTCCTCAACTCCAAAAAGCAAAGTCTATTATATTTTCCGGTACCAGAAAAAACACAGACTTTGATTTCTCCCTCAGGGACAATGATGGTAACCTAATAAAGAGAGGTTCCGAGTTTAAGTACCTAAGTATCTGCCTTGACCATCACCTATCCTATGATTATCATATCAGACAACTGATCAAAAAAGTTCATCAAAGGGTCAGAATGTTATACCAGTTAAAATAATTTCTCATACCTAAAACCAGGGCCCTATTAGCTACCAACTTCCTGCTGCCCATAATAGACTATGGCTCTCTGATCTACTCCTCCTTCCTATCACAAAAAAACTTTCGGCAGGTTAAGAGCTACATATCATAGCATTCTCAGGTTTATCACTGGCCTCCCCAGAAGTACCCACCACTGTGGTTTCTACAAGACTTCTAATTGGCTTTCACTGAAGGATAGATTTGATAGCAAAATCCTTTCCTTCTTCCACAAAATTCTCTGGTGTTGTCTACCGGAAAGTACTGTCTCCATCTTTCCGAGGTTCAGGAGCTCTAGGACCACTAGACTTACTTCTGATTACTCCTTTTCTATCCCTTTCTGTCACACCACCCAAGGTCAACTACCTGTCTTACAGGGGTGCCAAACTCTTCAATAGTGTACCCCCACCCCGGCTCTGTGTCCAACATTGTCTGGTTTTAAAAACTACCTAGAGTGTTACCTGTTTGACAAATCTGTATGTAACTGCACTTGACCGTATGCTATATCCTCTGTATTCCATTACCCTTGACTGTGCCATGTAATTATATGTCTTGTTTGTCACTGGATGCTTGTGAAAACAGGCAATCTTGCTCACATTCCTTCCAGCATAAAAAATTAAATGAAACAAAAGAGAAAACAGAAAAAATGGATTGGCCATGTGACACAGAGAATGGAGTTAATGGAGGAACTACTGATCAGGATACTTCTCTCAGTCCTCCCCTTCTGGGAGATGAGGGACTGTGTATGACTAGAGAAAAGAAAGAGGGACTGCACTGCATGACTCTGAGGCAGCCACCTTATTTGCCATTCTGGTCTACTGGCCAGATATTTGCCACTATCTATCCAGACCATGACAATGACCCTCTGTTTCTGATCAGGCAGCCACCTGGTGAGCTCTGCAACTATGCCTAGCCCATAACCACAGAGAGTGTTTGCAGCTGCCGCTAGGCCTAAGCCTAGATTAACATCTTTTATCCATAGTCTCCTCCTTTTCCCTCACTCTCCCTGTTCCCACCTTTCCTCTTGTATCCCACCTCGATCCCTTTTTCTATTCCCTTGTCCTCTTCTGTTCACTAGGGCCTTGTGTTCAAATTCTTGGTCTGGCAGCCTCCTAGTATACTAGGTAATTTATAGCAATACTTTGTAAATATTGTATATATTGTTTATTTTGTATATACTGCACATGTAATGTATAAATTGTACCTTGGTGCTGTATGTTAAATATGTTCCAAAACTGTTTGTACAATTCCCTGCCGTCTCTCTGTATAGGTTGCTGATTTATGTATATGTTGCTGATTAATGTCCAGGACCTCCTTGTGAATGAGCCTGCGCAATGGAGTAATTCCTGCAATAAACTTGACTTGACTTGCCTTGGGTGTTAACTAACTTTACCTGTGATTCTGGGATTAAGTACCAAGGTACTGCATGTACATTAAATCTAAACTGCCCAGTCCAGGATTATGGTTCAGAGGTACAATATCAATAATGTTATGCTGTAAATGCTTCCTGGATTTGTGCTTCTGAAGTGACTTTATTTATTGGACTGGACATTTGGAACTTTGATTATGCTTGCATGGACATTTTGAAATCTGAGCCATGCCTGTGTGTTGAGCTTGGGACACTGTAAAAACTGAAGTAGTTCACATTCTGGGTTTCCTTTCTGTTTCATCATTTATGTATTTTAATGTGTTTCTTCACTATTCTGTGACTGATCTCTCTGTACTATTATTGCCTTAAAGAATTATCTGAAGGTACTGTGTTTTAATAGATGTGAGGCTACAATCACTATTTTTATCTGACTGTGTCTCTGTTCCTGACTTGAAGACAGAAATCCCACAGGTATAGTGTTGCTCGGATAGTATCCTACCAGGTCGGATACCTTTGGATACCATCATTTTCATTGGCTATCGGATATAATTGGATGGCACAGACATCCGACCAAGGATCCAACCTGCTAGGATCCATAGTAAGTATCCAAAGCATCTATGGATCTGACCTGAATCCAATGGATCTGACCATCGGATCCAGGTATCTGACCATCAGATCTGACTATGTGAGGTTGGGTCTGATGGATTTGACCACAGCTCGAACTATCTGAGGTTGGATCCAATGGAGCTGACCACAGCTTGAACAATCTGAGGTTGGATCCGATGGATCTGACCACAGCTCGAACTATCTGAGGTCGGATCTGATGGATCTGACCATCGGTTCTAACTCTCTGACTATGGATCTGGAATCCCACTTTGGTCAGATCTTAGGTCAGATACCAGCACTATCCGATGGAGGATAGTTGGATTCACAAAAGCACTATCCGAGCACCACTACACAGATGCTACGTGAGGGAGACCTGGATCACCAAGAAATTATAACCGTGCTTAAATGATTGTAGCACTGACAGTATGCTGACAAAATTATGCCTCCATCCTTCACCATGAGATCAAAGGGAGCCCTTGCATAACCTACCATCCTAGCCCAAGAAACTCCTCACCCGACTGACAGGAGACCAGTGTTACATATAAAAATGTTGTTTTGACACAGAACTTAACATGTGCTTCTGGTGATACGTATAACTCGTATGCAGAAGACCAAAAATAATCATCTGTGCTTCATCTGCACAAAAATGGAAAGATAATCCATACTTGTATAGCAGATCTCCCAAAGGAAGCATATGCTGTAGATATTGAACAAAAGTGGACCCAAAATCATAGATTGAGGTACACCACAAGATAAGTTTAAAACTGATGATGAAGACTTGAGCAGGCTGCTTAAGTTTGCTAATGACATGAAGCTGGCCGTGGTGGTAGACACCCATAAGAATAAGAACAAATCTTAGGAGGACCTGAACAAGCTAGGTGATTGGTCGGACTCCTGGAGACTCGGATTCAATGTAGTCAAATGCAAGGTGCTGCACTTGAGAAGGAAAAACAGTGGTAAGACCTACATGGTGTGTGGAGTTTCTCTTGCTGCAGTGGAATGACAGGCAGTGTGGGGCCACAGTCATGTGGACTAGCAGAGTGCCGGGGTGCATTAAAACAGGAATGACCAGCAGGGCAGGGGAAGTTATCCTCCCTCTTTACAAGGCCCTGTTCAGGCCCCAACCTAGAGTACTGCATGCACGTCTGGGCTTCTCATTACAAAATTAACGTTGAGGCAGTAGATAGGCTGCAACGCAGGGCCTTTAAAAGATCAGAGATGTGGAAGCCAAAAGTTATTAGGAAAGGCTAGTGGAGTTTAACATGTTCATGCTGGAGTAAAGGAGACTGAAAGGGGACATCATCTCCTTTTTCTGCATACTTAAGGTTTTCAACAAGGTTAAACAGACAGAGATGTTCGATTTGGTGTCTTAGACATGGAAAAAGCTTGTGAAGATCACCGCAGATATAGTATGTTTTCCTTGGGAAAAAAGTTAATAGTTCCCTTTATCGAGGTCAGTTTCCTTTTTGTGGAAAAGTGCAACTGTTGTCCCCCTTCATAAATCTGATGATCAATCTAATAATACACAACTATTGATCAATTTCTTTGTTGGACCCTCTTGCAAAAGCCATGGAACATATAGTATTTGATCAGATCATAGATTATCTCACCAAGTATGGTATTCTGACCCTAGCCCAACACAGCTTCCGCCAGGTCACAGTACTGCAACAGCCTTGGTGGGATTCACACAGATAGTTCATGAGGCCCCTGTCAAGGTCTCTATTCTATTTATTTATTTATTTATTTACTTAGTGATTCGGAAAAGACCTTTGAGCGCGAGCTCTTTTACAAAGGTCCCACGTCATAGATTGCAAAACAAAGTACAACAGGAGAAAGCAAAGGTACATCACAATGAACGATACAGCTTGGATTTAGAACTTACAGGATATCTCAAAACATATGTACAAGTTAAAATAACAAGAAAAACACTTTATGAGGGTGCAGGGGGGGAAGGAATAAGCAACCACAAATTGCCTTGTCAGTAGTTCAGAGAGATGGGGATAGCTGGCAGTGGGGTGAAGAAAGGAGGTACCAGAGAGAGGTAGGTACTGCAGTGGAGGTGAAGGGTGGGGGAAGAAGGGTGATAAGGTATAGGGAGAAATAGGGAGGTGAGGGGAGACAGAGTGGAGAAGACATGCTAGAGTAAATGGTGGGGTGCGAAGGGGCATGGTCAGGCAGCTTGCATTAGTAGTGACTGTTAGGGAAACTCATGGGACTGGGAGTTGGGGGAAGGGGGACTGTGTGGTGGCGGGTGCTGAAGGAGCATGACGCGAACTGATTGCCGAGGCAAATCATAAGATGGGACAGAGGGAGGGTGCCCCTGAGGCCTGCCTAGTGCTTGCTGGGGGGCAGAGAGAGCAGGTGTGGCTAGACTTAGGGGCTGGTGCACTAAGAGAGTGTTATTAGGTGTTGTTTGAGGTCAGTTTTGAATTGGGCCAGACAATCGGTGGCCAAGAAGTGCCCGGGGAGTTCATTCATCCACAGGGGGGCCCGGTAGGCAAATGCACATTGCCCAAGTGAGGTGCGATGGAAGAGGATAGCTAAAGCCACTCTAGTCCTCCCCCTGGTGACCTGTAAAGAGTTGGCCGCCTTGATCAAACTGCCTACACAAGGTGGTGTTTTACCCAATAGAGCCTTCTTCCCTAGGATGCAAGTCTGGAATTTGACCCTGTTTCTTAATGACAGCCAATTTGCGTGTTCGTACAGAGTACAGGTGTGAGTGCCACGCTCAGCATCCATGGTGAGTCTGCAGGCTTTGTTGAATGCAGTCTGAACCCTCTTGGGCACTGTATCCATTGCCACCCCGTAGACCAGTAGTCCACAGTCAATAGTAGATATAATGGAACTGAGGACTGAGAGGCGGAGGGCCCTCGGAGAGAGGTATTGCCTGTGCCTGTACAGGACATCAATCTTGGTACTGACGGTCCTGACCAGAGAGTCAATATGGTGCACAAATGTGAGGGTATCATCTATTATGACCCCCACATACTTAAACAAGTGGACTTGTTCCAGAGGCTCACTGCACTGCATTCCATGACAGTTTTTGTGGATCTCACCAAGGCCTTTGATCTGGTTAATTGTCTGCTTTTATTTATTTTTTTTTGGGTCAACTTTGTTTGCTCCCATCGCAGCTCCAAGGTCCTCTCTCAGGCATCCCATCCTTGTCCTGCCCGCCTGAGGATCCCACGTTATGCCTCCTCTCCTCCCTCCTCACCAGTGCCAGCACCCCCGACTAACCCTATCTGGGGTGGGTCACCCCCCTCTCCTACTTGGGGTGCTCTTCAAGGCAGACTCTGGTATCGGACGAGGAGTGGGCCTGGGGAAATTGAAGGCAAGCTGGGGAAACCCCGGCACAGGGCATGGAGGATCAGTTCCGTCGCCTGATCCTTGGAGCCGGGTTTTTCCCTGTGTTCTTGGTTACCCCCGCACAGACACGGGATGTGCTATGCTGCCCAGCTCCAACGTAGGTGCTCCCACCAACGTCAGAGGGGAAAGGGGGGGTTACAGTTTCCCGGAGGGCTGTGCCCAGGTTAGCTTGACCACTACCAACTCTGACCTCTGTGTGGAGGCACCGGTTTCAGAACTCAGGCCCCTTAACCTGCTACTAGCTAAGCAGGCAGGGTTAGTAGCCCTTGGGATAGCGCCACCTAGGGGTTACATATAGTCATAAAACTATACAAAATAAGGTAACAGTTAATGTTATAAATGAATCTTTGATCAAATTAACTGATAATATGATACTGGAGAAACTTAAACTACAAAAAAAAAAAAAACATTTTCTTCAGGTCCTGATAACATTAGTGGACATTTCTTATATTTATTTGATTATATAGCCCATCCCCTATGTTTATTTTTTGAATACTGTCTGATGCACCAATTCGTGCCTATAGAATGGAAGTCTGCCAATGTTATTCCTATATATAAAAAAGGATCTCGTTCAAATTGGGAAAACTACCAGCCTATCAGTCTGACAGCATCTGTTTGTAAAATATTAGAGAGCTTAATCAAGGAGCTTGTTAGCAATACACTAAAAGTGCTCATTTCACATTTGACAAAAAATTGCA
The DNA here is from genome assembly GCA_016271365.2 of Neoceratodus forsteri. NCBI lineage: Eukaryota > Metazoa > Chordata > Ceratodontiformes > Ceratodontidae > Neoceratodus > Neoceratodus forsteri. Next base: position 1,870,963,201 of record CM057456.1, on the reverse strand, counting down.
AGTCTATTTCTATTAAATATGCAGATGACGTAAAACTTGGTGGGCCCTGTAGCAGTGATGATAAGATATCTATAATACAACAAGATTTAAATAATATATCGAATTGGGTTGGTACCTGGGGTATGCATTTAAACTTATCTAAATGTAAGGTAATGCATGTTGGACCAAATAACCCTCTGGCTACACACATGTTAAATGGATTTCCACTTGAAACCACTGTCGACGAAAAAGACTTGGGCATATATATATATATATATATCTAATGATTTAGGGCATAATAAACAAATAAATGAGGCAATTCAGAAAACAAATCAGGCAATAAGGTCTATTAAGAGAAACATCAAATCCAGAGACCCACACATAATGCTTCCCTTATATAGAGCCTGTGCTAGACCCCACTTGGAATATTTATCACAATTATGGAATCCATATAAAAAGAGTGAGATTACTTCTCTCGAAAAAATACAGAGGAGATTCACTAAAAATATCAAAGGACTTTCCAAATGTCCATACGAACTACGTCTAGAAAAGTTAAATCTGATGCCCCCATCACTTAGACATCTACAAGGAGACTTAATTTACATGCACAACATAATAAATGACCCATATCTGTTTTTTCAAATGGGTTTCGAATTTAAAAATAATATATATAATGCTAGAGGTCACCCACTACAGATCAATAGGTCTAAATTTGTTCATGTTTCCAGAAAAGACTACTATACTCAAAGAATTATAAATCCCTGGAATAATCTACCATTAGAAATCATCAATTGTAACGACAAAAAAAACCTTTAAAAATCACCTTGACAAACTTATATTTAATAAACCAAACTTGGGGTACTATAATTGATAAGGTGCGGTTATGGGCTTTACAGCCTCCTTAGCACTACATTACCTTAGAAACCTTAGAAACTCTCAGCACCACTGGGCTGACTCTAATGTTTATGATTCATATTAGTTAATGTTTACTTTGTTAATAGTTAAGATTTTATTGTATGATGTTTATTCGTTATGCATATTATATGTTTTTTTTTTTTTTTTTAAGCTGGTCACCTATGAGAGTGAGCTTTAGGCTCATGGATTTACCTGATTTTAAATGAATAAATTAAATCAAATCAAAATACCCTAAAGCTCAGAAGTGTTAAATTCAGGAGTAATGTTAGAAAGCATTTTTTCCCCAGAGGAGGGTGAGCCTATATAATGGCCTGCCCGTGGAAAAACAGCAAATGTGAAGATAGTACAGGCCTTCATGATAAGCCTGGACAAATCTCTGTTTACCCAGGGGATCACTGGATACTCTGGGTAGTAGAGTGGGTAGGGAGCCCCTTTAAAGTAGACCATCTGCACAACATTCTTATTCATACTCACTCATAAAGCAGGGGAACAGACGTGATGAACATAGAATCCTTTCTGGTCTTCTGTTACTATGTGAAGCATTTACAATTGAAACAAAAGATCACCTCTTTTGCCAGGACTGGTCTAAATAAGATATATGCTTAACTTCAGACAGTGAAGTAATGTTTGATGATTAACAGTATCAAATGCATCACTCAAGTCTAACATTAAGACTGAAAAACCAACATCAAAATTTAATAATAAACCTTTTGTCAACATCAGGAGTGCTATTTCCGTTCTCTGATTTGTGCAATGGGTCACACATAATACGGCGAAAATAATTTTGCAGAGGACAACTGAAGCGCAAGCACAAGAGCAAGAGAAAAGAACGCAGCAGGCAAGTTGGCCGGCAGACTCAGGGAGGAATAATATGGTGAGTACATAGGTGAAGTGGTGGGCTGCACCCCCTCGTCAAGGGGGGCTGCACCCCTGCACTCCCCAAAATACATATAAACACCTCCTCCTGCATGGCATAGTAGGGAAGAGCAGAGCAGGAGGTAGGGGGAGAACCACGCACCCGGTACCCGGTATGCCACACCAAGTCAGACCTGCACAGCCCAGGGGAAGTACAACAACCCAGACAGCGCTGGTACCCAAGCACAGCTAAAGACAGTAGTGCACACACAACCCACCCATACATCTCACATGCACAGCTGCACTCTTCCCATATCGCCATCTCACACACTTACCCGTCAGCATGACCACACTTCCACATGCTCCAAACACCAAGTTGCGAACGTTGCTTAAACCCTAATTACCTCACCCCCATCACCCCGCTCTCGTTCCTCCGCTCTATTGACAGGATACCTTTGTGCAACAGCCTGGCTGTAACGTCAGTCCAATTTTATGTAAATGCTCCGCTAACTGCAGTGCCACAGTTTGCTCAGTTCTTCAGCTAAAAATTGAAGATTAGGTATGAGTCAAATCTCTGAGAGAATTTCTAAATACTGAGATAGTTTATTCAATTTCACAACTCAGAACTCTTGGTAGAATTTTTGTTTTGCAGGTCCAGGACAATAACATAAACTAGGGGTCCCACAAAATGTTTGGCAGTCCTAATAAATATTTTGAGGATCACAGTATGGTATCCCTTCAACTTTTAACTGTTTCTCATTAACAGAGACATCCCCTTTTTTACCTCAAATTTGCTCTATTCCATATCAGTCCTGTATGAAGAAGGTGTTATCCACAAAGAGAAAGCACTGTAATCTCAGACTTTAAAGCAGTAATTTATAACATTCTACGATGTTCAATTAAAATGAAACTTTGCATTAAAAATGCACTGCATTCCACCATTTTCTGAGACTGCATCTCCAATGATTTGGTCCACCATGTCCCGCATTTTAAGTGTCATGGTAGATTGAGAGGTATACCCAACCCCAACCCCTTCAAATTTGGGCCTTCTAAATGTAGTAAAATCCACCTCCCCACTCACCTAAGCCCCACCGACCTCCCCACTCAGTCCTTAGACACATCTGCTCCCACTTAGTTATGTTTAAAAATTCATTATTTACCATCCCAAACTGCATGCCAATCCTCATTCTCTCTCACTCACCACCAGGCCCAACTGACAGTAATCTCTTCCAATTGTCCAAAGCACCATGGGGGAGGCATTACTGGCATTCATGCTTAGCGCTGAGTAAAAGAGGACAGGGATTGGCAGGCTGCGTTGGACAGAAATAATTCATTTTTAAACGTAACCAAGTAGGAGAATGGGCATCTAAGGACTAGTTGAGTGGGGGTGAACTAATAGAGAAACTGGCACCAAAATAAACTGCAATAATATCAGTCTAGCACCTTTGCCAAGCTTGGGACCCACTGGCAACAGAAACATTAGCACTAAGATCGGTGTCAGGCCTAGAACCAAGGTTGGTACTGGGCTGTACACTGTGGTCAATAATGAAACCAGTGACACCAGTAACCACAATGAGAGCAGACCTGCAGCATAATTCGTGCCAGTCTCTGAATGTAATGGTACCAACTTTAACAACCACCGATGGTGTCGCAATGCAGTTTAGGATAACTGTGGATTGAACAGAACTTAAGAAGCTGTTGGTTTAGTGGCAGTCTCTGGGTGAGGCATGGATGGGAGTACACACCACACCATGTTCAAAGGGGTTGGGAAGATACTGTTGTTTAACTATATTTTGCCCTTTGTTTTTTAAAAGCCCTACTTTTGGCAAAATATGAATAACAATTTGCCAACTAGCAGCTCTGAATACGAATACTCTCCACACATTCAAATAAATGTATTCATATGCACCTAGTTAAAATATTAAATTTAAATCCTAAACTGAGTATTAAGAACAGTAGTCAAAGCTGACTAGGAACAATGTTCAGTCATTGACATTTAATTGAATTATTTAATTAGCAATTAAAATCATATTTTCCCCTACTGTGCTCTGATACAAAAATTTCAAGACAAAATCCAAAAGAAATCACTAGTAGAAAAATCCACAACAATAACAAAAAATGGCAATTACAGCTTCAAAAAGCTTATTAAAACCAAAACATCTGAATATATCATTAGATTACACTGCTCATTATCACACTATTTTACAATGTAGGCAAAAGCCACACCTTACAAACTGATGAATTCAAAATGCAGTGGCTCAACTCACAATTTGCATTTTATCTCCATGACTAAGCGGGCAGGAGAATAACTCAAAAGTAGCAGCGCCAAGATTGAGATATTTCTGTTATTTATTCTATTTATTCTCTGTTGACTGGGTAGGTATACTAGCGCCAGGTGCCTTTTTCAGGTATGACCCGGGTACCACAAGTACAATGTAAAAGCAGCAGAAATATGATACAGTACATGATACAGTACCAGAACAATGTGAAAAGGACGCAGCAGAGGTACAAAAAACTAACACAGCTCTGCACATTCTAACATAGTGTAAAAATACATAAATGTAGAAGCAAAAAAGAATGGCGATATATAATATTTATTTATTTATTTAATTTTGTTGACCTGGTACGCCCACTGGGTCTAGAAGTCCCTTTTTCAGGGGCAACAGTGATGAAACTGACCCGGTTATGAGGCAAAGTAGGGGACGGAGTTAAGTGGCACAAGCACATGCATTAAGGTTCAGCAAATAAAGTCTTCATTTTTAGCGCAAAGGTTTTAGGAGAGGTTGACAATCTGATGATAGAGCATAATGAGTTCCACAGGGAGGCAGCACAGTATCGGAAGAATTTCTGCTCCATACCTGTACTCATAAGTGGGATCATAAAGAACAGGTTGCTCACCTGTAACAGAAGTTCTAGGAGTGGTATATGTTGTTCATCTACACTTATTGGCATGTCCCTTTCTCCTTTAAATCTTGCCAGAAGTCTTCAAGCTGGCTCCTACCACCCACCCGGGTGGTATATGCCTTGGCTCCGCCCCATGACACCAGATCTTAGCCCGCTGGAAGTCAGGTTATGTGCATCTGCAGTCAGGGACGTCAGGTGGGTCCGTGTGGATGAACAACATATACCACTCCTAGAACTACTGTTACAGGTGAGTAACCTGGTCTTCCAGGATTGTGGATATGTTGTTCATCCACACTTATTGGCAGACTCCTAGCAGTTCTCTGGGAAGTGGGAGACAAGGCACACACCTCCTACTAAGGGAACATAGACTGGGAACTGAGGTTCCAAAACCAGCATCCCGGCATGACTCAAGATCGATGTGGTAGTGGGTAATGAAGGTGTTTGCTGACTTCCAGATAGTAGTCCGACAGATTTCCTGGATAGGGATGTCCCTGGAAGCAGCCACTGGTGCAGCAGTATGGCGGCTGGAATGAGCTCTTATCCCTCTGGGAGGCTCCCTGCCTGCCAACTCATAGCACAGACCTATGCATGATGTGATCCACCTTGCAATGGTTCGTTTAGCTGCAGGTCTGCCAGAGGCGGCTTCAGTGTAGGTGACAAACAGCTGGAGAACCTCTCCATGAATTTCTGCCATCCTCTCCTTATAATAGGAGAGAGCACATCTCAGGTCCAAAGTATGGAGCCTGTACTCGGCCTCCGAAGTGTAATTAGGGTAATAAACTGGCAGAGTCAACACCTGGCTAAGGTGAAACTGTGACACCACCTTCGGAAAGAATTTTGGGTGGGGGCACAGGACAACTTTGTCCCTGTGGAAGACCAGATAAGGGGAGTCCACCAAAACTGCCTGGAGCTCCGCTGTCCATCTGGCAGACGTGATAGCCACCAGGAAGGCCATCTTCCACAACAAGTATGACAGCTCACACTTGTGCATTGGTTCGAATGGCTTGCCCATGAGCTTTGCCAATACCAGCAGTAGATCCCACAGAGGTGGAGGTTCATGCACTGGAGAGGATATGTGATCCAGGCCTTTGAAAAAGCGCCCGACCACTGTCTCCTGCGCCAATGTCAGCTGCCTGACCCATGCCCAGTAAGCCGAAATGGCTGCCTGGTGCACCTTACGGGTCAATGACCGTAGACTCCTTTTTGAGAGAGACCAAAGGTAGTCGAGAATGTTAGCCTCAGAACAGGATAAGGGGTCTAGACCCTTGCCCTAATACCAAATGGAAAACCTTTTCCATTTGAAGGCATAACATTTCCTGGTTGATTCCTTTCTAGGTGCCTCCACCATGGTGTAGACATCTTCGGAAAGACCCAAAGCCTGGAACTCTAGCCGCTCAGGTACCAGGCTGTGACTGAAGGTCCGGATGGAAGACCTTCCCCTGGGTCAGAGATATCAGGTCTGGGCATGTACAAAGCCGCTCCGGGGGCCTGCAACTGAGGCTGAGGAGATCTGGATACCAGAACTGGTGCGGCCAGTCTGGGGCTACCAGAATCACCTTCGCCTTGTCCCTCCTCACCTTGAGTAACACCTTGTGGATCAAGGGAAATGGAGGGAAGGTGTAGAGGAGGCCTGGGGTCCATGACATTGAGAAGGCATCCCCTGCAGCGAGCCCTGCTGAGGGTGGCGGGCATGAAACAGCCTCAGCTTGGTGTTTTCCCTGGAGGCAAACAGGTCCACCATCGGTTTGCCCCAATGGGAGAACAGGCTGTAAGCTACCTTTGGATTGAGAGACCACTCGTGGGATGTCTGATCTAAGTGGCTGAGAGCATCCACCAGCTGGTTCGAGGCTCCTGCCAAATGGATGGCTAGGAGATCTGCCTCCAACTGGCTCATGAGGGTCCAGATGCAGAGCGCCTCCTTGCATAGCGGATGGGAGTGTGTGCCACCCTGTTTGTTGAGGTAGTACATGGTCATGGTATTGCCCATCTGGACTTGAACCACTTGACCCCGGAGGTGAGGAAAGAAAGCTGACAATGCCAGTCTGACTGCTCTAAGCTCCAACAGGTTGTTGTGGCATCAGGACTCCTTGGGGGACCAGAGCCTGTGGGCCCTGTTGTCCCCCATGTGGGCTCCCCAGCCCATGAGAGAGGCATTGGTCGTAAGAACAACCTTTGGCTCTGGGGGACAAATGGGATCCCTTCCTGCAACCGGTCTGGGGTGGTCCACCATTGGATAACATCCCACATCTTCTGGATTACAGTGATCAGCTGGTCAAAATGACCATGATGTTGAGCCCACTGGGCGGTCAGCTCCCACTAGAGGGGGCACAAGTGCAACCGGGCCCAATGGACCACTGAGGTGCATGCCGCCATGTAACCCAGAAGGCACAGAAAGTCCTGGGCAGGGCGCAAGTGCCCAACCATAACTGGGCAAAGGAGGAGAGAACCTTCGACCTGTCCGCTGACGGCCGAATTCTGGCTTGACGAGAGTCAAGCTCTGCCCCAATGAAGCCCATCACCTGAGAAGGCACTAGTTCTTGACTTGGCCTCGCTGATCAGGAGGCCAAGCTGGGAGCAGGTTTGGAGAGCCAGATCTCTGGACCTGTCCACCTCCTGTTGGGTGGAACCTGCAAGGAGCCAATCATCAAGGCAGGGGTAAATTCTGACCCCCCGATGCTGGAGATGGGCTGCCACCACTGCAATACATTTGGTGAAGACCTGTGGGGCCGATGACAGGCCGAATGGCATGGCTCAGAACTCGTACAGAGTTGATACACAAGAGGGGGTAGAAAAGATGAGAAGGGACTTGGCAAGGTTGGAGGAATGGTCAGACATATGGCAACTTAGATTCAATGCAATGCAAAGGAGTGCAGAGTAATGCACCTGGGGAACAAAAACCCAGGAGAAGAGTACACAATAGCAGAGGAGGTACCAACAACAACAAAAATGGAAAGGGACCTGGGGGTAGTCATATCAGATGACCTAAAGGTGGGTAAGCAAGGTGAGAAGTCATTAAGGAGAGCCAGGGGGATACTGGGCTGCATAGGGAAGGGCATCACAAGTAGAAAAAGGGAAGTGGTTATCCCTCTATACAGACAGTTGGTGAGACCCCATCTGGAGTACTGTGTGCAGTTTTGGAGACCTCATCTACGCAAGGACATAGACAGGATGGAAGCAGTCCAGAGGAGGGCAACTAAAATGGTCCACGGTCTGCATCAGAAACCATATGAAGAGAGACTGAGAGAGCTTAATATGTATACCCTTGATGAAAGGAGGGACAGGGGGGACATGATAGAAACTTTCAAGTAACTTAAGGGAATCAACAAAGTCCAGGAGGGTAGCATCTCTCAGAAAAAGAGATGTGTAAGAACAAGGGGGCACAATTTAAAGATAGAGGGGGGCTCCAGGGTAATGTGAGGAAATTTTTCACGGAGAGAGTGGTGGATACATGGAACCGCCTTCCTGGGGAGGTTGTTGGGTCTAAAACAGTGGGGGAATTCAAACATGCATGGGACAGACATAAGGCAATTATAGTGGGTGGTTGCAGGAAGTAGGCTGTTGGTTAACTAGAAAGAGCTTACACAGTACGTAGGTAGGGAAATGGGCAGACTGGGTGGGCCAAGTGGTCCTTATTTGCTGTCAAAGTCTATGTTTCTATGTACAGGGTCCTTTCGACCCTGAAGCGGAGGAACCACTGATGGGATGGATGGATTAGGATGTGAAAGAACACGTCCTGCAGATCCAGTGAACAAAACCACATGTTTTGCTCAAAGGATGATATGATCTGGGACAGAGTGATCATCCGAAAGGTGCATGACCTGAGGTATTGATTCAGATCGTGGAGATCAAAAATGGGGCACCAGCCCCCCCATCCACTTGGGCACCAGGAAGTACCTGGAGACAAAGCCTGGGTCTGCAGATGGATCCACAATGAGAGCTACTGCCTCCTTGCGGAGGAGCTGAGCAATGTCGTCCCGAAGAGCTGACTGGGTGCATGCAGAAACCCGTTCTTCCCACGGGGTGCAGGCTTGGCTGGGAGGGTACTGCTCGAATTCTAGAGGCAGTACCTGATGACCACTTTGTGAACCCACCTGTACATAGTGATAGCGGACCAGGCGGAAAAGGAAGTGGCACAGCCGGACCCCCATAGGAAGACCCAGAGCTGGCGTAATGGGAATAGGGGTGGCAACCCCCACCCTATCACTGAGCAGGCTTGGAGGAGGAGGAAGCTCCAGGACCTGAGCCTCGGCCTCCTCTGAGGGCCTGTTGGGGTCCAGACCTGGGCCGAGGGTGCCAAGCTTGAGCCTACTGCTGATGCTGCTGTCCTTCCTGGAAGGAGTACTGCTGAGCTGCATGAGAAGAGTTCCAAAAAGGTTTTTTCTTTTTCTTCTGCTGGCTCTTGCTCGAAGTGGCGTTCAAGGTGGCATTGGACTGCTCTATGTGCTGTAGGTGACCCGGCCACCCCTGGGCCGAACAAGTTGGTCCCAAGGAAAGGCACATCAGCTAACTTGTGCTGAGTATCCACTGGGAAGGAGGAGAGCTTCAGCCAAGCCCTGCAGTGAGAGGCAACTGCGGCTGCCATCGAGTGGGCACAAGAGTCCCCGATGTCCAGGGTGTCTGGAGCTGCTGTTTGGCAACAGCACAGCCTTGATCTTAGAACTGCTTAAGTGTAGTCTGCATGTCCATGGGGAGATGTGGGAGGACTTCATCCAATGACCCGAGAAGGGCTTGAGAGAAGTATGCCATGATGACAGACGAACTTGCTTGATGAAGGCCCAAGGAGGATGCCACACAGACCTTCTGCCCCAAATGATCCAAATGCTTGGACTCCTTTTCAGGAGGTCGGTCCATGTTGGCAGAACTGCCAGTATGCCTGAATGCAGAGGTGGTCACCAGGCTATCAGCCGAAGGGTGCTCTGTGAACCCTGCAAAGGACCCCATGGGCCCTGCATATTTGTAGGCCATGCAGGCAGATGGCACCAGACAGGAGGCAGGACGCTGCCACAGTTCGAGAGCCAGACCAACAATGGCCTTGGCCACAGGAAAGGCCTCCATCAGGGTATCCCCTCTTTTGAGGATGTCCGTGAGAGGGTACTCTGCCTTTTTCTGAATGGGTTCCCGGGGATTACCTGTGGAATCAGAGATGAGATGAAGGATCCCTTGGAAGGAGGAAGGACCTTCCTCCATCCCTGTGCCAACAGATGACTCATCATCTCAAGGATGAGAGTGGAGCCCAGTGACATCTGAGTCCGAAGAGTCGGGGTACAGCAGCCTGCCACCCAAATCACCCTCAACCCGCCGAGGGTGGCCCGGGGTGACCGTGACCGACAGACATTGGGGAAGCCCGGAATCTGGTTGGTCTCCTTTGGTAGGAGCCCCTCCCACAGGCTGCTTAGGCGGTGGCTCCACCACTGTCGGTGGAGAGACTGGTATAGGCTGAACTGGAGGACAGGCTGGCCCTGCGTGCGGAGGAACCAAAGGCTTCAGTTCCAAGGGGGTCAGCTTCGGCCTAGGAGGCAAAAGCCAAATAATGGCTGGGAAGTAGTCGAAGTCGGCTTATGCCTAGACAAAATCAGCTGTTGCCACATCAGGTCCTCATAGCGCCAGTGCAGTTTCCATCGGAGCCTCTCCTCATCTGAGGAGGATGAGGATGACCGGTAGCAACACCTCTTTTTGGAGCACTTGTGGCTCTTCCTCGGCCATCCGGATGAGGGGGTTCTAGACCTCGACCAAGATTGGACAGGCTGACTCAGTCGCTCTAGAGACACCGGCGGGGCCGGTGATACCCGGGGATCTGGAACAGGGTCCTCGATGGGGACACCAGCTGGATGGGCCCCCTCATCGCGGAAGACAAGGACAAGAGTCCTTTCCAAAGAGTTGTCGACCGGGGCTGGCCACAGTGGGTTGATGGGGTCGAGGACAATCTCGATCTCATCAGCCACATCCTCGGTTGGCTGGCCCGATGGAAGGTCTGTGAAGCCTGTGGCAGAGGAAGCGATCTCGACTGAAGTCAAGACCGCGTGCTCCTGGGACTGAGACCTCTCTTGGTCCCAAGAGCGTCTTCACTGAGATGAAGATGTGCTCAGTTCCTTATCGCTTTTACGAGATCAGGAGGAGTGCGAGCCCGAGGCGCCTCTCCCCGAGTGGGGAGAGACTGGCACAGCTCCTTGAAGGAATCTGAGAAGGTGGAGCCCAGGTTGAGTGAAACGAAAAAGCTTCAATTGTCCACAGTGCGGGCAGCTCTTCTTCGAACGCCTTTATGCGTTCCAGCTGCTCGGTGGAACCCGCGTGCCAATGGAAACAGCACACCTAGCCTCCTTGGACTTCCACCGGAGGATTCCTTTCTCCGTTCTCCCAACTTAAAAGCATGCCAGGCGGTTGTCCAGAGCGGCTGGGATGGAGATCTAGCTAAAGCTGCAGGATGAGGTGTGTGGCCGACACCTGGGCAGTAGATGCGTGAGATGAGGATCGGTCGCAAGCATCTTCTGGCCTTAAGGACACCGGTGAAATCCTGGAGAAGATTTCTCTTCCATGATTAAGGACACAAAAGTGAGATTGCTAACTCGGACGAGTTTTAATTTCGGTAAAACCGAAGTATTGATAGCCAGGGCCTACGATATGTGTGAGCACAAGGGAGGCAAACTGTATCTTCCAGCGGAAAGGAAGTTCTGATGTCATGGGGCGGAGCCGAAGCATATACCACCCGGGTGGGTAGGAGGAGCCAGCTTGAAGACTTTCAGCATGATTTAAAGGGGAAAGGGACATGCCAATAAGTGTGGATTAACAACATATCCACGAGCCTTGAAGGAATTTTTCACAGCTGAGTGGCAGTGGGAAAGATTAACAGCTGTAACTCAGTGAGACACTGAGACATGCTCCTGAACAGAGTCCTGTACACAGAATTGATTATAGTAAACTGTTCTCTGTGTTTATGCTGCAGCCAACCGAGCCGCTCAAGACTGGCACAATGGTGGGATTTGGGGCCCATGAAGGTAGCGAATCTTGCCAACTTGTGGTATATGATTTTTTTCTTGCACAACGAGCCTTAGAGAAGGCATCCATTATTAATGAACCATAATCCAACAGCAGGAGGAGGTTGCTTTGTGTTATTCTTACTTTAGTGTCAGCTGTGAGGTGACTTTGAATGCGGTAAAGCTGACCCCATTTCTGGTGAATGGGCTTGTTTAAGTGGCTGTCAGAAGAGAGGCATGGGTCCAAGGTTATGTCTAGGTATTTAAATTCAACAACCAAACCAAGCTGTGTACAATCCAGGGTAGACACATTGATGCTGTGGTGTGGCATTTGATTTTTTTGTGCTGTACCAAGGACCATGGCTCTCCTCTTGGGCACATTTAGGGCCAACTGTTCTTTAAGGAACCATCAATGGAATGGATGAAAATTGTGCACAAGGGCATTGCTAATGTCATTCATGTCTCTTTTTTGTATTTTTGTACTATTTCAAATGTTCTTGTTTGATTGCATTGCTACGTATGTCTAAGAATGTCTTGTAACTTGTCACTGGTGAAAATGGGCAGTTTGCTCATCCAGCTTGCAAGTATAAAAATGAAAATGAAATGAAAAAATGCACAGACGACTGCATTGTCTGCCTATAGCAGCGATTTAGCAGACATACAGGCTGAAGACATGCTATTAATAAAAACGGTGAACAGAAGGGGACCATGAATTGACCCCTTGGGTACACCATGGGTGATGATGTGTGCACTAGAGATTACTTTGTCAAGCTTGACAGACTGAGACATGTTTTAGAGGTAACTTGTGAACCACTGGATAGCTAGAGAGCCGAAGTCCAATGTGCTTAGTCTATTCAGCAGCAGACTATAATCAACCAGGTAAAAGCTTTTGTCAGGTCCACAAACACTGCACCTGTTATAAGAGCCTTGTCCATAGCTTGGTAGACTGAGTCCGTGAAGCTGATCAAAGCAGTACAGGTTCCATGGCCCTTCCTGATATCGTGCTGCCCCTTGCAGAGGAGCTTTTGCTCGGCTAGGTAAGATATTAGTTGGCTGTGGACTATTCTCACTTATACCTTGGCTGGGGCTAAAAGGATGGAGATGGACCTATAGTTCTCCAGGACAGTGCTTCTGCCTTTCTTAAATAAGGGGCACCACCGTGGCTGACTTCCAAATGTCAGAAACTGATCTGAATCTCAAAGGAAAGGTTGAAAATGTTGGTAAATGATAGGGTGCAGACAGTTTAAGAAATTTGGAAGGTAATCCATCATAGCTTCCAGATTTATCCATGTTTAATCTGGTTAGAAGTTTGTAAACTTTTATTAACTGAGACCTTTTTAAGGCAGAAGTGGGGAGGGAGCAACTCTAAGGTTGGCTCGAGAACAGTTACTGTATATCGGGCTCCCCACATATGATAGGTTGGTCATATTTAATTAGATTGCAGAAGAGGTTGTTGAATAAATCTGCCACCATTCTGGGATATTTGTATTTCATAGGTTCATAGATGATTTCAAGCTAAGTACACTTTCGTCCATTGTGCTTGCCTTATTATTTATATCTCTCTTTTCTATCCAAGAGAAAGACATCGAGTTTGTTTTTAAAGGAGTCCATAGTTGTATTAGACACTACTTCTTTGGGCAATGAATTCCATCCTGCCACGACTCTATTGCTGAACCAATGTTTTCGTGATAAAGTTTGCCATTTTTGGACTTCAAATTGAAAAAGGTGTCCCCTAGGCTCATATCTTGATTTTCTCCAGACTAGTCCAAGTTCTGACAACAGTACAGGGTCTTTTATACATCTGAATAGTAAGCAATAATCACCCCAATTATTCTATACTCCAGGGTAAACAGATTTACTTCACTCAATCTCTCAGAGTAAGTCCTCTTTTCCAGCCCTCCAATTGACTTAGTCGCTCTTTTCTGTATTCATTCAATATTATAAATTTCAGCTTTTTTATAAGGTGCCCACACCTGAGCACAGTATTCCAGGTTTGTTCTAACCAGGGCACCATAAAGTGGCATTAGTACCTTCCTATCCCTGCTTGAGATGTGTCTCAGAATGCAATTTAAGATCTGGTTTCCCTTTCTTATTACTTTATTACAATGGGAACAACATTTTAAGTCAGAACTAATTATTACCCCCAAATCCTTTTCCTCATCTATTTTATTAAGTACAATGTTATCCAGTTTGTAAGAAAGGTTTTTTTTATTTTTTGCATTACCTAAGTGCATAGTTATGCACTTGTTTTTATTCAGTTCGAGCTTACTATTTACAGTCCAGTAATGGATGTAGTTTAATGCTTCTTGTAAATCATAATTTTTTTTGCGGTATTGGTTATTGCACCAATCCTACAGTCATCCGCAAATTTTGTCAACCAGATATCACTGTTTTCCAATTTCAAGGAGGTTATATAGATATTAAAGAGGCAGGGTCCAAGGACCGAGCCCTAGGGCACTCCACTAGTCACAGCCTCCCACTTTGACTTTTCTCCCTCTATCACCACTCTTTGTCTTCTTTCACATAACCAAGCATCTATTCAGTTTATTATATTGATATCTAATGCATACTGTTTAAGGGAAAATATTAATTCTTGATGTGGAAGTTTATCAAAAGCTTTAGAAAAGTCCAGAAAAATATTTGGTGCCACTAACTTCGATAACCATGGGGATTCTGGGGTTCAGTTTGTTATTTATGCAAGACCAGAATTATCTGGGGTCACATAGGCTGGTTGCTTGTTGAGCTTTAAGATACGAGCTCTCCGCTAACTTGAGGTGCATTAGCATTTATTCTGTAGTTGCCTGAAGGCTTCCCAGGCTGTTTTGGAGTTTGTTTGTTTTTTAAAAAGTGACCCCCACCACATTCCTGTATTTCATCAATTTGAACAGGCTGCAGGGCAGCCAATCTGAATTTAGATTATTACTTAACTCTGCACCTGGTCAAGAGGGCATGCTTATTGAGAAGCTTTGTGAATTCAGTAATGAAAAAGTCCAAACCACAACTGACATCTGGCATTGTGTCCAGGCAGCTTGCTTGAGAGTTCAAACCTTTGTAGTTGTGGTATAGTACTTCCTTCGAGTCAGGGTTATGTACAGAACTATTGTGCCAGATGCAGTAGACAGCAGAGTGGTCGCTGACTGCATCTGGCAGGTGTCCATAAACATCCTAACAAAGATATAAATGTCCTAGCTACTCACAAGTGAGAAGTGAAATATTCTGAACCACACCACTGTGTATCCATCTTATACAGTTAATTTTAAATTGCAAAGCTTTTACATTAGTTCTTTGTATGTAGCTTTAGTTGTGCATGTTTAATTTCCCTGCTCTGTTTTCAATGCCACAGACACCACTGGAATGTCATCAGGCGTTATTCAGACTGCTCTCCTGTTGGAAAAGGATTCCTTTGAGACCTGTCTGAACTGAGGAAAGATGCCCAAAATAAAGATAATTGAGTTATCTTCATTTAGAATGCATCGGTAGCTAAAGGACATTTATATGGAAGGTTTAACTATCACCTACATTGCTACATACCGTACATCATTTATCTCAGTGTTGGGTACATCATTAGCCATTTATCTCCACTTTGGATCAGTCACAAAGGAACCCTGAGTCATCAAGAGAGCAGATTAACCAATGTCTGATGACATCAAGATGGCCTCTGACCTCAAACCAGATCAGTGGAATCAAACAGAAAACTGTTTAATCTTTATAAAAATAATTTAAAGAAGTTTTACAATAGAAAACACATTTTGTAAACTGGGCACATCTGACTCAGAATATCTCACTTCTTACTTGCGAGGAGGCAGGATTTACATAAATCTCTTATGGCTCTGCCACTCATGAGTGAGTATCCCCCCTTCCCCAAAGAAGACAATTTACATAGTCGGAATCAGGCCATTGCATATCTTATAATATATATATATATATATATATATATATATACACATATACACACACACTCACACATACAGTATAAAGCAAATGGAATGTTTGCACACAAACGCTGCAACCTGACAGGCTACACCAGTCATCATTATCCCAGCCACCATAAATGACTGTTAGTTTAGACTAGTGATGAGCAGTTTGGATTTGTAATAATCTGAGCCCACCTAAACATTTGGGGGTCTAGATATACTGAGTTCAAACCAAGTCAAGCTATCACAGTAATGTGCCAGCAGAAAAGGACCATCCTGGCCCATCCAGTCTGCCCATCTCCCCCTTCCCCTACTTGTCACCAGTGTACAGGGAGCCTATCTTCTGTCCTCTAACCAACCCCATATGTCTATCCCATGCTCTCTTGAATCCCTCCCATGATTCAATACCTACCACC
Organism: Neoceratodus forsteri; assembly: GCA_016271365.2. Classification (NCBI taxonomy): domain Eukaryota; kingdom Metazoa; phylum Chordata; order Ceratodontiformes; family Ceratodontidae; genus Neoceratodus; species Neoceratodus forsteri. The sequence continues at coordinate 1,870,947,247 of CM057456.1, read as the reverse complement.
TCCTCAGGTAATCTGTTCCAGGGTTCAACCACCCTCTCAGTGAAACAACACCCCCTTACATTACCTTTACATCTTCCTCCTTCCAATCTTAAAATCTATCAGTGATGTGGTTTGGCTCAGTTTTTATTTAATGAATTCAAAATCACTTCCCATCTGCCCAAACTACCCATTCCATTGAAATTACTAAAGAAATCAAAGGTTGTGCTGCACCATACATCATGGCTATGCTGCATCGTACATTATGGGCTATGCTGCACTATATATTATGGGCTGTGCTGCACCATACATTATGGGCTGTGCTGCACTATTCCTGCTTATTCTCACAGTACTATGAGGGTGCATGCCTGTAGCAGCGAGAGCGTGCAGGAGCAGTCCACAGGAGTTCAAGATGGAGGTGGCCTTCTACATGCCTGGACTAGATGACTGGATGACCAGGACTTTGTGATGGCACCGGCTCATACACACCGGAGTGGACAGACAAGACATCGTGAATGGCAGTGGATGGCCTGGCATCAGGCATGGGACAGCTATGGTGGCAGAGGGAGGCCTCAGCCCTCAGGTACGTGAGGGTTTGGCTTTTGTCTCAAAAGACTGCACTCGCTGGAAACCAAAGTGTTGCAAAAAACAAAGCACAATTGTGTAATGTTCTTATAAAGTTAATAAAGTTGCTAAATCACAGTGATATAACAACGTGCTCATGTGGCTAACTGATTGTGTGCCATATGGACTGTGGCAAGAGTGTACCTCAGCAGATATGGGGGGCATAATGGGGGCAGGGTGTGAGTCAGCAGGTGTAATGGGATTGAGTGTGCACTGTATACATACTAGAGCAGTTTGGGGAATAAGAAGGTTGGAGTGAAAGTGGTGCCCATGTACATACTGTGGCACGGTGAGGTTCAGCTGCAGGTAGGAATCAGTAATGCACATTATGGTGTATGGAGGGGCTGCAGGTAGGAGGGAACTGAGGTGTACATACTGGGGCAGTGAGGGTTTTAGCTTATGGTAGGGAACAGGGGTGTGCTGTATACTGGGTCATAGTAGGTGTCAGTAGATTGGTCCAAGATCAGGGCTGTGATTGATGGAACAGGTTGGGTATCAGCAGAAAGGTGATTCTAAATAAAATCAAAATAGAAATCCTACTCCAAATCAAACAAGCATTTGTCAATGCCAAATGTTTGATGCTTGCTAAACAAGTTGTTTTTGGTAATTCTGACCCCAGATTCTGAAGATACTTGTTTTAGGATTTGCCTCACAGACACGACATGTACCATTTATAGCATATTGACCGAAATGTCATTTCTCACCAGAGGTGCAAAAAAATACAGGTTACTCACCTGTAACAGGAGTTCTAGGAATGGTATATGTTGTTCATCCCCACTTATTGGCAGGTTCCTTGCCGCTTTAAATCTTGCCGCAAAGTCTTCAAGCTGGCTCCTCCCACCCACCCGGGTGGTAAAACTCTCGGCTCCGTCCCATGATGCCAGATCTAGCCCGCTGGAAGCCAGGTTGTGCATCGAAGCCGGGGAGGTTGAACAGGATGAACAACATATACCATTCCTAAAACTCCTGTTACAGGTGAGTAACCTGTATTTCTAGGGACATGGATATGTTGTTCATCCACACTTATTGGCAGACTCCTAGCAGTTCTCCGGGAGGAGGGAGGCAAGGCACACACCCCCTACTTAGGTATGAAGACTGGAGAACTGAGGCCCCGACCAACATCCCGGCGTGACCCAAGGTCGATGTGGAAGGGGAAATCAGAATATGCCTGCTTCCAGGTAGGAGCCCTGTGGATATCCTGGACAGGAGTATCCTCGGAAGCAGCCACCAATGCAGCGGAAGGGCGGGTAAAATGAGCACTTATCCCTCTGGGAGGCTCCATGCCCAGCCACCTATAGCGGAGACCTATGCAGGAGGTGACCCACCCGCTCGTCGTCCACTTGGCTGCAGGTCTGCCAGGTGCGGCTTCAGCGTAGATGACAAACAGCTGGCGAACCTCTCCCGAACTTCAGCCCTACGCTCCCTGGGAAGATGAGCATAAAAAGGGTCCCAATGGATCCTCTATACGGCCTCCGAGGTGTGAAAAGGGGTAGAACCCCGTCAGAGACAATACCCGGTTAGGGAAAAAGACTCCGTCACCGCCTATGGAGGTAACTTCGGGTTGGGCGTAGGACAACCTTGTCCCTGTGGAAGACCAGATAAGGAGATTCAAAGGAGCGCCTGGAATTCTCTCATTCTTCTGGTAGGCATGGTAGCCCTGAGAAGGTGTTCTTCCACAACAGGTGGGGGAACTCACACCTGTGCGAAGGTTCGAACGGCTTGCCTGTGAGCTAAGCCCATACCAGCATAAGATCCCACGGAAAAGGGGATACTCTCCCCAGAGGGGAGGTGTGATCATGGCCTTAGAAGCGCCAGACCACCTTTCCTGCGCCACTGACTACCTTCCGGCCCACGCCCGGAAGACAGGAGTGGCTAACAGGAGCACCTTGAGGGTCGTCGACCAAAGCCCTAGTTCAAGAAAGAACGGACCGCAGATAGTCCGGAATGCTCGCCGAGGAACAGGAGAGGGGACCAGGCCCTATCCCAACACCAAATGGAGAACTCTTCCATTTGAAGGCGAGCGTATCTGGTCGACTCCTGGCAGGACACCTCAAAACGTCGAGGACCTTGCCGGAAGACCCAAGGCCTGGCCACTAGCCGCACAGGGACCAGGCCGTCAGGTGTAGGGATTGAAGGTCCGGATGGAGTACCTTCCCCTAACAACAGAGATCAGGACCGGGGCTGGAAGCTGCCTCGGGAGCCTGGGGCTGAGACTGAGGAGAGCTGGATACCAGAGCTGGCAAAACCAGTCTGGGGCTACCAGAATCACCTGCGCCTAGTCCCTCCTCGCCTTGCCTGAGGGTCAAGGGAAATGGGGGAGAGGCGTAGAAGAGGCCCGGGGTCCGCGGCCTCAAGGGCATCCCCTACAGCAAACCATGCTGAGGAGGCGGGCATGAGACAGTCTCGGCCTCGAATTCTCCCTGGAGGGAAAAACAAAGGTCCACCCGAGGTGTGACCTAGAGGGAGAAGATCTTGTGCTACCTCCGGCAGGAAAACCACACGTGAGGTGCAGCCCTTATCTGGCCTAGGGCATCGGCCAGGGTGATGGAGGCTCCTGCCATAGAAATGGCTAGGAAACCACCTCCCAGCTGCGTGAAAGACCCAATGCAGAGAACCTCCTTACGCAGAGGCAAGGAGGTCGTCTGGTCCTGGCGGGATAGGTAGCACATGGTCGTGGTGTCGTCCGCCTGGACCTAAACCACAAGACCCCGCACAAACGGAGCGAGCGGTGCAAGCTAAGCAGACCGCCTGGAGCTCCAGCAGGTAGGAAGACATCGGGACTCCCGAGAGGACCATAGGTGGTGCACTCTGTATTCCCCTTGATGGGCACCCCCACCCATCTGAGATGCTTTGGTCGGAGAAGACCGACAACCCGGGGCAGACGAATGGGATGTTCTCCTGCAAAAGAGCTGGAACGGTCCAAAGGAGAGCGTTTCCTAACCCCTGGGCTGTTGTCACGGACTGGTCCAAAGGAACGCAGTGCTGTGACCGCTGGCTGGCCACCCCCCATTAGGGGGATGCATGAACCTGCGGATCCCAACAGACCACGCTGGTGCAGGCCGCTGCAAGGCCCAGGAGGTGCAGGAAGTCCCGGTCAGGGCGCAAATTGCCCAGTCAGACCTGACTAGGTAAGGGAGGAAGAACCTCGACCCTGTCCGCCAGGATCCGAGCTCAGACATAAGAGTCGAGCCTCGTCCCAAAGAAGGATCACCCGCTAAGGCATGAGTTCCAATGTGGCTCCAATAAAAGGAGACCAGTCTGAGAGCAACCTAGAGGGCCAGAGCTCTGGCCATCCCCCTCCGCCTGGAGGGGTTGCCGTCAGACCGCCATCCGGGTGGGGTTGCGCCCGGACCCATTAGTGCCGCAGGAATGCTGCTGAGCAGAGACCGAAGGGCCTGGCCTGGAACTCGTAACGGGATCCCCCGCTAAAGAAACGGAGGATTCTCCCAAGAAACGGACGGAACGAAGTGTAAGTACATCCTGGAGAACCAGGAAGAGCCACATGCCCCATATTGAGGATGGGATATCTGAGACAGAGAGACCATCCCGACGTGCAAATCGAGAATGGGGCACAAGCCCCCCGTCCGTTAGGGACCAGGAATACCTGGACATGAACCCAGGGTCTGGAGGAGGGTCCGCAACCTTCCTGATCACCTCTAGATCGAGGGGCCAGGCAAGTCGGCTCGGAAGGCCGACAACGAGGTTGCGGACCCCAAGGCCCCTGTGGGGCAACGGCTCGAAAGGGTGGGGCCTGCTCGCAATCCTGAAGCAGGACCTTCCCCTAGCACCTCCAACACCCAGAGGCCCGGGAAAGCGGACCAGGCGGAGAAGGGGCGAAGCCGTCTCCCCACGGGGGACCCTGGGTAGGGGTGGCGGGGCCGGGGACAGTGCCCCTCAGCCCATCACTGAGCAGGCTTGGAGGAGGGATTGGCCGAGGAAGCTCCTGGGCCTTTACCTCCCTACTTCCCTTTAGAGGAAGCCGCTGGTTTGGATTCAGGACGCCCAGTGCAAGCCTGCTGGCCCTCATGCTGGAGATGATGGGCCGGTCGAGCCGCAGGGGCTGAGAGGGGCAAAGGCTTACTAGCATGTCAAGCGGCCCTTGTCCCTCTGGGCGGGGTGACCGTGTCCGAGTGGTATCGGACTTCTTGGTCCCCAGGAGGTGTCCCTCCACCCAGGGCCGAAAAGGTCAGTCCCCAAGAAGGGGATGTCCGCCAACTTGTGCTGGGTTTCCAATGAGAAAGAGGATAGCCTCAGCCACGCCCTGTGGCGCATGGCCACTGCGGCCGCCACTGACCTGGCACAGGAATCACCTAAGTCCAGAGCAGTCTGAAGCTGCTGCTTCGCCACCACCCTACCCTGGTCACATACCCGCCGGACCGTGGTCCGCAGGTCGGCCGGGAGATGAGGGAGCACCTCATCCAGGGAGCCCAAAAGGGCGTGGGAGAAATGTGCTATCAGTGCAGCCGAGCTGGCCTGTCAGAGGCCTAGGAAGGACGCAGCGTAAACCTTGCGCCCGACATAGTCCATCCTTTTGGACTCTTTGTCAGGGGGCCTATCCACATCCCGAGCGTCCCCAGAACACTGGAAAACGTTATCGGTAACTAACCCCTCAGCCGAGGGGTGCTCCGAGAAACCGGGCAAAGAACCGACAGGGACAGAGTACTTCCTGGCCATCCTGGCCGAGGGCGTGGGGCAGGAAGTAGGCCAACGCCAGAGCTCCAAGGCCGGGCCTATGATGGCCTCGGCCACCGGGAAGGCCTCTAAGGGTGAACCCCCTCAGTCTAGAATCTCCGTCAGGGGATAAGGGACCCGTTTGGACACGGGCTCAAGCTGCATCCCGGTGAACTCTGAGATGAGCTGAAGCAGACCCATAAAGGATGATGGGTTGTCGTCCACAGATCGTTCCGGAGAGGACCCTGGGTCTTCCCGACTGGGGAACATAGAGGAGTCGACGTCGGACTCCGAGGGGTCTGCAAAGAGCTGCCTCAGGCCTGAGTCACTCTTCATCCACCAAGGGCAGGCGGGAGTGAGAGGGACAGACAACCTGCGGGACAGGTCTTGACCCGACCGAGGTTCCACCAAGGACAGTGGGGCAGCAAGGTTTGGACGAACAACCGGCCCCGGAGTGGGCACCTCGACTGCAGCGAGCGGTTGTGTCGGCCGATCGGGCAGCAGCTGCTTGCTGGATGGGGAATGAATCGGTATTGATTGATTCCCGGACAACAACAACTACTGCCACATGAACTCCTCGTAAGGTCGACACCATCTGCATCGAAGCCACTCCTCATCCGAGAGGGAGACGAGGAAGAACGGTAATGCCACTTAACTCGGTGCCCCGACCGAGAACAGCGAAGTCGGCGAGAGCGGCTTGACCGAGAGGAGGACCGAGACCGAGACCCAAATCCTCGGGGAAACCGAGGGCCGGCCTGGGAAGGAGCGGGGAGCGCCCGCTCTTCCCTCAGCTCGGACAAAAGGACCGAGGCCTGTCGACCCGAAGGTACAGGCAGAACCTCAGCCTCCGCCGGGGGAACCAGCGAAGGGATGGCGGCTCCAGCAGAAGACAGCCCAGATGACGGGTCGAGAGACTCGACAATGTCGACGGGAGTCCTGGCCGGCTGACCTGATGGGGACACCGTGAAGCCAGCGGCCTGAGCCGCACCCTCGACCGAAGTCGAACGTCAGCCGGCAGGGGAGGGGGAACTCTCCCGCTCCCGCCAGCGCCAATGATGGGACTCACCCTGCGACTCCTTAGACTTGGGCCGAGAGGTAGGTCCTGAAGGTCCCTCTCCCTTCGAGGAAAGGGTCTGGCGAAGCTCCTTGAACGAAGCTGAATGAGGAGAACTCAAGGAGAGCGGGATAAGCGCCGCGACCGAGGGGGGGGGAGCCACCCCCTCCATGGAGGAAAGAAGATCGAGCTGCTCAGCCAGGACAGCCGAGGCGGACACTGCCCGACAAGTCTCCAAGGATTTTTCCGGCGCGGAAAAAGTTTCATGTCACCCGAGCCCCGAATGGGCCGCACAATCCTCCAGTGCGCTGGTCGAAAGGGCACAGCAAAAATCGCAAACTTGCAGATCATGGTCCAAGTCGAGGCAGTAGACGCACGTGGAGTGCGGGTCTTTCCTGGAGAAATTAACCGGGCGCCTCCGGGAGCCGGAAAACGAATGATTCATTGCAGCAGCGAGGGAAGAAGATCGAAGTTTAGAAAACTTCCAACTAAATTTGGAGAGACTGAAAAATTCAGGAACCAGTCGAAAACGCAGAGCGCTAAGGAGGGAACCTGAGCTTCCAAGCAGTAAGGAAGATCTGGCGTCAAGGGGCGGAGCCGAGAGTTTTACCACTCGGGTGAGTGGGAGGAGCCAGCTTGAAGACCTTCCGGCAAGATTTAAAGCGGCAAGGAACCTGCCAATAAGTGTGGATGAACAACATATCCATGTCCCTAGAACACATAACATTCAGGATTTTAAAAATGACACATCACGTTTATGAGGTGGTGTGGAATAATGGCTATGTTGAAAGTTTGGAGTCAAAATATTTAAAATTAATTAAGTTATGAGCGAATGCTGAAATAGTGAACATTCAATCATAACCTGGGAATTTGTTTTATTTCCGTCAATTTCTTTATCTCCTTGCCGCAGGACCAGCCCCCTTCCTCTGCCCCCCCATCCCCGTCACCCTGGCGTCCACTGGTACTCACCTCTGGCTTGAGGTGCCAGCTGGCCGGGTGTGGCACCTGCAGAGGGCCAGGATCATCCTGCCGGTCCACGGTGTTTTCTGCCTCCAGTTTCCTCCTGACCTCTGAGTGCGGGACTCAGCGAGCAATGACGCCAATGACCGAGTCGTGTGCACTTCCGCACAAGGAACGCCAGGTGTCTGCTTCATCTCTGACCCCCTACTTGTGGAGTCGGTGTGCTAGCCTCCAGCTGCTGCTAGGGGCCAGGCAAGCGCCAATCTCCAGTCCCACCCCTCCCCGCGAAAGGAGAGCTGTCCTCCGGATGCTCAATACTCTCCCTCCCCGGCCGACGCCCGGCGACCCACTCGCACTGTGAACACAGGTTGCGGTGTGGCAAGAGGTAAGGCATGATGCTGCAGCCCTCCACACCACTGGGTCTGCAACCTGGGCATTTTACCATATTTGTACACCAAATTTTCAGGATAGCCTTCTTATTAACCCACCTAATGCACCTGGCATGTGAAACTTTTCAAATCCCTGCCAAAACATCATTCTGCACCACCGAAATGTCATTCCACTCCACTGATACGAAAACACATTTGGGACAGGATTTGAAAATTGACAGCTGTCACATTCATGAGATGCTATGAAGAAATGGCTATGTTTAAATTTTGGGGTCAAAATATTGAAACTTACCAAAGTCACGAGCCTGTGTTCACAAATTTCAGGGTAGGCTCATAACTTTGTTGCTTTTTAACATTTTTGCCTCAGATTTTCAACACAGCCTTCATATGACCCTACCTCACAAACACGTGCAGAAAAAATGCTCAACTCCTACAAGAAAGGTTATTTCATGCAGCAACTGCAAAGTCAACTTTCGGGGCACAAAAACCCATTTTGGCAAGAATTTGAAAAGTGACAGCTGTGACATTCATGAGGTGTTGTGAAGAAATGGCAATGTTGTAAATTGGGGTAAAAATATTGAAAATTACCAAAGTTATGAGCCTATGTTCGAAAATTTCAGTGTAGGCTCATAGCTGTGTTGTTTTCAGCATAGCTTTCTTATGACCCAGCCTCCCCCCACAAAACACAGTAGTTAGAGAGGTAAACACCAAGATAGAGAAGTTAATGGGGAGCAGGACGGGCTAAAGGCAGAAAAAGGCAGTAAGGACAGGGATGGGGCTAAAACGGGTAAGGCCATCAACAAATGGAGGGTGATGAGTACCAATGCCCGTAGTCTGTGTAACAAGCTCCCTGAACTAGTGGTCTTGATGGAAGAGGAACATCTGGATATCGCGGCAGTCACAGAAACATGGTACACGGAGAACCATGACTGGGGATGTCAACGTACCAGGGTACACAATCTACAGGAGGGACAAGGAGGGTAAAAGAGGAGGAAGAGGAGTAGATCTCTATGTATGGGAAGGGATCAAAGCAACGGAGCTAAAGGATAAACAGGGAGTAGAGAAGGCACTGTGGGTTACCCTGGAGACAGGTTATGGCACCATAATTCGCACAGGGGTGGTATACAGACCCCCATCTCAGGGGGAGGCAATGGACAAGAAAATGATAGAAGGCATCCTTAGAATGGCAGAAGCAAGGGCGCTGTTGCTGATGGGGGACCTGAATATGCCAGACATTAGCTGGAGCACCCTGGCTGCAGCCACATCAAAAAGCAGTTTACTCTCGATGCCCTACAGGGGGCATGCCTCTGACAGCTAGTGGTGGAACCCACTAGGGAGAGACCAGGTACTGTCAAATGGGGATGAGAAAGGATCTCAGATTTAGAAGTGGGTAGCCATCTGGGAACAAGTGACCACCAAACAGTGTGGTTCATGATAAACACAGCCATAGAGTTGAGCCATACAAAAACAAGAGTGTTGGACTTTAGGAAGGCTGACTTTGGGAAAATGGGAGAGTGCCTCAGAAAAGCACTAGCAAACTGGCAAGAAGGAGGGGTGGAGGAACAATGGGAAAAAATCAAAACAGCCATCACAGAGGCAACGAGCCTTTGTGTGAAGCAAATCAACAAAGCAAAACAAAGGAAGAAACCACTATGGTTCTCAAAAGAGGTGGCGGGAAGGGTTAAGGAGAAAAAGGTAGCATTCAGGAAGTATAAGGAAACACAGAAGGAGCAAGACAGAGAACTGTACCAGTTAAAGCAGAAGGAAGTGGGGAAGGCAGTCAGAATAGTGAAAGCCCAAACTGAGGAAGAGATAGCCAACTCAGTTAAGAAGGGGGATAAAACCTTTTATGCAATGGCAAGAAAATTTCCTGGTCTCTGATTGGTCAGTCTTGGTCTGGACCCGTGATGTTATCCCAGTACAACATCATGGCTCTAGTCTCAGCCTCACTGTGAACCTGTAGATGAGCTATCTGATGAGCTAGATGACCTCTTTTTTTTGCATCTCCTCTTAAGAAACAAAAATATTTTTCCACACTAAAAAACATTCTTTAAAATTTTTATTTTTATTTTATATATAACAACAACTATTATAATAAGAATAACATTCTCCAGGGTGAATGTTAGAGATCGCCACGCCTCAGTTGTTGACGACCAGGCCCGCGCCTCGTGCCCATCCACCTGAGGCGTGACGTTATCCCAGCACAACACACACCCTGTCGGGCATTATTGCTTAATTATAGATACATTAGGGAGTGAAGGAAGGGATAATGAGGCTTACTAAAGGGATGGAGGGTGGGCAGAAGATGACAGTGAAAAGCAGGAAGAATGAATGAATACCTCTGCTCAGTATTCACAAAAAGAAGAGGAGGGGAGGTACCTAAATCAAAGAATAGAAGCACTCTGGATAGGGAGGTCGATACCAGTCCATTCACAGAAGAAAGGGTTCTGAAAGAACTCTTAAAACTGAAGGTGGACAAAGCAATGTGGTCTGACGGGATTCACCCAAGAATTCTAAAAGAACTAAGGGTAGAACTAGTGACATCACTGGCTACCCTTTTTAACAAATCATGGGAGGATGGTGTGGTACTGGAGGAGGGCTGATATGATTCCCCTTCACAAAAGTGGGAGCAAGACAGAGGCAGGAAAATACAAACCTGTTAGTTTGACCTCAGTGGTAGGGAAAATGATGGAATCACTTCTAAAGGAAAGAACTGTTGAGTTCCTAGAGGCCAGTGGGGCACAGGACCCAAGGCAGCATGGATTCACAGCAGGAAGGTCATGTCAGATGAATCTAATAGATTTCTTTGACTGGGTGACCAATGTAGTAGACTGGGGGGGGCTGTGGACATGGCCTACCTAGACTTTAGCAAGACATTTGACACAGTCGCACACAAAAGATTAATATACAAGTTAGCCAGCCTTGCAGTAGGTCCCAAGGTGGTAGCCTGGGTAAAAAATTGGCTGGACAACAGGATACAGAGAGTAATAGTAAATGTAGTTTACTCTGAAGAAAGGGGGGTTACTAGTGGGGTACCGCAGGGTTCAGTACTGGGACTGTTCCTCTTTAATGTCTTGATAAGTGACATTGCAGAGGGACTGGAAGGAAATGTATGTCTCTTTGCAGAAGACACAAAGATCTGCTACAGGGTTGATACAGAAGGTGGGGTAGAGAGGATGCAAAGGGACTTGGCAAGGTTGGAGGAATGGTCAAATGTATGGCAGCTTAGATTCAATGCAAAGAAATGCAAAGTAATGCACCTGGGAAACAAAAATCCAGGGGAAGAGTACACAATTGGGGGTGAGATAATAAAAACAACAGAAATGGAAAGGGACCTGGGGGTAGTCATATCAGATGACCTTAAGGTGGGCAAGCAATGTGAGAAGGCAGTAAGGAGGGCTGGTGGGATACTGGGATGCATAAGGAGAGGCAACACCAGTAGAAAATAGGAAGTTGTTATCCCTATGTACAGACAGTTGGTGAGACCCCATCTGGAGTTCTGCGTCCAGTTCTGGAGATCCCATCTCCGCAAGGACATAGACAGGATGGAGGCTGTCCAGAGGAGGGCAACTAAAATGATACAAAGTCTGCACCAGAAGACATTCGAAGAGAGATTAAAGAAGCTTAATATGTATACACTCAAGGGGGGGGGGACATGATAGAAACTTTCAAGTACATCAAGAGAATCAACAGAGTCCAAGACGGTAGCATCTTTCAGAAAAAGAGATGTGCAAGAACAAGGGGGCACAATTTGAAGATAGAGGGGGGATGGCTCAGAGGCAATGTGAGGAAGTATTTTTTCACAGAGAAGGTTGTGGATACATGGAACAGCCTTCCTGAGGAGGTAGTGGAGTCAAAAACAGTGGGGGAATTCAAGAATGTACGGGACAGACATAAAGCAATTCTAGTGGGGGGTAGAAGGAAGTAGGCTGTTGGTTAACCAAGATCTGCAGCCTATCCATTAGGTAGGGAAATGTGCAGACTAGGTGGGCCAAGCGGTCCTTATCTGCCGTAAAATTCTATGTTTCTTTGCTCTATGTTTCACCTTATGAACAAGAGTAGAGAAAATGTTCAACTCCTGCACAAAAGGTGATATCTTGCAGCGACCGGGAAATCACCTTTCAGGATAGATTTGCTCAATGTCACTGTACTTGTTCATGAGATGGCATCCCAAAATAGACATGTTGAAAATTTGGGTCAAAAATAATCAAAAAGGCCAAGTTATGCCTCTAAGTTCAAATCCCCATTGAAATACATTGAACCGCATACCTGATTTCCTCAGTTCATGGTCCGGCGTTGAAGAGTGAAGACGTGCCTGCGGTTGAGAACAGAATACAGCATCGGACCCCCAGTGGGTAAGTAGGGGGTGTGGGGTAGTGGGTGCTGTGTGAGCGGGTCAGGTGGGGTGCTGTGAGGAAAGGTCGGGTGGGAAACAGTTACGGGGCACCAGTAGCAGACATCAATGGACTGTTTTCTTTGTTACAGGCTATAAAAAAAAACCTACAAGATGGCGACACTAGTGGATTTGGCACCCCAGTGTCAGTGTTATTTTTGTGGGGGGGTGGGAGTGTGGGGTGGTGGGTGCAGAGAATGAGGGTCATGTGGGGTGCCACTAGACACCAGGGAAAAACAGGGGCACAGGAAAAATAAGTTTTAAAGGGACACTATCAGCTTTTGGAGTATTTTCCAGTGTGCCTGCATTTATGGTGCATTTTGACAGTGCTACACCTACTAATGCAATATATGCCCCATGATTAGCATTACATGTATGCATATTGCTATTTTCAGATAAAACTGAATTTCGAGCATCCTGGTCTTAATCTCAGATGCACACGTCCACCATTTGAATATGGTGCCGAATTACAAGAAAACTGGTGCGTGCATGAATGAGTTGGCCATTTTGGGGGGCATAGTAGTTAAATACAGTACTGGAAACTACAGAGCGAACTGAACTTGGCAATGTAAGTTTTATTTTGAAACAAGAGTTCTAATCCATTGAATTTGATGTTAGAAAAATGAAGCCATGACTCAAGTGTGGGGTGGTGGGTGCTGAGAGGGCGGTCCGGGTGGGAGTGCTACTAGACACCAGGGAAAAACAGGGCCACAGGGGAAAAAAAACTTTGTTATGAATAGGGGAATGTGAAGAATTTCTGAGACTTCAGGCATGCGCAATAACATCAATACTAATACGCATGCCGGAATTACAGTTCCAAAGACAGGCTTCTGACGTTGAAAGCCACTCAGCTGTTTGCTGATGTGGCTTCATGCAAATCAAAGGATCGAAGACCTCTCTGACTGAAGCGACTCTGGTCCTTTGAAGTACATGCAGTTTCGTCCTAGCAAGCAGAGAGTTGCATCACGACCACAATGCATGGTCATTGGTCTAGACTGCCAAGCCCCTGCTATCGTGAATTGCAATGGGCTCAGCAGTGACACACCTCCAAAATCCCCTTGCACTCATCACAAAACGTTTGTTGCATGTGCATCAAACGTAAGCAATGGTGGACTGACAAATCAAAACCAAAATCCAAATCCACCACCGGATTTGCTCATCCCTTTTATAGACAAACTGGTATGTACTTATTTGGCAGACATTTCTTAAACGTTTGTTTATTAAGTTTTGAATTAAAGTTTACGATAGCAATAAAATATGTTCTAGCACTCCTCCTTTAGTAAGGTTAAGACATTACCTGAAAGAACTCCTGATTCCTTACTGCCCAGTGAGATCGCTCCGCTCAGCCGACGAGGGGTTGCTAGAGATTCCAAGGGTAATATTAAAATCTGCTGGGGCCCGGGCTTTTATGTTTGCAGCACCTTCCCTCTGGAATTCTCTACCCCATCGGATAAGGGAGTGTATAAGGGCTTATGGCTTGACTGTTTATTAACTATTAACTGTGTTTTTAATATTTTCTTATGTTTTATTTTGTATTCTGTATTTTTTATTATTTTATTGGAATGCGCCTTGAAATTCAACAGGCGCAATATAAATACAAATATTATTATTATTATTTATTATCTTTGACTATTAACAGCCCTATTCTAGAATGACTAGACGTAAAGCATTGCTCAACCCAGCTATTCCACACTGGCTTCCCAGGTGATACCTTTGAAGTCAGATACGGTCTTCTTGGTGTGGCTCTTCAAGGCCACATTAAGAAGAAGAGGCAAAGTAAAATACTGTAACAGGAGAATAAGGCTTTCCGGCTAGACTTGCCCTGTCCCAAGTAGAATCACGCTAAAGATCTCAGGAGATGCACTCTCCTCAGTCTTGCAAATGGGAAATGTCAGGCCAGCTGTCATAACACCTTTCAAGAATTTTTAATCATTACATTTTTTCAAATATCAAAAAGTACTGGGGCACTGCTGATATTCAGCATACAACATGGGACAACATATTTTAAACATCTTTTAAAGAGAAGGTGAATAGCAGTAAGCTTGTTTCTCCAGCAGGCATACCATATACACAACCCCCAAGTCTCCTACGCAGGGCACTGTAATTACATTAATGGCCATGTGTTTTGTGGGTACCCTCGAGTACCTGGTTAATCAATGGGGGGGGGGGCTAACCATCCCACCCCTTCAGTCTCTGATTGGTTGGGCCTGCATCTTGTCAAATAACCTTGCAACACTGTGGTGCCAGATTGGAAGTTGCTACTCAGCCCAACAAAGTTCCTTCTGTGTTGTTTAAACAATAAAGAGAGAAATAAATACAGCTAAGAAATATTTAATTTTGAAAGAGTGATTGCATATGCTACCCCCTTTTTTCATTTTTTTTAATTATACATACTTATCTTGTATGAGTAGGAGATGACCCGTTTTAACCTAGGTTTCAGTTTGCAGTAGTACTTAACAAGTTGTTTTAAGTTTTATTTAGATTTAGATCTTGAGTTGTTTTCTTTCTTTAAATTATTGTATTATATTACTGTTTGACTGTCTGTACTAATAAAGAAAATGTATTTTATTTTTTTTTATTTTATTTTAATGGTATCAGTACTGCAACCCTTTGAGTCAGAGACTCATTTACAAAGGTTCCTTGTCATTGAATATTAAACGATATGGACAAGACAAAATAACATGAAATACAGAGAAAATAAAATATAGTGTAAAAGGAAATTCCTATACAGGGTGGTTGCTAAAGATATGACAATTGAGGCAGTACAGTGAATATACAATTCAGGATAAAAGAAATAAATGCCTATACAGGGTGGTAGCTAAGGTTATAATACTTATTTTATAATGTGAAAACAGTGGTCAGAGCAAGAAGTAATACCTAACAATGAAATTCTTGCGCTCTTTTCGATAAGTGCTATGGGATCTTTAATGTTCATATGAACAACCACCAGAACAGACAGATGGGACCACGGTTTAACGTCTTATCTGAAAGATGGCACCTCAGGAGTGCAGCACCCTCCTCATGCTGCACTGCAGTGTCAGTAATGGAATTTACCCTAAGTTCCTGATGTGAGGTAAGAGCCCCCAATATTTTGATCTTTCAGCCCCAGAGGAAAATGTGCAACCTGCTGAGCCACTGACACTGATATGTCTAGATACACTGTGTTACTTGGTCCCCCAACAGTTCCACAAACTGAAGGTGCCAAATTGACTTTTCCTGCTATTCCCCCAAGTGGTCATGTATAGGGAGTGCTGCACAACAAACCTCCAGTCGTGATGCATACAGGGTACTAGAAATAGATGCTAATGACCTGGTTAGTGGTTAATAATCAGCCTTCGGTCCTTTACTCGCTAGTAAAAGATCATGTTTTTTATTGTTCCCATGCCTGGTTCCTCTTTCTTGGGCCCCTGAGACCTTTGGTCAGTAGGTAGCTGATGAACCAGCTGACTCTGTTCCTCCCCTTAGAGCAGTTATTTGTAACAGCAGATCACTTAAGGAACAATATGGCAGAGATAGAGGTTTTCATCGCAGATTCCTTGGCTGAGCAGGTTTGTATCATGGAGACCTGGTTGGGGGATGAGACAGGCCTGCACTTGAGGCATCCATTCCACCAGGTTATTACATGGTGCATTGTCCTAAGCAGGAGCACAGGGGTGGCAAATCTGCTTTAGATCTGCATTGGGACTGATGGCACACCACGTGGGGGTGACCAGGTCATTAGAATGTGTGGCAGTAAAAGGTGGGCTAGGTACAAATTACAAGCTCCTTCTCATCTACTGGCCTCCAGGGTATGGGAGTGAATTCTTGCAGGAACTAGAGAGTTTCATGGCAAACCTGGCAGTGGAGTCACTGAGACTTTTTGTTTTGGGTGACTTCAACACTTGAGTTGACGATGAAACTTTTTGTTTGGAGTGCTGTTCCTCCAGATGATGATGTCACTGGGCTTTGTATTGGCAGTTGCCTCCAGAACCCATCAGCATGACCACACCTTGCACCTGGTATTCCATTGGGTATTGACATCTGTAATGCCAAGGTTGATCAGGTCATTTGGTTGGATCATCATGCTGTGCAGTTTCTTTGCAGGACTCCTTGTTTTACCACCCTGTGCGGATGGTCAGCTACCACTCTTTTTGTAATCTGGTTGCTGGAAATCTTGCGCATAAAGACGGCTTGTGTAATGGCAGCTGAGGCAGCCATGGAGGGATATAATGTGGCTCTTATGGAAGCATTCAACTCCCTAGCACCTCTCCATGTCCACCCCTTGATCTCCTGACATAGGTCACCATGGTTTGATGCTGATCTGTGGAAGCTGAAGACAAAGGGCAGAGGTTGGAGCGTTGTTGGTGGAGGTCCCAGTCGGAGGAGGACAAATTGGTGCTGCATGCTCATTATGATGAGTATCGGTGGGCAATCACTCTAAAAAAGTCAATGTTCCTGTCTTGAGCGATTGCTGCTGGAAAGATTTGACCTGTTCAGCTCTTCAACACTGTGGACAGATTATTAAATCTGGTCTGCCTGCAGTCCTGTAGAGCCTTTTTGACTGATAAATGGGATGAATGCAGTCACTTCTTTTTGGACAAGATGTCTTCCATTTGTGCTGGGATATCCCCAAGCAGCCAATCATCGGCCAGCAGTGCCCAGCCTTTGTTGGGCACTGACACTTGGTCTACATGGGAGGAGCTTGAGCTGCTGTTGGCAGATGAAGTCCTCCAGGCAGTTTCTAGTTTGTACCCCACCTACTGTTTACTGGACCGTGGGCTGACCTGGCTTCTTTTAGAGTGCTGGGGTAAGCATGGTCCGATATTTGTCTTGATTGTTGGGTGTTTGCTTAGGAAGGGCATTTTTCCTGAAACCTAGAAAAGGGTGGTGCTGAAGTCCCTATTTATGAAACCATCATTGCACTCTAATGATCCTGCAAATTACAGACCTGTCTCAAGCCTTCCCTTTATTGGGAAGGTGACTGAGAAGGGGGTGGCAGTACAACTGGAACAACACCTGGAGATATTTGACATCTATGAGTCATTTTAGTCCAGTTTCCAGGCATGTCATAGTACAAAGGCGACCTTAGTCAAGGCACACCATGCTCCCCTCCTGGCTAGGGATAGCACACATCATTCCATACTTGTCCTACTAGACCTGTCAGCAGCGTTTGATTCATTAGACAAGGGAGTGCTGGTGACCTGTTTGAGGTATTATGTAAGACTCACAGGTATGGTGCTGTGGTGCTTCGAGTTCTACTTATCTGGCAGGGTGCAACAGGTGGCACTTGGCTCTTCCATCTCAAGCAGTGCTGCGCTCTGCTGTGGTGTGTCCCAGGGATTGATTCTAGCTCCCTTGCTGTTCATCATGTACATGTTGCCATTGGTGGAGATCATTAAATGCTATGGTTTGGGTTTGCATTGCTATGCTGATGATACCCGACTATATGTGTCTTGTGTGCCTAATGATGATACGGCTGTCCTGAAATTGTCACAGTACCTTAGGAAAATTCAGGATTGAATGGCAGCTCAGACTGAACCCATTGAAGACTGAGGGTGTTACTACTGGCACCCAGTTGGTCTGGTTCAGCGATGATGTGTAGTAGTGCAGTCCTTCCTTCTTTGGATGATATACTGCTCGCAGACATGGACAGGATGAGGAATTTAGGGGTTTCTGTGACTCCAAGCTGACTATAGAATATCAAGTGTCAGCTGTTGTCAGAGATGGTTTTTACCATCTCTGGAACATGTCCCGGATTAAATCCTTTCTGGAATCAGCAGATCTGGAAACTCTGGTGCATGCCTTGGTTACATCTCGATTGAACTATTACAACGCTCTTTACATTGGGTTATCAATGAGGTTGCTGTGTCGCTTGCAGCTGGTCCAGAATGTGGAAGACCAGATGCTTGCTGGGACCTCTCAGTTTAAGGATAGAATGCCAGTTCTCTGTGTTCTGCATTGGTGGCTGGTGCTGTGGTGCATCAACTTCAAGGTGTGCTTGTTAACATACGAGGCTCTGTATGGTCTGGATCCAGCCAACCGGAAAGATCTCCTGACCCCCCCATGCTTCTGGTCATTCCCTCCAGTCAGTGGATGCGAGTCTCCTTCATATTCCCAGACCTCTTCTGAAGTTCTTAAGTGATAGGGCATTTGGTGTTTCTGTCCCAATTATCTGAAATGCCTTTGCTTGAGAAGTGAAAGACTCGCCATCCCTGGTATTTATTAAATCACGCCTGAAGTCACATTTATTTTTGCTGTGTATTGGATCATGACACTATAATTCTATTTTATTTTAATTGCAAAATACTTTTATGAATGGTTTTATTTATTTATTTGTTAATTTGTTTGACTGCAAGGCACCCAGAGCCCTGTGGAATGGGTTCCATATAAATAAAATTGCCTTGCCATTACCTTGCTGCTGAAATACTTTACACTTCTTTGGACCACCTCCACAATCTGTTAGACACTCTACTTTGTGTTTGCAGCATGCAAAATGGCTGGTGCCAAACACATGACTGGAATACATAACTGAAATCAGAATATGCAGTGGCCAGTTATACAAAGCAGTGCATCGATTTAGAAAGGTTAGTCATCATGGCGTGCCTCCTCTGTAAGGCAATTAGCTGTTCAATCTATCAAGCATGCATGAGGACTCTGAATACAAATTTCAGCATTAAATTAACCCCAGCTATTAGCAAATTATGGTACTGGAAGGACTCTTCAATTATGTTCATTGATACTGAGACATTTTAACAATTTTCACTTTTTACTGCCTTGGAAGGGCTCAGCTACTTTAATGTGCCTTTCAAGATTGGAGAACTAAATGTTATTCATAACAGCTAACATCAGCAGCAAAGAAAGGCAATTAATCAGCAAGTTTTTATCATGGCCCAGTTGCATTTTTTCATTTTTTTCATCCCTTTCTTTCTCTGTATCGCCCTGTCCACCACCATCACTATACGAGATACTGTATATCACTGACACCAACCTATAACCACTACAGACAATGGGCAGGTAGTCTCCTGAAAGGGCAGTGACAAGTCCCAATTGTTGATCATTTGGGAGGGGAGGGGTCACCATTTACTGATGTACTCTAAGACATCACCACTGCCTCCACCCCTGCATAGAGAGTAGAAAATTCAGATGGAATTTTCAAACGATCGCATCCGTAGGTAAACCACCTACAAAGCAGTTTAACTTTTGGGCACAGTCGCACCAACTTGTGTCCAGAAAATGATGTATGTGTTTAAATTAGACACATGCATCATTTTTATATGCTGGAAAAAGCAGCAAGTGTTACAAATGCGTTGCGATGTTTGTAGGTAAGCTGCAAGCGTCCCGACATTTGTTCTTGGATGCAACACAAGTCCAAAATACAGACGGGAGCACTGCATCCTTCTTAAAATTTCACCCAGTACCTCTATTACACAGCCCCTATTCACAAGATCCAGGAAGCAAATCCTAAAGCCTCTCCCAAGCCAAAATCCCCACACAGTTTGTTAAAAGGCCTAAGACTATCAAGATTATTCAATGTTTCTGTCACTCACAGGGCAAAACATAATTTTAAAAAGAAGGATATTATAAACCCCAGTAATGGCAAATCTTAAGTGGGAAAAAGTCTTAGAAAATGTGCGTGCCATGCATACACAACCTCATGTAATTAAACGGAGTCAGCAACTATTGCATATTGAGGTAAAGATTTCATGCTTACTGACCTAATACAGAATAATGGCACTGACAACACTTTTAATTGCCACAATACCAGCATGCATTTACCACACTTCAGATTTCTATCATTTCTAACAAAAAAGCCTAAGTAAAGTATGTCATTTTTTTTTTAAAATTAAGCTTGTTCTCTCATGCTCGGCAGCTGCTTTCCTGCCTTTACTCTGAGACAGGATCTAGTCCCCGGCATTCCAAGGTTACCTCCCAGTTCTGTTACTGACCAAAAGGGTGGGATCCACGAATACTGGGAGGGGACCATCATGAATGCAGCTCCAGGGTTTCAACTCTAAGTTTTCTCCCTTTGTTCCCCCTTCCTTCACAGTGTGTTGAACAGTGCCACCACACAGCCAAAACCACATGCAGCTCCCCTGTGGATGAAGATGAATCTCTGAGGCAGCCCTCCTTAGTCATAGAAGTGCAAAAAATGGTGGAACTCTACGACCTGGCCAACCCCACCACAGGCTCACTACTGAACCTGGGTTGCCCACATACAGCAGTAGCGAAATGTCCACAGGGCCATTAGGTGCACAGCATGTGTCCATTTTTAGGTGCTATGTTTTTATTTGCCTTCCTTCAATTTTTCCCCCTGGTGTCTCACTCTTTCAGGCATTATATTAGTGCTGCTCCACTGCTCACTAGACTCAGTCCTATTGATGTCTCCTACTGTTTGTCTCCCAGACTCAGTCCTGTCATCATCTCCCACTGTCTCCTACACCCAGTCCCGTCAATATCTCCTGCTGTTTCCCATGGGTATCCCCACTAGTTCCTAGGTCAGTTCTGTCCCTCCCCGGGGGCACTTTTCTCTTCACGGCTTATTCCTGAAAAGAGGGAGAAGCATGCCGCAGAAACCAAAGACTAGAACTCTGGGAATGGGTAGCAGGAGCACTGCCAAAGAGGGCCTGGTGGCATAGAGGAGTGGACATGTAGAGGCCATCGCCCAAGTCTTTCTATTAGCTGTTTCAATTTGGGCAGGGATAGAAGGTTTATATTTTATACAGGTCAGGTAAAATCATGTTTTCACTGTTGATCCAGATCACAATGAAATAGTGCATGCTACCTGGTAAAGTGTTCCCTTTGTTCAGAGATTGGCCACATGAGTAATAGTTGCAAAAACTGGTGTGTTGTAACCTGTGTATCCACTGGTATTCATATAAAAACTGTCCCTGGGCCATGCACAATAAAAAAAACCTCACTGACAGGCTGCACAGGACTTCTATGTTACCCTGCGCAGTAGCAAAACCTGAGGTCTGCAGATCCAGAACACTATGACATCTCCACAGGGCTCATGAGATGTAGAAGATCCTAGCCAACCAACCACAAGTACAACACCTGTTAATAACCGAAACAATTCAGACATGGCACAACACTCTGTAGTTACATACCCACTGACACATCCTTCTTCTGAAGACCCTGTGGATGAATCCGTATCTGCCATAGGACTGCAGGAAGACATGGAAGTATATGACCAAACGCTACGCAAAGTAATGTCTCCACCATCCACCCTGGTGACTGAACAATTACAGGTAGTAACTAGAAGGTGCAGTTTCAGAGGCAGGCTTCAAGTAACATTCCTGAAAACTAGGGAACTATACCCCTGGAAAACCAGTTTTCAATCTTGGACTAAATCCTGGGGAGGGGGGGCACAGAAGAGGAGTCCAGAGTGTCATCTATTGCATCCTTACAGAGATTGTCAGCAGATAAAGACTGCTAGGCCCATCCAGTCTGCCCGTAGTCCTTGCAACTCAATCCATCCACTGATAACAAGGTGGGATCTATGGACTCTTGATCCTCAATGAGGAAAAAAGTGAAAGCAAAGGCAGGGGTTTTGTTAAAAATTATAATTTTTTGGGGTCTTGTGGGTCACCCTGTTCCTTACATCTGACCTGAATCTTTTGACTTGGTACAACTAATGTGAATAGTATTAAAAAGTCTCAGAAAAGGGCAACTACCTTTTCAATACTATGGAACGTACAATATGATTTTGTATTTGTTCAAGATACCAGGCTACATTCAACTTCTGAGGATGCTAAAGTCCTGAAAGTATGGTTTACAGGGCCATCTTTTTGGTCTTTGAAGGAAGACCTATGTTCTGGGGTGGGGATCTTGTTCTCCTAAGTCGGGGGTCACAGTCATTAAACTTGTGGATTTGGTTCCTGGGTGAGTCCTGTTATTGGATATAATTTTAAATGGCCATGGTTTGCGCTTGATCAGCTTATATGCTCCCCAGATGAAAGCAGCCAGGGTAGAGATCACGAAAATAATTCAACTGTATTTATACACCACTAAGGGTACTGTATTTGGGGGGATTTTAATTGTATTTTATCTTTAGAGGATAAAAGCTGCTGAACTGAAAACCTGTCCAGTGATTTTTTTTTTAAATTACAAAATGGTGGTTTGAAGGATTATATAGCCCCCACTAGACCACACTCGGTATATACTTTTTATAAAGGCCTGTTATCCTCCAGGGCTAGTTATCTATTGTTATTAAGTTGGTTCCCTTGCGTATGCCATCAACGTAGTGAAACCATTAAGTCGACTGCAATGTGGGCGCTGCAACCCATCCAACAGTCATTCTGATGATCGGGATTTTGCAGCACCCACCATCGTTGCTGCCCAAGGGGTGTTGCACCCTTCTCCCCTACACCTCTGACCTGGAGGTGATATTATTATTTTCTAAGGTGTGCATGGGGTGAAACCCCCCATGGTGGAGGGTGTGGGGAGCAAAGCCTCCCGCAAACAGCCAGGATGTACCCTGGTGCTTTGGGCGTAATGGCAGTCAGGCAGCACAACTGCTGGGTGACACGGTCTCCATTGGAATTTGGGTGTCACTGTAATATTGGTCACCCTTCTGGGTTTCAAACTGACATGGTGGAACCAGTTGCATAGTTAGCACACCTATAAACCCCCAAAAGATTTAGGTGTTTGGAAGCTGCATTCAGCCCTACTGGTTAATGCTAGAATTTGTAGGGAACTGAATAGTCTTCTGCAAGCCAGAAAATCCATATGAGGATTCTGGGGAATGGTGGTGGGATACCAAAAAATATTTACAGTTGTTTTTTTATTTAAACTCAAACTAAGAAAATAAAAACAAAAAAAATATATTTTCAATATTTGGAATTAAGGATACATAGATACGTAGATACATAGACAGTGTCGGCAGATAAGGGCCTATGGCCCACCCAGTCTGCCCATTTAAGTTTGTAAGTTCAGTTTATGTTTTCCTAGAACTCTGTTGCCCCTTACCCCTGACCTCCAGAATTCCTTTATGTCTATCCCATGCATTCTTAAATCCCGTGATTGTTTCAGCCCCCACCACTTCCTCAGGCAGGGTGTTCCACTTGTCCACCACCCGTTCTGTGAAGAAATTCTTCCTCACATTTCCTCTGAATCATCCTCCCTCCAACTTCATCCCATGCCCTCTAGTCAGGAGAGAACCCTAGAGGCCTATGTCTGGACAAAAAGAAACTGGTTTCAATCTTTTGGCTCTGATTAATAGAATTAAATCTGAGATGTGGAGCCTGCAATACAACAGGACAGCATCTTTATTTATAGAACAAAAATACAATACTCAGGGGATGGCACAGCAGGTGAACCAGTATGAAAACTGTAAGGACAGGGTAGAGAAAAAATATATGGGCCAGTCGATGGACATAGCAGGAAACCTTGAGTCTAATGATGAATGCCTTCAAAAATTGTACATGATCACACCAGGAATTTGTTAGGGGAAACAGCCATGTGGTCTACAATGCCCTAACCAGTTCTTAGAAAGCCTTCAGCTCCCTCATCTTACCCCTTTTGACTGTGCAGGACTATCAGTGCCAATCTCTAAACCAGAGTTTTTAGAAGCAGTAACTACCCTACATGTAGGAGTAGCTCCAGGTCCAGTCAGTCTTCCCTGTAATTTGTACAAAATCTTGGTGCCAACAATCATAGATAAACTACTGGATATATTGAACCATATATTGCACTGAAATAACATACCATAGGAGGTCTCTGAGGGCTTGTTTATTTATACAAAAAAGGGACAAAAACTGACTTACGAAACTGGACACAAACCAGTTTATTAAACACAGCAAACATTTTGGGGGAAAAGATTAGCTAGTGTAGCAAAATCTTTAATTTCATGTTCACCGACCTGCTCCATACCTGGCCATTTCGGGTCGGGTTCAGCAATGGATGGTTCTGACGCAATATGGCGGTTACGGGACTGAAGGAGTTTTAAGGGAACTACAGTATTTGAATTTGGGTATAGTAACACAGCTTAAGGCCTTCTCCTCTCTTTGGATCAGGAGAAGGCTTTTGACTCAATACCCCACAAGTTTTTGTTTGCTGTGTAAAAAGCATATGGTATTCCAGATATGTCTGTGAAATGGACTGAATTAGTATATGATCCTACCTCTAGCTCCCCTATTGTTAATGGTGCCATAGGCCCACATTTGGAAATGAAAAAGGGAGTCAGACAGGGATGCCCTTTAAGTCCCATCCTATACGTGTTTTGTTTTGACCCCCTTTTGCAGAAATTGGAACAGGAAGGGCAGATTTTAAGCATAAAAAAAGGCTCAAATCTGTTTGAATTTCTGTGTACTTCAGCCTATGCTGATGATCAGCGCATTATGGTACAGGATGCAGTCTAGTGCTGCAGCAATGCAAAAACTACAAGATTTCTCCTTTGTGTCAGGGGCCCACATTTATGTAACTAAATGTGTAGGATTACATGTCGGTAGGTGCTGTATATGGGACTTCCAAACTAAGGATGTGGTGGTATCCATTATAAAACAAGGACCCATAAAAAACTCAGGGGGTTACCTTTGTGGTTCCAAATTTAGCAAAATATAACTGGAAAGAAAAAATGGAGATTTGCTGAGGCAAAGACAGACAGATGTAAATTGTGGCCTATTTCTATTACACAGAAAAAACGTATTTTTATGTCAAAAACTTTTATTGTTCTGATTTTTCTTTTTCTGAGTCATGTGATCCCATTACACCAAAGTATGGAGGCAACCTTTATCATTTTTTTACGTTACGGGGCAGTAGACTGAACCCTGTTAAATGTAATGTATAAGCAAGTAAAAACTGATGGTTTGGCAATGATCAACCCCATTTTATTTTTCTGTACTTTAATATTTTCTGCTTTTGCAGGAACAGTCTAAAGCTTGAATTCCTCCTCATCACGTCAGTTGTACTTATTTTATAGGAAACTGTTATTCGGGGACATTAAGGGTCTTACTAAACATACCGGCACCACGTCATCTTATTTGTTTGCATTCTTTAAGAAGGTAAAATTGTAGAAGAGTCAACCAGAAGAGGTCAGATGTCATACTAGGAAACAACTGTATAGTGTGATTTTGTACAAATATTTCAATCAACACTCAGCTTTCATTTGTTCCCCCAGGACACAAGGGACATGTCTAACGGGTCAACTGCAGGAAGTCAGGATCCCACAAGAGATGTCGAACACTCTATGGATGTGCTGCCATGGGAAATTAAATGTACGGGACAATCACCACCATAAAACCATGACTGACCATTTCTGCCTTTGGCCAAACTGTCATTTGACACTTGAAACCATGGACCATTTAATTTTTTTCTTGTGCATACATCAGTTCCTTTTGGAATAAAATAGCTGCTGCATGGAACTGTTACTTGTTTAAACATGTGACACATTCTGTTTTAATATACAGACATTTCAAGGGGCAGTGGATCACATTTCATCCAGGTACTTTGCAGGTGATGCCAGATGCTGCTTTGTATTTCAGCATCAAGTTCTGATTGAGACCATCACTAAAGAACTACTGAATATTTGTCCTAGAGAACAAAATTCATTACCAGTGCCCATGCTACATAATTTTTGGAAACACGTTCCCTGGATCTCTTTAAATACCTCCTGAGGTGACTAGCATGGATTTTCTGTATATTGTCTTTGAGCTTGTACTGCGGTTTAGTTTAACTCCCTTTTGGCACCTTTTTTATCTGCTACTATGTATTTTTCATGATTATCTGTATTTAGTTCTGTTTCGTTTTTTATCAATAAAAAAATTCCCCAACTCTTTTAGAGAGCTGCCATTGGATCTTTATAGTTCACCTGAACAACCACCAGAACAGGCAGACGGGACCTCGGTTTAATGTCTCATCCGAAAGATGACACCTTGCAAGTGCAGCATCCCCATCATACTGCACTACAGTGTCAATATTGGGATTTTACCCCAAATTCCAGGTGTGGGGCTAGAACCCACAGCCTTCCGATCTTCCAGCCTCAGAGGCAAGTGTGCAACCTGCTGAGCCACTGACACTAAAATGTAACCAGACTATAATTTTTTACAGTTGACTGAGTCAAATTTTGATTTCCAATTTACCTGCTTATGTTTTAATGAACTCTATTTTTAAGTAAATGGAAATATCTTGGGTTGGGTATGCAATGATTATGCTACCTAAGAAACACAGATTCATTTCTCAAGTGTAAGCTCGGTCAGACTTAATTTTTGTAGTTGCTAAAAATGCAGTTGCTTGCATTTTAAAATCTCTCAATGCTAATTATGGTAATAAAACGTTAACTAATGCACTTCATTAATAGCAATCAGTTCACAAGCTACAAGGCTGATGGGACAGAATAAAAATTATTTTGCTCTGAGCTGACAAGCGAATAAAGAAAAACCACTGAAACCATGGGTAATTATAGCATTTCCAAACTGTGCTTGATGTAGGTAAACTATTTCAGAGGGTTTACAGCATAGTCTATAAACATTCGTGGGACATAATTACTATGATTAATCACAGAATACAGCAAGACATTGTAATTAAAATTTCACAAAAACCGGCCACCAGAAAATCAGTGTTACACTACTTGCCTCTGTTGTTTAGCACTTTGCTTACACTTCTATTTATTGTTACAAAAATAGTATTTGTAAGAAAGGGAACGGGATTTGATGTTGTTTAGCACCTTTCATACACTCCAGTGCCCCATTCTCAGTTGATATCAGTGGCACTAAGCAGTCAGTGTGACCCTTTAGCACCACCACCAGCAGCCTGTCAATCTATACTAAAATGGGGTCACAACCCCTTCCCATACAGTAACACACGGCACTGGGAAATGTCTGTAAGAGCAGAGTACACCATGCAAGTGGTCCACAGGGCCATTCACAAATGTTTGATAGCCCTCACATGACTCGTTGCAGCCTGTTCATGTAACAGTAGGACAGCACTGAGACCAGAGCTTCGGGCAGGGCTTACCTAGAAGCCTGAGGTAAGATGGACAGTGGGACCTAGGGAGGGGGTACCATCAGACTGCCAGGGACTGTGCTAATTGGGAAAGTGAGAGGTGCGTACAGTAGGCCACCAGGACACAGGCCATCAGGCTACACATTGGGGAACCAATGGCTTCATTCAAAGGGGGTTAGGGAGGGGTGAGACTCCTGGGTAGGTGCCCCGGTCGCAACAGTGTGACCAGCCCACAGCATCACATTGCACAACACAACTGGTGTAGTTTCTTGCTGTTACCTGGTCATACATGCAGTCCAGCTATTGGTGGATCCAAACCCCACTTGTTGCCTTCAATATCTGGATGTGTGATTTGCACTGTTACAGGGGGAGTCCTTCCCTCTGTGACAAGTGACCACTTTTGTGCATGGTGCTAGTAGGTGTTGGCACAAATGGGGAATCCAGTTTCCACCCATTAAGTGCTGCCACCCCTAGCAACTCAGAATTGGGGCCTCTGTATTTGAAAGTGCTTTATAAGCTGTGAACAGTTGCAACAACAGCAGCAGGCGAGAGGAGATAATATTGCGCTTGTACAGGTCATTACTGAGGCCACAACTGGAGTACAGTGTACAGTACTGATGCCTACACACCTTACAGAAGACATCAACTTGCTAAAGATGGTCCAAAGGAGGGCAGTAAAGATGATCACGGGTCAGCAGGGCAGGACGTATAAGGAGAAGTTGGAGGCCCTGAACATTTACTCCCTGGAGGACAGGAGAGAGCAGGGATATGACTGACACCTTCAAGTATTTGAAAGGAATAAATAGGGTATCTTCAAGCTAAGTGGAAACCGAAACACGAGGGGATGAAATCTCAAGTTGGGGGAGGGGTAGGAGAGAGGCTAGGAGGCATTTCTTTAAAGAGTGGGTGGTGGCATGTTGTAATGTGCTTCCAGAAGAGATGGTTTCATTGAAGAAGGACAGCAGTTTCAAGAGAGGCTGGGATAGTGTTAAGGAAAACTAAGGGTCAAGGGAGGGGTAGATGGAGGGGGAGGGTGGATTGGGGAAGGGGGCAAGTTCAGTAGCTTAAGCCTAGGTCCCTGCTACATAAGTAGACTAGATAGACATAATGGCCTTATTCTACTGGCTCTTTAGTATGTTCGTATGTAACAACCAGTATGCACATACAGGTAGAGACATATGAAGTTGATTAAATTGGCTCTGCGAATTAATCCACAAAGTTAGTGCAATTCATGAAGTGCAAATTTATCCACGAAGTATGGAATTTCACCCGTGAATGGCAGAATTCACCCTGCAAATGGCAGAATTCACCTGTGAATTGTGGAATTCACCTGCAAATTCTGCAGTTTGTGGGCAAATTTCAAGCTTCACATTGAAAGCTTCATGAATTCAGGCATAGTTGAAGTTGCTGAGGGCAATGAATACTATACAAAACTCAGCGAATGCGAACTTCAGCCACTTCATGGCAACTTCGCTGGTGAAGAAAAACTCGAGAACTCTACACTAGCTGAGACTGAGGGAGGTCAAGTAATCTCAAGGAAGATACGGTGGGAGAGAGAGAGCAAAGATCTTAAGCACAGAGCAGTTAAATGATATGGTAAGTAGCAGTGGTGGGATTCAAACCTGAATCTCCAGATCCATAACTCTTTTCTCTGGTCACTAAGTTACACCACATGGCATTTTACTATTAAATACTATACAACAATAAGAGGTTGCAAATGGATAATGCTTAGACTGTAAAATTAACAGGCACAGTATATACAGAATCTGCATGAACTCTGTGGTGTCAAGTCCTTGCTTTACAATTTACAAAGCACTGTTTTAAGTTTCTTAGGAGTTTAAAGCAACAGTTCAGTTTAAAAAATAATTTGCTTCATAATGCAATGCTATTCACTTCCCAACTCTGATCTCACCAGTTTATCTTAAAGTCCCATATCTACATTAATAATCCTGCATTTCATTATCTTTTACAGAGCCATCATCCCACGGTTTTGATTTTTGTGGACTACAGTTAGCCACAACATCCTTAGTGTCCCATTAGGGCAGTGTCACTTGACATCTAATCTATCTGAGTGACTGAAACTGTGATGTCAAACAAAGAGCGTCCATAAAAATAACCTAAGAGTGCTGCTTTAAACTAAGACAGGGGAGCAGCCATATTTTAAAAAGAATCACTTTTAATTATTTTATCCTAAGCTACACAGCAGTAACTGGATAATCTGATACTTTTCTCAGCCCAACATCTGGCTTGTAGAGAGATGTTATAGTACACAAGCTTTCAGGGCAACACGGGTCCCTCAATCAGGTGCAATAGCCCAAAAGCTTGTGTGCTATACCATCTTTGTACAAGACAGTTCAATAAAAGGTATCAGTCTAGCGAGGCCTGTTTTCCAAGGACCACTAGGTTTACTATCTCTCTTCACTATCCCAACCTAAACAAATGCTAAAGCAGAATAAAATATACTGTTTTGTAATAAAACTGCATGTCGCGTCTGCTGCCTCAGGGCCCCTAGAAATGCTTAGTTGTTTATTAGATGCTATAACTTAAATAAGGCTCTCATGGTTTAAAAAAAAAGACATTTTGATAGGAAAAGAAAGAGGGACAATTTAAAATGATACAGTACAATAAAGGTATGTGAACAAGGGGTCAAGCATAGTGGACGGTTACTTTCTGAGCACAGTAGTACAATACAGTGCTGGATATCCCTTCACAGAGTGCTGCTTCTTCAAAGTGACAGTGAAGAACTTCATCGAGACTAAACCTCAGGGGTCCTCCGGTCCCATCTGCTCATGTGAATTCTTTCTTACAACACATTTAGGGTATGTCTTCCTAAATTAGATGAACCATAGATCTTCAGGGTACTTTAGATTCTTAAGTCAAGCAGCATCCATTCCACCTAGATTTGTTGCTAGACTTTAAAAAGGATATGCGGCAGAACTAATCTAGCTTTGACTTTGAACAGAGTTCATATGAACATGAAATGAAAACTGTCATAGTAACACTATGGTCCTGAACGTAACCAATTGGATTTAGCTGTCTTTTCTACAATGTTGACTCCTTTACTTTTAAGAAGCAAAAACAGTACTCTTCCTGAAAAAGTGAAAAAAAGAAAAATGAAGCTTTTTTCAGGTAGTCACCATCACAAAGTGTGTGTGTCTGAGGTGAGGTGGGGTGGGGGAAGGGGAGCTGAGACTATGTGTTGTCTCACAGTGGAAAAAGTTTGCCAGCAAAGTGAAATTATATTTTGTGAAGTTTGAGTCAGAGACCAGGCCACATGACTGACGTCTGTCCAAAAGTATGGTCACACTGTGCATGATGCAGCAGGAGGTTCCCACAGTGCCTCGTGCACAAGTGCAGTCCGAGAGTTTGAGTGGAATAAGTAGGATGCGTCTACGAATGCTGCACATAACCAGTCTAATCTGGTAGACAAACTTATTACAAAACTTGTTTCTCAGCCTAAGCGCTAAGACTTTGTAGAAGGGACTTGAAAGCTTTTATTTAGAGAGAAACCATTTTTTGCAAACATTTTGAGAGGTTTAACTGTGTTCATTCTAAGAGTACAACACAGTGCCTCTGAGCTGGATCTGTTGAGGGAAGGGTGAGGCAGCTCCCAGATTCAGTGTTGTTTTTATTATCTCTTTGAAACTTTTTTTTTTTTGCATTTCCCTGTACCCCTGAGCACCCCACTCCTTCAGGCCTGCACACTGTCCCCTTCTGTCAGCCAGGTACACCCTCCACTGCTGACTGTCACTGCCAGACTCCTCAGGGTCAAAGTGTCCTTGAAAGATCTGACTTATCCTTGTCAGAGGCCCCTCTCCCTTGTAAGCAAGCCAGCAGAGGTAGGAAGCACCTTGTATAAATTGAGAAATCCTGGTTGGGGGAGTGACGTCGGCATTTCAGAGGGCCAACTGCCGTGGGTAGGACAAAGTGGCCGTCATCCAGCATACAGAGAGGAATGCATGTTTCCACTTTTCCTGGCTGCTTCCCTCCACCTCAGTGGTGCACACCAAGGTGAGGTCTTCAGGCAGAAATTACAGGCACGCCAGCCCAGTGGCACTGAGGGTTGAGGCGCTGGATGCCACACCTCGCGCCACACCAGTGACCCAGGTTCAGGAACAGACTTGGGCCGCCGGGGGCTGGCAGGGGAGAGGAAGGATTGAGCATCCCACGACTGCTCTCCTTCCTCTGGGGCAGGTGGGTATAACGCATCATGCTGCAATGGCAACTGGCGGAGGCCAGCTGCACTACAGCTGCATGCCTGGACGGGGGGGGGAGCACAGCGGGCGACGGCACAGCCGTGCTCTGATGCCATTGCACGTCCGGTTCCCAGGGGCAAGAAAAATGGTGGAAAATAGCAGCGTGATCTCAGTGGCTGATGGCCATGCCCTGCACCCCGGACATGGGAAGCGCCATCACCGTGTACATGGGGCATATAAATCCACGCGTCAGACCTGGTCCGGGGGTGTGGGTGCTGGCAGCCAGAGATCGCTGGGTCCACTCCACAGGGGTGAAAGACAGGAGGAATAAAAAAAAAAAAATGAAATGACAGGCACATGGTCACTCATGCCAGTCTGGTTTCCATTCTCCACTAAGCACTGCTCTCCAAAAGGTGCTCAACATCACCCTCGCCCATGACGACAACATCCATATGGACACTCTGGTATACATTCTGTTTGTGTTTTTAGGTTTTTAGTTGGCTTTTTTATTTAATTTTCCTCTTACTTTTTGCAGAGTTGGGTATTAACATCGCAATCGCAAGCATGCTTACCTTCCTGAGGGATGTCAGAGCCATTGTTGGTAGCAGTTGCTGTCCACTCCGGCTTCCAAATGGTAGGATCAACCAGATAGATTTTTTTATATACACCCTGTTTTTTTGTTTTTTTTTAATTTATCTTTTTATGGCAGGACCCTGTCATTTTATCGGCCCACTGAAGATGGAAGCGGCGAGAGGCAAGTGGTGTGAGAGGACAAACTGGCAGGCACATGCGCAAACCAAGGGAAGCCGTGCGTGTGTTTGCCATTATAAACAATCCTTTATAACGGCAAATTACGGCACGATCTTCCAATGGGAAAAAGGGGAGACCCATTAATTATAAGCCAGTTAACTAATCACAAAACAGTATTTGGGGGACCTCATCGTATAATGGTATATATTCCTACACAATCTATAGCATTGCATTACAGGTCTGTTGTGGTTGAAACCCCACTGAATTTTTCCTCAAAGAGTTTAAAACAGCAAAGTTCACCTTTCCCAGTGTTGGCCATGCCTAACAGAATGCTAACAAGAAGTCTGGTTTCAGTGTTTAAATGGAAAGGATTCACTGAGGGAACCCATCACCTGTGATCTAGTGTTGAACACATCTGACAGGGGTTTGGGGATATGTTTCTTCATTATATTTTGCATTTTTACACTTCATTTAGTCAGTTTCATGCCATTAGGGTGCTGTATTTTACATGGAAGCATTTCTTCCTCATTTTACTCCTGAAACTGAGTCAGACTTTTCTTTTCACTCCTGGAACAGAGTTTCCCTAGCCTCCCTCCCATTGCTACTACCGTCTGCCTTAAGCTTCACCAAACAGCCTTAGAAGTGTGATAGAGGGATGGTATTGGGGTATAGTGGTTAGTTCATAGGCCTGGGAACCATCAAGCCCAAGTTCAAATCCCTCCAGAGCCACTTACTCACTGTAATCCCAAGCAAGCTGCAATAGGTCAGTGTAAGAGTAAGATTCATGAGATATCAGGAATTAGTATGATGTTTTGCAACAGGTTAAACTTGGGTTTGCACTGCTTCTCTTAAGAAGCAGGTGCTGAAGTGTACTTTCCCAACAAAACTATTGCACTCACTTTTTTATCCTTTCTTCACCCCTCCCCCACCGGCACTGATTTCTGTAGAAGACACTGTGCATAACAATGTGGATCTAGTGTGGTGTATTCTGATGGAGAAATGTGGCAACTGTGTTTGTCCAGTCTATGATGTAGAAGCAAAAATATACAGTATATGTTGCAGATGATACCTTTTGTTTGACTAACAAAATTTCTTTTGAGTCTAGCTTTCAAGAGTTGAAAGTCCAGTGAAAGGTATCACCATCTGCTAGTATATGCTCTTTTTTTTTATCTATTATGATGTAAAGCAATGTAATTACTTGTATAATGGTCTCAAACTGAGAGATCACAGTCCCAGATCACAGTTCTAACTGACCAATATTAGATGTAAGGAGTGGTATACCTTGGTGATTAGACAGGCAGCAGGGCAATTCAGAGTCAGATATTAGTTTATAAATTTGCCACTCTTTGCGTACCTGTGTAAACTGGGGATATCAGCATAATGACTGACTGACAGTTTCATTGTCACCACCATTTGTCTCGTCTCTCAGTACAGTGCAAGCTATGAAGGTTAACAAATGTTTCTGCTATGTCAGATTTACATTAGTTGATAACAGAATTGTTCTTTAGCCACTAACACTTTCCCCTGCTGTGTTAACTCATTATACCCTGGGTGGCCATTTTGTATCAGGAGAATCAATGGATGGTTCAGACTTCATACGGAGTTACTGGTCACAATAAGTTAAGTATTGTGTGTACTCAGCTGCATTCTTCCAGCTGCAGAGGTGGCACAGAAAACAGAATATAAGTGCAACAACAACAGAGTCATGAATAAAGCAGATCTGGATGGAGTAAGGGGAGGGAGGTACAGATAGACACAGAAGAGCAGGGATCTCATGCATACCAATGAGGTGATGAAACTCCACTGTGGAAGTAGAAGGCAATATACATCAGTTTCTGTTCTTGTCTGCCCAGTTCCCACTCCTCTTCTTAGCAATATGTTGCATAGCTACCATTATGCAGCCAAGAAAAAAGAAGCAAGAGGGTGCTTTCCACACAAGAGAAAGCAGTGGGACCTCACGTCAGATTGGCATGTTAATTGAAACTGAAGGACCTGACATAGGAGAGAATCACCTTGCTGGCAGCAGTCAGGCTAATCAACATGATTTGGCTTAATAATGACACAAAAAAAACTTTAAAATGATAGAACGAAGACAGAAAGTGAGTTATCAAACTGAACAACTTTCAATGTTTTGCAGGCTCTTATGAGTAGCATATGGGGATGCACTGGTACTGTTTGACTCTGTGCTGGAATGACATGACTTCTCCAAGACTCTGATGTTGAGACTCAGAAATTCGCGCTCTCCAGAAAATTCTGCCTGACCTCC
The DNA here is from genome assembly GCA_016271365.2 of Neoceratodus forsteri. Lineage (NCBI taxonomy): Eukaryota > Metazoa > Chordata > Ceratodontiformes > Ceratodontidae > Neoceratodus > Neoceratodus forsteri. The sequence goes on along the minus strand of CM057456.1, from coordinate 1,870,913,049 downwards.
CTAGGACCAAGAACCCTCCAGGAGCTCCCCTGTGGCCTATGACATCTTACCTTTTGCTAGTGCCTATAAAGGTGAAGTATTTAGGCACTTAGAGCAACTGATGCCTCCAGGAGAACTTTGAAAAACATATTTGGAAATAATTCTGCCTTTATTTCACAATAGTCCTGTATTTCTTCTCCACATTACTTATAACTAAGGTCATATGCATGAAAGTGGCATCTCGGTTCTTTGACAGTTCATCAGTTGCTATTACTTATTCCCCACCTGATGTTATAATACTCTGCTTGTGACATCACATGCATTCCCATGCCAACATACTGTGACATCACAACAGAGGATTATGACTTCAAGTGGGGAATAAGCTGTGTGCAGGGGAGCTCCAGGGGATAAAGATCCTGTTTTCATGCATATTTCCTTAATAATAACAAAAAGCGGAGAAGAAGTCTGAAGATACACGAGTTTAACTGTGTCTTAAATATTATGCTTCTAAAAGTTTTCACAGAGGTGTCAGCAGCTCTATAAGCTTCTTAAAGTATTTATATGTTTTCCACTGTCAACTGTGCATCGGATATCCTGAATCAATTCCCATTTGCAGCTAATCAAGGCAGTGTCTATGCATATACTGTAAATATTCTCATGTACTGTCCTCTAATAGGCTAACCTTTTAGTAAAGAAAACAGTAAGAGGAAGTTCCCATGACGAAAATATTATTTTCTGTTATATCTTGAAGCCTTTAAAACTTGTACTTTGTTCAACTAGAAAAAAGGTATGTTCTTGCTAATACAAGCAACTGCATAATTACGAAAGGTTCTCAACCCTTTACATTCTGTGACTAAGTTAAATACCTATAGTATTTATTCTTCTGTTCACAGAACTAACACAAACAACATATAGCTTTAGAATTTGAAAGTTTTATGCAATATCAGTTTAATCAAAAACAGTAATATAATGGCACTTTTGGAGTTTAAAATTAAATGTCTTGCAGTAATTTGAGTTCTAAAATTCCTTTGTTAGAATCAGGCGGCGTGAGTCTTCTATTTTGCAACTCTTCGACTTAGTGTTTATTTGTTTGTTTGTTGGACTGGTACCACACCAGGGACCAGAAACTGCTCAGCCTTTTTGGTTTTGCAGTTCATTTTGTGTTTTTTATTTCTTTAAAAGAGTTTATCTAGTTTAAAAAAAGTGTGATCTGCAAATACAGGTTACTCACCTGTAACAGGAGTTCTAGGAATGGTATATGTTGTTCATCCACACTGTCTGGCAGGTTCCTTGCCGCTTTAAATCTTGCCTGAAGGTCTTCAAGCTGGCTCCTCCCACCCACCCGGGTGGTAAAACTCTCAGCTCTTCCCCATGATGCCAGATCTAGCCCGCTGGAAGCCAGGTTGTGCGTCGAAGCCGGGGAGGTCGGGTGGGTAGTGTGGATGAACAACATATACCATTCCTAGAACTCCTGTTACAGGTGAGTAACCTGTATTTCTAGGGACATGGATATGTTGTTCATCCACACTGTCTGGCAGACTCCTAGCAGTTCTCCGGGAGGAGGGAGGCAAGGCGCACACCCCCTACTTAGGGAAAAGAGCCTGGAGAACCGAGGCCCCAAAACCAGCATCCCGGCGTGACTCAAGGTCGATGTGGTAGTGGGTAATAAAGGTATGTGCCGACTTCCAGGTAGCAGCCCTGCAGATATCCTGGATAGGGACATCCCTGGAAGCAGCTACTGATGCAGCGGTATGGCGGGTAGAATGAGCTCTTGTCCCTCTGGGAGGCTCCATGCCCGCCAACCTATAGCAGAGATCTATGCAGGAGGTGACCCACCTGCTTATCGTCCACTTGGCTGCAGGTCTGCCAGGTGCGGCTTCAGCTTAGGTGACAAACAGCTGGTGAACCTCTCCCCGAACTTCAGCCGTCCGCTCCTTATGATAAGCGAGCACTCTTCCAGGGTCCAAAGTATGGAGCCTATATTCGGTCTCCGAGGTGTGATTGGGGTAGAACACCGGCAGAGTCAACACCTGGTTAAGGTGAAACTCCAACACCACCTTCGGAAGGAACCGGGAGGGGGCGCAGGACAACCTTGTCCCTGTGGAAGACCAGGTAAGGAGACTCGATGGAAAGCACCTGGAGCTCTCCCATCCTTCTGGCTGACGTGATAGCCACCAAGAAGGTGGTCTTCCACGACAGGTGGGAAATATCGCACCTGTGCATCGGTTCGAATGGCTTGCCCATGAGCTTGGCCAGTACCAGCAGTAGATCCCATGGAGGTGGAGGTTCTCGCACCAGAGGGGAAATGTGATCAAGGCCTTTGAAAAAGCGCCAGACAACCTTCTCCTACGCCACCGACTGCTTCCCAGCCCGCGCCCGGTAAGCAGAGATAGCTCCTAGGTGCACCTTAAGGGTCATCGACCGAAGCCCTTGCTGAGAAAGGGACCATAGGTAGTCCAGAATGCTTGCCAAGGGACAGGCGGAAGGGTCCAAGCCCTTCCCCTGACACCAAATGGAAAATCTCTTCCATTTGAAGGCATAGCATTTCCTGGCCGACTCCTTACGGGACGCCTCAACGACGTTGAGGACCTCGTCGGAAAGACCCAAGGCCTGGAACTCTAGCCACTCAGGAACCAGGCTGTCAGGTGCAGGAATTGAAGTTCCGGATGGAATACCTTCCCCTGGTTGACTGAGATCAGGTCCGGGCGGGCTGGAAGCCGCCTTGGGAGCCTGGAGCTGAGACTGAGGAGATCTGGATACCAGAACTGGTGGGGCCAATCTGGGGCTACCAGAATCACCTGTGCCTTGTCCCTCCTCACCTTGAGAAGCACCTTGTGGATCAAGGAAAATGGGGGAAAGGCGTAGAAGAGGCCCGGGGTTCACGGCCCCGAGAAGGCATCCCCCTGCAGCAAGCCCTGCTGAGGGGGGCGGGCATGGAACAGTCTCAGCTTCGCATTCTCCCTGGAGGCAAACAGGTCCACCTGAGGCATGCCCCAGTGGGAGAACAGATCCTGTACTACCTCCGGCAGGAGAGACCACTCGTGAGATGCAGCCCCTATCCGGCTTAGGGCATCGGCCAGGGTGTTGGAGGCTCCTGCCACATGAATGGCTAGGAGATCTGTCTCCAGGCTGTGCACGAGTGACCAAATGCACAGAGCTTCCCTGCACAGAGGCATGGAGCGCGGCCCGCCCTGGCAATTTACATAGTACATGGTCGTCGTATTGTCCGTCTGGACCTGAACCACTTGACCCCATAGAAACGGAGCGAAGGCGGTGAGGGCTAGGCGAACCGCTCGAAGCTCCAGCAAGTTGATGTGGCATCGGGACTCCCGAGGGAACCAGAGGCCATGCGCTCTGTGCTCTCCCAGATGGGCACTTCAGCCCATCAGAGATGCATCGGTCGATAGAGAGACCGTCGGCTTGGGGCGGACGAACGGGATGCCCTCCTGCAGATGTGCCGGAACGGTCCACCACTGAAGAGCGTTCCACATCTCCTGGGTCACTGTCACGGGCTGGTCCAACGGATCGCAGCATTGTGACCACTGGCTGGCCAGTCCCCACTGAAGGGGACGCATGCACCAACGGGCCCAACAGACCACGCTGGTGCAGGCCACCATGAGGCCCAGGAGGTGCAGAAAGTCCCGGGCAGGGCGCGATTGCCCAACCAGAAATGATTGGGCAAAGGAGGAAAGAACCTCGGCCCTGTCCGCCGGGAGCCGAGCTCTGGCTCGAAGAGAGTCGAGCTCTGCCCCAGTGAAGAGTATCACCTGCTTTGGCACGAGTTCCGACTTGGCCTCGTTGATAAGGAGGCCAATCTGGGAGCAAACCTGGAGGGCCAGATCTCTGGACCGCTCCACCTCCGCTCTGGAGGGGGCTGCAATCAGCCAGTCGCCCAGGTAGGGGTACACCCAGACCCTTCGGCACTGCAGGAATGCTGTCACCACTGCCATGCATTTGGTGAAGACCCTGGGAGCTAGACAGAGGCCGAAGGGCATGGCCCGGAACTCGTAAAGGGATCCCTCCGCTCTGAAGTGGAGGAATCTCTGATGAGACGGACGGATAGGGACGTGAAAGAACGTGTCCTGGAGGTCCAGGCAGCAGAACCACAAGCCTCGTTCCAAGGATAGGATTATCTGAGCCAGAGTGACCATCCTGAAGGTCCGAGACCTTAGGAACCTGTTCAGGTCGTGCAACTCGAGAATGGGGCGCCAGCCCCCCCGTCCGTTTTGGGACCAGGAAATACTTGGACACAAACCCCGGTCTGGAGGAGGATCCGCCACCTTCCTGATCACCTCTTTTCGAGGAGCAGGGCAACATCGGGTCAAGGGCCATGCGGACCTTGTGGCCCCCCCGAGGGGTGACGGCTCGAAAGGGTGGGGCTTGCTCGAACTCCAGATGCAGGCCCTTTCCTACCACCTCCAACACCCAGCGGTCCATGGTGATAGCGGACCAGGCGGAAAGGAAGTGGCGGAGCCGTCCCCCCATGGGGGGAACCCAGGGGGGAGTGATGAGGTTGGGGGTGGCACCCCTCAACCCGTCACTGGGCAGGCTTGGAAGAGGGACCGGCCGAGGGACCTCCTGGGCCTTTACCTCCTTGCTTCCTGTTGGAGGAAGCCACGGGCCTGGGTTTGGGATGCCAAGCGCGAGCCTGCTGGCCCTGTTGCTGGTGCTGTTGGGCCGGTCGTGCTGCAGGGGCCGAAGGACGAAAGGACTTATGCTGTTGTTGACGGCGGCCTTTGTCCCTCCGGGCGGAGGTGACAGAGTCCAGAGTGGCATTGGACTTTTCGATCCACTGGAGGTGTCCCTCCACTCCAGGGCTGAAGAGGTCAGTCCCCAAGAAGGGGACGTCCGCCAACTTGTGCTGGGTATCCGCCGTGAAGGTGGATATCCTCAGCCACGCCCTGCGATGCATAGCCACCGCGGCCGCTACTAACGTGGCACAGGAATCACCTATGTCCACAGCAGTCTGAAGCTGCTGCTTCGCCACCACCCTACCCTGGTCCCGGACCTGACGGACCTTGGTCTGCAGGTCGGCCGGGAAATGAGGGACAACCTCATCCAGGGAGCCCATGAGGGCGTGGGAGAAGTGTGCCATCAGCACAGCTGAGCTGGCCTGTCGGAGGCCGAGGGAAGACACAGCGTACACCTTGCGCCCGGCAAAGTCCAGCTTTTTGAACTCTTTGTCGGGGGGGCCTATCCACGTCCCAAGCGTTTCCGGAACGCCGGAAGACGCTGTCGGTGACTAACCCCTCAGCAGAGGGGTGCTCCGAGAAACCGGGCAAAGAGCCGGTAGGGACCGCATACTTCCTGGCCATCCTGGCCGAGGGTGCAGGACAGGAAGCAGGCCGCTGCCAAAGCTCCAAGGCTGGGCCAACAATGGCCTCAGCCACCGGAAAGGCCTCCGTGGTGGAATCCCCTCAGTCCAGTATCTCCGTCAGGGGATACTTGGCCTGTTTGAACACAGGCTCGAGCTGCATCCCGGTGGACTCCGAGATGAGTCGAAGCAGACCCAAGAAGGATGATGGGCTATCATCCAATGACTGGCCCCCGGAGGACTCCAGGTCGACCTGCCTGGAGAACAGGGAGGAATCGTCATCGGATTCTGAAGAGTCTGTGAAGAGCTGCCTCAGCCCTGAGCCACCCTCCACCTGCCGAGGACGGTCGGGAGTGAGGGTAACCAACAACCTGTGGGGCAGGCTGTGACCCGACCGAGAATCCTTGGTCAGTGCCCCAGACTTTGGTTGTGGAGGCAGAGGTTCCACCACAATCGGTTGAGCAGCCGGTTTCAGCCGAACAACCGGCCCTGGAACGGGCATCTCGACTGGGGCGAGCAGTTGCTTCGGTTGTTCAGGCGACAGCCACTTGATGACCAGTGGCTGAACCAGAGTCAGTTTAGTCCCAGACAACAGTAACTGCTGCCACATAAGCTCCTCGTAACATCGACGTAATTTACGTCGAAGCCCCTCCTCATCTGAGGACGAGGACGAGGAGGAACGGTATCGCGCTTACTTCGGTACCGAGACTAAGACCGCCGATGTCGGTGGGAACGGCTTGACCAAGATGAAGTCCGAGACTGAGACCGAGACCCTCGGGGGGACAGAGGGCGGGTCTGGGAAGGGGCGGGGACACCCGCCTTCCCTCGCTTGGGAACTTTATCCGGGGACTGCGGCCCCGAACGAGTAGGCAGATCCTCGGTCTCCACCGGGGGAACCGGTGAAGGAGGGTTGTCGGCTTCACCAGTCGACAGCCCGTCTGACGGGTCGAGAAAAATCTCGACTGCATCGACGGGAGTCTCGGCCGGCTGGCCTGACGGGGACACTGTGAAGCCAGCGGCCTGAGCCGCAACCTCGACTGAAGTTGACGGTCGGCTGTCTGGGGTAGGAGACCTCTCCTGCTCCCATGAACGACGATGGTGGGACTTACCCTTCGACTCCTTCTTCTTGGGCCGAGAAGAATGTCCCGAAGGCCCCTCTCCCTTCGTGGAAAGGGACTGACAAATCTCCTTGAACGAAGCCATGTACGAGGAACTCAGAGAGAGCGGGATAAATGGCACGGCCGAGGAGGAGGAAGATGCGGCCTGGGCCACCTCCTCCTCGAGGGCGATCATCTGCTCGAGCTGCTCAGCCAAGCCAGCTGCTGTGGACACCGCCCAACGAGCCTCTTTTGATTTTACCGGCGGGTAACACTTCTCGGGGCGCCCGAGCTTCAACCGGGCAACGCGGTTCTCCAGGACAGTGGCTGAAAAAGAAAGGCACAACTCGCAGGCCTGCGGGTCATGGTCTAGGCCTCCTAGGCCTAGGCAGTAGATGCACGTGGAGTGCGGATCCATCCTGGACATTTTCTGCCCGCAAGGGCACCTCCGAAAGCCGGGAAACGATTTGTCCATCGCAGCCGCGAGGGATGATGAAGACCGAGGTTTAGAAAACTTCAAAACTAGTTTCGGATGAACCGAAGAGTTAGGATCCAGTCTAAAATGCAGAGCGCTAAGGAGGGAACCTGAGCTTCCAAGCGGTAAGGAAGATCTGGCATCATGGGGCGAAGCCGAGAGTTTTACCACCCGGGTGGGTGGCAGGAGCCAGCTTGAAGACCTTCCAGCAAGATTTAAAGTGGCAAGGAACCTGCCAGACAGTGTGGATGAACAGCATATCCATGTCCCTAGAACTCAGATTTTAATCCTAATTTTTACAACTCTGGTTTAACAAAACCTTCAAAACTCAGAGGAAATGTTCTTATAAGCAGTATGAAAGATATAAAATGTCGGCCTGGTAGATTTTTCTATTTCACAAGGTAGAAGGCTTTGCATATGCATCTTTTTGTCTCTCCTCTGCTAGTGCAGCCAACAGTCTGGCATACATTTATGACCCCTGGTCCCCAGCTATCATGCTTTTTGGCCTGCTGGGAGGATATCAGAATATGACCAAGTAACCTGGGGCAGGTCATCTCTGAAGGATGCTCAAGTCCTGCCTACAAACACAAGGAAGGGAATTCTGTACTTTCTGAGAGGAAGCTAAATGACATGAAGGAATGCTTTCATAACTGATAGCCTAGGACATAGTAACTAGTGCACCCCTATGGAACTGGTGCACTCACTCCTGTGTCCTAGGCTATCAGTTAGGACAGCATGCTTTTACTATGGGAAGTGTGACATGTTTGTCTTAGACCTGGCCCTTTACCTCCATCCAAAAAAGTACAGAATTCCCTTCCTTGTTTCCCTTCCTCAGATGACCTCCTCCCTCCAACTTACTTGGTCATGTTTCTGATATCCCAGGCCAGAGAGAGAGAGAGAGAGAGATGGTTAAAGGGAAAGGGGAGAAATAACAGATCAGCATATTTCTGTATGTTTTCTTTTGAAGACTATATCTCCCCTTCCTTTCGATGCACTGGCACCCTCAAGCTGGGAGCTGTAGTTTGCTTTAAAAAAATTACGGTGTTTGTTCCTGCATCTTACAAATGTGATCATGACTAAATCACAATATTTACCAGATATGTATTCAGCCCCAAAAGTTGTGGCTCTGCATGTTTCACAGAGGTTCAGTTTTTTGATGTGCATCCTTACTAGAATGTTAGAAATCCCTTTCAGATCCTCCAAATCAATTTTGGAAGCAATTAAAACAAATAATAGTAGTTCTAATATACAAACACGGCTGCAGAATACAATACCGTCTGCATTCACTGCCAAGTATGGTGATTTTAAATGGTCTGTTTATTTATGTACAATTTATATGGTTAAAGATCCCATGGTGTTTACTGAAGAAGAGTTGGGCAGTTTCCTGGTGTCATGGCCAACATTCACCCACTACTAAAACAGGTCCATGTGACCCCCTGACCCCCCAGAATATATCTGGAAACAAGCTCTCACAGAGCACTTTTTCTGATAAAAAAAAAAAAAATGCTATTAGCCACAGAGTTGCGGTTTATTTTGCTGTTTGGGCATATTTTTGTAGCCATTTTGTCCACTGCTAAATTCACTGCATACTTACTGCCTCGAGACTTGAATGATGTGGAGTGCAGTCCTGACCATAAGCTAGGGTCATAAAGATGGTCTTAAGAATTTGGCATGCTAATCTCAAAAAAATCAATGAAGTTATGAAGAATCATATCTTTTTTTCAACATTTACTCATAACTTTATTTTTAAACTGCTGAGCTAGATATGCCCAACAACTACACAGTAAATACAAATAAGAAAACATCCGGCATTGACTAACCCTTCTTTATGGAGAGTGCAAGTTTTCCTCTAAAGCAAGGAGGAGTCCGTCTGCATTGTGCCATGTGGGAGGTATGGAAATTGGAGGGTTGAGGGAGAAAAGCAGGAAACTAGAGGACTGAGAGAGAGAAAATCGTGGGAAAGCCCCTTCCCCTATGACCATCATGATGACAGGAGTCAGCACACATGCCACAACTGAGTCGAGAGTGTTGGGGCTGGGAGATTGTCCAGCGGGGCTAGACGGGGCTGGATGGTAATGGGGACATGGTAACAAGCTCCATTTAAAAAAGTTAGCTTCAACCATACTTCACATTTAAGAAAGTACCTCATGAATCCCTTGAAGAAATAACACTGATGTTTACTTCAGTTGGACAGCTTTAGTTTTCAAGCCTACATGTTCAAACAATAAACTATTCATGCTACTCAACGGCAAGTCTTCTAGTATCTGTTACACATGATTACTTAGAAAGTGAGCGGGGGACATGAGGCACTCCGCGCAACAGGTCTAAAGGTCACATTCTCCAAAACCCAATACAAATAGCTAATGACACGGTGATATTTCCATGACTTGTCTTCCAGTAACTGACCTTTTAATCTGAAACAGCAAGGACAGGGCTAATTTGATTACTGTAGGTGACCTTACCTAGACATAGGAGAAATGGCAAACCAAAACCTTCATGGGGGAAGAGGAGAAGGAAGATTCACCACCACTCCAAATATTATAAGCAGAATGAGAATCTTTGTCATAAAAACCTGACAATAGGAGTCAACTGCCCTTAGGAGATTATTGTTCCTAAGACTACATACATCCCAACTCTAACAGCATAGAGATCTTGACCCCCCCCCCCCACCGAAAAATCCTGCCAGTTCTAGGCAGTGTGTGCATGTGTATGGTGTGGTGTGGTGTGGTGTGTGTGTGTCTTAATAGAACTGTCATAATCACCACAATTCTAGGCAGTTTACAGCTTTTTGTCAGACAGATGTCTAAACCGGATGGGGGATGCCGAATGGAGGGGCTAAATTCTACAGTGCACAAGTGTTCCTATACTAGTAGTTGCAGCCTGAATTTGGTAAACACCAGGAATTCCATGTCAGCCAAGTACAGGGATAAACACAGACTGTAAGAAGAGTCTTTGATACTTTAGGATGGACTCAGGTTGTGGAGGACCATGCAGGTCAGCAATAAAATTCTGAAGTCAGTTCACTGCATAATCTATTATGGAGCAGTGTGATGAACAGATCTCATGAACAATATGTGCCAATAACTCAGATCCAAGAACACTCTTGGAATTGACTCCTGGACTTATAGCCACAATATGAAGAAAGCCTGAAAACCTACTATTTTGAAGTTACATTAGTACTTGTTTCATAAATTGATGAAGGTGCAGATGACCCTGATGGTATCAGTATCAAAAGTCTTTGCCTTTAATCAAGTGACATAAGTTTAAACTCTCCTACATTAACTGCAGTGTGCTCAGAGATCTTGTTAGTACAACTTAAATTTAACTCTTACATATCATCAGTTTTGGGCTGCATTTACAAACCCCCAATGCTGCTGACCCAGCTAGTTGTGATGATTTAAAATGCATACTGGTTTCACTGAATTAAAAAACTAGAGAAGAGAAGATACAGAATGTCTGTATCGACCCTCCATTGGGGAATTGTGATCATAATATAATTCTGTTTGAAATAAACAGAAGACAGAAATTTACTGGGGTAGCAATGATTTAAAAGAACTAATACAGGGCAAATTTTGTAGCTATTAGAACCGAAATGGGAAAGATGGATTGGAACATATTATTGGTGTCACTGGATGTTGAAGGCTCTTGGAAACTTTCAACCGATACTATCCCAACACTAGAGGCTAAACTTGTCCATTATAAAAAAAAAGGTATAATAACAGGGGTTAAAAGCACATGTGGTATACCAATAGGGTTAGAAAACTTATTTCTGCAAAGAAGCATAGGTATTGCAATATGAAAATAATCCTACGGCAGGAAACAGTAAATACAGAGCTTCATTGAAACAACTTAAGGATACAATTAAAAAGGAAAGAATGAATATAGAATTTAGGTTAGTCCACTCTAAGTACGATCTGAAGAACTTTTACTCGTACATCAATGGGAAGAGGGGTAATACTAGGCATCATAGGATGGTTAAAAAAAGATTATGTGATTTATAGCAATCCGTAAGACATGGCTAAGTTGTTTAATGAGTACTTTTGCCCTGTATATAATATCTTTAATGAAGTTCCCCTTCCAACTTTGGATCAGGTTCACTATAACAATAAAGAATATATCACTGGTGAACTTCTATATGAAAAGCTATGAAAACTGAATGGAAATGAAGCAGTGGGTCCTGATGGCCTACATTCTAGGTTTTAAAGGAACTGGCCGGTATTTTAGCACCAATAATTGCAACAATTGGTAATACATCTCTCTATGAGGACAGAATCCCATTGGATTGGAAAAAAGCGATAGTGGTACCTGTTCATAAAAAAGGAAATAAAGCCAGTACTGGAAACTATAGACCAATAAGTCTTACATCAGTCGTGGGGATAATAATTGCGGGTTTTGTCCATGATGAGTTAAGTGCATTTTTAAACACTAACATCCTGGTTGACTGTACACAGCATGGCTTTTCCAAGAACAGATCTTGCACCACTAACTTAGTTGGATTTTATGATTTTGTCAGTAGAAATCTTGACGAAGGTAGGGAGGTTGATGTGATCTTTTTAGATTTTAAAAAGGCCTCTGATATGCTACCACATTGCAGACTGGTATCAAAACTGTTGAGTACAGGAGTAGATCTACCACTGGTTAGATGGATTGCTTGTTGCCTCAGGGATAGCAGGCAGATGGTGAGGGTCAATGGTTTGCTATCGCCTGAGGGCAAAGTGACTAGTGAGGTCCTGCAGGGCTCGGTGCTGGGTCCTCGGTTCAACATTTTATCAAGGACTTACGAGTCACTGGGGGAATAGGCTTATAAAGTACGCAGACAATACTAAATTGGGAGGATTAGTCGACAACAGCTTGGGCAGGAGCAGCATGATGCGGGATTTGGAAAACATTGTTGACTGGGTGGATGCAAACCAGATGTAGCTTAACACTGACAAATGGGCTGTTATGCATTTCGGCAGAAATAATATTCTGCAGGACTACTTCATTTAAAGAACCAAGATGAAAGTAGTCGAGAAGGAGAAGGAGAAGGATTTGGGCATATTTGTCACCAATGACCTTACGAATAGTTATCATTGTAGTCAAGTGGTTAACAAGACTACCCACCTAATTAATTGCATGAGGAGATCCTTCTTCTCAAAATCTGAATCAGTGGTACTTCCCATATATAAATCCTACATTAAGCCTCAGATGGATTACAGCTCCCAGTTCTGGAGCCCACACCTCAGAAAGGATATTGAGCTGGTGGAGAAACTACAACACAAGATTTACTAGGATAATTCCCCATTATAGAGCAAAATTATATCAGGATAGAATAAGGGAGTCTCTGAGGAAGCCCAAACAGTTTGGTGAAAATGTAAGACGGCAGTGTTTCTCCCTGCCATTTCCTGTATTTGCATTGCTCCACTGTGTTTACAGAGGAATAAAGCACTGATGAATAAGCACTATGGTGCAAGAACAGCTTTTTTGTACTGTGTGCCTATGCAGGGGTGAGTGCTGTCTACTCTTATTAACTGTGATAATACTTCCTAGAGAGGCACCACCGTCCCCAGTGATCACCACCATTTGTTGCATGATAGAACAAGGGACTTGGGACTATGGCCCCTAAGCCTGAGGAGAGCATATGGTGATTTGCTCTTCATGTTTAAGATCCTGGAAGATACTGAGTTAACGAGTACTGTGGAACCTAGGTACAAGGAATACAGCCATAACTTGAGTAGTCATAGACGATAACTGGTTGATAACATTCTAAGAACTGAGGTCAGGAAGTATGCCTTTATTCCCAGAACAATTAGATTACGGAATCAGTTGCCAAGAGAGTTGGTGTATGCACCAAATTTAGCTACCTTTAAGTCAGCACTGGATAATGTTATACAGGATGGCAAACTCAATAGTTACCACCACCGAGCAGTGGGGACAGCACTCATGGGCACATGCCTACTACTGTCCTAAACTGCAGTATTAACCACATCAGTATTATTAACCCTTGCTGTGCTGTGGACTGATATATAAGTCCTGAATTCCTATACATTCTAATTCTGTCGGCAGCCTAAGGGTTAAGACAATAATATTGGGAGACTTCAGAGTAAATTGGAAAAAACAGTCTTTAACATTGGATAAATTGAAACCTGGAGCCTCATCACAAATTTACACCAACTGATCCCAGGAGATACCCATTTCAATATGGTTATTGGAAATCATTCCATTTTAGACCAATTTTTGTAACACAATTGCACAGGTATTCTTACATAGATCTTGAAGCTGATTTTCTGAATGATCATTTACCTGCTCATGCCATTTGTAAAATAAAACAATTGAAACCCCTTCGAAAAACTGTGTTTTCTGACTCTTCTAGGAATTTTAGTGAATATTCCTTCAAAACAGAAACTGCAAATATAAACTGGTCTTGGCCCGGATTAATCTTTTATGTTATTTCTGCTTGGGACTATTTTAAGACTGGATTGTATGTATGTACTCTGCGTGCTCCAATTAGAAAACAAGGGTAAGAAGTACTCATTGTCACAAACCCACTCAGCAGGTCAGGCCTCTACTCCCAAAGTGCCAACCTCCGAGCACAGTCTTGAGAACAGTTTAACAGAACAAGGTAACCCTCTTGTCCATTTCTGCAGGTTTGAATCAATCTTTGTTCTCAAGTATTGGAGGGATTCAAACTGTGAACCTCTTGCTAGTGTACCCAATGCACAGGCTCAGATATATCTGTCTTTAGGGGGCCAGATATCTTTGCCTACGGGCACCTAACCAGGTGTACAAAAATGAACCCTTAAACTTTAATAAAGACCTCAGAGTAGTCTTACCTTTTTCCAGTTTGGTATCACCATTCAAACTTATGCCCAGTGTCTGCTGTAACCATATATATTCTACTTGTAAAGGAAATAAATCAAAGAAAGACCAAGTAAGCTCTAAAAAGAGTTTTACTAAAATAGATAATAATATGTAAAACATACAATACACAACTATTATATCACAAGACATACAAATCTATTAAAAGAACAAGGTTTTAAAGAGTGCAATTCTTACTACCGTACTTAGATGTGTGTCTCTCTCTAAATACCTGCTTAAAGTGCTCCAAAGATGTTTCTTTGTCAGAGTCTAGATAGAAGTGTCTCTGAAGGAAAACAGAATAATGTTTAAAAGCTGGTTTTCCCCACCTATTTTGCATGAGGTCACCTAGCTCCTCCCTGTCAGAATATATAAAAAATATATCTATATAAAAACAGGATGTCTTTTTCAAGTATTAAATTCTGCAACCTCCGCATAACTCATGTTCTTCAAATGACTCTCTTTGATCTGTAGGCAGTATCCTCTCTCACACTGACACCAACGCATTTATGATTCGCACCAGTGTACTAAACCTGTTTTCCCCTTTGAAACATCATACAAGGGATGCCGATTTCTCTTTTAGCAGCTAAAGCTATAATTAACTTAGAGAAGTCTGTAATTAGCTTCTGGCCTGCCATGTAACACCTTGTATCTAAAACCTGTGTGTGTGCGTGTGATCTCACATGCTGTTTCAGCATTTCTCATGGAAGACAGTCCATACACATTTTTTTATATTACAAAAAAAATCATACAGCACTCAGAACTGGCTGTCCATGTCACACTCATTACCAGAGGATAAATTCCAGTCTAACCAACCTCTTTAGGCAACATGACAGAGCTTGGCATCACTATAAACAAAGGAAAACTGGACCTTCACTAGAGGAGTATAGGAGGCTGAGAAATCCCTGTGAAAAGCTAGTCCATATTGCAAAATCAAACAATTACAAGGACAAATCCGTACTTGCTCCAAGACCTTTCTGGCCAAGTATAAATTATTTACTGGGTAATGACAGAAATACTGTACATCTGATGCAAAATCTCTCACTGTAAATGACAACATCTACAAGAGTGCTATGGAGCTAGCACTAGCAGACACCTTATATGAATATTTTGGTTTACCTATGCCGAATTGACAACACTGTTGTTGAAGTCTGGCATAGTGAGATCCCCAATGTCAACAGGCAAAATTTCGCCTGTTCGACATTGGTGTGTTTCTATTGGGGGGCTGTGCCCCCGAACCCCCCCTCACTAAAGATTACCAACTCTGAGTCGGAGTTGATTGGGGATGGGGCTAAACACAGCTTAAAGGGCAAAATTTCACTTAGTCTTTTCACAGCGATAACTGGAACTCTATCAAGATTGTCGCTGTGAGGGATTTTGACGTGAATGTTTCACTGTTCAGTCAGCATACAGAATATGTTTTCCTATACTGCTCCTAACCGTCTCTTACAGGAGACCATAACATTAATTCCATTGACAGAGATAATACCACTGTAATTTCATTAGTGACTGTTAGTGTGGACCCTTCAGTTTTATCAGGTAATTTTATTTTTCATGACTTTTCTGTTAAAGGAGAACTATGCTGAACCTGTAAGCCATTTTCCCCAGTAGCAGCTGTTTTTAAGCACTGGTTTCCATTCTGTTATTACTCCCTCTATGCAAGCCTTTTAGTTAAACACAGTGAGTATTTCTGAGTTACATTCTGATGTTAAGTACCATTTTCGAACTGTACAATACACTTTATGTCCCTCTCAGCCACAGAGTTCTACAATAGAAAATGAATGCATTGTACCACCAATGAAAAAGTGGAGAAAGGGACATAAACTACATCATACAGTTCTAAAATAATACTTGATACTTGTGTATAAATCTGAAAAACCCACTAGGTTAACCAAAAAGTCTGTAAAGCTGGAATAGTAACTGAAACTGGTATTTAGAAATCAACTTTTTTTTATCAAGGTGTTTCTCCTGTGGGCAGTACAGATGGCCCTTCAGCCCTGTCCATGATTCTGGTGACTGGCTCCTGCCTCCTCTGACACTGGGGGTATATGTACTCTACGGATTACCCCATGGCGGGATCAGGGGGGTGGCTGTCCTCACCCTAGGTAACACATTCAAAGTTCCTCCACTTCAAATGGTGGAGTGGGCCACAGGGAGACTGGCTGGGCTTCATGTTGCCCATCTTCCACTTTTCTACATCCCTCCCCCCCCCCGCTATGGCAGCACTGTGTGTGTGCATGGCAGTGCACACATTCTGCATGGCTGTAGCCCCTTCCTTCGAGTCTCCTTCGGAATCTGCCCTGCCACTGGGCCTCCACCCGGTGGCAGTCATGAACCAAGATGGCTAGCCATCTCTTCCTAGCAGAAGCGAGCTGTCCATGGGACATTCAATCCACTCCAAGTCTGCCGACCCCCCATCGACCCATGCTTGTTTCCGAATACGTTTTGCCGGTGTGGCAGAAGGTAAGGTGCTCAGCGCCTTAGCCCTCCATGCTATCGGGATGGCTTCTAGAAACTGACTTTTATAGGAGAAAATGACATATAGCTTTAGTGCAGTTCTCCTTTAAGGGAGCCTATGATCTTTAAGTAACCATTGATTACAAAAAAGGAGAATGGCTGAATTACATTCTTAACCCTTTGGAGCCTAACAATGGATAAATGCGTTGTTTCTCCTAGTACAGAGATACCTGTCTAGGCTCCGAAGGGTTACACTATAAATACTAGCTGCCTTAAAACTAGCCAGTCCAGTACCGGTGTTATTTACTTTATCTTTTCAACAAGTTTATTTCCTGAAAGACTGGAAATGTGCCAAAATAATCCCAATTTATGAGGAAGGATATACAACTAATCACAGAGACTACAGACTGATTAGTTGTTAGAAAGAGTCATTCTCCTGCAATTGACAGTTTACTTGGATGAACATAAACTGCTGAATTAGAAATAATCTGGATTCCATAAAAAACTATTTTACAATCACTTTCTTATAAAAATTTACAAATTACATCCTTTTGACATGGACCATGGCGAATTTACAGGTACTGTGTTCATAGACATAAGAAACCCTTTGACATAGTGAGATCTCTTCTTATTTGTCTAAACATTTTCAGCAGGTATTTTTACCAGCTAGCTTATAAAAAACCTACAGCTGTGTGCTATGTTTCACATTGCAAGTTTCATGCTTTATTGATCCACCTCCGTTGGTCCCAGCAATGTTAAATACATGAGATATAACACATTCCATTCCATATATTAAAAAGGGTTAAAGCTGAATCTTGAGCAACAATATACCAATCAATAACCGATTACATTTAGACAGTTCTGAATAAAATCCCATACAGTGACTTATTGGATACTTTTCGGGTCAAATACAGTAAAATTACCAAGTTTCCAAATTAATCTTACTCTTTTTGTAATAAATGTTACTTCCTTACGTATTCTGTTGCCCACAACTAAGTATTCTGCTACATTTTCTAATACTTCTTTTTCATTTTTAGGCAAATATGACACTCTCATCTGGGGTAAGATACAGCATATATTGGAAAGGATGGCACAGAACCATCTCCAGAGATCCATCTCATATCGAGGACCCAAACGGTTCAATGACCTGCCCTTTGCACTCCACAAATGTGGAAAAACTCAGTCAATTCAAATCTGGGCTCTGCTCGCACCTTGCACTTGAAAATACTTGTTCCTGCAATACGTAACTCGAGCTAGCCTAAAGATTTGCTATTAACATGCCATCAGCTACATTTGGCCTACCCCCACTCCACCTTTACCACCACTCCCATAACTGACCTACTGCCCTTTTATCCCCTCCCCATTCCTACCCCTCCCTGTCCCTCCCACCCATACTTCTCTGCCCTGCCTATTTGACTATACCATGACAGTGCCTTCTCTGGCTGCTCCTACTTCTCCTTCCACTTCACCTGGAGTCCTCCTCCTACCTTAATATCTGGCACTTAAACAAGGGCTATACCACACTGCTTAAGTGTTGATTATTGCTGCATCCTACAAGTTCTAACTCTGCATTCATTTGAAATTATGAAATATTCTCATTCTTTGTCAACAACTGTATTCCTGCAAACATTTTATTTGACGATTATCCTCCTACTTGATGTGTAACCTATGTACTGTACTGTACTGTATTGTATTGTATTGTACTGTCTCTCTCTGACTTGGAACCTTTGTAAATGAGCCCTGGCTCAAAGGTATTAATCCGAATCTGAAATAAATAAATAAATAAAAACCACAGCGATCTTATTTTTTTGTACCAAGTGCAACATTCTTCACTGCTGCTTTGGTCTCTGCTCCACAATTACAAATGTTATCCTTTTTAATTTTCCCTTTTTTATAGATGTTGTTTCCAAGATCTTGTTTGGGAAGACCTCAAAGTGAAATACTGCTAAAATGTCCTAAATTCTGGTTTTACCAGTTTTATTCAAAAAGTTTAATTGCACAGTATGTACTGATTTATTTTTTGAAAACTATTGGGATGATTTAAAAGTTTCAATCTCAGCAATGTCATTCTGTTTCAAAATGTCTTCTACTCATTCAAGATATAGAGAATAATACATGGGTGGGTGGGTGTGTGTAACCATCATTTTATATATAAGGTGTGGGATGCTACATAAACCCCAAGAGCAAAGTTCATGGGATTTAGAAAAGCATTTCAATAACTGTTTGCATTTATAAAAGCATCCCATACCAAAAGTATGCATACAATTCTGAGTTACCCACAACCACTCATGTCTTATTTTGTATAATTAAGGATCAGCATTTTTTTTTCATATTGCTTTTTCCCCCTGCCTGACTTGGGAGCTCTCTCTGTTCCATCCCCACCACCATCTTAACCAGCAAGTGCCTCCCCCATACTCATCCTGTTCCAGAGATACCCATGGCTTTTCCTGCATGGCCAGGGCAGGAAGGGGAGGGCTGTCCTACCCCTACCTGGAGACAGACGTTCAGTGTGAATCCTGGTGGTCTGGGTGATGGTGTAGGTCAAGGCGGGCGGGTGGAACCTCATGGAACCCAAGTCTGCCTTTTCCGCTTTTCTGGTTCCCAGGTTACCTATCATGGTGGCACATGAATGTGCATGTGTGGAGGCAGACACATGTCACAAAACTGCAGCCCCCTCCCCACATGCCGCTCAGATGCTAGCACTACCCCGAGGAAACCATCTGGCTGCAGCCAAGGGCCAATTCTGCATGTGTCTCCACCCCAGAATAGGACAGTAATCCTCTGGATGCATGCCCCCCCCCCCCCGATGGCTCAAGCTTGGGTCACCAGTGTGCCTGGAAGTAAGGTGCACAGCACCACAGCCCTCCCTGCAACTGGGCTGACTACTGACCAGCATTTTAAATAAATGATTGGTTTAGGCGTTTAGCTTGGAACAAATAAAACCAGTAAAAATCGTGTTTTAAATGTTTTTGTTTTACTAGTTGAACTCATTTACATAAAAACAGCAAAATGATTCTTTTTTAACTTCTCTGTTTATACAGGCAGCAGTTCTGGGATTGCTGCACTCGCTGTTACTGGAGCGAGCTTGACTGACAGATCGCAGTTACAACCACCTGGTTTTAATGCAAAATGATAACCTGGTTATCCAAGCATTAAAAATACTCAGCGGTAATTATAATTCTTTTATACTGTATGTAGGCCTTCTTGGTATTCATTTTTTGAATATTCCTGTAAGCAACTCAGACCATTTTTTTCATTAATATCTTGTTAAACAATCCATGCTGCCTTACAATTCATATACATTAGTCTTATTTTTGTTAGGCATAGCACATGTAATCTTATAGGACCCATGTTTGTGATCTTAAGCCACCAGTTCTTAATTCTAATTTTTGCTTGATGATAAACCTACTGTGCCAATAGCTCTGCTTTTACTGCTGCCACTGGCATTTGTAATTGGTAAACCAAAGCAATCTAAAAGATAAAGAACCTCAGTACAAAAACAGTAAGGCACTGAGTATTTCTGTTTTAAATGTCTTTTCTATTCTGGGCTCACCATGGCCCAAACTGAGCTGAGATACGGACGAGGCACACGATGAGTCCTAAGAAAGAAAAAAACATGTGTCTGTTCTGTTTTCAGCCTTTGCAGTATGTACTAAAAAGGCTATCTCACATCATACACTCCTACTTAATGCAGAACCACATTTTAAGTTAAAGAAGAGAGTGCAATCTGGGCCAGGATGCAGTTAATATATATATATATATTTATTTTTCCATTTCATATTACACCACATCCTAAAAATGTGCAAAATGAAAATTAATTTAAAATGCTGGAAAAAAATATAGCATATAGCTTAGCAATTGGTACCTTGCAAAGAGACTGAACTGACCGGCTAGTTGTCCACTAACCCCTGAAGTGGAATCAGCCTATAGTAATTCGTTCATTGTGATGAGGGCCTCAGTATATCTCAGCATTAGCTCAGTACTGATCAACTTTTGTACAATTTCCACTGTACTTCGCCTGATGCTTTGCATTTCTGTGGTATGTGTACATTTGTATTTATTAGTTTCAGCTTGCTTGCTGTGGTTTATTCATTACATGTATCTGACTGATGTAAGTCAGTATATTTCTTCTTATAGTTAGGATCAATTAAATTGAATCCTAACAGCTCACTGTTATGTAAAAAGCAAATGTACTGAACCCACTTATATTTTTTATAACATTAATTTCCTGATACTCAACAGGAGTTTTCATCATTATACTATATGGCAAATTACAATGTAAAGGCTATGGCCTGTGGTTTGGTGGCAGCAGACAATGCTAGCCACCCTCCCACCTCTGAGAAATATTTAAATCATGTATGACCATGCATTCTATGGATGCTTGTTCTGCTGCTCCACCATTCTCCCTTCCTCCTCTGATGGCCCTCTCTTTCCTTACAGGAATCTTGGACCTTCTTCCCCAAGGTACCTGTGGTCTCAGGGGCCAATTCCTTTAGCACCTATTGGGGTGGAATTCCCCTAAAGATGGTTCTGGTGTCTTCACAGTACCCAGAAAGGGTGGTAGAAAGGGCACGCCAATACCTACGTTGCATAAGCATTGAAACATATCCACGCCTGTAACTGTGGCATTATAATGCCCTTTTACTTCGAGAGTTTAGATGATCTATCAGAATGAGTAAAATGGTAGTCTCTTACTCAGCCCTCAGATTCAAGAATCAGCTTCTTTATCAGGCCAGGCACTCCGATTCCCACCTGCAATTTAAATTGTTGTTACTTCACGACTCTCGAGTCAACCTGTTCTTAGTTTCTGCCTGCTTCCCTGAACCAAGTACTGTATATTGTGTTGCCATCTACTCCTCCTTATATGTGGAACTCCGCCTTGTATTGAAAAGGTAATGAACTCTGTACCCCATGGTTGTATCAAATATTCTAAGTGATGCCTTCCATAGGGAGTGTACTCTGCACGTTCTGGATTGTACCTAACTGTTATTATGTTACCATTATGTTCTTCTTTTACTGTGTACTCTGTATTATCCAGCTTATTTCTGAAAATAGGCATTTATAGTATATGGTTAGAGGTTATTATATACAAAAATCGATGGCTGCTCTAATGTTGTTGTACATATTCTAAAAGTTATTGTGCACATTCTACAATAAATATTCAGGAGCCCTAATTAATATTTATGACTCCCGCGCTATCCCGCCACATGATTGGATGAACCGGACCTCTTCAGAAAAATTAAAACAAACATGGTGCTGGCACTAAGCAAGTGGTTCAAGGAGACAGTTTGGACGTGGACTGCTGCAGCTGGCTCTATGTTCCCAAACCATAGCAACTTAACAGTTTTTCTTTCTTTTTTTTCTCTAATTCGAAAAATACTGTGAACAGTTGGAGACTCGGCACGGGAATAAGACTGCACACAACTTCTCAGCTGAGTCAGCTGCCAACGGCAAGTGGCGAAGAACAATATAGTACTCAAGGTATGTGAGCATGCAGAAGGAGAGTGCTGGGCTGAAGATACCAGCATGACCTCCTTTGAGCTTCTCTCTTGAAGTCCATATGTTGGTATCTTCAACCCCTCGAAGGAAACACAGGCTCGTTGAGTATACTCAACCATATTTAATTCTTTATATTGTCTGCAGTACTTACTTTGTTACAAAAAACTAAATCAATAAATTAAATAAATAATCCTACTCAGCATTAAAATCCCACTCAGTACCTTCATCGACAATTCATTCTACCAACCACTGCTGTTGTGTTGCACCAATCATTCCAGTAACATTGCGTCAGCATTCCTGTATAAGTCACCCAATGGGCCACTAAATTCCTGTATACAGTCTTTTAACCATTCAGTGCTTATGTCAGCACTGAACAATTATAAGATGGGAAATGAGTACCAAACATTTGTAGGCATGTAATTGTTCAGTGCTTTGTGTCACTCCATGGTAAGGACCATATATCACATTACATTAAATAACATACTCCTTAACCTTTCAAAAACAAGGATGCAGTGCTATCCTGGGGTGCTGGAAGAAATATAAACCACATATCCTTCAGTGTCATGATATATGAATGTCCACAGGATGCCTTGATAGCATCTTATTCTTATTATATATGACACAACCTCTACAGTTATGGACACTGGTACCTAATATGAACAAGGAGAGGGAGAGGTGACCACTTGACCTTAAGGACTGTTTAGCATGATCAGTATAGCACTGGACACCAGAAAGTGCTTGGCATGTGAAGAGAGAATGGGGCTCCACTTGATACCGGGGAATGCTTGGTATGGGATGAGGAGTGGGGAGGGTTGTCACTAGACACCAAGGCAAGTTAGCATGGGTCAGAGAGAGGGAGTCAGTGCTATTGGACATCAATAAATGATTGGCATGAAACAGAGAGGGGTTGCAACTGGGCCCCAGGGAATACCTGACATGGGACAGGGACGTGGAATGCCACTAGGCTTCAGAGAGTGCTAAGTATGGGATTGGTAGAAGGATGGAGTGCCACTGTTGGGAGGGGGGATCAATATACCAGCACTGGGAACGGGCTCTCGGGGCCGTCCAATCATTTGGGGGAGGGGCATTTTTTAAAGAACAGGAGTCACTGGATAGTTTGATACCTGTTACTGGACCAACATACAGTGCTTTCTGCCCCGATCAAGTGCTCCCATCACAGTTTTTACTGTACTGTCTATCAGGATACTGCAGGAATTCAATGTCATCCAATGGCAATTACTCCAATTTGTCACACAGCAAACTGTGATATCTTACACAGCGTGTCTGATATGTAGTAGTAAAATGTTTATTTATACAAGATAAGAAGAACAGCTTCAAACACCATTAGGGACACAAAAGCCCTCTTTACAAGGTGCACCTGTCTGATGTCAGTTTAAAGGATAGTTACACATTTAACAATACAAAGTCATAAAATACACAGTCGAAGAACACATAAAGTAACACTCTTCAAGGGCATCCTTATAAGTGCAATAATAAATCATCCATTACATAAGCAGCAAAAACACAATTCCTGCTTCATCACAGTATTAAATTTGGCTATTGTCATATCCTGAGTTGTAAACACAGGTAAAAGTTCATTCCAGGTTATAGCGGCTTTGTACTGGAAAGTCATTGTTACAAATCTATTTTTGTTTTTCGAAACTACCAGATCTCTTGCCCCTTTCTTTCATAAATTAAACTGATGGGTGGGACTAATTAGCTTATGTTCTAGGCCAGAAGGGAAACCAGGCTTGTGAATTTTTTAAACTAGATTCGTCCAAATTCTTTGTCTTCTAAGTTCTAGGGAAATCCAGTTTAACTTTATATACATAGAACAGTGGTGAGTATCGAATTTACATCTCAGTACAAACCTGGCTAATCTATTCTAACATATATCAAGATTATAAAGTGTTTTTTTATTGGCACTAGAGTAAACTTGACTCCCATAGTCAATCAAATGTATTATTAATTGGTTTGCTATAGTCATTCTGTCCTTAATGCTCAAACAGTTTGCTACTCTCCTCAGCGCACCTATCCTGGAATGAACATTTTTAACTAATACATTTATATGTTGTTCAAAACAAAGCTTCTGATCAATGTACACCCCCAAATACTTGTATGATGGAACCTGTTTTAAGCAACTGCCATTTGCAGTATTAATTTGCAATTTGCCATCATTAGAACTTTTCTTAAAGGTATCTATACCAAGTAGCATTGTCTGGGTCTTTTTGGTGTTTAGAATAAGATTTGAAGAGGTGAACCAGTTTTGTAATATGTTAAAATCTGTCTGCAACTTAGTTTCAACCTCTCTGAGATCTGATCCCACAGAAACCAGGACTGTGTCGTCAGCATAGAGCCTAATAGAAGTAGATTTTATTAGGCTAGGAAGTTCGTTTATATAAATAATAAACAGCAAGGGTCCTAATATGGACTCTTGCGGGACGCCATGAGTCACAGGAAGAAGTTTAGAACGCATGTCTTCCACCATTACCAACTGTGATCTGTTTTCTAGATATGAGTGAAACTAATTTAATGGTTCTTATGCTAGACCTATTTCTTTCAACCTAGGTATCAATGTAGAATGATCAACCAGGTCAAAGGCTTTTGATAAGTCGATGAACACCACACTCATGGATCTCGACTCCCCAAGTGAAGTCGACACTAGATCTATTAAATCCGTGAGTGCGGTGGTCGTCAACATACCCCTTCTAAATGGGTGGATGACACTGTAAGTTTTGTACAAAGATGGTATAGCACATAAGCTCAATGGAGAGGCCCCACCTGGAGCAGATCATTGGTGAAGCTACACCTGAAGTTAAATCATTGGTGAGGCTCCAACGGGAGCACTGTGTCTAGTTCTGGAGACCACATCTCAGGAAGGACATAGACATGGTAGAGACTGTCCAGAGGAGGGCAACTACAATGGTGCAGGAACTGCATCAGAAGCTCTATGAGGAAAGACTGAGGGATCTCAATATGTACACTGTGGAAGAGAGGATGGGGGACATGACAGAGACCTATAAATACCTCACTGGGGTGAATAAGATACAGGAAAGGAGTATTTTTCAGAGAAGGTATGCTAGAACAAGGGGGCATGCAATGAAGCTGGAAGGAGGGAATTTAGGAGGGATGTGAGGAAGTACTTCTTCACTGAAAGAGTTGCGGATGCCAAGAACAGTCTTCCAACAGATGCACTGGGGGCAAAACAGAGTTGGGCTTCAAACATGCATGGGACAGACACAATGGAATCATGGTAGGGAAGCGGTGGGTTGAAGTAGCCAGAGATCAGGTAGGGTCTATGGTGTCAGTATAGGCAGGGAAAAATGGGTAGACTAGGTGAGCCAAATGGTCCATATCTGCCGACAAATTCTATGTAAGCTTTGGAGGCCACACAAGTCTCTTCATCAGGTGCAAATGTTATGGTCAGAAACAAAATGCAAAAAAGTCAAGAAAGCCAAAGTTTTGATTTTCAAGTCAATAACCCTAGCTACCCTGTTCTCTGTAAGCAAGGACACAGGGTATCGTACTCAGCTGGCTAACATGCAATTTGGTAAATCAAACCTACCAGCAGACACAGTCAGAATTATCAGCTCAAAAACTAAATTTGGGACTATGCCACTGACATTGCCTTACAAAGTAAAATCTATGCCCCCCCCTTGAAGAGTATAGACATGTGTGCAACAGAGCAGCGTGTTTTCAGAAAACGTTGTACTGTAATTTAGCACTGGTAAGTGTTCAGAAATGTTTCTGCAGACCTTCATGTCCCTTTTAAGGGTATAAGGGTGGTAGTGTGGGGGATGTCACAAGATCAACCAAGTATATGGAAAATATACCTCAGGCATGTGAAAAATTAATTTGACCTGTTGTGGGTCTTCATACATAGATAGTCCCATTTATCCAACAGTCTTGGCCGTAATTCAGTTAAGACTGTGTTGAAGGAGAAAGTTCTGTAGTATCTACACATGCAATCTGGCCCAATGGATCATCTCTGTGCGTGGGACCATCAGTCCCAGAATTCACTGGACATTCCAAGCAGATAACTAGGCTTCCATCTGTAGAGATCCTACTGTACGTCTGTAACCTTGTGTAATTATTCTGAGTGAGGGTTCCGTGATTATATGTAGTGTCTACCATTACTTCTAAGTGAGTCAGGGTTCAAGATAACAGAGCTCTGTACAGTTTTTTGGCATGCTATGGATGCTTTTGTTTAATGTAGTGTGTTTAATCAGGTCATCTTAGTATGTGAACTTGAGATACTCTTCATATTTAGTCTGGCTAGTAACAATATCAGAAGTTTAGAACACTTCAAGGCTGATACTCAACTGATATGAAACATCCTGAACTGAACAAATTGGTTGAATACAACGGACTCCAAAAACTTCCTGACGTCCTGTGTAGTCACCTGATTGCTAGCTAGAAGTAGAAATATTGTAGAGATGCTACAGTAAGAAAGCCTTTCAGCTATATCTCTCTAAGAATGTATGCTATTGGCTCTATTCAAAATGTTATTTTTTTTATCTGTTTTTCCCTGCACTGACTGGCCCCCACCCACTGGTCTCCTCACCCCTGTCACTCCAGTGTCCTCCAGGACATACCTTGTCCAGATCTTCCCCCAGGTTTTGCCCCCTTGTGGGGTCGGTGGGGTCCGGCCTGCAGGAGACCAGTATCATTCTACTAGTCAGTGTCCATTTTCCCTGTTCACCTGTCCCCTGGTGCGGAGCAGGTGCTGCGCAATGACACCAATGGCTGAGCTCCGCATACTCGCGCACGCAGCATGCCGAGGGCCAGATCTTCAAAAGGCAAAAGGAGGGCTTACATCAAGCCCTGCGGCAAATCCATTTTTTTGGCACAGCTGCGCCAAATGCCTTTACTGCAGCAGCATCCAGTTCTCTATTCTCGGGCACAGTTGTGACAATTTCCTTGCTTTACAGCAGCCTGCGGCAAATATTTGGTGTAAACCTCATAAAAATGGTCCCCCGAATGGCACAAGTTAGACCGAGGGGAGCTGGTCTAACTTGCGGCATTTGGCGCACAGGAGTGAAAATGCTGATCGCTGACTGGAAGAATACATACAAGCCCTGTGAGCCAGATGATCAGTGCACCAGGGGCTTGTGGCATTCTCAGGGGCTTAGAAAATATGGCCCCATGCATCTCCCCCCCAACCCCTGTGTGTGGTCCCAGCAATCTGACCCCCCCACCACCACTAGGGGTCTGGCTAATGGCAGGCACCTGTCCGAACCCTCCCCAGAGGAGAAGAACTGTCCCTTGGATGCTCAGGCCTCCTCCCTCCCTCCCATTGGCCAGCCCTCCAACTCCCAAGTTTGCTTCCAAACTGGCATCATTGGTGCCAGCAAGCCACAGCCAAAACGTTATCGTTTTTAGGTGAAGATTGTGTCATTTTAGGTTCAGAAAGTGCCAAAGCCTTGAAAAAAAAAAACAGAACTCATGATTCATGAGGAAAATCAAGCAACGTACTTGTGCTCAAATAAGTTTATTCAAAAATGCAGCAACAAAGTGCCAATAAATGAGCAGAACAGTACAATACAGAGCAACAGAAGAGCTGGCAGGCGACCAGACTCCCCAAAAGCAAAAGCATGCTGTTCTTTTGGGAACAGTAAAATAAATCAAGTCACAGCCTCCCATATAACTCTAATACCTACTAGGTGCCGGACACTTTGTTCGATTGCCTGCACCAACATGCCAGCCTAGGTGGCTAGAAGTTTGTCACTTTACAGACATTCACAATGGGAACCATTTTAGGTCTTCTTGGGGTGGGTCTTTAGAACAGGAGAAGGTGTTTGCACAGGTTTTTTTAATTTAGCAATTTTTTATCTTGGGTATTAATGTAAACAAAAGCCCTTTCTTTACAAGACTATGATGCCATTTGTTAAAAATGACATACGTCAAATTAGAGGGCTTATTCTGCATCTTTTGTGGTTAGATATCCTTCAGCATCAGAAGGTATATCATTGTCATCATCTTCCTCCCTAGAATCATCTGATGAGGAAAGGGAATATGGGTCGTCTACACTTTTGAGTCTTGAGAAGGATCTTAACACTGGGGTCTGGTAGTTTTGAACACTTTTTCTCTTTTTCTCTGGGTGAGGTCCAGACAAACCCTCTGAATTGTTAGTCCAATGGGGCCCACTGGACCTTCATCTGTCTCCCTTTCATAGATGCCAAATAAGGGAAGGAGGGTTTGGCTCTTTACCTGCATTCAAGGGTCTAGATTCACCTGACACTGGAGGAAATCTTGCATGTTCATCAATGCATGTCGTGGGTTTTGTTACAAAAAACTCTATTCAACATGCTCACTAAATCCAGGTACAGTGGGGCAGGGGGAAACAGTAATAGAGAGTCCTGCCTAGTCCTTGTAGGTAAAGCCCCTATGCTCTTTATGTGCATGGCATAATTTACAGTAACTAGACATTCTGCAAAATCAGCTGTCCTACACATTCTCCACATTGGCTCCAGGGGTGGAGAGTCCAAAATTGCAACGTCTTCCTGTGAATTTTCATGGTGCACTTTTAATTCTCGATATCCTCTTTGCTCTGCCTACAGAAGGAATTAGCCACTGAAGCCATAAGTGCCTCACTGCAGCCACCCCCATTTTCTTTTGTGCTTGGTAGGCATAAAAGTGCTGGAAAAGTCCACTAACTTTCAGGCAGGTGGCCTTCATGGTCCATTGAGACAAGTCTCAGATCCAGCTGGCCATGCATGAATCCCCTAGATGACACACCTGTAACCGTTTGCCATAGTCTGCCAAACACCCTGTCTACTTCCCTCATTATTTACTTTCCTTTCTGTTTTTTTTTCAATAGTGGCACTAAGCATTCGACTTCTGTCCCCCCAACAGAGCACTAGCCAGCTTGCAGGATTGCTTCAAGAGGAGATAATTAGTGGAACTGAAAGAAAGATATCCTATCTATGTTTCTGATGCAGAAACACTGGCACAAAGTTAGATGTTCTCTTTCACTGTAATTATGTCATTTTATTTTCTGTAGTGCCTCCATTCTGCTGGTAGATGGAATCAACCCTACAGCGAAGAGTGGTAAAGCTGTACGGTGCTCAAGAACCTAATTTTAGGTACTGTATACATCTGTAGATGTTAAAGAGGACAGGAAATGATTTCTAACTGGTAGCGGATTACAATGTTCCCATTTACAGAAATGATATACATAACCCTAAATTATCCATATGTAACTGTACCTGAATAAAAAGTGATGTGAAAAACTGCATTTTGCATTGTTTTGTGCTTATGGGCAGGTTCTGTTACAGTTCTCTTCATGGAACCAGTGAACTGGAGTTATAACCATGTCACAGTTTATGCATAGAACTCTAAGCGTGGTTCTTATATGACAGTAGCTCATGTTTAGCATTTTGTACACAATCCGTGACATAGTAAAAACTCCAAATGACTGGTTCCATGAAGAGAACTGCGCAGAATGTTATCCATAAAAAGACAACAATTGAAAACACAGTTTTTCACATTGGTATTTATTAAGGTGCAGTTAAATATCACTCATTTGGAGGAAAGTCTTTCATTTCTCTTACTAGAAACATTACTAACTGCTGCCAATTGGCACAAATTTCCTGTCCCCTTTAAATCTGATGAAACAAGGGTTGGCTCTGAGGTGACAAGCAATGGGAAATCACTCTGACATGCTGACAACCAGGGTTTGAACTCTAAGCCTAGAACAGCAGGAGAGGAGTCTGGTAAGGAATGGGGAGAACATCCATGTTCTCTTCCCAGGTGGATGATTTATGTATTGCCGCATGTCTGGTGACTCCTAGGAGTAGCATGATGGTAGTCAGTGTGGGACAAATTGCAATGCCTGGCACCCCCCAGGAAGTTCAAGCACATACACGTAAAATCTTGGGAGGTGGGAGGGTATGCTACATCGGAAGAAAAACCCTCAGACTGACGGCAGGATGATGGGGCCAGGTTACTTACTCTCCATGAACTCCGGCGATTTGAAAGGCTGACTCCTCCCTCGAAGCCAACACATCTGGTATGACTTCCCTCTTGCAGATTATGAAATGGCCACTCAGAAAAGGGAGATGAGGGCCCAGCTGGGGGTGGGGGTGGACTGTGCTCAACCAGAAGTGCTCAGGTTGGTTGGAGATAGAGGGACAGTGACTGATTAGGGCCACTTTATGAGTGGGACTTGACCAGACACCAGACAGTGAGCATTACCTGAGAGAATAAAGAGATTAACAAAACAAAAAAAAAAAATCAGATGATCGGCCTGGTGGCAGGTGATCCGGGTTCGGGAATGAGTCTGGGTCATCGAGGGTTGGCTAGGGAGAAGGGCGGGAGCTGGACTGAGCAGCTGCGAGGCAACTCTCCTGACCCAGGGAGGGAAGCTGTCACTCCTGCCACATGACTGCCACCAGGTGGAGGCCTAGGGGTAGTGCAGGACAGAGGGTGGCATGAGGGGAGGGTGGTGTGGGTCCATAGCCTGTGCCTCCACGGGCATATGTTATGTGCATCTGCACCAAGGAGAGGGAAGAAAATGGAAAACGGAGCTGGCGGGCTCCGTGACGGTCCCAGCTGTGATCCTGGTGATTGGAACAGAGGTCATGGATGGATGCAAGCTCCCCAAGGGGGGGGGGGCTGAGCCCTGACTGACAGCTTGGAGGGGGAAAAACACAATGGACCCTATTCACAATTGGGGCACAGGTACACACAAAATGCATATACCCCACCCATAAATCTGAGCACCCGTGGACAGGTGTGCCGGTACTGGCATTCACAAATGCCGGCCATCTGTCCATGGCCCCACCTCCCTGGTGCACAGGTCCACGCAGGGTGGGCATGGGCAGAATCAAAGACCCAGCCAGGCATCCAGTCGGATGCCCAGCATTGGGGCCACCAGTGGATCCCTTGCGCAGCGTAGCATGCATTGGCAGAGTACCCCATGGATATCTGAGGGCCGGTGGCTGTGGCGGATGGCAGGGGTGCAATGCCGTTGGCCCTCGCCATCGGCACCAATGCTGTGCCGTGATGGGAGGGAGGGGGCGTGCCTGCTGACGGGGTGGAGGAACACATCCTCCGGTAGTGGAGAGGGGTGATGGCATACGGTGCCGCTGGAGTGGGCGATCCCCTACGCACCCCCGTGGCCAGCAGTATGCACCTTAGTGCACGGCGCGTAGTGCCGGCCCACCCCTCGCCCACCTCTGCTGTGTTTCTCATTGCATGGCTAGGGGATCAGGTGCATATTTACTGCGTGACCCCCTTTGTGCATCCCGCACAGGGGGTGCAGTTGGTGCGGGGTGGCTACTTGCCCCAGATACGCATGCCTAGCCACTCCACACCATTCATGCATAGGGGCCAATATGGGGAAAAAAATCTGATAAAACGTGCCATAAAGAGTATTAGTGAAAAATAATTGTAGAGATACTGGGCTGTCTCAGTGCATTAGCAGTGGGTAATGGAAACTTTAAACTGTACGTCACTGATCTGAATCCAGTTTATACCAGTATTTATTTACTGATTGAAATTCTTCTGCCTATGTTAAGTCCCGTGTGATGCAACATGTTGGTTACAAGGGAATCCCAGGAGATAGCAGCTGTATCAGTTTCTTGACCAAGCTGCATGTAGAGGATTCATTACAATGTAAGCTGAGCGCTAGACAATGCAATGATTGATGTTACCCTGGTAGATCTACACATTTCGATAAATCAATAGGAACACCTGACAAAAAAGGGTACTGGGGCAAGAGAAGATATGTAATGTTTTGTTGGTTTTTCAGTTCGAAGTACAAAGAGAGAAAAAAGTACCTGTGGGTTGTTATCTGAGCAATTCTTATGTTGGTATTTAAGTTGTTCCAGCCTTGGGGAGCTCTGTAGATGAATGCATCTTTGCCATTTTTAGTTTTTATTTGCAGTATTCTGTAGAACAGTAGTAGCAGAAGACTTTATTTATATAGTGATTTATTGCATGGGCTGAGGGCATCTCACAGCAAGAACAAACAAATCAAGATTAAACGACAGTCATAGGCTAGTTAGGAACAACAAAACAGTGATATGCCCTGCACTCCAGAGGTCAGGTAGAAGTCCATAAAGCATGCAGAATTGCAATGGTGCTGAAAAAGTATTGAGGTTTATTCAAGTTGTTTCCAAACACATCAGGACAACAATGGGCATCTCGCCCCTGCACGCCATCCTCCCGTTTGAGCGCTGTGGCAACTGCGAGTTTTGCTCTAATAGGCTAGTTAGGACACGGTTAATCTAGCACTTATTCGCAAATCAAAAAACCACATATTTAAACAGGCACATACAGACACTTTCTTAACCAAAGCAAAATTATAGATAATTTTCTAGGTATGCCTGCTGGGAAAGATACCACACTTTCTGATAAATTATTCCACAGATACCTTATTCGATGTGTATAAAAATGTTTCTTTTGGTGGACTGGAACCTTACAGGTTTAAGTTGCAGTGGATGTCCACGTGTTACTGCTGCAGTCCCTTTGAACTGTAGAGTCATCTCATTTAGTAAATCAGGATCTTGTATAATGTACAGTACATGAGAAGCAACTGTCCCCTTGTTCTGCACACCTCCAAACTCATAAGGTGTAGGTCTTTTAGTCCATTCTCGGAGTTCTTGTCTTTAATACTGGTAATCATTTTAGTTGCCTGTATTGCATGTGCTCAACCCTATTAATGTCTGTCCTTTTATTTGAGTACCACAGCTAGCTTCCATAATCTAACAGTGGTCTTCCGTAAGACTTGTACAGTGGCATCAGTACTTCTTTCCTGCAGCTGCTTATATTTCATCTAAAGGATCCCATTCCCCTCTTAGCTTTGGATATGGCAATGCTACATTGTTCTGCCCATTACAATTTTTTTTTTTTGTGAATCTCTTTACGCACCCACCTACCGGGGCATCTCTCAGGCAATCCATGCTTGGTTCCACGGTTCCACCACCTGCCTGAACTGCTCCTCCGCATAGTGTATCAGGTTCGGACCTGGGACCTCTCCCCAACCCAACAGAGGGGCCCCAGTGTCCCAGGGGGAGAGTTGAAGGAAGCGGCCGACATTGGGCGTGTGGCTGGGACCACTCGTGGTTGCCGTCGCCTCACCTGGAGGTGGGGGATATTCTGCTTGTTCCTTGCCCCATGGAGCATGGCAGACACCAGCAGGGTATCCATGCATGGGAGTCATTGCACACCATGCTCCGTCCTTCTCATCTGGCTTGGTGTTCCTGCAATACCCCCGATACCATAGGGGGCCGCCAGGACACCGAGCAGCCCCTGGATCCCTCCCAGAAGAGGAGAGCTGTCCTCCAGATGCTCTGTCCTCTCCCTCCCCCTCCGACCCCCGGCTCCCCCAGTCCGTCAATGAAGCCGGGTCGCCATTGTGACGTTAGGTGTGATGCCCGGCGCTTCAACCCTCAGTGCCATCAGGCCGGCACCCATTCCGATTTTTATTAATGATAATTCCCAGGTCCCTTTCATTCTCCATTTCTTTCAGTGTAATATTTCTCAATGAGTACTGATGTGGAATACGATGTCTCCCCAGGTGTAATACAAATAGAATAAAGTATGGGGTGATGTGTGTAACGAGAAGTTTACACCCTCCCCTCCGAGGTGTTAGATGCTACATAAACCCCGAGAGCAAAGCTCTAGGGGTTTATTAAAGCATCTAACACCGAGAGTGTGTGTAAACTTTAGGTTTACACACACACCATCCCATATTTTATTTTATATAATTGCTGGGCTTCCCCTTTTTCGCCTCAGCAATTATATAAAATTGTAACAGTAGTGGTTCTGGTACGGTCGCAGTCCGGTTTCGTTTTTGCCAGGTTCCGAAATTTGTGATCTCCCACTCATTTTAAAGTACTTAAAATCGTTTGCTTTTGTTGAGGCAAATATCAAAATACGCAAGTTTAAAAAAAAAAAGAAAAAAAGTTACTTACCGCCAAGTTCTACAGGCGATTGTGTTTGGGCAAGAAGGCGAGCGGTCGGGAAGTGAGGACCTGCGTCGGGTGCATGTGCAGAGTGAGGGAAACCATGCGCGTGTTTGCCGCAATAAACACTCCTTTTTTATGGCACGGTTTCCCTATGGGAAAAAGGAGGACCCATTAATTATTTTGCATTTATCAATGTTGAACTTCATGCTCCATTTATAGACCTACCTGGTAATAGAGTCTACATCCTTTGGCAGTCTGTCTGTCTCTTAGAGTGTTACATCCCCCCACACACACACACACCAATCGTCTGCATACTTTGTACTCGAATTTAGGGCTTCAGAGTTCACATCTGCTGTGATAATCTGGTAAACAGCTGAACCCTGGATTGACCCCTGGGGCACCCACCTGGTCTCAAGGCCAATATCTGATAGGTAGCCATTTATTACTACTCTTTGGGCACGTTTGGTTACCCAGTTGTACACCCACAGTAAGATATTTTTATTTAGGTTGAGTTTTTCCATTTTTTTCTATAATTGCTGAATGAGGGACAGTTCTGAAAGCTTTATAGAACTTAAAGATTATGTCAACTGATGATACAGTAGATTGTCTACAGCACAACTGACTTGCTCACGGAAACAAAGCACATTTGTTACACATGAGCTACTGGATGTACAACCCTGTTGTTCCGTATCCACTGTGTCTTTTGATGTATGTCATTATGTTGTCTTTTAATATGGATTCTAATATTTTCCCAGGGATGGAGGTGAGACTGATGAGTCGGTAAGTTTGTGTACTCTTGTTTGTTGCTGTTTTTGTGTACAGGAGTCACACGTGTAATTTTCCAGTCTACTGGTATTATTCCCCCCTGTCACTGATCTTTCATATAATAATCTTAAAGGGCCACTAATGCTATAGAAACACACAAACATAGAATGTGTTGGCAGAAAAGGACCGTTAGGCCCATCTAGTCTGTCCTATTTTACCTTCCTAATACTACACCTTGGACCCTATTCAGTCACAGGAGACCCTCCCATCTCTAGTTCCTCTACTTGATATGCCCAAGTGCCTATCCCACATGTGCTTAAAGCTCCTCATTGTCTTTGCCCCCACCAACTCATCTGTTGGGCCATTCCAGTTGTCTGCCACCCTTTCTGTGAAGAAGTATTTCCTTAAATTCCTCTTAACCCCCCCCCCCCCAAGCGTTATAGCATGCTCCCATGTTCTGGACTGGTACTCCTCCTCTGAAAGAGACTCTCCTCCTGCACTCTGTTTACCCCCATGAGGTTCTTAGAGGTCTCAGTCATATCCCCGCTCACCCTTCTCTCCTCCAGTGAGTACATGCCGAGCTCCTGCAGCCTCTCCTCGTATCGGTTCTCTTGCAACCCCCACACCATTTTGGTAGCCCTGCTTGGGACCATTTCCACCCTGTCAATGCCCTTGTGGAGGTGTGACCTCCAGAACAGGACACAGTACTCCAGATGGGGCCTCACTAGTGAGCGATACAGAGGCAACACTGCCTCCCTTCTCCTGCTAGAAATCCTCCTCCTAATGCAACCCAGTATCCGACTAGCTTTGCTACTGCCTTGTTGCACTGTCCTACCACCTTGAGATCATCAGATATGACCAAGGTCCTTCTCTTGCTTGGTTACTGTAAGAACCTCCCTCCCATGTAATACACAACCCTGGTGTTTTCCTGCCCCAGGTGCATGACTTTGCATTTTTTGACACTGAAACCCAGCTGCTTGCATTCTCTCCACCCCTTTCTAGGTGTCTACCCTGTTGCAGATTTTTGTATCATCCAGAGAGACACACCTTCCCTTCCAGTTCAACAATGTCACTTATGAAGACACTGATGAGGACAGGACCCAGTACTGATCCCTTTGATACTCCACTGGTCACTCTCTCATCCCCCGAGTGACTGCTGTTCATCACCATCCTCGGCTCCTGTCTTTCAACCAGTTTGATACCCAGCTTACCACCTTCTTCCCCACCCCCAGGTTGCTAAGTTTCTTAATCAGCCTCATGTGTGGTACACTATCAAAGGCCTTACTGAAGTCCAGACAGGCCACATCCACTGCCCTCCCCTGATCCACCTCCCTAATTACCCACTCAAAAAAAACCTGTGACTTTTCTGACATGACCTCCCCCTGTGAAGCCATGCTGCTGATGGTCTGCAGCCATTCTGCCTCCAGGTACTCCATCAGTCAGTCACTCCATCAGCAGGGTTTCCATTAATTTCCCCGCCACTAATGTGAGACTGACTGGCCTGTAGTTGCTAGCCTCTTCCCTGATGCCACTCTTGTGCAGAGGGACCACATCAGTCTTCTGGAACTACCCCTGTCTCCAATGAGTTGCTGAATAGTGTTGCCACATGGACAGCTAGCACTGTGCTTAGTTATTTTAGTACCCTTGGGCGGATCTCATCTGGCCCCATCATCTTGTTTACCTTTAGGCCTTCCAATCCCCGGTTGGCTCATTCAATTCTATGTCCCTTTTCATACCCATAATCACCTTTTTGTTTCCAGATTGTTTTCTTACCTTGCCTATTGCCACTTTCTTCTAGAATCTCCCCCTATTTCCCCTTACCTCTCCACTAACTTTTCTTTTTTCCTTTTTAGATAATTCCTGAAGAAGATCTATGGTTGAAATGTCGATTCTAACTTTATTGTCCATTTTCAGCATACATTTAATATTACCATTTTTGTTTTGTTTTGTTTTCAGACCACACACACTGACGCAGCACCTTGTCTTTTTTTTTTTGTAGAGATGTTTGCTGTTTTGCATGTGGCCACTGTGGCAATTTTAAGCTCCATATTTTCTTTTGCCTTTTTAATTATGTTTTTACATTTTCTCTGCATGTTTGAGAATTTTTCCATGATTAATCTGTATTTTTTTTTTGGTTTGCATATAGTTTGTTCTTTCTTTGTATTAGTTTTTTTTTTATTATGCCATTTGGGAATGTTGCCTTTCTTATAATATTTTTAAATTTTTGTTTATATACTTATTGCATGTTGTAATTATAGCATGTATGATTACAGCCCAATATTCCTCTGTATTTTTCCCATACGATACTGACTCCCAGTTGATACTGTTTATTTCTTTATTTATACTTACTGTGTCAACTATATTGTATAGGTAAATTTCTGTGCGGCCCTTTCAATAATACTGTATTAAATGGGCAAAGTGTACATTAGCATGGTCATTTAACAACTGGGATGCTGGGCTTGGAGGATGGTAAATGAACATGTACCAGCTAAATTAAGATTATTGGTAGAAAGACCAGCACAGTTAAATGTCAAAACCCGATGTATAGATTATTAAAGGAATAATGCATGACAGGGTGTGTGTCGTGCTGGGATAACGCCATGTCTGGGGGGTTGGGCACGAGGCTGCAAGGCTGAGTGCATCCAATACCCCAGGTGTGGCATTATCCCAGCACGACACACACCCTGGAGAGCATTATTCCTATTATACAATGGCTTATTGTTATATATAGAATAAAACAATAATTTTAAAGAATATTTTTATTAGTGTGGAAAAATATTTCTGTGTCTTAACAGAAGATGGAAAAAAGGAAAGCAATGTGAGGCTGACACTAGAGCTATGGTGTTATGCTAGGATAACACCATGGGTCTAGCCCCAGATTGACCAATCACAGTCCAAGATTCTTTCTTGCCATTGTATAATTGCATTTAAAACTACCTAAGTGTTCACAGAAGGTTGGGCAAACAGCTTTCTATTACAGAGTTGCCATTTTTTGGAATTCCTTACCTTTATCTATAAAAACATTAACTAATTACAAATCTTTTGTTACAGCTTTACGAAACGTTATTAGTGTTACGGAGATTTGTAATGGGCACTAATGGTGCTCTTTTTGTAGGAAAATGTGATTCTTGTACTATGTATTTTATTGTCTGTATATATAGACTTGTATTGTATACTCTGTTATCTGTACCATGACTACAGTTGCTTATGAAAATGGGCATTTATTGTCCATAGGCTCTCGCTTCAAATAAAAATGAATGAATGAATGAATTAATTCCTGGCAAGTGGAATGCTTATATTTGGAGTACCTACAACACTCCTCTTGTAGCCTCTTTAACATATTGTTCTAGATTAGTTTCAGTAAACATTCTAACAAATTCATTGCTGTCTAAATGTGGCTATTTTGGTTGTCCAGTCAATGTCTGTGTACTGTATGTCACCTACAACAAGTACCGCTCCCTTTTCACAGGCCATTTCTATTCCATTAAATATACTGATTTTTTTCAGCCTCAACCCTCAAAAGTGGAAAGGCGACCAGCTGTATATAAGATGTGCAGTTCTCTCAGGTAGCCTGGGCCCAAATCAAGTAGAACTTTATAGGTGTAAACTCACATTTAAACTGATGCTCCAACATACTGAGAGCCGGTTCACCCACACAGGTGTGACAACCATGTTTCCGACGCCAGTTATGGCATAGGTAACATGCTGCCCAGCATTACAGCACCAGGCATAATGTCTCCCAGGAGTTAAAGCACCAAAGCACCCTCTTGGGAAACAGTCACCTCCCAGAACTAAATACAGCCTCTTCCTGGGTGGGCATGTCTTGGAGGGGGCAGAAATTGTGTGGGCGCAAAGGACGGCATCAGAGAGGGGTGATCTAAAATCAAGATCACCTCTGTCACTATCGCCATTGTTGTGGCACCCTAAAAGTGGCAGCAAAAAAAGTATACCCATAAGTCAGTGTAGTTCCTACAAAACTGATATGATTAGGGCGAGCAGCTCCGACTATCACCTGGGCTGCCATATTCTGCACCAGATGGAGTTGGTGCAAAAGTCCCGCTAACAGCCGAGGTGAAAAGCATTACAGTAATTCAATCGTGGCATGACAAAGGCATGTACCAGTATCTTCAGGACTTCCTTGGCAAGGTACAATTTGATCTGAGTGATCTTTCACAGATGACAAAGCCATTTCTGGCTACTGTCAACACCTGGTTTTCTAGTGTCAACCTGTAATCCAAAATGACACCCAGATCATTTACCCTGTCCATGGTTGCTTCAACAAACCTCTGAGTTTCACCCTGAATTCTTCTGTGTCCACCTCATCATGCCTACACAGACCAGATTCAACCAGTATCATCTTCTTATCTGAGTTGCACATTAACCAGCTAGATGTCTTCTGGTAGTTTATTTTCGCTAAGCAACTGTTCAGCATGGGGCAGCATTTCTTTCATTAGGTGCAAAAGAACACAACTGACTGTCATCTGTGTAACAGTTAAACTCTAAGCTATACTATCAAATGACCTTACCAAAGGTCAGCATATACAATACACTGTAAACAACATGGGAGACAACATCAATCCATAGGGTACTCCACAGTGCAGAGGAGTGGAGGTCATGGTAAAATTACCCAGGACCTGCTGCTGCTGCACTCTATTAATGAGGAACAACTCAAATCGACCTTTAAATGTTTCTGGTGAGTGCTCTGTAACACTAGTATCAAGAGCTGATGGCCAATTCAGGAGAATAAGAATGGAGCAATTCTCTCGATCCCTAGCCAAAAAGGGTTTTATTTGCACTCTAATGAATACTGTTCACATGCTATGCTGCAGCCTGAAAATAGACTGGAGTGGCTCATAGGTGTCAGTGGCTTCCAGATGAGCCTCAAGCTGCGGCACCACCACTTTCTCCATAACCTTCCTCAAAAAGGGAAGGTTAGAAAATTATAGTTACGTAAGAACTTACCGGAACAGTAGATCTTTGAGAGAGGCTCCTGCAGGAGGTCTTCACATACAGGACTGCGCCCCCTGGTGACAGGTCCGCACGGCAAATTTATAGATAGCAATCATCAGTGGGGACCACTCCTGACGTCGGGGCGGCGTGACATTAGCCCAACTATGAAAAGGGTGGTCCCACACCCGCTCTCCAGTTGTTGGTGATGGTGGAGAACATCAGACCACCATCCGTAAAAATTTCTGAGAATACCACGTATGTGACATATTTGCGCAGCATACTGTGTACATGACGTATTTGCGAGTCATCATGCGTAGGTGCCTAGCTTGCTGCTAGGTTGGGCTGAGTGCACAGCAGAGAGGGTAGTGCACAAACAGGTGAAGAAAGAGACTAGTAATAATTAATTGGTGATAGTGAAGAACATTGGACCACCATCGGTGTTTTTGGAGAGAATACGAATCCTGCGATGCAGTTGGGTACCATAGTAGCATAAGAGCATACTTGCAGCTAGCGTTACGCTATTCTCTTAGAACTACATTACCGTTAATTTTTTGTATTCGTTGATTTGAGTTGGGGGGGGGCTTTGCCCCCCACACACCCCTTTAAAAAAAGAAAGGAGGGGTGTGGGGGCGAAGCTCCCAACTGAAATAAACTAATAATACAACATTTCACCAAACTCTAAGAATACAAGTGCTCAATCATGAGAACTAGCGCAGAGTTTGATTTAGGCGCCAGTGTCTCGCGCACATCACCTGTTCATCTTACGCATTTTCTTGCGCAAGCAGCAGTGGTCTGATGTTCTCCATTATCGCCCAGTTCTTTTCCAATGGAGATCTATAGAAAGATAAGGATTAGACCAGAGTAAAAAACTCCTCAGACCCTGTTTCCACTCTAGTCCCAAAGGACTAGATAGGATGGAAAATAAGGATAAAACATCCAAAAACTGGGGGAAGGAGGGTGGGAAACTAGACCTACTGCAGGAACCTCTCTCGAAGATCTACTGTTAGGGTAAGTTCTTACATAACTGCAATATCTTACTTCGAGAGGGTTCCTGCAGTAGGTCTTCACATATAGGACTGAATACCAAGCAGTCCCAGAGAAAAACAAAACACAGGTGCATCCGGAAAGAGGAGAAGTCACCATGAGAAATCATGACAGAAGGCCTTGCAAGACTGCAAGACCAAAGCCAGTTCTGCACGGGGAGGCAATGTCTAGACTGTAATGCTTAGTGAAAGTGTGAACAGACGACCATATGGCCAATGCACAGGTCTTTGCCGTGGACACATTCCTAAAAAAGGCAGTAGAGGTCGCCATGCTATGGGAGGAATGGCCCCAGAAGGGACTTCCCATATTTCGTATATGAAAAATGGATACAGTTAGCTAGCCATCGAGAAATGGTTTGCTTGGATATACAGTGGCGTGAAAAAGCATTTGCCCCCTTCCTGATTTTCTCTATTATTGCATATTTGTCACACTGGATGTTTTCAGGTCTTTAGAGAAAATGTAATATTAGATAAAGGGAACCTGAGTGAACAAATAATACTTGTTTTTTTTTAATTTCACTTATTTAATGAAAAAAAGTTAACCAACACCAACTGGCGCTGTGTGAAAAAGTAATTGCCCCCTTACACTTAATAACTGGTTATGCCACATTTAGCTGCAATGACTGCAACCAAACACTTCCTATAATTCAATATCAGTCTTTCACATCGCTGTGGAGGAATTTTAACCCACTCTTCCTCGCAGAACTGCTTTAATTCAGTAACATTTGGTAGGTTTTCGAGCATGAACTGCTCGTTTCAGGTCCTGCCACAGCATCTCTATTGGGTTTAAGTCTGGACTTTGACTAGGCCACTCCAAAACTTTAATTTTACTTCTTTTTAGCCATTCTGATGTGGACTTGCTTTTTGTGTTTTGGATCATTGTCTTGCTGCATGACCCAACTACGCTTCAGCTTCAGCTGATGGAAGGATGACTGGACATTCTCCTTAAGAATTTTCTGGTACAGAGCAGAATTCATGGTTCCTTTAATTATGGCAAGTCATCCAGGTCCTTAGGCAGCAAAGCATCCCCACACCATCTTACTACCACCACCATGTTTGACTGTTGGTATGGTGTTCTTACTGTGGAATGCTGTGTTTGCTTTCTGAGACATTATGGGATCCATGTTGTCCAAAAGTTCCACTTTGGACTCATCTGTCCATAGAACATTTTCCCAAAAGGCTTGTGGATCATCCAGGTGCTTCTTGGCAAATGAGAGACGAGCATTTATGTTCTTCTTGGTTAGCAGTGGTTTCACTTTGCTACTCTCACATGAAGCCCATTTTGCCCAGTCTCTTTCTGATTGTGGAGTCATGAATACTGACCTTAGCTGAGGCAAGAGAAGCCTGCAGTTCTTTGGATGTTGTTTTAGGATCCTTTGAGACTTCTTGGATGATTTTACACTGCGCCCTTGGAGTAATTTTGGCAGGCCGCCCACTCCTGGGAAGGTTCACTACTGTTCCAAGTGTTCTCCATTTGGAGATTATGGCTCTCACTGTGGTTTGATGGAGTCCCAGAGCCTTAGAAATAGCTTTGTAACCCTTTCCAGACTGATAGAGGGCAACAAATTTTTCTGATCTTTTCAGGAACTTCCTTTGATCATGGCATAATGTGCTTGTTGAATCTTTGTGCTGGCAACGTGACTCTGATGGTAAGGCCAAAATAAGTGAGGTTTATATTGAGCAGGGCTGGCTGTAATCAAGCCTGG
The DNA here is from genome assembly GCA_016271365.2 of Neoceratodus forsteri. Classification (NCBI taxonomy): domain Eukaryota; kingdom Metazoa; phylum Chordata; order Ceratodontiformes; family Ceratodontidae; genus Neoceratodus; species Neoceratodus forsteri. The sequence continues at coordinate 1,870,871,012 of CM057456.1, read as the reverse complement.
CTGTGTTCAATCAGCTGACTCTAATTATCCCTTTAATTGGGTTGATTTAACTAGGGGGCAATTACTTTTTCACACAGTGCCAGTTGGTGTTGGTTAACTTTTTTTCATTAAATAAATGAAATAAGTAAAAAAAAAAAAAGTGTTATTTGTTCACTCAGGTTCCCTTTATCTAATATTATATTTTGTCTAAAGACCTGAAAACATCCAGTGTGACAAATATGCAATAATAGAGAAAATCAGGAAGGGGGCAAATACTTTTTCACGCCACTGTAGCCTTGCCCTGGCACTGTGGAGCGAAGGCTATGTACAGTTGGCTCGATCTCTGGACCTCTTTAGTCCTGTTCCTGTAGTACCTCAGAATCCGGTGCACATCAAGGGTGTGCAAAAGGTGTTCCCCCCTGTTGGAATATTGTGGATAGTACACTGGTAACTCCACGCTCTGGTTCAAACTGGTTTCCGAAACCACTTTGGGTAAGAAAGAAGGATTAGTCCAAAGGACTACTCGGGTCCTTATGAAAAATAAAATAAGGTTCTTTACAGACAAAAGCTTGTAATTTGGAAACCCTTCTGGCTGAAGTAACTGTGACTAAAAATAAGGTCTTCCAGGAAAAGAAGCGTAAGTCGCAGGAAGAAGCTGGTTCAAATGGGGGTAAAGTTAACTTCTCAAGCATAAAATTCAGGTCCAAGGGAGGACAAGGATTCTGGGTCAGATGATTTAAATGAAGGATGCCCTTCAGGAAGGTTTTGGCAACTTCCAGCTGAGCCAAGGTTTGCCCTCCACTGGGAGGTGGTTTGTCAACACCGCAGAAAGGTGGACCTTAATGGATGAGTAGCTAAGGCCCGCCTCAGATAGATGTGCGAGGTACTCTAGAACCTGGGAAGCCAAGCATGAAAATGGATCCCAGAGCCTTGCTTGGGCCCATATCATGAATCTCTTCCACTTCATTACGTAACTAGACCTGGTGGAGGGTTTTCTAGCCTCCACTAGAATTTGCGCAACCTGCAACGATACCCCGTAACAAGAAATCGCTATCCACAGGTACCACGCATGAAGGTGGAGAGACTGAAAGCTCGGATGCACCAGGGTGCCCTGCTCCTGAGTCAGAAGGTCATGGGAACTGGGCAAAAGAACCGGAGGTTCCAGTGCCAAATGTTACAGCAGAGGATACCAAATTTGGCGCGGCCAAAGTGGGGCAATGAGGATGGTGTGAGCTCCCTCCTACTGAAGTTTCACCAAGACCTTCTGAATGAAAGGAAAGGGAGGAAAGACGTACAGAAACCTCCCTGTCCAAGAAAAAGACGGCGTGTCTCGCCAAAAAGCACCATGCCCGGGAAGTGAGCAGAAGATGGTTAGTTTTGCGTTGTATGGGGAGGCGAACAGATCTATCTCTGGTCAACCCCAGTGAAGAAAGAGATCTTCGACTACCTCTGACTTTAACTCCCACTTGTGGGCCCTGGCCACTGATCAACTGAGGCTGTCCACCAGGATGTTGCTTATGCCCAGGATGTGGACTGCTGTCAAGTAAAGGCTGTGCTGAATCGTCCAGTACCACACCCTCATTGCTTCTCTGCAAAGAGGATATGAACGGGTTCCTCCTTGTTTGTTTAGATACCAGACAGTTGACATGTCGTCCGTCTGGACTAGAAGAGAGCCTGGAACCAGAAGCAACTGGAATGCCTGGAGCACATAAAGAACCGACCCTGGTCTCCAGAACATTGATGTGGAGTATCAGCTCCTGACTGGACCAAGATCCTTGTGTCTTGTGAGTCCCCAGGTGGGCTCCCCAGCCCAGGTCTGAGGCATCCATGGTGAAAATTTGGGATGAGACTGAAGGATGAAGGGAAATTCCCTTTGAAAGGTTTGAGAGATCCTGCCACCAATGAAGATCTCTCTGAAGACTGTTGGAGATCATGACCTTTTGGTTCATGTCATCCATCCTCTAGTCTCATTGGACTCGAAGAGACCATTGGGTGACCCTCACGTGAAGTCTGGCCATGGGCACTGTGAAATGGCGGTCGCCATCAGTCCTAGGAGACGTACAATGGAGTGTGCTGGGATCCATCGGGCCTGGGCCACTAGAGTGGCCTGAGAATCCAAGGTCTAGGCCCGATCCAATGGCAGAAAAGCCTTGCCCTGAACTGTGTCTAGTACAGCTCCAATAAACTGGAGTCTCTGGGATGGTACTAGCTGGGACTTGGAAAAGTTGACTGTTATGCCCAGAAGAGCAAACAAGTTCAGAGTGAAAGAAAGAGACACTTTCAGGCTGGTGGGAGAGGGTGCTGCGTGGAGCCAGTCGTCCAGGTACAGGAAGACATAAATGCCCTGATGGTGTAAAAATACCACCACCACCACCACTAGGCATTTGGTGAACACTCTGGGGACTAAAAAGAGAGGCCAAAAGGGAGTGCTCTGAATTGGCAATGCTTCTCCATAAAGACAAAATGGAGAAAGCAGCGGAGGGCTGAGAGGATAGGAATATGCAGGCATGTATCCTGCATGTCCAGGGAGCACAGCCACGAATTTGGGTGGAGCAGGGGAAGGAGCCCCTGAAGGGTCAACATATGAAACTTCTTGTATTCGACAAAGATGTTTAGTGTGCTGAGGTCAAGGATCGGTCTCAGGTTGCCCGTTTTCTTCAGTACCAGGAAGAAGTGGGAGTAGAATCCCCTTCCTATTTGGTTTGTTGGGACAGGTTCTATAGCCCTTTTTAGAAGAAGTGCCTGAATCTCCTAAAAGACTATGGGGACCTGATCCCAAGGATAGAAGGACCGTCCTGGCAGTTGAGGAGCTGGAATCTCGCTGAATTCTATTGAGTGCCCTCGCTGGATGAGCTGAAGCACCCAAGCTTCTGTGGTGGCAAACCTCCGACCTTCCAGGTGGAGGCCGAACCTCCCTTCAACCGGTTCCTCCTGTATTACTGGAGGGAGTGGAAGGAGGGGAAGGGAGTCAGGATGCCGAGGGAAGGGAAGCTTTTGCCCCAGAGGCCTGTTTAGGACATTTAGCCTGTGGGGTTTGAGCCCCAGATCCACGGCGCATTTCTTTCCTTGGCACTTAGCCTGGGATTTGATCCACCTTCTTTGGTGGTGAAAAGGCTGCTTCTTCTGACCCGTCTTGTATAAGGAATGACGTCCCGCACAGAGCATCCACTCTCCTGCAGCCCAGTAATGATATAGTTAGCATCGCTGCCAAAGAGGACGGAACCCGTAAAAGGGGCATCCAGAAGAGAGCATTGTACATCCTGCACCAGGCTTGCTATGTGAAGCCAAGAGAGGCGGCGGAGACAGATCCCTGAGACTGCCACTCTAGCCACAGAATCCACCGAGTCGTAGGTCGCCCGTAGGGCATGATGACATGATGATTTCCCCATCCTAGCTTTGTCTAATAACTTCTTCCTCAGGGTTTCATCCTGAACCTCTTGGAGGTCTCTTTCAAGATCCAAAAGAGAAGCTTTTTGAAAGGTGACCATATGCGAGACATACTTAAAGGAACGTGTCGCACAAGAGGTAGAAGAGTAGATTTTACGCCCAAACTGGTCAAGCTGCCGGAAGTCCTTATCAGGAGGCAAAGAGCTCAAGAGTGTTTGGGCTGGGCTGAGTCGTGAGTGGCGTGATGACCAGGAGTCAGCCTTAGGGTGGAAATTAGGGTGAGGGATCCCTTCCGGGGGATAATAGGTGCGGTCTGCCTTGCGCGAAACTGCTTATATGGAGGAAGGTTACTGCCAAATTGCAGTTACAAGGTCCTCATGAGGCCCCATCCATGGGGGAATGGGGATAGGGTCGGAGGTGGCCAGATCCAGGTGCTCCGCAAGGCATTTTCTTTGTGGGTCTACCTCTTTGGACGGCCATCCACCAGCCGCCTGAATGGAACGCAGCAAATCTCCAAAAGAGGGGTCCTCCGGTGGAGACTTAGGAGAGTTTTTCAGGGGAACCTCTATGGGAGACCTAGGGTCTGACCCATCCGTGTCAGACTCTGCGTCAGAGGGCTCAGAACCACTAGGAACAGAAGGATCTGGTTCCGTGGTGCCAACAGTTAAAGAGCCTGAAGTTCTGGTCCGAGGAGGCGGTGGAAAGGTGACCCCGGGGGTGGGTGCCTCTCCTTCCGACTGTCTTAACTCTGACAGAAGTTGTGTTCTGGAGTCCTTCCACCAAAGGGGAACGGACTTGCGGTCCGGTACCAGAGGTGGAGGAGGAGGAGGGGGCTGGAAGCTCAGATACCCTGGATACTGAAGATACTGCCAGGAAGGGTAATAGTAAGAGTACCCGGGATAACCCAGCGTGGGGTGTCCTGGGGTAGGATATCCCGGCGTCGGATAAGATAGCGTTGGGTAACCTGGCGTCGGATAACCCGGTGTTGGGAGGCCGGGCATCAGAGGCACATGGCCTGGCGTTGGGTACTGAGTGACCGACAGAGGGCCGCCTGGGGGTGGGAGGGAGAGTTCAGAGTCTGGGAACCTAGCCGAAGGACCCACAGGGGACAGTGCTGCAGCACCAGCAGATGGCATTGGATCCGGGAGCATGCCCGAAGTACCAGAAGGTCGAGGCTCCATGGCGGGATCCCCAGCCGGCAACAGACTCCTATCCAGAGATGGTGGAAAGCCTGGCAAGGGGGGGGAGCTCGAGGGGCCCCCGACGACAGGTCCAAGTGCAATCCAGCTAATGCAAAAAGCAAAGGATTGGGTGGCGAGTCCCTGGGGTGAAGAACACTAGGGGACAACAGGTCGACTTGTCCCTCACTGTCTGGCATCGGGGGCCAAACTGGAGCCCGACGGGAGAGTGGATGGATTCGGACGGATGTTGGAGGAGCCAGCATCCGATACAACAGATCCGGCTGAGCTAGAGAAGACTGGAAGGCCGCCACTAGACTGATAGATGGAGGCCGCATGCTCTTTACTGGAGGCAAGGGTAGTCTTACCGGCAGGACAAAGCGAGGAAATTACAACCTCCAAGGAGGCTACCCCCGGCTGCCCGCTCACCTCAGCAGAAGGAGGAGAAGGGACCTGGCCCAAAGAGACAGACGGGGTGCCCGCTGAAGTACTCACAGTTGCAGACCTCTCGTGTGGTGATGGACTCCGGTCCCGGCGCTTCTCTTTGCTTTTCTTCTTTTTTGGGGCCAGAGACGATGACCTTTCCCTCAGTTTTCGGAGCTCCTTTTCCATAGACACCAAGCGTCGGGTCAGAAGATGGGCCCCAAGGGACCATTTGCACCTGGTTCTAGTCGCCTGGTTGAAGGCCTGGCAGATGGAACACTCCCAGACATCGTGTTTAGAACCCAGGCAAAGAAGGCAGCACGAATGGTCGTCCCTGTGCGGGATTTGAGCACCGCACTTAGAGCACTTTTTCTTTTGTCTAGAAGACATCAATTTTGAAGAAAACCTTGAGAGAAATATTTAGTAAGAGGCGAAGAAAACTTTGACAAAATACAACACGGTCGTTGGATTGCTGTTCAAACACAAGCCGAACGTTACTGAGGTGACGGCAGTAAAGAACTGGAGAATGGGCGCGGGACCACCCCTTTTATAGTCGGGCTGACGTCACACTGCACCAATGTTGGGGGCAGTCCCCGCTGATGATTGCTATCTACAAATTTGCTGTGCGGACCTGACGCCAGGGGGCGCAGTCCTATATGTGAAGACCTACTGCAGGAACCCTCTCGAAGTAAGATCTGTAATTTGCAAGGACATCATGGTCCAAAGATGGTTTGTTCAGAAGACTCTTCACTAAGGTTTTTTTAAGAGCTGATGGTAAGATCCCTTCCTCAAAACAGCACAAGACGATTCCTGCAATTGTTGGATCCTGGGCCTCCCGAGAGTCCATCAACAGTACAGTAGGTCCCTGGTCAAGAAAATAGTAGTTTGGGCACAGGTCCTTAACTGTTTGGAGGAATTCTTCCATCACATCTGGCTCAAACTCTCCCCAGACAGCTGGCGTGCCTGTACCATGCCAGACCTGGATACTGCTGGGTCATTGCAACCCACTCTTGGAGATCCCAGATCTGGTATGAAAGAATCTGCTAAACTCATCACACTTTTCTATGATAATGGTTCCTCTGGACTGGAGATAGACAGGATTCAAAAGTCTGTCAACAATGCAGAAGAATTGAGTGGATCAGAATCACCATGAACTTATTAAGCTCAAGGCTGCATTTAGGATGATGCTATATGGCCTCCAGAGAGGGTGGATTTAATGTGGGGTTACGAACTGAAATCCCATGATAATACAACCATCCAACCAAGACTGCCCTGACATCAGAGATTTCAAACCTCTAGTAAGAAAACCAGATCCAAGGTATGGCTGAGATGGTGGGTAGTAGTCATAATAAGGGATGCAAAGATCACAGATTCATTTGTTGGAGGATCATCTAACCAAACCATAAGAAATCATCATTTCCCAAGCCATTGAAATCCCCCTGTATCAAGCATCTGCGGGCGTTCAAAACCATGTTGGCAACAAGTCCTCAAACTCAGGCACCAATTCTGTCTCATGCCCTGGAGGATGGTACATGAGGAGAATCCCTTCCCCACAGCAGCACCACCCCTTGCTGTCACACATTCAAATAAGCAGGTGTCACTCACTGGGGAAACAGAGTTTCAAAACAGATCTAAAAACAATGGCCACTCTAGTCCATCTATGGTCCCTCCTCAGGCAGTGCACCACCAAGTTTTCTGGTGAGATAGATCCCTTCAGCACAGGCCAATAGTCATCACCCAGTCAGGTCTCAGTGATACTTCCATGAAGTTATGGAGCCCATACATCTAAGTTTCTAGGTATAATTACTGGTTAGATAGGATGCAGAGCTGTTACAGAATGTGCAGTAAAACAAAATGACATCTTTATGGACCATTCAGATACATAGACAGTTAAGGAAAGATACCAATTTTGTATCCATCTCGTCTGCCTAAATGTACATTCATACTGTAATTAGACTGGCATACTTCCTCTGAACTACAATACACTTGAGATTGCCTTTGGTCCTTATGACCCCTTTTGTGCATGTCCCACCTGTTCTCAAAACCTAAGGTTGAGTTCGTCTTCACTATTTCCTCCAGTAGTCCATTAATCCCCCTTCCCTACAGAACAAATATCCTCACATCTTTTTTTAAATCTACCCCCCCACCACCAGGTGACTACTAGTGTTTGCTTTACCCCCTAGTTTCAAAAACTGGCTAGAATGGTTCCATGTCATAATAGCGATCGCAAAATAGCTATCACTATTATGGTGAGTGTAAATCGCTGAAAAGCAAATCAGCGATATACACTCCCAGGTGACCCAACATCTGGTACACTAAAAAATGTTTTTTGTGAGGGGGTTATGCCCTCCCTGCACCCCCCTGAAATTAGATTCTTAACTCCAGGGGGGTGCATGTCAGGGAGGGGGCAAAAATCTGGATGTTGGGCACAAAATTAAGTTCCATTGCCGCAGGCAGCAGCAAAATACCTGCCGCACCACAGTCAGCCACCCACACCACCACACCACATGGTTAGCTCAGCAGTGGCAGGCACACCAGTCTCCCAAAACCCCTTCCCTGTCCCTCCCCTTCCACTCGCTATCCCCCCTTCCTGTCACCCTTTACTATCCCTCGCATTCATGTAGGGTGGCTACCCTTGCAGGGTAGACCAGGTGGAAAGCGTTGAATATAAGTTGCTGTTTTGATGGTCTCTCATATTCAGTCACCATTCTCATTGGATACCAGCTAGGATACACCTGGTTGTAACCACATATGTATTGAGGCGCTGTAGTTTTTCTGTGCTCTGTTTGCGTGAGAACAGCTCTGACTGAATATAAGGAATGCACATGCCTTCCTGTGTGTGTCCGTCAATGCGCACCCAAGACTCAATTTTATTTTTCAGTATTTTGTCATGCAGCTATTTACATGGTGTACAAATGGCTGCGACACTGGAAGAAAAGCTCATCGCTGCTACTAAAATGTGTTATTACAAAGTGAAACAGTATGGTATATCATTTAAATGTATGGAACCATACAACTACAGCTTCAAAAATCTCTATGTGAACATTTATAAACAGTCTCTTACTTTTGATAAAATGTTGAGAAAAACAGATATATAAATAATATAAAAATAATATAAAAACATGCAATGGTCCATCCAGTATGCACATTTCCTGCCTAGCTCCATTCTTGGCCTAATGCTGAACTGTATTTAGAGATGTGATAACCCTACTAGTTTGATCATCACCCTCTTCCTCAAGTATTCCTTCCCTCTTCTGCTTGTGGGTCCCACTATTCCCCTATATCTGGCCAATCCAAGTTTAAATTCCATCAGCGTCTTGTGTTCAACCACCCTTCTGGGCAGTTTAGTTCACTCATCCACTACCCTCTTTGTGAAAAACATTCTCACAACATCCCATCTGAATCCCCCAACACCAGTAAATCTCCACCTTTGACCTCAGGACACTGTGCCCTCATTCCTGTGAACAAGTCCTTGCATTCTACCCTGTTGATTATTTGCAAAATCTTATGTCTCAGTCATTATCCCCCCATTCACTCTTGACCTTCAGTGTTAAAGTCCGAAAACCTTTCTTCATATGACCTCCACTGCTGCCCCAGGATCATGGCTGTGGCACTCATTTGTATGGTCTCTCTGTGGTCCCTGTCCTTCGTAAGGTGTGGACTCCAGAACTGCAAGCAGTACTCCCAATGTGGCTTTTCTAGGGACTGGTACAGGGGCAGTATAACTTCCTACTATCAAATCCCCTTCCTATACATCCCGGCATCCTCATTACCTTACTGTATGCTTTGTTGCACTTGAGATGGTCACTAATGGTGACCCTCAGGTATCTCTCTCAGTTGTCATCCCAAGAGCCTGATTTAGGATTTTTTTACATATGTGCATCACCTAGCACCTTTTCTTTTGAGACTGATCCTAACTCTAGTACTCTCACCCATCCCCTCACCCCCATCTCTTTGGTCTGCACTCCTACTCTGCTAGGGTACCTTTGCCCACCATGGTGAATACTGAACAAAAGTAATGCAGTATATCAGCTTTTATCCCTTCCTGCCTCTTGGTAAGGCAGCAAGGATAACTAAAAATATTCAATTTCAGTACTAAGGTACAGTAGGGATTTGATGGCAGTCCAGTCTCTTATATTTTCCGATGTGGTGCCCACCTCTTGCAGTCAAATGTCATCTGACACCGAAGTTTGGCGTTCACTAGAAAAGTCCATTGAAACAAATGGGTTAAATCTTCACACAGTAGCTTCTTAAATATTTTAGAGTGCCTTTTGGTTAAAATCAAAGCTATTGTTCAACCAATAAGAGCAGTGTTAGCCACGTTATTTAGGTTAGGGCACATCTGGTTCTCTCTCTAATGAAAATACCAACTACAAACCTGACAGTGAATACAGATGTAGGGTTTTGAAGATAACAATGTATTTTAGATATTATTATTATTTATTATCAATTATTTGTTATATAAAACATAAAACCACTAATTAAAATCATTTAATACAATACAACACTGTGCATTTGTGCTGTAATAACCACACTTCTTGGGTGCCCACATTTCATACCTCAGAATCCACCCACAGCATGCAATTATTACAGTATACCAGCACATATTGTCATGTGTTATCTAGTACAGTACATACTCAACACCCCTCAGAATATTTCTCTGTACAAAGGAGAGATGCAGTATATACCGTAGAGCTGATAACACTAAAGCTTTTCCACATCTAGCTGCAAATGAGGAGACAAGTTAGGTGCACAATATACAATATTTGGCAATTCTGCTTTAATCTGGTTCTTATGTTGGAATGGCTTAATAACCTCAGATATTGTAGATAATCTTTTCATTTTAATACAGAACTACACAATTCCACAGATTTCCTTTTCTAGTGTTTAGATGACAGATGGTAGGGTCTGTACAATCAAGTTTCCTAGTAAGCATACAGTTTCTCAAATCAATTTTATCCCATATCTGAGCAATTTTTTAGTTTACCGCGGCACAATTTCATTTATTCTGTGATCCCACTCTAATCTCATTTTCTTTTGCATTCACAACTGGAAATGCCAGATACATTTCTCTACTTGCTATTACTGAAATTACTTCATATGTTTCTTTCTGTTTAGCAGAACTTTTTCTGAATTGCATTTTCTGCAAAGCAGTCAACAACAATTCTTCATGAATTTCCCCTTCTTCTCATTTCAAGGACATGCCATACTCATTCAGTAGTGATTGGCTAGTGACAACCATTCTCTTCCTGAAGGCGTGCTCATCCATATGGCCGAATGATTCAAGAGAACATGATATCCTACGCAGATGGACTGAAGTAAATAAAATCGCAAATTTAAATCTGAGTCTTCTTGGAAAAATATGAAGAATCTGTGCTTAAATAGTGCTTTTCACAGACCCTGCATTCCAAAGCACTTTACACACAATGGATAAGAGTGGTGGTGTATTAACTGTAAACCTGAAGTGATGGCCATTCTGCACATCAGCACCCACACATAGCCATAGCAGACTGACTGCCTGATCTGGTTTTATGGGAAGGGCAATATTGGCCAGGACAACGGGGAAAATCCCCTGTTCTTTTGAAAAGTGCCACGTTATCTGTGTAAATTCCGTTTATTGATTTAAAAGACCAGGTTCAAAACATAAACGCATGGCAATTCATACAGAAGTTGACACCAGCAAGGAAAAGGATCGGTTAGCCAAATATTGTGCCACAGGTCAGTGGCTTAGCATGTTGCACACTCGCCTCTGAGGCTCGAAGATCGAAAGGTTGTGGGTTCTAGCCCCACACGGTGCACTTGGGTTAAATCCTAATACTGACACTGTAGTGCAGCATGAGGGGGATGCTCACTCCTGAGGTGCTGTCTTTCGGATGAGATAGTAAACCGAGGTCCTGTCTGCCTCTTCTGGTGGTTGTTTAGGTGAACACTAAAGATCCCAGGGCAGTTCTCAAAAAAAGATGGGGATTTTCCCCGGTGTTCTGGCCAAATTTCCCCCATTCGCTAAAAATACCACCAACAGCTTAATCTGGTTCAGTTTCAGTTGGTTTCCATCTGCCCCCCAACCCAGGTTGCCCCTGAAAAAGGGGCTTCTAGTCTCAGTGGGCCTACCTGGTCAACAAAATTCAATAAATAAATACACATAGGTTGTTAGGCTGGCTGCATGCAGCCAAAAGATCCCCTGTTACTAACCATTAGAGCACACATAACTATAGTCCCTATTTCTACCCCCGGAGTTCCATAAAATGAAAAATATTTGTAATGATAAATTTATTTTAGGAAACAATTTAAACACTATAAGTGTTCAGTTCACTAAACCAGTTATTTACACACTTTATATTAGTACAGTGGCTTAACCAATTATTAAGGTCCTAGGAAAAATGTCCATACAGGAAAACATGGCAGCAAGAGTCCATAAAGAAACAGTCCATAATACAGAACAAAGTTCAAGCTGGAGAACAGAGTAACATGAATTGTTAATAAACCAATTAATGTAACACTTAACTTAGTAAGACAGTCTCCACATAAGGACTTCTGTGGAGACTATGTTCTCTCGCAGTTAGTGACTGCCGACCAGAAAGGGTGGTGGTGGGAGGGGGAGAGAACGTGCCTATAAGGAAATGTGGCCACACGGTTGCCACAGCACATACGCCTACAAAGTAGAACTTTAAGGGAACATTTTAAATGTGAAATGGGTTATCTGGATTTGCCATGTAAATGCATATGGCATTCTATATTCAGCACAACCACATTTAGCTACCACACTCCTACCCCTCCACATCCTACACCCTCGTACTCACAGTTCAAACCAAATAATTCAGTTTATTCATCATCATGTTTGGATGGTTCGACTTGGGTGCCAAAGTCAGTCTTGGTCCAATTTACCAACGTGCTGGTTTACTTAGGGTCCTGAAAAACGTATTGCTCACTAGCACAGGGTTGGACTGGGGTACAGGGGGCTCACCTAGAAGGACGATACAGGGGCCCACCTGGAAATTCAATAGTGGAGGGCCCAGGGTAACACCTGTATTATTATTTCACCTAAATTCGATACACTTGGTCAGTGTGTTTGAATCTTGCATTTACTTGCAGTGCCCCCAACACCCTATTCAGTTAGAAAACCAGTGATAAACGTAAAGATATTCAGAGCTTAGAATGTGGCCAGGAACCCAGCAGAGGGGGGGCCCACATCAACATTTTCTTGGTATTCCTGTGGACCAGTCCACCTCTGCACCAGCATAAATTATTTTCAGTCTGACAGGGTACTTGAGAACATGTCACACTTCAAGGGACCACAGCATGGACTGCAGCACATAAAAGTTCCTCCTACAGTCCCTAGTAGCAAAACTCAAGTCAGAGAAGACTACAATTTTTGTGTTGCCCTCAAAAACAATTGGTCCAGTCTGTCTAGCCACTGATAATATTCTGTCTCTCTCATGCAAGCCAGCGAGAACTAGCAAGAGGGTCTGGGGAGTGGACTTTTCCTGAGTGCAATATGGTAGGCACGGTGAAAGTACAGTTATGGAAGAACTTACCGTAACAGTAGATCTTCGAGAGGAACTCTTGCAGCAGGTTACACCATAAGGACTGAAGCTGGCAGGTGCCAGGACCTCACAGAAAACTTCTAGCTAGCAGTTCATAGGGGGGGACCTCCACTGACATCGGCCTGCCCCTAACGTCATCTATGGTAGATGAGATATGGAAAAAAGGCTGAAGATGCAGAAGTAAATACCAGTGGGAAGGAAGGAGGGAAAGCAGCATGTACTGCAAGAGCTCCTCTCAAAGATCTACTATTGAGGTAAGTTCTTACGTAACTGTACTATCTTACTTCGACAGAGAGAGCTCTTGCATCAAGTTACACCATAAGGACTGAGTCCAAAGCAGTACAATGACAAACTCTTGACAGAAGGGTGGAGGAAAAGAGGTTGAAAAAAAACTGAATTCCTCATGAAAGAAGGTGCTGCAAGGCAGCAAGGCTGAAGCCTGTCCTGTACCTGGAGGCAATGTCCAAACCATAGTGCTTAATAAAGGTGTGGACTGCCAGCCTGTCGGAGCAGTGGTAGCGCTACTGCACACGATACCAGTTACCTGGGTTCAGGAACAGATTCGGGTCACTGGAGGGCTGGCCGGGTGGAGGAGGCTTGAACATCCACAGGACAGCTCATCTCCTCCAGGGTGGAGGGGGGTGTTTGGCTCAGCACATGACTGACCTCTGGCAATGGCTAGAGGTACAGCATGACCTGACCCAGACCAAGGGGGGGAGCAAAGTGACAGACGCTGGCACACGCGCCTTGGTGTCATGCACACGTCACGCCCTGGGGGGGTACATGGAAAAATCGCCATCCTGGCATGGCACCGACAAGGGGGATAGCCCTCACCATCCTCAGAGCTCGGCCACAGAGGAGACCCAGACATGGACTTAAGTTACCATCTGGGGGCAAACCGCAGTAGGATGGGGGGGGTCTCCCTGAGCAGGCTCAGGAGGCGGTTAGTCGGGCGACAGTGCCAGGGCAGTGGGGGCATAAACAGAAATTGGGAAAAAAAAAAGGTGTGGACCGAACTCCAGGTGACAGCTGTGCAGATGTCTGCTGCTGACATGTTTTTCAGAGATGCAAAGGAAGCAGCAACTCTCCTGGTAAAATGGCCTTTTACCAAGCCCAGTAAAGGCTTGTCATATTTCTGGTAAAAGTCAACTATGCAATGAACCAACCACTTGGATAAAGTTTGCTTAGAAACAGGCACCCCTAAAGTTCTCGGGGCGAATTAAATGAACAACTGGTCAGATTTTCTGGAATCTCGGGTACGAGTCAGATAATAGTGAAGGGCCCGATGAACATTCAGAGTGTGAAGGAGAGCTTTCTGTCAGTTTTAATCTTCTGGATAGTAAACTGGAAGATAGATGTCCTGGTTAAGAGTAAATTCAGACACCACCTTAGGCAGGAACTTGGGATTGGTCCACAAGGGCACCTGGTCCTTATGGAAAACTAAATAAAGCTCTTTACACATCAGAGTCTGAAGCTCGGAAATCAGACAAGCAGAAATAACTGCAACTAAAAATAATGCTTTTCATGACAGAAAGCATAGCTTGCAATCTGCGGCTGGCTCGAAGGGAGGCAAAGTGAGTTTCTCCAAAATAAACAAAAGATCCCATGGAGCGACGGGGTCCCTAATGGGGGGCTTCAGATGCAAGATGCTTCACAAGAAGGTGTAGGGCAAATCAAGTTGAGCAAGGACCTTGCCCTGTACTGGTGCATGATAAGCAGACACAGCAGAAATATGTACCTTAATGGAGGAGTAAATAAGGCCCGAGTCCGAGAGCAAAAGGAGGTACTCAAGCACCGAGTTTACCAGACAGGTAAAGAGGTCAAGGTGGCAAGTGGAGGCCCAGATGCAAAACTGCTTCCACTTCATCACACAGGTGGCCCTAGTTGAAGGCTTCCGGGTGGCAACTAGGATTTCTGCCACTCTAGCGGGGTCCTGGCGCCTGCCGGCTTCAGTCCTTATGATGTAACCTGCTGCAAGAGCTCCCCCTCAAAGTGGCATCCACAGGACCAACCTCTAACTGGAGTATTTTTTTTTTTTGAGCCATTGCCCCATAAAGTCTACAGCATTCTCTTCCTCCACAGCTTCTGGCAATCCAAGTATTCTTAAGCTGGAGGCCCAGTTTGGTTTTCAAGGCCTCCAAATGAAACCACAAGACTTCACTCAACTTTATAAGCCCTGCTGAAGTGGTGACGGCTCACAATGCTGAGCTGGCTGGATCCTTAGCATTACAGACTGCCTGTTAGGATTGCATCGAAGAGATAGTCAGCTGAGTGTTAAAGTCCAGCACTTTCCCATCAATCGCGATGATTCACACTTCCAGAGCTGCAACTGCCTGTAAGATATTGAGCAAGGTGAGCTCAGGATCTGAAATAAACCTTGCTGTAGAGCCTCTCAAAGTGCCACTGGGATCCAGTGCTTTCTGACCATTCTTGTCTCCTCCTTCACCAACCACTTTTTTAGGGTTCCCCATCTACAGTCCTTGTCAAAATCGCACCAGAGTCCAGAATGCTGTCTGTGAGGCTCTGCCCTCTGCTTATGGTTATCTGTATGATATTGGTATTATAAATGAATGGTCTGTGTATGAAATTGTCTCATGCCAGTCAGCAATGTGTGAGACTTGGCCTTTAACTTTCAAGGTGTCCGTGAGGATGTCATTAAACTGACCAGAGGAACCATTAATTAAGGCATCCTTCCAGAAGAACATTTTATTACCTTTTATACCCTGAGTATGTCTTTGAAGTTAATTCCCATGTAGGCATTTATGACGTTGCAGGGAGAAAATGTAATTTGGCTGGTTCCTTTCAATTTTAGCACATAGCCGAGAAGTTTATTGTACAGTACCTTGTGTTCCAACTGTTGCACAATCTTACAATGTTGCATTTTTTGTACTACCCATATACTATTGTAATTGATCATCCTTAACAACCCTATGTAACCCCTCCCCCCAGGTCACACCGTGAGACAAGCAACTTGTTGTTCAGTGTGCCCTCCTGGTGAAACATTTCAATAAATAAGTAGTGACAGAGTGTGGGATTGCTAAATTCAAAGATAAATGTTTGATCCCATACTGTCATATTTGGGAAATGGCTTTTTGCTGATGTTCACATTATTTAAAATACATCCTTGTAGATAGTTATGTTAGAAATTGGACCTAGGAAGGGTCTAGGCTGTGATCTCACAAGAGGAGGGGAGATGGAGTTTCAAATGATCATCCATCTGGGAAAAAAAGAGACATATGAATTTTGGCCTCAGAGAGACTTAAGTTATCTGGACTTTTGAAAAGCACTGAAGGGTAACATCTGGATAGGAAAGATATTAAGTGATTGTGGTAGCAGTTTATATTCTGTAACTTCCCATTTTTTTATATATGGCTGTACGATTTGTTATATAATTGTTCTGTGTTTGATTTTTCCTGTTTTTACCATTTTAGTAAACAACATTTTCTTTGAAATACTGCCTGTGTGTGTCTTCTCAGTCTTCCTTTTGCATGTGATGCTGATGTAACCCCCCCTGCAAATGGGGGTTCCCAAAAGACTTCCAGGAGCTTGCTTGAATGCTCCAAGCCTGAATGGTGTTTGGCATTTAAGCCATTTATCAGTGAGTGTTTTTAGAACCTCTGGTACTGTCTCTTTAAGAGCTGTCTGCTTGCAGACATAATTAGTTTGTATGGGGACTGTGTGTTTCTTTGATTGAGTACCACTCAAGCTGCTGCCAATTCACTTCATTTTTGCAGTCACTAGAGTGCAAAGGGAACCTATCTGAAAGATGTAACTGTTTGCCAGAAATTATTTAGAGTAATAATGAAATTACAGTTTGTCTAACCTGCTTTCTTTGCAGTCAGAACTGTGTCTGCTAGTTCCCATTCTAGTTTTGAACTGCTGAACTGGACCAATCAGTGTGGGGTAAGCTAGCTCTAAAATGGTGCCTGAGACGAATCAGAACTTGGACTCATAATCTGAGCCAGCCACAAGAGGATTGTATGGGCAGTGACTCTGGGAGATGTAGTTTAGACTTCAGTGCCTTTTGGACCAACAGCAGCAGTCTATTGTAGTGACAGCCAATCCAGTCAAGAACTGGGAGGAACTCAAAGGAAGTGCCAGGTTTTGTCGGTTGGAGTTTCAGTTGAGCTTTGGCAGTGAAGAAGGAAGGAGCCCTGTGCTTTTTCAGTGTGCAGTTTTAGTCAAAAGCGTGTGTAAGGCCCAGAGTTCCGGTCTGCAACTTGTTAGGACTGAATCAGTCCTGTGAAAAGAATCAAAGGATCTCTGAAGAGTAGAAACCAGGCTCACCCTGTAGAAGACTGGAGGAATTGCTGAAAATTACACTCGGTCTGTCAGGAACTGAATCTGCTGTGTGTTCTCCCGGTATTGTGCAGTAATTGCGATCGGGATACAGATGCAGCCTGCCTGGTATAGTGCTTTCTTTTATATGGATGTGTGAAGAGGTTTGTGCACCTCAAGTGAGCCCTGCTGACATTGAAGGACCCTATCTTATTTGGAGGTCGTGAGTACTAATTCAGGGTCGCTCCCTGTTGAATTGCCACATTAAATCCAAATGGAATTACTGTACTGCTGACTGTTTAATTCTCCTTTTCTCTGTGTGAAAGGGCCCCTACCAGCTGCCACGGTTTGGACTAGCCACTAGGGCTTGGGTACCCAGGGACAGTAACTGATAGGGATAGGCCTGTGCACAGAGCCATAAATAATTATTAAAGTGATAAGCTAATTAACCTGATTTCCCCTGTCCTTGTTATATCCCCTAAATAAATCAGCTGCTTGTTTCAGCAAAGTTATACTGCCTGAGGTATTTGTCTATGTTAAAGTACTGTACTGTGATTGTTGCACTGTATCTCATTTCACAGGAGGTCCCAGTGCGGAACCAGACCTGGGGTAAGTGTATACTGTGAAGGTAATTCTGATATATTGTGTGGGCCACTAGTGGGAAGAAAGGGGTTGCAGTGTCCCAGAGGGCTGTGACCAAGTTAGTTTAACTATTGCAAACCCTGACCTCTGGGTGGAGGCACCCGCCATTGGATCCAGGCCCCTCAACCTGTTAGTGGCAAATCAGGCAGGGGTAGTAGCCCCTGGGATAGCGCCATCTAGGGGTTACACTGAAACCCTGGTTTTAAGTCTGACAGCTGTTAAAAGCTTGATTGTGTTACTAATCTAATGGTAAGAATATATCTAAGGTCTCTTATACAGTTTTAAGTGTTCATTTTGGAGACCTGGCTGGGTGCCCCTGGCAAAATAATGTACTGCAGTCCTGAAGAGGGTACATTTCTGAGCCTGTAATTGGGTATGCTAGCATAAGGTCACAGTTTGAATCCCTCCATAACTCGAGGCTAATAGATGAATTGGACCCAAAGCAGACATGAGGATTACCCTGTCTGTTACCTGCTCATACTATTGCACTCCGAGGTTGGCACTGTGGGAGCAGAGGGCCTGACCTGTGGAGTGCATTTGTGGCACTGTCCACCACCAAATCATACTGAAAGCAGTTGGATAGGTTAAATTAGAAAGGACATTTTACATAACTGGGACTCCATGAGGGAGAACCATTGAGAGTGACTTTCTGCTCTGATGGTTCTCTCCGCCCTTTCTACGTTATCTTCAGTTTCCACCTGGAAACCCACCAAGATATTACCAGAGATGGGCAGAAGGGATCCTGGTCTAAAATCCCATCTAAAGGATGGCACACACCAATACTACAGCACCCTCTACTAGAGCACTGGAGGGCAAGCATTTGGGGTATGAGCCTAAGTCCCAGTGTGGGACTAGAACCAACAATTGCAGCCTTCTGGCTCAGAGGCACTCTGGCATGTTAGGTCACACCATACAACACAGTATAATGCTTTGCAGATGATCATGTTGTTCAACATATAAGCTCACTGCTATCCAGATAGACACTATAAGTCCTGAATATACATTGAGTTTTCCATGTTTCCACCAAGCCACTGCTACAGAAATCCAGACTACATTCCTTACATCGATGCGATCCTGCCTACATTGCCGACACTGGCACGACCCGACAATGACTTGCAACACGTTGACACCGACCATCACACTTCTGTGCCCCCCCCCGCATCCCCCCATACTTTAAATATCTAACTCCATGTTGCACAGACTGGAGAAAAGGGCATTTCCCCTGGCCGCACATCCACCAGACAACCATGCCCAATGCAGCACAGCGACAATCCCACCCACTGCACATCTCATCCACCTCCCGATACACCTCCCTATCGACAGTACACACCTGTCAACATCAACTCCCTGTCACTGCACTTTCTGTCACTGTAGTGCAGTCGATGTACTGCATTCACTGTTCTAACGGTATACTGTTTTTTTTAAGTGTTTCATATAGACCGCAAAAAGGAATTGGACACTGCATAACCTACAAGAAGTAAAAGAGACTGTATACTACAGGAAATTAGTTCTGGCGAGATCCGATAGGGCTGCAGCCGAGGAATTTGGGGTAAAAAATATTGATTACACCAGGCTTTCAACATAGCCTTGTTATGACCCTGCCTCATGAAGAAGGGCAGAGAAAATGTTCGGCTCCTGGCCTAAAGGTGATTTTGCACAGGTATGACAAAATTTACTTTCAGGACGCAAAAACACATTTTGGGCAGGAGATGAAAAATGACAGCTCTCACGTTCATGAGGTGCTGTAAAGAAATGGCTATGTTGTAAATCTGAGGTAAAAATATTAAAAATTATCAAAGTTGTGAGCCTGTGTTTGCAAAATTCAACGTAGGCTCATAACTTTATTGTGTTTTTAATATTTTTACACCAAATTTTCAACATAGCCTTCTTATTACCCCACCTCATGAACAAGGGCAGAAAAAATGTTCAACTCCTGCCCAAAAGGTGATTTTACGCAGGGACTGCAAAATCACCTTTCAGGCCAGATTTGCCTAATGTCAGTGCAATTGTTCATGAGGCGAGGTCCCAAAAAAGGCATTTTTAAAATTTGGGCCAAAATTATGCAAACATGCCTAAGTTATGCCACTAAGTTCAAAACACCACTGAAATACAAGTGGTCATGCTGGAGTGAAGAGGCAACCGTGAATGAACTGAGGAGGTTTTCTCTTTTCTGTGTTCCCTCTCCTGGTGCTTGTGTTTGTGCTGTCCCAAAGCCTTCTCATCAGACTTCGAGGAGTGAAAGCCCAAGCAGCAGGCCGGGGATGCAGTGGAGCTCTTTCCCCATTCTGGCTACCTGCTGTTTAAGTAGGTGGGTCTGCAAGACATTCTTTCTGCATCGCGGGACAGCAATATTAAATTTAAGGCAAATCTGGCAGGCCTTCAAATTATGGGCCATGCTGAAGCAGCACACACAGACGTCATGCAAGTCACCCAAATATATCTTTTCACAACACTTGCAGTATCTGAAGAGCTTCAATGGCTCTTTAGTCAACATACACGATGTCAGGTATCACTTATGAAAACTGATAATGAACTAGGGAGAGAAATAACTGTAAGAGAGGACGACTATTGTGGCAGCGTTTCCATACAGGTTCTGGCGAGTATGGTCGACGGCGGGAAAAGAACTGAGGAGGGAAAGGTCTGCCTGCGTTTATATGGGAAGTGCCAATGTAGGACATTATTGTGGGTGGCCCCTAGCGAAATGCTTGCAGAAAGTTTCCGTGTGGTTCTAGTGCCTGGCAGCTATAATTCCATGGGTGTGGTCTGATGAAAGAGATATCCTCGAAGAAGACCAACAGGATTACTGAAGGAACCCCAAGTAGAAGCAAGCTTTGCCAACACATGCTTAAAGCTTAGCTTACTCTCCTCTGAGAACAAGGCTCATCATACTGATGGAATTAAGCCCTTGAGGAGCAAGGCTGGATGGGACAACGATGGAGAAACATAGATGACGACAGCAGAAAAAGATAGACTGTCCATTTAGTCTGCCCATATTATCCTATAATACCCGAGGACCTATTGTCCCTTTGGGGTCTTCACATGCCCTATTCTCCCTATTGTTCTCTGTGTTTGTGCCTTCCTTGTCCCTCTGAGTAGCTGCTATGCCCTTAGCTCTATCTCAGCTGTGTTTGAAGCTGTTTACAGTTTGGGTAGTCACTTAAGCCCTTGCCCTTGAGGGGCAAATCCTGAATAGATAACCCCTTGATATGTGAGGGAGAATTCCTAGGGGCAGGAGAAGACAAGTAGATAATGGGCACTGAGTTGGAGTCTGAGCTGAGTGTTTGCCCAAGACCTGAGGGAATCAGAAGGAGGACGAAGCCTGGGAGGTAGGATGAGGAGGAGAGGAGGTGACTGCCTGGGTATGTATTAGAACGAGTGTAAGGGAAATGCTTGGATAGGTAGCTGAAAAGAAGAGAGGAATGGTGGAGGAGTGGAGACGAGTAGGAAGGAGCCTTGGAGACAGCCAAGTGAGGAAGGGAAAAAGGGCTTCAAGAATGCATGGAATTGGCATAAGGGAACCTTAGAGGTAGAGAAAGGGTGGGTAAAGCTGGGGATCAGGTAGGGCTTCCAGTGTCAAAGTAGGTAGGGAAAATGGGCAGACGAGGTGGACCAAACAGTCCTTATCTGCCATCAACATCTACATATTTCTATATGTTTTGACAGGAGGGTGTAGCCCTGAATGGGCTGCATACAGCAAGTATTGGGCCCCAAAGACAGGGCCTTGACAATCACCTAGGCAGGCTGGTGGATATGAAAGGAGCTAAGCAGAAGGCTGAGGTCTAATCCAGGCATAAGAGCCAAAAAAGCATAAAGGGGTGAAGTACAACCATGCAACATGGCAAGCCCATTATAACAAGCCAGGAAGCAGAGGGGAGGCAGCAGGCAAGGAAGAGGGCAGCACAGCAAGGGAAGGCAAGAAAGGCAGCAGGCAGGGAAGGACGCCAAGCAGGGGGAGGCTAACAAGGCAAAAAAAGAACAGCAGCATGGTGGAGAAGTAGAGATGAGCAGGAAGGAGCTTTGGAGACTGCCAGGTGAGGCAGGGGGAAAAAGATGGCAGCAACAGGGCAGGAACAAGCATGGCTAAGCAGAGGGAAGAAGGAGCTGGAGTAGTGGAAGCAGAGTGCAAAATGCAAACTTGGAGCAGTCAGAGGAAGCAGCATGGTGCCAGAGCACAGCAGCATGAGCACTGAGGAGCAGCAAGCTAAGCCGAGGAAGGCAGGGACACCCCCAAGCTGCAGCCTATGCTATGATGCCAGGTAGGAGGAGGACAAGCAAGGTGGGTGGGAGAGCTGTCAGCTGTACGACGCAAAAGCAAGCACCAGAAGGATGTTTAAGCATGTGTGATTTAAATATTGCTTATGTGGAGATGTGGTGAGCATCACATGCTGCTCCACTGAACCACGGCAAAAGCCCTATAATTAATTACGAACTCACAACTATCAGCCTATGAGCTGCAGCAGTGAGTCCATGGCAGCTCATTTCAGCTGGGAAGTAAGGCCAAAAACACACCACGTTCACATGAATGGCCATATTCCAACTACTGATGGAGTACTCAGTATTCAGTATAGTCATCTGGTGGTCATGTCTGTAGTATGGTCAGCCTTATTGGTCTGGTCCCCCGCTGTCAATGACAACTTGACCAGAGTGGTTTTACCTGGTCTAATAAAGAAATGTATTCAACATGAAAACAAATGGGATCTGCATACAGATTACAAGATATTCTCATGCCAGTGCAGGGAATGGTTTATGTTTCTGGGGGTTATGCTTTGTAGTCGGAAAACCATCAATTTCATGTGGATTGGGACTTCAAGGAACCATTTGACACCCCCAAGTAAGAGCGTGCATACAGCTGTTAATCACAGCAGGCCTTAATTAAAAGACAAAGCAATCACCAAATTAATAGTGAAATTGTCAATTACTGAGTAAGATTTTCTCATTAAACACAGTAAGTAAAATATGAAGACTTGTGCCTGGTGGGCCCATCAAATGAAATGTTACAAAATGAACACGGGGTTCTGAGTTATGATAACTAAGCAGCCCAATACGGAGATTAATTTTCACTCAACTCATATTTCTGCAGCCATTAAGCAAACTTATGTCATGCAAACAAATCAAAACAAAAATAAAGAGAATACTGTAATACTACTCAAATAGATTAAAAAAGCCACGATTAATCAAAATCCAGATTTTCCTTATATAGTCTGCATACTTTGAAAACATTTATTTTTTTTACAGAATTTTTAAAATCAAAAACAAGAACAGAGTAAATGCTTTTTTAGAATAAAAAAATTGAATATACTTTATACTGGCTACAACCACACTTACGTGTAAAGCATACAAGGAAAGCTGAGAATTTTTTAATTTAAAAATGAAAAATAATGTGGGGAAACAGATTTCACTTTTTGGATAAAAATGACATGCTGGTGCTAAGGCAACACAATGCAGTGCCGCACAAGAAAAACTAGTTTAGAAGAAAATCAGAATTGTCACATTTGGCAAACAGAAGTTCTACTGTAATTTTGGGGTGACACATTCACTCTCCGGGCCGGGCTCCATAATCATGTGAGCCACCCTGCTGACTGATCCAGGGGGACTCACGTGAGAATAGGGCTGCACTTGCTGCTAATGCTAAGTTCACCGACGCAGGGAATACTGTAGACAATGCAGGTTGCAAGCCAATTTGCAAAGCTGTAAGCCTATTCCCAGACTACTGCAGAAATTACAAATTTACAGGGGGATTCACTCAGAGTTTTAGAAACATAGACAATGATGACAGAACAAGACCGAAGGTCCATTTAGTCTGCCCAGAGTTCCCTATGTGCCCTGGGACCTACTGTCCATACGGGGTTTTATCCCTCCCAGTTCAACCCCCACCACACTCCCCTCCCTACTGCTACTGACCTGAGCAATCACCAAACCCTTCACTCTGTCCCAGCCACACTTGAAACCATTTCCAGTCTTGGCACTCACCACCTCCACTGGCAGACTGCTCAATGGCTCCACAACCCTTTCTGTAAAATAGAACTTCCTTACATCCCTCTAAAACATTTCCCCCACCAGTTTTCACTCCTGACCATGGGTTCTTGGCTCTGTTCTCCAGTTAAATAGTTCCCTGCAGTTCATCCAGTTTATTCCCTTCAGGAACATTAAAGTCTCTCTCATACCCCCCAACTGCCTGGTCTCCACTGAGTACATGTTCAGTGCCTTGAGACAATCTTCATAACATCTGCCCTGTTGACCCTGAATCATCTTTCCCTGCATTGCACCATGTAAATCCTGTCCCTGTCCTTCCTTAGGTAAGGACTCCAGAACAGAGCACCATATTCCAGCTGCGGCCTCACCAGTGACCTAAACAGATGTAGTAGTACCTCCTTTTTCCTTCTGTCAACACCCCTTTTAATACACCCCAGCATCCTATTAGTCTTACTATAGGTCTTGCTACACTGGTTTCATTGTTTGATGGAGTCACTAATGGTGACTCCCAGGTCCTTTTCCTCTTTGGTAGTGCTAAGTTTAACCCCTCTCATCCAGTTCTCTGTCCTTGTTTGCTTTTTTTTTTTGTTTTCTATAGGTGCATTACCTTGCATTTTTTTTGGTGCTGAATTTCAACAGCCAAACCTTAGACCACTTCTCTAGCCTTTGTATATCCCTCTGCATCTCCCTGATCCCTTAATCACTATCTACCCTATCACAGAGCTTTATGTCATTTGAGAAGAAACACAACTTGCCTCGAGTACCCTCTCTCATTGATAAAGATATTGAAGAGAAAATGACCCAGGACAAATCCTTGCCGCATGCCACTTCTGACCTCTATCTCCTCCTGTGTGATCCTGCTTATTATCACCATCTGGTCTCTGTCCTCTCCTTCAGCCAGTTTCCTACCTATCTATGTCCCTAGCCATGACCTCCAGGTTCTTCAGCAATCTTCTGTGTGGCACCGAGTCAAAAGCCTTGCTGATATAGGAGTAGAGTAAATCCACAGCATGGCCCTTATCTACTACCTTTGTTAGCTATTCAAAGAAAACTAGCAGGCATTCCACTAAATTCTGAATGTTTGTTCCCCACAGTACATTTCTGAGGGTACACCAGAAAGGGAGGCACTGCTCTCCATCCTACAAAAGATTGACCAACCCCCCCCCAAAAAAAAAATTTCTGCCACAGTTTGACAGTTGGGTATGTAGATCACAAAACAGGAAGCTTTTCAGTCATCAGATAGTTTCTTTCTGGTAAGACCCAAGGCCCTCGTGGGTCTGGACACAAATTTGTCACACACTTCAGAGACTTGTTCACTACCTCCATTTTATGTGTGTGTGTGTGTGTGTGTGTGTGTGTGTGTCTGTCTGTGTGTGATATGTGTACATAGGAGAAAAGATGGATAAGTGTGGTACTGTATACAAGGAAATTAACCCATCAAGGGTTCTAACCAAATCATAAAGCCAGAAGACCAAAAGGCGAGTGACTCCATGATCTGGTATCTCCATCTATGGATTTTTCTGAGTATACCACGCTTACTGATCTTTTATTTCTTATAGTACCTTTAGAAGGTTACTGTTAGTTTTGATTGTAATTTCATATACAGGGAAAGAATATACAGGAAAATAAATGATAACCACTTCTATGGGAAAAAGTCACATACACACAGTTTGTCTCTCTTTCTCTCTGTCTCTTACACACACACACACACACACACTGGCTGCCACGGCATTGGATTTCTGCCACATATGTTTAAGACAGCAAAGATTTTGCCACTGTTAAAACCAGCTACAAACACTATGCTTATTTGTATATATAGGGGGACCATTCTCCCTGACTAATGTTAACTTAGAGGTCCTCACCAAAATCCATAGATGACACTGGAGGACACTCTGCTCTTGGTCGAGTCCACTCATGAAATAAGGTGCATTAGAAGCAGACAGATGAAGTATAACTTAGGATGGCTCTTTAGTAAACTGTTACATACACACAAGAAGCAAGGAGCAATCATAATTCAGTCATCCTATCCCTATTTGCCAAAAAGGCTTTCAACCATGTTCTTTGCAACCCCAGAGAGTTGTGATCACGGTAAAGGCTTTAGCAGATGGGCATACTCATGTTATACACATGCCCTAAGGCTTCAGTAGTGACTAACAATAAGACATCAGACATGTTTGAGTTAGTGTGAGACCAGACAGGGCTGTACCTTGTCTTTTCTCTTGAGCAATGAGAGTGACTGAATGCACTGTTGGTAATACAATACTACAATACACCAGGCTACACTGCAGCCTTCATACACAGCTAACAGTTGTCACCAAATGCAATTTATTGAAAAGCTTTGAAAATAGCTTCACTTCTCACTTTTTTACATTTCCATTGATACAGGGTTTCAAGTGGAATCATGCTTACTTTTTTGTACATTTTCTTTCCTTACAATAAAACACTAAAAACACTCATTGTAATTGTCAGTGAATGTCACCATATAAACCAGTGTTTGTCAGCTGCTTGCATGCTGGTGACATTCAGGGATTACAGGGATTTGTGTTTATCTAAGGAACAATAAAGTATGCTTGAAAAAACATTAAATGTGATTTTGCATGTGAACCTATTTGAATGTGATGGGGGCCAAAGCATGCATTTCTTGCATACCCCACTGCTGTCCTTGCCCATGAGGTGTCCATGGGGCCAGTGAAAATAAAAAAGCAGAAAACCACACCCAGCAACATTCTCCAACCAAGCATTATGTACAAAGGGGCTGGGGAAACCCCAATGTCTCTGCCACAGGGGGTTAGCTATAGGGCAATGCAGTGAAAAAAGGAAGCACCCAGAGACAGCGAGTGACAAGACTTGGAGGGCAGGGAGGTAGCCTGGGAAAAGGGAGCAGACCAGAGTAGAGAGAGGCACTAAGAAAAGACATAGTCACATACAGGCTAACATATACAAAGCACAAAACATACTGAAAAGGTATGTACATACAAACAGTAATCAAAGCAGGCTAACAAACTGGGGTCACAGCAGATAAAGAGCACGAGCGCTGTTATGTAACATGATCACAGTCAGGGAGATGGGGATACTGGACTAAAACAAACACCGGGGATTCTACAGAGGCTGGAAATACTGGACTATTACACATTTGGAAGTTCAAAGCATTTCTCAGCTGCAGAGAGAATCTGTTTCAGGTGTTTGGTGCCATAAATGGAAAGGCCTTTCTACCAAACTCATGCTTTATCCTGAGAATTAAGAAGGCAAGTGCTGCCACTGAACAGAGTGACAGTGCACTGCTCGACTGTGGGAGGTGGGCTCAGAGGTAATCAGGGGCTTTTCCTTGTGCACAGCTGTACATTAATGATAACCACTGGTAGTTATGCCTGCTTGAGGGACTTAGCCAGTTAAGCTGGTCATATAGCACAGAAAAATAGACAATGATGCCCAAAAAAGATCAAAGCTCCATCCTGTCTGCCTGAGATCCCTATCTGGTCTGGGACCTATTGTGCATATGGGGTTTTATCCCACCCAGTCCACCACACCCCCATCCCCTTCCTACTGCTACTGACCTGAGCAACCACCAAACCCTGCACTCTGTCCCAGATTTGATTGAAACCATTTACTGTCTTGTGCCTACCTCCTCTGCTGGCAGGCTGTTCCACAGCTCCACCACTCTTTCCGTGAAATAGAACTTCCTTACATCTCTCTTATACCTTCCCCCACCAATTTCAACTTGTGATCTCCGGTTTTTGACTCTATACTCCTGCTAAATAGTTCTCTGCAAGTCATCTTGTTCATTCTTTTCAGGAACTTGATGGTCTCTATTAAATCCCCCATCTCTTGCCTAGCCTCCAGACAATCTTCCATTTTTTGTCCCTGAATTATCTTGGTCACCCTGCACTGCACCATTTTCAGCTGGTCTGTGTCTTGCCTTAGATGAGTACACCATAACGGAGCACAGTATTCCAAATGCAGCCTCACCAGCCCCAACTGTAAAATAATGATCTCTGGTGCTAGTGGTCCCACAGACTCCGATTGCCAGCCTCAACTGTAAAATAAAAAGAATACCTGGTGGTAGTGGATTCCCCCCTCCTGCCGTCCGATCACCAGCCTCTCACTGGGAATCAGAAGTGCCTGTGTACGCAGTCCCCCACCTGCCAGCCAAGAATAAAAAAAAAAAAAAAGAACTCTCTGGCATCCATTGTCTCCCCGTGGGACAAGGCACCCTTCACCTCACCTTATCTATATCCGCAGTGCCATGGGTGCCTATGGTGACTGGCACAGCCCTCCTCACACCTCTCGGCCAGCCGCCATACATGCAGGCAGGCAGCGTGTCTTGCGCATATATATATATATATATGATAGGTGCATCACCCTGTCCTATAAATATGAGGTGCACACCCTGCCTGCACATAAGGCGGCTGGTCGAGGAGGTGTGAGGAGGGCTGTGCCAGTTGCTGTAGGCATCTGTAGCACCGCAGATACAGATAAGGTGAGTAGGGAAGGGTGCCCTGTGCCATGTAGTGGGGACCACTAGACATCAGTGAGTTTTTTGTTTTTTAATTTGGGGCTGGCAGTTGGGGAAGGGGACCACTAGCACCAGGAATTCTTATCTTGCAGGAGGAGTCAGGGGACTAGAGGGCAGGGGAAACCACTACCACAAGAGAGTCTTTTATTTTACAGTTGGGGCTGGTGGTGGGAGGTGGGGGGAATACCACTAGCACCAGGGATTATTAATTTACAGTTGGGGCTGGCAATCAGAGGGTGAGGGGGACCACTAGCACCAGGGATTATTAATTTACAGTTGGGGCTGGCAATCATAGGTTGGGGGGATCACTAGCACCAGGGATTATTAATTTACAGTTGGGGCTGGCAATCATAGGTTGGGGGGACCACTAGCACCAGGGATTATTAATTTACAGTTGGGGCTGGCAATCATAGGTTGGGGGGAACACTAGCACCAGGGATTATTAATTTACAGTTGGGGCTGGCAATCAGAGTGTGAGGGGGGCCACTAGCACCAGGGATTATTAATTTACAGTTGGGGCTGGCAATCAGAGTGTGAGGGGAACCACTAGCACCAGGGATTATTAATTTACAGTTGGGGCTGTCAATCATAGGTTGGGGGGAACACTAGTATTAGGGATTATTATATTACAGTTGAGGCTGGCAGTCAGAGGGTGAGGGGGACCACTAGCACCAGGGATTATTATTTTACAGTTGGGGCTGGCAATCATAGGTTGGGGGGGATCACTAGCACCAGGGATTATTATTTTACAGTTGGGGCTGGCAGTCAGAATGTGAGGGGGGCCACTAGCACCAGGGATTATTGTATTACAGTTGGGGCTGTCAATCATAGGTTGGGGGGAACACTAGTACTAGGGATTATTATATTACAGTTGAGGCTGGCAGTCAGAGGGTGAGGGGGACCACTAGCACCAGGGATTATTAATTTACAGTTGGGGCTGGCAATCATAGGTTGGGGGGAACACTAGTATTAGGGATTATTATATTACAGTTGAGGCTGGCAGTCAGAGGGTGAGGGGGACCACTAGCACCAGGGATTATTAATTTACAGTTGGGGCTGGCAATCATAGGTTGGGGGGAACACTAGTATTAGGGATTATTATATTACAGTTGAGGCTGGCAGTCAGAGGTGAGGGGGACCACTAGCACCAGGGATTATTAATTTACAGTTGGGGCTGGCAATCATAGGTTGGGGGGATCACTAGCACCAGGGATTATTATTTTACAGTTGGGGCTGGCAGTCAGAATGTGAGGGGGGCCACTAGCACCAGGGATTATTGTATTACAGTTGGGGCTGTCAATCATAGGTTGGGGGGAACACTAGTATTAGGGATTATTATATTACAGTTGAGGCTGGCAGTCAGAGGGTGAGGGGGACCACTAGCACCAGGGATTATTAATTTACAGTTGGGGCTGGCAATCATAGGTTGGGGGGAACACTAGTATTAGGGATTATTATATTACAGTTGAGGCTGGCAGTCAGAGGGTGAGGGGGACCACTAGCACCAGGGATTATTAATTTACAGTTGGGGCTGGCAATCATAGGTTGGGGGGAACACTAGTATTAGGGATTATTATATTACAGTTGAGGCTGGCAGTCAGAGGGTGAGGGGGACCACTAGCACCAGGGATTATTAATTTACAGTTGGGGCTGGCAATCATAGGTTGGGGGGAACACTAGCACCAGGGATTATTATTTTACAGTTGGGGCTGGCAGTCAGAATGTGAGGGGGGCCACTAGCACCAGGGATTATTGTATTACAGTTGGGGCTGTCAATCATAGGTTGGGGGGAACACTAGTACTAGGGATTATTATATTACAGTTGAGGCTGGCAATCATAGGTTGGGGGGACCACTAGCACCAGGGATTATTATTTTACAGTTGGGGCTGGCAATCATAGGTTGCGGGGACCACTAGCACCAGGGATTATTAAATTACAATTGAGGCTGGCAATCAGAGAGTGAGGGGGACCACTAGCACCAGGGATTATTATATTACAGTTGAGGCTGGCAGTCAAAGGGTGAGGTGAGCCACTACCACCAGGGATTATTATTTTACAGTTGGGGCTGGCAATCATAGGTTGGGGGGACCACTAGCACCATGGATTATTAATTTATAGTTGGGGCTGGTAATCAGAGGGTGGGGGGACCACTAGCACCAGGGATTATTAATTTACAGTTGGGGCTGGTAATCAGAGGGTGGGGTGACCACTAGCAAGAGGAATTATTCGTTTACAGTTGGGGCTGGTGATCAGAGGGTGGCGGGACCACTAGCAACCGCGATTCTTATTTTACAGTTGGGGCTGGTGATTGGAGGGTTGGGGGACCACAAGCACCAGGGATTATTACTGTACAGTTAGGGCTGGTGATCGGGGGGGGGCAACAGCACCAGGAATGACTAGTGATGCCATGGCTGGCCGGGGGGGGGGCAGCACTGCAGTACCTGCCTCCGCTACCCACACAAATGGGCCCATAATGGGCATGCAGATGGCCCCTTAGTGCCTTGCATGCTCAATGGGCTCCTTTGCATAGGTACCTTTGAAAATTGCTGATAGCACTCTGGTGCAATCAACTCTTGAGGTCAACTTCGGGACCCATGTCAGGGTGGCGCTACCTGACTGAGCGCAGCACTGACATGGCCTTGTATTCAATCGGGTAACGCCTGACTGATTATGCCATTCTGGGACCCCTAGGCAACTGCAAAGTGTAGTGCAAATATTTGTGCTACACTTTGCGCCCTACTAAATATTGGGCCCTATAACACTTTTTTCATTGTTTAAACCAACCGGCATTATTATTGCACTTTTACTGTTTATACATATATATTATATATATATATATATATATACACACATACATATATTGCACTGTTTAATGTAATTATTATATTTATTGAAAGTTACATAACAGTATGTGTAACTAACAACAATTTGTATGACTGTTGTACTTTTCCTGTCTGCTTCTCCAAGCACTCCCTTGAAAAAAGAGAAATGTCATTTACTGGGACAATCCTGATATGCAAAACACTTAAAGAAATCAATAACAAATAGCTAAATTTCAAACAGACCTAACAAGATTTCACTTAAAATTGTTGAATTTATTCCTGAAGCACTTAGGGATACACATCTCAAGCTTTAGCTGAAAAACAGTGCTACAGCACCAAATGTGCCTAGTCTGAACTTCCCAGGTGATGCCTCGCTAAATGAATTAAAAAAGAATTAACTGATATTTTTAACTGTACAAAATAAAACAACATAGATTTTATGAAGGGCTGTGAGGCGCCCCCAAAACCTCACACACATTCTGCAAATTGAATATTGCAGACTAGTGCTCTAAAGGGGCTCGACTGTGTAAGATAGCCTTTATCTCAGCCCTGCTAAGAAGGTGAACTTGCCAAATTGTTGGACAGTGGGGAGCCCAGTAGGGAAAATTAACTTTAAAGGAAAAAACCTTACTACCATAGCACTGGGGAAAAGAATACACATAAAGGGCTGAATTTTCAAAGCTCTCATGAAGCTTTGCATCATGTTTTCATCACACTAGCATAAATTACGACAGAAAGTTCGACAACCTCAGCAGTGGTCTAAGTTTTGGGTGTAGCTGACCCAACATGCAGCACTTAAAATTATGCTTGTATCATTTTTCATGCTGTCACAAGTGTATTAAAACATTTTTCAAAATATCATTTAAACCTTTTGGTGCATCGCAGAGGACACAGGTGCAGCTCAAAATTAGGAACTGTGCCTGCATCCTTTCCTTTGAAAATACAGCACCAGGTATACTTGCAGCAAAGCCAAACTTTAGAAAAAGCCTAGACTCATGCACATCCCTCTCATATGCCCTTCATCGATAGTATCGTCATACGGGAGAGATCCTTACTTCATGGAACAAATCTGAGCCAGGTGAAATTTATATTGGTGCAAAATGACAAAGTGGAGAAATGTTGCCACATGAAAATGGTACAAATAGTGCGGGGTGTGTATCCTTCTCTGGGGTACTGCTCTTCTTATACCTCTCTTCTCAGCTGTTTCTTCACTTTTCAGAATGCCATGTACAGAGGAAGGGGGTAGTGTTTACTACTCCCACTTACTTGCCTGTCCCAGATGGGCTGCAGATAAGGGGCCTGATTTTCACAGGGTACATAAAAGACAAGTTACTCACCTGTAACTGTAGTTCTAGGAGTGGTGTATAGTGTACATCCACAGATCTGGCAGAACTCCTTTCCCCATTAAGACTTGCCGGAAGGTCTTCAAGATGGCTCCTCCCACCCACCCAGGGGATATCACCCTCAGTAATGCCCCGAGATGTCAGATCTCACCACCTGGAAGCAAGACCAGTGTGCCACTTGCTAGGGGAGCTCGGGTGGGTTGGGTGGATTTACACCATATACCACTCCTAGAACTTCAGTTACAGGTGAGTAATAGGTCTTTCTAGGGGTGTGGATATGGTGTACTATCCACACTTCTGGCAGACTCCTAGAAGTTCTTTGGGAGGAGGGAGCAAGGCGCACACCCCCTATTTAGGGAATAGAGATTGGAGAACCGAGTCCCCAAAACCAGCATCCCGGTGTGACTCGAGACCGATGTGGTAATGGGAGATGAAGGTGTGTGTTGACTTTCAGATAGCAGCCCTGCAGATCTCCTGGATAGGGACATCCCTGGAAGCAGCCACCGAGGCAGCGAAATGTCTGGTGGAATGAGCGCTAAGCCCTACAGGAGGTTCCCTACCAGCCAACCTACAGCAGAGGTTGATGCAGGATGGGGGAGGACAGGAGGAGAGATTGTAGAACATGGAGGGACATGTGCACGAATGCCCACAGCCTAGGGAAAACAAGATCCCTGAATTGACAGTCTCGATAGCTAAGGCTGATCTGGATATGGTAGCTATTATTGAGACATGGTACAATGTGAATCCTTGACTGGGACATAGTTGTACCAGGGTACACTTTGTTCAGGAGAGACAGGGAGGATAAAAGGGGGAGGGGTAGCTCTCTACGTGAGGGAGGGCATAAAGGCAACAGAGGCGCAAGGACTGCGGGTGGGGGACAGAGACACTGTGGGTCACCCTGGAAACAGGAAATGAAACTGCCATTTGAACAGGCATACTCTACAGGCCCCCCTACGCAAAGTGAGGAAATGGACAAAGAGCTGCTAGAAACCATCCATAGGATGGCAGCAAAAGGGAAGGTATTGCTGATAGGTGGCTTCAGTTTGCCAGATATCGAATGGCGTATCCCAACGGTTGCAACACCCAGGGCCAGGGACATCCTGGACTTCCTACAAAGGGAAAGCCTCAAGCAACTAGTGCTTGAGTCAACCCAGGAGAGAGCAATTCTGGACCTGGTTCTAACAAACGGGGACAGAATTACGGATGTCAGGGTGGGTAGCCACTTGGGGTCCAGTGACCATTCCACAGTGTGGTTCAGTATGGGTACTGAAGCAGGGTCATGTGGCACAAAGGCGTGGGTTCTGGTCTTCAAGAGGGCAGACTTCACAAAGATGGGTGCACGTCTCAGGGAAGCCCTAGCTAGGGAAGAGAAAAGGGGAGGGGGATAGAGGACATATAGACCCATTTAAAAGGAGCCACAGTGGAGGCTACAAACTTTTGCATTTGAGAAATAGGTAAAAGCAAGAGGAAAAGGAAATCACTATTATTCTCATGGGAAGCGGCCAGAATAGTAAAGGCAAAAACATTGGCATTCAGGAAATATAAGGAGTCACAGAAGGATGAGGACAGGGCAATGTATCTAGAAAAGCAAAGGGAGGCAGGGAAAGTGGTCAGGATCACCAAGGGCGAAGACTGAGGAGAAAATAGCTAAGGAGGTTAAAAATAGGGATAAGACTTTTTCTCGGTACATTAGTGAAAGAAGGAAGACCGGGGGGGGGCGTATTGTTCACCTAAAAGGGGAGGAAGGAGTGGGAGTGGAAGACGACTAGAATAAAGCATCAATCTTGAACAAATATTTCTGTTCAATTTTCACAGAGGAAGGAGAAGGGGAGGGACCACAGCTCAGACTCCAAACTAGTAGGGAGGTGGACAGCAGTCCATTCACAGAGGAGCGAGTTCTAAAGGAACTCGCTAAACTAAAAGTGGACAAGGCAATGGGACCAGATGGAATACACCCTAGGGTATTAAAGGAATTATGGGAGATGCTAGCTGCACCCCTGACATCCCTGTTCACTAGATCACTGGACACAAGAGAGGTCCCAGAGAATGGAAGAGGGTC
The DNA here is from genome assembly GCA_016271365.2 of Neoceratodus forsteri. Lineage (NCBI taxonomy): Eukaryota > Metazoa > Chordata > Ceratodontiformes > Ceratodontidae > Neoceratodus > Neoceratodus forsteri. Next base: position 1,870,836,870 of record CM057456.1, on the reverse strand, counting down.
GATGTGGTCCCTCTCCACAAAAGTGGGAGCAGAGAAGAGGCTGGTAACTATAGGCCTGTAAGTCTGACCTCGGTGGTAGAGAAGCTGATGAAATCGCTACTAAAAGAAAGGATAGTGGAGCACCTTGAAGCCAGCGGAGCACAAGCTCTGAGGCAGCATGGATTCACAACAGGAAAGTCATGTCAAATGAATCTGATAGATTTCTTTGATTGGGTGACCAGGGAACTGGATCGGGGGCAGCGGTGGATGTGGGCTACCTTGACTTCAGCAAGGTGTTTGACAGCATTCCACATAGGAGGCTGGTGAAAAAGCTGAGTAGCATGGGAGTAGGTCACAAGGTGGTACATGGGGTTTTTATTTTATTTATTTTATTTTATTAGACTCTAGGATTACAAATACCTTTGAGCAATTACTGCTCGTTTACAAAGGTTCCACATCAAAGGGTGGAGGGAAACATACATACAGAGGTAGACCATGGTTACAGGTATAACACAGTGAAGGCAAGGCTTTAAATTTACAGTACATAATGGAGAGACATAATGAGCCAGTGTATGAGAAAAAGACGTTTCAGAGCAGACAGTACATTATATAGAATAGAAAGTGATTATAGGGTAGTAGGGTTAAAGAAAGGGGTGGGCAGGCTGAAGGGTCATTGTCAGAGGGTGATGGATGGGCAGCATAAGTGCAGGGTAGGTAGGGGTTGGGGGACCCGAAATCTGAATGTGACTGCAAGAGGGGAGGTGGAGGGTAAGGCAGGGTGGTGGTGGGGAAGGGTAGGGGTGGGAGGAGGGAGGCAGGTGGCAGGGGAGAATGCTGAGGGGCATAACAGGTCAAAAACTGGTTGAGGGACAGAACGCAGAGGGTGGTGGTAAATGGAGTTAAATCTGAGATGGGGGGGTAACCAGTGGGGTACCACAGGGATCGGTTCTGGGGCCAGTACTATTTAATGCCTTCATCAGTGACATTGCGGAGTGCCTGGAGGGGAAGGTATGCCTCTTTGCAAATGACACCAACATCTGCAGTAGGGTAGATAGTCCAGAAGGGGTGGTGAAAATGAGAAGAAATCTAGCTAAGCTGGAAGAATGGTCTAGAGTGTGGCAGCTAAGATTCAATGTGAAAAAATGCAAAATCATGCACTTGGGGTGCAGGAACCTAAGTGAGGATTACATGATGGGTGGAGAGTTGCTTGAAGCCACACAACAGGAAAGAGACTTAGGGGTGATCATATCTGATGTCCTAAAGGGGGCCAAACAATGTGCCAAGGCAGTGAGGAGAGCCAGTGGGATGCTGCAGTGCATAGGGAGAGGTATCACAAGCAGAAGAAAAGAGGTGGTGATGACACTATATAGGTCATTGGTGAGGCCTCATTTGGAGTACTGTGTCCAGTTCTGGAGGCTGCATCTCTGAAAGGACATAGGTAAGGTGGAAGCTGTTCAGAGAAGGGCTACAAAAATGGTGCAGGGCCTACACAAGAAGTTGTACAAGGAGAGATTGGAGGAACTCAATATGTCTACAGTACTATGGAAGAGAGGAGGGAGAGAGGAGATATGATTGAAACCTCAGTACCTAAAGGGAATAAATAAGGTACAGGAGGATAGCATATTTCAGATGAAAAGATGCTCTAGAACACGGGGACATGACATGAGATTTGAAGGGGGTAGACTAAGGGGCAATGTAAGACAGTACTTCTTCATGGAAAGGGTAGTGGAGACATGGAACAGCCTCCCAGTAGAGGTGATGGGGCCAAAATTGGGTGGGGGAATTCAAAACAGCATGGGACAGACACGTGGGAACCCTGGCAGTTCAAAAGAGGAGGTGAAACCTTAGATCAAGTAGGTTCTGAGGCATCTTTTTATAAGTAGGGAAACAAAAGAACAGACTGGATGGGCCTGGCGGTCCTCATCTGCTATCAAATTCTATGCTTCTATGCCAATGCACATCTCACACCTGTGCACTGGTTTGAATGGCTTACCTATGAGCATTGCACCAGCAACAAGTCCCAAGGTGGTGGTGGTTCACGCACTCAAGGAGGAAATGTTGTCAAGGTCCTTAAAGAAGTGCCCGACCTAGCCGGCCCGGTGGCGCAGAGGATTGAGGCACTGGTGCCTTACCTCACACCACGCTAGTGACCCGGGTTTGGGAACGACCTCGGGCCACTGGGGTGCCAGCTCAGAGGGGTGGGTTGAAACGGGATTGAACCTTGGCTCTCCCTTCCATGGGGTGGATGCCCACTCCGCTGTACTCCTGCTCCCACTGGGTGGAGGCCTGGTGGGTTGCATAGGCGGTTAGGAGCGGCGACGAAAGTTTGGGGAGGGGTAGAGGGGGCCACCGGATCCTGGCGTGTGCGTGCACCTCCACACATGTACACGCTTGTGTACACCGTGGCCCCAAGGGGGAGTAAAAAGAAAAAGGAAAAAACTATATATAAAAAAATTAAAGAAGTGCCCGACCACCTTCTCCTGTTCTACTGCTGGCATACCAGCCCATGCTCAATATGCAGAGATGGTTGCCAGGTGCACCTTGAGGGTCGTCGACCTCAGGCCCAGCTGAGAGAGGGAATATAAGCAATTGAAGATGCTAGCCACAGGACAGGGCAGGGCATCAAGCTCCTTGCCCTGGCACCAAATGAAGAATCATTTCTAGTTTGAAGGCATAGCATTGATAAGTTGACTCCTTCCAAGAGGCCTGAACTACATGGAGGACCTCGTCGAAAAGACCTAGAGCCTGGAACTCTAGCCACTCAGAGACCAATTCAATTCACTTTATTTACCGGGCAAGCACACTGGGCCAAGACCAGTTTTCAGGAACAACTCAGAGCTTCAAACAATTAGAAGCTAAGATGGTATTCACAAAATACTATATACACTGATACTATAATGAGTACAAATATGAGTACACATATTTAAAAACAATTACATAGAGCTGAACATTGCAAATGACTAAATAAAACCTTCTTAAATGTTACACTTCTTATGGCATTTACATAGTTAGAAGGCAAAGAATTAAAAAAACTGAGCTCTGGACAGAAAAGGCCCTCTCTCTCCCATACAAGTAGAAAACTTTGGCATGGATAAACGAAGTGTATTAGAGGAACAGAACAATCTAGGTTCCTCTCTTATTTCTAGTAAGACAGATAAAGGAGATTTACTACCTAGAAGAAGTGCAAAGTTAATCATGCAATCCAAGTTGTAAAGATACGTTAGTCTAGGTGGCAACCAACCAAGGGCATCGTATAAAGCACAATAGTGCTTTATACCACCTTTAGACCAGGCTGTCAGGTGCAGAGACTGAAGGTCCGGGTGCAGGACCTTCTCCCGAGAGCATGAGGGCAGGTCCAGGCTTAATGGGCAGACACCACGGAGGCCTGCTGCTAAGACTGAGGAGATTGGGGTACCAGAACTGGCATTGCCAGTCTGGAGCCACCAGGATCATCCGCACCTTGTCCTTCCAAGCTTTGATCAGGACCTTGCATGTCAGAGGAAGAGGAGAGAAGGCATAAAGGAGTCCCAGGGTCCAGGGCCTCGCAAAGCCATCTCCCTGCAGCGTACCCCGCTGAGGGGGGTGGACACATAATAGCCTCAGCTTGGCATTCTTCCTGGAGGCAAACAGATCCACCACAGGGACCACCTGTGAAATGCCTCATCCACTCAGCTGATGGCATCCGCCAGCCGACTGGACACACCAACCACATGAATGACCAGCAGGTCGGCCTTCAGGCTGAGCACAAGGGTCCAGATGCAGAGAGCTTGCCTGCACAGAGGTAGGGAATGCATTCTGCCCTGCTTGTTGAGGTAGTATATAAGAACATAAGGAAATGGCCAGCAGAAGGAGACCTCTCAGTCTATCGGGTCAGTTTGAAATAATATGGATTGTTTCTGACTTTATATGGTCATCATGTTGTCTGTCAGGATCTGGATGACTAAACCCTAGAGATGAGGAGCAAAGGCTGTCTGAGCCAGGTGAACAGCTCAAAGCTCCAGCAAGTTGATGTGACATCGGGACTCCTCGGGGAACTAGAGGCCATGGACCCTGTGTTCCCCTAGGTGGGCACCCCAGCCAATCAGGGAGGTGACAGTCATGAGTGTGATCATCAGCTCCAGGCAGACAAATGGGACTCCTTGCTGCAGATGTGCTGGAACCAATCACCACTGGATGGCATCCAACATCTGCTGGGTCACAGTGAACTCTTGGTTGAGTTGGCCCTGATGCTGACATCACTGATGGGCCCCTCCACTGCAGGGGGTGCATTCTCCAGTGAGCCCAATGAACCATGCTGGTGGAGGCCGCCATATAGCCCAGGAGGCACAAGAAGTCCCTGGCAGGGTGCAACTGCCCAACTGGACATGATCGGGCAAAGGAGAAAAGATCCTCTGCCTTTCTTCTGGGAGCTGGGCTCAGGCTTGGCAAGAATTGAGCTCCACCCTGATGAAGTGAATCACCTGCAAGGGGACGAGTTCCAATTTGGCCTCACTGACCAGGAGGCCGAGGCTTAAGCGGGTCTGGAGGGTCAGGTCCCTGGACTGCTCCACCTCTACCTTGGAGGGGGCCTGCAATCAGCTAATTGTCCAGGTACAGGTACACCCAGACCCCTTGGTGCCTCAGGAAGGCTGACACCACTGCTATGCATTTGTTGAAGACCCTAGGGCAGAGGAGAGGCTGAAGGGCATGGCCTGGTACTCATAGAGGGTCCCCTCTGTGTGGAACCGGAGGAAACATCAGTAGGATGGACAGATGGAACCATGAAAGCAGGAGTCCCGGAGGTCCAGGGAGCAGAACCAAATGTCCTGCTACATGGACAGAATGATCTGGTTCAGAGTGACCATCATGAAGGTGCGCGACCTCAGAAACTTGTTCAGGTCATGCAGATTTAAGATGGGGTGCCAGCCCCCCATCTGTTTTGGAATCAGAAAGTATCTGGAGACAAATCCTGGATCAGCTGGTGGGTCCGGGACATGAACCACCACCTCATTCTGTAGGAGCTGGGTGATGTCTTCCCAAAAGGCAAACAACATGTCTGAGGACACTACATCCTCCCTTGGGGTGCAGGCTCGGCTTGGTGGGAGAACCTTGAACTCCAGAGGCAAGCCCTGGCCAACCACTTCTAGCACGCACCTATCCATGGTAACACTAGACCAGGTGGAAAGAAAGTGGGATAGCCGGTCCCCCATGGGAGGACCCAGGGGAGACAGGATGGGCAGGGAGGGAGGGGGCACCCCAGCCCATCACTGGGCAGGCTTGGAGGCAAAGGCAGGGCTAGTGGAGGACACAGCTGAGCCTCGACTGCCAAACTTCTGGATCATGGAAGCAACAGACTTAGGTCTGGGACACCAGGCCTGCTGGTACCCAGCCGATGACTGGGACGGCTTGGCTGCAGGGGCACAGTGGGGCCTAAAGCCCTTCTTCTGGGGTTTGGAGCCCTTAACATCCTTTTGGTTGGAGGTGATGGAGTCCAGGGTGGCACTGGACTTCTCAGTCCTGGTGAGATGACTATCCATCCCTGGCCCGAACAAGTCGTTACCCAAGAAGGAGACATCCACCAACTTGTGCTGGGAATCTGCCATGAAAGTCGAGATCCTCAGCCCAGCCCTGTGGCACTGCCACCACAGACCTGGCACAGGAGCTGCCAATGTCCATGGCTGTCTGGAGCTGCTGTTTAGCCACAGCACGGCCTTGGCCCCAGACTTGCTTAACTGTCATCTGCAGGTCAGCCGGGAATTGAGGGAGCACCTGGTCAAGGGTGTCCAACAAGGCATGGGCAAAGTGGGCCATCATTAAGGCCAAACTCGCCTAAGGTCGACTGATGAAGCCACATATACTTTCTTTGCCGCATGATCCAATTTCTTGGATTCTTTGTCGTGGGGGCTTGTCGATGTCCCCAACATTGCTCATCTGCCTGAACACCAAATTGACAACTAATCCTTCAGTCGAAGGGTGTTCAGTAAACCCAGACAGGGAACAATTAGGAACTGTGGACTTGAGGATGACATGGGACAACAGCATAGAGCAGGAGGCTGAGCTTTGTCAGAGCTCCAACCGAGCCCAAGAATGACTTCAGCCACTGGGAAAGAGACCCCAGGGGAGTCATCCCCGCTGAGGTTTTCAGTGAGGGGATACTTAGCTCATTTCTGAATGGGCTCTAACTGGATCCTAGTAGCCTCTGAAATAATGTGGAGCATGGCCCTGAAGGAGGTAGGACCATGGTCCATTGACAAATCTGCTCCCGACTCTAGGTCAGTAGGGCAGGAATGCATGGAAGAGGCCTCCGATTCTGAGGATTTGTCGAAGACCGTCTGGCCCCACAAGTCTCCGCTAAGTCTACGGGGCTCGTTGGCCTGAGTGACCATAACCGACAGCCATCAAGGAAGCCTGGGGGCAGTATAGGCATCCTTAGAATGGGGGTACCCTCCTTCAGCTGAGGTGGTGGGGATTCTACCCAAATGGGCAGAGAGGTCAGGATTGGCTGAGCTGGAATAGGTTTGGCCCAAGGTGGCGGAAGTCATGGGGGCACTGGGGTAGGAGCCAGCACCAGCTTAGGCCCAGTACCCAAAAGGAGCTGCTGCCACATGAGCTGCTTGCAGCGCCATTGCAACTTGCAGTGGAGCCGCTCCTCCCCAGAAGAGGAGGAAGAGGAGGAATAGTGGCGGTGCCACTTTCCCAAGTGTCGAGAGCGAGATTGGCAATCCCAGCAACAGCTGTGGGACCTCGAGCTGTGGGACCTCGACCACCAGTAGACTGGATGGCAAGGGTAGGTGGGAACCAGTGAGGGAAGCTTTGGGTCCCCCATAAGCTCGGGGTCCCAAGGGTAAGGGACCAGTTCAGGAAGATGATTTGACCCGCCCTGGGACTGGAGAGGCAGGACCGGAGTCCTGGAGAGGGAAGTATCTCCTTCATCCTGTGACAACAGGTCAACTGGGTCAAGGAAAATTATGACAGCCTGGTCAGCCCACGTTTCAGCCGACAGACCCAACAGGGGCACCTTGGGGCCAGCGGCCTGGACCGAAGTGTCATCCAAAGTCAACTCATCAATGAAGGTTGACAAAGCAGAAGCACCAGGAATCTGAGGCCCGAGAGCACTTGTGGTCCCACGATCTGGGACAGGACTTCTTAGCTTTCACTTTGGAGTGTACCTTTGAAGATCTGGATTGATGGGAAGGGTAGGAAAGGACTGGTATAAGTCCTGGAATGCCCCAGTGAAAGAGGCGCCAAAGTCCAGCGGGACAAGCATGGACACTGATGAAGCATACACCACAGCCTGGACTGCAACATCCTCAAAAGCTGCTAACTTTTCGGTGGACCCTGCAGCCACAGGGACTACCCGATGGGCATCCTTGGACTGAACAGTAAGATCCAGCTTGTCCAGACATCCAAGCAAAAATCACGCGTACCGGTCCTCCAAAGAGGAGGGGTGCAAAGTGCGGCACAGGCTGCAAGCCTGGGAGTCATGTTCCTGGCTCAGGCAGTATAAGCACATGGTGTGAGGTCCATGCATGACATTTCCTGCCCACAAGAACAACGTTTGAAACCAGGCGCTAACTTGGAATCAGTCGAGTTCATCACACTACAATGGTGAAAACTGCGAAGCAACTCGAAGACCAAAAGATTTTAGCTAAAGAACAAAAGGGTCTACAAAATGCACAGCCCTAAGGAGGGAACCTTCTTCCTGTGAAAAGGAAGCTCTGGCATTACGGGGCAGTGCTGAGGAGGATACCACCCGTGTGGGAGGAAGGAGCCAGCTTGAAGACCATCTCGAAAATCTTTAAGGGGAAAGGAATTCTGCCAGAAGTGTGGATGTACACCATATCCGAGCCCCTAGAAGTTCAGTTTACTCAGATTGTTTGCTACATACTGTGCGATCTGTAACAAGACTGCCTAATTATCAACAATCCAAACCCCTTTATTTTTTAACCTCTTGTGATTAATCTCTGCTTAATGATAACTAAACATAATGCATTGTATGGCTTTAAAAATAAATTTGGGGCACAGCCAACTGCTGAGGTGGTAAGATTTGTTTGTTGGGTATTCCTGCAAGTTTTGTTGAAGGCTTTTGAGTTCTGCCAAGTAGTACTGCTAGTTCTTCTGCTGAGTACAGCTGCTAGTTCTATCAGAATTGCTTAAATATGAGGAACACAAAGATGCAAAATCAGCAATTATAGCAGACCTAGGAGGGTTCTACTCTCAAAGCTAGTTGTTCAGTTACAGTCCCAACTTTTATTTTCCTGGAGGGAGGGGGGCTGAATCAATGGCTGGATGTCTGGGGGCCACCTAGGCCTGCAAAATCACTGGAATTTTAAATGCTATGTATCACTTCTGAAAGCAAGAAGTTCGCTGCTCCCAGAACATTTTTCTTACTACATTTTAAGTGTGCCACTGGCCACAAGATATGATACAAATGTATGGAATGCCTGGGAGGGTAGCAAGCTGTGCTAACATTTGAGTTATAGCCAGAAATAAACCTTCTAGTTTAGCTCCAGCAAGAAACATTATCGTGTCAAACCAGCATTCCAGAGTTGTGCCCCGAAACGTTGTGGATTGGTGGAAGCAATAAAGCAACAAAATTCAATGCCAACTAGGAGATGAGCTTTTCTTTCTACTGTTTGGATACTACCTCCCTAAACATACTGCCCCCACCTAAAGACACTCCCTAGATCCCAATAAAAAGATCTCCATACCCCTCCCATCTACAGGCCAATAAATCCCTGGAACTTTAAGCTCCACATATCACTCCTATGTACAGACACCACAATATACAACCCAATAAAAAAATTACCTTTTACATCTCTATCTCCTTAACAGCTCTTTAGCCCTCCCTCCCCTCCACACACACACACACTCCACAAAAATACCCATGTGGCCTGTGCAGGTTGCTGCCACATCCACAACCCCAGAAATCCCCTCAAATGCTAACATTCTCTACAGAAACAATCAGACCTATACCTCAGCCTGCCATCTACAAACAGACCCTCAGCACAGTAAACACCTCCCCCTAATACCATGGCATCCCCACCATCAAGACTGTTCGGGGCGGTAGTCAATAGTGTAGAGCTGTGAACATAAAGACCTGTGTTTGAATTCCACAACGACCACTTACTCACTGTGTGACCCTGAGAAAGTCATTTAACCTCCCTGTACTTACTGCTTCATGCTGTCAATTTCCCTGATAATGTGAGACATTTGTGAGGTCTGTATAAACTTGTGTTGGCTACAGTAATGTTACTGCTAAACACAATCAAGACAAAATCCTTTCCTTTTCTTACAACCCCCAATTCCAATGTCAGACAAAATTAATGTTGCAGGCCTCTAATCTATGGTGCCAGTACCACAATGTGTCAATAAATCTGCATCCCATCACACATTCACACACACCTTGCCTCCACAAATCAACAGCTACTTCCCCTAAAACACATAAATTACCTGTTCAGTCATTTGAATCTAACGAAAAACTATCATCCATACTGTTGTCGCTTGTTCCTAACAGATTATATTGCCATTAGTGGACTGCCACCAATGAGACACTCACATTCTCTAACAGAATGCACATGCATTTCAGAGTTTGGGAGGCAGTTAATTGAGAGTGCCAGATGAGGCAGAGAGAGCAGTTGGACAAATTGGACCCTTTGAACTTCACAAGTAGTGCATGGCTACTGTCAACAGGGCCAACAGAATGCTGGAGTGCATTAAACAGGAGTTACCAGCAGGACAGGGAATGTAATCCTGACACTGCACAAGGCCCTGGTCCACCCCCATCTGGAGTATTGCATGCAGCTCTGGATTCTCCAATGGAAAGGGGCATTGAGATGTTGGATTCATCTGAAATGACCAATCTGTTGTGCACCCACACTGGCTCCCATTAATCAACGCATGACTATTTAGGTGTGCCATAATCTTCTTTGATCATAGTCTACAAAATCTTCCCCGGTCTTGACATTAGGCAGAATGGCCTATAGTTTCCTGTATCTTTCCTTGATCACTTTTTAAAATGTGCCTTATTTGACTGCCTCCAGTCTGTTGTCCTTTTGCTCCCTTGTAATGATTTCCTGAAAATTTCAGCGAACCGCAGAGTTGTGGTTGAGGACATTCACAAGAACAACACGCTCTAGCACACCTGGAAAGGGGCAGCGTGCAATTTTTCAGATATGGAATTTAAACAGGGGAATCCAGCCACCGGTTAAAAAAGTCAAAGTTGAGATCAGCAGAAGTCATCTACAAGCACGCCAAAACCATTCCAGTTTTAAGCTACCCTGCTCTTAATTATTAGGCACTTACATGACATTTCCAGTCTGCCTCTCTCGTGAGCAACCCCCTGTTTGTACTAAATGTATGAAATGTTCTGGGCTGACTAGGTACTCAGGTGAGATGGCAACTGCACTGCATTGAGAGTTAACAGTTGGTGTAAACGTGTCTAAAGATGGCCGCTCAAGGCCTTAGCTGATGTAAAAACCTGTATAGAAGGCAACTTTTGTTTTAGCTGAGCTTTGTCGGCCTACCCCTACACGAGGATTTTCATACCCATGATGCTTTGAACTTAATTTGAAACTTCTGAGTGTACGTGTGTGTTTGTGGTTTGGAGAGATACATATACAGAAACCAAACAATTTGGAAATTTGCGCTCTCCTTGTATTATATATGGTTCCCTCATTCTGCTCTTTTTCCCCATCTGCCTCACTGGTACACTGGTATGCTACCACTGAGTACACTAAATCCCTGGATTGCTCTCAGTTGACTTGAGGTTGGGATAGCGACTGTAGTGTCTTGTCAGCCTACCCCTTACATAAAGATTTGCATGTCCCATGATGCCTTGCTTTGGGTTTGAGGTTTCTGATAGTATGTGTGTGGCTTGGAAAGATGTGGAAACCAAACAATACAATAAAGACATTTTCATGAAAACAGAATAGTTTCCCCTCAGAGTTCATCTGCTCCTGATGTTTTTTCCCCTAGCTTATGTCATAATCTCCTGCTTCTGATATCAGAACTCATCGTCTTGAATTAGCAGTAAAGCAGAGGGGTGTGGTTGTTAGGCACAATCTCGAGTGGAATGGGGTACTTAAGCAATAAACCACAACAGGGTGTGGTTTATGATGGAATTTACCCATGCCTGGTGTGGTTTGGTCACGAGGCACAGCCAAGTGACCAAATCCACAACAGAAGTGGGTAAATCCCAGGATAACCCACATCCTGGAGTGGTTTATTTTGATTATACAATGGCCCCTTTGTGTTTTGTGAGAGAAAAAAATAATTAAAAATAATTTTTCTTGTATTATAATTTATTTTTACTGAATTTTTTGCTCCCCAAGAAAAAATAGTTCCTGGTTCCTAGGGCTGTGGTCCTGGGTTGCTAGGGTCGCATTTTGTGCGCGTGCACAGAACTGTTTTCCAGTTCCTAGTCCCAAAGTTTTTCTTGGGGCCCAACTGTGTCCCGTATTGCTAGTTCACTGTGTCCCAGCTGTTTTCTTGTAGGAGCCACAGCACTGTTCTGAAGCTGGTGCAGGTTCAATCAGAACTACAGAGCAGTGACTATGGTTTTCCGCATTCTGCGTATGCGCGGCTGTCACAGTTCTTGAGAATCTTTCTTAGGCCGTCTTCCTCTCCTGGGCAAGGGAAGTAAATTTTTTTTTTTTTTTTTGTAACCAGGAGAGACACACTAAGCTGAAGCTTGTTTATAGGTGTGACCTGGGAGCATAAGAAAGTTAAGTGACTTGCTCAGGGTCACACAGTATGCAAGTGGGGGCTGTGGGATTGAAACCCAGGTCTCCAGGTTTGCAGTTCAGAACCTTAAACCACTGCACTATGCTGCCTCCTTAAGTTGTCCAACGGCAGCCTCCTCTCTTAGTAAAATGGTGGAGCTACTGGTCATGGCGAGGATGACAGGAAGGAGCGACAGTTACGGTTTGTGCCATTATTAGAACAGAGGCTGCAGGGAGGAACATGTCACAGGTCCCAGCAATCCTGCTAGACAGGCAGCGAGGAGGAACCATCATGGGAACTAATCAGGGCTGAGTACAACGTATTTTGTTTTTTTACTTGATTATCAAGCTTGGGTTTTGTTTGTGCCACTTGTTCCGGGTGACCAGTGTAGTTTATGTGGCAGGGTTTTCTACTTTCTGGGTTGTGGAGCACTTTAGTAGGGAATCAACATGGCGGGTGTACTGTTTTGATTTTCGGGGTCAGATTGATTTTTTTATAGATGCGGCTGACTGGATCTTTTATTTGTGAGTTATACTGGGATTTACTCATGGATAAAAGACCCAACCAGCCAATCTGGTTCTTACTTTTAAAAGTTCCATTGTATAATCAGTGGTATCCTTTAGGGAATGGTGCTGGTCCCCAAATTTTCAACATTTACATCAACTGTCTAAAAGCTGGAGTCTCCAGCAGACTTCATAAGTTAACTGATTACACTAACCTAGCCAGGGCAGTAGACTCTCTTGAGGTTAGGGATGAACTTGAGGGGGACCTGAACAACCTGGGCAACAGGTCAGAATGCTGGAATCCTAGATTCAATGTAGCCAAATGTGAGGGGCTGTACTGGGTAGGAGAACAGAAACAGAGGTAGGACATACATACACACGGTGTTAGGCTCCTTTTGCTGCAGCAAGGGAGCGAAGAAAGGGATCTGGTGGCCATAACAGACAAGGGCTTAAAGCAGGACAAGTAGTGTGCAGTTGTTGTCAAGAAGGCTTGATGAATGCTAAGTTGCACTAAAAGGGGGACTAGCAGAGCAGGGGAAATAATTCTACCAGCCTGTGTGCAGTTCTGGGCTTCCCATTACAAAAAAGGACATTGTGGCAGTAAAGAGGGCACAGTAAAGGACAACCAAAATGATCAGCGGGATGGAGAACAAAAGTTTTGAGGAGAGACTGGATGCTCTCAACATATTCACCCTGCAGAACTGGGGGCTAAGGGAGGACATAACCTCAGTCTTCTGCATACTGAAGGGTACTGACAATGTTGAGTGGACAGGGATGTCTGAGTTATTGTTTTCTACCAGGATGCAGGGACACACCCTGACTCTCAAAGGTGGTCAATTCAGGGGTAAAGTTCAGAGCCACTTCTCCCGGGTGGTGTTGAATCTCTGAAACATCCTACCAGCAGCGACAGTGCACATATGGACAGTACAGGCCTTTGAGGTAAGCCTGGGCAAATGTCTGTTTACAGAGGAAATCACAGAGTACCCTGGCTAGTAACATTGGCAAGAAATCTCTATAAATCATATTTTATGGTCCCTGTTTATTAGGCAGGTTGGACAGACTTGATGAACCTAATGTCCCTTTTTGACCTTAAATTAATATAGCATGTTATTATCTTACCACACTGCATGTCACAAACTGATCCCGGCTTGGGAGTACTCATTGGAAGTAGTAGAACACTATGGGGAAAAGTCCGTCTTTCATATAGATACCTTTGGAAAGAATGGAATGGCTTACATTTCAAAGACCGTGATTTTCGGGGCCAGCTTCAGAGTTTCAGGGGCCTCTGGCGAGATGAGCCATATAAGTGATAAGACTCAACAGGGTGTGGGTATTGAGGGATACCTGCACTCCCAGGGTGTAGCGAGGCCCGATGCCACAGGACAAGTGCCTTATAGTCCCTGGAAATCTGCATATTCCCCAACACCCCACATCCCAAAGAGTCTAACTGCGCTTAGAAAATGGACTTTTGCCAACAAAAAAAAAGTATTTTAGAACATTTAAAGAACAAGTTTGTTTTTTTTAAATATATTTTTATTGAACTTTTTCTTTTAAGCCAGGAGACATTTTACAATCTCTTTTTATTGAACTTTTTCCTTTAAGTCAGGAGACATTTTACAATCAAGATTTTTTCTGTACTTACTTCAGTTTTGTTGTTATACAGATATACATTATTCAAGTATGTATACAGATCTTTTACAATTGATACAGTCTAGCATTGAGATAAGCTTTAATATTCTTTGCTAGAATCTAGCAGCTCAGGGGCACCATACTAACCTCATTTTTTCTCCCCTGTGGCCTACATGTTATGGGCAAAAATCAGGAGCAACCCCTGCTTGATAAAATGACCATTTCTGCCAGAGTGTGGCGAACTTATCAGTTTGGTTATTAAGTTTAGTAGTGATATTTTCCATCTGTTATATAGATATCAGTATTCGCCTCCAATCTTGTATGGTAGGGGTGTCTTTGGTCACCATTTCTTTGTTAAGGATTTTTTTGCAGCCAACAAAAAAATGGGCAGCAGGGTTTTTGTCCATGGCGGGGGGGGAGAACCGGGTAGACAGCCATAAGTACCACTTCAGCTGTGAGCTCAATGCTCTCCCCAAGGCTATCACTGATTTCTTTTTGTAGACTTATCCAGAAGGACATCAAACATGGACATTGCCACATGATATGTGCAAGGTCTGCCATTTTAGCTCCACATCCCCTTCAACAAGCCCCAAATTCAATCAGAAGGTATTTCTTCAGACTTGCTGGTGACCTGAAAAACTTAGATCTACACTTCCATGAGTATTCTCTTCAAATATGCGATTGGGTAATTTTAACCGCATGCAGAGATGAAGAGGACCACTCTTCTACAGATACAACGAGATCTAAATCCTTATTCCAACTTGTCAGTATTGAACTTGTTGATTCTTTAGTTCGATCTCGCATCATTTTATATAGATTTCCAATTAAATGATTCCAGTGTTGTCCCAAGGAATGGTCAAAGAATAGTTTTAAGAGGGGAGAGAGTGGGGGGGGGGGCAGTCTGACCTGAATGATTCTGTTGCATAATAAATGGTTTCTGATTTGGAGATATCTAGAATGATCAACATTTGGTAGGTTTAATTTAAGCTTTAGTTCCTCAAATGATAGGATCCCTTTAGGACCCAGAAATTGGAACACCTGTTCCAGTCCTAGTCTATGCTATCGAGAGAAGGTTAGGTTGTTGTGTGATGGGATGAAGAGCTCGTCCTCTGAAATGATCTTGCAGTATTCATAAATTAATTGAAGTGGCTCTTTGTCTCGCATTTTGAACCATATTTTTAAAACCTGTGAGGTTATACCAGTAAAGTCTTTTAAAGGAGGGGACCTCCCAGAGGAAGAAAACATTTTTTTTTTTAATGTCATACATATCATTCAGGTGAAACTCTAGTTTCTTCCATAGGGAATCAAACTGTTCAGAAAGCCATAGAAGAAGTATTCTAAGAAATGCGGCTTCTGCATATTTTTCTAAGGTCTGGAAGGTTATTTCCACCCTGGGCCAATGATCATTTTAATATTGAAAGATGGATTTGTGGTTTTTGTTTATTCCAGATGAACACTGATATCATGTTATCCCATGATTTAAAGTAGTATGGAGATGGGAAATATGGAATATTTTGGAACAAATACAATAGGTGAGACATTCATTCTAATAGTTTCAATGCATTGGAACACGGAGAGTGGTAGGTGAGTCCATCTGTCCAGGTCTTTCTTGATCGAGATGGAGATAGGTTCGTAATTGATTCGTTTAATTACTTGAAGATTGTGGGGTATGTGTATGCCTATGTATTTTATTTTGGTTGAGTGTCATTTGATGGTTAGACTTTGTTTCAAGGTGCTTGGAGGGGTATAATTATATAAGAGGGCTTTGGTTTTTGAAATATTTAATTTAAAGCCAGCTAGTTCTTTGAATCGGGATAGGATTTTCCATGTCTCTTTAATCGAATCTGTGGGAGATAGAAGGGAAAGGATAATATCATCAGCAAAAAGACTGATCTTATATTCAGTTTGCAGCATTGGAATACCTTCTATTTTTTTAGATGTTCTTATCGCCATTGCTAAAGGTTCGAAGTATAGCACAAACAGTAGAGGGGAGCGAGGACAGCCCTGCCTTGTGCCTTGGCTTATTGTGATCGGAGAAGAAAGTCCCCCATTTATTTGAATGTATGCTTTGAGCAAGAGATATAGTTGACTCAGCCATTGTAGCAATGAGTCCAGGAAGTCGAAGGCTTTTAATGTATCCCATAGAAAGGGTCAATGGACCCGATCAAATGCTTTTTCAGCATCTAGGCTTAAAAAGGCAGCTGAGATTTTCCTAGTTTGGATATATTCCATTAATATTAGGGACTTTCTGACATTGTCCATAGTTTACCTGTTTTTGACTAAACCAGCTTGATCTGGGTGTATTATTGTTGGGGAATAATTTCTATTCTCTTGGCCCAAATGGACATAAAAATTTTATAGTCTGAGTTTAATATAGATATCGGGCAGTAAGAGGATGGGTCTAGTTTGTTTCCATTAGGTTTTGGGATAGCCGCAATTGTGGCATAGTGCCATGATGGCGGGGCTGAATTTCCCATTGCCGTTTCTCTATACAGCTTAAGGAGTCTTGGGGTTAATTCTTTAATAAAGAATTTATACTACTCATTAATAAATCCATCAGGACCCAGACAGCGACCTGATGATTGTTTAGTGACCGCGGCACCCATTTCTTCGACTACGATCGGGGCTTGTAATTTCTGGACTTGTGTTGTTGTGAGTTTTGGAAGTTGTAACTGGGCTAGGAAGGTTTGTCTGTCCTCTTGGGAAGAAGTGTTATGTGATGAGCATAGTTGTTGGTAATAATAAGCAAAAGCTTGTCTTATGTCATATTCTCTATGGGTAATCTTACCCGTTTGAGGTTGTTTAATTTTTAATATTGTTACTGCCTTTTTCCTTGCTCTCAACTTCTGAGCCAATCTGCATGTTCCCCTGGGACCACCCTCATAATTGGTTTGTTTTAAGTATATTAGAGACATTCGGATCCTTTTATCTATTATTTTTTTGAACTGCAGCTTTGGTTTCTCTAATTTTAGTTTGTAATTCTTTGTCCCCCTCTCTATAGAGCAGTTGAAGAGTTTGCAAGGTCATGGTTAGGTCATTGTATTTCCTCTCCCTTTCTTTTTTTTTTTTTTGCGAGAGGCATATGCAGTGATCTCGCCTCTAATGGTGGCCTTCATTGCATCCCATAATATGGCTTTTGAAACAGCCGATGACGCATTTTCTTCAAAAAATTTTGGGATTCTCTTCTTTATTTGATCAGTGAATTCTTTATCCTTTAGGAGAAAAGGATTTAGTCTCCAAAGTGTTTGTTTCGTTTTTTTACCCAGATCTAGTTTTAGTAGTAGAGGGTGGTGGTTGGATATTATTTTAGGACAAATAGTTATGTCGCTCACTGTGGAGAAGTGTTTGCACATGGCAAAAAAATAATCCAGACTTGAATATGAATGGAATCTTCCCGAGTAATATGTGAAACCTGGGGCTGAAGGAAAAAATTTCCTCCAGATATCTACCAATCCGAGGTTTTCAAGTTGTGCTTTAAGAAACTTTACTGGGGTTGATAGATGGTAGATTTTAGGGTTTGATGAGTCAAGGTTTGGAGTAATTGTCATATTGAAGTCTCCTACCATTAGTAACTGCCCCTGGTGAATATCCAATATTTTCATCAGGATTTGATGGATTATTGGTGATTTAGTCTGTGGAAGTAAGTATATACTGTATTGGCTAGTGTGACTTCTTGGTTATATAGGCAACCTTGAATTATGATGTAGCGCCCTAGTCCATCGGAATATACTTTATTTATTTTAAATTGGGTAGTTGATGGAATTAAAGAACAAGTTTTATATGTAAAATAGTCCTTATACAGGAACAATGCCTGCTGTTTTTTAAAGGGCTCTGTTGCC
The DNA here is from genome assembly GCA_016271365.2 of Neoceratodus forsteri. Classification (NCBI taxonomy): domain Eukaryota; kingdom Metazoa; phylum Chordata; order Ceratodontiformes; family Ceratodontidae; genus Neoceratodus; species Neoceratodus forsteri. The sequence goes on along the minus strand of CM057456.1, from coordinate 1,870,819,217 downwards.
TGATAATTTTATGCCTTGTGACTGTTGCCAGCCCATCAGATTTCAACATCCTTTTTTTTTTTTTTTGCAAATAAAGGTGTTTATCCTCCTGCGCTCACTGGCAGTTGTTCAGCCCTGTCCCCATGTGCCACTGACTGGCCTCACTGCCTTGCTCCTTTTGGGGGAGAGGTGCTTCCCCTGTGTATTCCCCCATGGCAGAGGCAGGAGAGGGCCATCCTCTCCCTGGAGAATCTCATCTAGATGTCCCCCTCACCCCATCAGAGTGGCAGGGCAAGTTGTAGCACCTTGGGCAGGACTTCAAGAAACCCGGCCACCCTTCTGTTTTCCTCCTTAGTTTACTCCCTCCTGAGGCTATGAAAAACAATGGAGGATGCATGCACATGGAGGCAAGCATGTGCGCTTCGGAACTGCCAGTCCCTTCCACCCAGCCAACTCACATCTGCCTCTCCAGCATCGATGCTAACACCAGACCTTCACCTGGTGGCACTCAAGAGGTGGGAAGCTGTGCCACCCCAACCCAGGAAAGGAGAGCTGCCAGGCAGCCACTCAATCCTCTCCCAAACCCCCCCCCCCAGCAACCCAAACTCCAGTGGTCGATGTGGTGAGAGGTGAGATGCCTGCAGTGTCTCAGCCCTCTGTGCCACCAGGTAGTCTCTTTCAGCCTATTTTTTAAGGGGCCCTTACCCAATGCAACTTGATCAAATCTTTTACTCTGCCTTCTTGTGGGACGAGGTATGGGAGAGAGGGGTAGGCAGTCTGGAAATGGAGGGGGGCTAGAGTCAAGGTGAAAGGTGGTGTTTCTGAATACAAGGAGCTAGGGGGTCAAAATAGTCAAGCTGTATTCGCTGATGGCAGAGGGGGAGATAGACAAGGCTGCTATCACAGAGATGTGATCCACCCCTAACCATGACTGGGATCTTTCTGTCATGGGGTACAAGCTGTATAGGAGGAACGGGAAGGGAGAGGCTCTTTATGTGAGGGAAGAAATCACCTGTACTATGGAGAGGAAACAGCAGGAAGGACACAGTTGCTGTGGTTTCAGGAACAGTCATTGAAAGGCAATATGCGAAGGATAGGAGTAGCGTACAGGCCACCTAACCAGGAGGAGCATTTGGACAGCGAACTGGGGTCCAGAATTGTAGAGATGGCTGGCAGGGGGGAGGTAGTGATAATGGGTGACTTCAGTCCATGTGGAGTAGATTGGATGATCCCTGCCACCAGCTATACCAGGACTCCAGTGCTACTGGAGGCATCCCAGAGTGGGTTTTATCACAGGGTATCCTATAAATCACTAGGGAGAGGGTTACTGTAGACCTGGTTGTGACAAATGGTGCACATGTCCAGGGGTAAGGATGGAAGCATCACTGGCAAGAAGCAACTACAACACAGTGTGATTTCACCTGGACATGGGCAAGGAGAGGACTGGAACTAAGACAAGAGTGTTGGACTTCAGGCAGGCAGACTGCAGACAGATGGAAGGAATTCAGGAAAGGAACCTCCCTGAGATCAGGAAAGAAATGGGGGTGGATCAGAAATGGGCGATCATCAATGAAGGGCTGTTGGCAGCCACTAATGAGTGTGCCAAAATGAAAAGCAAAAAATCCACAGCCAGGAAGCCCAGCTGGTTCAAGAGGGAGGTAGCCCAGGCAGTAAGGAGCAAAAGGGCAGCTCTCAGAAAGTAAAAAACACCCAGAGGGACGAGGACAAGAAGGAGTAGAGCAATAAAGCATGGAAGGCAAGCAAGGTAGTCTGACTATCCAAGGCCAAGAAGGAAATGCAACTGGCAGAGGGGTGAAAATGAGCTAGCAAGCATTCTTCTAGTACATCAGGGAGAAGACGGATGTCAAGGAAGAGATAATCAGGCTAAAAAAAGATGAGGGATGGGTGGAGGGTTGTGTGGAAAAGGCAGAGGTACTTAACAAGTACTTCTGTTCAGTCTTCACGAAAGAGAAAGATTGCCCAGTACCCCAGAGGAGGAAGAGGGAGTAACGGGGAGAGAAGTCAAAGATGGTAAGATCAATGCTGATAGGGTGAGGAAGGGATTAAAGACGCCGAAGGTGGTTAAATCTTCGCAACCGGATGGCATACACCCATAGGTTCTGAGGGAGTTAGCGGATGTGCTGGCAGGTCCCCTGGTGGACCTATTTAATACCTCTCTAGAAACTGGAGCAGTACTCCTGGAATGGAGAAAAGTACATGTAGTGCTGCTACAGAAAAGTGGACCAAGAGATGACCCTGGTAATTATGGGCCCGTCAGTCTGACCTCAAAAGTGGAGAAGCTCATGGAAACTATTCTGAAGGAAAGACTGGTAAACTTTCTAGATGAAAATGGACTCCATGATGATAGGCAGCATGGGTTTGTGTCAGGACAGTCCTGGTAGACTCTAGACTAACTTAATTGATTTCTTTGATTGGGTAATAAGGATAGTAGACAAAGGCCAAGTAGTGGGCATACTGTATCTGGATTTCAGCACAGCCTTTGATTCTGTTCCCCACCGGAGACTGATTAGTAAGCTAGAGGACTTGGGGGTAGGAGTAAAACTGGCTAGGTGGGTAAGACACTGGTTGCAAGATGAAAACCAGAAGGTGGCAGTCGGGTGGGGATTTTCAGATGCTGGACCAGTCACTAGTGGGGTTCCACAGGGCTCGGTGCTTGGCCCAGTGTTACTCAACATCTTCATCAATGAAACTGCAGATGTGGTAAAAGGCAAACTATGCCTCTTAGCAGATGACACCAAGCTCTGTAGTAGAGCGGACACAGAAGAAGGGAGAGAAGACATTATCAATTCAGCGCCAAAAAGTGTAAGGTAATGCACTTGAAGGCGAAGAACCCAGAGATCACATACTGGATGTGAGGTGTGCAGGTCGCCAAGTCAGAGGAGGAGAAAGACTTATGTGCAGTCATTACAAGTGACCTGAACCACTCACCATACTACAAGAGAGCAGCAACAAAAGCAAAACGATGCTGAGATGTATAATCGGGTATAACCAGTAGGAAGGCAGAAGTCATCCTGCATTGTACAGGTCACTGGTCAGCCCACATCTGGAATACAGTGTGCAGTGTTGGATCCCTTACCTAAAGAAAGACATCAACATACTGGAGTCAGTACAAAGAAGAGCGACAAAGATGATCCACCAGGGTCAACAGGGCAGGTCTTACAAGGAGAGGCTCAGAGATCTCAACATGTACTCTTTAGAGGATAGAAGGGAGAGGGGCAACATGATCAAAACCTTAAAACACTACTTTAGGGGGTTTCAACAAAGTGAACTCTGAGGGTCTCTTCAACCTTAGTGGAAACAGGACCACTAGAAAGCAGTGCCTCAAACTGGTGGAGGAACACTTCGGGAGTGAAATGAGAAGACACTTTTTCACTTAGAGTGTCGTGGCAATGTGGAATGAGTTGACAGAGGAAGTTCTCTCCCTGAAGACTGCAGATGGAGAGGGGGGAAGGTGGGGAGAAGGGGGAATATCGAAAGGGAGGGAGTAATAGATAGCAGGCAGGGCAGCAGATCCCTCAGTAGATACTGGGGGGGGGGGTCTGTAAACTTAGGCAGACTAGGTAGACCATAAGGCCTTTTTCTGCTGGCTATTTTCATATGTTCCTCACCAGCCCAGATCATTATGCACTGGTGCGCAGAAAGGGTGGCATTGGCATGTACATGGCATGCACTGCCAGTCACATTGCCAACTACCACAACTGCATCTAGTGCAACAGTTTCTTGATGCTTTCTAACTATCGACAAAAAAAAAAAACTGGTGGTAGAGGGTCACTAGAATGTTGAGCTGGACGTGCTGAATCATGAAAGAAGACTTTGGGCGTGGGACCAGATTGTCAAAGGACCATAATGGTCATGCTGGCTCGGAAGAGGGGAGTCACTGGACTACCAGGGACAGTTTTACTCTGGAGAGGCCCACTGGACTACCAGGGACAGTTTTACTCTGGAGAGGCCCACTGGACTACCAGGGACAGTCTCACTCTGGAGAGGCCCACTGGACTACCAGGGACAGTCTCACTCTGGAGAGGCCCACTGGACTACCAGGGACAGTCTTACTCTGGAGAGGCCCACTGGACTACCAGGGACAGTTTTACTCTGGAGAGGCCCACTGGACTACCAGGGACAGTCTTACTCTGGAGAGGCCCACTGGACTACCAGGGACAGTTTTACTCTGGAGAGGCCCTCTGGACTACCAGGGACAGTTTTACTCTGGAGAGGCCCACTGGACTACCAGGGACAGTCTTACTCTGGAGAGGCCCACTGGACTATCAGGGACAGTTTTACTTTGGAGAGGCCCACTGGACTACCAGGGACAGTTTTACTCTGGAGAGGCCCACTGGACTACCAGAGAAACCGCTAGGAACCTGATCAGTAAGAGATACAGAGGGTCAGGGGTGGAGGAGGACATAATTATGAACTATACCACAAAACTTACGTACATGGATGACACTGCACCATACAGATATACTGTATGTGTGTGGCAGTAATATGCACCATTGTTGTGTGTAAACCATATTTTTAGGATCTGCAACAGGGGTGGATGCTTTCCCCCACATCCCAGTACATATCTATTCTTCTCAGTACAGAAGTTTTTATACCAACACAAGGAGGTGCACTGTGCACCCACTTCCAGGTGTAAACATTTGCGACAGAGTCAGGCCAAGTGTATTTGAAAATGTCACTTAACTGGGTACTGCTGATGCTAACTTGTTTGTTTGTTCCCTCCTCTCCCCACCACCACTTTAAAAAAAGACAACCAAAAACATGTAGTGCATTAATAGGATATGTCCATTATTGGAGATGGGAAGCACAGCAACATTTCCAGTTTATCACGGTTTAACCCCCAAGTCCTCTTTCTATATATGTCCTTTTTCCTATTCTGTCTCCCTCGTATCTAAAACCTGCTCTGTAAACAGCCCACTGATTACACCATTATAGGTGCTTCAATCAGTGACATAATTTCTTTCAATCACACAAAGGTTCCCATAGAAATAACAGGAGAGAAAAATCGCAGTCTGGCCACCACATACACTTACAGCTGCGGCGTGAGTTACCCAGGAACACATGGTTCCTGGCTGGGTGTGAGTCAATGGAAGCAGAGGTACATCTGCCCAGGTATTTAGAGGTCCAGCAGACATGCATATCAGCCCATTAAAGTAATAGGAGGCTTCTATTCTACTCTCCTATTAATTCTATTGCGGTTCCTGATGCCTCTGCTAGCATAGGCTGCTGAGCATTGAGCACCTTAATGTAACATTCCAGGAACACAGCATTATCATTATCAGGAACCATTGATTGACTGAAACAGGTGATGTCACCAGTTGAAGCACCTATAACAGTACAATCAAGAGACAATGTACAGAGCTGCTTTTAAAGACCAGTGAGATAGAGTACCGGGGATACTAGGGATGTGCATATACTGTATATAAATTGGGAATGCTGCAGTACTTCCTTTCCCTTTAAAGAGTCATGAGAACTACCTAGTATCATGACATTTAGGAAGGTAGGATTGGCTTTTCTGAAACAAAGCACAATAAAAAAAATGTAAAAATACAATGCATACTCAGATCCCTTACTGAAAATCCCCTTGTTACACAATAATTGTAGTTCTGTACATACCAGCCAGCTAACCGTGCAGAGCACCTGAAGATAAATGCTACTCCCTGACATGTTTCCCCATGCTTACAAGTGTTTCCACAGACTCTGTAGGGAAGTGATTTATTTATTTATTTGAATTTTGATAACCAGGTAAGCCCACTGAGACAAGACAGTCCCTTTTTCAGTGGCGACCCAGGGAACCTAAGCATTCCACAAAGTAAATATTCATTAAAAACATTGTGGCAATCATGGTAACACATAAATAATAAAATAAGAAGGCATATACAACAGCAGATTAAGTAGGCATGTACAATATTTAGGGGAAGACGTACATTCCATAGGATTAAACACATCATTAAGAACATATGCCACGCAGACATTTATACAGGCTTCCGTAGTTACCTATGCAGGTTAAATAGGATAATGTCATTTTAGAGAAACAAGGCCACATTAGGGATCAAGTTAAGGCAGATTATGAGGCACTAAGGCCATAGACAGGATGTTAGGACTGGCAGGGGTAATTAGGGACAACTGCAAGAGGCAGGAGTGAAGAATAGGTTCTTATACCATTTTTTAAACTGAGAGGAGATCCAGAGGAAGGTTGTTCCATTTGTGGGCTGTAGCAAACAAGAAGGATCTCTTCCCGACTACTAATCGTGGTTTTGGTATATTCAGTAAAAGTTGGTGAGAGTATCAAAGGGACCTGGTAACTGGTTTGTGAGACAGCAGATTGCTGAGGCTGGGTGAGAAGGTGAGGTGTACAAGTTTAAATGTGGTACAAAGTAGGGAGAAATCCAATTTTGTTTCATAGCCAGGCCAGTTTAATTACACTACTGGCACTGTATATTGACTGCTGTTTTTGTTGACTCAATGTACCTAACCACTAAATGTATATTGCCTGCTGTTTTGTTGACTATGTACCTATCCACGAAATGTATATTGCCCGCTGTCTTGTTGACTCAATGTACCGAACCTCAAAATGTATATGTACTTGCTCACCTACTATGCTGTATTGATGTACCCTGTTATACCTGTTGTACTCTCCCGGGTCGTTCCTGAAAATAGGCATATAACTTGTCTAGTGTACCTACCCAGTTAACAAAAGCTAAATAAATAAATAAATAAGGTGCCGAGCACAGTACAGTGGTGGATTCATGCTGGGGCAGATACAGTGAATTGTGCTATCCTGTGGTATGTTTGCCTGAGTCTGTTTGAGATTGATGGTTTCACCGTGATGAGCAACGAGGCACCACAGAGGAGGCCAGGAAGTAGGGCTGCCGTAGAGATGGTCTTCCTAGATTGAGACATGAGGTATGGGGTGGTGCAGTAAAGCACACCTAATGTCTGATGTGTTGACTTCATGATTTTGTTTGTATGAGTTTCGAAGGATGGTGTCTGCCTTCGGGAGCCATGGATGGTTGATTAGCTGGCTGGTACTGTATGTACCGAACATATGGTGAAACATATACTGTAGCTCGGCTTGCAATTAGTGTGTGTAGTAAGCTGATATTTTGTTTTTCTACCCTTGCTTGACCTGCCCCCATCTGCAGCTGATCCTCCCAACCCATTACTCGCCATCACTGGGGTTTGCTACCTTACCTGTGTTCTTCCACAGCTTACCCCCTTTGGTGGTGCCATCAGGGCTTCCCAAGCCCCTTTGGATGTTGTCATCAGTTAGAGAAGGTGCACAGTAGGCAGTGTGAGGCATGCAGAGGATCATCTTGCTTCATTCTGCCATGGTCGGGCAGCATTTATGCTTTTCTTCCCTCCCCCGGATGCCTTGTGAGCTAAGATAGTAGTGGTTTGCAGATAGAGAGCATGCTCACACTGCCATCAGAAGGCACCCACCCACCCATTGCATATCCTGCTTGCTTCACTACCTAGGTGTCCAGGTGGCAGTAGCATAGCAGAGCATGCTACCATCCTTTCCCAAAGGGGAGAACATCATGTGGGATGCGCAATCCTCCTCCCCTCGGGCAGCCATGACAAGCAAGGCTTAATCCCAAACCCTGGTCACTGGCATTGCACACGGTAGTGCTACTGCAGCAACTTGATTTGTTTTTAAGGGGGCTGGGTATACACTGTATTTCGTGTTTACCTATCTTCTGATACAACACCTCAATGAACTACTGGCACATTCCCCCTTTTCTTGGTCTGTGCTTTTCTTATCCCCAGCCTCCCTCTGTGCCTCCTTTATAGCAGTGCTAAATGGCTACTAAGCTCAGGATAACCCTTTCTATTTGAAGCACTGAAGCATTTTAGTACTTCTTCACCCTCTGCCACACTGTTGGGTGCTTATGATTTTGTGGCCACAAGTTTTCCACTGAACTGGCTCATACAAAGGCCACACTATTACAACAGCATAAATGGCCACATTTTGTCTGTACTGCTGCAAGTAACTGAAACACTTGTCCCAAACTATAACGCATTTTATGTGGCAGTTTTGTGATGTGGAAAACTGTATTTCATTTGTGACCTCAACCAACACAGACTTTAAGGCACCCACGTTTACGGCCAACACAGCACCACAAAGTCACTCACATCCCAAGGTCTTGTAATTATATTATAAAACTGATGTCACCAGGAAGAAAGCAATGTTCTGATTGGTTACTTAAACATTAAAGCATGACCAGAGGCTGGGTTGCCGTCAGTTAATCTAACCGTAGTGGGTTATGAAATATGGGGCACAGACGAGTGCTTTATGTTCCTGTGGTTAGACTAATATAAGTAACCCTACCCCTTGAGTGCCTTAATCCTATTATTAAACTAAAATGTTTTAATTTGTTATTTAAAATGAATGTTTTATAGTTACAATTCTAATTGTTCTGTTGCACATAAAGGTTTCCAGCCATTAATCTAATGTTGTGATAATGCTGTCAGCCAATCAGAATGCTCTGTTTCTAGCCACTGTATTATAATGATTGATAACTATCTTGTAAAGGACTGTCAACATAAATACAAAGATAGTACCATGATAACAGAACAGGTAAGAAAAATGTACATGTTTGAAATAAAAAAAAATATATATATATATATATATATGATTCATGATAGCATGGTCACTGCCAGTTCTTTACCCACATTAATGACTAGCTGAAGGGGTATAATATCAATCACTTAATTGCTCCAGCTGGTCATAAAGGGATCAATATATATTTAGTGACATACCTCTTACCCCATTTTGGTGCCACTGTTCCTCTGATAAAAAATGAGGATAATGAAGTTTTTATTTATACAGGGCTCAATTGGGAACTTCCACTCTGAGCACTGACGCCTAGCAACTGTGCAAACAGCCAACAGACAGACAACACTATAAAACAGTTAACAAAGAAAATGTAGACTTGACACTGCCTGACATGTTTTGTTCATTAGTCAGGTTATACAACTTTGTTTTGTTTTGGAGTCTGGCAAGGTAAAAAAGGCTTGTGTCTCAGCCAGGGAACCCATATTCTTTCAACAATCATCTTTTTGTCAGTGTGTTATGTCCTTTGATAAAAAGAAAAGCATTAAATGTTCTAATGGCCTTTTTGGCCATAAGCAGGTCTTGCAAATGACAAGTTACTAAAGGCTTACTAAGCATTCATACACAAGGCAATAAAGAATTTAACATTTTCACACCCAGAGCTATTGTACTTTTACAGAGCAATCAGTATTGCAGATGCACCCTTAAACTGGCTTCTCACACTGATGCTGTGTCAGCAGCAGTAAAAATTACTTTTTTTGTGCTTGAAAGCCTGTTAGCCTTCCAACTCTTAAATAACAGTACAAGCCATAATATTGTTCCAGGGTGCTTACAAAAGGTGTCCTGTAACATTAGCGCATGCAAAACAGCGACTCGCAAAAACAGCAAGGACAAATCAGTGCTTGCCATTTTAGAGACTTCTGCATTCACCCCTCCTCGAGTTGTGCCCCCCCGGAACTGGTGATTTATAGTAATGGGGTGTGGGGGACAAAGTTCCCCACAAAGGAGGATGTGTGGGGTGTAGCCCTCCGAAAAAAACGTAGTCGCTGTTTCCTCCTCCACTGTTTTGTCCTCACTATTACCAAGTCACCACTTTGCACTCACCATAATCTCATGGAACCCTTACAAAATACTGTATATTTGTTTATATTGCTGCTTTCTTACCAAAATCTGCCAGCTTTAGCTCGCCAGTATCACTGATCAGAAGATTCTGAGGTTTCAAGTCCCTGTGCAAAATGTAACGTTGATGAGTATAAGACAGCCCTCTCAGAAGCTGAAATAAAAATAGCTGAAAAACAGAGAGGGAGAAAGACTGGTTATGAACTTTATTTTGTTATAATGTTTTATTAACCCCTAGAGCAATTAAGCCTATATCCAGCTGAAAACAAGTGCTTACTCGCTATGTTAGAAAACATGCATTTTTCTGTTACTTTTTATATTAAACATTCAAAGACCTCAAAACCTGGCTTCCAGCTCTACTCTAATTGCAGTAACAGCTTAATTTAGATCCAGCAATGCTTATTAAAAATGCCTCGCTATCAGTAAGTAATAAGACACGATGAGGAGTGGTTTTTGAGCTGATAAGAGCACGCCCCAGGTGCATAATGAGGCACAAGGCGCTTGCGCTGAATGCCTTTAGCACCTGGGAAGTGCTCTTAGCCCATAAACCACACCTCGGAGTGTCTCATTTTTTTTATAAAATGGGCCCCCCAGTAAAGAACTGAATTTTAAAAATGCACATAAAAAGTGTAGCTAAAAAGAGTAAAAAAAAAATACAAAATCAGTAGAAAAAAGAAAACGTAGTCCTTGTCATTGTGTTGGAATAGAGGACTGGAGCAGTTTAATTAAAGGTGGTGGTGGTGTCTGTCTGTATCTCCACTCCCCACCCACCCACAGAAAAAACTCAAAATCACATTTTGTTTTTTTGTTTGTTTTTTTAAATATTTCTTAATTTGTCCACCCAGTTTAACAGCCGGCGGGAGCGAGCATGTCCCATTTCTAGTAATGTAGCTGGTGTGATGTTTCTTGTTCCCCCATAGAAAAAGCATTTTTTTCTCTTTTTAGGTTTCTTTCTTTCTTATTTTATTGTTTACAGCATTGTCTGGTTAGTTTACTTTTTTTCCTATTAAATGGCTGGTTTAACAGGGAGTGAGCATGTCCTGCAGCAGCCACCATAGAGAGTGGTTTCCAGCTTTGTGGTTCTCAGTAACCATTAGTGAGGAATAGAAAATTTACATTTCTGGTCACAATACTGGGCTGTAGTTTTAAACAGGAACTTCTGGGTTGTGTTTGAAGGGGAAGAGGACCTGGGAGAGAATTGCAAATTGGGTCCAGAGATGGCAGAAATGCGTGTGTACTAGGCAGGCTTTTGAGCAGCAGGACCGGCGACAGCTGTATCTGCTACGAACAGACGGACCGGCAGTGAGTAAAAATAAAATAAAACATTGAGACTATTAATAGTTTTGTAGTTGTGCAGGAAGGGGGACTTTCAACACACTGATTACTATTGCTGTGCTTTCTCTGTTGGTGCTAAACTGCCACCGGTCTCCCGCTGCAGTTCTTCTGGTTTTATCAGATACCAGGTGAGACAAAAGCTGCCTGCAGCAGGAGAGCGGTGGCATGCATTAATTTTATCATGTGCAGTGTTTTGGTTGGCACAAGTAGTGCCTGTTGTAAAGATATGTCCTGATAAGGACATGGCTGACAGAGGCTATCAGCCAATCACAGCTTATGAAATGTTGTGCTTATTTTATAAGTTGTAATAAATAACAGCACATGAGAGAGGTGTGGGCTATTCTCTAGTAACCAACTCTATGGGGGCTGCAGCCACATGGGAAAGGTTAGCATAACACAACACACACTTCTTGAGTGTGTTATCTGTGCTTATACTATGGGGCAATAAATGTCAATGAAAATTTTTAAAATATACTATCTATTGCATATTGCAAAAGCAGAAAGTAGCCCATCTGACAGTAATGATTAAAGGGAAACAAAACAATAATATCTTTTTAGTTACTGTGATATAGTGCTGCTAAATATTTTGCGCTGCTTAAGTATTTGATGCAGTTCATTTGAAAAGAAGTAGGTCTTCAGACACAGAAGAAAGTTACTTTGCAACCGTGGCTTATTGGATGGCCATCTGTAGACAGAGAAGAAAGTTACTTTGCAGCCGTGGTTTATTGGATGACTGTCTGAAGACTGGGAAGAAAATTACTTTGCAGCCATGGTTTATTGGATGGCCATCTGTAGACAGAAAAGAAAGTTACTTTGCAGCCGTGGTTTATTGGATGGCTGTCTGAAGACAGAGAAGAAAAGTTACTCTAAAGTCAGTTTATTTGTTTGTGATCCAGTTTAAGGAAAGTTTTCAGGAAAGACTTAATTGTTTGACAGCAATATGTTAAACCAAGGTTTTTATGTATATCAGTTATGGGTATTGCGTAGTTATTTTTTTCTATTCTGTGCTTTGAGTGCTAAGTTAAGGGTGCCGGAAAAGTGCCTTATTGTGCGTCGTGCTCTAATATGTTACTATCAAGAGGAACATATTGACCTATTGGACTGCAGGATTTTTTTAACCCCACTTTAAATGGATTTATATTTTTGCACGTGAATTAAATGGATAAGTACTCATTACTATATACTCTGGATACATGTTAGCTGCATGTACTATTTTGATGGGGCTTTAAACTCACAAACGTGTTAGTTACTCCTTATGATCTAGGTTGCCCAGACCATTCTGAACAAAGGCAAATATAATTACCCACTACAGTGCGAGATGTCATACTGAGTAAAAGCATACTATCAGTTTTCTACAGGATGTATCAGAAAAATAAGTTATAAGTACCTTACTTGGGAAACAGATAAAAAATCTAATATATTAAGAAATGAGTTTCTCTAGCAGATTATTTTCAGTGTAGAAAAAAGAAAACATCTGTTATAGGCTCAAATTTTCCAAATAAAATAACTGAACTCAAGTTATGCATATGGCTTTAAAGATTAGCATAATGCCTCCAGATAGATAGATATCTGGACTCATTACTGAAGAGGACAACACTGGGAAAAACAAAAGTAAAGCATCTGAAACAGTAAAGGTAGGTAGCAGGAAGCCCAAGCCAGCAGTTATCAGTGGTATCATCTACTGTAACAAAGTAACACAGTATTGTAGTGATAGAAGGGACTTAGTAGTGATAGAAGGGACTTAGGGTCCATCCTTTTCATGCCTCCTGCCACAAGCAATGACTATACCCCAATCTGAGTACAGACATACACCTAAGCTTGATCTATCAGAATATTACCCCTACTCATGCTGTGTAACTCTAAATGCTTTTATCCCTCAGGAATGCCTAGAGCTGCTTTGAAAATCTGAACAATAAAGTAACACAGTAACTTAAGGCTAGAAGGGACTATAGTTCCATCATGTCTGCCACCACCCCCAATACCGCTTCTTAAACACCTTTATCAGTGCCTTTTACAACATGGTGTAAGTTCTCTTACCTGCCTCAGAGCTGATTTAGCAGACTTACACTTTTTGTGTTGTTGCCCCTTGGAAGGGATTGTAAACTGCCACCAAGGGGCCAGCTGAATGATCCCTTACACTTCCTACATTGCTAAGCACAACCCTGTGCTCTGACATTTTGTGATGTGTGTATATGGACAGCATGGGAACATGTTTATTTATTTTTATTTATTGTTTAACCAGGTATAGCACACTAAGCTGAAAGCTTTTTTTACAGGAGCGACCTGGGAGCACAAGAGGTTAAGTAACTTGCTCAGTGTCACACAGTATGCAAGTGGAAGCTGTGGGATTCAATCCCCAGGTCTGGTCTGCTGGATGTCACCAAATTTGCAGCTCAGAGCCTTAGACCACTGCGCTATACTGCCTCCTTGCCATACAAGTGCCGTACAAGTTTATGGGGCATATTTTTACTTCCTTTTTTAAAGATTTACTAACATTTCTTGTACAAATCAAGGTCAACACTCAACTAACAAGGGTCTTGTCAGTTGAACACTGGCCTTGATTTGTACAGCAGCTTGATTTCCAAGAAAAGAGGATTCCACATCTGAGGAGGATCAGTAGCAGTGAATGCTCTATCCCCCACTGTCTTCAGCACTGTTTTTCTGGGGTTAAGCCTCTGCATATTCCAAGCTCCCTTCCCCAGCCATTTGCTAGGTTGCGGAGTCTCCATGCATACCCCGACTTGTACTTTGAGGTTATGCAAACACTGCAGCTGCCTGCCCCTCTCCTATCTAATTAGAGGGGAATCCATACACAGGAAGTCAGTTCTTCCAACTGCCCTGAACTCAGGAGGAGTACAGACAGCCTGGCATATTAAAAGAGAAGCCCTAGCAGAGATTGTAGCTTCTTTCCCTTCAAGGGAGGTGAGGGAAGAGGTGCCTTCCAGCTAGAGGCAGCAAGAAAGCTGAGAAAGAGCAAGAAAGAGGGAGATCTACAGAACTAGGGAGTGAGGCATGAGGACAGAAAGAATGAGCAAACAGGAGTACATAATAGAGAGACCAAATTCCCTGCAGTCTCGCTGAAATAGGGGGACAGAGTAAGTGGAGAAGTTGGTGTCTCCCCTCAGGGGAGCCACCAACACCCACTCCAGGTTTCAAGGTGGGTGAGAATGGGAGCATAGGCCATGTATATAGAGTGTGTCTAGTACAGAATGCCGGCAGTCAGAATCCGGACCCTCAAAAGTCCGACACCAAAATCCTGACAGCCGAAATCCCAACAATGGCACATAAGAGAAGTGAAATTTCTGAAGAAGTGTTCATGGGGGGGGGCTTTGCCCCCTGCACCCACTGTCATATATATAAACAAGCCTCAAAACCGCACAAATCACCACACATCAGGACTTTACCATCATCGGGATTCTGTCTATCAGGATTTTGGAGTCAAACTTTCGAGGGTCGGGATTCTGACTGTCAGCACTCTGTAAGGATACCATATGAAGTCATGGAGGAATCAAGGAGAAATCCTCTGTCTTCAAGCTTACTCCCATTATGGGGGTCACACATGTGTGCCAACTGTGGTCTGTCATGTGTCTGTGCCCTAGGGGGGCTCAAGAATGCTTGCCCCACAGTAAGCTTGAGCCAAGGGGGTAGGATGTAGGGAAGGCTGACGAGTGTTGTAAGATTAGGCCTCCCAAAGAAGAGAGTAACAGCACACCCCCAGTGCACCAGAGGGTGGGTTACTGTAAGACTATGACTAAATGTTCAGCTCTGTGTAGGTGTACAGTACTACCATTAAAACCTGTATAACTGCTTTCATATAGTTGTACTGGGGTACAAGATCTATGAAGAAGACTACCTGTAATTCAAGACCCTAGGATTAATCCCTATGTGTAATGTAAAAATGCTTGCCAGCAATGTCAAAGTACCTGTGTGTGGCCAGTAAATGTTATCTGTTCTCGACTCTACTTCCCCCAAGTGGATAATGGCATTTTACAAGTGTAAAGAGTTATTGCAATTAGCAGTGTTAAGGGACCCTTCCTTGCCCCCAGTGTCTGGCCACAATCTAGAACCTTGGCCAGCTCCTCTACTTGTGAATTAGATCCAGCAAGTACCTGGCATCTTTGGTTCCAGCTACATAGCTGCCTAGTACAGCCCAGCTAAGATGTAACATCTTGTTTCCAGTGGGATCCTATGTATGCCTATTTTCATAACTGGGTGATTTAGGGCAATGAGCTCATAAGTGACTTGCCCAAGGTCACGCAGTGAGTATTTGGCTCTAGTGGGGTTTGAACCTGTAATCGCCTGGTTCCTTAGCCTGTGCTCTAACCATAAGCGTACACAGTCATGAAGACAGTTTATATATTTATTAGATTATTTATTAATTTAAACTTTTTGGCCAGGAAGTAACACTGAGCAGCAGGTGACTCATTTTAAGTTGCATACTGCGGGGAAGGTGCGGTGGGATCCTCAAACAAATAGCACAATGCATACCTACAGGATGCAGAATGGGGAAAATGATATACAGGACTTTCTGATCTCAGCATTATAGCTGATCCTACTCCCAGGGAGAGCATAATGAGGAACTGGTCACAGACCAGTATACTATAATGAAGGTAATAGGAGCAGGAGACAGCAAGCTGCTGCAACACAGAAGCTGACAACCTCATCTTGGAGTTGTGCTTTGAACAAAAAAATACCCGATGACCACCACTGCCTTGATAAAAATGATGCTTTCCACAAAGCATCGGGGAATATAATTACTGTGGTGCCTACTGGAAATAAATACAACTGTATTACTTTTTATAAATATTAAGGAGTGGAGTTCTTTTTCTCATTTCCTGATTCTTGTCGATTGGCGTTACGAGCAACTCCTGCGAACCACACAATAAATGCTTCCTTGCTCACAGCATCCAGACATCAACCCCTTTCTCCTTGTCTGCCTAAATCCAGTAAAATCACCATTAAGAGACCCTTCACCTTTTTCACCAGACTGCTTTCAGTAATACTACCTGGACTGTCATAAATCAAGGATGTTATGTTCTGCAAGATGCGCCTTAAAGTGTCCCACAACCACAGTCCAAAATATATTTCCTAAGAAGGGTTTTTTTGAGACTATTTTTAAGGGAGGCTGGACCACCACCTTCTTCAAAGTATCAGGGAGGCAGGACGGCAGAAGAGAAGAAGATGGTCATTTCAAGAGTATTGGACAGACTGGATGGGCCAGTGGTTCTTTTTCTGCTGTCACGTTCTACATTTCTTTGTTCCTGGATCTGACTTTTGGCCCTCTTCCAATGACAGGTTGATCATCGTCTACTTAAACAAATCTGCTAGCCCTACAGATCCTTTCACAAGCCATGTGGGACAGGAATTTATACTGCAGGTTGTTATGCACGGTGAGGAAGAAACAGCATCTGTTTCTGAGCAAATCCCAACAGTTTCATCTCCAAAGAATTCTAAAAAGTCCATGCAGCTCCCCTAAGAGGATACAACCTGAATGAAGAATATTCACCTCCTGAAAAACAAATGTCGCCAGTCCACTCTTCAAAAAATTCATGGGGGAGTAAAGGTACTTAGCCCTTTCCTTCCATGTCAAACCCTGATGTAGCGAGAGTACAAGGTCCAGAGGCAATCAAACATCAGGAGGTGGTTAACGATGGATCTATCCCACACTTTATTACCAAATAGTACAAGCACAAAGGAATAATTAGGAACGCAGCCGATTACATGAGTACTGTGAATGTGGAAGGATGCCAGTAGCACTTGGTAGCAAACCGGGCCAGACCAGATGGATAAAAATCTTTTATCTGTCCTTTTTTACATAAAAAGATTATGTGTGTGTGTGTGTGTGTGTGTATTTTGTTGCTTAGGAAAGATGCTGAATTGACGGCATGGGAGTCTGAAGCCTTCTGTTTAGCCACATAACACACACTGCACACTCAATCACAGAGTAAGTTTCCACACACTGCACTGCCAATGTGCTTCAACCCTGTCATGGAGGGACCACCACGTAGGTGAAAGGGTAGTTCAGACTCCATGCCCATTCAGTCCTTGGCCTCTCTTGTGAGATTGCCAATATAGGTGCCAATTAGTGCCAACTGTGTTAGTAGTTTTATGATTTTGACACCTGTCTACCCGAAACTGCACTGAGACCACAACAACTTATTCCATACAGGCCACTGAAGATCCTATGGGTGATAATGACTTTTGATTACTACCAACCTGGGGTAGATCTGAACCAGTAACCTAGAGGTGATAGATTCCTTCACAACCAGCTACCAATCCACTGAGCCATTCAGTTCCCTTTATCTGTCCTTAACTATCCATACCTGGGGTCAGTGCACGTTTATGGTCCTCGAGTTGGGTGGCTCTCCACCTGCACTCTAAAGCTTGTGTCTGATGTACCATGTTCCTGCTACAGAAATATATACCTGTCTGCCTGTCTGTCTGTCTGTCTGTCTATTTATCTATCTATCTATCTATCTATCTACTATTTATGCGTCTGTGTCAAAATTCTATTCTTTGTCTTCAACTACTGGCTCTGTCTTTCCTAAGGATCCTTTTATATGGCTACAAACATCTCTTCTTTCAGCAGTGTTTACTTATAGCCAAACTCTCAGTATGAAGCTGTTCTCTCTTTGGCAGTCACATATCAACCAATTCTCTCCTCTGGCTCTGATTCTGGGACTTTTTACATCTCTCCCCATGACCATGTGTCTTGCTTTGAGACACCAATTACAATATTTTACCTAAACTAAAATGCTTTATTGGGTTATTTTATAGCCATAACAAGTAACAGCATATAATACACATTCATATTTCAGAATGTTGGAAAAAATATTCTTTTCACAGGATTTTAGGAGCAAAAAGGATAATGAGCAGTTAAACTCCACCTCTGACTCCTCGCTCAGCACACCTCCTTGCAGTTCCACCGAATAAGAACAGAAGCAGTGAGGCCATCCAGAGCCTAACAGGACACTTACATTCAGGTATTTAAGGTAAATAAACTGTGTTACATGCTTTTACCAGACAGAGCTGTTTCTAGCACTTGTCTCTTTGTTATTAAGGAAAGCAGCAGCAGTGCAAAAAAAAAAAAAGATTAGTTACATACCAGTAGCAGTAGATCTTAAAAGAGTATCTCCTCCACAGAGCCACACCATTGAAACAGTAAGCCTCTGACATCCGAACCATTTAGAAACTTTTGTCTAGCTAAGGCCACCCATTTTAAGGTACATTGGTGCCACCTATATGACATGGGGGAGGTATACGTCTTCAGTTTCCCAAACTCTGAGTTGTACTGATAGGAACAGGAGACCAGAACACTGACCAGACAGACAGGAGAGGTGGAGAGTCTAGAAAGAAAGTCCACTGAATGTAAGCAAAAAAGAAGACCAAGCTTGCAGTCACAAGCATGTTTTCTGAGAATTCCACCTGAAAATATAGAACAGGGTAGGTGGGAGGGTGAGCTGTGTCTTTATGGCGGCGAGTCTCTCAGAAATCTACTGTTTCTGGTAAGTAAATACTCTACTTTCTTCAAAGACATCTCCCTCCACACAGACACAGATTTGGACTGGTTCCCAAGCAGCTGAAGACTGCAGACTGGCAGGAAGGTCATACGGGGGAGGGGGCCAAAAGACCCTTAAAACAGCAGGACTTGGTGGACAACAAGCTTGAAACCAGCCCATCTGTGGCACACTAGATCTAGACAGTAGTGTTTAGTGGGAGTATGGACAGAACTCCACGTGACCTCAGAGTATTTATCAGCTACCGAGACTGAATGAGAACAAGTCACAGAAGTGGCCATGCCACAGGTGGCACATCTATGGACAGGACCGGGAAAATCCTTACTGTGCTTCCGGTAACAAAATGAAATGCAAGATGCCAGCCATATGGAAAGGTGCCACTTAAAAAATAAGGGCACCCACCATCTTGGGGTTGAGTGAAACAAAAAGGTCATTATGACATACTGCAGTACTTCCTGTAGTCCAAGTAATAGCTTAGAGCTGTATAGGTAGCAAGAGAATGCAGAAAACCTACTCCTACACTCCGAGTCAAAAATCCAGTAAGGTGGATAGTCTGGTGCAATGTGAACTCAGAAACAGTCTTAGGAAGGAACCGAGGATAGGTGCACAGTAAAACCAGATCCTCTTGAAAAAAGGTATGGGGGATCGCCAACCAAAGTTTGTAGCTCACAAACTCAGGGAGCTGAAGTAAGAGCTACCAGAAAATGTGTTTTCCAGGAAAGGAAATGCATATCACAAGAGGCAGCAGGTTTGAAAGAAACCTGTATAAAAGACTCCAGAACCAAGTTAATGTCACACAAGCAATGGCCTACAGACTGAGGGACACAGATGCAGTAGCCGTTTCAGGAACCTGCAGGACACCTCCAACTGAGCCACAGTCTTGCCCTTTATGAGGGCATGAAAGGCAGTGATGGACAAAAGCCACAGCTTCACAGAAGAGTCCTGGAGGCTCGAGTGTGATAGGGAGAGAAGGTAGTCCAAGATATTTGGGATCAGACACAAAAAAAAAGCTGGCCAAACAACTGGCAAGTTTGGTGCAAAGTCTGTACTGCCACATCCCTGAAAGCTACGATGAGCAGCCAATTGCCCAGGTAAGGGACTACAGAGTTTACCTAGTTCAAGGCCGTGGCCACCACAACAAAGCACTTGGTGAATGCACACAGAGCCGAATAAAATCCAAAGAGCAAGACACAACACTGGTAGTGCTTGCCCTCCAAAAAGAAGCATAAGTACAGGTGATGGCAGTGCCAGATCTTGATGCACAGATAAGCATCCTTTATGTACTGGATACAAAGTCAATTTCCCTGCAAAAACAGACATAGCAGTGACTGAGGAGAGAGAGAGAGAGATAATGTAAAACATTTTGTACGCAATGTATTCATTCAGTCTTTGAGTCTGAAGACAAGACAGATTACCCATCTTCTTCAGGATGAGGAAGTACCAGGAGTAGAAACCCTGGCTCCATTTAGCCATGGGTACAGGCTGGATAGCCCTCTTGTCCAAGAGAGTTTGAACATCATACTGTAGGACCAAGGTGTGGACAGGGTGTAATAACAAGGAAAGGGAGGATGCAGAGGAGGAGGAAGTGACACTAGTTCTAGCACATGACCCTCCTGGATAATATCTTGGACCCACCTGTTTGATATAATTTCTTGTCATTTTGTAAGGAATAGTTCCTACCTCCTACTGAACCCCTGACACAGGATCAGGTGAGTGGCTGGGAAGGAAGTCAGATGGTGAAGGGGGTGGTGGGGACAAGGCCAGAATCCAGACACTCAGGGCCTTGAAAACAGCACCTAAGAACTGCTGTTAAGAGGGGCACTGCTGTGGCAGACTTGACAGGGCCCTGGGATCAGATGAGCATTGGGTTCTGTGGAAAGATTCACCACTACACCCATGTGAATGCTGGGGAGCAAGGGACTTCAAGGAGCAAACAGTCGTCTTAGAGGACTGTAACTTTTTCTGAGTGAGCTTCTCAATGTGGCCAAATGCAGTATTTTATGGCCATAAAAAAGCAAACTAACGACTGATTAATGAATATTGGTGACAAAATCAGCAACACGCAGCAAAGAATATCTGCAAAGACAGATTCCAGAGGCAGCGTCACATGCATAAGCATCACAAGCTCCGTAGGCAGAACACAGTAAATGCTTACTGGCCTCCAAACCATAACAGAGTGCTGGACTTCAGTTGTATTACTACTATCGGGGAATTTATTCACAATAGTAGATAAAGACTTCCATAGACTATTTTGATATTTAATCATATAAGCCTGGTAATTGGTAACATGAAGACCTAGTGAGGAAGAGGCCTAAGTCTGTCTGCTCATAACATCCAGTTCTCTGGATTCTCTGTCAGATGGCAAAAAGCTTGTTTGATGTGGATCTTAGACCGTCATGAGTGGCCATAATGCTCCAAGTCAATTTCAGGTCAAGTGGTATAAAAAGCTATGTTGAAAAGGGGTAGAATTTTGTTTTTCCACCTCACAAGGGCCAGTGGCAATGCATTAGATCTGTTCTAGGCTGCCATTTTAGCATCCTCCAAAGCAGGATAAATAGGATGCATGATCATGGAAGGAGACATAGGGACTTCCAAGAATTTGTACAGATTCCTCTTCATGCAGTCCTCCTCTTCAGCAAAAAGCCTAGCTTGTCAGCCTGAGGCACAGCGGAGGCACTAAATGAGGCACCTCTAGAGGAAGCGTGGGGGTATATACCACAGTGCCTTCTCTAGAGGAGTAGACTGTGAAACTAGAGTCAAACCCATAAGCAGGTTGCTGGTCCTCATCATCCCCATCATCAACATTGAGCAGATCTGGATTGTATTCATGCTTAGGATGGGGAGGAAGACTACAGCGTAAGACAGTAGTTGGGATGGCAAAGTGGGAGAGACAGAAGTCCCAGAAATACCAGCAGATGTCAACAGAGGTGATGGCAAACATGGGCCATGGATAATGTGATCATTGATGGCAAAAGTAGCTGAACCCAGTACAACAGTGCTAGCGTCGATAGTGCCAACTGGCAGAATTGATGAGTAAAGCATCAATGGAACTATTCCCACTACTGATGCACCAGTTAGGAGCTGTGGGCCTGCAACGGAGGCCAAGTCAAAGCCTGCACCTGACCTCGGTCTCTGAATAATGGTCAGACCAGCGACAGAGACCGAATAAGTGGTTTAAGACTTACCATCATGGGGATTCAGTGGCAATGTGAACTAGGAAAGAGAGTCAGAACGGCACTGCTTCTCAAATGAAGAGGACTTGCTTGCTTTCTTTTTCTATCAATGGCCTTCCTCCCATAATGGCGAAAACATGGCCACCCTTTAAGGAGACTTAGGGGGTTTCCACAGTGGCAGATCTGGTAGAGTGAACTAGGGACCCCCAGGTAAAGGCCAAAGTTGACTGATGTTTTCCATTTTCTGCAGGAAATTCTTCAAAGTTTCAGGCGCTGTCTCCTCATGGCTTTGTAAAAACCCTGAAAAATGGTGCGGGCTTTCATGTCATATAAAAGGCCCAGGAGCAAACAGTGTCAGCACTGTCACAAAATATCTTCAACTGCACCAACAAAAGCAAAAACAAAAGTGGAGGATCTTGGAAGGTGCTGATGCCAGCATGCAACAATGCTATAAAGTAATAGAACAGGGTTTTCTTCAACAACAGAAATCGACAGAGACATTTTCCTTGATCCAAGCAGTTGACAGTGGGAGAAAAAAAATTATGAGGTATGAGACCCCAGCTAAGTAAAAGTTTCCAAGTTGTCTTGGCGCTAATGGCTTAGAGTTCCAAAGGTACGATTTTGTGGAGGGAGATGTCCTTGAGGAAGATTGTAACATTTACAGACAGTGTTTGTGTGCTTTATTTACAAGAAACATTCATTTGTAACAAAGTTTTATGTTTTTTTTTCTCCAGCAGCATGTACTGTACTTTGCAAGGTCTGCCTGTGATGGCTTAAGGAGCTAGAAAGGCTCTTCTGGGGCTAAGTTTCTCACTGACCTGAGGCAAAATGTGCAGTCGGAACACACTAGAAAAACATTTGCTGCTTTTCTTTATTTTACTTTTTCACTAATTCTTTATTCTCTGAACTCTGGTAGAGCATGCAACTAAAAAAGGGGAAAAAAATACACAAATAAATAATGCAGGCTTCCTCAAAGGAATTATGGCCCAGAAAGGAAAAGAACTATCTTATTTTGTTCTATTATTTTTTTAATTCAAGAGTAGCCTAAATGGCTATTTGGGGGGAGAACCCCTTGGAGTGTGTTTTCCCCTTCTCTGCCTGCTGCTCAACTCCCTGGGCTTCAAGTCAGGGGTTCAGCTGGGAAAACCACAAGTTTTAAACACCCAGCTGTTTTCTTTGCATTTACTCCCTTCTAGTCACCCACCAGCACACAAGCAGTGTTGGCAGCAATGGAGGTAATAATCCTGCTTGGTCCAACTCTAAGAACAGGCCTCTAGCAAGAACAAGGCCAACACAAAGGAGCAATAGATAATAATTTTTTTCCTTTTTAAAGGGGGAACAGTCAGCACCAAGGGCTCCATACCCAAGTGTGGCGCTGCTCCCAATTTATACTTTGGGAGGACAGCAGGGCCAGTAAACTAACGATCAGAGTTTATATAATCTCTAACATGCACTGCAGGCTATTGACTTTCCTACTGCTGCAGCCCTGCTCTGATGTCAGCTCCAGGAGATTCAGGGATTTGTAGTTGAGGAAAATGTCAGCCTGGAGGTAAGCAAAACTAGTCTGATACAATGTACTATATTAAACAGTAAGTAAAAACAAAAATAAAAATGTTATATACACAAAATGCAAATTGGGATCAGCCTCACACTTAGGTGTGAAGCTGTTAGTGCTGACTGTTCCCAAGTAAAGGACCACTGACAGCTGCTGCCTTAGAGCTGAAGGCAGAAATAAGAGGAGACAACACAGCAAAGAAATAATGGAAAAATAAGAAATACAGACAGAAAAGCAGGTGCGTATGGGGACTTTGAAGAGTAAGAGGTTTTTTTGGGGGGGAGGGGGTCCTAAGAGAGTGGACAGTTCTCCTGCCAGATAAAAGATAGAATACTGCTGCAGCTGAGCATTTCAAGAGAAAAGAATGACAAAGAAGAGGACAGAATGGAAGAGAATGTATGCTGAGGCTTTTCTTCTTGAATTTATTTCAACTTTCTGTGCCTTAGGAAAATCTTACTTTTCACTCCACTTGTCTAAGGAAGGTCAGGGCACACATAGAAACAGAATTTGCTGGCAGAAAAGGACCACTTGGCCCACCCAATCTACCTAGATGGTCCCTGCCTAGCCTGTCTCCATAGACCTTAACTGGTCTTAGGCAACCTTCCCTCCTCCCTGCCTATTTATTAATATTCCCCGACATCTTTCCCATGCATGCTTGAAGCCCCCTACTGTTTTTGCCTCCACCACTTCGATTGGTAGTCTGTTCTAGGCATCTACCACTTTTTCAGTGAAGTGGTACTTCTTCACATCTCAGTTTAACCCCCCTTCAGTTTCATTGCATGCTCTCTGGTCCTCTGCATTTTCTTGTTTGAAACAGACTTCCCTTCTGCATCCTGGTCATCCCATGAGATACGTCTAGGTCTCTATCATGTCCCCTCTCGCTGTGCTCTCTTCCAGGGTGCACATGTTGAGATCCCTTAGTCTCTCTATTAGGGCTTTTGGTGCAACCCCTGCACCCTTTTAGTTGCCCTCCTCAGGACTGCCTCAGCCCTGGGTATGTCCTTTCTGGGGTGTGGCCTCCAGAACTGGACATACTGTGGAGTCTCAGAAGTGAGCGATACAGTGTCAACACCACGTCCTTCATCCTGCTGGAAATACCTTTCCCTGTGCATCCCAGCATCCCACTGGCCATAGCCACTGCTTCGTCACACTGCCCTGCCACTTTGATGTCATCAAACATGATATGCCAAGGAATCTTTCCTACTTAGAGACTGTTGGTACCCCCCCATCCTATATCCAGCTTCTGGGTTTCTGTACCATAGGTGCATGAAGTGTCTACCCTATTACAGATTTTCGTGACACCTGTAAAAAAGATACATGTTCCCTTCCAGTTCTTCTTCAATGTCAATTTTGAAGACATTAAAGAGAACCGGTCCCGGTACTGAGTGCAGTGGCACCGTGCTAGTCTCTCTCCCGTTATTACAGTAAGTGTCGGTAACCACCACCCTCTGTTGCCTGTCTATTAACGAGTTCCCCCTGGTCCCATAGCCTTATCCATCTTCAGAGCTGCAAGCCACTACAGGACTCTTTCCTCTGGGATGGGACCTGTGTCCACCACCCCTTTCGGCTACTCACTGGTGCCCCCCCATGAAGGCTGAGCAGAAGTACCTGTTCTGGATGTCTTCTTTTTCTTTGCTCTCTTCTGCTGAGTTTCCCCCTGCCACCCTCCTTATCTTCACTATCCCTCCCCCCTTGCCTTCCTCTTCTTACTTATGTACCTGAAGAAAGTCTTCTCCATTAGCTAACCCCTTGGACATCCTTTCCTCTATCTGCCTCTTGTCTCCCCTCACTGCCTTTCCTGCTTCCATCTGTTTCACTTGGTACACTCCCTGTCTTCCTCCCTCTACATTACCTAATATCTCCTGAATGCCACCCTTTTTTCCTTCACCACCTTGACAACTTCCCTAGAGAACCATAACAGTCTTTTTTCCTTCTGTTTTTACTCACTTCCTTCATGTAGAGGCTAGCTGCCTTAATTATGCCAGCCCCTATTTTTTCCCACTGTGCCTTTACCCCTCACTGGTGGTATACTGTCGAAACAGCGAAACTAAAACCGCAAAGACCATTACAGCGACAAAATCGGCAGTTTGCTGTAATGGTCTTATGGCACTTACACTCAAGTCCCAGTGCCAGTCTTCTCCGAAAACAACTCCAACCTGGAGTTGATTATATTAAAATCTGGGGGTGTGGGGGGCACATCTCCCTGCAAAAAAAAAAAAGCAGGTTACTCACCTGTAACAGTAGTTCTAGGAGTGGTATTCTTGGCACGTCCCTTTCACCTTTAATTTTTCCCAGAAGGTCTTCAAGCTGGCTCCTCCTGCCCACCAAGGTGGTATAATCCTTGGCTCTGCCCCATGACGCCAGATCCTAGCCCGCTGGAAGTCAGATTTGTGCATCGCAGCCGGGGAGGTCAGGTGGGTCAGTGTGGATGAACAACATATACCACTCCTAGAACTACTGTTACAGGTGAGTAACCTGTTTTTCCTAGGGATGTGGATATGTTGTGCATCCACACTTCTTGGCAGACTCCTAGCAATTCTCTGGGAGGAGGGAGGCAAGGTGCACACCCCCTATTTAGGGAACAGAGACTGGAGAACTGAGGCCCCAAAACCAGCATCCTGGCATGACTCAAGGTCAATGTGGTAGTGGGTGATGAAGATGTTTACTGTCTTCCAGGTAGCAGCCTGGCAGATTTCCTGGATAGGGATGTCCCTGGAAGCAGCCACCGATGCAGCAGTATGGCAGGTGGAATGAGCCCTTAGCCCTATGGGAGACTCCCTACCCGCCAACCTATAGCAGAGATCAATATAAGATGTGATCCATCTGCCAATCATCCACTTTGCTGCAGGTCTGCCAGAAGCAGCTTCAGTGTAGTTGACAAACTGCTGGCAAACCTCTCCCCAAAGTTCTGCCGTTCTCTCCTTGTAATAGGAGAGCGCTCGTCTCAGGTCCAAGGTATGGAGCCTGTACTCGGCATCCGAGGTATAGTTTAGGTAGAACACAGGCAGAGTCAATACCTGATTAAGGTGAAACTCTGACACCGCCTTCGGCAGGAATTTTGGGTGGGGGCGCAGGACAACTTTGTCCCTGTGGAAGACCAGATAAGGAGACTCCACCAAAAGTGCCTGGAGCTCTACAGTCCTTCTGGCTGATATGATAGCCACCAGGAAGGCCATCTTCCACGACAATGTGATAGCTCACACTTGTGCATTGATTCAAATGGCTTGCCCATGAGTTTAGCAAAGACCAGCAGTAAATCCCACGGAGGTAGAGGTTCACGCACCGGAGGGGATATGTGATCTAGGCCCTTGAAAAAGTGCCAGACTACCTTCTCCTGTGCCACTGTCTGCTGACCGGCACATGCTCGGTAAGCAGAAATGACTGCCAGGTGCACCTTAAGGGTCGAAGACTGAAGACCCTCTTTGGACAGAGTCCAAAGGTAGTCTAAAATGCTAGCCACAGGATAGGACAGAGGGTCCAGGCCCTTGGCCTGACACCAAATGGAAAATCTTTTCCATTTGAAAGCATAGCACTTTCTGGTCAACTCCTTCCTGGATGCTTCCACTACTGTGAGTACATCCTCAAAGAGACCCAAAGCCTAGAACTCTAGCCGCTCAGGTACCAGGCTGTCAGGTACAGAGATTGAAGGTCCAGATGGAATACCTTCCCCTGATTGACAGATATCAGGTCCGGGCATGCTGGAAGATGCCTCGGGAGTCTGTTGCTGAGGCTGAGGAGATCTGGATACCAGCACTGACGGGGCCAATCTGGGGCTACCAGGATCACCTGCGCCTTGTCCCTTCTCACCTTGAGGAGCACCTTGTGTATCAAGGGAAATGGAGGGAAGGCGTAGAAGAGGCCTGAGGTCCACGGCCTCAAGAAGGCATCCCACTGCAGCGATCCCCGCTGAGGGGGGCAGGCATGAAACAGCCTCAGCTTGGTGTTATCCTTGGAGGCAAACAGGTCCACCATCGGTTTGTCCCAGTGGGAGAACAGGCTGTAAACTACCTCTGGATGGAGAGACCACTCATGGGATGTCTCGCCTACGCGGCTGAGAGCATCCGCCAGCTGGTTCGAGGCTCCTGTCACATGGATGGCTAGGAGATCCACCTCCAGTCAGCTCACGAGTGTCCAGATGTGGAGTGCTTCCCTGCACAGCAGGAGGGAGTGCATGCTGCTCTGCTTGCTGAGGTAGTACATGGTCATGGTATTGTCCATCTGGACTTGAACCACTTGACCCCGAAGCTGCTGAGCAAATGCTGACAACGCCAGTCTGACCGCTCTGAGCTCCAACAGATTGATATGGTATCGGGATTCCTTGGGGGTCCAGAACCCTTGGGTCCTGTTGTTCCCCATGTGGGCTCCCCAGCTCGTGAAAGAGGCATCGGTCGTGAGGACAACCATTGGCTCGGGGTGGACAAATGGGATACCTTCCTGCAGATGATCTAGGACGGTCCACCACTGTAGAGTGTCCCACATCTTCTGGGTCACAGTGATCAGCTGGTCGAAATGACCTAGGTGCTGAGTCCACTGGGCAGCCAGCTCCCATTGAAGGGATGCATATGCCACCGAGCCCAACGGGCCACAGTGGTGCAGGCTGCTATGTAACCCAGAAGGCACAGAAAGTCCCAGGCAGGGTGCAAGTGCCCAACAAGAAATGATTGGGCAAAGGAGGAGAGAACCTCCGCCCTGTCTGCTGGGAGCCATGCTCTGGCTTGGCAAGAGTCGAGCTCTGCCCTGATGAAGCATATCACTTGAGATGACACGAGCTCCGACTTGGCCTTGTTGATCAGGAGGCCAAGTTGAGAGCAGATCTGGAGGGCCAGGTCCCTGGACCTCACCACCTCTTGCTGGGTGGAACCTGCTAAGAGCCGATCGTCGAGGTATGGGTACACTCTGACCCCTCGACGCCTGACATGGGTTGCCACCACTGCAATGCATTTGGTGAAGACCCATGGGACCGATGACAGGCCAAATGGCATGGCTTGGAACTCATATAGGGTTTCCTCTGTTCTGAAGCGGAGGAACCACTGGTGGGACAGACAGATTGGGACAAGAAAGTACGCATCCTGTAGATGCAGTGAGCAGAATCACATGTTTTGCTCCAGGAATAGCACGATCTGAGACAGAGTTACCATCCTGAAGGTGTGTGGCCTGAGATGCTGATTCAGGTCATGCAGATCTGGAATGGGGTGCCAGCCCCCCATCCGCTTTGGGATCAGGAAGTACCTGGAAATGAACCCTGGGTTGACTGGAGGATCTGCCACTTGAACCACTGCCTCTTTGAGGAGGAGTTGGGCTATGTCATCTCTCAGAGCTGACCGAGTGTGGGCTGATATTCTCTCCTCTCATGTGGCATGGGCTCGGCTGTAAGGGTACTGCTCGAACTCTAGAGGCAGACCCTGGCCAAGCACTTTTAAGATCCACCTGTCCATGGCAACAGTGGACCAGGCAGAAAGAAAGTGATGGAGCCAACCCTCCATTGGAGGGCCCAGAGCTGGCGTGATGGGGATAGGGGTGGCAGCCCCTATCCCGTCACTGGGCAGGCATGGAGGAAGAGGGTCAAGACTGGAAACCGTCTGAACCCTAACCTTCTTGTCTGCAGGCTGGCGGAGGCCTGGATTTGGGCCAAGGGCTCCAAGTCTGTGCCTGCTGTTGCTGCCCACCCTGAAAGGAGGGCTACTTTGCTGCAGGAGCAGGGTGCTAAAAAGGCTTCTTCTTCTGCTGCTTTTTAGAGCCAGGGGCATCTTTTTAGGCAGAAGTAGCAGAGTCCAAGGTGGCACTGGACTGCTTGATTCACTGAAGGTGACCATCTACACCTGGGCCAAAGAGATCGGTACCCAGGAAAGGAACATCAGTGAGTTTATGCTGGGTATCCACCGTAAAGGTGGAAAACCTCAGCCAAGCCCTGTGGCGCATGGCAACTGCAGCTGCCACGAAGAGGAGCAAGAGTCCCCGAGATTCAAGGCCGTCTGATGTTGCTGCTTGGCAATGGCTCGGCCCTGGTCCCGGATCTGCTTGTCCATAGTTTGAAGGTCCGCAGGGAGGTGCAGGAGAACTTTGTCCAAGGAGCCCAGGAGGGCATGGGAGAAGTGTGCTATGATGATGGCCAAGCTTGCCTGATGGAGGCCTAGAGAGGAGGCTGCACAGACCTTCCTGGCAGTGTAGTCCAGTTTTTTGGACTCCTTGTCTGGAGGTCTATCAGTGTCAGCAGAGCTGCCTGTGCACTTGAACACAGAAGCAGTCACTAACCCCTCTGCCGAGGGGTGTTCCGTGAACCCCGAGAGGGACCCAATGGGCACTGCATACTTGAGAACCATCCAGGCAGATGGTGCTGGGCAGGAAGCAGGGTGCTGCCATAGTTCCAAAGCTGGGCCAACAATGGCCGCGGCCACTGGGAAGGCCTCCTTGGGGTATCCCCTCTTTTAAGAATATCTGTAAGAGGGTACTCTGCCCTTTTCTGGACAGGTTCCAGGGGTATCCCTATAGATTCGGAGATAAGGTGCAGAATCCCCAAAAATGACGAAGGGCCCTCCTCTTTCGGCAGACTACCAATGGACTCATCATCCAGAGGATGAGCATGGAGGTTGGTGTTGTTGTCTGAATCCGAAGAATCCGGATAAATTGGTTGGCCACCAAGGTCCCCTTCTACATGCCTGGGGCGGTCAGGCATAAGGATGACCGATAACCTACATGGAAGACCCGGAACCGTTGGAGCATCTTTCATAGGAACCCCTCCCAAAGGTTGTTTAAGTGGCAGCTCTACCACAATCGGTGGAGAGACTGATTTTAGCCAAACTAGGGCAGGTTTAGCCGGCTCTGTGAGTGGGGGAACTGATTTCACCGGTTCTAGTGGAGTCGGCTTCGGCCTAGGAGGTGAAAGCCAAGTAATGGCCGGGGTGGAAACCGAAGCAGGCTTCTGCCTGGACAGAATCAGCTGTTGCCAAATTAAATCCTTGTAGCGTTGATGGCGTTTCTGCTGAAGCCTCTCCTAATCTGAGGAGGATGAGGATGAATAGTGGTGTCACCTCTTTTTAGCACATTTATGTGCTTTCTTCGGCCTGTCAGTTGAGGGGGTCCAAGATCTCAACCTCGATTGGCCTGCCCGAGTGGATCACTCAGGAGACACCGGGGAACCAGTGATTTTCCCAGATAAGGGACCGGTTCCTCAATGGGATTCCCAGCTGGCTGGGTCTCCAGATTAGGAAGAGGCAGGACCGGGGTCCTGGTTGGGCGACAACAGATAGACAGGATCGAGAGTGATCTCAACCACATCGTCAATTGAGGCCTTGGCTGACTGACCAGATGGCAAAGCTGAGAAGCCAGCAGCTGAGGAAGCAATTTCGACTGAAGTCGAGACTGCAGTTTCCTGGGACCGAGATCACTCATGATCTCAAGAATGTCTCTGCTGAGACGAAGAGTCTCTCGGTTCCTTGTCCTTTTTACGGGACCAGGAAATACATGAGCCCGAAGGTCCCTCACCCTTAGTGGGAAGAGATTGGCACAACTCCTGAAAAGAACCTGAGAACGTTGAGCCCAGGTTGAGAGGAACAAAAATTGGCCAAGAGGAGAGCTCCGTGGCCCACGCTGCTTCCTCCACAAAGGCCTGCATTTGTTCTAACTGCTCAGTGGGCCCTGCAGCCGTGGAACCTGCCCAACGGGCTTCTTTGGATTTCACCGGAGGATTACGTTTGTCGGGCCCACCCACCTCGAGGCATGTGAGACTAACATCAAGGATGTTCAGATGGAAAGCAAGACACATCTCACAAGCCTGGATGTCATGACTGACACCCAAGCAGTACATGCACATGGTAGGAGAATCAGTGCGCAACATTTTCTGGCCACACGGGCACTGGTGAAAACCGGGGGAAGATTTATCTTCCATGATCGAACAATGCAAATTGCAATCGCTAGCTCGGATGAGCCAAATCTTCAGAGGATCCGAAAAATTTGAAGCCAGGACCTACAAAACATGGCAGTGGAGAGGAGGCAACCTGTATCTTCCAGCGAAAAGGGAGCTCTGGCGTCATGAGGTGGAGCTGAGGGTTATATCACCTGGGTGGGTGGGAGGAGCCAGCTTGAAGATCTTCTGGCAAGAATTAAAGGGGAAAGGAACATGACAAGAAGTGTGGATGAACAATCCATGTCCCTAGAAACACTGTTTTTCTAATGGCACAATGCCGACTGTCGGCATTGTGCCATCCCTGTAATGCCATTCAACATATTTACTGTCAAACTGGTGTGGTGGAACCCTCACTGGCAATCCCCGACTATGAGGCAGTTTCTGAGGCAGTCTCTTGTTTCTTTAAAATCTACTCTTCTAAGTCCAGGATCCTCGTCCTTGTCTGGTTCACCCTTCCACATTCCTCCCATCCTACGGAGGACTCGAACATGGCCATGCAGGTTCCTATGGCTGGTCAGGAAGCCTGCGTGGATCCAGGGATAGACTGCATATGCTATGGAGGGGTGGAGAAACTTGAAGCACCACTGGTCACTAGACAAAGTGAACTGACCCAGCCCAGTCCCCAATTACTGTGAAGGCACCTAGGGAGGCAGACGGTGTAATACTGTAGCTTTCTCCTAAAGGAACCGTAATGGACACTGATGCAGAGGGCCCAGCCATACAGGGCCCTAATACCATGGCCATCAGAACAGTGAAGAGCCTCTTGGGGCTGCACCCCCTCTGTGGACAGCAAGTTATAATGAGAGAAAGCTGCAGCAGTAAAGGATTCCACTGAGAAAAAGGGATGGTGGACAGTGACATTCAAGGGGAGCCCACCCCCAATGGACCTAGTCCTGTAGCAGCTGCTGAAGTAGTAGTTCATGAGACTGTGCCTGTTCAGATACCTTTGCAGCTTCATTAACCACCCTGGGAACGGCCCCCAAATATATGGCAAAGCAGCCCAATGCTCCAGCCAGAGATCCTAATGCACTGGATTGAGAGGTCATGTGGTTAGTCCCTAGCGTGGCCCAGGGTCACTCTCCAGGTTGTGCTGTAGGGACGAGAAAATAGCAAAAAAGGTTATAGGCATGTGGGGGGTTGACTTCCGTACCTCCTCATTTGGGCCTGGCATCTGGCCAAAGCTTGCAGAGATGAGTAGTTGCTGGATGCTGCTATGGCACAATTAAAATGATGAAATTGGAACAGTTTTTAAGAAGCAGACCTCTAAACTGTTCTGTATAGCATGGCCAGAACTTGGCAGGTGGGACACAGTATCGGGATGGACTGTAGCCATCATGGATGTATCTTATCAGAGGAACACAAGCTTCCTTTCTGGGGAGGTGGAAGGCATGCCAGAAAAGAAGATGGCTAAGCCCCCACCTGAGTTCTTCTGAAGAGCCAAATGGCCTGCAGGTACTTTAAAATAAGTGAAATCGTCTTCAGACAGGTCTTGGGACATGAAGTTTAATATTGTAGACTTTTACTGGGAAACTGTAGTGTCCCGTTCAGGGCAAGAATTAAGAAATGTGTCAGCTATGGCATCTGGCTAGATTTAGCACATAACCATTCGGGATCAAACCATTCTGCATCAAATAAAGGTACCCCAATGAAAGGGATATGTTATCAATATTATTGTTCAGTGAAGGAGAACTGTGCACTGACAGACTGATTCCTGCGACTTTATTGCTGTTGGCTGTGTTTTAGTGGTGTGCTTGAGCCCATTATGTCTGTGATCACCTCAATCCTGAAACAAAACTAATATTGTAATTTCCTTTGAGCCACGTACACACTAGACGAGGGGGGGATATGAAATGTGATGGGGGCTAAAGTCAAGAATAAATGATATACATTGCGATATACTTGTTTTGTAATGGAGCAGTGCTCAAGCCAGGAATGATTTACATCTATTTTGATAGGCTACATAAACGACATAATTACACCCTTCAGTAGTCCACCCTTCATTTTTTCATCAGTCACACACACACACACACACACGCACGCATGCACACTCTTACTTGAATCCAGCCACTTTGTTTTTACTGTATGGAGGTATTTCTGAAAGAAACACAGTTATTCTTACTGTTCTTTCATCCCGCCATAGTATTTCAATGAGATTATAAATCTGTGTAAAGGAAGGACACACTGTGCAGTTGGACTGGAGTGCTGGGACGTACTGAGCAGCCACAGAGATTGCTGGCAGCAATACCAAGTTGTCCAGTCAGTCTTAGAAGGGGGCCCACCCTCCGTAATGAGTTCCATATTTCACAGTCTGAATGGAACAGCAATAAATCCAATGAATTTTCACTCACTCAGGCATACTGCAACTCCATTAGCCATGGAAAAGTGCTGTTAAAGTGTACTCTTTTTTTATCTTTCTTTTTATAGCTCTTATGTAACACAACACAAAATCAATGAGTTTATAGTCAGTCTCTTAGAGGCATTACACCAGGATACACTGATGAGTAAATTTTTGATACACACTAGAAAAGAGTATCCAAAACACAAAAATGAAACGCCGAGTTGTAACAAAGAGCTAGACGCTGTCAAGGAACATTGCTAACCATCATCTTAGAGTCCGGAAAAAGTCACATTGTGCACATTAACTACTGAAAAACCATAAGGCCGTGACATGTTCACATATGCTGAGTATTAAAGCAAGATACTAGACCCATGCCACAAGCTTAGTTATATCAAAAGGTGCAGTGTGTAAAACTGCTAAGTACTCGGATAACACTGCTCATCTTTCTTAATAATTATAAAACACAAAAATTCAGAAATAACTAACCAAATTACACAATGAGAAATGGATTGCAACAGCAGTGTAACTGTGATGGTGAACCAGAGTCTGTATCCATTGTGTGCAACTGTGTCAGTGACCAGAGGACCCCATGTGTGGTGTTTATGTAAATACGGCAAGTCTTCTTCACAAAAGAAAGCACAACTTACAGCGTGCAGTTTTTGTACAGCATCTTTCTATGATTATACATGAAAATGTAAACTTACAGAGACAGCTGTTAGCATTTATCTTCCTTATTATTAGTTGTCGTTGTCTGAGACAAAGGTTTAGACACTCCACCCTCCCATGCACTATAGTCCTAAAGGACACCATATACTGGTATAGATAAGGCATACAATCATTGGTACAGTAATAAGGGTAGTCCCAACATACTGTACCTTAAAGGGTGCAATTTTTTTCAATCATCCAGGATATGTTTTCTTTCTAAAATATGTTGATATTATGGTATGCAAACAGAATGCGGAGGAAATAAGATTTCATGGAGACAAGAAGCTCAGCTAGCAACAAGAAATTAAAAATTCCATATGTATTATGATGACTGGCATGGACTAAACTGCATGCAGTTTCCACAACGTCGTATGCAGTCAGCTCTTTAACCAGCATTTAGACAGCTGTGTCTGGTGACCTTTCATCTAACCTGACACTTTATTCTAAGAAGTACACAAGTACCAAATAAATGATGCGGCTGTCAAGAAAAAGAGTAATTATTGTTGGGAGTTCCTCTTGCTGGTCTACAATTTGTGGGATACGTAAGAGTATGACTCAATTTAAACAGCAGGAGATAGCTTGACTTTCTTTCAAGACCTATTTTAATTCAAAGTGCCAACAAAATACCAACCCAGCTTCTATCTATCTATCTATCTATCTATCTATCTATCTATCTATCTATCTATCTATCTATCTCTCTCTCTCTGTCTGTCTGTCTGTCTATCTATCCATCCACCTGTGACAACAGTATGCTCGATATACCAAGTTCGTTAACAGCTCATTTCTCTGATAGCTAGGTTATACTGCTGCCTGATTGTTTCTATCTATCTATCTATCTTTCTATCTATCTATCTTCTATCTGCCTTAATAACTGTCTAAATGTCTATCTACAGTATCTATATCTACCTACCAATATATAGCTATCTGTCTGTCTATCTTTTCATTATCTAGCTAGCAAGCTATCGATCCACCTGTGACCCTGGAGCACAGGGAGGTTAAGTGACTTGCTTAGGGTCACACAGTATGAAAGCGGGTGTTGTGGGAAACAAACCCAGGTCTGCTGGATATACCAAGTTTGTTAACAGCTGATTTCTGACAGCTTGGCTATACTGCCTGTCTGTCTGTCTGTCTATCTGTCTATCAAGCTATCTACCGAAATATCTGCCTAATTATCTGTCTAAATACCTGTCTACAGTATCTATATCTACCTACAAAATATATAGCTGTCTGTCCATCTGTCTGACTGTCTATATATCTATCTACCTACCTACCTTTTAACCTGGTAAGCAGAGGGAGGCTAAGTAACTTACTCTACCTATATGTGTGTGTGCGCGCGGCACACGCGCATGTGTATGTGCATATATCAAAACAAAAAAAGAAGCATGTTCCTTCCAAAACAATACTGAACTGCCACAAAGAAAAATTACTTTAGATGCATGTCCCCCAGTTCTCAGAATGCACATCTACAGTAAATGTATGCAGATACAGATTTTCTGACAGGCTCACTGAAACACTTCATGGTGCTCCTAATAGAGTGGGAATGAACATTTCACTCTGAGGTTTCCATATTAATGGTTGCCATGGAATCAAAGTTGCAATATTTTAAGATCTGACAGGGTAAAATGAAACTGTCAACTTAAAATTGATACTGTTAACCAGCATGTATGTAAAGTAAGCGCACAGTGCCTATATTCTTATTAGCACTGGAATTAGGAAATCTGGGTTCTAAATTTGCTTCAAGGTAACAAATTACTTGAGATTTTCTTATTTTATTTTTCTGACAAAAGAGCAATTCTATTTTTGATACATGCAACACCTTGAAGGCAGTGCACTGGTTCCCAGTCAAGTTCAGGACAGAGTTGATTGGGGTTCTTTTTTGTCTCAGATTTTTTAAGTTTGAGAGTTTCCTTTGATACTTTTAAAATTAAATTATGGGTTCTATGCTATCCTTGATATTCAGGTTCTAAAATGAGAAGGGCTTGAATCACAAATCAGAAGCTTAGTGCAACTGCCTGCCACCATCCCCATTGGAACTGGCCCCGTGGGGTGCCCAAGTAACTAAACTTTAATTAAACTGTCCTAGTACTTAATAGAAATTATATGAAACAAAATGATTATTTTTCTCATCTTTTCTTGCCAGTCTCTTTTTGTTTAGTCTATCTGTCTGTCTGTCTTTCTTCTGTGCCTGATATATTTTTTCATCTGTGTTTCTCTATGGTATTTACTGGTGTTATTTACTCTCATTCTCCACTGGGCTTTATATATTTCTTCTCTCTGGCTATTTCTTTGTTTTCCTCCACAGTTCTTAAATTGTTCCTCTCCTCATCTTCCTCTGATAACTTTCTCTCATTTGAACACTCTTTCATTGTTATAAATGATTAGCGTATTATGCTGGTGGTTTCTGAAATTCACTCTGCACATGGAATCATGTAAAACAGATGTACATCAGATCCAATCCATCAGAACCTTCAGATCAGATGTGCATCAGATCCGACCTGCAAGCCTCAAAACTTGAAATCAAAGACTTGTCTAGAGACTGTGAATGCCTGGCCATTAAACTGCTGCTGCTGGGGTGATGTCAAAAATCTCTTGTCCCCTTCAATGTGTATGGAGTCCATCTCTAACTATCTTAAACAATTTAATCAGAATTAGTAATTCACAGTAACTGGTGGCTTTAATATTGACTGCACCACAAAGTGCAGTGCCAAGCACAGAGATAAGATTGCCAGTTCATTTCTAACTCAAATGGTCACTGAGCACATCAGAACTAATTATAAACCGGGACCTATGACACTACTCAACTGGGTACTTGTAACTCACCAAGGCAGGGTCAAAAAGGTAAAAGTTCTGCAGGCTGCCTACTATCCTCAGTGATTACTCCCAGGTGCAATGCTTGTGGGAAACAAAACAGCCCAGGCCCCCCCTCTGGTTCATAAACAGCCATGTCATAAGCAAAATGAACGTATTGTATTTGGTGGCCGAAAATAAGTACCTTAAACACATCAGGGTCTTGGTAGTAAGAAAAACATGCACAACAGAAATCTAGGCCTTCTCTGTTTACTTCTGTAACCCCCCCTACAAATGGGGGGTTCCCGAAAGTCTTCCTTGGGTGAGCCTAAATGCCCACTGCCAGGGTGGTGTTCTGTGTCTCAGCAAGTTTAAATGTGTTTGCATGTGAGTGCCCAGTTGGCCTCCGTGTCTGTCTCCCTAAGAGCTGCCTATTTTGTGGGTTATGATTAATCTGGATGAGGACCAAGTGTTTCTAGGCTCAAGTCCTGCCTGGGCTGCAGTACAGCCGCTTCTTTCTGCTGTCACTAAATGTGCAGAGGGAGCCCTATAGGACTGTGTGATTGTTTGCTGATAATCTGTGCAAAATGGAAAATGATATTGTGGTTTGTCTAATCTGCCTTTCTTTGCAGCATGGACATTTTGTATAGTACCACCATTTTGGTTCTGGACTGCCTATCTGAAATAATCAGCACCTTTGGGGGCCTAAAATGGAGCCTGACCCCAGGGGTCTTGTGGGAGTAAAATTCTGTAGGAACTGTAGTTTTTACAGTTTGGCGCCTACATGGATCTGGAGGGGGAGCTCTAACTGTGACAGACAGGTGGATCCACGAATCAAACCTTTTGGATCGGAGAAAAAGTCCCATGCTGCCCGCCGCAGAGGTCATAGTAGAGTTGGAGAGAAAAGAGTGAACAGCTTGAGAGAGCTGGGCAGCTGCTCCTGTGTAGTGTGCAGGGGAAATTGGCGGGAAGGCTGTGTCTGGCCTATCTGCCACCATCTTCCCTAGTGAGGGAGTATTGCCTTTAATAGTTCGGACTGCATCCAAAGAAGCATTGCTACTGACTAGCTGAATTGTGACTACATATTGCCTGAAGAGGACCGAAGACTTGCGTTTACGTGATCGGCCTATCAGGACTTCCAAAACGACCACAGAGTGTACGGTTTGTACAGAGACACTGTAAATTGCAACCGGACTGTCATCCGAATCTGTGGTAATTCCCTACTCTTACTAAAAGTATGCTGATTGTGGAGGGTGGGTCGCAATTTGGTTCCCCGCCTTGCCTAATGCGACATGCTTGCAGGAAGCTGTATCCAGCCCATAAACGGACTGTATCTGAATTGTTCACCTGGTCTGGGCCATGCCAATCTGGCCCAGACAATTGCTCATGCCGCAGAGAAACAACTGACGAGAGACCCACCAGGGATCTGGCTCCCTGCTCAACAACAACAGACAGGAACGACACCACGGTGCTTTGTGTGGGCCCTGCTTCTCCTGGCCATCCAGCTCTTCATCCGGAGGTCTCCATTTCATCCATCCTGCATCCTGTACTGGGTAGCATGAGTAACCACCAGGGTAGCTCCCTGCAACAAAGCTCAAATCAAAGTGTGTCAACTGATTTAATAATTGTTGTTAATCTTTTCAGACTGAGCCATCTGGCTCTGGATTACAAATTAAGGGTTAAAGTGCATGTTGTGTTTTCTCCCAAAGGGCCCCGACCAGCTGCAACACCGGCCTACCCCGGGCAACGCTTCAGGCTAGCCTGTAGTTCCAACTGGGTACTCAGAGTGTGTGTGACTGTCATACAGGGACCTTTGAGTGCATGCCTTATAACATGACTGAATCAGATCTGAAATCAACCTCTAGATTACTGCCCCTTCCCTTGTTCACACTCCCTAATAAATCAGATCTCAATCTTTCTGCATCTCAACTGGTGGTGGAGTACCTTTGTATTGAAAGCTCTGTGATATTGTATGTTTATTGTTACAGGCCTTGTTTTACAGGGGGTCTCCAGGGCGTTCCAGCAAATCTAGCCCTGGTGGTAAGTGGTTGTCAGGGGGCATTCACTGTGTATTGCAAAGTGTATTTGTGTGGGGCAGCTGCAGGCATAGTCAGACCACTAGGGGAGCCAGAGGGGGGTATCAGTGTCCCAGAGGGCTGTACCCAAGGCAGTCACGTGGCCAACATCCCTGTCCTCCGGGTGGAGGCACCCGTTCAGACAGCCCAGGCCCCTCAACCTGTGGCCCACCACACAGGCAGGGGTAGTATCCCCTGGGATAGCGCCACCTAGGGGGTTACACTTCCATTCAGCACAGATACAGGAGGAACACTTATCTCAACACACACAGGAAGAATCACAAAGGAAGAGTTACAGCAAATGCATTCCTTAAAGCTGTACCGTCTAACATTTCTTACAGCTGTACTACACATAACACCTGGGATCTAGTGATCATCGCACAGTGTGATTCAGCATGAGTACAGTGGCAGAGTCAAGCCACACAAAGGCATGAGTCCTGGATTTCAGGAGGTCAGACTTTACTAAGATTGGGATATGTCTCAAGCATGCACTGGCAGACAGAGACAAAAAGGGGGAGTGGGAGAGCAGTGGGCCCATCTGAAAAGAGCCATATTGGAGGCGACAAACCTTTGCATTAGGCAAGTAAATGAGGGCAAGGGAAAGCCACTATGGTTCTCAAAGGCAGTGGTCGGGAAGGTAAGGGCGCAAAAGATGGCTTTCAGGAAATACAAGGAAACACAGCACAAGGTAGTGTATCTGGATAAACTAAGGGAGGCAGGGAAAGCAGTCAGGAGTGCAAAGGCACAATCAGAGGAAAAAATAGCACATGAGGTAAAAAAAAAAAGGAGACAAGACTTTTTAGATACATTAGTGAAAGGAGAAAAACCTGGGGTGGGATAGTAAAGCTTAAAGGGGAAGAAGGAAAGTGTGTGGAAGGAGACCTGGAAAAAAGTATCAGTAAGGTGAGGGACCACAGTTAGGCAACATGAACAAATATGGGAGGACATGGACACCAATCCATTTACAGAAGAGAGAGACCTAAAATAACTCACAAAACTGAAAGTGGACAAGGCAATGGGACCGGATGGGATACATCCTAGAATATTAAGGAAACTATGGGGGTTGCTGGTGGCACCACTGGCAGCTCTGTTCAACGAGTCACTCGATACAGGAATGGTTCCAGAGGATGGGAGGAGAGCAGATGTAGTCCCTCTTCACAAAAGTGGGAGTAGGGAGGAGGCTGGAAACTATAGATCAGTCAGCCTCACCTCAATAGTGAGGAAGATTATGGAATCACTACTTAAACAAAGGATCGTGGAACATCTTGAATCCAGCGGAACACAGGATCCAAGACAGTATGGATTCACAGCGGGAAGGTCATGTCAAACAAACCTAATTGATTTCTTTGACTGGATGACTAAGGTTAAAGATCGGGGGAGCGGTGGATGTGGCCTACCTGGATTTCAGTAAGGCCTTCGACACCGTTCCACACAGAAGACTGGTGAACAAGCTGGGCAGCCTGGGAGTGGGTCACAAAGGCGGTAAACTGGGTTAGGAACTGGTTGAGTGACAGACGACAGAGGGTCCTGGTAAATGGTGCTCAGTCTCAGGAAAGGAGGGGTAGTCCATGACCATAGCGACCAAGATTGAGTGCCTAGAAAAACAGTGACTCAGTTTCGCCGACTGTGATCACAGCTGCCTATGGAGGAGGGTGACCAGATACTGGGGTTAGCGAAAGCGGCGACAGGAACTCGCAGGTATACGCATGCGTGCCTGCGAGGGGGCGAGATGTAGGGGAGGGATGTCATGTGGGAGGGGTTGTGGTGAGCAGCTGCCGAGCTGAATCGCTGGTGTCGGGGAGGGTGGTTGGCTGGGAGGCATGGGGTACCGGGTTCCAGTCTGGCTTTGTGCTTTTTTTTTTTTTGCCGACTGGCAGCATGTATTGCCCCAAGTCCCCCCCACTGCACCCCCTGAGTTGACAATC
Source organism: Neoceratodus forsteri (assembly GCA_016271365.2). NCBI lineage: Eukaryota > Metazoa > Chordata > Ceratodontiformes > Ceratodontidae > Neoceratodus > Neoceratodus forsteri. The sequence goes on along the minus strand of CM057456.1, from coordinate 1,870,778,228 downwards.
TATAAGTAAGAGCGGGGGCACAGCCCTCCAGATAGAAACAAGACCTGTAGGTCTCTGGTGTCATTTCAGTGTGTTGCAGTGCGCATTGCCGAAATTATTCTTCAGCAATGTGCACTCGCCATAATAGCAATCACTGTTTCTCGATCACTATTATGACGTGGAACCAAAAGGCGCGTGACCAGTGGGGAGCCACAGGGATCAGTCCTAGGCCAAGTCCGGTTTAAAGTCTTTATAAGTGACACTGTGGAGGGGCTGGAGGGGAAGTTGTGCCTCTTTGCGGATGACACTAAGATCTGCAACCGGGTGGAAACTCCAGGAGGGGGTGGAAAAAAATGAGGTGGGATCTAGGTAAACTGGAGGAATGGTCCAGAGTGTGGCAGCTGAGATTTAATGTGAAAAAGTGCAAAAATCATGCATTTGGGGCACAAGAACATAGAGACATAGAATTTGATGGCAGATAAGGACTGCTTGGCCCACTCAGTCTGCCCATTTCCCTACCTAATGGATAAGCTGCAGATCCTAGTTAACCAGCAGCCTACTTCTTTCTACCCCCACCCCTAGAATTGCCTTATGACTGTCCCATGCATGCTTGAATTCAACCACTGTTTTTGACTCCACAACCTCCTCCTGGAAGGCTGTTCCATGCATCCACAACCTCTCTGTGAAAAATACTTTCCCTACATTACCTCTGAGCCTCCCCGCCCCCATCTTCAAATTGTGGCCCCTTGTTCTTGCACACCTCTTTTTTTGAAAGATGCTACCCTCTTGGACTTTGTTGATTCCCTTGAGGTACTTGAAAGTTTCTATCATGTCCCCCTTCTCCCTCCTTTGCTCGAGGCTATACATATTAATCTCCTTTAGTCTCTCTTCATATGTCTTCCAGTGCAGACCCTGCATCATTTTAGTTGCCCTCCTCTGGACAGCTTCCATCCTGTCTATGTCCTTGCGGAGACTGGGTCTCCAGAACTGCACACAGTACTCCAGATGGGGTCTCACCAGCTGTCTGTACAGAGGGATAACAACTTCCTGTTTTCTACTGGTGATGCCTCTCCCTATGCATCCCAGTATCCCCCCAGCCCTCCTTACTGCCCTCTCACATTGCTTGCCCACCTTTAAGTCATCTGATATGACTACCCCAAGTCCCTTTCCATTTTTGTTGTTGTTAGTATCTCACCCCCCATTGTGTACTCTTCCTCTGGTTTGAACCCAGGGGAGGATTACATGATGGGGGTGAAACTGATGGTCACCAAACAGAAAGGGATTTGGGAGTAATCATATCTGATTATCTAAAGTTGGCCAACGTGCCAAGGCTGTGGGAGTGCCAGTGGGGTGCTGGGGTGCATAGGCAGAGTTATCACCAGCAGAAGGAAGTGATGCCATTGTACAGAACATTGGTGAGGCCTCATTTGGAATACAGTGTCCAGTTCTGGAGGCCACATCTCCAGAAGGATATAGACAGGGTGGAGGCAGTTCAAAGAACAGCAACAAAGATGGTGCAGGGCCTGCTCCAAAAGTTATATGGGGAGAGACTGGGAGACCTCAATATGTATACCCTGGAGGAGAGGAGAGACAGGGGAGATGTGACAGAATCCTACAAATATCTAAATAAATAGGGTACCGGAGGGTAGCATCTTTCAGAAAAGGAGATGTCCAGGAACGAGGGGGCATGACATGAAGTTGGAAGGGGGTAGACTAAGGGGCAGCATGAGGAAGTATTTCTTCACAGAAAAGGTGGTAGATGCATGGAATAGACTCCCAGCAGAGGTGGTGGGGGCAAACACAGTGGGGAAATTCAAGCATGCATGGGACAAGCATGGGGAACCCTAGCAATAGGAACAAGGAAGTAAATCCGGAGATCAAGTAGGGTCTTTGGCTTTTATGGTAGGCAAGGATAATGGGCAGACTAGTTGGGCCTAGCAGTTATCTGCCATCAGTTTCTGTGTTTCCATGCACTTGACTATCCTGACTGGTTATTGTCTCTGGTCTGTACTGCATATCTGTACTGTATGTACTGGTGGCTTATTTCTGGATAACCCATAAATAAAAAGTTAAAAAAAAAAAAAAAATTTTTTCAGAATTTACAATCCTGCAGAATGACTTACAGTGTGCAGAATGAGTTTCTTTGGTGGCTATTGGGCACGCTTCAAAATAAACAGCTTTAATTATAAACTTTTCCAGAGCAACACTGACTAATGGAGAGATTGTCGGGCAGCATGGGGAAAAGTGAGCCGGAGGTAACATTGGTTTCCTAATGTTAATTTAAAGAGCTAGTGTACTGCCTGGAATGAATAGTAACTTACAGAAGTAGTCCATTATCACTTCTTATTTCTGTCTTGCTATGTAGAATACATTCTACCTGACTATACTAGATGTGATATGTGGAACAGTACTGTATCTGAAGGCTGGAATAGTCAATTCTGTTCATCCCTATACTTCAACAGCATTGTGACCTCACTAACTGTGACATCAGCAGTAACCAAGAAAAGCCAAACTCCTGCTGCTTGATTCATAACTTGTGACACGTTACCAATCAGTCAGCCGGGTCTGCAATGTAAGAATGAGTGAGTTTACATACTGCTGATGCAGTGGGAGTAACAGAAACAGGATGTTTGCTTCCAGGTAGAGCACTGCTTTTCACATGGCATAGAAACATAGAATTTGATGGCAGATAAGACCCACCTGGCCCACCTAGTCTGCCCATTTCCCTGCCTACATAAGCTCCATATCCTAAATGACCAGCAGCTTACCTTCTGTTTCCTACCACTATAGTTGCCTTCTGTCTATCCCATGCATTCTTCAATTCACCTATTGTTTTGCCCCTACGACCTCTGCAGGGAAGCTGTTCCATGCATCCACCACCCTTTCTGTGAAAAAATACTTCCTCCTGTTACCCTTGAGTCTCCCCCCCCCAGCTTCATACTGTGACCCCTTGTTCTTGCACTTCTCTTTTTCTGAAAGATGCTTCCCTCCTGAACCCTGTTTATCCCCTTGAGGTACTTGAATGTCTCTATCATATCCCCCCTCTCCCTCCTATCCTTAAGGGTATACATAGTGAGATCTTTCAGTCTGTCCTCATATGTTTTCTGGTGCATTCCTTTCACCATTTTTGTTGTCATTCTCTGTACTGCTTCCATTCTGTTAATGTCCTTCCGGAGATGTGGTCTACAGAACTCAACACAGCATTACAGATGTGGCCTTACCAATTGTCTGTACAGTGGCATCACCACCTCCTGTTTTCTACTGGTGATGCCTCTCCCTATGCATCCCAGCATCTCTCCGGCCCTCCCCACTGCTTTCTCACATTGATTGGCTACTTTCAGGTCATCCATTATAACTGCCCCCAGGTCTCTTTCCATTTTAGTTGTTGTTAGTATCCCCCCCCCCATCCTGTATTCCTCTCCAGGATTCCTGTGCACCAAGTGCATGACTTTGCACTTTTTTATATTGAATTTAAGCTGCCACACCCTTGACCACTCCTCCAACTTGCCTAGGTCTCTTCTCATTCTTTCCACCCCATCTGGAGTGTCCACCCCATTGCAAATTGGTTCTATGTCAAAAGAGCGATTCCCAAAAAGCGATCGTTCTTATGGTGAATGTAAATCACCGAAATTCAGTTTCAGCAATGTACACCCCCAGCGCAAAACAAAATGGTGCAATGGACATGGAATTCTTATGTCATGCAGGGGGCTGTGTCCCCCACTCACCCCTACTTTAGAATCATGAACTCCAGGTAGGTGCATGTTGGGGGTGCAAATTCTACAAAAAAAAAAAAACACTAATAGGGCCAGGCGCAACAAAATACGCCCACGCCCGAACCCAGCATCCTGGCCATTCCAGCCCAGCACCCACCCACCACGCCATGGAGCCAGCTCGGCAGCTCACCGCGGCACCAACCCTGACAAACTCTCCTCCCCTCCCTCCCTCACCGCTGCCCCCCCCATGCGCGTGTACATACAGCGACATCCCGTCACCATTCGCGTAGCCCCCCATCCGGTCGCCTTCCCTACACTGTCGCCCTGTCGACATGCACCAAAAGTGGGTCACCGTTTCAGTAGGCGCCCACTTTCCAATAACGCATGTCACAGGATACCTTGCAGATGCTGGTGCTGTCTGCAAAGAGGCTTTCCTTCCCTTCCAGCTCCTCTGCAATGTCGCTAATGAAGACAATAAAGAAGACCGGCCCCAGTACTGAGCCTTGTCGCACCCCGCTGGTCACCCTCCTGTCCCAGAACTGAACTCCATTAACAACCACCCTCTGTGTCCTGCTGCTCAATCAATTTCTGACCCAGTTTACTACCCTGGGACCCACTGACCCAGACTGCCCAACTTGTTTAATAGCCTCCTGTGTGGGATGGTGTCAAATGCCTTGCTAAAATCTAGGTAGGCCGTGTCCACGGCCCCTCCCTGATCAACCACCCTGGTTACATTTATTTATTTATTTATTGAAATGTTCACCAGGAAGACGTACTGACAAAAAATTGCTCATTTCCAGATGTGTCCTGGGGGAGGGGGAATAGGATAAACAGCACATAACAACCTTAATTAGCTACCAATAGGCAAACAATTGCAAAGTGCTATACTATAGTTTTGAGGAGATTAACATATAGCAATGGTAGTGCTACATTTTACGATTACACCCAGCTAACAACAGTTGCAAGGGACAACAGAATAGGACACTAGGGGAGAAGTTTGGGACAAGGAATGCATAGTCAAAGAAATCTATCAGAATTGTCTGACAAGATCTACCAGCTGTGAATCCATGTTACTTTGGGTCTTGTGCCCCACTGACCTCCAGATATGCTACAATCCTTTCCTTTAGCATTGATTCCATTATGTTTCCTACTACTAAAGTCAAACTGACCGGTCAGTAATTCCCAGCTTCCACCTTGCTCCCACTTTTGTGTAGTGGTACCACATTTGTCCTCCTCCAGTCCTTTGACACTACTCCTTCCGCCATTGATTTGCTGAAAAGGGCTGTCAATGGTGCCCCTAGTACCTCTCTGAGTTCTTTCAGTATTCTGGGATGCATCCCATCTGGACCCATTGCCTTGTCCATTTTTAGTTTTGAGAGTTCCTTTAGGACTCTCTCTTCCGTGAATGGACTGGTGTCTACCTCGCCTCCATGTGTGTTTCTACCATCTGAGTTTGGTACCTCCCCTTCCCCCTTCTTTCATAAATACTGAGCAGAAATATTCATTCAGAATTTCTGCTTTTTCTGGATCCCCCTCCACACCCCCCCTCCTTTATTTAGCCTCACAATCCCGCCATTGTTTTTTTTAATCCTTTCCCTAACATACCTGAAGAAGGTTTGGTCTCCTTCTTTTACTGATTGTGCTATTCTTTCTTCGGTTTGTGCCTTTGCACTCCTAACTGCTTTTCCCACGTCCTTCTGTTTTGCTAATACAGTTTCCTGTCTTCCTCCCTCCGCATTTCTTTCTATTTTCTAAATGCCTGCTCCTTTTCCTTAACCTTCCTTGCCACTTCTTTTGAAAACCATAGTGTTTTTTTTTTTCTTCTTTTTGCTTTGTTGACTTGTGTTACACAGAGGCTTGTTGCCTCTGCTATGGCCCCTTTAAGTATTTCCCACTGTTCCTCTACGCCCCCCACCTTTGCCAGGATTTTCTTGAGGTGTTCCCCTATATTTGCAAGGACGACCCTTACTTTTGTGTGTCTTGACTCTACTACTGTCTTCATTTTAAACCGCACTGTATGGTGATCGCTGGACCCTAGATGGTTGCCCACTGACAGATCTGTTATTCTGTCACCATTGCTGAGAACCAGGTCTAATATTGCTCCCTCCCATGTAGGCTCTTCCACTAGCTGTCTGAGGCATGCCCCTGCAGGGCATCCAGGATGTCTCTGCTCCTGGTAGCGGCTGCTGCATAGGTGTTCCAGTTAACATCTGGCATGTTTAGGTCACCCACCAGCAACATTTCCCCTTTCTCTGCCATTTTGTGGATGGTATCCACTAATACCCTGTCTATTTCCTCCCCCTTTGCTGGTGGTCTGTTGACAACCCCTGTGTGGATGGTGGTGCCACTTCCCGTCTCTAAGATGACCCATAGTGCCTCTTCCCCTTCCTGTCTTCCCCCTAACTCAGTTGCTTTGATCCCCCTCCCTGTGTACATAGCCACCCCTCCCCCTTTTTTGCCCTCCCTGTGTCTTCTGAAGATTGTGTACCCTGGTATGGTAACATCCCAGTCATGGTTACCTGTGTACCATGTTTCATTGACCAAGACAATGTCTAGCTCTTCCTCTCCCATCAAGGTTGCTATGTCTGGGATCTTGTTTCACACCCAATTTTATTAGGTAAACAAACCATCTAGGGCACACATACAAAAAGAAAAACACTTTAGAAGTAAAAAGTAATAACTGAATATTTTTCAAAATTACTAACATGTTCTGCCTGCTATTTTCTGGCACTACAAGCTTTTTAAATTGGTATGGTTGATTTACAAGAAACAAAGTGCCATGACAATCAATTTAAAAAATAGGCCTTTGGAACATTTTGCCTATACAGGCTTATTCATGCATGCCCTTACAGATCAGGTTCAATGGATACAGAACTTGGATTGGTTTTCATATTCTGCTTCTCTGCGTATTTTTTCAGGTGTTCCTGTTTCACTGCCTGGCTGCCATTGTCAGCCCCACACACACACTCAGAGTGCTGTCACGCCACTCACTTCAGTGAGCATCGGAGGTCACAATGAGCATGTGAGGCTAACAGTGGGAGCCAGGCAGTGAAGCAGCAACACAAAAAACAAGCATTTGTCAATGCTGAACATTGGCTGCTTGTTGAACAATTTGTTTTTTTGCAAGTCTGACGCCAAATTTTGAAGATATTCGTTTTGTCTGAGTGGTTGATCCTAGCATTGAATTCCATACAAAGCCAGACTCAGGGGCTAGGTCCAGTGTAGAACCTTGCTCAGGGAAGTGAGGTGATGAATGCATTGGGTCTACAGGGTCTGACCCATACTCTTAGACTGCTACACTGGGGATTACACCCACCCAGCTGGGCCAGTCAGAGGGCCACCTCCACCCATGGGCTCCTGTAATCCAGAGGAGCTGACTTTGCTGTAGAAACCAATGTTTTTCTGGCAATAGTAGCTCCACTCGAATGGAAACAACGATTTGTCCAGGAGATGCAAAGTAAAAGCCCAAATGTCAGTGGGTCAAGTACTGAAGAGAGAGAGATGTCTGTTCCACTAGGCAATCCAAACAAAGGTGTCCAAAAACACTCCCACAGGGCCCATATACACAGTCTAAATAATTGCAGACAAAATGATCCCAATAATTAAACCATCCATTGGAAGAGTTTGGGGCCCACATGGCTATATGTGACAAGGACCACAGTATGGCGTTTTAGCCAGGAAAGTCAGCAACAGTAGCCACAGCAGCAGCAGCAGTATGGTAACAAATATAAAGCAAGCCTTGGTCACTGCTAATGGTGTTTGAGTGCACGTTTTTATAATACAATTGTGGTCTAAATAAATGTACAATACTGTAGCTGTAATTACAAGTATTTAGGCGGCATTGAATCTGTATATTTATCACTAGTATTAGGCAGTACTATAAATAGCAGGTTTTTACTGGCATTTATTCTGAGTTCTGGTCTGTATTTCTTTGTGATAGTGACAGCACAACTATGAGTTAAAAGAATAAAACATGGTCTAGTTGAGAAAAGTCTTTTGTGGTTGGAAATGGGGGAGAGCGGCTCCAGCAGCAACTTCTCTCACAACCGGTCTATCATTTGAAGGTGACTACAGTCACAGATGCACATCAGGTCTGACTAGACAGTGATTTTGAGGTCCTGCTAATTTGAGCAGAAAAGTCCTACCAGCCTCTGCACCACCAACAGCTCAACTGGCTGGAACTTCTGAGTTACCAGAAAGGTATGAACATTTAAAGTCCTTTGTTGTTGGAGTGGGAAATAATGCTCAGATGCGAGGCAGGTGCTGGTCAGCACTATAAGTTGCATATATCCTTAGTCCACTAGATGAATCAAAGTTGCTTACCAGTATGCTGTGCAATCTAATTTATTCCATACTAGAGCTTCTGTTCATTCAGATTCATTCATTTATCAGAAGTTATGACTCAGTCCAGCAGTTACAATTCTTTTACCTCCAGTATAAATACAAAATAAATGTGTGGTTTAAGGAACGAAAGTGCACAGTGCTTCTGTAAACAACTAAATGTATTGCAGCTACTTCATCAGTACAATTTCGGTCATGTCTACAGCACCATTCATAAATTTAAAGTGCAGTGTGTTGTGCAAAAAGCTGCAGGGCTTACAGCTACCCCAACGGTACAATGCCGGTCCCGTTTGCAGACCCACTTGTTTAAACTGCCACTCTGCTAGAAGTTGTGCAAACTTGCATTTAGAGCTAGAACACTACGTGTTCCTCAAACTGCTAGAAAACCGCATAAAAAAAAAAAGCAAAAACAAACAAAAAAGTAAAAAACGTAGTAAACTTCCTTACAACCATGGAGCACGCATGTCAGTAACCAGTACTCCTCCTCCATTCTCATCCAGTGGGGACACAAACAGGTCATGGCTGTTGGGGACACAGACTGAATTACTGGGGGTCAAAGGACGCTGACAGGCCATTGGGTGGTGGGGACAGGATAAGAGCTCTGGATTTTAGGGGCACAGATGGATGCTCTGGGTTTTGGGGACAAGGACAGGCCATTGTATGTAGGGGACACGGAGAAGTGCACTGGTTTTTCGGGACACAGACAGGCATATTGGGTGTTGGGGATAGGACGGGCACACTGCATCACAGGATGCTGACTGTATGTCCCTTTCCAACTCCTTGGACTGGACTCTGGAGGACTGGACCACACTGACACTTTGTGCAGAACACAAGGGAAAAGCGAGTTAAAGAGTATCCAGGCATCAGTGGCACACAGGGACCAGTCACCTGCCTGCCAAAGTCCCACCATTACAAAACAGAATTTACATCCGTGCAACACCTTAGGGAGCCACAGATTGTAAAAACTCAGACTGGTGTGCTGACTGTTTTAGTGACAGCAGTTGGACTACCAACTCCAAAATGACAACGAAAAGTATAAGATCTGTACTTTCTCAAACAGATTAGATCTGTGCCAGCAATAGAAATAATATGCTTAACTCTGGGCAGATGCATCTCTGCCACCCCAGCATTATTTTTTAAGGAAACATTTCTTCCGTTTGTCGCTACTGAGTCCAAGCCATCTACTAGATGAGAATGATATCAGGCAACAACATACATGTGAATCAAATATTACAACTGACCCAGCTCTGCACAATATTTCCTAAGAAACAGCGATTTGTAACCGAGAAGCTTGTTTAACTGTTTGATATAATCATTCCTGTTGTGCAATAATACAACAATGAGGTTTTTATGCACATGTTTGAGGGGACAGAGCCTGCTAAGGAGTTGCTAAAGACATCGAGGGATGATTTTCTTTGTTACAGGCATGCAAATCAAAGGACCAAAGCCCTCTCTGATTGGAGCGGTTTGGTCCTATGAAATACACAAAGTTTCAGCCCACCAAGCAGAGAGTGATATCAGGACCATGGCCCATGGTCTTTGGTGTAGACTCCGAAGCCCTTGCTTTTGTGAACTGCAATGGGCTCAGAAGGACCTCTCGAAATCCCCTTTGCACTGAAGAACGTTGCTGTGTGCGCACAGCCAACGAAAATATGCAGAGAAGCAGAATAAGAAAACCAATCCAAGTTCTGTATCCACTGAACCTGATCTATAAGGACACGCATGAATAAGCCTGTATAGGTAAAATATTGAAAAGGCCTGTACCTAGAATAAATAAGTGTGGATACTGAGATGAAGACTCATTCTATTTTTTTGGAAGAATGGCATCATTTGCGGAACTGACAGACTCTTTCGGATAACAATAGTCAGTTAACTAGAGTGAAAAGAGGCAGGCATGAAACATTTGAGCACTGTATGACAGTTTACACATGTACATGGGTATTTTGATTGCAAAATGGGAACATAATCTATTATAAAAAATACATATCAAGTCAGCTTCATTTGCATCATTCTGTGATGTCGCCAGAATCTCTCTGTATCCAAAAAAATCCCTTTTCTTATTAGAGGTTGCTTATTTTATATATCCTGTTTGGCTGTGCTCTCTTCTCCTGCCTATGCTTAAAGAGCATGTGCCTAGTAAGGATGTATGGGACAGATATTCAAAAAGTGCAAAAGCAGGGCACAAAGGTTTGCACTGCGGTTGTGCCCGGCCCAGAGGCTGCTATATTCAGTCAGATAGCGCACTGGTGCTATCTGACCAAATATCAGCCCATGTCAATGCAGCACTAAGTCCATCTGTGCTGCCCCAACATGAACCTGGGCTGCATTCGGCCGATAGGGAATTTCACCCCCAGACCGGATAGTGCCAGAAGCCATGTACAATATTCATCCACAAACTGCATATGAGCCCACTGGGCATGCAAGGCACTAAGGGGCCATTAGCATGCCCATTATGGTCTCATCTGCACTGGAAGCAGCAGCCCATTTGCATCCATCCTGAGGGGGCCTGCCACATCAGCCCTGGTGACTAGCAGCACCCCCCAACCCCGCAGACCTGTCCCCATTATATAAATGTACTTCCTGGTGGCTAGAGGCCACCCCCCCACAAGGTGTTACAATATCCCTGGCATCTAATGGCACCCCCCACCCTTTGATCCTCCATCCTGTGTGTTAGACATGCTGCCCTGGTGTTGGAATCGGGGGGGGGGGGGTGATACCTGAGTTGGGCTCTCAGTGACTCGTTAATTTTTATTTTGTTAGTTTGCTGTCCAACACTGGGGTTGGACACCTCTGTATTGCAATGGGGTGTCAGGGGCACCGGAGTTAGCTCCAGGTGACTGTATTTGTCTTATTTTTTGTTTTGTTTCAACTTTAGTGTCCAACACAGAGGTTGGGCACTCAAGTGTCAGAATGGGGGCAGGTGGGGTCTGTTCAACAGCACCAGGGTTGAGCTCCAAGCAACCATTTAGTATTTCTGGTACAGTAATCATGACTTCTTGGTTTCAACCGGGAGCCAGATTTGCATGCCTCTGAGAGCTCTGTGCATGTCAGAGACAGTAGTGAGTGAATTAACCTTATTTTTTGGAAAAGTTGGGCACGTTCCCATTTTTTGCTCATCCCTAGCCAAAAACATACTGAACCCAGGTTCTCCAAACTTGCCATGTCAGGAGATTAAGGGCCACAGATCACCCATTTGAAGGCTTTGTGAAAACTCTGTCAAGAAACAGTTGAAACATAAGGGACTGAAAACCATGATTTAACACTTAAGTTCCCAATCAACCCTACCTATAGTGGCTCTACCATACCACTCTAAATAACGTAACAAAATATATAATTTGTTAAACGCGCAGAGTTAAAAAACAAAAGAAGCAGAAAATATAATGGTGGATGCAGGGTGTAAATTTGCAGTAATATTGTGGAGCAATATAGTGGAACTATACAACTTTGCTATAAAAGGAGTGTACACAGGGGCTCAGGATGGTGCCCACAGCATCCATCCAAAGTCTTGAGGAGATCGCCACCTGCAGCCTGGGAGGGAACATCTTCACCAACATCTTCACTTTTGACTTCCATCACTTCAGTTAGCTGTTCACTCTGGATCTGCATTGCAGTCACATCTACTCCATCCACCCCAAAACCTTTGAGAAGCTCTCCGGGCTAGTGGAACTGTGCCTGGGCAACAACTTTAACTCCATCTTGTTCCCCTGTACTTTGTACCCCTTGAGGAAGTGCTGAATTTTGTACTGTAGATCACTGGCAGTGAGCTGAGCAAGCTGAAACCAGACACGTGGACAGCCTGATCAAACTGACGCTAGACAAGAATGCCATAGAAATCCTGCAGAAACAACTTGACAACCTACTGTATAATATGGTTTCCCATTTTTATTTTGGGGGGAGTTGTAACACAACTGTTTACTTTTCTTCATATTTAAGTGGGGGGATGAAAATGTATTGCAGGACTATGGAAAGGGGATATTTCTGAAAAGTGTAGACGAGCATGGGTACCACTTTTCATAGTGCACGCCACCACCGGGATTGTACTAGAGGTAGCATTTTAGCTTTATATGAGAGGATTACTGCAAGTCTTCAAAGAACCCTCAATGTCATAGACAACAAACGTAATTTTAGATGCATTTCTGAGTATACTTCACATTTATAGTTAGCTTCCTCATTTGCATACTAACTATGCACCTTAATCAGACGTATCCTATAGTGATAGTTAAATAAGAGTAAATTCTCTTACTGTTTTATCAATTGTTTTTAAAGAAGCTAGGAAATGATTTTGTGGTTATTGTACCTGCTAAATAAATCATCAATAGCAAATAATGGCTGTTGTGTGTCTTTTTTTCCTGCTTGAAAAAATCAAACCTGAAAGGCAACGCCCCGCAATTGGCATTTATTTCCAAAACCGATGACAATACATTCTCGGTTTATTTTTTAAATTATACCGTTTTATTTTAGTTATTCCTTATCCCAGTTACGCTTAACTGAGAATGTATCTGTTATCGTATTTGGAAACAATGCCAATGGGGAGTCACCTACAGGTTTGATTTTTTCATGTGACCCAGCACGCACTTATATGGTGCGAACATCAACATTTAATTGAACCACTGTAACAGATACAGAGGACTGCATTCTGTATCGGGAGTCTGTGATGTAAGTATGCCAAGGCTTATCACGTGCTGACTCCCGATACAAAAAAAGTCAATGACAAGCTGGTGGATAGTTCCAGCAGATGAGAGGAGCATACAAATATGCTTTTGAACATTTATTAAAGAAAAAAAGACACACAATGTCCATTTTCTGCTGCTGATTTATTTAGCAGGTACAGTCACCATAAAATCATTTCCCATCTCCTTTAAGGTACTGTTTCTTCAAACTGTGGTTTGTCCTTTGTATGTTTTTTTCTTAGTTTGACTACAAATTTAAAAATCAACATAGAAAGTTAAACAAAATATATGCACATTAACTGGAAAACAAGCTCAGTGTCCCCTAGAGTACATCTGCTCTTGCTTCTTATCTACACCTGGCATCACACTCCTCTGCTTGTGACCTTACAATCTATTGCTGTAGAGCAAATTACAATCTCGTACCAGACAATACAATTAATTTTTATATAGTGTCTTTCACACTAAGTATAACAGCGTTCTTCAGAGAGTAATAAGCAGAAAATATGTGAAGTAAAATATTGAACAATAAAATTAAAAGACTGTATCAGCAGCAGATTATGATGACAGGCATACAGTGGAGCACACCATGATACATCATAATATTGCAGCATTCTGCAGCAGAGGTTCTGCAAGAAACAAGGCAGTTTCAATGGCTGTTCCCTTTCATCATGCAGTAACCTGAGACACTGGGTTGCCTCTTGGCAGGTTCTACAGTATTTATGCGGACAGAGCAGACGAAGTCTGAAAAATAGTGATCCTGTTTTCTTGCTATGGTGCACAGTTATTCTGCAATACGGAAGGAAAGCAACTTTTTATACTGTATTGCATATAAGGCAAATTTTTGATACAAAAAATAGACCCACAAGAAGGGACACTCGACTTATGTACAAGGTCAGCTTATCTGCTGGGTTTACAATGTTAAACCATTTTTGCAACTTTAACCTGATTTTGTGTCACGCTCTGGCCATAGAGACAGATTCTGTGCCTGGTGTTGTCCATCCAATTTGGGGGCAAAATAATATCTCTAATGTTGCTAAACTTGACACGTTAAAGGGGGCTGATTTCCATGTGAGGTCAACTTATAGGCAGGTAAGTATGGTAAATACAGACCCTATTTGTACTGTAAGCAGAAATGTGTCTAAAAATGATGTTTGTGAGCACGGGGGCAGAAAAATAGATCACTCAAAAAAAAAATGATGTTTTTCCAAAGAGTCCCATGTGACATCAGGGCTCTTTAAGTTCACATTATAAAAAATCAACAGAAAGCAAAAGCACGCAAGTAAGTGTACAAACAATTTCAGTACCAAAATTGCGAATCTATTATACAGAATAGCATCCTCCAGCAAAACTGGAGGTACCCCCCCCCCCCAAGTTTCTGGTCACTGCAATAGTCCATACAGTCCATATGTGTGGTTTCTGACCATCATTTTTTTTTAAATATCTTCTTTATTTAGGTTTTACAACATATATGCAGACATGTCATCCAGATCCAAATATCAAATTTCATTTATACAGTACATACAGTCTCAGCTTGGTTACAAAGAAATGTCACTCTATAGAGGAGGAAGGTACATACAAGCCTGATTTTACCTATAGAAGCTAGATAGCTAGCAGCATTATTCGACCTGGCTGTAAGGCAAGGAAAAGGGAAAGTTCTCCAGGACCCAGAGTCCAACTAGGTTGCACTTGAGGGGAAAATTCCAGACGTGGTTCAAGTTGCACTATGTGTTATGCATCAGGCCTATCTCTGGTGCTGCTGCAACATTTCTTAATGAATATATTGTTATTCTTCTCTTCCCTTTTTGGGGTACATAGAAACATAGAATTTGACGGCAGATAAGGACTGCTTGGCCCACCTAGTCTGCCCATTTTCCTACCTAACAGATAAGCTGCAGATTCTAGTTAACCAACAGCTTACTTCCTCCTACCCCCCACTAGGACTGCCTTATGTCTGTCCCATGCATTCTTGAATTTCCCCACTGTTCTTGAATCCACGACCTCCTCAGGGAGGCTGTTCCATGCATCCACAACCCTCTCTGTGAAAAATTACTTCCTCACATTACCTCTGAGCCGTCCCCCCTCTATCTTCAAATTGTGCCCCCTTGTTCTTGCACATCTCTTTTTCTGAAAGATGCTACCCTCTTGGACTTTGTTGATTCCCTTGAGGTACTTGAAAGTTTCTATCATGTCCCCTCTCTCCCTTCTTTCCTCAAAGGTATACATATTAAGCTCATTTAGTCTTTCCTCGTATGTCTTCTGGTGCAGACCCTGCACCATTTTGGTTGCCCATCTCTGGACAGCCTCCACTCTGTCTATGTCTTTGCGGAGATGGGGTCTCCAGAACTGCACACAGTACTCCAGGAGGGGTCTCACCAACTGTCTGTACAGAGGGATAACAACTTCCTGTTTTCTACAATTGATGCCTCTTCCTATGCATCCCAGTATCCCAGCCTTCCTTACTGCCTTCTCACATTGCTTGCCCACCTTTAGGTCATCTGATATAATTACCCCCAGGTCCCTTTCCATTTTTACTGTTGTCAGTATCTCACCCCCATTGTGTACTCTTCCCCTGGGTTTTTGTTTCCCATGTGCATTACCTTGCGCTTCTTTGCACTGAATCTGAGCTGCCATACATTTGACCATTCCTCCAACCCTGCCAAGTCCCTTCTCATCCTTTCCACTCCATCTTGTGTATCAACCCTGTTGCAGATCTTTGTGTCATCTGCAAACAGACATACTTTTCCTTCCAGTTCCTCTGCAATGTCACTTCTAAGAACATTAAAAAGGACCAGTCCCAGTACTGAACCCTGCGGTACCCCGCTAGTAACCCTACTTTCTTCACTGTGTACTCCATTTACTACTACCCTTTGCATCCTGTTGTCTAGCCAATTTTTATCCAGGCTACCACCTTGGGGCCCACTCCAAGGCTGGCTAACTTGTGTATTAATCTTTTGTGTGGGACTGTATCAAATGCCTTGCTAAAATCTAGGTAGGCCATGTCCACAGCCTCTCCTGTCTACTACTTTGGTCACCCAGTCAAAGAAATCTATTAGATTCGTCTGACATGACCTTCCCATCGTGAATCCATGCTGCCTTGGGTCCTGTGCCCACTGGCCTCTAGGTACTCAACAATTCTTTCCTTCAGAACTGATTCCATCATTTTCCCTACCACTGAGGTCAAACTAACTGGTCTGTAGTTTCCTGCCTCTGTCCTGCTCCCACTTTTGTGAAGAGGAATCACATCTGCCCTCCTGCAGTCCTCAGGTACCACCCCATCCTCCCATGATTTGTTAAAGAGAGTAGTCAGCAGTGTCACTAGTACTACCCTTAGTTCTTTTGGAATTCTTGGGTGAATCTCATCAAGCCCCATTGCTTTGTCCACCTTCAATTTTATTAGTTCTTTCAGAACCCTTTCTTCTGTAAATGGACTGGTAATGACCCCTGTCTTCAGAGTGTTTCCCTTGTTTGGTTTAGGTACCTCCCCCTCCTCTTCCTTTGTGAATACTGAGCAGAAATATTCGTTCAGTATCTCTGCTTTTTCACTGTTCCCCTCTACCCACATTCCCTCCCCTTTATTAAGCTTCAGCATCCCTCCTTTGGTCTTTCTTCACTCCCTAATGTACCTATAAAAGGTCTTATCCCCCTTCTTAACAGAATTGGCTATCCTTTCCTCGGTTTGGGCCTTTGCTATTCTGACTGCCTTCCCAGCCTCTTTCTGCTTTAACTGATAAAGTTCTCTGTCCTGTTCCTTCTGTGTTTCCTTATATTTCCTGAATGCTATCCTTTTCTCCTTAACCTTCCCTGCCACCTCTTTTGAGAACCATAGTGGTTTTTTCCTTCGTTGTGTTTTATTGATTTGCGTTACACAAAGGCTTGTTGCCTCTGTGATGGCTGTTTTGATTACTCCCCATTGTTCCTTCCCCCCTCCTTCTTGCCTGTTTGCTAGTGCTTTTCTAAGGCACTGTCTCATTTTCCCAAAGTCAGCCCTCCTAAAGTCCAATACTCTTGCTTTTGTATGGCTTGATTGAATGGCTGTGTTTATCGTGAACAACACTGTTTGGTGGTCGTTTGTTCCCAGATGGCTACCCACCTCTAAATCTGAGATTCTTTCTCCATCCCCATTTGAGAGTACCAGATCTAAGATTGCTCCCTCCCTCCCGAGTGGGTTCCAATACTAGCTGTCTGAGGCATGCCCCCTGTAGGGCATCAAGAATGACCCTGCTCTTGGATGTACCTACACAAAGGTGCTCCAGTTAACATCTGGCATATTCAAGTCCCCCATCAACAATATCTCCCCTTTTTCTGCCATTCTAAGGAAGCCTTCTATCATTTCCTTGTCCATTCCCTCCCCCTGAGATGGGGGTCTGTATACAACCTCCGTGCAGATTGTGGTGCCATTTCCTGTCTCTAGGATGCCCCAGAGTGCCTCATCTGCTCCCTGTTTACTCTTTAGTTCTGTTGCTTTGATCCCTTCCTTTGCATAGAGAGCTACTCCTCCTCCTCTTTTACCCTCCCTGTCCTTCCTGTAGATTGTGTATCCTGGTATGTTGACATCCCAGTCATGGTTCTCTGTGTACCATGTTTCTGTGACTGCCACGATATCCATGCAACCCTCTTCCATCAAGGCCAAGAGTTCAGGGAGCGTGTTACACAGACTACGGGCGTTGGTACTCATCACCCTCCACTTTTTGATAGCCATACCCCTTTTAGCCCCATTCCTGTCCTTACTGCCTTTGCCTTTTTTCACATTTACCTCTGTCCTGCTCCCTAATAACTTCTCTACCTTGGTGTTTACCTCACTAATTACCATGTTTTGTGGGGGAAGGCTGGGATTTCCCTGCTCCTTTTCAGTGCCTCCCCCTTGGCTAGTTTAAATGCTTGCCAATGAAGCATTTAAACCTCTCACCTAGGATCCTGGTTCCCCCTGGACAGATGCAGACCATCGCACCAGTATAGGTCTGCATCCCTCCAGGTGGCTCCCCAGTCCCCAATGAAGCCAAAACCCTGAGCTCCACACCAGTTTTTCAACCACTCATTGAATTCCCTGGTGAGGAGTGCCCTAGCATCACCCTTGCCATAGACAGGCAGCACCTCCAAGAAGGTTACCGTATGTGCTACTTGTCTAAGGCCCCTCCCCAACTCTACAAACTCCTCTTGCACTGCTCTGATCCCATTCCTAGCCAGGTCATTTGTCCCTAGGTGGACAATGACATCCAGCTCCCTCCCTTGTGCAGCTCCTCCCACGACCCTGAGGATTAGTTTCCTGTCCCTCCAAGCCGTGGTGCCAGGAAGCACCTTACCTTCCTCCTTCCTCCCCATTTTACCCCCAATGATTGGAGTCCCCACCAGGGTTGTTTCCTTCCCTGTGGGGTCCCATGCCACCCTCCTGTGGGTCTCCTTTGTGAAGGTTCCCAGCATCCTCTTTGGTCGCCACTGCAGGTGCCTCCATAGAGTAACCACTATCCACCAGAAGAGCGAATGAACTGTGGAGAGGTACAGCTGGAGGGATGCAACTCTGTTCCACCACCCTCTCCCTCCCTGAGCCCACCCTGGTCCAGCCTCTCCTCTTTCTTGGCAACCTCTGAGGTAGTGGCATTGGCCCTGGTGGTCCCTGGGTAGGGAGGAGGTTTCACGAATCCCAGCCAGGTCAGCCTGGAGACAGGCTACCTCCTCTCTCAGACCAGAGAGGTGCCTGCAAATAGGGCGGCATCGCAGCCTCCAGAATGTCTCCCGGAACACTGCCGCCCCACAGCCATTGCACTGCACCACTCCTATCATGTCTTATTTTGTGTCCCCTCTCCTGTTTCTCTGTATGCTTACTCTCTCCTCTCCTTATAGCTCTCTCCCTTCCTGTTCTGGGACAGCAACTTCCTATCTTCTTTAGTAGCCTCCTTCTTCCTTGCTCAATGTCAGACCACCAGCAGCTGGGGGGAGAGTGAGCTACTTTTTTCCTTTAGGGTTGACAGAACCAATGTTTCTCTATGATCCTTCCCTTCCTACTGCCAAACAGAAAGTTCCTGTTGACAGTCAGATCCAGTGGCTATAAAAGTAGAACTGGCTTAGGGTGGGTGGGATGGAGGGCAATTAGTAAGAAAAAAGGCTAGCAACAGGAAGTTGTAATTTGAGTCACCTGCTTTTATAGTGTCTAAGCCACACCCCCAATTAAGCTCTCTCTCCTCCTACTGGTATAGCAAAGTCAGCTGATACAATACCCTTCCCAGCACAGAACACACACTGACTTTCTTTCTTTTCTTTTAACCCTAAATAAGACCCCTTCCACTTCTAATAAAGTATCTGTCTACTTAATTTCAACAGACACTGACTCCTGCTGAGATATAAGTTTTAAATTAATAAGAAAATACAGGTTACTCACCTGTAACAGGAGTTCTAGGAATGGTATATGTTGTTCATCCACACTGTCTGGCAGGTTCCTTGCCGCTTTAAAATCTTGCTGAAAGGTCTTCAAGCTGGCTCCTCCCACCCACCCGGGTGGTAAAACTCTCGGCTCTGCCCCATGATGCCAGATCTAGCCCGCTGGAAGCCAGGTTGTGCGTCGAAGCCGGGAAGGTCGTGTGGATGAACAACAGATACCATTCCTAGAACTCCTGTTACAGGTGAGTAACCTGTATTTCTAGGGACATGGATATGTTGTTTATCCATACTGCCTGGCAGACTCCTAGCAGTTCTCCGGGAGGAGGGAGGCAAGGCGCACATCCCCTACTTAGGGAATAAAGACTGGAGAACCGAGGCCCCAAAACCAGCATCCCACCGTGACTCAAGGTCAATGTGGTAGTGGGTAATAAAGGTATGTGCCGACTTCCAGGTAGCAGCCCTGCAGATATTCTGGATAGGGACATCCCTGGAAGCAGCTACCGATGCAGCGGTATGGCGGGTAAAATGAGCTCTTACCTCTCTGGGAGGCTCCATGCCCGTCAACCTATAGCAGAGATCTATGCAGGAGGTGACCCACCTGCTTATCGTCCGCTTGGCTGCAGGTCTGCCAGGTGCGGCTTCAGCGTAGGTGACAAACAGCTGGCGAACCTCTCCCCGAACTTCAACCGTCCGCTCCTAAAGTAAGCGAGCACTCTGCTAGGGTCCAAATATGGAGCCTAAATTCGGCCTCCGAGGTGTGATTGGGGTAGAACACCAGTAAAGTCAACACCTGGTTAAGGTGAAATTCCGACACCACCTTCGGAAGGAACTTCAGGTGGGGGCGCAGGACAACCTTGTCCCTGTGGAAGACCAGATAAGGAGACTCGCTGGAAAGCGCCTGGAGCTCTCCCATCCTTCTGGTTGACGAGATAGCCACCAAGAAGGCGGTCTTCCACAACAGGTGGGAGATATCACACCTGTGCATGGTTCGAATGGCTTGCCCATGAGCTTGGCCAATACCAGCAGTAGATCCCACGGAGGTGGAGGTTCTCACACCGGAGGAGAAATGTGATCAAGGCCTTAGAAAAAGCGCCAGACCACCTTCTCCTGTGCCACCGACTGCTTTCTGGCCCACGCCCGGTAAGCAGAGATGGCTGCCAGATGCACCTTAAGGGTCATCGACCGAAGCCCTTGCTGAGAAGAAAAGGACCACAGGTAGTCCGGAATGCTTGCCAAGGAACAGGAGGAAGGGTTCAGGCCCTTTCCCTGACACCAAATGGAGAATCTCTTCGATATGAAGGCATAGCATTTTCTGGTCGACTCCTTACGGGACGCCTCAACGACGTTGAGGACCTCGTCGGAAAGACCCAAGGCCTGGAACTCTAGCCGCTCAGGAACCAGGCCGTCAGGTGCAGGGATTGAAGGACGGATGGAAGACCTTCCCCTGATAACTGAGATCAGGTCCGGGTGGGCTAGAAGCCGCCTCGGGAGCCTGGAGCTGAGACTGAGGAGATCTGGATACCAGAACTGGCGGGGCCAGTCTGGGGCTACCAGAATCACCTGCACCTTGTCCCTCCTCGCCTTGAGAAGCACCTTGTGGATCAAGAGAAATTGGGGAAAGGCGTAGAAGAGGTCCGGGGTCCACGGCCTCGAGAAGGCATCCCCCTGCAGCGAGCCCTGCTGAGGGGGTGGGCATGAAAGTCTGAGCTTCGCATTCTCCCTGGAGGCAAAGAGGTCCATCTGAGGCATGCCCCAGTGGAAGAAGAGATCTTGTACTACCTCCAGCAGGAGAGATCACTCGTTGAGACGCAATCCCTATCTGGCTTAGGGCATCGGCCAGGGTGTTGGAGGCTCCTGCCACGTGAATGGCTAGGAGATCCGCCTCCAGGCTGCGCACAAGACCATATGTGGAGAGCTTCCTTGCATAACAGCATGGAGCGCGTCCCGCCCTGGTGATTTAGGTAGTACCTGGTCGTGGTATTGTCCGTCTGGACCTGAACCACTTGACCCCGTAGAAACGGAGCGAAGGCGGGTGGGGAGGCTGCGGACCGCTCGGAGCTCCAGCAGGTTGATATGGCATCGGGACTCCCGAGGGGACCAGAGGCCATGCGCTCTGTGCTCCCCCAGATGGGCACCCCAACCCATCAGAGATGCGTCAGTCGATAGAGAGGCCGTCGGCTTGGGGTGGATGAATGGGATGCCCTCCTGCAGATGTGCCGGAAGGGTCCACCACTGGACAGCATTCCACATTTCCTGGGTCACTGTCACCAACTGATCCCATGGATCGTAGCGTTGTGACCACTGGCTGGCCAGTCCCCATTGAAGGGGATGCATGTACCAACGGGCCCAACGGACCACGCTGGTGCAGGCCGCCATGAGGCCCAGGAGGCGCAGGAGTCCAGGGCAGGGCGCAGTTGCCCAACCAAAAATGATTGGGCAAGGAGGAAGAACCTCGGCCCTGTCCGGCGGGATCCGAGCTCTGGCTCGAAGAGAGTAGAGCTCTGCCCCGACGAAGTGTATCACCTGCTTCGGCATGAGTTCCGACTGGGCCTCGTTGATAAGGAGGCCAATCTGAGAGCAAACCTGGAGGGCCAGATCTCTGGACCGCTCCACCTCCGCTCTGGAGGGGGCTGCAAACAGCCAGTTGACCAGGTAGGGGTACACCCGGACCCTTCGGCGCCTCAGGAATTCTGTCACCACTGCCCTGCATTTGGTGAAGACCCTGGGAGCTAGAGAGAGGCCGAAGGGCATGGCCTGGAACTTGTAAAGAGATCCCTCTGCTCTGAAGCGGAGGAATCTCTGATGAGACGGACGGATTGGGATGAGAAGAACGCTTCCTGGAGGTCCAGGGAACAAAACCACACGCCTAGTTCCAACCATGGGATATCTGAGCCAGAGTGACCATCCTGAAGGTCCGAGACCTTAGGAACCTGTTCAGGTCGTGCAGGTCGAGAATGGGGCACCAGCCCCCCATCTGTTTTGGGACCAGGAAAAACCTGGACACAAACCCCGGGTCTGAAGGAGGATCCGCCACCTTCCTGATCACCTCTTTCTCGAGGAGCAGGGCAATATCGGCTCGGCGGGCCGACAGCAAGGCTTCGAACCCCGTGGCCCCCCAGGGGGGCGACGGCTCGAAAGGGAGGGGTAAGCTCGAATTCCAGAGGCAGGCCCTTTCCTACCACCCCCAACACCCAACGGTCCGTGGTGATAGCGGACCAGGCGGAAAGGAAGTGGCGGAGCCGTCCTCCCATGTGGAGAACCCAGGGAAGGGCGACGAGGTTGGGAGTGACACCCCTCAACCCGTCACTGAGCAGGCTTGGAGGAGGGACTGGCCGAGGGACCTCCTGGGCCTTTACCTCCTTGCTCCCTATTGGAGGAAGCCGCTGACTTGGGTTTGGGATGCCAAGCACAAGCCTGCTGGCCCTTGTGCTGGTGCTGTTGGGCCGGTTGTGCCGCAGGGGCCGAAGGATGAAAGGACTTACACTGTTGTTGCCGGTGGCCTTTGTCCCTCTGGGCGGAGGTGACCAAGTCCAGAGTGGCGTTGGACTTTTCGATCCACTGGAGGTGTCCCTCCACTCCAGGGCTGAAGAGGTCAGTCCCCGAGAAGGGGACGTCTGCCAACTTGTGCTGGGTATCCGCCGTGAAGGTGGATATCCTCAGCCATGCCCTGCGGTGCATGGCCACCGCGGCTGCTACTGACCTGGCACAGGAATCACCTATGTCCAGAGCAGTCTGAAGCTGCTGCTTAGCCACCGCCCTACCCTGGTCCTGCACCTGCTGGACTGTAGTCCGCAGGTCGGCCGGGAGATGAGGGATCACCTCATCCAGGGAGCCCATGAGGGTGTGGGAGAAGTGTGCCATCAGCACGGCCGAGCTGGCCTGTCGGAGGCCGAGGGAGGATGCAGCGTACACCTTGCACCCGGCATAGTCCAGCCTTTTGGACTCTTTGTCAGGGGGGCCTATCCACGTCCCGAGCGTTTCCGGAACACCGGAAGACGCTATCGGTGACTAACCCCTCGGCAGAGGGTGCTCCGAAACCGGCAAGAGCGGTAGGGACACGATACTTCCTGGCCATCCTGGCCGAGGGTGCAGGACAGGAAGCAGGCTGCTGCCAAAGCTTCAAGGCTGGGCTGACAATGGCCTCAGCCACAGGGAAGGCCTCCGTGGGAGAATCCCCTCGGTCTAGTATCTCCGTCAGGGGATACTTGGCCCATTTGGGCACGGGCTTGAGCTGCATCCTGGTACACCCTGAGATGAGCTGAAGCAGACCCATGAAGGACGATGGGCTATCGTCCAGAGACTGGCCCCCGGAGGACTCCAGGCCGACCCGCCTGGGGAACAGGGAGGAGTCGTCATCAGACTCCGAAGAGTCTGTGAAGAGCTGCCTTGGGCCTGAGCCACCCTCCACCTGCCGAGAACGGTCAGGAGTGAGGGTGACCAACAGCCTGTGGGGCAGGCCATGACCCGACCAAGGTTCCACCACAATCAGTGGGGCAGCTAGATTTGGCCGAACAACCGGCCCAGAAATGGGTATCTCGACTGCGGCGAGCGGTTGCTTCGGCCGTACGGGCGACAGCCACATGATAGCCAGGGGATGAATCGGAGTCGACTTACTCCCGGACAACAGTAACTGCTGCCACATAAGCTCCTCATAACACCGACGCAGTCTGCATCGAAGCCTCTCCTCATCCGAGGAGGAGGACAAGGAGGAGCGGTGTCGCCACTTACTTCGGTGCCGAGACCGAGACCGCCAATGTCGGCGGGAGCGGCCTGACCGAGATGAAGTCCGAGACTGAGACCGAGACCCTCGGTGAAACCGAGGGTAGGCCTGGGAAGGGGCGGGGACACCGCTCTTCCCTCGGCCTCGGACACCTTTAACTGGGGACTGCCGCCCCGAAGGCGTGGGCAGATCTCGGTCTCCACAGGGGAACCCGGCGAAAAGGGTTGTCGGCTCTACCAGTCAACGCCCGGCCAGCCCAGAGATGATTATCTCGGCAGGCTGGCCTGGCCAGGCATACGTGAAGCCAGCGGCCTGAGCCGCAACCTCGACCAAAGTCGACGGTCGTCTGTCCGGGGAAGGAGAGCTCTCCCGCTCCCCCGAACGCCGATGATGGGACTTACCCTTCAACTTCCTCTTCTTGGACCAAGTGGAATGTCCCGATGGCCCCTCTCCCTTCGTGGAAAGGGACTGGCGAAGCTCCTTGAACGAAGCTGAATAAGAGGAACTCAGAAAGAGCGGGATAAACGCCGCAACCGAGGAGGAGGAAGATGCGGCCTGGGCCACCTCCTCCTCGAGGGCGATCATGTGCTCGAGCTGCTCAGCCAAACCAGCTGCCGTGGACACTGCCCAACGAGCCTCTTTGGATTTTACCGGCGGGTAACGCTTCTCGGGGCGCCCGAGCTTCAATCAGGCAGCGCGATCCACCAGAACGTTGGCCGAAAAGGAGCGGCACAACTCGCAGACCTGTGGGTCGTGGTCTAGGTCGAGGCAGTAGATGCACGTGGAGTGCGGATCCGTCCTGGACATCTTCTGCCCGCCAGGGTGCCTCTGAAAGCCGGGAATCAATTTGTCCATCGCAGCCGCGAGGGATAAGAAAACCGAAGTTAGAAAACTTCAAAACTAGTTTCGGATGAACCGAAGAGTTAGGATCCAGCCTAAAACGCAGAGCGCTAAGGAGGGAACCTGAGCTTCCAAGCGCTAAGGAAGATCTGGAGTCATGGGGCAGAGCCGAGAGTTTTACCACCTGGGTGGGTGGGAAGAGCCAGCTTGAAGACCTTCTGGCAAGATTTAAAGTGACAAGGAACCTGCCAGACAGTGTGGATGAACAACATATCCATGTCCCTAGAAATGTAGCTTTTTTAGTTAGCTACTTTCTGCTCTACAAGCAAGGCTAGCAACAAGCAAAGGTACAATCTTAAATGATAAGATCGAGTACTCTTGGGTAAAGTATCATTCAGGTGACTCTCCTCAGATACACCTGGGATAATTCCTCAGCAGACTTTGCTCAGCTCCGTATGGTGTTTTTTTTTTTTCCCTCTCTCCTCTCTCCGCCACCAGATAGGTGGTAGCCTGGAAAGGGGGCGGGGTTGCCCCTTAGGTCTTCCTCATGCCGTTGCAGGGGGAAGTTCGGTAGATTTATGATCCTCTCCTCTAGGGAGAGAACGTAGGGTCATTGGTTTCTGACCATCATGACTCCTTAAACAGCATTCTGAGGCAGAGACTAAGGCATGTAGTTTAATAGCAGTTTTCTGCAAGCCCCTTCTCCTGAAAATCCTGGCAATACTGCACCTTTTTTGCTGCAAGCAGCAGCTAATGATGATGTAATGCCAAGAGGAACAGGCCCATGGTAAAAACGGAGGTCAATACTTTTCTCAGCTGTGTCGTTGATATTAATTAATTCCAGACTAGCTCAAAGAGGCCAGCTACAGTAACCTGTTGTGCGTGATCCACGATACCTAGGGCAGTTTAGCTGCAAATCTCCAAAGCTGCCTCTCAAATCTTATCTCCCAATGGAAACATTTTTTGGGGGGTTGCCTATTACAGTAGCTTGCATCTGTGAAGCAAATTTCAAAAGCAGAAGTTGTGTACGTTTTCATTATTTTGAGCTAGCCTTTTTCTTTTCTTTTTAGCTAAGGTACTTACCACTCTGCACTGAATTTCTCAAGTAGTGATGTAATAACTACCCTGACAGAGAACTTAATAAAACACAGAAGTCTATCACTGAAAGGATATTCTAAACAACTTTAACTGAATTTCACCAACTCTTGGGGCTCCCATTTCCCTTTCACATAACAATATGGAACTTCCTTTTCGAAAGAAGTTCAAAGGGGTCACCGGGCTCCTTACGCAGAAATGGTTAGGACTGAACAAGGGGGGCCTGAGGTAGTTGGCAGTAGTATGTGACTGTCTGTGCAACATACTGTATGTGAACATTTGCAACATGATGAGATCACTGCCAAGGTTCCTCAGTTGTATGCCAAAGATGGAGTCCGTTTATCAGATTTAGATAATGAGAGGTTTTTAATAGACCTACAACAGGTTTATTAATTTGACTTCAAAAAAGCAGAGCACTCTCAAACCTCTTTTATAAAAAATTCCAAGGGCACCAGTCTCTTATCTTAATAATTTATTTAAAACAACAAGGACAGCAGCCTGACGCATTTCGGATGCTCTCCATCCTTTTTCAAAGGCTAAATGCTAATAAAAATGTGGCTATTTAAATACCTAAACAATATCAATCTTATTGTGACATCATAATGCATCACACATTTAATTAAACAATCAATCATTAAAAGTGAATAACAGGTTTATTAATTTATTTTATTTATTTAAAAGTTGGTAACAGGAGAGCACACTGAGCCAAGGCTCATTTCTGGGGGGGGGGGGTACACCGTTTTTAGAGTTTCATAGAACAACACTTCACAATGTGATATACAGGAAAAGAAAAATTGCATAGGGTACAATAGCACAATCCAATAAACAATTAATGTGATAGTTGGATTAAGTATGTCAGACAAGAGTTTAAGCAATTATGCAATGGAGAGAGTTAGGAACATTAAAATTATCGATTATCAATAATCATATGCAGGAAAAACTGACGGGGAACAGTTTATGGACTACATGGTGCCAGTTAGGACAGTGTAGAGGGACACCAGGTACTGCAGTAAGTGCTTTGGGTGCCTAGGGTAAGACTGTAGCAATACAAACAAGAAGGGGAGTTTGGGTACACCAGGGCATGACCCTTGAAGAGAGGGGGTGGTGAGAGGTGGTGCCAAGTGTTACAGGGGGGTGGAGGGACAGGAGCATGGGGAAAGGTCTGATTAGGGGAGTGTATACATTTCAGGCATAGCATGCAGGGTGATTGTCTAAGAGAATTAGGAAGGGAGTTCTAGAGAGAGGGTAGGCGTTAAGAAAAGGCAGCATTACCTGAACAGGATGAAGGACAATGAAGAGAGAAAGTGCAGGTATTTCTGGAACATAGTGGGTAGGAGAATGGGGAGGAGGGTGAGAGGAGAGTGGTGAGGTAGGAGGGGAGAGACCCAAGCCAGAATTTGGAGATGAAGAGGGTGGTATGGTGTTGATGGTGCTGGTGAAGAGAGGAAAGGGAGAGGGAGGAGTAGTGTTTTGGAGTAAGATATAGCGTGACATGCTTGGTGGGAAATGAGCATTGTTTGTTCATCCAGCAAAAGAGCAACAGAGTGAGGCTCATCATATGATGGCATGGTAGTCTCGCAGTATCGTACACAGGGGTTAACAGGGTATCGCACACCTTTTCAGGTGGACTGGCCTGAGGCTAGGGAGAGGTGAAGCCTTGGTAACTGGTATCATTAAGGGTGCCAGTCATAGATGTGTAACCCCCCTGCAAATGGGGGTTCCCAAAAGACTTCCAGGAGCTTGCTTGAATGCTCCAAGCCTGAATGGTGTTTGGCATTTAAGCCATTTATCAGTGAGTGTTTTTAGAGCCTCTGGTACTGTCTCTTTAAGAGCTGTCTGCTTGCAGACATAATTAGTTTGTATGGGGGGACTGTGTGCTTCTCTGAGTGCCACTCGAGCTGCTGCCAATTCACTTCATTTTTGCAGTCACTAGAGTGCAAAGGGAACCTATCTGAAAGATGTAACTGTTTGCCAGAAATTATTTAGAGTAATAATGAAATTACAGTTTGTCTAACCTGCTTTCTTTGCAGTCAGAACTGTGTCTGCTAGTTCCCCATTCTAGTTTTGAACTGCTGAACTGGACCAATCAGTGTGGGGTAAGCTAGCTCTAAAATGGTGCCTTGGACGAATCAGAACTTGGACTCATAATCTGAGCCAGCTACAAGAGGATTGTATGGGCAGTGACTCTGGGAGATGTAGTTTAGACTTCAGTGCCTTTTTGGACCAACAGCAGCAGTCTATTGTGGTGACAGCCAATCCAGTCAAGAACTGGGAGGAACTCAAAGGAAGTGCCCGGTTTTGTCGGTTGGAGTTTCAGTTGAGCTTTGGCAGTGAAGAAGGAAGGAGCCCTGTGCTTTTTCAGTGTGCAGTTTTAGTCAAAACACATGTGCAAGGCCCAGAGTTCTGGTCTGCAGCTTGTTAGGACTGAATCCGTCCTGTGAAAAGAATCAAAGGATCTCTGAAGAGTAGAAACCAGGCTCACCCTGTAGAAGACTGGAGGAATTGCTGAAAATTGCACTCGGTCTGTCAGGAACTGAATCTGCTGTGTGTTCTCCCGGGTATTGTGCAGTAATTGCGATCGGGATACAGATGCAGCCTGCCTGATATAGTGCTTTCTTTTATATGGATGTGTGAAGAGGTTTGTGTACCTCAAGTGAGCCCTGCTGACATTGAAGGACCCTATCTTATTTGGAGGTCGTGAGTACTAATTCAGGGTCACTCCCTGTTGAATTGCCACATTAAATCCAAATGGAATTACTGTACTGCTGACTGTTTAATTCTCCTTTTCTCTGTGTGAAAGGGCCCCTACCAGCTGCCATGGTTTGGACTAGGCACTAGGGCTTGGGTACCCAGGGACAGTAACTGATAGGGATAGGCCTGTGCACAGAGCCATAGGTAGATTATTAGAGTGATAAGCTAATTAACCTGATTTCCCCCTGTCCTTGTTATATCCCCCTAAATAAATCAGAGCTGCTTGTTTCAGCAAAGTTATACTGCCTGAGGTATTTGTCTATGTTAAAGTACTGTACTGTGATTGTTGCACTGTATCTCATTTCACAGGAGGTCCCAGTGCCGGAACCAGACCTGGGGGTAAGTGTATACTGTGAAGGTAATTCTGATATATTGTGCGGGCCACTAGTGGGAAGAAAGGGGGGTTGCAGTGTCCCAGAGGGCTGTGACCAAGTTAGTTTAACTATTGCAAACCCTGACCTCTGGGTGGAGGCACCCGCCACTGGATCCAGGCCCCTCAACCTGTTAGTGGCAAATCAGGCAGGGGTAGTAGCCCCTGGGATAGCGCCATCTAGGGGTTACATCTTGGAGGCTCACCGCTGGGATTGTGTGTCCTCTAGTGGCCATATTCTGAACCACTGTTAAGAAAAAATGGGTACCCCGACAGAAGTGGCTGTGCACCGGCTGGTGGAGTGGTGTACTGGGGAGGAGATCGACCCCCAAAATGCTATGCTTATCCTGGACATCCCCCTGGGTATCAATACGGACACTGTGCAGGGTGTACTTTCCAAGGTGGAAGGTTTACAAAACCCTGTGGTGGTGGGTCGGCATGCTAATCTGCTCACCCACACTTTCCTGGCCCTAGTAGAGTTTAAGGATCCCATAGATAGCTCCAAAGTGCCACAGACCATTACCCCAGAGGAGCCCTCACTGCTTGGAGAGTGTAACTAAGGACAGTAAAGACCGGGGAATCAGCCCCCACCACTATCTGAAACTTTTGAGGAGAAATTTGCTGAATGGTTGCTGGGAGAGGGAAAACTGTGGAGGACTTGAAGAAACTATTCTTGCCACCTGGGGTGTTCCTCCCCAACACCCTCTCCTGCTCCAGTGCCGTAATGGTGGCTGAACCAATGCAGACTCCTATTTCTGCACCTGCCATTAGTCACGACTCTTACGAAGGTTGAGGATCTCTCTGGCACCCTCCACCCCAAAGGGAGGATGACTGGGAGACCTGGATAGACTATGTTGCCCCCAAGTGCTAGAATGGCAATGCTCGGAAGCAGCGAAGAGGGTTAGTGAGAGCCTCGAGGTCCTGCCCTGGCTACCATCCGTGCTAAGCGGGCCAGTAACCCTGAAGCGACTGCACAGGCCTATCTTGAGGCCTTGGAGAATGTGTATGGGAGCCCAGATTCTGATGAGGACCTATGGTGGAGAGTAAGAAATGCACAACAGTACCAAGGGAGTTGTTGTCTGTGTATGTCTCTCGGCTGGAAAAATTGTTGCAAGAATGCTCAGAAAGGGTAGTTTGCCAGCGATTGAACTGGACCGAACCAGACTGGACAGAATCCTTAAGTCTGCCCCTTCTCAGAACTGCTGTTGCTTCAGTTACGCCTGGCAAATCGACTGAATCCCCACCCTCCTATGATGAGTTAATGAGAGAAATTCGAGGAGTTGAGAAAAGGCGACCTGGAGGTACCTGCACCAACAGCTGTGGCTACGACCCGAGTGACTGAGGTGACCCATCAAGTGAAGTTCAGGGGCAGAGGTTGACAGTCAATGAGTGCTCTGACAAGGAAAAGATATGCCACAATGGGGCGAACTGTTGAGAGAGATCCGAGAATTCAAAAACAGTCCTTTATGAAGGCCATGCCTGCAAGTCAGAGCCTGACCTATATCCGACTGCATCTGCTATGGGGTGGGGTACCCACCATGTATCTCCTGCTGATAACAGCTCCAACTCAATTCCTTGACCATGGAAGTGAAGAAACTGACGAGATGTCTCCAAATGCTTATCACGCCGCAGACAGAGATGGCACCCAGGTTTCCAGTTAGTAATACCCCGCCCTGGCTCCCAGTGTGGCACCTCGGCCAGCTCAAACTCCAGAAAGTATGTTTTGCTATAATTGTGGGAAAGATGGGCACATGAAAAGGGAATGCCAGTCCCCAAAGACACTGACAAAGTTGCATATAGGCTACAAGGAGAGCTTGGAGAAGAAATCAGTGGTTAAGAGGTGCACCAGATCCCAGTGAGGGCACCAAAAATGCTAATTCACGTCCTTTGTGGCAAGGTCAGTTGCCCAGGCCCCCACTACCGCCTCTCCAGACTGGTCCAGAATAGTGGGTCCTCCATGGAGACCACTGTAAAGGTGAATGGAGTGTCTACAAGAGCTGTATTGAACAGTGGCTCCCAAGTGACAATTATGTTCCAGGATTGGTATCAGAAGCATTTGTCAGGCGTACCCTTACAACCATTAGAAGGACTGCATGTATGGGGGTTAAGTGAGAAGGCTACCCCTATTCCGGTATATCCGAATTTGGCTGTCTTTCCCCACCTCCGTGGCTGGGTGGCCGAACAAGTAGAGACCCTAGCCTTAGTGTGTCCCCCACTGGACTGTATGATGGTGTCCCTTTGTTGATTGGAACAAATGCTCATATGTTGGAAGGCTGGCCAGTTGTGTTATGAAAACAGGGTCAAAGACTAGTAGAGCTTTAAGAGTTCGGCTTTAATTAAGAAGGCCTATGAGGCACAGAGATGCTGAAAAAACAGAACCAGAGGAACCGGTCGGAATTGTATGGAAGAAGGATCCTGAGACTCTGATCCTGGCGCCAAATGCCCAGTGTACCTTACAGGAGAGGTCCGTATCAGAAGGATGTTAAGAATAAAATATTAATGTTGGATGCACCAGGCGATGGAAAATTGCCAGAGGGACTGCTGGTCAAGCCTAGTATTTTGCCCGCTAGAGCCCATGCTTATGCCAGAAGGGTAATGGTCCAAGTTCATAATGTGTCTGAAAGAGACATTCGAGTAAACAGAGGTTGCATCCTGGCTAATGTGCATTGTGCAGACACTGCAGTGCTACCCAGCAGCAAGAGTTCAAGGAAGAATGACGAGTAACGTAAACTTGTTTGATTTAAAGACTCCGCTGCCAGCTGAATGGAAAGTGAGGATCAGTGAGAAGCTTGCCCAGAGAGACCAGGTGTTTTCTTTAAAGGAATGGGATGTAGGATGCGTGCAAGGAGCTGAGCACAATATCCGGCTGCATATGAAAGACCATTTCGTGAGAGGTCTCGACGCCTGGCACCTGCTGACATAGATGATGTGAGACGGCATCTGCAAGAGATGTTAGCTGCTGGTGTATACAAGAATCCAGAAGCCCTTATGCTTCCCCCATTGTGGTAGTGAGGAAAAAGAATGGAACAGTAAGGATTGTGTGGATTATCTGCACTTAAACCGTCGGACTATCCTGATCAGTACACAATGCCCCATTCAGGATGCTTTGGACTGCCTAAGCGGGAACAAGTGGTTCTCTGTGCTGGATCTCCTGATGGTACTACCAGATCCCGATGGCCCCAGAGGACCGTGAGAAGACGGCCTTTATCTGTCCGCTAGCTTCTATGAATTCATGAGGATGCCTCAAGGATTTCAGGTGCCCCAGCCACTTTTCAGCGATTGATGGGGCGTGCAGTGGGGACATGAACTTACTAGAGTGCCTGGTATACCTAGATGATGTTATTGTGTTTGGCAGCTCACTGGAGGAATATGAGAGCAGATTATTTAAGGTATTGGACCGACTGGAGGACTTTTTGTAAACTGTCCATTGATAAGTGTCAATTCTTTCAAACATCAGTAAAGTATGTAGGCACATAGTATCCACCGAGGAATAGAGACCGACCCAAGTAAAGTTGAGGCCTTGACCACCTGGCCACAGCCCAAAAATCTAAAAGAACTGCAAAGATTCCTGGGATTCTGTGGTTATTATCGGTAACTTCATCAAGGACTATTCAAGAGTGATCCGCCCTTTACTTAACCTTACTCAAGGTATCCCAACCCACAAAAATACCAAAGTCAGCGTCCTCAAGACTGAAAAAGTGTATTTTCATCCGAGTCAAGTATTTGGGGCCCGCTGGACTCCTGATTGTGAGACTGCTTTTCATGAGATCTATATCAACTTACCCATGCTCCAGTGCTGGCCTATGCCGATCCAAGAAAACCTTACATCCTGCACACTGATGCTAGCTTGCAAGGGTTGGGGGCTGTGTTGTACAAGAGCACGAGAATGGCCTGAGACCAGTGGCCTTTGCCAGTAGAAGCCTGACCCCATCCGAAAAGAACTATCCTGTACATAAGTTAGAGTTTCTAGCTTTGAAGTGGGCTATTGTTGACCAATTCCATGAGTACTTGTATGGGGCTAAAATACTAGTAAAACTGACAATAATCCTTTGACCTATGTGCAGAACACGCTAAGTTGGATGCCACTGGCCATAGGTGGCTTTCTGCATTATCTACATATGACTATGCTCCTCGATACCGAGCAGGTCTGAACCACATAGATGCTGATGCCCTCTCCGGAGGCCTGTTCCCCAGAATGATTGGGTCCGATTGGCAGAACCTGACATTGGGCACTCTGCGGAAGTTTGACAGGGAGGAACAAATGTCCACGGACGCAGTGGACTGCATGGTGGATTGCTTGGGAGCCTCTGAGAATTGCATACCTGCTGCTTATTGCCACTTTCTGCAATAGACATTGGTGCACTGCCTCAGCTGGACAATGACAGTATTAAGTGGGCTCAATCCACGATCCCATGATCAAAGCAGCTTTAGAAGCCCTCTATGCAGGAAAAGATGTCCAAATTCGCTCCACTGATTTGAGAACTGCACTGTTATACAAAGAAGGTCCTAAGTTGAAACTGATCAATAAACTGTTATACAGAGAAACAGTAGACAGAGGGGACAAGTAGACAAACAACAACTAGTGCTGCCCACTGCCTTCGAGGCTCAGTACTGAGGTCCTTGCACAACCACATGGGGCACCTTGGTATAGACAGAACACTTGACTTGGTGAGATCCAGATTCTATTGGCCTAAGATGGGGGCTGATGTGGAGCAACACATTCGAACTTGTAGTCGCTGCTTACAGAGGAAAGCTTTGCTCAGAGGGCTGCCCCTTGTTAACATCACCACCAGTGCACCCATGGAGCTGGTCTGTATTGATTTTCTGAGTTTGGAGTCAGATCAAAGAAATATCAGTAATGTGCTGGTGGTCACTGACCATTTCACGAGATATGCCCAAGCTTTCCCCACCAAAGACCAGAAAGCATCCACTGTGGCCAAAGTACTTGTAGAAAACTTTTTGTTCACTATGGGGCTCCACAAAGAATCCATTCTGATCAAGGGAGACTTTGAGTCGTCTGATCAAAGAGATGCTTTCTCTGTGGGAGTGAGAAAGTCCAGAACCACTCCTTACCACCCCAGGGACCCACAGCCTGAGCGTTTCAACCGCACTTTGCTAGATATGCTGGGCACCCCTGCACCCAAAGGACAAGACTAGATGGAGCCAACAAATTAGCACCCTGGTACATGCTTATAACTGCACCAAAAGTGATGCCACTGGGTTCTCCTACACGCCTGATGTTTGGAAGAGAAGCTCGACTACGGTAGATGTGTGTTTTGGGGTCTCTCCTGATGGGGTTCAAGCTGACAACTATTTACAGTATGTGCAAAAGTTAAAGGCCCAGCTAACTCATGCGTACCAACTGGCTCAAACCATGGCTGTCAAAAGAAATCTGGCCAACAAAGAAAGGTATGATAAAAAGGTGAAAGCACAGAATTCCAGGAGGGAGATCGGGTATTGCTAAGAAATCTGGGACTGCATGACAAACACAAGATTGCTGACAGATGGCACCATCTCCCTCACATTGTAGTGGGCAAACTAGATGATCTGCCAGTGTACAAAGTAAGGCCTGAGAATAATTCAAAGATGTAAAAACAATGCACAGAAATCATTTACTGCCCATTGGACAAATCTTAATTGAGTCTGAGCCCCTAGAAGATGCCCCCTCTGGACCAGTGACTAGAGCTGCTGCTAAGAAAAGATCAAGAAAGTCTGCACCTACAGAAGCAAAGTTAAAGTGTTCCCCTCCACAAGTCCCAGTTGAGCATGACTGTCAGTCCATATCGGAAGAAAGTGAGAGTGACTTTGAATACTATCCTTCTTACGAACTGAGTCAATTGTTTTGGGGCAATCCCTAGTCAATACTGGAGACAAAGCTGGGCCTTCTGGACTGTCTAAGCCAACAGCATCCCTGGAGCCAATGCTCCCAGAAGTGAAGTGCAAACATCAGATCAGATGAAATGGAATCATTGTGCATGGTTGAACTGTTTGAGCTTTCAGGGAGGAAAATGATAGATTGGGGCAGACTGGCGATACACCGAACAAGAAGAGTATTTTGAGTGCCCTGACAGTCCACTGCCAGTGTCCAGCTCTCCATGCGAGCCAAATGTTGTGGACTCAGAAACTGTAACTCCTGGAGCTGAAAGTGCCCCAAGTTCTAGCCTCTCTACCCCATGGAGACTCCCTTGACAAGTGAGGACAATGCTGAAAATGAGGCTCAGAGTGCAGAGACTATAACAGTTCCCCTAGAAAGACTGGTCGAGCTGTAAAGCCTGTGGTGCACCTCAGTTATGATTCACTTGGGAGGCCTGCGGACTTGCCTCTCAATGTTGTCCATAAAGGAGTGTACAGTGGCGTGAAAAAGTATTTGCCCCCTTCCTGATTTTCTCTATTATTGCATATTTGTCACACTGGATGTTTTCAGGTCTTTAGACAAAATATAATATTAGATAAAGGGAACCTGAGTGGACAAATAACACTTTTTTTTTACTTATTTCATTTATTTAGTGAAAAAAGTTAACCAACACCAACTGGCACTGTGTGAAAAAGTAATTGCCCCTAGTTAAATCAACCCAATTAAAGGGTTAATTAGAGTCAGCTGATTGAACACAGCCAGGCTTGATTACAGCCAGCCCTGCTCAATATAAACCTCACTTATTTTGGCCCTTACCATCAGAGTCACATTGCCAGCACAAAGATTCAACAAGCACATTATGCCATGATCAAAGGAAGTGCCTGAAAAGATCAGAAAAACATTTTGTTTGCCATCTATCAGTCTGGAAAGGGTTACAGAGCTATTTTAAGGCTCTGGAACTCCATTGAACCACAGTGAGAGCCATAATCTCCAAATGGAGAACACTTGGAACAGTAGTGAACCTTCCCAGGAGTGGGCGGCCTGCCAAAATTACTCCAAGGGTGCAGTGTAAAATCATCCAAGAAGTCTCAAAGGATCCTAAAACAACATCCAAAGAACTGCAGGCTTCTCTTGCCTCAGCTAAGGTCAGTGTTCATGACTCCACAATCAGAAAGAGACTAGGCAAAATGGGCTTCATGTGAGAGTAGCAAGGCGGAAACCACTGCTAACCAAGAAGAACATAAATGCTCATCTCTCATTTGCCAAGAAGCACCTGGATGATCCACAAGCCTTTTGGGAAAATGTTCTATGGACATATGAGTCAAAGTGGAACTTTTGGACAACATGGATCCCATAATGTCTCACGTAAAGCAAACACAGCATTCCACAGTAAGAACACCATACCAACAGTCAAACATGGTGGTGGTAGTGTGATGGTGTGGGGATGCTTTAGCTAAGGACTTGGATGACTTGCCATAATTAAAGGAACCATGAATTCTGCTCTGTACCAAAAATTCTTAAGGAGAATGTCCAGTCATCCTTCTGTCAGCTGAAGCTGAAGCGTAGTTGGGTCATGCAGCAAGACAATGATCCAAAACACAAAAGCAAATCCAATCAGAATGGCTAAAAGAAGTAAAATTAAAGTTTTGATGGCCTAGTCAAAGTCCAGACTTAAACCCAATAGAGATGCTGTGGCAGGACCTGAAATGAGCAGTTCATGCTCGAAAACCTACCAAATGTTACTGAATTAAAGCAGTTCTGCGAGGAAGAGTGGGTTAAAATTACTCCACAACGATGTGAAAGACTGATATTGAATTATAGGAAGTGTTTGGTTGCAGTCATTGCAGCTAAATGTGGCGTAACCAGTTATTAAGTGTAAGGGGGCAATTACTTTTTCACACAGTGCCAATTGGTGTTGGTTAACTTTTTTTCATTAAATAAGTGAAATAAAAAAAAACAAGTGTTATTTGTTCACTCAGGTTCCCTTTTTCTAATATTACATTTTGTCTAAAGACCTGAAAACATCCAGTGTGACAAATATGCAATAATAGAGAAAATCAGGAAGGGGGCAAATACTTTTTCACGCCACTGTATGTGTCCCCGAGCTCATTGCCCAAACTGAGCATCAGTGCTAACTCCAAGTTACTTGTGTTGCCCTCTAAGTATGGTGCCCTTG
This sequence comes from Neoceratodus forsteri, assembly GCA_016271365.2. Lineage (NCBI taxonomy): Eukaryota > Metazoa > Chordata > Ceratodontiformes > Ceratodontidae > Neoceratodus > Neoceratodus forsteri. Next base: position 1,870,741,347 of record CM057456.1, on the reverse strand, counting down.
CCCCATCCAGCCCCAAGGTAACTGATAGGGAAGGGCCCCCTCTCTTCAGGTTTCATGTACAAGAGGTAATAACTTGAGTTATGGTACAATGTGTATGTAATACTGTGTAAAGAGTGACGTACTGCAATGTTTCAGAAATGTGTTCTTGGTAAAATGATATTGACTGATGATTACATGTGCGAGCCTAATGCAAATGTATATGGTTGCAGTTGAAACTTATGGGGGTACTTGCTTGACGCGGATGTCAAGCTTTCCCAGGCCAGGAAGGGTGTAACCCCCCTGCAAATGGGGGTTCCAAAAGACTTCAGGAGCTTGCTTGAATGCTCCAAGCCTGAATGGTGTTTGGCATTTAAGCCATTTATCAGTGAGTGTTTTAGAGCCTCTGGTACTGTCTCTTAAGAGCTGTCTGCTTGCAGACATAATTAGTTTGTATGGGGGGACTGTGTGCTTCTCTGAGTGCCACTCGAGCTGCTACCAATTCACTTCATTTTTGCAGTCACTAGGAGTGCAAAGGGAACCTATCTGAAAGATGTAACTGTTTGCCAGAAATTATTTAGAGTAATAATGAAATTACAGTTTGTCTAACCTGCTTTCTTTGCAGTCAGAACTGTGTCTGCTAGTTCCCCATTCTAGTTTTGAACTGCTGAACTGGACCAATCAGTGTGGGGTAAGCTAGCTCTAAAATGGTGCCTTGGACGAATCAGAACTTGGACTCATAATCTGAGCCAGCTACAAGAGGATTGTATGGGCAGTGACTCTGGGAGATGTGGTTTAGACTTCAGTGCCTTTTTGGACCAACAGCAGCAGTCTATTGTGAGTGACAGCCAATCCAGTCAAGAACTGGGAGGAACTCAAAGGAAGTGCCGGTTTTATGGGGTTGGAGTTTCAGTTGAGCTTTGGCAGTGAAGAAGGAAGGAGCCCTGTGCTTTTTCAGTGTGCAGTTTTAGTCAAAAAACATGTGTAAGGCCCAGAGTTCTGGTCTGCAGCTTGTTAGGACTGAATCCGTCCTGTGAAAAGAATCAAAGGATCCCTGAAGAGTAGAAACCAGGCTCACCCTGTAGAAGACTGGAGGAATTGCTGAAAATTGCACTCGGTCTGTCAGGGAACTGAATCTGCTGTGTGTTCTCCGGTATTGTGCAGTAATTGCGTACCGGGATACAGATGCAGCCTGCCTGATATAGTGCTTTCTTTTATATGGATGTGTGAAGAGGTTTGTGTACCTCAAGTGAGCCCTGCTGACATTGAAGGACCCTATCTTATTTGGAGGTCGTGAGTACTAATTCAGGGTCACTCCTGTTGAATTGCCACATTAAATCCAAATGGAATTACTGTACTGCTGACTGTTTAATTCTCCTTTCTCTCTGTGTGAAAGGGCCCTACCAGCTGCCACGGTTTGGACTAGCCACTAGGGCTTGGGTACCCAGGGACAGTAACTGATAGGGATAGGCCTGTGCACAGAGCCAAAGGTAGATTATTAGAGTGATAAGCTAATTAACCTGATTTCCCTGTCCTTGTTATATCCCCTAAATAAATCAGAGCTGCTTGTTTCAGCAAAGTTATACTGCCTGAGGTATTTGTCTATGTTAAAGTACTGTACTGTGATTGTTGCACTGTATCTCATTTCACAGGGAGGTCCCAGTGCGGAACCAGACCTGGGGGTAAGTGTATACTGTGAAGGTAATTCTGATATATTGTGCGGGCCACTAGTGGGAAGAAAGGGGGGTTGCAGTGTCCCAGAGGGCTGTGACCAAGTTAGTTTAACTATTGCAAACCCTGACCTCTGGGTGGAGGCACCCGCCATTGGATCCAGGCCCCTCAACCTGTTAGTGGCAAATCAGGCAGGGGTAGTAGCCCCTGGGATAGCGCCATCTAGGGGTTACAGATGAAGGACAGCACTCGGGGTTCAGAATATAGTCGGCAGCACCCTCTGACAAAAGCCATATCTGATACCTCAGAGGACAGAGTCTCTCGCAAGGTCATACCTAGTATGTCACAACCCCCCCCCCCAAAAAAATGGGACTAGAAGACCAATATAGTTTGATTGATATGGTTAACAAAATGATTAGATGTGACTACCTTGCCGTGCACATCACGCCAGATTGCTTGATATATATATTACATAATTTTACAAGTTCTAATTGGTTGTTTAATAAATACGTGGCTGTAGCCATTTCCTCCAAGCACTTTGTCTCATTTGTTCAAGTGAAGGAAGGGAGTTGTGACCTATAAGACAAAGACAAAATGGAACTTCCTTATTGAAAGAAGTTCAAAGGGTCATTGGGCTCCTTATGTAGAAATGATTAGGACTAAACAAGAGAGGCCTAAGGTAGTTGGTAGTAGTATGTGACTATCTGTACAACATAACGTATGTGAACATTTAGCTTATACTATCTCTGTCTCTGTGTGAAGCTGCTTGTGCAACTTGTTTAAGCATTGGATTGCACTCTCTCTCTTTCACTGCTAAAGGGACTACTACCCTGTCAGGGGGCCATAGCGCCACAGGAACCCTCATGGGAACCCTCCTGTGCCTGCTTCTAATTATTTTCCCTCCTCCCTTTGCTACCCTTCCCCTCTTCATTCCCTCATCCGTCTTGCACTATTGCTGCTACCCTCCATACCTAACCAGTTCCACCTATATCCCTACACCCCTTTTTCTCCCTGTCTCTTCTTCTATAGTTTTCAGCTGTAATACCTCTGGTTGCATTGCTGTAATTCTGCTCGTTGTTATTGACATTTTTTCCGCAGTCTATTCATTGTTTGCACTATTTCTGTTTCTGTGTTCCTACTGCTTTTGTAATGTTTTGCTTGATAGTTTATTTATTTCTCCTTCCCCCGGGCTGCACCTGGAAATGAGTTTTGGCACAGTATGCTTCTCCTGGACAATAATTTTAAATAATAACAATGCTGCAATTTATTTCTAATTTTCAGAGTATTTAATACTAGAATTCTGAATTTCAGGGATGGGTTCAAATGGTTGTGTAACCCCCCTGCAAATGGGGGTTCCCAAAAGACTTCCAGGAGCTTGCTTGAATGCTCCAAGCCTGAATGGTGTTTGGCATTTAAGCCATTTATCAGTGAGTGTTTTTAGAGCCTCTGGTACTGTCTCTTTAAGAGCTGTCTGCTTGCAGACATAATTAGTTTGTATGGGGGGACTGTGTGCTTCTCTGAGTACCACTCGAGCTGCTGCCAATTCACTTCATTTTGCAGTCACTAGGAGTGCAAAGGAACCTATCTGAAAGATGTAACTGTTTGCAGAAATTATTTAGAGTAATAATGAAATTACAGTTTGTCTAACCTGCTTTCTTTGCAGTCAGAACTGTGTCTGCTAGTTCCCCATTCTAGTTTTGAACTGCTGAACTGGACCAATCAGTGTGGGGTAAGCTAGCTCTAAAATGGTGCCTTGGACGAATCAGAACTTGGACTCATAATCTGAGCCAGCCACAAGGATTGTATGGGCAGTGACTCTGGGAGATGTAGTTTAGACTTCAGTGCCTTTTTGGACCAACAGCAGCAGTCTATGTGAGTGACAGCCAATCCAGTCAAGAACTGGGAGGAACTCAAAGGAAGTGCCCGGTTTTGTCGGTTGGAGTTTCAGTTGAGCTTTGGCAGTGAAGAAGGAAGGAGCCTGTGCTTTTCAGTCTGCAGTTTTAGTCAAAAGCGTGTGTAAGGCCCAGAGTTCGGTCTGCAGCTTGTGTAACAGCTTGTTAGGACTGAATCCGTCCTGTGAAAAGAATCAAAGGATCTCTGAAGAGTAGAAACCAGGCTCACCTGTAGAAGACTGGAGGAATTGCTGAAAATTGCACTCGGTCTGTCAGGAACTGAATCTGCTGTGTGTTCTCCGGTATTGTGCAGTAATTGCGATCGGGATACAGATGCAGCCTGCCTGGTATAGTGCTTTCTTTTATATGGATGTGTGAAGGTTTGTGTACCTTAAGTGAGCCCTGCTGACATTGAAGGACCCTATCTTATTTGGAGGTCGTGAGTACTAATTCAAAGTAAGCTCCCTGTTGAATGCCACATTAAATCCAAATGGAATTACTGTACTGCTGACTGTTTAATTCTCCTTTTCTCTGTGTGAAAGGGCCCCTACAGCTGCCATGGTTTGGACTAGCCACTAGGGCTTGGGTACCCAGGGACAGTACTGATAGGGATAGGCCTGTGCACAGAGCCATAGTGAATTATTAGAGTGATAAGCTAATTAACCTGATTTCCCCTGTCCTTGTTATATCCCCTAAATAAATCAGAGCTGCTTGTTTCAGCAAAGTTATACTGCCTGAGGTATTTGTCTATGTTAAAGTACTGTACTGTGATTGTTGCATTGTATCTCATTTCACAGGAGGGTCCCAGTGCGGAACCAGACCTGGGGGTAAGTGTATACTGTGAAGGTAATTCTGATATATTGTGTGGGCCACTAGTGGGAAGAAAGGGGGGTTGCAGTGTCCCAGAGGGCTGTGACCAAGTTAGTTTATCTATTGCAAACCCTGACCTCTGGGTGGAGGCACCCGCCATTGGATCCAGGCCCCTCAACCTGTTAGTGGCAAATCAGGCAGGGGTAGTAGCCCCTGGGATAGCGCCATCTAGGGGTTACAGTTGGTTTAATAGGATAGTGTGTATTGTATTATATATTTGTTTCATTGTATATGTTTTGAGTTGTCATGTTACTTTACAGTATTTTGTAACGTAAAGTGCTATATAAATAACTTTTTATGTTTATCTATCTGTCTATAAAATAATCATTAACTCCTTGGCCTCGGTATGTCAGAGAACACAGCTGACTGTTTCCATAACTATCTCACCAATCGCTGCCAGCGGGTGAAGATTGATAAATGTTTGTCCGACACTAGGGGAGCGTCTACTGGAGTCCCTCAGGGCTCCACCTTGTGCCCACTCCTGTCTGGCCTCTTTGTAAATTAACTGCTCAATGCCTGTCAGATAGGCAACATTCTCTTTCAAGCTGATGATGCAGTATCTATTCCAAAAACCTTGATATTGATAGCCTTACCGCTGCTCTCCAAAGTAACTTTACGTCAGTTGAAAGTTGGTTCTCCAAAACAAACTGACCCTTAATTACAAAAAACAAACAAAAAACAAAGACCATGCTCTTCTCTAGCCTTCCCAGAAGAGGAAAGTTCCACCCTTTGTCATCAAAAATGGCCAAGGACAAAACCTTGAACAAGAGAAGACCTTCAAATACTTTGGAGTAACTCTGGATGACACCTTATCTTTTTTTTTTTATTTATTTAGTTGTTTTTAACCAGGTATAGCACACTAAGCTGAAAGCTTTTTTACAGGAGTAACCTGGGAGCACAAGGAGGTTAAGTGACTTGCTCAGGGTCACACAGTATGCAAGTGGAAGCTGTGGGATTCAAACCCAGGTCTGGTCTGCTGGATGTCACCAAATTTGCAGCTCAGAGCCTTAGACCACTGCGCTATACTGCCTCCATCTTTTGCCCACCATGTTAACAATCTGGTGGCCATAGTTAACAGAAGACTGGGTACCGCTGTACCGTAACCAGAACAATCTCACTGGGGATGCTAGATGACTTCCTGCGGCCAGCTCCATTCTGTCACTTACACATTATGGGCTCCCTGTCTATGCACTTGCCTGTGACATAGTGCTAAACAGAGTAAAGCTGATCTGTAGCATGCCAGTTTGTACTTGGTGCAGATAACCACACTCATAGCTGTATCCTTTAAGCTCTTACTAACTGACTATCTTTACCCAGCAGAATAAAGCTGCAGACCTGTTTGCTAGCCAAAATGGCGCTCTTGGGCCTTAGACACCCCGCTTTAACAAACTGCTTTTGCACTGTCTCCAACCAATAAAACACCAGGAACATGGCTACGAATGCCCTTCAGCCTCCTACCTGACAAACTCAGCTGGGCAAGTGGTTATTCGCTGACAGGGCTGCTAACTGGTTAAACAAAACTGCCTGATACACTGCTGAATCTCCCCAAGTTTAATTAGTTGAAGAGATCTTTGTGGTCTGCTTTTGCAGTCCAATGCAACTATAACCACTTAATTTTATTCGGTTTCCCTCTGTACATAACCCATGACCTTTTTTATACAATGATCTGTATGGATTTTTCTCAGAACTGCATGTAATTGTTCTGCCTTAAGTGCTTTCAGCCTGACTCAATTGCATTTCCTCTAGAACTGCTTATTGTACTTGTAATGTTTTTTGTGACTATGTATTTGATGTGGAACCTTTGTAAATGAGCATTTGTGCTCACAGGTAACCTCTAAAGTTTTCAATAAATAAAATTAATTTGCAAGCTTGAACAGCCAGAGAAAAAAGTAGAGTGTATAGCCGTAGATAACAGATATGTTTCAGTCACATAGAGGTGTTCTCACCTATAACTCATTTTTTTTTCAATTATAATCTTTCTTGCAATTTTCAATAAGATATGAGGCTACACGACAGTAAATAAAAATGATTAACAGATTACCAAAATCAGGGCATTGCTTACCTTAATCCTACAGTAGGCAAAAAGCAAAAACTATAAGCAGATAAATAATTTTCATTAGCATAAAATAAGAAAAAAATACTGTAGTAAATAAAAGTTTAAACAGCAAACAAAACAGGTCTGGAGTTCAAAAATAAAGTAAGTATTTAAAACTAGGAAGTACTAGGGGACAGAGACTTTGTGCAAATATACAGTAGATGCAGGTCTGAAAAAAGGAGACCAAACTAAGGGGGAAAAAAGATGAAGTTTATCTATGATTACAGTAGGTAACTATTTTTTTTTTAATTAGCCCATAATGATAATCCAATCTGAAATTAGTAGGGAATGGGATCATTCAGACCTAAGGCTGCTAACTGAACCCAGATTTAGGGTTCTATATGATAACAGCAATTGCGGAGAGCGATCGCCATTGGGTAGATGCAATGGTGAAAATCAATTTTGACGATGTACACTCATTCACACCACAAAAGGCGCCGGGGACTTGTCTTTTATTAGTTTATGCAGGGGACTGCGCCCCCCGTGCCCCCCCCCACTAAAGGATTCTCAACTCCAGGGGATGCATGTCAGGGGGAGCAAAACCAGGGGAAAATAAAATTTAAGCTGGGCTCACAACAAAACAAACATGCACTCAGAATCAAACCTGGTTCCCTCACAACCCTAGCCTGCCACCCACCCACCAAGCCACAGGGTCAGCTTAGCAACCCACTGCCACACTACACCTCACAAACCCTCCCTCCCCTTCTGCCCATCATGCCTGCCGTTCACCCATTCCTCTGTGTATATATATATATATATTATATATTTTATGCAACAGGGGTCAGGATAATAACTGTAGAATAAAACCATTTATCTTCGCTACTATGGTAATAAATTTATTTATCCACATAGTAACTACATCATCACCCATTTATCCACACAGTAACTACATCAGTAGCTCATTTATCTACACAGTTCTCTTCAGAATTCATTTAGAATGTTCGGCCTCAGAAGCAGTACTAACCACATTTAAATGTCAATACCTCAAAAACGAAAAAAGATAACATGGTACTGTGAGCACAAAAATTGTTCAGCACAAAATTATCTACAAAATGAATAATGTTTCATTTATATAAACCCTGTATATTGTATATAGTTAGCAAGAAACAGAAGAAAATTAATTTTTGTTCACTTTTTTGACAAACAAATATAAATAACTTTAAAACAAAAAATGATAGCATGGTACTGTGAGCACGAAAAATGTTCAGCTCAAAAATATCTACAAAGTGAGTGGTGTTTCATTTATAGATACCATTTTGTTTTTTTATAATTAGCAAAAAACAGCATAAATTCAGTTTTCTTTTCCCTTTTTTGACAAATTATTTACACCTACCAAAATCAAAATGTTCACACAACATCTAAACCTGTTGCATAAATGGAATATGCAGTGGTTCAGTGTGTGATAATGCATTATTTTGTGCAGTTTCCAGTGACCAGAATCTTCCCACTGTGCCTTCTCGCAATTCTCGTGAGTTACTTGAGGTCACTGGAAACTGTATAAGATAAATGCATTATCACACACTGAACCGCTGCATATCCCATATATATATATCACTATATCTGTATTCACCCCCCCATCCAGTAGCCCTGTGAACAAGCACCGCTATTGAGTCGCCCTTTTGTAAGCACTCAATAGCGAATGCCCTTATCACAGTGTACCCAAATTTAGTGAGGTTTATATATGTTCTAAATTTGAAAGTAGTCACCTAATATAAAAATGACAGGATTCACAGGAAATTGAAGTTTAAGGGTATTAGATATAATTTCAATTACCTCTTTCCAGAGAGATTATAACATTACGCAAAATCATATCAAATGTGAGATTGTGGTTTTAGTTTTAGAGCATTGTCAATAATTGACATCATCTTTGACTCCAATATTAAATAATTTGGCTGGTGAATGGAACTAGAAGTGAAGAATCTTAAGGTCCCTTTATACACAGTGTTCTGTATCAGAATGGCTGCTACAGACACACTGCAACGTTACCTGTATTGGTGTGTATAGGCGATCTGCTCTGGAACCAAAGTGAGCATTCGCCAATTCCGTGTTCGCGGCTTGGCTGGGTTCATCGACTCTTGTAGTGTTTCACCCAGCTGTGTACTAGTACCCTTCTACTCATTTCTATCTCATGAAAAAAGGAAATCCCATGCTCTCTTGGCTGTTGCGGAGTGGATCGCCTTTAGACACCACACACAGGGTAACACTGCAGTTGATATGTACCACTCTTTCTAATACAGATCACTGTGTGTAAAAGTGCCTAGAAAGCACAGCAGACTGATCGGAACAAAGTGTGTCACGGAACCAGTGGTACAGGTAAGCCCCATGTAAAAGTGCCTTTAAACTGTACAGGCATCCTTGCTCTCATTTTTTTTTTAATTTATATTTTATTGCTTTTTGTAAACGGACAAATAAAGAATGTATTGCATTGTACAGGAAATATAATTTGCTTATTAAAGATACTACATTATGAGAAGCATTCTGGTATACTTTTGTTACACCTGAGGGGTAAAGGCAGATAAATTGTCCATAGCATGAAAAATTACATACTTGAGCCATAAGTGAGGTGATGGGGTGAAAATGGTGGTGGGCTTCAAGCATGCATGGGATAGGCACAAAGGAATACTGGTAGAAAAGTGTGTGTGTGGGGGGGGGTACCCAGAGATCAGGTAGAGTTTGCAGTGACAGCATAGGCAGGGACACAATGGGAAGACTGGATGGCCAAGCAGTCCTAATTCTATATTTTTATGTGAGCTGCAAAGGCTAACATAAATGTCCAGACATACGGCTGAAAACTGAATTGAAGGCTTCATCAGCCTTATGAGTTATAAAGTCCCGTGCATGTTGAGTGCAAATAATCTAGAGCTCAGCATGAAATGCCACTGATAAAACAGAGTGTAAAACAAACATTTAAACAGTAAAAGTAGAGAACAACTGGTTTGTACCTGTGGTACTACAATGATTCCAGCCCAAATACTGAGGAACTTGCTTGACTTAAAATAAATACATACAGCCACCCTCATTCAACCAGGGTAAGAAGTACTATCTGTCACACTGCGGCAGCTGTATTAAAATTATGTTAACAGGGCAGAAATGATTATGTGAATGACAGAAAGGATTATGTGAACATAACATACACTTGTTTATTCACAGTATACAGTTAAAAGTTTACAGAAGTACTGTACATTATGTGGCTTGCCTACATGTTGTAGCAAGCAAGAATGGCTGGCAGTATAGCCTAGAGGTTAGAGTAACGAGCTGTGAATGAGCTTGGTACATTCAGCAGAGCTGAGTTTGATTCCCACAACCTCCACTTGCATACTGTGTGACTCTGAGCAAGTCACTTAACCACCCAGTGCTCCCGGGTCACTCCTGAAAACAGGCACTTGTGCCTAGTGGGCCTTAACCAGTTATCAAAGAATAAAAAACCAAAAAAGAATAAAGTGTCTCTGATTAGATAGTTTGTTGATACAAACTAAAAAGGTAACTAAGTACAGTACTCAAGTGTTCTTGTTCTATTCAGCTGCACAAGGCATAAAGTAGTGTTGCAGAGTTGATTAGCCGCCTTTGCTAATCAAAATGAAAAATGTTTAGCAATCAGCTGATTTTGATTCACAGTTTTCTAAAATAGGTATTTTTACTTTAAACCATATAATTATTACTTATAATTGTATATACTGATAAATAGACATCGTATACATAGTTTGAGACTGTATCTGTTTATTTTATTTGCCATTTTGACCAAATTGTCAGCATAGCTTTCCTATTACCCCACCTCATGTACCTGGTACTGAAAATTTTCAAATCCCCGCCAAAACGTGATACCGCACCACCACAACGTCATTCCACACCACAGATGCAAAATGACAGTTTGGCCTGGATTTGAAAAATGACAGCTGTCATGTTCCTGAGGTGGTGTAAAAAATGGCTATGTTGAAAATTTGGGGTCAGAATATTTAAAATTATCAAAGTTACAAGCAAGCGTAGCAACATTTAAAAGTATGTGCATAACTTGGCCATTTTTACATATTTTGACCCCAAAGTTTCAACACAGCCTTCTTATGACCCTACCTCATGAACAAGGTCAGTGAAAATTTTTAATCCTACCCGATTTCACCAAGTGACCATGAAATCACCTTTTGGGTTGGATTTGCGAAATTCCACTGACATTGTTCACGAGTTGGGGTCCCCAAAAGGCCTTGTTGAAAATTTGGTGTCAAAATATGCAAAAATGGCAAAACTATGCACCAAAGTTGAAAACCCCCATTGAAATAAACTGAACTGCATTTACCTTAGCTTCTCATATTGCAGTAGCCGGTTATAGCAGCAAGACATGTCTTCCATCGGAGAGTGGATCTCGAACCTGGGACCTGTTCAGGTGAGTGAGTGTGTGTGGGGGGGGTACTAGGTGATGGGGAGGTGGTGGTGCTGAGTGGGGTGGGGGTCAGATTGGCAAGGGTTTAAAAAAAATACAGAGGGACCATTTATTTTAGAAGGGATGGTGATCCAATGGTGAGGGGTGCCACTAGACACCAGGGAAAGAAAAATATAAATAAAGGGAACAGTGATAGGATGGTGGTGGGGATGCCACTAGACACCAAGGGGACAGTAATAGGATGGTGGTGGGGATGCTACTAGACACCAGGAATAGAAAAAATAAAGGGGACAGCAATTGGATGATGGGGTTGCCACTAGATACCAAGGATGGAAAAACATAATTGGGACAGCACGCAGAGGGTGGGGTGCCACTAGACACCAAGGAAAGAAAAATAAATAATGGGGATGGCATTCAGAGGGTGAGGGTGCCACTAGACACCAGGAAAAGTTAAAATAATTAGTGGGATGGCCAGCTTCTACTGATTAGCGATCACTGCTAATCATTCTGGCAACTGACTCGCATTTCCTGATTCTTGGGTTGCAAATTGCAATGCAAACCCACTGAATTTATCCCTTGGCTGCACCATGTCCTTGGATCCAGATTCCTTCTTCATTTTCTCCAGGAGGTGGCTGGCCTCCTTGTGATCTCCAAAGAGGAATGACTTCCCAGTGTATGTAATTCTGAGCTAGGCTCGCAGCTGTAAGGAGTGAGCTATACCAAATTCATGAAGCCCAACCTGCACAACATTAATGGCGTGGCTTGTCTCCTATGTTGCAAAGCTCAGGTGTGGGAACAAGTAAAGTGGCTCCTGGTCTCCTGCTCCAACTTGCCTTTTGCTCTGTGAATAGTAAGCAATTACACTCCACAGAACCTGAGGTGAACATCAAAATAGTACTGGGTCTCATAGCATCATCCTGGCACTGTCTTGGGGTGATTCAATACACTCTAAGGATTTGTTCTGGTGAATTTAGATTCAGTAAGTCAGTGATAAACTGGGCTGTAAATGTCTCCAGACTGTGACCTTCATGCTTCCCCATCAGCCCCATAAGTACAATACTCTTGGCCTTTGACCCGTTCTGTAAATGTTCCAGCTAAAGCCAGAGTGATTTGTTTTCCTGCACCAAGTCTCTAACTTCAGTAAGGGCCTTCCCTGTTGTAGGAGCAGTGTCCTGGGTTGAAGATGTGCTTTCCTCCATTTTTGCTTCCAACACAACAACCCTAGAATTGGGTGAGCAGCTTTCTTAACAAGAGTCTTCACCCACTTATCAAGAGCTTTTACAGAATTAAAAACCACCAGTAGCACTGGGTGACCTGTGTTGAACCCTGTTGCTCCATGCTGCTATACAGCACTATCTCCAGCTCCAGAGGAGCCTGGGCCCTTTTGCAAGTTGGTGTCCCCATCACTGTTTGCTTTGGTCATCCCATCATGCAGTCAAGTAACACCAGTTTTCTCCTGAAGGCTGTGGGAGGTACACTCTTCACAACACTAAAGTGATACATTCAAAATATTAAGTTTAAATGTCTTCTAGTCAGTTTGGTAGAGGACCAGTTCAGAGCTCTAAGAGGGCACATCGGACCATGGCAGCTGCTAGCTCCACCCCCTTAACTCATTTTGCAAATGATTAATTCACCTCACCTTCAAAATATAACACACCTTAAAAGAGATATTTGTTTTAAAATGGAATATATGGCATTCATAGAATTTACTGAGCTTTGGCGGGCTTGATTCTTTGGTGCACAGTTATGGCTGCAAATGGTAAACATCTCAGCAACTATGTGCAACGAACAAAAGATCCCTGAAGGACCAAAAGCTGCACTGCTCCATCCCTAAAGCAGTCCATATCATGGCTGAAACCAGTAGTTTACGTTGGAGTAGTGAGTTTGTTTCTCTAAATCATTCAATATTCAGCTGAAGGAGGAACAATCCAAGCATACTTGGAGATGTGCGGCTTTGTGGTCCAACATGGATCTTGTGTTGTGGTGCTTATATACAGTAAAGCCAGATTTACAAGCCATCACCAGAAATAGGACCCAGTTCATCTAAAGCTGTTGAATGATTATTTCTCCTGTGAGATTCTTTGTGTTGTAATTTTGGCAACTATGACAGAATGTAGGGTTGCAACTAGTGTTGCTCGGATAGTATCCTATAAAGCCGGATCCCACCAGATACCAGCTTTTTTACCAGATAGTGGATCCAATCGGATAGTAGCACTATCCAGCCATGGATCTGACCATCCTGGATCCACCAAATGGATCTGGTGATCAGAATGGATCCGATGGATCCGTTCGTCAGATCCACATCAGATCCAACTATCCATTGCTGGATCTGATGAGTCTGTGGGTATCCGACTGCGGATCTGACATCCGACTTTGATCGAATTTTGAGTCGGATCCAAGGTCGGATACTTGCGCTATCTGACGGATGTCAAATGGATCCACCAAGGCACTATAAAGCCGAGCAACACTAGCTGCAGCAGTTATAAAAAACTGCTGAACCTGGTACCAAAATATGTTGGATAGACTGACCTCTACCTTGCAGCCATTTTGTCACCAAATGGAAAACTATGCCCCCAACACTCATTTCCTGTCCTGCCACTCATGCAGAATCTTCCTAAAATTTTAATTCCAGCAATCTGAAAAGTCTAAGCAGTTAAAACTTACTAATGGCATTATCACTTAAGATTTTGCTGGAGGAGATGCTCCCATGCAACGGATAGCTCATATTTCATGAGATGCAGCAAGCGTCTGCAACGGGGCCCCAAATAAGATGATTTGACCCTACTAGAATCGAGTGCTGGAAAGAACAAAAGATGAGCTTCCAGCAGACAAAGAAAAGTCCTCACAGAGTCCTGCAAATTAAGGAAATCCCTGAGTACTGAAGAATGAGTACTCCGCAGCAAGCAGGCAGAGAAAGACTAAAGGTTCATGGGATGGTGGCGGTCCCAAGAAAAACTTTCAGTATTCTCTATCTTAATTTTTTCTTATATTTTTCTGTTAACCATTTGACTCCCAGTGCTTCTTCCCTTAATAATTTTCTTGTATTGAAATTATTCATGCTGCTGGAGTAGTTTCTGATTCCACCCAGCTGGCCACTAACCATGGTCAGTTGTCATAATTGTATTTCAAAAGTTTTACCAGGAAAGACATACTGCGCTGCTAGTAGCTAATTTCCAGATGCATCCTGGGGGTGAGGGGTAATGGAGATAGTTCAAGAGGAGGAAAAAAACCCAATATCGACAGCATAGCAAGATTAGACGTCATATACTGAATACAGTATATCAAGCAGCATAATCATAAACATTGTAAGGTAAATCAGTGTGACAGGTACATATAGTAGACTGAAATTGATTTTGATACATAGGGGGAATCACTCATGCAGGTATAGCCAGGGACGAGGGGAACAAAATTGCCAGGACAATGCTAAAGGAGGGGGAAGGGGCGTCTAAGTTACTAACTGTACAAGATAGTTTATGGCAGTAGCGCAAGACAAGTACTCATAGAGCAGATACTGTAAGGGGATAAGCTGTAAATCACTGCTGCAATGCCATAAGATGCAATGCTGGGGTCTAGAGGGTCACCTGCAAATTGATCACCCCCCGCTTCACAGCACCAGACCCAGCACAACTGGAAAACTGGAGCTGTCTTCAGCTTACAGCAGCTCGTCTTGGACTCCCAAGAAGCACCAATCAGTGGCCATCCTGCTACAACTCATGCCTCCTGTCCTGCAATCAACCTATCAGGAGCTGCCCTTTGTCTATTGGAGATACTGACAAACCTTCATCATAGTGACCCCTCCCCCCCAGCAGTCCTCTGCGCTATGGTCTGGGGTTCTAAGGACCACAGTGCAACAGTCTGCAAACCGGAGTCAGCAACAAGAGGCAGCCGGCAGCAGGCCACGCTGCCCACCCTTAAAAAAAAATCTCCCCTGGTTAGAGTAAGTATGTTACCTTTAACCTGCTTTACACTTTGAACTCTGAACTTGGGATTTTAACTGTATCTTGTATCTGATTATGGTGTGCTTACTAGTTAGCATTTATATTGGGCTGTTCCTGCTCTAGACATGTCATTACTCATTAGTACGTATGTCTAGCAGCTGCCTGCCATCATGTTTCTGGCTCCGTAGTTGCCTTATTGCACTAGGTTTACTGCTTTTGCCAAACTGCTAGTACTGCTCTGCTATTCTGCTTTGCTTTAGCATAATCTGGTTATTTCTAGGCCAGCCATATCTGGATCACCTTTTCTAGTACGGTTGCATTTCATTTTCACACTGCTATAGTTGTTTTATAATCAATATTTGCTCTGCTTGCTAATTGTGTGACTTACCTGAGGAAATGCTTAAGTCTTGCTGTCGTTAGGTGCCCCTGCTCTGTATTAAACTGCTTATTACTATTTTTATATAAGAGGCCTAGCTTATTCACATTGCTGCTAGACCCCAGAGTGTTCACCCACAGTTCACAGACCGTATCCCTGTTTTGTACACAGCCAGCTCCCCTCAGCTCCTAGTCATGCTAAATATTAGTCTAATTGTGGTATTATTCCCAGGGTTCTTAGGGTTACTGCTGTTCCTTACAGACACACTACCTGCTCCCCAAGTCACAGCTGACTGCCCCCCTTCCAATTCTCTAAAGTATTTCACACACTCCAGCCAAATGTTAGCAGCTTACAAACCCCCTAACACTGTTGCTTTGTGAAGTCATGAACTGTTGTTCCTTAGCAGCGCCAGTGTTGTGGTACTCCCTTCTGGGGCGTATCCGCTCTGCTGGCATGGTGGAGGCCTTCAAAAGATCACGCAAAACTTATCTACTCAAGCAGGCCTTCCCCAGCTAGTGAGTTTTCAGATTTACAGTAGTCTAGGTATTTTAAGGGCTGTCATGTATTAATTTTATTATGTTTTTATTTTAATTTTTCTGGGATATCTCTGTTTTATAATTTTATCATTTTAAATTATGTACAGTGCCCTGAGCCCTGGGTACTCTGCGCACTAACTCTAATTAGTTATGTTTTTGCCGCATATCTTCCTGGACAATGCCTGGCTTTTTGAATTTGTATTTTGTTTGTTCAATACCTGGAATTTGTTCTGTACCCAGGTTGTAACTGAAAAATAGGCATTTAATTGTTTATTGTAACTACCCAGTTACCAAAACACAAATAAATAAACCAAATCAACGATGACCCCATGTGCTGAGGGTTGCACCTTTATACACAAAGGCACCATGAAGAGTTGAGGGGACAAAGAATGCTCCTATCTTATATAAATCAGTACACTATTGATGGAGTGGATAAGAAGGGGGGGGGGCTCGGGATAATAATAAAAAGCGTTTAGTTTGTGGTGCAGTCCAAAAGGATTCACACGTGCTGGTCCAAAGATAATACACAAACACAAGTTACTAAATATACAGAATAGTTCAAGGCAGTAGCGGAAGACAAGTATTCACGGAGCAAATACTGTAAGGAGATGACAGCCACACATGCTGAGGGCTGCCCTTTTATACACACATGCACACGGAAGAGCTGAGGAGACAAAAGGGTGTTCATATCCTATACAAATCAGTACACTACTGATTGAGTAGGTAGAAAGGGGTGGCTCAGGATAATAATAATAATGATAATGTACAGTAAATAGTGTCAGGCATGTTTATTTTATTTTTTATTTTAAATTTGTTTGCTAGGTAAGAGCACAGGACCAAGATCCTTTTTCAGGCTTAACCCGGATCAAAGGCACAATAAAACATACAATACTATGTTTAATATAACAGTTCAAATACTTGATTTCTCCATCAAATATTAAGGAAAATGCATTTCGTCCCCCCCATACTTCTCAACGGTATACTGTCGCCGCAGCAATTCCCAGATGGCGAAGACCATCACAGTGACAGGATTTGGCCAAAATCCGCATGTTGCTGTGATGGTCTCTGCATGGCCAAGGGATTGCCTCGCAGGGTGTTTCACCCACCACCCGGTCCAACTCCAACTCGGAGTTAGAATCCTAGAAACCGGGGAGTGTGGGGGGAGTTGGGGGGGGCACAGCCCTCCCCCGCTGGAAATACGGAGGCATCCCTGACACCGCATTGCCAAGCTGTCTCTGTTGGGGATGTTTCCGTAACCGTTGTCGCTGCAGTAGGGTAAAACCCTTCTCGACAATCACAGACTTACAAGCAAGACTGAGCTCTCAACCTGGGTCAAATTAGATCCAATCTCAGTCTGATTTTAAGCCTGAGAACCAAAGTTTTAAAAACTAGCTTCATGTTTGAAGATCACTGGGCCAATACATCAAGCACTACCTCTATGGGTGAACGCTGTCCTTCATGCTATGTAAATGAGTACCACAATATGGACTTGAAAGGGGGAACTGTAGATAAAATGACTTGGTAAAACAAAGACTAAACTAAAATAAAATAAAGACAGTAATGGGCTCTTTTCAAGTGGACTTTATGGTAACATACATATATATATATAAACCAACCAGCTGAGGAATTTCAGAGGCCTGCAAGTGCATTATATCAGATTATAAAATGGGAAGAAAAAATCCAGAAATGTCACTGGCCGAGAGACATCACCTGACTGTGCATTAAATCTCTACAAATGCACAGTCAGCTGCCAAATCTCATTTTTCTCCCACAAAAAACTACTTAGAGCCATATAAGTGCGATAAGCTCCTCCACAGTGTGCATCATAGGATTTTAATGCACTTCACAGGTGCATAAGGACACTCTGCCTTCGGACTCGTGCCTTACTAAACCCTAGGGCAGGCAATAAAATCCTATAGTGCACACCCTGTCATGACTTATTACTTACATGACACCCAGCCAAAACAGGAACATGTTGCTATTATGAATTATACTGATATAAAAAATGTAGAAAGGCAAAGCAACCAGAAAAAATAGGTGGATGGTTCGGAAAAACATGGTAAGTTCTCAATGCTCTGAGTCACCAGGATGTGATCTCCTACATTGATTGTTGGTAAAGTGCTCTGATTGGACAGAATTAATATGATAAAATTAAGACACTGGAAACAAAGGGCACTCTTCACGTGCCTTTGATTAAGCTCCTAAGATTAATTTGTGAGATTGATCTGTGTGTTGTCTTTGTTGTTATTGTTGTTGATGTTGCAAATGAAGCAGTGAAATGCATGGGCAATAAAAAGGGAGGAAGACATATTCGGAAAGACAGAAAGAATATTCAGAAGAACAGGTTACTCACCTGTAACAGTAGTTCTAGGAGTGGTATATGTTGTTCATCCACACTCTTTGGCATGTCCTTTCCCTTTAAGAATCTTGCCAGAAGGTCTTTAAGCTGGCTCCTCCCAACCACTCGGGTGGTATATCCCTCGGATCCGCCCCTTGACACCAGATCTTGCCCGCTGTAAGCAGAGGGTTGTGCATTGAAGCCGGGGAGGTCGGGTGGGTTTATGTGGATGAACAACATATACCACTCCTAGAACTACTGTTACAGGTGAGTAACCTGTTATTCTAGGATCATGGATATGTTATTCTAGCCACACTGTCTGGCAGACTCCTAGCAGTTCTCCAGGAGGAGGGAGGCAAAGTGCAGATCCCCTACTTAGGGAACAGAGATTTGAGAAATGAGGCCCCAAAACTAGCATCCCGGTGTGACTCTAGGTTGATGTGGTAGTGGGAAATGAAGCTGTTTGCTGACTTTCAGGTAGCAGCCCTGCAGATGTCCTGGATAGGGATGTCCCTAGAAGCAGCTGCCAATGCAGCAGTATGGTGGGTAGAATGAGCTCTTCTCCCTACGGGAGGCTCCTTGCCTGCCAACCGGTAGCAGAGATCAATGCAGGATGTTACCCATCTGCCAATCATCTGCTTTGCTGCAGGTCTGCCAGGTGCGGCTTCAGCGTAGTTGACAAACAGCTGGCGAACCTCTCCCCGAATTTCAGCTGTGCGCGCTTTGTAATGAGAGAGCGCTCATCTTGTCAACACCTGGTTAGGGTGAAACTCCGACACCACTTTTGGAAGGAATTTCGGGTTGGGGCGCAGGCAGATCTTGTCCCTGTGGAAAACCAGGTAAGGAGACTCAACAGAGAATGCCTGTAGCTCCCCAATCCTTCTGGCTGACATGATAGCCACCAGGAAAGCGGTTTTCCACGACAGATGTGACATCATCCACTTGTGCACTGGTTCAAATGGCTTGCCCATGAGCTTTGCCAGTACCAGCAGTAGATCCCACGGTGGTGGTAGTTCAAGCACAGCAGGAGAAATGTGGTCAAGGCCTTTAAAGAAATGCTAGACCACCTTCTCCTGAGCCATCGTCTGCTGACCGGCCTGTGCCCGATAAGCAGAGATTGCTGCCAGGTGCACATTAAGGGTCATAGACCGAAGACCCCCTTTTGAGAGAGACCAAAGGTAGTCGAGGATGCTAGCCACCAGACAGAACGAAGGGTCCAAGCCCTTGCCCTGACACCAAATGGAGAATCTCTTCCATTTGAAGGCATAGCACCTCCTGGTCGACTCCTTCCTAGATGCCTCAACTATAGTGAGTACATCTTCAGACAGACCCAAAGCCTGGCACTCTAGCCACTCAGGAACCAGTCTGTCAGGTGCAGGGATTGAAGGTCCGGATGGAACACCTCCCCCTGACTGATCGAGAGCAGGTCTGGGCATGCTAGAAGATGCCTTGCTGGCCTGGTGCCAAGGCTGAGGAGATCTGGGTACCAGAACTAGTGAGGCTAGTCTGGGGCTACCAGGATCACCTGCACTTTGTCCCTCCTGTCCTTGAGGAGCACCTTGTGAATCAAGGGAAGTGGAGAGAAGGCATAGAAGAGGCCTGGGGTCCATGGCCTCAAGAAGGCATCCCCCTGCAGCGAGCCCTGCTGAGGGGGGCGGGCATGAAACAGCCTCAGCTTTGCAGTCTCCCTGGAGGCGCACAGGTCCACCTGAGGTTTGCCCCAGTGGGAGAACATACTGAGTACTAATGTCCACCAGTTGATTCGAGGCTCCTGCCACATGAATGGCTAGGACATCTGCCTCCATTTGGCTCATGAGGGTCCAGATGTGGAGCGCCTCCCTGCACAGAGGCCGGGAGTGAGTGCTGCCCTGCTTGTTGAGATAGTACATGGTCGTGTCATTGTCCATCTGGACCTGCACCACCTGACCCCGAAGGAATGGAGCAAATGCAGTCAGTGCCAGCCAAACTGCTCGGAGCTCCTGCAGGTTGATATGACATCGGGATTCCTCGGGGGTCCAGAACCCATGGACTCTGTGATCCCCCATGTGGGCACCCCAGCCCATGAGAGAGGCATCGGTCGTCAGAACAACTGTCGGCTTGGGGCAGACAAACGGAATCCTTCCTGCAGGTGTTCTAGGATGGTCCACCACTGGAAAGTGTCCCACATCTTCTGGGTCACAGTGACCAGCTGGTTGAAGTGACCGTGTTGCTGAGTCCACTGGCTAGTCAGCTCCCATTAGAGGGGACTCATATGCCACTGGGCCCACTGGACCACGGCAGTGCAGGCCACCATGTACCCCACAAGGCGCAGGAAGTCCTGGGCAGGGCGCAAGTGCCCAACCAGAAATGATCAGGTACAGGAGGATGAGAGAACCTCCACCCTGTCCGCCGGGAGGCTGGCTCTGGCTCGGCAAGAGTTGAGCTCTGCCCCGATGAAGCAGATCACCTGTGAAGGCATGAGTTCTGACTTGGTCTCGTTGACAAGGAGACCAAATTCGATGCAAATCTGGAGAGCCAGATCCCTGGATTTCTCCACCTCCTGTATGGAGGGACCCGCTATGAGCCAGTCATCAAGATAGGGGTACACTCTGACCCCCCAACGCCCAAGGCAGGCTGCCACCACTGCAGTGCATTTGGTGAAGACCCGGGGGGGGTGGGCGCCGATGACAGGACAAACGGCATGGCTTGGAACTCGAAGAGAGCTCCCTCTGCTCAGAAGTGGAGGACTCTTTAGTGAGACGGATGGATCGGGACGTGAAAGAACGCATCCTGGAGATCAAGTGAGCAGAATCACATGTTCTGCTTGAGAGATGGTATGATCTCAGACAGAGTTACCATCCTGAATGTGCGAGACCTGAGAAACTGGTTCAGGACGTGCAGATCTGGAATGGGGCGCCAGACCCCCATCCGTTTTGGGACCAGGAAGTACCTGGAAATGAACCCCGGGTTGATGGGGGATCTGCGAGTCTGGCCACTACCTCCTTGTGGAAGAGTTGGGCGATGTAGTCTTTGAGAGCCGACTGAGAGTGCATGGATATCATCTCCTTCTGTGGGTTGCAGTCTCAGCTTAGTGGGTACTGCTCGAATTCCAGAGGCAGCCCCTGGCTGACCACTTCCAAAACCCACCTGTCCATTGTGACAGCGGACCAGGCGAAAATGAAGTGGTGGAGCTGGCCCCCCCATGGGAGGACCCAGACCTGGTGTGATGAGTATGGGGTTCGCAACCCCCATCCCATCACTGTGCAGGCTTGGAGGAGGAGGATCTGGTTTGGGGTTCACCGGGACCCTTTCCTCCGGGCTTATGGGCAGCTGGGTCCCTGACTGAGGCCGAGGGTGCCAAGGTTGAGCCTGCTGCTGTTGCTGCCCCGAAAATGGGGCTGCTTGGTCACAGGGGCAGAAGGCTGAAAATACTTTCTTTTCTGCTTTTTGGAACCCTGAAATTCCTTCTACACAGAAGTCACAGAGTCCAAGGTGGCACTGGATTTCTCTATGTGCTGGAGGTGACCATTCAATCCTGGGCCGAAAAGATCAGCACCCAGGAAAGGGACGTCCATCAATTTGTGCTCAGTGTCCACCATGAAGGTGGAAACCCTCAGCCAGAGCCTGCAGCACGTGGCAACCGTGGCCACCACCAATCAGACGCAAGAGTCCCCGATATCCAACGTCATGTGGGAGTTGCTGTTTTGCAACCGCCCGGCCCTGGTCGCGGACCTGCTTGACTGTGGTCTGGTGGTCTGTGGGGAGATAAGGAAGGACCTCATCCAGAGAGCCCAAGAGGGTGTGAGAAAAATGCGCCATGATGACGACCGAACAAAGAGGCAGCATAGACTTTCCGGGCTGAATGGCCCAGTTTCATGGACTCTTTGTCTGGGGGTCTATCGATGTCTCCCGAATTTCTCAAGCACCTAAACACAGATTCGGTCACCAACCCCTCAGCCAAGGGGTGCTCTATGAATTCCGAGAGGGAGCTGATGGGGATCGTGCACTTGTGGGCTATCCGGGCTGAAGGCGCAGGGCAGGAGGCAGGGTGCTGCCATCACTCCAAGGCCAGGCCAACAATGGCCTTGGCCACCGGGATGGCCTCTGTCAGAGAATCCCCTCATTTGAGAATATCAGTGAGGTGGTATTCGGCCCATTTCTGGACAGGCTCCAAGGGCATCCCCGTGGATTCGGAGATGAGACAGAGAATACCCACAAAGAAAGTGGGATCCTCCTCCGTTGAGAGACTCCCTATGGATTCGTCATTCAAAGGACGGAAATGCAAGTCAGAGTCTTCGGACTCTGTGGAGTCCTAATAGATCAGCCAGCCACCTGAGTCGCCTTCCACCCACTTAGGACAGTCGGGAGTGAGGGTGACAGACAGCCTATGCAGAAGGCCCATGACGGGCCGAGACTCCTTGGCAGGAGCCCCAGAGATAGGCTGTTTAGGTGGTGGTTCCCCCTGAATTGGTGGAGAGACCGGTTTCAGCCAAGCTGGGAGAGTCTTGACCGGCTCCAGAGGTAGAGGGAAGGTATGGACTGGCTGCTCAGGAGTCGGCGTCGGCCTGGAGGATGACAGCCAAGTGATGGCCAGAGTGGAAGCCAGAGTCAACTTCAGGCTGGTCATAATCAGCTGCTGCCACATCAAATCCTTGTAGCATCAACACAGCCTGCGTCGAAGCCTCTCCTCTTCTGAGGAGGATGAGGAAGAATGATGGCGGCGCCACTTCTTGGAGCACTTATATGCTTTCTTCGGCCTATTGGTTGAAGGGGTCTGAGACCTCGACTTAGACTGTCGGGGAGACTGACAGGGTCACTTGGAAGGAGCCGGGGAAAACTGCGGCTCTTCCAGGTCAGGGACTGGGACTGTGAAGAGGTTCCCAGCGAGCTGGGTCTCTTCTTCAGTGGGTCCAGGCAGGACCAGGGTCCTGAATAAGGAGTTGTCTGCCTCATCTAGCAAAGATGGGTCGATGGGGTCGATTATAATCTCAACCAGGTCGTCGTCCCGCATCTTGGCTGGCTGACCTGATGGGGGTACTGTGAAGCCGGGGGGGGGGGGCCGCAACCTCGACCAAAGTCAAGACAGACAGCAGATTGCTGGGATCGAGATCTCTCATGATTCCAAGAACGTCGTCGGTGAGATGAACCTTCTTTTTGCTCCTTGCCCTTTTTACAGGAGCGAGAGACTTGCATGCCCGAAGGGCCCTCCCCTTTGGTGGGAAGAGACTGGCACATCTCCTTAAAGGAGCCTGAGGAGGTGGAGCCCAAACTGAGTGGGACGAAGACTGACAGGGAAGAGGACTGATCAGTGGCCCGTGCCACCTCCTCTTCAAAGGCCTTCA
This sequence comes from Neoceratodus forsteri, assembly GCA_016271365.2. Lineage (NCBI taxonomy): Eukaryota > Metazoa > Chordata > Ceratodontiformes > Ceratodontidae > Neoceratodus > Neoceratodus forsteri. The sequence continues at coordinate 1,870,717,962 of CM057456.1, read as the reverse complement.
TCTGCTCCAGCTGCTCAGCAGACCCCACAGCCACGGAGACCACCCAACAGGCCTCTTTTGATTTGACCGGTGGGTTCCGTTTTTCCGGTCTGCCCAATTGAAGTTGTGCGAGACGATCGTACAAGACATTGGGCTGGAACACGTAACAAATTTCGGATGCCTGGGTGTCATGCTCATGACCCAGGCAATAGATTCACGAGGCATGTGGGTCAGTCAGAGACATCTTTTGCCCACACGGGCAGCGGCGGAAACTGGGTGAGAACTTGCCCTACATCATGGTTGTAATTGCAAAACGATTTGGGGAAACACGAACGAGTTTAAGCTTTAGTAAATCTACAGATTTGTTCGCCAGGGCCTACTGTAATGCGTGAGCAATAAGGAGGGAACCCGAACCTTCCAGTGGAAAGGAAGATCTGGTGTCAATGGGCGGAGCCAAGGGATGTACCACCCAGGTGGGTGGGTGGAGCCAGCTTAAAGACCTTCCGGCAAGATTCTTAAAAGGAAAGGACATGCCAAACAGTGTGGATAGAACAATATATCCACAGTCCTAGAAACATTGTTTCAGGGCCTGTCATTGCAGCGGTAGGACCACCACTTGTGTCGTTGGTGACCCAGGTCAGGAAATCACACTGGATTGCCAGGGACTGGCTGGGGAAAGGTGGATCAACCATCCCAAATGGGGCTTTTCTCCTTCAGAAGGCTGCTGGCTCCACTGCAACTCCGCCACCTGGGTGTCCAGAGGGGGCAGTGAAGTTGAAGTCCTGACATGGGTAGGAGGTCACTGGCTGGTGCAATGCATGGTTGCCTGCATGCTTGCACATGAGCACCCACATCTGCCAGCATCCTGAAGGCTGGGATGGAAAGGGGAAAATGTCCAGCAGGCAGGGTGAACAACCGGCCATTCGTAACCCCCACTTCAGGGACCTAGACTCTGATCCCAGCTGGATCCTCTCCACAGTGGGTTGCAAACCTCCATACCTCTCCCAGCCAGGGGGTGGGGGTGAGGGTAAGCTGCTAGGGAATGGAAAGTCAGCCAAGTCCAGGAGAGGCTGGGTGATGGTGTGGGGGACTCCCAAAGGGCACCTGTTAGGACGAGGAGGACAAAGAAATAAAGTAAACAAACAAACAAAAATGTTTCATTAAGGAAAAGCAAATTTGTGAAAAAAATAATTACATCTTAAAGGGAAACTCCTACAAAGTCAAATAGTGCAGCTGCACAAACGCCCAATTAGGGCTTTTAGCATTAAAACAAGTACTATTTGCTGGGATTATCAAACCGTACCTGCATTACTTGATACTTTGTCTGTAAGCGAACACCTTTCTGCTGCCTGTTTGTTGCTGCATTATCACTACAAATTCCACAGGACGCAGCAGCAAAAACGAATGTCTATTTCAGTGAGCTCACCCAGTTCACAAAATAAAATAAAACAACTCCTTCCTTTTTCTTTCACAATGAAGAAAGAGCAAGCTGTGCTACACTGCCATCTCAGGGAGGCAGTGCAGTGTCGTGGTTAAGATCACTGAACTGCAAACCTGGAAAACGGAGTCTGAATCCCACAACCACCACTTGCATACTGTGTGACCATGAACAAGTCACTTAACTTCCTTGTGCTCCCATGACACACCTGGAAACAAGCCTTGACTTACTGTGTCCTTCCTGAGCAAAAACTGTAAACAAACAAGCAAAAAAATCATTCAAAAAAACACACAAACAAACAAAAACTAAAAATCAGCTTTTCCTTTCTAAAACCAACTTGTTTCAAAATACCTCTACACACAGGGTTTTCTGATGCCCCTTCTCTTGTGGACTGTAAAAACTGTGTGGAGCAGGTTTTTGTAAACAGGCATTTCTGCCCTTGGAACAATAGTGGCTCCATGCTGATTAACCGCACAATGGCAAACAAAGTACCAGTGGGTGAGCTGCTTCCCACTGCCAAGCAGTGATATGTTAGGAGGGAACCCTCTGCTCAGTGTAATGCTTTGTTATCATAGTACAAGATCCTTGGCATACCTCTGCAAGTTTAGCAGCCTGTGGTGGATCGTTTTAGCAGGCTGAAAAAAAGTACTGAAAGTTCAACCCAGATAAACACTGCTTCAGTAGTTCAACAGTGAAATCAGACCCTAAGTCAATGGGGTCCAACTGGCTTACACAATGATAAGCAGGCTTCTTACTTGGCAATTTTTTCTCAAAAGAGGAATAGGCAGTATGGTCTTGTGGTCAGAACAAAGTTGTGAAGCAGAAGATCTCAGGACTGAATCCCACCACAGTCACTTGACTCTTCAACCTTGAGCAAGACACCTGACCTACAGCCAGTTGCAGAATGGGTATTTCACCCCAACCTGTGAGTTTTTTTTTTTAACCAGGTATAGCACACTAAGCTGAAAGCTTTTTTAAGGGCGACCTCTTTGCTGTGCAGTTGGGTGAAAGATCTTGTATAAGTGAACAGTAAAATAAAAATAATATGAGGTTCATACCACACCTTTCAAAGAATACAGGACAAATTAACAGTACCAACATTTTGGTAACCCAAGCAACACCTCAATATTCTCTGTTGACACTAGTTTCAAACCACATATACTGCAGAATGGATAAACAAAAACCACGTCCAATTACACACAAATGACTTATAAATTGCAGGGCACTGCTGCTTAATTTGCAAAGAATGTGGGGTCTAGATTTGCTGTTAGCTCTCAAGGGTAGACCTCATATGGTGTGGGAGTCAGATGATATCTTTAACGTCCAAATGATGGAGATTCTCTTTTAGCAATCGATTCTCAATGCCATCTGTACGAGGCACCCTTAATTTGGCGTAACATTACTCTATCAAGAATACACCTGCTTGCTCCCCAGACTGTGAATGAAAAACAGAAACTCGTTCAGCTAGAATCAGGTCCATAGCAACCTGATTAGCATATCCATATCATCATCAATTTAGTGCAGCCAGCTTACAGCAACATTGTAGCTGCAATAACTGCACTAAGTACAAGCACCAGCGCTGTACCAGTTATCGGCGCACCACACACAGTGGATGAAATGCACTGTCACAGCTTCCTGCATGGCAAAAGGGATTAACTCCCATTAAAATTGCCTTGCTTCCTGCAGTAACTCTGCTGTACAATACTACAGAACTAGGTATCATCCTGGTGTACAAGCATCAGCAGTATAACTGTAATAAACATGACGTGCACCAGTATCACCACAGTACCTGTAATAAATGTGTCATTAGTGCTACAGCTACAGTAAATGTATCATATACACCAGCATCCTGCACTACACCTGTAGTAAATGTACAATACACCAGCATCAGCACTGTATATGTAGAAAATGTACAGTACACCAGCATCAACACTGTACATGTAGTAAATGTACCATACACCAGCATCAACACTGTACATGTAGTAAATGTACCGTACACCAGCATCAACACTGTACATGTAGTAAATGTACCAGCATCAGCACTGTACCGTACAAGTAGTAAATGTACCATACACCAACTTCAGCACTGTATATGTAGAAAATGTACAGTACACCAGCATCAACACTGTACATGTAGTAAATGTACCATACACCAGCATCAACACTGTACATGTAGTAAATGTACCGTACACCAGCATCAACACAGTACATGTAGTAAATGTACCATACACCAGCATCAGCACTGTATCGTACATGTAGTAAATGTACCATACACCAGCATCAACACTGTACATGTAGTAAATGTACCATACACCAGCATCAACACTGTACATGTAGAAAATGTACAGTACACCAGCATCAACACTGTACATGTAGTAAATGTAACGTACACCAGCATCAGCACTGTACCATACATGTAGTAAATGTACCATACACCAGCACCAGCACTGTACCGTGCATGTAGTAAATATATCATACACCAGCATCAACACTGTACATGTAGAAAATGTACAGTACACCAGCATCAACACTGTACATGTAGTAAATGTACCATACACCAGCATCAACACTGTACATGTAGAAAATGTACGGCACACCAGCATCAACACTGTACATGTAGTAAATGTACCGTACACCAGCATCAACACTGTACATGTAGTAAATGTACCATACACCAGCATCAGCACTGTACATGTAGTAAATGTACCATACACCAGCATCAGCACTGTACTGTACATGTAGTAAATATATCATACACCAGCAACACTGTACATGTAGAAAATGTACAGTACACCAGCATCAACACAGTACATGTAGTACATGTACCATACACCAGCATCAACACTGTACATGTAGTAAATGTACCGTACACCAGCATCAACACTGTACATATGTAAATGTACGTACACCAGCATCAACACTGTACATGTAGTAAATGTACCGTACACCAGCATCAACACTGTACATGTAGTAAATGTACCGTACACCAGCATCAGCACTGTACATGTAGTAAATGTACCATACACCAGCATCAACACTGTACATGTAGTAAATGTACCATACACCAGCATCAGCACTGTACCGTACATGTAGTAAATATATCATACACCAGCAACACTGTACATGTAGAAAATGTACAGTACACCAGCATCAACACAGTACATGTAGTACATGTACCATACACCAGCATCAACACTGTACATGTAGTAAATGTACCGTACACCTGCATCAACACTGTACATGTAGTAAATGTACCATACACCAGCATTAACACTGTACATGTAGTAAATGTACCGTACACCAGCATCAACACTGTACATGTAGTAAATGTACCATACACCAGCATCAGCACTGTACCGTACATGTAGTAAATATATCATACACCAGCAACACTGTACATGTAGAAAATGTACAGTACACCAGCATCAACACAGTACATGTAGTACATGTACCATACACCAGCATCAACACTGTACATGTAGTAAATGTACCGTACACCAGCATCAACACTGTACATGTAGTAAATGTACCATACACCAGCATCAACACTGTACATGTAGTAAATGTACCGTACACCAGCATCAACACTGTACATGTAGTAAATGTACCATACACCAGCATCAGCACTGTACCATACATGTAGTAAATATATCATACACCAGCATCAATATTGTACATGTAGAAAATGTACAGTACACCAGCATCAACACAGTACATGTAGTAAATGTACCGTACACCAGCATTAACACTGTACATGTAGTAAATGTACCGTACACCAGCATCAGCACTGTACATGTAGTAAATGTACCGTACACCAGCATCAACACTGTACATGTAGTAAATGTACCATACACCAGCAACAACACTGTACATGTAGTAAATGTACCGTACACCAGCATCAACACTGTACAGTACATGTAGTAAATATACTGTAGCCTAGCATCAGCACCGTCCCCATGGTAAATGCACCCTACACCAGCATAAACACTATACATGTAGTAAATGTACCATACACCAGCATAAACACTATACATGTAGTAAATGTACTGCAGCCTACCATCAGCGCTGTCCCCATGGTAAATGCACCCTACACCAGCATAAACACTATACATGTAGTAAATGTACCATACACCAGCATCAACACTGTACATGTAGTAAATGTACCATACACCAGCATCAACACTGTACATGTAGTAAATGTACCATACACCAGCATAAACACTAGACATGTAGTAAATGTACCATACACCAGCATAAACACTATACATGCAGTAAATGTACCATACACCAGAATAAACACTGTAAAATGTACCATACACCAGCATAAACACTATACATGTAGTAAATGTACCATACACCAGCATAAATACTATACATGTAGTAAATGTACTGTAGCCTAGCATCGGCACCGTCCCCACAGTAAATATACCATACACCAGCATAAACACTATACAGTATATGTAGTAAATATACTGCAGCCTAGCATCAGCACTGTCCATACAGTAAATGCACCCTACACCAGCATAAACACTATACATGCACTAAATGTACTGTAGCCCAGCATCAGAGCTGTACCCATAGTAAATGTATCGTACGCCAACATCAACACTATTCGGCAGCTCCCTTAAGCCTGTGAGGGGCTGTACGCTCTGCACTGCAGGTTAAGACGGCTACCTTTTATTATTTTATCAAACTGCCAACAAGGGCAGCGACCTTTTCACTGAGAAGCAGTCTGCAAGGGAAGGCAGCTGCTGACGACTACTGTATCTGCTGCAGGAGAGGGCAGCTGTTTTATCCAGCACAGTATAACAGGGTAGAGCACTGCACGGCATTCCAGAAACACCTGCTCCATGAGGATCACTGGAACTGGGACAGACACCTGACGGTGTCTTAGAGAAGCACTTTGGCTGCCACATGGGGTATAACCCAATCTTGTAAGGGCGGTTTACCCTCATGGTCAGCCGTGCAGTTGTCAGAGAGATGGGCATTGCCATAGCAGCAGGGAAACATTACTAGGGAGCACCATAAAATGCTTGGCTCCATCGAGCAGAGTCAAGCATGGTACAGAGGTGAAGTAGGCAGAGGCCAGCGGTGTCTGTTGGCATCCGTCGGGGAAGAGGGCCAGAATCTATAGCCAAACAAACCAAAATTCAGTTTTGGAAGCATAAAAGAAAGGTAAGAAGAGAGCTAGCAATGCCATCAATAGATAACGTTATGGAACAGGGAACTATAAAAGTCATAGCCAGACAATGCACACAGGTAGCTAACTAGGAGTTAGACCATGGATTCAAATGTGGTAACACGGAGATAGGGTCAAATGCAATATCTGCAAAAAATTAATCTGGAGGAAATCCTAGCATTCGATCAATATATGTGCATTCAATGCAAAGAACTCAAGGAACTGAGGGTTAAAGCAACAGGTTTGGAATTAGAGCTAAAATGCATTAAACACCTTCCAGGTACACAGCAAGAGATAGCTTCCAGTAAAGAGTTAATGAATGATGAGACACATAATCAGGAATATACAGGAAAGAGATATAGAAAGCAAACAAAAAAAAGGAAGGAGAGCAATGGAATTCATGGTGCCAACAAGTAACCGGCATGAACCTTTAACAAACATGATTGACAGAGTTGAAAGCAAGACGAATGCCTTAATGGAATTAGTTGAAAACATTAATACAGTCAGTGAGCCAGACACCAGTAACTCCAGTCACAGATGAAACTATTGACCAGGGAATCTACACCAGTGAACAACAGACCACAGGAATGGATACAGATATAAATGGACTGAAAAAGCAAGTTAACAAAAAGGTTTACATACTGGGGGACACTATAATTAGATACACAGACCATTATACCACCAAAACTGATAAAGAACAAATAACAAATTGTTGTTTCCCAAGTGCAGAAGTACAAGACATGCTTACTATTACACCGGACATAAGGAAATATGCACCAGTGTACCCATTAGTGGTGGTATACATAGGAACAAACAATTCAATAGAAGACATATTCACTGCCCTTAAAGAAATATACGTGCTTCTAAAACAATATGGATGTTCGTGAAGTAATATTTTCAGAAATATTACCTGCACCGAGAGCAAGCAAGCTTACAGAGAAAAAAAACAGTCACATTTAAGAACAGGTTAAGACACTGGTGTCTTAGTCAAGGCATCAAATGCTTACAAACATGGGAGAGGTTCATTAGAAACAAACATCTTTATGTTCAATGTCATAACGGCGATCACGGAAAGGCGATCGCCATTAGGGCGAGTGTACATCACTGAAAATCAATTTCAGCGATGTAAACTCCTGGTGCACAGCAAAAGGGCGCCAGAGACTTGGATTATTTTTTATGCAGAGGGCTGTACTCCCCACACACACCTCCACGGAGGAGCCCCCCGAACCCCCTACTAAAGGATTCTCAACTCCAGGGGGTTCATGTCATGGTAGGTAAAAGCCAGGAAAAAATCTCGATTGGCGGAAACGAGGGGCGTGCCCAGAACTGAACTCGCACCTCCCAACCTTAGCCTGCCACCAACCGACCATGCCACATGGCCAGCTTGGCAGCCCAACATCGCACTGCACCCCACAAACCCTCCCTCCCTCCCTTCCACCCATCGCGCGGTGTGGTCCCCCACATGCATATATATAGTGACATTCTGTCGCATATTACGACCCCCGTATCTGGTCAGCCTCCCTGCCCAGTAGCCCTGAGCACAGGTGCCGTGATTGAGTTGCCCTTTTTGAAAGTGCTCAATCGGGGTTGCCATCATCACAGGCTACTTATCTTTACTGTCATGACAGACTGCACCTCAGTAGGATAGGGAGTAAAGTACTGGGCAACTTGATCACAGAATGTATAAGGACTACTTTAAACTAATATCAAGTGGGAATGGGAAGTGTAAAGAAATAGGAAAAACTACTAAGTCAGATATATAAAATAAAGGATCATTACCTATTATAAATGGTAAACACAAATCTGTGGGTAAAAAAAGATCTTAACATTTTGCTACTAAATGCCAACTACAATGCAATGAGAACCTATCTCAGTAAGTGGGAATGGGAAAGTGAGTTAAATGAAAAAGAAATGCAACAGATCTGGGAAAGTATAACATGCAAACTAGATTATTGGGTACAGTACATAATTATGTGCTGGTTATCAATAAATATAAAAAATCTGGCAGAATACCTGTTTGGTTTGGAAAGGCTATAAAGAAAAATATTAATAAAAAATTATACAAAAAGTACAAAAAAAAACTCAACTGAGGACAATTGAAAGGAATACAAAAGGCAAACTAACAAGTGTAAAAACTGGATAGTAAAATCAAAAAAGAAGGAGGAAATGAAGTTAGCTACTGATGTAAAAAATAAAAAAAATTCATCGGCTAACTTCAGCTCTCTGAGAGGTAATCAATGCAGGATAGGCCTTCTAAAAATTGGGGATATGTTAACTGCAGAAGAAAAGGAACTAGACATTGAGTTTAATAGCTACTTCTTGACTACATATCTACCAAGGGACCAGTCAGTTAACGAGAATGCAAGGCAATCAGACATTACAGAAATAAAGATGACCAAAACAGAAGTCATGGACAAAATCAAAAAACTAAAACCCAAAAGATAATATACGTCAATTCCTAAACATAATCACAGCTCAAAGGCACAAAAAACAATTACAAGTAGCCATTAGTATGGACACGGAAAAAGCCTTTGACAGGGTAGATTGGGTATTCTTAGAAGAGACTTTTCGGAGATTTGGACTTGGAGACAAATTTGTAACCCTGGTCAGGACCCTATATCGGGCACCAGAAGCCAGAATCAAGGTAAATGGCCACCTTACTGATAGATTCCCCTTGGGGCGAGAGACGAGACAGGGCTGCCCCCTTTCTCCGCTGCTCTTCGGGCTATCCTTGGAGCCACTGGCAGTTGCCATCAGAACAAACCCTCTTATAAAGGGGGTACAAGTGAAGAGTCACTCTGAGAAAATCACACTTTATGCGGATGACTCTCTATTTTTTCTCTCACAGCTGGAAACTGCTGTACCCGCCCTTGTGCCCGAATTAGCAGAATATAGCAAGTTGGCAGGTTATAAAATTAACTATTCTAAATCAGAGACGCTCATTCTGAGCGGTACCCCCTCTCGGGAGTTTAAGGCATTCTTTCCGTTCGCCTGGGCAAAAAATATTTGCATATGGTACCTGGGGATTATGATCTCAGTGGACCTGACTTTACTTTACAAGAAAAACTACCTACAGCTTTTTCAGGTGATACAGGCAGACTTAGCCAGATGGCAAATGTTACCATTAACACTATATGGGAGGGTTCAAACTATAAAGATGAACATCCTACCTAGACTTCTTTTTCTTTTTCAGACCTTGCCTTTGGGGATCCCTAGGGACTTCTGGGTTAATCTGCAGAAAGTGACCCAGAGGTTCATATGGAACAACAAACGCCCAAGAATAGCCCTGAATACACTGCAGGCCCCGAGAAAGAAGGGAGGTTTGGCTTACCCACATTTTTATTTTAATTTCCTGGAGGCAAGAGGGACCCAACTATGTACTTGGGCGAAACACAGAATACAATCAGGCTGGTATCTTTTAGGAGAAGAATCACTGAAAGAATGGGCACTTTGGGCTCTGCCTTCTAACACAATACCACCCAAGACTCATTGTTGGGATCTGAACCCGTGGGTGTCTCATACTCTGAAAATGTTGCAAAAGTTTAGGAGGATCACACATACTCCAGAGGGTCTGGGACCACTCTCCATGATAAGGTTTGAACCCTTTTTTATGCCACCTAGGTTGGATGCTGGTTATAAGGTGTGGGCTGCAAGGCGTTTAACTACTTTCGCTCAATGCATAGAAAATAATTCCCCTCTATCTTTTGCACAATTAGCCAATAAATTTCAACTGCAAAAGCAGGACCATTTCAGATTTTTACAGGTACGTCATCATATATCTTCAACAAATAGAATGCAAAAAATAACTAGAGACAGAACGGATTTGGAAAACTTCTTTTACGGAAACATAATGATAAAAGGAAACATCCACCCTCTATTTCAGTTATACAAAATATTACTTCACAACCTTCCGTCAGGTCTAGACAAACTTAAACTCAAATGGGAAAGGGATTTAAAAGTCACCATTCCACAATCTAGTTGGGCCAAAAGATTCAGCCGGGGCTGGCAAGTGACCAGCTCCCCTGCATGGCGAGAGTTTCACTGGAAAATTGTCTGGCGATACTTCCTCACCCCCACGACGGTGAAGCATTTTGGCTGGCACCGGTCTGCATTATGTTGGAGGGGCTGTGGAGAGACGGGAACACAAGCTCATATTTTTTGGGATTGCCCGTTGATCCTCCCATTCCGGAGGGAGGTATACAACCTGATATCAAGACTCACAGGCTTACAGATACCCTTCTCAGGAGTCTTGGGACTCCCCACTTTACTCAGTGGGCCCAGTCTACCAAATTAGCAAAAATCATGAGGCTGGTGGTGCTTAAGTGCATTACTGCCAGGTGGTTATCTCCGCTCCCCCCTTCTGTGCAGGACTGGCGGTCCAGAATGACCCAGGTGGAGGTCATGGAACGAATTATAGGAATCCTCAGACTGCAAAGTGAGAGGTTCGCCCTAGTATGGTCCCCATGGCATCAATATATGCAAGATGAGGCAGTGGTCCCCACATGAAGTCTCAGATAATAAGAAGTAATAAAAACTTATTTTGTGGTTGTAAAAGGAAAGCTAATGTTGTATTGAGAATGGATGTAATTTTGAGCCCACATTTACTGTTCAGTTATTGACTTTCTATTTACTTTGTATTTATGATGTTATTGGATGGTGTTAATAAGTTTACTTAAATGGAGAGAGATGATTATAGCAGACCCGCTGTTTTAAAGAAATGTTAGAAGCCTCAAACATAGTAGAGGACAATTTAGTAGTGAAATAGGGTCAGAACACACATGTTATTAATCTTTGTATTTTTAAGATCAGTAGTGTCAGATACAGATATATCACATATTGTAAAACTGATCAACTGAACCAATCTGAAGTTAAAATAAACTTGAAGTTTAAAAGAAAAACCAAAAAAAACTAAACCCAGTAAATCAACTGGACCCGACAGTATTCACCCTTATTTACTAAAAGAGTTAGTAGAAGAACTAGCTGGTCCAATAGCTAAAGTTTTCTCAGCCTCTATCGATGAGGAAGATACACTTGCTGAGTGGAAAGAAGCTACAGTTACTCCCATATTTAAAAAAAGGCAATAGGCAAGAGATTACCAACTACCGCCTGATAAACTTAACATCAGTCCTTGATAAATTATTAGAAGGAATACTACAGGATTATATAGTCAACCATATCAGAGAACAGGGTTGTGTAGACATCACGCAGCATAGTTTTACAGAGGGGCGTTCTTGTCTGACAGCACAGTTGCACTTTTATAAATAATGTGAGGGCCGCGTTAGACAGGGACATACCAGTTGATATCATCTTTCTTGATTATTCCAAAGCCTTTGATTCTGTGTGTCATAATACCTTGATAAAAAATCCAAAAGCAGTCTCCTGGATAGGATCGTGGCTGGGTAATAGAAAGCAGAGAGCAGGTATTGCAGGACATTATTCTGAATGGGGGAAGTGACTAGTGGGGGTCCCACAGGGATCAGTGTTGGGATCCACACTGTTCAATATTTTTATTTCATCAATGCAGACCTCAAAAAAATTCTTGGTTATGTAAATATGCTGATGACAGCAAAATATGGACAACTGTGCATAACAATGAATGCACTAAACATCTACAAGATGATCTGGTACAATTGGAAAGATGGGCTGAATCGCAGAAATTAAGCTTCAGTGCAAACAAGTGCAAAGTTATGCACCTCAGTAAAAATAATCCCATGACACAGTACAAATTAAATAAAACCATATTACAAGAAACTAAAAAATGAACAGGACTTAGGTATTATCATACCAGAAGATTTGTCGTGTGACACACATACTAGAAACTTGGTCAAGGAGAGGTCACATGGGGACCCAAGCAAGATGGCCACCTAAGCTCCGAGCTCCTCGTCGCCTCTAGTATCGCAGTTCCCGTTCATTGATTTCTTCACATCGGGTCTTTGCTGTAACGGTCGCCAGTGATTGGTGAAACTAACCAGCAGCACATATGACCGAAATCAGGACTCCAGAGACCGGTGGCAAATGGAAAAAAAATAGAGGAGTCACGGCCTGGCCTAGCGCTTCCCCAAGCCAAAATGGTCACAGCTTCAGTGCAAGACACCTCATGGGGGACGCAGGATGCATCTGGCCCATCGACGACTCTGCTACAATGGATGGCGAGCAACACTGAAATCATCTGCCATACAGTCACAGAAACACAGGCTTCCATTTCTGCACTGACCGGGAGAGTCAGCAAAGCTGAAGATCAAATCACTGAGCTGGACTGATGTGGAAAGGAGACTACAATACAGCTGCAAGTTGCCGGAGCACAGGTCGAATGGCTCACCAATAAAATTGAGGACCTGGAGGAGAAAGGTAGGAGGAAAAATTGAAGATTAATTGGGCTGAAAGAGGGAGCTGAAGGACCATACCCAGTCCAGCACTTAAGAGACAACCTGCCAGCATGGCTGGGCCTCAAACCCACCGGGTTCGATTTTGAGATCGACAGAGTTCATAGAGTCAGGGTGGCCCGACGACCTCAGGGAGGCGACAGACCCAGACCCAGACCCCAGATCTTTAAACTCTTAAGGTTCCAAAACAAGGAACTGACACCGCAGAAAGTGAGGGAAAAGCAAGACATCCTAGTCGGAGGGAACAGAGTGTCCTTCTATCCTGACTACCCTTGCTCCATCCCGGAAAAAAAGCAGAAATTTAATAAAAGGTTCTCAAACCTTGGCAGTGTCCTCCCATCTGACTTCTTCAACGCCCCTTCCTCTAGCACCCCCTATGGCACAACATCCCATGTACACACGGTTCCACAGTTTTTCTTCAAAGAGGTCCCTGTGCATATAGCCAGATCCTATATTCTCAAGGCCATCTGCAAAGCTGGGCACAGTGGCGACACTCTCGACCTGAAGCTGATGGTGTTAGTCCTAGATGATATCCTTGAACCTCTGACAAAGATCTTCAACCTCTCACTAAGGTTAGGCCAATTCCCAACACTCTGGAAACAGGCGTCCATTACACCAGTCCACAAAAGTGGTGACAAGTTGCTGCACACCAACTACAGGCCTATCTCCATCCTCCCCCTCCCTATCCAAAGCACTCGAACATAGAGTCTCAGACCAGCTAATCAAGTACCTGGACAAGTATGACATCCAATGCCCAGAACAGCACAGCTTCAGAAAAGGACATAGCACCACCACCACACTTCTGGAATTTACAGGGCTCATAAATGCCACCCTTCGACCAAGGTAACTGTGGGGGGGGGGGGGCAGTATACATCGACTTTGCTAAGGCCTTTGATACCGTTCACCACTCACTTCTACTTAGGCAACTGTCAACCATCAGGCTCTCTAATGATGCACTGCCCTGGTTCGCTACCTACCTCGGGGGAAGAGTCCAGCATGTTAGGATTGCCGGTGTCACGTCTGATGAAAAAACAGTCCTTTCAGGTGTACTGCAGGGGTCCATACTTGGCCCTCTACTCTTCTCTCTTTTCCTGAACAACCTTCCCAGGGTTTGCCACCAGAAAATACTACTCTGCACAGACGATGCAGTCCTATTTACTAGTCATCATGACATCAAATACCTGGAGCGTCAGCTGCCGTGTGACTTTAGGCATGTAGAAGAGTTGTTCAAAGATCACAAGCTCATCTTAAATTATACCAAAACCAAGGTCATGACCTTCTGCAACACATGGAGCAAGTACAAATCTCAGTCCCTCATCATTAAGAACCAGTCTGGGACTTCACTTGAACATGTACCTGAGTTTAAATATCTTGGCATCATACTGGACAGCTCCCTCATCTATGTACGGCACATAGACAATGTAGCAAAGGCTGCCAACATATGAATTGGGCTGCTCCAAAGGTACAAACACTGCACGACTGTGGATGCCCTTAGACTGGCTATCTACAGCTCTGTCACCTCCATCATTGACTATGGTCTAGCTATCTATGGCTCTGCTTCTCCTACTGCTCTCCGCAGGATATCGGTGACACTCAACAAAGCCTGCAGGCTCCTAACTGGCGCTGCCCGCTAAACTCACACCTGTGACCTGTACACACAGGCCAGTTGGCTTCCACTTCATAGTAGAATGCAGTATCAGGCATGCCTGATCTCCAAGAAAATTCTCCTTGGGCTCATGCCGCCTGGTGTTCAAAGGCTCCTCACGACATACAACAGTACCCAGCATACACGTAGTGCTCAACATCAAACCTTCCAGGTCCCCAGATGGAGGACCACAATGGGTCAAAGGTCATTCACCTACAGAGCTCCTCAGTGGTACAATGCCCTTAACAATGAAGTACTTACTCCTGCAACACTTGGACCCTTTAAAAGGCAACTCCGTCTATACTTAGCATCAACCACACAATGTGACTGCTTCCCCTAAAGGCAGCCTCCTCCCTCACCTCACTCTAAGGTGGTCTGTTTACCCCCCCAACTTTCTCCTGTCACCTGCTTCCTCCTCCCACCCCTATCCTTCCCCACCTACGCCCTACACTGCCCTCCACCTCCCCTCTCGTAGGCACTTACAGATCTTGGGTCCCCCAACCCCTACCTACTCTGCACTCTCGCTACCTGTCCATCACCTTCTGACAATGGCCCCTCAGCCTGCCCACCCTCTCTTTAACCCTGTTATCCTATATTCACTATCTGTTCTATATAATGTACTGTCTGCTATGAAACATCTTTTTTCATTAATTGGCTCATTATGTCTCTCCATTATGTACTGTAAATTTATAGCCTTGTCTTCGCTGTGTTAATCCTGTAACCATGATCTACCTCTGTATGTATGTTCCCCTCCATCCTTTGACGTGGAACATTTGTAAATGAGCAGTAATTGCTCAAAGGTATTTGTAATCCTAGAGTGTAATTAAAAAAAAAAAAACAATTAAAGTTGGCTTGAGGAACTGGGGGTTAACCTGCTCCCTACTATACCCAGCCACTCTTTCAGTACAAATTAATGGTAAACAACAAACATTTACCATGCCAGAGGATGCAAATGAATTCCTAAAGCGGGCCCTGGGCCCACTAAAGCACAGTCCTCCCCTAAGGCTCAAACCTTCTACAAGGTGCCACATGCACCCAACAATGCCCAGCCTGAAGACCCGCCTGATACCTGACTCCCTCCAGCTATCTACATCGAGGAAAGTTAATACACGTCTCCCAGAGTGCACTCAGAGTTTGGGGAGAAAACCACCAGTTGTTATTTCTAAATTTGAGTCCTCAAGATGTTGGGGCATGTTCAAGGGCCTGAAACTTTGCCCACTGTGTTCCCTGTTCACGTTTTAGCAGTTGCCCACAGAAGATTGCTGGACTGGTTTTCTGCTGGTTTCGTTAAGGAGCCTCCCTTCTCCATAATCCAGGCTGCTGACTGCCCAGTTGGAACTTTAACTGCAATTTATCTGCTGCACGAACTGGCTTAATTTTGACTCTACAAAATGCCAACATAATGCAATTCCTTGAACTGCGACATGAGGGGGCCACACGGGCTATGCCAGGAGGACGTTCTTTAACATCTTTATAGGTGACATTGCAGAGGGTCTGGAGGGAAAGATATGTCTCTTTGCAGATGACACATAGATCTGTAACAGAGTTGATACACAGGGGGGGGGTAGAAAGGATGAGAAGGGACTTGGCAAGGTTGAAGGAATGGTCAAACATATGGCAACTTAGATTCAATGCAAAGAAGTGCAAAGTAATGCACCTGGGAAACAAAAACCTAGGAGAAGAGTACACAATAGCAGGGGAGGTACTAACAACAACAAAAATGGAAAGGGACTTGGGGGTAGTCATATCAGATGACCTAAAGGTGGGTAAGCAATGTGAGAAGTCTGTAAGGAGAGTCAGGGGGATACTGGGATGCATAGGACGGGGCATCACAAGTAGAAAAAGGGAAGTGGTTATCCCTCTGTACAGACAGTTGGTGAGACCCCATCTGGAATACTGTGTGCAGTTTTGGAGACCCCATCTATGCAAGGACATAGACAGGATAGAAGCAGTCCAGAGGAGGGCAACTAAAATGGTGCAGGGTCTACATCAGAAACCATATGAAGAGAGACTGACAGAGCTTAATATGTATACCCTTGATGGAAGGAGGGACAGGGGGGACATGATAGAAATTTTAAGTACCTCAAGGGAATCAACAAAGTCCAGGAGGGTAGTATCTTTCAGAAAAGAGATGTATAAGAACAAGGGGCACAATTTAAAGATAGAGAGGACAGCTCAGGGGTAATGTGAGGACATTTTTCACGGAGAGAGTGGTGGATGCATGGAACCACCTTTCTGGGGAGGTTGTTGGATCTAAAACAGTGGGGAATTCAAACATGCATGGGATAGACATAAGGCAATTGTAGTGGGGGGTTGCAGGAAGTAGGCTGTTGGTTAACTAGAATCTGCAGCTTATTCAATAGGAAGGGAAATGGGCAGACTGGGTGGGCCAAGTGGTCCTTATCTGCCGTCAAAGTCTATGTTTCTATGTTTTCATGCATGCAACACTCTGCTGTTTCAACTAGGGCATATCCCCTGGATATTCATGGACCGCTGGGGACACAGAAGCGAGACTTCCTCTTTGGGTCTCTGGCAGAAAAATGATATAATATGTACTACAGCGCTGTACAAGCTAGAGATGCAGTTCCAATTTGTGACATCCCCCCCCCTCCCGAGAGCAGAGTGGTTAAATCGGTGTAAAACTTTGCTTTTTCTCTCTCTCTTCTCCCAGTACTCCTCAGACTCTATATGGTAATCCCACTCTTTACAATGCAAAAAGGACCTGGGACCCGAGAGACCCCCCAACCCCCTCTGCTGGCCCTCGGATACTTTTGTTGACAAACAGCTGCATGCTTGTTGAGGACAGGCACACAGCACCAGATATTATCACAGTGGGCCACCAAACGCCACAGACCATATGTGGTTACCCCTAGGGGGATGGCATGAGAAAGGCGACGGGACTTATACAGTCCAGTCTTGTCTACCATGTGAGTACATAGTCTAACTGATTACCCTTAAGCTGCTTCTAGAGTGCTTAACTGACGTGCCTCAGTCAGTCGGGAATACTCAAAGAATTTTTTTTTATTTTAGTGAAACATGATTCTTATTTGTCCTGTGGTCCCAGGCATACTACTAAGTGTATCACCTACCTTCTTTTCATTAGAGTGATTGAATAGTGTATAGATATATTATGCAAACATGGACATTTTTACTGTTCTTCTGTTTAATACTGTTGGTGGTTGGGGTGGAGCCCCCTTGGGCCGGGGTAGAGAGTTAGGGCAGCTGGAGGCACTCCAGTGGAGTACTGGTGAGCGGGCTACAAGATTGGAAACATAACTCTGTTGTAATGGCTCGGGTGGATACACAAAAAATAATATCTTTGAATGTCAATGGGATGTCCAAGCCAGTCAAAAAACGTAAAATATTAACCAAATTACAGATCATGGGATGTGACGTAGCATTCCTACAAGAGACACACCTCCTCCCAGGCGAGGCTTCTAGACTTAAAAGTATGTGGGTGGGAAACGTGTTTCATAGCTGTGCCAACACAAACACTAAGGGAGTTGCGATCCTGATGCATAACGGGCTACAGTTTGAGGCTCGAACATCCACCACCGACAAAGAGGGGAGATATGTATTAGTGAGGGGCACATATTTGGGAGAGCTTCTACAAGTGGGATGTGTGTACACCCCAAGCACCCCAGACATTGATTTCTTCACCACACTCCTATCGCAAGTGGTCCAGGACCAGTCTCTTGTGGTGTTGGGCGGGGACCTTAACTTGGCCCTTTCAACCACATTGGACCGAACAGGACCGGGCACAAGCCATGGTGGCACACAAGGTAGCACTATCCTTTCAGGAGGTGGGCCTGCATGACATTTGGTGGATCTTGCACCAGGGTGAAAAAGACTTTACACATCACTCAGACCCCCATTCCTCGTACAGTAGAATAGATGTATTTATGGTATCCCAAAAACTAGTTCCGCAAGCTTAGAGTGCAACTCTGGGTAATATATTGATATCAGACCATGCCCCAGTTCCTTGTCATGGGGATAAACCCATGGCCCAAGAAACAATTGGAGATTTAATACCATCATTCTACAGAATGGGGATTTCATCACTTGGCTAGAAGGGGGAAATCACAGACTATTACATGTATAATGACACCCCAGATGTGCACAATGGCCTCTAATGTGATGCTTTAAAAGCTGTCTTGAGGGGTAAGCTGATAGCGTATGTCTCAAGGAGGTGGAGGGGAAAAAGACAGAGCCATGCAAGAAATGGAGGGGGCTCTTAAATACCTGGAGCAGGAACTGTCATACAACCCTGGTAGAGAGACTGAGCTAAGACCTCAGATTAGCCACCTTGGGGGAGAAACTGAAGGCACCCTACACCACAAAGTTGAATACAACCTGTACAGGCTCCACCAAGCCTATTGGGAAGCAGGGGAGCAACCAGGGAAACTGCTTGCCCACCGAGGCAAGACACTGGACACCTTCCGATATATCCCCGCTGATTCAGGTTTCCGAGACTGAAACAGTTACCACCCCAAATGACATTAACTTAGCATTTCTGAATTACTACCACACTCTCTACACCTCAAAAGCCCATCCTAGTCAAGGGGAGCTAGACACCTTCTACGAACCTGTTTGCCTCTCACAAGTACCACTGCAACTCCTTGAAACCTTGACAGCTCCCTTCATGGAGCAGGAAATCATGGAAGCCATCTCCTTGATGTCTAGGGTACGCCCATGGGCCCAGATGGCTTCCCCTCAGATTTTTACTTTGTCTTCCGCAAGCAATTGGCACCACGGCTCACACTGGTTTTTAATGAGGCAGTGGAGCAGCAGCACTTGGTACAGTCCTTCCACAAGGCACTGATTACCCTGCTCCCTAAGAAAGAGAAGAACAGCAGACAATGCTCCCAGTTCTGCCCCATCTCCCTCCTTAACACAGATATGAAACTTTTTGCCAAAGTACTGGCTGCCAGAATGGGCCCAGTAATGGAGAGGATTATCCACCCAGATCAAGTGGGATTTGTCCCAGGGAGATTGGGGTCAGACAATACTAGACATATATTAAATTTGTTGTGGGAGGCACGACAGATACCAGAACCCATGGCCACTCAGTCTCTAGATGCCAAAAAGGCTTTTGACAGGGTGGAGTGGACATACCTGTTTGATGCTATGGGCAGGTTTGGTTTCCCCAGCCAGTTTGTTAGCATGGTCCGCCTGCCCTATCAAAGCCCAACAGCGAGAATCCTAACCAACTCCACGATCTCTAGTCCCTTCCACCTGGGTCAGAGCACTCGTCAGGGGTGCCTCCTGTCCCCCTTCCTCTTTCTGCTTGCAGTGGAACCCATGGCACAGAGAATCAGGGCTGCCTCTGACTTTCCAGGCATACAAGTGGGTGAGAAACACCACAAGCTGGCACTTTTTGCAGATGATATCACCCTGTTTCTCACGGATATCCCAGGGTCCCCAAGCTCCCTCCAAGGCTTAATAGGGGAATACGCTGGCATCACAGGGTACATACTGAATGCCACAGAATCCCACATCCTCCCACTAAATGATGCCTGCACCCAAACCCTAATACAACCTTACCCATACCAATGGTCATCTGGGGGTGTGGTCTGCCTGAGAGTGAAGATACTCCCCACAATCAAAGGGACAACTGGAGCAAATGTCCAGCTTATGCTTGATAAATGGGACGACCACACAGAAAGATGGAACAAGCATATCCTCTCCCTATGGGGGAGGGTCAACATACTAAAAATGGTAACTTTTGCAAGAATACAGTACATTCTGTCGAACCTGCCAGTCTCTCTCCCGGGTTCCTTTTTCAAGGCTCTTAACTCCAAGGACTCCAAGTTCATCTGGGCAGGCACTAAATCTAAAATTAGTCTTTCTAAATTACTGAACCACTGGAAAAGTGGGAGGTTTGGCCTCCCAAATTTGGGCCTGTTCCACACGTGTGTAGCCCTTCACTAAGATGTACTATGCTGTAACCTGGACTTGGTCTCCCTGCTACCAGCTTGGGTTGACCTAAACCTGCAACAAACCAAATACCCCACTGTTGATGCCCTGGTATTCCAAGATTGGCCAATTCCTAAACAGGCCTCGTCTTGTACCAAACATTCCAGGCGGGAATGGAAACAGTTTCTGCAAGTCATGGGATGGTCTAACAAGTTCTCCCATCACCGCCCAATCTGGGACAATCCCTCCCTACAAATTGACAGCAAACTGGTACACTGGGCAACATGGAGGAAGCTGGGTATATTGACCCTGGGAGATAAATATATGACCCCATTACAGAGGTTTGGTACCCTTTGAAAGCCTCAGACAGAGGGGTGAACCTGGGAACCCCAAAAAGCTATACTTTTGGCAATACCTCCAGATTAGAGATCTCCTCCGCACAGCTATTACACTCACCCATATCCTTCCTGGAGCACCACTGGATACATAGATAGGCAGCCTGCCCTTGCTACAACACCTGACTAGTAAATTAATGAGACTATGGGAGGCCCAGAAACCAACCCAAGCACATGTACAGCTTAGAGAGAAATGGGAGAATGAACTGGGTGTGTATTCCACAGGGGGAGTGAGAGATGGTCTGGGTAGGCATGTATGAGTCTAACAAGGAACTATAGGCCAAAACCTTACAATTTAAGATTCTGCATAGGGTATACCAGATACCCCTGACCCTATACAGGAAGGGTCTGCTGGGACACAGTGACTGCTGCAGGTGACTTTCCCCTCAGGCATCGCTCACCCATATTATTTGGGCTTGTCCAGTCCTTGATCACTACTGGGACCAGATATGGGCATATTGCTCTACAGTGATCCAAATTCCCTCTGTAAGAGATCCAGTGTTGGACATTCTGGGACTCCCCATGCTCCAGCACTAGCACCCCATCAGCCACTTCCACCTGCTCTGGCTCAATGGGGCCTTAGCAGTGGCTAAACGAGTGATACTAAGGCACTGGAGGGACCCCTGCTCTCCCACATATAGAGAATGGGAGAACCTTCTAACTCAGACCGTCAGATAATGGCAGCTGGCAAAGCTACGACATATGATCAAGTGTCGGGGCCTTTCCTAGCAAACAGAAGAACAGTACTGCCTCCTCTCCCATCCAACAGGTGAACAGCTACCACTTCTTCCAGGGAACTGGAAGCAGTCTGCCAAATTGGTCAGATCCCCTGACTAGGTGCTACCAGCAGCAGCAACCTTTGTGAGGGTGCCCCTGCCCCCTGCCCCCATCCACCGTACCCGGGAGGCCACAAAGTGGCAGCATGCTATGGGGAGATTACCACACTCCCTGGGGCTTAGCTACTTGATGTGTAGGTACTTTACAAAAAGGTTAACCCCAGGTGAGACATCCACCTATCCACCTACTGTGCCCCCATAAATCACAATCATCTGAATCTAGTATGCTAGTTATATTTTGCCTAGACACTCAATATCTGAATGTTTTAATGTCATAATGATCTAATGTCTTAATGATTTGAAGATTTAAATAATCAAAATGTTTAATTACTTAGGGATATGCCACACAGATAGACAGTGAATTTTTCCATAATAACTATGACACCCTCCTCTCCTCATTGGATGAGGTTTTTTCATCACTATTACAAGATGAGCTAACTATACAAATATCTTAATAGTGTACGAGTCTTATCCTTCTAATGAATAACTCCACCTGGCCCAAAAAGCCAGGAACACAATGATTCAACATCAATGGTTCACAATGATAAAAAGATGAGATGGTGAAATGGCAGGGATGTCCAATCTCTCCTAGGTTATTAATCTCATCTCTCTTACTTTACACCCCCTACCCTTACAATACTTACACCTTGAGCCCTATTAAGAGGCCCTCCTTTCCTATGGGCCGACGAGCAAGAGTTACAGAATTGTAAGTCAAATTCAGTGTGAACCCAACTAATGGCAAGTTTAAAGAATTGTTTGGGAGCTCTGTATGAGTACTATGACTTCTTGTAAACCTTATAATAACTGTTTTTCAGCTATTCAAATGTCACTTATGTACTCATACATAAGCTCAGAGAGCTAAATATGTACACATTGGAACAGAGAAGGGACCAGGGGGACAAGATAGAGGTCTTCAGGCACATGAAGGGGGTAAATGGGGAGGAGCAGTCAGGCTGCTTCAAAGGAGGGGGCAACTAGAGGGCATGGGTGAAAGCTTGGGGGGGGTTCAGGGGAGAAAGGAGGAGGTGCTACTTCACTGAGAGGGTGGTGGAGCCATGGAATGCACTGCCCAGAGGGCTGGTGGAGGCAGAGACAGTGGATGGGTTCAAGAGGGGGTGGAACAGGTACAGGGGAAGGGTTCTGGAATCAAAATCCAGTGCAGCTAGAATATCCGGAACTGGGAATGGAGAAGCCAGAGAGGGCGAGGGGGGCAGCAAGGTCAGCTCCCAGGGTGGGGGCTGACCAAACGAGCAGACACGAAAGACCGTTAGGCCTATTCTGCTGGCATTTTAGTATGTTAATATGTTAGCATTATTTGAAAAAATACAATAAAAATCTTTATGGGAAAAAAAAAGAAACATGGTCAAAAAAATGTAATAAGATACAGGCATGTATACTTAGAAACATAAAAAGTAGAAACTCAGACGTAATACTCCTTCTATACTCATCGCTGGTGAGGCACCATTTAGAATATTGTTCTGCATTTTGTGCTCCCCAGAGTATAATGGGACAAAGGCTCATAGAAGGAGTTCAGAAGAGAATGACCAAAAAGATAAAAACACAAAGATACAAGCCATACGAATAAAGGTTAAATAACTTGGGCCTGTACTCGATGCAGTACAGAAGGTTAAGAGGTGACCTCTGTTTAGTGTACAGAGCTATGAATGATGACTTACTAATGGAAAGTACAGGACTAATAAAGAGAACAGCAAATAGAACAGCAAGATCTCATAACTTTCAGCTGCAAGGGGAGGTAGCCAACACCGCTAAGAGAACAAAGTGGGTTACACAAATAACAGTATCAACATGGAACTCTTTGCCAGAATGGGTTGTCACATGAAAGACCATGGAAGCCTTTAAACAGGCATTGGATAGTGTTAGTGGCTCAGCAGGCTGCACACTCGCCTCTGAGGCCGGAAGATCAGAAGGCTGTGGGTTCTATCCCCACACCAAGCACTTGGGTTAAATCCCAGTATTGACACTGTGGTGCAGCACGAGGGGGGTGCTACACTCCTGAGGCACCGTCTTTCAGATGAGACATTAAACCGAGGTCCCAGCTGCCTGTAATGGTGGTAGTTCAGGTGGATGCTAAAGATCCCATGGCATTTTTCGAAAAGAGTAGGGGAATTTCCCCGGTGTCCTGGCCAAATTTCCCCCATTCACTAAACATACCACCAACAACTTAATCTGGTTCAATGTCAGTTGGCATCCATCTGTAACCCCCTCCCTCGTGATGAGGCTGAAAATAGGCAGAATTCTCTAGTCCTCCTCTCCCAGTCAACAAAAACTAAATAAATAAATAAATATGGACATGGCCAAATGTAGGTACCACCACTAGAAATAGTGGCGAGTTATTGTAGATCTACGACCTCCTAACTCGAAACTCTTCTATGAATGAATAAATATAGTAAATGTACTGTACCCAACATCAGCACTGTTCCCTGTAGTAAATGTATCATACACCAGCATCCTGTACTGCACCTGTAGTAAATGTACCATATACCAGTATCAACACTACACCAGCATTAGCACTATACATGTAGTAAATGTACGAGTACCATACACCAGTATCAAAACTACACCAGCATCAGCACTATACATGTAGTAAATGTACCATACACCAGTATCAACACTACACCAGCATCAGCACTATGCATGTAGTAAATGTACTATACACCAGTATCAACACTACACCAGCATCAGCACTATACATGTAGTAAATGCACCAGTACCATACACCAGTATCAACACTACACCAGCATCAGCGCTTTCCATGTAGTAAATGTACCATACACCAGTATCAACACTACACCAGCATCAGCAATATCCATGTAGTAAATGCACCATATACCAGTATCAACACTACACCAGCATCAGAACTATACACGTAGTAAATGTACCATACACCAGAATCAACACTACACCAGCATTAGCACTATACAGGTAGTAAATGTACCATACACCAGTATCAACACTACACCAGCATCAGCACTATGCATGTAGTAAATGTACTACACACCAGTATCAACACTACACCAGCATCAGCACTATACATGTAGTAAATGCACCAGTACCATACACCAGTATCAACACACCAGCATCCGCGCTATCCATGTAGTAAATGTACCATACACCAGTATCAACACTACACCAGCATCAGCACTATCCATGTGGTAAATGCACCATATACCAGTATCAACACTACACCAGCATCAGAACTATACACGTAGTAAATGTACCATACACCAGAATCAACACTACACCAGCATCCGCACTATACATGTAGTAAATGTACCATACACCAGTATCAACACTACACCAGCATCAGCACTATACATGTAGTAAATGTACCATACACCAGTATCAACGTTACACCAGCATCAGCACTATACATGTAGTAAATGTACCAGTACCATACACCAGTATCAATACTACACCAGCATCAGCGCTATCCATGTAGTAAATGTACCATACACCAGTATCAACACTACACCAGCATCAGCACTATATATGTAGTAAATGTACCATATACCAGTAACAAAACTACACCAGCATCAGCACCATACATGTAGTAAATGTACCATACACCAGTATAAACACTACACCAGCATCAGCACTATACATGTAGTAAATATACCATACACCAGTATCAACACTACAATAGCAACAGCACTATACATGTAGTAAATATACCATACACTAGTATCAACACTACAATAGCATCAGCACTATACATATAGTAAATGTACCATGCACTAGTATCAACACTACACCAGCATCAACACTACACCAGCATCAGCACTATACATGTAGTAAATGTATCATGCACCAGTATCAACACTACACCAGCATCAGCACTATACAAGTTGTAAATGTACCATGCACCAGTATCAACGTTACACCAGCATCAGCACTATACATGTAGTAAATGTACCATGCACCAGTTTCAACACTACACCAGCATCAGCATTATACAAGTAGTAAATGTATCATGCACCAGTATCAACGCTACACCAGCATCAGCACTATACATGTAGTAAATGTACCATGCACCAGTATCAACACTACACCAGCATCAGCACTATACATGTAGTAAATATACCATACACCAGTATCAACACTACACCAGCTTCAGCACTATCCATGTAGTAAATGTACCATACACCAGTATCAACACTACAGCAGCATCAACACTCTACATGTAGTAAATGTACCATACACCAGTATCAACACTACACCAGCATCAGCACTATACATGTAGTAAATATACCATACACCAGCATCAACACTACAATAGCATCAGCGCTATCTATGTAATAAATGTACCATACACCAGTATCAACAATACAGCAGCATCAACACTCCATATGTAGTAAATGTACTGTAGCCCAGCATCAGAACTGTACCTGTAGTAAATGTACCATACACCAGCATCAGCACTATACATGTAGTAAATGTACCATACACCAGCATCCTACATGGCACCTGTAGTAAATTGTACCATACACCAGCATAAACACTATACATGCAGTAAATGTACCATACACCAGTATCAACACTATATCAGCATCAGCACTATACATGTAGTAAATATACCATACACCAATATCAACACTACAATAGCATCAGCGCTATCCATGTAGTAAATGTACCATACACCAGTATCAACACTACAGCATCAACACTCTATATGTAGTAAATGTACTGTAGCCCAGCATCAGAACTGTACCTGTAGTAAATGTACCATACACCAGCATCAGCACTATACATGTAGTAAATGTACCATACACCAGCATAAACACTATACATGCAGTAAATGTACCCTACACCAGCATAAACACCATACGTGTAGTAAATGTACCATACAGCAGCATAAACACTATACATGCAGTAAATGTACCACACACCAGTATCAACACTACATCAGCATCAGCACGATACATGTAGTAAATATACCATACACCAGTATCAACACTACAGCAGCATCAACACTCTACATGTAGTAAATGTACTGTAGCCCAGCATCAGAACTGTACCCATAGCAAATGTACCATACACCAGCATCAGCACTATACATGTAGTAAATGTACCATACACCAGAATAAACACTATACATGTATTAAATGTACCATACACCAGCATAAACACTATACATGCAATAAATGTATCATACACCAGAATAAACACTACGCATGTAGTAAATGTACCATACACCAGCATAAACACTATACATGCAGTAAATGTACCATACACCAGCATAAACACTATACATGCAGTAAATGTACCATACACCAGCATAAACACTGTACATGCAGTAAATGTACCATACACCAGCATAAACACTATACATGCAGTAAATGTACCATACATCAGCATAAACACTATACATGCAGTAAATGTACCATACGCCAGAATAAACACTATACATGCAGTAAATGTACCATGTACCATACACCAGAATAAACACTATAAATGCAATAAATGTACCATACGCCAGCAAAAACACTATACATGCAGTAAATGTACCATACACCAGAATAAACACTGTACATGCAGTAAATATACCATACACCATCATAAACACTATACATGTAGTAAAGGTACTGTAGCCCAGCATCAGCACTGTACCCATAGTAAATGTACCACACACACCAACATAAACACCATACATGCAGTAAATGTACCATATACCAGTATCAACACTATACATGCAGTTATTGTACTGTAGCCCAGCATCAGAACTGTACCCATAGTACGAACATACGAAATACGAAATTTGCCAGCAGATAAAGGCCTAGTGGTCTGTCAAGTTCTGCTTGAATGTGCAGCTAGCACCTCTTTTTTCTGCAACTACCCTTCCCTCCTACCCTTACTCTTCAGAACTGTACCCATAGTAAATGTACCATACACCAACATAAACACTTTACATGTAGTAAATGTACTGTAGCCCAGCATCAGCACTGTACCCATAGTAAATGTACCATATACCAGCATCAGTACTATACATGTAGTAAATGTACCATACACCAGTATCAACACTATACATGTAGTAAATGTACCATACACCAGAATAAACACTATACTTGTAGTAAATGTACCATACACCAGAATAAATACTATACATGTAGTAAATGTACCATATACCAACATAAACACTATACATGCATCAAATGTACCATACACCAGCATAAACACTATACATGTAGTAAATGTACCGTACACCAGCATCAACACTGTACATGTAGTAAATGTACCATAGAGCAGCATAAACAGTATACATGTGGTACATGTACCATACACCAGCATCCTGCATGGCACCTGTAGTAAATTGTACCATACACCAGCATAAACACTATACATGTAGTAAATGTACCATATACCAGTATCAACACTATATATGCAGTTAATGTACTGTAGCCCAGCATCATAACTGTACCCGTAGTAAATGTGCCATACACCAACATAAACACTTTACATGTAGTAAATGTACTGTAGCCCATCATCAGCACTGTACCCATAGTAAATGTACCGTACACCAGCATCAGCACTATACATGTAGTAAATGTACCATATACCAGTATCAACACTATATATGCAGTTAATGTACTGTAGCCCAGCATCATAACTGTACCCGTAGTAAATGTGCCATACACCAACATAAACACTTTACATGTAGTAAATGTACTGTAGCCCATCATCAGCACTGTACCCATAGTAAATGTACCATATACCAGCATCAGCACTATGCATGTAGTAAATGTACCATATACTAGTATCAACACGATACATGTAGTAAATGTACCATATACCAGTATCAACACTATATATGCAGTTAATGTACTGTAGCCCAGCATCAGAACTGTACCCCTAGTAAATGTGCCATACACCAACATAAACACTATACATGCAGTAAATGTACTGTAGCCAAGCATCAACACTGCACCTGTAGTAAATGTACCATACACCAGCATCAACATTATACATAGACATTTAAACTGACTGTGGGGCAGACTGGGTCTAGAGGAACCACGGGAGCTGGTGAGCAGAAGTAGATCTTAGCTTGTACTCCCCCACATCTGGGGGACTGTAGTAGCAAAGAGGGTTCAAACAGAGCTGTGTTGATTACTGTACAAAGGGAAGGGGCAGAAGAGAGGTGGAACGCAACGAAGACAAGGAAAACAAAAGGTCAGTAACAAAGTAGGCTCAGGAGTCAGATGGAAGGGGGTATGCCTTAATGCTGGGAGCCTAGGTAACAAATTCAGCGAGCTCCAGGCACTGATGACAGGCACTGAGATGGACCTTGTGGCCATCAAGGAAGTGTAGGCATCGGATAATAATGACTGGAAGATGATGGCCCCTGAGTACTCACTGTTCAGGAGGGATAGAGGAACAAGTAGAAGGGGAGGAGTTGCCCATTTTGTCAAGGAGTGCATCAAGGTGGCAGAAGATGGGTGCATCATGGGTAATAATGGGGAGGCTGAGTCAATGTGGGTACAACTCACAGCAGCCTCAGGTAAGAAAATACGCTTGGGGTGATCTATAGGTCTCCAAGGCAAGGGGAAGAAAGGGACAGAGTGCTCAAGAAAGAACTTAAAAAAAGAGTAGCAAAAGGGGAAGTAGTAGTGGTAAGGGATCTGAACCTGCTGGAAATCGATTGGGATGTTCCAGTGGCCAAGAGCACCAGAAGTCAGGCCTTGCTGGACACCTTCCAAGACTGTTTACTGGTACAGATAGTTAAGGAACCTATAAAGCAGACTGCAATCCTTGATATGATGCTCATCAACTCAGAGGTGGTGGGGGCTGTGGGGGGAGCTGCTGTGGAACAGTGACCATAACTCTGTTTGGTTTGAACTGGTTCTCAGCTCTGGCAACCCACAATCAAGAGCTGAAGTCCTTGATATTCGAAGGGCAGACTTCGATAGGCAGAGGGAGCTGGTCAGGGGTGATTACAGCAGGAGGGAAATTAAGGGGGCCATTCTCGAGGCATCTAAGGTATGCATAGAACAGTAACCAAAAAGAATAGGTTTAAGAGACCATTATGGTTCTCGGCAAGGGTCAGTGAAGTGGTGAGGACCAAGAAGAAGGCCTTCTATAAATACAAAGTAAAGCAGGGGGAAGTAGAATGGAAAGATTATGTACAGAAAAACAGGAAGACAAGGAGCACAATTAGGGAGGCAAAAGCAGACATAGAGCTGCATATTGCAGAGGGCGTCAAGAACAGAAAAAAAACAGTTTTTCAGATATATTACAGAAAAAAAGAGGGGGAATCATAAAGCTAGTTGAAGGGGGTAGAGTGATAGAGGAGGACGAGCAAAAGGACACCATCATTAACAATTACTTTTGCTTAGTTTTCACTAGGGAGGATGGTGGGTCTGTGTCAGAAAGTGATATCGCAACAGCCACTAAGGAAGTCCTGGAGATGAGACAGCCAATATTTACAAGTGAAAGGGTCTTGAAAGGGCTGGTTACCCTAAAGATAGATAAGGCCCCAAGACCAGATGGGTTGCATCTGAGGATACTCCGGGAATGAGCAGGGGAACTGGCTGAACCCCTAGTGCATCTATTCAACAGTTCAATTAGGATGGCGTAAGTGGGAATTAGCAGCAGAACTGGCTGAACCCCTAATGGGTTTGTTTAACAGTTCAATTAGGATGGAGTAAGTTCCAAAGGATTGGAGGGCATAGCACGTAGTTCTGCTTCATAAGTGGGGGGTGACAGACAAGGAGCAACCAGGGAACTACAGACCTCTCACTCTAACCTCTCTTATAGGGAATCTGATGGAGTTAATGGTCAAAGAGGACCTCATAGATTACCTGGAGAGCAACGGACTCCAGGATAGTAAACAGCACAGATTTGTGGCAGAAAGGTCTTGTCAGACTAAGCTGATAGTTTTGTTTGACTGGGTGATGAAGAAATTAGAAAGGGACCATGTTGTGGATTTGCTGTACTTCCACTTCAGCAAGGTTACTGACTTGTTACCTGACAAATGACTGCTGCAGAAGATGAAGCACCTGAATCTGGCTAAACCCATAGTAAACTGGGTAGGTAACTGGCAAAAGGGGAGGCAGCAGAGGGCTTTGGTCAATGGAGTTAAATCAGGAGAGAGGGAGATTACCAGCAGGGTTCCATAGGGATCGGTCATGGGTCTGGTCCTCTTCAACACGTTTATCAGAGACATTGGAGAGGGAATCCGGGGGTAGGTTGTGTCCCTTTGTGGATGACACAAAGCTATTTTTATTTATTGAGTGAGTCTTGGATTACAATAACCTTTGAACCAGAGGTTCTTTTACAAAGGTTCTACGTCATACAATTAAACAGCAGTAAGACAAAGAAAATATGAAACATCAAGAGCAGATCAATAAAAAACATGAGTACAAATGTAACATGAGCAGCATAGTCGGAAGCTTACAGTCTAGTTAGGGTAAAAGGCAAACATTGTAGTAGTATGTTGTAAGTAAGTAGATAGGGTAAGGTACCTTGGTCAGGGCAGAGAAATAAGGGAAGAGGGGGAGGACGTATGTACAAGTTATAGGTCTGGGTGAAAATAGGGAAAGGGCATGACGCGGTCAAAGATGACCTTGTCAAGTGAGAGTGTAGCTGGAGGTAAGGAAGGGATGAGCATGAAAAGGGGGTGAAGCAGCCAGCATTGACAATAGTCAGGTTAAGGAAAAAGGGAGCAAAAGGTTAAGGAGGAGCAGGGAAGTAGGAGAAGAAAAAGTGGCCTAGTAAGACTTGGGGTAAGTGGAGAAGGGAGAGGGTAGCAGTAGGTGGGAGGGAGGGTGAACATGAGTACTGGGAGGAGCTAGAAGGGAAGTGTTAGGGTGGAGGAGGAGTAGAGGGAGGGATAGGGGGAAGAACAAGGGGAAGTAAAGGAAGGGAAGACATTGGAGCGGGAGAGTGCTTGGAGGCACAAGAGGGTGGATAGTGTCAAGGGAATAACAGAAATGCAGAGAGATTTACAGAAGCTAGAGGGGTGGTCAAGGGTTTGGCAGTTGAAATTCAATGCAAAAAAGTGCAAGGTGATGCGCCTAGGGAACAAGAACTCCAATGCGACGTACCAGATGGGAGGGGAGAGAGTCAGTACTACAGCTGAGGAATGGGATCAGGGAGTTATCATCAGAAGCTCACATAAGCAATCGTGCCAGTGCAACAAGGCTTAGAGAAAAGCTAACAGGATGCTGGAATGTATCGGGAGGGGTACTGATAGCAGAAGAAAAGAGGCAATATGCTGCTGTAATTCTCATTTCCATTGGATGTGGCACTGCAGCTCCCAGGTGTGGCTCAGATCCTTTTCAATGGTAATACTTCCCTTCTATAGATTCTTGGTGAGACCTCACCCGGAGCACTAGGACTGAGGAGGCACTTCTATGCAAAGATCCTTTTTGCTGCCACTTATAATTCAGCTGTCTTTGGACATAGCTAACTTCAGCACTATCTCACAAACCATTGATATGTGAGTAAACTGCTGTGCCATAAAAGACAGTGTTGAACTTAAATCAACAAATAAGGATATGAAGAATCTACAAAATTGGTCCAGGATCTGGCAGAAGAAGCTCACTGCCCAGAAAGGCAGGTCATGAACATAAGCGTTAAGAACCCTCAGACAAGAACATAAGCAAGCCTGGTGGCATGGAGGGCTGAGGCACTGGGCACCTTAGCTCCTGCCACGCCAGCAATCTGGGTTCAGGAATGGACCAAGGTCATTCAGAGGCCAGCCAGGGGAAGGAGGCTCGAGTGTCCACAGATGGATCTCCTCCTTCGGGGAAGGGAGGCACCCAGCAGAGGCTGAGTGACAATGCAGGCGTCCACCTCTTTATGGGCTGGGCACAAGTATTCAAAAACATGCAGCCTCTTCACAAAGCATGCCCATGCCACTGCATATGTGCCGACCCTGTGGGTGGGGACCAGAAAAGGGGAAAACTGGGGGTTGTGGACCAAGGAAGTCCCGCTCACCTGCCTTGACCCGCGCCATCGCCCCATGACCTGCCAACCAAATGTGGACTCTGGGGGTTGGGAAGACAGCCCTACATCCCCCAGTTTCACCATGAGGGTCAAGCTATGGGGAATCATGTCAGATTAAGACATGGGGAGTGATTGTGGCTAGTCAAGAAGACAATAAGAGTTGAAGAGCCAGCCAGCACCCCAGAGCACGAAAAAGCTGTATAGCAAAAATTTTGTGATAAGATGAAGTCCACTTAATAATGCAGTATGACATATGAGAAAGCAAACAGGTTGCTGGGTGTAACAGGCAGGGATTTGCAGTTGCAAAAAGGAGATGAATTTGCTGTTGTGTAAGTCACTGGTGAGGTCACACCTTGAGTACTATGTACAGCTCTGGAGCCCACAGCTATAAAAGGCAGGGAAAGGCTGGAGACATTACAGTAGAGAGCAAACAAGACAATACAGGGTCAGCAGGGGAAGACTTATGCGGAAAGGTCAGAGAGCCTCAATATGTACTCCCTGGAGGACAGGCAATACAGGAGGGGGACATGATGACAGAGACATAGAAATACCTTCAGGAGTACAACAACATAGACCATGCAGAACGTCTCTGACTGCATAAACATTAATCACCAAGGGGGCACAATTTAAAGCTACTGGGGAGGGGGAGTTTGGAAAAGTTGTTAGAAAATATTTTTTCCTAGAGAGGGTAGCGGATAAGTGGAAAAGCCTACTCGGCACAGTAGTGAACACAAAAATCATCTCTGGGTTTAAAAATGGCATGGACAGCAACAAAGGGATTATTAACCAGGGGAGGGCAAGGAAGACCAGCGGAGGTGGGGAGGAGGGGGTAAAGTAAGGAGCCATCTCAGAGTAATTCCAGGTAGGGTTCCTCGGAGACAGGATGAACTCCTAACTTTTCCACCTTTACCTTTCACCGTTTCTGTGAAGAGAGGGTAATACAAATGTTGCATCTGGTTGACATCACTGGATCTCAAATACACAACAATCCAAAATACAACTGAATTTTTAAGCCATTCTGTTTTCAAAAAATAAGCACCTGTGCATCACAGCCTGATTCTTGCCCTTTATGGTGTGGTTTGCCCTACTGCTGCTCTGAATGTTTTCTACTAGTGAACTGAGTTCTTTTTTCAAGGACTGCTGGGCAATTTGTGCTCTCGAGAAAGACAGAATACGTACAGTAATTGCATACACTTATCACTGGAAGTCAGTGTGGCTCAGTTGGTAGCAATCAAGCCTCTGGGCCAGAGGGCTGTGGGTTCAAGATCTAGGCTGGAAATTTCATCTCACACCAAGTGCTGATACTGCAGTGCAGTAGGGGGGCCCACAGCTGGAGGTACTGTGGTCTGAAAAAGTCATTAAACCAAGATCTCTTCTTCCATCTTTGGTGGTTGTCCAGTTGTACGTTTGGTAAAACGTTAAAGATGCCATGGCAGTTCTCATAGGGAACATTCCTATTGTTCTGTTTCAGTAAAACAGGAGCAATCATAACCATGTGAAAAGTGTTGTTGGGTGCATAATGACTGCTTTATTTGCCTGCATAATGTCATTGCAATACTAGTATCTATAATATTGTTTGAAAAAAAAACCTTTGAGATAGTGAGTATGAAAGGCACTACATAAATGAAAATGCAGTTTGGTGCAGTCTAATGCATGAGGCACATATTCGCTGGGGAAAGGGACATTTTTAATCTGTGAGTTAATGTTCTTTATAACATGTGGCAGGGAAATGGAGCAAGGCAATTGGCTAAGCAGCAGCACATGACCATACATTAATCTCTGTTATATGCACAGTTGCTGAAATGTGGCTGTTACAGAGATCAGTGAGTAGACTCGGACTTTTTCAGTGGTTGGGGAATTGGAGATGTGAGCGGCAGCCATTTAATTTTGTCAGGAAGCAGGTGACAGTTTCGGACAACAACCCATGCTGCTGTGTAGCCTTATGCCTTGCTACCTCTCCATGTCCCATGTTATTAGCAGTTGTCAGAGTGCCTTCTTACATACTGTCATGCTATTTCTCAGGTAGTCATGACCCTGCAGAGCTCATGAACTTCCCACTCACTCACCCCACAGACCTCAGAGCACCAAGCGATTCACTGTTCCCAAAAGCAGCACATGTCTAGCAAGTCACCCGTGCCACACTCTTCACTGAGCAAAACTGAACGGCAGCCATTGAGTTCCCCTGCTAACACGGAGTAGCGAGAGCAATGATTACCCACCTCACACATTTCCTATTAGTCCCCGCATAGATTGGTATTCTTCAAGTATTTGACAGTGTTTGCTACCCTATGTTATAAGTTTCTCCCCCCTGCTCTTACATGCAGCACCAAACTACCAGACAGAGAGAGCAACAGAGGAGTTCACCATAGTCCTCTCGGGGTATGTATGGGTAGCTTCACCGTATGCACTGGGGAGAGCGAGAGAGTGTGCACACCCTCCTGCAGCAGAGTGATAGTGAGAGAGAGATGGATGGCAAGTGTGTCCTGCTGGTCAGTGTGACAGTGGCACCCTAGTTTTTTCTGACAGAGAGTGAGTGACAGTAGGTTTAGTGCCTCCCCAAAGCTGTATTATGGGCAGCAAGTCTTCCACAGGTCCATGCCATCAGTGAGTCTCTCTGTGGTTTTGTCTCTCTGTACTGCCGCCGCAGATTGTACGAGGGCAGGGAAGGGAGCAAGACAGCAGGCGGTGTTCACACCACTTCTGGCAGAGAGAGAGACAGAGAGATGGCAAGTCAGTTGTGGAAGTATGAGACAGAGAGATAGCAAGTGAGTTGTGGAAGTATTTGTCCTGCGGGTCCATGTCCCCCGACAGTGCTTCAAAGACAGGTAGAGAGAGAGCAACACAGAAATTCAGCAGCGAGCAAGGCAGGGAAAGGCAGCATAAATACAGGTTACTCTCCTGTAACAGGAGTTCTAGGAATGGTATATGTTGTTCATCCACACTGTCTGGCGGGTTCCTTGCCGCTTTAAATCTTGCCGGAAGGTCTTCAAGCTGGCTCCTCCCACCCATCCGGGTGGTAAAACTCTCGGCTCCGCCCCATTACGCCAGATCTAGCCCGCTGGAAGCCAGGTTGTGCGTCAAGCCGGGAGGTGTCGGGGAGTCGTAGGGATGAACAACATACCATCATTCCTAGAACTCCTGTTACATCGTGAGTAACCTGTATTTCTAGGGACATGGATATGTTGTTCATCCACACTGTCTGGCAGAATCTAGCAGTTCTCCGGGAGGACGGAGGCAAGGCGCACGTCCCCTACTTAGGAAATAAAGACTGGAGAACTGAGGCCCCAAAACCAGCATCCCGGCGTGACTCAAGGTCGATGTGGTAGCGGGTGATGAAGGTGTGTTCTGACTTCCAGGTAGCAGCCCTGCAGATTTCCTGGATAGGGACATCCCTGGAAGCAGCTACCGATGCAGCGGTATGGTGGGTAGAATGAGCTCTTATCCCTCTGGGAGGCTCCATGCCCGCCAACCTACAGCAGAGATCTATGCAGGAGGTGACCCACCTGCCTATCGTCCGCTTGGCTGCAGGTCTGCCAGGTGCGGCTTCAGCGTAGGTCACAAACAGCTGGCGAACCTCTCCCCGGACTTCAGCCATCCGCTCCTTGTAGTAAGCGAGCGCTCTTCTAGGGTCCAAAGTATGGAGCCTATATTCGGCCTCCGAGGTGTGATTGGGGTAGAACATCGGCAGATTCAACGCTTGGTTAAGGTGAAACTCCGACACCACCTTCAGAAAGAACTTCGGGTGGGGGCACAGGACAACCTTGTCCCTGTGGAAGACCAGATAAGGAGACTCGATGGAAAGTGCCTGGAGCTCTCCCGTTCTTCTGGCTGACGTGATACCCACCAAGAAGGCGGTCTTCCACGACAGGTGAGAGATGTCACACCTGTGCATCAGTTCGAATGGCTTGCTGATGAGCTTAGCCAATACCAGCAGTAGATCCCATGGAGGTGGAGGTTCTCACACTGGAGGGGATATGTGATCAAGGCCTTTGAAAAAGTGCCCGACCACCTTCTCCTGTGCCTGACTGCTTCCGGCCCGTGCCGATGGCAGAGATAGCTGCAGGTGCACCAAGTGCGTCGACCGAAGCCCTTGCTGAGAAAGGGACCACAGATAGTCCAGAATGCTTGCCAAGGAACAGGAGGAAGGGTCCAGGCCCTTGCCTGACACCAAATGGAGAATCTCTTCCATTTGAAGGCATAGCATTTTCTGGTCGACTCCTCTGCGATGCCTCAGCGATGTTGAGGACCTCGTCAGA
The DNA here is from genome assembly GCA_016271365.2 of Neoceratodus forsteri. NCBI lineage: Eukaryota > Metazoa > Chordata > Ceratodontiformes > Ceratodontidae > Neoceratodus > Neoceratodus forsteri. The sequence continues at coordinate 1,870,680,973 of CM057456.1, read as the reverse complement.
AAGACCCAAGGCTGGAACTCTGGCGGCTCAGCAACCAGGCCGTCCAGGTGCAGGGATTGAAGGTCCAGATGGAATACCTTCCCCTGATTGACGGAGATCAGGTCCAGGCGGGCTGGAAGCCGCCTCGGGAGCCTGGAGCTGAGACTGAGGAGATCTGGATACCAGAACTGGCGGGGCCAGTCTGGGGCTACCAGAATCACCTGCACCTTGTCCCTCCTCACCTTGAAAAGCACCTTGTGGATCAAGGGAAATGGGGGAAAGGCGTAGAAGAGGCCGGGGTCCATGGCCTCGAAAAGGCATCTCCCTGCAGCGAACCCTGCTGAGGGGGGGTGGGCATGAAACAGTCTCAGCTCCGCATTCTCCCTTGAGGCAAACAGGTCCACCTGAGGCGTGCCCCAGTGGGAGAACAGATCTTGTACTACCTCCGGCAGGACAGACCACTCGTGGGACGCAGCCCCTATCCGGCTTAGGGCATTGGCCAGGGTGTTGGAGGCTCCTACCACATGAATGGCAAGGAGATCCGCTTCCAGGCTGCGCACGAGTGACCAAATGCGGAGAGCTTCCCTGCACAGAGGCATGGAGCACGTCCCGCCCTGGTGGTTTAGGTAGTACATGGTCGTGGTGTTGTCCGTCTGGACCTGAACCACTTGACCCTGTAGAAACAGAGTGAAGGCGGTAAGGGCTAGACGAACCGCTCAAAGCTCCAGCAGGTTGATGTGGCATCGGGACTCCCGAGGGGACCAGAGGCCGTGCGCTCTGTGCTCCCCTAGATGGGCACCCCAACCCATCAGAGAGGTATCGGTCAATAGAGAGACTGTTGGCTCGGGGCGGACAAATGGGATGCCCTCCTGCAGATGTGCTGGAACGGTCCACCACTGGAGAGTGTTCCACATCCCCTGGGTCACTGTCACTAGCTGATCTAGAGGATCAAAGTGCTGTGACCATTGGCTGGCCAACCCCCATTGAAGAGGACGCATGTACCAGTGGGCCCAACGGACCACGCTGGTGCAGGCCGCCATGAGGCCCAGGAGATGCAGGAAGTCCCAGGCAGGGCACGATTGCCCAACCTGAAATGATTGGGCAAAAGAGGAAAGAACCTACGGCCCTGTCCACGGAGCCGTGCTCTGGCCCGTGAGTGTCTCGTGCTCAGCCCAATGAATTGTATCACCTGCTTTGGCACGAGTTCCGACTTGGCCTCGTTGATGAGGAGGCCAACCTGAGAGCAAACCTGGAGGGCCAGATCTCTGGACCGCTCCACCTCCGCTCTGGAGGGGGCTGCAATCAGCCAGTCGTCCAGGTAGGGGTACACCCAGACCCTTCGGCGCCGCAGGAATGCTGTCACCACTGCCATGCATTTGGTGAAGACCCTGGGAGCTAGGGAAAGGCCGAAGGGCATGGCCCGGAACTCGTAGAGGGATCCCTCTGCCCTGAAGTGGAGGAATCTCTGGTGAGACGGACAGATTGGGACGTGAAAGAACGCATCCTGAAGGTCCAGAGAACATAACCACACGCCTCGTTCCAAGGATGGGATTATCTGGCCAGAGTGACGATCCTGAAGGTCCGAGATCTTAGGAACCTGTTCAGGTCATGCAGGTCGAGAATGGGGCACCAGCCCTCGGGTCTGGAGGAGAATTCGCCACCTTCCTGATCACCTCTTTTTCGGGGAGCAGGGCAATATCGGCTCGGCGAGCCGACAAAGAGGCTCCGGACCCCATAGCCCCCCGAAGGGCGACGGTTTGGAAGGGCGGGGCCTGCTCAAACTCCAGGGGCAGGCCCTTTCCTACCACCTCCAACACCCAACAGTACGTGGTGATAATGGACCAAGTGGAAAGGAAGTGGCAGAGCCCCCACGGGAGGAACCCAGGGGGGAGTGACGAGGCTGGGTGTGACACCCTTCAACCCGTCACTGGGCAGGCTTAGAGGAGGGACCGGCCGAGGGACCGCCTGGGCCTTTACCTCCCTGCTTCCTACTGGAGGAAGCCGCGGGCTTGGGTTTGGGATGCCAAGCGCGAGCCTGCTGGCCCTGGTGCTGGTGGGCCGGACGTGCCACAGGTGCAGAAGGACGAAAGGACTTGTGCTGCTGCTGTCGGCGGCCTTTGTCCTTCTGGGTGGAGGTGACCGAGTCCAGAGTGGCATTGGACTTTTCGATCCGCTGGAGGTGACCTTCCACTCCAGGGCTGAAGAGGTCGGTCCTCAGGAAGGGGACATCTGCCAGTTTGTGCTGGGTATCCGCCGTGAAGGTGGATATCCTCAGCCATGCTCTGTGGCGCATGGCCACTGCGGCCATAACTGATCTGGCTCAGGAGTCTCCAATGTCCAGAGCCATTTGGAGCTGCTGTTTAGCCACCACCCTACCCTGGTCCTGTACCTGCTGGACCGTGGTCTGCAGGTCAGCAGGGAGATGAGGGATCACCTCATCCAGGAAGCCCATGAGGGCGTGGGAGAAGTGTGCCATCAGCACAGCCGAGCTGGCCTGGCGGAGGCCAAGGGAGGACGCAGCATACACCTTGCACCCAGCATAGTCCAGCTTTTTGGACTCCTTGTCGGAGGGCTTGTCCACATCCCTAGCATTCCCGGAACGCCAGAAAACACTGTTGGTGACCAACCCCTCGGTGGAGGGCTGTTCCGAAAAACCAGGCAAAGAGCTGGTAGGGACCGCATACTTCCTGGCCACCCTGGCGAAGGCACAGGACAGGAAGCAGGCCACTGCCAGAGCTCCAAGGCTGGGCCAACAATGGCTTCAGCCACCGGAAAGGCCTCCATGGGTGAATCCCCTCGGTCCAGTATCTCCGTCAGGGGATACTTGGCCTGCTTGGATACTGGCTCAAGCTGCATCCCGGTGGACTCCGAGATGAGTTGAAGCAAACCCATGAAGGACGATGGGCTTTCATCCATCGACTGGCCCCCGGAGGACTCCAGGTCGATGGACCTGGAGAACAGGGAGGCGTCGTCGTCGGACTCCGTGGAGTCTGCGAAGAGCTGCCTGGGGCCTGAGCCACCCTCCACCTGCCGAAGACGGTTGGGAGTGAGGGTGACCGACAACCTGTGGGGCAGGTCCTGACCCGACCGAGAGTCCTTGGTTGGCGCCCCCGATTCGGTTGTGGAGGCGGAGGTTTCACCACAATCAGTGGGGCAGCTGGTTTCGGCTGAACAACCGGCCCAGGCTGGGCACCTTGGCTCTGGCGAGGGTTGTTTAGGCCACCGAATTGACAGTCACTTGATGGCCAGGAAGGCGACAAGCGTCGGCTTGTTCCGGACAGAAGTAACTGCAACCCATCAGGTCCTCATAAGCGTTGCGCAACTTGTGCGAAGCTCTCCTCTTCCGAGGAGGAAGGCGAGATGGCGGCAAGCGCCGCTGCGCCAGTGCAGAACCGCAGATGTCAAGCGGGATTAGCTGGACCGAGAAGGATGTCCGAGACGAGACGAGATCCTCGGCGTTTCTGAGGATGGGTCTCGGAAGAGGCGGGGACACCCGCTCTTCCCTCGGCTCGGAAGCCTTAACCGGGGACTGCGGCACCGAAGGCGCAGGCAAGTCCTCGGTCTCCACCGGGGAAACCGGTGAAGAAGGGATGTCGGCTTCACCAGTCGACAGTCCATTCAAGACAGGTCGAGAAAAATCTCAACCGCGTCGATGGGTGTCTCGGCCGGCTGACCTGACAGGGACACCGAGAAGCCAGCGGCCTTAGCCGCAACCTCGACCGAAGCCGAGTGTTGACTGCCTGGGGAAGGGGACCTCTCCCGCTCCCATGAACGCCAATGATGGGACTTACCTTTTGAGTCCTTCTTTGTGGACTGAGAGGAATGTCCCAATGGCCCCTCTCCTTTCGTGGAAAGGGACTGGCAAAGCTCCTTGAAAGAAGCTGAATATGAGGTACCCAGAGAGCGGGATAAATGCCGTGACCGAGGAAGAGGATGATCGCCCTGTGCCGCCTCCTCTCGAGGGTGATCATCTGCTCGAGTTGCTCAGCCGAACCAGCTGCGCTGATAACCGTAGCAGACCTTCCGACTTCACGGCGGGTAGCGCTTCTCCGGCGCAAGGCTGTAACCGGGCGGCGCGGTCTTCCAGGACGACTGGCCGAAAACCAAGCGACATAACTCAGGCTCACGGGTCATGTTCTAGGCGAGGGCAGTAGGCCGCTGCAGTAGAGTGCGGGTCCGTCCTGGACATTTTCTGCCCACAAGGGCACCGCCCCGAAATCCGGGAGTCGATTTGTCCCTCACAGCCGCAGAGGAGAAAGTTGACCGAAGTCTTGAAAATTTTAAAATAAGTTTTGGGTGAACCGAAGAATTAGGATCCAGTCTACACGCAGAGCGTTAAGGAGGGAACCTGAGCTTCCAAGCGGTAAGGAAGATCTGGCGTCATGGGGCGGAGCCGGGAGTTTTACCACCCGGGTGGGTGGGAGGAGCCAGCTTGAAGACCTTCCAGCAAGATTTAAAGTGGCAAGGAACCTGCCAGACAGTGTGGATGAACAACATATCCATGTCCCTAGAAGTGAATATTTCTCGCTCTGTCTCATTCTGTGCGTCACAGTTGCTGCAATCTCCTGTCATTGGCTATGTGTGTTGCAGTTTGCCGTTCTGTCTTGGTTTCACTGTCAGTGTAAGTTTTCTCTGTGCAGTCCCCTATTGTGCACAACTGCAACATGCACTCTCAGTACATAAGAGCAACCCAGGATGCATTATTTGATAGGGACTATTTTACAAGGTGGCAGGATACAACACCTTTCTTGCTGTTTAAACAGCAAAAAAAAAAAAAAACATGTTTCTTCATATTTATTTGTTGTTTAAACACACCGCATGTGATAAGCACAATAACCCACTCCAGGGTGTGTGGTTAATGGGGATTAATGAACACCCCGGGTGCTGTGAGGGCACTCACCCTGCGGCCTTGTGCCTCACAATGCACCCAGGGTGTTAATCACCAATAATTGCACACCCTTTCGTGGGTTACTGCTTATGGAGAACCTCCCATCTAATACTGCAGCATGACATGGGTCTTTTTTTTTTTTTTAATACTTCTCTACCGCCGGGCATCCTTCGGGAGTACCCTCTCGGATAGACCACTACTCCTGACCTGAACCCCCTGCATCTCCCATGTTACTCCCCCGTATAGACCCACGGCAGACTCAACCCTCAGATCACCTCCGAGGCTGGTTCTGCCCTACCCCTGGCGGTAATCACCTAAGTGTGAAGTGCCTACCTGGATCCTGAACGGGCCTGGCAAGGAGAACTGGGTGTGTCTGGATCCTGAATGGGCCTGGCAAGGAGAACTGGGTGTGTCTGGATCCTGAATGGGCCTGGCAAGGAGAACTGGGTGTGTCTGGGCCACATGTAGGATGTGTGGTATTCCTCCAGGGCCTCCGTCATCTCACTGGAGGACTGGAAGGCTTTTCCTTTTCTGTCCCCGGTCATGCAATGATGCCAGCATCCATGAGCTCCGCCCGTTGCCTTTGGCTGCATTGCGTATCTCTGGCTACATCCCACCATCGCCAGGGGCTGGCTCAGAATGATATTAACCTCTACTCTCCCGGGAAGGAGACCTGTCACTCAGATGCTTCACGCCTACCACCTCAGGTCGACCTTCGACTTCGGGCTCGCTCTTGAACCCGGGTCATCGACGTGATTTGAGGTGAGGCATCTAGAGCCTTAACCCTCAGCGCCACTGGGCCGGCCATATGACATGGGTCCTAACCTTTAATCAGTAGCAAAAGAGGAACATACCTGCATAGTGCCCCATCCTTTTTAAACACTATGGTTTAATAAGGACCTTGTATATTAATAAAGTTACCTGTTCCATTTAACGTCTGAAAATATAAAATGATCAAATCAACTGATACAATTATCTTAAATTATCCACTCTATTTTGTATCCAGTATGTGATGCCACTTAATTGCTGTAGTTACACAGAAACAGAATTTGTCAGCAGAAAAGGACCGCTTGGCCCACCCAGTCTGCCCAGATGATCCCTGCCTAGTCTGTCTCTGCAAACCCTTACTGGTCTCGGTGACCCCGACTATTTACTAATATTCCCCTATATCTATCCCATGGATGCTTGAAGCCCCTTAGAGTTCTCACCTCCACCGCTTCAGCTGGCTGTCTGTTCCAGGCATCCACCACTCTTTCAGTGAAGCAATACTTCTTCTCATCCTCTTAAACTCTCTCTCCCCAGCTTTATCACATGCTCTGTAGTCCTGGTGCTCTTTCTCATTTGAAAGAGACTCCCCTCCTGCACCCTGCTCTTGTCGGCCTCTACTATGTCCTCTCTCGTTATCATCTCTTCCAGAAAGTACAAGTTGCGATCCCTCAATCTCTGTTCATAGGAATTTTGATGCAACCCCCTGCATCATTTTAGTTGCCCTCCTCTGGACTGTCTCCATCCTGTCTCTGTCCTTTGTGAGGTGCAACTTCCAGAACTAGATAAAATACTTCAGGTGGGGCCTCACCAGCAAGCAATACAGTGGCAACACCACCTCCCTCTTCCTGCTGGAGAAATTTCTCCCTATGTATTCCGGCATCTAACTGGCCCTACCCACTGCTTTGTCACACTGCCCTGCCACTTTAAGATCATCAGACATGCTAACCCCCTCCCCCAAGATCCCTTTCCTGCTTAGTGACTGTCAGAACCACTCCCATCATATTTCTGTTTTTGGGGATCTCTGCAGATACATACCTATTGTGTCTAACTGCTCAGTAGTCTTTAGGCAATTCCTATTTTGGGGTTCTCTGTGCTTCACATTGGCATTTCCTCTGTGTGCACCCAGCACATGTATGGTCTACTGTACATGTTTCCTGTACTGTATATTCTAGGCTTCTATACCAGTGTCACAAATCTCTGAACTAGTTAGCCTTTGTAATACGATCCCACAGACATTCCCAGTTATTTCTGGTGCTTCTGCCTCCTAACATAGTTGGCTGTTGCTAGGCAACACATCTTGAAGCTGCCCAAGTGACATCATTTAAGCAAGTATAAACAGAGTTATCCCTCCAGTTGACCCCATCCATTGTTACAGGCCTCTGACCTCCAAACTGTTACAGAGCATCAAGGAAGGTACTGGACAAGGGTTTGAGGCTAAATATACAGTAACATTGCTGATTCTTTCAGGGGCGTACTAAGCAGAACTCCCTAGAAAAGGCTTAGAGGACAAAAGAGACCAGAAGAAAAAAACAACTGGGAACTACTGTTCGTCAGGCTGTGTTCAAAGGCTGTCTGCCAACAGTGAGAGAGCCAGCTAATCCTGTAATAAGAGTGTCTGCAGATGAGCGGGAAGCTGCTTACATTATCGCTGTCTATGACACAGGCCATCTCTGCCAAAGAGATGGCTGGCCTTTGGTAGAGTGGCCCATGATTTCCAAAGAAGGGACATTTAGCCACAGCCTTGAAAACCTGAGTCGCAAATGTCAGTTCTTTTCGGAAAGATAGTGTAAGAAGATGCCTTTGAACTAAAGATGTTGCACCAAACAGCAAGAAGTTTAACTGAGCCCAAAGAAGGCTATCTTTTCGAAATAAATATTGACTGCTCTCAGCGCATCCAGGATGTGGAACCTTGTCTCTTAGTTAGTTTACTGGGGAGGACATGAGCAGCGCAGCACAAGTTCCTGATATGTGTAGAATAGGGAGTTGGTCTGTGGTATGAATTATGGGTTGATAAGCACTATGGGCACTATGATCCTGCCAAGTGGGAATTGACATTTAAGTTTCCTGATGCTCAAACCCCCCAGTTTGCTTACCCTTCAAGTTAAGGCTGCGACCAGAAGAATAATTAGCATGATGGTCAGAAAATGAAGGTATGAGGCCTGAGGCACTAAGCTTCACCTGCCACCAGGCTGGTGACCCGGGGTCGAAAGCAATCTTAGGGCATTAGCGATCAGCTGGGGAGAGGAGGATTGAGCATCCATAGGACTGCGCTCCTCCTCCGAAGGAGGAGGGTGGGTAGAATGGACCACTTGCCTGTCCCCTAGTGGACGCTGGGGGAAAGGCAGCCCAGGCTAGAAGATCGGGCAGTGTGGCAGACATCAGTGCACATCACTTGGGAGTGCAAGGCGTGCGCCTAGACGTCCTTGCATACCACACCTCCCAAGGGGCACCAGAACACAGAAAAACGCTGGTATCAGGATGCTGGCAGGTGTCCGCAGGTGCAGCATCTGACTAGCTGGGCTCACCAGCCTGAAATGGATCCGGTCCACAGCGGGGACTGGTGACATCTGCTGACCCCATGGGGGGGGCAAGCACTGGGGGAACACGGGTGGTGGTAGGTCCCAGTGCATGTTGGTGTGAGGGGCTGAGGTGCCTGCACAAAGGAGGGTTGAGGCGATGAAGAATAAAAAACAAAGAAAATGAAGGTATGAAGAACAAAGAGGCTCAAAAGGAAGTGTGGTCTGCTGGCTCAAGACTGGATTAATGCTTCATTTCCTTAATTTATTCGTTTTGCCCAGGTCTAACCTTACCTTCTCTTTCTTTCTGACCTCACTATTTCAGGGGCTATTTCCCATGTACATACAAGTCACTACCCCTGGTCTCCAGCCACACTGCAGACACCTTTCCAGACACCCTACAGGACCCCTCCCCCCTTTCTGGCAGAACTTGTGGCACACAGGGTCTGCCACTGCTGTCCTTAGGAGCCAGGGAATGGATCAAACTGTGTTGGCATGGGTGCCCTTGTGCATGTCGCGAGCAGATGCCAGTAATTTTTCCATTCCATGTAAAGCCCCTCCCACACGCATACGTTAATCCGGGTTGGGGGAGCAAGCACCACTCAGTCAGGGATGCCACTAATGCTGTCCCCAATCACTCCCCCTTCCCCTCAAACATGCTAATGCATTGGTACGAGCAGTCTGAGAATGCTTTCCCCGTGATGCTCCCAGGATGCCACCAGCTGGAGTTCAGGAGAGAGGCTTGGACACAAGTCCAGGACTCCTGCATGGTAGTACAACATGCGACCACTAACGTCACTTGGCCGGCTTCTTGTTTAACCCATACTAAATGTCTTGTTTCTTACTTGCTGTTTTTCCCAGATTCATTTCTGTATTTATTTGTTTTTTTACAATATATGTGATTTTCTTTGTTTTCTCCTATAAACTACATAGTAGAATGTTAATTCTTTCTGTAAATTCTTATTATTAGTTTATAAGACCAGCTTAAAAACAGGTATACACAGTAATTCATATACAAAGCCATAACAAACCAATATTACAGTAGACTGTTTTATAGCAACTGCCCAGGCTATTCCAACATCTGAGGGAATAAAGATAATTACATTCCAGGATATAACTGTGAACATGCTGCTTAATTCCAGCAATGACTAGGATTGATTTACCTAATAACATGCCTTGTAGTGTCTCAGGCTGTCTGTATGCAGCCAACAGAAGCCTTTTCTTCCCACCGATATACGTCATGTAACTGTAAACTGTCTCCACTCCCTCCCTCCTAGAGTTTCATAGTGTAAAAACCATTTATACAAGAGATAAAACTTCTCAACTGTTAACTCCTCACAGTGCTTACAGTCACTGAAAATTGTATTAGGTGGTATTATTTGTACTGTAGTTGAAACAGGTATAATAACCCACAAGTGTCAACGACAGTCTGAGTCAGATCACTGGTGCTATTATAGACTATGAAGAAACATCTAATTTATAGATAACTTAAGCAACTGGTGAAAGTATAGAAACCATAATCTTCTAAGCAGTATTCAATTTCATTGTATGACTATGCAAGCCAGTCCCGGAAGTAACAGCTAAAATAGCCCTGGCACACCCTTAGTCAGCAGCTGCTGATCAAAAAGAAGGGGGGGAGGCAGAGGGAGATCATATGGGGGCAGAGGGAGATCATATAGGAGTGGGGCGATGCAGTCAATGCCATCATTTTTTTCTTTACTCTGCTTTTTATTCTGCAGGTGAGCCCTGTGCCTGTCCCACCTCCCAAGTGGCATCCACCTCCCTGGACCTACCTGGGTGGTCCCCCACAGATTGCCCCTTTTGACAGGGCCGGAGGGGGAAGGCCGTCCCCCTTCCCATGTTCTCATCCAGAGCTGCTCTAGGCGTCTGGGTGTTGGCACGGTTCCAGGGAGGTACACAAGGCAGTGGCTCACCCTTGGATCCCGTTTTCCATTTTCTCCCATGAGCCCCTGCTGTGGCAACATGTCAGGACATGCGCATGGTGGCGCACCCTCCTGCAGAGTTGTGGCTCCTTCCTCTGAGCCTCTCACTGTCTGCACTACCACCGGGACTCCACTCGATGGCAGTCAGAGGCAGAGATGACTGGTCACCCCTCCCAGGAGAGGAGAGCAGTCCTACAGATGCTCAGTCCTCTGCCACCCCAACGACTCCTGGCAACCCATGCTTGTTTCTGAACATAGGCCCTTGGCATGGCAGGAGGTAAGGTGTTCACTGTCTTAGCCCTCCATGATAGCAGGTCAGTCCGGTCAGCATCATCTTAAAGAGCTACTGATGCCTCAAAGAAAACTTTGAAAAATGTAACAATTAGGTACAATTTTGATTGTATTCCATATATATTCTAGATTTCTCCTCCTCATTATTTATTACTGAGAACATGTGCATGAATACACGATTTGTATCCCTTGCAGTTACTTTAAAGTTAATCTGCCTCTACAGCTTACTCCCTACTTCAAGTCATAATGCTCTGTTGTGACATCACAATCTGTTGCCATGAGAGTAACTGATGATGTCACAAGCAGTGCATTATGACCTCAGGCATGGAGACAGCAACAGAAACAGATGAACTCCTTAGGAGCAAAAAGCCCGTTTTCATGCAAATGACCTCAGCAATAAATAATGGGGAGGAGGAATAAAGAACTAATGTGAAATACAAGCTGAACTTTAAATATTATGTTTTGTTAAACTTCTCTTGAAGGAGTCAGCTGCTCTTTAAAGGAATGTGGGGGCTAACCGATTCCTTCTACTTACATCTGTCAAACAGTAAGCTAAGGGAACATTATGTTTGTAAACTAGGACACCTGGATTTACCACACAAATGCATACAGCATTCTCAGTGCAGGGCCACTGCAACCCACCACCACACTCCCACCCCCTTTGTACCCCAAAACCCCATACCCACGGCCCATACTGGCCAAATTATTTATTCATCTGCATCCTCTGATTGTTCGTCTTGGCTACCAAAGTCAGCTTTAATCCTATTCACCAGAATACGGGCTTCTTTAGTGTCCTGGAAAAGAAAAAAATACTCACCATAGTAATGTTGTTTCTTCTAATGGAGTCTTGCTGTATTCTGACTTAATACAGTTAGCCCTAGCACTTGAACTGTCCTGGAGCGTAAGGAGTTAAAACTCTATGCAGGAGCATAGAACGTTGAGCTCGAGCTCGGTTTTCAAACCTCTGTCTGTGGTACTTCCCAGTGTAACCGTCAGATTCTTACGAGCAACTAACTAGCTGAGTCTAAATATAATATATATACATAAATGTGTGTGGAAATTGTTTTAGTATAAGCCAAAAGGCAACAATTTGGGCCCAGAAGACTCAAGTCAAGAACCCAAGAAGAAAAGGGTAGTGACAACACTAAATAGATTTATAATACAAACAGAATTAACAATTAACCTATCCAAAATGGGGGACGCAAGGTACACCCCTGAGGTGCAACACTGAACCTGCCAGCCCGCTTCCCAAAAACTAAGTTCTGACAGGGGAGGCAAGAGGGGAGGTCAGAATACAGCAAGACTCCATCAGAAGACACATTACTATGGTGAGTAATATTTTCTTCAAACAACATAAAGTCTTGCTGTATTCTGACATAATGCAGACTACCAAGCAGTTCCATATGGAGGAGGGAATGCAGAACCTACTTTGGGAACAGGATCTGCAGTACTGTTGTGCCAAACCTAGCATCACTCCTAGCCTGGATGTCCATGGAGTAATACTTGGTGAATGTATGGACTGTTTTCCAAGTGGCTGCTTTACAGATCTCTAACAAGGGTATATATCTGGCCGCAGCTAGAGTAGCAGCTGTACCCCTAGTCGACTGAGCCCTCAGGCCTGAAGGGGGTGTTCTACCCAATTTGTCATAGCAGAATTGTACACAAGAAACAATCCACCTGGCAATAGTTATTTTAGTGACAGGCTTACCTTTCCCCACTTCACCATAGGTGAGAAACAACTGAAGACAGTCATTTCTGTGTGCCTTAGTGTGCTCTATGTTATAGCTTTTAACATCCAAGCTGTGTAGCCTTCTTTCACCTGAAGAGGAGTGGTCAGTGAAAAACACAGGAAGAGACATAGACTGGTTCAGATGAAAATCCGATACCACTTTGGGTAAGAACCTCTTATTGGTTCTTAGGACCACTTTATCCCTATGGAAGGATATGAAGTCAGATTCAACTGACAAGGCCTCTAATTCACTAATCCTCCTGGCCAAAGTAATGGCTACCAAGAACACAGTTTTCCAGGTCAAGTATTTCAGCTCAGCCGAAGCCATGGCTTCAAAGGGGGGCTGCATGAGCTGTGCAATGATGACATTAAGATCCCAAGCAGGTGTCAGTTCTCTAAATGGAGGGTTTGTATGAACCAGACCCTTGAAAAACTTTTCAAACACATGATGAGAGGCCAGGGAAGAGCCCTTCCCTGCTGAAAGGAAAGCAGAAACTGCTGCCAGGTGAACCTTTAGAGTTGCAGGCCTAGGGCCTAGACAATTGAGGTGAACCAGATAATCCAAGGCTGTGGAGATGCCTGCAGAATCAGGGACAATGCCTTTCTGAGAACACCAAATGGTAAACCTCTTCCATTTGGAATCATAAGTCTTTCTAGTAGATGGTTTCCTGGAAACCTTCAGGATATCCATGACTACCTGAGAAAGATGCAGGTCTGCATATTCTAGCTCTTCAAGAGCCAGGCCTTGAGATTGAGAGACTGGAGATCAGGATACCAGATCCTCCCCTGGGAGGAGGACAGAAGAGTGTGTCTCTTGGGAAGGGACAGAGGGCGAGACACTGGCAGGGACAGGAGCAGAGGATACCGAGGCTGCCTGGCCCAGTCTGGAGCCACTAGGATCACTGTGCAAGACTGAGTTCTGATCTTGATCAGGACCCTGAACAGCAGAGGGAATAGAGGGAAGGCATAGAGGAACCTGCCCTTTCAATCCAAAATCAGGGTATCCTGGGGCACAGTCCCCAGGAGTGGAGGTCTGCAACAGAACAGAGGGAGTTCCAGGGCTGCAAAGAGATCTATCTCTGGAGTGCCCCATCTGGAGAAGATGATCTGCAGGATGAGGGAATTCAGGGACCATTTGTGATGTCCCTAGGATATTCTGCTCAGAGCATCTGCCAGTACATTGTCCTTCCCTGGAAGGTGACCGGCTACTAGGGAAGTCTGAAGAGAACAGGCCAGAGACGACAGTTTCATGGCTTCCGTGCACAAGGCCAAGGACAGAGTGCCTCCTTGTTTGTTGATATACCACATTGTGGTCGTGTTGTCTGTTCTGACTTGGACCACCTCGCCCTTGACTGAATCTGAGAAGCACTGAAGGGCCAAGAACACTGCCCTGAGTTCTAGAAGGTTAATGTGAAGGAGAGACTCCTGTGGAGACCAGACCCTTGGGCTGCCAGGGCCCCTAGGTGGACTGTCCAACCTAGGAGAGAAGCATCCGTAGTCAGAACTACTGAAGGAATTTGCAGGAGAAATGGGACTCCTTGTCTGAGGTTGTCCTGATCCAGCCACCACTGGAGAGCTTGGACCAGAGTCTGAGTCACTGGAATCAGTTTGGTAAGAGAATCCCTTTTCTGAGACCAGAAGGACCTTAGGTGAAACTAAATGTCCCTCATCTGGAATCTTGCTCCCTGCACCACTGCAGTGGAAGCTGCCATGTGGCCCAGAAGCTGGAGGAAGTGTCTTGCTGGGCGAGAGACCAGAGGTCGAAAAGATGAAGCAAGATCCACTAGGGCCTTTACCTTTGCAAGGGGAAAGAAAGCTTTTGCATGTACAGTGTCCAAATCTATTCCTATAAAGGTGAGAAGTTGAACTGGTTTGAGGACAGACTTTGGAAGATTGAGAAGAAAACCCAGGGAACTGAGTAGGTCCTGGATACCCTGAAGGCAACATGAACCTGAGGTATTTTCTGTCGGAGCACCTGATAGGGATATGGAAATAGGCATCCTTGAGGTCCAGAGATGCTAACCAATCTCCTGGCCTTAGACAGGGGAGGATTATTCCCAGAGTTACCATTTTGAATTTGGGCTTTGAAATGTGCTTGTTCAAATACCTTAGGTCTAGGATGGGTCGCCACTCCCCTGTTTTCTTTGGGGTAAGGAAGTACCTGGAGTACAGCCCTTTTCCTTTGTGCCAAGTAGGAACCTTCTCTATAGCTCTGAGAGCTAGAAGAGATGAAACCTCTGCCTCTAGGCCAAGGGTTTCTGAGATTGATGCAGGTGGAAAAGACCTGGCCCTCTTTTTTGGAAACTTTTTGACGCTGAGGGCCAATCCCTGGGTTACTACTTCCAGGACCCACTTGTCTGAGGTCACAGACTTCCAGGTCTGGAAGTAGTAAGCCAGCCTACCTCCTACTGGAATTTGGGAGTTGACACGGGCTGACACATCAGGGTATCTGCTTGGCAGGAGCCTTAGACTGGGAGGAGGAGGGAGCAGCCCTGCTCATCCCCTTCCTGCCCCTCCCTCTGAAGAACCCCCTCTGTGGGAAGGGAGAGGTGGCCTGGGCTTGGTAAAAAGGCCTGTGAAAAGGCCTGCCCCTGTCCCTAAACTGCTGCTTTTGTGGAGTGGCTTGCCTTTCCTTGGCCTGTGCACTCCTGTTCATGGTCCTGTATTCATCCATTTTCTTCATGTAAGCCTCTGTTTGCTCCCCAAACAGAGAGTCATCCACTATAGGAAAATCCATAGCCTTAGTCTGGGTATCCTGTGAAAGGCTAGTACATCTGAGCCAAGCATGTCTTCTGAGAGACACAGATGTAGCCACGACTCTAGATGCCACATCATTGGAGTCCACAGCAGCATGAAATTGCATTTTCGATGCCTCAGTTCCATCAGCAGCCACCTACTCCAGCTCTTTGGCTAGCTGGGGGGAGGTCTGTTTAGCCAGTTCCAGAACCGTATCCCATCTGGATTTCTGGTACCTGGCTATGTAGGCCATATAATTAGCCTGCCTAACTCCCAAAGAGGATGCCAAATACTGTTTTTTGGCCATGGCATCCACTTTCCTGGAGTCCTTATCTGGGGTGTGTGAAGCCAAAGGAATGTTAGCACTGTCACAGGCTGCAGCCTACACTACCCCAACATGGCTGCTATGATTATAAAGGAACTCCGTAGCTGAGCCTGATAACATAAACTTCCTGTCCATTCTTCTGTCCACAGGAGGTATTGAATTAGGAGTCTGTAAAATTTTGTGTGTCTGTTTCCCCAAGGACTTATGAAGAGGGATAGACAGCCTTTTGGACTCTGGGATGTCCATCATTTCCACAATATCAGGCTCTTCTTCCTCCTCTACAGCTTCAACCAAGGAAAGCTGAAGGGTTTCGGCCACCTTTTTGTAAAACAAAAAGTGTGAAGGGGACTCAGAAAGCCTGGGAGGAGAGACACCCGTGGGCCTGTCTGGGGAGATGTCCAGTTCAATGCGCACATCCAGACCCCCCTGGTCGTCATCATCATCATCATCATCGGGATAGTCTTCGTCTCCCTCCCACTCCTCATAATAAGCATCTGGATCATAATCCGAAGGAGACAGATCCGACCGAACCGACCGCCTAACCAGCGGTACCGGTGCGGACGGAACCGGTCTAAGCGACTGAACAATACTAATCGCTTTGACTATTTTGTCCACGGTTGGAGAATGCGGTACAGGATACGAACCGGTGGACTTACGTTTTCTTTCTGACGGGACTGGCCCCTCAGGGTCGGCTCTCCTTTTGCCCGAGGAGGTATCGCCTAGGTCAGTAGGCACGTCCTCAGGTTCGGCCGTAACCGAACCGGGCTGGCCATCCGGATCAACGGACTTCTCGGCCTCCCTTTCCTTCAGCCTACTCAGTCTCTTATCTAGAGTGGATTTAGGAAAGTTTTTACAAATTTGGCAGTCCAACTTGTGGTGGTCAAACCCCAGACAATAAACACAGATGAGGTGGGGGTCGGCCTTGGCAAAGGCCTCCCCAAACTCAGTACAGTGCTGAAACCCAGTGGAACCGATTTTCTTTTTGGGTTTATCAGACATGGCCAACCTACTAAATTACCCTATAGCAGCTTTCAAGCCAGGTAATAAAATAATCGATCGGTTACAAACCGTGTCACGGGTTTTGAAAAGAACCAGAAAAGGCCCAGTTCTTTTGAAAACAATCAATACCAGAACACCACTCTAATCCCCAGAAAATTTTTGTCAGAAAAAAACAGAAGAACCACAAGGTCGGTTCCTAACCTGACCGACCGAAAAGAAACCTAGGAAAAAAATTATTTCCACACACTTTTACAAAATAAACACAGACTACCTATCTACAACACTACCTGTACCATAGACAGAGGCTGGAAATCCAAAAAAAATAACAAATAGACTGGTTTAAAACTGAACGCTTTACTTTTTACCGAACCGAGCAGAGGAAATCTCCAGAGCGACTTCACTGTTAGGCGGAGTAAAGAATCTGACGGTTACACTGGGAAGTACCACAGACAGAGGTTTGAAAACCGAGCTCAAGCTCAACGTTCTATGCTCCTGCATAGAATTTAACTCCTTACTCTCCGGGGCAGTTCAAGTGCTGGGGCTAACTGCATTAAGTCAGAATACAGCAAGACTTCATGTTGTTTGAATATACGGTTTGCCCACATAAATTAGTTTCAGTTGACCCGGGTATTGGAGAGTATGAGACACCCCAAGGGACCTCAGAGTGTACCTTAAGGAATCAGAGACCCTCCTGCGGTCCCTAGTTGCAAAACTTAAATCTGGGAAGACGGATCTTTTTGTATCATCTTCGAGGACAATCGGCCCCATTCGTCTCAACACTATTAAAATTCTGTCTCTCTCATGAGGGCTGGACAGGACAAGCAAGAGAGTCCTGGAAGTAGAATCCTTTTCCTGCCTTCTTCTGAGGGTAATGTGGCATGCGTGGGATACCACAGGGGCTGTTTACTACTGCAGGTTGGTTTGAAGTCATTGTCTCACACACTCTATGTTTTCTTCCACTATAGCTTCGAGGAGATCTAAGACTCTGAAACTGAAGGCCCTAGTTTGATTCTCCAGGGCCTCCAGCTGAAACTGCAGAACCCTGTTTTACTTCACGAGCCCGGCTGACGTAGCGGGTGGCTCTCCTGACTGAGCTGGCTGCATCTTTGTACTCAGTGACTACCTGCTACAACTCCAGTTCACAGGCAGTCAGCTAAGTATTAAAATCCTGTACTTTTCCATCCAGTGTGACTACTTGCACTTCTAGAGCTGCAATCACCCTCAGGACATCCCACAAGGTAGGCTCAGAATTGGACACGAATCCCACTGCTGCACCTTTACTGCACCACTTGGAAGAGCTGCTTGCAGACCCTTCTTGCCACCTCCTTCATCTGTTACTTTTCTCAGGTTCCCAAGGTCGTCACCCGGGAAACTCACTCCAGAGGTGGTCTATGCTGTTTTCCACTGAACTGCGATCAAAGTTACCAACTAAAATAAAAACTGTGGGTTATTTTAACAAAATATGAACACGAATGAGAACAGCTGAGGAGAGCATCTTCCTGCTCTGGCAGCTAGCACCTCCCTCTCTGTAACATGTTATTTTAAGGTTGGAAAGGACTCCAGGGCATCATGCCTGGCCCCTTCCACATTTAATTAACAGGGAAGAATAACTATGCTGTGCATCCATGCGCTAATTTATAGGGATTTCCCAACCCATGCTACTACCCAGGGTACCTAGTGATTCCCTGGATTAGCAGAAATTGGTCCAGGCTTACCTTGAAGACCTGCTCTATCACACCCACTGTCTGGTAGGCTGGTTCATAGGTTCACCGCCCTCTGGGAAAATATGTGCCTCCTAATATTACCTCTGAATTTACCACCACTGAGATTCCGGGCGTGTCCACACATCCTGCTGGAGGACCCCAGATCATACAGCTCTCATTCTGCTTTGAAATATGGGATAATGCATATACGTATAAGAACATGTGCCTTGCTTCTATAACACCATGGCCCAGATATTTAAAAGGGTTGCGCATGGCGCAACACTGACGCGTCCCGGCGCCATATTCAAACGAGAATTGCGCCTGGCACAAATCCCGATGTGCCAGAGTGCATCAGTAATGTATGCAGGCGCAGGTAGGGGGGGCGTGCCCATGCATACTCTGCACAGCCCGATATTCAGCCCAGGATGTGCTGAGCCATTCATGCACAATCCCTACTTGCGCCGCACAAAGTTGAGCAAAAAAAAAGGAGCAATGGCTGTCCACCCACAGGTGAGCTGCCATACTGCAGAGTGCAACACGGCAGCTGCCATCTGTGGGTGGCCACCCCAGCTCTGGCTGCACCTCCGTGGTGGCGCCCCCCCCCATGCACGGTCGAGGGCGTTGTTATGATGAAACCGATTCCTATATCCCTGGTGGTCCAGTGGACGGCTGTCTGCCCGATCGCAGGCTTAAGTAAATAAAAAAAGAAATCCTATATCCCTAGTGGTCCAGTAGACCCCCCTCCCCACCTGCCCACTGATTCCCTGCCGCCCCGGTTAGCGGCTGACGGCACCACCCGCCTGCCGCCACCGACTGACACGTTAGTGAGGGCTGTCGCCCGGGTCCACAGCGTGAGCCAATGGCGTGCAACCGATGCCGATACTACATATTCGAGATATGTGAATGGATCCATTCACATATCTGGAATAATAGCAATGCAATGCAGGCTGCATGCCCGTCAGCTCACGCTGTGGGCAGCGTACAACCGACAGTGTCAATCCCGATAAGCGAGAAAACAAGCGGAGTGGGGTGCTGCCGCCCATGGCACAGTTCAAAGCGAAGCGGTGAATCAGTAAAGGAAAGAAAGAAAGTCCACTGAACACCGAAGAGAAGAGATTTCTTTTTAATTCCAAGCCAGCGTCAAGCGAACATGATCAGACCACCAAGGACTATAGAATTCAATGTGTATTTTACTTAATCAGCGATCGGGCAGACAACGATGCACTGGACCAGCAGGGATATAGGATTCATTTCTTTTTTGACTTGAGCCTTGATCGGGCAGACAGCGGTCCACTGGACCACCAGGGATATGGGATTTGTTAATATTTTTTATGTAATCCCACGATCGGGCAGACAGCAGTCCACTGGACCACCAGGGATATAACCAATCTTCCTGTATATTACTAATGCCAGCGATCGGGGCTGTGAGGCCTGTTACCGCACTGCAGGGCGTCGGTCCCTACATTTGCTGCCTGGCCGCCAGGCACAAGTCGTCGGGGATCGGCGCACCTGCATGCAAATGGAGCCATAATGACATGCAAATGGCCCCATTTGTGCCTTGCATACATTATGGCCCCATTTGCATGTAAACTTTTGAATATCGCAGTTGTTGCACCTAGCGCAATGGAACTTGCGCTAGCGCATCCCCATGCTCCACTCTGGCCACTGCGCCATGCGCACTGCGGGTGGCCGGGGTGCAATATTCAACAATACTGAGCCATGGCGCAGCTCTGCTGAATATCACCCAGTCCATGCCCCTGCGCAGCCAACTTGAGCTGCGCCCAGGCTTGCGCCACAGCCTGGCGCAGCTTGAATATCTGGCCCCTTGTGTCCAAAACAAAAACAAGAAATCGAAACAAAACGTCCTCAGTTTTGTTCAGCTCTAATTGTTACTACGGATGCCACAGTGCAACTTTTCCAAACTGGTAACTGCAGGGAAACACTGTGCTTTGGTTTTATATTTTGTTTACAACTTCTGTTGGAACTATCATGATGCCACAGTGTAATTTCCGTGTCTCTCTCTCTCTCCTCCCATCATGGTAATTTGCACCATGTTACAAAATGGCTTTTCTAATCATTAGCCTGTAATGTGCTTGTCAGACAGATTTTAAATTCTGCCTAATGACTACCACTACTAACTCAGGCTGTAATGCATACTGGTGATTTTTCAGTGAACTTCATTTATAAATGTTTTCAGGTTTTATTTTACTTCAGACTACACTACTGTGCTAGTAATTTCATGCTGTTGGCTTTGGGGTTTGCAATTACTTAGCTGGTGGGATACAAGTTAAAAGAAATGCTTTATTGAATTTGAGATTTTACATTTAACTTTTAGTGTCAGCTGTACATTAACATTCCCATTCGACAAAAAGGGTTAACAGAATATATCCTACATCACAATATTTCAGACATCAAAACATCTGTGTAGTTAGTTTGTATAGCTTCAGAGCAGGGAAGAATGATGAAATGAACTCCCAGTTAACTCATTACAATTCATTTTCCTTGCTCAGCTTGACGTCTGGTAAAATGACAGTTACAAGCCTTTATCCAGGGGGCTTACTGACACTTACCTTCACATTTTCTGGACGAAGTCCCCCTGGGTGCTTATCCATGTACTGGCATAAATCAGTGTGCTGGAAAAAGTGAAAAGAAAAAAAAAAGACACCCTGAGTAAATCAATATTTGCCACTTTGAAAGTCTTAATCCCTCCAGGATAAGGAACGGAAAAGATGAGACAGAAAGATATTCTCTAGCTACATTTACTACAGTCATTCTCCCCTTTTGCCTTGCCACTCATACAGCATTACTCCACACATTATGTATGATAGCTGAAGTGCAATGTGGTTCCCCATGTCAATCTTGAGCTTTTTTTGTCTGGCCTTGTTCTTCAAAGATATACCCTGATCAGGCCCATTAACTCCTGTTCTTGTTGGGTCCCTGTCCATCCTCACATCCCCCACGGTTCTCCCCCTCCATGCCAGGGTGAGGACCACCCCCTCCCCACAAGGCAGTCCATTGTGAGGACTACGATCTGGTATTGGCTGGCACTAGGACCTAGCAGAGCTCCTGAAGCCCAAGTCATCATGGGTTTTTCTCCCCTGCTTTCTTGCTGGTTCCTTCCTCCTTTTCTAGCATGGATGTAGCCTACTAGGTGGTCGTGACTACACACAGAGATGTCCTGCAGGTGGCACCCATTCCCGAGGCCCACCACATGAGTCACTGCAGCACTGGAGCCCAATGCCATTTTAACCGACTACAGCGCACTTCTGAGTGGCAGCTGCTGTAGACTGGCCTGCTGCCCCATGTAGCATCCAAAGCTGGCTATCGAAATCAGATCAGCTGCACAGCAGCCCATCACATTGTCGCTGGCTGGGCCATTATGGCTGGCTGCATATGGTGAGATCCTAACAGGAAGTCTACTTTGAGGTTGTTTGAACTGCTAGGCAGCACAGTCATGACCTAGGGATTGATGTTAAAAGGAAATCAATTTGGCTGCCCTGTCAGTGCAGCGGCAGTGTTACTGCTTGTGGCGCCTATGACCTGAGTTCAGAAAGTGAGCCTGGGTCATCATGGGTTGGTTGCAGGGGAGGATCGAGGGTCCCTGAGGATGCACTGCTCCTCCGGAGAGGGAAGGTCACTGCCTCCACTGCAGTACTGGCCACCTGGGTGACCACAAGTGGCAGTGCAATGGAGGTACCGAAGTGGGAGACAGGAACAGTGGCCGTGATGCGCACTGGCTCACTATGCATGTGTGTGCACCGATGTCCTTAGGGCTGGGGACATGAAACAAAAAGATCCTGGCAGCGCAGCAGGATGATGAGCCACACTCAGGCCTGACCTACCAGCTGACCTACCCCGAAGGTCCTCATACGAGGGCCAATTCCTTGCCTTACATGGCCAGCCTGGTATGCTCTACCACAGACATAAGCTGGGGTGGCTGAAAGGGAGTAGGTGCTGAGGAAGGTTGGGTACAGGAATGGGTGATGGCTGTTGGAAGCAGGCAACAGCAGAGAGAGGGGACCATAAACAACAAAAAATTACAGCTGAATCAATGTTTGCTCACTTCTGTAAGAACAAAGCTTTTTTGTTAGTTGTTTAACCAGGACTAGCACATTAAACTGAAAGCTTTTTTACAGGTGCAACCTGGGAGCACAGAGAAGTTAAATGACTTGCTCAGGATCACACAGTCTGCAAGTGGAAGCTGTGGGATTCAAACCCAGGTCTGGTTTGCTAGATGTCACCAGGTCAGAGCCTTAAACCACTGCGCTAAACTGCCTCCCAAAGCTTGCTAAACTAAGCACTGATACTGGAGATGGATTTTACGAGTCTCAAAACAGCACAACGCTAATTGGAGGTAACATTTTAACTGTTACATTTTGTACTGTTTGGGGGAATTTTCTCATATCCCCAAAGACATCATGCAAATGCCGCAAAAATGTAGCCTTATGATCACTAATGACAGATGTGGTTCTACCGCATACAGTAGTGTAGCAGCAGCTATGCTTTTTCTTTAATTAAATTGTATTCAAAGTTTTCATCCATAAACAACCAAAAGACAATGCAATACAATACACAGACAAAATTGATATGCCATACTACTTTGAAGAGAACAAAGCATACAAACACTGACTGTTTGGTTCTTGTTTTAAAAACAAAGAAAACAATGAAACGACAACTTTTGGTGGGGCTATTCTTGGTGTAACCATTTACCTTTTTTTATTCTACATTTATTCTCCATTCACCCAGACTGCCGGCACCCTCCAGCCCTGTCACCAGCCTTCTCTGGGACTTACCTTCACCACTGCACAAGACCAGCTACTGGAGGGTGAGTGCTACAGCTGGTGATGTGGGACACGTGAGAATGCTGGTGTCATCCTGATCATGCCAGCCTTTTTCTACCACGTTTTTGCCCCAAGGGCTGCCAGTTATGTAGCGATGCATGTGCGTGTACGTGGAGGCCCACATGCGTGTCTGAGCATCTGGTGAGTCCTCCTCCATGTCTGCATTCCCACTGTGCTACTACCAGGCTCCCACTGGGTGGCAGGCAGGCAAGCAAAGGGATGCAGTGACCCACTTCCTTGAGGGAGAAACGCAGTCCTTGGGAAACACAATCCTCCCTTCTTTTTTTTTTTAGTTGTTTAACCAAGAGTAGGAGAGACCTTCAATGGCTAGCCCCTGAGCAAACCAGTTACCTTTTTAAATTAGTCCTTCCCCATTACTTAATCAGGGGAGTAGTGGAGCCACCTTTTCAAGTTATTTATAATAACTGCATATAAAGTCCTCCTGTACTGCACAGAGAAAAGGAGCAAGTCTGGGACAAGACCAGATAATATGGCCTAATATTGCCACTTGAGAACCGCAGTGACGCCAACACTTGGCCCCCTTATGGGGTAAGCATTTAACTTGTTTGTCAGGGGTAATAAAAAATCTCACAACGTGTTTCCAAGAGTATTCTTTCCATATGTGGGAGGAGGTAACCCTATGGAGGTTCAGAAGACTTGTGCCCCATTGATGGTCAGAAACGTTAATATGGAGATCTCATTCCCAGGCCCTACGGATATGTTGAACAGTTATCCCCAGCAATGACTGCAAAGTCTGATAAAACCTAGAAACAAGGTGATCCGTACTTTTCACACCCATCAGGGTCTCTATAACGAGTGAAATGAAATATTGTGTGTCCCCCAATTTAGTGCTATTTTTACGCAAGGGAAGCAGAAAATTCTTATTTTCAAAGTGCCTATAA
This sequence comes from Neoceratodus forsteri, assembly GCA_016271365.2. Taxonomy (NCBI): domain Eukaryota; kingdom Metazoa; phylum Chordata; order Ceratodontiformes; family Ceratodontidae; genus Neoceratodus; species Neoceratodus forsteri. The sequence continues at coordinate 1,870,657,353 of CM057456.1, read as the reverse complement.
AAGTGGGTTCTAGAGATGTCAAACCCCTGAATGAGATCTTCAAAGCACTTCTTGGTCCCTCAGCAGTTGGAGCCAATATGTCAGGCCCAACCGCTTCCAGGATGAAACAAACAGTGCCCAGTTTAGCAGGCAGAATTTCCACCATGTGAGGGATAATGAAAAGGGAGGAGTTTCTTCATATGTAAGGCCGCATGCCATTGCGAGACCGCATTTGGGGTCTAGGGACTTTCAAATTCATGAGTAACTCTGCCTGGTGCTGTAGAGAACAGCACCTTAGGGAAGTCAAAGAGATCTTCCTCTTATTTTTCTATGTCCTTCCAATATGCTCTGTAATGGTTAGACAGCCAATATAATACAGTATGAATTTGGGCTGCCATATGATAAAGGGATATATGCACCATGGCCATCCCACCCTTTCCCCTTAGGAAGTTGAAGAGTTGCAAGTTTAATCCTGGGCCTGCACCCATTCCAAATATACCTAGTCAGCAGTTTATTTCATGATTTAAAATAGCTTTGGGGAGGTGTCACTGGCCTGTGCCAGATAAAGGATCCTGGGTAGGACATTCATTTGAATATCGTGTATACGCTGAATCAGTGGTAAAGGCAAATTCGTCCATACTTTGATATCTTTTCGAAGTTGAACAGTAATGGCATCGCAATTAAGGGTACAGACTGCACCCGCATCTGCTGACAGGACCACAAGATATTTAAAGTAACCCCAAGCATGCATGCCTTTTTTAACTCACGTACATTTTTACAACACTTTGCAGGCAAGTTGTAAACTAAACTCAGGCCCTTACTATCAAAATCAGTCAGATACAAAATGCTGCCATTCTGTCACTTTGCCGATATTTTTAAATAAATAAAATATAAGTATGTATATAGAACTATGCGTCCAACAGAAACTCTGTAAATTCATAGACTAAAATCGAAATTGTGTTTGGCTACATTCCTTACACGGCTCTTGAACACTGAACATACATTAGTTTTTCTTGCACTACATCCAGAATTATGGAACGACCCCTGCATATCAAGCTGTTCTTGGGAACCAAGTCAGCTGCCGTGCTATACTACAGTGTTTTTTCAATAAAGCTTTTCACCTTCTGGGCTGTGGTTCAGGCAGCTCTCAGTCCCATCACTGCAGTCCCCAACCGATTAGCCATCTCCTGCTGACCCACTACAATCTCCCATGTATTACCACGTGGCTGAGCCAAGAGGGAGAGCACCCCCTCCCCGGAGGCTCACATACAGACGGCAGGGTCCAAGCGATGGTGTGGGCTGGAGACAGACAGTGGGACAAAAGGCCTGCAGTTACTGCCTTTTCTGTTTTTCCTCCCACCCACCTTCTCAGCTTTGGGCACAACCCCTGCAGGCCTCGACACGTCACTGGCAGCCCCTGTGAAGAAGCAAGTGTAACCCCCCTGCAAATGGGGGTTCCCAAAAGACTTCCAGGAGCTTGCTTGAATGCTCCAAGCCTGAATGGTGTTTGGCATTTAAGCCATTTATCAGTGAGTGTTTTTAGAGCCTCTGGTACTGTCTCTAAGAGCTGTCTGCTTGCAGACATAATTAGTTTGTATGGGGGGGACTGTGTGCTTCTCTGAGTACCACTCGAGCTGCTGCCAATTCACTTCATTTTTGCAGTCACTAGGAGTGCAAAGGGAACCTATCTGAAAGATGTAACTGTTTGCCAGAAATTATTTAGAGTAATAATGAAATTACAGTTTGTCTAACCTGCTTTCTTTGCAGTCAGAACTGTGTCTGCTAGTTCCCCATTCTAGTTTTGAACTGCTGAACTGGACCAATCAGTGTGGGGTAAGCTAGCTCTAAAATGGTGCCTTGGACGAGTCAGAACTTGGACTCATAATCTGAGCCAGCCATAAGAGGATTGTATGGGCAGTGACTCTGGGAGATGTAGTTTAGACTTCAGTGCCTTTTTGGACCAACAGCAGCAGTCTATTGTGAGTGACAGCCAATCCAGTCAAGAACTGGGAGGAACTCAAAGGAAGTGCCCGGTTTTGTCGGTTGGAGTTTCAGTTGAGCTTTGGCAGTGAAGAAGGAAGGAGCCCTGTGCTTTTTCAGTGTGCAGTTTTAGTCAAAAACGTGTAAGGCCCAGAGTTCCGGTCTGCAGCTTGTGTAACAGCTTGTTAGGGACTGAATCCGTCCTGTGAAAAGAATCAAAGGATCTCTGAAGAGTAGAAACCAGGCTCACCCTGTAGAAGACTGGAGGAATTGTCTGAAAATTGCACTCGGTCTGTCAGGAACTGAATCTGCTGTGTGTTCTCCGGTATTGTGCAGTAATTGCGATCGATACAGATGCAGCCTGCCTGGTATAGTGCTTTCTTTTATATGGATGTGTGAAGAGGTTTGTGTACCTCAAGTGAGCCCTGCTGACATTGAAGGACCCTATCTTATTTGGAGGTCGTGAGTACTAATTCAGGGTCGCTCCCTGTTGAATTGCCACATTAAATCCAAATGGAATTACTGTACTGCTGACTGTTTAATTCTCCTTTTCTCTGTGTGAAAGGGCCCTACCAGCTGCCACGGTTTGGACTAGCCACTAGGGCTTGGGTACCCAGGGACAGTAACTGATGAGGATAGGCCTGTGCACAGAGCCATAAGTAGATTATTAGAGTGATAAGCTAATTAACCTGATTTCCCCCTGTCCTTGTTATATCCCCCTAAATAAATCAGAGCTGCTTGTTTCAGCAAAGTTATACTGCCTGAGGTATTTGTCTATGTTAAAGTACTGTACTGTGATTGTTGCACTGTATCTCATTTCACAGGAGGTCCCAGTGCCGGACCCAGACCTGGGGGTAAGTGTATACTGTGAAGGTAATTCTGATATATTGTGTGGGCCACTAGTGGGAAGAAAGGGGGGTTGCAGTGTCCCAGAGGGCTGTGACCAAGTTAGTTTAACTATTGCAAACCCTGACCTCTGGGTGGAGGCACCCGCCATTGGATCCAGGCCCCTCAACCTGTTAGTGGCAAATCAGGCAGGGGTAGTAGCCCCTGGGATAGCGCCATCTAGGGGTTACACAAGCTCTCTGACACACAGCAGGGGTCACCGGTACAGCAGATCCCGATGTCATCCCTCACCAGGCTGGGAGTGCTGCTGAGTGGCTGCACCTCCCCAGCCCCCAGGCCACCCAGCAGGCTATTTGAACTTGTCCCCGAACTCAGGTTGCCTGTACAGGAAAGTGATGTGCTATCTGTTGGGCCAGCAGGCTGCCCATACTAAAGCGTTTTTATGAAGAGAATAACAACGGACCATAGTCACCATGTGACGCCCAATACATGCTGTATGTTTTTATGGCCGCCAAAGAAAGACACTTGTGAACAAATCTGACATTATAAAAAGGTACGGACATAAACATGATCCCCTACCCTTACTTAAAACCTTATTATGGTGCTCAATGATGTCTTGTAGGTGGCCTCGGGAGTTTGTAATACCCTGACAGGATAGTGCCCAGACCACTTATAAAACAGTGACTGGAAATGCAGTTTGTTTATTGGCTGACTGTGTTATGTGTAGGGCCAGTGATTTTTAGATATTGACGGAATTGCCGCAGTTTTTTTCTGAAATTGCTTAGAATTGGACAGCATATCCGACATTGCAATTTTGAATCACATTTCATTCGAAATGGTGCTTCTCACTCTCTGTCTTTTTCTAGCCATGAATAAAAACTACTGTACTGCACGTCACCTTCTATGACAACTCATGTTTTATGTAGAACTTCAAATTTTACAAGTCAGTGTGTATCAGATTTTCAGAGAGGTTGTATTGTACTAATAGATACACGTTAAAGTTCTCTAACTCCAGATAAAACCCATCACTGTTGGTACAGTATTTAAATTGTTGAAAGGCTTTAATGCTAGTGCCTCATTAAGGTGAATGAGAATCAGTTCACCCCTTTGCTCTGGTCCCATTGTGTTGGTTTAGACAGTGCTGTGGTAATCTGGCTTCTTGCATTAATATGAGCACTGATTCATTCAGCAAAGAATAGCTGTAAAAAGGATGTCTACATTCTGTGGACTACATCTGAGGAAACAGTGGGCCCACATTTTTCAGTTCCTGAATTCTTCAGTGCCTCCCAAAACTTGAACAATCACATACACACAAATGTATTTTTAACGAGCACAGGAATTCCTTTTTTTTTTTGAGATTCTATTTTCCCCCCTCTTGGCTCCGGATCTTGCCACTCCTTCAGGCATCCTAGGTTCCCTGCACCCCCTCCAACTTCCCGGGCACCCTTCTGCCTCATATAGCAGCCTACCTCGAGGTAGCTCAGCGTTACCCTTCGCCGAGTGGGCCCCCTCTCCTCCGAGGGGGAAGGCACCGGTGGGGGCGGCCCAGCACACTATTTTTCTTTTCGGCATCGGGTGCTGCTGGGGGGCTGACCCCGTAGGAAGTCTTCGGACACGTCTTGAACTGGATGCCATCATCCAGCCAATCTGGAGTGTTTTTTCTCGTGTTCTGGTGTTTTTGTTCCTCCTGCTCCGCTGCCTGCAGTGCCCCTGGTCTCCACAGGGGCCACTACTGAAGCGAGGCGTCCCACCTATCCCACCCCAGGAGAGGAGAGCAGTCCTCCGGACACTCGATCCTCTCCTTCCCCTGCCAGCCCCCGGTGCCCAGAGTCTATTCCCGAACCCGGGTTGCCAGCGTGGTTCGAAGTGTGGCATCCAGCACCTCAGCCCTCTGCGCCACTGGGCCAGCTGGAATTCATTTTTAACTGGTGTGTGGTAGCCTAGTCATTAGAGTTCTGTACTTTATGGTGCTATGTATAATTAAACTGCTGTACTTTACCAATTATTTATAAGAAACGTACACTAATTATTATGTTGGAATTATCCAAAATTGTATCTTTTTTGTCACCAAAATTGGGGAAATGCCATATCCGGCAATCATTGGCTCTAATTATGTGAATAGCTGAAAGCCTTCCTATACACTAAAACAATCAAAATTTAAATGACAAAGCAATACTCACCAAACTATTTTAGCTTAATAATAGTTTTAAGGCACTCCAGAGGTTAGGTTACCTTCACTTATAAAATGGCAGGGAACAATCTAGAAATTTAATTGTCCAACAGACATCATCTGACTATTCATTACATTTCTATAAACACACAGTCAGGTGCTGAATCTCATCTTCTTCCACAGAAACAAACAAACAAAAAAAAAAACTACTGCCATTCTATAAGTGTAATGAGCTCCTCCAGGGAGAGCATCATAGCATCTGAATGCACTTCCCAGGGGTGTAAATGCACTCGTCTTTCAGCCTCATGCCTTACTAGACCCTGGGGCATCCAGTAAAATCCTATAATGCACACCCTGTTGTGGCTTATTACTTACTAGTCTAACCCTAGGGAGTCCTCTGGAACCCCACTGGGTTACATTAAGTATGCAATATGACACACAAGGATGTGTAATTATCGGACAATCTTTACACACCTTAAGCATGTTTTTGGCAGAAGGTGTTTATGCTTACAGACACAAGAGGAAAGTGTGATTATTGAACATAATTACACAGCTCTACAGTGTCGTATTGCATTTATGAAATAGGTTCCTCATAAGAATTGTAGAAACAATCATTTTTTTTTAAAGTATGCTTTACACTGGAAATTGTTTTAGTAAACAAAAAGTCCACCAGCCCATCAGCACAGTGGTAGTGCTACCACTCACGACACCAATGACCTGGTTTTGGAAGTGAACCCAGGGTGTCAGTGGTCCGGCAGGGGGGAAGAGGATTGAGCATGTGGAGTATTGCTCTCCTCCTCCATGGGGAAGGGATTGCAGATACCGGTGTTTGCCTGGCCCTAACAAAAGCTATGGGGAAGGCACCCAGGGCTGCCTAAAAAGGCAAGGAGTGGTGTGGCAGACACCAATGTGTGGTGTATGGGAGCATGTGGTGCACGTCATGGCGTCACTGCATACCACGCCACTCAAGGGGAACCAGGAAAAGGGAAACGCTATCAGCAGCAGGATGGTGCCAGGACACCTGCAGGCCCCACACCTGACCAGCTGGGCTAGCCACACCAGGAACTGGATCTGATTCCCAATGTGTGATCAGGAGGGGACCCTGTCAACCCCACCAGGGATGGCAAGCTCTGGGGATAGACTGTCTGACAGTTAAGTCCTGAAGGGCATCAAGGTGATGGGGTGGGGGGGTGGCCCAGCAAATGGGGGCCATCTGGCAGGGAGGCAGAAACAGGAAAAAAGTCCCATTTTGCAGGCTTCATATAAGAGTCTCCCCCCAACCCCAGCATTACTCTTCTCTGTCGAGGTTTAACATCATATTGCATTTTTTTTGAGAATCAAAATGAAACTAGTGTGACCCATTTTTGTTATCTGGAGTGCAATAGTTTTATGACCTGACACAGGAGCTGGACTGCAGGAAGCAAGGCTGCTGCTGTGTCTTGTGCTTGAGCCACTGTGAATGCTGCTGTTGCCAAGAGTGCTATCATTGTGAGTGCCTGTGAGAATATAAAAGATTCGGTAGTTAGTGGAATGTGGCACAAAGGTAGTAGTTTAGTGAGAAGCTTGGGTTTGGGGAGTAAGGTGGCGCAGCTATTATAAGAAAAAAGAAACTCATTTTGTGATGAATGTAATAAAGCTCTTGCAAGTGGGAGAATAGTTCAAAGCTGTTGAGAGTGTTCATTGGACGTTTACAGTATAACAGTCAAGAGTAGTGAAGTGCAAACACATTGGAACATTGGAAAATCTGCACTGCAGCTCATGGGTGTTAAAGTAAAAAAAAATGGGAGATACTTCCATGCTTTTGGTAGGTACATGTACCATGACTCAACCTGCCAGGTGGTAAGGGTGGGGAGCTAACGTAAAAAAAAATGGCTGCCAGTTAATTTGTCAGGGAAGGAGAGGGGTGTATGGACATTTTCATGTGCGCAGATTGTTAGCTTGAAAGAAGTACAGGAGTGTAATTATGGGTAATAACTACACACTTGTACATCTGTTTCAACCAATCAGATGGCTCAGTTTTTTTCGTACCCATTTAATAAGTAAGCAATAACCCATGTCAAGGTATCCAATTCTACAGAAGTAATACATGTCCCAGGTGAACTGGAAGGCATATGGCCAATGGCCAACTGCCTTTCAACGCACCTGAGAAGTGCATTAATTCTCAAGAAATGCTTCTCTTGCAGTGGGTTATTGCACTTATAAAATGGACTTCTTTTGATAGAAAAAGGTTTTATTTTTGTGTAGCTATGCTGTTGCTAAATAGATTGTTACATTGGTGACAACCCATGCATGTGCTGTGAACTAATGAATGGTTACGTGATGTGTTTCAACCAATAAGGCTGCTAGGATTACAGAGAATTCTGAAATCCATTTTATAAATCAAACTTACCATCCCTTGGTTGTGCCTTAATGCTTAATTAACTATTCCTGAAATTAGCACTGATATCTTAAAGCCTAAATTCCCTTGTCTTCTCAGCACTATAGATTATCGTAAGCCAACCACGATGTTCAGCACGAAAATATTCAAGCAAGCACCTTACCCACAGTTCTTCTCTTCTGAATATCATTTGGGAACCTGATGCCTCAGTTCTTAGTAACAGTCAGGTCAAGTGAATGAATTATACTGAATTACGGATTAATAGTACTTTATGTATATTCATCTGCAGCGTGCCTGTCAAGTTCAAGAGAAATCAGTTTCATCTTGTTTGTTTGTTGAGAACTGCCTACCTTGGTCAGAATAATCATATTTTATGTCAGTCCAACCTATGGAATACACAGCATTCTGATAAAATTGGAAGAGACTAACCGAAAGGTGCTTATAAATCTAATCTTCTAATCTACGGAAAAATGAACCAATGCTCTAAATAGTGTGGCGGATGAATGCACATTTGCAGTGGTGTTTTGACCTCTGTGTGCTGTAACCAGGAGCCTGAATCCCAGCACTGCCATCTGAAGTAGGCATTTGAACTCATGAATAGATGTTGTGAATTCTCACATCTCAGCTGTGCCGGTATCTGGGCTTGTTCTCCTCAGCAATGGGAAGACAGTTCCCCTGTGGTAGGAAAGCAACAGAAGGCAGCACACTGCCGCAGTTCAAGACATGCTGATGGAGGAAAAAAAGGATAGTATGAGGCACTACACACTTAGGCAGACATTGACAGTTTTCATGGGATGGCCTTACCACTCCCTGTAGCTTTCAGTGTACAGCAGTGGTGCCTAGAGGGCAATCTAATGGGGGGGGGGATTAAATGAAGACACATTGCTCAAGCTGAATTGCAGGTATCCTTCAAAGGCCTCTTTTGGTACAAAAAAAAAATTCTAGTTTGCCATCATTTTCTGGCTCCCCTTTCTAGGGCACTCACGTATCATCTCTTAACGGGTACTGATTTTAAAAACCTGTTGCAGTGGAGTCCTCTTGTAAGAACTTTGCAGCAGGAACATTCACTTTTGAAGAGCAAACCACTAAGGGCCCTTTTTTTCTAATAAACTCAGTGAGAATGTAAATGGGTATAAAGCCATTCAGTGTGTAACAACATTTTTTCTATTTTCTCTTTACTAGGCTGAGAGCTTCTTAAGGTATACAGGAATTAATACAGTTAGAACAACCCCCTATGTTCTCGTATGAACTGGTAAAGGACAGCAGTCAGTTGAGCCCCAACACGTACAGCACTGTACACATGAATATGGTACATACACAAATCCGTACAAACAGGAACATGAAAAGGAGAAGCAAACTAACTTAAAAGGGAATGCTTACTAATCTAAGCCTCGCATTCCTCCAATTGGTGCATTTAAGTGGTCCATGGAATTGTTTTACTTTGCGTGATCTTCTACAAGTGTTAGAAATATCTGATTGGTCCTGCCATCTCCAACCTGTCATTTTGAAAGTCTTGCCACACTAGAGGCATCACATTATCCCCCATGGCTAATGGATAACAGTACTGGGGACGTTAACAGATGATGACCAATCTATGGTGCTAGATTACGTGGATAATGAATTTAGCTTGGCAGTGCATAATGGGATGCAAATAAACTCCCCAAACTTTTAAGTGGTAGAATTAATTCTACAAAAATAGAAAGGGCATGTGAAGGAGTGGTAATAAAAGGTAATGTGGTATCAACTAAGATGTATAACATTATTTGTGGGGTCAGGATTAACACAGAATTGAATTGGGCAGACTAAATCTAGAAAGGATGTGCAGAGCTACATGGGGATGGAACAAAAGGTTTATTATCTGTTTACTCAAAAAGAGCTGGTGTATCCTTTGAAGATTTATTGACATTATATAACGTCATGGTAAGATAAAACTTGGAATGTTGTTGCCAGGCATAGTATTCATTCCTCACCATGCAGAAGGAAAAAAGAAGCAAGGTATAGCAGTGATGGCAATCTAAATTGTTGGGGGGCATGGAGTAGATTTTGATAGTGTGATGAAAGACAAAGGGATTGTGATACTTAGTAAAAGAAGAATGGGCATTTGTGTGATTCTCTTTGCAAAAATACAATTGACAACCCACTGTTTACATCACCTCCTGATTCCCATGACAGAAAGTTAATATCCCTTAAGATACAGATCAAAGTGGAAAAAAGTATGGGGAGAACTGAAAAATATAGGAAATCTTATTTTTCTTTGATCTGCTCTAAGGACTTTTATAAAATAATTCCCATGATAAGCCGTCCCATCAGCGCAGCGGTTGGATTTCTGCTTGCAGCCCCGGCGACCCGGGTTCAAGAGCGGACCTGGTCGTCGGAGGCCAGTAGGCAGCTGGGACTGAGAGTCCCATGGACTGCTCTCCTTCTCTGGGGAAAGGGTGTGGGGTGTCACCGGTGCACGGGGGACCCCTAGTGGAAGACAGAGGTTCCACAGCAGACGGCACCGGCAAGGATCAAAGGGGGCACGACGGACGCCGGCGTCATTGCATGTTCCCACCCTCCACAAATGGAAAAAACAGCCTGCCTACTGCCTCTACGAAGCCCACCCCCCGGCTGCAATTGGCTCCCCCAGGCCAACTTCTGCCCTATCCTATCATTCATTGCACCTTAGGCCAGGTGCCATGACCCCGCCCTGGGGGGGGGATCCAGGGAGGGCAGCTAATGTGGGGGAGCCGCAGCCGAGGGGGTCCGTGACCAGGCAGATGCCTGGCAGTAGGATGAGCCCATAAAGAATAAATATTAATAAAAAAAAAAAAAAAAGAAGAATTCCCGTGATTATAGAAAAGACAGTTGTCCTTTTTAGGGGATAGTTAGAAGCCTGGAAAGTTAAAGGATTAAGTGAAGGAAATGCAGGAAATTGGTAGAGGTTTCAATCCTATAAACCCTAAGACAATGCACAAGGTAGTGACATTTTGCACTTTGCACTAATATAAAATGGTATATTATCCTTTTGTAAGCATATGTGATATGATTAGGCCTATTTCCCCATAGCAATATCGTCTATTGATTCCCCATAACACCTACAATTTAAGTCTGTATCGCATAACTAATCAACTGCGACATCATCAATACACCAATCAATTATGACATCACCAGCTGACTACTTTTTTTAAAAATTCCTCACCTTAACGTTAAAAAACAGATTTTCATAAAAAAAGGGGGTTCTCAACAGTATGAAGTCACCCCAAACTCCTGTTTAAAAGCCAGATCTATTCATAAAAAATGGCAAAACTGGATTTAAAAAGCAAGACCCTTTCATAAAACACTGGAAAAACAAGTTCTGAAAGCAAGAACCGTTCATGTATAGTGGAAAAAGTGAAACCGTTTTCATATAAAACTGTCAAAATTAAATGTTAAAAAGGTAGACTTCTTTATAAAAAAAATGCCAATAGCAAATTCTAAAAGAAGGGCCATCTCATAAAAAACAGAAAAAGCTAGTTTTAAAAGCAGGACCTTTTTCATAAATAAGCAGCAAAACCAAAATTGAAAAGCTAAACATTTTTAAAAAACAACTGCAAAGGTAAATACTAAAACCAAGAACTTTTCACTAAAAAGTAGCAACAAGATTTTAAAAGCATTAGTTTCACCAAAAATAGCAAAACCAAGTTTTAAAAGCAAGCCATTTTCATGAAAAAAAACCCCAGCAAATTTAAGTTTTTAAGGCAAGACCTTTCCATAAACAAGAGCTGCCAACATATTTGCTTGCATGGTTTTATTGTGGAACTGTCTGTTTTTGTAGGTGATGCAGAAATAAGCTGAGGAGAAGAGAATGGTTCTGTTGAAGAGTAACAGCTGTGGGAGGCCTGCGGGCAACACTGAATGTATGAGGAGGTATGTGGGTGACAGTGAAGGTGTTTAGTGATCTGTGGGTGAGAGCACATATGTGAGGGAGTCTGAGGGTGACGGTGTATGTGTGTGGAGGGTCTGTGAATGTGTGTAGAGTCTGTATGTGACAGCACATGTGTAGGGGATTTTTCGGTGACAGTGTATATATGTGTGGAGGGTCCAAAGTTTGCAGTGCATGTGTGGGCAGTTTAGGAGTCAGAATGTACGTGTTTGGGGCTTGTGACAGGGTTGAATAGGACCCTGTCCCAGTTGTTATGGAGAAAGCATTTAAATGCAAGGATCTGTTCTTTCCTTTCCTGTCTCTTGTCTGTCTGGTTGCGCAACCAAATTTTCCTGTGAGACCTAGAATTTGATCACCCCGACAGTCTCGCAATTCTTTGCCTCTCACAATCTCTCAGTCTTCCCTTGCTGTTTGTCTTTTCCTCCCTTGCATATCTGCTGATATAAAAATATATGTAAATCATTATGTGGAAATGTAACTGATATTGGGATCCCTTTGTTTAGAAATTATATAGTGTTAATTTTTGAAATGTATATAATTATATTTTGAGATGATTTCAAAAAGCTATTAGAAACTCAAGGGGTTACCTTAGTGCAATTTATAAGCCTTTTGCAGAAGAGCTGTGGAAAGGGGGCCTCAGCTCAGGCACACTGTGTTCCTGCCAGCACCTGCCTGAAACATACAAGAACACTTTGGAAGATGCTTGTTAAGAATGGGGGTTGGAAGGACTTATGAGACACAGCTTCAATTGCTTGCAAGTTGGACACAGAGACTGAAGGAAAACTCTGATGGATCTCTATTTTATTTTGCCTTTGTATAACAATAGTTATACTGAACAATTTTATTTTTATGTTACTGCTAGTACAAATAAATATTTTTGGTGAATTCTACAACTACTCCTAGTTTTTCTGTGCTTCCTGACCTGTGCCTCGACGACAGAAGTTGTTAGGTGTGGGATTTACACCATACATACTGTAAGCCAGGAGTTTTGTGCATGGGTACTGGACCTAGTACCAGGGAAGCATAGAGAAAGTTAGGGATTCTGTAGCAGCAAGTCCAGGAGTGATTACCAGGAGAATGGCAGCCAAACTCGCAGAGATAGACTTCCAAGCTGAGATTGTACAGGCAGCACAAGTTATGGAAAAAGAACAGGCAGTGACAGAACCTGAAAGCCTGATGGACTTTTTCAAATGGTGAGCTATACAACAAAAAGAGATGGAGAAGCAGAGAGAAAAAGAGATTCAACGTTTAGAAGCACAGAGGAGAGAAGAGATGCAGTGACAGGAGCAGCGATGGCTGGATGCCTTGCAAGCTACCAAAGGCAGAGGAGTTGGCACAGCTCCAGATGAGCAACAAAACAGAAGCAACTTAAAAACCATTAAACTTACAAAGTTGTGTCCCTCGGATGATATTGATGCATATCTGACAACTTTTGAAAGAGTTGCCACAGCCTGCCAATGGCCAAAGCAGCAATGGACAATCAGACTGGTACCCTACCTGACAGGGAAAGCCCAGCTTGCCTTCAGCAATATGGACACTGCACAGTCAAAAAAACTATGACCTGGTGAAAAGCGAAATCCTGAAAAGGTACGACATCTCAGGAGAGACCTACAGGCACAGATTTCGATCTCTGAAGTACAACTCAGTGGACAATCCTTGAGAAGCCTTCACCTGACTCAGAGAACTTCTGATAAAATGGTTCCAACCAGAGGGAAAGACAGTCCCACAGATCATTGACACATTTGCCGTGGAGCAATTCATTAACATCCTGCCTACAGATGTGCAGCTTTGGATAAAAGAACACCTACCAGAAAGTGGGGAAAAGGCTGTTTCTTTGGCCGAGGACTACCAGATGGCCAGACGGATGCCACAGCAATGAGGTAACAGCCAAGCACTGGTAGGACACTCTTTTTCCCATTTAAACTCCAAGTCTGATAAGAACTCTGGTGGAGGTAACAAGTCTGTGCCCAAAGACGTTATAGTGTCCATAGCTGTTGCCGGGGGGGGGGGTTCGTCTTGTTCGAAAGAACCCCCCTTTTGAAACTCCCCCTTATTTTCATCATTTGTAAAATGTATTCATCATTTCTGTTTATTTTGTGACTGTCACAGAGTGCTGATGCACACATGATGAACCCCAGCACTTTCTCTCTGCATGCACGCCCCCCCAATCTGCTGCCAGTCAGCTTCTTTAGTGCCAGTAAGATGACTGGAGCTGCTTTGTGAGTCTTTCTCCGCACTCTCCCCCATGACTGGCTGGCCAATTGCAGCCCACTCCAGCACTATGTCCATGAGGACCGCTAGCCAGAATTCACACTGTCAGCTAGCACTCGAGGAAGATCAAGCATGGTGGCAGGCTCATAGACAATGTCTTCAGGACAACAAAAAAGAAGTAGAGGACCTTGACTTATAATATTACCAGTCACTGGCAGGTAAATTTTCCTGGCCACTATTGTTGAAGGTGTGTCCCTTAGTAACTGTATAGCAAGGGATAAGCTGTGCAGTTGGGCAAGGGAGCTGTTCAGTGGGAGGGCTGAAGATTTAGAAATAAATTACTTAAATCCTCCTCTATACAAAATGCAAAGTTGTCATGTTTCATATGCCTATTTTAACTTTTCATAGGTTAAGCAAAAGAGGTACCACAGTGGAAAGGCAATGCAAGTGTTTGGAAGTCTGGCTGGGATCTATACTGCCACCTTACTAACTGTGCTGCTCAGAGAGGTCTTCACTGTGGTCCCATTTTCATTGACATTCAGTTCCACTTTTGTCTGTGTCATTTGTGCCAGTCGCCATTAAAACAAATAAATTCTGATAAACCGTTTCTCCAGATGACCACATGTGTCAGTAGAATGACATCTGTTGCCACAGTGCAGTGTTATGAACATACCCACTATGCTTTTGGAAGCATGGTGGGGGTGGAGGGTAGGCATTTAGGAAATGGTAACTTTGCACTGGGAATCCCCGCCACTGTCAAATTAGCTTTCCCCTCACTCCCTTTGTCATGCCTACCACACTGGAGAATGGAGTGGGGCAACAATTGTAATACCCAATGCTGAACTAAGAATTGTGTTACAGATTTTTTTCCAAGCAGGATGCCTGGTATAGAAACATAGAAAATGACAGCAGAAAAAGACCAGAGGTCCATCCAGTCTGCCCAGATTCCCTATAATCCCTGGAACCTACCATTTCTCTAGGGTACTAACCCTCCCCATCCTCTCTCTACTCTCCTCCTTGGTTCTGTGCGCCCCAGTAACCACTATTCCCTTTATTAAGTCCCAGCTCTGCATTGATCCTCTGACTGTTTTGCACCAATTCAGCTGCTAGTTCCAAAGTTCCATCACACTTTCTGTAAGTACTTTCCTCCATCTCTCCTGAACCTACCTCTTGTTAATTTCCATTCATGTCCATGTGACTGCGAATTGGTACTCAGGCTAAAAATTCCCGCAGTTCACTATATTAATTCCTTTAAGAACTTAAGGTCTCTATCATATCTCCCTCTCCCGTCTGGTCTCCAGTGAGTACATATTTAGTGCCTTGAGGCGCTCCTCATAGGATTTGCCCTGCTGTCCCTGAATCATTTTAGTTACTATGTGCTGCACTGTCTCCAACCTATCCTTATCCTTTCTGAGGGTGAGGACTCCAGAACTGGGCACAGTACTCTAGGAGGCCTCACCAGGGATCTGTAGAGGGAAAGTATTACCTCCTTTCTTCTGTTATCAATATCCCTACCGATATATCCCAGCATCTTGCTAGCCTTGCTATAGGCCATGTTGCACTGACTCAATTGCTTAAATGGTATACTGAGTTGGGGATGGTGGGGGTTACAGCAAGGGGCACAGGGAGTTCGGATATGAGTAATTTAGACTTGAAATAAGCCACAAAAGTGCACCACAGAGTCTACCGTAGCCCATGGTTTCTGGGGGCCTATCAGCCCCAAACTCCTGCCCTAGAAGCAAGCCAACATTGCAGTAAGTTAGTAGTGTACAATACCCAGCCAAAACCAGCTGCAGACTGCACTGAGGTTCAGTGCATTAGCATTTTTTATATATATATATATATTATGGTAGCAGGGTAGTGCTACCATAGTTAGGGTTGAGAGGCATTTACATGTTAAACCCAAAATTTTGCACCTTAATAACTTTGCAACTGTTTGACAGATTTGCCTGAAATTTGAAATACACAATCAAGACCCATACGCCTTGGGATCTGCCAAGTTTCGTACCAGTCGGATACATGGCTGCGGAGTTATCTAAGCGTGATCTGCTCGTGCGTTCGCTTTCTGGAGCCTAGGGTAAAGCCTACAGGTCGCACAGTTCTTGCGACCAGCCCGAAATCTTCAGGAAGCGGCGGCGGGTCCCGATATGCCTTTAGAATATTTCGTGAAAAATATTAAACGGTTCAAAGTTATTCAAAACAATTTCCCATTATAAGTCAATGGAAAAGTTAACAAAAAGTTTGACAGTGTATAAAATGCATTTTTACTTTAGCAAAATGGCGTCTTACTTTTGCAAATCTGCCATCTTGTTTTCAGTTAGTGATCAGAAAATGCTTGCCATTTAAATTTGGGACCCTCTAGCAACCTAATTCTTTTTGTATTCACCTAGTCGAGACCTGAGGATGCTAGCCATGTCTTTATTTTGAGGTAAAACACTCCAGAAATATGTTTTCAAATTTCTGGAAAAGTACTTTCAAAAGTACTTTTGTGCTCACTAGCGTCCACAAATTTTTGCAGCTTATAAGTGCTTGTACAGTACTTTTCTAGGCTGTGGGGATATGACAGCAATTCTTTGGCACCCCGCTGCAAAAGAACGGTTGGGAGTTTTGGGCTGAAATTTGGAGGGAACGCAGCCAACATCTCACAGATGTGCCTTTCAGTGTTGTTTTGAAAAAATATCACACGGCGGCAAAGTTACAGCACTCCAAAGTTGACAGTTTTTCCCATAGGATAACATTACGGCACCCGACGCATTACAGGAATACTTTGGCACCCTGCTGCAAAATAACGGTTTGGTCTTTTTTCATGAAATTTGGAGGGAAGACAGCCAACAGTGCGCAGATGTGCCTTTCAGTGGTTTGGTGAAAAAATATTACTGGGAGGCAAAGTTATGGCACTCCGAACTTCTCTTTTTTCCCCATAGGATAACATTACGGCGTTCGCCGTGCCTTTCAGGGCCCGTATCTCGGAAACGGTGCGAGATATGGACTTTTCGTCAGAGAAGTGCTTAGCCCCCTAACAGGGGCTAAGGACAAAACTAGCCAGGACAGTCGGAAATCATATGACTTTTAAATTTTTTTTCTACATCGTCCGGTTCCTGAGATATAAGCTATTTAGTATTCCAAGCCCTCATTCTCTGCTCCGATACCCATTATTATGCATACATTCTTTGTACTCACTGTCTTTCTCTATGCAGCTTTTGGGGAAAACCAGCCTGTGCACTTACATTACTGTTACCGTTGCCCTTTCCGCTTGTGGTTCCGTACCCGTTTCACTTACTGTTGACGTCTACGCCACCATGTGCGTTATCCTTTGCGTTTTCATTTGCACTTGCATTTCTGTTATTTTTTGCCATTTGTGTCTACAGTACTGTTTCTCTTTCTGTTTCACTTTGCATCACCATACCCACTGACATTTCCGGTTGCAGACACCATGTTACTATGTGACAACACATCACGTGGCAGACCGTTCCCGTCTACGCCACCGTGTGCGTTACCCTTTCTGTTCTCATTCACGCTTGCATTACCATGTGTGCCACTGTTAGCGCTTCTGTTTGTGTTGCTGTTTCTGTTACTATGCCACAAGACATCACGTGGCGGGAGCGCGGGGCCCTCTGCCGCTGCATTACATTCACTATTTCTCATTATCATTCTCAAAAAGAAGGGAAATTAGAGGCAAAAAACTCCGTTTAATGCATTAGTTAGGGTTGTTCCACAGTGACAAAAGTAAGGAAATTCGGTGTTAGGGTTGAAAACCTCCCTTGGACCCCCCGCCCACCCCCCAACCGGCATTGGGGTGCGCATTGGGGTCGTCGGTCCTAACTCTCACCCCATTCTCCTATACTTCTGCTGCTTTACACATGTGATGGGTGCAGTTAGGGCCGACGAGCCATCACGCACCCCAATGCCAGTTGGGGGTGGTGGGGTCCAAAGGGTTTTCAACCCTAACACCGAATTTCACTTTTGTCGCTGTGGAACAACCCTAACTAATGCATTAAACTGAGTTTTTTGTCTCTATATATATATATATATATATATATATATATATATATATATATATATATATATATCTACATACACACACACACACACAATCTGAGCCACCCAGATAGTAATAATTGTCCTTAGAGCAGGAGGTGGAGGGAGCTCACAGATGAGTTATTTTGGTTTAAAAATAAGCCACAAAATGAGCCACAGAGCATCTAGCACCCCAAAGCTTCTGGGGGCCTGGCAGCCTCCAGACTCCCTACCTACACACCAGTAAATACAGCTGCAGATATTAAAGTTGATAACATAATATATCTGAGACAATGCCTTAGGTATATTACATTAGCAGCATCTTGCTGTCCTCCAGTACTGAATGGATATGTATTCACCCTGCAGCCAACCAGATAATTTTGCTTAGAGCAAGGGGTGTAGGAGATCTAAGATGTGACTTCTTTAGCTTCAAAATAAGCCACAAAATGCATCACAGAGCATCTAGGACCCCATGGCTTCTGGGGTCCTGGCAGCTCTATGACTCAAAGCTTTTTTAAAAAAGTTGTAGACTGCATAAAAAGAACCCTCCTTGTGAAAATCCTGGCAACGGCCTGAGTGTCAGTGGCTCAGTAGGTAGCACACTCACCTCTGAGGCCAGGAGATCAGAGGGCTCTGGGTTTAGTTCCCACATCTGGCACTTGGGTTAATATCCCAGTACTGACACTGTAGTGCAGCATGAGAGGGGTACTGTACTTCTGAGGTGCCGTCTTTTGGATGAGACGTTAAACCAAGGTCCCATCTGCCTGGATTGGTGGTAGTTCAGGTGGATGTTAAAGATCCCATGGCACTTATCAAAAAGAGTAGGGGAATTTTTTATTAAGACTGAAAAGCAAACTAAATACACAAGGTGTTACAGCACACCAAATCATAATACAAAATTAAACAAGTAATATAAAAGGTAATACAGCATCCAAATGAACAAAAACAAATATAAACATTTTTAAAGTCCAAAAAAAAAAAAAAGGAAGAAGAAATAACCAAAGCTAAACAAAACTCCCCTAAAACAAAAATATGAGAAAATTATATATACAAAAGTATTACTACATACTAAATTATCATACAAATAATGAACAGAAATATGTATTTCATCATACATGCAATGGAAAAAAAGAAAAACTCTGTCATTAGAGTCCTAAAACCCAAGTAGTAAATGCTGAAAGTCCTCCCCCCTTACTTAAAGGAGACAGGGATTCTATGAGAGAACCAAAATACCACAAATTGTATGACAACATACAAAATAAAAAAACAAAGAAAAATAAGTATACAGCATACTTTTTGTCCCTTGTAAACCTAAAGGGAGAAAAAAAAATTGTGAAAATAAGATGAAACATATAAACACAACATTATCCCATACATAGTAAGCTGAAATAACCCCCCCCCCCGCACATGCACACCACTATATGGCAGTATGTTTTCCCAACTCAAAGCACCTCATATAAAATTAACTAGTATCCACAACATACACTTCCATAATATATGGATTCTTCATGTTCCTATATATATATTTTTTTTAATTAAACCATACTCCAAATCAAGACTACTCCTCACCAGAAAATAATTCATTTCTACCAGAAACTGCCACTTCTCATTAATTAAGACCAGAACAAAATAACAATGAAATTACAAAGAAAAACACTCAGTACCACATATTAACAGTCATAAGCAAAAGTGGAATTATGCAATGACTGAAATGTATCTCAAAATATACCCTACCAACTCATATCCAATCTATACTGTACCACCAAGACTGGAAGATTTCATATGGCACCGACTTCCTTTCAGTATTTCTATGGCTAAGAATTGTAGTAGTAATCATATGAAATAATTGTTCCTCTGTATATTCTAATTGTTGCAGTGTTAGCCTACACCGCACATGCCATATATAGAATTTAAAACACACCAAAAATGACCAAAGTGTAACCCTATCATGTTTAGTCCATTTGAATGGAAGAATACCCAAGTATAAAATCTCAGGGGGTTAAATCACAAAAGGGTGATGTAGGCCATTTACCCGTAAAAATTCCAAAACCGCTTTTACAAAAGGACACAGAAAGAACAAATGGTCCATGGATTCCACCACCTCAACACAAGTCTCCCTAGGGCAGTAACGATGTTCTACACTTTTATGTTTTAGGTTTCCTTTGACATTGAGTTTCCCATGTAGGGAAAGCCACACAACATCCCACATATAAACCGGTATATGGGTAGATGTCAACATTTTCCCTATCAATATTTTATCTGAAATAGGTTTAAAGTCAAAACAGGCTGTATTGTGAAAAAAAGTAGATAGAAGATGTGCATATAGTGTTTTCCGGTCCTGTTGTGAAAAATGTTCTGGTACTAAACACCAAAGTTTTATTTTCCCAAAACATACCCTTAAAGTTTCTGGAATATTATACAAAGAACGCTGTTTTGGGATGCATGAATGAGGAAGCCAGAAGGGGAGTATCCCTGCCAAGGAATCCAAAACCCATGGGATCCAAATACCCTCAGATTTCAATAATAATGGTCTCAAGTTTACATTAGCAAAAATTGTAAAAAAGAAAACAATGGGATTAATCATTTTAATGCCCCCATTTTTTTCTCTCTAAACAGTAAACACTGTTTAATTGGATTCAGTCTACTACCCCAAATGCCTGAAAAAAAACAACCGTACATCTGGGTCTCCAGCTTAGGGGGTAGACTAAAAACTGCAGCTAAATACAAAAAAATTGGGAGTAAGAAGGTCTTAATCATATACGCCCTTTTTAATTTGGACAATCTCCACTTAATCCACAGTAAAATTTTCCCATACGCAATGTCCAATTTGGAGGACCAATTTAAGAAGGCCAAATCTCGGTACCAAAAGAAGTCCAAGAATTGTACAGGTCCCTGTCACAACAGGGATCCCAAGTACCGTAGATTCTAAAAAACGTTCTAATCCAAAGGGAAGGCATTTACTTTTCCTATAGTTAACTCTGGCTCCCATGAATTCGGAAAATTCCCAAAGTATTTGTCCCACTAAACAGGTCCCCCACAAGAAAACAGATGTCATCTGCATATGCAATACTTTTAATTTCTTCTGAGGTGCTAGAAAAAGAAACCCCCTGAATAGCAATATTATCATTAACGCGACGAATTAAAGGGTCCAGTGTAAAAAGATAGAGAAGGGGACTCAGGGGACATCCCTGTCTAACTCCCTGGGTAACCATGCATGCCTTCCCCATCCATCCATTACAGTATGCTAAAGCTTTAGCATTAGAATAACAAGATTTTATCCAAAAAATAAAAGTACCTGGAATCCCATAACTAGCCAAACAGTCCCAAAGATATTCATGGTTTACCCTGTCGAAGGTCTTTTCCTGATCTAAACTAAGAATGAAACCAGTTAATTCTCCAGTCTCCCCCCGGGACAAAATTTCTCTTAATAAAATTAACCCATCCGTTATACGCCGGTCAGGAATAGTACAAGTCTGAGAAGAATGTATCAGAGTAGATGCACAAAGCAACAACCTGTTTTTCAACAATTTGGTATACAATTTAAAATCAGTATTTAATAATGTGATGGGGCCAGTTTGAAAGGTCAGTCCTGTCCCCAGATTTATACATAAAACCACCAACCCATTACCCATTGAATCAGGCAAATTCCTGAAACCATCATATCCTGAAATAACTCTAGGATTTCAGGTAACAAAACTTGCAGAATCACACTGTACAATTCATATGGAATTCCATCGTTCCAGGTGCAGAATTCTTTAACCATTGCAAAAGTGGTCATTATTTCAGATTGAGTAAGTGGTGACACCAGTACCCGTTGATCGGATGACTAAATACATTTTCCAACCAAACCTTATGACCATCCTGGAGGATTCCTGATGACTAAATAAAGACCGCACATGCTCCTCTACGGCTGTCATAATTTCATACCTTTTGGAACAAAGACACCCCTTAGCATCCTGAATTAAAGACATCCGCTTTTGATATTGTAGTTGAGCACAGAACTGAAATGGATTCATAAAATCCTGTGAATCCTGGGTTCCAAATTTCCATTCCTGTTCTAAAGATCTAAGTCTATTATATTGTAGATCATTCATTTTTCGCCTGGTTTCTGCTAATTCTGCAAGAATCATTTTATCTCCTTGGGAAGCTTGAAACACTAAACTCTGAAACTGTGTTTTGTAAATACAATATGGGTCCCTCTTAAATTTCCCATTTAATCTTCCTATGTGTTGAAAGTATCTTTTAATATCTAGCTTTGTATCCTCCCACCATTCCTGTGAAGTATCATATAACATTTTAACCGATTTACGTGCTTCTAATAAGGAAATAAAACCATCCTTAACAGTTGGAAGAGACAACAGTTCCAAGTTCAACCTCCAATACCCAGGCCCTTGTTGCATACCATCATAGTTAGAGACCGTCAGTTCTATGATGGCGTGGTCAGATGGAGCAACAGGACGGGTCCTGGTATTTTTAATCTCCAAGGCAGGAGATATAAACCAGAAATCGGTCCTAGTAGCTAGGTTACCTCTGAAATAGGTCTTATCTGGCCGGCCAAAAAAAAACACAAGCATCAACCAAACCAGTTTGTGAAATCAAAGCAGCCAGGCAATTGGTATCACAATATAATTTTTGGGTTTGAGGACCCCATCCTTTAAATACAACCCACAATTGAAATCTCCTCCCAAAAAAACATAACGAGATGTAAACAAATAAGGCTGTATAGTGTTAAAAAAGCTCAATTCTAGCTGTTTTTGTTTGTGGGGCATATACATTAATAAACCGACAGTGCAATTTATTTAACGTGACATCTAATAACAAAGCATGGCCCGGGGCTATGTCTACTACCTGTATGGATTGTGCCAAAGGGGAATTTAAACAAATTCCAACCCCACAACAAAGATCCTCTCCAATAGACCAATAAGTCACTCCCCATTTCCATCCCACAGAGGCTCTATCCATCTCTTGTCTGCTATGTAATCGAGTGTCTTGAAAGAATACCACATCATAAAAAAAGGAATCAAATAAAGCATATACCAAAAGTTGTTTTCTATCTGACTGAATACTGTTAGTATTTAAAGAGGCCACAGTAGAAGAAGAAGAAGAATCAGCATTTATATAGTGCTTTTCATACATCCAAAGCGCTTTACAAGCAATGCTAGACTGGTAGTGAAGTGACTGAATGTGTGGTGGCGGCCATATCGCACATCATCACCCACACACAGCCTGGATAATTGCATGAACCGGTTATGGGAAGGAGAATGTTGACCAGGACACCGGGAATGTTCCCTACTCTTTGCGAAGAGTGCCCTGGGTTCTTTTACTTCCACCTAGACACCCACCAGGACAACACCAGGATGGGCAGAAGGGACCTCGGTTTAACGTCTCATCCGAAGGACGGCACACCCCAGCAGTACAGCACCCCCCAATACTGCACTCGGATGCCAGCGATTTTTAGGTGCAAGTCCAATCCCGGTGTGGGACGAGAACCAACGACCTTCTGGTCCAGAGGCGGATGTGCTACCAACTGAGCCACGCTGACACCTTGTAATACTAAATAACATATCCATTGTGTATAAAAACCAAAAAAAAACATTAAGTGTTTAACTAAAGGAGAACTAATTAATCCTGGAAAAAAATTAAACAACATTAGGATTTCTTCCTGACCCATTTACGGGAACCCATCCTACATTTATTTTTTGGAGGATAGTCAAATCTTCTGTAGAACGCTCAGTGTCTGATCCTCCATCCGCTTGAGAGGAGTGAACCGAAACTGAGTCTGATTCTGTACCTACATCAGGTTCTTCAACCTGCAAGGTGGAAAAGGTGTTTTGCACTGGGAGATGGAAGACTTCTGAAACAGATGCTGCAGTTTTCTTCCGTAAACTCCTTCTGCGATTATTAACTACAGTGAAGGCACCTTCTGGTGGAAGGGGGGGAGGCATAGAACCTACATCACCAGATACCTCTAGTACTAACAGTTCTGCCTCAGATGGAGGCATGTGAGAAACCAAAACAGAAGTGGATAAGACCTCCGAAGAGGGATTAATAGGCCTTTCAGGAGGTGCCCTCTTGGGGGGGGGGGGGCCCATATTGTTTCAAAGCCAATTTTAATGCAATATTCAAATAAAAATCCTGAGTGGTATAATCCTTGTCTGCAGTATTATGGGCTGCCCAAGGACAATCCATAAAAGAATGCTGTTCCTCACAAAGACTACACTTAGGAGGATGATGACAGTCAGTCATAATATGCCCCACTTCCACACATTGAGCACATTTCATTGTATCACAGGTTCGACTCAAATGTCTACTGGAACCGCATTTATAACAATGGTGTGGCTGTCCAGGATAAAAAAATAAAACCCTTGTCACGACCTAGGTAAAAACTTGGTAGATGTTGAAGTCCATCCTCCGTTTGTGGTAAAGTCACCTTATACCTCCACCCTCCATCCCAAAACCTTCAGAATCTAAAATTGGTTCCGGATTCCCTTGTATTTGACAATGTTTCTCCAGCCAGTATGAAATGTCCATAATATTCACCCTTCATTTCTGAATAAGACAGTGATCACTTTAAAAGTTTGTTTTGTTAAAGGTATAGCTTGAAAGTGGGTCCAAGCTGGGTTTGTTTTAAACAGGGCATACTTCATCCAGAAACGATTCAGGATGTCTGGGGAACAAAAACTTATGTCATATGTAGATTCTCCCGGTGTATGAATCAAAGCATATACTTCCGAGGGAGAAAACCCCAGCATCTGCTTCAATAGAACTTTCCCCACATAAAAGCGGTCTGGCATCTTATCCGCTGGTCCTAAAAACCGCAGCCGAACTGTATTCCTGCGTTTAGCTAAAGAAACAGGTTTTTGAAATAAACTAGCGAAAGTGGGAGCTGTCAGGGCTGGGGTTACTGACTCATTGTCAGGAGGTACTATAGGAATAGATCCCAGCCCTTCTTCCGACTGGGGGAATCACTAGCCACAATAATGTTTTCCATAGGCCCCTGCTGTGCTGGAGACTGTATAGGGAGAAGGAAATGGAATCTGCTTGTGAAATGGGCAAGTCCATCATAACCATCTCTGCATCTGTATTAGCAGATAAAGTGTGCCCTGAAACAGGGTCTAAGGCTAGCACATATGGTTTAGTAAACAGGACTGTATCAGGCCTGTGCATGTTATGGAGAGCCATCCACAGTTCCCCAGTACCCTGTGACACTCCCCAAACCCGAAGCGGAATATGGGATCCGCAACCCACTGACCTGTTTCTGTTTGGATCCAACCAGCTCGTTCCAGTGCCCATTCCGGAGAACATGCCGAATCATGCTGTGAGTGATTTTCCAATCCTGTGTCTTTGCCTGATGTAGTAACCTCTATTAGAGGGCCCGCTGCAAAAACTTTTGCTGTAGATGCCGTAGAAGGCGAAGGTGAACCTTGAATCGAGCGTTTCCTTTTTTTTTCTTCGGCATGCAGTTTAGTTGCTCTGTAATCAGCCTCAGCCTATAATAAGAGGTCCTGTTTCACACGGACCACTGCGTCTATATCTTCATTGCCCTCCACAGGTATGGGGCCTGCTCCGGGACTTCCTGTAACACCTAGTGTCACCATCATAGAAGAGTGTAGCAAAACTCCATTTACGGTGGATCTTCCACCCGTTGCTATCACAGCAAGCAGCGGGGGCTGAGGTACGATATGCTGGCCACCCTGAGAGTGCATTCCAGCCATACCATGTTCCCCGCTGAGCCTTGCTAACTCACCAGCCACAGCATGTCCTCCTCCACTGTCCTCCTCATCCGCCATCTTGGTCCCACCAGAAAAATGGGTCCCCCCTGCTCACAGGAAGCAGGAAGTAGGGGAATTTCCCTGGTGTCCTGGTCAAATTTCCTTCATTCACTAAAAATACCACCAACAGCTTAATCTGGTTCAACGTCAGTTGACATTCTTCTGTATCTCCCTTCCCCGGGTCGTGCCTGAAAATAGGCAGAATTTGTCTAATGCACTTACCCAGTCAACAAAAACTAAATAAAAATAAATAAAATAAAATAAAAATTTGCTATAACTGTAATAAGCCAGGCCATACTGCAAGAAATTGCCGTAAGAAGAGTGGCACTGCAACAGATTTTTCCTTAGCAAACTGGGGCAAGTACTTAACAGATGTGAAGGTGGGGATAAGACTGTAAAGGGACTCACTGATTTGGGAAGCAGACATACCCTAGTGCATGTTGAAGTGCTGGGAAAACACTGTGCAAAAGGACCAGGTATTGGTGTCATCTGCATCCACGGGGATACTCAATACTATCCCACCACACACGTGATTCTGACCATTAAGGGTGTGTCACACCAAATGAAAGTGGGCGTAGTAACTAAGTTACTTGTACCTGTGACTATTAGAAATGACTGTCCAGGATTTACTGAGTCGATCTCTGAGGAACTGAACCCTGCAGTTTCAGCAGCGGTGGTGACAAGAGCTCAGGCAAAGAAAATTTCAGGCGGTGGGGACACTTTTCCTTTCAGTGATTTTGATTCAGACTTGTTTGAGCACAGCTCCAAGATCTAGAAATCCAGGAAAGAAAGACGATGCCTGAAGAAACTGTGGCAACAAATGACTGATGGACATAAGGGTTTAACATATGAAAATGCTGAAACTAAATTGATAACTTATTGTGATTTTCTTTCAGAGCAAGCTAACGATATTTCTCTCCAGGGTTATTTTAAGCAGCTGGGGGTGAAACCAAAACAGGGTGGACCAATATTTAAAAAATTTAATGGGTTACTGTACAGAGTTTGGGTTAAACCTCAGACACAGGAACAGACAGAACAATTGGTTATACCAATGACGTATAGAACAGAGTTGTTATAGGTAGCAAATGATAGTCCTATGGCTGGTCACTCAGGGAGGGATCACACCCTTGCCAGATTGCTGTATAGATTTTACTGGCCTGGGATTCATGAAGATGTTACTACCTATTGTAATTCCTGTGCTAAGTGTCAGAAAGTAGCCCCAGTCACTAGAAAAGACATGGTGCCCCTGGTGCCCAGGCCCCTACCCTTGACAGATGTGCCTTTTGAGAGACTTGCAATGGATGTGGTTGGTCCTTTAGACAAAAGTAAAAAGGTAATATATTTATCCTGGTGGTATGCGACTATGCTACTCGATACCCAGAAGCAGTTCCAATGTGTACTGTCACAGCTTCAAAAGTGACAGCAGAGCTTGCAAAAATGTTCAGCAGAGTGGGCATACCTAAATAAATTATTACTGATCAGGTAGTAATTTTGATGCAGCATTACTTGAGGAGCTGTACAGACTACTAGGTATCACTTCCATAAGAACCTCCCCCTAACACCCTCAGACAGACCGTCTTGTTGTGCATTTTAACCAAACCCTAAAATGCATGTTAAAAAGGTTTGTAAAACCGGAAGGAAAAGACTGGGACCAATACCTGCCTTACCTACTTTTTGCTTACAGAGAAGTGTCACGGGCATCAAAAGGGTTTTCACCATCTGAAATGCTGTATGGTAGGCAGCCAAGAGGGCCACTGCATGTGATAAAAGAAATGTGGGAAGATAACCCCCCTCAGAAATAATCTATAACATCTTATATGTGTGCCTTAAGAAAGAAGCTGGCAGAATATGTTGAAATTGCCCATAATACTCAGAAGAGGCCCAAAACCAGCAGAAGGTATATTATGACCATGGGGTGAAAGAAAAATGTTTTCAGCCAGGTGAAAAGGTTTTGCTACTGTTACCCACAACAGAAAAGAAATTGTTAATGAAGTGGCAAGGGTCTTAAAGAATGTTTAGACATACTGGCACCATTAACTACGAGATTGAGATCCCTGACAGGAAAAATTCTACTAAGATATATCATGCTAACCTCCCCAAGGAATGGGTTGAAAAAATGCCAAAAGCTGCTTTGCTAGTTTTACCAGAAACCGATAAAGAAGATACTGATGTAGCTTATGACAGACTGGAACAAACTGTAAATGCTGATGCTATAAAGGTGAATGTTTCCATAACCTCAGAACAAACTGCAGGCATTCATATTGTGCTAAAGACATTTAACAGTACTTTTACCACAGTACCAGGTCGAGCTAAAGGGGCTGAGCATGTAATAGTGCTAAGAAATGCTCGCCCAATTAGGCAAAAGACATACAGGTTACCAGAGCGGTTAAGAGCTGATGTGGTTAAGGAAATACAAAAAGTGAAAGAATTGGGTATCATAGAGGAGTCAAGGAGTGCTTGATCATCTCCAGTGGTAATTGTAAACAAAAAAGAAGATGGTGTTAGAGTCTGCCTTGATTTTAGGAAATTTAATCATGTGTCAGAATTTGACAGTCATCCTATGCCCAGAATAGATGATTTGGTGGACAGACTGGGGAGTGCAAAGTAGATCAGTACCCTTGATCTCACCAAGGGTTACCTTTAGCTAAAGAATCTAGAAACAAAACTACATTTGCCACTCCTGTTGGAGTCTATCAGTTTACCACCATGCCATTTGATTTACATGATGCGCCAGCTACATTCCAGCGGTACATGGATGTAATTTTATCACCTCACACTGGTTATTGTGCTGCATACCTGGATGATGTCATGGTGTACAGTCCAGACTGGAAAAGCCACCTAGAACATCTATGAGCAGTTATCCAAGCTATCAAAAATGCAGGTCTGACTATTAATCCCACCAAATGTGAATTGGGCATGCAGGAAACCAGATATTTGGGCT
This sequence comes from Neoceratodus forsteri, assembly GCA_016271365.2. NCBI lineage: Eukaryota > Metazoa > Chordata > Ceratodontiformes > Ceratodontidae > Neoceratodus > Neoceratodus forsteri. The sequence continues at coordinate 1,870,629,156 of CM057456.1, read as the reverse complement.
AGGTGTTGGGAAATGGAGAAATTAAGCCAGAGGTTTCTAAAATAGACACTGTAGCTAACAGCTCTGTCCCTAAAACAAAGAAACATGTCAGGTCATTTTTAAAGCTGGCTGGTTATTATCAGAGATTAGTACCCAACTTTGCTGAGTTAGCTATTCCCCTCACTGAACTCATAAAAAACGGTACCCAAATAATGTGAAATGGACCCCAGAGTATGATGAAGCTTTTCAAGCCATCAAGGCTACATTATGTTCAGCCCCTGTTTTAAGAAGCCCAGACTTTGAGAAACCATTTTTGTTACAAACAGATGCATCAGAGGTAGGCCTAGGTGCAGTCCTCAATCAAAATGTAGATCGGACGGAACATCCTATTCTGTACATAAGTAGGCAGTTGCATGACAGAGAGAAAAGGTACTGTACCATTGAAAAGGAATGTTTAGCAGCAAAGTGGGCCATGGAGTCCCTTAAGTTTTATTTGCTAGGAACTGACTTTGTACTTATAACAGATCGCAACCCTCTCTGTTGGCTTAACCATATGAAAGATAAAAATTCCAGAATCACAATGTGGTACCTGGCACTACAGCCATTTAAATTCAATGTGATACACAAAACTGGTAAAGAGAACAGCAATGCTGATTTTCTGTCAAGATATGGATCCGGAATTGAGGGTTCTGAAGGTTGAAAAACAAATGTATGAGTTAAACTTTACTGTTTGCTGTACTGTTGTAGAAAAAAATGGATAATGCACATGTGCTTAATTTCTGAAAGTCAGAAGCTAATGTTATAGAATAGAACGTTTTAAAAACCTGTTTGATAAACAGGTTCCCTCTTAAGGAGGGGGGTGTATGTGGGAGAGTTGAATAGGACTCTGTCCTAGTTGTGGAAAAAGTGTTTAAATGCAAGGATCCTTTCTGTCCTTTCCTGTCTCTTGTCTATCTGGTTGCGCAACCAAATTTTCCTGTGAGACCTAAGATTTGATCACCCCAACAGTCTCACAATTCTTTGCCTCTCACTATCTCTCAGTCTTCCCTTGATGTTTGTCTTTTCCTCCCTTGCAAATCTGCTGATATAAATGCAGATCATTATGTGCAAATGTAACTGATATTGGGATCCCTTTGTTTAGAAATTATATGGTGTCAATTTTTGAAATGTATATAATTATAGTTTGAGATGATTGCAGAAAGCTATTAGAAACTCAAGGGGTTACCTGAGTGCAATTTTTAAGCCTTTTCAAGAACAGCTATGGAAAAGGGGCCTCAGCTCCGGCACACTGTGCTCCTGCCAGCACCTGCCTGAAACATACAAGAACACTTTGGAAGATGCTTGTTAAGAAAAGAGGTTTGGAAGGACTTATAAGACAGAGCTGCAATTGCTTGTAAGTTGGACACAGAGACTGATGGAAAACTCTGATGGATCTCCTCTATTTCATTTTGCCTTTGTAAATAGATATACTGAACAATTTAATTTTTTATGTTACTGCTAGTACAAATAAATATTTTTGGTGAATTCTACAACTGCTCCTAGTTTTCCTATGCTTCCTGACCTGTGCCTCGACAACAGGGCTCAAGGGTGACAGTGCACGAGTCAGTGGGGTTTAGTAGAGGACAGAGCATGAGTGCAGGGATGTGGTTGACAGACCATGTGTGTGGGAGTCTGGGGTAACACTGCATGTCTGTGGGTAGCTACATTGCATGTACTGTATGTAGGGAGGACTCAGTCACATTACATGTGCATGGGTAGAGGACATTATTTTTATGTGGGGAGTGGTAGAGCAGCAAAGCATGCTATAGTCCTGTAACTCCAGGCTGGGCCTACTGAATTCATCCAATTATTCTGCAGTGGTAGTAAAAATGGTTACCTACACTCTGGATCCCAGTCCCACCAGTCAAAAGCAAGCATTGCTCCACGAATCCAAATGACCAATTGTCACACAAAAGTGAAGTTTGAAAAAATGCTTTTAGAGGCTTTTCAAAATAAAATACACTAAACCCTCACAGAAGAAAACACCCTAATCTTTCACAGCCCTATAAGTTCACCAGACCATAACAGGTGGAAAAAAGTAAAAAAAAAAAATTTATTTAAAGTAGATCTTCCCAAAACAGATATTTTATTACTTTTCACAATTTTTGCAATTGTACAATCCATTGATATCTAGTAGCCTTACAAGTTCACCAAACCATAACAGATGAAAAAGTTACCCCCCCACACACAAAAGTATTTAAAGAGTAGTTCTCCAAAAAGACATTTTTGTTATGTTTAAAAATGTTTCACAATCTTACAGCTCACTGATATCTAGAAAAGACCTACAAGTTCACCAAATTATAATAACAGGTGGAAAAATTAACAAAAAATAGTATTTAAAGTAGAGCTCCAAAAAAGTACAGTTACGTAAGAACTTACCATAACAGTAGATCTTCCAGAGGCACTCTTGCAGCAGGCCAGCACTGGTAGGACTGAAGCCGCCAGGCACCAAAACCACAAAGAAAACATCTAGCTAGCAGTCTATCATGAGGACCACCCCAACCGACGTCATTGACCTCTGCCTGTCCTACAAAGGGGCAGTCCCCCACACCTACCTCAGTTCTCCTGCCGAAGACCCCAAATAGGCGGTGAAAAGGAGACCTGAGGTGGTTCCTTACAGCCAAGCAGAGATGAAGTTTAAGCAGAAGAAGAAGTGCACTAGAGAGAAGCTAACAGGGAAGGAGGAGGAAGAGGGGTTCGCCGCAAGAGCTCCTCTGAAGATCTCCCCGTTACAGTGCTCTGCGTAACTGTACTATCTTACTTCAAAGGGGCTCTTGCAGCAGGACAACACTGGTAGGCCTGATTCCCAAGCAGTACCAGAACTGATCAGAAGGGTAGCTGGGAGGAGGCAGTAGGCATCAGCACAGAGCTCAAGAGAGAAGGCCCTGAAGGACTGCTAGGCCGAAATTGGCCCAGCACCTAGAAGCGATATCCAGACTGTACTGCCTAATGAAAAATGTGGGCAAAGCTCCAGGTGGCAGCTGCACAGAGGTCCACAGCAGACACATTCTAGAAGCAAGCTGTGGAGGTAGCCATGCCCCTGGTGGAGTGACCTTTAACCATTCGGGCAAGGGTGTGTTGTACTTGCAGAAGCAATAAACAATGCAATTAGCCAACCACTTAGAGAAACACTGTTTTGAAACAGGTGCTCCCTCTCTCTTGGGAGCAAATGAAAAACAACTGGTCAGATTTTCAAACAGACTTGGTGCAATGGGTGTAATACCTCAGCACCCTATGAACATCTAAAGTACGGAGTAGGGCCACCCCATGATTAGAATATTCAGGGTAATAAACATCTTCATCAGTGACATTGCGCAGGACCTAGAAGGCAGAATTTCACTGTTCGCTGATGACACAAAGCTCTGTAACAGAGTAGACACACCAGAGGGTGTAGACAGAATGAGAAGGGACCTGCAGAAACTTGAAGAATGGTCAGGGGTTTGGCAGTTGAAATTCAATGCAAAGAAGTGCAAGATAATGCATATGGGGCACAAAAACCCCTGGCACAATATATCAGTTGGGAGGTGAGGATATAGCATGCACCAAGCAGGAAAGGGATCTTGGGGTTATCATCTCTGATGACCTCAAGGTAGGGAAACAGTGTGACAAGGCAGCTGGTAAAGCAAACAGGATGCTGGGATGCATAGGCAGGGGCATCACCAGCAGGAAAAGGGAGGTCATAATTCCACTATACAAGACACTAGTGAGGCCCCACCTGGAGTACAGTGTACAGTTCTGGAGACCTTACCTACGTAAGGACATAGACAGGGTAGAGAAGGTTCAGAGGAGGGCAACAAAGATGGTGCACGGATTGCATCACAAGTCCTATGAGGACAGGTTGTAGGAACTGAACATGTACTCCCTGGAGGAGAGGAGGGAGAGAGGGGATATGATAGAGGCATACAAGTATCTTACAGGGAGGAACAGCGTGCAGGAATACACTATTTTTAAGCAAAAAAGATGTTCCAGGACTAGAGGGCATGGGATGAAGTTGGAGGGAGGACGATTCAGAGGAAATGTGAGGAAGAATTTCTTCACAGAATGGGTGGTGGACAAGAGGAACACCCTGCCAGAGGAAGTGGTGGGGGCTGAAACAATCACGGGATTTAAGAATGCATGGGATAGACATAAAGGAATTCTGGAGGTCAGGGGTAAGGGGCAACAGACTTCTAGGAAAACATAAACTGAACTTACAAGCTCAAATGGGCAGACTGGGTGGGCCATAGGCCCTTATCTGCCGACACTGTCTATGTATCTAGGTGGACAGATTGATTTAAAGTAAACTCAGGCAGCACCTTAGGTAAAAACTTAGGATTACTGCGCAAAGATGCCCTGTCTTTGTGAAAAACAAATAAGGCTCTTTACACATCAGAGCCTAAAGCTCGGAAATCCTCTGAGCAGCAGCAACAGCAACAGCAACTGAAAAGAGCACTTTCCATGATAGAAAGTGCAGTTCACAACTCACAGCTGGCTCAAAGGGAGACAAAGTGAGTTTTTCCAACATGAAGAGAAGGTCCCAAACATGCAGTCACTCACAGTTCGTGGTGCTCCCTGGTAAACATATTGAATCCAAACAAAGTTGCCTGGCACTCACTCACGCTTACCAACAAAGGCAAAGCACATTTAAAAATGTATAGTCCTTTATTTAGAAATCCAGCATTAACAACGCCTCCACCACACCAGCACAACATACAGTCTCAATGTTTCATGTAGACGCACTGCGCTTTTTCAAGAGATAAATCATTACATAAAACATCACTTTAAATAGTGAATACTTAATTAAACTCAGGTGTCACTATAAAACCATAATTATGGGCAATCCATTTGCTTAATAATACACCACACATAATTTAATGATGAATACATTATTATGTAAAAATCTTTTGGTTCACTCATTAAATAATTATACAAAGAAATATTTTTCGTTTTATTTCTATGTCTTATTACAAATGTGGAAGTAGCTCAACCTTGTCATTTAACCCAGAGTAACTAGTGGCACGTAACCCATGGATCCAATAATTTTCCCTGCAGGCTAACTTGCTGTTAATATTACCCCCTCGAGGACCCATTTTAACTTTTTCAATTCCTGTAAAATTCCACTCATGCTTCTTTTTATCTTGTGCAAAATATATCAAAAATCTTTATTTATTTTATTTTATTCAGGCGAACATCATTGAGCATAGCTCATTTACAAGATGGACCTGAGTGGTCATAACAATATAAGGTTACAAATTTTACACAAAAACATGGTACTGAATAAACACAAATACAATGATTTATGAATGAGACAGATATACAAATATTTACATATATACAAGGCAAAATGACAATAAACCTAAATCATATTAAAAGGAAAGAAACAAACAGTATAGTAGGGATAAAGCTCGGATAGTTGGACTTGGGTGGGCATTTTTGTATGAAGTTGGTTGGAGAACAAGCTAGAAGAACGATAGAGAAATAGGGGTAGCATAAAAAGGGGGGAAGGAGGGGATGTGGGAGGACTAGGCCTTATGGGAAGCAGTTGCATGATTCTGGGAATAGACTAGTGTACAGTTTTGAAGGATGTTAAAGGAATGAGGGTATCCACTTCAAGGTCTTTTGAAGAGAATTCCAGATAAGTGCTAGGGAATAGCTGATTGCAGCCCTTCCATACCGGGTGCAGGTGATAGGAATCTTCAGCATGATGAGTTTATTGATCCTTAGGGTGTAAGGCCTGGATGTGATCCGGTTGAAACAGTCTGAGATGTAGGAAGGGAGTTTGTTTGTCAGAGCTTTGTAGATCCAGACAGCAGCATTTTTGTTTCTTCTGTGTTGCAGGGATGTCCAACTGACTGCATTGTAGAGAGAGCAATGATGGGTGCTGGAGGAAGATCTGTAATGAATCTAATAGCTCTATGACACAAGGTGTCTAATTTATTTAAATGGGAGGGGAGCAGTGGCCATAGAGGAAGTCAGCATAGTCAATGAGGGATAGGAATGATGCCAGGATTAGCCTTTGTTTGGAATCTCTGGTCAGGTAGTGTTTGATCCTATAAAATAGGCCAAGTCTTTGTCTAAGCTTTTTCAGGAGCTCTTCAATGTGGCTAGTGTAATCAAGTTTATTGTCAATCCAGACTCCAAGATATTTGAATGTGTCCACATATTCCAGGTTTTCAACAAGGATGGTAGATAATTGTGGGAGGGTGAGTGATGGGACAGTGGAAGAGCAGTTCTTGGTGGCAAAGAACATAGCTTTCGTTTTCTTGGCATTTAGTAGTAATTTCTTTTCTAATAAGTTGTGCTGTAGGAGGGAGAACTCAGACTGTAAAAGCTCACAGGCTTTTGATGGTGAGGGATTACTGACATATAGTACAGTATCATCTGCAAAAAGGTGAATATTAGATTGTGAGAGATTGGAGTCAATATTGTTGATGTAAATGGCAAAGAGGATGGGGCCCAGGATGGAGCCTTGCGGTACACCTCTTAGGAGTGGTTTAGAGGTAGATAGGTCACTTTCATTTTTTACCAGTTGTAATCTTCCGGAGAGATAGCATCTGAACCATTTAAGAGAGAGTGAGTCAAGGCCTATGGAGTTCAGAGAGGAGATTAGTAGTTCGTGGTCCACAGTGTCAAAGGCTTTGCTTAGATCCAGAAACACAGCACAGGTGTTATTCTTTTGTCTAAGGCAGTCTGCCAGTCATTTGTAACTTTTGCTAAGGCAGAGATGGTGCTGTGCATAGATCTAAACCCAGATTGAGCTGGGTTAAGGAGATTGTTGGTATCAAGGTAGGCACTTAACTGAAAGTTTACTAACTTTTCAAGCATCTTGGACAGTACTGGTAAGATGGAAATGGGCCTATAGTTGTTGAGGTATATATGTATGTATATATACATATATATGGTGAGCCGTCACATATTCCAAATTATTATTGCTAATGGCACGCATGTGTTCACCAACCCTTTCTTTTAACTTTCGTTTGGTCCTACCCACACTTACATGTTGCCAAATAAATAACGTAAGTGGTGTCACAACTGATAAATGAAAAAATACGTAACAAGTTTCCATCCACTGGATTTGAAAAAACTTTTATAGTATTGATGCATGTACAGTACTTGCACCTCTTACATCTAAAACAACCTGGGGGTAAGGATGGTAACCAATTTGTCTGCCTTACATTTTCACCTTCTGTGCCTGCAGGGAATACTGAAGCAGTTCTATGAGTAAGATTAATACCTAAATTACCATCCTGCTACTCATTATTATCAGTGCCGATCAATGTATCTCCTCTACTGTGCTATTTATGATTTCAACTTGTACTTGCTTACTAAAATGCTCAGGACCTAAATCAGAGGTTTCTGGTGGGAGTGGAACATTTGATGCTATTCTCGATTGATAGCTAGAGGTCAATTTATCCCCAAGATTTTTGGCTCGTTTAAATACCATACGAGGAGGATTCAGAACATGCTGCCTTAACTTCTCCTCTGTCTGTAAAATTGGGCAATGCTTGCGCACAATTTGTTCAATCTGTGCAGAATCTACACTGTATTTGGTCACAAAATTTAATCTACTGTCTTCTCGTTGTGTGCTCTTTCTGTCAGAAAGTAATGTATCCCTTAGAAGCTCTTAACCTGATTACGCACCTCTGAGACCTCATTTTGTTTATACCCTCTTTTAACAAATCTATTTTCTAAATCCTCTGCCCACTTATCGTACTATTCCAGTTCACTACAATTACGTCTAGTACGAATAAACTGACTTTTTGGAATTGACTTGACAGTAAGTCTAGGATGGCAGGAGCTAGCTGGCAATATAGTGTTTCTATCTGTTGTTTTATGGTACAGTGTAGTGACTAAACCATAATTATCATCTTTTGAGATGGTTATGTCCAAAAATGCAATTTTTTACAAATCACTGCATACAGAGAATTTAAAATGTGGATTTGTACTCTCCAAATACTCAACAACTGAATATAATGCTATTTCTGTGTCTAGCCAGATCAGAAAGCAATCATCAATAAATCGGTTTTAGATTGCTATAGACTCAAAAAATGGATCTCTGTCTGAATCATATATATGGGTCTCCTCCCACATACCCATATACAAATTAGCAAAACTGGGGGCAAATGTTGCCCCCATTGCTGTTCCACTAATCTGCAAAAAAAAGTTACCTTGATACATGAACACACTGTATTCTAAAACAAATGTTGCTAACTACAGCAAAAAATCGGTGGGGGGGGGTTATGTAATGATTTATCTCTTGAAAAAGTGCAGTGCGTCTGCATGAAACGTTGAGACTGTTTGTTGTGCTGATGAGGCGGAGGCGTTGTTAATGCTGGATTTCTAAATAAAGGACTATGCATTTTTAAATGTGCTTTGCCCTTTTCGTTAAGCATGAGTGAGTGCCCAAGCTACTTTGTTTGGATGAAAAGAAGGTCACATGGAGGGACAAGATCCCGAATGGACGACTTCAAATGCAGGAAGCCCTACAAGAATATACAGGACACCTTCAGCTGGGCAACGGATTTGCCCTCAATTGGTGCATGATATGCAGAGATGGTAGAAAGGTGCACCTTAAGGGAGGAGTACCCCAAGCTTGAGTCCGAAAGGGAGAGCAGGTTTTCCAGAATCAGATTCACCGAGCCGGTGAAGGGATCCAGGTGATGAGTAGTGGCCCACAGAGAGAACTGTTTCCATTTTAAAGCATAGGTGGCTCTAGTGGAAGGCTTTCTAGCAGCCACCAGGACATCAGCAACCACAGAGTAGACCCCAAAGCAGGAGTAGCTAAGTCTGCAGGAGCCATGCAGGTAGATGCAGGGACTTAAGGTCTGGATGGACTAGGGTGCACTGCTCCTGGGAAAGCAAGCCGGTGCACAGGGGCAAGGGCACTAAAAGTTCCACTGCCAGCTGCTGCAGCAAGGGGAACCAAATCTGACACAGTTGAAAAGGGGCTATGAGGATCATCTCTGCCCCCCCCCCGACTGAAGCCTGAGCTGAACCCTCTGCAGGAGAGGAGAGGAAGGGAAGGCATACATGAACCTCCCCTTCCAGGAGCGGGACAATGGATTGCGCCAGAAAACTCCAGACCCTGGATCGAGCGAGCAGAAAAGTGTCAGTTTTGCGTTGAGTGGAGATGCAAAAAGGTCCAACTCTGGATGACCCAACCTGTCGGAAGAGATCTTCAACCACTGAGGACAGAAGTTCCTGCTCATGAGTCCTAGACCTGGACTGGCTGAGAATGTTGGCCAAGAGGTTTTGGATGCCTGGAACATGGATGGCTGAGAGTTCCAAGCCATGCTCAGTGGCCCAATACCAGACTCGCATCATCTCCCAACACAGGGGGTATGAGTGAGTGCCATGCTTGTTGATGTAGTACATCATGAAGATGTTATCCGTCCATACCAGCAGCTGACTGAGAAGTATGTGGGTCTAGAAAGTCTGCAAGGCATAAAGCACCACACGCATCTCCAGCACATTGATGTGGAGACTCTGCTCTGCCTTGGACCAGGTCTACTGGATCTGGTGGGTGTCCAAGTGAGTGCCCCACCCAAGACCTAAGACATCCGTCATGAGGATCTGTTGAGGGAGCACAGTCTGAAGTGAGACCCCTCACAGGAGATTGGAAGATTTCTACCACCACTCCAAGGTCCTCCTCACCGGGTCGGAGACCATGACCGGCTGATCCAGATCATCCGTGCATTGGTCACATTGGACCCAAAAGGTCTCCTGGGGAGCCCCCATAGGTGGGCCAGAGGAACCATAGCTATGGCCACCACCATGTGCCCCAACAAGGATAGGAGCACCCTGGCAGGGATCTGTCAACTGAAGAAAACCAGATGGGCCTGCTCTATCAGGCGCTCAGCTCTATCCTCTGGCAGGAAGGCCATGCCCTGGGAGGAGTCCAGAACTGCCCCAATATACAAAAGGCACTGGCACAGGGGAACACAAGACTTTGGAAGACTGACAGTGATCCCAAGGCCTGGAAGAGCCGAAAGGTGCAGTGCAGGGTCCGAATCAGGAGATCCTTTGGGGGGGGGGGAGAGGTGCTGCTAGCAGCCAATTGTCCAGATAGGGGAACACATACTATATAATCCTTGTCTCCTCAGAGCTGCAGCCACCACTGCTAGGCACTTGGTAAAAGTCAGGGATGCTGAAGAAAGGCCAAAAAGGGAGTGCCCAGAATTGAAAATGGTTCTCCTGCAAGCAGAAGTGGAAGAAAGCTGCATATGGAGATAGGCATCCTGCATTTCCAGGGAGCAAAGCCAGTCCCTCTGGTGAAGGAGGGGCAGCAACCACTGGAGGGTAACCATCCTGAAGCGCTTGTACTCTATGTAGAGGTTTAGGTGGCTGAGGTCCAGGATTGGCCTCAGATCCCCTGTCTTCTTGGGGATGAGGAAAAAATGGGAGTAAAACCCCTCCTTTTTGAGCCGGAGGGATGGGCTCTATGGCCCTCTTGTGTCGGAGAGCCTGAATCTCTTCCCAAATGAGGGAGAGGTGGGCCGACAGATAATGGGAGGTCAAGGGAGGGTGTTCCGGAGGAGGATCCAGAAATTCTAAGGTGTGCCCATGTACTATGAGCTGAAGCACCCACTGGTCTGTGGTCACTACTCGCCACCCATCTAGGTAAAGGGAGAACCAACCCCCAACTGCCTTCCCCAGGGCCTTGGCTGGAGTGGGGGATCGGGCAAGGAGTCAGGTGGTGGATCCAGGGGTTGGTAGAGTGGCTGTGGGTATTCAGGGGGCCCTAGAGGCAGTAGCTGCTGGGGGGGGTATTACCTTTGCACTTTAGAGAGACCTTCCACTGCTGACCTCTGGCAAACTGAAGAGAGGCCCAACAAAAGGACTGATGTTGGTTCGTCCGAGGCTGAGAGCAGTAAAGTGAGTGGACTGACTTGAGGGCCTTACTGGACTCCCGGAGATGAGAGATGATGGCCTGGGCATCACTCCTGAACAGTACTGAGCCCCTAAGGGGCATCTAAGATGCTGGTCAGGGGCAAAGCCAGACACTCAAAGCTACGAATGGTGATGAAGGCAGATCCCCATTGCCGCTCCACACCCAGAGATGTCAACGGCATTGTACACCATCCACAATATGTGAGTACCCACATCTGAGCCTGACTTCAATAGTTGGGCCAGTTGAATTTTAGTAGAATCCTCAGAAAGAATCTTTACCAAATCCCTCGCCTGGTCCCAGAGGGCATTCTGGTACTGAACCAAATGGGCCAAATAGTTTATGGCTCTAATAGCAAGGGTGGTAGATGCGTACATGCTGGACTTCTGGTCAGGGGGATGGGCAATAAGGTGTTTGGGCCTCTTAGTGTGATCGTGGACCACATTAATGACTACCGAGTCTGCCTTGGGGTGGTCCCCAAAGAAGGGCTTGCCAACCGACACACTACAGAGGCGGTCTGCCTTCTCACGTAAAGGCGGAGTGGTAGAGTGGTGGTTCCACGTTGCCTTGGTGATATTCTTGTAGAAGTCAATTAGGGGAGGTACCACCAAGGGGAGGGTATCCTTCTTCCACAAATAAACAGCCAAACAGCAATGCCCCCAGTCCAGTTCCTCCAACTCCCATAGCATAAGGGACTGGATATGACACATAACATCTAGGAACACTGAGTCATCTGGAGGGGATTTAGGGGCCTCCTTAGGCTGATCCTGCTCCTCAAAGAATCCCTGGAGCCCTCAGAGGATTCCAAAGAGGAAGAGTCATCCACAGAATGCTCACTGTCAGGGACTGGCATCAGGGGGTGACAGTCCTCTGTATGTGGGCTGCAGCCTTTGTCAGGGTGCCCCCCGGAGGACCGCATGGTATGGGGGTCACTGGGTCCTACTCAGTCTGGGTCCGGAGGTGGAGGGTCCTGGGGGAGACAAGGGGGAGAAGGCCTCCAGTGTGGCCTGTACTTGTCCTGGATGAAGGACAACCAGGTGGAGAAAAGAGCACTGTAATCCACCAGCAGAGGTAGGTTGTAGTCTGGAGGATAAGGGTACTGCAGCTGTGGGTAAGGGGACATTGGCAGAGAAGCCGGTGTAGAGTACCCAGGAGTTGGCCCACTCGGCACTGGCTGCAGATCCAAAGAAGGTCCAGCAGGCATCGGCTGTGGTAGGGGCTGAGGCGACGACTGTGGAATCTTTGGCTGCAGCGTTGGCTGGGCCGGTGCCAGCCTGACTGGTGAAGGCTGGCATTGATCCAGGGAAGAAGCCGACACTGGCCCTACAGGTGAGGGTGGTGCCTGTGGGGAAGGAGACCCCTGAGGCAATGGCAAAGGCGATGCCTGAGAGGATGAAGAGGCACGCGTCTGCCACAGGCGATGCCTGACAGGACTGGCGTCAGTCCCAGAATCAGGTACAGATGAAGGCAATGCCTGGGCTGGAGGGACAACAGTCAAAGGGGCACTGCCAGAAGACCCACTAGTGGGCAAGCCACCTGGCTGATCGCCCGTGGATGCGAAGGGCCTAAGCGTCAGGGGCTGAGGGTCAGGGGACAATGTCCACTGCTCAGAAGTCACCACCCAATATGGAGATAAGAGCAGGCAGCAGAGCCACCGGGAGCCGGGGAGGAGGTGAGGGCTGATGGGCAGAAGGGGCCAACCCCCTGTGGGAGGAAGACCCAGAGGCGGCTGCTGGTCTATGTGGCGACCACAAGCAAAAGGTTGACCGAGGACAATCCTGGTGCTTGTCCCGGTGTTTGTGCTTCCCACCCAATTTCTTCTCCTTTTGGGAAGAAGAAGAGGAAGCCCTGGAAGACTGAGTTGGGGAGGCTGAAGAACGCTTGGCCTGCAGCTCCTTCTCCATCACAGCCAACTTCTGTTTGAGGAGATGGCCCTCCAAGGTCTTCAAACGACGTCTCCAAGTGGCCTGGTTGAAGTTCTGGCAGAACTGGTAGGCTTTGGTGTGTTAGGCAGAGCAGGCATGCAGAATAGCTGTCCTTAGTAGGAATCTGTTGCCACAGGCACACTTGGCCGGGTAATCGGAAGATGAAGCTACGGGAGAAGAGATACAATTCAGTGAAAAAAACACCAAAAATTTGATGTTTTAAGCACTAACGAAAGAAAATAAAGGTGCAGTAAGTGCAAGAAAATGGTGGTCGACTGTAGCTGGTGTCCGTGAATGTTCGACCTACACAGGTCGACAGCGGGAAAGAACTGAGGTAGGGGTTGGGGACCACCCCCTTTATAGTATAGGCGGACGTCAATGCACTGACGTCGGCGGTGCTGTCCCTCGTGATAGACTGCTAGCTAGAAGTTTTCAGTGTGGTCCTGGTGCCTGACGGCTTCCGTCCTACCGGTGCTGGCCTGCTGCAAGAGCCCCCTCAAAGCAAGATCTACATGTTTCATTATTCACAATCTTACCATTCACTAACATCTATAACTGGCCTACGAGTTCAAGAAATCATAATGACAGGTGGAAAAAAGTGACAACATGGTACTTAAAGTAGAGCTCCCAAAAATATATATATTGCATTATGTTTTGTAATTGTTCACAATCTAACAATTTGTTGAACTCTACAGCAGAGCTACACGTATTTCAAATTTTTTTTTGCAGGAGTGTTTGTATTCAAAAATGCTTTTTTTATGTACTTGACTTTAACCTGTTTAGGGGCTGAATGTTTTTACTAAAAATCAAGATTAAAAAATGGGAAATAACAAAATACATGAACATTTATTTTGGACTGTGGGAAACAGTCAAGTTGATCTTGTAGCCCCAAGGGAGGCATGTTCTGTTCTGTTTCTTGGATACCATGCCAGTTTTTTGTTTTTCTTTTTGTTACTGAAATACTGCTCCTGGCTCACGGTGATTCCTCTTATTTAGTTATTACAGTTTATTTGCCATGGATTGTCTTCATGTTCAGTGGCTTCATGCCTTTACTAATTTCTATAGCCAGAATGACCGAAGCAGAGGGACTCAAGCAAATTGTTTAATGTCACACAGTACTTCAGTGGCTAGGATGGGATTCAATCTGGGATTCCTAGCTTGGTTTTAAAAACAGCAGGCCACTTACGTGGCATTGCCAACCAACAGGAAATATTCAGTCATGTCCCTACTTGGCAAAACTAAAAAAACGTACTTTATAAATTTGCATTTTTTTTTTTAACATGGAGCATTTATTTCTTCCATTTAGATGTATAACTGCCACATTTCACGGAAAGTACATTATATCAGAAATACTCTAGATAAAAGGCACTTTGATTAAATTTAAATGACTTGTAAACACCAAACACAATAATGAATAATCCAGTTGAAAGATATTTGCATACAGTATGACTTTTCTGCATTTTGCATTCAGTTAAGTTACAGTTCCACCTCATCAGTTCCTGTATGTTAATGTACCTTCTTGGAATGGAAACCTGCAAATATTAGTTAGAACTGGTATTTACTGTATTTCCAAGTCACAGATTATTGTTTTGATTTTTTTTGTTATAGCAAATACCCACAAAGACAGAGTCAGTCGTACTTCAGATCATGCAGAACATATAAATATTTGCCTTCTCCTGGGCCAAAGGTTACAGTCACACTCATTCATCATTTCACACAGATAAATCATAATTTAACATTTATTTGGCAAGTCAAAGGTCAGAACTACTCAGGGTCATTAGTTCTTGCACACAAGCATGTAAGAAAAATCTTTATCCTTTATTTCACTGGCAGGTTACAGTCTCTTACATGTTATGTAAAATGACATGCTACAGGTATTTATAGTTAGGGAGAAGGTGCAATTTTATACAGTTTAATAAAGGTGAAAATAGTCTCCTTTATCCCTTATTTTTAGAGGAATAGTTAGCCATTCAATATTCAGAATATTGCTCATGTAGAGCTACACATTTTGTGGCACAAATTGACAGGTTTAAGGCAATGCGTTTAGTAAAGTGACTACTGACTGATGGACAGAGCAGTGTCGACATCATTGCCATCATCATGTTATTTATCATGTACCATTCTGAATAAAGTTTGCTTAACAACAGCAGATAAAAAAAACATAAATAATCAGAACCATCCCATCTCTTCCCAACAACTTTCAGAAACAGGACAATTTTCAGTGTCCATTTAAAAGTCAGGAAAATAGGGGCAAGTGTGGCTGAAGTGGGAACTGCATTTATTCAGCTCAGGTGCAATAGCTGCAAAGGCTTTGACTGTGTCCGGTTGCGCATAGTGATGAGGAAGACTCATCACCTGGGACAGCTGGTGCCTCACCGCTGAATCTCAGGCAGCAAGCTAGAAGTCACCAAGCATGGAAGTACTTTAGATGCTCTAGGAGCAGCCCAAATGAAATGATCAAGTACAGTAACTGTGTACTGCGGGTAAATTAGATTTAAAAATACTACACACTTTAAGGAAGTTCCATAACTGGAAAACTAAACATGGGGAATACTTGCCCACCCGGGTGGGTAGAGATTACGTTTTGTGAAGTAAATTTTCTTTTTCAGGCCTGTTCCTCTGTGTCAGTACATATGTACCCGGATAATACGGTTCTCTTTACCTCCTGCTCCTCAGCCCCTGACCTCACGAACCAACTCCAACTGAATTTTAAGCATTGGTTCTGTGATAATCAGTTATCCCTCAATGCCAAGAAAACAGTCTCCACGACTTTTGCCACTAGGCAGAGACTTGCTAGAGTTCTCTCACTTCCTTCCTTTCATACCCTGGATGGTGCCACTATTGAAGATATGTCCACCTTCAAGTACCTCAGGGTCTGGCTTGATCACCATCTAGATTTTTCTGTTCATGTGGATGATATCCACAAGAAGTGCCACCCCAAGCTTGGGGCACTATACAGAAATAAGACAAGCATTCCGCTTCCTGCACACAAAGAAATCCTCACTAAGATGATTCTGTGTCTTGCCTGTCTCCTCTACTTTCCCCCTCGTCCTCTTACTTTCTTCACAATGCTTATTCTCCATTTGATATGTTGCAGTATTTGTATATTTTACATAAAACGCTTTGAGCTTTGAGAAAGGAGCTATATCAAAATACAATCCTAATCCAAAAATCCTAACTGTGGCTTGATTAAGTCTTCCATCTCCACATCAAGGACTCTAAATTCTGGAAGGTAGTTCATGCCCTATTCTCCCCCGCCCAATCCCTTCTCCAGTCCTAAAGATAGGTGACTCCATTATCTTAGACCCTCCCTCTGTAGCTATCGAATGCAACACCTTCTTCACTACCTGTGCTTCTTCCCTTCATGCTTCTTTACCTCCTATAGTTCTTACCCCATCAGCTCCTTCTGCACCCTCTCCCCCGTTTCTCCTTCTAACCGCTCTTCACTTCTGACATCCTAAAAGCTCTTCTAGCCCTTAACCCCCATAAGGGCAAAAGTCCGGATGGACTTGAGCCTAAGCTCCTGTACCTCTCTACCCACATCATTGTGCTCCCACTTATCTACCTTCTAAATCTCTCCTTCACACTGGCCACTGTCCCTAATGCCTGGAAGCTGGCCACTATCGTTCCTCTTCCCAAAAGTGGTGATTCAACTAATCCTGGTAACTACCGTCCAATATCCTTGCTCCCAATTCTTGCAAAACTCCAAAAGCACTTGGTCCTGGCCCAACTTTCCCCTTTCCTAGACTTCTCCTCCTTCTTCACCCCATTCTAGTCATGTTTCCAGAAGGCTACTCCACCACAACCTCCCTGCTCCTGCTCACTGACTCCATTCTCTCAGGCATGGATCATGGCTGCATCACCTCTGCCATCTTTGTCGATCTGGCCAAAGCCTTCGATACTGTTGCCCACACTCTGCTCCTCACCAAGCTTGAAACAGCTGGTCTCTCTGAGACTGCATTTAGGTGGTTCCATTCTTATCTGATGGATAGGTCCCAATCAGTTAGAGTAGGCTATTCCATCTCCCCTCCCCATCAACACTGGTGTCCCTCAAGGTTCATTACTTGGGCTGATTCTCTTCTCTGTATTTCTGACTGACTTACCTACTGCCTGCTTAACAACTGATATCTACATGTATGCGGATGATACTGTTTTGTATACTTCTGGTACCTCCACATCTGATGTAGTGACCCACCTTCAACTGGCTTTCAATAATGACCAACGCTGGTTTTGTTCAAACCAACTATCCCTCAATGCTAGAAAGACAGTCTCTATGAATTGTGGTTCCAGGCAAAGGTTCACCAGACTTACTGTCACCCTTACCTTCCACACTATTGATGGGTCCCTATTAGAGAAAGTCTCCTCCTTTAAATACCTCTGGCTCGGGCTAGGGCTCGATAAGAACCTTGACCTCTCTGTATGTATAGATGCTATCCATAAAAATCTACACCCCAAACTTAGGGCTCTGTGCAGACACCTTGGCTGCACTCCCCTCAGGCTCACCATGAAATCGTCCAGAAGATGATCCTCCCAATATCTGACTTTGGAGACATAGTTTACAGTGTTGTTCCTAAGACAACCCTCATCAGACTGGACACCCTATGAAAATTCTTCCCAACGCCTTGCCCTAAACTGTCCACCACGTACTCACCACTGTGACCTCTACTCTGCACTCTCCTTTCCTTGTCTTGGGGCCAGATGCCTTGCCCATAGTGCTTCATTAGTTGGGAAGTTCTGGCTTGGCTCCCTTCCATCCTATCTACACACTCTTCTTTCTTTTTTTTTAACTTTCTTGTATGCTTTCCCCTGCGGCACCCATAGCCCCACAGAGCAGGGCTTGCCTGTGCCTGGCAACCAGTACCATCACCCGGTGATGCCCCCCACCGAGTGGGGCCACCAAGGCAGAACATGGGTCACCGGTGTGGCGCGAGGTGTGGCATCCAGTGCCTCAACCCTCAGTGCCACCGGGCCGGCCACACACCCTTCTTTCTACCCCTTCTTCACCCACCTACTCCCTCCGCAACTCCCAATACATGACCTTAGCCCTCCCTGCCCGTAACTCCACCTCAGGTATAGGGCTGCCTTCTCCTGTCATTTTTTCAATCTTTGGAATTCCCTCACCTTAGATATACACTCTGTCCCATCCTCTAGTTCGTTGTCTTGTTTTCTCCATAACTATATCTCTCCTTCCTGCCACTGTTCCTGATCCCTTCCCCTTCATAACATCATTTCTTTTTCTTGCTGTATTGCCCTGTCTTCTCATTTATACTTTGTACTATATATATATATATATATATATATATATATATATATGTGTGTGTGTGTGTATACTCTATATATATATATATGTGTGTGTGTATTTCCTCACATCCTTGGTTTAAGTACTGTATCATTTTTGAATTGCTTGTCCTTTGTGTCCCAATTTAGTATCTTGTTATGATTTTGTTTGTTATTTTCAGCTCATTGTATTTTGTATCTTGCTATGCAAATTGTACCCTGGGCCCCCGTTTCCCACCAAGACGCTACTGTAAATGAGCTATTTTTAGCTCAGTAAGCCCTTCCTGGTGAAACTTTTTCAAATAAATAAAAATAATAAAATGGGTTTGGTTCCTACAACCTCCAGTTGCATACTGTGTGACCCTGAGCAAGTCTCTTAACCTCCCCAGTGCTCCTGGGTCACCCCTGAAAACTGGCCTTTGGCCTAGTGGGTCTTACCCAGTTACCAAAGAATTAAAAAAAAAACTCCGTCTTCATCATAAGTGGTCCAAAATAGATGCTTTTTGCCTTAAATGTCAAGCTGCCACTAGGCAACCTGCTAAAAGTGTCCTCCCTTCCTAGCCCACTCAGGTGTAGAAATTCCTGGTAGTTCACTGTTTCCCCTCCATAGCCCAGTGTTGGACCTCCTGGTGCCCAGTGCCCCCTTCCCATCTTCTCCCTCGATCATGTTGTTCCCTGGCAATCCAGCAGTCACCCACTCCCTAGCTCTAGCATTGCCCAATACTTGATAGTCCAGTGCCCACACCAAACATGCCACAATTTCATGCTTTATTTATTTATTGAGAAATATCTGATGACATACCTTTACAATGCTGATCTCTATACCCAAAATAGTACAAACCAATCTACAATACTGTATGTCTGATTTTGGACAACCACCTCATACAAATTTGAACTTGGGCTGGATCTTACTCATTAGAATACCTAATGGTGGCATCTGTCTTGTTCAACAAATGAACCTTTGGGTACTCTGTATCAGCAGAATGAAAACTAATATAGTACATGATTAGCCCCTGTTGCAGATGGATTTCGATCTACTGTAAAAAGCTATTGCAGAATAGTTCAAAGGTCAAAAAAATTGTGGTGTAGCAGCTATGTCACTACTGTACTGTAACTTTTTTGTTCTATATTCTCACATGCGGTGTTCTTCGCATGACAATCTGTTATATTTTAAAATGCTGCTGCCAGTCCATTGCTCAAACCACAGCGATAGCAGACCAAATAGAGATATGACTGTGATTTTTTTTCCCCAAAGCCTCCATTAATTTAAAAGTTCAATTGCTGAAAAGGCAAAAACACCATCAATGCAGCATGCCGAAATGTACACTCCCCTCTCAGCTCCTTCCAGCCTCGTCCCCAAACAGCTTCTCGGCACACACACAGATATTTAACCCCCGAGCTGAGACTCACCCCTGTGCCACGTGTGCTTCTTTTGGTCGGCACTGTCTCCACAATCAAAACCTTCTCCTAAGGAAACTAATTCAACAGCCACCAAACCAGCCTTCCATTTTTTCGTTCCCACTGGCCTCCCAATTAGCCACTACTCATTCAGACCACCTACTCAGGTCCTCCTGGTACATCCCAAACAGCTTCCCCCCAAGCACACAATGTTTTACTTCAGTCTGTTAGAGAATCATATACTATATAAAATAACAGATACATAACTGTGCTAAAACTAGGCTGTGTTTCTATCTAAGGGATTTGATGACATCTTAGAGACATCTCAAGCTTTGTTCTTGTGGTCTATGATGTCATCAAAGCTCCTTAATGGAAACACAGCCTTGTTGTGCACAGTTACCTATCCATTATTACATATGTAGTATGCTTGGAATATCCACTGCACCTTGGGCCCCCAGAGGTTTTGCCACAGGCAGCTTTTTTTCTCCTCAGTGCTGTGATCATAATAAAAATAAAACATTACTGAGTCTTCAAGTACATTACAGCTGCACTGACGCCCAAGATGGATGCAGCCATTTTCCTCTGCCAGTTGTGTACTCACACCTGTTATATGGTTTCTGCTGACAGGAGCAACATTTCTCAAAAAACATCCAAGGTTCCAGCACTGGGACACTATTAACATTATCAGCACAATCACATACTGTAGCAAGGAGTCCATTGGCAGTAACACATGTGGAAGTAGAACTCACAACCTGTGGCACATGGAAAATTACTGTACATGGTGTCGAGGGTGGTGGTGGGATGGTAATGTGTGAAGCAGCCTATGCATGTGCTATACAGTGGTTTCCCCCATGGCCCGCAGAGACTATGTCCTCAGACACCTAATCAACAAATCCTTGTGATGCACTAACACCTCTCCCATACCTGAGTTTCTGTATAAGAAACTCTGTCCTTGCAACCCGAAGTCCCTCTGATCAATGCATTCTTGCAGTTCCGATTGCAAAAACAACTTGAGGTTCTACAGTCTTTTCACTATGGGTATGTTGATAAAAAAGGGTTAACAAAGCATGATATGAGGGTCAAGTTTTCAAATCCACAGTACATTCATTTTGATAAGCTTTTCAAGACACGGTGATCCAAAAATGAAACGGGGAGCATGTTGTGAGATAACTCCCTAACACAGACATGAAAAAAGCACCTTCAACACTGCACGTGTAACAAAGGACACCAAACAATGTTGCACGGCTGACTGTGGAAACCACAGTGTTGCACATGTAACAAAGGACACCACAACTGTTTGAGTTAAAAAGGCTTTGCCTGGACTCCTCACTCACCAGTTTCCACAGTGTTTTTTTTAAAAACCCATCCCAAAAAAAAACACTCAAAAAAAGGCTATATGCTTTTGCTGAAATGCTTGGGTCGTGTAAAAATTTAACTTGCTAGGATATCACAGGTTACATCTGCCACAAAAACTTTTAATGCTCCAGATATTTTATATGCATTTAGAACCAGGATAAAGATGCCTTCATTAATAAAAAAAACAAAACCACAGACAGTTTAAAAAACAACTTTATTGCAGTGCAAAGTCTGCATAGCAGCAATGGAATATATTGTGGTCATGCATGTCATGTTTTGCCAAGAGAAATTTGTAGCATTTTATTTATGTATTTATTTATTTAAAAGTTTTACCAGGAAGGCATACTGAGCGGAATAACGCTCGATTCCAGATGTGTCCTGGGGGTTGGGGTAGTGGAGAATATGCATTAGAGAAATACATAAAGAGAACACATTCAGAGTACAGTTGGAGCTGGACATTAAAAATAAATGGATGCCCCGGTTTTCTCTAATTATGTAACATACCTGTATGTGTAGCTACCTTTTAAATTCACTAATTATAACTGCAGTTGCTATTTTTAATTTTTTTAAATTCATGTACAAAGTATTTGGTATACTGGTACACCCATTATATGGAATATGAGCCATACCCACCCCATAACTCTGGAATAATCTCCTGAGCTCACTCAACCTCTTCTGCAGTCATTTCAAGTTTAGATCACAACTCAGGGACCACCTATTAGCCCAGCGTGTTTGTCAACGCCCACTTGACATACTAAAAGACTGAATCTCCACCATGACATGCTGATTTGATCATGACACGCTGATTTGTTAATTCTGCCAATACTTGTCACTTTGTTATGAAACTGTTGCTTAAACCAATATAGTCTATGTGTGTTTGCTTACCTCTGAGGTATTATACAATGTTTCTGTGGCCATTTGGCTCAGGTTTACCTCAAAATGGGCCCCTGATTGAGTGTATTCACTGGGTTATCAAACAAATAAATAACTAAAATGTGAGAACAAAACCTTTTGCATCTTTGAATATTGGGGAAGATTGTCATACTCAAGATACTCTGCAACACAAAAGTGGGATGGATGAATGAAACACTGGATAACTGTCTTCAGGGACCAAATCAGGACAGTGGCTCTCAGACTGGCAGCACATCCCATCAGGGTGAGTCTGCTGTTCTACTCAGTTTGCTTGCCTGCCAACACACCAGGGTCAGGTAGAATGTAAAGACCTATTTTCACTGTAAAACATTTGGAAAAAGTACTTTTAACACCACATAGCATTTTTTAACTTATTGCAGTATTAACCTGAGAACCTAATAAGCTGCGGCATGAAACAATATTTCCCCACTGAAATCAATAGAAAGCACTGTTTGCCAAAATGAGAACACTAATGCTAGTCAAAATATAGTGTGATCTATGAAGAAGTAAGGTATGATTATTCTGCCTATAACTGCTGGCGACCCCGCTTAAGGATCAGATAATAGCTCCAATCAAACACCGCAATAACCAAATATTATGCCATACCCAGTTATTTCGACATTTTCCATCAGTCACAGTTCAGTTCCACAGAGCTATGTGTAACCCCCCTGCAAATGGGGGTTCCCAAAAGACTTCCAGGAGCTTGCTTGAATGCTCCAAGCCTGAATGGTGTTTGGCATTTAAGCCATTTATCAGTGAGTGTTTTTAGAACCTCTGGTACTGTCTCTTTAAGAGCTGTCTGCTTGCAGACATAATTAGTTTGTATGGGGGACTGTGTGTTTCTTTGATTGAGTACCACTCAAGCTGCTGCCAATTCACTTCATTTTTGCGGTCACTAGGAGTGCAAAGGGAACCTATCTGAAAGATGTAACTGTTTGCCAGAAATTATTTGGAGTAATAATGAAATTACAGTTTGTCTAGCCTGCTTTCTTTGCAGTCAGAACTGTGTCTGCTAGTTCCCCATTCTAGTTTTGAACTGCTGAACTGGACCAATCAGTGTGGGGTGGGCTGGCTCTGGAGTGGTGCCTTGGACGAATCAGAACTTGGACTCATAATCTGAGCCAGCCACAAGAGGATTGTTTGGGCAGTGACTCTGGAGATGTAGTTTAGACTTCAGTGCCTTTTGGACCAACAGCAGCAGTCTATTGTGAGTGACAGCCAATCCAGTCAAGAACTGGGAGGAACTCAAAGGAAGTGCCCGGTTTTGTCGGTTGGAGTTTCAGTTGAGCTTTGGCAGTGAAGAAGGAAGGAGCCCTGTGCTTTTCAGTGTGCAGTTTTAGTCAAAAAGCGTGTGTGAGCCCAGAGTTCCGGTCTGCAGCTTGTGTAACAGCTTGTTAGGACTGAATCCGTCCTGTGAAAAGAATCAAAGGATCTCTGAAGAGTAGAAACCAGGCTCACCCTGTAGAAGACTGGAAGAATTGCTGAAAATTGCACTCGGTCTGTCAGGAACTGAATCTGCTGTGTGTTCTCCGGTATTGTGCAGTAATTGCGATCGGGATACAGATGCAGCCTGCCTGGTATAGTGCTTTCTTTTATATGGATGTGTGAAGAGGTTTGTGTACCTCAAGTGAGCCCTGCTGACATTGAAGGACCCTATCTTATTTGGAGGTCGTGAGTACTAATTCAGGGTCGCCCCTGTTGAATTGCCACATTAAATCCAAATGGAATTACTGTACTGCTGACTGTTTAATTCTCCTTTTCTCTGTGTGAAAGGGCCCCTACCAGCTACCACGGTTTGGACTAGCCACTGGGCTTGGGTACCCAGGGACAGTAACTGATAGGGATAGGCCTGTGCACAGAGCCATAAGGTAGATTATTAGAGTGATAAGCTAATTAACCTGATTTCCCTGTCCTTGTTATATCCCCTAAATAAATCAGAGCTGCTTGTTTCAGCAAAGTTATACTGCCTGAGGTATTTGTCTATGTTAAAGTACTGTACTGTGATTGTTGCACTGTATCTCATTTCACAGGAGGTCCCAGTGCCGGAACCAGACCTGGGGGTAAGTGTATACTGTGAAGGTAATTCTGATATATTGTGTGGGCCACTAGTGGGAAGAAAGGGGGGTTGCAGTGTCCCAGAGGGCTGTGACCAGGTTAGTTTAACTATTGCAAACCCTGACCTCTGGGTGGAGGCACCCGCCATTGGATCCAGGCCCCTCAACCTGTTAGTGGCAAATCAGGCAGGGGTAGTAGCCCCTGGGATAGCGCCATCTAGGGGTTACATCTTGGAGGCTCACCGCTGGGATTGTGTGTCCTCTAGTGGCCATATTCGAACCACTGTTAAGAAAAATGGGTACCCGACAGAAGTGGCTGTGCACGGCTGGTGGAGTGGTGTACTGGGAGAGAGTCGACCCCAAAATGCTATGCTTATCCTGGACATCCCCTGGGTATCAATACGGACACTGTGCAGGAGTACTTTCCAAGGTGGAAGGTTTACAAAACCCTGTGGTGGTGGGTCGGCATGCTAATCTGCTCACCCACACTTTCCTGGCCTAGTAGAGTTTAAGGATCCCATAGATAGCTCCAAAGTGCCACAGACCATTACCCCAGAGGAGCCCTCACTGCTTGGAGAGTGATAACTAAGGACAGTAAGAACCGAGGGAATCAGCCCCCACCACTATCTGAAACTTTTGAGGAGAAATTTGCTGAATGGTTGCTGGGAGAGGGAAACTGTGGAGGACTTGAAGAAACTATTCTTGCCACCTGGGGTGTTCCTCCTCCAACACCTGTCCTGCTCCAGTGCCCGTAATGGTGGCTGAACCAATGCAGACTCCTATTTCTGCACCTGCCATTAGTCACGACTCTTACGAAGGTTGAGGATCTTCTCTGGCACCCTCCCCACCCCCAAGGGAGGATGACTGGGAGACCTGGATAGACTATGTTGCCCCCCAAGTGCTAGAATGGCAATGCTCGGAAGGCGAAAAGCGAAAGAGGGTTAGTGAGAGCCTCCGAGGTCCTGCCCTGGCTACCATCCGTGCTAAATGGGCCAGTAACCCTGAAGCGACTGCACAGGCCTATCTTGAGGCCTTGGAGAATGTGTATGGGAGCCCAGATTCTGATGAGGACCTATGGTGGAGAGTAAGAAATGCACAACAGTACCAAGGGAGTTGTTGTCTGTGTATGTCTCGGCTGGAAAAATTGTTGCAAGAATGCCTCAGAAAGGGTAGTTTGCCAGCGATTGAACTGGACCCGAACCAGACTGGACAGAATCCTAAGTCTGCCCTTCTCAGAACTGCTGTTGCTTCAGAATTCATGGCAAATCGACTGGAATCCCACCCTCCTATGATGAGTTAATGAGAGAAATTCGAGGAGTTGAGAAAAGGCGACCTCGGGAGGTACCTGCACCAACAGCTGTGGCTATGACCCGAGTGACTGAGGGTGACCCATCAAGTGAAGTTCAGGGGCAGAGGTTGACAGTCAATGAGTGCTCTGACAAGGAAAAAGATATGCCACAATGGGGCGAACTGTTGAGAGAGATCCGGGAATTCAAAAACAGTCCCTTTATGAAGGCCACGCCTGCAAGTAGGGGCCCCGACCTATATCCGACTGCATCTGCTATGGGGTGGGGTACCCACCCATGTATCTCCTGCTGATGACAGCTCCAAACTCAATTCCTTGACCATGGAAGTGGAGAAACTGACGAGATGTCTCCAAATGCTTATCACGCCACAGACAGAGATGGCACCCAGGTTTCCAGTTAGTAATACCCCCGGCCTGGCTCCCAGTGTGGCGCCTCGGCCAGCTCAAACTCCAGAAAGTATGTTTTGCTATAATTGTGGGAAAGATGGGCACATGAAAAGGGAATGCCAGTCCCCAAAGACACTGACAAAGTTGCATATAGGCTACAAGGAGAGCTTGGAGAAGAAATCAGTGGTTAAGAGGTGCACGACATGATCCCAGTGAGGGCACCAAAATGCTAATTCACGTCCTTTGTGTGCAAGGTCAGTTGCCCAGGCCCCCACTACCGCCTCTCAGACTGGTCCAGAATAGTGGGTCCCTCCATGGAGACCACTGTAAAGGTGAATGGAGTGTCTACAAGAGCTGTATTAGACAGTGGCTCCCAAGTGACAATTATGTTCCAGGATTGGTATCAGAAGCATTTGTCAGGCGTGCCCTTACAACCATTAGAAGGACTGCATGTATGGGGTTAAGTGAGAAAGGCCTACCCTATTCCGGGTATATCCGAATTTGGCTGTCTTTCCCCACCTCCGTGGCTGGGTGCTTGAACAAGTAGAGACCCTAGCCTTAGTGTGTCCCCCACTGGACTGTATGATGGTGTCCCTTTGTTGATTGGAACAAATGCTCATATGTTCGGAAGGCTGGCACAGTTGTGTTATGAAAAACAGGGGTCAAAGACTAGTAGAGCTTTAAGAGTTCCGGCTTTAATTAAGAAGGCCTATGAGGCACAGAGAGATGCTGAAAAAACAGAACCAGAGGAACCGGTCGGAATTGTATGGAAGAAGGATCCTGAGTCTCTGATCCTGGCGCCAAATGCCCAGTGTACCTTACAGGGAGAGGTCCGTATCAGAAAGGATGTTAAGAATAAAATATTAATGTTGGATGCACCAGGCGATGGAAAATTGCCAGAGGGACTGCTGGTCAAGCCTAGTATTTTGCCCGCTAGAGCCCATGCTTATGCCAGAAGGTAATGGTCCAAGTTCATAATGTGTCTGAAAGAGACATTCGAGTAAATAGAGGTTGCATCCTGGCTAATGTGCATTGTGCAGACACTGCAGTGCTACCCAGCAACAGAGTTCAAGGAAGAATGACAGAGTAACGCCTGACTTGTTTGATTTCGCGACTCCCGCTGCCAGCTGAATGGAAAGTGAGGATCAGTGAGAAGCTTGCCAGAGAGACCAGGTGTTTTCTTTAAAGGAATGGGATGTAGGATGCGTGCAAGGAGCTGAGCACAATATCCGCTGCATGGCGAAAGACCATTTCGTGAGAGGTCTCGACGCCTGGCACCTGCTGACATAGATGATGTGAGACGGCATCTGCAAGAGATGTTAGCTGCTGGTGTAATACAAGAATCCAGAAGCCCTTATGCTTCCCATTGTGGTAGTGAGGAAAAGAATGGAACAGTAAGGATGTGTGTGGATTATCGCATCTTAAACCGCGGACTATCCCTGATCAGTACACAATGCCCCGCATTCAGGATGCTTTGGACTGCCCAAACGGGAGCAAGTGGTTCTCTGTGCTGGATCTCCGCAGTGGGTACTACCAGATCCCGATGGCCCCAGAGGACCGTGAGAAGACAGCCTTTATCTGTCCGCTTGGCTTCTATGAATTCATGAGGATGCCTCAAGGGATTTCAGGTGCCCCAGCCACTTTTCAACGATTGATGGAGCGTGCAGTGGGGACATGAACTTACTAGAGTGCCTGGTATACCTAGATGATGTTATTGTGTTTGGCAGCTCACTGGAGGAACATGAGAGCAGATTATTTAAGGTATTGGACCGACTGGAGGACTTTGGCCTTAAACTGTCCATTGATAAGTGTCAATTCTTTCAAACATCAGTAAAGTATGTGGGACACATAGTATCCACCGAGGAATAGAGACCGACCCAAGTAAAGTTGAGGCCTTGACCACCTGGCACAGCCAAAAATCTAAAGAACTGCAAAGATTCCTGGGATTCTGTGGTTATTATCGGCGCTTCATCAAGGACTATTCAAGAGTGATCCGCCCTTTACTTAACCTTACTCAAGGGTATCCCCAACCCACAAAAATACCAAAAGTCAGCGTCCCTCAAGACTGAAAGAGTGTATTTTCATCCGAGTGAAGTATTTGGGGCCCGCTGGACTCCTGATTGTGAGACTGCTTTTCATGAGATCATATATCAACTACCCATGCTCCAGTGCTGGCCTATGCCGATCCAAGAAAACCTTACGTCCTGCACACTGATGCTAGCTTGCAAGGGTTGGGGCTGTGTTGTACCAAGAGCACGAGAATGGCCTGAGACAGTGGCCTTTGCCAGTAGAAGCCTGACCCCATCCGAAAAGAACTATCCTGTACATAAGTTAGAGTTCCTAGCTTTGAAGTGGGCTATTGTTGACCAATTCCATGAGTACTTGTATGGGGCTAAAATACTAGTAAAACTGACAATAATCCTTTGACCTATGTGCAGACCTCAGCTAAGTTGGATGCCACTGGCCATAGGTGGCTTTCTGCATTATCTACATATGACTATGCTCTCGAATACGAGCAGGTCTGAACCACATAGATGCTGATGCTCTCTCCCGAGGCCTGTTCCCCAGAATGATTGGGTCCGATTGGCAGAACCTGACATTCGGGCACTCTGCCGGAAGTTTGACAGGGAGGAACAAATGTCCACGGACGCAGTGGACTGCATGGTGGATTGCTTGAGCCTCTGAGAATTGCATACCTGCTGCTTATTGCCACTTTTCTGCAATAGACATTGGTGCACTGCCTCAGCTGGACAATGACAGTATTCGCAGGCTCAATCCCGATCCCATGATCAAAGCAGCTTTAGAAGCCCTCTATGCAGGAAAAGATGTGTCCAAATTCGCTCCACTGATTTGAGAACTGCACTGTTATACAAAGAAGGTCCTAAGTTGAAACTGATCAATAAACTGTTATACAGAGAAACAGTAGACAGAGGGGGACAAGTAGACAAACAACAACTAGTGCTGCCCACTGCCTTCGAGACTCAGTACTGAGGTCCTTGCACAACCACATGGGGCACCTTGGTATAGACAGAACACTTGACTTGGTGAGATCCAGATTCTATTGGCCTAAGATGGGGCTGATGTGGAGCAACACATTCGAACTTGTAGTCGCTGCTTACAGAGGAAAGCTTTGCCCCAGAGGGCTGCCCCTTGTTAACATCACCACCAGTGCACCCATGGAGCTGGTCTGTATTGATTTTCTGAGTTTGAGTCAGATCAAAGAAATATCAGTAATGTGCTGGTGGTCACTGACCATTTCACGAGATATGCCCAAGCTTCCCACCAAAGACCAGAGAAAGCATCCACTGTGGCCAAAGTACTTGTAGAAAACTTTTTTGTTCACTATGGGGCTCCACAAAGAATCCATTCTGATCAAGGGAGAGACTTTGAGAGTCGTCTGATCAAAGAGATGCTTTCTCTGTGGGGAGTGCGAAAGTCCAGAACCACTCCTTACCACCCCCAGGGGGACCCACAGCCTGAACGTTTCAACCGCACTTTGCTAGATATGCTAGGCACCCTGCACCCAAAGGAAAGCCTAGATGGAGCCAACAAATTAGCACCCTGGTACATGCTTATAACTGCAC
The DNA here is from genome assembly GCA_016271365.2 of Neoceratodus forsteri. Lineage (NCBI taxonomy): Eukaryota > Metazoa > Chordata > Ceratodontiformes > Ceratodontidae > Neoceratodus > Neoceratodus forsteri. Next base: position 1,870,600,072 of record CM057456.1, on the reverse strand, counting down.
CAAAAGTGATGCGACTGTTCTCCCCTACCGCCTGATGTTTGGAAGAGAAGCTCAACTACCAGTAGATGTGTGTTTTGGGGTCTCTCCTGATGGGGTTCAAGCTGACAACTATTTACAGTATGTGCAAAAGTTAAAGGCCCAGCTAACTCATGCGTACCAACTGGCTCAAACCATGGCTGCCAAAAGAAATCTGGCCAACAAAGAAAGGTATGATAAAAGGTGAAAGCACAGGAACTCCAGGAGGAGATCGGTATTGCTAAGAAATCTGGGACTGCATGGCAAGCACAAGATTGCTGACAGATGGCACCATCTCCCTCACATTGTAGTGGGCAAACTAGATGATCTGCCAGTGTACAAAGTAAGGCCTGAGAATAATTCAAAAGATGTAAAACAATGCATAGAAATCATTTACTGCCATTGGACAAATCTTAATTGAGTCTGAGCCCCTAGAAGATGCCCCTCTGGACCAGTGACTAGAGCTGCTGCTAAGAAAAGATCAAGAAAGTCTGCACCTACAGAAGCAAAGTTAAAGTGTTCCTCCACAAGTCCCAGTTGAGCATGACTGTCAGTCCATATCGGAAGAAAGTGAGAGTGACTTTGAATACTATCCTTCTTACGAACTGAGTCAATTGTTTCGGGCAATCCCCTAGTCAATACTGGAGACAAAGCTGGGCCTTCTGGACTGTCTAAGCCCCCAGCTTCATCCCTGGAGCCAATGCTCCCAGAAAGTGAAGTGCAAAGCATCAGATCAGATGAAATGGAATCATTGTGCATGGTTGAACTGTTTGAGCTTTCAGGGAGGAAAATGATAGATTGGGGCAGACTGGTGATACACCGAACAAGAAGAGTATTTTGAGTGCCCTGACAGTCCACTGCCAGTGTCCAAAGCTCCATGCGAGCCAAATGTTGTGGACTCAGAAACTGTAACTCCTGGAGCTGAAAGTGCCCCAAGTTCTAGCCTCTCTACCCCCATGGAGACTCCCCTGACAAGTGAGGACAATGCTGAAAATGAGGCTCAGAGTGCAGAGACTAGAACAGTTCCCCCTAGAAAGACTGGTCGAGCTGTAAAGCCTGTGGTGCACCTCAGTTATGATTCACTTGGGAGGCCTGTGGACTTGCCTCTCAATGTTGTCCATAAAGGAGTGTATGTGTCCCAGCTCATTGCCCAAACTGAGCATCAGTGCTAACTCCAAGTTACTTGTGTTGCTCCTTCTATATGGTGCCCTTGCCCCATCCAGCCCCAAGGTAACTGATAGGAAGGGCCCCTCTTTCAGGTTTCATGTACAAGAGGTAATAACTTGAGTTATGGTACAATGTGTATGTAATATGTAAAGAGTGACGACTGCAATGTTTCAGAAATGTGTTCTTGGTAAAATGATATATTGACTGATGATTACATGTGTGAGCTAATGCAAATGTATATGGTTGCAGTTAAAACTTATGGGTACTTGCTTGGACGCTGACGCCAAGCTTTCCCAGGCCAGGAAGGGTGTAACCCCTGCAAAATGGGGGGTTCCCAAAAGACTTCCAGGAGCTTGCTTGAATGCTCCAAGCCTGAATGGTGTTTGGCATTTAAGCCATTTATCAGTGAGTGTTTTAGAACCTCTGGTACTGTCTCTTTAAGAGCTGTCTGCTTGCAGACATAATTAGTTTGTATGGGGACTGTGTGTTTCTTTGATTGAGTACCACTAAGCTGCTGCCAATTCACTTCATTTTGCGGTCACTAGAGTGCAAAGGAACCTATCTGAAAGATGTAACTGTTTGCCAGAAATTATTTGGAGTAATAATGAAATTACAGTTTGTCTAGCCTGCTTTCTTTGCAGTCAGAACTGTGTCTGCTAGTTCCCCATTCTAGTTTTGAACTGCTGAACTGGACCAATCAGTGTGGGGTGGGCTGGCTCTGGAGTGGTGCCTTGGACGAATCAGAACTTGGACTCATAATCTGAGCCAGCCACAAGAGGATTGTTTGGGCAGTGACTCTGGGAGATGTAGTTTAGACTTCAGTGCCTTTTTGGACCAACAGCAGCAGTCTATTGTGGTGACAGCCAATCCAGTCAAGAACTGGGAGGAACTCAAAGGAAGTGCCCGGTTTTGTCGGTTGGAGTTTCAGTTGAGCTTTGGCAGTGAAGAAGGAAGGAGCCCTGTGCTTTTTCAGTGTGCAGTTTTAGTCAAAAAGCGTGTGTAAGGCCCAGAGTTCGGTCTGCAGCTTGTGTAACAGCTTGTTAGGACTGAATCCGCCCTGTGAAAAGAATCAAAGGATCTCTGAAGAGTAGAAACCAGGCTCACCTGTAGAAGACTGGAAGAATTGCTGAAAATTGCACTCGGTCTGTCAGGAACTGAATCTGCTGTGTTCTCCCGGTATTGTGCAGTAATTGCGATCGGATACAGATGCAGCCTGCCTGGTATAGTGCTTTCTTTATATGGATGTGTGAAGAGGTTTGTGTACTCAAGTGAGCCCTGCTGACATTGAAGGACCCTATCTTATTTGGAGGTCGTGAGTACTAATTCAGGGTCGCTCCTGTTGAATTGCCACATTAAATCCAAATGGAATTACTGTACTGCTGACTGTTTAATTCTCCTTTTCTCTGTGTGAAAGGGCCCCTACCAGCTGCCACGGTTTGGACTAGCCACTAGGGCTTGGGTACCCAGGACAGTAACTGATAGGGATAGGCCTGTGCACAGAGCCATAGGTAGATTATTAGAGTGATAAGCTAATTAACCTGATTCCTGTCCTTGTTATATCCCCTAAATAAATCAGAGCTGCTTGTTTCAGCAAAGTTATACTGCCTGAGGTATTTGTCTATGTTAAAGTACTGTACTGTGATTGTTGCACTGTATCTCATTTCACAGGAGGTCCCAGTGCCGGAACCAGACCTGGGGGTAAGTGTATACTGTGAAGGTAATTCTGATATATTGTGTGGGCCACTAGTGGGAGGAAAGGGGGGTTGCAGTGTCCCAGAGGGCTGTGACCAAGTTAGTTTAACTATTGCAAACCCTGACCTCTGGGTGGAGGCACCCGCCATTGGATCCAGGCCCCTCAACCTGTTAGTGGCAAATCAGGCAGGGGTAGTAGCCCCTGGGATAGCGCCATCTAGGGGTTACATATGCTTTTAAATCTATGAATGGGAGAGGATGATGGTCTGAGATTTTCAGAGCCAGAAGAGACTCTGGAGTCCAAGCACAGTGCAAGAGACTCTGGGACCTTTAACCTGTGGGGTACATGTACCTCAATGAACCATAAACATTCATCTGGCTGCCTCCTACCATCACATGTCCCTCTATCAGCATCAGCAGATCTCTCTCTCAAGAACAAGAGGATGATGAGGATTTCTCTCCTGCCCTGGCTTGAGTGGCCTTGTCAGTTCCAGCAGTAGCTGTTCCCGAAGTACGTGTTGCACCTACAGCTGCTGCACCAGACTGAAGACATCCAACAAGGAAGTAATAAGCCACGATAGGGTGTGCTTTAAAGGATTTTAATGCACGCCCCAGGGGTGTGCTAAGACACGAGGCTGAAAACCGAGTGTCCTTATGCCCCTGGGAAGTGCAATATAATCCTTTACTGCACACCCTGGAGTGGCTTATCACACTTATAAAATGGGCCACCATCATAAAATAATTAGTTTGGTGTACTCTGATAGGGATTAAAACTTATTTACTATTTTCAAAAGAGTGTACAATGCATTACCTCTAAAACATCTAAAAACTGAAACATGTAGTCCCTATTAATGTATAAAATAGGATATGTCAGCAATAGGTTAACTAGTACAGTACTTTGCAGTAAAAGTATTTATTAGTAAAGCTGGTTAAAAATAAATACTTTCTCTGTCACATGTAAATTTTATCATATAAATGCACTGTAACATCTGTACAGTTGTAAGACATAAGCAGTGCTTAAAACTTAATTTTCATTACACTGTAGTTATATAGTCTCATTGAAGACAACCTTCTCTTTATTTTTATTTTTTACTTATGTACTATGGTCTAGTACATAAAAGGAAAACTGCCATAGGATTGAGGTGAAAGGTTAGTAAGAAAAAAAAACATTAAACTTGCCAGGTTGCCTTTTTATTTGGTGGGCAAGGAGGGTAGATTTCACCTGAAAACTCCTACATAAGATTCAAATATATGTGCTTTTATTAACATTAGCAATGTATTTTGGGACTTTGGGTCTGCCTCTGCCTATTTAACTGTGTTTTCCAAACTTTTCTTTTTGTTTATAAAGTATTGCTGTATTGCCTACTTTTTTCATTCTGTTTTTTGTTTTCTGTTTTTCTTCACATTCACGACACAGAATGTTTATCATGGAATGTTTCCCAAGGAATACAGGGATTCAAAATTCTGCTCTATTCCACTTGTAGAATGTTACTCTCCTGACATTCTGTACACACAGACAACCCAATGAGCAGGTAAAGACAGAAGGGGGATTTTTCACTGTTAATAAAGAAACCATCGTAATGAAAACTATAAACAATACTTAATGTTTCTAATTTGTTTATGTGTGTAAGGAGAGTGTGATGATCAGGGAAAAGTACAGTTACGTAAGAACTTACCGTAACAGTAGATCTTCGAGAGAGGCTCTTGCAGTAGGTAATTACATATCGGACTGGCCTTGACGTGGACCTACCGGAAAAATTTCTAGCTAGCAGTCCCTGGCGGACCGATCACGCCAGGTGACCGCATCATAAGGACGCCGGTATAAAAAGGCGGTCCTGACGCCTGCCCAGTTCTTTTCCTGCCTACAGGCCCGGAAGACCCGATGAGAGAGAAGCAGATATTTCCCCAATGGAAAAGGAGCTGAAAAGCCTAGGGGGATGGAGGGCGGATAGGTTATTTATTGCAAGAGCCTCTCAAGATCTACTGTTAGGGTAAGTTCTCACGTAACTGTACTATCTTACCGAGAGGGCTCTTGCAGTAGGTAATTACATATAGGACAGAATCCAAAGCAGTCTGGAACAAATGAAAGGCACCGGGAAGAGGAACTACTCCAAAAAGTAGCAAATAATCTTGCAAGTCTCAAGAAAGGAGGCCTTGCAAGACAGCTAACCAGAAGCCTGCTCTACGCGTAAGGCAATGTCCAAACTGTAATGTTTAGTAAAGGTATGGACGGGAAACCGCGGCGGCAGCACAGATGTCTGCTAAGACACGCTTGAAACACAGCAGAGGCTGCAACTCCACGAGTGGAGTGGACTCTGACTTGACCCGAGAGGGTCTTGTTGTACTTGTCATAACAGAAAGTGATGCAATGGGCCAACCATTTTGCTAGGCATTGCTTAGAGACAGCATTGCCTTCTCTTTTGTGAGCAAAAGAGATGAACAACTGATCAGTCTTTCTGAGATCCTTCGTCCTATCGGTGTAGTATCTCAGAATCCTGTGAACATCCATGGTATGGAGCAGGTATTCTCCTTGACTGGAGTACTGCGTAAAGAAGGCAGGTAATTCAATAGACTGATTTAAGGTAGATTCCGCTACCACCTTCGGGAGAAACTTAGGATTCGTGCGAAGAGCTACTCGTTCTTTGTGAAAAATCAGATAAGGGATTTTACACATCAGGGCCTGGAGCTCGGAAATTCTGCGAGCAGAAGTAATGGCCACCAAGAATAGCGTCTTCCACGATAAAAACTTCAAGTCTGCGGAAGCTGCAGGCTCAGAGGGAGGAAGGGTAAGTTTCTCGAGGACAAAGTTTAAGTCCCAAGGGGGAGCTGGAGTTCGGACAGGGGGCCTGAGATGAAGGACCCCTCTGAGGAAAGTTTTGGATACCTCCAGCTGGGCAAATGCCTTATCAGTGAAAGGAACATGGTAGGCTCATTTTAAAGCCATTTAGCATTTGGTCTCTATGTGTAGTGTCTGTGTTTCCAGTTTGAGTAAAGATGACCGCATGCTAGCAGTTCCCTGTGTCTGTGTCAGTCTCTTCTTCAAAACAAGAATACTAAGACGACCGCTACAACATACTGGCACAAGTGCCCCAATTTATAAACACAGACCATGGGGCTATGAAACGCTGAGCATGTACAGTCACAATACATGATTCCAATGGGGGCTCTTGTGGTCACATGCACAATTCAGAGCACAGCAAACAGTCTGTGGATGTATGAATTCTAGAGTACTGAAACGCCTCAAAATGCCATACAATTGCTAGGTTGTATGTAGCCTAATTTGCCCTTTACTATACGCATTGTAAAAGTGTGTGTTGTGGGGAAGGGGGATTGCAGGCACTGGAAAATGAGGGTAAGGACCGACAGAAAATTAAAGTTCTTTTAAAAACTGGGGACATGGTCCACACAAGATGCTGTGAACACTGTCATAAAGGTCACTAGAAATTTAAATGGGTTGCAGTTGCAATTTCTGGTGATGCCTAAATGATATCTAAAGGATGCCCTGCAATAGGGGAAAGCAAAAACATTTACATAAATGGAGCTCAATCTACTGCTGTTTTTCAGTGACTAAAGGTAGACCTCAGAGAAATATATAAGCATTCTATATGAATAGAGCTCCTCTGACAGTTTGAATGTGTGCAAACAGTGTGGGTCAAGCCAGGAAAGATTCAAACAGTTTACCTATTACGCATTTAACTATTAGGCACCTGTTTCACAGAGCTCCTCTCTTTGCAAATATGGGCTGCAGCTCCCTCCCTTTGCAAATAGCAGCTGTAAACTCTATACAGTCTTTCCAACTATTCCTCAAGACACTGTTTGACAAGCCTTCAAATCATAATACGTTTAACTAATAGCAGGGCATAAAAGACACTGTACAAAGAATGTTTTTGGTATTGTTCACTACCATTCACCCTGGACTGACCCTGAATATTCCATATAAATTTTATTTTCTTTGCAGTTCTATGTTTCTCCCCTGAAACAATATTGGTACCTCCTTCCATATCCTGCCCCTGGCCTTGGCAGGAATGCAAATGAAGATGTTGCAAATTTAAACTTTGCCGGCAAAGTGGCTGTGGACCCTAGGAACTTTGACTTTGCCAAAATTGTTATTTACTTCAAATTATCCTTTTTTGGGCAAAACAGCCAATTTGCGACTGAATTTTGGTTAATTTGATGAAAAAATATCAATGTTGCCATTCAGATCTTCGTGAATTTGCACTTCATGAATTCTGCAGATTTGGCAAATTAATGTGCAAAGCAAATTTCAGCCACTTTGCCTATCCCTTAATGTAAGTAAGTAAGTAAGAATATTAAAACAGGAAAAGTATGAACACCATTGAGAGTAAGCTCATTTCCAATGGTGCCCTGCATAAAACAGCAGCAATACAATGTTTCTAGTAACATAAGTTAAAATAAGTTACTGTAATATAGAACAATTGCATCATTTTAGGCACAACGTCCCCCATATTCACAAGGTTAGTGCGGCACTAACTGGGTTAGTGCCACACTAACCATGAATAGTGATGACACTGTGGGCGGGGCCATACTCACAGGCCCCCAGAGCACAACGTTAACCTGGCAGCATGATCATGCAATATATACCACTGCACCTATGCAAATGAGGGATCTCTCACACATAGGGTGCAGCAATTTATTTATAGGTTTCATCAGTGCTAAACAGTCACCGGTGCAGAGCTTTTTACTGCTGCTGAAACCCTGGCCTTAACCATGAGCTATGGCTGCCCCCCCCCCCCGAGACGTCGAGCAGGTATACTGCAGGCTGAAATCCCTAGTGTCCAGTGGTCCCTCTTCCCCCTGATCACCCATAATGCGAAATTATGTATTACCCTGGCTGTTTAACAGACCCCTCTCCTGATCACTCATGATTTAAAATATTATGTATTTCCCCTGTGGTCTAGTTGCCCCTTCCCTTGATCGTCCATGATTTAAAATAGTATGTATATCCCTGGTAGTCTAGTGGACCGCCCTCCTCCCAGTTGCTCATGTCTTACGATAATAAGTTTTTCCCCCAGGTGATCTAGTGAACTCCCCCAAAAGTGACAACCCCCCCACTCTCCAACTGAGGACTCCCCCACCCTGCACCCACCTCACCCCTGTCACAGGTTCTTCTCCAAACAATGGCAACCAGTACAGCCCTACACATGCCTCCTCAGCCATCACTGTCTGACACTCACAGAGCATGATCTCGAGTACTGTAGAAAGCCATCATTTGGAGAAGAACCAGTGACTAGGGTTGGGAGGCACAGGCAAGGGGTCCTAAGTGAGTGGGCGGTTGGGGTTGTCACTCATGGAGGGTCTGCGATCACTCAGGGGAAAACATATATTATTTTAATACATGGGTGATGGGGGGGGGCGCAGGACTGCCAGGGATATACATAGTGATTTTAAATCATGGGTGATCGGAGAGGGGGGTCCACTAGACTACCAGGGATATATGTAATATTTTAAACCTTAGTTGATCAGGTGGAGTGGGGTCTGCTAGACTACCAGGTATACATACTATTTTAAATCATGGACAGTCGGGGAAGAGGGGCCACCAGACCCCATGGAATCCCCATTACCCAAGCCCAACATGGAAAAGAGCCCATAACTGTCATGCAAATGCCCCCTTAGTACACTGAATGCCCGATGGGCCCATTTACATGCTAGGGTTGAGCATGGGCCACAGGAGTCCTGGCGCTATCTCTTTTTGGGCAGTGCTGTCTCCAGTGGGCTCCTCTGTGGGCCATATTGAACCCTGGGCCATTTCAGCACAGTGCATAATCACTATGCACTGTGCCAGTATGGCCCCATATTCAGATAGCATAATTCATCGGCCAGCTGCACGGCACTATTGGTCGGTTCTCATTATGGGAGCCAATATTTAATAGACTGAATAGTTACTGTCTGTCTAAAAGGTATTAACATAAAGATCAATCAAGGACGTGGAAGTAAGGCTTCATAAGTGAGCCAGTTGTCTAGGGTGAAATGCGGGAAGAGAACAAGGGATGGTTCAAAGATGAGTAGGAAGCTTATTCCACAGGGTTGGGTCAGAATTTATAAAAGCACATCTGCCAAAAGAGCTAGATGTAGGATGGTATGCCAGCTGAAGCCCAGCAGAAGAGCGCAAACTAGGTTTCATAACTCTGGATGCTAATACACTACTGATGTACCCAGGGGATTTTGAGAGAAAATAGCTATGAATAAATTGGAGAAAATGAACTCGTCCATGTTCAACTAGGGACGACCAACCTAATCTGCTGTAAAAATCACAGTGATGGGTGTCCAAAGGGGAATGAAGAATCAAATAGCCAAGTTTATTGTAAATAACATCCATTTTATGTAAGTGAGTAACAAATGCTGATACATTCAGAGGATAAATAAAAACAGTTGAAAAACGAGACGGCCAGGAGAAGACATTACCACTGTACAAAGCACTGATGTGGCCTCATGTGGAGCACTGTGTTCATTTCTGGATACCATACTAGAACAAGCATTTGTCAATGAAGAATGTTCACATCTTGCTTGTACACATTTTTGCTATACACGTACCCAGGATAGATCAAATGTGATGCAGTATCTTTTTTTTCAGAGGTGTCCTGCATTAACACATTGTTAGATTGTAATTACACAGGATAGATCAGCTGAGAGGCAATATCAGCTTCCAGTGGGCTCCTACATTTTGATCCCAAATTTCCAACAGTCTTTTTATGACTTGACATTATGATCAAGACAGGTAGAATTTTTTAAATCCCATCTGAAAGGTGATGTCACAGTGCGACTGAGAAAACAAGTTTCGGAGGGGATTTGAAAAATGACACCTGTCATGTTCAGAAGGTGGGGTAACACAAAGGATATGTTGAACATTAGAGACCACAATCTACAAAAATACAGTGAAGAGTAAACCTTGGAACAATTCAGCACTTCTACATAACTTAATTGTTTTTTCACATTTTGACCCAAAATTTTCAGTATAGTCTTTTTATGACCACTCCTTCTGAGCATGATAGGTGTCATTTACGAAATCATGGCTGAAACATCATTTCGCACCACAAGTGTGAAAACACATTTTGGCCAGGATCTGAAAAATGACAGCTGACATGCTCCTGAGGTGGTGTGAAAAATGGTTATGTTGAAAATTTGGGTCTAAATATTGAAAATTACCAATCACTGAGCCGAGGCTCAATTCCAGGTGTGACCCAGAGGAAGGGGGGGTTGGAGTACATACAATTAGCACAAAGACACAATTTCCAGAAATGTTACATAAACAACTGATACAACAGCAATGATCAATTAAAATTCAAACAAGATAGACAATTGGTTACAATAATACACAACAAGCAACAGAGTACATGGTTCTTGCACATTTCAGGTCTGGAGATAATGTGGTAAGAAAGCTATAAATAGTAAGTGCGTTCATTGAGAACGGGGTATAGAAGGTGCTTAGGTGCAGAAAACAATCAAACCCCTTACAGATTTTTCCCATAAAGAGGGATTAAGTCTCACCATGCAACTTAAAAACAAGCAAGGCAACCCACATTTTTTTTGTAGTGGATTTAAAATGTTAGATGACCATTATGTACTGAGCAAAAAATTATGAATTTGACATTGGGTGGCTGAAACACCAGGAATGTCCTTAAAAACGTGTTAGGCCATGACAAAAAAATAAGGTTATCCTCGGAATTCATCTCTCTGCATTTAAATATATATATATGTGTGTGTGTGTGCGTTTGTGTGTGTGTATATATATATATATATATATATATATATATATATAGTTCTTGTTGTTTTCATGAATATTTACAGCATTATCATATACGACAAGGTCAGCATGGGTGTTTAACCTCAATTTTTCCTCTGATCAAAACATATAGTTAGCTATTGTTATTATTACAGGAAGAAAATCTGTTTGAGACAGCAGCAAAAGAAGGAAATTATATTTACCAATAATTCCATCCATTGGCAGTCACTATGGGCTGCCCTCCCCTAATAGCCAGGACAGGTTTTATCAATCTGAAAGAAATCCTTGTAAATATAATGTATGTGTTTCAAATTTAACAGTTGTGTATGGCATAAATGTCTTGTTTTTATGCAAATGCTGTGATTTAATAATAATAAAATAATAATAAACTAAAAGTCTGAAAGAAGTCTTTGAACATGCCCCTTAACAAACTTCTCTCCAATTCTGCAGGAAAACACTGCGCAGAAATATAAAAGACAAACCCTGTACAAAGGCCAAATATGGTAACTATGTGCAATACCTGCAAATAGACATTTAACTGTCTAGTATACTGGATCCATGACAGCCGGTTGACAAATTCATTGTCGACCGAAGTTATAGCGACACCTTTATGTCGACCGCAATTGTGGTCGGCATAAAGGCAGGCACTTGAAACTGTGTTTTCTTAGGGGGCTTCGCCCCTGAACCCCCCTTGTGGGGGCTCTCCCCCTGCACCCCCCATAACTACAATAATCAACTCCAAGCCAGAGCTGATTTAGGGAAGGGGTGCAAGACCCCCAGAAAGCAGTGCCGGGGGCCCGCGCTCATACTACAGTAACCTGTCACTGATGTTGCTGTAGTGTCAGTCATGCTAAAACTGTCGCCATAGCAAGGGCATACCTAGTGTACTTACCTGGTTAACAAAAAACAAATAAATAAATATAGTGCAGAAGATACCATAGAGAATGTGCAGCAGTGAAAACTGGGAGGGTCTGACTGCCTATATACGGAGCTGGCATACAAGCAAAGTTACTGGTAAGAAACAGAATTCCTCTTTTAGTGTTAGTCCCTATAGACAGCCAGTTGATTATGGGCCCTAATAAACATTCTCTAAACCTGGAAGGGCAGTGCTGTATGTAACCCCTAGATGGCGCTATCCCAGGGGCTACTACCCCTGCCTGATTTGCCACTAACAGGTTGAGGGGCCTGGATCCAATGGCGGGTGCCTCCACCCAGAGGTCAGGGTTTGCAATAGTTAAACTAACTTGGTCACAGCCCTCTGGGACACTGCAACCCCCCTTTCTTCCCACTATGGCCCACACAATGTATCAGAATTACCTCACAGTATACACTTTACCCCCAGGGTCTGGTTCCGCACTGGGACCTCCTGTGAAATGAGATACAGTGCAACAATCACAGTACAGTACTTTAACATAGACAAATACCTCAGGCAGTATAACTTTGCTGAAACAAGCAGCTCTGATTTATTTGGGGGATATAACAAGGACAGGGGGAAATCAGGTTAATTAGCTTATCACTCTAATAATTCATTTATGGCTCTGTGCACAGGCCTATCCCTATCAGTTACTGTCCCTGGGTACCCAAGCCCTAGTGGCTAGTCCAAACCGTGGCAGCTGGTAGGGCCCTTTCACACAGAGAAAAGGAGAATTAAACAGTCAGCAGTACAGTAATTCCATTTGGATTTAATGTGGCAATTCAACAGGGAGCAACCTGAATTAGTACTCACGACCTCCAAATAAGATAGGGTCCTTCAATGTCAGCAGGGCTCACTTGAGGTACACAAACCTCTTCACACATCCATATAAAAGAAAGCACTATACCAGGCAGGCTGCATCTGTATCCCGATCGCAATTACTGCACAATACCCGGAGAACACACAGCAGATTCAGTTCCTGACAGACCGAGTGCAATTTTCAGCAATTCTTCCAGTCTTCTACAGGGTGAGCCTGGTTTCTACTCTTCAGAGATCCTTTGATTCTTTTCACAGGACGGATTCAGTCCTAACAAGCTGTTACACAAGCTGCAGACCGAACTTGGGCCTTACACACGCTTTTTGACTAAAACTGCACACTGAAAAGCACAGGCTCCTTCCTTCTTCACTGCCAAAGCTCAACTGAAACTCCAACCGACAAAACCGCACTTCCTTTGAGTTCCTCCCAGTTCTTGACTGGATTGGCTGTCACTCACACACAGACTGCTGCTGTTGGTCCAAAAAGGCACTGAAGTCTAAACTACATCTCCCAGAGTCACTGCCCATACAATCCTCTTGTGGCTGGCTCAGATTATGAGTCCAAGTTCTGATTCGCCAAGGCACCATTTAGAGCTAGCTTACCCCACATCGATTGGTCCAGTTCAGCAGTTCAAAACTAGAATGGGGAACTAGCAGACACAGTTCTGACTGCAAAGAAAGCAGGTTAGACAAACTGTAATTTCATTATTACTCTAAATAATTTCTGGCAAACAGTTACATCTTTCAGATAGGTTCCCTTTGCACTCCTAGTGACTGCAAAATGAAGTGAATTAGCAGCAGCTTGAGTGGTACTCAATCAAAGAACACACAGTCCCCCATACAACTAATTATGTCTGCAAGCAGACAGCTCTTAAAGAGACAGTACCAGAGGTTCTAAAACACTCACTGATAAATGGCTTAAATGCAAACACCATTCAGGCTTGGAGCATTCAAGCAAGCTCCTGAAGTCTTTTGGGAACCCCCATTTGCAGGGGTTACACCTTCCTGGTTTGGAAAGCTTGACGTCCAAGGCCAAGCAAGTACCCCATAAGTTTCAACTGCAACCACATACATTTGCATTAGGCTCGCACATGTAATCATCAGTCAATATATCATTTTACCAAGAACACATTTCTGAAACATTGCAGTACGTCACTTTTACAGTATTACATACATTGTACCATAACTCAAGTTATTACCTCTTGTACATGAAACCTGAAGAGAGGGCCCTTCCTATCAGTTACCTTGGGGCTGGGACGGGCAAGGGCACCATACTTAGAGGGCAACACAAGTAACTTGAGTTAGCACTGACGCTCAGTTTGGGCAATGAGCTCGGGACACATACACTCCTTTATGGACAACATTGAGAGGCAAATCCACAGGCCTCCCAAGGGAATCATAACTGAGGTGCACCACAGGCTTTACAGCTCGACCAGTCTTTCTAGGGGAACTGTTACAGTCTCTGCACTCTGAGCCTCATTTTCAGCATTGTCCACACTTGTCAGGGGAGTCTCCATGGGGTGAGAGAGGCTAGAACTTGGGGCACTTTCAGCTCCAGGAGTTACAGTTTCTGAGTCCACAACATTTGGCTCGCATGGAGAGCTTTCGGACACTGGCAGTGGACTGTCAGGGCACTCAAAATACTCTTCTTGTTCGGTGTATCACCAGTCTGCCCCAATCTATCATTTTCCTCCCTGAAAGCTCAAACAGTTCAACCATGCACAATGATTCCATTTCATCTGATCTGATGCTTTGCACTTCACTTTCTGGGAGCATTGGCTCCAGGGATGAAGCTGGGGCTTAGACAGTCCAGAAGGCCCAGCTTTGTTCCAGTATTGACTAGGGATTGCCCGGAAACAATTGACTCAGTTCCGTAAGAAGGATAGTATTCAAAGTCACTCTCACTTTCTTCCGATATGGACTGACAATCATGCTCAACTGGGACTTGTGGAGGGGAACACTTAACTTTGCTTCTGTAGGTGCAGACTTTCTTGATCTTTTCTTAGCAGCAGCTCTATCACTGGTCCAGAGGGGCATCTTCTAGGGCTCAGACTCAATTAAGATTTGTCCAATGGGCAGTAAATGATTTCTATGCATTGTTTTACATCTTTGAATTATTCTCAGGCCTTACTTTGTACACTGGCAGATCATCTAGTTTGCCCACTACAATGTGAGGGAGATGGTGCCATCTGTCAGCAATCTTGTGCTTGCCATGCAATCCCAGATTTCTTAGCAATACCGATCTCCTCCTGGAGTTCTAATGCTTTCACCTTTTATCATACCTTTCTTTGTTGGCAGATTTCTTTGGCAGCCATGGTTTGAGCCAGTTGGTACGCATGAGTTAGCTGGGCCTTTAACTTTTGCACATACTGTAAATAGTTGTCAGCTTGAACCCCATCAGGAGACCCAAAACACACATCTACTGGTAGTCGAGCTTCTCTTCCAAACATCAGGCGGTAGGGGAGAATCCAGTGGCATCACTTTGGTGCAGTTATAAGCATGTACCAGGGTGCTAATTTGTTGGCTCCATCTAGGCTTTCCTTTGGGTGCAGGGTGCCTAGCATATCTAGCAAAGTGCGTTGAAACGCTCAGGCTGTGGGTCCCTGGGGTGGTAAGGAGTGGTTCTGGACTTCGCACTCCCACAGAGAAAGCATCTCTTTGATCAGACGACTCTCAAAGTCTCTCCCTTGATCAGAATGGATTCTTTGTGGAGCCCCATAGTGAACAAAAAAGTTTTCTACAAGTACTTTGGCCACAGTGGATGCTTTCTGGTCTTTGGTGGGGAAAGCTTGGGCATATCTCGTGAAATGGTCAGTGACCACCAGCACATTACTGATATTTCTTTGATCTGACTCCAAACTCAGAAAATCAATACAGACCAGCTCCATGGGTGCACTGGTGGTGATGTTAACAAGGGGCAGCCTCTGGGGCAAAGCTTTCCTCTGTAAGCAGCGACTACAAGTTCGAATGTGTTGCTCCACATCAGCCCCATCTTAGGCCAATAGAATCTGGATCTCACCAAGTCAAGTGTTCTGTCTATACCAAGGTGCCCCATGTGGTTGTGCAAGGACCTCAGTACTGAGTCTCGAAGGCAGTGGGCAGCACTAGTTGTTGTTTGTCTACTTGTCCCCTCTGTCTACTGTTTCTCTGTATAACAGTTTATTGATCAGTTTCAACTTAGGACCTTCTTTGTATAACAGTGCAGTTCTCAAATCAGTGGGCGTAATTTGGACACATCTTTTCCTGCATAGAGGGCTTCTAAAGCTGCTTTGATCATGGGATCGCGGGATTGAGCCCGCGAATACTGTCATTGTCCAGCTGAGGCAGTGCACCAATGTCTATTGCAGAAAAGTGGCAATAAGCAGCAGGTATGCAATTCTCAGAGGCTCCCAAGCAATCCACCATGCAGTCCACTGCGTCCGTGGACATTTGTTCCTCCTGTCAAACTTCCGGCAGAGTGCCCGAATGTCAGGTTCTGCCAATCGGACCCAATCATTCTGGGGAACAGGCCTCCGGAGAGAGCATCAGCATCTATGTGGTTCAGACCTGCTCGGTATTCGAGAGCATAGTCATATGTAGATAATGCAGAAAGCCACCTATGGCCAGTGGCATCCAACTTAGCTGAGGTCTGCACATAGGTCAAAGGATTATTGTCAGTTTTACTAGTATTTTAGCCCCATACAAGTACTCATGGAATTGGTCAACAATAGCCCACTTCAAAGCTAGGAACTCTAACTTATGTACAGGATAGTTCTTTTCGGATGGGGTCAGGCTTCTACTGGCAAAGGCCACTGGTCTCAGGCCATTCTCGTGCTCTTGGTACAACACAGCCCCAACCCTTGCAAGCTAGCATCAGTGTGCAGGACGTAAGGTTTTCTTGGATCGGCATAGGCCAGCACTGGAGCATGGGTGTTGATATATGATCTCATGAAAAGCAGTCTCACAATCAGGAGTCCAGCGGCCCCAAATACTTCACTCGGATGAAAATACACTCTTTCAGTCTTGAGGACGCTGACTTTTGGTATTTTTGTGGGTTGGGGATACCCTTGAGTAAGGTTAAGTAAAGGCGGATCACTCTTGAATAGTCCTTGATGAAGCGCCGATAATAACCACAGAATCCAGGAATCTTTGCAGTTCTTTTAGATTTTTGGGCTGTGGCCAGGTGGTCAAGGCCTCAACTTTACTTGGGTCGGTCTCTATTCCTCGGTGGATACTATGTGTCCCACATACTTTACTGATGTTTGAAAGAATTGACACTTATCAATGGACAGTTTAAGGCCAAAGTCCTCCAGTCGGTCCAATACCTTAAATAATCTGCTCTCATGTTCCTCCAGTGAGCTGCCAAACACAATAACATCATCTAGGTATACCAGGCACTCTAGTAAGTTCATGTCCCCACTGCACGCTCCATCAATCGTTGAAAAGTGGCTGGGGCACCTGAAATCCTTGAGGCATCCTCATGAATTCATAGAACTAAGCGGACAGATAAAGGCCGTCTTCTCACGGTCCTCTGGGGCCATCGGGATCTGGTAGTACCCACCGCGGAGATCCAGCACAGAGAACCACTTGCTCCCGCTTAGGCAGTCCAAAGCATCCTGAATGCGGGCATTGTGTACTGATCAGGATAGTCCGCGGTTTAAGGTGCGATAATCCACACACATCCTTACTGTTCCATTCTTTTTCCTCACTACCACAATGGGGAAGCATAAGGGCTTCTGGATTCTTGTATTACACCAGCAGCTAACATCTCTTGCAGATGCCGCTCACATCATCTATGTCAGCAGGTGCCAGGCGTCGAGACCTCTCACGAAATGGTTCGTCATGCAGCCGGATATTGTGCTCAGCCTTGCACGCATCCTACATCCCATTCCTTTAAAGAAAACACCTGGCTCTCTGGGCAAGCTTCTCACTGATCCTCACTTTCCATTCAGCTGGCAGCGGGAGTCGCCGAAATCAAACAAGTCAGGCGTTACTCTGTCATTCTTCCTTGAACTCTTGCTGCTGGGTAGCACTGCAGTGTCTGCACAATGCACATTAGCCAGGATGCAACCTCTGTTTACTCGAATGTCTCTTTCAGACACATTATGAACTTGGACCATTACCCTTCTGGCATAAGCATGGGCTCTAGCGGGCAAAATACTGGACTTGACCAGCAGTCCCTCTGGCAATTTTCCACGCCTGGTGCATCCAACATTAATATTTTATTCTTAACATCCTTTCTGATACGGACCTCTCCTGTAAGGTACACTGGGCATTTGCGCCAGGATCAGAGACTCAGGATCCTTCTTCCATACAATTCCGACCGGTTCCTCTGGTTCTGTTTTTAGCATCTCTCTGTGCCTCATAGGCCTTCTTAATTAAAGCCGGAACTCTTAAAGCTCTACTAGTCTTTGACCCTGTTTTTCATAACACAACTGTGCCAGCCTTCCGAACATATGAGCATTTGTTCCAATCAACAAAGGGACACCATCATACAGTCCAGTGGGGGACACACTAAGGCTAGGGTCTCTACTTGTTCGGCCACTCCAGCCACGGAGGTGGGGAAAGACAGCCAAATTGGATATACCCGAATAGGGGTAGGCCTTCCACTTAACCCCCATACATGCAGTCCTTCTAATGGTTGTAAGTGCGTACGCCTGACAAATGCTTCTGATACCAATCTTGGAACATAATTGTCACTTGGGAGCCACTGTCTAATATAGCTCTTTGTAGACACTCCGTCTCACCTTTACAGTGGTCTCCATGGAGGGACCCACTATTCTGGACCAGTCTGGAGAGGCGGTAGTGGGGGCCTGGGCAACTGACCTTGCCACAAAAGGACGTGGAATTAGCTTTTTAGTGCCCTCACTGGGATCATGTCGCACCTCTTAACCACTGATTTCTTCTCCAAGCTCTCCTTGTAGCCTATATGCAACTTTGTCAGTGTCTTTTGGGGACTGGCATTCCCTTTTCATGTGCCCATCTTTCCCACAATTATAGCAAAACATACTTTCTGGAGTTTGAGCTGGCCGAGGCGCCACACTGGGAGCCAGGGGTATTACTAACTGGAAACCTTGGTGCCATCTCTGTCTGCGGCGTGATAAGCATTTGGAGACATCTCGTCAGTTTCTCCACTTCCATGGTCAAGGAATCGAGTTCGGAGCTGTTATCAGCAGGAGATACATGGGTGGGTACCCACCCCCATAGCAGATGCAGTCGGATATAGGTCAGGGCCCTGCATTGCAGGCGTGGCCTTCATAAAGGGACTGTTTTTGGAATTTCCGGATCTCTCAACAGTTCGCCCCCATTGTGACATATCTTTTTCCTTGTCAGAGCACTCATTGACTGCCAACCTCTGCCCCTGAACTTCACTTGATGGGTCACCTCAGTCACCGGTCGTAGCCGCAGCTATTGGTGCAGGTCCCTCCCGAGGTCGCCTTTTTCTCAACTCCTCAATTTCTCTCATTAACTCATCAGGAGGGGTGGGGATTCCAGTCGATCTGCCAGGCGTAACTGAAGCAACAGCAGTTCTGAGAAGGGGCAGACTTAAGGATCCTGTCCAGCCTGGTTCGGTCCAGTTCAATCACTGGCAAACTACCTTTTCTGAGGCATTCTTGCAACAATTTTTCCAGCCGAGATACATACACAGACAACAACTCCCTTGGTACTGTTGTGCATCTCTTACTCTCCACCATAGGTCCTCATCAGAATCTGGGCTCCCATACACATTCTCCAAGGCCTCAAGATGGGCCTGTGCAGTCGCTTCAGGGTTACTGGCCCATTTAGCACGGATGGTAGCCAGGGCAGGACCTCGGAGGCTCTCACTAACCCTCTTTCGCTTTTCACCTTCCGAGCATTGCCATTCTAGCACTTGGGGGGCAACATAGTCTATCCAGGTCTCCCAGTCATCCTCCCCTTGGGGGGTGGGGAAGGTGCCAGAGAAGATCCTGAACCTTCGGTAAGAGTCGTGACTAATGGCAGGTGCAGAAATAGGAGTCTGCATTGGTTCAGCCACCATTACGGGCACTGGAGCAGGAGAGGGTGTTGGGGGAGGAACACCCCCAGGTGGCAAGAATAGTTTCTTCAAGTCCTCCACAGTTTTCCCCTCTCCCAGCAACCATTCAGCAAATTTCTCCTCAAAAGTTTCAGATAGTGGTGGGGGCTGATTCCCCAGGTCTTTACTGTCCTTAGTTATCACTCTCCAAGCAGTGAGGGCTCCTCTGGGGTAATGGTCTGTGGCACTTTGGAGCTATCTATGGGATCCTTAAACTCTACTAGGGCCAGGAAAGTGTGGGTGAGCAGATTAGCATGCCGACCCACCACCACAGGGTTTTGTAAACCTTCCACCTTGGAAAGTACTCCTGCACAGTGTCCATATTGATACCCAGGGGATGTCCAGGATAAGCATAGCATTTGGGGTCGATCTCCTCCCCAGTACACCACTCCACCAGCCGGTGCACAGCCACTTCTGTCGGGTACCCATTTTTTCTTAACAGTGGTTCTAAATATGGCCACTAGAGACACACAATCCCAGCGGTGAGCCTCAAGATGTAACCCCTAGATGGCGCTATCCCAGGGCTACTACCCCTGCCTGATTTGCCACTAACAGGTTGAGGGCCTGGATCCAATGGCGGTGCCTCCACCCAG
The DNA here is from genome assembly GCA_016271365.2 of Neoceratodus forsteri. Lineage (NCBI taxonomy): Eukaryota > Metazoa > Chordata > Ceratodontiformes > Ceratodontidae > Neoceratodus > Neoceratodus forsteri. Next base: position 1,870,580,102 of record CM057456.1, on the reverse strand, counting down.
AGGTCAGGGTTTGCAATAGTTAAACTAACCTGGTCACAGCCCTCTGGGACACTGCAACCCCCTTTCTTCCCACTAGTGGCCCACACAATGTATCAGAATTACCTTCACAGTATACACTTACCCCCAGGTCTGGTTCCGCACTGGACCTCCTGTGAAATGAGATACAGTGCAACAATCACAGTACAGTACTTTAACATAGACAAATACCTCAGGCAGTATAACTTTGCTGAAACAAGCAGCTCTGATTTATTTGGGGGATATAACAAGGACAGGGGAAATCAGGTTAATTAGCTTATCACTCTAATAATCTACCTATGGCTCTGTGCACAGGCCTATCCCTATCAGTTACTGTCCCTGGGTACCCAAGCCCTAGTGGCTACTCCAAACCGTGGCAGCTGGTAGGGCCCTTTCACACAGAGAGAAAGGAGAATTAAACAGTCAGCAGTACAGTAATTCCATTTGGATTTAATGTGGCAATTCAACAGGAGCAACCCTGAATTAGTACTCACGACCTCCAAATAAGATAGGGTCCTTCAATGTCAGCAGGGCTCACTTGAGGTACACAAACCTCTTCACACATCCATATAAAAGAAAGCACTATACCAGGCAGGCTGCATCTGTATCCCGATCGCAATTACTGCACAATACCCGGGAGAACACACAGCAGATTCAGTTCCTGACAGACCGAGTGCAATTTTCAGCAATTCTTCCAGTCTTCTACAGGGTGAGCCTGGTTTCTACTCTTCAGAGATCCTTTGATTCTTTTCACAGGACCGGATTCAGTCCTAACAAAGCTGTTACACAAGCTGCAGACGGAACTCTGGGCCTTACACCGTTTTGACTAAAACTGCACACTGAAAAAGCACAGGGCTCCTTCCTTCTTCACTGCCAAAGCTCAACTGAAACTCCAACCGACAAAACCGGCACTTCCTTTGAGTTCCTCCCAGTTCTTGACTGGATTGGCTGTCACTCACAATAGACTGCTGCTGTTGGTCCAAAAGGCACTGAAGTCTAAACTACATCTCCCAGAGTCACTGCCCATACAATCCTCTTGTGGCTGGCTCAGATTATGAGTCCAAGTTCTGATTCGTCCAAGGCACCATTTTAGAGCTAGCTTACCCCACACTGATTGGTCCAGTTCAGCAGTTCAAAACTAGAATGGGAACTAGCAGACACAGTTCTGACTGCAAAGAAAGCAGGTTAGACAAACTGTAATTTCATTATTACTCTAAATAATTTCTGGCAAACAGTTACATCTTTCAGATAGGTTCCCTTTGCACTCCTAGTGACTGCAAAATGAAGTGAATTGGCAGCAGCTTGAGTGGTACTCAATCAAAGAAACACACAGTCCCCCCATACAAACTAATTATGTCTGCAAGCAGACAGCTCTTAAAGAGACAGTACCAGAGGTTCTAAAAACACTCACTGATAAATGGCTTAAATGCCAAACACCATTCAGGCTTGGAGCATTCAAGCAAGCTCCTGGAAGTCTTTTGGGAACCCCCATTTGCAGGGGGGTTACATGTATAATAGCCCAGCACTTGCCTGATGAATGCAGCACTGGTGGAGCTGAGAATATCTAGGCTATAATGTCTGGAGAACGTGGGGGTGGAGGCCAATGTAATAGTCTTGCAGAATCCTCCAGGGAAGCTAAAGTGTGCTCAGCATAGGAGTCTGCCACAGCCTTTGTAGAATGTGATCTGGGATTGGTAGGAGCGGACAGACCCCGGAAAGCATAACCCAGTCTGATTGCGAAACATAGCCATTTGACTATGGTATGTTTAGCTAGGATAGACCCTTTCTACCCCAAACCTAGGAGAACAGATAGTCTGTCAGTACTGTGGAATGCTTTAGTGCACCAGAGGTAAACCCCAAGGGGTCTCCTGACATCCAGTGAATGCAGCCTTTCTTCCTTGGTGTTCTTTGGGTTTGAGCAAAGGTGGGGCAATGCTTTCTCTAGTTGCTTGAAGAAGACGTAGTCCACCTTAATAAGAGAGGAGCACACCATTCTGAAGACCACTTTATCTTTGTGAAACGCCCAATATATCTCCTTGTGCAAAAGGACCTGTATCTTGTTAATCCTCTAAGCTGAGCAAATAGCCATGAGAATGAAACCCTTAAGAAATAATAGCTACAGGGACACCTTGTAATATTTCCTGGTTAAACAATTTCCCCTTCCCTTCCTTGTGGAGCGGGGAGGGGGTCCATCGGAGCTTCAAGCACCACAGTTAGCTTCCAGGAGGGAGAGACCTGAGGGCTTCTGGGATTTAGCTTGAGACAGACTCTAAGGATGCGGACAACATCTGGATGGGATCCCAGGGAGTGTGATCTCTTATACCCCGACAGCCCGGCAGGCCACAATGTGCACCCTGAGAGAGTTAATAGACAGCCCTTTGTCTGGACACTGCTGCAGAAATCTCAAGACATTGGATAGAGAGGCCTTCTATGTATGATTTGATCTGCAGAGGGGTGCACCAGGAGTGGAACATATCCCAGACTTTTCCATAGCTCTTTTTTTGTAGAGTTTTTTTCTGGACTACATCAACATGTGGATAACATTTGCTGAGTATCCTGCCCTCATAAATTTTATGCTCGCAGTAACCAGGACAACACCTTAAATTGTGAGACTCCAGATGCAAAATCAGCCCCTGATGAAGAAGGTCTGGCCTGAATGGAAGTGGTATTTGTTTGCACAGTGCCAGTGGTATCAGCTCTATGTGTACCATGCTGTTCGAAGCTATTGGGGTACAATGATGATCAGTGTTGACAGTTCACTCTGCAGTTTTCTTAGAACCTTTGGCATCAACAATTGTACCCTCAATAGATAGTCACCTTGTGTGAAAAAACTTCTCTGAATTGTCATTGTTTTCCATTAAGTATATTCTAAATCACTTTTAAAGAGCTAGTATCCTGCCTGAAATAAAAATAAACATTCAAAAGTAGTTAAATATTACTTCTTATATCTGAAGTATTTGTTTTTCTTTTCCCTTTCGTTAATTAGTAGATTTTCTATCTAACAGTACTTAGTGTGATGTGTGGAACACTACTCTACCTGGAGGTCAACATACAGTAGTTAGTTCTATTCCTTCTTAAACAGCATCAGCCCTATGACCTCACTGTCTATGACATCACAAATGATCAAGAAGAGTCACTCACCTGCTTCAAGATCAGTCATCCGTGATGTCACATTAAGTGAGGTCACAGTGCTGATGAGGTATGAGGAATATAATTAGCTATGTCTGCCTACAGGTAAAGTACTGCCTTTTACATCACACCTAATCTTATTAGGTATAAAATCTTTTAATGAGCAAATGGAAAATGAAAAATACTTCAGAAATAAAAAAGTTACAACTGCCTACTTTTAAAAAGTAATAACATGCCTGCTATTTTTGATGCTAGCAGCTCTTTCAGGCACTTAATTTTTTACGTGAATTTTTGTAAAAATGTAAATGCTTTTAAGTAATTCTTTGTATTGGGCTAAATATGGAATGATGTCAGCAACCATAGAAACAGAAAGTGTTTGCAGAAAAGGACTAGTAGACCCATCTAGACTGCCCTATTTTCCCTGACTAGCACTACACCCTGAACCCAACTTGGTCGCAGGTGTCCCTCCCTTGCTCCCCTTTACCTCTGCTTATAATACCCATGTGCCTGTCCCACACGTGTGAAGCTTCCCACTACCTTCACCCATACCAGCTCTTCTGACAGGCTGTCTCAGGCATCTACCACCCTTTCTGTGAAGAAGTATTTTCTCACATCCCTGGTGCGCCTCCTCCTTTGAAAAAGGCTCCCCTCCTGCACTTTGTTCACCCCATGAGGTACTTACAGGTCTCAATCATGTCCCCTCTCAGTCTCCTCTCTTCCAGGCAGTACATGCCAAGCTCCAGCAGTCTCTCCTCATATGGCTTCATGCGCAAACTCATGCCATTTTAGTAGCCCTCCTCTGGACCACCTCCATCTTACTGGTGTTTTTATGGAGCTGCTGCCTCCAGAACTGGATGCAGAACTCCAAGCGAGGTCTCACCAGTGAGAGATACAGAGGCAACACTACCCCCCCCTTCTCCAATTAGAGATCCCCCTCCCTATGCATCCCAGCATCTAGTTTGCCTTACCTACTTCCCTGTTGCACTGCCTTGCCACATTAAGATCTTCAGATTGATTACCTCAAGATCCCTCACTTGCTTAGTAACTGCAAGTACCTCTACCCATTTAATACACAGTTCCCAGGTTACCCCACCCCAGGTGCATGATTGCACTTTCTGGCATTGAAACACAGCTGTCACTCTCCAGACCACTCCTCTAGGTTCTCAATACCCTTTTGCATTCTATCCACCTCTTACTGGGTGTTCACCCTGTTGCAGATTTTTGTGACATCTGGAAAGTGACACACCTTCCTCTCCAGTTCCTCAGCAGTGTCACTTATGAAGACATTGAAGAGGACAGGGCCCATTACTAATCTCTGTGGTACTCCACTGGTCATTCTGCCATCCTTTCAGTGACTACCATTTACCACCACCTTCTGCCTCCTATCTTTCAACCAGTTTGATACCCAGCACACCACCTTCTCCCCCACCACAGGCTGCTAAGTTTCTTTATCAGCCTCCGGTGTGGTACAGTGTCAAGGGCCTTACTGAAGTCCAGATAGGTCACATCCACTGCCCTTTTCTGATCCACTTCCCTAGTTATCCAGTCAAAGAAATCTGAGATTTTTTTGACATGACCTCCCCCACTCCCCCCAGAGAAGCTGTACTGCAGAAGATCCTGCAGTCCATTTGTCTCCAGGTATTTCATCAGTCTCTCCTTCAGTAGGAACGCCCTTAACTTACAAACAAACAAATAGGGACTGCTTCGAATACAGCTGCAGCACATGGTAAACTGAACTGGAACCAAAGCAACAAAAAGTCATACACTGACTAAGAAGTAAAGCATACAGATTACTTTATTAACTACAAGCAGTGTGCACGACTGCAGACTAGCCTCCCAATGTTTTGCACCAAATCCAGGTGCTTAATTAGGGGAAAACATGATTATCAATCAATCAATCAATATCTTTATTTAGCCAGGCAGAACACTATTGAGCACGGCTCATTTACAAGATGGACCTGGTAGTTTAAATAACAACAAGTCACAATACAACAATTTGGCATAGGTGTAGCAACATTAGCAGCCTATGTACAGTCATTACAAGTGAGAATGGCGTGGCTTGGCACAGTGGTGTACAGTAATTTACAAATAGCAGCGTAAGATTTAACACTAAGAACAGAACAAGGCAGCATAATTTACAGGCGTGGTACTAAAGGCAGTCAGCATACCGCTATGTGTGAGTTCTGTGCAAGGCAGGTCTCTGATAGACAGTACAGTAAAATATTATACTGGATGAGGTCTAGACCAGCAAAGCATTACGAGGCCTGGGAGAAGACTATAAAGCAAGGGCACGGAGGGCACAAGATGCGCCAAGGATAGTGGAGGGAGGAGAGGTTAGGAGGGGTGGGAGGGGGCAATAGTTATACCTTCAGGATTGTCATAGCTGCATTAGTCGGTGTGGTAGGTCAAAGGGTAAGAGGGAGGGTATGGGGTGAAAAGGTGCCATTAGTAGGGGGGAGGTGACAGACAGGTAGGAGGGAAAGTCAGAGATTCAGTGCCAGAAGCAGTTGCAGGACTCCATAAATGATTGCTGGATAAGATTTTTGAAGGCAACTAATGGTACAGATGAAACGAGCTGCAGTAAATTTTGAGCAGTATTCCAGAGGACTGGTAAGGCGTGACTGATTGCCGCCTGACCAAAGTGCGTCCTAACTCTGGGTATGTAAAGGGCGATACGAGTCTGGCTTCTCAGCAGATAGCTGCTAGGAATGCAAGAAGGTAAGCAATCCTTAATATATTGAGGCAGCTTGTTAGAGATAGCCCTATAGATCCAGAGCACGGTGTTCTTTTGTCGTCTAAGACTAAGGGAGCCCCAACCTACAATGTTGTAGAGGGTACAGTGGTGTGTTGAGTAGTGGGCACCAGTAATTAACCTGAGCACCCGGTGGTACAGAGTGTCTAGTTTGGCAAGGGCCACACTAGAACAGTGCCCATACAGAAGGTCTGCATAGTCGATGAGAAGCAAGAACGTTGTTTGAACCAACCTGGTTCTCCCCTCCTGTGTTAATAGATGCTTGATTCTGAAGAAAATCCCAAGCCTCTGTTTAAGCTTTTTGGAGAGTTCCTCAATATGGACTTTGAAGGAAAAATTGGAGTCAATCCACACATCCAGATATTTGAAGGAATCTACATAGTCCAGCAATTCGCCGAGCAAGGTGTGGATTTGAGGAGCTGTTCCCACCGTGCTAGAGTAGGGGGAATTTAGTACAGGGTAGAAGATCATGGCCTTTGTTTTCTTAGTATTTAAGAGAAGTTTAGAGTAAAGGAGATTGTTCTGTAAGTGGTTAAATTCTATTTAGAGGTTGCTACACATGAGTTCCAGAGTAGGTCTGGCTACATACAACACAGTGTCATCCGCAAAGGGGTGTATGTCAGCTGACTTGACTCCAGCATCTAGTTCGTTTATGTAAATGGCAAACAAGAGAGGACCCAAGATGGACCCTTGCAGTACTCCTCTAAAGAGTTATTTTAGAGGGGAGAGACCCCCCAGCCTTGATCTGTTGGTGTCAATCAGAGAGGTAGTTAGAGAACCACTCTAGGGCAGTGTCACTGACGCCAATATTCTGTAGAGCAACCAGGGGCAAGGAGTGGTCTACCGTGTTAAAGGCTTTGCTAAGGTCGAGAAACAGAGTGCACACATATCTTCTGGATCCAAGGCTCTCAACCAGTTATTCGTGACCTTAGCAAGCACTGAGGTGGTACTATGGTGGGGTTGGAAACCAGACTGAGCAGGGTTTAAAAGGTCCAAGTCGTTGATGTGCTGTCTAAGCTGAGAAATAACCACTTTTTCCAGAAGCTTAGAGAGGGTAGAAAGTAAGGAGATGGGACGGTAGTTATTAAAATTACTAGTGCTACCAGATTTAAATAGTGGAATAATGTGGACAGTTTTCCAGATGGTCAGGAGTGAGCCCTGTGTAAGGGACATATTGAAGAGATTGGTGATTGAGGGTGACAGAACGCGGTAGCCAGGTTTGAGGAAAAAGAGCTCTATCAGGTCTGCCCTAGCACTTTTGCTACAATCCAGATGGAGTAGAAGGTCCTTAACTTCCTTTACTGTGACAGAGGAGAAAGAGAATGTCATGTGAGGAGGGGGCGTGGTTGGGGCAGGGCCTGGGCAAGTTAAGCTAGTAGTAAATAGTTGTGCACGTAAGCTAGAAGCGGGGGAGTCATCAAATGCTAGGCCTGTGGTGGCAAAATGATTTTATTAAAGAGTTCAAGGATTTCTTGCTTGTCAGTAACAACCGAGTTGCCTGAAGAGTTTTGGTGGGAATGGACTAGCAGAACTGTGGCCTTGGATTTCCTTTAAGGATTTCCAGAATTTAGTTATACTGTTAGAGGAAGAGTTAAGTTCGGACTGGTAGTAACTAGATTTTGCATCCCTAACCATTCTCGTGCAGCGGTTTCTGACAGCTCTGAAAGCTGATCAATCGTTAGGCTGTTTGGTCTTCCTGGCCTTCTTCCTAAGCAAGTCTCTGTGCAGCAGCTCTTCTTTCAAGCTTGATGAGAACCAAGGGCATGTTTTCTTATTAGTTCGGATTTTTACAGGAGGTGCTTATTTATTGATGGAACAGAGAACAATGTTTTGGAAGACTGCCAAGGCTTCTTCAACCGAAGGGGCCAGGTAAAAGTCCTGCCATTATGCATATTGCAGGTCAAAGAGGTAGGCTTTAGGGTCAAAATGTTGTTTTGATCTTTTAAGGGCATAGCTAGAGGAGGAAATAAACCTATGGTAGGTCCTCACACAGGCTATAACACAATGATCACTGAGGTCATTAAAGAAAACGCCAGAGTGGGAGTACAGATGAGGTTACCCCTGGCAGAGCTTTTCACCATCTCTCTGAGGACAGGGTGGGTGCCCCAAGACTGGAAGGTGGCGCATATAGTGCCTATCCACAAGGGGGGGATCAAGGGAGGTGGCAGGGAACTACAGGCCTGTCAGCCTGACCTCGGTGGTGGGCAAGGTGATGGAGGGCATTGTCAAGGAGAGGCTAGGGGGGACCTGGATAAGTCACAGTGCCTGGACGATAGACAGCATGGATTCATCCCGGGAAATCGTGTCAGACAAACCTGGTGGAGTTCTATGACTGGGTGACAAGTGCCTTGGACCTGGTAGACCAGTAGATGTCCTCTTTCTGGACTTCAGCAAGGCATTTGACTCTGTTCCTCATGTGGGCCTGTTGGATAAGCTGGGAGAAATGGGGTGGGGAACCAGATGATCAGATGGATAGGTAATTGGCTCCAGGACGGACCCAGAGGGTCGTGGGTGGTGGGATAGTCTCATCCCCAAGGAGGGTCATTAGTGGGGTCCCACAGGGATCAGTCCTTGGGCCCTTCTGTTCAATGCCTACGTATCTGACATAAGGACAGGAATCAAGTGAGATGAGTCTCTTTGCAGATGACTCAAACTGGGGCGGTGGTGGATGGGGAGGAGGGAGGGTGGCCCTACAGGGGACCTGGAGGCTCTGGAAAGATGGTCTAGAAAGTGGAAGCTGAGGTTCAATGCAGGAAATGCAAGGTACTCCACCTAGGGCCAGAAACCCAGGTCAAGTGTACACCTGGGAGGAATGCTACAAGTCTCGATGGCTGAGAGGGACCTGGGGGTGGTGGTGGATGTCAAGATGAACAACTCTGAGACTTGTAGGAGGGCAGCCAAGGCCAACAGGATGCTGGGATGCATCGCTAGGGTGATCACCTCCAGAAGGAGGAGTGATACTCCCTCTGTATAACTGCTTGGTGAGGGCGCACCTTGAGTACTGCATGCAGTTTTGGAGCCACACTTAAGTGGGACATTAACCTCCTGGAGAAAGGTCAAGGAGGCAGCCAAAATGATTTGGGGCTTGGGGACAGGACCTATGAGAAGAGGCTTGAAGAGCTAAATATGTACACATTGGAAGAGAGAAGGGACGGAGGGACATGATGAGGCCTTTAGGTACATGAAGAGGGTAAATAGGGGAGGAACAGTTGGGGTGCTTCAAGGAAGGAGGAAGGGGCCACTAGAGGGCATGGCTGGAAGCTGGAGGGGAAGAGTCAGGGGAGAAAGGAGGAGGGCTACTTCACTGAGAGGGTGGTGGAGCCATGGAAATGCACTGCCTAGGGGGCTGGTGGAGGCAGAGACAGTGGAGGGGTTCAAGAGGGGGTGGGACAGGTACAGGGGAAGGGTTCTGGAAGCAAAATCCAATGCAGCAAGAATATCCAGAACTGGGAAGGCAGAAGCCAGAGAAGGCGAGGGGGACAGCAAGGTCAGCACCCAGGTTGGGGACTGACCAAACGAGCAGACACGAAAGACCGTTAGGCCTATTCTGCTGGCATTTTAGTATGTTTGTTAACTAGAATAACATCAAGTAGGGTACTATTTTTAGGATGTTTTTTGTTAGGACGGGTGGACTCCATTATGAGCTATGACAGCCCAAAGTTGTCGCACAACTCCTTAAGGGGTTGTGAAGAGGTTGAGAACCAGTACAGGTTAAGGTCTCCTGCAATAATCACTTCAGAGGATAAGGAGGCTAGTATGCTGGATAGGTGCTGTAACACCTTATGCCCTGCAGAGGGAGGCCTGTAACAATCTAGTATATCAATGGGGGTTGAAGAGGGATGCTGTACTTTTAGCGTGGTACGTTCAAATTCCAGGGGCACAGTAGCAGAGTTAACAATGGAGGCTGGGAATTTGTCCTGGACATAGATAGCCCCGCCCCCTTCCCTAGTTGGCGTGTCGGTCCCGTGGACAGAGTAGGAGGGGGATATTTATCTTGTGATCCAGGGTAGAAGGTCTCAGCCAGGTTTCTGTTATCACAACAATATCTGGGGAGGCAATACTAAACCAAGACTGAATAATGTCTAGCTTTTTAACAAGCTACAGGCATTAATGTGAATCAGGCTTAGCCTCTTAAGGCCAGGCAGCTCAGTGGGAGCCTGGATAGGAATGGAGAGGCCAAGATTGAGTTCGACGTTACCTGCACAAATTAGAGTCAGCAACAGGAATTTTGTGAAGGCACTTAACGAAGATATACAGGCAAAACGCGTCCTCTTCACGAGGGCTGGGCAAGTGGGCATTGGAGGAGGGAAGTAAGTGTAGCTGGGGCACAGGGATGCATAAATATAAGTCAATGGATGCTGACATAAGTGAAGTGTGGGAAGGGGATGGAGGAGGGATGTATATCACAAGGAGTGCGGCACGAGATGGTTGCTGAGCTATGCCCATGGTTGGGTAGGTCAGCTTGGGGAAGATAAAATATAGTGATGAGGGGGGAGATGGGACATACAATGTGTGCCCAGAGGCCGGATGTAGGGTCGGAAAAGGCTAATTCACCCATGGGTGCAATGGTGAAGTGCAGCGTGCACAACATGCAGCCTAACAATAGGAGTTATGTTATTATGTCATTATGTTACCCAGTTAAGCCTAAAGTACCCAGCGCAGCCAATGGAAGCAAGTGCAAAGGGGGGAAGGGCCACAAGTATTAAGTATCCAAAAACAAGGATCAAGAATGTAGAAATTAGTTTAAGTTTGGGGTCAAGGGTACACTCACAGCAGGCTAGGCGTGCCTTTAAGGAGAAGGGGGTGGCTTGAAATGCAGGAGGTGGGATCTCTACGCTTTCTGGAGTGTAGACACGCTGCCACACTTCTGGGGCCAGTTAGAAAAGACCAGAGGCAGGGTTTTAGATTATTTAATTAAGGTGGGAGGAGGGGGTGGGGCAGGCGGGTGAAAAAAAATGCTCAAAGAGCAGCAGCAGCACACACAGGAAGCTGATAGCAGGCTATACAGGAATGATGCCAAGTTCAAAATCTGGCCGAGTAGCTTGCTTGGGAAATCATACCTGCACTTATGGAATTTGGCATTGGCTCAGTCGGAAGCTGGGGAGGGTAGGAAGGTTCATTAACCTGCCTTCAGATCCTGCACTTGTGGAATTCGGTGTCAGCTCAGTCGGAAGCTGGGGAGGGCAGGAAGGTTCATTAACCTGCCTTCAGACTCCGCACTTGTGGAATTTGGCGTTGGCTCAGTTGGAAGCTGAGGAGGGCAGGAAGGTTCATTAACCTGCCATCAGACCCTACACTTGTGGAATTTGGCATTGGCTCAGTCGGAAGCTGGGGAGGGCAGGAAGGTTCATTAACCTGCCTTCAGATCCTGCACTTGTGGAATTTTGCGTCAGCTCAGTCAGAAGCTGGGGAGGGCAGGAAAGTTAAGTACCTGGATTATGTGTGCAACATCAGGAAGCTAGTCCCCAGTCTTGCACACTGCTTGTATTTAAAGTAATCTGTATACTTTACTTTGTGGTCAGCGTATGAATTTTTTTGTGGTAAAGTTGTTCTCAGCCCGGCTTTTTGTTTTGACTCCATTAACTTCCCCACTACTGATGTGAGACTGACTGGTCTGTAATTGCTGTCCTGCTCCTTGCTGCTGCTCTTGTGCAGAGGGGCCACATCAACCCTCCTCCATTCCTCTGGAACCACCCCGTCTCCAACAAAGTGTTAAACAGTGTTGCCAGAAGGGCAGCTAGCATCGTGCTCAGATCCTGAAGTACCCTTGGGTGGATTCCTTCTGGGCCCATCACCGTGTTTTCCTTTAGGGATTCCAATGCCCAAGGGACTCTCTCTTCAGTAAATGGACTTGTGTTCACCCCCCAAAGCTGGTTAATGCCACTTTCCAAATTAAACCTGCATGCCCCTGTCATAGTGGAAAGATACTTGTGAATGTGAGATTTTTAAAAGACTGATAATTGAACAAAGTCAAAAATATTAAGGTTGAAAACAGCTGCTATACACATAAAGATTGAAAACATCTGATTTTATTGCATACTTACTGTTATTACTAATGCTCTTTATTGGTGTGTCTGATACAATATATACAAAGCGATTTCCATCTCCTATATGCCAGCTGTCCCCACCCAGATTATTTATTTTACAGAAAAGTAGTCCCTTTGGAGATATAGAACAAAAATGTAATATTTAAACACAATTCAGCTTTTATTTCTTACATTATACGCCCTCAATAGCTAGCGCAAGTAAACAAACTCAGGTTAAAGCCACAGCCAGTGTGCTTAAATGGTGTGTTCATACACCCAAATTCATTTAAACAAGGATAGGTATGCAAAACATCACAAAAGGCAATATAGACCTTGGGAGCATTGACTAGATACAAAACATTATAAAAGGCAAAGTGTAGTAAACATAACACGCCCTTGGTGTATCTAGCCTGCGTTCCCAAGGTCTGTATTGCCTTTCGTGATGTTTTGCATACCTTTCCTTGTTTAAATAAATGTGGGTGTAAGAACACACCGTTTAAGCACACTGGTTGTGGCTGTAGCCTCAGTTTGCTTTCAGTGGGTTAGCTTTTGGTGCTGTTTCTCACTGTGATTCTAGATGCACCAAATTTTCTTCCTTGTGTGCCTTAACAGGCTGTGTGGTTCTATATTTCTTATACTGTCTATATTTCTTGGCCCTTTTTGCCTAATTTCTGGGTTATCAACTACTGTAGCTGCTTTAATCCCTAGCTGAAGTCAAATTTTTTTGTTTGCGACATCACAGTTTGCTGCTGTGGAATGATAATGACATCACAGAGAGGACTGTGACTTCAGCCAAGGATTAAACAGCAGTGGATCAACTGTACAAAGAAAATATCAACTATAGGAGACATGGATCCTGTTTTCATGAAAGGAACCCAACAATGAAGAATAAAAGCCACAGGAAAACAGAAAATCTCTTTATTACAAGCTGTCATGCCTAGATGTTATCTTGTTCTATGTTTCCCCCCAAAATGACAAAATTACTTTCCTCAGGTTTGAAATGGGTCATTACGTAGAAATACATGATTTTTAGCTATTTATAATATTATGCTTGCATATACACTGGATGCAGCTCATAACAAATACAGTATTCTCATCTTTGTTTTATTCTTAGTAGATGCCCTTTGATGTTTTACAATTAATGGCACTGACCTCATCTAAAGGATCATTACTTTGAGCATCTGAGGTGAAAGTCAGAACTCTGTCAGTCCTGCTGTCTGCATTATTCATCGGAAAATCAAATGCATGTGCTCTTCATAACCTATATAATTTATTAAAGGAGCTCTGTTTATGAAGTGCCACTCAGTAAATTGTTAATACTTACCTAAACGTGTGGTAAAGTGATACAACCACGTGCAGAAGACTAGGTGCCGATCATTAATGAACCAAAAATATGTAACAGGACAGCCAAACAATGGAAGAGCCCTCCCTCTCCTTAGCAAGCCTAAGCAGCACCTGCCACCACAAAAACTGCAGGAAGAAGGCATATTGGGCCAGTTAAACTGCAGAAAGCTTCCAAAGTGTTAATGTTGTAAGTGCCATCATTAAAAATTGACGTTTTCCATTAAAGAAAATGTGCTTTCCTTTGATGGTGGTCACATTCGAAGAATTGACTTTTCACTTTCTAACTGAAAATGTCAAGGATATGGCAGAGCATACAGTGCAAAGTAATTATGGATTATGACTTCGGAGCTAAGTAATAACTCACAAACAAGCGGGCATTTAAAGAAGATTAACGCCCAGCTGGGACAACGACCTACAGTGAAGCAGAGCACTTACTACTGATTTCACTGCTATTGTTTATTTATTTATTTAATCAATCAGTCAATTTTTATTTTATCAGGAATAACACCGATGAGCAGGCTAATTTACAAGGTGGTCCTGGATGGACGCAACAGGGGAAAGGGCATTTCAATATATACTGTAGATTAAGTGCAATAGCAGTGAACAGTACTAACAGGGAAGATCTGGGTACATGACAAAAAATAACAGTACAGTGACGTATATGCAAAAAACAATTGGAAGTTACACAAAACAAAAGCAATCGGTAAACTATACAAAACATGATATATAACATACTACAACTTACTGGGTACAGATTATCAAGTGCTATAAGGCAATGCAATACAGAGCAGGCATCATACATGGGGAAGTGAATACATGTTATAAGTAACAATTGCAAATCTTCTGCAAGGAGCGGTCCAGCAGGGATATGAAGGTCTGCAGACACAGATAACTTTAGTAAGTTTCAAGGATCGTTGGGGGGGTATTCCATAGAGTTGGTGGGGCATGGCTGACTGCTGACCCACCATAGCGGGATTTTATCCTAGGTGAGTCTACCGATATGTACGAATATTTCCTAAGTGAGTAAACACCTGGTGTACACTTAAAGAGCTCTGTGATATAGACAGGGAGTTTGTTTGTGATGGCTTTGTAGGTCCATAGCACAGCATTTTTTAGTATCATGGTGTGGAGCAAGGTCCAGCCAAGTTGGGCATAAACAGAACAGTGGTGAGTTCTAAAGGGAGCATTAGTGATAAATTTTAGTGCTCTGTGGTATATCGTGTCCAATTTGGCAAGGGCTGCTTTCGGACAGTGACTGTAAATAAAGTCGGCGTAGTCAACAAGGGGAAGGAAAGTGGTCTGAACTATGGTTAAGTAAATGTTTAATTCTAAAAAAAAAGAGTCCTAGTCTCTGTCTTAGTTTGTTGGACAATTCCTCAATGTGTGCTATGAAGGATAATTGACAGTCAAGCCAGAACCCCAGATATTTAAATTTGTTGACTACCTTGAGTGGCTCACCAATAAGGGTCGTTATCTGATATTTGGAACCGGAGGGAATCACGTTTGCAACTTGGGCATGAGGGAAGAGAAGCATGACCTTTGTTTTTTTCATGTTTAGTAATTTAGATGAAGGAGATCATGTTGGAGCAAGTTAAAGTCCTGTTGCAGGTCTAAGCATGCAAGCTCAAGGGAAGGCCTGGCAACATATAATACTGTGTAATTTTTGTTGACTGGGTAAGTGCACTATTTTTTTTTTTTTTCTAGTTTAACCAGGTATAGCACGCTAAGCTGAAAGCTTTTTTACAGGAGCGACCTGGGAGTACAAGGAGGTTAAGTGACTTGCTCAGGGTCACACAGTATGCAAGTGGAAGCTGTGGGATTCAAACCCAGGTCTGGTCTGCTGGATGTCACCAAATTTGCAGCTCAGAGCCTTAGACCACTGCGCTATACTGCCTCCTGTGCAAACATTTGCCCATTTTCAGGCATGACCTGGGAGATTACATACATGAAATGTATTACAGAGAATGGTACAAGGCAATGACAGTCAGTACACAATAAAACATACGTGGAAAAACCATATACCGTTGCCATAGCAACAGGAAAACAGCAAAGACCATCACAGCAACAGAATCGTCTGTTTGCTGTGATGGTCTTCTGAATTCTCAATGCTGCTGTCTCTGGGGAGTTCGCCTCCTGCCTGAACCAACTTCAACTCAGAGTTGGTAATCTATAGTGTGGGGGGAGTGGGGACAGAGCCCCCCGCATGGGGAGTGCGGGGGGCAAACCCCACCTGCAAAAAAATATTTTATACAGTGACGGCACAATGCCAATTGTCAGCATTGTGCCGTCGCTGTAATGACAGTTGGCAAATTTCCTGTCACTACGGCAACATGGAGCCATGGAAAAACAGTATATAAAACATTAAATCATAAACAGAAACAGTGAAAAGCTCCTACAAATCCATGGGGAACAGGAAGAGATCAAATACATCACAAAGCTAAGCAGTAACGGTCCAACTACACAAATTGAGTTAGTTATCATGACTAAGCAGATAAGAAGACACAAAGTAAGTCTCACTGCATGTTTTCTTCAAATAGCATCATTTTTTAAGAAGAAAAACACACTACACAATCGTGTACCACACTACTTTGAGCTGTACCAGACTTTTCTAGGAGATTAATACCCATCACAGCAACCAATCGGAATGCAGCTGGCTTCATACATAGTTAAACAGACTTATGGGGTCATATTTTCAAACAAAAGAATGCTGGTGCAGGGGCCCATTTTCAGCCTGTCAGTGCCCTCTCATTCCCGCCAAAACTCCTATGCCCTCTTTTCAAAGTCGCAAGAGGTTTTAAGGCAGTTGATGCATTTCGCAGCAGCTTGTGTCAGATTTCTGATGCAAGCAGCGCCAAATCTGTCGCAAATCATAGCAACTATACCCAAAAGTTAGATCGCCTGGCAAGTGGTCTAATCTTCTGCCACAATAGCATAAATTGTGGCCAAAACAAGCTACGCATCACTGGAAGCCAGGTGAAAATCCTGCTTATAATGTTTATTTAAATATCAGATCTCGCTCAGATTCAAAAAGCAGCCCTCTTTATATAATACGGAGCTTGTGGCACCATTTCATAGCAGTCACAATTCCAACCCATCATTTGCCGTAAAGCAGACCAGAGGCTGACTGAAACAGCTAAACAGTTCACAAGACAACTAGGTCTGCCAACATTTCACCACAATAGCGACTGCCTCAGGACAACAGTATTTTGAACTGCTGCATGCGGATGCTTACTCCTAGGTAAGCATCTTCCTTACGGCTTTGTCTGCAGCAAAGTCCTAACAAAACTGAGATCAAAATTCTAATATAAGAACTGAACTGATATCACTGTAAGTAACTAAATTGTTTTTCTCCTGCTAAGAGATTTTTTTAAACCAGATCTCTTGTATTACAAAAATATGGTAAACAAGTAAACATGAAGACATTCTTAAACAATAGGCAGGTGCATTTCAACTTAAAAGCAAAGAAAAGCTTACTTCAAGAATTTTATTTTTATTAAAATTGGTTTACCTACTATAGCCCAAATAGCATCTTGGTCTTGGTGGGGGTCTGGCTTCCACCAAGTCTTACAGCACAAAGTTCAGAAGCACAGAACGGTCAAGTGACTCGCTCAGAGGCATACTGTTTGTTAGTGGCAAAGGTGGGGCTCAAATCTATGATTCCATGTTTCACATCTATCCACCAAACCATAAGCATTTTTATACACTGCAAAAAGTCAAACTAATAATGAAGCATGCAGTTATGTTTATTCATTTGGGTTATTTTTCATCATGAAAATGATCTAGTTTTAACAAAGTTCTGTTTGCAAGAGAAAAGTAATATTAGTATTGGTTTAAACATTATTCTGGACAACAGATACTCCTAGTGGCACTTTACTATGGAAATGTAAAGCCTTCTATGCTTACAATACTTTTTAAGCCACGTACATATCCCCGCCCCAAGTACAGTCTCTTTGGTCTGGCATATGTAGGTCTTTTTTTTTGGTTAAATTTACATTTTCTCCTCAACAGTCTTTCACCTTCCCTCAGACTGTTATCAGCAACCACGCAGTCCCAGCTACCAGTCACTCATCAATGCAACAGCTGCCCACTGCTTTCCCTCTGTATTGTTGGGGGCCCTCCTTCCTTGGCCTGATCAACATCTTTTTGTGGGCAGTTAGCTAAGTGGCATGGGAATGTGCCGGTAGCTGTCATCTAGGTGGAGTAAAAAAATTAAAATAAAAAGACGCACACCCTGTTTTTCACTGAGTTTATTATACGATAAGCTGCACCTTGGGGGGCAGGGGAGTGCACTGTGCTGTCTTCTTTGACATCATCTAGATGGAGACTGGGATTTTGCATCCCATATTTTCTCTCCAAGCTCTTCCTTCTCTCCTTGGCATGGGTATAGTCCTTGTACCTGCACTGTGTGCCTTTGAAGAAGGATTAAGGTCTCTGGCTCAACTGCAGGGGCTGCTGTGGGTCCAGGAACTGCTGCCAGCCCTCCCTGGCTAAGGTGCACTGGGGCACTGACCATACCAGGCCTGTCTCCTGATGTGAGTGACCTAAGTCTGCCTATGAAAATGAGTCACCTGCACAACACTGGGGCATGCTGCCATTTTATTTTCTTAAGGGGGAGCATCCAGTATTTAAAAACCTTTTCTCCCAGGTGTGCATCTCTCATTTCTACAAGGGGGTAGATGACTCTAGCTGCAAGTAGGCAGAATACTGGATAGAGCGAAGATACCTTACGTGGTGTGCTGCTGAAGCCACCTTAGCTCATTCTCCAGGAGGAGGATTTCCCTTACCTATAAAAAAAAACTCCTAGGGATATACTGAGAATTCAAGTAACAACTTTAAGCAACTTGAAATGAATCTAAAGTTCCCAAAGACTGCAACTACAGTACATACATCTTCCAAGCAGGAAAATGTATGCAAAAGGAAGAAGATCGAAGGGAGGTAATGAAGTGACAGATACCCAGCTAAAAGAAAAGAAATTACTGTAAGGCAAACAATTCATCTTTCTCCAGAGCAGGATGCAACTGTTACTTCTACATGTGCGATGTCAGTAGTAGTAATGTCCATTGAGAGAGGGGAAAGAAATTGTGGTTATAGGGTAAACATGTGTCTGGCGAAGCAAGAGTGCCTGGGGCTAGGACGCTGCCAGGCTTGGAAACAAGGATTTTGTGACCAAGAGTTGCACCAGAGGAAGAAGCCATGTCCAGTTTGTAACACTTGGTAAATGTGTGTGCAGAGATGCCCATGTAGCCGCTTTGCAAATGTTCAGTTTGCTCCTTTCCATTCTGCCAAAGAAGCCATCATACTGTAGCACTAGTAGAGTATGACTTAAGGCCTGCAAGTGGCTGCTTGAGGGAGACCTTGTATGCTTCTGAAATACACTCCGTGATTTATCACAAGCAGTTGGTGTTAATGACATGTTATGTCATTTCCTGAAGCTGTGGAGTGGCTGGAGACTTAATATCTTTCCAAATGGCTGAGTTCAATGTAAACAGTGCCTGATGGCACATCTGATATCCAGTGTGTGATACTGCCTTTCCAGGCTATTCTTCAGATCGGGGCAGAAAGACAAGAACAAAATCTCTTGGTTAAGGTGGAAGGCGGAGTTGACCTTGGGGATAAACTCCGGTGAGGGCCTGAGGATCACATTGCCCTGGTAGAAAATTAAGTATGGTTCCCGAGTTGAGAGAGTCTATAGCAACCCCACTCTCCTTGCTGAGGTAATGGCAATTAGGAATATGAATTTCAGTATGAACCACCAGAAAGATACTTATGTCAAGCAGTCAGCAAAGAATCTTGTGATAGCACTGAGGACTAGAGTCAGGTCCCCAGGAGAGCACTGTCAATTTTACTGTACGATTTATGAGGGAGATAGCCTTGAAAAATCTTGCCATGTGCAGGTGTGTCCTGAGTGGAGGAAGCAACAAAGAATAGAAAAGTGCTCCCCAAACTGCTATTTGTACTTGCAGGGTCGCAGTGCTAAGGCCCAACTTGAAACCTTTTTTAAGGATATCTAATACCTTAGCCACCAGAGAGAGAAATACAGTATAGAAGTATTTTTTGGCTGTTACCTTCAGTTGAAGAAATACTTACAAATGCACTGATATACCTTAGGTGGAGCACGTGTGTAACTTAAGGAAGGTGGCTATCACTTCAACAGAGTATCCACATTATGCCAGTGTGTGCCATCCAAGTTCCAAGTCATTAGGTGGTGGCTACTGAGATTGGGATGTCTAATTGGTCCCTGGGATTGGAAGTCCGACTGAAGTAGAAGCATGATATGAGGCCTCACCGACAGTCTCAGAGGAGAAGGGAACCATGGGCGTTCGGACCAGTATGGTGTGATCAGTATGTCCTTGGTTCTGTCCAGAGATATCATCTGAATTACTTTGAGCAGCAGCAGTAGTAGTAGTAAAATAGTTTTATTCATTATAATGAACAGGGATATATACACTCAATTGAGCCAAAGACTAATTTACAGTGAGGTCCCTTAGTATGATCAAAACAAGCTGCTGACATTTACACATCATTTAGTTACTCAGTATAAGAATACTTACACATACAAATAAGCGCCGTAACTATACATACATATATGTGACAAATAAAATGCTTCACGTCGAAGGCAGATTTTATGAATAGTATCCTCCAGCTAACTATTGGTGGCATGGTAGCTTTTTAGTAGATTATGTTTAGGCACTATGAAATCCAAACCCGTAGCAGTTCTTAAATTATCCTTCCGTGGCCTTTATGTCATGTTTTCCATAATGTATTGTGGGAATTTCCCTTTGTGGCACCTAAACATAAATGTCAAAATATGGGTATTTCTACGGTCATTCAGTCTTAACCAGCTTAGAGCCACATATGGAAACGTAGAAAAAATGTGAGCAGGAGACCAAGGGTCTCAAGTAACAGTGGTGCATATCACGAGGGGTGTCAAGGATAAAGCGGGCAAGTCTATTATATATAATATCCAGCCTGGCCAGTTCCCACCCTGATGCCCCCGCATACAGCACATCACTGTAGTCCAAGACTGGTGACACCATTGCACTTAAAACAGATCCCCTACTCTCCCTTGAACAACAACATTTCAATCTATATAACATTCCCAGCCATCTTCCAATACTGCTCATGATTTTGTTAATATGCACATTCCATTTTAACTTTTCATCCACTCATATTCCTAAGTATTTTTATGAATTCACTTGCTGCAAGACTGTTCCCTCCAATGCGAAAATCTTCAGGGTTTCATTTGTATTAATCATTTTGCTTCCACTAAATGGGAGTATTTGAGGGTTTTTTCAGATTACACTCTAATTTATACTCCTTAAAAAATACTGAAGCTGATCAAATGCTTTCTGAAGTTTATACTGGATTTGTTCTACTGTGTTGCCACCTACATATATGATGGTATCATCTGCATAAAGATGGTATTTGACTGTCAGATCGCTAAAGCCGATGTCATTGACATAAATATTAAACAAAAGTGGTCCCAAAATTGAACCCTGTAGGACACCACTAGTTATAGGAATCAGCCCTAATTCAAAGTTGCCCAATACTACCTTCTGTTGTTGTTTTAGGTAAAAATTGAACCACCTCAAGCTGGAGTTACTTAGACCTATGGAAGTCAACCTGGACTGGAGAATATCATCGTCGAGTATGTTGAACACTTTGGACAAATCAACAAAAAATGCCCCCACCGATGTCCTCCTATCCAAGCCAAGCTGCATATCATTCACCATCTTAGTCAATGCTGATAGTGTACTGTGATTTAGATCTAAAATAGGATTGAAAATTATTTAGTTTCTTGTGGGTGTCCAAAAATGTTTTAAGATACATTTATTTTCATTTATTTAGCTATTGTTGAACGGGTAAGTGTACTAGACAAATTCTGCCTATTTTCAGGCATGACCCGGGGGAGGGGGATACAGATGAACGCCAACTGACTTTGAACCAGATTAAGCTGTTGGTGGTATTTTTAGTGAATGTTACATAGATACTGTCGGCAGATAAGGGCCACCAGGCCCATCCAGTCTGCCCATTTATGCTACCTAATAAAGCGGCCAGTGACCCTAAGTTGTTTATTAATTTTTCAGGAATTTTGGACACCTGCGGGAGCAGCAAAATGGGTCTATAATTTTCAATTTCTGATTTAGGGCCAGATTTATAAATTGGTATAACTTTTGCACTTTCCCGAGCATTTGGGAAATCTCCTTTTTAATAGACAGATTAAATATACATGTTAGTGGGAAGACTATCCTGGGAGCTGCATATTTTAACAGCTGAGTGGGAATGTTATCCAATCCCAAGGCTTTAGAGGTATCCAATTTCAACAGTACATCCCTAACTTCATCTGCCTCTATATTAGTAAATTCTAATTCTTAGGTGGTAGTTGATCATTTGTCCCACTACGGGAATCATTTACAGTATTCCCCAAAGCACCCAGGTCCATTCTTGCAAAGTCATTACATTTTCCACTACCTCTGTACCCATAGGTACGACTTGTCCTTCAGTTAGCAAAGTATTCATTACATCGTTGCTCTTGACTTTACAAGGCCTGTCATTGTTTTCCAAAAATCTTTATGATCATATTTATAACTACCATCAAACTTCTGTTTATAATAGTTCTGTTTTGCTAACTTTATTTCGTAAGTATATTTATTACGGGCCTGTCTGTAATTGTCCCAGTCTCTATGTAAATTAGTTTTTTTTTTGGCTCTGCTCCACATCTTGTCTCTATTTATCTAGAACATTTTTAAAGTACTGCTGTACAAGTTAGCATCATTACTTTTATTTTTATTTTTTTTTACTTTTTATAGTAAATTTCAATCACAGAGTTCCATAAACTCCTGAGCAAAGTAAGTCCATGCATATTCAACTGTTGGGGTTAGCTCACTTCTTTCCCATACTATCCCCTCCAAATCTATCACAAACACTACATAATCATTTTTTTTTAAACATCTCCACTTAATACATCTTCCCATACTATTCATCCAAATTTTTTCTTTTAAGGCAAAAATAACCCAACAATCAGAAAATCCATCTAGAAGAAATTCTACTGTTGTGGAAGAGTGGGAGAAATTGGTAACAATCAAATCCAAAACAGTTGAAGCGTTGTGGTTTCTTATATTGATTTTAGTTGCATCTTGAACCAGCTGAGTTAAACCCAAGCTTTCTTGTAATTCTTTGAACTTATGCCCTTTATCTATAGTGTGCCAGTCTTTGTTAGAGTCACATATCAATAGTATTTCATGTTTCTCTCTAAACTAGAGAGAAAATCCTGTAGGCTCTCAAATCCTCGTTGGTTTGCCTTAGGTGGGCGATATACACCCACCAAGGGGATGGACTTTAATCTCTATACCTAACACCTCTATTTCTTAATGTTTTATGCTGTGCTCCATTTAAGTTATTACCAGTTTCGATTTAGTGTAAATCAAGACCCCCCCCCCCGTTTACTCCTATCTTTCCTAAAGATTTGATCATTTTCTATTGCAATTTGGGAGTCTAATATTTTACTACTGAGCCATAATTTGGTGATTACTACAATATCTGGCTTGCATTCTATTAACCATTCCCTAACATGGTCCATTTTGCTGACTATGCTCCTTACATTGAAATGGACAATACTAAAGTTCCCTCCATTTAAGACTTCAGCATTGGTAGGTACTATCGCTTCTGGATCTGGATTCAGTTGGATATCTCTACATAGTATTGCTAATTGTGGAAATGCATAAACTCAGAACGTTGCCCAGTCCAGGCTGAAGGCATCAGTCTCCTTCATGTGCAGAAGGCAGGAAATTTAAAGTTGTTGCTTGATAAGGACAGGCCTATGTCTGGACGTTACCATGCTACCATGACCCTGTCGAACATCTCCAGGTAAAGCAACCATTTTCTTGGATGGACAGCATTCCTGCTAAGCCAATCTGCTTTTATATATAGTTTCCTTTGTGGTAAACCACAGAGATTGTATACAGTTGTCTTTCTCTACCCACGTAAGGATTAGTACTGCTTCCTTCAGAATATTCATACTCCTTGCAACCCCCTACCCCCGCTTGCTGAACTATTAAAACTTTGTGTTGAGGTGGACTGCTTATAGCTCTAGAACATTTATGGGTGTTGCTCTGTCCCATAAGGGCTACCGATCCTGTGTGATGTGGTTCCCAGTGTGCGCTCCCCAACCCTAGTGGCTGACATCCATAAACAGGCAAAAGGGCTTGGTGTGATACTGTGGTGTTCCCCTCAGCAGGATCTCTGTGTTGAGCCATCACTTCAAAGAAGTCCTGAGTGAATTTGAAATGACCCAGGATTCATTTTGCTTCCCGACTTCTGGCTCCAGTTGGTGAGAAGGAAATATTTTAGTGTCCTGAGGTGAAGAGAGGCCCAGGGGACTACCTCCAGGTAGGAAACCATTGCCCTCAGCATTTCCATTATGCTCTGAGCCAATGTCCTGCATTGTCTGAGGAGGTGGTGAATCTGAGAAGCCTTGCTTGTGTCACTTTCTGGAGAGGCAATGCATTAATCTGCATGTCATTCAGATGTGGGTACAAAATTCCTGGAGATGTGTCATCAGTAGAGTCAGGCCCTGACAAACACCCTTGGTACAGAGGACAGCCCAAAGGGAAGAGCTATGTGCTGAAAGTGTTATTCATCTATGGCAAATCTGAGGTACTTTTGATGGCAAGGTCTTATGGTATGTGAAGGTATGTGTCTCGGAGATCTATGGAGCACAAGAACTCCCCAGGAAAGATCTCTCACAAAATGGAGGCAAGGAATTCCAACTTGAACACTGATGTTTGAAGAATTAGATTATATATTTGAGTTCAGGCATGAGTCTTCATTTCCTTATTTCTTGAGTATCACAAAGAAGGTGGAATAAGCCAGCCAGGTGGTGTAGAGGGCTGAGGCACCTCTTAACATGGTGATGACCTGGCATTGGGAGCAAACTCAGGTTGCCAGGGAGGAGAGGACTGAGCATCCAGAGGACTGCTCTCCTCTCCTGGGGAGGGTGGGCTGTGGTTCCCGGCCTCTAGTAACTCCCAGTGGTGACTGGGTGTCCACTAGTAGAGATCACATCGGGAGAGGGTGGAGATGGCGGCGGACATCCGTGGGACAGGTGTGAGAGCATGTCCGTCCCATGCAGGTTGTCACTTCATGTCTGCATCTCCGGGGGGGGGGGGGCAAAAGAAAGCCAGGAAAACCCCAATAGCTGGGAGGAAGACATCTCTTCTGCCTGCTACGTCAGATGCCGGATCCTGCTCTCCGGGATCTGGTTGCCTCTCTTCTTCACCTCCATCCACAATGGCACTAGAGGTGAGATATGTACACTGTGGTGCTGAAGGTGGCCCCACCCCAGGGGGTCATGACCGGGGGATTCCACACGTGTGAGACATGGGTGGGTTAGGGGAACAGGTCCGGTAAGAGAGGATTGGATTTCACAAACAGCATCTTGTAGGCCTACTTCAGTGTGCCCTCTACTTTTTGCCTGGCTGGTTCTTCCACAGAGCTGCCCCTTTTGACAGAAGGATGGTCTCCTTGATTAGCGAGTTGAACAGGTCATTGACATTTATAGGCTGGGACTCCTATTCCCTCCTGATACATACAAAATATAGTCTCAAGAACAGTCTGCTGTTGGACTTCTATATGTCAAAGTATGCCCATTGTTTATGGATGGCAGCATCCATTGTTTATGTAGAAGGAATGGGTTTTGATTTATCCAATAGCCTAAGGCATGAGTTAATTTTCTTTGTAAGGCAGGACATGTCCTCCACATGCAAAAATCTGCTCCAGTTAGTATTAGTGTTGGAGCGTTCAGAGTCATCAGAGGAGGATATCTGACCACTTGACCTACTGTCAATACAGGATGCCAGAGAACTGCTTTCTCAGACTCACCTTATTGTATTTCACTTCTTGTGATGGCCTGGCTGTGATGAGGGAAGTTTGATCTTATGCAGGTTTTTCCTGTGGTGCTTATCTGGACATTCACAGGGGATGGTCCCTAAGGCTGGCAGGGAGGAAGCTGCTGGGATCGTGCTCCCCAATTACTTTTTCAGCTCCTCCTGAAAAGTTTAGATATCAGCGAAGTAGGCATTATTAAGCATGACTGCCACCTCTGGTAATAACACCACCAAGGTGGTGGGAATCCTTGTCTGGTTCCCTAGCCCTCACCTGTTCTCACTCAGCACTGTTTACCCAACTGGATGCAGCAGTGGGAGAGGAACCAGTTTTAGTTATGGTGGTCTTGTTGTTGGCCTGTTCTTGTGGATTCTTTTACTGAGGTCTTGCCTGCTCTTGTACTCCACTGCTAGAGGAGCTGCCAGTTTCCTCGATGGTGAGGCAACTGGTGGAGCCTGTCTCACACAGCTCCTACTGGAGGAGACTGCTGTGGAGGGGATCAGCAGCTGGAGACAGTTAAGGCAGTATCTGCCATGCCCTTTTTTGTTGTCCACCATGGCAATTTCTCCAGTGGGGGATTTCCAAAGTCCAAGGAGGGGTTTAGTGTAGTGGAGAAGAAACACAACTGCCCACTGACTGGGGTAAAACCAGGGAGGTGGCATCCATTCAGAAAAGCTCCTGATTGAACCGAAAGGGTCTTGCAATCACTTGTCAACTGCTATAAGCAGGTTTGTGCTGCTGAGACTAGAGAGAGAAGCAAGTGTGGCAGACAGCACTTTGTGGCAGTTAGTTGAAATGCAAGTGGAGCCACCCAGAATGAAAAAAACAAGAATGGATTCTACCAGCTCTTCACTGAAGTAATGAGGATTACTGGCTCTCCTTAATGGCTGGTTCAAGCACGCTCACCACAGAAGATGGTGGCTGGACTTTCATGGTGGCTGTCGAAGTCAGTGGTACAGAGGTGGAGGCAAAGTGGATAGTTCTATGGCCACAGCACATCAGACCACTCAAGACAAGGAGGAGGCAGCTGGGCAAGGGGAAGGAAGACGGTAGAGCAGAAGGAAGAGGGAAAAAATCTAACAAACTGCACAACAGTCCTGAGCAATAAAGTCCCTATCCTGCTCCCTACAAGGCAGGAAACTGGAGAATGATTATGGTGGCTCCATTAGGACACCATATGGGGTGCCTTCGCTCTATCCAGTCTCCGCCATGCCTGCAGCGAGGGTCACCTACCCAGTTGTAGAAGTGACAGATGCACCCTATTGAAGAACTGACTTTCCCATAGTTGAACCTAGTCACTAACATCAGCCTTGGGGGATTCTGAGATGCCAGCGTGCTGCCCAATCTTCTGTATTGCTGTCATATTGGAGTGGGCGATGGGAGCAATCAGACTGGGTAAATAAAAGACAGTGCAGTAAGAAAACTAATTTTATTTTGTAGGAGTAGCATGGCAACATTTTATACTAGGCATTCCCCTTTAAACTTGCTAAGAGACTCTTCCAGTCCTACTTGTGCAGCAGAGTACAGAATAAAACATAGTACACAGTGGGTATGATTAGCACATCATGATGAAACTGTTGTGGTTTGTACAGACTTCAGTTAGTTTTAGGCAGCGCATTTCATTCTTGTTTGCAATGATGAATCAGCACGTGACCTAGCAGTCCCATAATTCTGCTTAATTTGTTTAAGCTGTCATTAAGGAAACAGTACTGCATGGAGAGCCCGGGGCATGTGAGTGGAAGAGGGAGCTCTTCCAACCACATTCCCATCATGAAAAACCAGCAATGTGAAAAAGCTCTGCCATAAAAAAAAACAGCCCCATATGGCTTCTGGCAATGACATCACAGAATAGACAGATTGCACTGTTTCAGTGAAGCAGCAAAGGCTGTTGTAAACCCCTCTCCTCACTCCTGAGAGTGTATACACATTATCCATGCCCTAGTAGTTTTGAGTTCTTCTGTCTCATATTACTGGCAAGCGCTTGCTAAAAAATGTTTGCCACAAGTCAAAGTCCAGTGTAAAAGTATCCTTCCATTTATCAGAGCAGACAGCAACAGTTGAAAAACAAGCCCATAGAATATTATTACATGGTGAAAAAAAAGAGTTGGCATTTGATAACTAAGCAAGCTGCTTTATCAATGCCTGTCAAAAAGCAGCAATGCACTATAACTTAGAATATGTCTCAGCGTAAAGAGGTCAGCGAATCGATATGTCAGAATGCTGGGGACGAACAGTTTCACATAGTATGTTCTCCTTTCGAGTCAGATTTCTTCTAACATCAGTTTGCTCATCGTTGTAAACCATTTTAATCTGTAACAAGCAGAAAGTAAAATCTCCCTCAAAACTGGAAAGCAATTCAGTCCTTTTTATTTGAATGCTGTAGACAGCCTCATTACTTTATAGCACAAGGTGTTTCATTTCCATCTACCTGTTTTATTTTAATGAACTCAATTTTCTTTTAACTAATCTTAAAGCAGCAGTATTTGTTAGTCACCATGTAGTTTTTTTTTTCTTTTCAGCAATAATGTTTTCTTGGCAGAAACATCAATATACCCATTTTACGTTTTGTCTTCTTTTACTCCTGAATAAAGCTACAGGATTTTGAAGTTTTTAAAAGCTCCCGCTCCCATGCCATGCCTGCCATGAAAAAGTTAAATATCTTGGTACAGTGTTGTACTGTTTACCATCAGAAACATGTAGAAGCGCCATTTTTAAATACTGGGAGCAGTGGCCATCTTTAATGACATGAGTCATTAATCAAAAAAATTAGCCATACTGTAAAAGCAGTTTGAAAATATCTGAGAAAATTAAAAAATACTTTGAGGAGGAATCCAAGGATGTCAGATATACATTTTTTCCAAAAAAACTATATCATGATGTTTTTTTTTTTTGCTGACTAACAAATCCTT
Source organism: Neoceratodus forsteri (assembly GCA_016271365.2). Classification (NCBI taxonomy): domain Eukaryota; kingdom Metazoa; phylum Chordata; order Ceratodontiformes; family Ceratodontidae; genus Neoceratodus; species Neoceratodus forsteri. Next base: position 1,870,552,044 of record CM057456.1, on the reverse strand, counting down.
CTGTTTAAGTTCATTAATGCATAGAAACCAATGAGATAATTTAGTCAAAGATAATGTTTAAAATCTGTTGTTTTTATCGCACCAATTCTTTTTTTTAATTTATTGCTGTTAAACACACTACACACATTTTTTAGCATGAATCATATGAATAGAAGCTTCAAATTTCACTTTTATTTCACTGATTTAACATCTGTCATTAAATCTGTTTGAGTGCGTGCTATTAATTACAAGGCCCTTAAATAACGTGGATTTCAAGGTTCTTTTGATTGCATTACATAGGCGACGAAACACGACAGGGTGTGGGTTACTATTCCTGAAATATACACCTTAGGTGCATTGTGAGGCACCAGGTACTTGCACCGGGTGCCTTCAACCACCTTACAGTGTGGTTACGCAATAGTAGCCCCCACCCTCAAGTGTCTAACTGCATGTATGAAATGGGTCTACGATAAACTAAATTTAAAATATGTTTGGCAGTGTGGTTACTGTTCCTGAACTGCACTACCTTGGAACCTTCTCCACCAAACAGAACACAGGATTTTCCCTACCTATTTTATAAATATTGATAAAAGTTGTGCAGTGCATCATTGAACTAATGCTATAAATGAGCACAGTGCTACACATGTATTATGGTGGACATCAACAAGTTTCTGCAGCTCACTTTCAGTGATGAGTTCCTCGGTTTTACAAATTCAGTCAGAGGTAATCCGTGCCCTTGGGGGAGATCTGTACCAGGTCGTTCCTAAGCAGGCTCTACTACTGTATTTCTCTGAGTACTTCTAGCAGAAATACGTTGTCAGAAGATTATTATCAGTTACTCACAAAGGTTTAGGAACTGATATATTCATGTCCTTTAAAATTCTGCAGATGTCCACTACAGTCGTAGAAAATATAAACTGTGTTACCACAGAGTGCAATACAATTAGGGTTAGTTTCCATTATAAAAAGAGCTTCAGAATCTTTTTGAATTCTAGCAGCTACATTGGTCTAAACACATTACCTGACCGTTGCTTAATCTCTTCGAAAGGCACAGTTCACAACTAACTTACCCTAATCTACCTAGTAACAGCCTAACACAATGAAAATAAAACATTTTCCCTTTAAAATAAGAACATTTCCACTTTTTAAATGCAAAAACCCACAACACGGCACAGGTTTATTCAAAATAAATGCACTACCCAGGTTCATTCAAAGGCAAAACACCCTTTGTTACCAAACTGACATTTTCTACTTAGCAACAACCTAACTAATGGCAATTATAACCTTTTCCATTAAAAAAAAACTCAGTTTATAAACACAATAACCAACTCCAGTGCATGGGTTTCTAGAAAGTTAATGCACTTCCCTAGTGCACTGAAAGTCGCTGGGCCATTGTCCTTATGCTTCCAATTTACCCAGGGCATGTATTAATTGTCTAGAAATGCATGCCCTGACATAGGTTATTGCTTACCTAATTGGACCTTTGGGCTCCCACTTTCTAGTTCTCTTACAGATGAGTGACTGTTCATAGTTAATTTTATTATTTCATCTTTGAGCTGCATTTCCATTCATCTGCAGACCAGGGAGTTTTTACTTTCAACAAATGTCTGCATGGTTTTGCAGTGACAAATCGCCTATGTTTTAATGCAAGAATGGCAATACTTGTATTAACTGCCTTATGTAGCCTAAGTCACAGCATTAGCATTCTAGGCCTTGTTATCTGTTTTCACAAATGTTCACTACACATGCATTAGAAGCCTCTGCATTTGTTTGTTTTATAAAACAAAGGGCACATTTGCCACATAAACAATACAACTCAGAACTCAATTTAAACATACACACAAATATGCACATATACAGTACAGGAGAAGACCTTTCTTCGCATAGAAATAATGCTGGATGAAATGTACATTTCACTGGTGCAATTTCCATGAATAGGGTTCACAAAAAAATAGAGAGATATTAAGCAAAATTCTGCCTTAAATAGTGGCATTTAACATGTGATGTTATTTCTGATGTGTGGGCATAACCTGCTTGCACTGACTCCCTGCCATCAACAGGAAGTGGTCCCTGACTGAGCAGTACATCCCTACCCTCACCGGAAGTTAAGGTGCACCCATATAGATACCTTACCAATCTCCCACTGGCCCACAGCAATAATACTGGCTTGGGACATAAACGCGAGTCACTGGCATGGCAAGTGATTCCAAACTGCCTGTCAACTGGGCTGGCCACGCACCACAGATCTGCATGCCTCCTATTCATGTTGGGCCTGGGCATTGCTCACTTTTGATTTACTATGTTCTGCCACCCCCACAAACCAGCAATGCTGATGCCAGCTGCTAAAGATGCCAGCTGCTGAAGAGCTTCTTATGTGGGCACATTTCACACTAAACTGCCAGTGACACTGCCACCTTCACAAACATCAAAACTACTGCCCAAGGATGTGCACATCATGATCTGCAATTTGCCATACATCCATTTCCTAATCTTCCTCTCTCGTTATCACCTACCATCACGCGAGAAATGAACATCTCACAACTTAATTCACAAACAATATAAGAGAGAGAATTTATTTGCAAAAAACATTACACAAAATATCAACACAGAGCCCACAAAACACTTGCACCAACAGGAATTGCCACAACATGCTTTAAATGCCTCTGATTACAAGGCAGATAGAGAAACAGATCTGCCTCCTTCAGCAAACAATGTAGAACTACTCAGAAGAGTAGGAGAAACAGACATTTAAAAAATAAAAAGGGAGAGAGAGAGGGGAGTTGCTATGGCAAGTAACTATTTGACCCTTCCTTTTCCACCTAGAAGAAGACTACTATGTGACTGCACTGCTTGCAGAATAATACTTGTAGCTCTCTACAGATACAGATCTGGCAGATCAGGTGGACTTACATATACCAAAAATCCTAATTGGTGCTTGGTGCTGCCAATTAAATATTGCCTGAGAAACCAACTCCACTAAATATTGGTACTAAACAGCATGTAGCCAGAAGCAGCAAGGGAGTGTTCCTAAATCATTACCCAACTGGTCATTAAAGCCCACATTATTAAATATGAAGAATTAGCAAAAGAAACTGGATCATTAAAGAAAGAACTTGATAAAAGCAAAGATCTCCCAACAGTTAAAGAAGTTGATAAACAGTTGAAAAATAAAGACATTAAAAAACGAAAGGACTATTATTGAAAAAAAGAAAAATCGAGAAAGATAATAAGAATCACGAATCATGATATTTCTTTAATTGGCCTAAGGGGGAGGCAAGCTCGAAAAAACCGAGGGGGCTCTAGACATAGAAATAAGGTGTGATTCACAACAGCAAGTATAAAAGCAGTAATAAGAACACACAAACCAATGTCTTACAACAAAAAAGAGAACGCCAGCTCTTCTAACATTCCAGGTACTGATATTTAAGAAATTCCCCCAACATCTGGTGCCAGCGAGTTTTTTTTAGGAAACCAACAAAACAAATTAAACCAAAATGTGGGAACAGCAAGAAAAGGAAAATGCTCAGGGGCACAAGGGGCAAACAACACAGCAGAATCAGTATGTCGACTTATGGAACAAAGTGACAAAGAACAAATAATTAACATCTCAGGGAAAGAACTGTCTTTAGAGGAACGCGATCTACGCAAAAATCGACTTTCCTTTGTTCAAGCACCTGTTACTAACCTGTTTGATATACAAGTGGACCTATTTAACATTTTCACAAGAATAAGGCTAAGTCATCATTTCTTAGAATGGAGGGATCAGAGCATGTGAACAAAAGAGGTATGCATGCACCAAAACAGCTTACAGCCAAGACACACCTCAAACAGTAAACTGACACACAGCACACTAACAAATCAATCAGTGCACCCTTTACACTACAGCAAATTTGTAAAACCGGTGTGATTCTGCATCGTGTGTCCCCATGAAGCGAGCAGTGAGACAGTGAGCAGAGAACGAGAGCGCACAATGTGCAGCAATTATTTTCCAGCAGCAGCCGGGAGTGGCAGTTTCTCTCTCTCCATCTCTCAAGCGACTCACATGGAGAGATGGACTGGTTATGGGAGAACTGTAAATGCAGGAACTGGGAGGCAGATGGGGAAATGAAGATAATAGTAACACAGCACCAAATACATTTATCACGAGTAAGTGAGCACAATGTGCAGCAGTTCTTGTCCAGCAGCTGCCGGGAGTGACAGTTTTTCTCTCTGTCCCTGTCTCTCTCTCACAGTTCACACAGAGAAATGGAATGATTATGGGAGAAATGGAAATTCAGGCACTGGGAGGTGGGAGGCAAAAATGAAGATAACAGTGACAGAGTAACGTTGCACTGAATAGATTTATCATGTTTAACTTAAAAATTTATCTGGGCTGTGCTAAAGCAAGAAAACAAGACGGGCAGCAGGAGCAGGGATTTCAGTTTGAAAAGAAGAGCACTACTGGCTGCAGTTGGGTGGCAGCTTTGTCATGGGACTGGCTAGATTACCATGTCAATCACAATGATTGACATTGTCTGAAATGATGACACAGGCAAACAAAAATAAATACTGTTGTTGACCCAATCGGTCAATAACAATGTTTATTTTTCATTTGGGCCAGATTGTTGGTAAAATGGGTTAGTTATACTGTACGTATAGTCAGATTGCTAGCTACACTGTGTGTGTACATATATATCTATGGGATATGCCATGGTCCCAGGAAAAATATCATCAACATTTTTCACAAGTGCTGTTTGACCTTTAGACATCACGAGTGACGAAGCCATGAGTGACGTCAACGGTCAAGGTCAAACAGCACAAGTGAGAAAGAGCAGCGATATTTTTCCTGGGGACATGACATATTACATTTATGCAGTGGCATATTGCATTTATCCGACACTTGTGAGGATTCAAGGTTTTAATGTTAATTTTTTTTTATTATTATTACTTTTTTTCTGTTGGTTTCCATTTTCCATTTGTTCTTCAGGATGAGCAAATGGGGTGGGGCACATGAGACACATGATGCTTTTTTGTTTTATTTTTATTTATTCAAGAGTTTTACCAGGAAGGTATACTGATCAATAGAGCTCATTTCCGGATGCATCCTGGGGGAAGGGGAATAGGAGTAAAACAGATAAACAATACATGGTTAAGCTTGTAGACAAGTAATACAATGGATAACATTCATTCTAATCAGCTAACAGTAAGCAAAGCAGTAAGTGCTATGCGTAGTAAATTGCAACTTGTATATACAACAAAAGAAAAATACAACAAAGAGTATTTGATTTAGACAAACAATTAGAATGGCTGAGTATACAACCTTGTGGAATTGGAAGGAGGGATTTCATAGTGCTATGTTGGGTAGACTGATGAATCAAGGCAAGGTGAGGCCAAGCATATGGCTAAGGATTAAGGGGTTTCCGTGTGAGTGTAGGGGTCGATATGTTTAGACAGGAACAGGAGTGGGTAATATAATCACGTAGAAGGGAGTAGAGTGATTTGTGTGAGGTGGCATTGTGTATAGTGGAGGGGAGGACATTCCACAGCTTAGGACACCGGAAAGAAAAGGCGGATAGCCCAAAGTTGTGCAGCGGTGGTGGATTGAGAAGGAGCGATGGTCAGTGTTACGGAGGGAGTAAGTGCTCTGAGAGGAGGCAGTAATGGAGGAGGAAAAATAGGAGGGAAGATTTACCACTCCAAAATTTAGCCATGATGGTAGCAATGTGGGACAGTCACCTGGACTCCAATGATGGGAGGGACAAGGCCATGCAGAGGTCACAGTGGTGAGTACGAGGGGGGCAGGAAAGTATGAAGTCACAGAAGGAATTGAACAGGGTGTCCAGTCTGGCCAAGGTAGTTTTGGGGGCAGCACTATAGACTATGTCTGCATAGTCAAAGGTAGGGAGGATCATTTTCTGCACGAGTGCATGATGGGCAGTTTGAGGAATGCAATCCCTTTTTTCTATATAAGGCACGGAGTTTGGGGTGCAAGTTCTTTTGGATTGCATCCACATTTGCTGAAAAGTCCAAATGGTGATCAAGGCAGATCCCAAGGTATCTGAAAGTTGTGACATTTTCAGACAGGGTGCCATCAAGGCTGTGGAAGGCAGGAGGGGATTTAAGTTTAGAAAGCCTCTGTCTAGTACCGAAGGACATGGAGACTGTCTTTTTGGCATTCAGAAACACTTGGTTCAACTGGAACCATTGCTGGACCTTGTTAAAATCATGTTGCAGTCTGGCCTCAGCATCAGTGTGTGAGGTACTAGACCTGTAAAGGATGGATTCATCCACACACATGTGGTTTTGGGAAGTGGAGCAGGCAGAAGAGAGGTCATTGAGCAAAATGGAAAATAAAATGGGACCAAGTACTGATCCCTGATCCACCCATGGTGATGGGGAGAGGAGGGGAGAGGGAAGAGGCAGTCTTGACTGACTGGGATTTGCCTAACAGGTAGGACTGAAACCATGCTGTGGCTGAAGAGTTTTGCCCAGCCACAGTGAGTTTTTGGAGGAGAAAGGTGTGGGATACTGTGTCAAAGGCTTTTGCCAGATCGACAAATATGGCAGCGGTTACATGTCCCTGACCCATATTGGTGAGTATGGAGTCAGTGAGCCATGAGAGGGAGGTGGAAGTAGAGTGAGATTTATGGCAGCCAGACTGGAAATGGGTGAAAAATGAGGAGGAGTCAAGGTAAGAGGTGAGTTGTTTTTGCAAGCATTATTGCAGCAGTGAACTAGGGTTCACTGCAGTGCTGAGGAACAATCCAGCACACAGTGGGAGCAGGTGTGGGCATTTTCAATAGCCACAAAGAGCAGCCTGCAGTTCAGAATAAGGAGGAGGAATGTCATGGTCCGGGATGTGCAGCAGGTTGGAAAAGCAGTCATCGGCAGCTGGAAGTACAGGAAACTGTTGATTGGGGCTGCTGGGGGAATGAGAGGACATGAATACTTTGGGCATGTTTTGATCATTTCATATGTTTTAGTTCTACTGGCAGTTCACCATATGTAGAAGCGACATACATCAAAACTGCGCAACAGAGACAGCATGGGTGGGAATAGCGACAGGGCGCTAAAACGCTAAATGGCCTATGTGCGGTTGTGTACCCAGTTGCTGTTCTTTTGCAGAGGATAAGTCCTCTGCTGGGAGGAGGGTCCACCAAGCAGCTGCCATGGCTCGATAGGATGAGCCACAGGCAGCAATGGAGACAGTGTGTCTGCGGACCAGGTACTGAAACCTGGTCCCAGATGCATGGAATTTTTCTTTATTTAGCATTTTGTGCGATTCAAGTGTACAACGCCCTCCCTGGAGTTGATTATTTTAGTTGGGGGGGTTGGTGGGTGCGGGGGCAGAGCCCCCTGCAAAACATAAAGAAATACCACTGGCAATATATTGCACTGTATTGCAGCGTGGTATATTGCTATGGCATTGTGTCATGCGATATTATGACCCCATGCTGTTTTGGTCACAATTTTTTTTAATTTTCTATGAAAACGAGTGAAGAGCAGCAGAGAGGAAACAATAAAAGTATAGTGATGGAGTCTCTGATGAAGTGAAACCAGTTGTTGAGAGCCATCACATGAGTGAACTTTTGAGTTCTAAAATTAAGAATTCTGCTGCTCGTGCTACTGGCTTCCACCAATCAGGACCAACAGTGAGAATATTTTTCCCCATGGTGACCTAGAGTGAAACTATTTCAATATTCTCACTCAAGATAAGGAGACAGTGCAGGCCCAGTGGTACTGAGGGTTGAGGCGCTGGATGCCACACCTCGTACCATGCTGGCGACCCGGGGTCGGGAGCGAGCTTGGGTCACCGGGGGTCGGCCGGGGGAGAGAGGATCGAGCAACCAGAGGACTGCTCTCCTCTCTCAGGTTGGGTGGGTTATGGCATCCCTGCTATCAGTGACTTCTGGTGGAGACTGGGTGTGCAACAGCAGAGACCACTATGGAAAGGGTGGGAGAAACAACACTGGACATCCACGGGGAGTGGTGCAAGAGCACTCCCACACTGGATGCCATTGCACATCCACACCCCCGTGGAGAAACAAGCAAGAAAAACCCTGTCACCTGGGAGGTAGATGTCAGCTGCCTCCACATCCAGCACCAGATCCTGCCCTCCAGGGACCTGCCAACCCGTGATCTTCACCTCCATCTAGGGGCCTGATTAAGAAGGTATGACGAGGGAGGGTCAATTGGCCAGCAAAGTAAAACAATATCTTTGACTACTGTCTACATACCCCCAGGAAAACAAGCCTTGGGGTTGACCTGTTCATTAACCACTATAACATGCTAAACAAAGACTGGGAGCAGATCATCGTAGGAGACTTCAACACCGACTGGCTAGCACAAGACACTGTAAACACTAGGGACAAAATCCATGGCCTCTGTCTTACACAGATGGTCAAGCAGGCTACAAGGCAGAACTACCACACCGGCACAAGCACACTTATTGACTGGCTTCTTGCAACCAACCCCAACCATATCAAAAGCATCTCTGTTCTGCCCAACGCCTTAAGTGATCAGTCACCAGTAGTCTGCACCTGGACAAACAGCGGCCCTATTGACCCCCCGCAGGTCACAAGAAACCAGTATCTCAAGAAGGGGCAACTGAGCAACTTCAAAAAATACCTGAGGAATGCAGACTGGTCCCCCTTAGATGGCTGCATCGATGCCAATAAAGCTCTAAACTACTTCATAACAGTATTCAGCAATGCTTGCAGACTAGTTCCCCAGTCAGAACTGCTAAAATAAAGGGCATTAACCCTGGCTCACAGGACCGCTCATTGCCCAGATGAAACAAAGAGACAATCTCTGGCATATAGCCAGAGGACAGGCAGGCAAACTGACATCACGGCCTACAAAATGGCCAGGAATAACTGCACTAGGTTAGTGAGGCAGGCCAAGGCTTCCTATCACAAAGGACAGCTGGAAAAAAACCTGGGGAAATGGCAAAGAGTTTGGGAAAAACATTAGGTCCCTATCTGGTAAGGAATCCAGGGCCCCACCAGATATAATAGTCACAGCAGCTGGCACTATACAGCAACCTCTAGATCTGGCTAATGCTTTTAACAAGGCCTTCATGGACCTAAGCTCTATTCTCCCCCGGAATTTCTCCAGTCCTCGCCAGCCCAAGATCCCATAGACATTAACCCTCCACCATCATGTAGAAATGGACAACCACCTTTCTACTTCAGGCAAATCATGAGGCAACAGACTGAAATATGTCAAAAGGATCCTAAACAAAACCAGGACTGGTAGTAACTCACTAGACATGAAACTGCTAGCGCTCACCCTGGAAGAACTTGCCATCCCATTAACCAAACTGTTCAACACCTTCCTGCGAACAGGAATCTTCCCAGACAGGTGGAAAACTGCTCTGGTCACCCCTGTGTTTAAGAGCGGGGACAGAACTGATATGGGGAACTATCGCCCAATCTCGATACTTCCACCTCTCTCTCTCTCTAAAGTGTTGGAAAGGGTCGTCTCTGATCAGCTCACGGGCTACCTAAACAAGTACAATCTCTTTTGCCTTCAACAACATGGTTTTCGCCAAAAATACAGTACTATCACCGCTCTTATCGACTTTACCTCCCATGCATATGAAGCCCTTGATTCAGGAAAAACAATGGGGTCCATATTTATTGACCTCACGAAAGCTTTCGACACAGTCAACCACCAAATTCTGCTAAGACACCTACAGATCCTGGGTCTGTCAGTCGATACCATTTATTTATTTATTTAAATTTTGTTTACTGGGTAAGTACACTAGACAAGTATTATGCCTATTTTCAAGAACGACCCGGGAGAATACAACATAATGGTACAGAAACAGAATGCAAGTACATCATGACAGCATAAACAACATATAAGAGTTCAGAGGGCAACGTTATACAAGGGAGTAAAAAGTCACAGTACAACTTATAATCATTATGTTACAAATTAAGACAAGTCAATAAACACATAATAAACTTATAAATTAAGGCACGACCTGGGTATGCAGAGACGACAGTTATACCCTAGTCAGGTGATGAAGTGGAGTGAACAGCAGTATGTTCCAGGCAGCGCCTGTAAGAGGCAGCTTTGGGTTAGGTTTTCGGGTGATGATTGCCCTAGGGAGGCTGGGGGCAGTCACACGCTGAGGCTTGTTTCAAGAAGCCCCACAGGGTTTTGCGAAAACACTGATGGGAGGGGGCCGAGCGAACATACTCTGGGAGGGAGTTCCAAAGTTTGGGCGCACACACAACAAAGTCCCTGTCTCCCATGAGAGTACTGGTGGCAGGAACTTTGAGCGTCCCCAGGACCTGGGACCTAAGGGAGTAGGGAGAAATGTCAGCTGATGGTAGAAGCTGGGCCAGCCTCGGAGGAGTACCAGTTCTAATCACCTTGCCCGTGAGGCAACTTACCCCAAAGTCCAGGTATCTGGCTGGAGAGAGCCAACAGAGTTTATTGTAATGCTCACAGCGATGAGTGAGGCATGGAGCAGCTAGGGCAAAACAAAAGATGTCATTGTATGCCATGTGCCACCGAGTAAGGTGAATCTTGGTGGAGCGAGTAAATAGGTGCAGACCATAGCTAAGGGAGGGAAGGAGTACACCTCTCACAAGGGCAAGCCTGGCCACAGGTGTGAGGTTGTACTTGGCCCTGTAGGCCAGGCCCAGCTTACAGTTCGCTGCCCTGCAGATGTTAACGATGTGACTCCCCATGTCAAGTTGAGGGTCTAGTGTGACCCCTAAATACTTGACCGAGTTCACCACTGGGAGGGAGGATCCATCCAGACTGATTATACTCAGCGGGGATGTCGAGGCTTTGATTTTGGCAGCTGAGCCAAATAGCATGGCCTGAGTTTTTTTCAGATTCAAGACCAGCTTGTGATCAGTAACCCAGGTCAGGACCTTGTTAAAGTCCTTGGACATGCACTGGGTAAGAGTAGCGGTGTCTCTGGAGTGGGCCGTTATCACCAGGTCATCTGCATATAGCGTGGCACTGCAATTGGTTGTCACCTTTGGTAGTTGATTAATGAAGAGGGAGAAGAGGAGGGGGCCCAGTACTGAGCCCTGGGGAACACCTGATGTCACCAGTAGGGGTTTGGACAGGACTTTATTGAAGCAAGTCCACTGCATTCTACCATGTAAGTAGCCTATAATCCGTTTCATAGCAGTGGGGGAAAGGCCGAGTGACCACAACTGTTGACAGAGCAATGCGTGGTAGACAAGGTCGAAGGCTTTGGACAGGTCGATAAATATGGCTCCAGAGAGTTTGCCCTGGTCCATGGCTGTTCTGATGCTTGATGTGACAGAGATCAAGGCTGTGGAGGTGCTATGCCCCTTTCAAAAACCATGCTGGGCCAGGGATAGCAGCTCATGACGCTGTACACACTCTGAGAGCTGCTTAGCCACTACATTTTCGAGGAGCTTGCTAAGGGATGAAAGAATAGCAATCGGACGATAGTTATCCGGTATTTTAGGATTGCCATACTTCAGGACAGGGGCTATCATTGCCTCCTTCCAGATATCTGGGATGGACCCCCATGCAAGGGATAGGTTAAAGATGTGGGCTACTGGGGAGGCAATGTGGGAAGCCCCAAGCTTTAGAAGCTTAGGCTCCAGGTTATCTAGGCCGGGGCTGGAGTACTGGGAGAGACCAGCTAGGCGCCTCTGCATGTCTAAGGTTGTCACAGCCCTGAGGTAAAACATTTGTCAAGGGGGGTGATTCTCCCGCCAAGTGGGGGTGGGGGGGAGGACATACCCGTGCCAGATGGGAAAAGTGCGGTGAAGGCCGAGAGATCAGAGAAGTGCGATTTAGGGAGTTGGCAATGGCGTGGGAACTGTTGCAGGAGACACCTTTTATAATCACGTCGGATACCCCCGGATGGGAGGAACCACTGACTAGGGTTTTTATATTTCTCCAAAACCTCCTGGGGTTGCTGGCGGAGCTGAGTAGGGCAGACTTGCAGAAGTCACTTTTCACAATCCTGATGGCTTTTTTGCACTCATTTATGAGGTGTCTGTATTGTAGGAGAGTAGTGCGATCACGGGAACTTCTGAAGTTTGCCCAACACTTGTCTCAAGCCCGCATTTGGGCTAGGAGATTCCCGTGCAACCAGAGGGTAGCAGACCCCCTCACCCTACAGGTGACCTTTGGAGCGTGCTTGTCTTGCAGGGCCCCAAAAGTGGTAAGAAAGTGGGAGGCTGCCACTGAGAGGTTAGTAGCTCCTAGCACCTCGGACCAGTCAGTGAGTCTTAGGTCCTCCAGGAACTCTCCAGGGTCAAACCTGGAGAAGTTCCTGACATGTATGATCTTGTGTGGAATTCTGGGGGACCGAACTTTCCACACACAGAAGACCGGAGAGTGGTTGGAAATGGCATCTGATAATGTTCCCGCTGAGGCGATCCTGTCTGGACGGTTGGTCAGGATCCAGTCCAGAAGGGAGCTGGAGGAGCCATTTGCCGATCGCCTGGTTGGTTCCTGTATTAGCCGAGTCAGGGTAGGATTAGCTAGGAGGGGCTCAAACTGCTTTTAATTACCACCAGTCCAATTAAGGTTAACGTCCCCCATAATTACGAGTTCATTGTCCCCAGTGCTAGGACCACCTGAATCCAGGAGATGGGTCAATCCTGGGAGCCCACCTCTTGGAGGGTTATACGTGCACACCAGGTGTAGTTTCTTGGTGTTCCCAAGTAGGAGTAGTACACGCAGTACCTCACAGGGGACACATGGGATTGCTGGTGGACTACTGGGGAGACCTTAAGGTGGCTCCTGTAGTCAATCAGGATGCCACCCCCCTCTTGATCCCTGCTCGGTTCTGCTGTATGAAGTCATACCCAGGAAGAACACAGGCTGAATCAGGGATCGAGGGTTTGAGCCAAGTCTCAGTCACTCCAAGGATATCGGGTTTATAGAGTGCGATCCATGAGACAAGCTCATCCCAGTTTGGTAGCCGACTCCTAATGTTGAGATAAGTCACTTTTAGGCTCTTGCCCATGCCCCAAACTGGGGGGTTTGTGGGGGCCGGAATATTTGGACCAGGGTTTATTTCGATATCCCCAGACAGTAGTATTATCACAAGGAGGAGCCAGTAAAGACACCATCTCGTGGGAGATAGGCCATTTGTAGAAGTTTGAGCACGAAGTCGCTTTACCCTGACAGAGTGCACTAAACCCCTGAAGTTTAAGCAGCAGGTGAGGCAAAGAGGGGTCTGGGAGGTCGCAAGGATATCTGAGAAGGTGAAGTCGGGCACCTCAAGGGAGGGAGATTTCTCCCAGTGCCCCCCTGGGGTGAGCGGAGGAGTGGTGGCCACATAGAGCAGGGTGAGTCCTAGTACAAGACCAGTTAGTGCCAGCGACCTATAGATGGCAGACAGCACTCCCAAAGCCACCGCATTGGGGTTCCCCTACCCTCCCTGGGTGGAAGGTAAGGGAGCCTGGTCCACATCTGGGCAAGAGGCGTGGTCCGGCTAGGTTGTTGTGCCCAGACAGCAGGGAGGTAGCTGACCATCTCCTGGTTCAACAGCTACCTATCACACAGGAAGCAGTGTGTTAGGATAGGGGGTGCTACCTCTGATCCCAGAAAGGTAACACCAGGGGTCCCACAGGGCTCAATCCTAGGGCCACTTCTCTTCAGTCTCTTCATTAATTCCCTTCCAAAAGCCTGTCCTGCTAAAATGCTGCTGTATGCAGATGATGCAGTGATATCAGTCCCAGGCAGTGATGCCTGTGAAATCTCTAAAAATCTACAGTGCAGCTTTGCCTTGCTAGAGGCGTGGTTCTCCCAAAATCAACTCCTACTGAACTATAAAAAAACTAAAACAATGCACCTAACCATGCCACATTCCAAAAGGAATGTTGAGCCCCTGACTATCCTTAGCCAGAAAGGGGACAGCATTGAGCAAGTCCACACCTTCAAATACCTCGGAGTACATATTGATGACACACTCTCCTTTGTGCACCATATTGACCATGTAGTCAAGACAGGCAATAGTAAGCTAGGCATTCTATATAGGCATAGGCAAGCCATGACTCATGAGGCTCTTAAACTAGTTACTCAAAGCTCTATCCTGTCTATCATCGACTATGCACTAGTCATATACGGTGCTGCCACCGACTCAGCCTTATAGAGTTAAACAACTAGTCAACAGGGCATGTCAGCTAGTCCTCGGTGCTAACCAGCGTAGCCATACTTGCACATTCTACTCCTCTACAGGGTGGCTCCAGCTCCACCTAAGGACAAGGTATCAGGCATGCATGCTGGGGAAAAAAGCCCTACTAGGTCTCACGCCCGACTCTACGGCCCCACTGTTCCAGTGACACCCCTCTACAAAGGTCACCAGAGGAACAGCAAAGGGAATGCTCCATATCCCATTCAAAAGAACATGCTTTGCTCAGCGGTCACTCTCCTACCGCGGCCCAACTTGGCTTAATGAACTCCCCTTCACCACACTGGAACACACTAAAATAGGTCCCGTTAAAAGAGACCTGTTAACCGTTTTGGTAGAAGACAACCAGTGTGGCTGCAACAACTAGTCGCAGATGGCCATGATATACCCCTTATCCCACCCCCACGCTTCTCCTACGCTCCAGCACCTCCTTGACAAAGCCCCTTGGCGGATGCCCCACTCTCCTGGTCCACCCCTCACCCATTTTCTGAAATTTGACAAAGCCCCCTCAGGCCGCTCTCTCTAACTGCAGACCCGACTACCTGAGGCCTTCTTTTAAAACTTAACAATATATGTTCAACCTCTTGCCAAATGCATTACTTGTAACTGGATAATTTATGAAATGCAAAGACTACTTGCCTACATGTACAGCCTGTCAGTATTCTGTCATCAGATATTAGCTGCAGCAATGTCCATCAAACTACCACTGTATTCTTGTCTCTTCCTCTTATGAAATGTAACCTTCGAAATTGTTTGTCTGCTTGTTATACCCGACATGGAACCTTTGTAAAAGAGCCTTTGGCTCAAAGGTGTTAATCTGCACATGAAAGAAATAAATACATAAATTAAATAGTATGAGCTGTGGAGCGGAAGGCGGCCCCCCGGGGGGTCATGACCGGGGTACCCTGATGGTGTGCTGCAGGTGGATCGAGGAGCAGGTCCACTAGCAGGGAGGGTCTCGGCAGATGGGATATGGCAGTCTGACAGAGGGGGCTCCAGGTGGTGGTGACTGGAGAGAAAAAGAACTGGAAAAAAAAAAGATGAGGAGACAGCAAAAATATCTGTGATAAGTGCCACAAAATATCCTCACAAGTGTTGGATAAATAACAGATATGCCACGGCACTATTGAAAATATCTAGTTATTTTCCCCCGAGTGCAGTCTGACCTTATGACATCACAAATGCTGGACCCACGAGTGATGTCAAAGGTCAAACTGCTCAAGGGGAAAATAACATAGCTATTTTTAATATGGCCATGGCATATTCGATTTATGCAATGCCCTGAGTTTGTTTCTGTTTTACTTATATGGTTTGCTTTGAAATGTTTACTTTTGGGGTTTTCAGATGCCTGAGTGCTGTTTCAGGATGACCAAACAGGTTGTTGTATTTATTTATTTATTTTTTTTTTACACATGCATCAGTGTGTCATTCTGTCAGAATGTGAGTGAAGAGAGCAGGCGCTAGCAGAGTAAGCATCAGAGAATGTGGCCTAATCAGGAAGCAGTGCAGTGTGCTAGCTGTCACCACATTTGAGACCTGGGTGGCGGCAGTGAAAGCAGATGAGTGCCGGTCAGGATTGCAGAGGTCGGGTCTGTGATACGAAGGAAGGTAGATGATTAGTGGTCAGCAATGTCAGCAGCACTGAACAAAGTTAAGGGGAAGAAAAGTATTTTGGAGAAATTTAAATAGGAAGAAATACATGTAACTATGTTTTTCAGGGGTTTAAAACCCAGGAGGTTAACCAGAAGTGCTGGAGCAGGAGCTGGCAAGCGAGGTACAGAAATAGAATGCTGCTGCTCATGCTGCCAGCTCCAGCTAATCCTGCCCTAGAGTGAGAAAATGATCGCCCCCCGGAGACCCGCAGTGAGAATATTTCAATATATTCACTCTAGGCCAGGAGGGAACAAAAACATCACTGATGGGTGCCCTGAAATATACTCACAGGTGTTGCATAAATATATTCATGTAATAGGTGTGATAAACACAGTGTGATAAATCAGTTCATTGGAGCAACTGTATGCATAATTGTAAAATCTTACATTTATACATCTAGACCCACATATTCAGACGAGATGCGCTGGATGCCTTGAAATATACTGTACTCACAGGTGTTGCATAAATATATTCATGCAATAGGTGTGATGTTAAACACAGTGTGATAAATCAGTTTATCGGAGCAACTATATAAATAAATGTAAAATCTCACATTTATATATCTAGGCTCACATATTCAGACAGGATGCACCGCTCATCCCCGGACTTGCGCGGGCTGTTGGAGGCATGGACATATTCAAAGGCCACCAATGTGCTGCACACCCCCCCGACTGCACTGCTGAGCAAAATACTGGGATGTGCCTATGCAAATGAGGGGTCCCTCATGCATATGCCACGCATCACAATATTGAACCCCCCCAAGCGTAAAAATGGCCGGCTGCGTTGGTACATAGTTACACTTTTGAAACCCTACTTTAACTATGCATGGGGTAGGTTGGTGCCCTGCACACAGTCTAGGGCCAGGTACACAGTCCCTCCCCCCAGCCCCGACCACTGTAATAATTAATACAATTCCCCGATCCCATAGTGTAGTAGCCCCCCTTCCCAGCCCCGATCAATGTAATAATTAACACAACTCCCTGATCCCACTTTCCATAGTGCAGTGCCCCTCCTTTCCAGCCCCAATCACTGTAATAGTTAACACAATTCCCCGATCCCCATTTCCATAATGTAGTGTTCCCCCATCCCCAATCACTGTAAAAAATGAAATAACACACCAATCCCCATTTCTATAATGTAATGCCTCCCCCCAGCCCTGATCACTGGCACAACAATGAAACTCTGATCCCCGTTCCCTGGCGGTTAGTGGTTGGGTGAGGAGGACTGTGCAAGTCACTGGCATGGGTCGGGATGGGGGTGCGGAGTGGTGGATTACTGCCTACCGAGGTGGGGGGGTGGGGAGACCACTAGCCACCAGAGAACGGGGATCAGGTTTTCACTGTTGTGCCAGTGATCGGGGCTGGGGAGGGGAGACACTACACTATGGAAATGGGGATCGGGGAGTTGTGTTAACTATTACTGTATACTTGCTTCAAATTTTTAGAAAAGTCACTGGCTGCAGTGGCGGAGCTAGAAGGGGGGCTGGAGGGCCGTCACCCCTCCTGGCAGCCCCAGTGTGAGTAGTGGCGCCTCGCCACCATCATTATTCATTGTTTAGTGCTCATTGTGGAGCCCATGACTGACTGAATGGCCCCCCCCGGCTCCTAAACGCTCCCAAACCTGGTTCCGCCACTGACTGGCTGCACTAATCATCGGGAATGCTTACGTGCTGATGTGGTGTTGAGATGGTGTGTACATAACAACACTCATAGCAGCCAGGTTCAGAAAGGTGCACTGACCTGGCAAACCACAAAATAAACCCACATAAATTATGGTAAATATTTTTAAAACACTGTAACAGATTGAAATAAAACACATAGTCTGTACACCTATTAAATAAATGAAATATGCGATGTGGACCTTGTGTGATACATCATTTATCTGCTCTCCCCTCTGGCACATCACTTGTGGCTTACTCCAGTCATGAGGTTACCCGAGGTCAAACTGCCCTTGTGCAGATAAATGATGTATCACACAGTTCCCCATTGCATATCCCTTATACTGTATATACACATATATGTATATTTATAAAATGGGCAAGAAAAATCTGTGGCAATCCAGTCTCCTGATTGGATGAAACACACCACATGACCATGCCTAATTCCACAATGACCACAGAGTTGCACTTCTTTTCATCCCTCAGAACCTTCTGGACATTGCATAAGACTCATAATCCACTACAGGATGTGCAGGTGTGCTCTGATATATGCACACCTTTGGTGGTTGAACACAGGTGTGTCTCACAACACACCCAAGGCGTGCGTATATCAGAGCACAACTGCATGTTCTGTAGTAGATTATCTATTACTAGAGAGAGAGAGAGAGAGAGAGAGAGAGCTCTCACAGAAGACTTGGTTTGCTGGCCAAGGCACCTAGCTTCACCTGAGCTCTTTCCTTCTAAGACTGCTTGAAAGGACAGAGCAGAGAACCTTACCAGAGCAAGGGAAACAGATTAAGACTTCTTTTGGCTAAGCAGATTTACTGTGTGGTGTTATTTTTATTTTGTACTCACTGGGATTGCTACTGCTTGTTGCTAACATTTCATTGCTTTATTTTTCTCTGATCCAAATTGTTGTTGCTGGTATACATTCTTCTGCATTATTACAAGGTGTGCCTACAGGTGTGTGCTAACAGATTACTGCTGTAATCTTCTGATTCAAATTGTCTTTTGCAAGGTATATCTTCTGTTACTGCTTTATTTTTCTCTGTAGCAAAGTGTTTCTTACAGGGTATATCTTCTCTGAAATTATTACAGGTGGTGCTTACATTTTTGTGACTTTTATCATTGGACTAAGCAAAATTACTGTTTGACACTGTTTTTATTTTATTTTAATTTATTTTTGTTGAAAAGGATTGTTGTCTCAGAGGTGTTTCAGTCTCCTTCTCACATTGAAGGAGCTAACTGCTTTCCTCCCACAGCTCTTCCAGAGGATTAGGTGTGTATCTGGGGGGTGGAGCTGGCAAACCGTCAGTAACTTCCAACAGAAAGAAGGGTTAAAAGGTCAGGTTAGTTGATATCTTGGAGGTAGAAGACTTGGTTTGCTGGCCAAGGCACCTAGCTTCACCTGAGCTCTTTCCTTCTAAGACTGCTTGAAAGGACAGAGCAGAGAACCTTACCAGAGCAAGGGAAATAGATTAAGACTTCTTTTGGCTAAGCAGATTTACAGTGTGTTGTTATTTTTATTTTGTACTCACTGGGATTGCTGCTGTTTGTTGCTAACATTTCATTGCTTTATTTTTCTCTGATTCAAATTGCTGTTGCTGGTATACCTTCTTCTGCATTATTACAAGGTGTGCCTACAGGTGTGTGCTAACAGATTACTGCTGTAATCTTCTGATTCAAATTGTCTTTTGCAAGGTATATCTTCTGTTACTGCTTTATTTTTCTCTGTAGCAAAGTGTTTCTTACAGGGTATATCTTCTCTGAAATTATTACAGGTGGTGCTTTACAGTTTTATCTAACATTAGGATAAGCTTTCAGGGTTACTGCATTTGTTGCTGACTGATTGTTTCTGCTCTTACCTCCTTGTTCTTTCATCCATGGTTCTTCTTTTTCAGCAGGGGAAGGGCCCAGCCACCCACCCACATCCCCAACCACCCCACACTACACTCCTTTTATAGGGTACCACAGTTGTGACATTTCCTGTGGCAAAGCAGGAAGGGGCAGATCAGTGGGACATCCACAAGGTGAGCTCATTTACATGGGCACTAGTAATTTAACTTGTTATAACAAGTTATACGAAAACAAAACACAAAATCAAACCATTACTTGCATTTTCTTCCTTCTAATTACTCTGACCAGGTTATAAACCCAGCAACTTATCAGGAATGGATATCATTAACTGCAGGTACTGCGGAACACTTTTCAGAAGGACAGTCTTACAGGATTTAGGACACTGTCCTACATGCTGGGCCATTGGAGATCTTAGGGCTCAGCTCCAGGCAGCTTGGGCAGAGATTGCACGCCTCAAATTTCATATTCAAGAGGAAATACATTATAAGAACCACCTGCCATTCCCCCAACATCCAACAGAAGAACCTTGACCACAGAGGGTAGTTGGTCCAGGAGGTTGGCAGGTGGTTAGGAGGGGCAAATCGGGTGCCCCATCACCTGTGCTCTCCAATAAACACTACAAACAGGTATCTGCCTCTATCTCCAAAATCAAACAAAGGGGCAGAGGACACTGCAGAGCAGGACACTGCAGCACAGGAGCTAGCACAACAAAACTCGCCCAAATCAGGAACCAAAACAAAAAAAGCAAAAAGGAAATCCAAAAAACTTCTGATCATAGGAGACTCCATGATTCGGGGAGTTGATACCCATCTCCAGCCAGGAGTAATGGTCAGATGTCTCCCACGTACATCAGCGTGGAGAGACACTGACCACATTGCTAAAATTGTTCACAAAGCAAGCAAAAACATTGAGGTCCTTGTACACATAGGGTCTAATGATCTCGCCAGCTGGTCAGTTGTGGAGACCAAGGAACACCTGACCAGGCTGGGTGACAAACTATCATCCATTTCGTCTGACATCTCCTTCTCTGAGGTCCTTCCAGTCTGGGAGAGGGGGGCAGATGGACAGAAGGTCAGAGAAGGGGAGATAGGGGAGCTAGACATGTGGCTCAAGGGCTGGTGCCAGGAAAAAGGACACAGATTTGTAGGGAACTGGCAACAGTTCTGGGAGCGAAAGTTCTTTAAATTTGATGGACTGCATCTGACTAAGGAGGGAGTCAGTGCATTGGGGTAGAAGTTTGACGTCTTTGCAGAATATCTAAACTAGCAAATGGGGAGAAGGGGCAGCACCCCATACATCGAATGGGAAGAACACCCCTCCCCCCTCAGCTAGTGGTCAAACAGGGATTCAGCATGTTTGCGGTTCATTTGCATCACCAGGTAAGAAAAAAGGTCCGTCTCCCCATTCGGACGACAGGGAAATGCCAAACCTCACCCAACAACTAACACACAACAAATCTGGCCAATGGAAAATCATGTACACAATGCTCACAGCCTGGGAAATAAGATCCCAGACCTGTAGGCAAAATGTCAGAGGCTAAACTGGACATAGTAGCAATTAGTGAGACGTGGTTTACCAGTAACCACACTTGGGAGACTTCAGTACCTGGCTATGTACTGTTCAGAAGAGACCGAGGTGCAAAAGGGGGGGAGGGAGGGCCTGTATGTCAAATGAAAATATCAAAGCTATAGAATTCAGAATACACATAAGGAGTCAGAAGAACTGTGGGTCACCTGGAAACAGGAAATGGGACAGCCATAAGAACTGGGGTTGTCTACAGGCCCCCAGACCAGGAGGAGGACATAGACACATTACTGTTAGAAGATATACAAAACATGACAGTTAAAGGGGAGGTTCTGATAATGGGAGACTTCAACATGCCGGATACAGATTGGTCAATACCAGCAGGAACATCTGCCAGAACTAGATACATGGTGGATTCCTTGCAAGGGGAGGGCCTCAAACAACTGGTACAACAACCCACAAGAGACAGGGCTATCCTAGATCTGGTACTGACTAACAGGGAAGGGATCACAGATCTCCAGGTAGAAGGTCACCTGGGGGCCAGTGACCATCACATGGTATGGTTCAATTTGGCCACTACATCTAAATCATCCCATTCCAAGGCAAAAATAAGGGACTTCAGAGGAGCTGACTTTGATAAGATGGCCAACAGAGTTAAGCTAGCCCTGGCAAAAAGAAACACAGGTGAGGGGGTATAGGCAAAGTGGGCAAGCATTAAGAATGCAATACTTGAAGCAACATCCCATTGTGTTAGACAGAAAAGGAAGTGCAAAAGAAGAAGGAAACCACTTTGGTTCTCAAATACAGTAGCAGAAAAGGTCAGAGCCAAAAGGCTGGCCTTCAGGAAATATAAGGGAACACAGCAGGATGAAGACAGAGAAGCATACCAAACTGCCCTAAAGGAAGCAGGGAAGGCAGTAGGGCAGGCAAAGTCCCAAACTGAGGAAACACTAGCACGAACAGTAAAAGAAGGTGACAAGACTTCCTATAGATACATTAGTGAAAGGAGAAAGTCCAGAGGGGGTATTGCTAAGCTCCAAGGAGAAAAGGGGGCATGTGAGGAGGAGGACCCTGTAAAAGCATCTATCCTAAATAGAAACCTTTGCTCAGTATTTACTGAAGAGAAGGTAGGGCAGGGCCCACAGCTCAGCACCATGGACACAGGGGGGAGGGAGGTGAGCACTACTCCCTTCACAAAAGAAAGGGTCCTACAAGAGCTCACCGAGCTCAGGGTGGACAAGGCAACGGGACCTGATGGCATACATCCCAGGGTACTTAAGGAGCTAAGGGTGGAACTAGCAGAGCCATTAGCAGAACTGTTTAGTGAGTCTCTGAGCACAGGAGAGGTCCCAGAATCTGGAGAAGGGTTCATGCGATCCCGCTCCACAAGAGTGGTAGCAGGGAGAAGGCAGGGAACTACAGGCCAGTCAGTCTTACCTCAGTAGTGGGCAAGATTATGGAGGCAGTCCTTAAGGAAAGGATAGTGCAACACCTGGAATCCATAGGGGCACAGGATCCAAGACAGCATGGGTTTACATAAGGAAGGTCCTGTCAAACTAATCTCATAGATTTCCTTGACTGGTTAACCAGAGTGGTGGACCAAGGGGGAGCAGTTGATGTCGCCTACCTTGACTTCAGCAAAGCTTTCGACACTGTTCCACATAGAAGATTGATAAATAAGCTGAGTGGGCTCAGGGTGGGTCAGAAGTTGGTCAACTGGGTGGCAAACTGGTTGACGGACAGAAAAACAGAGAGTGGTGGTAAATGGTATACAGTCAGAAGAGATGCAAGTCACAAGTTGCATACCTCAGGGATCAGTCCTCTTCAATATCGTCATTAGTGACATTGCAGATGGACTAAAGGGTAAGGCTTGTCTGTTTGCAGATGACACCAAGATCTGCAACAGAGTAGATGATCCAGATGGGGTGGGCAGAATGAGAAGAGATCTGGATAAACTAGCAAAATGGTCAGAAGAGTGGCAACTGGGATTTAATGCAAAGAAGTGCAAGATCATGCACATAGGGAAGAGAAACCATGAAGCCACCTATAGGCTGGGAGGAAGTTGCTGGCAGTCACAAAGGAAGAAAGAGACTTGGGCATCATCATCACCGATGACCTGAAATCATCCAAGCAGACCTTCTAAAGCAGTAGGTAAGGCTAGGGGGATGTTAGGGTGCATTAGTAGGGTATCATTGCCTGTGAAGAGGGAGGTAATAACTCTCTTACAAGACACTGGTTAGGCTCCATCTGGAGTACTGCATGCAGTACTGAGGCCACACCTTCACAAGGACATTAACCAAACTGAGGCAGTCCAGAGAAGGGCAACCAAAATGGTGCAGGGACTGCATCAGAAGACATATGAGGACAGATTAATGGAGCTCAATATGTATACCCTTGAGCAAAGGAGGAGAAAGGTGATATGATCGAAACATTCAAACACCTTAAGGGCATTAACAAGGTGAAAGAGTCAAACATGTTTAAATATAAGAAAAATAGCAGGACAAGAGGACACAGCATGAGAATAGAGGGAGGCCAATTAAGGGGGAATGTGAGGAAATTCTTTTTCACAGAAAGAGTGGTGGATGCATAGAATGGTCTACCTCAGGAAGTGGTGGCTATGAATACAGTGCAGAGCTTCAAACAGGCATGGGATAGGCATAACGGAGCAATACAGATGAATATGGACAGATAGGTCATTGACACTGTAAAGGTGTGTGGCACAATCATAAGGTAGAAAAAATGGACAGACTGGATGGGCCTTGTGGTCTTCATCTGCCGTCAACCTCTATGTTTCTATGTTTCTAGTATCACTGGATATTCTGTACACCATTGTCACAGGAAACATCCTAATTAGCACTTCATGTTAGCTCTCCTTCTCCTAGTGGTTGTGAGCTCAGTCTCTGGCACCATCAGTCAGGATACCATTCACAGGCAGCACAAAGCAATGATCTTGTGTGAACTGTATCACATCAAGACTAATATCATGTGCTCCCCGAGGCTGGTGGGGAGTGCTCCTGAATCAAACAGTGTGGCTATGCACTGCTGGAGTATTGGCTGCTGCAGTCGAGCGGGGAGATATCGGCATTAAAGCTGCAGCCCCATACTCCCAGCAGGTGTGTTCTAGTGTCTAAAGTAACCAAAAAGTACATGGGATATGGAGAGAGAATGTCAGAGATTAAAAATGCATACAAACAGCAGTCAGTAAGATGAACTTTAAATAATACACTAAAACTAATCTTGATTTCATATTTCAGACTTTCCTGATAAGGCACAGACACGGGATAGATAGCTAGTATTATACAGGGTGCTTGAGCCTATCATGTTTGGAACAAAACTGTATAGGAATTTTTTGGACGGAGGTGTGGCTTGTTTTCATAGGAGCCAACTTTTGCTTTTCTCGGTGGGGGGGGGGGGCTCTTGTAAGGAAGTTGACCACGGGTCAGGGGCTGCAGAGGACCCCTGAATGCTGGCAGTTTTGTGGTGATTTCTAGTACGATCTGCGGGTCTTCTTGGCATCTAAACTGATCTGAAGCAATAAAATCTTATATCTGTCTTAAACTTGCAAAATGTTTTCAAAAAGGATATATGTAAAAATCCCCAGACTATGCTTATAAACTTGCTGCAGTGGTCACAGAAGGAGCAAACAGTGAATTCCAGAACTAATAAAGGCAATGTAATGCATTATTTAAATACTACAACTTAAGTGCCACAAAACCAAGAGATCAGCTTATGTGGAAAGCCCCGAACTGTGCTTTTAAAGTTGCAGTTGTCACCGGGGCATAAAGGTGATTTCTAAATACAAAATAAAGTGCCACACAGACAGGGAGAACAAGTGCTCTCTGTAAAAGTCCCCAAACTGTGCTTTTAATGTTGCAGTGGTAGCTGAGGCATACAATTTCTGGACACAGAATAAACTGGCACCAAGACAGGGAGAGGTTCGCTCCACCATGTAAAAATTCCTGAATGAACTTTCACAGTTGCAGGCAGTGTTCACTGGGACAAACCATTTTTAAACACAAAACAAAGTGCCACAAAGACAGGGAGAGCTTACTCTCTGTGTGAAAGCCCTCAGACTGTGTTTCAACTTGCAGTAGTTACTGGGCATTAAAACATATTTAATAAATACCACACATTTTAAGCACTGCTCAAAGTGACACAAAAGCAGGGAGAGAAAGCTAACTGTGTGAACGTCCCAAGACTGTACTTCAACGTGCAGTGCCCAATGGGGAGTACAAATGCTTTAATAAATACTACACATTTCTTAAACACTGTTCAAAGTGCCACAAAGGCATGGAGTGACACCCTGCTATGTGTGAAAGCCTCCTGACTGTGCTTAAACATGCAGTGGTCAGTCAGGTGGGTATATAACTGCATGAATATAAAACAAACTGCCAGGAAGGCCAGATGATAGATATGTATTGTAAAGCTTACAAGGGCTGAGTATGAGTAGCCTGACTGGTATAACAATATATTAACTTGCAAAGCTGCCTACTGCCGCAGCAGCCAGATAGATGTAGCACAACAAATGACAAAACAATAAATGCGAGTCTGCACAGGACTACAGCAGTGGTACAGCAGAGATCTAGTGCCTATAGTTTTTCACTCACTTCATCTGACAGTCTACAGATGACTGCAGTGCAATCTATTACCACCGTATACAGCATCTCAGGACATTTTTCTAATAAAATTGCTTAGTCTTCCTATAAAACCTAAATTCTATTGCTAAAATATTGTTTTTCAAAACAGGATAGAGGGTGTACCATGGACTGCACTGCACACAAGTGAGATGCTGCAAACATAGAGACCTTGTGAATCCTTGTCCTCTTTGCTTTCCCTTATGGTATTTGAACTGTGACAGTCCCCAGTGGTCACACAGATTTTCTTTCCAATCTCCCTCCCTCAGCCAACCTTTCTATTGGCTAAATACTGTGTCTGACACACTGATAGACCAATTAGCTTACAATACTTAGTTTGTCCCAGCCAAAAAACCTTGCTCTGGATTGGCTGTACGCACTAGGTGGTCACACGACTGCTTTTCAATGTCTGTGATGAATGCAGGCTTGAGTGTTGTCCTGACATCACAGTCAGTTTGCAGCACCAGCGCCTGATACAGTGTGCTCGTGGCTCATTTGTGGTCACATGGCGGCAGGCACTTGCAGCCTCCATGATGGGCTAACGTTAGTGTCCCAACAAAGGCAGTGTCACACAGCAGTGACGAGTCAGAAGGAGCCAGTTTGTGTACTCATGTGCTGCTTGCAAGAAGAGAAGGCCAGGCATGAGTGTGGCCCATCTTTATAGACAGGCAAGTGTAAGGTATGAGAAACTGCACTGACGTTGTGAGTATGCACCTGTGGACCACGCATACCATGACATGCTATAGGGTACATTCCCACACTTGCCAAGAGAGACAGTGGGCCCAATTTTCAAAAGTTGACACAAGGCTTCCATCAAGCCCTGCGTCAACCCTGATGTTTGGCGCAACTGTGCCCAATTTTAGTACATCAGGAGCAGCTGTGACAGTTTCCACACTTTATGGCAGCTTGCACCAAAGATTTGGTGCAAGCCCCATAAAAGGGGTCCCCCAAGTGGCACAAGTTAGACCAGGAGGAAGCTGGTCTATCTTGCGGCATTTGGCGCACAGGAATGAAAATCCTGATTGGCACTGAGAGAATGCCGCACGCTCCCTGTGCCGTATGATTGGCGCACCAGGATCTTGCAGCACACACAGAGCTTTCGAAACCTGGCCCAGTGACTTTGTGTTGAAGGAGCCAGCAAAGACCAGGGTCCAGGACAGACTATGGGGGCACTTTTAAATAATCAGAGCAGGGCCGACAATTTGCGGCGAGTCAGGCCCCAATACCCTCCCTCTCATGAAGTCAGCACCTGTGACTGTTCTATAATCTCAAAATGTTTCTCGAATTGAGCTGGAAATATGTTCAGCTTTCAGCATGTCTGATGGAACTACAACAAATTCTGAACTCAGACGATAGAAATTCACTCCATAAAAGTATGAACTCGAACAAAAGAGCAAGCAACATCATGCTGATTTGCATTTATACTGTAAACGGATTTTACGTTCTTTGGTGCTGCCTAAATGAAACTGAAAGTACACTTAGCATGTTCTACAGTATAGCTGTCACCATAGTTTACTCAATGTAAATGAAACACCCAAAACCCAAACTAAGCAATTTCATGTCACTGCCAACGTCATCTACTAAAAGAACAAATGCAGTAACTATTCAGGGAAGCATGATCAGCCTGAAAAAGAACCTAAACATGACAAGGAAAGGCCTGTCTAGGATGAAGGAAGTTACAGTAATTTACTGATCTGTTGTCACTTTACTGGGAAGCTTCCCCAACTCACTGGTCTTGAGTGGGAGAGTCAAAGACTACTTCTGTAGAGTGATGCCTGTGGTTCTACTACTAGGTCATCCCAGCAGGAAATTCTATCATTAGTCACATACTCTCTGTTTCCCTCTTGAAGCAAAGCCCCAGAGAATCACTCCCTGTCAAGCAGTGGTTTCTAGGTTGTTACTTTAGTAGAGAATGTCCATTTTTACATCTGCATTATTTAAGTTAAATCAGGCTGCTGTTAATCATCACTAGACACTAGCACGGGTCAGTGGCTCAGCAGGTTGCACACTCGCGTCTGAGGCCAGAAGATCGGAAGGCTGTGGGTTCTATCCCCACACCAGGAACCTGGGATAAAATCCCAATACTGAAACTGTAGCTGCTTGAGGGAGGAGGTGCTGCACTCCTGAGGTGCCACCTTTCAGATGAGACATTAAACTGAGGTCCTGTCTGCCTGTTCTGGTGGTTGTTCAGGCAGATGTTAAAGATCCCATGACACTTTTAGAAAGAGATGGGGAAGTTTATTGAAAAAGAATCATAACATCACAAAAAAATCAAAATCCATCTGAAATCACTAAAATACATACAAGAAATCATGTATTCTGTATAAGACATAACAAAAGAATAAAACAGAAAATTAATAAGAAATTGAAGAAAAAAATGTTTCCACAAATCACCTACTTTATCTGGTGAAAATCTACGAAAATCATTTTCTTTGACACATAATAATCCTGCTTCAATTTGAGAAATAATAGTCGTATTCAATACTAGTTGTTGTTGTAATACATACTGACAGCGTGCCTGCCATAAAAAATATTGAGCGTAGGCAAAAAATACATTCAATGTGCTCTTATGGTAAGTCCTCCATATTCCTGTATAATCACCTAAAATTAAAGTATGATAAGAAATAAGAGACAAAAAAGGTATATTCCAATGTAGGGCAGCATCATGCCAAAATAGCTGGCTATGAGGGCACGTAATGAAAAAATGAAGCATACTTTCTTCTACATTAGAACGTGTAAGTCTAGGACAATACCTATCTGCTTGAGGTTTATATTTCAGATTTCCCATAACTCCCAACCTCCCCTGAACAGACAGCCATACAATATCCCAGAGATGAACAGGAAGCCTAAAATCTGTTAGTTTGCGTAGAGAAAATATCATTTTAGTAGGAACACAATCAGGAAAAAGGAGATGAATTCGCTGAACATCATAGACAATATAGGAATAAAAAGACTTCCTATTTACAGACATTAATTTAGTAAAGGAAACTTTCCATTGCTGCATTTTTTTAATACAAGATATTCCATAAGCAGGAAGAGAATCAGAAGATAATATTTTAGGAGGCAGAAGAGTCCATTTTATAAAATAACGGGACCAAAGAAATTGGGACCATAATTGCCATGACATGGTGGCAAAGGTCCAGAGATAATTAAAAGAACTGAAAAAATAAAGGGAGTGATAAAAAACAATAGGGTTAATCATATTTAAACCTCCTTTTTTAATAGGTAAATAAGTAATTTCCCATTTCACAGGATTTAATCTATTACCCCATATCATTTGAAAAAAAAAGACTAAACATTCGGGTTTCTAAATGAACTGGAGGGGGGTATACATAACTTAAGTAAAGAAAGACAGGCAACAAAAATTTTTTTACTATCATAACCCGTTTTCTCTTCCCAAACTTCCAACATTTCCACCTATTAATTTTAGTTTCACCAATCTGTAACTGTTGTTCCCAATTATATGTAGCCAAATCACCTGGACCAAACCAAAGACCCAGAATTTTGTGAGGGGTAGAAACTAAAGGAATCCCTAAATTATCCAGAGAATCAGTCTGTGTATGGTCCAAGGAAAAAAAAAGACTTTTTCCTGTATTAAGACCTGCCCCAGAAAATGAACCATAACTTGAAAAAACTTTCAAAGCCCGTTCCAAAGAAGAAACATCTTGGACAAGCAATGTAACATCATCAGCATAAGCAGTAATCTTTTCAAGTGGTAACGTGGGGGAAGGGGCTAAACCAATAATACTCTGATCCCATTGTATTTGTCTAATAACAGGATCAAGAGCAAAAGTATACAAAAGTGGGCTTAAAGGACAGCCCTGTCCGACTTCTATAGCAAGTGTAACATCGGTCCCAAAAAGCCCATTAACTGAAGGAATAATGGTGGCACTGGAATATAACATAATGATCCAGTTTACAAATTGTTTGGGGATACCATAACATAATAATAAAGGAAAAAGATATTGATGTCGAACCCGGTCAAAAGCTTTGGCTTGGTCCAAAGCTACCACATATCCTGAATTATTGTGCATGGTACTTGCCTCATACAGTTCCTTTAGTAGATATAAATGATGCTGAATTTTTCGATTTAAGATTGCACAGGTCTGAGCTGGATGAATAAGAGAATCAACAACTGTTAACAACTGATTATTAATAATTTTGGCCAAAATTTTATAATCACTATTTAGGAGACTAAGGGGTCTCCAGTTAGGGAGTAGTTTTTTATCTCCAGATTTATACAAGAAATGAAGAAGAGAGGTGTTAAATCCCAAAAAAAGATGACTGTGAGGTTAACATAGAGTTGAAAACTAAGGGCACAAAAATAACACATATAGGAAATAATTTTTTTATAAAAATCATCAGGTATGCCATCAAGTCCAGGAGATGTACCAGTAGTTAGTTGTTTTATTACCTCTTCTACTTCTTGTGAAGAAATAGGCTGCAGTAAACAAAGTGACATAGAATCTGCCATTTGAGGAAAAGGTATAGAAAACCCATGTAAAAGGGTTGGATTAGAATCAGAGGGGGTACTAAAAGTAGTACCAATAAATTGTTGTACCACAGACAGCATTTCCAAATCAGTAGATACCACAGTACCATTTGGTTTACAAAGGCTGATCATCAAAGTTTTATCCAGTCACTGTTTACATGCGGCATATGGATCAGATGCTTGTGTGTTCTTCATCCCATATCTGAACTCCACTTCTAACGATTTGGCCCTGTCATACTGATAGTCCTTCATTTGCTTTTTAATTTCAGAAATCTGGGACTTGAATTTCAAACTTTCATGTGGAGGGAGGGACATTAATTTATATAATTGATTCCTAAGCATTAAGTAGTGTAAATAATTAGAATTTGCTTTTTTTTTTAACGAAGGTAAGTAAAAGACGTTTTAATTCCATTTTTGTATCAAGCCACCAATCAAAGAGATTGTCATAAAAACACATAGTAGAGTTTCAAGCTGCAAAAAAAAACTCTATTTGAGAGACATAGTCAGGGGAATCCAAAAGAGACATATTTAAATGCCATCATTCGAGAGCAGAGAATATTTTTGGAGGAACCGCAGATAAACTCAAAGTACAAAATGAAATCTCATGGTCTGAAAATTCTGTAGGTTTGGAAATACAAAAAATAGGTATAAGATATATAGAAACAAAAAACATGTCAATACGGGTAGCATAAATGTGCCTATGGTATGTAGCTCCACTATCAGTTTTATGTATGGTTCTATAAGCATCTCATAAACTAGCTTCAGAAATAATTTGTTTTAAGGCATGAGAGTTACAATACATTGTTTTTCTGTACCTCACCTGCAAATTTAGTATCCACGGTACAATTAAAGTCACCTCCCCAAATAACATGCATTTTTGTATATAAAAAGGGCTTAATGTCTTCAAATAGTTAGATCCTAGCAGTTTTATTCTGTGGAGCATACAAATTTATAAGACGGAAAGAAAAATCCCCAAGGGTATAGTCAAGAATCAAAGCTCGGCCAGGTCGGATGTCTATGAGTCTAGAAACACAAAACTTAGTAGATTTAAATAGAATGCCAATCCCATCAGCAGAATCCAATCCAAAAGTCCAAAAAGAAGGGCCTCAATGCCATTGTCTCTTTACTTGTTCAACCTCATAAAGACAGGATAAATGTGTTTCTTGTAAAAAAAGGATGTCTACATCAAGGGAGTCAAAAAATGAAAATACAGAAACTTGTTTTCTATAAGCTTTCAAGCTACAAACATTAAAAGACCCAATCCTTAATGTAGCCATCTAAGGTGAAAGAAAGTCAAGGCCCTCCTTTTAAGCTACTACTAGCTTTCCGTTTTTTCCCTTTCTTTCCCTTTTTTCTTTGGATATTTCGGTGGATTTACTATCCTCATCTTCTGCTACCAGCTCAGACCTATGAGAGGCATCAGATTCCAGATCAGAATCACCCACATCATCTTGCAGAGGAGAAAAAATATTCTCCGTAGGTATAGGGCAAGGAGTGTGATGCCTGAGAGAGGACCTAGTAAACCTGTGACTCTTAACAGTCTCAAATAAAGGGGGAGGCATGGAAGTACCATCAGGTTGTCCCTGCACAGAGGGAGGAACTACTGAAACAGCATCAGGAGAAAGAACAATATCCTGAATCTGTTCTGGGGGTAGGGGAGGCCTATCTGTAGAAGATATAGTTTCAGTATTCTGGGAAAGAAATGATTCTGTAGAAGGATCTGTTTCATTTTGTGGGACAGAGGCAGTAGAAAAACTAGAATCCCTTTTTCTTTCCTGGGCCTTGTAGACTAAATCATCCTGGTCCCATCCTTCAGTTCTATTGCGCTTGGCCCAAGGACATTGATGAAACGCATGCCCTTTCTCATCGCATAAGTTACATTGAAAAATATTTTCACACAAATCTACTGAATGACCGTAGCCTCCACATAAGGAGCACTTTAACATATCACAAGAGCTGCTGATATGAGTTCTTGACCCACATTTATAGCAAGCCCTCGGTTGTCCACTATAAAAGCAAACCCCTCTATCCTTTCCCAGAAAAAAACTATTTGGTAAATGAATAATGTCTGAATTAACCTGAAACAGATTTACTTTAAATTTCCACCCCCCAGTCCAAATGCCTTCCAAATCAAGGAGAGCTTCAGGAGGGCCAAGGATGTCACAATGGTTTTGTAACCAGTGATAAATATCACTGACATTAACACCTTCATTGCGAAACATTAGAGTGACATATCTAATCTGTGGTCTTGTAAGAGGGATTGCAAAAAAAGGGGTCCATAGAGCGGTAGCTTTAAGAACAGAGTATTTTTCCCAGAACTTTTCTAAACTACTGTTAAGTCTAAAACTTATATCAAAAGAATCTTCCCCTGAGATATGAATCAAAGCGTATATATCGGAAGGGGAAAAATGCATAGAGCCTTTCAAAAGCTGATTAGCTACATAATATCTATCAGGGTGTGTAGAAAGCCCTCCCTTATATTGTAGCCGAACAGCATTTCGTCTAGGTGCTTGCTCAAGTTTATTTTTAAATAAGTCTGCCATAGGAATACGATGAGTTTTCTCAAAATTACTCTCTTCAGAGCCCAGCTCTGAACACGCTTCCCTCTGATCACCCCCCTTCCCTTATCCAAGGATATGCTCGGTCTAAACAAGGCCGCAGCATGATCCTTCAACTTATGCGCATCAGTAGATGAGGCCTCATGAAATAAAGTTTGTCCAGTACCTGAGCTCAGTTTAGTAGTCACGGTGGCAAGCTCAGTTGAAGTAGAAGGTTGAATATCATCCCAATCAGGATCCGGAATCCATTGCCCTGAGGCTGTACATTTCTAACCTGATTTCGAAAGAGTCTCATCAGCTGACCAGTCTCGCAAAAAAGCCTCAGAGTCAATCGGAAGACCAAATTGTCGGCGTACCATCTGTGATGTAGAGCAAGTCGCAGAAATAGGAAGAGCAGAATCTCCTGCCTCACGGCGTCCCAACATGATACCCGGAAGTTGCGGTTGAGAAAGTAAGTCCTTAGGAGATCCAATCGGCAGAGAATCAGGAGAAAAATGTAGCGTTTCCACAGGATCAGAAACTGGTGCTTGCACAGTAGAAATTAGAACAGTTTTGGACGCCTTCTCCCGAACTGGTGATGTACCAGCAATCTCCCGATGATAAGAATCTGTAACAACAATTGAAGGTATCTGTGCCTCCTGAATGCAAGGCAGAGCATTCTCAGTAGAAATCGTTACTTCCATAGAAGTCTCCTCAGAAGTGAACAGCAGCACATCCTGCTGCATGAAAGGCTGTGCACCATCTGCCATCCTGCAGACACAGCGTTTCCCCCTACTGGCAACAATGCAGTAGGGGAATTTTTTTATTGAAAACTTCAGAAACAAAATAAATTTGCATCATACAAAACATAAAAGAAATGAAAACAGAAATAAGTATTACAGCATACCTGAAAATTAAACTTAAATAAGTCATAATTATACAAAAACCCCTATCCCAAACCCGCTTATTTATTATTTACAGTAAAGAGATAAGGAGAGTATTTACAGATTACAGAATCAAAACAAAAAAAAAATAGTAGAGTCAATAGTGTACCATGAACAAAATTGTAATGAACTTAAAAAAAACAAAACTGTGAAATTTCCATATAATTATCCTGTATCGAGCCAGTGTAATAATTTCCAGTACTTCTTGAAAGTGGTTGTTGGAAGACACCTTTTTTCTTCGAGACAGATTTTTTGTATAGTAGATTGAATGTTCCAAAATAAAAGGTTTGAGGAAATAAGATGTTGTTGTAAAGACCAAATGCTTCTGGATTGCCAAATATGATATTTAAAACAGGCTAGAATCACATGGATAGTATCAGGAAAGTATTCACTCCATGATACAGGTAATATACCATAAAATAACATATCTGCAGTAATGTCCTGAACAGGAAAAGTTTCCATTGTGTAGAAACATGTGCCCAGAAATCAAGAATATAAGAACATTCAAAAAAAAGATGAGGAACAGTTTCAATTTGAGTATGACAAATATTTATTCTCGGACAACCTCTAACCGCCAAACCTTTATGCTTTAAATTTCCTTCACATTAAGTTTTAAGTGAGCTGTAAGCCAAACTCATGCCCCACATGTAAGCAGGAATCCTTTAGAAGCAAGCATAGCTCTGATTTGTTGTAATAGATTTGGGTCAAAAAGTACTGAATAATGTGGTGGAATTAAGAAGGATTCCATAATTTTTCCATATAATGTTTTTCTGTTGTAAGATTCTAATTGTATCTTACAAAGGCCCCATGTTTTAATTTTAGAAAAACAAAATTTGAAATGGTCAGGGAGACCTGATAGTGATACTTGTTTACTAAAACTACCACTAGAGCTCCACTTAAGAAGCCAAGTGGATACTGTTTCCCAAACCCAACTATACCATATTTTCTTATCACCTCTCAATATAGGGCATAAATTTTTTGATACAAATAGAGAAAAAAAGAAAACAATGGGGTTTACCATCTTAATCCCACCTGATTTAAAGTCTTGGTATAAAATACCCCTCTTTATAGGGTTTAGTCTACTCCCCAAATAGCAGAAAAATACCCCATAAAGTGCAGTTTCAAGAGAGGTGGAGTCGGAAATAAAGACCCCAGATATAAAACATACTTAACAAGTAAGTTTTCACCATATAAACTCGTTCTTTTGGACATTTTCCAATTATTCCACATATTCACCTTAGTTTTAGCTCAAATTAAAGTACGATTCCAATTATAGAAAGCAGGGTCATCCATGCCCCAGTATACACCTAAAATTTTCCCTGGACCAGTACAAACCGGAATATCAGGAGTACACATAACTATTTTTGCATCTAAATTCAAAAGAAAATACTTACTCTTAGAGAGATTAATTTGAGAGCCAGAACCCTCCGCATATGCCAATAACAAGGCTGCTGTGGCTTGGCAAGATGGGAGATCTGCTAAAGTGAGACAGAGATCATCAGCATATGCGATAGTCTTAACTTCTAAACTAGTACTACTAAAAGATAAACCCTGAATCATTTCATTTGTATTAATCATGCGGATAAGTGGTTCTAAGGCTAAAATATACAATAAAGGACTTAGAGGACAGCCCTGTCTAACACCTCTAGTTATTGATATGGAAGCACCCAACCAACCATTTACCAGGGGGGTGGCCAAGGCCTTCTTATAACAGGCTTGTAACCATATAATAAAGGTCTTTGGAAAATGCATGTATTCTAAACAATACCATAGATAAGTATGAGAGATACTGTCAAAGCTTGCTTTTGGTCCAGACTGAGTAAAAACCCGTAATATCACCTGAAAAACTTTTGGAAAAAATTTCCCTCAATAGAATAAGACCATCCTGTATTGATCTTCCTGGGACTGAACAAAACTGTGTAGGGTGAACTACTGATTCCAAACAAAGTGAAAGACGGTTACTGAGAATCTTTGAGATTAACTTATAATCATTATTTAGCAAAGTGATAGGTCTCCAATTGTTTAGATTAGTCTTGTCTTGTCTCCCTTTTTATGTAATAGAACAACCAAACCTTCATACATACTGGGAGGCAAAAGGCCTTGGTTTAAACTAAAATTGAAAAGCTCTGTTATTTCTGATAAAAGAAATGGCAGCAAAAGTTTATAAAATTCATAAGGAAGACCATCAGATCCTGGAGTTTTATTTAAAGGGGAATTAACAATAACACCTTCCACTTCTTTGTTTGAAATGGGTTGTAATAAAGTAGAAAATAGGAAGCTTGGAATTTTCTTTAGAGAACAAGAGGATAACCATTTTTCTATATCTATTACAGACGGGTGTGGATATGCTGTAAATAGATCATAAAGTTGTTTGTGAACTTCTTTTAAGATATCATCTTTTCCATATATATAATTTCCTGAGGGTTGTTTTAAAGATAGTAGGTCCTTGTTATTCCTAGATGCAGTGCAAAAATCAAAAGGGTTGGTATGTGCTCTAGAGCCACTAAGGCCAAACCGCTGTTCATGTTGCAAGGAGGACATACGATTGTATTGTAACTGAGTTAAATAATTTTTTAAGGTACGGAATTCCTGTTCGTTATAATGCTTACCTTTAACATACAATCTTGAAAAGTAATAAAGAATGCCTTGCTGACAAATAGTGTACAGTTCTATGTTTTCCTAACAATCTACCTATTTTTTTGAAGTAGGACTGAAAATCAGTTTTCGTATCTTCCCACCATGTATGCTTGTTTTCATAAAGAAAAAACACTGATTTTCTTGCTACTAGAATTGCTTGGAAACCCTCTCTA
The DNA here is from genome assembly GCA_016271365.2 of Neoceratodus forsteri. Taxonomy (NCBI): domain Eukaryota; kingdom Metazoa; phylum Chordata; order Ceratodontiformes; family Ceratodontidae; genus Neoceratodus; species Neoceratodus forsteri. The sequence continues at coordinate 1,870,515,826 of CM057456.1, read as the reverse complement.
ACTATAGGGATATCTAACAAAGACATATTTAGTTTCCAGTAACCCATGCCTCTAGTTGTAGTGTGACAATTGGAAAGAGTAACACTTATAAGAGTGTGGTCAGATGTAGCCACTATATGAACTGATGGATTACTAGTTTGTATTGAAGGTGACACAAACCAATAGTCAATCCGTGAGGATTTTTTTCCTTGAGAAAAAGTATGAGGGGCCAGAGAGTGTTCCGGAAATAGATCTCTTAAACCTGATTGTATGATTAAAGAACTTAGGAAATGAGTGTCACAGTAGATTTTGGAAGAGGACTGTTTACCTCCTGATAGAGGGATGTTAAAATCCCCACCAAACAATATATTTTTACTTGAAAACAAATATGGCCGTATCTGTTTGAGTAAAGCTATCCTGTTTGCTTTAGATTGTGGGCCATAGATGTTTATTAACCTAAAATCTATCGAAGCTAAAATGACATCAAGCAAAAAAGCACGGCCTGGTACAATGTCCACAATATGTGCAACAGTAACCTCTGAGGTAGTGAAACAAATGCCTAACCCTGAGCAAAGGTCAACCCTCCGACCAAAAACTAGGACCCCAAATCCATGCTTCTGAAGCTGTTTTAAAGTCCTGCATGGAATATAGTCTAGTGTCTTGTAAAAATATTATATCATACTTTAAGGTGGAAAACAAATCAAAAGTAGCAAGTAGTTTGAACCTTGATCTTATGCTGTTAGTATTCAAACTAGCTATTTTTATAGTGTATTCAAGACTAGACAGAAGGAAGAAAAGGGTAACATTAAGGTCATGACACTGGTTTAGTCAATCTTGTACTTTTTCTTATACCCTTTTTTTTAAACGTTACTGTATTTTTCTTTCTGACAGTGCTAACTAATTCAGGGTCAGACTGAATACCTGGTTGTGAGGAAGACAAAGAGGTAGAATCGGAATCATGATCCATACGATCCTCTGCTAAGACTGAGTATCTATTGTCTGATGTTCGTACACCTAACACTGAAGAAGTGATACTTTGTACCGAAGGTCCTGGTTCCACCAAGGGGGCATAATATCGGACAATGTTGTGTCCAATGAAGATGTAGGCACAGTGGAGTTTGGTAAAGGTTTGTTATGTACCTGTTGGGTCACACCTTTTGTTATGGTGGAAGTTTGCACATTTGAAGAGGGAGGGTGACTTTCATTTTGAGTCGGAGGCCTTAAAGGGTGCGTAGCTGAAGAATTATCAACTACAGATTTAGTAGCTTTGTGTACATAAAATCCTGTACAGTATAGTTTGCTTCCCCAGTATTATGTGCAGCCCATGGGCAATCTAAAAACAATGACCATGCGCTTCACAAAGGTTACATTTTGCGTGTTAACACACTGACTACCTAAATGTCCTCATCTCCACAATAAGTACATTTCAACGTATCACATGCAGAACTAAGGTGACGTAAGGACCCACATTTAAAACAACGTTTAGTTTGTCCTGGGTAGAAAATGAAACCTTTGTCCCGACCAATATAAAAGCAATTTGGTAGGTGTTGTAAACCTTCAGGGGTCTGACGTAACTTTACTTTTATTTTCCATCCCCCATTCCAAAATCCCTCAGCATCCAAAATAGGATCCAGGGTTCCCTGTAAATCACAATGTTTTTCCAACCAAAATAGAATGTCTGAAATGTTAACACCTTCATTTCGGAATAACACAGTAATCACATGAAAAGGCTGTTTTGTCAGGGGAATAACTTGAAAAGGTGTCCATAAAGGATTAGTCTTGACATTCATATGTTTCACCCAAAAACGTTCTAATAGTTCTGGAGACCGAAAGCTGATATCAAAAGTCACTTCTCCAGGGGCACGAATGAGGGCATAAACTTCTGAGGGAGTAAACCCTAGTGATTGCTTAATTAAGGTACGCCCCACATAATACCTATCTGGAGTAAAATCTAACCCTCCCATATAACGTAAGCGGACTGCATTTCTACGTTTAGCTAGTTCCACAGGTTTTTTAAAAAGGTCAGCGTAGGAAGTCTTTGGGTCAGAAGGCAAGTCCTGTGATTTTTTGGTGGATGATGAAAATAATGTAGACTCAGAAACATTGGTAGAAGCCCCATATAATGCAGTTTTAGAAACAGAAATATTCTGAAGTTCTATGGTTTCGTTCTGAGGATAGGGAATATTACCTCGTAACTGTTCCTCTGGTATTGCGTCTGCCCAACACAGGGGATTTTCTGTGGTGACTGCGTGTCCTGCTGCCTGGGATGGTTGCGGTAAGAGAGTTTGACGTAAAGCCATGTTTGGGGAAGATTCAGAGACCCAGTCACCCGATTCCGTTCGATTCCAGCCAGCGTTCTGCAGAGCTCGCTCCGGTGACCATCCGGGACCTCCCGGCGTCACTAAGTCTTCCTTAGCAACCGGAGTGCGTACACTAAGCGACGCTGAGTCTTTTGCAAACACCTTAAGCTGTAAACTTGCAATATTTTGTTCCGGACTGCGTCTATGCTTCTTTTCAAAGTCCGCTTCTGATTGTTTCAAAATTAATTCCTCTTCCAGAAGTAGAAGTTGTTGCTGTAGAAAGGTACGTTTTTCTACTAAGTCCTGTGTAGAAAGCGTATTGGAAAACTGATGGTCTGTTTCCGGAACTGACGAAAAGATCATTTCAGGTGTAGCTGATAGGCGAACTAATTCTACCTCAGTTTGCTCTGAGGTCGTTGTGTTTGGTTCTGTGGTAATTGCAGGTAATGCCTGGCTCTCCAAGGCAGCTGAAAACTCTATGTCTCCTCGAGAAACACCTGCACCAACAGAGTCACGATCCTGAATGGACTCCTCCATTCTGTAGAGTGGACAGACCAAAAGCCGCCCACCCCCAGAGTAGGGGAATTTCCCTGGTGTCCTGGCCAAACCCCCTCCCCCCCATTCACTAAAAACACCACCAACAATTTAATCTGGTTCAGAGTCAGTTGGCTTCCATCTGTATCCTGCCCCAAGACGAGGCTGAAAATAGGCAGAATTGCCTAGTCGTCTTTTCCCAGTCAACAAAAAGATAGATAGATAGATAGATAGATAGACAGACAGACAGATAAATAGATAGACAGATAGAAGATAGATACAGAGATAGATAGGCAGACAGATGATGGAAAGACAGACAAAAAGAAACATGATAGGCAGACAGACAGGTTACCACTGAAATGCCTATTAGTGTTGGGTACATGTGGTACTTTAACTATCATGCTTCACTCCATGTTGAAGACAGAAGCCTGTTCCCAGTACTGCTCTACTGAAATCACTGGGGGTCCAATGAGAAGGAAAATAAGGTATAAATGAGACAATGAGAACAAAAGAAAAGAAAAATGATTGTCCAAAGAAAGAAAGAGAGAGACAGCAATAAGAGCAGGCAGAGGGAAAGTGCCTCATGTCTTTGACACTTGACTGCCCCCCACCCTTCTACATTTTTTTGTGAGGAAGATGCTGGACACAGATGTGCCCTCTCTCTCAGAAATGCTCAGACAGGCCCAGCTCACTGGCAAAGCTGCACCGTACCACACTGCCATGTGGAAGAACTGGGTCTGCGGTGGACCTGGGATCTCTTACTCTCTGGACTGGGGAAGAGAACGGGAGATGCATGTCCACTCTGGGAAAGGATGGTTAGGATGTGTCACTTTTTAGTGCCCCCTGTCTGTATCTCGTGATGCCATGTGCACACTATTAGACTTGAATTATTTCTTCCAATTTCACTCAAGTGAAACTTGGGGAGATACATTGCCTCTGCCTGTCTGTCTATGCACAGTCAGTATCTCCCTGTCTCCATCTCTCTATCTTTGTTAAAACATTGAGCTGTAGCCAAGAAGATCTTTGAGAATCTGACTGTCTGTTCACAGTCAGTATCTGCCTGTCTGTCTCTCTGTCCATCTGTCTGCAGTATGTAGCTATCTTTGTTAAAACATAGAGCTGTAGCCAATAAGATCTTTGTGATTCTGTCTGGCTGTCTGTGACTTGTGTCACAACACATGAAAATAGAGAAATGGGGCTATATTTTTTTGCTCCTTCTCATGTCCCCAGCACTCACTCTCTCAGGTCCTTGATCTGTCCCAACTATCTGCCGAACTACACATCCAGGTCTCCCTGAATGTCCACCCCCTAGGCTTTTAGCTTTTCCCTGCCAGAGGGCCTCCCTGCTGCTACCAATGAGGAGGCAGTTTCATGACATCAGGATGGTGGTTGAGGGTGCAGCAGGTATGCTGAGGAATATGGTGCGGGAAGAGGACTGGGGGTTACCTGTCAAGGCTGAAGTTCTTCTTTACTTCCAGCCCTCCCTCCACTCACCTCCCTCTTCAATGCATGATCTGGTGTCCTGAAGGGCGTGTGGTGACATGTGGTCACCCACATTGCTGAGCAAACTTCCAATGAACCAGTACCCGGGGCCGCTCCAAGGGCCATGCATTGCTTATCCCTACCATGGAAGAATGCATCCAAGCATATGCTCCTTCACTCTCCCTGCCAGTCTTTGCTACGTTTGTCCCTGATCTAAGGCGTGAACCCAGGTTGCCAGCGTTCTAAGTGGATTCCCCACCACTCAGTATCATGAGTACAGCCTCAGGACAGATTTTACACGTTATTGACAATTTGCAGTCTGCAGTTTCCAGGGGCTGCCATCACCTGCAAATATGAGTTACAGAAGATAATGTGGCCCATGTCTAACATTTATAATCTGAAAGAGTACTCTAAGTTTCAACTCTTCCCTCAACATTTATCAGGGACAGGGAGCCTTAACCAGTTTTATATATCAAACGTTGTAGTGAAAAAAATTGTACTTGCTAAGCAGTTTCAACCTCATAACCTACACTTTATCTCATAAACGTATCAACCCTACAGGCATCACAATGTGGCACAACTTCTTTATCTTCTGGCTTCTACTGTCCTGTCTTTAAAGTCAGATTTAATTTCTGCATGCCTATACGTGTTGATTACCCCTTGTTAACTAGAAACCTTCCTTCCTTCATTACGTGGCTCCTACACACAGGATATGACCATTATGAATCGCAAAAACAGGAAAAAAAAATTAATTCTGGATTTAGACTTTTAAGTTCCCAGCTTTTGATGCCACAAGACAATGCTGATTTACAGGTTGACTCCCAACTACCATAAATCCTGGCAAAAGGCATTTTCCTTTGGGTGTACTTGAGGCAACATGCAACTGTGTGGCTCATGGAGTGAATCATATTAATTTGCACCTTGAAAAACTTTTGAAAGTTGGAGCACGACTGCAAGACATCACATGAAAGAAACAACTTCACACACTGTTTCGCAGCCATTCAACCAAACAACAAGCGCTCCTTTTAGTTCCACCTGAGCCCATTTTTCAAAGCATACAATATGCATAACCTACTAGCGTGGGCTTGTTCACCTTGTTAAGAATTATTTTTTTAAAGTATGCATCATGTGTATATTTTAACGTCTTGCATGAATGGTGACCAAACACAAAAAGATGGCATGTCCCAGTGTCTGTTGTTTTTAAACATACTGAAATAATTTGCTAAATAGTTACTCAACAAGAACTCAGCTGTGAGAAGTTGCAGCAAAGCACAGGTACAACATGATTGTCACAGAAAGTGACAAAGAAGACGTTTTATATAAAATGACACATTCACAGCCATCTTGGCAGTGGTTAGGTCACAGTTTGCAAAGCCAGTGGAAAGAGAAGTTGATAGGGAGAAGGGCAGGGGTAAATGCAGAAAAAAGGCAAATACAGTAAGGACAGGGATGGGGCAAAAAGGGGTAAGGCCATCAAAAAATGGAGGGTAATGAGTACCAATGCTCACAGTCTAGGTAACAAGCTCCCGGAACTGGTGGCTTTGATGGAAGAGGGATGCCTGGATATTGTGGCAGTCACAGAAACATGGTACACAGAGAATCATGACTGGGATGTCAGCATACCAGGGTACATAATCTACAGGAGGGACAGAGAGGGTAGAAGAGGAGGAGGAGTAGCCCTCTATGTAAGGGAAGGGATCAAAGCAACTGAACAAAGGGTAAACAGGGAGGAGAGGAGGCACTGTGGGTTACCTTGGAGACAGGAAATAGCACCATAATCTGCACAGGGGTTGTATACAGAACCCCATCTCAGGAGGAGGAAATGGACAAGGAAATGATAGAAGGCATCCTTAGGATGGCAGAGAAAGGGGAGACATTGTTGATGGGGTACCTGAATATGCCAGATGTTAACTGGAGCACCTTTGCTGCAGCCACATCCAAGAACAGGGCCATTCTCGATGCCCTACAGGGGGTATGCTTTAGACAGCTAGTGTTGGAACCCACTCGGGAGGGAGTAATCCTAGACCTGGTACTCTCAAATGGGGACGGAGAGAGGATCTCAGATCTAGAAGTGGGCAGCCATCTGGGAACAAGTGACCACCAAAGAGTGTGGTTCATGATAAACTCAGCTGCAGAGTCAAGCCATACAAAAGTGAAGGTGCTGGACTCTAGGAGGGCTGACTTTGTCAAAATGGGAGAGTGCCTCAGAAAAGCACTAGCAAACATGCAAGAAGGAGGGGTGGAGCAACAAATGGGAAACATCAAAACTGCCATCACAAAGGCAACAAGCCTTTGTATGAAGCAAATAAACAAATTGGAACAAAAGAAGAAAACACTGTGGTTCTCAAAAGAGGTGGCCGGAAAGGTTAGGGAGAAAATTATAGCATTCAGGAGGTATAAGGAAACACAGAAGGAGCAGGACAGAGAACTGTACCAGTTAAATCAGAATGAAGCAGGTAAGGCAGTCAGAATAGCAAAGGCCCAAACCAAGGAAAAGACAGCCAACTAGGTTAAGAAGGGGGATAAAACATTTTATAGGTACATTAGGGAGCGAAGAAAGACAAAGAGAGAGAGATAGTGAAGTTGAATAAAAGGGTGGAGGGTGGGCAGAGAGGGCAGAAAAACAGGGATACTGGAACAAATACTTCTGCTCAATATTCACAAAAGAAGAGGAGGGGAGGTACCTATTCCAATCAATAGAAGCACTCTGGATAGGGGGGGTCGATACCAGTCCTTTTACAGAAGAAAAGGTTCTGAAAGAACTCCTAAAACTGAACGTGAACTAAGCAATGGGGCCTGATGGGATTCACCCCAGAATTCTAAAAGAACTAAGGGGAGAACTAGAGACACCACTGACTACCCTTTTTAACAAATCATGGGAAGATGGGGTGGTGCCTGAGGACTGGAGAAGGGCGGATATGATTCCCATTCACAAAAGTGGGAGCAAGACAGAGGCAGGAAACTACAGACCTGTCAGTCTGACCTCAATGGTAGGGAAAATGATGGAATCACTTCTGAAGGAAAGAACTGTTGAGTACCTAGAGGCCAGTAGGGCACAGGAACCAAGGCAGCAAGGATTCACAGCGGGAAAGTCATGTCAGATGAATCTAATCAATTTCTTTGACTGGGTGACCAAAGTAGTAGACCAGGGAGGGGCTGTGGACATGGCCTACCTAGACGTTAGCAAGGCACTTGACACAGTCCCACACAAAAGAGTAATAAACAAATTAGCTAGCCTAGGAGTGGGTCCCAAGGTGATAGCCTGGGTAAAACACTGACTGGACAACAGGACACAGAAGGTAATAGTAAACGAAGTCCACTCTGAAGAAAGGGAGGTTACTAATGGGGTACCGCAGGGTTCAGTACTGGGTCCGGTCCTTTTTAATGTCTTTGGAAGTGACATTGCAGAGGGACTAGAAGGAAAAGTATGCCTCTTTGCAGACAACACAAAGATCTGCAACAGGATTGATACATGAGGGGTGGAAAGATGAGAAGGGACTTGGCAAGGTTGGAGGAATGGCAGTATGGCAGCTTATTCAATGCAAATAAGTGAAGTAATGCACCTGGGAAACAAAACCCAGGGAAGAGTCACAATGGGCGGGAGGTGGCAACAACAACAAAATGGAAAGGGACTTGGGAAGCCATCTCAGATGATCTAAAGGTTAGCAAGCAATGTGAGAAGGCAGTAGGGATGGCTGGGGGGATACTGGGATGTATAGGGAGAGGCAACAACAGTAGAAAACAGGAAGTTGTTATCCTTCTGTGCAGACAGTTGGTGAGACCCCATCTGGAGTACTGCCTTCGGTTCTAGAGACCCCATCTCCACAAGAACATAGACAGGATGGAGGCAGACCAGAGGAGGGCAACTAAATGGTGCAGGGTCTGCAGAAAGCAATACGAAGAGAGACTAAAGGAGCTTAATATGTATACTGCTGAGGAAGGGGGGACATGACAGAAACTTTTAAGTACCTCAAGAGAATCAACAAAGTCCAAGAGGGTAGCATCTTTCAGAAAACAAGCTGTGCAAGAACAAGGGGACACAATTTGAAGATAATGGGGGGGATGGCTCAGGGGCAATGTGAGGAAGTATTTTTTCACAGAAAGGGTGGTGGACACACTGAATGGCCTTCCTGAGGAGGTCATGGGGTCAAAAACAGTGGGGGAATTTAAGAATGCATGGCCCAGGCCAGCCCGGTGGTGCTGAGGGCTGAGGTGCTGGACGCCTTACCTCGCGGCGCGCCGGTGACTCAGGTTCGGGAACGAGCTCGGGCTGTCGGAGGTTGGCACAGTGGGGGGAGGGCAGAGCTGGATGGAGCTGCTGACAGGTAAGCTCTCCTCTCCGGGGAGGTGTAAGGGCTTCCTCTGGCTGATGGCTGCCACCTGGTGGAGGCTAGGGACAACACGGCCAGGAGGTGCCAAGCACTAGGACTGGGGTGGGAGAAACCGGGCCATTACCGGGGCCGTGGGACTCATGTGTGCCTCCACATGCATGCTTACCCACTTCTGGGGTCCCCCTGGGCATAAACGAAGGAAGAAAATCGCCAGTGGCAGGATGGTGACCGACTCCCCGCAGGCTCTGCTCCCAGACCAGGCATAAGGTAAGCCCTGGTAATTCCGGGTGACATGGCTGGGGAGGGGGTCAGTCAGATGGGGCTGTCCGGGGGCTGCAAAAAGTGTTAAATGATAAAAAAAAAAAAAAAGAGAGAATGCATGGGACAGACATAAGGCAATTCTTGTGGGGGTAGGAATAAATAAGCTGTTGGTTAACTAGGATCTGCAGCTTATCCAGTAGGTAGGAAAATGGGCAGACTAGGTGGGCCAAGTGGTCCTTATCTGCCATCAAAGTCTATGTTTCTAAGCAGGGTTTGTGCCTCAAGCCAAGGATATTGGTAGTCAAATGGCAGAAGCAGGGCAGGCATCTGTCTCATAAACCTCTTGATTCAGTGGCATGCTAGTGGTATTTCATTTGTAGGCCACCCTCTCTCCCCCCATTCCAATCAAAAGCCTCAGTTGGGCAGCATGCATGTCCCGATTTCTGTTTGCAAGCATTTTGTCATAATGTCATGTGGGGGCGCCTACCATCCTTCGTGATCCTGAGAGGACTTCAATGTCATCTGGGCGGCTGGCCAAGGTGGTGAAAAGGTTTGTGCCAATCACTGTCTCTCTCTCAATCACAGTTCTTGTATCCTGTTGTTGATTGGCATGGGGGAGGTGCTGGGTGTTGAATGGGTGGGTAGAAGGAAGGGCGATGTCATTGCCTTTTTTGGCTGGGGCTGAGGTGAGATTTTACCTGTTGATTGACCCTTTTTCTTTCCTTTCCTTATCAATCTTCATTTCCCCCCAACCTTCCTTCTAGCACCTTAGCCCTATAGCCCTCTTTTTGCTCTCTTTTCCCCTTATCTCTCATTTCTTCCTTCTCATTTTAACTTCTCTCCCTTGTTGTCTCTGTACTTTCTATTACCCCATGCTTCTCCTCAGGCTTATGCTTCTTATACCTACACTGTTATTTTCTAATTTGAGTATGTTGTATTATGCTGACCTAAGCTGCATTTTTTATTACTGTTATGTTATTCACTACATGTATTGTGTATTTGTCTGTATACTTGCTTCAGGACCTCCTTGTGAATGAGCTTGCTCAACAGAGTTTTCCTGCAATAACCTTGAACTCATGGGGGGGGAAGATTGTGTCAAATGAATCTGATTGACTTCTTTGACTGTGTCACTAAGACAGTAGACAGGGGCCAAGCAGTTGACATCCTCTATCTTGATTTCAGCAAGGCCTTTGATTCTGTGCCCCACAAAAGGTTGATCAGGAAGTTGGTGTATCTACGGGTTGGGGAAAAGATGGCCAGATGGGTGGAAAAACTGTCTGAAGGACAGAACCCAGACGGTGGTTGTGGGGGGGGGGAGAGTTATCTGGCACAAGACAGGTACCCAGTGGAGTCCTGCAGGGCTTGGTGGTGGGGCCGGTGTTGTTCAATGTCTTCATCAATGACATTGGAGATGGCATCAAGAGCAAAATGTGTCTATTCACAGATGACACCAAGCTCTGTGGGAGAGCTGACACAGCTGAAGGGATACAGGACTTACAGGAAGATCTGGAAAAGCTAGGGGAGGTGGTCCAGGATCTGAGAGCTTGTCTTCAATGCCAAGTAATGCAAAATTATGCATACTGGAGCCAAGAATCCTAGGACAGAGTACTAACTGGGTGGAGTCTGAGAATCTGCATCAGAGGTGGAGAAGAAGGACCTGGGAGTATACCTCTCAACTGTCCCTGATTTTCAGGGGCATCCTTGATTTTGGCTCAGAATTTTCCTCTGTCCCTCGAAAAATTTGTGTTTTTGTGACTAAACAGTGGGAATTGCAAGCACAAAATAATGTCAAACATTAAAGTTACAGACTTACTATTCATCAGAAAATACATCTTACACTAATCCCCTTATTCTATCAACTTTCTGAGTCAATATTACAAATTTTTAAGATGTGTCCCTGATATTTGGTGTTTGTCCCTGATTTTTTAAGCCTTGTCCCTGATTTATGAGGCAAGAGGTTGAGAGGTATGCCTGGGAGTGATTATCACTAGTAACCTGAAGCACTCCACGCAGTGCAAGAAAGCAGCAGCAAAGGCAAACAAGATGCTGGGATGCATATCTAGGGGATCAGTAGTAGGAGAGAGGAGGTTATACTGCCCTTGTACAGGTCACTGGTAAGGCCACATCTAGAATATGGAGTTCAGTACTGGTGCCCACACCTCTAAAAGGACATTAACCTGCTGGAGAAGGTCCAGAGGAGGGCTACAAAGATGATAGCTGATCAGCAGGGTAAGGCATATGAGCAGAGGTTGAGGGCACTTAACATGTACTCCTGGAAGACAGGAGAGAGAGAGAGGGAGGGAGGGAGGGAGGGAGAGAGAGAGAGAGAGAGAGAGAGAGGAGGAGAGAGAGAGAACATGGTTGGGACCTTCAGGTACTTGAAAGGGATAAATAAGGTTGATAAGGAGAGTCTCTTTAAGCTGAGTGGCAACCATAACAGGAGGGGACACAGTCTTAAGCTGGAGGGTGGGAGGAGGTCAGGAAGCACTTCTTCACAGAGAGGTTGGTGGAATTTTTGGAATGCACTGCCAGAAGAGGTAATCTCATTGAAGACAGTGGGCAGCTTTAAGAGAGGCTGGGACAGGTATAGGGGGGAGGGTAAGTGTCATGGGTAGGGAGGATGGGAGGAGTGGGGAGAGGGAGCAGGGGCAGTAACTCAAGCTGTGGACCCTGCAACACGAGCAGACTTGATAGACCAAATGGCCTTCTGCTGGCTTCTTCGTATGTTCATATGTGTATTATATATTCATTGGATGGCTTCCCATTAATTTACGTATCAAATATGATGATCTTCTACGGTGCTGTAAACTGGTTAATGGTCAAAGCACAACAAAGTGAAATAAAATGATGAAGCCCTGTTTCAATACTCATCACAAAAGGCCTACTGCTAATACCAGACTTGAGCTGCCAAAGTGTACAACTTCACTTGGGCAGAAATGTTTTAAATGTAGGCCAGTTTTATTATGAAATTCATGTCCACAACATATTATAAGCAGCCGGTTCCTGGGGAGTTTCAAGAATAGTAATATGCCCTATTTGAAGGATCATAACGTCTATAATTGTTTTAAATAATGAGAATTCTTTTACTGCACTTGCATAACAATGTACGATATACTGAATATAAATGTCGTTTTGTTTTGTTTGTACTGTAGATTGATTATTGTTGGAACAATGACTGAGTCACCTTTGATAAAACACACTTGTTGCATGAAGGTTTTTTCGTAATCAAATCAAGTATGTATCAGTCGGCAAAAAATGTCATCATATTTTTTGAAGCAAAATATTTATTTCTGACATCCTCAGAATAATCCACAGTGTACTTTTAATTTTCTCAGATATTTTTACAAAAGCTTTCATAGCGAAGTTTGTAATTAATGAGGCAAGTCATTACAGATGACTGCCACTTACAAGTTTCAAAAATCTCTTCCATTGAGGTAGCCTGTTGAACTAGATTCATACTGTCAATGTATTCGGGTTGTGTTACCACACACTTCTGGCATTTAATAGTACTATACTGAGACACTTATTTTTTGGGATAGTGAGCATGGCACGGGAAGGGAAACTTGCAAAAACTTCCTAATCATGTATCTTAGTTTAGGAATGAAAGAAATTGAAAGAAAAAATAGGAATATTGATGTTTTTGATAGAAAAATATTATTGCTTAAAAAAAATGACTCTGTGACTTACAAATACTGCTGCTTTAAGAAGTGACGACAATGGTTAATTAAGTCATTAAGTTGTCAGGACAATCAGATAAGTACAGCAGTTAAGTCCTGACTAAAGCAGGTTTCACAATACAGCCTGTGTAAAAAATCAAACAAGCTGCATTCTTGTAAAAGTAGTCATTGCACCAGTACTACTCCATTGGTTGCAAAAGAAAAATCACTACAGTACACCGCAGCATTTGTTTTTTTATACTCATTGTTTTTCTGCCTACTGCCCCCAGACCCTCCTATCTCTCAGATTCCCGGGCTACCACTAACCAACCCACCATGGAGTCTGCCCCTAGAGTGCACGCCGCCTCAGTTTAGCTCCCGGTTAACCCCCCGGGCGGGGTAAGGAAGGCCTCCCCTTACCTTCCCTAGACCTCAGGGAGGTGTACGCACACAGCGGAGTCCGCTCTTCTGGCTTTGTGGGAGCACAGCGGAGGATCATCGCCAGGACCATCGGGGGGATTTTTCCCTTCTTTTTTCTGGTTCCCTCGACGCTGGCTTGCAATGAGGACCATCGAGCCAATGCACGCTGAGAAGTGCATCAGCTCCTGTCCTCTGCTAGCATCAGCCCATTCTTTGTTGTCCCCGACCACGCCAGCACCCCCTGAGATCCCCAGGTGGTGGCGGTAGAGCGGCGAGGCGAACTCCCCCATCCCTCCCTGGAGAAGGACAGCAAGCCGCTGGGTGCTTGATCCTTCTCCCCCCCCCCCAGCCAGCCCCTGGCAACTCGAGTCCATTCCTGAACCCGGGTCGCCGACATGGAGCGAGGTGTGGCATCCAGCGCTTCAACCCTCAGCGCCACCAGGCCGGCGCCAACGCAGCATTTTTAGTGCATAATAGTTCAGAAGTTTCCTGCTGTGCAAGGCTATAGATCATTACACCAGCACTGCATTACAGCTGCACACAGGTCACTTCCTGCGGAACTGTTATTTCTTGGAGGGAACACCATAGGGTAATTGGCCCTTTCCTCGTTTGGCCTTTTCCACCACTACCCTCACAAAAAGCTTGTTTTTGGCTATGCCAAGCAGCCTTAAAATAGTGAGCAAAACAAGAAACAAGAAGTTTTCTTATAAATGTAATAGGTACTTTTAATAAGATGAGACAGTACAAATAAACATACTAAGAAGTGCCTGAGATGCACAAAAAACTATAAAGACAGGCTTCTCCCCATTGTAAAGTAGGAAGCCTGGCTCAGTGATCTGTGACAGAGCTGATGCATGTTTTGGATGACAGGTTTTATTACTAAAAAAATATCTGTGAACTATAACAAGTTCCAAGTGTGTGCTATTTGTTTTATTGCACAGTAACTATTTACCTCCGTTGCTGATAACCAGTCACTGCCAATGATAATGGAGGAGTCCGAGATTATACTGTACTGCACCGCTCCACTGTACATAAAAGCAGTATCTGTTAGTTGGCAAAAAATGCTATTGTATAGTTTTGTTAGAAATAATTAGATCAATCCAAATGGTACCCCACCTCGCTGCCAAATATTCAGTCATTTAATACCATGAGCGGTAGTGATCATAATGCAATATGTTATTTTGAAGCCATTTTCAGAAATTTACAACATCTCTACCCCATTTGGTAGGCAGAATAAAATCACTTCAGACCATGAAGACTGAGTAGAGAGCAAGGGTCAGATCTGCGACTGCTACTTCTTGCTTGCATTTTTTTGCATTTCGTTTTTACTGAAATCCTGCATGTCACTGCAGCTATTCTCTTTTCAAGGCAAAGGAGAATGACCCGGCCCAGAGAAACAAGTGCATGCAGACATAACACACTGGAATGACAGGCTGAAAAAATTGAAACTTCTGCCAAATTATTTTTTTCTGTTTTCTCTTTTTAATGCATTCAAATAACCAGAGGAAGGAAGCATAAAACCAAGGGCACGCATAGAGCAGACTAACGGTATGAAAAAAAAATCTAATCTGTTTAGGGACATCAGCTGCAAGACTTTTGAGGATTACCAGCAACTACAATCTTTAGTACAGTTATTTATTTTTTAATGCAGAGTTTAATGCACATGCCTTACTTGCAGACTACAAGAACAGAATTTGCATTAAACTTTGCAGTAACAAAACATAAATAACTGAAATAAAGGTGAACTACACAGTCTTGAATAGTTGCTGACTTCCAATCGCTGGGTAAAGAAGCAGGCTGAAGCCAAGAATTGGGGGTAGGAAAACACCCTTACTTCAAAGCCATAGTAATCTGGAGGAGAACCATGAAAAGGGCCTGTGGACAAGCAAAGGAACCCCACCAAAAATTAGAAGCATTTCTGTTTCCCCTGAGAGTAAGGGCAACCCTATTAATGAGATACAGGGTTCACTGAATACCCAAAATACTGAGCAGGGATTGCTCTACCTAACAAATTCCATGCCTGAAGCATTAGAGCAACAGCAGTGGGCAGTCCCAGTTGCAAGCATGAAGTCATCAATTCAAATAACTTTCCCAAAAACCAACCCACTGCAACAGTAAATCTAGAAGAGGAAAGTCCAGAGGCAGAAAGCAAAGGGAAAAAATAGAATAGTGAATATAAAAGAGAGTCTGAAATGGAACAAGAAAATGCAGAAAAGTAACGTATCCCAAGTTAGACTAAACTGTTATTAAAGGAAATCATGGACTTAAAAAAAATATAGAGCTGATGAAAGACAGACAGTAAGAGACACATTAATAGTTTGAATAACAAGGTTGGGGAGGTTAAGAACTTTGCATAAAATTAATGAAAGTACTGGAAGATGATGGAGTCATACTAAAGGGAGCCGCAGACAACCTAGACAGAGTCCAAAGATATTACACTGAAAATGGTGGATTATGACGCACATGTCCAGAGGAAGAACATAAGGGCAGTAGGAGTCCCAGAGAATTGGAACAGAGACAATATCTTACAAAATACTATGTCACAGATCTCTTCAGAATATATGGATAAAAAAACTGAGCCCAGCAACTTCTAACTGGACAGAGTGCATGCAAATGTTTTAAAATAAAAGCCCAACAATAATAAACCTCCCAGAGCAATTGTGGTGAATTTTTTGAGTTCCACAGAAAAAGACCCACTTATGCAATCTGCTTAAAAGAATAAGAGACCTGACATTAAAGGAAGAAAATAGTCATTTACCAAGATTCACCATACAACATGCTGCTTCAAAGCATCAGTGATCTCTGAGGGGGAAGCATTGTTTTTTTCCGACTCCTTTTTAGTGGAGTGAGTATTTCCCCTATCAGCTGCCTGACACATTGGGAAGAACAGAGGCATTGTCAGTTTTACACCAGGGAAGACTTCTCATCAGCAACACTTTTTTCTTTATTGTATATGTAAACTCACCCCCACCAGCACCATGGAAGGGCATAGTGTCCTGCTCCATGGAGATCACCAGTTCACTGCTGGCACACATGCCAGCATCACGCCTCCATCTGCTAGTGCAGATGTCAAGAAACTCCCATGGTTCTCATGCACAGAACACGGGTGGATAGGTCCTCTCGCTAAGTTGGCACCCCAGATTTTGGGGTGCCCAGAAAAGTTATTTCTGGCCATAATATTAAAAAACACAAACACTTGAATCTGCCTAAACAGTCCTGTTTAGCTAGGTTCAGGCATTTTTTTTTTAAACACATCATTTTTAGGTATTTCCCACGTTTTTCAGTTGGGGAAAAAAAAATAATGGCAGCCTTCATGGATCGAAAAAAAAAATCAGTTTGCAAGAGCCATTTTCGGTTTGTGACACCTAAGTGATACAAACTGAAAATGCTCTCACAAACCAAAACATTTTCAGTTAGTATCAGACAGCTATCCAAAAACCCTACTAAGCAGGGTCAGAAAAAAAATTCAACTCCTTGTAACTCTGGAAATATTTAATATTTTTTCATGAAACATTCAAAAGGCACTATAGCATCACATGCTGCTTCTACCCTGAAAGATTTGTGGAAAAATCCCATACCATCTAGGCTGCAGACGAGAGCAAAGAAAAGTGTATAAAGTATAGTCAAAAAACCTCCCTTTTCCAAAATAAGGGGTATCCAGATCTCGGAAACCACACATAGTGCCATCACAAAACTTTCCATGTCTTCAGACTGTGTCAGCCTGACCACACATGCAAATTGTTGGGCTATTCTGCTTAATGCTGCCAAAGTTATTAAGGTGCTAAAAATAGATTTATCATTGAGCACTCCACTCAGTCCTAACTATTCGACACATATGTGTACCATGGGAGTGCAAATACATTTGGAAGATAAAAGCTGTTACTTGCACTGAATACATAGTTACTGTACAAATAACATTTATAAAATGGGTTTGAAAAATACCAGTCTCTGATTGGCTGATAGCCCTGGCAAGGTGGGCATCTATCAGAAAACAGAGCCTGGGTTACAATAAGTGCCATTTCCAACTGACCCAATCACTGAAATCTTTGGGCCAGTTGGAATTTTCAAATGTGATCTGCCACCATTTTTTTTTTACCTGCTTAGTGGGAGAGTTGCCCATCCGGGTTGCCGACTTGCCGCAATGACTAAATCTTTAACAAGTAGGCACCAAAAAGAAAAAAAGTAAACAAAAAAGAGGTAACTAACTCCGATGGGCTTCACGGTCACTGATGCTAGCGCTGCCACCAGCATTTGGGCTGCAGCTTGCAGATACCAGCTCAGCTGTCAAAAAATTAAACATCAGCACCAATATCACCTCTCACCGCGCTGCTGAGCCCTCGGGTCCACTGCGCTGTCACTTTCCCATCATCCCGAGCCCTGATTCTGCTGGCAGAAAGACCCCCCCCCAAAAAAAAAAACCTAAAGGGATACTACACTAGCTAAAAAAAACACAGACTAAAAGAAACAGAAATCCTGTTTATTCTTTTGAAAGTGATAGCGCTATCCTGCTGTCACCTCGAGCTCGCAACCTCCAGCTAAGTGCTAACCACAGCACTCTGCAGTCCACAAACTCCTAGTCAGCTGGTCTGGCAATTGCGCTCACCACACTACCCGACTCCCAGTACACTGCTGACTATGTAAGTATTTTTCCCCTTATATAAACAACTAGCTGTTTACATGTAAGAACTGCCACTTTCAACTCTTTTTGCTATTTTAACAAGGTTGTCCACCACAGCTCTCTCCTACTGTGCATTTAGTAGCTCTCTCTCCTCTTCAGCACTGACACAACTCTCTGTCATTGCTTTTCTGCTTGTGTTTAAAAAAAACTGACAGCTACTCTGGGGGTAGTGTTAGGGACTTTGGGGGGGAACAGGAAACAAATATGAGCAGCTCTCTCTCCTATTCTGCATTCAGTATCTCTCTCCTCTACAGCGCTGACACAACTCTCTGTCATTGCTTTTCTGCTTGTGTTTAAAAAAAAAATGGACAGCTACTCTGGGGGTAGAGTTAGGAACTGTGGGAGAACAGAAAAAAATCTGAGCTCACTACTAAGTTTTCACAAGATTGCCAACAATCTTAATTATCAAAGCCACTTGGGGGAGTAAGTCAAAAGTGCAGAGGGACTACTTTACATCAAACTATATTTTTCTTCTTTTTTTAACAGTTATTTGATTGCTTCATAATCTTTGATTTTATTTTTATTAAAAATGTAACTCATAACCCATTTTCTAAGTGCAATAATATCCTCCAGGGTGGGTGGTATTGTGCTATATCGGACCTTCCAGGGGCTAAAAGGCCCGACGCCACAACATTACGCCCCTGGGCGGTCTGGTATAGCACACTACTGCCCACCCTGTTGGGTATTATTGCTTACCTGAAATCATGTTACTTGCATGCAGTAGCCACAGCCCTTGCTTTTCAGAAAACTGGTTCCCTGTGAGCAGCACATCAAAGGAAAAGACTCAGCTTAGCGTCAATATAGACTCAGCTTAGCGTCATTAATAAAGACTCAGCTTAGCATCATTAAGACTCAGCTTAGCGTCATAAGGACTTGGCTTAGCGTCATTAATGTTTGTGAGGAGAACAAATAGCGACCATCACTATTAATTTGGGGGAGGTTACTAGCAACAACAAAAATGGAAAGGGACCTAGGGGTAGTCATATCAGATGACCTAAAAGTAAGCAAACAATGTAAGAAGGCAGTAAGGAGGGCTGGGGGCTACTGGGATGTATAGGGAGAGGAATCACAAGTAGAATACAGGAAGTTGTTATCTCTCTGTACAGACAGTTGGTGAGACCCCATCTGGAGTACTGTGTGCAGTTCTGGAGACTCCATCTCTGCATGCACACAGACAGGATGGAGGCAGTCAAGAGGAGGGCAACTAAAATGGTGCAGGGTCTGCACCAGAAGTCATACGAAGAGAGACTGAAGGAGCTTAATATGTATACCCTAGAGGAAAGGAGGGAAAGGGGGGACATGATAGAAACTTTTAAGTACCTCAAGGGAATCAACAAAGTCCAAGAGGGTAGCCTCTTTCAGAAAAAAAGATGTGCAAGAACAAGGGGGCACAATTTGAGGATATAGTGGGGGAAGGCTTAGGGGCAACGTGAGGAAGTATTTTTTCACAGAGAAAGTGGTGGACACTTGGAACGACCCTCTTGAGAAGGTTGTGGGGTCAAAAACAGTGGGGGAATTCAAGAATGCATGGGACAGACATGGTGAGGGTTAGGAAGAAGTAGGCTGTTGGTTAACTAGGATCTGCAGCTTATCTAAAAGGTAGGGAAATGGGCAGACAGGGTGAGCCAAGTGGCCCTTATCTGCCATCAAAGTCTGTGTTTCTATGCTTCTATGGTATTTTTTTGAGCATGAGAGGCAAATCATGAAAATAAGCACTTAGGAAAAGTTTTTTTTTTTTTATTATTTTACTCGTTGAACTTAAACATTTATGTATTTATGTGTCTATTTGTTGAACGGGTAGGTGCGCTGATCCAAGGACCATTTTCAGGCATGACCCTGGCCACAGAGAGGGCACAGGAGACACAATATAATACTTAAAGTATAATACAGAGCACTGGGAAAAAATTAGAAAATATAGCAATAGATTGTACAACGAACAAGGAATAAGGTGAAAGTATTATGCCCAGTAAAGTACAGAAATTAATACAGATTTGCACAATAAACAAGACAAGTGAATATAATTCATCCAAGAAAGGGCAGATCTTAATACAAGTGGCACAGGATATCATATATTTACATTAAGGCAAGGGCCAAGGCATGGGGGCTAAGGAATCATATACTGTACATGACATTCACCCAGAGGAGCAGGAGCAATTTACCGTGGCCATCAGGTGCAACTTAAAGAGGGAGCTGAATTGCCAGTGAGAGGCTAGGGAACTCAGGGAGGTTGACAGGCTATTCCACAGGTCAGGGGCTGCAAAAGAGAAGGACTTTTGGCCCATACATGTGGAGACCTGTAGGCATTCCAGCAAGAGACTAGCGGAGTGGTGGAGGTCATGGCAGCACGTCTTGGGTAGGAGAAGGAGGGGGATGCATCATTTTCTCTGACAGCCTTGTCTCTAGTACAACCCAGGAGGTGGTCACACTGGGCCTGTGGGGGGAACCATCCTAGGGCCTGGTAGAGGGTGCAGTGATGGGTGGAGTAGGGTGCCAGAAGGGCAAATCGACAGATGTTATTATATGTAGTGTTTAGTCTTAACAGACTAATGGAAGAGATACGGTAATTGACTATCCAGTAACCGATCCCCATCTTCTGATTTTTTCGATTTGTAGTCATCTCAATGTGGTCAGTGAAGGTCAGAGCAGAGTCAAGGGTGATGCCAAGATATTTAAAGGAGTTAACTGTCTCCAGGGGCGAGCCATCAGGTGATATGACACTAAGAGTGCCGGGGGCATGAGCTAGCTTAGTTAGTGTGGGCTTAGAGCCAAAGAGCATGGCCTTGGTCTTTTTAGCATTAACCAGTAACCTGTTAGTCAGGTATCAGTTATAGGCATTGCACTAGTTGGTGGTAAGCGGAGAGGAGAGATTGGCCAGGGACTTGTCACTATGGTATAGAATGAGGTCATCTGCATATGGTAAGGAGTTGCAAGAGAGACTATCCTTGGGGAGGAAGTTCATGAAAAGGAAGAATAGAATGGGTCCAAGGATAGATCCTTGGGGGAACCTGGTGGTGACAGACATTTTTATTTATCTATTTTTTATTTATTTAGTTTTTGTTGACCGGGTAAGTGCACTAGACAAATCCTGCCTATTTTCAGGCACGACCCAGGGGAGGGGGATACAGATGAATGCCAACTAACCTTGAACCAGATTAAGCTGTTGGTGGTATTTTTAGTGAATGAGGGAAATTTTGCCAGGACACTGGGGAAATTCCCCTGCTCTTTTCGATAAGTGCCATGGGATCTTTAACATCCACCTGAACTACCACCAATCCAGGCAGATGGGACCTTGGTTTAACGTCTCTTCCGAAAGACGGCACCTCAGAAATGCAGCACCCCTCTCATGCTGCACTACAGTGTCAGTATAGGGATATTAACCCAAGTGCCAGATGTGGGAACTGAACCCACAGCCCTCTGATCTCCCGGCCTCAGAGGCGAGTGTGCTACCTACTGAGCCACTGACACTTTAAATGGCGGTGGAGGTAGTGCCCCCAGTAAAGACGTTTTGGGTGTAGCCGAAGAGGTAGTTGAAGAACCAGGCAGTAGTGGCAGGGGACCAACCAAGGCTGTGAACTTGAACGTTAACTCAAAAATGATTATAACTCTAAAACAGTATAATATTTTTTCACCAGACCTTCAAAAGGCATAATCCTGGCACAGGCCTCTGCAAACCTGAAAATTTCATGAAAAAATGTTTGCACCATGTAGACTGTAGGTGAGAACAAAAATAAAATACACAATGTTAAGTATAGGTTTTTTTTGTTTGCTTTTTTTTTTTCATTTTTTGGCACTCCATATCTTGAGTACCATACAATATGCCATCACAAAACTTTTCATATCTTGAGACTCTGACAGCCTGACTGTACATACCACATTTTGTGTCTATTTCATTGAATGACGGCAATGTTATTAAGGTGCAAAACTCAGGGTTTAACACTGAACAGCCAACTCAACCCTAACTATAGGGGCACTACAGTCTGTGCCCCTATAACATGTGTGAAAATAAATCTGCCAAGCTAAATATGTTATGTTGGGCACCATGAGCAATATAAATGAAGCTGATCACTGAGTATGCTCAGAAATGTGTCTTACTCATTGTGCTCACATTGAGCACGCCCAGAAATTTATTCTCACATGTGACGATAAACTTCTGAGCATGCTCTATGACCAACTTGCTTTATTTACCCCGGGACACCTATGAAAAGGAGTAATTATGGCTCGGTAGGTCTTTTCTAGTCAAACTCTGTCAATGAATAAATAAAATGTGAGTTGCCAATTATCAATATACAGTAGTCTAAGTAGTTTACTTTTTTGACTTTGGTAGCTTTTTATCATTCTATCACAAGCCACCTAAACTCCATTGTATAAATAAAACATGCCAGGGACTGACTTAAGATATCATTTTTATCTTCATTTGAAGGTATTGGTCTATTGCTGTCTCACATGTGGCTTCATCACCCATGAGATATCAACAAAGCAACACCCTCTCATAAAGATAAAAATTATATCGTAAGTCAGGCCATGTCATATGCCCTATATATAAGTTTAATGAAAGAACAGAAAACTGGGTTATGATGTTTGCAGATTACACAAAATTGTGAGGAGAAGCAGAAACTGAATAATGAACAAACAGTATACAGAGGCACTTATGAAAGGGCATATGGGTAGGACCTAAAGTTTAACAAAGAGAAATGTACTGTGTTAATTAGGGACTGGAACAGGACTGAATTAAAGAAAGTGGAGGAAAAAAGAGATTTAGAGAGTACATAAGATTTCAAACAGGACAGCAGTATGAATCAGCCTCGAAAAAAAGCACCTCAGGTATTAGGTTCTATAAAATGAAAACAATACATAAAACATGACTCGCGGACTCTGGACAAAACAGCCCAGGGTTTGGTCATAGGTAGAGATACTGCAAAGTTTTACTTCGCATTCGAAGTTTCGGCAGATTTGCAAAATCCACCTCCCTGAAGCATTTTGCGAAATTGCCTTGCCAGTGGAAACTTCACCAAATGCTTCATATTTGCTTTGGAATTTTTTAAAGTGCAAATTTCACTTAAAAAAACCCAAAGCAAGCCACCCCCCAGCTGGCAGCCCAACTTAAATCCCTGGTGTCTAGTGCCCCCTCACCAATCCCCTGTTACACTCTGTTTAGTGCCCCCCCAACCTGCCATTCATTCCGTCCACACAAAGACACAATACAAAAAGTACAGTTACATAAGAACTTACCATAACAGTAGATCTTCGAGAGAAGCTCTTGCAGCAGGTAATTACATGTAGGACTGATGCCACCTGGCGGCAGGATCACGGCAAAACTCTTCTAGCAGTACCTAAGGGGACCGCCCTCCCTAAGTCAGCTCCACCCCCAATGTCCCATCCAGTATATAGGCGGTGACGGTCCTCTCATGCACCAGTTCTTATACGCCAGAAAATGACAGATCTTGCCTGAGCCTCCGGGTGAGACGAAGAAAACGGTCTGCACTCCCCTCGCCAGACAAAAGGAAGTCGGCATGGCCAGTGCAGGTAGAGCCTAATCCTTGGGGGGAAAGCTGTACCTGCTGCAAAAGCTTCTCTTGAAGATCTACTGTTACGGTAAGTTCTTATGTAACTCTACTATCTTACTTCAAGAGGAAGCTCTTGCAGCAGGTATTACATGTAGGACTGATTTCCAAGCAGTCTAAAACTCCAGACAACTACTTGGGAGGCCGGAAAAGGAGAAGCAAAGGAACAAAGGGTCAGGGAGAGTTCCCTCAAGAAATCAAGCCCTGCAAGACCGCAAGGCCAAAGCCTGCTCTGTGTCCGGAAGCTATATCCAGACTGTAATGCTTGACGAAGGTATGAACCATATGCCAAGTAGCTGCAGCACAAATAGCCACTGCTGATACTCTCTTGAGAGCAGTGAAGGACGTCGCTACTGCTTTAGTAGAGTGTCCCTTGACTGGGCCCAAGAGGGGCTTGTCATGCTTCTGATAGCAGAAGGTGATACAATTTACCAACCAGTGCAAAAGGGCCTGTTTAGAGACCGGGCAGCCTAAGGACCTGAAAGCAAAAGACAAAATAACTGGTCGGATTTCCTGGCCTCCTTGGTCCTGGACAAATAAAAGCAGAGGGTGCGATGGACATCCAAAGTGTGGAGAAGAGCCTCCCCCTTATTGGAATAATTTGGGTAGTACACAGGGAGTTGTACCGCCTGGTTAATGTCAACTCTAACACCACCTTAGGTAAGAACTTAGGGTTAGTACGCAAATCTACCATATCTTTGTGAAAAATCAGGTATGGGTAAGAAAGAAAATGCAGCTCACAATCCATGGCTGGCTCGAACGGAGGGAGTGTAAGCTTCTCCAACACAAAAAGCAGGTCCTAAGGAGGAGAGGATCCCGGATGGATGATCTGATATGTAGAATGCCTCTGAGAAAGGCTTTGGACACCTCCAACTGAGCCACTGATCTGCCCTGGACAGGGGCATGGTAGGCAGAAAGAGCAGCTGGGTGTACCTTAATGGAGGTGTAACTTAAACCTGACTTCGATAAGGAAAGCAGGTACTCCAGAATTGTGTTAATCGGACAGACCAATGGATCCAATTGTCTCGCTGTGGCCCAAAAACAGAAACACTTCTATTTCATGGCATAAGTAGCTCTCGTGGAGGGCTTCCTCGCCTCCACCAGGACTTTTGCCACCTTATCAGAGACTCCGAATCTAAGCTTAGCTAGGTCTTGAGGAACCAGGCATGAAGGTGGAGGAAACATGGTTCAGATGAACCAGGGACCCGTTGTCCTGAGAGAGAAGATGGCTTGAAATTGGCAAGAGTACTGGACGTTCCACAGTCAGATGCCACAGCAAGGGGAACCATATCTGACGTGGCAACAGTGGAGCAATCAAGATCATAGTAGTCCCTTCTGATTGCGCTTTGAGGAGGACTCTCTGTAAGGGCAGAAGTGGGGGAAGGAGAGGCATAAAGGAACCTCCCTTTCCAAGAGAGGGACAACGTATCTCACCAAAAAACATAAAGCTCGGGATCTAGCGAGCAAAAACTGGGCAGTTTTGTGTTGGATGGAGATGTGAAAAGGTTCAGTTCTGGTGTTTCCCACCTGGCGAACAGATCATTGGCCACAGACTGGAGGAGAGCCCCTTTGTGGACCTGCGACCTCGATCTGCTGAGAGCATCTACCAATTTGTTCTGGATCCCCGGAACATGAATAGCGGAAATGGTCAGATGATGAGAGATGGCCCAATCCCAAACTCTCATGGCCTCTAGACAGAGAGGGTATGAGTGAGTACCTCCCTGTTTGTTGAGATAAAAGACCACCGAAATGTTGTCAGTCTGGACAAGAACGTGACCTGGAAGAATAACCGAGTCCAGTGCCTGCAGTGCATAAGGGACCGCCGTCAACTTGAGGACATTTTGTGTAGACACTCCTCTGCCGGGGACCAAGAACCCTGTGTCCTGTGATCCCCCAGATGCGCACCCCATCCCATGTTTGAGACACTTCCATGGACAGTGTCTGTGAAGGAATTCCCAGCCGAAAGGGAACTCCCTCCAGGAGCTTCAATGTGAGAAGGCAGTAGGGAGGGCTGAGGGTATACTGGGATGTATAGGGAGAGGCATCACCAGCAGAAAACAGGAAGTTGTTATCCCTCTGTACAGACAGTTGGTGAGACCCCATCTGGAGTACTGTGTCCAGTTCTGGAGACCCCATCTCCGCAAGGACAAAGACAGGATAGAGGTAGTCCAGAGGAGGGCAACTAAAATGGTGCAGGGTCTGCAAGAGAAGCCGTATGAGGAGAGACTAAAGGAGCTTAATATGTATACCCTTGAGGAAAGAAGGGAGAGGGGGACATGATAGAAACTTTAAGTACCCTCAGTGGAATCAACAAAGTCCAAGAGGGTAGCATCTTTCAGAAAAAGAGATTTGCAAGAACAAGGGGACACAATTTAAAGACAGAAGGAGGGCGGTTCAGGGGCAATGTGAGGAAGTATTATTTCACAGAGAGGGTAGTGGAAGCATGGAACAGCCTTCCTGAGGAGGTTGTGGAGTCTAAAACTGTGGGAGAATTCAAGAATGCATGGGACAGACATAAGGCAATTCTTGTGGGGGGTAGGAAGAAATGGGATGTTGGTTAACTAGGATCTACGGCCTATCCTGTAGGTAGGGAAATGGGCAGACTAGATGGGCCAAGCGGTCCTTATCTGCCGTCAAAGTCTATGTTTCTATGTTTCAGGGATGACATCCACCAAAGAAGCTCCCGACGGACTAGCTCCGTGATTCTGACCCACGCATTGAGGTCATCCCGATTCTGGTCCCACTGGACCTTGAGGGTCCACCGAATCATTCTCATCCGCAGTCGTGCAAGGGGAACAGAGACTATGGCTGCTGCCATATGGTCTAGCAGCCTGAGCAGGAGTCTGGTGGGCACCAGAGAGGTTGAAGAGATTAAGCCAGCTAGAGCCCGAATGCGCTCTACCCATTCTGTTGGAAGAAAAACTCTTCCCTGAACGTTATCCAAAACTGCCCCTATAAACTGTAGGTTTTGTGTGGGAACCAGAAAAGACTTGTCAGGATTTATCGTGATGCTCAGATGCTGACACTGGGCAAGGGTGTCCCGGATTGTCTCCCAAAGGTGGTCTCTGGAGGGAGCCAGAAGGAGCCAATCATCCAAATAGGGGAACACAAAGTGGTCCGCCCTGCGTATTGCTGCAGTGACCACCGCCACACACTTCATGAAGATGCTGGGGGCGAAGGAGAGACCAAAGAGAAGGACCCAGAACTGGAAGTGCTTTCCCTCAAACATGAACCTCAGGAATCTTCTGTGTCCCTTGGCGATACGGATATGAAGATACACGTCTTGCATGTCCAGAGACGCCAACCAGTCTCCTCTGGAGACCATGGGGATGAGACTGGGTAGGTAAACCATCCTGAATCATTTGTAGGAAACCCACTGATTCAGATCGCTGAGGTCTGAGATGGGTCGTAAGTCTCCAGTCTTCTTCGGGACCAGGAAGAAGTGGGAGTAAAACCTGGAGTTTCTCTCTGCAGGAGGAATGGGTTCTATGGCCCTCTTGGCTAGCAGAACTCGAATCTCTTGACATATCTGATCTCTGTGTCCCCTCAGATGGCGGGATGGGGGAGGTGGTCTGTCCAGAGGAAGTTCTTCGAACTCAATGGAGTGCCTGTACTCCACGAGCTCGAGGTCCCATTGGTCAGAGGTCACTTCTCGTCACGCTTCTGGATACAGAGAAATGTGGCCTCCCACCTGCTCTCCTGACAGGACATCGTGGAGAGGTGGGTCACCTGGATAGTCCGGCGTTTGGAGGGGGAGGAAGGCAGCTGGAGCTGGTTTTGCCTGTTGAGCGGCAGAGGCCAAGAAGCCCTTGGCTCTGCCTCTTTAATCTTAGCCTCCCCGCTGAGGTTGTTGTTGAAACTGAAGCTGCTGAGGCTGGTGTTCCCCTCTGCCATGAAAAAGGGACCAATGAAACTGTCCCTGTTTCTGGCGATATGCAGACTGCACGGTACAGACAGCCTTACCAGAGTCTTGTAACTTGGACATGATCTTCTCTGACTCTTCCACGAATAGAACGGAGCCTCTGATGGGGGGCGTCCAAAATGTTAGATTGAACATCTGGTGCAAACCCCAAAACTCGGAGCCAGGAATGACACCGGACACAAATGCCCAAGGCATTTGCTGATGTGTCTACAGTATTGTGCACAAACCTCAAAACATGCGTACCTATGTCTGAGCCTGTCTGGAACAATTTTGTAAGCTCTGCCTTTTGAGGGTAGTCAGGCATGCCTTGCAGGATGCCCAGCCCTTGTTCCCAGAGGGCATTCTAGAACTGAACCATATGGGTCAGGAAGTTGAGACTCCTGATGCTGCAAGTGGTAGACAAGTATACCTTTCTGCCCAATGAATCCAGCTGCTTAGACTCCCTGTCAGGCAGCTGGGTGCTCAGGTGTTCAGGCCTCCGCAAACGGTCGTGAGCCACTGAAATCACCATTGAATCCGTGGATGGTTGTTCGGCCAGAAAGGGATGGTTCTTAGGTGCCCAGTAAAGATGGTGTGCTTTCTTGGGGACCACAGAGGATTAATGTGGACGCCTCCAGGTGGCCTGGGTGACATTCAGGAAGTTGTCCACCATTGGGGGAATGACCACGGGCTTGGGGTCTTTTTGGTGTAGATACTTTGCCAACCTCAAGTGCTCCGGATCAAGGGCCTCTGTGTCCCACCCCATGTTCTCTTGTACGTGGCACATGACCTGCATGAAACTGGGGTCATCAGGAGGAGACTTTGGTTGATCCTCTGGATCTCCGGGTAGGAACTTATCCTCAGAAGTGGGGGAGAGGATTCTGAGTCAACATAAGTGTCAGTAGAGGAAGAAGAAGGAGAGTGTCATCTCCTTTGCTTATGTCTGTGCCGGTCCTTTGCTTATGTCTGTGCCAGTCGGACGAGCCAGAATGGGAGGAGCTCCTAGAGCGAGACCATCTGTGCCAACACTTGTCTGAACATTTCCTGGGACTGCGAGGTGAAGAGGGTCTCCCAGTATCTGGGGCCTCTATGTCCTTAGGAGGAAGTTCAGGAACTGGCATTGGATTAGGCTGAGGAGGGGGAGCCGGAACTGGTTTGGGGAGCATGTCCAGTTTTATGGTCTCCCACCAGTGGGGGAAAAAAAAAAAGCTTCTTAACCTGGAACATATTGAGCCTGGGGGAGCTAAGAGCTGGGTCAGGCATCATGTCCCAGTACCGACGCCGGTACCGGCATAAGGCTGGTCTGGCATCAGTGGTGGCCGTTTGAGTGATGACGGTGGGACCTGGTCCTGGAGGTCATCGTCAGGTTCTGAAGGCTGACAAACCGGCATCTGCTCTACTGACGACGGAATGTGATCAGTGCTGGTGTCGGGTCTGGCCGGAGTCACTGGTGTCAGAGTAACCTTGGCAGGCAGTGGAGGAGTGGAAGCCAGGGGACCGTCGGCAGGGTGGCACCAGTCCAAAGACAGCTTGGAAGTCTTGTTCAATGGATGCTTTTCTGATGCTGGAGGCTGACAGCAGTCGGAAGACTTGTGTTTGGGAGGCAAAGATGAAGCCCAACCAGACGTATGTCCAGAGGACTTTTTCCCTTCCCAGGAGTCGGCGCCAGAGATGGAAGGGAGTCTTACCTGGGTCCGAGGATCTCCCTGATGCAACTGGGGGAGGACAGACCTTAATTGGCTGAAGAGAAGCCAAAGAGAAAGAGGATTTGGATAGAGAGACCAACCCTACCGTGGGAGCGGCTGGCTTCAGAGTCATCAGGCACGACTCGTGGCCCAAAGAGCTTGATCTGGAGGCCACATGCGATCCAGAGGACCAGGGCCTTGAGTGGACTCTCTCCCACCCCTGGCGCCTCTCACGATGCTTCTCCTTAGCATGATGCGTCTTCTTCTTGGCAGGCAAATAATCTGGGGAATGCCCTCCACAGGAAGACTCTTGCTGCATGGAGGCCAACTGCTGTTGCGCAAGGAAAGCTTGGAGTGATTTTTGGCGCATTATGTGGGTCCTGCTGTTAAAGGCCTGACAGTGGGAACAGGCGTCAGTGTTGTGATCTGGGCCCAAGCAGAAAAGGCAGGCAGAGTGACAGTCCTTGGAGTGGATCTGACGCCCACAGGAGCACTTGCTGGTGTGCCCCATCAATGGAGTGGACATGCAGAAGATTGAATGTGAAAAACACACATAAAACTGTTAAGTATTTAGAATAACTGCAGTCGGTACTGGCAAAGAGCTAGCCGAAAGCCAACTAACGCATGCGATGGCGGGAAAGAACTGAAGCACAGAAGGACCGTCGCCTCCTATATACTGGATGGGATGTCGGGGGTGGAGCCGACATCGGAAGGGCGGTCCCCTTAGGTACTGCTAGAAGAGTTTTGCCGTGATCCTGCCGCCAGGTGGTGTCAGTCCTACATGTAATTACCAGCTGCAACAGCTTCCTCTCAAGTAAGATAATATATATATATATAATATATATATATATATATATATTTATTTTTTTCTGGTGTTCAGGACCCCTCATCTCTGTCAGGTAGTGGTCCCCATCCCACTCCCCAAACCTCGACCCGGCGGGCCACGGCACAGCCCTCGACGACCGACAGCCCGTGGGCTCAGCTCAACGAATGAGCGGTGCTTGTACAAGTATGTGCTCATTCATTGAGCTGAGCCGGATGGGCTGCTGGCTGTGGAGGTGAGTGGAGGGCTGTGCAGCCTGGGTCCGCCCAGGGTCAGCTTTGGGGGTGGGTGTAGTGGGGCCACTACCTGACAGTGTGGGGGTCCACTAGACACCAGGATTAAATAATTTTATTACTATGACTCGGAGGATACGCCATCCATGTTAAGGTGGGACGAAATACAGCGAGTATACTAGGAATGGAACACTTGCAGGTGGGGGTTGGGCTCATGATCGTAGCAGGGGCGGGTCACTAGATACCAGGAAAAGAATATATATTTGTTTTTGTATTGTGTGGATGCAATGGGCTAGGGTGGGGGGGGGCTACTAATCAGTGTGACCAGGGATGGGTGGCAGAGGGGTCACTAGACACCAGGGATTTATATTTTTTGAGGGGGCATGAACAAAGTCACTGTCGTGGTGTGGAATTTCGCGACAAAATTCCACACTTGCTTTGATCCTGTGCTCACGGATCGGCAGATTTCATAGATTAGCGCCGAGACTGAGCACAATCCGCAAATTTTCCATGGATACCACGATCAAAGTTTGTGCATTTCACATAAAATATATTTATTATATGTAACAATAGCATCTCACGACCGCAGATCCCACTGCCAAATGTTTTGCACACTACCCATGTGTTTTGGCAAGGCTATGATAAGGCACACCGGTGCTGTGTGAAACATTTGGCAGTGGGTCTGTGGTATGGCGTGCTTTTACTACATATAATCAATAGAGAATACTGGATGGTACTGAGGTGATACCAGTGTTCTGCCACACTAGTTTGATTCCCTCTGACCTCAAGAGCAAAACTCAAGAGGTCCGTGGGAATCAAAACCACGAGGTGGCAGAACACACTGGTTGTGCATAAAGTTGCTCATCCTATATTTTTATAGTGTATAGTGTTATGTGAAATGTGTGCATTGTGTTTTTCTTCTTCACAGTGAAACTGACCTGTGCAGTCTCTAGAGGTTCTAAAATGCTGCTCTACCACAGAAGTGTACAATAGAATTCCATGACCTTTGAACTGTGGTACAACAGCATTTTGAAAAGGATGGATTTCTATATAGAACATATAGGATAGTGGATGGGCAACTATGCACAACCAGTATGTTGTGCCACTGAGGTGTTCTGATTCCCTGTGACCTCAAGAGCGAAGCGCGGAAGGTCCATGGGAATCAGATCCACAAGGCGGCACAACACACTGGTTGTGCACAGAGTTGCCCATCTGCTATTCTGTATAGTGTATGGGCATCCATGCCTATTTTGGACATTGCACTTTGTTTTAGTGAACTGATGGTTGGGGGGGGGCACTTGAGGGTTGCTGGTAGGCTCAAATTACTGACGTGGTATTCTGCAGAAGTTTCTGCAAGTTTTAAAAACAATAACTTCCAGGTTAATTGGATAGAGGAAATCAAGTATGTGGCAGCAGAACAACATAATGACATCACTACTGCAGCAGAACAATATAATGACATCACTACAGCAGAAGAACAACATAATGACACCACTACTGCAGCAGAACAATATGCCATCACTACTGCAGCAGAACAATATAATGACACCACTACTGCAGCAGAACAACATAATGATATCACTAATGCAGCAGAACAACATAAAGACATCACTAATGCAGCAGAACAACATAATGACATCACTACAGCAGCAGAACAACATAATGACATCACTAATGCAGCAGAACAATATAATGACATCACTACAGCAGCAGAACTACATAATGACATCACTAATGCAGCAGAACAGTATAATGACATCACTACAGCAGCAGAACAACACAATGACATCACTAATGCAGCAGAACAACATAATGACATCACTACTGCAGCAGAACAACATAATGACATCACTACTGCAGCTGAACAACATAATGACATTACTACTGCAGCGCAGAACAATATAATGACATCACTACTGCAGCAGAACAACATAATGGCATTACTACCGCAGCAGAACATAATGACATCACTACTGCAGCAGAACAACATAATGACATCACTACAGCAGCAGAACAAGCATGTTCCAGGCATGGAATTCCATGCATAACAGCATTCCACCATACACTATATATAGAATAGTGTATGGGTGACCAGACACAACAAGGCTATGTTTCCAACGAGGGGAAGTGATGATGCCATTCAGACCTTGAGAGCGAAGCTCAAGAGGTCCGTTTGACATCATCACATCCCCAAGATGGAAACAAAGCTTTGTTGTGTCTGGTCACCCATATACTATTATATATAGTATATGGTTCCCAGAAATGTCTACAGTTTAATTTAAATACAAAGATTCATACCTTGTGTTCACACACTCGCTTGCTCCCTGTCATCACTGCAGTCCCGCTCTGCCTCTGGTCCTCGCTACGTGTCCGCCACTAATTCGATATTTCAAAGCACCGTTATTTAAAAAAAAAAAAGAAAAATGCCAAACTGATAGTTTAGACACACGGAGCCGACAATGGCAGTTTGTGTCCAAACTATCTTAGTGAAATGCTTGCTCCTCCGCTCGCTAAGCGGTGCCGCCATTTTACCCCTTTTCTTTTTTTTATTATAAACACTGAGCTGCTTTAGCCAATCAGGTAACAGCTTAAGGTGGAGAAGTTGTTGTAGTATCATTGTGACGTCAGAACAATACTACAACAACTTTTCTTGACCTTTCAACTGTCCTACAACAGCTTTTGGAAAGCCATCGCTTTTTATCCACAATAAGCCCTAACCATATACTATAATGCTGTACTATACACAATATATATGTTTTTATCCTACAACCAAGCCCTGGTCTGCTTTGTCCAGAGTCTGTGAGCTGTTCTTTTCTGCTTTGTTTTGGTTCTTTTTATATTCGGCTCTGGATGTGATTTGAGCTGCCTTTAGCCTGCTTGCATAAAATGAAACTTTGTGAGCAGGTCAAAAAAAGTAATAGTTCCTCCACAAATGGTGTATGCGAGACCTCAACTGGATGACTGCCACCCATATCTCAGGAAGGATGTGGACAGATTGCAGCAAGTTCAAAAAATAGCAACAAGAATGATGATGGGAGAAAACAGTACTGAATAAAGGGAATGACTAAGTATTTTTATAATATGCTGCAAAACTAGGATGCTTCATACAGTATTTTTGTAAACCTGCAATTTTCAGGGCTGCTTTCACCTTCCTCTGTAATGGTTAAGGAGCTAAACTTGGAGTAGAAGGTGAGGGTTCAATTCCAACAATGGCTAAAACTTTTATAATGTATGGGGAGCTTTTATTACTGTCTGAATTCAGACAGTTTACCATGTTGTTATGGTATCGATGTGACATCAAGAGGCTGTTAACCCCTCTTGGCTACGTCACATCGATATCATAAAAACTATAGCGGGTTTGTGCATGCGCGTCTCCTCTGGACTTCCAGAACTCCTCCGAGTAATGCCGGTAGCATCGCCGAATAACTGGGAGAGCTGCACTATGCAGAACCAGAGACACAGCACAGGAATATACAAGGGACAAGGTACATAAAGAGGCTTGTCAACGATGGTTATGT
Organism: Neoceratodus forsteri; assembly: GCA_016271365.2. Taxonomy (NCBI): domain Eukaryota; kingdom Metazoa; phylum Chordata; order Ceratodontiformes; family Ceratodontidae; genus Neoceratodus; species Neoceratodus forsteri. The sequence continues at coordinate 1,870,482,464 of CM057456.1, read as the reverse complement.
TTTTCACTGCAGGATGTGTATCGGGGCATGTTTAGGAGAGTGTGTGTGTGGGGGGGGGGGGCGAGATTTGAAACTGCTGGACTTGAAAACCATTAGCTTTTATAGTCAATTTTACCCCATACACTATAAAAGCTAATGGATGGGCAACAGACAATACTGTAACTGCGCTGAAACTGCATCTCACGGTTTCCATGACAACTAAACCTCTCGAACTGCACTCTTGAGGTTTACCAAGTTGTCATGGAAACTGCTCGATGCGATTACAGCGCGATTATTGTCTGTTGCCCATCCATTATCTTCTATGTTATTGATAATATTATTGAAATATATTTTTGCTTTGTGATATATATGTCTAAATTTCAGCAACACACTTCTGTGGATTGAGACATTTGCTGGTGCGAGTAATGTGCTGTGTTGCTACATTTCCTAAGTCTTCTATGGATGCACTGAAGTTGTGCTCCCCTCCCTCAGCAATGGTGCTTTGCTAAAATTTTCCTGAAACCCGATACTCTAATGATTATATTTTACACATCCAGGAATTAGGTGATCTGAGAAACTGGGGGTCGAATCCTGGGCTGTGTCTTTGAACAAAACCTTTAAGTTAAACTCTGGAGAAACTGTAGAGGGATGTAAATAATAATCTGCTTCACTGATCTGAATTAGAAGCGTTGTTATGCTAATAGCACAGATCTCAGACCAACATTACCTCTGAGGTGGGCAGCTTGATTTTCTAATATTTCGCCTTAATATACCTGCTTTAAATTTAAACCCAAGTAACTTGGGTTGCTTGCATTCTAGGTGTGTGACTAATCTCTACACCACAGGACTTGCCTTTTACAATACTTCACCGCAGCTCAATGTTGTAGAGGATATGCACACGGGCTAGCAACAATGGGACAGTGGGTTTGAATAGGAGCAGGAAAGTACAGTTACCTAAGAACTTACCGTAACAGTAGATCTTTGAGAGAATCTCTTGCAGTAAGCCACACCTTTGGAACTATAGACGGCAGGCACTAGAAGCACACAGAATCTTTTTTAGCTAGCAGTCTGCTGGGGCTGCCCACGATGATGTCAGCCAACATTGCTCCTCCTATACATATACGTGGGCAGCCCCCACACCCTCCACAGTTCCCCTGCCACAGCCCATCTACAGAGAATGTCCACTGAGGGAACCGAGGGAGGTCTGAGGTGCCCGCCACTGTAGGATGCAAAACAGAAGGTTCAGCATTCTGGAGAAAGAGACAGACAAAGAAAGCAAGGGGGAAGGAGGGATGGACTGCATGGCTTGCTGCAAGAGATTCCCTCAAAGATCTACTGTTACGGTAAGTTCTTACATAACTGTACTATCTTCATCAAGGATATCTCTTGCAGCAAGTCACTCCTGTGGAACAAGTCCCAAGCAGTTCTAACATTGGAACAGTCTGGGTGGCAGGAAACAGCAGGATCAAGGAAGGAGGTCTTGGAACACAGCTAGTCCAAAATCTACCCTTCTTCTGGAAGCAATGTCCAGACTCTAGTGCCTAGTGAAAGTGTTGACTGTACTTTAGGTAGCAGCTGCGCAAATCTCAGCAGCTGAAACATTCCTGAAGCAGGCAGTAGAAGTGGCCACACCTCAAGCTGAGTGGCCACATACAGCACCAGGAAGTTCCTTACCATACTTCCTGTAACAAAAATAATGTAGTTGGTCAACCATTTGGACAAGCACTGCTTTGAAACTGGAACGCCTTCTTTCCCAGGGGTGAAAGAAACAAACAGTTGCAACACCTTCCTAATATCCTTCAGACAGTGTACATTAATACCTGAGAATTCTATTCACATCTAAAGTGTGGAGCAATGCTTCTCCTGGATTAGTATGCTGTGGAAAATAAAAAGGCAGGTGGATGGATTGATTTAAAGTAAACTCAGACACTACCTTAGGTAGGAACTTAGGACTGGTACTCAAAGACACCCGTCTTTGTGAAAATTCCAATAAGGAGGCTCACACTGGAGATCCTGAAGCTCAGAAATCCTCCAAGCAGAAGTAATGGCAACAAAAAATAATGCTTTCCACAGCAGAAAGTGTAGTCAAAAATAAGCTTTTCTAACACAAAATTCAGATCCCAAGGTGGGGCCGGATTGCAAATGGGCATTTTCAAATGAACGATGTCCCTCAAAAACATATGGGGCACATCCAGCTGTGCTACTGTACAGCCATCAATAGGCACGTGAAAGGCCAAAATGGCCAACAAGTGCACCTTAATGGAAGAGTACTGCAATCTGACATCGAATAGGGAGTGCAGGTACTCCAGAATCTGATTCACTGAACAGGTGAAGGACTCCAGATGATGATAGGCAGCCCACAGAGCAAAGCATTTCCACTTCATGGCATAAGTGGCCCTGGTAAAGAGTTTTCTAGTGGTCACCAGGACATCAGCTACCTTCTGAGAAACTCCAAACCTCACAATGGCTATGTCTTCAGGAGCTATGCATGAAGGTGAAGAGACCTGAGGTCCGGATGGACTAGAGTGCCCTGTTCCTGTTACAGCAAGCCAGAGCACAGGGGCAGAGATACAAGGAAAGCTGCTGCAGTAAGGGTAACCAGATCTGATGAAGCCAAAAGGAAGCCACGAGGATCAAAGTGGCTTCTTCCATCTGAAGATTGATCAGAACCCTCTGAATTAGAAGAAAGGGAGGGAAGGCATAAAGAAACCTCCCTGTCTAAGACAGGGACAACGTGTCTTGCCAGAAAACTCCAGGTCCTGGAGCAAGCGAGCAGAAATATGGCAATTTTGCATTGAGTGTGGACACAAAATGGTCTGACTATGGATGACCCCACCTGTTAAACAGGTCCTCTACAACCGAGGTCAGGAGCTTGCACTCATGCATCTGAGTCTGGAAGTGGTGGAGCCTGTCTGCTAGGACGTTTTGGACACCTGGAACATGGATGACTGACAGTTCTAGGCTGTGTTCTAAAGCCCAGTACCAGACCCGCATTGCTTCCCGACACAGGATACGAGTGGGTCTCTCCTTGTTTGTTGATGTAGTGAACCACATTAATGTTGTCTGTCTGCACCGGCAGATGGCCCGGAGACAGATGGGTCTGAAAGGTTTGGAGAGCACACAAAACGGCCCTCATTTCCAGGACATTGATGTGGAGGGTGGCCTCCACTGCAGACCATGTCCCTGCAGTCTGATGGGCCCCAGATGTGCTCCCCAGCCTAACTCCAAGGCATCCATGATGAGAATTTGCTGAGGGGAAGGAATGAGGAAGGGAATCCCTTTCAACAGGTTGCTGGGTTCCCGCCACCATAGCAGCACCTTTTTGACAGGGGAAGAAACTAGAACTTGCTGTTCCAGGTCATCAGTGCATTGATTCCACTGCACCCCTAATGTCCATTGGGGAATTTGCATGTACTATCTGGCTAGGGGCACCATAACACTGGCCACCACCATCAGGCCCAAGAGCTGCAGGAAGGTTCTGGCCGTGACATATTAGCTGTTGAATAGCATCTGGGCCTGGCCCATTATGCAGTCCACCCTGTCCTGCATCAAGACCCTGTGTCCAGTGCTGCCCTAATGTATTGAAGGCACTGGCAAGAGGTCAAGACTGACTTGGGCAAACTGACCATAACTCCAAGTGCATGGAACAGCTGTGTAGTGCATTCTAGAGTCCGCAGTACTTGGTCCCTGGACCCTGCATTCAGCAGTCAATCATCCAGGTAAGGGAAGATGTATAGGCCCTCCCTTCTGAGAGCTGCAGCTACCACCGCTAAGCATTTGACAAAGACCTGCAGTGTTAAAGACAAGCCAAAGGGCAATGCTCAAAATTGATAGCACTCCCTCTGGAATTAGAACATGAGTTACAGCTGATGGGGGGGCACACACCTTGATGTGCAGGTGTGCATCCTGCATGCTAAGAGAGCTATCCAATCTCCCTGAAGCAGCAGTGGCAGCAGGCCCTGTAGGGTCACCATCGTGAACCTTTTGTACTGGATATAGGAAGTCAGGTCTCTCAGATTCAGAACTGGTCGCAAATCCCATGGATTTGGGAAGTCAGAAGAAGTGGGAATAGGATCCCCTATTTCTCTGGTTCATGGGGACAGGTTCTATGACCCTTTTGTGTAGCAAAGTGTAAATTGTCCCCAGCAGCATTGGAATGTGAGCTGTGAGGTAGTGAGTCTGAATTGGGGGTGACTCTAGGATCCACTCTAGAAGTTCTAGAGTGTGGCTTTCCTCTTTGATCTGTAACACCCATGCATCTGTTGTGATCTCCTATCACCTGTCAAGGTGGGGAGAGAAGTGACCCCCGACCACCACCTCTTGAGGAAATGGTGGGTGGGGGTCTGGTAGGGAGTCATACTGAGGTAGCCCCTGCAGCCAAGGACACAGTTCCTTCTCCAGGGGATTTTGCAGTGGTGGTGGCAGGGGCAGGCAGGGCTGTTGCTGCCCGATGTTTGGTCTAAGATCTGGTGCCCTGCTTGGGTTTGTTGTAGGCTTGAAAAAAGGGTGCCCTCTGGGTACTTTTGGGCTGGGTGTAGTAAAGGGAGTGGTCAGACTGCAGTGTTCTGCCCGAGGCCTGCATGTCAGCAAAAATGTCCTGCATGTCTCCCCCAAAGAGTTTATAGCCTCAGAAGGGGGCATTCAGGATTGACTGTTGAACATCTGAGGCAAACCCAAAGACTCTAAACCAGGAATGTCGCCTGAGACAGATGCCCACTGCAGCTGCTCTCACAGAGGCATTGGCCACATCATAGGCTGACGTAAGAGATGCTTGCCTACATCTACCCCTGACTGAAGAGTCCTGAGGAGCTCCTGCCTCTGGGTACCCTCTAGGAGGGCCTTTCTGTAGCCTTGGCCTTTCCCCAGAAAGTGTTTTGGTATGGTATTTGACCATGTGGGCTATGTAGTTCATCACACTAATGGTCAGGGTAGCAGAGGCAAATGTCTGTTTACCTATAAGGTCCAGCTTTATTGATTCCTTGTCAGAGGAAGAGAGCTAAGACAAGTTGGGCGTGGTACAATGGAAGGTGTCGGGGGGGGGCAGGTCCAGTAGGGTCTGGCATTGCCAGCCCTGTTGGAGGGGCAAGACAATGCATAAGGCCCCAGAAGGAATTAGTCTGGACATCAGTGATAGGCATTGCCAGGGTGGGCTGTGGCATTAGCAGGGGAGGATGAGGGCCCAGCTCTGGCAAAGCAAGCTGAGGCACTGGAGGCAGGAGCTGGGGATCTGCCATCATCATAGCAGCCTGAGATATCGACAGGAGGGGCTAGGTACCTGTCATCGGTGAAGTGACACAGGCAGCGGTGGGGAAGACTGTGTCCCTAAAGTCGAAGCAGAGGCCTCAAAGAAGGCTGTGTGCATCGCCAGGGGAGACTGGAGCCCCGAGGGTAACAGGTGCCACCGGCCAAGGACAGGGCCTGAATCAAGTGCAAAAGGCATCACTGGGGAGGGAAGAACCCCCAACAGAGACAAGGCAATGCTGGCCGTGATCGGTCCAGCGGAGCTCCCTGGCTGTAAGCCCGCAGAAAAGAGGGGCCTGAACGCAGGGGCTGAGCGATTGACGGGGTGAGAGAAGACCCAGTGCCAAAGACCCCATACCCTCTAAGAAGAGGCAGGGGGGCTGCAAATGCTGAGCCTGTGGAGGAAAGGGTGTGAGTTGCAGCAGGGGACGGTGCCAAAACTGACAATGACCCACCAGCAGCTGGCATCCTACACAGCAACCGCGAGTGAGCCGGGGGGACCGGTCCCTATGTTTGTCCTTCTCCCAGTGCTTGTGCTTCCCAGCTGGTTTGTCCTGGGCCTTGGAAGAGTAGGAGCCTGTGGACACAGCCGTGGAGGCCGTGGAGCTTCTGGCCTGAAGCTCCTTCTCCATCTCCTTCACCTTCTGTTCGAGAAGGATTTTTCGACGTCCTTCTGGCAGCATTGCCTCATAGCCTGGTTGAATTTGCAGCAGACCACGCAGACCATCACATCGTGGTCCAGGCCTAGACAGCGGATGCAAGCGTCATAGTCGTCCTTGTCTGAGATCTTCTTTCCACACTCGCAGAAATGAAAGAGTTTTTCTGGATCAGTAGACATAAAATAAAATCAGCAAATCACTTAGGATAAAGAGATTAGGGTAACTAGGGTGAGAAAAGGAAAAGTTTTGGTGGTCATCTGTGGCGGTGGAGACTCCATGGGATCCAATGTGTGATGGTCGACATCAGGAAAAGAACTGAGGAGGAGGCAGGGCTGCCCATGTATATATATATAGGAGGAGCGACGTCAGCTGATGTCATTATGGGTGGCCCCAGTAGACTGCTAGCTAGAAAAGTTTCTGTGTGGTCCTAGTGCCTGATGGCTACAGTTCCAAAGAAGTGGCTTGCTGCAAGAGATATCCTCGATGAAGATCTTTACATTTTTTTTTTACTCATGACCAAGGTGCAAATCTGGGCATGAGCTTAAAGTCTCTTTTCATAGTTAATTTTAATATTTAATTTCACTGGATAGTTGATCAATGGATGTGAAGAGTTAGAATCATTATTTACTATAGTGGCTCCAGTCAATTTAGGAAAAAGATGCTGAAGGCAATACTGTACCACTACGACTATCCATGCGAACCAAACTTATGGGAAAATATAGGTACTGCCAACAATATCTTGGTGAGTAATACTGTATGTACTTCTTTAGTGTTTCTGTGAAGATGTTGCTTAACATTAGATACTAAACTCAACTCACTTCAAAGTTCTACTTTGAGAATGTTTGTCCAGCAAAGGCACAATGGACTGAAGATCCTTTTCAGGTGTGTCCTGGAGGAGGGTCAGAAGAAAAAGGACAGGAATAGCACCAAACATTGCAAAGGGGCAGCAAAATGAGTAAACAGTCTAATTTTTACACATATTGCAAGGCAGTAAAGCTGGATATTTATATGTTTAAAACTATATTTGGCCAAGGGGACACTTTGAGCATGAAAATTCCATCATCTGCAGGTGCATCATGGAAAAGGGTGCATCATAATAGTGCGTAAGGGTACCGATTACAGTCACGTTAGGAAATAGATGTTGTAGGGCAGCATACCACAGTAACTATCTGTATAGGACCACATTTGTTGGTAGATCAAGAGTACTGCTAAAACAATTCTAGCTGCACAACATTTCATATGTTAGTGCAGCTGTAAAGATGTACTCATTCTAATACCAGATAATGAAAACCATTCAGATAGGTAGTCTACATGAAGAGAAATATACAGCCAAGTATGCTTCATACTTTGCAATTTCCATCTAAATTCCTAGCAATATATTTTTGCAGCTAAAAGGCCAAATTTCTTTATTTTGGTGTATTTGTCACTCTCAGAAATGCATTCAGTTGTCCCCCCCACACACACACATACTGTAAACACACACATACTGTACACATACGCACGCACGCACACACACATACACAACGGTCCACTCTTTTAAGGGTCTAGTTAATACCAGTTGTGCCTTTTCTCATGTTTAACATGGCCAATAAGATTTTTTATTTGTAACTTGAATATTTTCTAGACTTGGAGGAAATTGCCATTAGTCATTTCTTTCAATAATGCAGAGAAACTTGCCATGGGCTTTGGATTAGCCGAAGGGGCATGCCTAGATGTGCTGTTCAGACATCCCAAATGCTTGCATTCCATGTTCAAAGTAAAATGCTGTATCACACATTTATATGAAGGTCCCTGGCATCTAACTTGGCTCTTTTCTTCATTTGTCATAGATATTACATCTAGGTACGACTTACAGATTTTCAAACTTATTTGTTATGCACATTGTAATTTTTTTAGTCAGATATGAATTTCTTCTTTAAAAATCGCAAAGTCAAATGACAGACAACACCTTCTCCATGTAAGGAAGAGGGCTTCTGAGTGAGAAAGTGAAAAACTGTCTCCTCTTAATGTGGGACAACTGAGATGTATGCAGTGGAAGTGGGGGGCAGAAGGTGTCTGCATCCTTGTGACAGGGAAGGAGAGGAATCCGTACTGAAGCAGGACAGGGCCAGAAATTGTTTGTATCCCTCTAATGACAACAGGTTGAGCAGAGAAAGTAATCTTCTGGGGGTCTTTTTTACCCACCAAAATTGCCAAAAATAATCCCTCAAAAATATCGAAAAAGCAAAATATTATGGAGATTTTAGTGGGTTCCAGACCCCTGACCTATTATGTTTTGTTAGTTCCCCCCCCCCCCCCCCACCAAAATAAAACTTTTACCAGGTCCCCATGTTTACAGCAAGCACTTGGATGTGGTGCAATTGAAGCCGGTGCTCTGCTGGCTTTAGGGGATATTCTCTAACCACTGTGCTACATTGCCAGGGTAGATATCATCAGAACTTTGATATTCCATCTACAACACTAACTGTAATTAAAAGTTCAATGCTCTTCCGCAGTGCACCAAAAAGGCTTCCCTACTTTGAAACTCTTTCTACATGTGAATCATGGAGTATAAAATGGTTTGGTGCCACGTGAGTTTCCATTCAGCCTGCTAACACAACGGAACAACCTTAGCTAATGCAGAAGCAAGTAAGTTGATGACAAAGACAGATTAAAGCGCAGATGACAAACAGATGGACAATTGTATCAGAAATTCTGCCTCAAGTTGCTACATCTGGATAGACTGCCACAAATGACTTCATCAGGATAGATTGCCAAAAGTTACAGTGCTTCATCTGTTACTGCCTGCTTCCACTTACCACGTACTCAAAGACAAGGGTCAGTGTCTCTTTAGTATGGATGATGTCATGAAGTAGAACAATATTCGAATGCTTCAGTCCTTTCAGAAGTGAAGCTGGAAAAAATAAAATTTGACATTCATGTAAAATGAGAAGCCAGATGCAATGCATAATCAGCAACTGCCACAGTAATTTCACAAGTTTAAAAATGTTATAGTCCCTACAAATTATAATTTCTGATTTCAGTTCTATGCTGCAGCCTTTCCAACATTCCCCATATCCACCAGCACTCCACACTTAAATTCAAGGACCAACACAGAATTTGAGAAAACGTATTTACTGTAGGTTTCTTCCAAAACAACACATCATTGCTGCCCAAGAAAGGGTTGACAGGCAGCATATACACACAGCCTTGTCAGAAAACATAACACTGCTTCAGCCAAATGATGGATTTATCAGCCTTTGGCTTCTGGACTTGAACCTGGTTTCTTTAAGCCAGATCTTGACTGTTTAACCACTGATCCCCTGAAGTGCTGCACTGATAGTTGGCCCACTCCTGCCAATACCAAATGATCCAAGTCCGTTCCAAAACCTGGGTCTTCGGCATGGCTGGAGGCAAGGCACAAGCGCCTTAGCACTTCACAGCACTGGGCCAGCTCACAAATGCTATTTAAAAAAAAAAGCATTTGCATTGTTATAGGGCCTCATGTGCAGGGCACAAGAGTTTGTCCTTGTGCCATGACAAACACCAAAAATAAGGAACAGACACCCAGTTTACATGCAAGAGATTTATACTGAAAGAAGGCAAGACTCACAAGTGTGATACATTTTCTAACTCCTTGTGAACGTGCAAATGGTTTAACTGCCGTCATGTACGCATGGCAATATGCTTAAATACTGTTTGCACAGTTTGGCATGTAGGGCCAACAACAAAATTATAAGATGCAGGAACAGAGGGAAACGTGACTGGACATTCAGGTAACTTTATTGCCCCAGCAATATTACCCAAAGAGCTTTTACAAACTTTTTATTTAGACTTTGTCATGTTTGACACAAGTTACACTAGGGATCTTTCTATATGATGTGAAAGAATGGTGCATAAAGTAATTTCTTTGCAGTACTGAAATATATAGTTTGAAAATAACCCTTCTGATATAATGGATGTGCACTTAGCAGCAATCATTAGTTAACTGTCACGCATGCCAGACTAAACCAATTTAAGTACTAAAAGCACGTTTTTCCTAATTCTTATAAATGTACAAATGTCTAGAGACTCAGAAATTACACACTGAGTACTTACTCTGAAATCTGTATTTTACCATGTGCAGCACACAACTTTTGTGCACCTCAACTGGATTTTAACTCTAATTGTAACATGGCATTAATACTGTGCCTGTGATCCCGCACTCCGATAGGTGTAGGAGGGTCACGAGATGGCAGCCGAAGTGGGCATTAACCCAGCTTATATGCCGTGCCCGCTTCGGCAGTACCATCACCGTCCATACCCCCTGCCTAGCAGCACTGAGACCAAGCTCAGCAGGGAGAGGAGCGCCAGCACCGCGAGTCTTCCGCCGGTGGAAACGGGCAAGGGGGGGGCACTACTCGCGGCGGACATCCGCGACAGGCAGCCAACCAGACCCAGGAGCAGCAGCGAGAGCCGACCTGGAGCAGGCCACCACCGGAGCAGTGTGCGGGAGGCAAGAGGAAGGTAAGCCCCCCAGCATGCACAGCGCGAGAGTACGGCGCTGACAGTCCTCGCCGGAGACCTCCCGGGGCGCTCATCACAGCAACAGCCGCAGCGATTCGCACAGGAGTGCGACAGAGAAGTTGGGTGCACACATCTGTGCGACTCCAGGGACAGCAGGTAATGACTGCATCGGTACGTATCTAGTCGTGTGCACCGCACTGAGAGCGCACAGCACAGGGTGACAGGTCGCGCAGCCCCTCCGTGTGGCACTGGTCGTCTCGCACACTGGGACCCTCCAGATGCCTCCACCGACCGTGCCCATGTTACAAGCGCATTGCAGTTGTTGTGTCGTATCGCGATTGATGCATGGGGTCGGTGGTGCCCCTGGCCCTGGGCCTCGGCACCCACTGCCCCCCCCCCCATGCATCAATCCAGCATTAGAGCCCACCTCCGTCGTGGCTTAGTGCTTACTTGAAAAGGTTTGAATGGGGGCGCCAGAGAGCCAGCTTCCAGACAGGAAGTGTTTTCTGCAACTCTGCACTTCTTGCTCCTAATTTACCGACTAAAACATATCATTTTAGCTGAACCTTTTATTTCAACTGAACTCAGTGAATTCTGCAGATTTCTCAGCTCTCTAACGATATCAGACTTGTGATGGGGCGTACTAAGCAAAACCAGCCTCATTCAGCTGCAAATTTGAGGCCTTCTACATCATCTCAACCTCAGCCTCCTAGCTCTGATCAAGACCACGTGGTGGGGCCTGCTACTTCTAAGGACCCTCCATGGCAAGCACTCGTAGAATCTGTCAGAGCAATGTACTCAAAACTTGAAAAAACACTTTCTAAATTGGAGACCCATGATGCAGCGATAACAGCACTGAGCTCAACTGTTGCTGATGCAAACAAGCAATCTTTAGCAGTTCAGACTACAGCAACTACCCTGGTGAAATAAAACCAGCAACTAAGATATCGCCTGGAGGGAGTGGAGAATATGATTCGGGCGGGGAACATCAGAGTAGTTGGCCTACCTGAAGGTGTGAATCTTTTGTCCTATATGCAGCAGTGGCTAGCTGAGACCCTATCGATCCCTGAGGATTTTGAATGGACAGCTCTGTGGCAGGCATACCGAGCAACACCAAGGGTATGGCCTGCAGACGTGGGTCAACTGAGGACGGTGATCCTGAAGACGATGGGTCTGGAGATCCGGGACATCCTAATAGGGGCAGCTCGTTCGGCTTCCCCCTTGGAGATCCAGAACCACAAAATCAAGCTATTTCCTGATCTCTCCTACCAGACATGCTCGAGGAGGAAACAATTCGACGCAGTTTGCCAGAAGCTTCGTTCATTGGGGATAGCACACTCCTTCTGGCTACCAGCCCATCTAAGAGTCACATATGGGGGTCGGAGCTGGCAATTTACAGACCCGAAGGAAGTGGGTCACTGGTCCGAAAAAGCAGCTACTGAATTTAACAGTAAACCAGGACTGGAAAATAAGGCAGTCACCTCTGATTCGGAGGAAGGCTGAGTACTAACTCTGACTTTTTCTTTACCCATCCATTTTACTTTGCCTAATAGTTAAAAGTTAGAGACTAGGATACCGAGGATGAAGTGATATTTTGGGAGAGGGGGTAGTGTTGTTTAATCCCTTCTCATAATTATACTGACCCAGTTTAAAATTTTGTTCATGTTATTTCAATTGCTCATACTGTATACTGAGATCTGTTCTAAGCTAATTGTTTGTATGGAGGGTGGGTAGGAGCAGGAGACAGCGGCGTGTATGGGAACCATGTCTACCTTTAATATATTTTCTCTTTGAAAGGTCACAGCACTACTGGTTAGTGCAGTTCAAATTTTGGGATATTCTAAACGGACTACCATCTTAGCCATGAAGTGGCTGGCAACCTGGACTTTCTTATGGGACAGTTGGTAAAATCTGCCAATTATTTTATTTTATCCCCCACTCCTGCTGCATACTACGTAACAGCTAGAACAAAGTGATATTCCATATTTTGCTATTGTAACTGAATGAATCCTCTTGCATGAGGGAAAAAAAGCTGCAATGTCTTTTTATTAAATCAATAAAAAGAAAGTACAAAAAAAAAAAAAAAAAGAGAGAAAAAGTTTGAATATCAGCCCCACCCCCACACCCCCCGAACGTCAGGACTGATCACTCAGTTCTTTTTTGTTCACATTACATCCTGCAGTTTGGATGGAATGTTACGAGAGACCCTTAAACCTCAGACAAGCTCAAAATTCAACACTTTGTACCGAGGCTCGTCCCAATAAATGGGCTACCACAAGAAGGACAGTTTAACATCCAAACTAGCATAAGTCAATGACTTTAAATCCAGTGCTCCAGATAAGATTTTGCAGAGAGAGAGAGAATTGTTACTCCGACCCCTCTTTACAAACCCCACCCCTGCCTCTGAATTTGCTGCCCTGTTGGCTCTTTCTCTGTTGGTGTTGCACAGTGGCAGGTAGTCTGCTACTCTGTCCTGCATGCTGAAATCACTGGGCCAAACATGCAGGTGTGCAATTATAAGACAGCATCATAACAAGCGAGCCAAGCAGTGGCAACAAACCTTTTTTATTATTATTATTTATGTGCCTCGTAGTCTAATATTGTGAACTGGGACTGGTAACATCATTAGGGATGGGGCAGTCCGGCAAAAACACACGGACAAAATAAAGGACATGGCAACAGCCTATACTCTTGGTCAAAATAGGAACTCTTCTTTTTTTTTTTCAATTTAATATACTTTATTACTTTTTCTTTTTACAACCCAGAAAACCAAACAAGAAAACAGAAAAACCAAAATGAAAATAGGAACTCTTCTTAATGGTGGTGGTGTGTACGAGGGGAAAAGCACAACAAACAGACCTTCCTATGGACCTTGTGTATGTAATACTCTAAATAAACACCAAAAGAAGCATAATTACTGATTTTTAAAGCAGAAATCTTCCCTGTAGGCAGATTATCTGGAGCAGTGACTAAAGCCCGATCCATAATGGTAGCCCGGATATGAATCCAGGCATCCAGGCACATATCCCCCACACCCACGAATGCCAGCACACTTGCCAGCAAAAATGACTCCCAGCCACCCTGATTCATGTACATAGAGGAGTGCAGAGGGCCGGAGGCATGTTTATGGGTGGAGCTGGCTAAATAGCAGGCATCCAATCAGATGCCTATGTAGGCATAAAAAAGGACCACCTGCTCTGCGCCCAGCACTGGAATGAGGTACAGTGTAAAAAATGAAAGTTATACCCCCATCCCCCCTTTTCAGGTCAGAGGGCTAACAGCAACAGGTTCCAGGGCACTGAGGGAACACAAGCATTACTGCTGTGTCCCCCCAAATGAAATGCTTCCACCCTCCACACCCCATTTGTGGTGCATATTTTTTTTTAGATTAACACAGAGGCACATCTCCCCCTCTCCCCAACCTAGCCACACATGTGCAGAGGGGGCAGTCCATGGCCGCACAAAGTCTGCCACACATGTGCAGAGGGGGCAGTCCATGGCGCACAAAGTCTGCCACACATGTGCAGAGGGGCAGTCCATGGCACTGCAAGTCTGCCACATGGCAGAGAGAGGGGGCGTTCATGGTGCACTTATAGTCTGCCACACATGTGCAGAGAAGAAAAATCTTTTGCGACTTGGGCCCTAAATCACTTTTATTTCAAGTAACAGGATTTTGAATTATTTGCATTCAGAAACATGAAGGTAAACAAGAAAACAGAACTTCCTTCTCAAATAATAAGCAGGCATATTTTAATTGCAATAAAGAAAAGGCCCACTTTGAGTAAAGTCCTGATGTCACAACATAAAACAAAACAGTTTTATACACTACAAGAAATCTGATTATTATTGGAGCCTGCAGATTCATTCTCCATGAGTCATTTTTTTCAGAGTGAAAATGTTCTGGTTTAAAACCAAATTTGTATTGCCACATACCTGTTATTTAATCACTACTGATGCAGACAATGACAAGCAGCAAAGGGATCTCTGCAAGCGCACCAGAAATTATTAACTGTTTCATCTCTCTCTCTCTCTCTCTCCCCTCCCTCCCCCTCCCCTCTCTCCCCTCTCCTCTCTCTCTCTCCCTCTCTCCCCTCCTCTCTCTCTCTCTCCCTCCCCTCTCCCCTCCTCTCCTCTCCCTCCTCTCTCTCCCTCCCTCTCTCTCTCTCTCTCTCCCCTCCTCTCTCTCTCCCCCTCCCCCTCCCTCTCTCTCCCCCCTCCTCTCCCCCTCTCCTCTCCCTCCCTCTCTCTCCCTCCTCTCCCTCTCCCTCTCCCTCCTCTCTCTCTCCCCCTCCTCTCTCTCTCTCCCCTCCCTCTCCCTCTCCCCTCTCTCTCTCTCCCCTCCCCTCTCCTCTCTCTCTCCCCCCTCTCCTCCCCCCCTCCTCCCCTCTCCCTCTCCTCCCTCTCTCTCTTTCCCCTCCCCTCTCCCTCTCTCTCCCTCCCTCTCCCTCTCTCTCCTCCCTCTCTCTCTCTCTCTCTCTCCTCCCCTCTCCCTCTCTCCCTCCTCCCTCTCTCTCTCTCTCTCTCCTCCTCCTCTCTCCCCTCTCTCTCTCTCCCCTCCCTCTCCTCCCTCTCCCTCTCCCTCTCCCTCTCCCTCTCCCTCTCCCTCTCCTCTCTCCCTCCCCTCTCCTCTCTCTCTCCTCTCCCTCTCCCTCTCTCTCTCCCCTCCCTCTCCCTCTCTCTCTCTCCCCTCTCCCCTCTCCTCTCCCTCCCTCTCTCTCTCTCCCCCTCCTCTCTCTCCCCCCCCCTCTCCCTCTCTCTCTCCCCCTCCCCTCTCCCTCTCTCTCTCTCCCCTCCTCTCCCCTCTCCTCTCCCTCCCTCTCTCTCTCCCCCTCTCCTCTCTCTCTCCCTCTCCTCTCCCTCCCTCTCCTCTCCCTCTCTCTCTCTCCCTCCCCCTCTCCTCTCTCTCCCCCTCCCCCTCTCCCTCTCTCCCTCTCCCCTCTCCTCTCCCTCCCTCTCTCTCCCCTCTCCCTCTCCTCTCTCTCTCTCCCCTCCCTCTCTCCTCTCTCTCTCTCCCCCTCCCTCTCCTCTCTCTCCTCTCCCCTCTCCTCTCCCTCCCTCTCTCTCTCCCCTCTCCTCTCTCTCTCTCTCCCCTCCCTCTCCCTCTCCTCTCCTCTCCCCTCTCTCTCTCCCCCTCCCCTCTCTCTCTCTCCCTCCTCCCTCCTCTCCCTCTCTCTCCCTCCTCCCCTCTCCCCTCTCCTCTCCCCCTCTCCCTCTCTCCCTCTCCCTCTCCCCTCTCCTCTCCTCTCCCCCTCTCTCTCTCTCCCTCCCCTCTCCCTCTCTCTCTCTCTCCCCTCTCTCTCCCTCCCCTCTCTCTCTCTCCCTCTCTCTCCCTCTCCCCTCCCTCTCTCCCCCCCCCCTCTCTCTCCCCTCTCTCTCTCTCTCTCCTCTCTCTCTCTCTCCCTCCCCCTCCCCTCCCCTCCCCCTCCCCTCTCTCCCCCTCCCCTCTCCCTAGCCCTGCCACCTGCCTTCTGTGGGACCCACCTCTACCTCTAAGCCCTCATGGTTTATATTTCATGCCAGCAGGGGGGGATCAAACCCCTCTGAAGATCCATGTCCATGGCAGAGAGTGCCATTCGTAGGCGGTTCAGGGCCTGTGGAGGACCGATGCCATCCTGCTGTATCCAGAACGCTATTTCCATGCTTTCTCCCTTCCTCAATGACAGTGGCATAATGTGACACCAGGTGAGCATGTAATGGGCACGTGCGGAAGCACGCAGCGATGGTCTTTCCCACCCCAACCAAGCCCAGCATGTCGCTCCACCTGTGAATCCATAGGTGGCATCAGACTGCAAAGCAAGGACACCATCCCAACCCAGAGGAGGTGGATGTCCTCTGAGTCACTTGAAGCTTCTCCCCCTGCTGAGTTGCCAGTGTTACAAGCAGCAATCCTGCCACTGTGCTGTCGGGCTTGCCTTTTTTTCCTTTCAAATTTTATTTTTTGTTTAATTTACATTTATTAGGTTTATAAGTACAAACATACTCAATTCACAGAGAAAAGCACATATACTGTAAGGGACAAGGTACACAACTACTTTACATTGGGAGATGCTATGCTTCTGCTCAGGTTGCTACAGTAAGAGTGCAAATGTGAAATATTTACAGCAATAAGATAGCAGAGAAGCCTGATATAACCACAGGCCAAATCTAAGTGTTTTATGTCCAAAAAGCAATAATGAGCCTCTTTGGGCATACTAAGGTCCAAGTGTCAGGAAAAATAAAAACCTTTCATATATCTTACTGCTCTCATTCACTATGCCCTGCTCAATAAAAAGCCATAGAGCTGTAATGAAACAACTGTGTTAAGGCTAGTCATTCAAGTCAGTATTGATTTAAATGACCTGCTTTACACTTGAAGATTAACCTTTAAACAGCAGTTAATGTAAATGTGTTATAACACTCAAAACGTAACCAGGCATAAGGACTATGCAGGTACCACCCCCTCCCCAGAAAATCCACAGACTGCTGCATGTCTAGAAGTACTTGTAAAAAAACAGAAGATTCCTTCTAAAACTCTGAAACTGCGTCCCGAATCATGTGGGGGAGCGGAACCCCATGGTCCATCTGACTATAAGGTACCTGTATAACCACACTGAATATTTAGCTGCCATCATTTTTAATCCAGCTCTTCCTCAGATTCTGCTTCTTCTGACCCAAAGTCTTTCTTGATTTTCAGGACCAGATTAGCAATGTCATTCGGTTCCCCAACTACATCTTACTTGAGCAGATTACTTTTAACCTGGCAGGGTACTGAAGTGTGAGACAGTACTAGCTCTCAAAGTAACTCCATACTGTATCAAACGCCTTTCAGCAAGAATGTGTAGAAGGCTGAGGTTGGGGAAAATCAAAACCCAGACATCCTCTGTAGTAATCTCAGAACCAGATCTCTGAACTACCTCTAAGGTATGATCTTCCTTGTGTATGCCTGCAGTGACAACCACAAGTGTGCAGTGACTGTTTGAAGACTCCTCGGCTTTGCACAGTGTTACTCTATAAGCCCTTAGCACATTCGGCACCTGGTCAAGCTGTAGGTGTAGCCCCAACCAGTTGCTGGCAAAAGTCACTGGATCCTCTCTTTCCAATGCTGCTATCAAGCAGATAGGTGCAAACTGGCCACTTGAGCATGATTTCCTAGGCATTCAAGCCCACAGCAAAGCAGTTTAGTCTTGTTAATGAGCTTTAACGCCTCCACAGCCTCTGCCACTACTGAGGATGTCTGCAACTCACAGACCAGTGGCCTACATGAAGCGTCAACTACTTTTTGGTCTAGGTCCATGGCTTTTACTACCCAATGCACATTGTGCAATGTCAGCTCTGGTACACTGGGATACACAGATGGCTTGGCTCCTCCACTGGCAGTTGCGGCCTGCTGCCTTCTCTTTCCTCCACTCTCTGTGGCTTGCTTTACAGAATTCTCTGTGGTGTGTTCTGGCTCAAAGTTAATCAGACTGTTGTAAAGGGTAAATGCAATGTCCCAAAGCAAACAGTTCTTCATATCTGTTGAAAATGATTTAGTTTTTCTAGGCAAAATTGCCTAGGAGCGGGGAAGAAAACACATCCAACCTCAATGGTAGCAGATTTCACCCCCCCTGCCTTTCTTCTTATTTTAATAAATTTAAAAAAAGTAAAAACCTACACCACATTCTCCTGTATTTTAGAAGAAAATTACAAACTTTTTTATATTGGATAGACATCTTTTTGTGGCACTTTCTGGAGGAGCCTAAAATGTCATAACCTTTTAAAACCTGATATGAAATAATAGCCATAATATCCTGCAAGGCAAAGGTTAACAACCTTATTTCCAAATGTTCTTTTTCATCATCCTTAGGTGGCTACATCATAGGAAAATGTGAATAGCTGAACTTCAGAGACAGAGCACATGGACACCATGTACTGTAACACACAAAGCTCTCAGTAATTGGTTTCCATCAAATCCCTTACAGTTCCATTACGTGCAGAGATAGGATCACTCTCCCAAAACCTATCGAAAAAATTTCAGAAGTACATGACAGGGCTAAACTGAGAACGGTGGTCATGCACTGCTATACTCTCTCAAAGAGAAATGTCCATTTATATAAACCTCACACCTAATGTGTAGAGATGCCCCCAAACAGCACATTAAATGCCACATCAGGTATTTCTCTAACAGTGCTTTGAGATGATTTGCAGTGTACCTGATTGACCCTGTGCCCCCCGCTGCCATTAGGTAAACAAAAGCCACTCAGGTGGCACCCCAGTATCCCCCATGTCTAATGTCACTAAAGGAGATCAGCTACAGGCAATGCAATGCAATAGCACTACAGACACTCTGCCGCTGTCAGATTCTGAGACAGACTGGTAGGCCCTGTGCTACTCCTAAGGCTACCTACAGATAGTGCTCCCTATGTCATAAATCTAGGTGACCTCTTGACTCTGACCTCATCTCTGTGGACTGCAAATCCATCTGTTATCACCTCCGCAATACTTCCCACAACTCACTTCCTAGCTCCTTCTTCACCTGAAACTCTTGTTTCTTCAACTGCTGTTGTCTTGACTACTTAATTTTCTCTTCTATGATTTTCCCAAAACAGATAAACATGTATTAAATTATTTCACAAGTTTTACCAGGAAAGACATAATAAGTTGATAACAGCTTGTTACCAGGTGCTTCCTCGTTGGGGGTAATACAATAAACTGAAAGCATTAATAGTACCAAAACAGATATTCATCAAAATAGTCATTGCCAAGTTTAATACCGTATCTCAAAAAGGGCAAGCTACAAAACATTACAGATGTGCAAACCAAGATTCAGTGCAGGGTAAAACAGGACAACAAGGAGCAGGAAGACAAAACTATGACTGAACAGGCACAGTGAAAGTACCCTGCAGTGCATATCAGTGGGGGGACTCAGAAGCATATCAGGGCTGGGCAATCATGGAAGGGTGAGGGGGCTGCTAAGGTCGAGGTGGGCACTTTCAAGAGGGAGTTGTAATGTCATGAAGAAGAGACTTGAGAAAGAAGGGAGAAGCGGGATAGGGGAGGAGAGGACCAGAGTATTATAAGCAGGCAGGTTAGCCAACAGCAGATTTCATGGGGGGGGGATATAAAGAGAGTGGGAAACAGTGCTATGGAGAAGGTAGGTGGTAAGGGGGAGGCGAGAGAGGAAAGAGGTAAGGAAGGAAGGAAGGGAGGGAACCACATCAGGATTTGGATATGAGGGCAAAGTGCCTGACATTGAGGGAGGAGATGGAGAGGGAGGACTAAAGGGAGCAGTGGTGGGTATGAGGGGTTTAAATCAAAACAACAGAAAGAGTGAAACAAGGGGTCCAGTCTGGCAAGGTGGGATTTGGTAGTGGCACTGTAGACTATGTCACCATAGTCGAAGATGGGAAGGATCAACTTTGATGCAGTTACTTACCCATTCCCACAAAGCAGACCACATCATTCTCCTGCTCCATCACCTCCATTGCTTCCCTAGGCAATACACTGTCCACTCTAACAACTGCCCTGCTTCATTTAAAATTCCACATTGCCTGCTGGCCTATCGGGGCTGGCGCTCACAACACCAACAACCTGGGCTCAGGATTAAGTCTGAGATGTTCGGGGTCAGCCAGATGGAGAAGAAGGACGCATCATCCCAGAGACCACTTTCCTCCTCCATCTCCTCCTCCTCCTCCTCTGCAGGATGGTGTCAGTGTCAGCTTCTCTATCACCACCTGGATGACAACAGGTGTAGCTGGAACTGTAGAGGGAATGGGAAGGGGAGACACAAACAGACTCTGGTATGCAAGACACATTTTGTGTGCATGTGCACCACTGAGCTATCAGGTTAGTGTCTTAAGGGCAGGGTGGAAAATGGGGAAACCCCAAGGAGCGCAGTAGCATGATGCCAGCACTACTGGTACCAATGAAGCTAACCTCCCACCTCACCACTCTGAACTTGACTATCCTGCAAAGGTAGGTTGGCCTTCCAACAGTCCCAACACAGATGGGCAAGTCTGTGGATAGAGGTGATGGAGGGTAAGAGACAGAAGAGGTGGGATGAAGGTCGGGAGAGCGCTCTGGCCAAAAAGGGCTGCTCTGGAGAAAGGAGAAGAATGAGGAAATTAAAAATAAATCTTCACTGCCTTGCCCTATCATTATCACTCTGACTTTATAATTTCCTACTCTCTGTTCCTCCAACTTTCCAGCTCTTTCCTTCCCTCATATCTCCAGGGCTGCAGTCATGGGAGTACAAATGCGGACTGTCATCCCGGGCCCCGAGCTCGCAGGGGCCTGCCCAAGGCGCTGGTGTTTTTTCTTTTTGTAACTTTTTTCATTTGGTGTTTTTTTTTGTTTTTTTTTTTAGGCAAACATGTCCACATTAATTCTGGGGCCCCGGGGCCGGAGCATATGTAATAGTCTATATATTAAATCCTCTGGACACCCTTCCCCTGGTACTCACAAAGTTGCCAACCAAAAAACTGAATATTTAAATGGCAGCTGGAGCCACGCCACGCAGTGCTAGCAAGACTGAGCAGGAAGGCCTGGGCTAGTAGGCTTATGAATATGTATGTATGCAGCAGGACAGTGTCACATGCGGGATGAAGAGCTCATGAGTCACGCGACACACTTCCCACCAGTTGCACGCTGTTGCACTCGCAGACTTGCAGACTGAATGGTGTGATTGAACTTTCAGCATCTATCCTAATAGTTCCACAGTCTCAGTGATGGACCTGGCAGGTGGTCTTCTCTCTATTGCTTGCGGGAGTGACGGCACAATCTCAGACCCCCAGTCACAGCAATGGCCACTGGCCGCCAGCATATTTCTTCAACCGAGTGGAGAGTGTGTTGCTTCAGACAACCAGGGAGTTGGACTGTTGGAAACTCAGAGAGAGCCTACTCAGACATATAGGGTTAGCTTCAGTTGGCAGTGTTTTGGCCCTCACTCCCGGTTGGGGGTGTTATTCTTTTTGCCATAACATTTTGTACTGTTTGGTTTTGGTCACAGAGAGTTTGCCATGCAGGAGGACGAAAGGCTTAGAACAGGCTGGCAAGCTCTGTGTAGATGCAGAAGACAGTCGCCCCTGCCAAAACCTGGGGAGAAAAAGAGAGACGGGTGTGGATGGTGGTGGTGTGGCACACACCTGCTGCCCAGCCCCATGCTCTGTTGTGCCACATTGTTATGCAAAGGAGTAGTGGCAGCATTTTCTCACTAGTACTAGCTGGGCTGAGGGGCATTGTCAGTCAGTCACACCATCTGGGTTTGTGTTGTGGCCATTGTAATGGGAGGATTTAGTGAACATTTAGCTGAGAAAAAGTTAATCCTTTTCTGCCCGCAGACCTACATGAGCAGTTGGGGGGGGGGGCTGGCAGGTGGCACTGCTGCATAAGCATTCCATTTCACAAAGCCAGTTTAAGATACGCTGCTGTATTCCATAATCCCCTGCTCACACAGAGAAGGGAATCCTGTAGCCAGATGACCTGGGCTTCTGATTGGAAGGTCAGTGGCTGGCCCGGTTCCATTCCTGGACCACCCACTTTGTGTTGACACAGTGATCCCCATTCGCATTCCTTTTTAGGCTTGGGCTGTGGATGCTGCCCATAAGCTTGTCTTGTGGGGCAGCATAGTGGCAAACAGCATGTATGTCACCCCAACTATAGATAGATAGATTGACAGACAGATTAATCCATAGATGGGAAAAGTTCACATATGTTTACAAGTTTGTTTGATCTTCAATAAAACCAACAAAAACTCACCAGAGAGCATCTAAAAACCCTAGAGCTTCTGGGGCCTAGCAACCCCCAGGCCCCCTGCATCTATATAAAAATCTTGCACAGTACGTTACCATAAATACAGGTTACTCACCTGTAACAGGAGTTCTAGGAATGGTATATGTTGTTCATCCACACTTATTGGCAGGTTCCTTGCCTCTTTAAATCTTGCCGGAAGGTCTTCAAGCTGGCTCCTCCCACCCACCCGGGTGGTAAAACTCTCGGCTCCACCCCATGACGCCAGATCTGGCCGCTGGAAGCTCAGGTTGGTGTCAAGCCGAGGGTCGAGGAATGGTGGATGAACAACATATACCATTCCTAGAACTCCTGTTACAGGTGAGTAACCTGTATTTCTAGGGACATGGATATGTTGTTCATCCACACTTATTGGCAGACTCCTAGCAGTTCTCCGGGAGGAGGGAGGCAAGGCACACACCCCCTACTTAGGGAATAAAGACTGGAGAACCGAGGCCCCAAAACCAGCTTCCCAGCGTGACTCAAGGTCGATGTGGTAATGGGTAATAAAGGTGTGTGCTGACTTCCAGGTAGCAGCCCTGCAGATTTCCTGGATAGGGACGTCCCTGGAAGCAGCCACCAATGCAGCAGTATGACGGGTAGAATGAGCTCTTATCCCTCTGGGAGGCTCCATGCCCGCCAACTTTTAGCAGAGATCTATGCAGGAGGTGACCCACCTGCCTATCGTCCGCTTGGCTGCAGGTCTGCCAGGTGCGGCTTCAGCGTAGGTGACAAACAGCTGGCGAACCTCTCCCCGAATTTCAGCCATGCGCTCCTTATAATAAGCGAGCGCCCTTCTAGGGTCCAAAGTATGGAGCCTGTATTCGGCCTCCGAGGTGTGATTGGGGTAGAACACCGGCAGAGTCAACACCTGGTTAAGGCGAAACTCTGACACCACCTTCGGAAGGAATTTCAGGTGGGGGCGCAGGACAACCTTATCCCTGTGGAAGACCAGGTAAGGAGACTCAATGCAGAGCGCCTGGAGTTCTCCCATCCTTCTGGCTGACGTGATAGCCACCAAGAAGGCGGTCTTCCACGACAGGTGAGAGAGTTCACACCTGTGCATTGGTTCAAATGGCTTGCCCATGAGCTTTGCCAGTACCAGCAGTAAATCCCACGGAGGTGGAGGTTCTCGACCGAGGGGAAATGTGATCAAGGCCTTTGAAAAAGCGCCAGACCACCTTCTCCTGCGCCACTGACTGCTCCCCGGCCCGCGCCCGGTAAGCAGAGATGGCTGCCAGGTGCACCTTTAGGGTCATCGACCTAAGCCCTTGACTAGAAAGGGACACTACATAGTCCAAAATGCTTGCCAAAGAACAGGAGGAAGGGTCCAAGCCCTTGCCCTGACACCAAATGGAAAATCTCTTCCATTTGAAGGCATAGCATTTCCTGGTCGACTCCTTACGGGACGCCTCAACAACATTGAGGACCTCGTCGGAAACACCCAAGGCCTGGAACTCTAGCCGCGCAGGAACCAGGCTGTCAGGTGCAGGGATTGAAGGTCCGGATGGAACACCTTCCCTGATTGACTGAGAGCAGGTCCGGGCGAGCTGGAAGCTGCCTCGGGAGCCTGGAGCTGAGGCTGAGGAGATCTGGGTACCAGAACTGGCGGGCCAGTCTGGGGCTATCAGAATCACCTCGCCTTGTCCCTCCTTGCCTTGAGAAGCACCTTGTGAATCAAGGGAAATGGGGAAAGGCGTAAAGAGGCCCGGGTCCACAGCCTCGAGAAGGCATCCCCCTGCAGCGAGCCCTGCTGAGGGGGGCGGGCATGAAACAGCCTCAGCTTCGCGTTCTCCCTGGAGGCAAACAGGTCCACCTGAGGTGTGCCCCAGTGGGAGAACAGATCTTGTACCACCTCCGGCAGGAGAGACCACTCGTGAGATGCAGCCCCTATCCGGCTCAGGGCATCAGCCAGGGTGTTGGAGGCTCCTGCCACATGAATGGCTAGGAGATCCGCCTCCAGGCTGTGCACGAGTGACCAAATGCGGAGAGCTTCCTTGCATAGAAGCATGGAGCGCGTCCCGCCTGGCGGTTTAGGTAGTACATGGTCGTGGTATGTCCATCTGGACTGGACCACTTGTCCCGGAGAAACGGAGCAAAGGCGGTGAGAGCTAGATGGACCGCTCGGAGCTCCAGCAGGTTGATGTGGCATCGGGACTCCCTGAGGGGACCAGGGCCGTGGCGCTCGGTGTTCCCCAGATGGGCACCCCAACCCATCAGAGAGGCATCGGTCGATAGAGACCGCCGGCTCAGGCGGATAAGCAGGATACCCTCCTGCAGATGAGATGGAATGGTCCACCACGGAGGCGTTCCACATCTCCTGGGTCACCACCACTAGCTGGTCCAATGGATCGCAGCTGTGACCACTGGCTGGCCAGTCCCCACTGAAGGGCGACGTGCCAGCGTGCCCAATGGACCACGCTGGTACAGGCCGCCATGAGACCCAGGAGACCAGGAAGTCCCGGGCAGGCGCGGTTGCCCAACCAGAAATGATTGGGCAAAGGGTAAGAACCTCGGCCCTGTCCACTGGGAGCCATGCTCTGGCTCGAAGAGTTGAGCTCTGCCCGATAAACAGAATCACCTGCTTCGGCTCGAGTTCCGACTTGGCCTCGTTGATGAGAAGGCTGACTTGAGAGCAAACCTGGAGGGCCAGATCTCTGGACCGCTCCACCTCCTGTCTGGAGGGGGCTGCTATCAGCCTATCGTCCAGGTAAGGGTACACCCGGACCCCTCGGCGCCGCAGGAAAGCTGTCACCACTGCAATGCATTTGGTGAAGACCCTGGGAGCTGGAGACAGGCCGAAGGGCATGGCTCGGAACTCGAAGAGGGATCCCTCCGCTCAAAAGCAAAGGAATCTCCGATGTGACGGACGGATAGGGACATGAAAGAACGCGTTCTGCAGGTCCAGAGAGCAGAACCACACGCCGTGTTCCAGAGATGGTATTATCTGCGCCAGAGTGACCATCCTGAAGGTTCGAGACCTTAGGAACTTGTTCAGGTCGTGTAGGTCAATGTGGTGGGGCGCAGGTTTATGTGGGTAGTCACAGAAAAAATGGCTCACCAGTTCTTGCAATTTTCTTCAATTTTAATTAATTCTTCTTTCAAACATCACTCATATCAGGATAACATCAGAATGGCACAGTATTTTTCTCATTTTTCACTTCAATTTCGATGGCAAACATTAGAGCATCTGGCATCATCTCATTCTTTATAAGTCTTTAGGTGAGACAATATAAAAGCATAAACCTCACACAGGATATTCTGGCAGTTTTAAATCTTCCATTCGGAACATGAATCAAAACAGTTTTTTCAAATAACTCCATAGAGCACTTTTCAGCAGCATCTAGAGTACACCTCTAGGCTCACCACAACAGGATTTAAGTCTCCACCTGTTTACACCTCTCTGACGAACCTCATCTGTGCTGATGAATCTCTGCTAACAAATCTAAACTACTGAGTCAAAGGTTCACCCTTTTATATCCAACTAGAATCAGGTGACCTTCAAACTCCACCTTCATTTATATCTTTTAATTACTTTATCTTATATTCTAATCCTTTATTTTATTCCAAAGAGCTTATGTATTTTAAACTCATTTACTAACTTATTCCCTCACTCAGAAATGAGTTACTTCTGTTCTAAACATTTTAAACTCCTTTTCCCAAAACAAGAAAGCACCACCCCTTCCTAACAATATTTAAGAAGGGCGTGCATGGCCAGCCGGCTCCTAGAACAAACAGGGCCGGCAGTTGAAAGCACAACAACTCCAAAAGCTCCACAAGCGAAAACACGTTTCAAAACAAAAATGAAACAAAGGGAATTCATCTTCCTCGGGTAAGCACAAAGTAACTCTCCTTATTTTAAATGTCAAAAGCTTACAGTTTTTAAAACGCTAATGAACCTTATGTTCCTCACAACAGTGCAATTACTAATTGCACTAACGCTCTCAGGGTAACAAAATCACCCGTTTCCCACAACGAAACAAAAAATACCACTTGTGGCCAGCCTTCACCTAAAAGTGAGCTGTAACCGCAAGTAATTAGATTTCAGGGCTCCAAACTGCCCAAAACGCCGTAACTCCCTCGCTCTAAGAAAATCTCAGAAATACTCAAAATTAAGCAACCTCCACTCCGGAGGATATTCAGAGCTGTCCCCATAATTTTAAAATAAAGCCGTTCCATTTAAACAGTATTAGAAGGCTAAATGCCTTCACAGCCATGCGGATAGTCGCAATGTACTCTGTTAAAGCAGCCCAGAACCAAAGTACTAACAGCTGCTAAAACACCCACCTAGCCTAAAAACAACTTTTACAACCATTTAGTCCCCAAACATAATTTCCCACCTAAGTCTCTACCATAACTCTGAATGTAGTAGAAAAGCGCTACTGCATTTGCTACGGGGGTCTCCCTTTTCTCTTATCCACACTCAGTATAATCAGGACAACGAAGTGCCCCAGCAACATCTGGACAGCTATCCACATTGTCCTTAGAAACATCCAAACAACACTCCCAAATGAATAGAAAGTTTGAAAAGCTACTCAGACTGTCAATATTTCTAAATAGTGTTTTCTTTTACATTTATTATTTTACCAGGCTCCCAGTCAAAGCACCGCATGCCTGGCTCCCACAAAATATTTAAGACAATCGGGACTACAATTTCAGAAATGGATCCATCCTCCAAACTCCAATATAAAACTAATACTGACAAATCCAGAAACCAGAATATTAATTTGGACTGCACGAACGTGCGCACAATCGCAACGACGTGCAGTCTTACCGATCGCTCAAACCGCGATCCTAAACCTCCAAATCACCGAGTCCCAACAACAAAGACCCTTTTCCAGGACTAACCCCAAAGTACACTCTAAGGAATTAAACCCTAAAAATCCCAAAATTACTCTCACCAGCCTCAAAGTTTTATTTAATCTCCTCTCTTAAAGGGGAAACTCCCATATGTGCCAGGAAAAGAAAAAAAACAATTCTCTAGCCCCATATATTTTTACCTTGGAATTTCAAACCTCACAGAGCCACTCTGTGACAGTCAAGAATGGGGTGCCAGCCCCCGTCCATTTCGGAACCAGGAAGTACCTGGACACAAACCCCGGGTCTGAGGGAGGGTCCGCTACCTCCTTGATCACCTCCTTTTGGAGGAGGAGGCGATGTCGACCGACAGGCCGACAGTGAGACTACTCACGGACCCGAGGGCCCCAGTGCGGCGGCTGGCTCTGAAGAGGCGGGGCCTGCTCAATTCTAGAGGCAGGCTTTCCCACCACCTCAGTACCCACCTGTCCGTGGTAATAGCGGACCAGGCGGAAAGGAAGTGTCGGAGCCGTCCCCACGGGGGGAACCTGGGGTGAGGTGACGGGGTTGGGGCGACACCCCTCAGCCCGTCACTGGGCAGGCTTGGAGGAGGGACCGGCCAAGGAACCTCCTGGGCCTTTACCTCCCTGCTTCCTGTTGGAGGAAGTGGCGGCTTGGGTTTGGGATGCCAAGCCCGAGCCTGCTGGCCCTGACGCTGTTGAGCCGGGCGCTACGGGGGCGCAGAAGGACGAAAGGGTTTAGGCTGTGGCTTGCGGCCTTTGTCCTTCTGAGCGGAAGAGACCGAGTCCAAGGTAGCGTTGGACTTCTCGATCCTCTGCAGGTGACCTTCCACCCCAGGGCCGAAGAGGTCAGTCCCCAAAAAGGGAACATCCGCCAACTTGTGCTGGGTATCCGAAGTAAAGGTGGATATCCTCAGCCAAGCCCGACGACATATGGCCACTGCGGCCACCACAGACCTGGCACATGAGTCCCCAATGTCTAATGCAGTCTGGAGCTGCTGTTTGGCCACTGCCCTGCCCTGGTCCCGCACCTGCCTGACCGTAGTCTGCAGATCCGCGGGAAGATGAGGGACGACCTCATCCAGGGAGCCCAACAGGGCATGAGAAAAATGTGCCATGAGGACGGCCGAACTGGCCTGACGAAAGCCGAGAGAGGACGCAGCATAGACTTTTCGCCCGGCATAATCCAATTTCTTGGACTCCTTGTCGGGAGGTTTGTCCACATCCCTGGCGTTCCCGGCACACCGGAAAACGCTGTTGGTAACCAACCCCTCAGCAGAGGGGTGTTCGGAAAAACCGGACAGGGAACCGGTAGGGACCGCATACTTCCCGGCCGACCTGGCCAAAGGCACAGGGCAGGAAGCAGGGCGCTGCCAAAGCTCCAAGGCCAGACCCACTATGGCCTCGGCCACCGGAAAGGCCTCCGTAGGGGAATCCCCTCGGTCCAGAATCTCCATGAGGGGATACCTGGCCCGTTTGGAAACGGGTTCGAGCTTCATCCCGGTGGACTCCGAGATGAGCCGAAGCAATCCTAGGAAGGACGAAGGGCTATCATCCACTGACTGTCCTCCTGAGAGCTCCAAGTCCATTCGCTTGGAGAAAAGGGAGGAATCATCCTCGGACTCGGAAGAGTCCTCAAAGAGCTGCCTGGGGCCTGAGCCACCCTCCACCTGCCGAGGTCTATCGGGAGTGAGGGTGACAGACAGCCTATGGGGCAGTCCCTGAGCTGACAGAGAATTTTTGGTCGGAGCCCCAAATAACGGCTGTGGAGGCGGAGGTTCCACCAGAATCAGTGGGGCAGCTGGAATTGGCCGAACAACCGGCCTGGGAACAGGCTCCTCGGCTAGAACGAGGGGTTGTTTCGGCCGCTCCGGTGACAGCCACTTAATGGCCGGGGAAGAGGACGGCGTCGGCTTATTCCCGGTCAGGAGGAGCTGTTGCCACATGAGTTCCTCATACCTCCGACGCAACTTGCGCCGAAGCCTCTCCTCGTCTGAGGGAGGAGAGAAGACGGGCGCGCGCTTGCAGCGGTGCCGAGACGAGATGCTGCTTATGACGGCGGGATCGGCTGGACCGCGAAGACGTCCGAGACCGAGAATCTCGGCTAGGCTGAGGACGGCGCAGGGAGGTGTCGAGAATCGGCACTCCCTTCAGTTTGGACAATTCCACCGAAGGCTCCGGAACCGGAGGCACAGACGAGCCGACGGGATCCTCACCTCCCACCGGGGGAACCGGGGAGAGGGGATTCTCAGCTTCTCCAGCCGACAACCCGTCCAACGGGTCGAGAAAAATCTCGACCGCGTCGAACAGAAGTCTCGGTCAACTGGCCTGACAGAGACACCGTGAAGCCAGTGGCCGAAGCTGAGGGGTCGACCGAAGTCGACTGTCGACAACTAGGGAGGGGATCTTCCGCTCCCAAGAGCGTTGATGGTGAGACTACCTTGTCTCTTTTGGACTGAGAAACGGTCCAGAAGAAGTTGGACCACCTTCGCCGAGAGGCCGTGACAAAGCTCCTTAAATCTAAGCCACGAGGCACCGAGAGAAAGCGGACAAATGCCGCAGCCGAGGTAGAAGTGGCCCGCGCCGCCTCCTCTTCGAGGGCGATCATCTGCTCGAGCTGATCCGCCGAGCCCGCCGCCGCGGACACCGCCGACCGGGCCTCTTTAGACTTAACCGGAGGAAATCTCTTCTCGGGACGCCCCAGCTGTAAACGGCAGCACGGCCCTGAGGACGAGGGTCGAAAAAAAAGAGCACAGGTCGCAAGCCTGCGGGTCGTGCTCAAGACCTGAGCAGTAGACGCATCGGGAGTGCGGATCCGCCCAAGACATCTTCTGCCCGCAGGCATCTCCGGAAACCGGAGTCGATCTGTCCATCGCAGCCGCGAGGGAGAGAAGACCAAGTCTTAGCAAAAAACTTTTGATTTCGAAGATTCGAAGAATTAGGAACCAGTCTTATACGCAGAGCGATAAGGAGGGAACCTGAGCTTCCAAGCGGTAAGGAAGATCTGGCGTCATGGGGCGGAGCCGAGAGTTTTACCACCCGGGTGGGTGGGAGGAGCCAGCTTCCGGCAAGATTTAAAGCGGCAAGGAACCTGCCAATAAGTGTGGATGAACAACATATCCATGTCCCTAGAATGCCTATTTGATTGTCTGGTTGATGGCACTGGCGCTGCTGTTCTGTCAGTTGCACACCCCTAGTTCCAGCTGTAGACTCTAAGGCTAGCCAGAGACTACCACACCCTTATGTATGGGGTAGGAAAGATGTAACAAAAGTGTGTTTTTTTCTTCAATGAAAGCCCCAAAACTCACCACATAGCATCTATACTCCCAGAGCTTCTGAGGCTCATGGCCCTGTGGCCCCAGACCCCCACCCACCTTAGCTGGTTTTGGAGACAGAGGCCCATTTCAAATTACTTGTCCTGGGCCCCAAAGTTCTTAGCTGCAGCCCTGCATATCTCTCTCTGAGCTGCTGGTGGGAGATCCTTCAGTGTCTCTGCCCATACTGTCTGGAACAGGCCCTCTTCCTCTGTCTCTCTGTCTTACTCATTCCACTTCCCTTTTCACATGGTGCCTCAAAATCTCTTTCCTTACCCTTGCCTCAGTTTTGCTGTTCATTTGGTCTGTAGAACACTGATTTGTTTATTGTCAATACAGCTGCCACGATTTTTTTATTTTGAGTCTCTCGACCACCCTGTGTCACAATTTATAGCTCTAATAGCCTCAATTATTTAGACCCAGTTCCACGTTCTCTGTGCCCAATTTATGACTTTAATGTGTGACAGATCACAGCACAGTTTGTTTTTGATGTTACTGCAACTTTCTCCATTATAAGGCATGTTAGGGGATACACTTGTACGAAAGATGCTATATGAAATTGTACTGTCGAGTGTAAACCTTGCTCATTAAACAACATAAGAAGATAGAAGCATGGGATCTGCTGACAGAAAATGACTGCTTAGCCCACTCATTCTGCCCAGATGGCCCCTGCCAAGTCTGTCTCCACAAACCCTAACTCATCTCCAGTGATCTTCTCCTCTTCCCTGCCTATTTAATAATATTCCCTATGTCTAGCCCACAAATAGTTGAAACTCCCTACTGCTTTTGCCTCCACCACTTTCACTGGCAGTCTGTTCCAGGCATCCACCACTCTTTCAGTGAAGCAGTACTTCCTCGCATCCCTCATACCCCCCCCCCCTTCCTGCTTCACTGCATGCCCTCTGGTTCTGGTGCTGTTCCTCATTTTAAAGCGACTCCCCTTGTGCACCTTGTTCACCCGCTGTGAGGTACTTGTAAGTCTCTATCATGTCCTCTCTCGCTCTCCTCTCTTCCAGGGTGTACATACATAAATAATCATAACACAGTACTCTAGGTGAGAAATTAAAATATTTTTTTTTTTTTGTAACAGTTCATGGCTTACTAGTCAAATGCCTTTAAAGATACAGTAGGTTTTCAAATCCACTGATATGGTGCCACATTTCAATTTATACTCACCATGGGGGCTATGCATGAAGGTGAGCCAGGTTCATGCGAGAGGCACCTACCTGGGCCGTGCAGCTCCACACCCATGGACAGGCATGAGGGGCATAGCATGCACTAATGTGCATCACCACATGGTGCCTCTCCACAGCCGTGCCCATTCCCATATGCAGCTGCACGGGGAAGGGGGTGGATTGGAGGATACAGCTAGGTATCCAGTTGGATGCCCGAATTGGTGCATCAGTGGACCCCTGCTCCACATGAAGCAGGGGATTGTGGGATGGTGCATGTCCTGGTATTATACCAGGAACAAGTGAGTGCCTGAATGGCCGCCCCAGCCCTCCCTTCCTGATCAGAGAGCTGGAGCAGCATTGCCACTGTATATTTATGTCTGTCACGGACAGTGGGTGTTATCCACGGAGGATGCACAGAGGATACAGCAGGGTGCCTGCTGCCATATCCTGCACCCCCTTGTACCCAGCACTCTGCAACATCGTGAATGGCACAGAGTGTGGTCACCCCCCCTCCCAGACATGCCCCTGGACCATCTGTGATCACAGCTTTGTGAACAGCTGGGGATCACCTGTGGAAAGAGTGCACATCTCTTTCGTGAATGTGCACAGAAATCCGTGGGACCCCAGGTGCATGAAATTCCAATGTTGGGTTGCCTACGCACCACAGATCCACGGGTTCTAGGCAATCTGCCCCTTCATGCCTAGAGGCCCTTGTTAGAGCTTAAGTTCTGAGTTAGCCCTCATGTCCCTAGTGTCCCACAGGGTCCACTGTAAGTAGGGTAGGGGGAATGTGTTAATTGTTGTTTTCTCTTTGTGTATTTGACATATTATGTAAGTCATACAAAGAGAGACTGTATACAATGGATTAACTGTTCCTCTTTGGTTTATATTTAGTGTGAAAGAAAAACTTCAATAAAATACACATTTAAAAAAATGTGATATATAAGTATGAGTATTATATACAGCTGAGTATTAATAAAAACCTTCATAGCAGCTGTATTGGACCTACACACTGTGTGGGGCTCTTGTTTACCATAGGTATTTATTTATTTACTCACTTACTTACTTATTTGATAAGTGGGTAGGTACATTTGTCCTAGGGACCATTTTCAGGAGCACCCCAGACCATCTAGATGGCACATACAATACATGAAATAAAATACATGAGATTCAGCCTACAGTACATAAGTAACAACATACTGTTGGAGGTGATACCTGTAGTCAGACAAGTCCAGCAGATAATTAGTACATTAGGATTAACATACAGGACTTCCCCATTGTAACTGCTACTATACTATATGTAAGGGTAAATTGTTATCTACGCCCCAACTAGTTCTGTCAAATGTTTTCAACTGTATTGTAAATTGTATGTATATATGTCCAGAACTGGACTACCCTTGTCCTCCTCCCCATTGTACTCCACCCCCCCCTCCCCCCAGGTCGCACCGGGAGACAAGCAGTTCCTGCTCAGTGTGCTTTTCCTGGTGAAACTATTTCAATAAATAAATTAAATAAATAAATACAAATGGAGGTGATACAAACAGTCTGACGATACATGCGAAATAAGGGCAAGCGGATTGGTTAGCCCAGTCAGGTAGAGTGAGAAAGCAGTGGAAGAGGAAAAGGACCTGGGAGTCACAACAGGCAAGGTGCTAAAGTATGACAAGCAGTATGTTGCTGTCAAGAAGGCTGGCAGAATGTTGAGATGCATCAAAAGCGTGGTGACCAGCAGAGCAGGGGGAAGTAATCTTGCCACCTTACAAGGCCCTGGTCAGGTCCTACCTGGAGTTCTGGCCAAAATAATATAAAAATATAAAAATAACACTAAGGCAATAGAGAGGATGCAACACAAAGCCCCAGAAATGATCAGGGGTATGGAAGACAAAAGCTATGAGGAGAAACTGGAAGACCTTAACATGCTCACCCTGGAGAAACAGAGGTGGAGGGGGGACATGATCTCAGTCTCACATACGGTGACGCGTACTGACAAGTCAAATAGATGCAGATTTTATCTGGTGTTTTCTAGCATGAGTTCCCAATAACTCAAATAAGTAAGACTCTCCTACGGCTGACTCTCACCCTGTGGGCCGAGTTACAGATATGGTGCACTGAAGAGTCCTAACAAGGACGAAACACGTGTTTGTGTCTGCTGTTCTCAGCCTTTGCTGGTTGCATTGTGAGGCCTTTTGGTACCATGCAATTCTGCTTAAAGTTGAGCCGGTCCAAATTAATTCATGGGGATTTGCATATGCTTCCCATGATACTTTGCATTATTGAGGTATGTGCAATTGTGTTTCTCTGCAGAAATAATGCCACACAAAATACAGAAATACATATTTTAATTCAATTCAGGATGTCCCTGTATCCCTTGTTATATTAGCAACAGAAACAACAGCTACATGAGATTTAGGAATACACAATTCCCCATCTATCATTACACTTATGCTGTGGAACTGTAGCCCAAGAGCACATGGCAAGATACAAAATGGAAAAAGTCCAGCATGTTTATAGTACATTTCCAAGCCCAGAAAGGGCACTGGGCACCATGTATTATACAGTATCTGAAGCCACAAATGAAAAAAGACAAAGTTTGCTAAGGTAGCCTCCATGATATAAACTCTCAGCCTCCATAAGCAAAAAGACAATATTCTCAACAGCATAATAAGACACAGTTACACATGAATCCCAACTATTTAACTGCTGCAGTCAAATCTTATAATTACCGGTATGCAGAGATGGAGCTAAACAAGATAGACAGGCCCTCTGCAAGAAAGCGAGGATTGGTGTTTAAAAAATATTTCTTGTCCATTCGGGCCTTCACCTAATCAATGTAAATGTAAAAAAAACAAAAATAGCATAACTTACCATTCTACAGCTGCCTTGCTAAAACTTTTAAGAACTTAACCAATCAAGATTTACCATATATACTGTGGGTCAGACAAACCCATTACTTGTGAAGATAATACTCACACTAGGTTACCAGAAAACAAGAAAGGGAAGGGTATGTAGTGCAGAGTTCAAGTGGCATTGTCATCTTCCAGTTCCAGTGGTTCTTGTCTTTAATTTATAACAGTGCCCATCTTCGAAGCCCATTTCTCTGCATCAGTGTGGTCTGTGAACGAACAGACTTCCATAGAACATCCTGAATTTTGTGGGGAAAGTCAGAGAGTGTGCTACGTTCAAGGCTTTTAATACACTCCATACCTCATCACATTTTGTTCTTTTTCCTTTGTTTTGTGGCATAGCAGATGTCAGGAAAAGAGTAGTACAGTATACCCCTCCACTCTGAGAGGACCACGTCTGTTCACCAGATTCAATATTCTGTCCCAAGTTCCCACACTCTTCATCATCACTATCATGGGGCACAGGACATCTTCTGTTTGCCATCCTCGTGGTTGAATACCACAGGCCTTCATTATGTGAAATTCTGACAGTGTCAAATATGTTGAAAACTGCTCCATCAGTCAGTCCCTAATAAAGAGGACAGCATGTTCACCCTCTACCCTTTGTGGAAGCCCAAGAAGCTGAATATTTGTGCTTCTAACCAGATTTTTTAGGGCTTCCAGATGGGCATTGATGTACTTACTACTCCTTAGCTCTCTAGGTCATAGTACTCCGGCACTTGTCCGAGTGCCATCTCATCTCCTCCACTTCCGTTTTCAGTACAGCAACCAATGTCGCCACAGCTGTAATACAACCGGACAGACTACTGCACTTATTGTTCATTGTAACCATCAACACTAACACCTGCTTCATTTTTAGGCCCATGGACATCATCTTTGTCAGAGCTCTCTCCTCCTGACATGCCTTGCTGCACAGATCTCATGTTCAAGCCAGCAGCTACCACTTTCCCAGCATCTTTCTGAAACCCCTCCCTAAGGGTGTACCTTTATTTAGTTTCACCATTGTAGTCCACCAGTTTTCCCCTTGCAGAAGATACCATATTTATCTGACCAAAGTTCACAATGAGTTTTTCGCTCAAAAGAAATAAAACTTAGTTGGAGCTGTTGTATCAAGAGACCCCTCAGCTCAGCCTCCACAACACCCCACTCCTCCCCTCACCCCACCCCAAAGATGAATGCTTCAACCCAAAGATGAATGTTATATATGTTGTTAGGAAAAAAAACTAGAACTGACAATTAGATGAGGAGAGTGAGGGAGGTTCAGACTACTGACGAAAGGGAACTGGGAGTCATTATCAATGATAACCATAAGTCTAGATGGCAATGTTGCTCACAGTCTGCTTTCTAACACACTACCTCATCCCTTTTGTTTTAAAGGGGAACAATCATCTCTAACAGCCCCACACCTAAGTGTGGGGCTGCTCTCATGTACACTTGCTATGCAAAAGAAAACAAGTTTTACTTACCGTTTATTGCAATATAGTAGATCATATCTGACATCCTGCTGACTACCAAGTTGACATTTGTTATAACCAGAAATCCCAGAAGCCCCTGTGGCTGATGTCAGAGCTGGGTTGCAGCAGTGTGAGATTCAATAAACTACAATGTATGTTAGTGCTTTAATAAGCTCCGAACAGATGTTTGCTGGTCCCACTGTTCTCCCGGGGCGAAGTACAGTCCTATGTGACTGTACTTAGCCAGGTGAGGACAGTGGAACCGGAAAACAAAAGAACAAATTTATAACAATTCTAACATGTACTTCAGCTGTTGAACCTTCCACAGCTGCAGCTCAGCTCTGATTTCAGCCACTGGAGATACTGGGATTCCTGGTTACAGCAAATGTCAGGGTGGGAATCCGCAGGATCAGCCAGATGCAATCTACTATACAGCAGTAAACAGTAAGTAAAAAAAATGTTTTGCACACAAACTGCAAACTGGGACCAACCCCACACTTGTTGTGGGGCTTGTAGCTCTGAATGCTCCCCTTTAAGGTGAAACATCCCACCCTCTTCACCACTGTAATACCTGGACCCTCTCCTGGGCAAGCACACCTTTAGCCTATGGTGGAAATCAATTCTAGGATCCTGACTCTTGAAGGCATAGCATGAATCTCTTAGCTATGGGGAATCTTCCCTTTCACTATATGGTTAGAACTCGGAGCCCTAGGTTTGAGTTCCAGCAAGGACTTGAGGGGAATTTGTCAAAGTGAATGCCCAGACATAATCTGTGGCTTTTTTTTTTTCACTTCCATAGGTAACCGAGTCTGGAAGTCGAACTCTGTGAACGAAGACCGAGATGGGGAGTTTGCTTGGACAACAGTGGAATTGTAGGGATCTATAATCTGAGTTTGTTTCTGATGTTTGTGTTGGCTATTTAAGCAATAATGCATGACAGAGTGTGTGTCGTGCTGGGATAATGTCATGCCTCAGGTGGTTGGGCACGAGGTGGCAGGCCAAGTACATCCAACACCCAAGAAGTGACGTTATCCCAGCAAGACACACACCCTGGAGTGCATTATTGCTATTATACAATGGCTCCTCTGCGTCCCCTACATTTAAACATTAAGACATAAAGTAGACCCTTTCTGTTAAATCAATTAAGTCTTATTTTGGTAGTGGTTACAGCAGTATAACAGGTAAAATGCTGCTCTACATACTGCAACAAGGAATTCTGGGTAGATTATACAGTTACATTTTTTCCACTCAATAGTACAGTCTCATATTTTGGTAGCAGTGACTACAGTATAACACCTAATATGTAAATTTAGATATATCTATATAGTATGGCATTGTAGGTGTAATATAAAGCTGTGTTCCATTTTTTCCTTACTTGAAGGCGCAGTATCCTTTTTGGTAGTGGTTACAACAATATAAGATCTCAGATATTTATTTTCAGCATGAAGCATTGTGCACACACTGATAGCTGACAAAATTTATTTACTGAGAGATGTACTCTCCTATTTCTGTAGTGATACAAAAATATAATAGCCTGTATACTGATTTACATAGTGAGGAATTGTGGGTACAGTAAATAGCTAATTTTCCTATCTCCTTAATCTGCATGTGGAGTGATTTTGGTTTTTTTTTACTGATGACATTCGGTCATGTGTGTGCCTGGACTTGATACAGTGATGTTATACTGGGACAACATCACTATACCAGGCACACACTGACCAATTAAAGTCCAGGATTCTTTCTTTGCCATTGTATAATCTTTATTACACAATGGCATGGAAATTTTTGTGGCATCCGATTGGTCACTGACTACCTTGTACAGTGATGTTATCCCAGCAAATCACCGAATCGAGGTCCAGAGTCACACAACCTTCTCACATGTACACACAATATGCATATTACTCCCCACAATTTGTAGCCTCGGTAACAACGAGCACTGTCCCAGCTCCAAACACAATGACTGCATGTGCTTTTAAAAGCACATTGTGCAGTTAATTTTCTTGATCATTGGCTTCATTTTTCTCTAACACTAAAAAAGCACACTTGAAGTTGACATGTCAATTGGCTTTTCAGTTCCCTGCTGAATACCCCATTCTTAAAATGCACACTTCTCACACTCACCACCTGCACCCCTGAAATGGCTATGCTATTCACTGTGCAGAAATGGCAGCTTCTCATTCAGCAGAAATGGCAGTGGTATTAAAAGATACAGCCACTCTGTTTATACCAGGAGGAGGTGGGCTGTAATAATATGGGCTGATGGGCTGGCATGCAGATGGGGGGGGGGATTGAGAGCAGTAGCAGGGGTGATCAAAACACTCGCTCGCTCCTGGTTACTTCAACTTCTCCCGGTACAAACTGAATGAATGCCAAACTGTACCAGGAGAATGACAGACAGATCTGCTACAGGATATGGAAGGCACCAGATATGAAGCCTGGGACTGGAAGGCAAATAACATCAGTGTCATAGACAGTGACACCTACTGGAGAAACAGAAAAGAGGCACTTTTTTTTATTTTAAAATGTTTCCAGAATGAAAAATCAAAAACAATTTTAAAAATATATTTTTAATTTTTGTTTTTGTTTAAAAACTAGTCATTGTAAAGTAACAATAATGCACCCCAGGGGTGTGTGTTGTGCTAGGATAATGTCACTTTACGGGTGTTGAATGCCTTCGGTGTGACATTATCTGAGCACAGCACACACCCTGTTGTGCATTATTACAAATAAAAAAACTTGATCTAATGACAACAGTCTTAAGAAACAAAGAAATAGAAACATAGACTTTGATGGCAGATAAGGACCACTTGGCCCACCCAGTCTGCCCATTTCCCTACCTACTGGATAAGCGCAGATTCTAGTTAACCAACAGCCTACTTCCTGCAACCCCCCACTATAACTGCCTTGTGTCTGTCCCATGCATGTTTGAATTCCCCCACTGTTTTAGACCCAACGACCTCCTCAGGAAGGCTGTTCCATGTGTCCACCACTCTCTCTGTGAAAAAAAATTTCCTCACATTACCCCTGAGCCGTCCCTCTATCTTTAATTTGTGCCCCCTTGTTCTTACACATCTCTTTTTCTGAAAGATGCTACCCTCCTGGACTTTGTTGATTCCCTTGAGGTACTTGAACGTTTCTATCATGTCCTCCCTGTCCCTCCTTTCATCAAGAGTATACATATTAAGCTCTCTCAGTCTCTCTTCATATGGTTTCTGCTGCAGACCCTGCACCATTTTATTTGCCCTCCTCTGGACTGCTTCCATCCTGTCTATGTCCTTGTGTAGATGAGGTCTCCAAAACTGCACACAGTACTCCAGATGGGGTCTCACCAACTGTCTGTATAGAGGGATAACCACTTCCCTTTTTCTACTTGTGATGCCCCTTCCCATGCATCCCAGTATCCCCCTGGCTCTCCTTACCAACTTTTCACATTGCTTACCCACCTTTA
This sequence comes from Neoceratodus forsteri, assembly GCA_016271365.2. Lineage (NCBI taxonomy): Eukaryota > Metazoa > Chordata > Ceratodontiformes > Ceratodontidae > Neoceratodus > Neoceratodus forsteri. Next base: position 1,870,443,244 of record CM057456.1, on the reverse strand, counting down.
GGTTATCTGATATGACTACCCTCAGGTCCCTTTCCATTTTTGTTGTTAACCTCTATTGTGTACTCTTCTCCTGGGTTTTTGTTTCCCAGGTGCATTACTTTGCACTTCTTTGCATTGAATCTAAGTTGCCATATGTCTGACCATTCCTCCAACTTTGCCAAGTCCCTTCTCATCTTTTCTACCCCCTCTTGTATATCAACTCTGTTACAGATCTTTGTGTCATCTGCAAAGAGGCATACCTTTCCCTCCAGACCCTCTGCAATGTCACCTATAAAGATGTTAAAGAGGACTGGACCCAGTACTGAGCCCTGAGGTACTCCACTAGTAACCCCCCTTTCTTCGGAATGTGTTCCATTTACTATTACCTTCTGTGTCCTGTTGTGCAGCCAGTTTGCTTCCCAGGCTGGCTAACTTGATTATTAACCTTTTGTGCGGGACTGTGTCAAATGCCTTGCTAAAGTCTAGGTAGGCCATATCCACAGCCCCTCCCTGGTCTACTACTTTGGTCACCCAGTCAAAGAAATCAATTAGATTCATCTGACATGACCTTCCTGCTGTAAATCCATGCTGCTTTGGGTCCTGTGCCCCGCTGGCCTCTAGGTACTCAACAATTCTTACTTTCAGAAGTGATTCCATCATTTTCCCTACCACTGAGGTCAAACTTACAGGTCTGTAGTTTCCTGCTTCTGCCTTGCTCCCACTTTTGTGAAGAGGAATCACATCTGCCGTTCTCCGGTCCTCAGGTACCGCCCCATCCTGCCATGATTTGTTAAAAAGCGTGGTCACTGGTGTCACTAGGTCCTCCCTTAGTTCTTTTAGGATTCTGGGGTGAATACCATCAGGCCCCATTGCTTTGTCCACCTTGAGTTTTAGGAGTTCTTTCAGGACTCTTTCTTCTGTGAATGGACTGGTGTCAACCCCCCCTACCCAGAGTGCTTCTATTGTCTGGTTTTAGTAACTCCTCCTCATCTTCTTTTGTGAATATTGAGCAAAAGTATTCATTCAGTATCTCTGCCTTTTCACTGTCTCCCTCTGCCCACCTCCCCTCTCCTTTATTAATCTTCACTATCCCTCCCTTACCCTTTCTATGCTCCCTAATGTACCTATAAAAGGTTTTATCCCCCTTCTTAACGGAGTTGGCTATTTTTTCCTCGGTTTGGGCCTTTACTAGTCTGACTGTCTTCCCCACTTCTTTCTGCTTTAATTGATACAGTTCCCTGTCGTGCTCCTTCTGTGATTCCTTATACTTTTTGAATGCAGCCTTTTTCTCCTTAACCTTCCCTGCCACCTCTTTTGAGAACCATAGTGGTTTTTTACTCCGCTTTGTTTTCTTTATTTGTTTCACACAAAGGCTTGTTGCCTCTATGATGGCAGTTTGATTTCTCCATTGTTCTTCCACCTTTTTGGTCATTTGCTTGTGCATTTTTCAGGTATTCACCCATTTTGCCAAAGTCAGCCCTTCTAAAGTCCAGTATCCTTGTTTTTGTATGGCTTATCTCCATGGTTGTGCTCATTGTGAAGCACACTGTGCAGTAGTCGCTTGTTCCCAGATGTCTACTGACTTCTAAATTTGTGATCCTCTCTCCATTTGAGAGTACCAGGTCTAGTATTGCTCCCTCCTGAGTGGGTTCCAACACTAGCTGTCTAAGGCCTGCCCCCTGCAGGGCATCGAGAATGACCCTGCTCTTGGATGTGGTTGCAGTACCTGTTACCCAGTTAACATCTGGCATATTTAGGTCCCCCACCAACAGTATCTCCCCTTTTTCAGCCATTTTGAGAATGTCCTCTATCATTTTCTTGTCCATTTCCTCCCCTTGAGATGGGGGGTCGGTATACAACCCCTGTGCGGATTGTGATGCCTTTCCCTGTCTCCAAGGTGACCCAGAATGCCTCTTGCCCTCCCTCTTTACTTTTTAGTTCTGTAGCTTTGATCTCTTCCCTTATGTATAGAACTACTCCACCTCCTCTTTTACCTTCCCTGTCCCTTCTGTAGATTGTGTACCCTGGTATGTTGACATCTCATTCATGGTTCTCGGTGTACCATGTTTCTGTGACTGCCACAATGTCCAATTGTTCATCTTCCATCAGGGCTACTAGCTCAGGAAGCTTGTTTCCCAAACTACGGGCATTGGTACTCATTGCCCTCCATTTAATGTTGGCTTTATCCTTTTTTCCCCCATCCCTGCTCTTATGGTCCTTGTCTATTTTTCCATTTACCCTTGTCCTGCCCTGTGTTGAGCTCTGTACCTCAGTGTCTTACTACTCACATAGTTTTGTGGGAGGCTTGAAATTCCCTGCCTTTCATCAGCGCCTCCCCCCTTGGCTAGTTTAAAAGCTTGTCAAGGAAGCATTTAAACCTATCACCTAGGAGCTTGGTTCCCTTCGTGGACAGATGCAGACCATCATGCAAATAAAGACCTTTATCTCTCCAGGTGGTCCCCCAGTCCTCAATGAAGTCAAAGCCCTGTGCTCTGCACCAGTTTTGCAGCCATTCATTAAACTGCATGGTGTGTGGTACCCTAACCTCACTCCTGCCATGGACTGGCAGCACCTCTGAGAAGGTTACCGTGCTTGCTACCCGTCTGAGACCCCTCCCCAACTCCACAAATTCATTCTGCACTGCACTGATCCCATGCCTAGCTACGTCATTTGTCCCAAGGTGGACTATGATATCTAGTTCCCTCTCCTGTGATGCTGCTTCTGCAATCCAGAGGATTCGCTTCCTGTCCCTCCAAACCATGGCACCAGGCAGGCACCTTACTTCCTTCTCCTCTCCCTTTCCCAGTTTTACCCCCCTAACAATTGAGTCCCCTATCAGAAGCTGTTCCCTTCCCCTGTGGTGTTCCTTGCCACCCTTTTGTGGGTCACCCTTGTGGATGTCCTCAGCATTCTTCTGGGTCTCCACTGAGGGTGCCATCATAGAGGAACCTTGCTCTGCCAGAAAAGAAACTTGATCTGATGACAGTAGTTTTAAAACCCTATTGTCACTTACCATATCACTTGAATAAAACTGAGTTTTAAAAAGTTCTAGTCACATACCTCATAACATAATCAATAAATCATTACATTGCCATTCTCTTCAGAGGAGCTAACCTTAGGTTGCTGAAAATCACAGCATACCAGGCATTTCCATAGTAAATGTAACTATTTACCTATCAATGTAAAGTTTTTTTAACTTAAAATTAGGTCTATTATTTTTCAAATTTTAATGAATTGAACATTATAATTATTTCAAGTCATTTGTTTCTGTTGTATAACAAAAAAGCAATAACACTGTACTTTCCAGCATGTGGTATAGCGTGAGATACGATAACTTCTCTGGTGCATGAGTCACTCGGCATGCAGCCCCATTACTCACAATGCACCCAAGTTGTAACAATATCCCATGAAACAGCACACACAGCCTGTCCTGTATTATTGTTTAACTATAAACTGGGCTTCAGAATCATAGCAACTTCATTGGTCCAAACACATCATCTGACCATTCATTATTAGTAATAGCATTAATAGAAAAATGTATTTCTCAAGTGCCCATTCCCCAGGGATCAGAGTGCCTTGCAACACATATAATAACAACAGATAAACAATATAAAATAGCTTACCATATAAAACATTATTTAACAGGTTGACCTGTTCATCACCTACCTGGACACGGGGTGCACACCGCAGGATTGGAGGTTGTCTCATGTGGTGCCTATCCACAACAGCGGCCCGAAGGATGAGCCAGGTAATTATAGGCCTGTCAGTCTCACTTCCATAGTGGGTAAACCTATGGAAGCAGTCTTGAAGGAGAGACTTGTAACCTTCCTGGAGGTCAATGAGCTCCAGCATGGACAGCAGGGAGATCATACCAGACCAACCTAATAGAATACTACAACTGGGTAACAAGGGGGCTGGACAGGGGTCATGCAGTGGATGTCCTGTATTTGGATTTCAGCAAGGCCTTTGATTCCGTTTCTCACAGATGGCTGGGGGCCAAGCTGAACTATGTTGGGGTAGGGGCTAAGATGGCTAACTGGATCATGAACTGGCTGCAGGATAGACAACAATGGGTGGTTGTGGGGGGAGGGGACTCGCCTTCAAGACCAGTGATCTGTGGTGTGCCACAGGGCTCTGTACTGGGGCAGGTGTTGTTTGGCCTATTCATACTGGATATCGCACATGGGGTTGGGGGCCGGATTAGTTTGCGGGCGAAATCAAGATGGGGGCAGTTGTGGAAGACATGGAGGGGTGGCAGGAGCTACAGGGTGACCTAACCAGACTGAAGGAGTGGTCAGCAAAGTGGCAGTTGGGTTTTAATACAAAGAAGTGCAAAGTGATGCACTTCGGGGTGAAGAACCCGAAGAGGGAGTATTGGTTGGGTGGGGTGCAGCTGGGTGTCACTGAGGAGGAGAAGGACCTAGGGGTGATAGTGACAGGGAGCATGAACAACTCTGCTCAATGTAGAAGAGCTGTGGCTAAGGCCAACAAGCTGCTGGGGTGCATTGGGCAGGAGTTCTCGTCCAGACACAAGGATGTGATCCTGCCCCAGTACAGGTCCTTGGTCAGGCTGCATTTGGAGTACTGCATGCAGTACTGGTGTCCATACCTGAAGAAGGATATCAGACTGCTTGAGGTGGTGCAATGTAAGGTGACAAGGATGATACAGGAGATGGAAGGCAGAACCTACGAAGACAGGCTGAGGTACTTGAGATTGTACACCCTGGAGGAGAGGCGGGATCTAGAAGACATGAATGAAACTTTCAAATACTTGAGGCGGATCTACAAATCTGGCACAGATGGGTTGTTTAAGCTGAGGATGGGAAGGGACATGGGCGTGGGCTAAGACTGGAGGGGGGCAGATTCAGGAGAGAAAAGAGGAGGCATTATTTCACTGAGAGGGTGGTGTCAAAATGGAACACTCTGCCAGAGGAGGTGGTGCCATGCAGGATGGTGGGCAGTTTCAAAGGGGCATGGGACAGGGTAAGGGGGGGACTGGATAAGCAACACTGAGCAGTTTCAGGAGGTGAGCGGGGAGATGGGGCAGCTGCAATATAAAGGTGCTAGCATCGCATCTGAGCAGACTTGATAGATTGTGAGGCCTGTTTCTGCTGGCAAGTTTCGTATGTTCGTAAATATGTAAAATACCACAGTAATACCTAAAAAAAAAAGGTGGCATCTGATCATGAGGCTGCTACATAATGCTAAAAGCCTCCTGGAAAAGGAAAGACTTCAGGCCCCTCTTAAAGGCCTTCACGAAGGGGACCTCCCATAAAGATCTTGGGAGCCTGTTCCACAGGGTTGGGATGGCAACACTGAATGCTCGATTGCCCGAGGAGTTTAGCCTTGCCCTTGGAACAGCTAGGAAGCCTACCCCGGAGTACCAGAGGAGATGGGAGGTTAGGTAGGGAGTCATAAGGACTCTCGGGTAACCAAAATCAATAATCTCTGGTATATGCACAGTTCATGAGTAACCTACCCTAATCTACCTAGAAACACCCTATCTAAATGAAAATGAAACACATTTCCCATAAAAAAAATTAAAAAAAAATAAAAAGGAAGAAAAAAACACTTTATCCATTTTATAACTCACTCCAGGACTCAGGTGTATCAGGAATTAATGTACTTCTCTGGTGGTTGGGAGGAAACTGCCAGGAGGGCCTCTAATATTTGTCTTGTTGCCTTACCTGAGGGAAGTGAGGGATCTGAACTTCTACAGTTTCTGCCATCCTGACTGTCTGAGGATTTACATCTTTTAGTGGAAGATATACAGTATCTCCTAAGTTTTAGAGAGCTTACTGGCTACCTGTTAAGCCTGCTGGAATGTATGGATGTGGAAAATGCAGTGTTTGCAAAAACTGTAATCTGGTAAAAGAATTTAAACAACATGGAATAGAACAGATTAGTGGCAATTTTTTTCTGAGTGTGGGCTTCTTGGGCTGTCATTCACTATTGATGCCAGCACAGCTCTGGATTTATTATGGGAGACACACACCTCAATAGACTAATGTGACTAAATCTGGGAAAATGGCTGAAACAATTGCCAAAGAATCTGAGCAACTGGCAGCACCAGATGAGTCGGAGTCGGCTGAGCAGAATTGAGGCTGTGATGCCAGATAAGTACCTGTGATGGAAGCTGCGCTAGACAGCATGTAGCTTTGGGGACTTAACAGTTTCAGACCTTTATTACTTTTACAGGGGAATTTTTAATATGAATGGTGGAGGATTGATATCCTGCTGTACTTAAATTTTTCTTGTATGTGGACTTGTTTCAGCTCTTAGTGTATAGGATTTCCACACAGTGGATACCACAGAGCTTCTGATTACCTTATTTTTTCTACCTATTGAATTTTTGACTCATACAGACTAATACTAATTGATATTGGCCCAGGTCGGGGTGAAGTTTTAAGTAACAGCATCATTTAATTTAGCTCAACAACAGATCTGTTTTTGACCCTGTATGAAGGTGTAGCTCTCCGTATGTGTTTTTTCAATTTTGAAACATGTTTGGGATCTTAAGTCAGTTCATGATGGGGCTCCTTCTATAATGAAGTTTTCTTGTTTCTAAGTTTCTAATCAAAGGAAACAAGATGGGCATACTTTGTTATTTTTAATGCTGAGCTAGGGGTCAAAGCACTAACTTTTTCTTGTGCAGCATGATTGGATTGGGGTCATATTAGCTTTAATAGCCAAATAATTTACTGCCTGTTGGGAATATTTTTTTTTTATCTTGTATGAACTGCTTTATTATGGCTGTGGCCGGAGCCTACAGCCATTTTGCTATCTGTAGCTTGAAAATGGAGTTTCGTGGAACACGTTTTGGACAGTTCAATGTATCTTTCCATGCCAACTGAAAAAAAATATTCCCTTCTTTCTGTTAAGAATATTGGAGACATGCCAGCCCAGTGGCGCTGAGGGTTAAGGCGCTGGACGCCACACCCTTGCACCACACCGGTGACCCGGGTTCAGGAATGAGCCCAGGTCATTGGGGGTCGGCAGGGTAGACTGCTCTCCTAGTCCTGGGGTGGGCTGGGGAATTTCCATCGTCCTGTAGCAGCCCCTGGGGCCACCTGGGGGCACTATCAGCGTTGGTGTGAGCAGAGTGGGGGCGCAGCAGACATCGGTATGTTGCGCCTGGACGCCATTGCATGTCCGCACCCCTAGGGGTGTAAAAAGGAGGAAAATCGTGCTGGGCACGATTGTACAGTTTGATGGCTGCACCCTGTGCTGCCTGGAGGCCGTTGAAGAAGTCCCGCTGGGGAGGGTCTGGGGCCGTCCTGGCTGGTAGAGGCATAGGGGGGCCCGCCAGCAGGATGGCATGACAGGGTCTTGGATCCTCTTGGATGCAGTTTGAGCTACCCAGCTCTCCGGGCGGCCCAGGCCGGCAGCTGGATGGCCCATGCTGGGACAATGCTGCAGCAGGGTGGAAAATAAAGTTGTGGTAAAAAAAAAAAAAAATGTTGGAGACATAACTCTAAGCTGCTTATTAGATGCCATTAGGAAACTGAAACAGCTTGTTAAATATTTGTTACATATTGGTTGCCTATGAAGCTGGAGATTTGCACATTTAAATACTAAGCATTTAAACATCTTCTTGATACTAGTTTAACTTGGGAATGTACTGCCTTTCAAGAAAGAGTCATACCTCATAAATATCACCCTTTCCCCGGCAAATCTATGATTTATACTGTTTTTTTTAACCTCTGGAGCCTACAGCCCTCTTGCTATCTGTAGCTGGAAAATGGAGTACTGTGGAACACGTTTTAAACTTTTCAGTGTATCCTTCCATGCCAACTGAAATAAAATATTCTCTTCTTCTGTTAAGAATGTTGGCTACATAACTCCAGGCTGCTTATCAGATGCCATTAGAAAACTAAAACAGCTTGTTAAATATTAGTTGCCTATGAAACTGGAGATTTGCACATTTAAATACTAAGCATTTAAACAGCTTCTTGATAATAGTTTAACTTGGGAATGTATTGTCTTTCAAGAAAGATTCATACGTCATAAATGTCACCCCTTTCCCCAGCAAATCTACGAGTTATACTGTTTTTTTAACCTCTACAGACACTATCTGATGAGCAGTCTCAGACATATGCCAGGTCTTCAGTGAACTGCTTAGACTAAATATGTATCAATAAGAAGCCATTTTTTACTATCTTTTTGGGAAAAAATATATTGAGCTATAGCAACACACACACACACACACACTCTATACACACCATCCTCATTGCCACAACATTCAAAATAAATATTGCATTCTAATATGGTATAAAAAAAATGTTTATGTCAGTGAACATAGCGAAGTTCAGTTTAGAGTAGATTTCCTTTAAATATTTCTTATCTTATATTTTGTACATACACACACACACACACACACCATCCTCATGGCCACAATACTGCCAGGCAGCCTGGGTTCAAGTCCCAGCTGAGGCATTTATTCTTTCTCATCTCTGTTTGTATGTGTTACATAAAATATGCACACCACACTCCTGAGCGATTGTTACAAGGAAATATTTGTGTTGCCATTGGGTTGTGCATTTGAGAAAGAGTAATGTGCTCAAGAACAGCCCAGGTTCCAGTTGACTCAGTGGTGCAGCTGGTTAGCGCAATCAGAACAGTATTCCAGGCAGCCTGGGTTCAAGTCCCAGATGAGGCACATGTTCTTTTCTTACCTCTGTTTGCATGTGTCCCATAAAATATGCATGCCAGACTCCTGTGTGACTGTTACAATAAAGAAACTGTTTGTTTATATCAGTGACCACAGTGAAGTTCAGTTTAGAGTAGATTTCCTTTAAATATTTCTTATTCTACAATTTTGTATCCCAGATAGTGCAGGGAAGATGCTACATCTCATTGCCACAGGGATCTTCATTTACACATTTCTGCACTGTATTTACTCAGGCTGTCCCAGATCAGATGTAATATCTTGTTTTTAGTGGGGTCATGATTTTTCCATTTTGATAATGTATTTCTTCAAGGTAGTCTAGTCCAGGGCCCCCCATATTCAAAGGAGATGCACAGTGCATCCCCGTGGAAATGCGAGATGTGCCGTGCAACTCCAACAATGCACCACAGCATGATATTCAAATGTGCGGGATGCACCTGCTGCAAGGGAATGGGCCAGCGTGCACACAAATAGTATGCCGTGCAAGTCAAGGGTGCGTTCCAATGCATATACTGTGCTGCAGCATACTCAGTGGGAAATTTACCCCTTGCAGCCCAGAGTAGTGCAGCCCAGAGCTAGGCCATGAATAGCTGGCCTAAGCTAGCCAGCCACCCACAGGTGGGCTGTGGAAGTGCATCCAGGTGCACAGGAGCCTGGCAGCCCAGGTGGACTAAAGGTACCCCCTCCAATCCCTGATCAATCCAACTCCATCCCCGAAGAGCTCCATATTGTAGGGCCCCCCTGGACCCAATCGCACTAGAGGAAACCAAGGTCCATATCCATAGCATAAAGGACTTCCACCCACTGCCTTGGTACACAGACAACCCCGCTCCCCCTGTACCCGAGCTGTTGCGGAGACTGGCACTGTCCTTCATGCCCTGCCACAGCCAGCGCCAACTGCACTGAACCCAGGCTGGGGACCTTCACTCCAGAATGACCCAAGTGGCTATACCATACATTGGGGCACTATATAAGCTGTGGACCCATCAGTGTATGCAGCTGTGTGTATGTCCCTGGCAAACTGTAAGAGGTAACTGACATACCTCCAATGCATGCCTTGTCTATGCTGTAGCTTCCTGCTGTCATACACTCTTCCCCATTCCCCTGTGTAACATGCCACCCTCTGGACTGTTGAGGTATCCTGGGTGCCATGGGGTGCGGTATCCTGCAATGGCATTTGTAGTGTATGCTTCAGGCTATGGATAGTGCATTTGTGGTTCCCCTATTGTACAAACAAATGGGAGGTCGGCTGTAACATGCCTGTTCCGTGACCTGTGTGAGTGAGTACAGCATCGGCTTTCACCCACGCTGAGTAGTGCAATGGCACCAGGACAATGGATCCACATGCGAGTGCCTGAGGTGTATGGCCACTGGTTGTTATCACCCGCACACATCTTGCACCTATGTATGACACACTCCAGCATCCTAGTGCTAGTGCTTCACCACCTGAAAATAAGATGCCATTTCTTCTGTGAACTATCCAGGTTAAATATATAGCAATCAGGAGGCATATTCTAGGAAAATACATTGTAAAAATGTGTAAAAGAAAGACCACATTGAAACTGCCTCTCAGCGGATCTGCATTGTGCAAATTCATTAGAAATAATGGGTAAAAGCATCCCAAAAGCTCTCCACAGCCATACTGGCTCTGACCAGAATTTGTTCTTGCAAGGTGCAGCATTTGAGAAAATTTCATGTATGAACAATGATTTTTCTAGATATACCACCATATTCCGAAACTGTCTGGACTACCTGTGCTTTATTTTCCATTGGATGGATCCTTTTTGTACTAACTTCTAACAGTCTGCCATGAGGATGATTTTATTGTATTGCTTTATTATAATGCAATAAAATGCACATATAATAAACATGGTGATCCCACTCCTGGTTACTCTGAAGGACAAGCAGTAGCCCAAATATATTTTTTCCTTATACTGTGTAGGTTTGTCTACCATTAAAAAAGTCCCCATTTTTTATCACCAGCTACTGCTACCACAGTTGCATTCATGTACATAGTTAGACACAGATGGTTATTTATTTGTTCCATTGTACCATATCTTGCTGCAGCACATGGTATCTGGGATTGTGGGTCTGTGAACAGCAGCTACTACTGAAAAAAATGGCCCCACTGTTTTCAAGAAATGTTTGGGACTGTTGACAGTTTCAGTGCCATAGTTTACACAGTAATCATCTTCGGCACTTCCGTGCTTTACACTGATGCATACTGTACATCAGGGGCGTCACCAGGGATACAAAGTTGGGGAGGCTGATGCCCTTTAGTCAAAATCCTAACAAAGCTAGGGGGGTCCGGGGGCATGCCCCCCGGAAAATTTTGAAATTTTACCTTCAAATGGTGGCTTTTCCTGCACATTAGTGGTGAAAATATGTTTGAGAAGCCTAATTATCAGCCATGTATTTAATATGGTACATGTGGAAAAATGTTGTTACTGGTCCACCAAGGACAGGTTGCAGGAGGACCTCAGAGCAAATGAGAGACCAGAACAGCCAGACACATCATTATCCCAGCAGATCTGCTGGGATGGTTGCAGGAGGACCCCAGAGCAAATGAGAGACCAGAACAGTCAGACACATCATTATCCCAGCAGATTTGCTGGGAAGGTTGCAGGAGGACCCCAGAGCAAATGAGAGACCAGAACAGCCAGACACACCAACCATTATCCCAGCACTGCAGATCTGCTGGGAAGGTTGCAGAAGGACCCCAGAGCAAATGAGAGACCAGAACAGCCAGTCGCATCATTATCCCAGCAGATCTGCTGGGAAGGATGCAGGAGGACCTCAGAGCAAATGAGAGACCAGAACAGCCAGACACATCATTATCCCAGCAGATCTGCTGGGAAGGTTGCAGGAGGACCCCAGAGCAAATGAGAGACCAGAACAGTCAGACACATCATTATCCCAGCAGATCTGCTGGGAAGGTTGCAGGAGGACCTCAGAGCAAATGAGAGACCAGAACAGCCAGTCACATCATTATCCCAGCAGATCTGCTGGATATCAGTGTCATACAGGTTTTACTATTATCGTGCTGATTTTGGGAGAAGTAGCTCAACCTTTCTGTTTGTCATGGATGCAAATTCGTCAATCACATCATCAGTGTCAAGTTGTCTGCTTTCTTGGTCTGAATGTTGAGAATTCCAAGTGAACTCAATCTGTCATTTTCTGTCTTGTTTCTCAGATATGTCTTAATGCGACTCATGGAACTAAAGGAGCGCCACACACATGTGGTAACTGGGATTGTTAGAGCAATCTGTAGTGATTTATGCAGCGTCGGATACATGATTTCTGGAAGTACATTATAAAGATTGGTCATATCATGTGACGCTCATTTTCTGGCAGCCACAAATGAAGTTTCTTGCTACTACCAGTTCCTCTTCCAGAACTGGACAGTCATACATCTCTCAAGTGGCCTCAGTTTGTCCTGGTCCAAGAATGTGTTAGACTGTGGTCTGAGAGCATTGATCGCAACCATCAGTGTTTGGTTATGCTTGGAAAACCTTCTGTCAATCTCTCCAATCATTTTGTCAATCACAGGGTAAAAACAGTGATTCTCAAATGCACAGCAGTTCTTGTTTCATGCGATGCTGATGCACTTTGTTCAGTTCCAGTTCGTGAAGTTGGAACAAAGTGCTCCCAAGTCACGAGGTAGCTTCCTTTGCCTCTGTGGACCCGGAGTATTTTCGGTGTCTGTGTCTCATATTTTTCTGCCATATTTTCAGCTTCCTGTAGAGAACTAGAAATCTCTCTTCAGTACGTAATTGTGCAATTGCGCTCTCAGCGCAGATACAGCAGTCACTGCACATCCAAGTCCAAAGCCTGAGTCTGAAGTAAGTTATTTGTTCCATCAGCCACTGACAGTAGTTTGTCAAACATTTTAAGGAGAAATAAATTGTTGAATTCTAGAAGCTTGCTGTGGAGTCCTCTGGCCTTTGCAGTTTCTCCTTCTTCACATTCTGAAAGATATTTTAGAAGAGCTGGATAAGTTTCTATTACTGCCTTTGTTGCTCGCTTTTGACAAGCCCACCTGGTAGAACTTAACTCCGGTATCTCAAGAATTCTAGTCAACCCAAGCTCCTTTTGAACATTTAAGAACCCCTGGTGAGTCAGGACAGATTTGGAAAAGAACGTGTGTATCTCTTGAAGCATGTCAAAGAATTTCCGTACAGGAAGAAATGATGAACAGGCATCTACAAGGACCAAATTCAGAATATGCGCATAGCAATGAACATATATAGCACATGGATGCTTATGACGAAATAGTTCCTGGACTCCATTTAAGTTGCCGCTCATAACAGATGCACGTCATATAGTCTGAGCTCACGTAAGTCAACGAATTCTCATGGAGGTCCCAGTTAGTCAGCTTTGAACACAGTTCATTTGTCAGACTCTGGGCATCTAATGCTGTTACTTGATGGAAGCACAAAATTTCTCTACAGGGAACCATGGTGAACATAACGAAGGCAAATACTCATTTGTTCTCTGCAAGCAACATCTCTAGATTCATCAGCAAGTATTGCAAAATACTTTGCTTCTTTTACCTCATTTAAAATTTTCTTATTAATTTTGCACAACATTCTATCATCTGATTTTGACTGAGAGGTGAGAGATAGGTAGCATTTCCTGGCATGTGAATCTGCAAATTTTGCAATTCAGGATCAAACTTTTAGAAGATCAAAGTCTCTAAAAGTTACCCTGTTTGAGCTCCTTCACACTCCCTATGGCCTCGAAAGGCAGTTCCCTGTCTGCCAAACAACAAAACAATCTCAACTATTCTTCTCAGGTACTCCCTCGCTTTTAACATCTGCAATCATTGCTGAATCCATTAGCTGTATAATATTGCCTCTTTCTTTAGATTTCACATAAGTAGACCAGGCCTCCATTGCTCCTGTATGTGTTGTTGTTTGTTGGTGTTCTCTATCTTGTCTATTGCCTTCTTCCAGTTGTTAAACCCTCTGGACGTGAAAGCAGTGTCGCTCGACCAGAGCAACTTGAAAACATTCTGCAGGCAAAGCAAAATATGACATCATTGCTTACACTATATTCAAGCCATTTAAATGATGCATACCAGCTGCTTGAAAATGAACGCTTCTGCTTTCCAAAATCCCTTTGTGGAAAACTAGACAGCTTTGGCTGCACAGGACCAGCCTCTTTGGTTCCCAGATCATTAGGTACAACAGTAGCAGCAGACGTAAATCTTGCTACTGATTCAAGTGCATCATGAGATGTTCCGGGAGATGATGATGTGTTTGCTACATCTTCTTGTACTGGTGGAACTTCCACTTCATTTCTTAATGGCTGCTCTGGTTGCAGCTGTTGAGCATCACTGGGGTCTAGGTAGTTACTTTCTTTATTCCGATTTTTTGATTTTGGACGGAAGAAGTCACGGATACTCATTTTTAACAAGGCTGATGAGTGTGTGACAAGAACTAACGAAAAAGTAAACTATAAGAAAACTTGCCCTCTTATTGGGTCTGGTACACAGGGATGAAATGTTTATGTGACAGACTTAGTCTAACACACAGGGCTCACAGTATGCGAAGTAATGGGTATTAAACACCTACTGGAAACTGCTATTTAATACAGTAGACGAGCTCAACACACACAGGCTCACAGTATGAAGTAATGGGTATTAAACACCTACTGAAACTGCTATTTAATACAGTAGACGGAGCCTAACACGCACAGGGCTCACAGTATGCGAAGTAATGGGTATTAAACACCTACTGAAACTGCTATTTAATACAGTAGACAGAGCCTAACACACAGGGCTCACAGTATGCAAAGTAATGGGTATTAAACACCTACTGGAAACTGCTATTTAATACAGTAGACGGAGCCTAACACACACAGGGCTCACAGTATGTGAAGTAATGGGTATTAAACACCTACTGGAAACTGCTATTTAATACAGTAGACGGAGCCTAACACACACAGGGCTCACAGTATGCGAAGTAATGGGTATTAAACACCTACTGGAAACTGCTATTTAATACAGTAGACGGAGCCTAACACACACAGGGCTCACAGTATGCGAAGTAATGGGTATTAAACACCTACTGGAAACTGCTATTTAATACAGTAGACGGAGCCTAACACACACAGGGCTCACAGTATGTGAAGTAATGGGTATTAAACACCTACTGGAAACTGCTATTTAATACAGTAGACGGAGCCTAACACACACAGGGCTCACAGTATGCGAAGTAATGGGTATTAAACACCTACTGGAAACTGCTATTTAATACAGTAGACGGAGCCTAACACACACAGTGCTCACAGTATGTGAAGCAAAATGAGTATGCTTGCTAGTGCAGAAGGTTCCCCTTGTTCATAAAAAAAAAAGTGTCTGAAATTGAACTGGCTAACTCCTTGCTTGTGATGTTATTGTTAAGCTTGCCACAATACAAACCGAGGCATGGGTCGGGTATAAGACAATTTAGGAAAAGCAAACTTCTGCTATTTTTATTCTAAATTTGTGAGCCTAAAACATAAACCACCAAAGTGATGGTCTTCAGTCTTTCTGAGCTGTCAGCTCTTCACTATTACTCACTCAGTTTACTCAGTAAAATAGTAAATGTGGAAATAAGTTGCAAGTAAGAAAAAAAAATTAACATATATGCAGTAGTTAATAATGCTGCTGTATGGCAGCATTCACAGCAGGTTGTCTGTGTCTGAGCTTTTCAATTTACCCCAAGACACACACAAACACCCCCCCCCCCCTTGTATTTCACTCGGAGAAAAAGCCTCTTAGCCCAACAAGTGAACTGAGTCTTCAATGTTTGATAATAACTTTGTAGAAAATAGAAATACAGATTGAATTCCAATTTGAATCTCCAAATAGTGCCTCTGCTCTGTTGCTCGCTCTGCCTCTACCAACTACAACTGCGTCACTAGTTTGCACAGAAGAGACTACCAGTGTACCACGTGTGTGTTGGAGAAGCACACCACGTGTTTGTCCACTGATTGGCTCACTGTGCAAGCAAGCTGCTGTGCTGTTGGTAGGCAGAGTATGAGGCGGGTGCCAGTCACAGAAGAATGAACCCTCCCTGCTCGCCTCCTTAGTCCTTCTGTTTCTGTCTATCATCCTCCCCTCCAACAACTGACGCCATTGTAACCAACCCGTCCTGACTCCCATGCGTTGTTCAAGTTCCAATCAGTTTTCAGTTAGTACCGGGTCCGGAACCAAAGCATTCAAACACATAATAATAATGCATTGTTATTTTTATACCTGTCAAACAAGCACAGTTCTTGGCTTTTTTCCTTCTCTGTGTTACCTCGGGAGGTTATCACAGAGAAGGAAAAAAGCCAAGAACTGTGCTTGTTTGACAGGTATAAAAAAATAACAATGTCTCCCCCCAAACGCTTTCCCCATGTTCCGCACTGGATGAGTCAGTCTGTAATAAATATAGTTAGCCACTTACAAATAGCCAATGGCTTGGATGAAAAGTGAAGGACCCTGGCTGGCTGAATACACCCCTTGCAGATGCCCTTTCCCAGTCGCGAATCCGATGAAGACAGAAAAAGAAAGCGGAGAGTCGGGACGGAGACGCAAAAGTCCTGGTCCTCCACGGTGACAGCAATTTAGTGCGTGGGTTCAGGTTCCAGATCCGCGACAGTCGTAGGGCTTCCTTCAGACGTTAACCCGAGGTCAGGCCAGTTTAAAGTGTTCTGTTTTGTATCTGTGTGTATATTCCCTTTTTTTTTTTTAATCCCCAGCGTCTTCCCCTCCTGGTTGTTGCTTCCTTTAATTAGCAAAGTGCTAGTAGGCACTTGGATCCGCCAGGCTATGCAACATGTTTAGTGTTTTTATTTATTTGGGGAAAGCAGACTGTAATTAGCCCCTACATAACAGCCCTGCTGCAGTTCTCCGAGGGGAGGATCGCAGTCTCCATCAAAGGCGATGGGGGGGGGGTAGTTGTGAACTGGGGCCCTCGAGCCCGCCGCCGCGCCACTGATAATGAGATAATGAGGGCACCGCTGCCGCCCCAGTCTCACCAGTGTTAATGCATTGTTCTTATAGCAATTGTGCTCAGTCCGTCACACGGGTCCATTAGTACAGGGCGGGCGGGCATTCGGGAGGGAGTGAAGGGCCTCGAGAAAGGTGGAGAAGGACTGAGCTGACGGTGGCCTGCTGAAACCCGAACCCTGCAAGGCAAATATCATCCTGGGTTTACTTTTTAATTGCACTTGCCTCTACCAGCTGAGGCTGCAGCCGATGCATCTACCGCACCTCGAAGGGAGGATCGGGATGTGCTGTGCAGATGGATCAGGCAATACTGATGCAGCGCTTTGTAAAACAAACCTCGAGTGAGACAGCTCGAAAAAAAAAAAAAGCATGTCATGGAACACTCTAGTACTTCTAAAGTAATGGCAGGGTGGGCTAGCCGATGCCGTTTCTTAATTGCTTACATTCTACGGCTGCAGAATTTAAACAATTAAGAAACTGAATTTTTTATTTTTAGTGCAAATGATTGGGGGGGCTTTAACTTAGATTGGGGGGGGGGCTGTAGCCTCCCCAAAATCAACGTGGTGACGCCACTGCTGTACATGTGTATACTTTTTCCAGTGAGCTGACAATTCCTTATGTACCCCCCATCAAATGCTGGGGGGGGCTTATCTTACAGCTCTACGGAGCCTTTTGCCAGCATTTAGCCCTGACACGCTATTGCTCCCCTCTGGCCTCGAAGACTGGGACTTTTGCAATGGAGATCAGAGAAGGAGAAGAGAAGATGCATCTGGGAACAGCCTAACACAGGACGCATCTGAAAATGAGCTGTTCCTAGCTTAGTATGCTTTTCTTTGTAAAACTTTTGAAATAAATAAGTGAGTTACTTGTTCTTCAGCACATGCAATTAGCTAAGAAGAGCATCTGCTACTGCACAGGATCACAGCTTTGCTGCCGATAGCAAGAAAGAGCAAGTGCACTCATGCACTCACACTGGAACTTCCACATAGCAGCTGCTCTACAGAGCTTTTTGCCAGAATTCAGCCCTGACACCCTGTTGCTCCCCTTTGGCCTCAAGAACTGGGACTTTTGCAACAGGGGTCAGAATGGGAAGAAGAGAAGATGTACCTAGAAAGAGCCTAACACTGGATGCATCTGGAAAGAGATGCTCCTAGCTAAGTATGCATTTCCCACTAAAACTTTTGAAAAAAATAAATAAGAGGAGTGACTTGTTCTTCAGCACACATCATTAGCAAAGCAGCAGCTCTGCTACTGCAAACGATCACAGCTTTGCTGCCGAAGGCAAGGGAGATCAAGTGTGCTAGTGCACTCATACTGGACTGCCCCCTGAACAGCTGCTCAGTGAAAACCTGACTGCAACATGAACCATCCAACATACAGAGGGACCACAGACATATTTTTGGGGCAGGAGCCCTTATAGAAATCTGGACTTTGGGGCCAGTTCCCCTGTAACCAACAAGGAGATGTCATCTTCGGTCACCAACCGTTACCCAAAGGGACGTGGGCCAGGATATGGTAACCAGAGTCAGAGAACAGCACAGCAGCAGCCAATCAGGCTGTGGGAACCTGCAGCAAGAGCCAGGAGGGCTCATGGGCTCCTGAAGGACTAAGTTAGTTTGCCTAAAAGTTATGAAGCCAGTCAGACACTGAGTAAAAGCCAGACAGTTCTCCTTCAGTGACTGACTAAGGGACTGACCAGTGGGAGGGCTAGAAACTCCTACAGCTTGAGAGACCTCTGCAGTAACATTTTTAGTCCGCATGCGAGGGAGCTGAGAGGCAGATCTACTGTTTGCACTGTGAGCAAAAGACGTTTTGGAAGCAGGCATGTGCTTTCACAGCCGAGAAAGAGGAGACTGCTGAATTCAGCAAGAGTGAGATGATACAGTCCAGCAACTGTAGAGCAAAATTCTATAAGGGCAAGCCACACTGCAGCTGAGCTCTTCAGCCTGTTCTGAGAGACTATGTGCTACAAGTACAGACCTACAGTAAGGGTCTGTAACCCAAGAGATTGCCACAACCAGTCTAAGGAGACATCACCACCAGCTACTTCAGCTCTGTGACTGACCTGCAGTGTTGGGAGCTGCCACACAGTAGTACTGGTCAGTGGGGATGGGCGCTTCTCAAGAGGTGCTGTACCCAAGATCAAGTGACTGATGGCAAGAGCCAGAGCTGAACCAAACAGCTAGAGCTACTGGAAACTGAACCAAACAGACAGTTATTCAGATGCATCAGCATCATGAAAGCGGAACCTGCGAGACTACAGGAGCTGGCATTTTTTCCTGGGTGGGGGGGGGTGCAATATTGGACTTGTCATCTAGTTTACTTTAAGTTTATCTGAGTGGAAGCACTACACAACGTATTTCAACTTTGAATAATGAATCCCAACAGGAGTTTAAGAACCTTGGCCCCTCAGCCATGTTTGAGCCCACAGGGCGTGTGTAGTACTGTGACAGCCAGGAACACAGGCAACTGCATTCATCCCACGTCTCATCTCTCCATCTGAAAGTTCAAATGAACTCTTCACTGGTACATGGTAGACATCTACCACTGACCTTCACTACTGTCCGAAGTGTGTTTTCCACAGCTTTTAATACATACTTTCTTTACTCCTGGAGGACACAGCTTACCTTCAGTTATGACTGTTGGCACCATTTCCCACCCTAACAGTTTGTTTGTCATCAATTGCTCTACAGTGGCTTACTGCCTGCCACTGCATCACACACACACACACACACACACACACGAATAGGGGAAATTGTTTAATTAGGAAAGGCACACTAAGCCTAAGTTTGTTTTCAAGTGCGAACTGGGAGCACAAGGAAGTTAAGTCACTTGCTCAGGGTCACACAGTATGCAAGTGGGGGCTGTAGGATTGAAACACAGGTCTCTAGGTTTGCAGCTCAGAGCCCTAAACCTCTGCGCTATACTGCACAATATACTCGCACAAGACAGCAGGGTTTCTACCTCGAGATCTCTGGATTCAGTGTATACAGGGGATGGGAGTCTTTCAAAGGACAGTAGGCAAGGCTGTGGAGTGGGAGGGAGGAGGAGGATTGACTGACCAGGCACTATTCTGCATGTACTCCCTTTTCATTTTGTACCCTGTCATAGTCCTGCCCACCACCGAATACCAAGTACGCTCATGCCATGCCTAGTCTGCAAACAGGAGGAGCAAGATACATTACATTGTCCCCATGACATCCAAGCCCTCTCAGAATCCAGATGCTGGAGGAAGTGATACGGTGGGAGGAGTTGAATCCACACACCTCTATAGCACTTCCCAGACTTCTCTGTCTAGGGGAGAGGAATCACACTCACAACACATCCAGACTTATCACAGATTGTAATGCAATTCCAGGAAAAGTAAACCCACAATCTCTGGATACCCTGGGTAGCAGAGTAGGTAGAAAACACTTTTGAGGTGGTAAATGTTTATATAGCATACTTATTTATACCTCCTTACAAAGCAGGGGGCTGACATGCTGAGCCCAGAGTCCCTTCCAACCTTAAATTGCTGTGTTACATTTAATACGTTTCCAACATCAGAAGTGACACTATTGGGATTTCATGATCTAAACATTTATTAGTTTATTAAGATCAAAATAACTACTTCTTCAGGTGTTAAAAATATATGTACTACACTGTAAAAAGTATGAGAAATGCCTAGTTAGTTAGACTCATTAATAGCTCCCTGCTCCCCCCTCCAACTGACTGTGCAGCGAAAGAACATTTCAGTGGGCATTCAAAGCAGCTAAGGCAAAGCTTACATGTTTTGGGATTGCGAAAGTTCATAACAAGAGATTTTTTATTAACAACCCCTACTGGTGGTGACATATTGGTAATTGTCCTCAATTAATGAGCCCGGCATGCCTCGTCAGATTGGGAATGAGGACAATGTGAGGTCCTGTAGCAAAGCAGCTCAGACACAGACTGATGCGGTATGCAAATCCAAACTGATGCAGTTTTAGACTGCTGAACTCCAGCTCCCCTTCCGTTTGAAATGATCTCTCTTTGCTGCTCACTGAAATGGAAAGGTCACAGACCTGGGAAAAGGCCACATTGTTAATTGTGCCACTGGAAAGTTGAACTACGAAGGCACTGAGAAACCACTAAAGGCTTACAAATGATATCATCAGGCTCAAACCCTTCCATAATTGGAGCAGGGAATGAAGGCAAAATGTTAAATGCAGTACTAATACCCTGACTTACTATATAATTACTTTCTCATACCACCAGGACAATAGAAGTTAGCTTTCCAGTACTGGTTCCACAGAAATATGATATCTGTTGGCAGAAAAGTCCTATGGCCTATCCAGTCTGCCCAGCTGTTCCCTGCCTAATCTGGCTCTGCAGACCCTAACTGGAATCTGTCAACCCTCCCCCATCTCTACCTGTTTACCAATATTCCCCTATGTCTACTCCATGCATGCTTGAAGCCCCCCACTGTTTTTGCCACCACCACTTCCGCTGGCAGTCTGTTGTAGGTGTGTACCACCTTTTCAGTGAAGTAGTACTTCCTCACATCCCTTAAACTCCACCCTCTGGCTTTATCACATACCTCCTGGTCCTGGTGCTCTTTCTCATTTGAAAGAGACTCCCCTCCTGCACCCTGTTTAGCCCTGTGAGGTACCTGTAGGTTTCTATCATGTCACCTCTCACTCTCCTCTCTTCCAGGGTGTACATTTTAAGATCCCTCAGTCTCTCCTCATAGGGCTTCTTGTGCCACTCCTGCATCATTTTAGTTGCCCTCCTCTGGACTTCCTCCACCCTGTCTATGTCCTTTCTGAGGTGTGGCCTCCAAACCTAGACACAGTACTCAGGGTGGGGTCTCACCAGTGAGTCAGCTCCTGAGTTCCTATGCTCTAGGTGCATGATTTTGCACTTTTTGTCACTGAACCCAACTGCATGCTCTTGACCACTCCTCGAGTTTCTCAAGATCCCTGTGCATTCTCTCTACCTCCTTCCGAGTGTTCACCCTAGTATAGATTTTGGTATCATCTGCGAAAAGTCATACCTTCCCTTCTAGTTCTTCTTCAGTGTCACTTACGAAGACACTGATGAGGACCAGTCCCAGTACCGAGTCCTGCTGCATCCCACTGATCATTCTCCCATCATTAGAGCAAGTGCAATTAATCACCTATCCATTAACCAGTTTCTAACCCAATTTGCCACTTTGGATCCCACCCACTAGGTTGCTCAATTTTCTTTATCAGTCTCTTGTATGGCACAGTGTCTAAGGCCTTGCTAAAGACCAGATAAGCCATGCCCACTGCCCTTCACTGGTTTATTTCTCTGGTCATCCAGTCAAAGAAATCCATTAGAAGCATCTGGCATGGTATGCACCCCAGGATGGCAACACTATTATAGCGAAAATGTTGATGCTGACAACATCGATGTTTTCAGTGTAATAGACTGCCCGAGTCTCTGGCACTCTCTCTCTCCTGGTCCTGCACCCCCTCCCCAATCCAACTCTGACTTGGAGTTAGAATCCTATAGATTGGGGGATGTGGGGAGCAGAGCCCCCTGCATGGGGGTTTCAGGGGGCAAAGCCCCCTGATGAAAAAACGGCCGGGGTCTCAAGTCGGATTTATGTCAACTGCAAGTTGTCATTGACATCCATCACTATGATGGTGGTCGACAACTTTGTTGTCGAACCGGCATCGTAGAGTCATCTGGCATGCCCTCCCCCTGTGAAGCCCTGCTCCCCTATGGTCTTATAGCCCACTGGATTCAAGATACTCTACCAGCCCTTCCATAAGTAGGGTTTCCATTACTTTCCCCATCATTGAAGTGAAACTGACCAGTCTGTAATTGCTGGTCTCATCCCTGCTGCAGCATTTATGTAAAGGGACAACATCTGCTCTCCTCCAGTCATTTGGAACAACACCTGTTCCCAGTGAACTGTTGAACAAGACCATCAGTGGAGGCAGCTTGCACTTCCTTGAGTTTCTTTAGTGCCCTTGGGTGTATCCCATCCAGTCCCATAGTCTTGTCCATCGTTACAGCTCAAGTCCCTTTAGGATTCTTTCCTCCAAAAATGAAATTGCGTCCATTCCACCGCCCCCCCCGTTCCTGTGCTATTCCCTAATGGTTTGTACCCCCACCCTCCACTGTAAAAACTGAACAGAAGTACCTGTTCAGGATGGCAGCTTTTTCTTGGTCCTCTTCTGCACAGTCCCCCTGCTGCCCTCCTAATCCTCACGGTCCCACCCCTTGCTTTCTTCTTCTCAATTATGTGTCTGAAGAAAGTGTTATCCTCTTTAGCTACCCCTTTGGCTATCCTTTCCTCTGTGTGCACCTCTGCTTCCCTCACCTATACCTCTCTGGCCTCGTCACTCTGCCTTTCCTTATACCTCCTGAATGCCACTCTTTTTTTCTTCACCCACTCAGTTATTGTTCCATCTTTACTGGCCTTCAGTTACCTGGCGGGGGGTGGTGGGGGGTGCGGTGATTTACACACACTGGTGGCAAGTATCATTTTAGAACTATATTATGTGGTTTATGTCAGTTGGTGGCTGGCAATATAGCCTAGAGTTTGGAGTAATGATATGTGAATGAGGTTGGTTCATCCGGCAGACCTGGGTTTGATTTCTCCAACCTCAACTTGCATACTGTATGACCCTGAGCAAGTCATTTAACCTCTCAGTACTCCCAGGTCACCCCTGAAAACCGACCTTATGCCTTGTGTGCCTTACCCGATTACCAAAAGAATAAAAAAAAATATAAACAATTTTCAACCACAGAGTTCTACAGTCAAACATACAGATGCACTGTAACAACTGCATAAAAGCCTTAAGGAAAACTGCTGATATGCAAGAGCCCTCCCCAACCTATAACTACCCCCACTTACCCCTATGAGCTTCCTGAAGCCATAAAACATTGTTTTTCCCAGTACCTAAAAATATATACAGTAAGGCATATTTGCTACTCATACTTGCATCTTAAGACACAGAGTCCACTTCTTTAGCATATGCAGGTCCTCCATAGTATCAGTAAAGAACTGCCTGCCACAAATTTGACCAGACATCGCTCATAATGATTTATTTAGTTTTGGTTGATCAGGTAGGTGCACTAGACAAAAGCACTGCCTATTTGCAGGCATGACTCAGGAGAGTTACAGACAGTAAATGAACAATATTACAATGACACGATAAATACAATAACATCAACGTAGACAGGCAAAACACAGGTGCAACATGAAACAATAAAAAGGGTGATATCAAGTTTATGGATAATTATCACCTCATAGCCATCTTATCTGTGTTTGACAAGCTACTTGAGAAACTCACGGCCTCCCAGGTAACAGAACACCTCTTGCTGCACAAGTTATTATCCCTGGCACAGCATGGTTTCAGGTATGCACACAGCACATCCACCACCCTTATCCAATTTACTGATGATGTCAAGATGGCCATGGAGAAAGACATGCTTACGGGGGCTGTTTTCTTTCACCAAACCAAGGCATTTGACCTTGTGGACCACACCTTGCTACTATCTAAACTGACCCCCTTGAGATCCTCATCCACTGCTACTACCTGGTTTGCGAGTTACCTCATTGACCTGTGTCAATCTGTAGAAATTAACAGAGTAAAATCTGACCTTTCCCCCACTAATGTTGGTGTTCCTCAAGGATTCATACTTGGTCCTTTGCTGTTCACTTTACTTCTCAACAAACTGCTCACAACGGCTGATTCTTGCTGAACCCTACTTTATGCAGTTGACAGGTACTGTACACTAGTGCCACATATATATCACCTTTTTTATGACTAGGTACCAGTCTGGCAATCTGTTAGAGCTTAGGAACTACCCCAGTGGAAAGGGACAAGTTGAACAGCCCTGCGACTGGTGCAGCTAAGAGATGAGCAGCAGTTTTGAGGAACCTGGGTAATAGCTCATCTGACCCTGCACTACCGCATACTGTGATGGTCTTCAAGAGGCACAGTACCTCAGTTTTGGCGACAGACCCAAGGTTAAGAGGAGGGAAATATGGTTCCACTACAGTGGTGCTAAGTTCAGGAACCATGCCGATCAGCTTTGTGTATTTGGAGAGGTCGGAGAAATTAGTTGAATGCATTTGCAGTTGTTACAGTTTATGCCACCCAGTGTCATGTCAGATACTGTATGGTAGGGTTTGTACCCTCACCCATGAAAACCTTTATATGACTCTAAATTGTACAGTACATCCGACAGCATAGAACTTGACAGGTAATAGTGTTTTCACTGATTGCTCTGTGATTATGTACCCAGCCTACTCATCTTGGCGGGCAGCCACACACTTCTGCAGCTCGCTCTATGCGTAGGTGCCCTGCTGACTCAGCTTGTGAGCAGCCACACACTAGCACTGCAGCAAAGTCTTAATTTGTTGGCAAAGTTGGTGCGAATTCAGGAAAATTCTCAATTTGTGAAGCTCTGCAAACTTGCCAGCTCGTGCTCCTTTTTTTTAACCTTCGAACTGGCATACACTCCCTGTCCCCAACCACGGTGCTGTAATCCCACCCCCCACCACCTCCCAAATACTTTTATACTGTGGAGCCCTGTTACAAGTACACTATTAATGCCAAGCAAACATGTTCTTATAACCGGAATGTCGTTATAAGAGGGCTTCATTCAAAACAGTGAAAATCCATGTAAAACCCATGGTTAACATACTGAAACTAGTCACAAACTAGTTTTAAAGAACCCATTATTAAAAGCAGCATAATATAGCTTTTAAAAGAGCCCTTGCCCAAACAATGAGAGTATTGTTGTAGAGTTCATTCATGTCATTGCTAACCATGAAGGAATGTGTGTACTGCCGTCTTCACAGAGCATCCTTTACACACCCATTCACTATTTAAGTGGCAGTTAATGAGGAAACTCGATCATGATTCAGCCTAGGTTTAGCACATTCAAAGATGATAATGTGACCACGTACTTATACCTCTGGGAAAAAAAGTGTACTTATAAACGGGCTGACTGTTTCTATAAACAAGTTTTACTGCCATTTAAAGTAATAGGCAAAAACTGGAACGTACACAAAATGTTCTTATAAATGGGATCTTCCTAGATCCGATGTTCATGTTCTTATAAGTGGGCTTCACTAAACTACCCTACCAATCCCCGTGAAGAATTTATGGTTCCCCCAACCCACCCAGACTCTATTTTCTTTGTTACAGGTCACATACAAATTAATTTTTCTGAGTGCTGGTGGGGGGAGGAGAGTGTTGGGGGCCAGAAGGTTGGGTGGGGAGTCTTATTATGTGAAACAATAGGGTCTGGTTGGGCAGGGGAGGCAGCTGGAGTGTGCTTTGGCACAGGGGTGTGAGGAAGGATATACAGCACACTATATTTAACGATAAATTCGCCAGGCCAGGTGGGGGCGGAGGGAGTTTATAATTTTAAAGGACCACAGTTCACAGTGTTTTGCCAGCATAGTGTCTAGTTTGTCCAGTGAAAACTATGCAAACTGTGTAATTCGCCGGCAACTTGACAATTCGTGTAGGTTGCCATGTGAATTTGGGTACTTTGCCAGATGACAAATATGCAAATTGCAGTCGGCAAAACGACTTGTGAAGTGAATTTTGGCAGCTTTGCCCAGTTCTACCACACACTTCCAGCACTCCCTCTATGTGTACGTGCCCTGCTGACTCATCCTGCTGGCAGTTGCGTACTTCTGCTGCTCAGTCGATGCATATTTGACCTGCTGACTCAGCCATTGGTTGGCAGTGCACATAAGCATCGTGTGAGCGGCTACCTATTAGATGACTATGGACAGCTATGCAAATGGAAGTTAAACTATTAATTACATTAAGAACAACACAGTATTTTATGACCTTAAGGCCCTCAACAAGCACATCAGGTGAGTTAGCTATTAGTGTTGGAGGACTCCTACATATCAACACTTTTCCTTTAAACAGGTCACAAAATACATTATTTAGTTCTAAAATTAAGCAATAAAGCATGACAGGGTGTGTGTTATGGGATAATGGCATGCCTCATGAGGTGAGGCATGGTGAAACCAAGTGCCTTATGCACCCGAGAAATTCCATTATACAAGAATTACACACACCTGAGGATGTGTTATTGTAATTAGAAAATGGCTTCCTTGATTTTCAGTTTTAGAATCACATAATGACATCTGAAATTTGAGCATTTCTGACCTGTGCTGTAGTGCTGGAGTAATGCATGGTCATGTAATCAGATTCCGCCAATCACAGCACAGGACTTTGCCAGTCCATTTTGTAATAGTCCTTTCTATCAGTGTGTAAATCAGAATCACCCTTTTAAGGTTCTGCACAATGGCCCAGTGGTCGTGTTTTGGGCTACCGTGCTGGTGACCCATGCTCAAAAGGGAGCCTAGGTCATTGGAAAATGGTTATCCAGAGATCGAGTGATGCCAGCAGCAGTTTGCCCTCTATCAAGAGGGTTGGTGGCCCACTTCTGCAGCAGCCAACCACTGCAATAGAGTCCTGGAAGGTTCACCTTCCAGCCACAGGAGAATGACCCAATTTCCATGGTGCGAAGGGCGGGCTAAGGCAGTGCAGGCTACACGGGGCAAGACCCTGCTGTAATAACTATGTGTCTCCCTCTCTCTGGCAGCAGAATGTCTCTAGGGGCCTAAGCAGCCTCCACTAAACCTACCCCCAGCCCTTAGAGCTAATAAGGAGGACTGGGTGTCATTCTGGCACAGTCAGTGTGTTTGTCGTAACACATGATGTCCTCTACAATGATATGGCAGTCCCTGGAAGCCTGCTATATCCCACATCCAGAACGAGTGATCTACTGCAGTGCTGAGCTGAGCATTCATCTAGATGCCCGGTGCACAGCACAGCTCTGCCCCCCACAGCACACCCCCTGCCCCAATGTGAAGCTCCACACTTGCAGGTAGCAGTGAGCAGGGGTTGTGGACACCGTCCGATGCAGACAGGCACTGGGGGTGCAAAGCAACATGGTTGAGAGTCGCACAAATCATGTGTATCAACTGTTGCGTGGATTGGGCCCGTAGCCTGCGTTCACACAAAAGTGATCAAAAATCTTTTTTTTTTTTCCGCCTAGCTACCCTCTCTATCCACTCCTTCAGACCTCTGATCAATCCCCCGAGAGCACTCCCCACGGAGTCTGCCCCTAGAGTGTCAGGCTGTCTCCAGTTCTCCCCTTCCTGACTCCTCTCCTAGGAGTGCCTGCACACAGCAGGGTCTGCCCGGAGGGTGATGAGAGGCATGGATCGGTCCTCATGTAGGACCAAGAGGGGGTGTTTCTGTTTTCCTCCCTGTCCCTCCCATAACCCCTCCTCCCCTAAGGACGTCAGCATGCAGGACTGACGTGCAGACACACACCGTTGTCAAGTGCCCATGATGTCCTCCCCTCCCGACTCTGCAGAGCCACCTGGTGCCCCAATGCCAGTGCTTCTATAGGCACAGGAGCATCGGGTGCCTGAAAGCACCCCAGGATCCCACCCCAGGAGGAGGAGAGCATCTGTTGGTATATTCGATCCTCCCCCTCCTCCCCTCAGCAGCCCGAGTCCGTTCCCCAACCCAGGTCACCGGCATTGTGTGAGGTGTGGCGTCCAGCACCTCAACCCTCAGCGTCACCAGGTTGGCCATCAAAAATCTTTTTATTGCCCAGAGATTGAAACAATAAATGGCAGAAAAGGTGCCAATTATCACATTCCACTAAACTGAGTGTTAACTACTGTACACAGCTTTTCTGTGAGTGGAAGGGTAGGATTTTCCTACATATATCTCTTCTGAATGGATCTTGATTCAAACATTTACAGATTTATTTAGTTGACTTGTTTACCAGGTAGATACTCTAGGCAATTAAATGCCTATTTGCAGAGCCTGCCTGGTGACAAGGCAGTGGTGCTACCACCTGCCACACTGGCAACCCACCTTCAGGAGGAGACTCAGGTCATTTGGGTGTCAGCCAGGGGGAGAGGATGAAGTATCATAGAAACAGCTCTTCTCTCTTGTGGGGGGGGGGGTGTCCCTCTGCTAGCATGCCACCTGGAGGAATCCAGGCAATAGCACAGAAGGACTCGCTTTACAGTGGAAGGACCACCCTCAGATGCAGATATGCACATTCATGCAGAGGCATGCACACACTGCACATCACTGCATGCCAGGCAGCCCGGGGCAGAAAATGAAGTGGCCAGAGGATTCCCTGATCCTCTGCAGGTCTCCGCACCACTGACTAAGCAGGGCTTTGTGAATCTGGATTATGCTGGGGGGGATGGGAAGGATCCTCCCTCCTCCAGCCCTGCCATGAGGGGGAATCTGGAGGGGGTGGGGGGTGGAGACATGTCTGGAGTTATGTCCTTGAGAAAGTAGATGATGAGGCTGGGAGGCCGGGGTGACATGGTCTGGCCAGCGGAATAGGAGGATAAAAAATGATGAAAGCAATTTTAATCAGGTACTACTCAGGAGAGTACAGAAAAGCAGCATAGCAACAAAACAAAATTTATATAATTTACAAGTCAAGAAATGGCGAGCACAGTGAAGTAACAAAACAGCAATGTCAAACTGGGAACAGTGATTAACAAGTCAAGATGAACAAAATAGTAATCACAGTCAGTGAAAACACATTGTTTCAAGAAGGCAGCCCTTTACTGGTTAGTCAGCTTAACAAAAGCTAGGTGCAAACGAGATAAGCTACATCCAGTAACTTCTAGATAGGGGCAATGCACAGACAATAGCAGTATCAGCAGCATCTGAGGATACTGGATGGCCCTGCAGATTATACATTTAAATGTGCTTCAAAGGGAGTTGGCAGCAGTGATCCCTCACTTGACAATCCACTACCTACAGACTATACATACTTACTGGAAAAATTACAATAAAAACAAGACCAAGATTCCTGGAAACAACCTGCTGAAACAGGTGAAATGTATGTGAACATTTACCTTTAAGGAAACAAAAATTAAGGCAGCCTGGGTAAAGCAAAGGTGCATTGCAGACTATTACTGTACAATGTGGTAAAAATCGATTGGCATGTTCTACTGCTTTCTTTATGTGATTTAAAAAATGTTACTCCTACACGACCCTCATCATTTTTTCTGCATGTTGATGTGCCTTAACTATGAGCTGTACTGTATGAAATGTAATGTACATGTACAATTAAGTTTGCATTGCATCTGTTCTGTACTGAGACTGGTTGTTTCAGTTAAAAAAAAGAGTTTACAAAAATGAATGGCAAAGGTTGCGGCCACTCTGGCTTACAAAGGAAACCATACTCAAAGAAAGTTCAAATAGTATTTTCTTTATTTACTAATAGCACCCCGAACATTTCACCTAGTTAGGTTCCTTGAGGGGAATTTTCTTCACTGGACTATTTGGCCTCTCCTGTCTGCCAAGACCTCTGCCATTTCAGTTCATAGTGATGTGTTATCTGTTTATGACATCGTCTTCAATACAATATTTAGATAGTCTACCTTTTTGCGTTCTGTTTCGCTAGTGTCTTTCTGCCTTTCACAACAGTTTTATGGTGCTGTTCTTTTTGATACACGCCTACAGTACTTCCTGGTTTGTCTTTGGCAATTTACAGTTTTCTAGCTGTGTTCCTCCTAGTAGGTTTCTGTTCCATGGCAAGAGAGACAAACCTAGTCTACTTCCCCCACTCTCCCCTTCTCCTGCTCTCCTAGCATCACTCCTGATGTCTCCTTCAAGGCTCTTTCAGCTCTGAACCCCCTTAAGGGCAGGAGCCCTGACAGGCTCAAACCCAAAATCTTCCACTACTCTGCTCCTGCCATTGCTCTACCTATCACCTCCCTTCTCAGCCTTTCTTTCTCCTTTGCCTCCATCCCCAACTCCTGGAAACATGCAACTGTCTTACCCCTTCCCAAAAGAGGTGACTCCTCCTCTTCTGGTAACTACCACCCCATTTCCCTGCTCCCCACTCTAATGAAACTGCAAGAGCACCTTGTTTGTCCCAGCTCTCCTCCTTCCTTGGCTCTTCCTCTTTCTTAACCCCTTTTCAGTTTGGAGTTTGTAAATTCCACTCCACCCTCTCCTCCCTCCCTTCTCCAGCTTACTGATTCCATTCTCTCCAGCAAGGATCAGGGCCTTATCACCTCCACCATCTTTGCTGGCTTGGCCAAAGCCTTCAACACTGTATTCCACCCCTTCTTGACAAGCTTAAGGCAGCGGGGCTCTTTGACTCCTCTTCCAATTGGTTCTGTTCCTACCTTGAGGGTAGGTCTCAATCTCTGCGAATTGATGACTCCATATCCCTTCCACTTCCTATCACCACTGGTGTTCCACAAGGCTCTGTTCTTGGCCCAATACTCTTTTTGATCTTCCTGAATTACCTCTCCACTGCCTGCACCTCTGCGTCCATCCACATTTATGTGGATGACACTGTTCTGTTTACCTCTGGTTTTTTCCCCTCTAATCTCATGGTTAGGCTTCAGATAGACTTCAGCAATGTTCAGCACTGGTTCTGCTTGAATCAGCTATCCCTCAACGCCTAAAAAACTGTTTCAATGACCTTTGGCGCTAGGCAGAAGCTTGCTAGGTTTACTATCCTCCCCTTTTTCCACACCCTAGATGGACCCACTATTGATGATGTTCCCACATGCAAGTACCTAAGGGTTTGGCTTTACCAGCACCTTGATTTTTCAGGACATGTGGATGCCATACACAATAAACTTCACCCTAAACGAGAAGCGTAATACAGGAATAAAGACTGCATTCCTCCTCCTGCTGGCCATGCAATTGTTCTGAAGATGATCCTTCCCATCTTCAACTCTGGTTACATTGTGTACAGTGCTGCTCCTTAGACGACCCATGCCAGGCTAAATTCTCTCTTTCACTTCCTCTGTCACTCTGCTCTGGACTGTCCGCCCCAAACCCACCACTGCTCCCTATATTCTTTCCTCTCCCTCACCTCAACTGAAGCCGTACACCTCTCTAATTGCAGATCCTTTATCTCCAAATACTGGCTTAGCATGCCCCCCCCCCATACCTTACTTCTCTCCTTTCACTCCCCCCACCTTCTTCTTACACCCTTTGTAGCTCTGGCTATCGCACCCTCACTCTCCCTTCTAGGAAATCCTCGGCTGGCCAGGCTGCCTTCTCCTATCGTTTCCCCAAACTATGGAGTTCCCTCCCCCAATCTATCCGTGCTACCACTTCTATATACTCTCTCTCCTCTCTTCTCCACAATTTCACCTCCTACAGGTGCACCTGATACCATACCTTACTCTGTCCCTCTACCCCTTACTTTTTATCTACCCACTACTTTCCCTCTCCTTCAAATCCATGCTCCCCACCTTAACTCACTATGTTAACTCCAACGTCTACCTCTGCACTCCAGTTCATATTTTTTTGACTCTGAATTAGCCTCCGTCTCCTCCAAACCCATGCTTCCCATCCTAGTTCACTCTGCTACTCAGCCGTTTACCTGTGCACTTCAATTTTATATTTCTTTGACACTCAGTGAATTTGCATTCTCTGCCTCCCCCCCCGGCTAATTTTACTTTGTATCTTGAATATTGCCCCTTTTTATCCACAGGATTACATTATATGCATTATTTCATCAATATTTTATCTTTTACTTTTGTAAGATGCTCGTACATGTTACTTGTTTTCTACTATATCCTTGTTGCACTTACTTTTTTCATTGTTCTTCTTTACCCCTTCCCCCCAGGATGCATCTGGGAACGAGCTATCAGCTCATTATGTCTTTCCTGGTGAAACTTTTGAAATAAATAAATATACTCAGCAGAACGGTTACTATGTCCTAGGTGCACTGCTTTACACTCTTTGGCACCGAACCCCAACTGCCAAGTGTTTGACCATTTTTCAAGTTTCCCAGATCCCTGTGCATGTTTTCCACCCCTTTCTGAATGTCCACCCTTTTGCAGATTTTGGTATCATCTGCAAAAAGACATATAGTACCTCCTCTTCCCTTCCATCAACACTGCCACCAACCTAATTGGGTCCTCCAGCCACTACCTGGAGGTCAATAAAGAAAGTCAGACCCTGGTTTGTGCTTCCCTCCAGGGCAAGGATGTCTCTTAATCTTGCAGGGGGCAGTCTGGTGAAGCAGCAAGCTTGGCTTGGATCAGGTAGGGTGAGGGTGTCCTTGCCCCTTCACTAGGCATGCTGCGGCTGGGGTCCTGGATGGGGCAGGGAGGACCTGTTGCCCATCTGTAGTTGGGGGTGGGGGGACTCTGAAATTGTTCATTGGGGTGCATATGGACTTGGCAGTGCAGTACTCATGGGTTCAGGACATAGCCCTGTCAAGAGTGGATGTGGACAGTGTGTGGATGTGGTGGAAAAATGTGGCCACTCTGGTAGCATGCCCCAGGCACTGTTTACCTCATTGTTTTATCTAACCTAAAGCAATGTAGACCAGTCACTAGTAACCCTAATAGATAAGTGACCAGTCCACAATAATTTAGGTCAGATAAAACAGTGAGTTTAACATTGGCTGGCACTGATTTTTAAATATCAGTTGTATATAGGAATGCAGTTTTTCCCGCCATTCAAAAATGCAGCAAACTGCAAATCGGAAAGCCTAGAATTTGTAACTCTTCTAGGGCAGGACACCCAGATACCTCTCTAAAAAACAGATCCCACCTACAGTACAGAAATCATGGCAATGGGCCTGCTACAGCCAGTCCCAGCTGAAGACTCAAGGTACCTCAGGCCAGACGGAGACTAATGATATGTCCTACTGGGAGGCCTAACAGCACTGTGTTTTATCTATAAGTCCAAACATTTATTTATTTATGTTAAAGTTTGGTAACCCAGAAAGGCACACTGAGCCAGAGCTCATTTCCAGGTGCAACCCGGGGGAAGGGTAAAAAAAAAGAAAAAAATCAGTAGCAGTTACAATGAGTGAAACAACAGCAGCAGTTATAAAGTGCAAAGTACACTGTAGGCATAAAAAAGGAATAAAATAACAAGAGACAATAACTACTCAGAGTTATAATGGTGCATTACTATATAAATGGTGTTGAAATAAAGATTTCCAAGTGGTGCACGGGAAGGGGGGTAAGAATCTTGAGGGTTACTATAGGGAGGCAAACCACAGATCATGTAAAACCCCAGAGCTTCCGGGCCTAGCAGTCCTCAGACCCATAGCTTTTATGTAAAAGGTCTGGCTTGCCTGCGTGTGACATAACTCCACCATCCAATAAAAGACACTTCGTGAAATTCTGGTAGCAGGCCTGGAAAGGAGGGCTCATCAATGTCTGCAGTTCCACCAGATCGTATACAGTGCTTCCTTGCTGCTGTATAGTGAACCATATTATAACAAAGTCCCTCTTATAGTGAACACCCTTGATGGCTCCCACTGTTCCCTAAGTAAGCATATTAACACCTCATTATAGTGAACACCTAGCTGCAGTGAATGAATCAGCTGGCTTCTGAGGTGTTCGAGACCAATGTAACTGTACTCCACCATCACTACAATTACCTGGGGAAGATGCCTATATTGCAAGGACAACTGAAAACATGTCTTAGTCCAGAGCGGAGTCCCCTGACCATTTTTGTAACGTGTATTCTTAGCTTATATATAACCCCTCCTCCTTACTGTAGCCCATTCCTTCCCCTCCCTTCCTAAGGATACACTTTAAAACAAGACACCCAACTTAATGTTCCCTCCTGATCAAAAAAGTATACATTAATAAATAAATTCAGTACATGGGATGTACAACCTGATCCTTCCTGTTTCTGTCACATAAGCTCTTAAAATAACGAACGGCTTTGGAAATCTGGATGCAAAATTGGAAACATGTTCACAGTCAACATCCAGATTAGCATCTACTAATGAGCTGTTATGTACATGAATAATAATGTAAGCTCTAATTTAGACCCCAGGTTGGGATTAGTTTTAATTTAAGGCTTTATGGATTAACTACCTGACCCTTCTCCCTGTGGAACAAATAGCTAATTCAGTCTCAGCATTGTAGATGGTCTATAAACTTAATTAAAATCTAAACGTATCATGCCACTGATTTACTAAAAATGGATAGTCACCTGAGGAACATAGAAGTGCTGGTATGGAAGGAGACCAAGCAGCCTCTCTTGTTCTACCACTCCTTCCTAATAACCAGGGATACCCCTGTAAAGCCTTCTTCTTCCAAGTACCTATCTAGTTTTTTGTTGACATGTTTCATACGGACTGCTTCTGCAGCCTGAGCCAGCAGGCTGCTCTACATATTGCCTATTGTTCTTGTGTAAAAATAAATAACCTGGGGCCTCCCAATGCCCCAGTGGGTAGTGCTTCGTGCTCATGCGCACAACCTGCATTCGACAATAAGTCCGAGATGCTGGAAACTGGGCAGCTGGTGATTAAGGAGTGCTTCCAGCAGCAGTACATCATCGACTGGGTGGGATGGCATCATGCTTCTGTGGTATCAGCACCCCCTCCAGTACTGACCTGGAAGGTCAACCTTCCAGCCGCAAGGGAGACTACATATCAGCAATGCCCCCAGCAGCTATAGTATGCACCAGGAGGTTGTGGGAGGGCAGCATTACAGGGGAGAAAACAGCCTAGCTCCACCTGAATGATGGATGCAAGCTGGTACACATAAGCTTCACCAGATGAACCCCACCCTTTGCCCCGGATCCTGACTGAGTTCCCGTGAGAGGACAACCCTGCCCTTCTGAAGCCCCTACCATGGAGGGAAGAACCGAGGAAGATGGCAGAAGCAGTGAGTGTAGTGGAAGATGGTTAGTCGTGGTCACCAGAGGACCAGAGGAAGTGTGACCTGACTGAAGAAAACCCTCAAAATCTTTCTTACTGTACTGTAAAGTTGCACACTTAGTCTTCAGTTTGGTCTAACATCTGTCTCCACCTGGTTCATATTCTCCCTGATGGCTTCTTGTACAGTATGTCAGAATTTGCTTCCAGGATGCATTTTGGCAACCATCACCAGTATACTATGGTGATCTTAGTAAGAGCAAGAAACAGGAATGTGCACATAACATAGTGTTCATATCAAGTACTGATACTGTTGCATTTGTTACTGAACTGCCTTTCTCAGGAGTACTCTTTTAAAAATACAAAGTCATGGGTTCCAGGACTCCCTAAAACAGTAAAATTAAAAGCAAGTGCAAGAAAACTCACTCTAATTTGCATGGTGACAGCCCTAAAGTGCATTACAGCACATTGGCTCACAGATTGCTTCCCTACTAGGGAAGAATGGCTAAGTCCACAGGCGAAAGTGCATGAAATGGAACTAATGATGGCTAAACTTGATCGCTAGGAATTGGATGGGCAAGCTGGATAACAACAATGCAGGGTAGGCAGGGCATAATAGAGGAGGAAGATGACACTGAGACTAAGGTATAGCATCTACCCGCCCCTCGAAAAGTATAAGATCCCTAGAAGTGTTCATTGTTAATTCTTTTATTTATTTATTTATTTTTATTATTTGAATCTAGGATTACAAGTACCTTTGAGCCAAGGCTCTTTTACAAAAGTTCCACGTCAGTTGAGGTACAATACAAACAAGACACTGAATAACAGTATAACAGTTGGTTACAGGCAGTTAAATACAGTTTTATACATTCAGTACAGTGGCAAAAATACAAGAAGGAGGTCTGGTAACAGGGTTGACACGGTATGGAGGAGAGACACACTAGCGGGGTGCGGCCATAGGCACTTATCAAATATCAATTAAAGTGCTACAGGGAGTAGGGAAGGAGGGCGGGAGAAGGAAAGGATGAATGGGTGTATGGGAGGGGGAGTTGATGGGGAAGAGGGTTAAGTGCTAGGTGGAAAGAACAAAGAGGAGAGGGGAGAACAGTTAGGAAGGACAGTCACAGAAGCTAGATGCAGACAGGATGTGACAGAGACTGGATTTGAACGGACCAAGCTTTGGCACTGAGGCGATATCAATGTTGAGACCATTGAACCAGCTGGGAGCTCTGTGCGAAATCCATCTTGCCCTTGTGTGGTGCAGAAATGCGGATATGCAGAAGCTGGGACTCAGAGCCCCTGCTGATACGCGTAGCCTGCGCCGGGCAGAGGAGAGCTTGGACACCTGGGGGTGCAAGGCCTAGTGTTATTTTCTTTGTCATAAGGCCGGTTTGGTACTTGATCCAGTTTGCAAGTTGAAGCCACCCAGTCTGTGTGTAGTGATCACATGTGTGGGTGAGGCGATGGGGGCCGGTTATGAGATGGCAAGCTTTGTTTAGTGCAATGGATATGCGCCTGAGGGCGGTGGCAGAGGTAGAGCCATAGATGATCAGGCCGTAGTCCATTATTGAGATTACTGAGCTCTGTACAGCAATCCTTAAGGCATCTGAGGTAAGGCATTGCCTGTGCCTGAAGAGTAGGCCAATGCGAGTGTTGGCAGCCTTGACAATGTTGTCAATGTGCATAGCATATGATAGGTTACATTCGATGGTAATACCTAGATATTTAAAGGATTTAACCAGTTTGAGGGTTGCACCAAGGCAGTTTTTGATCATGATGGAACTGAGTCGGTGTTTGTTGTGCGGGCTGCAGAAGAGCATGGACTTGTTTTTTTTTTTGTAGTTGAGAACCAATTTAGGTGTACTAAACCAAGTTTCAATCGAGGTGAAGGCAAGCTGTGGATTCTTTTCAAGGTGGCCCGGATCCTTGTGAGTGGAAAGGATGACAGCATCGTCAGCATAGAGGAGGATTTGAGCTGGTCATGATTGTGGAAGATCATTCAGAAAGAGGCTAAAAAGAAGTGGCCCAAGAATGGAGCCTTGAGGAGCTCCTGCGTGAACAGGATGAACAACCGAGAGAACATCAGCTATTTTCACTCTTTGAGAGCAGTTCTCCAAGTAGCTCTTGAACTAGGTAGTGGACTCAGGTGAGAGCCCAGCAGAACATAGCTGTGTGATTAATAGATTATGAAGTACAGTGTCAAAAGCCTTGGTCAGGTCAGTGAAGACCGACCCAGTTAGGAGGCTGTTGTCCAATGAGCTGTGGATAGCACCGGTGAATTCAAGGAGGGCCGAGTACTGTGACCTGTGCGGAAGCCATGTTGTTGGGGGCAGAGGATGTTGTGTTTGTCCAGGTGGTCAGATACCATACATTCAATGGCCTTGGGGGGAGTATGGAGATAAGCCAGTAGTTCACATGTAGATCCTTGTCCCCACTTTTGTGGACCAGGGTTACTGTGACTGATTTATATCTGTCGGGGAACTGGCTGAGGGCGAGGTTGAAAATTTTTGTTAGTGGAACTAGCACTTCATCAAGGGTGAGGGACACCAGCTTGGAGATGAGTGAGTCCCCAATAGTTCTGGATTTGGCAATTGCATTAGAGACTTATTTACAGACCTCATGCGCCCTGACTTCCATAAAGCAGAATGGTGGGTGGCTGGAGGGAGGGGGTTGTGGGCTGGGGGTAGGAGAAGAAGGGTGGTCATCATTGAAGAAGTCTGAGGGGAGAACACTACTGAGGTCAGAGATCGCAGTATTGAAAGTATTTGCAATTGTGGTAGGTCGAGATTTATGCCACCATCAATGACCAATATAGTAGGCGAGGTTTTTGGCTGCTTCCCAGTTACTTCTTTAAGATTGTCCCAGAAGGATTTTCCCTTACCCCAGTGCTCGTGAGGGCATCTCTGTAGTATGCATTTTTCTTCTGGCTGATTGATTTAGTGCAGTCGTTTCGCACCCGTTTGTAGTTCTGAATATAAACTTGATTGCCAGTGGCCCGTGCCAAGCCAGAGGAGGTCCCTTGCTTTCTGATGCATAAGTAGTTCAGCGGAGAGTCAAGGATTGCAAAGGCTTTTGATTTTATGCCTTTCGAAAGGGGCATAGGTGTCACAGGCAGCATTGAAGGGGTTAATGAAAAAATCCAAGGCTGAGTTGACATCAGAAGCGTTGAACATAGGAGACCAGTCGAGCTGTTGGAGGTGGGATTTGAGGTGTTTCAACTGACCACGTGGGAAGACTCTACTATTGATTAATTTAGGGGCGCTTGCAGAATTTATTTGATCATTTGCAGATGACTAGGGAATGGTCATTTAGTGTATCTGGAAGGACGGAAACATCCAAGATGCGGGAGGGATGGCTGGCCAGTATCCAGTCCAGGAGAGTGCTTGCGCCAGTTTTATAATTATGTCTGGTGGGGAAGACAACCAGCTGTGCCAGGTTGGCTGCCGAGATGGCATCCTTGAGGTCCCCTGTGTCAGCGGCTAGCCAATTGATGTTAAAATCACCCATTAGGATCGACTCCGAATCAGGGGGTTGGGCATGGATGAGGTCTAAGACTGAGTTGAGGCCTTTGCCTTGTTCTTTTAGAGGAATGTAAACAGCAGCAACAGTCAGTGCTTTGTTGTGAGCCCCCAGCAGAATTTTAATAGGCAGGATCTGCGTAGAAGAATCCGAGAGGGGGGGAAGGTAAGCGGTGACCAAGGAGGGTGTCTCTGAGATATAAAACACAGCCTCCCCCTCCTTTTGTACTCCTGTCAAGTCTGAAGACACTGTACCTTGGCAGGGCAATAGCCATGTCTGGAATTTTGGGTGATAGCCATGTTTCAATGACTGCAAGGATATCAGGGTTGTGTTGGTTAGTGAATATTTGCAGGACATCAAGTTTAAGCAGGAGGCTGCAGATGTTGAGAGATGCAAGGGTGAGAGTCCCAGGGTGCCTCGATTGATGGCTGGGGCAAGAAATTTTAGGCCCAGCATTTAGGTGAACATGCCCAGATAGCAGCAGCAAGAGTAGCAGAAGCTTCAGAATGCACCATCTTAATTGGTTTAAGGCAGCTTTGTTTGCCTGTTTTATGTGCAGTCTATTGCAGTGATTCTGTCTTAGGTCCCAAAGTGAAGTAATATGAACCAGTGTGAAAACCGGAATAGGCGAACATACACCACCCTATCATGATTCTTCAGGAGTTGCCAGCTATCCCCATAGGAGAATGGGGAGTATAGACAAGATCAGTTGGAAGGGTACCAGAGGGTGTAGATAAGGTCAACTGTAGCCTAGAGGAAGAGAGGGGTATCTAGCTCCAGGCAGGAAAAACAGTGGTAGCAGGAGCAAGAAAGAATGAGATGAAGAGGCAGAAGGGGCAGAGCCATAGTGCTTAGAGGATGTTTAAAGAATAACCAAGAGGATCTGTAGGGCAAGAGCCAGCCCGTGGAGGTGAAGCAAGGAGAGGGAGATGGGCGTTTCAGCTAGGGCAGGGGGTACCAAGGCAACTTGAAGATTATTGGGGCTATGCTGAGGGTAGCAAGGGAGGAAGCTCAGGTACAGAACTGTAACGTAGATAGCAGAGCAGGCGCTAAACAAAACTGATAGACAAGCAGGTGGCGAAAATAGGAAGATGCCTTTAAAGGGAGGACAGGACAAGTGTTAGGCCTAATAGCTGCACTCTGTATCTTTAAGTGGAGTTGCAATATTAGTGAGAGGGGAATGAAGATTGCCTAGGGTGGTGCCGAGGGGGGAGGGAGAGTATTTAATAAGGGCTGAAGGTGGGGGATGGGGGGGATCGGTGCAAAAATTCAAGCAGGAAGGAGACAGAAGAAGAGAAAGTGAAACAGAAATTGGATTACTTGCAGGACAAAGTTTACAGCTGTGACCCAAATGAAATCTGGTCTAAACAGAAAATAACTGTATCACTTTAAACTTAGTTTCTGATCCAGGGTAGATTACCACTGGACCTTAAAACAAACAGAGATGTAATACTTTAAAATCTACAAACCTGCAGCCTAAAAGAACTTGCACTTCAATCTACCTTCGGAGTGCAAAATAGCTGTAAACAGGCTTAGGGTCACGTTTAAATTAGTATTCACAGGACAATTTGGAGAGACTTAACCCGTACCACAATCAGTATGTAACAGTCGCTTAAAGTCCAGAAGGAACAGCAGTAGCAAAGAATTAATGAACTGCAGCAGCCCGTCAGCAGGAAGAGCCGATGGTTCTCACCAGTCAAGTTTCAGCAACATACCTTCAGTCTGGTGATCGTCGGGCAGTACAGCGAGGAAGGCAGTCGGCAAGCAAAGGCGCCTGCCCGGCTGCTTGCAGCAGCAGAGGCACCCATGTCAAGAGTGAA
Organism: Neoceratodus forsteri; assembly: GCA_016271365.2. Taxonomy (NCBI): domain Eukaryota; kingdom Metazoa; phylum Chordata; order Ceratodontiformes; family Ceratodontidae; genus Neoceratodus; species Neoceratodus forsteri. The sequence goes on along the minus strand of CM057456.1, from coordinate 1,870,402,647 downwards.
GCTTCGGTCTGGTGATCGGCGGACAGTACAGCGAGGAAGGCAGCCAGCGGACAAAGGGGCCCGCCCAGCTGCTTGCAGCAGTAGAGGCACCCGCGTCAAAGGTGAAGCTTCGGTCTGGTGATCAGCGGGCAGTACAGCGAGGAAGACAGCTGGCTGACAGAGGGGCCTGCCCAGCTGCTTGCAGCAGCAGAGGCACCCATGTCAAAGGTGACGCTAAGTTGGTTCCAAGTTAGAGCCACAACTGACAGCCAATTTGTTGTAACGTAAAAACCATAAACAGCAAACATTGAAATATATAACGAACAAGTTGGTTACATGATAAATTTAGAAGTCACAGTGATGCATGATTGAATGGCATGTCTGACAGAAAATACTGAGTAACCCCTACACCCCTGCCTTTTGGCAAATGACAGGTGGTATGCTGTTGAAGCTGACAGCAGTACCAGGTGGGGGACTGGGTTCGGGGAGGACTAGGTTACTCGGCACAAGGGCTTAGGTTTGGCTACTCTATACAGGGGCACCCAAGTAAATCCGAACACAGGAAGCAATAACTGTAATGTCCAATACCAGGAATGGGATTCTAAAGTGTGGCTTTTATTCACATCCAAACTGAACAAACAAAGCATAGACGGACCCCCACGGGGCTACATTCCTGGTAATGCAGATAAGAGAAACAGAACACATCCCCAACACTTCAGCCCTCAGGCTCTGGACCCACCAGGCACACAGCCCGGACTTGCATGCTGCTTTGGGTACACAGCCCGACTTGTACACTGTTTGGGTTTTCCCTGGCCCGGCTCCCTGCCGGCCACTTGAACCCCATCCATATGACATGGACACATTTTCCTGGTGGCTCCCTAAACCACCTTAGAGCCTTCGACTCCTTAAGGGAAATTTCCTTTCAATCCCATGCCTGGCTACTTCCCTCAGCACTGGCCAAGTGCCTGAGGCAAAGTAGAAAGGGCCACAGAGCTAATCCATAGAGGTGAACCTGGTTGCTAAAGATGGGGGGTTTCCCACCCCTAGCTTCCACAATCCACACCCGGCCCTTTCTCTGGGCATTAAACAACTCTTTCTGAAAAGCTTGGCAGTGTAGATTAAAGGGTAAATGCATAGCACATTTCCTCTACATGTCTTGACTTTCCCCTTGTACTAGACTTGAACATACTTAAACATCTCTTTCTGAAAAGCTTGGCAGTGCAGATTAAAGGGTAAATGCATAGCACATTTCCTGTACATGTCTTGGCTTTCCCCTTGTGCTGGACTTGAACATACTTTTACTTGACTTAGCCTATTCCTCTAGGCCTCCCACTGATTAAGCAGTCCAATCCCCACTTCACAACAGTTCAGGTGAAACACAGGCCCCATGTAAGTGCAGAACTCACCCTTTGGTTGCAGGTGCCCCACAGGCGATTCTTGACAACTTCTGGTGCCACAGCACAACTTAGGAAAATAAGGCAGCTTCTTCCCTAGCCAGAATCAGGAGGATGCCCCTGGAATAACAGGCAAACCTTTTATCCCCATCCCCTCAGGGATGGGGCACAGAGACCTGTACCAACAGTCTCCACCACTTCACGAACAGCTTACTGTGTTCCTCTTCTGGCGGAAACACACACCTCTCCCTTAAAGTAGCTCTATATCAGAGCTTTAGGCTCCAAGAGCCTGTGCACAGACTGCTGTGCTCCTCTCTTCAAGACTGCTCACACACAACTGCTGCCCACTGCTCAAAAACTACCAACATTCTAACCTAACTCCCAATTGCAGATTCCAATGTGGCTCATGCAGCTGCAATAGTTCTATGGTGATGTCATCCCTCAGTCTCAGCTGAGACTGAGAACACAGTGAGACAGTGTGAAATCCATTTAACTAGAGTTTCACAAGCTGCCTTCCCTACCTACCACTAGGTCTTACTGGGATTCTAGTAAACCCGGGTAACGGGGGTTACAACTGCATTGGTACCCTATGTTTTTGGTTAATTGTTATGTTTAATGCTTGATGGTTCTAATATAATTCCTGGCATCAGTACCAGTAATCTGAGAGCCTCAAGGAAGACTGGTTACCAATTGTAAAGAATAAAACAAACTCTAGACTAATCAAAGCCTCACACAGTGATAAGGACAGCAGAACCGGTCTAGACCCAGTTTAACTATAGAATGTGATTGGTAAAATAATAAGGGGAAAAACTGGACTTGTACTGTTATCTGTAAATGTAATTACTGTACTTGATGCAATCAAGTAATGTATGTATGCTTAACAGTGTTTGAATAATGCTGAGTATGTGGTCTAAAAACTACATAGTCATAAAGCTCTAACAGGCGCATAGTCTATAAGGATGTGCATGAAGTAAAATGGCAGCTGCCAAATGTAAAAAATATCAGTACTACTGGCACTCGATTTTGACCCTGACTGTCGAAGACATTTGGGGTAAAAATAATTCAGAATCCACGGGTGGTGGTGGAGGGCTCTTTAACATCCTCCCAGCAAGATCTGGGTTTGATCCCTGATCTGATTCCCCTGCTCAAGGCTGGTGGTATCCAGAACACAGTGCAGATGCATCACACTCAGACACCAGGGGAAGGGAGTAAGTTCACCTGCAATTGAAAAACCTGCTACAGCAGGAGTTGGGCCAATGCTAACACTGCAGGTAGCCAAGTGACATTAGCCATTTTCACACCTACAACAATGACAACAGAAGAGGCATCCAATTAAGGTGGCGGGATGGCAAACAGTGAGAAATACAGTCCCGTCTCACATGCATGATCATTGCTGCTTACCTGTCACATACGAACGTACAAATGTAACCCCCCTGCAAATGGGGGTTCCCAAAAGACTTCCAGGAGCTTGCTTGAATGCTCCAAGCCTGAATGGTGTTTGGCATTTAAGCCATTTATCAGTGAGTGTTTTAGAGCCTCTGGTACTGTCTCTTAAGAGCTGTCTGCTTGCAGACATAATTAGTTTGTATGGGGGACTGTGTGCTTCTCTTGAGTACCACTCGAGCTGCTGCCAATTCACTTCATTTTGCAGTCACTAGGAGTGCAAAGGAACCTATCTGAAAGATGTAACTGTTTGCCAGAAATTATTTAGAGTAATAATGAAATTACAGTTTGTCTAACCTCTTTCTTTGCAGTCAGAACTGTGTCTGCTAGTTCCCATTCTAGTTTTGAACTGCTGAACTGGACCAATCAGTGTGGGGTAAGCTAGCTCTAAATTGTGCCTTGGACGAATCAGAACTTGGACTCATAATCTGAGCCAGCCACAAGAGGATTGTATGGGCAGTGACTCTGGAGATGTAGTTTAGACTTCAGTGCCTTTTTGGACCAACAGCAGCAGTCTATTGTGAGTGACAGCCAATCCAGTCAAGAACTGGGAGGAACTCAAAGGAAGTGCCGTTTTGTCAGTTGGAGTTTCAGTTGAGCTTTGGCAGTGAAGAAGGAAGGAGCCCTGTGCTTTTTCAGTGTGCAGTTTTAGTCAAAAACGGTGTAAGGCCCAGAGTTCCGGTCTGCAGCTTGTGTAACAGCTTGTTAGGACTGAACCGTCCTGTGAAAAGAATCAAAGGATCTCTGAAGAGTAGAAACCAGGCTCACCCCTGTAGAAGACTGGAGGAATTGCTGAAAACTGCACTCGGTCTGTCAGGAACTGAATCTGCTGTGTGTTCTCCCGGTATTGTGCAGTAATTGCATCGGGATACAGATGCAGCCTGCCTGGTATAGTGCTTCTTTTATATGGATGTGTGAAGAGGTTTGTGTACCTCAAGTGAGCCCTGCTGACATTGAAGGACCCTATCTTATTTGGAGGTCGTGAGTACTAATTCAGGGTCGCCCCTGTTGAATTGCCACATTAAATCCAAATGGAATTACTGTACTGCTGACTGTTTAATTCTCCTTTTCTCTGTGTGAAAGGGCCCCTACCAGCTGCCACGGTTTGGACTAGCCACTAGGGCTTGGGTACCCAGGGACAGTAACTGATAGGGATAGGCCTGTGCACAGAGCCATAGGTAGATTATTAGAGTGATAAGCTAATTAACCTGATTTCCCCTGTCCTTGTTATATCCCTAAATAAATCAGAGCTGCTTGTTTCAGCAAAGTTATACTGCCTGAGGTATTTGTCTATGTTAAAGTACTGTACTGTGATTGTTGCACTGTATCTCATTTCACAGGAGGTCCCAGTGCCGGAACCAGACCTGGGGGTAAGTGTATACTGTGAAGGTAATTCTGATATATTGTGTGGGCCACTAGTGGGAAGAAAGGGGGGGTTGCAGTGTCCCAGAGGGCTGTGACCAAGTTAGTTTAACTATTGCAAACCCTGACCTCTGGGTGGAGGCACCCGCCATTGGATCCACGCCCCTCAACCTGTTAGTGGCAAATCAGGCAGAGGTAGTAGCCCCTGGGATAGCGCCATCTAGGGGTTACACAAATATGCCAGCAGATAGAAGCCTTACGGTCTGTGTAGTCTGCTTGAGTGTGCAGCACTTTAGTCCCATTACACTGCAGCTGCCCCACCTCAAAGCCTGTGATTGCCCCCAAGTGCCACACTTCTGGCCTCTGAGGACTAGATCCATTCCCCAACAAGGACCACATATATTTAATTTTCTCCTTAGCTAGGATGCCCTAGTTCAGCTTCTGCTCCTTGTTCTCCACCTCTCACACAGGTATCTCAGGCATCCTCTGTCCTTCCTACAGCTGTAGCCCTAATCGTCCCTACAGTCCCCCTCCCCCGTAAAGAGTTTCCCTCTCATCAGCATCCTCCATTGGGGTAGGGAAACTCCAAGGATATTGTCAGTCTGTGCAACATGGATGAAGTACTGAGCACTGTCTACACTGCCCCACCTAAATTTCCTAGTATAGGCCTACCCTCCTCCCTCTTACTAGCGCATGCCAAACATGGGGAGTTGACACCTCATGTTCACCTGTGACATCCATGCCACTTCACCTTCTTCAGAGAAGCCACTTATACAACAATGTAAGCAGTGCCCTCCCTCCCCAGAGTCTGAGCCCCCTTTCACTGCAGTAGACACTAGACTGTTCTGAGCCTAGGCTGGAAATCTAGTTTGGGACACAAATCTGGGTCTCCCAGATGATATCACAATATGCTACCACCAGTATCACTAACTGGGCAGGTCAGTAATTTCAGATGTCTCAGGAGTAAACACTGTGAAAAAAGCAGTGTAAACCAACCAGGAATGGAGCTAATGAGAAGCTACAAACAACTGCAATACAATATGTTGTTTGCAATCTACTGGCAGAAAATACAAAGCTAGTTTCAGTGAAATGTAGACGTTCATTGTCTGTTGTTTCAATAGATGAAAAGATGTGCCAGATCCTTTGACTGATCAATTTACAGGAAGCATTGACCGTGTGGCACATCTGTTCAAATACTTACTACAGAATGAACTTACTATAAAAAGACTTGTACAGCCAGCACTGCAAAAAAAAAATGAGACTACAATATCTTTGTTAATTTGGTATCTTGTATACATGTGCATGTGTAACCCCCCTGCAAATGGGGGTTCCCAAAAGACTTCCAGGAGCTTGCTTGAATGCTCCAAGCCTGAATGGTGTTTGGCATTTAAGCCATTTATCAGTGAGTGTTTTTAGAGCCTCTGGTACTGTCTCTTTAAGAGCTGTCTGCTTGCAGACATAATTAGTTTGTATGGGGGGACTGTGTGCTTCTCTGAGTACCACTCGAGCTGCTGCCAATTCACTTCATTTTTGCAGTCACTAGGAGTGCAAAGGGAACCTATCTGAAAGATGTAACTGTTTGCCAGAAATTATTTAGAGTAATAATGAAATTACAGTTTGTCTAACCTGCTTTCTTTGCAGTCAGAACTGTGTCTGCTAGTTCCCCATTCTAGTTTTGAACTGCTGAACTGGACCAATCAGTGTGGGGTAAGCTAGCTCTAAAATGATGCCTTGGACGAATCAGAACTTGGACTCATAATCTGAGCCAGCCACAAGAGGATTGTATGGGCAGTGACTCTGGGAGATGTAGTTTAGACTTCAGTGCCTTTTGGACCAACAGCAGCAGTCTATTGTGAGTGACAGCCAATCCAGTCAAGAACTGGGAGGAACTCAAAGGAAGTGCCGGTTTTAGTCAGTTGGAGTTCAGTTGAGCTTTGGCAGTGAAGAAGGAAGGAGCCCTGTGCTTTTCAGTGTGCAGTTTTAGTCAAAAACGTGTGTAAGGCCCAGAGTTCGGTCTGCAGCTTGTGTAACAGCTTGTTAGGACTGAATCCGTCCTGTGAAAAGAATCAAAGGATCTCTGAAGAGTAGAAACCAGGCTCACCCTATGAAGACTGGAAGAATTGCTGAAAATTGCACTCGGTCTGTCAGGAACTGAATCTGCTGTGTGTTCTCCCGGTATTGTGCAGTAATTATGACGGGATACAGATGCAGCCTGCCTGGTATAGTACTTTCTTTTATATGGATGTGTGAAGAGGTTTGTGTACCTCAAGTGAGCCCTGCTGACATTGAAGGACCCTATCTTATTTGGAGGTCGTGAGTACTAATTCAGGGTTGCTCCCTGTTGAATTGCCACATTAAATCCAAATGGAATTACTGTACTGCTGACTGTTTAATTCTCCTTTTCTCTGTGTGAAAGGGCCCCTACCAGCTGCCACGGTTTGGACTAGCCACTAGGGCTTGGGTACCCAGGGACAGTAACTGATAGGGATAGGCCTGTGCACAGAGCCATAGGTAGATTATTAGAGTGATAAGCTAATTAACCTGATTTCCCTGTCCTTGTTATATCCCTAAATAAATCAGAGCTGCTTGTTTCAGCAAAGTTATACTGCCTGAGGTATTTGTCTATGTTAAAGTACTGTACTGTGATTGTTGCACTGTATCTCATTTCACAGGAGGTCCCAGTGCCGGAACCAGACCTGGGGTAGTATACTGTGAAGGTAATTCTGATATATTGTGTGGGCCACTAGTGGAAGAAAGGGGTTGCAGTGTCCCAGAGGGCTGTGACCAAGTTAGTTTAACTATTGCAAACCCTGACCTCTGGGTGGAGGCACCGCCATTGGATCCAGGCCCCTCAACCTGTTAGTGGCAAATCAGGCAGGGTAGTAGCCCTGGGATAGCGCCATCTAGGGGTTACATCTTGAGGCTCACCGCTGGGATTGTGTGTCTCTAGTGGCCATATTTACTAACCACTGTTAAGAAAAATGGGTACCCGACAGAAGTGGCTGTGCACCGGCTGGTGGAGTGGTGTACTGGGAGGAGATCGACCCCAAAATGCTATGCTTATCCTGGACATCCCCTGTATCCATCACGGACACTGTGCAGGAGTACTTTCCAAGGTGGAAGGTTTACAAAACCCTGTGGTGGTGGGTCGGCATGCTAATCTGCTCACCCACACTTTCCTGGCCTAGTAGAGTTTAGGATCCATAGATAGCTCCAAAGTGCACAGACCATTACCTCCCAGAGGGAGCCCTCACTGCTTGGAGAGTGATAACTAAGGACAGTAAAGACCGGGGAATCAGCCCCCACCACTATCTGAAACTTTTGAGGAGAAATTTGCTGAATGGTTGCTGGGAGAGGGAAAACTGTGGAGGACTTGAAGAAACTATTCTTGCCACCTGGGGTGTTCCTCCCCAACACCCTCTCCTGCTCCAGTGCCGCGTAATGGTGGCTGAACCAATGCAGACTCCTATTTCTGCACCTGCCATTAGTCACGACTCTTACCGAAGGTTGAGGATCTTCTCTGGCACCCTCCCACCCCCAAGGGAGGATGACTGGGAGACCTGGATAGACTATGTTGCCCCAAGTGCTAGAATGGCAATGCTCGGAAGGTGGCGAAGAGGTTAGTGAGAGCCTCGAGGTCCTGCCCTGGCTACCATCCGTGCTAAGCAGGGCCAGTAACCCTGAAGCGACTGCACAGGCCTATCTTGAGGCCTTGGAGAATGTGTATGAGAGCCCAGATTCTGATGAGGACCTATGGTGGAGAGTAAGAGATGCACAACAGTACCAAGGGAGTTGTTGTCTGTGTATGTATCTCGGCTGGAAAAATTGTTGCAAGAATGCCTCAGAAAAGGTAGTTTGCCAGCGATTGAACTGGACCGAACCAGGCTGGACAGGATCCTTAAGTCTGCCCCTTCTCAGAACTGCTGTTGCTTCAAGTTACACCTGGCAGATCGACTGAATCCCCACCCTCCTATGATGAGTTAATGAGAGAAATTCGAGGAGTTGAGAAAAGGCGACCTCGGGAGGACCTGCACCAATAGCTGCGGCTCGACCCGAGTGACTGAGGGTGACCCATCAAGTGAAGTTCAGGGGCAGAGGTTGGCAGTCAATGAGTGCTCTGACAAGGAAAAGATATGTCACAATGGGGCGAACTGTTAGAGAGATCCGAGAATTCAAAACAGTCCCTTTATGAAGGCCACGCCTGCAAGTACGGGCCCTGACCTATATCCGACTGCATCTGCTATGGGGTGGGGTACCCACCATGTATCTCCTGCTGATAACAGCTCCGAACTCGATTCCTTGACCATGGAAGTGGAGAAACTGACGAGATGTCTCCCAAATGCTTATCACGCCGCAGACAGAGATGGCACCAAGGTTTCCAGTTAGTAATACCCCTGGCTCCCAGTGTGGCGCCTCGGCCAGCTCAAACTCCAGAAAGTATGTTTTGCTATAATTGTGGGAAAGATGGGCATGAAAGGGAATGCCAGTCCCCAAAAGACACTGACAAAGTTGCATATAGGCTACAAGGAGAGCTTGGAGAAGAAATCAGTGGTTAAGAGGTGCACGACATGATCCCAGTGAGGGCACCAAAATGCTAATTCACGTCCTTTGTGGCAAGGTCAGTTGCCCAGGCCCCACTACCGCCTCTCCAGACTGGTCCAGAATAGTGGGTCCCTCCATGGAGACCACTGTAAAGGTGAACGGAGTGTCTACAAGAGCTATATTAGACAGTGGCTCCCAAGTGACAATTATGTTCCAAGATTGGTATCAGAAGCATTTGTCAGACGTCCCTTACAACCATTAGAAGGACTACGTATGGGGGTTAAGTGAGAAGGCCTACCCTATTCCGGGTATATCAATTTGGCTGTCTTTCCCCACCTCCGTGGCTGGAGTGGCCGAACAAGTAGAGACCCTAGCCTTAGTGTGTCCCCCACTGGACTGTAGATGGTGTCCCTTTGTTGATTGGAACAAATGCTCATATGTCGGAAGGCTGGCACAGTTGTGTTATGAAAACAGGGTCAAAGACTAGTAGAGCTTTAAGAGTTCCGCTTTAATTAAGAAGGCCTATGAGGCACAGAGAGATGCTGAAAAACAGAACCAGAGGAACCGGTCGGAATTGTATGGAAGAAGGATCCTGAGTCTCTGATCCTGGCGCCAAATGCCCAGTGTACCTTACAGGGAGAGGTCCGTATCAGAAAGGATGTTAAGAATAAAATATTAATGTTGGATGCACCAGGCGATGGAAAATTGCCAGAGGGACTGCTGGTCAAGCCTAGTATTTTGCCCGCTAGAGCCCATGCTTATGCCAGAAGGGTAATGGTCCAAGTTCATAATGTGTCTGAAAGAGACATTCGAGTAAACAGAGGTTGCATCCTGGCTAATGTGCATTGTGCAGACACTGCAGTGCTACCCAGCAGCAAGAGTTCAAGGAAGAATGACAGAGTAACGCCTGACTTGTTTGATTTCGGCGACCCCCGCTGCCAGCTGAATGGAAAGTGAAGATCAGTGAGAAGCTTGCCCAGAGAGACCAGGTGTTTCTTTAAAGGAATGGGATGTAGGATGCGTGCAGGAGCTGAGCACAATATCCGGCTGCATGACGAAAGACCATTTCGTGAGAGGTCTCGACGCCTGGCACCTGCTGACATAGATGATGTGAGACGGCATCTGCAGAGATGTTAGCTGCTGGTGTAATACAAGAATCCAGAAGCCCTTATGCTTCCCCATTGTGGTAGTGAGGAAAAAGAATGGAACAGTAAGGATGTGTGTGGATTATCGCACCTTTAAACCGGCGGACTATCCTGATCAGTACACAATGCCCGCATTCAGGATGCTTTGGACTGCCTAAAGCGGAGCAAGTGGTTCTCTGTGCTGGATCTCCGCAGTGGGTACTATCAGATCCCGATGGCCCCAGAGGACCGTGAAAAGACAGCCTTTATCTGTCCGCTTTTCTATGAATTCATGAGGATGCCTCAAGGATTTCAGGTGCCCCAGCCACTTTTCAACGATTGATGGAGCGGCAGTGGGGACATGAACTTACTAGAGTGCCTGGTATACCTAGATGATGTTATTGTGTTTGGCAGCTCACTGGAGGAACATGAGAGCAGATTATTTAAGGTATTGGACCGACTGGAGGACTTTGGCCTTAAACTGTCCATTGATAAGTGTCAATTTTTCAAACATCAGTAAAGTATGTGGGACATAGTATCCACCGAGGAATAGAGACCACCCAAGTAAAGTTGAGGCCTTGACCACCTGGCCACAGCCCAAAAATCTAAAAGAACTGCAAAGATTCCTGGATTCTGTGGTTATTATCGGCGCTCATCAAGGACTATTCAAGAGTGATCCGCCCTTTACTTAACCTTACTCAAGGGTATCCCCCAACCCACAAAAAATACCAAAAGTCAGCATCCCTCAAGACTGAAAGAGTGTATTTTCATCCGAGTGAAGTATTTGGGGTCCGCTGGACTCCTGATTGTGAGACTGCTTTTCATGAGATCATATATCAACTTACCCATGCTCCAGTGCTGGCCTATGCCGATCCAAGAAAACCTTACGTCCTGCACACTGATGCTAGCTTGCAAGGGTTGGGGGCTGTGTTGTACCAAGAGCACGAGAATGGCCTGAGACCAGTGGCCTTTGCCAGTAGAAGCCTGACCCCATCCGAAAGAACTATCCTGTACATAAGTTAGAGTTCCTAGCTTTGAAGTGGGCTATTGTTGACCAATTCCATGAGTACTTGTATGGGGCTAAAATACTAGTAAAAACTGACAATAATCCTTTGACCTATGTGCAGACCTCAGCTAAGTTGGATGCCACTGGCCATAGAGTGGCTTTCTGCATTATCTACATATGACTATGCTCTCGAACAGAGCAGGTCTGAACCATATAGATGCTGATGCTCTCCCGGAGGCCTGTTCCCCAGAATGATTGGGTCCGACTGGCAGAACCTGACATTCGGCACTCTGCCGGAAGTTTGACAGGGAGGAACAAATGTCCACGGACGCAGTGGACTGCATGGTGGATTGCTTGGGAGCTCTGAGAATTGCATACCTGCTGCTTATTGCCACTTTTCTGCAATAGACATTGGTGCACTGCCTCAGCTGGACAATGACAGTATTCAAGGGTCTCAATCACGATCCCATGATCAAAGCAGCTTTAGAAGCCCTCTATGCAGGAAAAGATGTGTCCAAATTACGCTCCACTGATTTGAGAACTGCACTGTTATACAAAGAAGGTCCTAAGTTGAAACTGATCAATAAACTGTTATACAGAGAAACAGTAGACAGAGGGGACAAGTAGACAAACAACAACTAGTGCTGCCCACTGCCTTCGAGACTCAGTATTGAGGTCCTTGCACAACCACATGGGGCACCTTGGTATAGACAGAACACTTGACTTGGTGAGATCCAGATTCTATTGGCCTAAGATGGGGCTGATGTGGAGCAACACATTCGAACTTGTAGTCGCTGCTTACAGAGGAAAGCTTTTGCCCCAGAGGGCTGCCCCCCTTGTTAACATAACCACCAGTGCACCCATGGAGCTGGTCTGTATTGATTTTCTAAGTTTGGAGTCAGATCAAAGAAATATCAGTAATGTGCTGGTGGTCACTGACCATTTCACGAGATATGCCCAAGCTTTCCCCACCAAAGACCAGAAAGCATCCACTGTAGCCAAAGTACTCGTAGAAAACCTTTTTGTTCACTATGGGGCTCCACAAAGAATCCATTCTGATCAAGGGAGAGACTTTGAGAGTCGTCTGATCAAAGAGATGCTTTCTCTGTGGGGAGTGAGAAAGTCCAGAACCACTCCTTACCACCCCCAGGGGGACCCACAGCCTGAACGTTTCAACCGCACTTTGCTAGATATGCTAGGCACCCTGCACCCAAAGGACAAGCCTAGATGGAGCCAACAAATTAGCACCCTGGTACATGCTTATAACTGCACCAAAAGTGATGCCACTGGTTCTCCCCTACCGCCTGATGTTTGGAAGAGAAGCTCGACTACCGTAGATGTGTGTTTTGGGGTCTCTCCTGATGGGGTTCAAGCTGACAACTATTTACAGTATGTGCAAAAGTTAAAGGCCCAGCTAACTCATGCGACCAACTGGCTCAAACCATGGCTGCCAAAAGAAATCTGGCCAACAAAGAAAGGTATGATAAAAGGTGAAAGCACAGGAACTCCAGGAGGAGATCGGGTATTGCTAAGAAATCTGGGACTGCATGGCAAACACAAGATTGCTGACAGATGGCACCATCTCCTCACATTGTAGTGGGCAAACTAGATGATCTGCCAGTGTACAAAGTAAGGCCTGAGAACAATTCAAAAGATGTAAAAACAATGCATAGAAATCATTTACTGCCCATTGGACAAATCTTAATTGAGTCTGAGCCCTAGAAGATGCCCCCTCTGGACCAGTGACTAGAGCTGCTGCTAAGAAAGATCAAGAAAGTCTGCACCTACAGAAGTAAAGTTAAAGTGTTCCCTCCACAAGTCCCAGTTGAGCATGACTGTCAGTCCATATCGGAAGAAAGTGAGAGTGACTTTGAATACTATCCTTCTACATTAACTGAGTCAATTGTTTCGGGCAATCCCTAGTCAATACTGGAGACAAAGCTGGGCCTTCTGGACTGTCTAAGCCCCCAGCTTCATCCCTGGAGCCAATGCTCCCAGAAAGTGAAGTGCAAAGCATCAGATCAGATGAAATGGAATCATTGTGCATGGTTGAACTGTTTGAGCTTTCAGGGAGGAAAATGATAGATTGGGGCAGACTGGTGATACACCGAACAAGAAGAGTATTTTGAGTGCCCTGACAGTCCACTGCCAGTGTCTGAAAGCTCTCCATGCGAGCCAAATGTTGTGGACTCAGAAACTGTAACTCCTGGAGCTGAAAGTGCCCCCAAGTTCTAGCCTCTCTACCCCATGGAGACTCCCCTGACAAGTGAGAACAATGCTGAAAATGAGGCTCAGAGTGCAGAGACTGTAACAGCTCCCCTAGAAAGACTGGTCGAGCTGTAAAGCCTGTGGTGCACCTCAGTTATGATTCCCTGGGCCGTGAGTGGACCTGCCTCTCAATGTTGTCCATAAAGGAGTGTATGTGTCCCGAGCTCATTGCCCAAACTGAGTTGTAGTGCTAACTCCAAGTTACTTGTGTTGCTCCTAAGTATGGTGCCCTTGCCCCGTCCAGCCCTAAGGTAACTGATAGGGAAGGGTCCTCTCTTCAGGTTTCATGTACAAGAGGTAATAACTTGAGTTATGGTACAATGTGTGTTATACTGTGTAAAGAGGACGTACTGCAATGTTTCAGAAATGGTTCTTGGTAAAATGATGTATTGACTGATGATTACATGTGCGAGCCTAATGCAAATGTATATGGTTGCAGTTGAAACTTATGGGGTACTTGCTTGACGCGACGTCAAGCTTTCCCAGGCCAGGAAGGGTGTAACCCCCTGCAAATGGGGGTCCCAAAAGACTTCCAGGAGCTTGCTTGAATGCTCCAAGCCTGAATGGTGTTTGGCATTTAAGCCATTTATCAGTGAGTGTTTTAGAGCCTCTGGTACTGTCTCTTTAAGAGCTGTCTGCTTGCAGACATAATTAGTTTGTATGGGGGACTGTGTGCTTCTCTGAGTACCATCGAGCTGCTGCCAATTCACTTCATTTTGCAGTCACTAGGGTGCAAAGGAACCTATCTGAAAGATGTAACTGTTTGCCAGAAATTATTTAGAGTAATAATGAAATTACAGTTTGTCTAACCTGCTTTCTTTGCAGTCAGAACTGTGTCTGCTAGTTCCCCATTCTAGTTTTGAACTGCTGAACTGGACCAATCAGTGTGGGGTAAGCTAGCTCTAAAATGATGCCTTGGACGAATCAGAACTTGGACTCATAATCTGAGCCAGCCACAAGAGGATTGTATGGGCAGTGACTCTGGGAGATGTAGTTTAGACTTCAGTGCCTTTTGGACCAACAGCAGCAGTCTATTGTGAGTGACAGCCAATCCAGTCAAGAACTGGGAGGAACTCAAAGGAAGTGCCCGTTTCGTCAGTTGGAGTTCAGTTGAGCTTTGGCAGTGAAGAAGGAAGGAGCCCTGTGCTTTTTCAGTGTGCAGTTTTAGTCAAAAACGTGTGTAAGGCCAGAGTTCCGGTCTGCAGCTTGTGTAACAGCTTGTTAGGACTGAATCTGCCCCAGAAAAGAATCAAAGGATCTCTGAAGAGTAGAAACCAGGCTCACCCTGTAGAAGACTGGAAGAATTGCTGAAAATTGCACTCGGTCTGTCAGGAACTGAATCTGCTGTGTGTTCTCCGGTATTGTGCAGTAATGCGATCGGGATACAGATGCAGCCTGCCTGGTATAGTACTTTCTTTTATATGGATGTGTGAAGAGGTTTGTGTACCTCAAGTGAGCCCTGCTGACATTGAAGGACCCCATCTTATTTGGAGGTCGTGAGTACTAATTCAGGGTTGCTCCCTGTTGAATTGCCACATTAAATCCAAATGGAATTACTGTACTGCTGACTGTTTAATTCTCCTTTTCTCTGTGTGAAAGGGCCCCTACCAGCTGCCACGGTTTGGACTAGCCACTTAGGCTTGGGTACCCAGGGACAGTAATTGATAGGGATAGGCCTGTGCACAGAGCCATAGGTAGATTATTAGAGTGATAAGCTAATTAACCTGATTTCCCTGTCCTTGTTATATCCCTAAATAAATCAGAGCTGCTTGTTTCAGCAAAGTTATACTGCCTGAGGTATTTGTCTATGTTAAAGTACTGTACTGTGATTGTTGCACTGTATCTCATTTCACAGGAGGTCCCAGTGCGGAACCAGACCTGGGGTAAGTGTATACTGTAAGGTAATTCTGATATATTGTGTGGGCCACTAGTGGGAAGAAAGGGGGGTTGCAGTGTCCCAGAGGGCTGTGACCAAGTTAGTTTAACTATTGCAAACCCTGACCTCTGGGTGGAGGCACCCGCCATTGGATCCAGGCCCCTCAACCTGTTAGTGGCAAATCAGGCAGGGGTAGTAGCCCCTGGGATAGCGCCATCTAGGGGTTACACATGTGTACATTTATGAATCACAGCTGAGTAGCATCAGTTTTGGCCTCAGCAAAAATAACTCTCCAACAACAAATTATTTCTGCAGACAGCAATGAAAAGTTCTAAGCAACAAAATGATATTGACATTCCTTCCAGGGAGGAAAAAAAAAACAGAATACTTGATATCCATACCACAGAAGTCTCTTTGACTCCTTCTGTCGTTTCATCACAAGCTCCCTCTTTCTAGCCATCACTGCTCCTTCTACCTAAACCTTTCCCTCCCCTCCTGGATTCCTAGTGTTTCACTCAGTGGTCCTCATTTCTGTCCAAGACTAGTCCTCCACCCTTTCCACTACCTCTCCACCCTCCTCTCCCATTCTCTGCTTCTTTATCCTGCTCGCCCTGCTCCTCTGATTCTTGTACCTTCATTCCTTGCTCTAAAAAAACACCCACTGGGCAAGACTGCTTTCTCTATTCACCTTCCCTCACAATGGAGCAACTTTCCTACCAACCTCCGCTTCTCCTCCTCGCAGCTCTCTCTTAAGCACCTTCACGGGGATTACTTCACTCCCTCCTGGTCCTGCTAGTAGTTCACCTAGCCACAGGTTTTAATACACCTCTTCATTCTGACACCTGCCTCATTTGTCATCTCTCCTTTTAAACACTGCATTCTGTGTGACACTCTACTTTGGTTTACACACATTTTGCACCATAGTATTTTATTTCCTGAAACAGTGACTACACTGTTTAGCACTTAAGACAAAAGAACTGTTGCCCATCAAGTTCTCGCCTCCTTGTGTTTAGTATTAGTTAATTATTTTACAGACTATATCATCCTCTGTTCCCTACCTGATTCGCTCTATATCCTGTGGATTATCAAGTTGTTCACTTAACCTGTCAGCCTAGCCTGCCTTAAATTATGTGTCTGTATATTTTTACTTATGTAATCCCTGTTACTGTAATTATGTAACCTCTGTAACCTGATGTACTCATGTCTTTCTAGGCACGGAACCTCCTTGTATCTGCTTACGTACTTGTAACCATTGTAAATGATGTTATGCCTATGTATTACTACGTCGTGGAACCTCTGTAAAATAGCCTTTGGCTCAAAGGTACTTCCTAGAAATAAATAAATAAATAAACAGTGGGCTTTGATTCTGTTTCAGATTCCCTTGTTCCCCTTCCTGTCTGGGGTGCATTTGGAAATAAGCCTTGCTTCAGTGTGTCTTTCCCTGTCACCAACTCGTCAAAAAATAAATAAATACTCTATATAAACAAACAAACAAAGGTTTTACTGGATGCACACTTCTGTGTCATGCAAACTCAGCAACATGCACTGTAAAATGGCAGTGTAAAAACTGTGTCTATAGTCAGACAGAAATGCGATCAGGGAGTAAAGTCAAAAGTCATTTACGTATACTGTGTTAAATGTTCCCAGGCAGAACAACTGTAATCATGTTGCCCTGTTTCTTATGAATTGTGTTATATGACATTTTATGTTGATGCACACAAACATAGAATTTGATGGCAGATAAGGACCATTTGGCCCACCCAGTCTGCCCATTTCTCCCTACCTACACTATTACATCAGACTGTGCCTGATCTTACAGCTCTTTCTCCCCCCCCCCCTTTCCCCTATGATTCCTTTGTGCTTATCCCATGCATTCTTGAACCCCACCACTGTTTTTGTTCCCACCACCTCCACTGGAAGGCTGTTCCAGGAATCCACCACTCTTTCTGTGAAGAAGTACTTCCTCACATCTCTCCTGAATCTACCTCCCTCCAGCTTCATAGCATGTCTCCTTGTTCTTGAGCACCTTACATTTACAAGGAAAGGACAAGGGTGAACTTTTGTGATGTAGATTTAATAAGTAATAAAAACAGAGATTTTTTTTGGGGGGGAGACACTTCTGCCTGGGTACTTGGCCAATGCATGATACAGGGCTGGGAATTGTGTTAGGAAGAGGTGGGGGAGCAAAAGACAGTATTTGGTGGGAGGGAGCTGACTGGATGCCACATACTGTACATAAAACTAAGTGTAATACCCCCACCCCTTCATTTTGCAAATGACAGGTGGTGTGCTGTTTGAATCTGACAGCAGTACCAGGTGGGGACTGGGTTCGGGGAAGAATAGGTCACTCGGCACAAAGGCTAGGTTTGGCTACTCTGCACAGGGGCACCCAAGTAACTCCGAACACAGGAAGCAATAACTGTAATGTCCAATACCAGAAATGGGATTCTAAAGTGTGGCTTTATTCACATCCAAACAGAACAAACAAAGCATAGATGGACCCCCACGGGGCTACACTCCTGGTAATGCAGATTAAAAGAACTAAGAACACTTCCTCAACACTTTTAGCTCTCAGGCTCTGAACCCACCGGGCACACAGCCCAGACTTGCACACTGCTTTGGGTACACAGCCCAAACTTGTACACTGTTCTTGGTTTTCCCTGGCTCGGCTCACTTGCCGGCCACATGGACACCTTCCATATGTCATGGAAACATTTGCTGGTGGCTTCCTAAACCACCTTAGAGCTCCTCAGCTCTATCAGGGAAACTTCCCTTTAATCCCACATCTGAGTACTTTCTGCAGGTACTAGCCAAGTACCTGAGAGAAAGTAAATTTGCCACATAGCAAATCCATAGAGGTGAATTTGGTTACTACTGATGTGGGGTCTCCCACCTCTCGCTCCCACAATTCATACCCGGCCATTTCTCTGGACAGTAAACACCTCATACTGTAAAGCTTGGCAATGTAGATTATGGCTAAATGTATGTCACATTTCCTCTACTTGTCTTGCTTTCCCTTTGTGCTGGACTTGAACATACTTTTAATTGGCATAGCCCATTGCTCTAGGCCCCCCACTGATTAAGCAGTCCAATCCCCACTTTACTTCACTCTTTGTGCTGGACTTGAACCTACTTGAGTTAACCGGCAACGTCTATTAC
The DNA here is from genome assembly GCA_016271365.2 of Neoceratodus forsteri. NCBI lineage: Eukaryota > Metazoa > Chordata > Ceratodontiformes > Ceratodontidae > Neoceratodus > Neoceratodus forsteri. The sequence goes on along the minus strand of CM057456.1, from coordinate 1,870,384,494 downwards.
ACTAGACCTCCTACAGATTAAGTAGTCCAATCCCCACATTCCAACAGTTCAGGTGAAAAACATTGGCCCTCTGTCAGAGCGAACTCACCCTTTGGTTGCAGGTGCCCCACAGGCAATTCCTTCACAGGGATTTCTCTCTCAGAGCTTCTGGGGCCACAGCACAACTTGAAATAGGCAGCTTCTTCCCTTAGCTGGAACCAGGAGGGTTGCCCCTGGAAAACAGGCAAGCCTTTCCCCCCCATCCCCCCAGGGATGGGGCACTTGGACCAGTAACAGCGGTCTCCACCACTTCAACAATCAGATTCTGTGTTCCTCTTACAGTGGAAACACACATCTTCTTAACAGTAGCTCTAAAACAGAGCTTAAAGCTCTGAGAGCCTGCACACAGACCGCTGTACTGCTGTCTCTCAGCAAGACTGCACACAGACTCTGTTCAAAATCCCCAACATTCTATCCTAACCTCCAACTGCAGTATTCCAGTGTGGCTCATGCAGCTGCAAGAGTTCTACGGTGATGTCATCCCTCAGTCTCAGCTGAGACTGAGAATAGAGTGAGACAGTGTGAAATCTATTTAACTGGAGTTTCACAAGCTGCCTTCCCTGCCTACCACTAGGTCTTACTGGGATTCTAGTAATCCTGGGTAACAGGGGGGTTACATAAGGAACAATATGCCTTCCCCAAATGAAAATAATGTATCAGGGGTTGGGGATTAAAGACGTTTAAGGAACCTTTGCCCTGAACCATTGAGACTGACCTCAGGTTAGGGAATGGGAAACTGAGCAGATGATGGTGGAGGAGTGACACAAAGCCAGATGTTCTAAAGGTTGCTTGGGGTAACCAGCAGACTTCTAATGGGCACTTTAGAGTAGGTCTGCAGGAAGGAAGTAGGAAAATTACCCAGTGAATGATACACTACTTTTGTGTGTGCCTCCACCCAGTGCTCGAGATAAGGCCATTTAACTCTAAGTGCTCAATATACTGTACACATGGGTGGCAGAATCTGGATGGCACTGTATAACTGGGTGATGGGAATGAATAGTACAAACATAGTTAACCTCTGCCGGCCCACCAGCGCAGTGGTAGGGCTACCACTTTCGACGCCAGCGACCTGGTTTTGAGAACAGACTCAGGCAGTAGGAGGGCCGGCCGGGGGGAGAAGGATCAAGTGCCCACAGGCTGCTCTCCTTCTCCGGAAGGGAGGGGATGCCTGTCCCACTGCTCTACTGCCACCTGGATGACCACGGGTGGAGGTGCAGTGGGATGGCATGAAGAGGGATGGAGGATGTCAGCTGGGACAACAGCACGTTGCTACGTGCCCCGCCCCTTGGCTCTCCAAGCACATCAGGATCCTGAGGGGAGGGGCAGACCAGAAAAAAGGGGGAAAAAAGCAATGGACACCTGGAGACAGACCCGGCTGCCCAAGAGAAATCCACAACCAGGCTTCAGGATGGGCCTACACAGCCTACCCGACACACACTAATGGACTGGAGGGGACTATGGGGGTGGTCCCTTTCCTCCCCACCCAGAGGGGTAAAACTGAGGCAGGATGGGGGCAGTGATGACAGGACCCAGAATGGAGATAACTGGGGAGGACCTACGGGGGTGCACACAGCCTAGGGATCCCTCAGGATAGGGACCAGAGCAATGAGTAAGGGGGGCATAAAAACAGAGAATAAAAACCAAAAAAAAACATAGTTAACCTGTAATCATTAAAGTGAAAGTGCAGTTTCCTGCAAAACATAGTGGCAGCTATAATGTTATTCACCTTAAAAGTACTAAAATATGGGCCACCCCAGTGGCACTGAGGGTTGAGGTTAAGGCGCTGGACACCATACCTCATGCTGCACTGGCGACCCAGGTTCGGGAATGATCCCAGGTTGTCGGGGTCAGCTGGGGGAGGGAGGGAGAGGTGAGATCAAACCACCGCAAGGCAGCTCTCCTGCGGGAGAGACTGGGGGCTCCCCGGCCACTGGCCACCACCCGGTGGAGGACGGATGAAGGCACTGACCTGAGGGAGCTTTGATGATAGCCATGGGGAGGGGCGGAAGGAGCTAAGCCAGCTTCACGGGGTGTGCGTGCACCTCCACCCATGCATGACTCCTGTGTGCTGGGGCCCTGGGAAACCAGGGAGAAAACAGGGCAAAAACTAGAGATTGTAAATTTAAAATAAAAGTACTAAAACATGTACAAATATAGCACCACCCTTAAACTCTGTTCCAATTATATCAACAGAGTATTATTCCCTTACAAGCAGTGGGTGGCACTATGTAAATATGATCATACATATTCAGTAGTTTTAGACAAATTTATTTTGACACTGCTGTTCCTATTCTTCTTGTTAAATGTTTTACATGGAGGCCCCACAAGCATGTTGCTCTTTGTAGGCTTCAAGCAATGCTTGAAAAGCCGACTGCCATCATGAGTGTCATTTTGTGCAATTTGCAGTCGGAAGATTAAGGTTACGTTTAGTACGTCTGAGTCAGCCATGGTGAGATCCGAGTAGTGACATAGGTAGAAAGTACTACCAGTTGAGACACTTCCTTTTTAATGTACTCCCCTGAAATCTGCATACCCATGATAGTTTGAAAATTGTCTGTGTTCTTGTATTGTTTATGCAAACTACATACTGCTCTTCTTTTGACCTGCCTCTCTATTATGCTGTTTTTTTCAGGGGAGTATGTTTCTTCTGACTGTAATGGGTGTTATACAAGTACAGTGGTTTGTAGTGGATTGGCTGTGGGCTCAGTTGGGCCAGACTATCCTTGGCAAATATAGTGTAAAAATGGGTAAAACCAGGACCCATCTGAAGGTGGGATATTGCAGCTCAGCTGGGTTACCCTGTGTGCTACAGCATGAAAAAAATGTGACAAAGGCAGGACCCGACTGAAAACAAGAGATGACATCTCAGATAGCTACTCCTGGAAAATGTTATGTAAAACAGAAGAATGCAGGACACCAGTGAAAATAAGGTATGGCATTTCAACAGCTTAGCTACTCTTGGAAAATGCTGTGTAAAACAGAAGAACGCAGGACACCAGTGAAAACAAGGTATGGCATTTCAACAGCTTAGCTACTCTTGGAAAATGCTGTGTAAAACCGAAGAACGCAGGACACCAGTGAAAATAAGGTGAGGCGTCTCAACAGCTTAGCTACTCTTGGAAAATGCTGTGTAAAACAGAAGAATGCAGGACACCAGTGAAAATAAGGTGTGGCATCTCAACAGCTTAGCTACTCTTGGAAAATGCTGTGTAAAACAGAAGAACGCAGGACACCAGTGAAAATAAGGTGTGGCATCTCAACAGCTTAGCTACTCTTGGAAAATGCTGTGTAAAACAGAAGAACGCAGGACACCAGTGAAAATAAGGTGTGGCATCTCAACAGCTTAGCTACTCTTGGAAAATGCTGTGTAAAACAGAAGAACACAGGACACCAGTGAAAATAAGGTGTGGCATCTCAACTGTGTTAATTATGCTTGGCAAATACATTATTAAACTATGTGAAAGCAGGATCATGTTAAAAACAAGATTGTGTATGTTATCTGTGCCGGGCTATCCTGGGTAAATACAGTATGCAAAAGGGCAAAAGTAGGAGCCTATGGAAAACTAGGTTTTGCATCTCTGGTGAGCTACACAGGGTAAATACAGTGTGCAAATGCGTGAAAGCAAGACCCCACTAAAAATGAGAAACTGCATCTTAGCTGGGATATCCTTTGTAAATACAGCATAACAAAGAGTAAAAGCAGTATTCCACTGAAAATGACATGTTGCATATCAGCTGGACCCTGGGTAAATAAATTGAAAAAAGGGGAAAAGGAAAACGCACTTAAAATGAGATGCTGCATCTCAGCTTGACTGTCACGCATGAACGCATTTTTTAAAAATGCGAAAAAGCAGGATCTTACTGAAAACAAGGCAATTTAAAAGCAGCCATTGCTGGCTATCGCCAACTCATGTATCAGTGATGGAAGGACTGGGGAGGTGGCTAGGAAGCAGGGTCCGTTTGGGAGGTGGCCATGGGAGTGAGTGAAAAGGTTTTTTTTCTACTTTAAGGGCATTATCTAAGTAACATCTGACTAATGAACAACCTATATTTAGGAATGTATATTTGTTACTTGAATAGCTATATTAGCTGGTCTGTCTGTTGGTTATAGCATTTAAACGCTGTCCGTCCCACAGAGGTTCTCACTCATCTGCATATCAACACTTCATATTTTCACTTGAAAGTGACCGTACACCTTAGTTAGCTGCTGGTCCTGACTCATTTACTGTACTAGATGCTCTCAATCCTCATTGACTGTACAAGTCAACCAGTTACAAGACCGGCTACCATCACTAGGCCAATTCAAACTACCTATCAGCTTGCGTTTGCAATGCGGTGCAGGCTGTATCATTCAAACTACCTATCAGCGTGTGTTTGCAGTGTGGTGCAGGCTGTAGCATTCAAACTACCTATCAGCGTGCGTTTGCAGTGTGGTGCAGGCTGTAGCATTCAAACTACCTATCAGCGTGCGTTTGCAGTGTGGTGCAGGCTGTAGCATTCAAACTACCTATCAGCGTGCGTTTGCAGTGTGGTGCAGGCTGTAGCATTCAAACTACCTATCAGCATGCGTTTGCAGTGTGGTGCAGGCTGTAGCATTCAAACTACCTATCAGCGTACGTTTGTAGTGTGGTACAGGCTGTAGCATTCAAACTACCTATCAGCGTGCGTTTGCAGTGTGGTGCAGGCTGTAGCATTCAAACTACCTATCAGCGTGCGTTTGCAGTGTGGTGCAGGCTGTAGCATTCAAACTACCTATCAGCGTGCGTTTGCAGTGCGGTGCAGGCTGTAGCATTCAAACTACCTATCAGCGTGCGTTTGCAGTGCGGTGCAGGCTGTATCATTCAAACTACCTATCAGCGTGCGTTTGCAATGCGGTGCAGGCTGTAGCATTCAAACTGCTGCAATGCTGCTCTGGGTTTACAAGCAAGCCCTCTGCATCAGTGTGAGCAAGTTTCTGGAGCTTCAACAGAATTTTTGTGTGTGGGGGGGTGTACCCATCAACACTGACTGCTCTTTCTACTAGGGCACTCACCACCTTTCCATTGGCTGGACACTTACGCGAAGATCAGGGAGGGACACCTACATCGGCGAATGCTGCCCTGGAAGCTCAGCTTGTTTTCTGGACTCAGTGGGACCGAGGGGATCACTGGAGCTAATTTTCTTGCTGCCCATTCTGTGAGTCCATTTGCACACTTAATCATGCATCTATGGGCACATGACCGACAGGACTACAGTAAGTACTGGACCGAAAGGTTTTACAATATGGGTTAGGTTATACAGTAAGATGGCGGTACAGACGGACATGAACTGTATATTATATATTATTTCTCAGTGAAATTTGGTGCTGTCAGTTGTAGGAGGGAAGATACTGTAGTTCAGCATGGCATGGTATGTCACAGGGCTGTGCTGTTGCAGGTGGAGCACTGTGTTCACATGCCAGCCTAAAACACCTGCAATGGAATACGAACTCAGGAAAATAGGGATCATCCTGCACCACAGTGGAGCCATCTACAACGTTCCCCTTGCTGTTCACACTCCCTGACTTGCACTGGTGCTACTCCTCTGCACCTCTTGCAATGGAGCAGATCAGGCAGTGTGAACAGCCTATTGTTTATCCCTCTGAACCACTGCAAGCTGCTGTACCATGAAAATCACTAGTAAATTGTTGCATGGCTCAAGGGGTTTGAAATCACTAGTATCTACTGTATGCATAATGGGTTGAGATAGTAGTAGTAGTTTATTTGTCAAGGGCCCAATCCCAGGGGCTCTTGGCCCTGTACATAATGCAAGTCATGGAGCACAAAATAAAACAGGTAAATAAATACACATAACATAAGATACAAATATATCAGCATAAATAGCTAAAATTACTAAAACCAGACCAGTGGGACTAGCTGAGGTTAAAGGCTTGACCAAGCAAATAAGTCTTTAAGCCCCTCTTAAATGCCTCCATTGAGGGGGCCTCACTCAGAGATCTGGAAAGTGAGTTTCACATTGGTGGACCAGCCACTTCAAAAGTGTGATACCCTGATGTCTTAAGCCTAGCCCTAGAAACCACTGGAAGGCAAACTTCAGAGGAATGGAGAGGATGGGCTGAGCAGTAAGGGGACAGAAGATCACTTAGTAGCCTGGGCCTGGTCCATACAGGGCTTTTATAGGTCAGCAGACTGACCCTGAAGGAGATTCACCATTCACCGGCAGCCAGTGTAGGTCATGCAGGAGCAGGCTCATATGACATGCCCTCAGAAGGCCTGTCAGTAACCTGGCCACTGCGTTCTGCACTAGCTGCAGGCATCATAGGGCTAGGAAACACAGAAACATAGACTTTGATGGCGGATAAGGACCACTTGGCCCACCCAGTCTGCACACTTCCCTACCAATTGGATAAGCTGCAGATCCTAGTTAACCAACAGCCTACTTCCTCCTACCCCCAATATAATTATTACCTTGTGTCTGTCCCATGCATTCTTGAATTCCCCCAATGTTTTTGATCCCATGACCTCCTCAGGAAGGCCGTTCCTCACGTTGCCCCTAAGCCGTCCCCCGTCTGCCTTCAAACTGTGTCCCCTTGTTCTTGCACATCTCTTTTTCTGAAAAATGCTACATTCTTGGATTTTATTGATTCCCTTGACGTACTTGAACGTTTCTATCATGTCCCCCATCTCCCTCCTTTCCTCGAGTGTATACATATTAAGCTTCTTTAGTCTCTCTTTGTATGGTTTCTGGTGCAGACACTGCACCATTTTAGTTACCCTCCTCTGGACTGTCTCCATCCTGTCTATGTCCTTGCGGAGATGGGGTCTCCAGAACAGCACGCAGTACTCCAGATGGGGTGTCACCAACTGTCTGTACAGAGGGATGACAACTTCCTGTTTTCTACTCGTGATGCCTCTCCTTTTGCGTCCCAGTATCCACCCAGCCCTCCTTACTGCCTTCTCACATTGCCTGTCTACCTTTAGGTTGTCTGATATGACTACCCCCAGGTCCCTTTCCATTTTTTGTTGTTAGTACCTCCCTCTCCATTGTGTACTCTTCCCCTGGGTTTTTGTTTCCCAGGTGCATTACTTTGCACTTCTTTGCATTGAATCTAAGCTGCCATACTTCTGACCATTCCTCCAACCTTGCCAAGTCCCTTCTCATCCTTTCCACTCCCCCCCTTGTGCATCAGCCATGTAGCAGATCTTTGTGTCATCTGCAATGAGGCATACTTTTCCTTCCAGTTCCTCTGCAATGTCACTTATAAAGACATTAAAGACGACCGGCCCCAATACTGAACCATGCGATACCCCGCTAGTAACCCCCTTTCTTCGGAGTGGACTCCGTTTACTATTACCCTCTGTATCCTGTTGTCCAGCCAATTTTTTACCCAGGCTACCACCCTGGGACCACACTCCCAGGTTGGCTAACTTGTTTATTAATCCTTGGTGTGAGACTGTGTCAAATGCCTTGCTAAAGTCTAGGTAGGCCATGTCCACAGCCCCTCCCTGGTCTACTACTTTGGTTACTCGGTCAAAGAAATCTATTAGATTCATCTGACATGATCTTCCTGCTGTGAATCCCTGCTGCCTTGGGCCCTGTGCTCCTCTGGCCTCTAGGTACTCAACAATTCTTTCTTTCAGAAATTATTACATCATTTTCCCTACCACTGAGGTCAAACTAACAGGTCTGTAGTTTCCTGCCTCTGCCTTGCTCCCACTTTTGTGAAGGGGGATCACATCCACCTTCCTCCAGTCCTCGGGTACCACACCATCCTCCCATGATTTGTTAAAAAGGGTAGTCAGTGGTATCGCTAGTTCTCCCCTTAGTTCTTTTAGAATTCTGGGGTGAATCCCATCAGGCCCCATTGCCTTGTCCACCTTGAGTTTTAGGAGTTTTTTCAGGACCCTTTCTTCTGTGAATGGAATGGTATCAATCCCCCTATCCAGAGTGCTTCTATTGTTTGTCCCCCTCATCTTCTTTTGTGAATACTGAACAAAAGTATTCATTCAGTATCTCTGTCTTTTCACTGTCACCCTCTGCTCACCCCCACCCCCTCACCTTTATTAAGCCTCACTAGCCCTCCCTTGGTCTTTCTTCACTCCCTAATGTACCTATAAAATGTTTTATCCCTCTTCTTAACTGAATTGGCTATCTTTTCCTCGGTTTGGGTCTTTGCTATTCTGACTGCCTTCCCCGCTTCCTTCTGCTTTAACTTATAGAGTTCTCTGTCCCCCTCCTTCTGTGATTCCTTTTACTTTCTGAATGCTATCTTTTTCTCCCTAACCTTCCCTGCTACCTCTTTTGAGAACCAAGGTGTTTTTTTCCCTTCATTTTGTTTTATTTACTTCATATAAAGGCTTGTTGCCTTTGTGATGGCAGTTTTGATTTTGCACCATTGTTCCTCCACCCCCCTTTCCTGCCCTTCTGCTAGTGTATTCCTTAGGCACTCTCCCATTCTGCCAAAGTCAGCCCTCCAAAAGTTCAGAAGGCCCACCTTGGAGGAGTGGAGAGGGTGGGCAGGCCTCTAAGGGAACAAAATATCACTCAGATAGCCAGGCCCAGTCCATACAGGGATTTTTTAGGTCAGCAGACCAACCTTGAAGGAAATTCGCCACTTCACTAGCAGCCAGTGCAGGTCATGCAGGACTGGGGTCACATGACATGACCTTGGGAGGGCAATCAGTAACCTGGCCGCTGCATTCTGCTCTAGCTGTATGCACTGTAGGGCAAGGAGGCCCAATTCGGATGAGCGGAGAGGGCAGACAGGGCAGTAAGGGGACAGAAGATCACTCACATAGCCCGAGTACAGTCCATATAGCGCTTTACAGAAACATAGTTGACGGCAGATAAGGACCACAAGGCCCATCCAGTCTGCCCATTTTTTCTACCTTATGAATGTGTCATAGGCCTTTACTCCGTCAATGGCCTTTCTATTCATACTCATCTGTATTGCTACCTTATGCCTATCCCATGCCTGTTTGAAGCCCTGAACTGTATCCATATCCACCACTTCCTGAGGTAGGCCATTCCATGCATCCACCATCCAGGTCAGCAGACCAACCTTGGACGAGATTAGCCACTTCACTGGCAGCCAGTACAGGTCATGCAGGAGCAGGGTCACATGGCATGACCTTGGGAGGTCTGTCAGTAAGCTGGCTGTTGTGTGCTGCTTGCTGCACTAGCTGCAGGCAACGTGGGACCCTGCCCCTGACCGCGAGATATACAGCGTTACTGTAGTCTGGTCTGGAAGTTACAAAAGCATGTATCAATGAGGGCAAGTATTCTAGTGGCATCATGGCTTTTATCTGGGAGATGTATCTAAGATGGTAAAAGTCACTCTGGACTACAGACAACACCTGAGCCTCAAGTTTCAGTCTTTGTCCAGAATGATGCCCAGATTCTTCATCTTAGCAGATGCCACCAGACTACTGGAAGCAAGCACCAGGCCAGCCTTCTCTGTTGTAGCCCCTGCACCCTGCCATTGACCATGCTCAATCATCAGTATCTCCATCATGTCTGGTTGAGTCTCTGCCAGCTAGAGGACAATCTTTTCTGGATCTCGGTCAGGCATAAATTAAGCAGATCGACTACACCAGCCATCCCAGGTGCAAATGACAGACACAGAGGGGTATCATCTGCATAGCAGTGAAAACTCATGCCGTAGCATCTGATGACATCATCCAGGGGCAGCATGTACACTGCAAAGGACACAGGCAAGAAGAATGAGCCCTATAGTACACCACAAAGCAGGGGCCTTAGCATATCCTTGCTATGACACAACTATCTTACTGATTGTATCATTGGATTTAAACCCATCTAAAAAACAAAATCACACATTTTGCCACTTATGGTACAAGGAAGTTTAGCTGGAAACTAAAAAGGATACAAAAATATTGAGATTTGCATTTAAAATCATGAAATTATGAGTGGAGTAAAATTAAGGGCAAATATAATCAGTCTTATGATTTAAAGGGACACTGTCTTCTCTTTAGTTGGATTTTAGATGATGTGTGACCAGTGTGCCTGTAATATCAGAACAAGCAAATTAACTGATTAGATAGCCCCAATATGTGATAAAATGTAAATCTGTACCTTTTTTGCACTGTTCTCCAAATGCGTCGTCCACCTAACCTCAGCAGCCAGCCGAAAGCGTCTTGCTGCAGTGAACATGCATCCAAAATGGCACAGTGATCATTATACTATAAATAACTGAGCACTAGAAGTGGTAAAATCTAACTTTAAAAAAATGGAGCCAAGATCCCCGAGCATGTGCATTTGCAGTGTGACCGTTAATGCGCATGCTCAGAGATCTTAGCTCCGTTTTTCAAAGTTAGTGCTTTTCCACTTCCAGTGCTTAGTATTTTTACATAGTGGCATAATCTTGTCCTGTATGGTACACTCTTTGACACAGAAGCCTGGAATAATAAGGACCAAAAAAAAGGTCAACTCATCCAAGCACACGTTTTGTAATGATCAGGACGCCATTTCAAACGCATGTTCATTGCGGCAAGATGCTTCTGGCTGGTGGCTGAAGTTAGGTGGACAGCTCATCTGGAGAACAGTGCAAAGAAAATGTGTAAAAAGGTACAGATTTACATTTTATCACATATTGGGACTGTCTAATCAGTTGATTTGCTCGTTCTGATAATACAAGCACACTGATCACACATGACCTAAACCCAACTAAAGAGCTAATGGTGTCCCTGTAAATCGTAAGAGCTGGAAACACTACCTCTGGGTCAAGGGTTAACAGCTGTCCCCTAGCCAGAAGATTAGCCCCAACAGCAGCCACCCCATCTGCAATTCTGGAAGTCTAGTAAACCTGTTCCAATTATCATTTCAAGCACAGAAATCCGAATAAAGGCTACAAACGAATTCATCAACATACCAAGTTCTTGCCAAGTATCCTTTGATGCTTTCACTTGACTATGAGCTACAGTCTTTTAAAAGCAAAGGTATATTTTTTTTTTAATTGCTAATGTTCAGCTGGTTTCTGCATGTGTTCAATCTGCATGTTATAATCCTATTTTAGTCTCTTCGTGAAACTATTTGTACGTACTGGAAGAACCTTGAGTAGAAAGTTTAAACTAATATAAAATCTGGGCAATAATGGTTACTGTATAACTGGAAATCTTAAACAGCCAATGAGATTTCTGGAATAATTGTCTGCAATCAACACTACCAGACTGCCGGAAATAAGAACGCTGGCTGTTACTCTTTATCAACAATATAAATTAATCTGCCCTTAAGATCATACATTCAAAAGAAACTTTTCTGAAAAAAGTTAAACTGCTTCCCTTTATAATTACAACAATATTCTCTAGAGCAGGACTGTAATATACCTGTATGTACTGTAAGTATGATACTGTATAACAGCATAACTCTGTATTTTGGCCAACACATGATAGGATAGGATAGGACAGGACAGGACAGGATACGATAGTAGCTTTGTTTTTAGAGTGCCTTTCCAGAGTGCAAAGTGCTTTATAATACAGATATACATATGAATTACAATTAGTACATAACAATAAACTGTAAATCGTAATGCAGGATTATAAATTAGGCTGATGTTCCATAAAATTGGTGGAGCTACCAGTGACCTCAGAAAGACTGTCTAAGCAGCCAGGTCTTTAATTTTGATTTAAAGCTTTCCACCGAACAGGTACAGTGGATGGATTTTGGGATAATATTCCAGAGTCTCAATGCAGCTACGGAAAATTCACGGTCACCAGCAGATTTAAATCATGTTGCCGGAACCCCATCTAGGGTAGAGTGATTAAGGGAGTAACTGATGGGGTTTAAGGAAGGCAGAGGACAGTAGGGTTAGTATCAGGGTGTTACTGCATTGTAGGAAAGGGACGAAGTTACTGCAGGAGTAGAAACGAGAGGCAGCATGGAGCACAGGTACGCTGGGACACCGGTACACAGGGACTGCAGGCTATGCTCTGCAGTGTGAGTCGCCGCCAAATACAGTGGCTTGAAAAAGTATTTGCCCCCTTCCTGATTTTCTCTATTATTGCATATTTGTCACACTGGATGTTTTCAGGTCTTTAGACAAAATATAATATTAGATAAAGGGAACCTGAGTGGACAAATAACACTTTTTTTTTTTACTTATTTCATTTATTTAATGAAAAAAGTTAACCAACACCAACTGGCACTGTGTGAAAAAGTAATTGCCCCCTAGTTAAATCAACCCAATTAAAGGGATAATTAGAGTCAGCTGATTGAACACAGCCAGGCTTGATTACAGCCAGCCCTGCTCAATATAAACCTCACTTATTTTGGCCCTTACCATCAGAGTCACATTGCCAACACAAAGATTCAACAAGCACATTATGCCATGATCAAAGGAAGTTCCTGAAAAGATCAGAAAAACATTTTGTTGCCCTCTATCAGTCTGGAAAGTGTTACAAAGCTATTTCTAAGGCTCTGGGACTCCATCGAACCACAGTGAGAGCCATAATCTCAAATGGAGAACACTTGGAACAGTAGTGAACCTTCCCAGGAGTGGCGGCCTGCCAAAATTACTCCAAGGGCGAGTGTAAAATCATCCAAGAAGTCTCAAAGGATCCTAAAACAACATCCAAAGAACTGCAGGCTTCTCTTGCCTCAGCTAAGGTCAGTGTTCATGACTCCACAATCAGAAAGAGACTGGGCAAAATGGGCTTCATGTGAGAGTAGCAAGAAGGAAACCACTGCTAACCAAGAAGAACATAAATGCTCGTCTCTCATTTGCCAAGAAGCACCTGGATGATCCACAAGCCTTTTGGGAAAATGTTCTATGGACAGATGAGTCCAAAGTGGAACTTTTGGACAACATGGATCCCATAATGTCTCGTAAAGCAAACACAGCATTCCACAGTAAGAACACCATACCAACAGTCAAACATGGTGGTGGTAGTGTGATGGTGTGGGGATGCTTGCTGCCTAAGGACCTGGATGACTTGCCATAATTAAAGGAACCATGAATTCTGCTCTGTACCAGAAAATTCTTAAGGAGAATGTCCAGTCATCCTTCCGTCAGCTGAAGCTGAAGCGTAGTTGGGTCATGCAGCAAGACAATGATCCAAAACACAAAAGCAAGTCCACATCAGAATGGCTAAAAGAAGTAAAATTAAAGTTTTGGAGTGGCCTAGTCAAAGTCAGACTTAAACCCAATAGAGATACTGTGGCAGGACCTGAAACGAGCAGTTCATGCCGAAAACCTACCAAATGTTACTGAATTAAAGCAGTTCTACGAGGAAGAGTGGGTTAAAATTCCTCCACAGTGATGTGAAAGACTGATATTGAATTATAGGAAGTGTTTGGTTGCAGTCATTGCAGCTAAATGTGGCGTAACCAGTTATTAAGTGTAAGGGGGCAATTACTTTTTCACACAGTGCCAATTGGTGTTGGTTAACTTTTTTTCATTAAATAAGTGAAATAAAAAAAAAAAACAAGTGTTATTTGTTCACTCAGGTTCCCTTTATCTAATATCACATTTTGTCTAAAGACCTGAAAACATCCAGTGTGACAAATATGCAATAATAGAGAAAATCAGGAAGGGGGCAAATACTTTTTCACACCACTGTATGTAGGAGATCGGTGGAGCTCCAGGAACAGCTGGTAGCAAGAAGGGAAGAGATATCCCTGCTGCATCACCAGCTAAACCGGTACCCACAGATCCACATTGCACCCCCACTCTTCCAGAGGCCCACTGGCCTGCGGGGGGGGCTGGAGGGTGGTAGGGAGTGACTGGGGTGGCCTGTGACAAAGGGACAGTGTGTCCCAATACGTAGGGGTGTTTATATTATATTGGTTGTTATTTGAGGCTTTGATCGTGTGATCTGTCTTTTTCTATTTATTTCTATTTAATAAATTCAAGATTTTCTATACGGCATCCCTGAGTGTGAGCCACACTTTTTGCTTAACTATGGAAGAGTGGCAGGGGCAGTCACAAGAATGTCATCCAACTCCACAAATTCCACAAAAAACCCTAATGGGTTCAAGCATGGCTGGGACAGAGTAAGGGGCTTAATACTTACTCAGCAGGATTGCAATGAGGCAGGGAACAAGGGGGGAGGTGAGAACAAAAACTCTGTCATGGGGTAGGATGGGGTATAACAGGGTAAACTGGAAGGACCAATGTTTTTTTCCTGCCGAAACTACGTTTCTTTACTACTAGTTACAGGACTACTAGCTTTGCTATGCACCCTCAGCTCTGTCATGGGATTCATAAGTTACAACGTCCTGTTCTTGAGGGAGGGAATCACTGTGAAAAACAAAGAGGACATCAGGGAGCAATCAGTGCGACAGAGGTCATCTGGATCAAGCTCGGGGAAAATCGGGGCAAAAGAGTCACTCTGGGACTGCGCTACAAGCCCCCAAACAGTTCACTGAGCATGATTCCAAGCTGGTCCAGCAAATTAGGAGAACAACCAGACTGGATACAGTGCTGACCCTGAGGGACATCAACCTTCAGGGTATAGACTGCTAATGATAGAGCTTAAAACAAGTTCCTGTCTACCTTCATGGTAAGAAAGGGGTGTGCATCCAGCAATTGGTAAGCTGGGGTCCACTGTAGGAGTCTCATGTGCAGTCTGGCATTAGACACTATAAAGAAGGCCAGCACCATCAATCCTAGCAACCTGATCTTTGTCCTGGCTGGCACTGAGAGACTCCTGCGTACTAACTACAATTAAGCTATCAGTGCAACTGTATGATCCTCCAGGAGGAAAGTCTTTGCTTGGACTGTGTCCAGATCAGTGTTCCCATTCAAGCAGAGATGTACATGAGTAACGCAAAGAATCAGAAGTTCAAGTATGTCTCTAAGCCTCTGGGGGTACATGCATGCAAGGAAATCATTTTCATCACCAAACCTGAAACAGAAGAGATGACTACGATCACAATCTTTACCCTCCCAAACAGCAAGACAGGGTACAGAGTACCCCAAATACCAGGACATCATGGGAACTCTGGTCCAGAACTACCCCTGTGTACTTCAGACACTGACCTGGGATCAGGACAGACTGACTTTTATACAGCAACACTCTCAGTTGAGAGAGGAGCTGACTTGCTCCCTGAACCACCTGAAGGGCTAATTCCTGAGGCAATCCCTTCACTAGTGAATCATCCACATACAGAAACACAAGTACCTGCTCTCCTGGTACACATCCTGCATGCCCAGGGAGTATAGCCAGTCTCCCTGGGATAACAAAGGCAGTGCAGTATCCAGCAAGAGCATGTAGAACTTTTTATAGAATAAAGTATGTGCTCATTTAAAGCTCTTACGTTCAGGGTCAGATAAAATCCTCCCATACTTTCTGGCAATAGTAAATACTGAGAGTAGAAGCATTAGCCTCTCTCCTTCACCAGGATCACCTGGATATCTTAATTCTAGAAATTATTGCACTTCTGTTTGCACAATAGCTAGGTGCTCCTGCAAGTGCCTGCTTGCAGCAGGTGGTCAGCATGGATGGAAGCGGTGTGATGAACTCTAGAGAATATACTGTTCTGATTATCTCCAGGACCCATTACTCTGAGGTGATTTTCTGCCACTGAGACTGGGACAGGAATATTCTTCCCCTCCCAGCTGGATCCCAGATTGTGGTACAGGCCGATTTCAGAAAAAGGTGGAGGTGGAGGTGGTGATGGGCTGCAGACAACCACACACCTTTCCTATAAGGGCCCTGTAAGGCATTTCTATAGGCTAGCGCTGTGCTTTTTTATTACCGCTGTTAGAGCAAAAGGGACAAAAACGTCCTAATTTGAAATCACAACTTCACTCAAGAAATAGAATAGAAAATTACTACTTTTTTTGAAGTTGTAAATGACTGCTGAGGTGAAATATTCA
This sequence comes from Neoceratodus forsteri, assembly GCA_016271365.2. Lineage (NCBI taxonomy): Eukaryota > Metazoa > Chordata > Ceratodontiformes > Ceratodontidae > Neoceratodus > Neoceratodus forsteri. The sequence goes on along the minus strand of CM057456.1, from coordinate 1,870,368,641 downwards.
ACAATGAAATACTGAAGATTGTTACTATAGAGTCTGAAGGGTACTCAGTAATGGGTAAAAAGGGGAACTGAGCTGGTGGAGCAAGCCTGTGTCATGTATATAGCACCAGTACTCAGGTTTGCTGCGTGCCTATGGCACAGGCAGCCAAAAGTGATCCTAGCACTGGCAGCACCAGTCCAATGAGTAGTACTCTGAGGAGGAGACAGCCTTGAAAAAGGTCTTGCTGCCCTTGTTAAAAACAGTTTACAGAGCAACTTTTTATTATAATAAAAAGTTTAAAAACACTATATTTACATCAATTGCATTTAAACTTTTTTTTCTAGTTTGTTTGTTTTTTACTTTCCTCTGTTATTGGTCTATTAAATATTGTAAATAATGCAGCAATTACTTCACTGAATCTTTCAAAATGTATCCGACTCTCCCCTGCTAACCACACAATTGCTGTTTGTGACATCACAGTCTGTTGTCATGGTGAGTACTTTGATGTCATAAACAAAGGTACTGTGAAGTTAACAGGGGAGAGGCCAATGTTTTTCAAGTATTTTCTATACAGACTTTTGAGATGGACTACCAAAATATGCTGTCAATCCTGGAAAGGAAGATTGAAAAAAAAAATGTTTGCTCTAGTAAGTGTGGCGTTCTTTTGTATGGTCCACCACTAAAAGACCCCCTTATCTTCTCTGTAGTCTGCTAGACCCTTCAGTTGCTGCAGGTGCTGCTGGTGAGGACCCCATCTGGACCGTGCGAATAACTAGTCAGACGCATAAAATAAAGAATAAGGCAGGTTTATTTGCTGTACAGCAGATGTTCTCTTCATAAGGAAAAGCCCCAGACTGACCAATACTCTGACTTGACAGGCTTACATGGCACTGCCAGGCAGTGCAACAATTAGATACATGCAGGTTCTAAGTGCTCTTAAAGGGGCGGCAGCTTAACATTAAGCCCCATGCTTAATGTGTGCTTTACATCACCGCCGGAACAGTGATTGTGAGCACCACTTGAACAAGCAATAAATCTATAAACAGTTTCTAAGAAATATTTTAAGTAAAGGTTTTAAGGCAAAAAAAAACATTTTTATGCATTACAAGGCATTAGATTTCACAAAACAGAACAGTACTCTGCTGCAGGGAGGGGGGGAGGAAAGAACCTGGACTACACTAGGGACCAGTCAGAGTAGCACCAGAGAGGAGGGAGACACAATAGTACTTAAGACTTGGTCATGCCACAAGCGCTAAAGTGTGGGGAAAGGAAAAGGGAAGAGAGGGAAGGGTAGCAGCAGGCGGATACTCAGAACGCAGGCTCACACTTTAATAACAGTTGTATAATCAACAGGTGGACTGTCCATGTAAAGAGACATTCCTAATGGGGAAAAACCATTAATGCAGGTAAATAGTACCATGGCAACAGGTGCATAAGAGACAGGTACAATGAGATATTTACTGCAAACAGTTAAATCAGAAAATGAATTAGTCCCAACACATTTCACTGAGTCCGGTAACAAAAGTTCAAGACCTCCATCGACTTTTCTGGTCAGTGGTAATGGAGGCATGCATGGATTGCACTAGTTCCTGACAGGAGGGGGTCAGGTCGTTAAAAGCGACCCAGGAGTTCTGCCCACTATCGAATCCACACCACTTTACTCTGTAAGTCCAGGATCCATTGACAAACTTCTTTCTTAAGATCTTCACGATCTGATACACTGTGGTTTGTAGAAGAGAGTCCTGAGAAGAAGAAGGTTGAGTAGAAGAGGAAGTCCCAGGCAAATGATCTGGTAAAACAGAATCTGGCTGGAGAGTGTTAGGAGTGGGAAGAGCTGTAGGAACTAGTTGCAAGTTGTCCGGAGGGATCTCAGCTTCAGATAGGATGGCAGGCTCAAGGGCAGCTTCATTTCTGGGAGGACTGGGGTCGTCTGGAAGGTTGTTATTCAGGTACCCATGCTTTAGTCAGTTTATATGGACTTTGTTGTGTACCAGCTTGTCATCCGACTTGCGTCACAGACAAACGTGGACCGGAGGAAGCTTTTCTACGATGTAGAAGGGACCAGTCCAGGGGCAAAGCAGTTTCTTGGTGGCGCCTGGAACAAGAACAGGTCAGTACAAATAAACAATGTCCCCAACAGAGAATGAAGGCTCATGCGCCTTGGCTGCAGACATTTTTTTCATTGCCGATTTTCTCTGGCCCAATGTGGTGATTGCAACTTGTCAGGCAAGTTCTAGCTGTTCCAGAAGAGGGATAATGAAAGAAGAAGGAGCTGACTTGGGCCCCTCTAGCAGCGAGAGATCCCTGTCCAGTGGCGTTCTTGGATGATGACCATGGACTAAGAAGAAGGGGGTGTATTCCGTGCTGTTGACACAAGGGCTGGTATTGTATGCCAGCTGCACAAAGGGGAACAAAACGGTCCCAGGTGTCATGAGTCTCATCCAGATACTTGGAGAGCGTGCCGAGAATGGTAGACATCATTCGTTCACTCTGTCCATTGCATTGTGAATGGTAGCTTGTGGTATGTGTCTTTTTTATGTCAAGAAGTTTGCAAGTTTCTCGTACTATGGTGGAGAGGTAGTTAGTGCCTCTATCTGAATGTAGGTACGATGGGGTACCGTGACGACAAATGACTGTAGTGAGAAAGGCACTTGCCACAGTGGAGGCTTTAATGTCTCTTAGGGGGATGAGTTCCAAATACTTTGTCAGGTAGTCCACAAAGACAAGGATGTATCTGTTACCAGAGTCAGAGCATGTTGGTAAAGGCCCAAGAATGCCAGTGCTGACTCTTTGGAATGGTTCAATGGCTATAGGCATGGGGATGAAGTTTGCCTTTGTTGGTTTGGCAGAAGACTTTCTCTGGGAGTAGGGTTGGCAGGATTTTACAAACTGGACAATGTCCCTGTTCATGTGTGGCCAGAAGAAGTGAAGCCTTGTCTTTCCCAGAGTTCTGTGTATTCCCATGTGACCTCCGGAAAGTGGAGAGGCATGAGTGGAGAGAAGAACCTGAGGGATTAGAGAGGCTGGCACAACTAGCTGTACATGAGTTCTATCCGTGCGATGACCCTTGCCTTCCTTGGTCCAAATGGGAAAGAGCACACCGTCATTGAGGAAGTACTGCGAAGGCAAAGAAAAGTACATCCTGGCGATGTTTCTTTTGTTGCGGTAAGGTTCCACACTCTAAGTAGGAGATTATGTCTGTAAATTGAGTGTCAGTTCTTTGTTGCATTTTAACAGTTGCCAGGGACAAATCAGATGTAGAGGAGATGAGAAGCTCTTTGGCTGCTTGCAGTAACTGAGGATTTGTGTGTCTCTTTATAGAAGCAATAAGGAGCAGCAAAGCAACCTGAGGTGCTGTAGGAGTATCCACAGGAAGCACATTCGTGGCATAGAAGGGAAGAGCTTGTCAGCAGGATTCTTCACCTGTTGAGAAGGATGCAGAGGGATATCGTTGCTAGCTTACACCATCAGCATTTGAGTGAACTCGACCTGGTCTGTGTTGAATTTCAAAATTGTAGGACTGCAGCATGGCGATCCATCGGGCGAATTTGCCTATTGGATCCTTCATTTCCAATAACCATCAGAGGGCAGAGTGATCAACGATATCTGTAAAGGAGGAGTAGCGAAGGTAGCAGTCAAATTTCTTCATGGCAAATACCATGGCTAGACATTCTTTCTCTGTGATGTCATAGTTCTGCTCAGCTGAGGAAAGAGAGCACCCAGCATAGGAGACAACTCGTTCTGCTCCATCTTGAATTTGACAGAGCACAGCACCCACTGCAAAGGAACTAGCATCTGAGTAGAGCTTGAATGGTTGGTCAAACCTTGGGTAGGCCAATACTGGAGAAGAGATTAGTTTTTGTTTTAAGGTGTCAAAGGCCTCTTTACATTCAGAAGTCCAATTACAGTCACATCCCTTTTTGGTGAGGGTGTACAGTGGAGCTGCAATCTTGGCATAGTTGCAAATGAACTTCCGGTAGTAGCCAGACAAGCCCAGGAAAGCTCGAGGGTCTTTGAGATTGTTAGGCTCTGGATAGTCTTTGACTGCTAAGAGCTTGTCTGGATCTGGAGAGATGCCTTGAGAAGTAACCACATGTCCCAGGTAATGAATTTGATGCTGCGCAAAACAACACTTTTCTGGGCGAAGCTTGAGATTGGCTTGTTTGAGACGTTTGAACACTTCTTGAAGATGTTGGAGGTGCTCTGGCAAAGTTCATCTGAAGACTATCACATCATCCAGGTAGATAGACTAGGCATGATTTCCAAGACAACCCACGAATTACGGCTTCCATAACACGTTGAAATGTGGCTGGATTGTTCCAAAGATCCATAGGCAGATGTTTGAACTGGAAAAGTCCCAAATGGCAGCGCCATGTTGTGTATGGACAAGAAGCTGGATCAACTGAAACTTGGTAGAACCCACTCTGAAGGTCTAGAGTGGCGAAGTAAGCAGGACTGGCCACACCAAGACTCTCTAAAGCATCTTCAGTTGTAGGCAAGGGATGAGCATCCTGCACCATGTAGGCATTGAGCTTTCTGTAGTCTACCACAAAACTATACCCTTTGTCCTTTTTTACCACCAGCAAGCAAGGTGCACCCCAGGGGCTTGTAGATTCTTCGACTATGTCTTGGTCAAGCATGTCTTTGATTATGTTCTTGAGGACTTGTTTCTGTTTATGTCCCACTTTGTAGGCTCACTGACAGATTGGTTTCTGGTTGGGCTGTACTTCAGTGGTGTGTTGCAGGATATCACAGCATCCAAGTTTGTTATCTGAACCAACAAAGACATCCGGGTAATTTTCCAGGAATTTCAAAAGGTGTTGCTTTTCTGTTGGAGATACTGGAGGTTTGGAAGAGGATAGTCGCTGACTAAGAGGTAACTCTGTTGAAGCTGGAGTGGTTGTGATAGTATTGACAGGAGTAGAGTTGGTGGAACCAGCCTGAGGTTCTTGCATGAGATGAAGCTGGTCCCCTGAAGACAAGCAGACAAACTTTCCAATGTTGGCACTCTTTGAAATTACCACTGGCTCATCTGTGAAGTTGCAGCATTTTTGGAAGACTGCGCCATCTTGCACTGTCGATAAGGTATTTCCCGGAAGGAGACCTGAGGAATGCAGCGCGGGGGATCCTGTGACGATGCCAACAACACCTTGTGGAAGTGGTTCACCTCGAATCTTGGCAATCAAAACCATTTCCGACTGAGGAGGCACAGTGACTGAGTCTATAGCTGCAAGTTGCCTCCGAGGATCTAGTGACGGTTTGTTTGAGGCAAAGTCTAGGATGGCTTTGTGAGTGCTGAGAAAGTGCAGGCCTAGAATTATTGCAGGTTGAAGATCAGGCACTATACAAAACTTGACAGTAGCTTGCTGTGAGCCAAAATGGAGCTTGAGATGGACCATGTCTGTGATAGGGACCGTATCTGTACTTGCTGTGATAATGTACTTTATGTTGGCTGGAGAGACATTAGGTATATGACGAATAGCTTGCTTGTCTAGAATACTGTTGTTGATAACTGATGTTTCTGCTCCAGTGTCAACCAAGACGTGTGCAGACCAATCTCCAATGGTTACAGGTACATAATTTGCTAGGAGAGGTGATCGGATGATAGGTACCTTTGCTCCAAAAAGTGAGTGTGTGCCAGAGTTAACAGTTGCAGGAAGTGTTTTGGTTGAATTGCAAGAGTCAGAGGGGTGGTCAGTTGCTGTGTTCCCCTGCCCAACAAAAGCCCCTAATCTGTTGGGCGGCGCTCATTTCCCTGATCCTGGGAGTAGTTGCGATTATCATGTTGATTGCGCTGTGGTGGTAGTCCGTGGTTCTCTTGCATCCTGTGGTAATATTTTAACTTTTGGCAGACAGCGGCAGTGTGTTCCCTGAATCCACACCACTGGCAAGTCATGGGCTCTCGGGAAGGCAGAGGTGGATCCGGTCGCTGTCAGGGTGGTTGTATGGCATTAGGATTTGCCAAGGAGGCCATTGAGCTGATGTGTAAGGTACTGACAGTAGAAATAAGCTTGTCAATCATTGCTTGTTGCTGTTGGACACATGTGGCAAGTGCAGCCAGTTGTGAGGTTTGGGGTGCCTGGGCACCGGCAGACTGGAACATTGAAATGGACTCTTGAGCTAGCCGTGCAGCTTGGATGGTGTCTGTCCAGGTAGTTGGCTTTTGGTGTATGACATAGGTACGAAATTGAGGAGGCAGTCCCCAGACAAAAGCTGTTACTTGATCTTTTTCTGTTTTCTGTAGGTGTTTGCATCGAGACTCAATGTCCACAATGAAGGCCTCAAGAGATTCCGAGGGTTGCATGGTGCGCTCCCACAGCTGTTACTCTGATAACCAGGGTGGATGTGCTTGGAGAAAATGGGCTTGGAAGGTGGTGTACAGTGTGGCAGTATCTCCTTTGACTTGGTCTGGAAGTGTGTTGAACCAGAAAATGGCCGTCCCTCTCAGAAGCAGGCACAGGGCACTGGAGATGCGCAAGGGATCAGTCCAACCATTGAAGGAAATCCATGCTTGGAAGTGTTCCAGCCAGTCGACAGCGTCTTCATGAGGCAAGGCTAAGAAGGGTACTGGTTGTAGGCTGGTATGGACCATGGACTGTGGTGAAATGGCTTTAATGTAGGTCAAGTCATCTTGAATAGCTTGCATAGCTGGTGCCCCTTGAGCGGAAATAGAAGACTGGATGTCATGGAGGATTGTTTCGATTTTGTAGCCCCACGCCCTTGAGGTGGGTGAAGGCAGGACTCAGAACGCTCCGGCGCCCATATCTGTGTCATCGTCCAACATTGTGGTTGGAGATGAGCTTCATTTCACTGAGCAAAGGTCGTATGAACGAGAAGGAGTTGCCATCATGCAGGAGACAGGACGTTGTGTCATAGATGAAGTGCCGAGCAAAAATTATTTTTGTAGACAGAAGTACAGTTTTTTAGTTTTTTGTAGCAAAGTTCATCAAGGACGTCGTAATAAAGAACTTCCCACTCAAGTCTGTGTTGTTTGTTATTTAAATAAAGGTTTCATTGCAAAATCAGCTTTTTGCTGCAGTGTCCATTCATTTCAATAGGAATCCCATTGTTTTCAATGGAGTGAGGTCAATTTGTGCCCTTCGCAAGATGGCCTCTGAACTGTGACATGCAGTTCCTATGGCATTTGACTGCCTGACTATAGCAAGATGGCCGCCAGCAAGGGGGTCAAGGTTCACTTCCTGACTTGTTGTTTTTGCTGTGCTCAAGATGGAGGATTTCTTCCACGAGACTGTCTAACAATGTTCAAAATGGTGATTGCCGCCCTGCTGCTTTCTCTCCAGACTGAAATGGCGGGAGTTTTGTGGTGAGTGGCCCAACTGGTGAAATTTCTGTATTTGACTGCTCGTTTGCTTTCCATTTTGTTAAGTGAGCTTGTGCTTTATTTAATTTTTTTTTTCCTTAGATTTGTACAGGAATTATTGTCCTTTATTGATTTATGCTGTGTCCCTGTGTTTGCTTATGCTGCTTAATAGCCTTTCGTTTTCTTGTTTTCCCTTGCCCCCATTTCTTTATTTACTCCTGCATTCTGTCTTTTATTTATGTGAGAAGCCCTTTCTGTAGCGTGGCAAGTGGGAGCTTTATGCTGTGAGTGCCTCCGTTTGTTTATGTGGCTGAGTGGCAAATAGAGGCTCTGAGCAGGAGCAAGAGGATGCTGAGGTCGGAAGGGAACAGCTAAGCAGCTTGGCGAGAGAAGCGCTCCGTTTTAGTATCAGGAGTGAGCTGCGGCTGAGTTTGTAACAGCAAAGTCAGGGAGCACTGAGCAGAGGCTCCGGTTTGCAAGACTGGCTATGAGAGGCTCCATGCGGCCGCAAGAGCTAGAGGAGAGCTGCGGTTGTGCTGGAGGAGCAGTGCTGGAGAGCCAAGGAGCCGGGCCTGCTGCAGATGCGGGATGGAACAGACTGAGGTATGGTCTCGAGCAGAGGTCCATTTCTGCAGCAGCCATGAGTTCAGGAGTGAACCAGTCTGTGGGGAGCTGTGGTTGTTGTGGAGGGACCGCGTAGCTGTGCTGGAAGGCTGTTTCTGGCAGAGCGGGGAGAGGAGCACTGAGTTGCAGGCAGGAGGCTTGTGGAGCAGGAGAGCGGGACAGTCTGTGGAGGAGCCGCATGGTGTATAGGAGCAGCAAGAAGACCAAGCATTTGCTGGAGCAGCAGGTGCAGCTGTTAGGTGGTGGCCTGAGAAGTAACAGTTCAGGAGGAGTGGAGGTTCTCTGCTGCAGTCCCAATTTGTTATGGGGCCTTTTAGAGTGGGTTTAAGCAGGTAGTGCAGAGTTCTATTTTGTAGCAGCGGGCAAGAGGAGCGCTGCGGCTGTAGGTAGAGAGGTGTGACGAACAGGGCTGATGCAGAAGTGCACGCTTGGTGCAGGTTGTGTTATTTTTTTTTCTTTCACTGTTGCTCTCTTTTATTTATGTATTTAGTGGCCATTCTGGAGCATCGTTCACTTGCAAAGCGGCTGTAGTGGAGCTGGCTGGGGTTAGGCACTGAACTTGCCACGAGGGGGGAGTACAGTTCGCAGCTCCGTGTGGCATAGGTTTGAGAAAAAATGTACTTGCTGACAGTTCATTAGTTTAGCTGGCTAGCAATGTTGAAATCTGCTTTGTAGAAGTCTTGATACAGTAGGATAAGGCAAGATGGGAGATAGTTCATTTTTTTTCTTCTGTGCTGCCAAGGCTGTTTGTAAAATATAATTCAAGCAGTTCAGACATACTGGGGTGATGACTTGGGGTAACCAGCAACGCAGGCAAGCGAGATGGGGGTCTGGACAGAAGAAGGGCAGCATACTCCACCATGTGTGGCGTTCTTTTGTATGATCCACCACTAAAAGACCCCTTACCTTCTCTGTGGTCTGCCAGACCCTTCGGTTGCTGCAGGTGCTGCTGGTGAGGACCCCATCTGGACCGTGCGAATAACTAGTCGGACGCATAAAATAAAGAATAAGGCAGGTTTATGTGCTGTACTGAAGATGTTCTCTTCATGAGGTCAAGCCCCAGACTGACCAATACTCTGACAGACAGGCTTACATGGCACTGCCAGGCAGTGCAACAATTAGATACATGCAGGTTTTAAGTGCTCTTAAAGGGGCGGCAGCTTAACATTAAGCCCCATGCTTAATGTGTGCTTCACATAAGTTATAACAGTCAAAACATCTTACTTATGAAAGCACATGCTGAAGTGTAGAGTTGCTCTTTAAATTAAAGAAGCTCACATTATTACATCAAATGAAGTACTTTTGTTTCAGAGAAAATTGTACATCCCATCAAACCTTTCTGTCTTATAAGAAAAAGTGTAAAAGACCTATGTTGTGGGTATGGCTGGTGTTATTGGCAATCAACCAGGTCAGTTCTTTTTAATGTACAACAGAGCAGAGATTGAACACTTGAATTTGGCCCACTAGAATTAATTGGTTCATTATATGCATATGTGCGTTTTTCTTCCCTGCAATGACGCAGCTGGTGACAGTACATTGTCGGCCATCCCCTGCCTAAAGGAGTGACAAACAATTAAGCTCCAATCAAAGGGTGGTACCCCCCCATTATAATAAGCTAATATCTGTACTAGGATATGAACAAATATATGATTGTTCCATAATGATAGTTCTAAAACCAGGAAATGCATGTTCAGATACCATCATAGTCATTGGCTCACTGAGTAACCTCTGGCAAATCCTGCCTCCTCCCGGTGGCCCAGTCCTCACAGCTGTAAACATTTGGTTCCCTCTATAAATAAGATGAAGCACATCAGCTTGGCTACCCTTGGTAAACACATTCTAAATAATGAGGAAGAAATTAGATATGCTCTTGCAATCTATGCGTATACCTATCCTTTTAATCTCCCTGGGTTTACTCAATTTCAGAGTCTAATTTGGGAAATGATCACTGTCAAAAGATGATTTTTGAGCCCACTGAAATCTGAAATAAGCCCTAAAGTAATCTTTATATGTTATGTGCTTACCACAGTCTCTGTGACATTTATATGACATGAACGAGTGTTGTTTCTGAATGTTCTCAATAGCTTAGGTCTACAATAGATAAATGTCAGATACTTCTTCCTAATACAAACAGTGCTTAGTTACACACAGAATGAATGTCTTACACACACTACTGCATATGTTACCTTAAAGCGACAGTACAGCTACAGTACAACTCTTCATTCAGCTCTCCACAAAATTATTGTTTGGAGGAATTTCTAAGAAGGTTAGCATGTAAAGTGATGGCCATTAGCCAAAAAGTCACAATCAACTGCTTAGCTACTGAATTATCAAACACAACATTCTTACTATTCCAATTAAGAAAAAGACAGTATTTGTAAATATGTTTCTCTTATTTCCTTCTACTCTGTATAGGCATTGCTTCCACTTTACAATAGCCAATACAAAACAAGGAGCTTGTAATTCTGTGAAAGATCTTCCTAGGGAATCTACCTTTAAGAAAAAAGACTAAAACTAGGGATAATCAGAGGGAGGGGCTTGTGCACCCTTTAAAGGGGACCTGCCGGCTTTTCAGGGACTAAAGCATGGGACCTACAGGTCCTGATTAGCTGAAACACAGTGTGTTTGAATGTTTTTAATCACCTACTCTGCTACAATCTTTATTTTCATCTGATTGAGCCTGACCACCTCCCCACCGCTAGCAATTATTATCCCAGAGTCCCACGTGGCGTGGCCAGCCCTCTGACGACACGCCTGATGGGCTATGTTACTGTGGACTCCTATGTACCAATGTAGTTGCTGTAAAAGAGCAACAAATATGCAGCGCCTGTTTGTGCTTCTAACGCCGGTACCGATCAACCGAGGAAAAAGTGTAGGCATTAGAAGTGCAAACAGGTGCTGTATATTTGTTAATCCTTTACAACAACTACACTGGCACATAGGAGTCCCCCATGGCATAACCCATCAGGCACATCATCAGAGGGCGGGCTGTGGGGGACTCTGGGACAATAATGATGGGGAGGGGATGGGGGCAGGCTCCACCAATGAAAATAAAGATTGCAGCAGAGCAAGTCACTAGAACAATTCAATCACATTGCATTTCAGCTATTCAGGACCAATAGGTCCCACACATTAGTCCCTGAAAAGCTGACAGTTCCCCTTTAACATGTGGGGCACACACACAGATTAGTTTAAAACACTGAAATGTTTTGGTACATGATACACATTGAAACCTTATGTGGAAAATACCATCTTTTAATTTTTAAAAGCACAGAAACGTGAGAGATCAGTTAGTCAATAGTGATATGGCCACTGAAAGTCAACACAGTGACTTATTTGGCGGACCTACTGTACTGAAGGATGTTACAGATGTGCCTACTCTATCCACTGCAATTTAGTATTTTAAACATCCACCTTCAGGTAAAACCTATACAATTCTCCAGTTTATGAAATGCAATACTAACACAGAAACAGAATTTGCCGGCAGATAAGGACTGCTTGGGCCACCTAGTCTGCCAATTTGTCCCTGCCTATAGTATAATCGTAGGTACTACATGATCTCTGGCCTATTCACCCCCCCGTTCGCTTTCCCTAAGATTCCGTTATGCCTATCCCATGAATTCTTGAACCTCACCACTGTTTTTGCTCCCACCACCTCCACGGGAAGACTCTTACAAGAATCTACCACTCTTTCTGTGAAGTACTTCCTCACACCTCTCCTGAATCTACCCCCTCCAGTTTCTTATCATGCCCCCTCTCCTTAAGCACTTTTTTTTTTTTTTACTGAAAAATGCTGCCCTGCTGTACTTTATTTACTCCACTGAGGTATTTAAATAACTCTTTCATATTCCCCCTCTCTCTCCTCTCTTCCGGGGTGTGCCTATTGAGGTCCTTTAATCTCTCCTTGTAGGGCTTCTGATGCAGACCCTTTAACATTTTAGTTGCCCTTCTCTGGATCACTTTCACTCTGTGTCCTTTCTGATATGTGGTCTCCAGAACTGGACACAGTACTCTAGGTGGGGTCTCACTGGTGATCTATACAGAGGCAACACTACCTCCCTCTTTTTGCTGGTGATACCCCCCTCTGCACCGCAGCATGTGGCTCATCCTCCCAACTGCCTTGTCGCACTGCCTAACACTCTTAGGTCCTCTGATATGATCACCTCAAGTCTCTTTCCTGACTGGTAGTCGTCAATACCACTCTCCCCCATTTTGTACTCCGCCCGTGGGTTTCTGTGCCCCAAATGTACTATTTTGCACTTTTTCACATTGAAACCCAGCTGCAATATCCTTGACTACTCCTTGAGTTTTCTCAGGTCACTGCTCATTTCTTCCACACACACCCCCCACCCCACCCCGGATTGTCCATCCTGTTGCAGAGTTGTAAAGGAAAGAATGGGTGAATACAAAACTGCAGTCAGGACTAACAGCATGGACTGCTCAGTAGCCAGGCATTTTAAAGCAGCCCATAACAACACAGTGCCCATGCTGCACTATATTGGTATGGAGAAAGTGTCATTAAGTAGACAAAGGGGCAATCTGATGAAAACACAGTCATAAAGAATCAGCACTTGAATTATTATATTAAATATGTTGTTTCCCGGTGCCCTGAATGAGGATATTGCATATTAGTTTTTTTATACAGTCTGGCCTCTTTACAATTTTGGGCAAGAATTTTATACTTAATCTGCTTATGGTATTTTACCCCTTCTATTTACAGTTTGTTTCAATTGTACATGATGTTGAACATATTCATGTGATTCACTTAGTTATTCTATGCAATAAAATACACTGATTTATGGTATACTGGGTTTCTCTCCACTTCTGTTTGTGATGTCTCTTTCTTGCCAGATAATTTGGTTCTTCTGTTTGAAAGCCCCATTTAAAAAAACAAAAATTATATATATAGTAGCAAATGATTCCCCATAGGTCCATTAAAGAGCTGCTGACACCTCAAAGATAACTTTGAAAAACATAATACTTAGGTACAATACATCTTGCATTCCATATATATTCTATAGCTTTTTCCTCCCCATTATTTATTACTGTAGAAATTTACATGAATACATGATATTTATCTGTTAGAGTTCATCTGCCTCTATAGTTTGCTCCCAACTTCAAGTCATAATCCTCTGTTGTGACATCACAATCTCTTTCCATGGGAGTAACTGTGATGTCACAAACAGTGCATTATGATCTCGAGTAAGGAGAAGGCAACAGGAGTAGATGAACTCTTCAGGAGCAAATATCTTATTTTCATGCAAATTACCTCAGTGATAAATAATGGAGAAGAGGAATACAGAACTAATGTAAAATAAAAGCTGAACTATGTCTAAATATTATGTTTTGCTAAAGTTCTCCTGAAGGTGTCAACTGCTCTTTAAGTTATAGAATGAAATGGGAGCTTGGTGAAATTGGTTCTCAGTCATGTTCATGTATTATTATTTTTTGGGATTGGAACAAGAACCTTACAAAAAATTTACAAAACTGTGGACTTTGGCTCTCGATTATAGGAACTGAGCATTGCCATTTTTGATATAGGTTCTATATGTGCTCTGAACAAAATGTAAATATTTACAAATGCCGATTAAAACATTATAAATACTCAGAACGGTTAATCAATGCTAACCTATAACCCCTTTTTTGTTTTAATTTTAATTATATTCAGGGTAATCCTCTGTATATCTCAAGAGATGGTAGCCATTGGTTTCTTCACTGTGAATTCCTAATACGCATATTATAACCACGCTGTTGGTGGGGATCCTCCGCAAGTCCATGGCGCGAACCACATACCTCTATCAGGGAGAGAACAAAGCAACTTATAAATTACTAATGAGGTTGAACTTGGATTCGCTTGAGAATTCATGAACTGATAGATACTACTTTCGCTTCCCTAGATACTTATTTTGCTGAACTTTAAGAATTTAATGAAATGATATGTTAATAATTTAATATGAAGTGCTAGATAGATGTTCTTGATAAGACTAAACGTGCTTAAGTATGTCAAATTATTCAAATTGTTTAATTAATCAGTGTAGCCTGAACATTTTCATGTGATTTTTATAGTTGACGGTTTAAGGTATTCAAGTACTTTGGAACTTGTTATCAGAACCTCTTGACAAAAATCTACAAATATTTAGAAGGAGTTTGGTACCCTTGTCTCTGTGTGCACATGTATTTCTTGTCCCAATTTAGGCACATATACCCAAATTCTGACAAGAGAAATGTATTCCAGTTGTAAATGTCTGCATAGTCAGATTTATTTATTTAATGGGGACCCTCCCAAAAAAATCACACGGCCACTGATTATATTTTCTTTTTGAACTGACAGAAAGTTAATTAATCTTCAAACTGGTATCAAAAGAAGATGTATGGTATAAACAATAAGCAAGTATTGGAAAAAATAAAAGCATACTAGAGAATAAGCTGATTAGTTATAAGTGATACTCATGATGGGAAGATTTATTTGTAGATGGACAACTGAGTATTGATCAGATGATTGAATGCCTGTTTAATATTTTGTTGGGATTTTTTTTTTTGTCATAAACCAATTTATTATGCAAACAGTGGACTGAGTATTAAGTTGGAATTATGACAGTCACTGACCTACTGAAATCTGCCAATAAAGGAAAGAAAACGCCAGCCTGCCGACACAGCGGTAGCGACACAGATTACCCAGGGCCTGGAACGAGCTCAGGTCATCAGTGGGCTGATGAGGAAGGGAGGGAGGACTAAGTGTCCAAAGGATGCTCTCCTCCCTCAGAGATGGACAGTTTTAATCCACAGCACCATACTGCCACCAGGGTGACTGCTGCTGGCAGACTAGTGCAGCAGAGGGCTCATCAGTGGGAAGGGCAATCACCAACCAAGTGTTATGAGGTGGCACACAATTGTGTGTGCTGGCATGTGTGATGCTGCTTGTGTTCCAGTGTCTGCAGAGGGCTGCAGGTGAAACAAGTGGAAAAATCCCAGGATGTGTAGGATGATGTTTTTTTTACTCAAGGTATTACTGCTCCTTTGTCTGCCCATCCCCCATCTTTACCTAGCTCTGTTGCATCCCCTGCAGATTTCCCCTTGTTGCAGGCCTAGAGGGTGAAGGGCAGCCCCCCCAGATCACAGTCCAAACCTGGAGCCTTCCCCAGTTGTGGCGGTGTGGAGCCTGTTGTGGGCTAAAAAGCCACCAAGCCAGTCAGGGCTTTTCCTCTGGCATTTTCTCCCCAGGGCTGCCAGCATGCAATGTTGTGTTGTTCATACCACCACATGCAAGTGCATATCAGCATCAAGGGCAGCCCTCCTACTGGTAGGGCAGTCCCACTGCTCTACCTCATGGTTGACTCGAGTTCGTTCCCAAACCCCAGTGGACGGTATGGCAGGCATCAGCGCCACCACCATAACAGCACGCTGGCTCACCTTGGGTACACCTTGATAGAGCAGTCATCAACTCTCCCGACCCTGGTCAGGCCAAAGGAGCCCACCCCTTGGGGGTGACATCAAGGGGCTTAAAGGAGAGGTTACATACTGGTGATGCTGGGCACACAGAGCTGGGCGTAGCTCACCAGATGGGGGTAGCTCTAGTGAATGGGAGTACAAACAAAGAAATGAAAATAAAGAAATAGCTCCTAAAAAGTTCATATTTTTCCAAAATGATTTTTTTTTTATTTTAGTTTTTGCTGACCAGGAAAGGAGGGCTAGTTCATATTTCTGCATAACATTTTTTTTTTATTTTTTTATTTTAGTTTATTTTTTGTTGACCGGGAGAGGAGGACTAAGCAATTCCGCCTATTTCAGTTTCATCTGGGGAGGGGGGATACAGATGGAAACTGACATATTGAATCAGATTAAGCTGTTGGTGGTATTTTTTACTGAATAGGAAAAAATTGGCCAAAACACCAGGGAAATTCCCCCAGCTCTTTTTGAAAAGTGCCATTGGATCTTTAATGTTCACCTGAACAACCCCTAGAACAGGCAGACAGGACCTCAGTTTAATGTCTCATACAAAAGACACCCCTGAGGTGTGAAGCACCCCCCCACACCTTATGCTGTTCTACAGTGTCAGTACTGGAATGTTTCCTAAGTTCCTAGTGTGGGGCTAGAATTGCCAACCGTCCAGTCTTCTGGCTTCAGAAGCAAGCGCGCAACCTACTGAGCCAATGAGTACTAAACAGCATATCTGACTAACTAACAAAACCGTAACAGCCATTCAGATACTCCAGATCAGCCACAGTACA
Organism: Neoceratodus forsteri; assembly: GCA_016271365.2. Taxonomy (NCBI): domain Eukaryota; kingdom Metazoa; phylum Chordata; order Ceratodontiformes; family Ceratodontidae; genus Neoceratodus; species Neoceratodus forsteri. Next base: position 1,870,352,489 of record CM057456.1, on the reverse strand, counting down.
GTGATATGATGCTATAAATCCTTGCTTACCTTGTCAAGTAAAAGGATACCATACAACTACTCAGGGCATGGTTTTGATGGCGAGAAATGAGTCTTCTTGTAACAGGAAAGCATTGTGGGAATCACACACTTGCTATTAGGATACTCAATCATATGCAGCAGAATTCCATTACAGCTCCACTACATTTTTAGTAAAGCTGGACATCTGTGTAATATGTCACTAGATCAAAGATTACAGAGCTGCAGGTTGGAAAGCAGAAGAAAATATGACCCTTGTATCAGTCTATTACCTCTGAAAGCGACTGAAACCAATCTGCAGCAGAAAAGGGGCAGCAGAATGAAATTGAGCTAGGTGGACAAGAGTTGTTCTTATCCAAAGAAAATAGCTTCCAGCAGCAAACTGGACTGCCTGGAAAAAGATCAGTTAACTGCACTAAAATTTCCACTTCCTTTACACCTAGCAATTTCAGGTGTTATTATGTCTCTCGTGTAAGGCTTGAATTGCATCAAAATGAATGTTTGGTTAATGTGCACAGACTGCAATACTCAGTATTAAGGAAATCTCTCGCCATCAAGCGCAGAACATGCTGCTGTGTGAGTTAGATCTTTCACAAAGGAAGTCGTGTTTGAAAAAAATCAAGACGACTTTTCTCAGTCTGCAGAGGATAAACAAAGTTTGCAATCTATTTTGCAGGGATGCTTTCCATATCTTCATCAGCCGGTTATAAATCAAAGGGATGATTTAACTGCAGGAGGCAAGGTTTCTTTTAGGACTCTTGAACTGAAGCCAAGTTTCCAACCTTGCAGTTTTTACAGCCGTGGTAACCTTTCACACTTTAATAAAGAGGATTCAATTACTAAAAGTTAAAAAAACCTGAAGGAGATCCCAGACCACTAACACTCAAAGCTTTTTGCTTACAAAAATGTCCTTGTGCAGTTAGACTCTTGGGAGTACCCACAGAATTGGATTTTTAATTAAAAGCCTGATCTGTGTTAGTAATCCAATTATCACAACTGGGGAAGGGTCACTGCTAGTTAAGGCACTAACTGCTGTCTTCGAAGAGATTGCTAGTACTGGGAATGCTGGGGCACCATTTCCAAGCCGTATTCAAGAAACCGTACTGTATCTGCCGACTATCATTTGAAGACAAAAACCCAAGTTTAATGTAACTGCCATTTTGGTAAGTTCTGTTTCTGGACTTCAGCATGGCCTTTGATTCTGTACCACATAGAAGGCTAGTGAAAAACAGTAGGAGACCTGTGGCTAGGGAAAAAACTGACTAGTTGAATAGGGAGCTGGTTGGAGGGTAGGTCTCAGAGGGTGGCCTTAAATGGTGTATTCTCAGCAGAAAGGGTAGTGGCCAGTGGGGTTCCACAGAGATCGGTACTAGGTTCGACCCTCCTCAATATGCACATCAGCAGTGTAGGTGAAATGCTATTGTGCAATGAAAGATGGGTCTTTTTGGCAGATGACAACAAAATCAGTGAGGGGGGGCAATATGGAGGGGATAAAGCAATGAAAAAGGATGTGGGGAATCTAGAAGAGTGGTCCAGCATCTGGCAGCTGACATTCATCACCAAGAAAATAAAAGGTCACGCACACAGGCATTAAGAACCCACAGACAGAGTTAAAGATTGATGGGGTAAAAGCTGAACATTCTAGGGAATGAAGGAAGTTAGCGGTAATAACTAGTGATAACATGATGTCCACTTCCCAATGCCCTAAGATGTATGGGAAGACAAACACAGTAGGATGCAGGGGTGCAATCGGCATGGATTTACCACAGAAAGCAGGTGGTTATATCAGCAGTAGTCCACATCAGGGTGTGTGCTATGGTGTGATTTACCCATTCATGGTGTGATTCAGACACAAGGCCGCAGGCCAAGTGACTTAAACACACCAAAAGTGGGTAAATCCCACCATAACCCACACCCTGGAGAAGATTACTGCAATTATACAAGTTATACATTACTAAAATAAAAAAAATTAAAACTCTAACAAGACTAGACAGTCATCTTTTTGGATCTGGATAGTGAATATCTGGCCTAAGTGGAGCAGGTATGGAATAAGGAGCATATCCATCTGACCAGATAATTGATGCTAAACACAAAGTAGCTATCCGAACCAAAAGCAGAGCAAATAATGCCACTATGCATACAAGGCTAGTTTGTTAGTTTGCTGTTTGTTTCATTTTTCATACTTGTTAGCAAATGAGCAAATTGCCTATTTCACTTGTAACAAGTACATACAATTACAAACATCATAAAAATCCTTTATGTAAAGAACATACACAAAAATATAATAACATCCAAAAACATGCAAGTATTCCTGGACTATAACCATTTTTTAACTCTCACCTTAAAGGTAGTTAACAACCAGATTTTTTTTAGTGCAGTATTAGCCACTGCTAAGCAATTTTAAATCACAAATTCTAGTGAGAAAGAAATAATTTGACTTGCTGGGAATTGAACCCAAGCCCTTTGTAACACTGTACTTAAAGGTAGTTAGGGAGAGGCGCCAACTAGAGCTAACCGACAGACCTAGTTGGATCAAAAACTGGTTGACTAACAAAACCTAGAGGATGGTCCTAAACAGTAAACACTCCAAAGACAGGACATGTGACTAGTGCAGTACTGCAGGGTTCGGTCCTGGGTTCAAAGGAAATTTGGATGCATTTAAGGGAGTTATCAGCAGGGATAATGTAGAAAGGAGACGGGAGTATGAGAGACATACATAATTAAAGAACAACTCTGCATTTCAGCACCTGCTTTCATAAATACGATGTTCCAGCTGTTACAATTTACTTGAGAATACATTTCTTCATTTTCAGTGTTCCTGTTCCAAGAGTTACAGCCCATCCTGGTAGTCTGTCTAAAAAGTCTTTACAGAAAACACTTGAAATCATTTGCCTCTCTTGTTATCCTCACAGTGCCTTTGTTCATGACATCATAGTGCCCACCATGAAAACAGACTGTAATGTCGCAAACAGTAATTGTGTGGTTAGCAGGGAGAGACAGATACATTTTGAAAGACTCAGTGAAATAATTGCTGCATTATCTGCAATATTCTGTAGACCAACAGCAGGGGGAAGTTAAAAAAGAAAACAACAATAATGTTAAAACATAATTGGTGTAGCTCACATGTTGCAACGTTTTATTATAACAGAGAGTTGCTCTTTAAGAGCCCAAGTACGGAATCTTGGAACAGACTAGAGGGACTATTAAGGTATTTTTCTATCCTTCTCTTTTCAATGTTTCTATGCTTTTACCCAGTGAACTGCAACCAAGCAAACAGTTCACCATCTAAACACCGCTAGCTCAAACACCTTTTAAAAGGTCTCCTGTGTAAGAGTACAGTATGAAGGCTGATCTGCCAGCCCACTTTCAGCATTTTGTTTCACGAAATGCAGCCCTGTTTACTTTGTTACCTTTTTTCCCATGCAAACTGTGCACAGTAACAATGGCAAGATACCAGCTGAAGTGACTGCACATTGTTCTCCGTGCTCAGTATTGAAATTACAACACTAACTAAAACTAAAGATCAGGATGAAAAGAGAAAGGAGGCTTATCCAGTGGCTCCACTGTAGTCAGCAGAGCTGCCGCACAGGGAAGCCAGGTTTGAGACTAACCTCTTGTCTCTCCTTCACTAGGCACATGGAGCACAGACATGTCATACAGGTAACTTGTTCGCTATCTGGGGAAGGAAAGGGAGGGCTAAATTATGACACTGTACTGCAATACCTGTAGCCAACCAATTGGTTGGGATTGGTGGAGTCTCCAACATACCTGTCAAATGCTATGAATTTCACATAACTTTACACTCAAATTTACTCTTGTTCCGCAAAGGGTTACTGATGTTCTTAACAATGTAAGCGCTATTTCTGGACACACAAACTATTAAATCACTGAAATAACTTGCTAGACGTATTCCGTAACATTAAATATATGGGACCCACTATCGTAGACATAGGCCCAGATATTCAAAAGGGAAAAGTGCGCGGCACAAATCCCAATGCGCCGGAGCGCATCAGTAATGTATGCAGCCACAGGTGGGGGGGCGTGCCCATGCATAACCTGCACAGCCCAATATTCAGCCCGGGATGTGCAGAGCCATGCACGCGCAACCCCTACCTGCGCCAGCACAAAGTTAAGCCAAGAAAAAAAGGAACAACTGATGGCCACCCACAGGCGAGCTGCTGCACTGCAGGGTGCAACATGGCACCTGCCAACTGTGGGTGGCCACCCGAGTTCCGGCTGCACCTGACGGCGCCCCCCCCATGCCCCATCGCAGGCATATGTTTAAAAATAAATTCCCCGTCCTAGATCCCTGGTGGTCCTGTGGACCGCTCTCTGCCCGATTGCGGGCATATGTTTAAAAATAAAGTCCCCGTCCTATATCCCTGGTGGTCCAGTGGACCGCTCTCTGCCTGATCGCGGGCATCTGTCACAATATACATCCTTGTCCAATATCTCTGGTGGTCCAGTGGACCACTATGTGCCCGATCGCAGGCATCTGTTATAATAACCCCCCCAGCCAATATCCCTGGTGGTCCAGTGGACGAATGCCCGATCGCGGGCATCTGTGTAAGAAAATGTCCTATTATACCCTGGTGATCTAGGGTACCCCCTCCCACCCGCCCACTGGGCCCCACCACCTGCTCCCCGGTCAACTGGCGGCGGCAGCACTCACCCGCCTGCTACCCGCTGCCCGCCGATTGACACCCAGGGCTGCCGCCCGATTCACAGCGTAAGCTAATGGGTGTGTATTCACTGGATTATACCGCTCCAGATATGTGAATTACATATCTGAATGTAGGCTGCACGCCCATTGGCTCACGCTTGGAACCAGTGGGCGGCAGCTCCTCACCGAGGTGTCCAGCCCATGGGCGGTGGGTGCTGCCGCCTCGCCGCTGACCGGGGTTGGGGCGGGTACCCTAGACCACCGGGGTAATAGGACATTTTCTGTTAAACAGATGCCTGCGATCGGGCAGCATTCGGTCCACTGGACCACCAGGGATATTGGACGAGGACGTATATTGTGACAGATGCCTGCGATCGGGCAGAGAGTGGTCCACTGGGTCACCAGGGATATAGGACTGGGACTTTATTTTTAAACATATGCCCGCTATCAGGCAGAGAACAGTCCACTGGACCACCAGGGATGTAGGACGGGGACTTTATTTTTAAACATATGCCCGCGATTGGGCAGAGAGCAGTCCACTGGACCACCAGGGATATTGGACGGGGACTTTATTTTTAAACATATGCCCGCGATCGGGCTGCAGGGGGCGTCGGTCCTCGACGGCTGCTGCCTGGCAGGGCGCCAGGTGCAAGTCGTCGGGAATCGGCACACCTGCATGCAAATGGAATGCAAATGGGGCCATAATGACATGCAAATGACCCCATATGCGCCTTGCATAACTTATGGCCCCATTTGCATGTCACCTTTTGAATATTGCGGGTGTTGTGAATGGCACAATGGCACTTGCGCTAGCACATCTCCATGTTCCACTAAGGCCACTTGTGCTGGCACAGTGCCACTGCGCCTTGCACAGTGGGGGTGGCCAGGGTGCGATATTCAAAGCTGCTGAGCCATGGCGCAGCTCCTTTGAATATCGCCCAGGCCACACCCCTGCACAGCCAAGTTGAGCTGCGCTCAAGCTTGCGCCACAGCCTGGCGCAGTTTGAATATCTGGACCATATTCTTTAAAACAAAAAAGTGCTACACATTCTGGCCATTTGCTCTGAACGTTGAAGGCCAGTGCTATGCATTTTAATGCTGAGAGGTTGTGAGGTATGGTCTCCAAGAGATCACCTCCCTTGTGTGAGCCTCATGGCTAAGATGGTGCTACTGTGCCCTCTGTCAGCACTGTCAAAGGGGACATGTGAGAAAATGAGGACATCTGACCACAATTTCAACAAGCAAAAAAAGAAGGAGCAGTTGAAATCTAGACTATATTCCACACTACAGGCTTTAGGGTGGATCAGGTAGCCAGGTCTCACTTACTGTTAACTTACGCTCACAAAAAAATAAAGCAGCAGTGAATGTAAATAACAATTACATTCATCATTAGAATGGGTGATATATATAACTTTTTTTAAGAGCTTAATCTAAAAACTGGCTGAATCCTTAGTAATAAATATAAAACTTTAACTGATTATTCAGAGCCCTGTAGCGCTTTAAGACTTACAAGTGTAAAAATTAAACTGCATTCTGTTTGACAGTGGGAAAATCCTCCACTGTGTCAATCCAGCACTTGATTACAGAACGTAAGCCACAGGCTGTCCCATTGTTATTAATCTACAGTCAATTTAAACCTATTAGCTGAACCTCCACAGAGGAGGCTGGAATGCAGCTTGCATAAGAAACCGTTTATATATTATCTATTTAAAGGTATTCTAAAAACAAGCTAGTAAACATATGGGGTATTTATTCATAGTTGGAACCTCATCCCTTTGATAAAACTGTCCCCAACACACACACACACACTACTATGTTTATTTTCAGACAGGACTCTAACACACTGCACCAACCTGACGCTGGGCATAATAGGCCTGCTGCATGTTTAAAGCTGATGCATTTGCATCTTCAAACTATGCATGCCTAGAGTAAATACAGATGAAAAGAGATACTTTGCTAATCTGGCACAGATTTAAGATGCCACCTCTACAATCTGTGGTTGTATAATCCTAACTGCAGGATGTGACAGAGTGCCAACAGTCACTGTACAATACGGTTGTGGGGAGGTCCCACAACTGGACTTTTTAACACTTACATGTCAAACTTGGTGAAAACTAGAAACATGAAATATGGTACGTCACATACGTGCATCAAGCCCTACAACTTAGTGAAGTCTGAAAACATTCTGCCTAGTATTTAAATTGTACGCTGGGGAGTACAAGGGCTATTCCTGTGAGCATTATGTTTCCATTGACTTCAATGAAGGACATTTTTATTTTATCAGTTACAAAAGAAGGCGCCAAAAGAGATGAGCACTCTGAGACTTATTTAAGCGAGGTTCTGATCGTACTAAGATTCAAAGTTATTCTTCCGGCTTTATAGCATCTAGCAGTTTTTTCAAGGTCATATTCTGTGTATTTTAATTTTAGTAGTGAATCTGGAACGTCTCGGATGGCGCCATTTGGTGCAGCGATGCACTATACGTATTCAGTACTTTTGTACTGAAGCATGTGGTGCATCGCACGACCTTCGCAGAAAATGGAGTGCCCCCTGCATCTGCCAGACTTCCGGATTCCTTACTTTTTAAAATTAAAATACACCAAGTTGTGGCGCGAGAAAATGCCACTCATGCTGCTAAAAGCTAAACCGGAGGGTTAGCTTTTCGGGTGCAGAAGCCCACGATCTCAGGAGTTTTCCTTTAAGGAAGTTGAAGCCTCTCTCAGTCTAATCTCATATACACATTTCAAACCTGAGCTTGTTTTTAAAATGTGACAGAATATTAAAATAATACTGTCAGCCCCAATAGGCCAAATCTAGCCCTTCTGAACTAATGTGGTGGTGCTGGAGGGGTAGATAGTGTGTCAAACACTGCATTTAATTTTATTTGACATCACTACTGAATCTAACTTTAAAAAATTCATTTTAGCACAGTAGCACCACAGTATGTTACTGTACAGTTTATATGCTGGGGACATGTTCAATAAAAGTAAATGGGGGGTTGTGTTTAGGGTTACCCAACCAATACAGCACACCATGCAATCTTTATAGCACTTTTGGAACCTGGTTCAAAGGGTCATTGGGCTGCATATGAGGTATGGTTCTGACAGAACACAAACTGAAGTAGATGGTAGTAGTATGTGACTGTTTGTGTAACTTATTTGTACTCTGGCTTCCACTCTTCCTGATACAGGGACTACTACCCTGCCGTGATGCCAGAACGATGCAAGAACCCTTGAGAAAGGGTTCCAACCCCTCAAGGTTTCATAGGACAAGGTCCCAGAGACCAAAGGGATCTTAGGGAAGAAGGCTCAGCCCCAAGGAGAAAGAGGTACCACTGGAGAAGGAGCAAGGATGATCACAAAGAATGGGCAAACGCAGTTCAAGTACTGGTTGGAAGGGGTGTAGCAACTGTCACCTGCTGCCCATTTAAACCACAAAGCCCATGCCAGTCATTTTGGACATTATAAATACTTTTGGTTCTCTTTCTAATTATGAGCTCACTATTAGCAAAACTGTGGCCATGCCTCTCTCTAAATATATACTACGGGCAGATAGATCTTATGGTTTTATTTGAAGTATTTGGGGATCAACCTTTGTTTGGACCCTTCCCAGTTTAAAAAGCTTAATTTTGATAACTTAATAACCAACGTTAAATTGGACCTGGAATGGTGGAAACACTTACCCTTGACACTATGAGGACAAATAAGTATACTGAAGATGAACATTCTTCCTAGACTGTTCTATCCTTTTCAAATGTCTATCTGCCATGGGGCTGGTTAAAATGGTACACTCACTTGTCTCCAGATAAATCTGGGCCGAGAAGCCCATCCGCCGAGCTTATTCCAAGTTAGTGGCCCCCAAATCTCTTGGAGGCTTGAGTGCACCAGATCTTAAGCTGTACTATTGGGCCATACATTTAAACTACTTGTTACAGTGATTTCACCCTACAGATTCGGACCCCTCCTGTTCTTACACTCCATTGTGGCTCACTACTGAGAGAGAAAAAATTCACACTTAAGGACTTCCTCCTTCTCGCTCAATTATTTACACTAAATTTACAAACATCTCTAATAAAATCTGTTGCTCAGTTGTCAGTACATCTCTTTTAGTTATGAACCAGTTTTTGGCTGGCTCTTCCCTTCAACTTTTCACAGACATTTCTCAACCTTTAGTTCAGAACCTCAATTTTGCAATCGGAGGTAAACCTATTTCATTTGGCTGGCTGCCCAATCTCGATTCTGTCTCCCTCTCTGATACGCTAATAGAAGGCAATTTTATTTCCTTTGTTGCTATGCAAGAAAAGTTCAAATGAACTGGTAACGTTGTTTTTAAATATTGTCAGCTTCACTGTGCTGTGAAATATCATATGGGTGCCCCTCTGTGGAGGCACACCTGTGAGCCATTTCCATCCTCTCTAAAGTCTATGGTTCTAGCTCCGCATAGTATTTCTAAAATATACCACATCTTACTTGAAGAGTTGTTTAAAACATTCAACGCACAATGTAAGTACCGGCAGGAAGCTCTCCCCGGCTCGTATCTTAACTGGACTACGATCTGGAAGTCCACATTTGGTTATTTAATGCAAGATAGACTTAAATTGACACAATTTTTTATCTTACACGATTTATATTACACCCCCTAAATTGCATAAAGTGGGGACACTGGATTCAACTACACATAATAGGTGCAGTTTTAGCTGCAGGCACATTTTTACATATCTTCTGGGACTGCCCCTATGTGCGTATTCTTTGGAATGAGATCAAAGATAGGGCAGATCCCTTGCTAGGTATTCAGGATTACTTTACCCCTGAAATCTGTCTGGTTGACGATCTAACTTCTATCTCTTCCAAGGAACAGAAATAACAAATTCTGATGATTGCCATGTCAGTCAAAAAACTAGTGCTACGCCACTGGAAGGGTCAGCATAAATTTACCTATGCAGAGTGGGTACATAAATTATTGAATAATCTCTGAATGCAGAAGCTAATTGCCAGTACACAAAATAAGCTTGATGTATACAACAAAAAGTGGCTAAAACTACATACGCTTTATACAATGTCGTAAGTATTACAGCTCCTCAGTTTTGTACGCTTCTTTTTCAGATAATGTTGATGTGTAATATGATTTTCATGGTGAACACACTATATATTGCACATTTCTTCACCCTTCCATCATTGTCTTATTTATTGTTTTTACTCTACCATGTTCCTTGTACTCAGTTATGCACTCACTACTTTGTATATAGTTGACAGTGTTTTTGTTTTGTTTAGGTTAATTGTTGTTGTTGTGTTTGTTCTTTTCTCTTTTCCTGTCATATAAAATAAACTTAATTAAAAAAAAAAACACAAAGCCCTTCCATTCAAGGGGTCATCAGGCCCCTTATGAGGCATGGTTTGGACTGAACAAGAAGGACTGAAGTAAATGGTAGCATACTGACTGCTTGTACAACTTTTTTGTACTTTGGCTTATAATCTCTCTGTCCCTGCTACAGGGAATACCACCAAAGATGCCTTAAAGTCTCAGGAATTCTGGAAAAAGGGTCCCATCCCCTCGAGGTAACATAGGAACAAGGTTCCTGAAATCTAAGGCACCTTAGGAAAGAAGGCCTTAAAAACAACAGCAATAGACATAACACGTGCTTTCCCAAGGAGAGGACAGATGGAAGCCCGGGTAACTTAGTACAGCCCTGATATACTTGGTGTTAGAGTCTTGGGTCCAAGCCTGCTGTCCCTGATGCACTCTATTCCTTGTATTCCAATATATAAACTGCTTAGACTTGACTGTCACGCCACTAAAAGGTGGGGGGGGGGCACATTCTAATGTACTATAGGAAACATCTGAAGCTATCTGCCTTGCCAGTGGTTAATGTATTCTCTTGTGGCATCTTACACTCCATACGAGCCCTAGGGAATGCCAAAAAGCTACATATAGTATGCATATGCAATCCTCCAAAAAGTGACAAGGCTGGACTAATTAAGCAATAATCCATGAGGGGTGTGGGTTATTGTGGGAATTACCCACACCGGAAGTGGGTAAATCCCACCATAACCCACACCCTGGAGTGTATTATTGCGATTATACAATGCCCCTTTTCTTTTTTTTATTTTTTAACCAAAAATAAAGAAAAACAGTTTCTTTGAAGTTTTAATAATTTTTCTTTATTTTTTTCTTAAACCAGAAAAAAAATAGTTCTCTGTTGCTAGGTACAATATTGGTGAGATGCCCCTTGCCCTCCCCCCGCACAAACTCAGAGATATGGTTATAGTAATAGCATGTTACTGTTTTCTTATTTATTTATTTTCTAACAGAGACACTTCAGTTGTATGCTGGCAGATAGGACAGGCTGGGAGACCATAGGTACCATGACTGTCAGCCACGCGCATCACTGTTGCCCTTGAATCGGGAGCCGACTTTATTTTCCTTTACCTTTGTACTCAGCGAGAGTGCCGTACTGAAGTGAGAGCAGGGGTTACTTAGGTGACTTCCACACTTAGAGACAGTGAGTGACGTTCAGGAGGAACAGGCTCACTGAAACTGACAGGGTACAGTGAGCAGCAGTATGTCAGAGACAGCTGGGTGATGGAAACGATCGCTGAGCGCCAGGTATTGTGGCATGTTAAATTTTTGTTTTTTGTGGGCTGATAGTTACTTTTGATGGAGTGGTTTTCTCTTGCTGGGAGACAAGCCCTTAGCAGGCAAACTATATGGTGGTATTTTTGTCTGTTGGCATTTACCAGCGATTCAATATGGTGTTTTTTTTTTTTGTTTGTTTTGATTTTGGAGGGGTCGAAATGATTTAGTTTTATTTTGCATTGGTGAAGTGGCTGACTGGCACCTTCTGTGGTGGTCATGCTGGAATTTACCATGGTTCAAATGTGCCAGTCAGCCAATTGCAGTATCCCATTCTCGGACCCCATTGTATAATTGAAATTATTCAACACCTGTCTACAGTAGCTGGCAAAAATGAACTCTTAGCTTGGTAATAACTCTAAAGCTCTTGAATCTCTGATAAGTAAGATAACACAACATGTATACGCTCCAGTACAGGAGACTAAGAGGGGACATGTGTCTCCTTTTTAAGGCAGTAAGTGATCCAAACCTTAGGGATGACTTGAGAATAGTGCTTAGCAACAACAGAGTCAGCACTAGAAGACACTCTAAACAATAGTCCTGGCCAAATGGAATGCACTATAAAGGAAAAACTGGTTCAGTCATAGGGTGGTCTTAACATGGAACCACCTCCCAACTAAAGTAGTAAGCAGCCCTGATATTGACTCCTTTAAACTGAGCTTAGACCAAGCATTTGGAGATGAAGCTAAATTTTGTTTAAGTGAAACTATCTGGCAAGCACCATGGACTGTTGTCCATACTCGCTTAAACTTACCTATGAAACCTAAGAAACACCTGAAGCCACTTACTACTGACCTGACTAGGCTAGCTACTATAGGCCACCACTATACGTTAATAAGCTGGACCCTAACAAACCGGACTGACAGGATTATTGGTGCTAGCACTTTAGCTGATGTCATCACTGACCATTCACCTTTTTTTGTATTTGGAATGCACATCCTCCCTCCTGCTCACCTAAGGAGTTATTGCTTTGTGACTAAGCTAAATCAGGAGGTTTTTTTGCAGATCTACACCTGACTGACTGGTCACCATTGTTTCTCACCACTGATGCAAATGAGGTGTTGGACTACCTGATCTCTAAACTCCAGGCACTGCAGGACTTCCCTATCCCCCTTGTTGGGTGCAGGGTAAGAGGGATGGCCACAAGATGGCTACACAGAGATCTATTAGCCTTCCTTATAGCCAGAGATAAATGCTGGTCTAAGTACATAGAAACACAGAAGTTGCTGGCAGATAAGGACCTCTCCTGGCCTACCTACTCTGCCATATTTTCCCCACCTACAGTGCCACTGCAGACCCTACTCGGTCTCCACTTTGCACTCCCCTTGCCTCACTTCTAAGATCTCCTTGTGTCTATCCCATGCTTTCTTGAATCCTGTAATCATTTTAGCCCCCACCACCTCTTCTGGGCAGGCTGTTCCAAGCATCCACTACCCTTTCTGTGAAGAAGTACTTCCTCACATTTCCTCTCAGCCTCCCCCAACCCCCAAGCTTGATATTGTGACCCCTTGTCATTGAGCATCTCTTTCTGTGGAAAATGCTCCCTTCCTGTACCTTGTTTATACCTGTGAGGTATTTGAATATTTCTATCATATCCCCCCTTCCCATCCTTTCTTCTAAGGAGTACAGTTTTACACTGATTGCCTCTCTGTCTGAAATCAGCATGAAAGACTGTAATTGCTTTAGATAAGCCTAAAGGGAACTGGTTTTGCATTGTATTGCATTTAAAATTTGTAACCGAGCTGCAATTAATTGTATTGTATAAGGCTAGTCATTTCTACTACCTCTTTTCCCACCCCCGATTGCTGATTATTTTTGTTTGTCTCCCCCCAAGCCCTGGTAGTGCCTAGCCCTTGGTCAGAGACCTGCACCCCAGTTTAAACTTTTGTAATCTCATCTCCTTTTGTGAAACTGCAAATTAGCTAACCCTCCCACCGCTCCTGAAACCCACCTAATCCCCTGTCTGTCCATCTCTCCCTCAAGCATCCTTCACTAGCCCTCTGGGCTACCACCAGATTCATGTCACCTTGACGAGGATCACATGCCATTAATAGAGTTTGCTGCCACCCGCCTCCCAAGACCCAGTTTGCAGGTACGGCCAGAATACAGTCTGGGACCCAGAGCTGCGTGTCTCGCTTCTGAGTTTTTCGGCTCGCTGCCCTCCCCCACCCCTCACTCTTTAAATACACTTAGCACCTCCTTCTCAAGCTTAATCCATCCCGATTGGCTCCTGCTTAGCACTTAGTACTGTATGAGTCAGTTTCTACCTCCCCCTGTGCCTGGTCAAATCCCATCCTTGCTAGGACACCTTTTTCCTTGTCTCTGCACTGGTCAAATCCCTCCTTTGCTAGGACACCGTTTTCCTTGTCTCGGCATTGGTCAAATCCCACCATTGCTAGGACACCTTTCCTTGTCCCTGCACTGTCTCAATCCCTGGTTCTCTCACTACTTTCCGACTTGATTGTCTGTTCCCCATTTCACTCTTCTCCTCCTCTCTCCTAAATATTACCGTATAAGGAACTGCAAGTGTCTTGCTAGATCTGAGTCGCCTTCCCTACACTGTTTTCTCCCCTTGCATGCTTTGCTCCTGACAATATGAACCTGCTGTAACTCACACGTCTTGCTGTCATACTGCCAGCTTGCCTGGTACTTATAGACTCCTGTGCTACTGTGCTTGCCTGAGACCAAGAGCACCTTGTGTTCCTCTCTGTCACCCACTCCTCCCTTGTATGCCCTACACCTCACTCTACATGGGAACTATCCTCACTAGGGCCTATCACACTCTCCTTTCTCTCAAATCAGGAACGTCGCTTGCTCAGCCACTACCTGGCCTCCCTCTGCTCCCTCCTCCCCTTATATACTTCTGCTATCCCTCCTCCTCCTAGCTGGAGATGTCGAATGCAACCCTGGGCCACCAAACTCCCACATCACTCCCTCTTCCAGCATCTGGGCAAATGCTCCTAGTCTAAAGATTGCTCACATCAACATTTGCAGTCTTCCCTCCAAGTTCCCAGACCTGGAGGCGTGGATCAGACTATGCAAGCCCCACATCCTGGGACTTTCATAAACATGGCCAAAGCCATACCTTGCCGCCTCCACTTATCAGTTACCTGGGTACTCCTTCCTGTGCCTCGATAGGCCAGGCAGAAAAAAGGGAGGTGGCATTGCACTTTTATTAAGGGAACCATTCTCAGCCAATATTGTCCTCTGCTCTGATCCCAAATCACCTCTTCTCTGAGCTAACCCTAGGCAACAGTAAGAAACTGTTCATAGGTTGCTGCTACAACCTCCCACTGCTGGAACTGAGGGTCTAAACAGCTTCCTCTTGTGCCTCAGCTCCTTATCCCCCCATAGAGACTCCATTCTCCTTGGAGACTTTAACTTAAACTGGCTGAATACCCACTAGCCAGACTAGATTACCCACCTAAAAACAATACAACCTGGTCCAGACTATCACACTCCCTACCAGACAAAATCCATGCTTGGCCACCCGGACCCTTCTGGACTGGATAATCACAAACAGGGATAACTGTGTACTGCATCCTGGTACCATGGTGGACTCCATCAGTGACCATTCCCCTACATATCTCCTCTGGTCATCCAAGCTTAAACATCCTCTCCCCCCACAAGTACCTGTCCTTCTGGAACTTTAGGAACCCCAACACTACAAACCTCCTCGAGGAGGCATGGACTCTGGACTGGTCTGCTCTTTACTCTCTTACCGACATGACTCCGGCAGTAACCCTATTTGCACAAACCCTTATGACCCTCCAGGACAGGCACTTTCCTGTCACTACAAGAAGGGTTAGAGGCGGTTGCTCATGCTGGGTCACTAAAAACCTCCTTATCCTAATGAAATATAGGGATCGTGCTTGGTCCACCTACAAGGCCTTCCCCTCTCCTGCCCTCCGGGACACCTATAGGCACTGGATAAATCTATGTAAACATCCAGCCAAGTCCCTCAAACAGAGCCATTTTCATCATCTCCGACAGGCTAACCTTGGTGACCCTAGGAAATTCTGGTCATCCATCAGCTCTCTCCTTAACCCCCACTCCAGCAAGGCACCCCTGCAACTAAACTCCCCAAAACGGCCTCATTACGGACCCCTTGGAAGTGGCCAGGGCTTTAAACAACAAGTTCACTGACCTATCCATGTATCTAAATAAACTTCCAAATGGTCTGCCAAATTGCTTGGTCCTCCTTTCAAACTCTTTGTCAACTCCTGCCGGGCTTACCACCCATCCTCACACACACACCCCTTTCTATTACAAAGCCCTCTCAATTGCTGACATTGCTAAGCTCCTCAAAAGCCTCCCAAATCATGGGTACCCTGGGGTAGATGGTCTTTCTCCAGTCTTCCTCAGGCTCATCTCCCCAGCCATCATAGAGCCTCTCACTTGTATCTTTAACCTTGCCCTCTCCTCCTCCTCCTCTATGCCTGACCCCTGGAAGATTGCCAAGGTGATTCCCATCTTCAAAGCAGACACGCCTTTATCCATGGATAACTACTGTCCCATCTCCATCCTCCCCCCACCTTAGCAAACTACTAGAGAAGGCTATCCACCACCAGCTCGCTGAGTATATGGGCAAACACAACCTCCTGAGTAGCCAGCAGCACGGCTTCTGCAAGAACCATTCCACCACCACTGTCCTCGCACTACTGACCAACCACATCCTATTAAACATGGACCACAGTAATGCCACCAGTGTGGTCTTCGTAGACCTCTCAAAAGCCTTCGACATGGTCAACTATGCCCTCCTCCTTCCCAAACTACAATATCTCAGTTGCTCTCAAGAGGTTACAAACTGGTTCCTGAGCTACCTCTCCAGTCATACCCAATTCGTGTGCATTGGACCCGCCAGCTCTCCCTCCCTGCCTGTCTCGATGGGTGTGCCCCAGGGCTCCATTCTGGGCCCCCTTCTATTCTCTTTATCAACTCCCTTCCTTCAGACAGCCTCAAATGCCACTCTCTGCTCTATGCTGACAACCTCGTACTTTATAACAGCGACAAATCCCCTGTCCTTATTTCCTTTGTACTTACTAATAACTATGCTGTGGCCCACAACTGGTTTGCAGAAAACCTCCTGGTTAATGCTAAAAAAAAAATGAAATCCATGCTGTTTGGATCCAAGCCATTTCAAGCCAAATCCAAAACTCTCCCTACTCTCAACATTATCTCCCCCGACGGCCAAGCCCTGGAAGTCATCGGCACCTTTAAATACCTTGGAGTCCTACTCAACCTCTCCCTCTCTTTCTCTAACCACATCAACTATCTGGTTCAAAGATTCCACCAAAAATTAAGTGCTGCATACAGATTTCGGCAGTACCTCACCCCAGATGCCCGACTTGCCATCGTCCAGGGAAATCTACTCCTAATCCTAGACTACTGCTCCCCCATCTACGCTAGGACGTCCTAAGTCCTTATGTCCAAGTCCTCTTCTGCCTACAATAGTGTGTGTCATTTAACCCTGTTGGCCCTGTTTTCTACTCACCACTGTGTCCTCTATAATTTGCTAGGATGGCTCCTGCTGCAAGGCCGCTTAGACCTCGCCCTTGGCAGTATGGTTGACTCCGTCATTCGGACTGGCCAGGAGTCACCCCTTGCAGCCATCCTCATGGTCCATACTGTTCATCGCTGCCTCTGCTCACACAGTATCCCCCCTCTGAAATGGGGGCCTTTAGATGCTTTGCTCACAGCTTGGAAACCCTAATATTGTATTGACTGTACAGTATTCCCATTTAAGTGCGTGACGCTGTTTCTATTGCCTCTGATAATTGCTCTAATGTGTATAAGTGTAGATCTGTGCAATTTTCCTGTTATTTCCCCATTGTTTGTTTATTCTAATCTGACCTGTAATTTTACCGCCCTGTATTTTGATCACTGATGTTGTTTTATAGTTTGACTTGTACCCTCTCATGTCGCACCTGAAAATAGGCATTTCTATGTCTACTGCATCTACTCGGTTATCAAAAACAAATAAATAAATATTGCATTGTACCCAGCCTTCAGACTATTGCCAGGTTAGCCACTTAATATGCTATACCATCACCAAAGGGGAATTGCCTCAGTTCAGCTCTGCCTCAGCTCAGGTAGGAGAGTGTTGTTTCAGGGAACAATCGCCAACCACAAGCAGCATGACATCAGCAGTTGGCGTTTTGCATTTAACTTTTTTTGGCATCTGAATATATAGTTGCAATGATAAAGAACTCTTCCTCTAAGTGGTGCATACGATCACCCTGCAGCACGCAGTTGTGACTGAGAATGGGGCCCTACGTGTCTGTTCTGTTTTTCTGAGGAACTACATAGGTGGTGCCTGTGACTAATGTTTTTGTGTGTTCCAGTGTGCCTGCTGCTGCTGCAGTTAAACTGCACCCTGAGATGGGCTGACTCCACTGATTATTAATTTACAGTTCCAGGAGTTTTTTTTTTTTCCACTTATTTTTCATTGAAGCACAGAATAATGAGATCAGATTTCTAAGTGGGGAGTAAACTATGTAATTTTCTGGTGAACGGGGCACGTTTTTGATGTATTTATTTTATTTATCACTTGTTTGCTCTGGAAAGGCTGGCGTTCACTTGTAGGAGTGATGGGGAGGTTAAAGGGGCACTGTCAGCTTTGCTCATCATGTTTTCGTCTGCTTGCTTGAGTCTGACTCTGTGCACCTATATGTAACCCCCCTGCAAATGGGGGTTCCCAAAAGACTTCCAGGAGCTTGCTTGAATGCTCCAAGCCTGAATGGTGTTTGGCATTTAAGCCATTTATCAGTGAGTGTTTTTAGAGCCTCTGGTACTGTCTCTTTAAGAGCTGTCTGCTTGCAGACATAATTAGTTTGTATGGGGGACTGTGCTTCTCTGAGTACCACTCGAGCTGCTGCCAATTCACTTCATTTTGCAGTCACTAGGAGTGCAAAGGGAACCTATCTGAAAGATGTAACTGTTTGCCAGAAATTATTTAGAGTAATAATGAAATTACAGTTTGTCTAACCTGCTTTTTGCAGTCAGAACTGTGTCTGCTAGTTCCCCATTCTAGTTTTGAACTGCTGAACTGGACCAATCAGTGTGGGGTAAGCTAGCTCTAAAATGGTGCCTTGGACTAATCAGAACTTGACTCATAATCTGAGCCAGCCACAAGAGGATTGTATGGGCAGTGACTCTGGGAGATGTAGTTTAGACTTCAGCACCTTTTGGACCAACAGCAGCAGTCTATTGTGAGTGACAGCCAATCCAGTCAAGAACTGGGAGGAACTCAAAGGAAGTGCCGGTTTGTCAGTTGGAGTTTCAGTTGAGCTTTGGCAGTGAAGAAGGAAGGAGCCCTGTGCTTTTTCAGTGTGCAGTTTTAGTCAAAACGTGTGTAAGGCCCAGAGTTCCGGTCTGCAGCTTGTGTAACAGCTTGTTAGGACTGAATCGCCCCTGTGAAAAGAATCAAAGGATCTCTGAAGAGTAGAAACCAGGCTCACCCTGTAGAAGACTGGAAGAATTGCTGAAAATTGCACTCGGTCTGTCAGGAACTGAATCTGCTGTGTGTTCTCCCGGTATTGTGCAGTAATTGCGATCGGGATACAGATGCAGCCTGCCTGGTATAGTGCTTTCTTTATATGGATGTGTGAAGAGGTTTGTGTACCTCAAGTGAGCCCTGCTGACATTGAAGGACCCTATCTTATTTGGAGGTCGTGAGTACTAATTCAGGGTCGCTTCCTGTTGAATTGCCACATTAAATCCAAATGGAATTACTGTACTGCTGACTGTTTAATTCTCCTTTTCTCTGTGTGAAAGGGCCCTACCAGCTGCCACGGTTTGGACTAGCCACTAGGGCTTGGGTACCCAGGGACAGTAACTGATAGGGATAGGCCTGTGCACAGAGCCATAGGTAGATTATTAGAGTGATAAGCTAATTAACCTGATTTCCCTGTCCTTGTTATATCCCCTAAATAAATCAGAGCTGCTTGTTTCAGCAAAGTTATACTGCCTGAGGTATTTGTCTATGTTAAAGTACTGTACTGTGATTGTTGCACTGTATCTCATTTCACAGGAGGTCCCAGTGCCGAACCAGACCTGGGGTAAGTGTATACTGTGAAGGTAATTCTGATATATTGTGTGGGCCACTAGTGGGAAGAAAGGGGGGTTGCAGTGTCCCAGAGGGCTGTGACCAAGTTAGTTTAACTATTGCAAACCCTGACCTCTGGGTGGAGGCACCCGCCATTGGATCCAGGCCCCTCAACCTGTTAGTGGCAAATCAGGCAGGGGTAGTAGCCCCTGGGATAGCGCCATCTAGGGGTTACATATATATGACTTATCCCCCAAACAAACTCCCCATGTATGCCACAATGGTGATCGCTTACCAGATTTTTCAATTTTTGGACATTTCTTCATTCTACCAGCTGACAGAAAAACCCTCATCCCCGGAAGCAGTGGTATGCCAAGGGCGCGCCTGTGACACGAAGCGCTGGCATTAGCATAAATTTTTTACATGCCCACACTAAACAGTTGATTGCAGCATGTTTTGCAGTATACTGAATTAAAGTTGCTGTTTTTTATAAAACTGAGTGCTGGTGTCCAATAAAAACATTTAAACACTGCTGCCGAAATCCGCTGCCGCGTGAATGTGGACAACTCCAGGTGCCGAAATCCCCTGCATGCATAATAGCGGGACAGAACACAGATCCTGTGCATGTGCAGGAACAGCCCACATTCACGCAGGCGTGAGATTTCGGCAGCAGTGTTTAAATGTTTTTATTGGCATTACCAGCACTCGGTTTTACTTAAAACACAGCAACTTTAATTCAGTATACTGCAAGACATGCTGCAAGTAACCCTTTAGTGTGGCAATGTTAAAAATTAATGCTAATGTCGGCGCTCCATGTCACAGGTGCGCTCCAGGCATACTACTACTTCCGGGGGACAAGGTATTTTCGATCGGGCCGCTGGAATGCAGAAACGTACAAAAATTGAAAAATCTGGTAAGCGATCACCTTTGTGGCATATATGGGGAGTTTATTTGAGGAATAAGTCATATATAAGTGCACAGAGTCACGCTTATGCAGGCAGACGAAAAACGAGGCACAAAGCTGACAGTGCCCCTTTAAACTTGCTCAAAGTGACACAGTAAGTAAGTGGCAGTTGTAGAATTCAGACCTGGATCTGCTGGTGACGTCACATGTTCTCTTGCTAGAATTGGTCTAGTATTACTTTTGGCTATGGGTGTCGAATGTATGAGGTAGATTTGTACTTAAACTCTGTTGTTTTGTGACTAATGTATGCATGTATCTATTTAAAGCAGAAACATGTGTTAGTTTGCAAAAAATGTCATTATGTAGGTTTATTGTTTTGGTTTTTTAGTAAAAATTATTTCTGAAATCCTAAGATTTCATGCTCAGTGTATTTTTAGTTTTCTCAGATATTGTTAAAACAGTGTTTACAGAGCCGGGCCACTGGCATAGTGGTTGGATTTCTGCTTACAACAATGACAACCCGGGTTCGGGAACAGACCCGGGGAGTCGGAGGGCCAGCCAGATGATAAGGATTGAGCATCTCAGGGACTGTTCTCCTTCTCCAGGAAGAGGGGGGACCACATATCCAGCACTCGACTGACCTCTGGTGGAGGCTGGGGGGCCAGCAGCATCTGGTGCCTGAGAGGTTGAGGGCGTGTCAGATGTTTACCCAGTCTATGTCCTCCTACATCATTGCACACCATGCCCCCTGGGTTTCCATTAACAAAAAAACAATTGTGGACACCACATATGAGCCCTGCTTCACTGGCTCCAATCAACCACTTCCGACACTCCTCGTAGCCCACCTATCCTGATTCCCACCAGAGCTGGCTTGACCCCACGCTCCACGTTGGGGGGGGGCAATCCAGGGAAGCAAGGCTGGTAGGCACTCCTGCCAGCATCCTTCTCCCGTTACCATGCGGGTTTGTGCTGGGGAGGTGGCCCCACCCTGGGGGGCAATCCAGGGGATATTGCCAAATGAGGAGGTAAGTCCCGGGGGATGAGGAGGGAGACTGGGGTGAGTGGGGGTTGAGCATCACAGGTAGGAATGCAGAATTAAGCATAATGAATAAAAAAAATATGTTTACAGAACTAGTTCTGTTATTAATGACTCATGACATTAAAAATGGCCACCACTCACAATATTTAAAAATCTCTTCTCCTGAGGTTACCTGTTCAATAAACATGCTAGATTAATACTGTAGATGTACTAGGATGATGTTACCATATGTTTCTGATGGTAAACAGCACAACATTATACCAAGATATTGAATTTTTTATGGGCATGGCATGGGAATTGGGAACTTTTAAAAACTTTAAAACCCCTTATCCTGGTTCAAGAATAAAATAAAACGAAAAGAAAAAAATGTGTATCTTGATATTTTTGTCAGACAAACATTATTGCTAAGAACAACTATATGGTTACTGACAAATACTGCTGCTGTAATGTACTGATTATGCTTCTGGGCATACCACCTTTTCAAACTGTCACTTTTGCTTACTGTCATCTTGGAGCCCCCAGCTGACTGACTTGCACCCCTTCCGGCTCTGCCACTGCCTGTAACTGAGATAACCTCTTGATTCTTGATTACCAGTTTGCATGTAATGTGTGTGATAACCTATGCTCTATCTTACTGACTGCCTTCTT
Organism: Neoceratodus forsteri; assembly: GCA_016271365.2. NCBI lineage: Eukaryota > Metazoa > Chordata > Ceratodontiformes > Ceratodontidae > Neoceratodus > Neoceratodus forsteri. The sequence goes on along the minus strand of CM057456.1, from coordinate 1,870,330,541 downwards.
CTTGTAATATGCTTGAATTTATCTGTCTGTCCGTCTGTCTATCTATCTCACAGCGTCGCATTATGTTTGAAACGTCTAGCATTTTGTAAAATTGTTTTGAACCTTTGTATCATTGGCACATATGTTTTTTGTAACCTCTACAATTATGTAAAACTGTTCTGACTCTGTGTATTCTCCAGGGTCATGCCTGAAAATGGGCATTGTATTGTCTAGTCTACCCATCCATAAAAAAAAAAAATAAACAAATAAACAAAAGACAAATAAAACAAAATGCTTATTTATTTATTTATTTGCACATCAGTTTACAACCTTTGAGCCAGAGGCTCATTTCCAAAGGTACCTGGTCACACAGAGGACAAATACAAATACAAGCATTCATGGTTCCAGGATGTAGGTTACATAGTTTGCAGACATGTGCTAAAGAACATGATAAATACATATACACGCATTTTGGTTCCAGGATATGAGTTACATCGATAGCAGGCACAAGTGATGAAACAAAAGTTCAGAGAGGCCAGTTTGGTTACAGTGGCACATAGTAGTGGTACATAGTAGTACGACACTATGAGCAGTCAACAAAGCAGAAGCTATTTAACCAGAAGAGGTGCATACTTGCATGGAGAAAGGGCAAGCAACAGGAATAAAGACAACCACCAAGCTCCAGTTCTCACTGAAAACCTAATTTTATGATCTTTCATCATGGAGGTGAGCAAATAAACCCTGATGGAGGAAACCTCTGGGGAACCAAGGCCGAGGTCACCATCCCTACAGCTAGGGGAAGAAATACTGACTGCTCAGCTGCTATTAATTTAGAAACCTCTAATGGGAAAACCCTTACAGAGAGGGTCTCCCTATCTCTCTAATGGGATAATGCTGTGAAGTCCTGCCAAGTGTTTGGAACAGGCTAAAGGGATGAGGCTAAAGGGACCTTCTCCCCTCTCAAAGAAGAAGAATGGCGATTGGACACTGCCGCATTCCTGCTGTACAACCATTGGCTAACTCTGAAACCATTATTAATCTTGAATTTCGGCTGGGAGCACAGTTTCTCAAGCAACTCCCGGCTACAAATTTAAACTGTATATTTTCTCCCACCCTCCCACTTCAACCCCGGCTGCTATTAAATACACCTAAGCACTGCCCACCCCCCACCACTCCCATCCTAATTGGCTGCCTCTCCCCTAGCTCTTGCACTGGAATATAGCGGGCTGCTATCTGACGGCCATAGGGGACCCTGTGAGACCTGTTATCCTGCCAGCAGTCACGCTCAGCGCCTTCATCTCTTTGTGCTATCTTGTCCCCCTTGCTGAGCTGGTGCCAGCTACCTATTTACCAATTAAAATCCTTACTGGCTATAATGGGTACGTGTACCCTGGCTGCCCAACCCCACCTTCTCACCTGTTCTTTCCTTCTCTGTCATTCAAAAAACCCTAACTCCTGCAGTTCTCAACCACCTGAAAATGTGCCTTTGATATAACCTCCACTACAACAAAGGCTGGACATCTAGGGACTTTTTCAGCATAACCATTGGGACATGGTCCTCCCTCTTTATCCATCATCGCCTTACCAACTGGGCTTATTATTACCCACCTGCCTACATCAATACCCCCTCAGAACCTATCGTCTTCCTCATCCTGAGCAAGAAAATGAAAAGGCACCATGTCACCAGAAGATCTGTGAACTTGGCATCAACACTGCTTAGAGAACACCTCTTAAGGATAGCCCTCTAGTTACTTCTGCTATCAGGTGGTATACATCCCCGACATCAACATTCGACAGCGGAGTCCCCTATGGCGACAACAGCGCTACGTCGCTGTAGGGAACCCGCTGGAACCCGGCACTATCTGTCGGGGGTCCTGAACTCCTTCCCCCGAATCTGCTCCGACTTGGAGTTGAGAATCCTAAGTGGGGGGAGGGTGTGGGGGGGGGTGAAGTCCCCTGAAGAAAACACTTGTGTCTGTTGGAAACCGGCAGTCAACTGCAAAATGCAGTAACCCTGCTAGTTTCACTGTCGGGTCATTCGACAAATATTTTGTCAACAACCCGCCATGGATCCCTATCAGGCAATATCCACCCTAACCCAGGACCTACAAGCCCAACAACAAATGATACTCACCATAACTACAATGATAATTACTGCAAGCAAGGATCCCTAACCTTGGCTACTCTCAACATCGGTGACCTCCTATGCAAAACTGACATCCTTAAAGCCTGGGTCTCACTACACAGCCCTAACATACCGTCTGTCGTGGAAACATGGTTGTCTCCCAAAATACCTGACACTGCTGTTGCCCTACCTGGTTATATGATATTCAGATTGGACAGGTCCTCCAAGCGTGGTGGTGGCTGCGCCATCTATCTAAAAAACTCACTAAAGGGCCTGGCCTTACCGACGGCAGACCTTGACTGCCCAGCACAGGTGCTAGCAATTAAAGTGCTCCTGGGGGCATACCACAAGACTCTCACAATACTGTCTGTTTACATAACCCCCCAAGGACACAACTCCTGATCTCCACAAAGTCCTAGACTACCTGCAAACCCAAACTCGCCTTACTGAGACCATAATTCTAGGGGATTTCAATATAAACTGACTGTCAGTGGCCACCGGTCCTGTAAAGGATGCACTGTTGGCTCTGCATCTTACTCAACTAGTTAGTTCCCCTACTAGAATTAACTGTAAAACCGGGTCAAGCACCACCCTCGACTGGATAATGTCAAACCACCCAGAACGTATCTCCAATGTAACTGTACACCCTGACTCACTCAGTGACCACTTCCCTGTCACCTGCAGCTGGTCTAACAAATTTCATGCCCCTCCACCTCAAACTATTTTCAACAGAGTACAAAGACGAGGCCATCTGGAACTTGTAAAACAACAACTGCGCTCCCAGGACTGGTCACTAACTGGACTCCGCTGCTGATGTTAATGTAGCATTCCAACATTTTATCAAGGCGTTCAATGATGCCTGTAACATTCATGCTCCTCTCAAGAAAATGAAGGTTCGTGGCACTGTGCATCCATGGATTACCCCTGAGATAACATGAAACAGGGGGACCATCTCTGGCACTGTGCCAGATCATCTGGTAAGCTAGAGGATCTGCAAGCCTATAAAGCTGCAAGAAATGCCTGCACTCAAATACAGTAGCAGAAAAGGTCAGAGCCAAAAGGCTGGCCTTCAGGAAATATAAGGGAACACAGCGGGATGAAGATAGGGAGGCATACCAAACTGCCCTAAGGGAAGCAGGGAAGGCAGTAAGGCAGGTAAAGTCCCAAACTGAGGAAACACTAGCACGAACAGTAAAAGAAGGTGACAAGACTTTCTATAGATACATTACTGAAAGGAGAAAGTCCAGAGGGGGTATTGCTAAGCTTAATGGAGAAAAGGGAGCATGTGAGGAGGAGGACCCTGTAAAGGCAGCTATCCTAAATAGATACTTTTGCTCAGTATTTACTGAAGAGAAGGTAGGGCAGGGCCCACAGCTCAGCACCATGGACACAGGGGGGAGGGAGGTGAGCACTACTCCCTTCACAAAAGAAATGGTCCTACAAGAGCTTGCTAAGCTCAGGGTGGATAAGGCAATGGGACCTGATGGCATACATCCCAGGGTACTTAAGGAGCTAAAGGTGGAACTAGCAGAGCCATTAGCAGAACTGTTTAGTGAGTCTCTGAGCACAGAAGGGGTCCCAGAAGACTGGAGAAGGGCTCATGTGATCCCGCTCCACAAGAGTGGTAGCAGGGAGGAGGCAGGAAACTACAGACCAGTCAGTCTTACCTCAGTAGTGTGCAAGATTATGGAGGCACTCCTTAAGGAAAGGATAGTGCAACACCTGGAATCCATAGGGGGGACAGGATCCAAGACAGCATGGGTTTACAAAAGGAAGGTCCTGTCAAACTAATCTCATAGATTTCTTTGACTGGGTAACCAGAGTGGTGGACCAATCGGGAGTAGTTGATGTCGCCTACCTTGACTTCAGCAAATCTTTTGACACCGTTCCACATAGAACATTGATAAATAAGCTGGGTAGGCTCGGGGTGGGTCAGAAGTTGGTCAACTGGGTGGCAAACTGGTTGACGGGCAGAAAACAGAGAGTGGTGGTAAATGGTATACAATCAGAAGAGATGCAAGTCACAAGTGTGGTACCTCAGGGATCAGTCCTGGGGCCAGTCCTCTTCAACATCTTCATTAGTGACCTTGCAGATGGACTAGAGGGTAAGGCTTGTCTGTTTGCAGATGACACCAAGATCTGCAACAGAGTAGATGATCCAGATGGGGTGGGCAGAGAGATCTGGATAAACTAGCAAAATGGTCAGAAGAGTGGCAACTGGGATTTAATGTAAAGAAGTGCAAAATCATGCACATAGGGAAGAGAAACCCTGAAGTCACCTATAGGCTGGGAGGGGAGTTGCTAGCAGTCACAAAGGAAGAAAGAGACTTGGGCATCATCATCACTGATGACCTGAAATCATCCAAGCAGACCTCCTAAAGCAGTAGGTAAGGCTAGGGGATGTTAGGGGTGTATTAGTAGGGGTATCACAAGTCGTAAGAGGGAGGTAATAATCCCTCTTTACAAGACACTGGTTAGGCCCCATCTGGAGTACTGCGTGCAGTACTGGAGGCCACACCTTCACAAGGACATTAACCAGATTGAGGCAGTCCAGAGAAGGGCAACCAAAATGGTGCACGGACTGCATCAGAAGACATATGAGGACAGATTAACAGAGCTCAATATGTATACCCTTGAGCAAAGGAGGGAGAGGGGTGATATGATCGAGGCATTCAAGCACCTTAAGGGCATTAATAAGGTGAAAGAGTCTAACATGTTTAAATATAAGAAAAATAGCAGGACAAGAGGACACAGCATGAGATTAGAGGGGGGCCGATTAAGGGGGAATGTGAAGAAATTGTTTTTCACAGAAAGGGTGGTGGATGCATGGAATGGCTTACCACAAGAGTGGTGGCTATGAATACAGTGCAGGGCTTCAAACAGGCATGGGATAGGCATAAGGGAGCAATACAAATGACTATGAATAGATAGGCCATTGACAGAGCAAAGGCTGATGGCACATTTATAAGGTAGAAAAACAAATGGGCAGACTGGATGGCCCTTGCGGTCCTTATCTGCCGTCAACTTCTATGTTCTATGTTTCTATGTTTCACTCGGGCTATTCATCAGGCAAAAAGTAAACACCACAGGGAATGGCTGACCAATGCTTGGGATGACAGCAGAAAATTCTGGTCAAACATCAAAGACATAATTGGAAAAGATCCAAAGACCCTGCCTACTATGCTAAACATGGATGGTACCCTCACCCTTGACCCGATCAATATTGCAAATGCCTTTAACAAGGCTTTCACTGACCTAAGCAGTGTCCTTCTGAGAGATTTCTTTGATGTCACCTCTGAGGAGTCAGAGTATTATCCTGAGAGCAGGGCCAATGAGCACCCCCCATTCTACTTTAAAAAGGTCTCAATGGTCCAGGTGAGGAAACTATTGAGTCAGGTGCTGGGAAAGTCTCAATACAGTGGGGATTCTCTAGACCTCAAGCTAAGTGCACTCACACTTGAAGAAGTACTCCCACCCATTACTAAGATACTTAACTTCTCTCTTACCCTATCACAGTTCCCACAGTTATGGAAAACAGCCCTTGTTACACCAGTTCATAAGACTAGTGACTGCGCCCTACACCTCAACTATAGGCCCATATCAGTCATCTCTCCCTTTTCCAAAGTACTTGAGCGAATCATCGCAAACCAACTTGTGGATTACCTCGATAAATACTACCGCCCAACACGGGTCAACAGCAACATGGCTTTAGGAAAGGACACAGCACCACCACAACACTTCTTGAATTTACCGCCTTTGTCCAGCATTCAATTGACCAAGGCAATCTAGTAGGTGCAGCCTTTATAGATTTAACGAAGGCATTCAACATGGTTAACCAACCACTCCTCCTCAAACAACTCACTGAAACCAGTCACTCCCCTCTCATGCTGCCCTGGTTCAAAAGCTATCTTTGTGACAGATCTCAGCATGTGATGATATCTAATGCTGTCTCGGAACAGAGGTCAGTACGATCTGGTGTACCACAGGGATCAATTCTAGGCCGATTCCTGTTCAGCATCTTCCTTAAAAACCTGCCATCTGTTTGTCACCTACAAACCCTGCTCTATGCGGATGGTGCTGTCATCTTGCAGGCCACTCCGACCCAAACCTGCTCAAAATCAATCTACAATATGGTTTCACGGAAGTTGAGCACTGGTTTAGCAAACATAAGTTAGTACTTAACTACAAGAAGACAAAAGTCATGCTGTTTTCATCTGCCCACAGTAAACACAAAGTGCATCCACATACCATCAGAAATAACCAAGGAACCCCCCCCTTGAACAAATACAGCACTTCAAGTACCTTGGGGTTACCCTTGATAGTCACCTTACATATGCTGCACACATCGAGACTGTTACTAGGGCCGTCAACACTAGAATTGGTCTACTTTATAGACACAGAAGGAGTCTAACCCCTGATGCTCTCAAACTAGCAATTCACAGTTCAGTGCTATTAATCATCGATTATGGCCTAGTCACATATGGAGCAGCTTCCACTACCGCACTCAAAAGGTCCACTGTTGCCTTGAACAAGGTCTGTAGACTTCTAACAGGTGCCTCCCATCTCACCCACATTTGTGAGCTCTATGCTTAAGCTGAGTGGCTCCACCTAACTGGGAGAATTAAGTACCAAACATGCCTTCTTACAAAAGGGTGCTCTTAGGCCTCATGCCACCAGGAGTGGGATGCCTCCTTAGCAAATCTCCCAAGACCCAACACATGCGCACCTCTTCTAGGGAACTCCTTCTTGTTCCGAGGTGCCGGACTACCCAATGTCAATGCTCCTTTCTCTTCAGAGCACCTTCCTGGTTCAATGGTCTGCACAGTAAACTGGCTAACCTACCTAAACTCGGCCAATTCAAACATCGGCTCAACCAACACCTCCTAATTGAGAACTCCTGTGATTGCATCCCCTAACTTCCAGGCCCCTGCTTTTCTCACTGTCTCCTCTGCCATACTCCCTCGCATCCTGACTACCCCTCCTGCTAGCCCCTACTCCCCCTTACCTAACCTAATTAGCATCTGTGACAAAGCTTTTTGGCTACTACTTTCTCCCCCTATAACTGCTAACTCGTCTCCATCCTCGTATCATTTCTTCTCCACTTCTTTTTTCCTTTAACTTAAAAGCCCATTTTATTGAGAACACTCTTACAATCATTACAATACTTGTATAACTTACAAGCCTTCACACAATCAGTTGTTCAGTTTGTAAGAGGAATTCAACTCGGTATAAACCCATTCTGTTTCCAATTAGTTTTTTCAGAGCCAATGTCCCATTCAGAGTCCCAGTTGTGTTTAGTATGAGAAAACCAGAGATGTCATGGCAAAAAGACCAGAGATCTGTGCCTCACTTCTTCCAGTGATCATCAGCTAGTTGTAGGTCTCTGGGGGGCATCGAGGCTTAACTTCTGAAGACTTTCAATAAAGTGTCCTTATTTAATAAACCATATCACTTTATAATATTTTACTGGGTCTTTGTCTCATTCCTTATGACTTATGTGTTTCATATAACTTGAATAAAGAAACTAACAGCCAGTACATTAGAGAAGACTGAATACATAGACAGCCAGTTTTATGTATATAAAAAGAAAGAAAAAGAGGAAACACATTTCTAGTTCTAAAGATGCAAAACTAGGATCACAGGCCAGGGGGTGGGTTCATTTGGGCATTTCATCCCCAGGGTTTAGGTTTGAAGCAGCTGATTCAAAACTGGTATACCCTCCCTTTTCTCTATGTGATCGAAGAAGGGCAGCCACCTGGTATTGAATTTGTCCGTGGTCAGCCTTAGGTGGGCCGTGACTTCCTCCATCTCCTTAATTTGCTTAATGTTGCCATACCAAGTGCTAATTGGGGGGAGGTGTCTGTCAGCCAATTTTGGGTAAGAGCCTTAAGCGCTGCTGCAATTAGGATGTAGAAGAGGTATTTCCCTGTCGAAGTCCTAACCTCCCTTGAGGGGAACCCAATACCAGGTTATCAAATTCTAATGGAATAGAAAGGGACAAGATCAGAGAGATATCTTGTGCGACTGCATTCCAGAAGAGGGCAATTTTAGGACACTCCCAAAAGATATGGTAGTGTGTTCCAATGTACCACACTTTCTCCAGCATTTATTGGAGGTGTGCGAGGCATAATGAAATGAAATGGTTGGGGTTCTAAAAACACAAAAATTGATTTTCCACCGAAATTCTCACCAGGAGGGAGAGTTGGTAGTCTTGTGTATACCTATCCAGATACACTGCCAGTTTTTGTCCAAGATATTCAGGCTGCCTCAGATTCCCATTTGTGTTCCACTCTCTGTACTGCCAGTGTCCCTCTGTCCTCCATTAATATTTTATATATTTGTGCTATATAAGATCTAGTGTCTCCCATAACACGTCTTTGGTAGGTTAACAAAATAGGGGCCAATGGTCCCTGAGCTAGGTCTGTAAGACCAATATTAGTGGTAATGTAGTGTGCGCACTGGTGGTATCTGAAGGAGTCCACTCTATTCAGTCTGAATTCTACCTGCATCTGTGAGAAGGATTTTAGGTGGTTTCCTTCTAAAAACTGTCGTGGGTATTTAAGCCCATTGGTCACCCATCTAAAGAAACAATGATCTCCTGTTTGGGCAGGGAGCCCGGGGAGGGACAAAAATGGTAAATACTCCCATACTGGGTGTATTATTTGCCAGTCTTGCCTGTCTTCCAGCCACTTTGACATCGTATGCCGTGTAAAATTGTTTTCTATATTTTCTTAGATCACTCGGCTGGACTTTCCAGGGTAAAATGTTTAATGGGCCCAGTCCACATTCCAGTTCCTTAGTCTCTCCACTTCTCTTCAATGACACTGCTGTTTTTGAAATGTATTTTAGTGTTGTTAACATCTGTGTTTTAAGTATTTTTTTTAAAACACACGTCTGTCACCCTGTCTCTGATTGTTACCCCTCTCTGATGATGTGGATCCTTTGTAAATGAGCTGCCTGGCACGCAAAGGGATGTGACATCCTAGAGTGAATAAATAAATAAAAGTAAAAAATAAAACCCCAACCACAAGGCATGATTTGAGGAGAGCAGCATATGCTGAACAAAGGTCACCTAGCCTTAATACTGCAACAGCCTATCCTTCAACGAAATCCAACTGAAAGAGTAGCAGAGAGATACCACGTTAATTGTAGGTACATAAGCAAAGGACAGGAGGTGCTCGCACTCTGGTGGTGCAGGGTCTGTGGTGCAGCTACGAGCCGGCTAGCCCACATAAGAAGAACTCCTGAGAGAAGAAGTGGCTGCACACTAATAGGAACAACTCTAAGCACTCGCTGGTTGTCTGTATCAAAATTTCTTTATTTGCAGGTTTGTACAATTCAAATAAAGGTGATTAGCACAGATTTTGGAGTAGCATAGGGTTTAGCACACCAAGTGCCCCGGCGCTTTGCTGGTATGAGCTTTAACAGGGGATGGGCTCTTGGAGTTACCCCACCTCTTTTAAGCCTGCCACGTACTAGTCTAGCCAACAGGATGGTGAATCACTGCAAACACTATGTATGTTGTGAAGGTTTATTGTGGGATTCGAACCTGAGATTCTTTTTTTTTTTTTTTATCTCCCCTACCTCCCCTCCAGCTCCGTCTTTTTGGGAGCCCCTGGGAGCCTACCCCTACACTCCGTCTTACCTGATCCATCCTACGGTCCCCCATGGAGCCAAGGCTATCCCCCCCCCCCAGACAGGGATTGAGGAGGGGCCCATACACTCCGAACACATCTTGATTTCGTCAGTCCCATAGTGGAATGGCAAGCGGAGGCACATGAGGGCTAGCTCCAGGAGCTCTGTCTACCCAGAGCTGGAGGGCTTTTTCCCATTTTCTTGCAGGCATCGCAGGTGCCCTGATGTCAGGCACAAGCGCCGAAGTCTGCGACGTCCTCCCCTACTGTGTCAGCCCTGGAGCTTGCTGATCCCCAGACCTTCGCCTGTGGCCAGTCAAGCCCAAGGTGCCAATGTGCTGCTGTGCCCCCGGCCTCCACCAGGAGTCAGAACATGCCGAGCCATGTCCCCAACCTCCCCCGGAGAAGGTGAGCTGTCATTGGACGCTCCAACCTTTTCCCCCCAGCTGGCCCTCCAGCAGCACAGGTCTGCTCCCAAACCTGGGTCGCTGGCGTCGCAGACAGAAATCCAGCCACTGCGCCGACAGGCCAGCTGAACCTGAGATTCTAACTTCACAATAGTGACACAATAACAACATATAATCATTATAACACTGTATCAAAAAGAGATCATCGCTACAGTATTTGCATTAACTTATCTCTAAAGTGCAGTATTCGCTTCATGTACATATAGCATGCTACATGAAATGAATACTGCACAAGAAAGATAATGTAATGTGAAAAGCAAAGACTGAATTGATAACAGTGGCCAACCACAGAACCTTTTTTTGTGAATAAGCTTGGTTTGTTTCCCACAACCTCCACAGTATGAAAGTGGAGGTTGTGAGAATCAAACCAAGCTCACTCTCAGCTCGTTACTCTAACCTCCAGGCTACACTGCCAGCCCTTGACTAGCAGATGCAAGCAGATACTCTTAATGGGGTCTATGCATTAATGTTTGGATTGCCTACATGTCGTAGTGCCTAGGCAACTCTAAGTAGGAATACCCTGTAGCCAGGGTCTAGCAGACCCCTGGCAGCATTCATTGAAGAGGCGTGCACCCTTTGCACACATGATCCTCTGGCCAATAGTGCAGCTACACACCATGGGGTGGTTTGCAGGCATGTCTGGGGGCGTGCCCACTCTCTGTGCCATTCACTAAGGCATGGAATGCTGAGCAAGGGGCACAGGATATGATAACAGGGACCCTGTCGTATGTTTTATGCACCCAGCCCATGACACCCACTGGCTGCGATGGGACAAGGAATCCCTCCACTGTACCCATTGGGCTGACAGGGAAGGCTCAGGGCAGCTATTCGGGCACTTGCCCATACTTTCAAGATATAGCACTTCCATGCCTTCCCAGGATCCCCTGCTTGTGCAAAGCAAGGGATCCACTTTGGGACCCAGTACAGGCATCTGATTGGATGCCCATCTGTGTTCCTCGAACTGTTCTCCCCCGTGCAGCTTTGCAGTGAGGGGGCAGGGCCTTGGACAGGCACCTTGGCAGTTTACACGGTTGTGTACACTGCACAACCTGCGCCTATCCCCGGATGCACAGCTATGGAGGCTAGGTACATGTAAATCATGCATACCTGGCTGCACGTTAGTGTGTAGGCCCCAATAAGGGAGTAGGAGGCAGAGCATAGGACAAGCAGTTGATTAGGTAATGACTTAAGGGTGACTGCTCGAGGTATAATGACACTAAGGCAAGTGTACAGGCAAATCATAGGTCACAGCAGGCTGACTCATGGCATTCAGAAATAATAGAAGTCAAAGATTGATGAATTCCAGGGAAGATGGCTCTGGTTAGTAGGGGAGCAAGCAGCAGGGCGAGGTCTAAGGCACATAAAAACACAGGGAAATGAAACTGTTGGCTATTGTAGGCAACAACATTGATGAGCAAGGAACACAGGAGGCAGGGAGCCACAAAGCAGAACAACTCAACAAAACAAACAAATGTCCAAAAGTGCACGGGAGACAGACAAGAAGGAGATAGCCACAGCCAGAGAAGGCAACCAAAGGCAAGCAACAGAAAGAGATGAGGAAGAATGGAGAGTCCAGAGGGAGAATCGGTATAACAACACAGGGCACACAAACAAAAAGGCAATGGTGGAACAGGGCAGCCAGCAGACAGGAAGGGAAGAAAGAGATGGGATGCAACAGGAGGAGCCACACTGCTGCAATGGTACAGGCAGGGCGGGAGGGAAGCAGCTGCATGACAGCACTGAAAAACCCTGCATCCAAAGTATACTTGGAGGTACAAGGTTCAAGTATCGCTTGGAGGAAGCATGGTGGGTGTTACCTGCTGCTGCCACTCCAAACTGTGGGAAAATCTCTTCCAGTGTTGTTGACCAGTAAGAAACATAATAAAACACAATCGCACACTGTCACCAATATCTCCAAAGGACAATTCATCCATCTGAAACAGAACTGCAGCACACAGGATAATTTTCAGAGGTGGGGTCTGCAGAATTGGAGGTCAGATTCCTGTAAAGGGGATATAGACTGAGCACGATTAGTGAAGCTATGGATTTTACAAGTGGCCAGGATAGGCAAGATTTGATCAACAATGTTGGTTCCAGTGGGACAAAATAAGAGGAGGTCCTTTTCAATTTTGTAACAACTTGTTCAGCACACAAAGGTGTATCAGAAAGAATGATATGATCCCACTGGCATGCAGTATGGGCAGACTGGATGGGCCTTGCGGTCCTTATCTGCCGTCAACTTCTATGTTTCTATGTTTCAGTAAGGGGAGATAAAGGACGAGGGGAGATCAACGCCCACTCCTACTTCCCCCAAATGGCTTGTAGAAAGGCCAGTACTTTGAAAGACAAGCTGTCAAATAGTTTGTCACAGGAATGCACAACCTGTAACATGGCTAAACAGGGATTTAAAGGGTGCTTCCCCCCTGCAAACGATGTTCTTTCTGTAAATTTATGTCAACAGGAACCCTTTTTAGTAACCTACATTCCAGCAAGCAGTATGAGAGCCATCAGGTCACTGCATGTCATATAGAGTCATCTATATGGCAGAGTGTAAATACTGTGCTTTTCATATAGGGAAATCCATCAGAAACTTCAGCACCAGAGTCTGAGAGCACTGCAGGGCAATAGCGAGGAAGACCCTACATATGCCACAGCAGTCCATATAATGGAAGCCAATAACCCCAGTGGACCATGGCTTTACTTTTAAAGCCACAGACAGAATGCCCACCACCAAGGGGACAGATTTTAACAACTTAAGTCTTATGGCGTGAGGCGTTCTGGATTTTTAGCTTAAAATCTACTGAAATTCCAGGTTTAAATACTACTTATAAACTGGCAATGTTTTGCAAGTGAACATAGGGGTTTAAGAACTAACACTTACTCTCTGTTTCTTTCCTTCTACAGATTATCCTGTAGTACTGGCTATGGACCAGGCTGGAAAGAACTACCCTTGGCACTGCGGCTAATCTATAGATGTCAGCTGCACTCATTTACCTTATGTGAAAGCACATGAGTTTTGCACTAGAGAGAAGAAGTTAGATTCAAGTAGTAACCACAATTTTTTCAAAGTGCATTTCTGTGGCTGAATACTTTGAGATAACCAACTAGTAAATACAGAAGTACTAGAGTCATTCATTTAGTGATGTTATGCATTGTGCTTTTTAAATTAAGGTAGTGTTTGGTTTATTGTTATGTGTATTTTTTATAGGCTGTGGGTGTATATATTATTGTCTGCACTATAGCACTTTCACTTACAGTATAGCATGTATGGGTTTGTACCTATGCTCTTAACAAAAAAATAAATAAAAATCACGTGATGTTTCTGTGGCACTAGAAGACAATGTCATCATCACGGAGGGCCATGTATAAGCACCCTATTTGAATTTGTTTGTTGCCTTTAAAAAATGATTTTGTGCAATCCGTCAGGCACTACATGGTGTATGCCCAGATGGCACTCTAATAAGGTAGCACAGATTTTGCACTAAACCGAATCAGAGTGGCCTTCACTGAAGAAATGGTGGAGAGTGCCCAATGTTTTGTTTTTGTACCATTTGTACTAGTATCGAGAGCACCACCAACCCACTGTAGTCTTTTATTTTGTCTAGTAAAATGCAGTCCACCACTGAAATCAACTGAAGGGACCAAAACTGGATTGTGGGGAACTGGCAGTACCCCTTTAAGCTACAGTATTAATTTTGACTTTGATTTATTGTTAATATCAGAATTAATAGTTTCAGCGATAAATGTTAACTTCACTGGCCTTCTGCATCCCCAATACTATTGCTAACTAACGTGCATTTTGCTTTATTCTATAACCTGGAACAACGAACAAAATGTCATTAGAGAACCATATTTATGACCTGAACCACAGTGCCCTACACATCCCTATTCAGGTGCCTAGAGTAGCTCCCGTATGGCACAAGCCCCTCTTTGCACCTGTGGGGCCTTCACAGTATGCACAACCCTTCTGCCCTCACCTGCCTCCAACCAGATCCTACTTAACCAGTGGACCTATGCGGGTGGCCAGATCAGGGAGCAGGAAAGCAGGAAAGGTGGAGGGGCCACACTCAGCAGCAACCCCAAAGCCATGTGCACTTGTTTCAGGCTCATGAAAGACATGGAGCATACCTGAGTGGGGGTGACCTGATGTACCAGATCTGTGTCACCCTGCTGAGAGCAGACAAATGTATTCGAGACCCCAATCAGGCCCCCGAACATGTTGCCTCCTCCATAGGGGCATGGAGAGCAGGGAAGGAAAGAGGGAGACTTTCTTCTAATTTTAAATAAAATAACAGCCTGGAAAGGGGATAGGGCAACCCAAGGTGAACTGCTGTATCCCATGGTGTTCTGCACAGACACAGCAGGGAACCCACTGGGTGGCAGAACTGAACTTCCAAATTAGAAACCCGGTATCTGGTCCAGCTCTGCCTCCCATCACCACAAGGAGATCCACAGTAGCAGACAGGTGTGGCCAAAGTAAATGTGCTTACCTGTGGTGGCCTCAAAACCCAGAAAATCTGAAGGGGGCTACCTGAGCAAGATAGCGGTTGTTGTCCCCAGTGGCGAATACCACAGTGGATTTGCTGCTTAACTCTCCTTTCATGCACTACAGTTTCTTCATGGAGCACCTCTCTCAAACTCTTGAGGGTGCAATGTCTCAATGGAGCAAAAGTTGGCTAAGATGGAGAAGTAGGCTTTAAGGAATCTGTGTGAACAGCAATCCCTAGACCCATACCTTTTTCATGTTAGTGCCAGTCGAATGCAAGACTGGAGGTCAGAGTCTGAGTTGGCAGACTTGGAATAGTCCTCCTTACTTGAAAGAACAGCAATGGCTTTGGGCACTACACAAAATAAAGGCGAGACACTGCCTGAAAGTGAGGAAACCCAAGGGGCGATCTTAGCTGTGCATGCTGTCGATAGGTTGCACAGGAAACACAGTAACTGGAGCGACAGTGTAGGGACCGAATCAAGTGCTAATAGAAAGCTGGGCAAACAGAAAAATACAGTTGGAACATACAACTTGGTATGGCTATCAAAAATGTTTATTTAAATAATTACATCTCACAACAGTAGCAGGACCCTCTCAACGCCAAGTTTTTGGTTTCCGCTATCTTTTCCTGTTAGCCCAGCCAGGGGTTCAGTTAATTTCTTTTTTGTGGAAGTCAAATACTTCAATGAGTCAAAATCTGGAAGTCATTCCAATTTTTTGGAAATCAAAATACTTGCCAGATCCCACAGTTTGAAAGCTAGTATTCTAAGGATCAATTTATGGATGTTACTGTAATACAAATATTAGTTGTAAAATACAATTTCCTTTAGAAAAATCCATAATTTCTTAGCTTCTGTGACTTCAGTTTCGGAAGTCAACCAATTATGTTTTTTTATATTTGGAAGTCAATGACTTCTTCCCCCTTTATTTTGGAAGTTTTTGCCTTATTTTTCGGAGTCAAATACTCTCTAAATGGAGTTAACTCAAGCCCACAGCCCAGCTTTTTATTTATATAAGCTATTGTTCATGATTAGGAATGCCGCAAATGTAAACATCTGTGAAGGTAGTATGAAGTCAGAAACTTCAAACTAGGCATAGCGGGATATAGTTTCTCAAATTCACCCCAACTTTATGCAGAAAAGTTCTTCTTTTCTAAAAAAAATCCTTTTGAAATAAAGACCCCACCCCACATCCATTGTGTTATACTGTCCCCACCCTCTGCCACCAACAGACCCTTTTGAAGAATGTACCTCCACCCTGCACCCTCTAGCACCAAACTCCCTCCTCCCCTAACAATCCCAGCAAAGTTTGTCAATTACAAATACTGTCTGACTCAATATACAGTAACAAAGGCATGTACCAGTGTTATCAGTTCAGCTGGCATACAGGGCTTGATACAGGTGATGTTGCGAAGATGGAAACTGCTGGTGCACATCTCCACCTGATGTTGTAGTGTCAGCTTGAGGTCGAAAATGATCCCCAGATTCCTAACACCATCCTCAGCTCCTACCACAGTACCACCACTGCTTATTGTCTACTCACAGTTACTAGGTTCCACCAGTAAACTCCACATTTCTTGATAAGCTGAAACTGAATCAGCGGAGGGCCAGGCAATCACGAGTGTCAACAAGGCATTTGTTCAATTCTTGGACTGCAACACACCCGTTCGGTGCACAAGACGGAGACAGATGAGTATCATCAGAATAAAGAACAGTTATATAAGAATTTACCATAACAGCAGAGCTTCAAGAGAATCTCCTCCATTAGGCCCCATCATTGGTACTATAAGCCAACAGCATGAGGACCACTCAGAAACTCTTTGCTAGCCTGGGGCCACCCACAATGACTTTCAGCATCTATGCGTATATAACATGGACGGCCCCATCACTTCTCAGTTCCCAAGTGGAGATTAACTGCGGAGGGCCTCCAGCCATGAAGAACCAGGAGATTAAACCAGCACGAGGCATACAAGGAAAGGCGTGGGACTGGAGACAGGATGCATGATGCATGGAGTAAGGGTTTAGACGCAGCATCTGATATAACCCACACTAAATTCAGAAAGGGGGAAGGAGGGAGGGTATGGCATGGCCTAGTGGAGGAGATTTTCTTGAAGATCTACTGTCACAGTAAGTTCATACAGAACTATTCTATCTTCTTTGAGGATATCTCTCCCATTAGGCCACACCTTTGGAACGATTCCCAAACAGTGCAAAGCAGCAAGGAGGAACATATTCTAATATGTGTTCAGGACAGAGGGCCTTGCAGTACAGTAAACCTGAAACCACCACATCCATGAGAGACAATGTCTGGACTGTACTGTTTTGTGAAAGTGTGACCTGTGCTCCATGTGACTGCAGCACATGCCAGTGGCAGGGACATTTTTTCGTGAGTTTGTTTATCCTCCCCTGCCGCAGGGCAGCCCAACCTTCTACCACCCTCCCCTGCCCCACTACCAGCACACACAGGGACTTATCTCCAGGCTTCCTCCACAGAAGGAGTGTCACGTGTTGCAGCTCTAGTGGGAAGTAGCAATCCGAAATGTCTCTGAGTTCAATGCAACCTAAAAATAAAACTTAAGTCTAAATGAGTGACTGACTACCAAAATCCACATAGAAAGCAGTCTGAAAGATCAAAGAACAATTTAACATGGAAAGTGAAGATTTTAGCAGCCCAGGGGCTTCTCTGCAAGCAGCTAAAAAAACACGGCTGTTCACACCACAGGCCACTCCATCCAACAGCTTCTAGCCGAGAAACTCACTCAACTTTTAGAAGAGATGGCGGCATTAAGAGAAACCATTACAGCAACAGTGGGTGAAATTAAACAAGTAAAAGGCATGGTCAATACCAGTACAAGAAGAACCACCAATGCTGAGGCTTGGATCCTCAGTTTAGAGGACGCTCTTGAGAAGGAAAAATGCAAAAGAATAAAGGATGCCAGGTGGCTATAAAAGCTGGAAGAGAAGGTGGAATACCAAAAAAATTTCTCCTGTAGGAACAACCTGTTATTGTACGGGCTGACAGAGGAAAAAGAAGCTAATCACCCCATAGAATATGTTAACTCTGCCCTAGCTGAATTATTTGGTCCCCTTCCTAATAAAACTGGATACCAAATCAAGAGAGCACTTGGGAGTTTGGTGCCAAATCCAGGTCCAAACGACCAGCCCCAGGTGTTCATCATCTGCTTTTTGAATTTTCAAGAAAAGCTCCATGTGCAAAGACAGGATAGATTCCATAATGTTCTGAAGGTGCAAAACAGCCCTGGTGTCCAAGACCAAAGAACCAAGTTTGCAGATGTCAAAGCAGGTCTGCACAAGATGGGGGGCCCAATCCCCTTTACAGTATGTATCCTGCCAGAATGAAGATTTGGCTGAAGGCCGGGCCTCAGCTTTACCTAACTCATAAAGCAACAGAGTAAGTATTAACAAAGGAGTTCCCGAACATTTTCCCCTACAAAAAACCCACACGACCCGCCAAGGAACTAACAGGTCCCAAATAAACCTGATGAATTAAGCCAGTGGAACCTTTCATTTGTTGGTGTCTAAAGCGCTGTGCCATAGGGCCCCCCCCCCTTTTAGAGGTTTATGGAACTGGTTTGAAATACGCTGCCAAACAGATTGTCGAATGGACTGGCTCCATTACGCTAAGCATGGGGTAATATTTCATACCAAGATCCAAACTGTCATTTGTGTACCTTGTGAATGGCAAAATATGTTAAAATATGCCAGTTAGCAACTTGTAGCTCACCAATAATGAGCTGGCTGAGTCTACTCAGCAATGCATCAGGGACAAATGGACTCTGTGCCTGGTAAACCTCAATTTATACTGATCTGGGGTTAAGGCATTTCGCCAATTCTCAACATGGGTTCCAGAAGTTCTAATAACGCATGAGCATGCTCTGGGGTGGAAAAGGTCATCCAATGCAGTGCCATGCTATATTAGGTGGGTATGAGGCCACAGAGGTGCACTGTGCGAGCCAAAAACAGCACAGAGGATTCAATCTAGGGTGGTCCAATAATGGTCTCTTCCTAAGCAGAGGTCGAGAACACTAATTTTGTGTAAGAGATTCTAAACATAAACGGACAAGGGAGGAGACACTGGTAGGGGACCAGGATGTAGATGAACCCACATGACAGCCCTCTTATTTCTCCTAAGAAAGCTCCAGTACCTGTATGCAAAACAGATGGTGTCTGTGCATATGTAAACTTTGAAAGGCAAAGTGCAACTTGGTGTTTCTGGAGAGACTATCACTGTGAATATATAAAGAAGGCAGGATGTGAAACAGAAACACAGAACGTGTCGGCAGAAAAAGACAGAGGGTCCATCAAGTCTGTGTAAAGTTTCCCCGAGACCTAGCATCAATCTGGGGATCCACCTCCTCCCCTTCAACTCTTCCTTCCCTACCACTGTACCTGGAGCAGAGCTAATTTTTTTGTGCCCTTACTCTATCCCACCCATTTCTGAAATCTTCTACAGTCTTTGTTCCCACCACCTCAGCAGGTAGACTGTTCCATGGCTCCACCACACTTTCAGTAAAGTAGTACTTCCTCACATCCCTCCTGAAGCTCCCTCCCCTCATTTCCATTCATACCCCCACATCACTGAGCAGGTGCTCCTATTGAGCAACTCTGCATGGGGCACTTTATGCCTTTCAGGAACTTGAAAGTTTCAATCACATCCCCTCTCTCTTCTGGCTTCCAGTGACTGCACGTTTAGTACTCCGAGTTGCTCCTCGTAAGGGACCCCCTGGAGGCCCGGTATCATCTTTGTCACCCTCCTTTGCATGGTCTCTAGCCTGTCCTTATACTTTCTTAGGTGAGGGCTTCAGAACTGGAGACAGTATTCCAGGTGTGGCCTCACTAGGAATCGATAAAGGGAGAGGATCATCTCCCTCCTCCTACTATCTATTCCCCTCCCTATACACCCCAACATCTTGCCTGCTTTACAGTAGGCTTTGTTGCACTGGCTTGGCTGTTTTGAGGTGTCACACATAATTACTCCCAGGTCCCCCTCTTCTGCAGTGGTACTTAGTTTAACCCCATTTAGCTAGTACTCTGTCCATGGGGTTTCCTTCCCCATGTGCACTACCTTACACTTCTTTTCATTAAACTTCAGCTGCCATACATTTGACATCTCTCTAGCCTTTGAAGGTCATGTTGCAGTTCCCTAACTCCCTCGATGCTATCCACCATTCTGAAAAGCTAAGTGTCATCAGCCAAGAGGGCACGCTTACCCTGAATTCCTTCAACAGTGTCACTAATGAACATGTTGAAAAGGACCAGGCCCAGGACTGATCCCTGTGGTACCCCACTTGTAACCTCCCCTTCCATTGACCTAACCCCATTGACAACGATCCTCTGTTGCGTATCCTTAAGCCAATTTCCCACCCATCTGACTATATCTTTTGCTGTTCCAAGGTCCTACAACTTCTTCAGCAAGTGCCTATGTGCCGTTGAGTCAAATGCCTTACTGAAATCAAAATAAAGGAGATCCACGGTGTAGTCCCTATCCAGCTCCCTTGCCATCCAATCAAAGAAGACAATAAGGTTGGTCTGACATGATCTCCCTGCTATGAACCCATGCTGCTTACTGTCCTGGAGACCTATTTTTCCAGGTAGTCCACAAGGTTTGCTTGATTAGGGTTTCCATCGGCTTACCCAAAATAGATGTGAGACTAACCAGCCTGTAGTTTCCCGCCTCCACCCTATCCCCCCCCTTACAGAGTGGTACCATGTCAGCCACTCTCTAGTCTCTAGGTACCACCACTGTCTGCAGTGAGTAGCTGAACAGAGGTGCTAGGGGCTGAACAGAACAGTCATGACACTCCACGCACTTAAATAAAAAGCATGAACATCGGGTACTTAACCAGTTACCAGTTTTTTATTTCTCTTTCCACCACAACAGTGTTTGGGCCTATTCATCTTCATAAAAGACAAGGATATGTTGAAACATTAGAAGTTTTGCTGCTGTACGCTGAGCCGAGCCTGAATAGGCCCAAGCACTGCTGTGGTTGAAGGAGAAATAAACTGGTAACTGATTCGCTACGATATTCATGCCTTACTATTTAGTGTGTGGAGAGTCTATGACTGTTCTGTTCAGCATCTGTCTTTTTGACACAGAGCACCCAATACCTTGTTGCAGCTCTTCCATTTTCCCAGATGTGCTACGGGATCAGCCAGTGTTTCTGCCAACATCCTTAGCACTCTCGTATGCATCCCATCTGGGCCGGTACCTTATCTACCTTGAGGGCTGCCAGCCCTTTCCGGACCCTGTCCTTGGTGAATACTGGGGTTTCCATTCCTGTGATTCCCTTAGCAGCTGCACTGATGCTGCCTTCACATAACAGACCCGCACCCTCCCTGGTGAAAACAGAACAGAAGTAGTTGTTAAGGATGGTGGCCTTCTGTCCATCATCCTCGAATTACCTTACTGTCATCTACCAACCTAATGATCTCCCCCTCCCTTCTTTCTTTTTTCCCTGATGTAACAGAAGAATTTTTTTTCCCTGGATTTAATCCCTTCAGTAATCCAGAGCTCCATGGCTGTCATTGCCTCCATTACTGCCCTCTTTGCTTCTCCATTTTTTTTAGTGTATTTCTCCTACTTCTCCTCCCCTGGCTCCTTTTAAACCTATAGAACGCTTCCCTTTTTGGCACTGACCGCTCCCCTAACCTTCGCTGAGAACCACATGGGTCTCTTGTACATATTTCTTTTTACAACTGATTTCATACAAAGATTTGTAGCCTCAAGGATGGACACTTTTATAAACCCCCACATGTCTTCCACACCTACTATATCCCTCACTTTGGCTAGTTTGTTGCTCACCAACAATCTCATTTTGTCGAAGTCTGCCCCTTTAAAGTTCAGGACCTCCATCCTTGATTGTGTTCTTTCATCCCACAGGAACAACTCAAACCAGATGGAATTATGGCCACTGTTTGCTAGTGGTTCCCTTACTCTTACTGCCATAACTACTTCTGAATTTGTGAGAACCACATCCAGAATGGATCCCTGCCTGGCAGGATCCTTTACCAGCTGGGTCAGCAGGCAGTCCTTGAGTGTTTCCTACATAGCTTTACTTCTAAAACTTTTTGCTACTGAACACCCCAGTTTACATCTGTTACATTTGAATCTCTCACTACCACTACATCCCCCTTTCCTGCCACTCTTTTTATTTCCTCTTCAAGTTCCTTATCCCTTTCATCACCTTGACCTGGAAGTTGATATAGCACCCCCATGCAAATTTTTTTGCCCAATGACACTGTGACCTGCACCCACAGCGACTCGACTTCCTCTGTTTTATTCTTGAAACTTCCATCTTCCATTATGTTAATACCTTCACAGACATAAAGGGCTACCCCCTTACCTTCCCCTCCTGTCTCTTCTGAAAAATGAGTATCCTGGTACTGTGAGGTCCCAGTCATTGCTGTCCGTGGCCTAGGTTTCTGTGATGGCAACAAGGTCCACCTTAGTATCTGCCACCAATGCCTGTAACTTGCACATTTTGTTGCCCAGGCTCCTGGCATTGAGGCAGACCCCCTTCCAGGCACCACCTTAACATTTATTGTGATGAGTTCAGAGTTCTCACTTACCCCTTCCCCCCCCCTTGATCCACTCTGTCCTGCACTATCTGCAGAACCCTCTTTGTATCCCCTGCCTGCCTTCACCTACCTAACTTCAGCCTTGATCTTGACAGTGCATCCCCCTCCAATTTCTTTCTTTCCAGACCCCCATTTGTGGGGGGAGTGTCAGCTAGGTTCCCTCCACCCTCATTAGCCATGATAGTCCTCCTAGCTTCAGACTCCTCCTCAGTCAGTTTAAATGTCCAATATAGATGTTAAACTTCTGCCCTAGTGCTCTTACCCCTTCCATTGTTAGGTGCAGTCCATAGTCCCAGAATAGCCTATGTTCCCAGAAGTCTCCCCAGTCACCCCCAAAGTGAAACCCTTTTTCTTGACACCATCCTTTTAGCTACCAGTTAAACTCATTTATCTCTTTCTGTCTAATTTTGTCCTCTCTCTCCCCCTACCCCTACCCACACTGGGAGGACTTCAGAGAAGGTCATGGATGCCAAGTGTATTGCCAATCGTTCCCCCAGTCTCTCAAAGCTCTGTATTGCTACTTTCCATTTTAACAGTGGTGTGGTTGCACACCGTACTGTAAAGTGGTTTAAGGCAATTTCCGTGGGCTGTCTTGCCAAATGTTTGCCTCCTGAAAGAAAAGGGGATAATGCTACTTACATCCCCGTCCTCGCCATGGGATCCCAAATCGGTTGGTGCTATTTTTAGCCCAATCGATTAACACGACCATTCCCGAGTATCCCGGCATGCACTGGACACCTGCAATGCTCTGCAGGACTGCTGCAAGTATGCCTGGGAACTCTGAGAGGCATCCTCCAAAGTCGGCTGTAGTGTGGATGAAGAGACAACCATTCTGAAAACCATTATATAAAATGGTTTTCAAAACGGTTTCCAAAAGTGCTGATAGTGTGGACAGGGTCACAGAGTCAGGTTCCTGCAACCCTGCAAGGAGTGCAAAACAATTTGCTGGAATAGCATTGGCCTGAACTGTGTCCTTGGACCAATCCTTACCCTTCTGCCCTCCCTTCCACCACTCTCCACCTCCCAGAGCCAGTGGGCCACTGTGGGAGTGGGAGTGGGAATGGGGGGACCTCCAGTTAAGCTGATGACGCAGCCTAGATATTTCCACTCATGCTGTCTCTAGTTGAACCCTGAGCTGAAAAAAGGATTTGCAGATGGGGCAATGTCCGACTTTCCAGAGCAGGTCCCTGGAGATGAGTGCCCCACACTCATTATAGTTCACAATCCCTATATTAACCTCATGTAACAACTTAGTGCAGCACAGAAAACAAAGGAAATAAAACAGTGTCTACAAGTCACAGCACTTTAGGTGGCAAGACAGCCTAAGAAACGCTAGCTGTGTAATGGCGGTTTTTCAGTACCTTGCTTGTCTGATTGAACTGGTCAATTTTCCTTGGTTCTGCAGATGAGCAGAGTGGCTGGCTGCAGGTTGCCTCATTGGGCTGACTCCGGTGAGCAGACTCCGCTGTCCTTTTTGTGTGGGCCTTTCGCGTGGGGGGGTGCTTGTTGGTCTAGCCCTTAAGTAGGCCCCTGCCTGCTTCCTGGAATCCCAGGCATGCCTGGGATTGCCTGAAGCTTGGGAAGGAAGGAAGGAATATGCGCCTTGCCCCTGATTGGCTCCTTACAGGGAGCCTTCTGAGAGCTTCAAGCTCCACTTCTTCTGCTGCCCCCAGTGTCTTGTGGTCGGCAGTCCCTTCTTTGAGCTGGCGGAGGGCATGTGAGCCCTTTCCCGCTGTGGTCTGACACCTTCTGTGTGCTTTTTGGTGGCAGGGCTAGTTAAAGCCCTGCTTGCTTCCTGGAATCCCAGGCAGCACCCAGGATTGGCAAGAGTTCAGTAAGGGAGGCGTGGCTTGCTCTAAGTGGCTCCTTACAAGAAGCCTGCCTGGAGCTTCCAAGCTCCACTCCTTCTGCTGCAACCAGTGTCCTGCGGTCAGAAGTCCCTTCTTTGAACTGATGGAGGGCATGTGATCCCTTTCCCCGTCGCGACCTGGCACTGGGTGGGGGGGGCTGGGACTCTGGCAGGGGTTACTGAGATGGAGATGGCAATCTTGTCAGCTCACACTGTGTGTAAATCCGATGGGACCCCTGCTGGGTTGCCTGGGTGCTCCCCTCCCTCTCTCCCTCTCTCTCTCTCTCTCTCTCTCCCTCCGAGTTGACCATCCCAGTTGCTGAATGGGCTCTCACACCCCTTCTTTAAAGAACACCTCAGCTGCAGAAAGAATAAAGCAAAAGTTGATATATCAGCGATCTGTGGTGCCATGGAGAGCTAATATAAGGTTTTTTATTATGGAGAGGCCAGTGATCACATGGCCCACAAGCTCATACTCGTTGGCTACAGTACGATTGTTTATCCCCGCAACTAAACATTACCAGGTTGGCATATACTATGCAGTCGATCCTGCTGGATACACTGTTTAGGACTACTCCCCCACAGTATGGTGCCATTGTACTGCCCTGAACTAGGTACTATCTGTTTGCAGCCAGTGGCAGGGTCTGTTTGTCCCTATTCCCACAGTGCGAAGTTGATGAATTGCTTTGGCCTGCGGGGTCTGAACTGACAGCAGCCATTGCTAATATTATTAATATCTTAGACCCCTTGCTTCCTTTACAGTCTAGTGGCATCATACCATTTGGATGTATTAGACACTTTATGATAATATTAAGAGACAGTGATCTTATGGCACTTGCTTCAATTATACAGTGTTACCATTCTATCCTGCAGTACTCAGAATTGCCTAATTACAGCAAATGACAATATTCTTTAAGGAACCATCGTAGGCCCAGGCCTTAAGTATACTAAAATGTATGTGTGTAGCATGGTCATCCTAATTACTATGCTCAGAGGGGGTTTATCGGGTGAATTTCTTGTCAGTGCTATTACTGTATGTGCAAGGGCCACTTCTCAAGATAACTGAACTAGTTGACGATCCGGACAAGAGGGACAGGCATGTTGTGGGGGCAGGCCGGTGGGGGCGCTTACTGAAACACCAGACAGTCTTGAGTAAGTAGAGGACAATGGGTCACAACAGAAATATCTAATGATCTAAGTTCTGACCTACTGAAGAAGGAATAGGATATCATTTATGAGACTGGTTTAGATGGGTGAAAAATGTTATTGGGAGGAGCACCATTCTAATGTTACATTTTATAAGTAATGTGATTCTGTTTGTTGTTTTTCCACTTACATGTATGAGGGTTAATGTTACTTGATGAAACAAAAGGGGGTGGGCTACGTCAGTTGTTACCATTACTAGGTTGCCAACAACTTGCGCTCAGGATTGGCTTTGCTTGAGAAGTCCAGGTTCGAGTTAAGAAGGGGGGGAAGAGTACATTGAAAGGGAGTTGTCACTAAAACATTATTTTTATTCACAGGATGCTGCAGGTTGTCAGTATATAAACATAAGAGACGTAAACCAAAATAGCAAGGGATGAAAACTAACAGGCTCACAAACAGGTTGTGAACAGTACAATGATCAAATACTTAACGTGGAACGTTAAGGGCATGCAAACAGGCAACAAATATTAACAGGTTCTACGCCATAACAAAAGATATGGTGCCTAAATTGTATATTTGCAAGAAACCCACATGTAAGAAGCCAATGCCATTAAAATGAAGAGGCAATGGGTGGTCCTTTCTGTAGGTGCAGGTGAAAGCAACAAAAGAGGGAGAGTGATTATTTTAATACATAAAAACATAAAATTTAAACTAGAAACAGTATGGAGCCATGACACATGGAGGATACTATTAGTGGCAGGGCAAATACTTAATTCCAAAGTGGTCATGATCAGTATGTATGGCCCAACATGGATTCACCAGGTATCTTTTTAGATCTTTATGCACAATTGCTAAACTACAGTGATTACACAATACTAGTGGGAGGTGACCTCACTTTAATCCTGGACCCCACAAAGGACAGTACAAACCAGAACAGGACAACATCTCAAGCAGTCAGGACTCTAGAAGGCATCATGCATGAAACCAATATTTATTTATTTATTTGAAGTTGGTAACCTGGAGGAGCACACTGATACAAGGCTTGTTTCCAGGTGTGACCGAGGGGGGATGGAGTTTTCATTATATAATTTGATAACAGTTTTTCAGAGTACATACTAGGGAACAAGGAAGATAATACAATGAATAGGTAAACAATAAATGTATACTAGCAGAGAGTACAGGTAACGAGACTAACAAAAGAGCAGAAACATCATTAGTTAAAGTTTCCTGGGAGAAGGGAGAGGAGGAGGAGGAGGAGGAGGAAGGAAGGGAGAAAGTGCTACAAGGAAATACAGAGAGACGAATAAGGTGAGAATAAAGTGCAAAGGGGAGGTGATGGTTGATGCTTGGCGACTTCTGCATCAATCAAAATCAGCATATACTTCTCTATCTACAGTACACTTTTCCTACTCCAGAATTGGTTACTGGCTGGTACCTCAGACCTCAGTCCCAGGTATTCAGGATGTACATATATTAGCTATGACAATATCAGACCATGCACCAGTGTTATTAACATTACATCTAGAGAAAGAAACAACCATAAAACCTCATGTTGGAAACTTATTATATATGGTCCCAGAAGCAATGCACAGAAGACATATCAGAATTTATATCCAGTTTCTTGGTAATGAACAAACCAGAGGAGACTTCCTGGTCTACAATGTGGGAAACTTTGAAATGTTCCCTGAGGGAGAAAATTATATCATGATGCTCAAACAGGAAAAAGAAAGCAATGGAACGCATAAGAAAATTGCTGGACGCCATCTCCAAACTGGGAAAAAAACGGGATCTAGCATGGAGTCAAGACCTTTGACAGGAATGGACCATTGCAAGGAAAAAGTATAATAAGGAACTTGCCGAATCCACTAAATTACTACACAAAAAAAAACAAAAAACACTAAACTATGTAACAAGTGGGCCAAAAGGCATGAAGATTCTAGCCCAAAGACTGAAACAAGAACAACACTTGAATATAGCAGCTCTTCAAGAAGAAACTTCCCATAAAATTCTAACAGACCAGCAAGAAATAAACAGGAATTTGGGAAGTTCTACCAAAAATTGTACATCTCAGAAAGGCCTAGTGACACATTCCAGTTTGACGCAATTATGGAGAACTTACAACTCCCCACATTAAAAGAGCTCTCGATACCCGAAGTAGATTCAGTACTTCTCTCTCTGCTGAAGGGGAAAACACCTGGAAATGATAGTTACTTCCCAGACTTCTATGTGACCTTTGCATAGCAACTAGCACTCATTTTGCAAAAAGTATATCTTGAATCTTTAGAAAGAGGGTCATTGCCTCTGACCTTATTACTTTAATACCAAACTCAAATAAAGATTATTCAACATGTGCCGGATACTGACCTATCACTCTGTTAAACATGGACACAAAAGCTTTTGCTAAAATTCTAGCAAACAGAATATTGAAAGTGCTGCCTCAGCTGATTAGTCCCACTCAAACAAGGTTTATGCCTCAGCAGTACATTGCAGACAACACCAGGAAAGTGGAGTACCTATCCAGAGAAGCTAAGAATGCAGAAGACCCTATCATTCTGATTATTCTGGACGTGGAATAGGCATTCGATAGGGTCAAATGGTTATACCTATTCAAAATCCTGGAAAAGAATGCCTTCCCCCTAGAAATGGTAAACATAATTAAGCTTCTTTGTAACACCCCAAGAGTGGCAGTAAATACCAATGGGATAATATCTCCAGAATTTCAAATGCAGAGAAGCATGCGGTAGGGCTGCCACCTCTCCCCGACCTTATTCCATCTCGCACTGGAACCACTACTGAGGAAAATCCAAGAAGATCTGCAAATCCAGGTGATAGAAATAGGTGGCAGTAGTCATAAACTACTAGCTTATGCAGACAATGTCCTTTTAACACTGAGGAACCCAGAGACATCAATAGATAATGTACTGAACCATATCTGTACGTTTTTGGCCTTTTTCCAGATACCAGCTGAACACAGAGAAGTCGGAAATTTTACTGCTTAACCATAAATGCAATAGAAATATGACAAACAGATTTGGAATGCAGTGGAAAGCTAAGTCCATAAGACACCTAGGGATAGATGTTCATTATTCTCCAACAGAGATGGTACATCTAACATGAAAAATATCATAGCAACCATAAAAACAAACCTTATGAGATGGCACTCTTTACCAGTGTCCATGAGGCAAATAATTAGTACAATTAAAATGAACGTATTGCCTAGAGTTTTATTTTCATTATCTCTGATGCATATGCTAGTTCCATATAAATACTTATCGGAGTTGCAGAGGTTGATATCAGAGTTTATATGGGCAAGGAAGTGCCCTAAGACCTCACTCCAGAAACTGGCATGTCTCATGGAGAAAGGCTGTGGGAAACTTCCAAATATTACAATGTACTACTGGGTATCCCAGCTATGGAATGCCTCAGTGTGGTCACTAACAAATATAGAAACTACAATACCTACATATACCCCTAAATGAGTAAATATAGAAGAGAAACTATGTGAAGAAAGAGGCACTGCCATCAATTCTCTTATCTTCAGTTCAACCCTAAACTCACTTAAAGACACATCGATGAGCTGTACTCTACAGATTCTTCAAAAAATGCTACAAATTGCATAGCTCTCGCAGGAAAAGCTTTAGACAACCTATTTGGGGTAATGGGAATCTATTATTAGATGGCACCCAAGTCTTTAAAAGAGGAGACAGGACCAGGATAAGCAACTACTGCCCCTTTTCAATATTAACACTCCTCTTGAAAGCCCTAGAGAGAACTGTCAGATCAGCTCATGGATTACCTCAACAAATATAACCTACTCTGCCCTCAGCAGCATGGGTTCTGTAAATCCCACATCATTATTACTGCACTCACAGACTTTATTTCACACCTATATGACTCCCTGGATGGTGTAAAAATGGTTGGGTCAATCTTTATTGACCTAACCAAAGCGTTTGACACTGTCAATCATCACATCCTACTCAACAGCCTCGCAGCCCTTGGCCTCTCCATCAATACATTGTCCTGGTTCTCAAGCTACTTCTCACACAGGTCCCAGTGTATTAGGATAAAAGGTGTATCCTCTGAACACCAGAATGTTACTTTAGGTGTCCCACAAGGATCAATTTTAGGGCCCTTACTGTCCAGCCTCTTTATCAATTCCCTGCCAAGCGCATGCCCTGCTAAGATGCTGCTTTACGCAGATGATGTAGTGATTTCCATACCAGGAACACACCTCCATGAAATATAAGCTACCCTTCAAAGTAGCTTTACCAAACTGGAGTCATGGTTTGCTCACAACAAACTCCTCTTGAACTACAGAAAAACAAAAGCAATGCACTTTACCCTACAAAGCTCAAAAAAGCACAGTGGCCCACTTACCATACCAAGTAACAAAAGTGATGTAATTGAACAGGTTACTACCTTTAAATACCTGGGATTATTCCTAGACAACACCCTTTCTTTCAGCATCCATATTGACCATGTCATGAAAACAGCCAATATCAGACTCACACTCCTTTACTGACACAGAAATTCTATGACCACTGAGGCCCTCAGCCTTGTCACCAAAAGCTCAATACTGTTCATCGTTGACTATGGACTGACTATCCAGGGTTGGACTGGAGTACAGAGGGCCCACCTGGAAAGAAGATACAAGGGCCCACCTGGAAAATCAATAGAGGAGGGCACAGGTTGACACACTCATATCAATATTCCATTTCAATCTGATACACTAACTCTGTGTTAGCATCTTACATTTATCAACAGTGTCCCAGAGACCCCATTTAATTAGAAAAAAGAAAACAAATGCAATGATTTTCAGAGTTCAGAAGGTAACCACTAATCCAACTAAGGGGGGGCCCACCTGGAAATTTCCAGGTATCCAGGTGGGCCAGTCTGATCCTGTGACTATCTATAGTGTGGCCACTGAAACTGCTCTCAAAAAGGTTAAACTCCTGCTCAACAAAGCCTGCCGACTTGTTCTAGGATCTAATCGGTATTTCCACTCTTGCAGTCTCTACTCCGCAACTGGCTGGCTCCCATTACCAGGCATGTATCATAGAAAAAAAAGCCCTCCTAGGACTGGTCCCAGAATCAACTTTGAAGCTTTTCCAACATAACCCCAACACTAAAACAACCTGAAGCTCTGCTAGAGGGGTACTGCATGTACCTTACAAATGAACCTCCTTCGCTCAGCCCTCTCTGGATGAACGACCTACCCTCCCTTTTTCACCTTAAGAAACTCGGCCAATTTAAAAAAGAACTCCATCACCTCCTGATAGAATCCCAAGAGTGCAACTGCTGTGCATAATGATATGAGTTCTATCCCTTCCCCTAGACTTCCAACTCTTACCCCACCCACCTTCTTAACCCTCTCGCGCCATGAGTTCTCACCCCTTCCCCTCGGTTTACACTTCCCCTAGGCTGCCCCCATGCATACAGCACTTATCAGCTTGTTTTCCCTCATCACCATACCCCCTTCTCCTATCCCCTAATAACATTATACAATATGCCTCCTCTGTACCCATGCCAATACTCTCCATACCTCCTCCCTCTTCCCCTTTTCTTCAACAAAGCCAATTTTGGCTGCCGACTACAAGCAACCTGCACTTAGTAACTAGACCTATAGACTAGTGATATTTCTGTAATAAAAGCATTTATATTTGAGGTTATACACCACATGTATTTTGCTTGTAAAATCGTCTTGTCATTCGGCTATTGTGTGTTCTCATTATATGATGTAAATTGTACTGTTTTGTCTGTTCTTCTACTGACTTGGAGCTTTTGTAAAAAAGCCAGTTTGGCTCAAAGATTGTAATTCCGAAACTGCAATAAATAAATAAACAAATGGGATCACTGGATTAGAGGAGGAATAAATAAGATTCCAGATTTACTTCAACATGATGGCTTCTTATCGTTCCCTGCACTACAGCATAACTATAAGCCAAAACCGATGGATGTATTCAGATACTTACAACTGAAGCATATAATCAGTCAACACTGGGGTGCCAGGCTGCCACAAAATCATGAATCACAGTGAGAAGAGACATTGTTAAACTTACTACTAAGGCCCACCTCAGCTTCTGAATGGTACAACTCCCTGGTCTCACATTTACATGGGGAAGTTAATGAAACAAAAGACTGGTGGAGTAAACAACTGGGCATAGATACCACCAATTAGGTTTGGACGAAACTATGGTCCTTCTCCAGACAAGCCACATCACTTATTGTTTCAAGATTCAACAATATAAAATACTTAATAACTTGTTTCATACACTCCACAAACTACATAAAATGAAATTTATACCCTCGAGCAAATGTTATAATTGCGACCACCCAGATGGGTCCCTGAAACACCTGCTATGGCAGTGCCCTTTCATATAGACCATTTGGCAAGAAATTAAATCCAAACTTAATGGTCTTCTTGGATATGAAAGTCTATTCAAACTCGATATATGTATCACTGGCAATACAGGGCATTCAAGAGTGGCCCTAAGCAAACAGCATGGGTTTTATTTAGTGGTGAATGCTGCTAAAAGACAGATACTAAAGCTATGGCTAGATACCAGACATAATACTTTGCAAGCAGCAGCCCCACAACAGGGTGTGCTCCAGGGAAATCCACAACCTAAAATTCAAAATCCAACACAATCCACTACCAAGTAAGGCAAACGACCCAATATGTGGCAAGAAAAACTTGCAGTTTAATAACATAGCTTAAAGCACAAATGGTGCAAACCTCACTAATGCTGATAGCACAGGCCGGGAGAGCAAGGCAGGGCCCAGCTGACTTCTACCAGTTTCCCAGTAGCCTCTTCCTGAAGCGGCTACTGCGAAACTGGTAGAAGTCAGCTGGGCCCTGCCTTGCTCTCCCATCCTGTGCTATCAGCATTAGTGAGGTTTGTACCATTTGTGTTTTATGCTATATTATTAAACTGCAAGTTTTTCTTGCCATATATTGGGTCGTTTACCTTACTTGGTAGTGGATTGTGCTGGAGTTTGAGTTTTAGATACCAGACCTTCCACATATAAGGAATGGTTAACAGATACCCTAGAGTGCCTCAGGCTGGAGAAACTAGCACACGGACTCAGAAATGCCCCACAGGATTATTCACGAAAGTTTGGTCCTTTGGAAGCTCTAATCGTGGTTCCTGAAGGAGTAAATTAATCCCAAGATTAGGCCCTAATAATCTTAATTAATATTAAATTAAACAGATAGCTTCTGAAACACCATTTATGTTGGAGACTAAGGTTGTGACTCTACTATACTCCATTAGACAACACCCTGATGTAGTTAGCAACAATAGTAAAATCGTTATATTTTATTAATGAAAACTAAGCCAGGCCCATTTGCCCGATGGAGATACAAATTGACTTCTTAAATCAATTGGTAGGATAATTGGTAGGTTGGGTGTCAGCATGGCTCAGTTGGTAGCACATCCGCCTCTGGACCAGAAGGTCATGGGTTCTTGTCCCACGCCAGGATTGGACTTGCACCTAAAAATCGCTGGCATCCGAGTGCAGTATTGGGGGGTGCTGTACTGCTGGGGTGTGCCGTCCCTCGGATAAGACGTTAAACCGAGGCCCCTTCTACCCATCCTAGTGTTGTCCTGGTGGGTATCCAGGTGGAAGTAAAAGAACCCAGGGCACTCTTCGCAAAGAGTAGGGAACATTCCCGGTGTTCTGGCCAACATTCCCCTTCCCATAAACCAGTTCATGCAATTATCCAGGCTGTGTGTGGGTGATGATGTGCGATATGGCCGCCACCACACATTCAGTCATTTCACTATCAGTCTAGCATTGCTTGTAAAGCGCTTTGGATGTATGAAAAGCGCTATATAAATACTGATTCTTCTTCTTCTTCTTCTTCATAAGTGTTCATTGTTAGGTTATGTGTTTGTCTTACGTTCCATACACATCAAATTAAATCCAAATACAGAGGTAAAATATAATGATACAGGCCTCCAGTAGCAGATAAGGGGGAAGGGGTATACTCCTAATTCTCTGACAGTGATCTCACAGAGGTACATTAACCCCAGAAGAAGTAATTATGATAATCTGCTTTGTATCAAGGGATACATATTGATGTGATAGGGCAGATGAGGGTAAACAGAAAGGAAACAAAAGTTAACTTGCTCTGCTCTGTATGCTATATCTTTATGGAATGTGCTATATAAATATAAGTTATTGTCTTTATCCCTGTTTAAAGGAAATGACAGTAAAAATTAAGTGACAAAAAAAAAAAAGAAATAAGCAACAGAAGTGACCATACCCCCTGTGGAGTGATGACGAACAACACCAGGAAATTCCTTATCGTACTTCCTATAACAGAATGTAATACAATGTGCCAGCCATTTGGACAGGCATTGTTTAGACACAGGAGTGTCCTCTTTCCCAGGGACAAATGAAACAAAAAGCTAAGAGGACTTCCTGCAGTCCTCAGTGTGAGCAATACAGTACCTCAATATTCTATGTACACCTAACTCTGGAGCAGTACCTCACCCTAGTTAGCATGCTCGGGATAACATAAAGGAAGGTGTATCGTTTGATTCAGTGTAAACTCTGATACCACCTTCAGTAGAAATTTAGGATTCATACGCAAAGAGACTCTGTCTTTGTGAAAAATCAAATAAGTAGGCCCACACATCAGAGCCTGAAGATCGGAAATCCATTGAGCAGAGGTCATAGTAACAAAATAACATGTTTCATGATAGGAAACACAAGCCACAACTCTTGGCAGGCTCAAAAGGAGCCAACATCAATTTCTCAGAAACAAAATTCAAGTCCCAAAGTGGGATTAGATTATGAACAGGAGGTTTCGTATGAAGAATACTTCTCAGAAACACCCTTAAGCAGAGGATGATCTGGAGGAATTTGTAACAGCTCCAGAGCAAGTCACCTTGCAATTATCTCCAGAACCCACTCATCTTTAGTTTCAAGTCATAAGAGGGAGGTAATAATCCCTCTTTACAAGACACTGGTTAGGCCCCATCTGGAGTACTGCATGCATACTGGAGGCCGCACCTGCACAAGGACATTAACAAAATGGAGGCAGTCCAGAGAAGGGCAACCAAAATGGTGCAGGGACTGCATCAGAAAACATATGAGGACAGATTAACAGAGCTCAATATGTATACCATAGAGCAAAGGAGAGAGAGGTGATATGATCGAAACATTCAAACATCTTAAGGGCATTAACAAGGTGAAAGAGTCTAACATGTTTCAATATAAGAAAAATAGCAGGACAAGAGAACACAGCATGAGATTAGAGGGAGGCTGATTAAGGGGTAATGTGAGGAAGTTCTTTTTCACAGAAAGGGTGGTGGATGTATGGAACGGCCTACCTCAGGAAGTGGAAGATATGAATACAGTGCAGGGCTTCAAACAGGCATGGGATAGGCATAAGGGAGCAATACAGATGAGTATGAATAAATTGACCATTGACAGAGTAAAGGCCTATGGCACATTCATAGGGTAGAAAAAATAGGCAGCTTGGATAGGCCTTGCGGGCCTTATCTGTTGTCAACTTCTATGTTTCTATGTCCTACCATTGTTTCAGGTGCAGGGAAATTCTGTCACCAGACACCCACCCCTGGAGGTAACAGCTGAGGAGGGGGCAGGGCATCAGAACCAATTCCTTTGGGTGCTTGTGCATGGGCACCAGGAGGAGGGGACCGGAAGATCTCCACCTCTACCACACCTTGCTGAGGGTAGGCACAACTACCTTGGGCAGCAGGTTGATGAAAGGCACCCTGACTGTGACTTCTAGAAGGCATGGGATACAGAGACTTTACAGACCTTAGAGTCATTTCAGAAGTCTGAAGGCCATGTAGGGCCTCTTCAACATACAAACATACAAATATACAAAGAAGCCAGCAGAAGAAGGCCATTTGGTCTATCAAGTCTGCTTGTATTGCAGGATCCACAGCTTGAGCTACTGTCCCTGCCTCCCTCCCTCCCCACTTCTCCCATCCTCCCTACCCATGATCCTTACCTTCCCCCTATGCCTACCCCAGCCTCACTTAAAGCTGCCCACTGTCTTCAACGAGATAACCTCTTCTGGAAGCGCATTCCAAGTGTCCACCACCCTCTCTGTGAAGTGCTTCTTGACCTCCCTCCTAAACCTCCCACCCTCTAGCTTAAGACTGTGTCCCCTCGTGTTATGGTTGTCACTCAGCTTAAAGAGACTTTCCTTATCAACCTTATTTATCCCTTTCAGGTACTTAAAGGTCCCAATAATGTCCCATCTCTCTCTCTCTCTCTCTTTCCCCTGTCTTCCAGGGAGTACATGTTCAGTGACTTAACCTCTCCTCGTATGCCTTACCCTGCTGACCAGCTATCATCTTTGTAGCCCTCCTCTGGACCTTCTCCAGCAGGTTAATGTCCTTTTTGAGGTGTGGGCACCAGTACTGAACTCCATACCCTAGATGTGGCCCTACCAGTGACCTGTACAAGGGCAGTATAACTTCCTCTCTCCTACTACTGATCCCTCTAGATATGTATCCCAGCATCTTGTTTGTTTTTGATGCTGCTTTCTTGCACATCATTCATCATAGCCAAACAATTTTGACTCCTTAAAGGAAGCATTCAAAACTGCCTGCTGCACATCAGTGGCAAGGTATCAGGTCAATATGCTGTATGAATAATGCTGGAGGCAAAACCGTGTGGCATAAAGAGCGTGCAGTACAACAGCTGCAGGGGACACAATAGCACATGTAAGAAATGGTGAAGGGTGGTAGCGCTACCCCTGTAGCTGTTGGCTTGGAGGCAGTGTTGCAGAGGATAAGACCTCTACTGGATGGCAGTCCTCTGAGCAGCTGCCGTGGCTCAGAGCATACAGCTATCAGCAGTGGAGTGTCTGTGGACCATGGTTCTATTCCCAGTCCCAGATTAGCTGTGGTTTTTTTTTTTTTTGTATTTAGTTCTGTGCATTTGGCAATTTGTCCCCCGCCCGAGTTTCTCCCCATATCAGAGTTGCCTCCCCCTTGGGGGTTTTTATTTTAATTTGGGGGGTTCGGGAGCACAGGCCCCCCATAACCAAGGGTGTGGGAGGTGGAGCCCCCACAAAAAACAACATTTTCACTTTGGATCGTTGCCATTATTACTGCTCAGTGTTTTTACTAAGCGTGGTGTTTGGTGTCGCTGTATTGACAGCACCGTATGTTGCCGCGCTGTTTTTGTACACGACATTATGACCACGTGCCCTGTGGCAAAACCTGCAACTCTGAGCCAAGAATATCTTCTCAAGCAAATGCCTGAAGCTGTGGCCCTGGCCGAAGCATCAGAGACATCACAAGCTGAGCACAAGGGTGTAGGAATGTATAAACCATGTAAGTTATGATGTACAAATGTAAATTTTATAGGCAACATTTTGCCTTACCACAAGGGCAGCATTTGCCTCAACTTCTGATGTACAATTTGTGCTCCATGTATGCACACCACTTTGTAAATGTGTGGAACTGGCTGCTGCTTTCATTTTTTCCCATGCTTTGCTCATCATTGGGGGTTACATCAGTTGAGCAATAAACATGGCTATGAATACAAGTGGGGGCAACAAACAGGGTGATAAGGGGGCAACAAGCCAGGTCATGGTGTACAAAATGGTGTACAGATGTTATTTTCCTAGCTACATCCCTGGCTGAGTGCAGCAAATTCTGCCAACCTCAGCATTACCAGACAATGTTTTAAAGAGCAGCTTTAGACCTGGTGCCCCAAGAAACAAAAATAGCCCTTACCTGACCCAAATTAAATCCTTCATAAAATTCCTTTACAGAACGTTCCCATTTTGGAAGGAAAGGGATCATATTTTTGCTCCATGGAGCTCTGCTACGCCGATCCCTTCCAGTTCCTCATACCTCTGCCTAGACTGACCCACCCTGAGCCACCCCCCCGCCACCACGTTTTGTGACATCACTATTTGAGTAGCTCGAGGACGAGCATCCACTGACTTGAATGGGGCTGTTTTAAAAAGTTACATTTGAGTAGTTTAGATGGCCAGTTAGAATAAATCATGGCCTTGTTAGTTAAGCGGTGGCCATGATTTATTCCGACTGGCCATCTAAACTACTCAAATTTAACTTTTTAAAACAGCCCCATTTAAGTCAATGGATGCTTACCCCCATGTTACTCAAATAGAGGTGTCACAAAATGCAGTAGTACGGAGGCAGATCAGGGCAGGTCAGTCTAGGCAGAGGTATCAGGAAGTGGAAGAGATCAGCACGGCAGAGCTCCACGGAGCAAAAATACACTCCCTTCCCTTCCAAAATGAGGACATTCTGTAAAGGAATTTTGTGGAGGATTTAATTTGGGAGCAGGTTAGGGCTATTTGTGTTTCTTGGGGGGAGATTTGGAAGACAGCATGATAGTTGCTCTTTAAGCAAATCCATCTTTGCAGAGTCATGGGGCAAAGGCTGTTCTGATAGCTGATCATGTGGGCCTGGCAGTTTGCAGTCCTAAGGCCCAGTGAGGCAGAGGCATAAGTACACTTGCCCATCACCAGTGCTTAATTTGTGCCGGTGCTAGCGGGAGCTCAGCCTCGGCATCTCTTTTCATTCCGGGGCTGAGCCCCGGCACCTCTTCTAAGTTCTCCCTGACACACACTGTCCTTTAAATATTTGTAATCACTGTGTTTTGGAGCGATGGCACCAGTGCAGTGCAGATCACACTCGCAGCCAGCTACACCTCCTTATGCTCGTCCTCACTGCTTGCTCCCAAGCGGGTGGGTTCAGGTTGCTGGCGGCGATGCGTGTGACCACCTTCCAACTGCGTGTGCTAGACTGCTCATGCATGCTTCATTCAGACATGCATCACCTGATCAACTGTTCTGTGGTCAGGTGGTGCATGTCTCGTGTGCAGTGTAACTTAACGTAGTGGGAGGAGTGACTAGTACAGCTGCCGAGTCATCAATCGAGTGTTGTTGCAGGGCCAGGCTGTGACTACGTTTTATAGTTATGCACTCTCTCAGAGTCACATCTTGTGTTTAATTTTAATTTCTGCATAAAAAAACGATCTTGGGGGAACTGAAGTTACTTGTGAGATTGGAGAGTAGTCAAGGTTACTGCTAAAATGGAAAGGAAAGTCAGGCATCGCAGGTGGGCAAGGCAGGGGAACGAGTGGACCGACCGAGGGTTCGGGAAACCGCAGCTGCGGTGGCAGGAAAGTAGCTGGGCTCTGGCTGGAGCCTGAGGGCGGAGAGGAGATTCAAGGAACTTGGAATGGAAGCCAGGCAGCAAAATTTGATTCAGGGGTGCTAACGAAGTGGTGAAGGTAGCTTAGCAAGCTGAAGAAATTTAGGCAGAAAAATCAGAAGGGCAGGCATTTTTATTTATTTTAGTCTTTGGTAACCGGGTAAGGCCCACTAGGCACAAGTGCCTGTTTTCAGGGACAACTTGGGAGAACTGGGCAGTTAAGTGACTTGCTCAGATTCACACAGAATGCAAGTGGAGGTTATAAGAATCAAACTCGGGTCGGGTCTGCTGGATGTATCAAGCTCGTTCACATCTCGTTCCTCTAACCTCTAGGCTATACTGCCAGCCCATTAAGGCAACTGTATGGGATTCAAGGAGAAGTGCACTGTGCAGGGCAGAACAGAAGCAGCCTGTGATTCAGGCAAATGACTTGAGCTTTACTACCTAATAAACAGAAATAAGTAGTAAGTAAACCACAAGAAAAAAAAATATTAAAACCCCTTGGCTGGCTCTTCTTCTTCAAAAAAAAACAGTAAAGTAAAGAAGCAGACAGACTGCATTGAGGCTGAGCTAGCTCAAGACAAGCTGAGAGCTAATCAGCTCAGTTGTGTATTTGAACTTGGTACATTCAGCCAGCAGTCTGTCTGGGTTTGACTGATTATTTATTTTACTTAAAAGGTTTCCTAGTTCTCCACAAGCTAAACTGAAAATAACTCCCTGACTCCTAGGGAAATTTTTTTTTTCACCTGGACAGAGTCAGGATATTGGAGACTCTCGCTCATCTTATTAAGCAACAACACGTACCACATAGCATCTAGTAAGGTCCAGCTTTGCCTGGTATTGTATGGTGCACGGTGGCCTGGGGTTCGATAAGTCTTAGACCCTGTCATATGATGAAATGTTGTTCGTACTTGAGCAGCTAACCTCCCGTTGTAACAAATTAATTGCAGGAGCATAGGCATCCAAAACCCAAGAGCTTCTGGCCTACCTATAACATTATAACTATGCAGCATAGGTATAATGTTATAGGCAGGCCAGAAGCTCTTGGGTTTTGGATGCTCTGTGGACTGCAGTGAGTTTTGGGGGTTGTATTTAAGATAATGCACTCTTCTGTTACAGGTTCCCTAATAGGGAACCTGTAACAGAAGTGTGCTTTATCTTCAGTAAGGGAACATGTAACAGAAGTGTATTTTATCTTCAATAAAAGCCCCAAAACTCATCCTAGAGCATCTAAAACCCAAGAGCTTCTTGGGACTACCAGCCCCTACTCCCCTGGTCTTTGGGTCATCACAGCACCGTGCCATTGCTTCAACATGCCCATGATCCTTTACCTATAAAAATGTTTCATGCTTCAGTTTTAATTGGTTCTTCTACTACTTGTACCATGCTAGATGCCATGTGGTACATTTTGTTGCTTAGTAAGGATAGCCAGAGTCTCCAATACCATAACTCCGAGTCATGGTGTTAGAGAC
Organism: Neoceratodus forsteri; assembly: GCA_016271365.2. Classification (NCBI taxonomy): domain Eukaryota; kingdom Metazoa; phylum Chordata; order Ceratodontiformes; family Ceratodontidae; genus Neoceratodus; species Neoceratodus forsteri. The sequence goes on along the minus strand of CM057456.1, from coordinate 1,870,290,598 downwards.
TCTGAGTAACTCCCCACCAAAAATTCTTCCCCTAGATTCAGGGGTAGGGAACCTGACACAGAATAGAAATGTGTTTTATCTGCAATATAACCCTGGCCAAAACTCACCGTAGAGCATCTAAAACCAAAGAGCTTCTGGGGGCCTACCAGCCCCCAGACCCCTGGCCTTTGGGTCAGTTCACAGCATCTTGCCCTTTATATAAGCCCACGATCCTTTACCAGCAGTAAGCCAGACTTTCCAATACCCTGACTCTCCCCACCCCCAAAAAAAAATTCTTCCCCTGGATTCAGGGGTAGGGAACCAGACACAGAAATGTGTTTTATCTGCACTATAACCCCCAAAACTCACTACAGAGCATCTAAAAACTGACAGCTTCCACCAGGCCACCAGACCCCTGGCCTTTGGGCCAATTCACAGCATCTTGCCATTGCATTATACTTATACATGCCCACGATCCTTACTAGTGCCCGGTCAGCCAGACTCTCCAACCCTGACTCCAACCCCCCAAAAAAAAATTCTTCCCCTGGATTCAGGGGTAGGGAACCAGACACAGAAATGTGTTTTATCTGCAATATAACCCCCAAACACACGACAGAGCATTTAAAAACCAACAGCTTCTGGGGGACTGGCATCCCCCAGACCCCCGGCTTTTGGTGTTTGGACTCACAACCCTGGCACCTCTTTCTTTACAAATTAAGCACTGCCCATCACATCCAGCCTTCTAGATTCCTTATCAGGAGGCAAATTACTAAAATGTCTAGGAGCTCTAGAACTATCATGAGCAGTCATGATGACTATGGAGTCAGTTTCAGGCTAGTGAGCATAATAAGGCTTAGCAGATGGTGCAGGATACTGCTTAGCAGCCTTTCTAGGAACTGCAGGCTGTGAGCTTGGTCTGCACCATGCAGCAAAATGAGCATCCTCCAATGAAGGATAGACAGGTGGAATGATAATGGAGGGGGGAGCAGGGTGCCTCCAAAAATTCCATGAGATTCCATTTAGTGAAATCCTCCTCTTCCACATCAAAGTCCATGGCAGATTGCATTTGCTGTATCAAGGCTGGGAAAGATGGGTCCTGAGAAAGAGACCTCGAGATATAAACCACCCAGTCCTCACTAGAGGACGAGAGGGTACAACTAGAGCTAGAAGGACCTTCCACAAATTATTCTACCTCATATTCCTACTCTAAATCCTCTTCTAAGTCCATGAAGTCAGGATTATATTCCATTTCATCATCATCAGCACGAGTGATGATGGGAGCCGCAGAATAGACCGGCGACGCCAACAACGGCTGAGAGGCGGGATTTTGTGACATGCTAGTGGAATCTATTGATGAGGGCCGAGCACCAGAAGGCCCCTTCAGCTGAATAACTGCTTCCAATGGCAATCCTAGTAAAATGCATCAAATTATTTCAGAGAACAATGCCAGCACAGCCTGGGAGTGGATGATGCCATGAAAAGCGGCCAGGATTACCTGCTTCAATGAGCCTTGGCTAATGACAATGCGTCATACCATCCATAGTAGGTATGGGAGCACCTAGACCAAGCCCTGACCTTGGTGCCTCAATGATGATCAGGAGGGCTACTGTCAACACTGCTGGAGTGGATGTCGACAAGGACATATCTTTTCTCGATGGTGACCAGGACCTTGCAAGCGAAGCAGACTTGTCCTTGTCTCTGTGATTGTGCTTGTAGCTGGCCAATGAGGAGGACCACAGCAACGACCATTCCTTGTCCTTATCCTTAGATATCAATGGCCGCTTCTCATCTGATGGTGAGGGAGAAGCAGATTTTGAGCCCTTTTCCTTCTCCATGACTGCAAATGCCTTTAATTCAAGGACATTTTTTAGACCTTTTTTATGGTGTCAACCCATAGCCTGGCTGAAGGTCTGGCAAACCTCACAAGTTCTCACATTGTGAGACAGGCCCAGACAGCACATACAAACCATGTGTGTGTCTTCCATAAAAATGTTATATATGCACTTACAATATCAAAACAAAGGTTCTTTAGACTTTGGCGGCATACGGAGACATTAATAGTAAGCTAAATAAAAGTAAAATAACAAACAGCTATGGATTAGTTGACGGTGTTTCCTTCAGCAGGTCCAAGGAGGATGATCGACAGTGGGAGAAAGAACTGAGGAGTAATGGTGCTATCCATATTATATACACTTAGGCAATGCATGTCACTGAGGCCTAACCCTGGCCAGCAAAAAGTTTCTGAGTGGTCCTGATGCTGACAGCTTATAGTTATAAAGGTGTGGCCTAATGGAGGAGATGTCCTCGATGAAGAGCAACAAAACCTCAGCCCATACATAATTAAAGATCCAGATTCCATTCAATTTAGCCTAGTAATGAAGAATAACAGGGAAAGAAATGCAGACAATATATCAAATGTAAGCTGAAGTGTGTCTAAATAGTTTTTCAGAGTTTTCTCAAGAGTGACAGCTTTCGGCCCGTCCCTGTGGAGCTGGCATAGTGCATTTTGCTGCTATGTGGGCAACCCAGGTTTGCTCTGCAAAGCTAACCACCCATCTCAGGCCTTTGGAGTCAATGAAGCACTGTGAAGGCAGCGCTCTTTTGACTCCAGGAAGGGAGAGAGATATCTCTTGCTGTAGCCATGCCGACTGTAGACTACAAAGTAACTTTGACATTGTAGATTTCCGTGTTACATCTACCCCCCCATAGGTCGGCAAGCAGTGGGGGAATGACATGACTATGTCAGAGAAGGGGAGAAATGAGAACAAAAACTGGCATTCCACACAGTGCCAGTCCATAAGTAGCTATATGTTCCGGGGCAGAAACTCCGGGCCAACCTGGGCTCACCTTGAGATGGCAAGCTTGGGGGACTTCAGGGACTGGATGCGTTTTGTCTGGCAAGGCTGGTTGTGGAGTGGACCAGTGGCAGACATGCAGCAGTGAAGGCAGGAATAGCATGAGGGAGTAAGTCAGGTGTGGTCAAATAGGTGAATAAAGAATGTACATTTGACAAAAAAGTTATAACTTCACTTAAGTTTCTACTGCAGCTTGTGTTTGTGTTTTGACAGCCTCTCCTGGTGATTTAGTTTTGTAATGTTTAGGATGTATGCTGAGCAGTACAGCAGAGACGCATTCAGTTTTATTTGTTAACATCATGTATTCGTAATTAGGATTTGGGGTCAGATAGATGCTGATAAGGCCTAGACATTACTCACCTGCAAGAGCAGTTCTACCTGTGGTATGCAGTTCACATTCAAACTCCGCAAAGTTAGCTGAAGACAGCCGAGTCACCTGAGGTTTTCAAGATGAGCTCTTCCCACCATCCACGATGGCGTCTTTCAGCTCCACCCCATCTGCATCATCTCTTGCATGCTGAAAGCAGGGCTCCATGTGTCATTCTCCAGGGGAGGTCAGGTGGGTTTTGTGGATGTAAACTGTATACCACTAGTACAAGTATAGTTACAGGTGAATAATCTATATTTTGACCATACTGTATACAATTCATTGTCTACACTCTGGCAGATTCCTAACAATCCTCTGGGAGAAAGGGGGGGAGCAAAGCTTGCACCCCTATTTAGCGAACGCAGACTGGAGGACTGAGGCCCCTAAGCCAGTATGATGGTGACTCAGTACATCAATGCTGTAGTTTAGTTATGTATTTTTATTTATTTGTAATTTTTTACCATGAAAGGCACATTAAGTTTTGACAGCTCATTCCCAGGTGCATTCTGGGGGTGGCTTATATGGATCTCTTTTATTGATAGGAGAATATTGGCCATGACATTGGGGAAACTCCCCAACTCTTCTTCGATAAGCACCATTGGACCTTTACCTTCCACCTGGACAATAACCAGAGATGGACAGAAGAGACCTCAGTTTAACATCTTATCCAAAGGACTGCACCTCAACAGTGCAACACCTCCTCATACTGCTCTACAGTATCAGTTATGGGAATTACCCCATGTACATGGCATGGGGCTAAAACCCACAACTTTCCTATCTTCCAGCCCCAGAGGCAAGTGTGCTAAACTAAACAACTAAATAAACTGCAATTGACAAAGCCAAGAGTGCCTTGTGCAAACGTGCCTCACAACCAAATAATCATATCACAACAGTAGCCTTATAATGTCATATTAGTACAATATATATATTTAATATCACATGTAAGAACCCTCTGGGTACTTACTAGTTAATTTTAGGTTGCTAAGAGTAGCTAGGCAGAGCAAGAGAGTGTGGTGCCGTTGAATCTGGGATGTGGTGCTGCCTGTTGCCTGCAGGTGGGGCCCCATCAGTAGAGGGTATAAATAGCAGGGGAATTTGATGCCAAGGGGGTCTGAAAGAGAGACCCGGTGAGAGAAGAGTCAGGGGCTTTTGGCTTGCAAGTTCAGCAGCAGGGCCGTGGCGGGGCTGAGGTGGGCCGCTTGCCACCTCGGCCCTCCACCCTTGAAGACCCGCGAGATGGAAGCAACTGTTCAGGTGTGCAGAAAGGGGAGAACTGGAGGAAAGAGCAGGGCCTGTCTGTGCATTTGGGAGCTGCAGCCTGGGGAGAAGAAATGAAAATGGAGGCCCACTAAGTGAACTTTGGCACCTTGGCAGGATAAGCACCAACAGGGCCTAAAACCCTGAAAGAGAGAGATTGCCCATGGGCGAGTTCAGCTGTTGGGTCAAAATGGTTTTAGTGTGGGCATGCCCACTATGGCAAAATGTGCCTAGGGCGTGGCTTGGAAGTGGCAGTCCAAGCAGCTGAGAGTGTAATGGTGGCAGTGTTACCCCTATTCCCCAGGCTGGAGGCCACAGCAGAGTTGGGACCCACAGTGTGAGTCACTTGTGGAGGTGGGAAAAGTCCATTTGGAGGAATGATGTTTGCGACCCCAGTGGGGTGGCAGTCCATTGGGTGATTTGGTGTGGCACAAGCAGAGGTCCCCCTGATGAGTCAGTTCAGAGGTTGGAATTGCTGAATGAGGGAAGCGTGCTGGTAAGGTCTGGGATCAGGTCCGGGAACCCAAAACCGCCTGAATACGTCCAAGATGCCAGCCAGAGCATCAGCGATTGAATGTCTGAAAGGGTTCTGGTGATTCAGTTCTTGTTATAAGAACATGAAATGAAAAGTAAAGAAATAAGACCTAGAAGGGAAAGAAGAATATGCTCCATAAGTAACAGACCCCGGGTGGATAAGGTGTAAGATCAGACTGGTGGAAATGAAGGGAAGGGATTGAAAGGATTTTCGGGAGTAGAAAAGTCTTGTGCTGTTATAAGCCCAGAGGAAAGGTATAGGAATGGCACTGCCTGAAGAGAGAATAAAGGGAAAGGAATGTAACTGCCAGAGAGAGAGAGAGAGAGAGAGAGAAGGTCAGAGATGTGATACGAGTTGCTAGAATTATCAGTATCAAGCTACCTCAAGTGGAGGCCCTGTTTTCGGCCCCAAGAATGCTGCCAGATATTAAAGCCTTTTTGGCTTATGGGAGATCTGCATGAAATAAATAGTCTGTTAGCACAAGAGACTGTTGCAATAGATTTTCCAGCTGTGTCTGTGAAAGAAACCCACCGTATTTGATACTTCCTGCTCCATGGAATGGTTGTTACTGTTTTTCAAGTTTAATTAAATCATTTTGGCATGTCGATTCTAGAGTGGGCAATGAACTCACTCAAAATGACTGTGCATGCCTGCCTGCTTTTTAATGAATATTGCCTCACAGATGAAGAGATCCGCCACAAGAATGGTGCCTGATTCCCTTTTTTGTGACTCCCAGTCACTAAGAACCAAGAACCCAGGTAACGAGTTACCTTTGCTTCAAATGCCTTGGACTGTGGTTGCTTGTGTTTGTGAAGTTCCCCTCTCCCATATATTTACTACCTGGATACCCCTAGACGGGGAGGGGAGCCTTACACATATTAATACAATATCTTATTTTATTTGTTTTTAAGCTTAAATTGCTGATGCTTTCTACTGATGAAATAGTACCTTTGTAATTCTATTTTTTTGAACCATTCACAATACTTGCTGTACAAGATGGTTAAAGAGCTAACAATTTGAGTTGCTGGCACCACATACGGGTGATTGTATTTTGGATTTTAGAATTCCATTGTGAGAGCAGCGCTTACAAAACTGAGATACTGAAAATATCTGACATCAGTCTCCTTGTATAAAAAAGTTACAAAACAGAGCCAGTAAATCTGGCCTTCTGATTAGCTGGGCCTGTCCTGTCGGACTATCACATGGGCTGCACACAGTGTACACCTTGTCGTTTTGTGCATTGGAAGCCCACACACTGGATGTGTGAGTGAGTCTCTCTTTCATGTTAAATTAAAACCACCTTACGCTTTGTACAATCATGATAAGGTGCCCAGAAGGGAGAGTTTTAATCAGGCAATTCCCTTCCCCGTGAACAACACTCAGATTTGTCTCATATAATTTACTGCACAGAGGAAGTGATTACCTGACTGTAACCCCTTACCCACCCCCTGTCATACCTTATGACTGAATTAAGCCTACTGTTTGTAAATTATGCCTATTGTATCACTACAGAAATAGCATGTTAAGGGTATATAAATGGCTCCTGAATAAAGCCCTATAGGACCCCTATTCAAAGGGCTGAGTCTGAGCTGCACAAAGTCCTTATCCTGAAGGCAGTTTAGCACAAGGCCAAAAATAGGCTATAATTAAACAAGTTCTAAGCACAGTTTGAGTGTCCTAAACTTGTTTGAATACAGCCACCTAGAGCAGTGCTAACTGAATATGCGGCTTTAAGTGTATAGAACATGCAGAGTATGCAAAACTTAAAGGAGCAGTGCAATGAAAAATTTATTTTCCAAAAAACCTAGTTTCAGCTACAGTTCATGAAAATATTAGCATACCTGAGAAATGTACTTTTCTAGATACATCTATGCTGCACACCATGATTTTGCTTTTTATAACATGTGTGAGAAAAATTAAGTCCTGTGACTGGCTAAAACACCAGTACAGCCATGTAAGTATGTGCCCATAATTACACGCCTGCATTTCTCTCAAGGTGCCAACCTCTATTTCTTAGAAACCATGAAACAATAACCACACTGCTGTATTCTACACCCACAATGCCTCACCATGTAAATTGAACAAGACATATTGTACTGCTGTACCCACTACTGAAACAAGGGACTGCTCCTTGAGCTAGGACTCTGGGAGCTATAAAAATCAGCTATTTACTGTACCCACAATGCCTCACTATGTAAATCAGTATACAGGTTATTATATTTCTGTACTCACTACAGAAATAGGAGACTGCTTCTCTCAGTAAGGAAACAGCGTCACAAGTGAGGTGTAACCACACTGCCTTACTTTGGAAATCAACAACTGAGGTGTTATGCTGCTGTAACCACTACCTCTCAGTGAGGGAAATATATACCAGTACCAGCGTAGGAGAATGCATCTCTCTGTGAGGAGCACTGGAGTTGATTCTTTGCTATATAAGCCTGCAAAAAATGTTATACTACTTTATTACTACAGTCTACGCATGATTCCTTTTCTATATAAATAAGCATATGAGATGTTATACTGCTTTAACACTACTGAAATAGGAGTTAGCTGATTTAAAGTTCTACTGTCAGTCCATAGCTACAACAATAAATTTAACTGTCTCTACAAATTTAACAGTTTTTCTATGTAGGTGCACTAAAGCACTGTAGGGTGTATGATTATGGTTAAGGGTGTTTAAAAGCACTAAGTGCTTATAAGGATATTTCTAAGCCGAATATGACAGCCATCTAAAAGATTCAAATTTTGTTGGAACTAGGAAAATTTACCACCAAATAAAACTGGATGATGCCTGGAATCTTTTATAGTGTAAAAAATAGGTCAATTTTTATTTTGCTCAGTTTTGCTGCACTACTGCTTTAAAACGCCCTGTTGATGACATACCTTCCCTGATAGCTGTAAATGGGGTACCCTCCTCTTCTTGCAGTCTGATCACCTTCAGTGCCACTAATTTTCCATTCACCCTGAAAAAGAAATAACAGGAACCAGTTACAACAAAGAAAAAAAAAGCATAACCATCACTTCTCAATCATTTTAATTTCCACTTCCAAAAGTTAATAAAAAAGCACTAGACTGAAACCTGCAGGGGCATGGATTGCCATTTGTCCTAATAACCAATCCCAGTATGATGTGGAATGAAATTATACTCATAAATTATACTTGTCCTAGAATCCGACAAACTTCTATTACACAGCAGTTCAATTAGTACATCAGGTTAAAACATACAGAGTTGAATTTTGCACAAGAGACACACACACAACTACAGCAGATTAACCTTCTCAAGTTGTGAGGGCTTTTTTATAACTTGACTGCATATACAATTCCCAAGGTGACACAACCCCACTGCATATTTGCAAGTCGGTATTTCAAGACATTAAAAGTTGATAACCAGCCAATACAAAGCTGTGAGCAGTGTTCAAAGAATTAATTTATTACACCAGCGTTTTGAGGTTGGAAATTCCATCTTGGAACATGCATGAAGTCTGCATGTACTGTAAGTATGATTGAAGCTACAGTTGATTCTTAAAAAAATGGCTTACATTTTGTATCCCATAAGGAGGTTTAACCCACAAGACAGGATACAGCCAAGCATTCTTTCGAATATGTCACTGAGTATTCATTTAAGCTGTTCCTGATCTTTCTGCATCTTTTTTAAACTTTATTTATACGTTTAACCCTTAGGCTTCCAGCAGAATTAGAACGCATAGTAATTCTACACTGATATATCAGTCTGCGGCACAGCAATGGTTAATGTTATACAGCATACACCATAACACAGTGTAAGAGATCAGTACGCAGACCTATAAATTGAATGTACAGTATATTTTTTCACCAGCAAATAGCTTCAAAAGGTCATTTGTCCAATCAACTATATAAGAATACCAGAAATGAATATATTAAGGAGTTAAGTCCAGCAATGTAATAATGCAGGAGATAACACTCTCACCAAACCAGTAAGCACAAAGGTTGTTTTGCCATTATTCCATGCCCCTCGAAGGTTGGGAAAGATGGTGCATAGAGCTGAAGGGTTCCACTGGGAAAGAACATTAGTTCAGATGTCCTGGACTCCATTAAGTTGTTCTACAGCCCTACGTGCAGCGGCAGATGGCTTCTGCCACATAGGGGAACAGGAGTCATAAAATCAGTTGAAAAGTTCACAAACAGAGTAGTGTAAAGTATAACAACCTAACCCACCAAACCACATAGGTTTATTACCCACAGAACATTAAAGTAATTTATGGAAGGTTGCCATAGCAAATGGGCGTAGTAACCTATAGGAGTTGTGAATCAGTTTCTTACCATTCAAATTGCCAAAAAGTACTGTTTTCCATGAAAAAAAATGCTTTTGTTTCATTTGCATAGCCCTGCCCTTTTTTCCTCAGTGCTGCAAGCCCCAACCTTTACATCATGCAAGGGAAACAAAGTTTTTAAAGGGACGCTGTCAGTTTTTAGCTGACTCTTCACATTGTTTGCAAGTAGCTGTATCTAGCATTATAACAGGTGTAAAAAAATTCTAGTGATTTGATTGGCCGACAGCAGCTCAGAGCCATGTAATTACTGACCCATAATTACACTACTGAACTACTTACAGCCATTTTAAGCCCTATAAAATAACAATAAAAAGTATCATCACACTCCCACATTCTGACAGGAGCTGTCACTTCAGACCTGTCACTTCACCAGCAGGCAGTAAAAGTGAAACATCTACACAGAACGGCACGTGATTTTTTGGCTACATGCATCACAAAAATATTTTTCAAGAAGCTTTTCTACAGGCTGTAAACACTACCAAAATAGGAGACTGCACTTTGATTAGGGAGACAGAAAAATCAACTATTTACTGTAGCAACAATGCCTCACCATGTAAATTACTGTAGTATGCAGGCTATTATATTTCTGTGCTCACTATAGAAATAGGAGACTACATCTTTCAGTAAAGAAATCTTGTCAGCTAGACACTGTTGCACAATGCCTTAATTTAAAAACAAACTTATAAGATCTTATATTGCTGAAGTCACTACAGAAATAGGAGACTGCACCTCACAGTAAGAAAATTGGAAAACAACCTCTTATTGTACCCACAATGCCTTGCTATGTATAGCTACATATTAGGTGCTATACTGCAATCAACACTGCCAAAATGAGAGACTGCACCTCTGAATAAGGAACATTTAAGTCACCTTTATAATTTACCCAGAAATCCTTGTTGCTGTATGTAAAACATTGATAGCTCCCTTGCATGACATCATTCTGGGGGTATGGCCACACAGAGAAAACTGGAGGGCAGGCAGAAACAAAGCGCTGATAAAACATGAAAAAAGGGAGACTTCTGGTGATGTCAGCGATTCGCATGGAAGCCTAGACGACAGCTCCGCTCCTGGGTGATTAATCTGCAGTACTCTGTGGTCCGGTGACAATATTTTTATTATTTAACTAGTTGGCCTGGCGACGGGACCCTTGTAGATGATGGGACGCACGAAACAAAGCCTCGGAGGGCTCGCAAACATCAAAACAAAGTTCTCAGCATCAGCAAACATTGGGCCTAAGTCCAGCTCCATCCCGATCCTCACTTACAAAGGGATCTGAAAAGGACGACTCCGGCTCTGAATCCAGTTCAGCCACGTCTCGAGCGGATAGTAATAAAATAAGGTTACTACACAAAATTGATAGTAAAGTATCACACATCCAAAAAGACTTTCATAAATTAGAAGTCTGCACCTCCTCTGTTGAAAACCAACTGGAAACTGTGCAAGGGGAGCATATGGCCTTTGGCAGGTCACTGGCATTTCTGCACCGCAGGCAAAGAGCAATAACTCTTAGAGCCGAGGATGCAGAGGCCAGGGCCCGCTGAAATAATATCAGGGTATTTGGTATCCCTGAGGGTGCGGAGCAGGATGACACCACTCAATTCATGGACTGTTGACTTAAAAAAGAGCTGGGCCTTGACAATGACTACAAGCTAGACATAGAAAGAGCCCATAGGTCCGTGGCCCCCAAGTCTAGATCAGGAGGACCCCCAAGGTCTATTATTATTATTAAAATCCTGAAATTCCCTGTCAAAGATCAGATCCTTAAGCTGGCATGGAAAAAGTATGATCTTAATTTGGATGGCACCAGCATTTACACACTGACCAGGACTTTCCGCCCTTAATGATGGCAAAACGGAAGAAAATATTGTTTGTGATTAAACAGCTACGGGAGAAGGGCATGAGAGCTCAACTCAGATATCCTGCTAAGCTCTGGATTGTTGGAGAAGATGGCGCTAAATCCTTTGATACCATACTGGAATCTGTCCCTTTCCTGGAATCTAAGGACATTTCTCTCCCAGACTTGAAGGAGGATAAGGCTGAGTGCGAAACTGAGGAATTCCTCTGGTCAGTGACTCCGGGCAGAAGAAGAACTGGTGCCACAAGAGTTGACTTCCTCCTCCCACTTCATGCCGACTTGTCCAGATGACTGCAAAAAAAGAATTCAACCTGACTCTAAGAACGACACTATAATCCGACTCTATTACAAGGTAAAAACCTGCTCACCAGTGAGGTGTCTTGTTAACTCAGAGAGCTTGGTTCTGTATGGTGGTCGAAGACTTTGGATTGTGTTTCCTGGAGCTGTGGGAACCTTCGGCTACAGTTTGTTGTCCTGATTCGGACTTCCATTTTGGCAGAGCACAAGCGGTGCCCACAGTAGTGCTCCCCCTTCTGCGGCCTGTTTACTCACTTCCTCGGGGGAGAAATTTTCATTTGGATCAGCACGGGGGTTTGTGGCACAGATGGTTAAATATCCAGGCCTCATTTCTGTTTACAACACAGAAGTACTCTGCCCTTGTTAATATTTGACTGTTTCAAATGTCTGGACCTTGTTTAAGAACGAACATAACTTTTGAGAAAATCCCTAGGACACATGGACAAATGAAAAAGTTTTTGGATGGGTCGGGGGTACAGACCTGCACGAATTTTGTGTAAGCATCCATAGGTTCATGAACACACGAGATGTAGGCTATTTGCCTGACTTGGCCAGACCTTTGGTACTATTTCCATCTGCCTAATTAAGATGGCGCAAACATATTTTGTTTTATTTCAGAGGTGCCATCAATTGGGGATTTGTTTCGCAGCTACATATGCCACAGTTATAGATATATACTCTCATGCCATGTTGATTTGAAGTTATCAGGGTTCACATGTAATGACAGGGTTTGGAGGTAACACATAGTCCAGGTTAAAGAAACCAAGTTCTGTAATTTTCTGATTCAGCCTTGTTGTTATAGGTCACCAGTTCCACAATGTAAGTGAGGAGCTTGGACCTCTATTTCCCACTGGTTGTTGTGGTGACCTGAGGTCCAGCAGTTTAGATGACCATATCGCCCGGGACGGCACTCATTGGGGCGGCCTCACTGGAATACTTGAAGAGGTAACAGGCATGGTGCTTCCCGCCCAGGCAGGAACCACCGCCCCTTGCCCCGGATAGTGTGGGCTTTTCTCTCAGGAGGAATTTTACCTCCCTTCTGCCCTGGGAAGGGCAGGGTTGTGTCTTAGCAGCCTTTGTTGCTATGGGGCTTTTTAGTTTTGGATGCACTCAGAATGGCCAAGGTAATACTGGACAACCCATGGACGTCCATCTTAAAGCCCGTCTTGACAGAGGTTTGCTGAGCTTATCAGCTCACAATGAACTTGCATGCCCAAACTCCTCTCCAGAGCCATCTGGATTTTATCCCATATAAACTAGATGGCTCCTTTAGGGCTTGGCGCAGAATGGGCCTTTCCACTTTGGGACAGTTTTACTCTGGAGAAAGGTGTAAATCCTTCCAACAGTTGAGATCAGAATTTGGATTACCACAAACAAACTTTTTCCGCTATCTTCAGCTGCGGCACTATTTAGTTAAAGAAAATATAGGAATACAAATGACAGTGCCCCTTGGTGATCTGCAAAGTTGTCTGTTGGGACTTGCCCAAGCTTCGGGGGGGGGGGGCTGTTTCTAGAATAGTGGCGGATCACTCCTCATTAGAATCAGATCAGCTAACCCACGTAAAAGAGAACTGGAAACTGGAAATGGGTGTCAGGATAAAGGACCAACAATGGCAGGGGATTTGGAAAGGGGTCCACAGTACTTCTTCAGCCCCCTTCTGCAGGGAGTTTTGATGGAGGATTATTGTCAGATATTGTAGGCCTCCAGTAGTTACTAAACATTTGGGCAAACATTCCTCAGATCTTTGTTGGAGGGGGTGTCAAAGCAGAGGAACAATCTCTCATATCTTTTGGGATTGCCCGATGTTGACAAGATACTGGGGCTCGATGAGTGACGTGGCTGGAAAGATTTTTGAAATCCCTCCTCCCTCTACAGTTCAGAATTGGCTATTTGGCCTTCCACCGGATCACCTGAGATCCCGATCACAGAGATACATATATCATATTGTAAATGCTGTGGCCCTTAAGGCCACTACTAGATGTTGGCTAACACAAAAATCTCCCTCCATTGATGATTGGTATTCCATCTGTTGTAAAATGTTGGTAATGGAGCAACTTACTGCCAAGCTCCGGTTTCAATTAGATAAGTTCAAGAGCAGATGGCTACCTTTTCTTCATTACAAGGCATCAAGGGAGTCTAGAGACATATTGGAGGTGATGGCTGATTTGACCTAGGTGGTGGTCTGGTGTTCAGGGGCTTTAATGTCTCCTTCTTCTGTGTTTGTTTTGAATCCCAGGCTTCAGACTGAGACCTAGGGCACTTCTGGCTCTCTGGGAGAGCTTAATGGACAACACTGATTTAAACATGAACCCACTCATGTTATGTGGTACTTTAATATACTGTACCTATACGTAAGAGTCAACCTTCCCCCCCTCCCTTTTTTCCCCCCTTTTGTTCCATGGTCCTATTGTTGATTATGCATGTTTGGTGCCAACGTCTTTGAGTTTTTGTCTATTTTATTTCTGGAAGTTACTGAGTTGTTGTCAAAATGTTAAAGTTATTAAGTATGTCTTTTTGTATTCAAGTTCAAGTTTATTGCAGGAAAACTCCATTGAGCAAGCTCATTCACAAGGAGGTCCTGTGACATAAACACTTACAGTACAAACACAGATAGGTAATAACAGTATATACATGAAATGCACGTGACATGATACAGGCTGGATATACATACAAGGGTACCACATAGGGTGACCGCAGGTGGTAAACATTGATATGAGACAGGGAAGCGATTTACAGGTTGCATACTGATAAATGAAACATGATGACTAGTGTGTGCAATACATATATTTTGGCAGCTAGAACAAACAACAGTCTACAACTGATATGGGGGGGAGGAGTGATTTGACAGAGTAGCAGTGGAGCGTAAGCATAGATAAAGCCAGGAGTAGAAGGCGAAGGGAAAGCAGTTAATATGACAAATCAATTGTATGGTATGTACTGTCTATATAATTTTCTCCTCATGTATCTCTTTGGTGTTAAACATTTAAAAAATTGAATAAAATATGATTTCAAAACAAAACCATGAAAAAAATGACTATGACAGATTTTTTTACAAAACCAATTGCAGCTTCAACTTCTGAAGCGTGGCTGGCAATGGCATACTATGTGAAAAAGACATTTGTGGAACTTCCATGAATCACTTAAAAAAATGGCAGTGGAAAACATGGCTTGCAAAGACTATAAGTAAATCTAACACAGAACCCCAAGAAAGTTTGTAATCATTATCAGGGATAAGAGGTCCCCATATTATACAGTTCAAAACATGGATTCACAATATTAAGTACAACAGATCTCTGTGCAGTTTTACAGGGATCTAGAGAGCAGCAGCTGCAGACCTTAACCAAGGCTTTCAGCTGGCCTGCAGCTGCTGAGATAACTTTTGTCTTGTGTTTTCAGTTACAGTATTTGGGTCTTATCAGACCAGAACAGGGAACACCACTGCTAGTATTAGCCAGCTGGTAGTGTTCGACAGTCGAGCCAGCTTTTAATTACCTTTCCAGGCCAAAATGAAAATTATAATTGTAACTTTCAGACTAAAACCAAATATACTTGTTTTACATGACAAAAAACTATTCCCCAAAAACGTTGAATCTTATTGCGAGTAGGACAGATCAGTAAGATATACTGACCATCAAAAAGGCCTCTAAAATAAGGTGCATCACCCCGATACAGTGCATCATAGCTAACAAAGTGTCTGCAAATTACTGCGACACAGTTAAGAGTGGCTAGGCTCTAAACAGGAAACAAAAGAAGAGCGTACATTCAGGAGTAGCATTTGAATTATTTACACAATTCAAACTGCCCTGTGCTAAAGTGCATACACCACTGCTACAGCAGGTCTACTCCGTGTGCATTTGGCCCAGATGCTCCTTCTTTACAGGGTGGAGTCAAGATGTGCATGCATCACTTAAATTGAGAAGCATATTAACATAATCGTAAATATTCAGTTATTGAAACAGATAGGGACACTATTTAAAAAGTGTCCCATACTAGTACATAGTCAGTGGTTACTCTAGTCACATTTGATGTACTGTAGATCTCCAGTAAATGGTCCTACACAAAAACAATGTGGGAAAAAAGAGATGGATGTACTGCAGTATATAATATAAAACAAGTTAACATTAGGTTAAATGCCTAAAAAAGAGACTTAGATGAGATTATCTCACAGTACAAAATGTAAGGAATGACAAAGGCAGCAGGCTAATGCATACACATTCATGGAACAAACGGAGTTAAAAGTCAATAAGCAGGATTCACATAAAGTTCGAAAGAGTTCAAAATGTCCATTCTTGGTAAAAGTCTGGTGCAACATGTAGATGGTATCAATTCACTATTTTCTGTAATATCAACATTGTACAGAGATTTAAAAAGTTATGTAAATTAAAAGTAGTACAATCCAATGCTTCCTTCAAATCATTTGAGGATAAACGTTTAACGTATAATGTTATATTCATACCCCTAAATGATCCATATGTAAATTTACTGAAATAAAAAGTGATGTCAAAATTGTATTTGGCATTGTTTTGTGTTTATGGGTAGCACACTGTTTCAGTTATTTTCATGGAACCAGAGATCTGGATTCTGAACCATATCAGGGTTTGTGTACAGAACTATCAGCCTGGTTCGGATAGATCAACAGCTCATTTTCCACATTCTGTACACAAACCATGACATACAGTAGTGAAAACTCCAGATTACTGGTTCTATGAAGGGAACTGTGCAGAATGTGCTCCATAAAAAGAAAACGTAAGAAAACAGTTTTCCTCATCAGTTTTTATTCAGGTACAGTTAAATATGGATCCTTTGAAGTCATGAATTTAATTTCTGTAAACAGGAACATTGCTAACTGCTGCCAATTAGCATAAATTCCCAGCCCCCTTTAAATGGACATAGAGATAGACAGCATGTGGTTCGACTGACTTCAGTTACAGAAAGGTTCAGTATGCTCTCTGCTGCCCTATCCTGATAGTAATCACAGGGTACCTCTTACCCTTGCCACTGACCTTATAGCTCCTCTTTCTACTGAACTCTACACCAAACTAACTTCAAGCACTGGGGCTCACTCTTTTATACCACTTAGGACATCCCATGACCCCCTTCTCGTTTGAAAAGACACCAATATTATTTATGAATAGGAGCTCAGATACATTTTACTTTTATAAAAGTTGCTTACTTACTTACTTATTACAGCCTATGAAGATGAAGTTCACACTAAAGATCACATAGCTCGAGATGTACTGAGCGTGCTCCAGCATCGTCCTTATGAAAAGTTCAGTTTAACCGTTCTGCCTCCTAAGGAAGTAGCCATTTTGCAACTGTAAATACAGCTTCTCAGATCAATTTTGAATTTTCTCTTCAAAGGTAAGCTTAACTGTTCATATTAACAGTACTTTCTTCTACCAGGTTTGCAAGAAATTTTTCCAAGACTAAGTTATGTAGTAAAATTGTGATGTTTAAAGGTATTTCAGATCTGTCTTGTACATCCCTGCTGGTTACCCTGTTAGAGTATGGATGGACACTCCCACACTTAAAAGCCAGAATGTTACCCCTACTTAACCATTTGCTAACTAAGTTATTTAATTCCCAGTTTAGGTAAGCCAAAGACTGTAATGTTCTGCCTATTGAGAGCCCAATCCACAGATGTTTCCTGACCTGTCTGTACATGGGAGGGCCATGTAAAGTTGTGGAGTGTCCCCTACATGAGAGATGCGCAACATCAGGGCATTCCATGGCATCCACAATGTTAATATATGCCCCATCCACACCCAGTCCCAGGCACCCACACTTGACTGTGCTGGTGGGAGGCATGAATGTGGGCCAGAAGGCATTCTTGGCTATGCACCTGATTCTGGACAAAAACTCCAAGCTGCAGAGGGCTGGCAGAGGTGAAGGCTGCACCCCTACATAAGGGCAGCAGCATTGGCTATATGCCCCCCACACCCTGTCTGGCCACATAATAGGATTGCAGGCCTGATCGGCCCTCTCTTATCCAGTCACCAGCCCTAGAAGCCTCTACAGCAGGCTGGGTGCATCATCAGCACTAGGCAGTGTACATTTACAGATGATATATTTTTCAGTGGTGACATGGCATTCCTGGAGGACTTCTGAATTCCCACTATCCTGCCCCTGTGCAAACAGGGGATCCATTCATGGACTGGCAAGGGCATCTGATTTTAAGCCCATGGTCCAGACAAGTACTGCCCACACCCACCTCACTGTGGGGCTCTGTTATAATGAAGCATAGAGGCTTGGGGCTGAGGATGCCACATTGCAAGGGTAGGAATCGGGGGTGCAATGCAGCAGCCAGGATATTCTTGATTTGAACATATCCCATCCACCTTTGTGGATTGGCCTCTTAGCATTTGATGGGAGTGGGAGTTCAGAATAGGAAAATGAATTTTACTCACCTGAAACTGTAGTTCTAAGAGTGGTATATGGTGCATTCCACATGTTGGCAGTCTTCCTTTCCCTTTAAATCCAGCCGGAAAGTCTTCAAGCTAAGCTCCTCCCACCCACCTGGGTGGTATCCTCCTCGGCACCACCTCATGACATCAGATGTTGTACATTGGAAGCAGGGATCCATGTGCCACTTGCCAAGGGAGGTCCGTTGGGTTGTGTGGATGTGCACCATATATCACGCCTAGAACTACGGTTACAGGTGAATAACTCTCATTTCTACGGATGTGGATATGGTGCACTATCCACATGTTGGCAGACTCCAAGCAGTTCTCCAGAAGGAGGGGACAAGGTGCACATCCCTACATCGGAAAAAAGGATTGGAGAACCGAGATCCCAAAACCAGCATCCCGGTGTGACTAAAGGTCAATGTGGTAATGGGAAATGAAGGTGTGTGCTGACTTTCCGGTAGCAGCCCTGAAAATTTCCTGGATAGGGACATCCCTGGAAGCAGCAATCAAGGTAGCAGTATGTCTGGTGGAATGAGCCCTAAGCCCTATCACAGGCTCCCTCCCAGCCAACCTATAGCAGAGGTCGATGCAGGAGACAATCCACCTGCCAATCATCCACTTAGCTGCCGGTCTGCCAGGTGCAGCTTCAGCATAAATGGCAAAGAGCTGCTGAACCTCTCCCTGAACTCCAGTCATGCACTCCGTACAGTAAGTGAGCACATGCCTCAGGTCCAACATATGGAGCCTGTGCTCAGCCTCCAAGGTGCTGGTGCAGTACACTGAGAGACTGATCACCTGGTTAAGGTGAAACTCTGAAATAACCGTCGGAGGAACTTTGGGTTGGGGCAGAGGACAACCTTGTCCCTGTGGAACACCAAGTAAGGAGACTCCTCTAAGAGCACCTGGAGCTCACTATCCTTCTGGTGGAGATGATAGCCACCAGGAACGTGAATGGCTTGCCCATGAGCACCTCTAATATCAGCAACAAATCTCAAGGTAGTGGTGGTGCACACACTGGTGGGGACAGGCGATCAAGGCCCTTAAAGAAGTGCCTGACCACCTTCTCCTGCACCACTGTGGGCGTACCAGCTCACGCCCAGTATGCTGAGATGGCTTGCAGGTGTTTTTGAGGGTTGTCAACGCCAGGCCCAACTGAAAGAGGGATCATAGGTAGTTCAGGATGCTAGCCACAGGGCAGGACAGGGGGGGCTAGCTCCCTGCCCTGACACCAAATGGAAAAGCGCTTTCATTTGAAGGCATAGCACTGGCGGGTCGACCCCTTCTGGGAGGATTCCACAACCCAAAGAATCTCTTTGGACAAACTCAAAGGAGAGGAGGACTACTTGTCACTTAACTGCACTGAGTAGCTCTCCAGTTTTGGTTTGACTTTAGAGTTTGTTTGACTAACTGATCCTGATCCTGGCTGACCCTCCTTCCGACAGTGTTCCACAGTAGCATACAAATTGTTTGCAGGAGTTCCTGCTTGAAGAGTATCTCCGGAGTTCCATTTCTGTCAGAATCCTCAGTCAAGCTGGATGTTTGGATTTTACATGATGCCTCAACACAGCAAGTCCTGGAAATTTTCTTCCAGTGGAGTAACGTGATGGTGAGAACATTCTTTCTTCCCTGGTGCAAACTTACTGTGTTTTTGCAGGTTACTCAGTGGCAGTGAGTAACCCTACAGGCTTGTTATCCAAATATTTGAAGTGCTTTGGATTCTGCTGTGAGACAGTGGTCGCCTCTTTCTGTGCTAAATGGTGTTCATCTTGGGAACTTACCCGACTGCTTCTCTAACTTGCTCCTCTGTCTATGGGGTGATGTCTGCTCCAAAAAGAACTGCTCCAAATAACTTTGGTTGTGGTTGGTGTCTGCTTTAAATAACGTTGCCTTTTAATTTTGGAACTTTACATGTTCTTCAGGCTTGGAACCTTTTTGCTGGTTTTAAGGTGTTTACATTGCTACTAGCTGGACTTGTATTGCTCTCACAGCTGCTGTGAGAGTGCTGTCTGTGAGGCAATTTTAAAATAGTCTGACTTTGGTCTCTCTCTGGTGAGAGCAGGGAGATTCTTTGTCATTATCTTTTTTACTTCACCTTGTACATAAAGGACTATCAACTGGCAGTTTACTGTTTCCTATCTGGCTACTGTTTTGATTTTATATTATATTGGAGTGTATCGGGGTTCGAATGCCTAGATATTATTATTGTCGAATGTATGAATGCTGTGTGAATGTTGTGTTACTTTCGTGGTTTAAGGGTTGCTAGTTTGGGTGCTAGGTGGGGTGGGTTGTTTTACTTTATTTTACCAATTTTATTTTAATTTATTTTATTGCTGCGGTGTTTTCCTTATGTGTTTAGCCAGGACTTATTTTTGCCTTCTCAGTGAAGCAGCTATGAAGGTGTTGTCCCTTCGGGGGTCCCTTGTACCTTGCCTGAAACTGTACTCGACCACTGTAGGAGGGTGGGGATCCTCTGGGGGCACTGCTCACAATGTAGATCTGCTCCACAGGTGTACTTCGAGGGTAGGATTAGGAGTGTGGCATCCAGGAGACTCCCAGAGAATAGATGGTATTTGGAAAGAGGCCCTTCTTGCCTTATCCCTGTTCCTCAGGCTCCTGAGCTTTTACCTCAACAGGTGGCTAATGGACCAGCTAACTCAGTTTCTCCCCTTAGGGTAGTTCTCTGCAATACCAGGTCTCTCAGGAATAAAACTGCCATAACTGAGGCCTTTATTGTGAATTCCTCTGCAGACCTAGTTACCTAGTTGGGGGATGACTCATGTCCTGTGCGCAAGTTGTCTATTCCTCCAGGTTTTTCTGTGGTGCACTGCCCTGGGCAGGAACGATGGGGGGGGGGGGGGCTCAGGGCAGCCATCTGTTTTACATCCACTCTGCAGCTGATGGCATACACCTTGGGACAGACTAGATTATTTGAATACGTGGCAGCAAAAGGTGGACCAGGCACAAGATGCAGGATCGTGCTCATTTACCAACCTGGTGTTGGAGTCACCCCAGCTGATGGTTTTGGATGATTTCAATGCCTGGGTCAATGATGAAACATCTCCTTTTGGTATGCAGTTCCTCCAGGTAATGTCATCCCTGGGCTTTGTGCAGGCAATTGCCACTGGGACCCATCAGCATGGGCATGCCTTGGATCTAGTCTTAATAGGTCCTGACATTAGTAATGTCAAGGTTGACCTGGTTGTTTGGTCGGCTCATCATATCTTTCAGTTCCTCTGTGGGGCTCCCTTTTCAACCTCCCCCGTGGAGATGGTCAGGTACCGCTTTTTTAAAAATTTGTCGCTTCAGAACATTCTGGCAGCACTTGACATCTCAAGCATGAGACAGCTTGCGCGATGGGGGCCAAGGCAGCTGTGGAGGGTTATAACATAACCCTCTGTTCTGCTTTCAACTCCCTAGTGCCGGTCCAAGTACATCCCTTAACTTCACAACTCAGGTCGCCCTGGTGTGATGCAGATCTAAGGAAGATGACAACTAAGGAGCAGAGGTTGCAGTATTGTTGGAGGAGGTCCCCCTCGCAGGAGGGCAATTTGGCACTGAGAATTCACTATTGTATCAGCAGGTAATCACCATGAAAAAGAATGTTCCTGTCACAGGTGATTGCTGCTGGAAGGAACCAGCCAGTTCAGCTTTTCAACACTGTTGACAGACTACTTAACCCAGCCTGTCTGCAGTCTTATAATGCCTTCTCTCGTGAAAAATGCGAGGAGTTCAACCAGTTCTTTTTAGACAAGGTGTCCTCCATTTGGGCTGGGATCTCCCCGAGTGGCCTGTCATTGACTGACAGTGTCCATTCCTTGTGGGCTGGAGGCTCTCTGGCTTTGTGGGCTTAGTTTGAGCCAGTTTCATTGGATGACCTCTCATGGGTGGCCTCTAGTCTGTGATCCACCTTCTGTACATTGGACCCTGGGCCAACCAGACTTCTTTTGGTGTGCTGGGACTCGCTTGGTCCAGCTGTGGTAGAGATCGTCAGGTGTCCCCTTCTAGAGGGTGCCTTTCCATCTGCTCTATAAAAGGCTGTGGTGAAGCTTCTCCACAAGAAGGCCTCCTTGGACCCTGATGATCTCTCCAACTACTGAGCTGTCTCGAACCTTCCTTTTCTTGGGAAGTTGATCGAAAAGGTACTGGCACTGCAGCTAAAATAGCACCAGGAGAAGTAAGACATCTATGAGCCCTTCCAGTCTAGATTTCAGCCTCACCACAGTATGGAAACTGCCTTAGTCTGGGTACACCATGCTCTCCTTTCAGCAAAGGATAGAGGACGATGTTCAATCCTTGTCCTTCTAGACCTTTCATCAGCATTTGACACGGTGGATCATGGGGTGTTACTGGTGCACCTTAGGCATTATGTAAGACTCTCGGGAACAGTGTTGCAATAATTTGAGTCCTACAATAACTGGCACGTTGCAGTAGGTGACACTTGACTCCTTTACATCGAGCAGTACTGTGCTTTGCTGTGGTGCGACTCAAGGGGCAATTCTGGCAACCCCATTATTCGCTGTGTACATGTTGCCACAGGGGGAGATCATCAGACAGTACAGCTTGGCGTTTCATTGCTATGCTGATGACACACAGCTGTATGTGTCTTCTGCTCCTGACAACAGGGCAGCTACAGTATCTTGAAACTGAGTGAGTGCCTTAAAGAAATCCAGGATTGGATGGTCGCTAGCTGGCTTAGGCTCAATCCATCTAAGACAGAGGTGTTACTGGTGGATCCGGGCAGGTCTGGTTCTATGGTAGCAACTGGGGGCACAGCCCTTCCATTGTTGGATGGTGTGATCCATTCATACTGCAGATAGGGTGAAAAATCTGGGGTTCATTGTGGACTCCAAGTTGACTCTGGAATTCCAGGTATCGGCTGTTGTCTGCAGTGGCTACTATCATCTGCACAATATTGCTCGGATTAAGCCCTATCTCAAACAGACTGACCTAGTAACACTAGTGCATTTATTAATTTTGTTTTTGTTAACCATGTAGGTGCACTAGACAAAGGCATTGCCTATTTTCAGGCATGACCCAGGAGAGTTATAGACAGCATAGATGATACAATAAATGGTGACAGTTTAGGCGACACAGTAACAAGTGACTACAACTCCACAAAGCATGGCAGGTGGTGCATCACAATTAGGAGTTACAGACAGCCATGATCTCGTCTAGGCTGGATTATTGCAATGCTCTTTACTTGGGACTACCTGCGACGCTGATGTGCCACCTGCATCTGCCTCTAGAATGTGGCGGCTCAGCTGGTTGCTGGGGCATCTCAATCTCAGCATATCATGCTGGTTCTCCATGCTCTCCACTGGCTCCTGGTCAGGTAGTGCATCAGCTTCAAGGTTTGCTTGTTAACATACAAGGCCTTACATGGTCTGGGCCTAGGCTACCTGAAAGACCTCATGATTCCATATGCTCCTGGTCGTGCCCTCTGGTCAGCGGAAGCAGATTCCCTCTCAATTCCAAGATACCGTTTTAAATCTTTGAGTAATAGGGTGTTCAGTGTGGTGGCCTCAATCCTTTGGAATGCCCTTCCCCGAGAGGTGAGAGGTGCTCCTTCACTGGCCGTTTTCCAAAAATCCCTGAAAACCCATTTCTTTAATCTATGTTATGGCCTGGTTCTCTGATTGTTAATTATTTTCAATTTTATTCAATTACTGTTAATTTGTTTTATTGTAAGGTGCTCAGAGCCTTAGGGATTGGGCACCATATAAACAAAATTGACAAAGCCTGGAACTCTAGCCACTCAGGAACTAGGGTGTCAGGTGCAGGGACAGAAGGTATGGGTGTAAGACCTTCCCCTTGTGACAGGAAAGCAGCTCGGGGCATAGAGGCAAGTGCCACAGAGGCCTGCTGTTGCTGAGGCTGAGGAGATCTGTGTACCAGAACTGACACAGCCAGTCTGAGGCTACCAGGATCACCTGTGCCTTGACCTTCTGTGCCTTGCCTGCACCCAGTGGATCAGAGGAAAGGGAGAGAAGGCATAAAAGAGGCCCAGGGCCTCACGAAAGCATCCCCCATCAGGGTTCTGCACTATGGGGGTGGACGCAGAACAGCCTCAGCTTTGCATTCTCCCAGGAGACAAACAGATCAACCAGAGGAGTGCCCCATTGGTAGAACAGATGGTTCACTATCTCCTGATGAACAGACCACTTGACAGACACCTCATCCACCTGGCTGAGAGCATCCGCCAGCTGACTGGAGGCTCAGGTCACATGGATCAGCAGGAGATCGGCCACCAGCCTGTGCATGAGGGTCAAGATGTGGCAAGCTTTCTAACACAGGCAGAGGGAATGCATTCTGCCCTGCCTGTTGAGGTACTACATGGTTGAGGTGTTGTCTATCTGGACCTGCATGACATGACCCCAAATGGAAGGAGCGAATGCCGTCAGGGCTAGATGCACCACATGGAGCTCCAGCAAGTTGAAGTAGTATCAGGACTCCTTGGTGGTCCAGAGCCTGTGGGCTCTGTGGTTCCCCAAGTGGACTTTCAATCCCACCAGAGACGTGTTGTTTGTTAGAAAGACTGTCGACTCTGGGTGGATGAATGGGACTCCTACCTGCAGGTGTTCTGGGACCAGCCACCACTGGACTGCATCCTACATCTGGTTGTGTCACCACAACCAACTGGTCCAGATGACCAAGGCACTGAGACCACTGTAGGGCCAGCTCTTACTACAGGGGCCACATCCATCAGCGGGCCCACTGTACCACGCTTATACAGGATGCAATGTACCCCAGCAGCTGCAGGAAGTTCTGGGCAGGGCGCGAGTGCCCAACCTGAGATGATTAGACAAAGGAGGTAAGGTCCGCTGCCCAGTCTGCTGGGGGTCAGAGCTTGGCCCGGAGGGAGTCAAGCTCTGCTCCGATGAAGTGCATGGTCTGAGAGGGTTTGAGTTCTGACTTGGCCAGGTTAATAAGAAGACCCAAGGTTGAGCAAATTGGGAGGGCCAGATCCCTGTACCACTCCACCACCTCCCAGGATGGACCAGCAATCAGTCAGTCATCCATACAAGGGTAGACCTGGACCCCACGGCAGCACAGGAATGCTGCCACCACTGCAATGCACTTGGTGAAGACCATGGGGGCCAAGGAGAGTCCTAAAGGCATGACCTGGAACTTGTACAGCCCCCCTTCCATTTGGTACTGAAGGTACCGCCAGTGGGGCAGATGGACTGGAATGTGAAAGAAGGTGTCCTGGAGGTCCAGAGAGCTGAACCACAAGCTCTATTCCAAAGGTGGGATTATCTGGTTCAGACTGACTATCCTGAACTTGTGCTTCATCAAGAATTGGTTCAGGTCATGCAGATCCAGCATGGGGCACCAACCCCCTATCCGTCTGGGGACCAGGAAGTACTTGGACACAAAGCTCTGGCCAGCTGCATCATCCAGCATATGAGCCACTCTGCCTTTCTTGAGGAGCTGAGCAATGTCCTCGCTAAGGACAGACAACATGTCCTGGGAAGCCACAGACTCCCGTGGGGCATGGGCCTGACAGGACAGGAGAGCCTCAAAGTTGAGAGGCAGACCTTGGCCCACCACGTCCAGCACCTATTTGTCCATAGTAATCATGGACCAGGCATGCCAGAAATGGTGAAACCAACCCCCCTCACAAGAAGCTGAGGCCGGGGCATGCGAGGCAGAAGGCAGACACCCCCCAACCTGTCAATGAGCAGTCTTGAAGGAGGAAGATCCAGTGTCAGCTACCAGAGGAGCAGTGGTGCTCCGAGCTCTAGATTTCTTGAGGCCCTGGATGGCTGACTTGGGCTTGGGCAGCCAGACCTGGGGCTGCTGTTGCTTAGGCTGCTGTGGCTGAAATGGCCAAAATGAAAAGGGCTTCTTCTTCATTTGCTGGCCCTTGGGGTCCTTTTGCGAGGACATGATGGAGCCCAGGGTGGCACTGGACTTCTCAATCCTCATAAGGTGGTCCTATACACCTGGCCCAAAGAGGTCAGTGCCCAAGAACGGGACATCCACCAGCTTATGTTGGATATCCACCATGAAGGTGGAGATTCGAAGCCATGCTCTGTGGCACATGGCTACTGCTGCCACCACAGACCGAGCGCAGGAGTCACCTATGTCCAAGGTTGTCTGGAGCTGATGCTTAGCCACAGCATGGCCTTGGTCACAGACCACTTTTACTGCAGACTGCAAGTCTGTGGAAAGGTGTGGAATGATGTGTTCCAGGACCCCCATGAGCAGGTGGCTGAAGCTGGCCATCATTACGGTGAAGCACATCTGCCTGAGGCCCAGGGAGTACGTGGCATACACCTTTTTGGCAGCGTGGTCCATTTTCTTCAATTCTGTGTCAGGAGGCTTGTCAACATCCCTGACATTGCACATCTGATGGAAAACTGAGTCTGCCACAAACCCCTCAGCCAACTGGTGATCGGAGAACCTGGGGAAGGACCCAGTTGGGACTGCATACTTGCAGAGCATACGGGTGGAAGGCACAGGGCAAGATGATGGATACTGCCACAACTCCAGGGCAGGGCACAGTATGGCTCCCACCACTGGAAAGACCACCCCTGGGGAGTCATCTCTGTCCAGTATTTCAGTCAAGGGGTACTTGACCCTCTTCTGGACCAGCTCCAGTGGGATCCCCATAGACATAAGCCAAAGCAAAGCAACGAAGGATGTAGGGCCCTGACTGGAGGCAAGGTCCTCGGAGGACTCCTGATCAAAGCCCGGGGTCCTTGAAGAATGCACAGAGGAGTCATCCATATCTGACCACTCCTTAAACACTGCCCTCGGTCCCCATGAACCACTATCACCAGAGTGAGTAATCTGAACTGAATGTCGGCCAGGGGAGACCAGAGGATGACCAAGCAGCCTTGGATGGGGTCCCCATGCAAGGGATGCTTGGGCAAGGCTCCACTAAAATAGGTAGAGAAGCCAGAAAAAGCTTGGCCGCCCTAGACTAGGCCAGAACCAGCCCCACTGAGGTAGACCACGGAAGCGCCGGGGGATGCAGAAGGGATTGGCCCTGCCTGAGGACCCACTACTGCCATAGGAGCTCCTCGCACCACCGCCGTAGTTCGTGGCAGAGCCTCTCCTCATCCAAAGATGAGGAGGAGGAAGAGCATTGGTGGTACTTTCTGTGGAGGTCAAGAACGGGAATGGTTTGAGTCCCGAGACCAGGATCGGGTCATCGACTTAGATACTGTCCGGCAACAGGAATGCCACCCTCAAGGAGATGCAGAAGCAGGGTCCATGTAGACCACATGGGCTGGGTCCTGCCACAAGACTTCTGAGGGGGGGAATCTACTGAGAGGAAACAGCAGGGTTAGCCTAAATTCCCTGTTCCTCTTGGGAGTGGGCTGAGAGGACTGGAGTCTGGGAGAGAGGGTAGTCCCCCAACTTGTCTGACAATGGGTCGACAGGGTCAAGAAAAGCTTGACTGGTTGGTCAGCCTATGTCTCAGCCAGAAAGCACCATGGGGACACCGAGGAGCCAGCAGTCTGTCCTTCAGCCCTAGTGAGATCAGCCAAAGCAGACTGCTCAATGACCATCGAGCGGTTGAAGGAGTTCCGAGTGTGGGAGGAACAAGCCCACTCTCGGTCCCAAGACCTATGGCAGGACTCCTTAAGCCATGCCATGGAGGAGAGATCCTCTCGGGAAGGGCTCTACTCAAGGGTTTGGAGGGACTGACACATGTCCATAAAGGACCCAGTGAAGGAAGCCCCTAAAGAGGCACCCACTAGGAGCAGTGCCGGGGCCAAGGAAGAGATCATCGTGGCCTGAACTGCCATCTCCTAAAGGGCAGCCAGTGGAGAGGCTGAGCCTGCCACCACCAAAATGGCCTTGCGGGAATCCTTGGACTGAACCAGAGGATCCCACTCATCCAGCCATCCAAGCAAAAGACAGGCGTACCTGACCTCTAAGAAGGAGGGGAGCAGGGTCCGCGTACAGACCACAAGCCTGTGGGTTATGCTGCCCCAAACAATATCGCCGCGAGGCATGGGGGTCGTACATTACTTTTTTTTTTTTTTATTTATCTTTCCTACCTCCTCAGCAGAGCAGCCTCCATGATCTCTGGCTGCCGGCCCCTGTACCCCAGGCCAAGTCGTGCCACAGGCTGCACACGAACACTACCTCCAATGGCGTCATCACATCGCCTCGCATTGAGTACGCGAACTCTCAAGTCACTACTGGGGTGCAACGGCACGACCATGAGCCGCAGAGATCACCCTCTGTATTTTACACTTTATCTCCCTTATGGAGAGCCGGCGGTGCAATGGCGTCTGAGCACAAGTGCTGACGCCTGCTACGTTCTCCTTCCCTATTTTGCAAGCTACTTGTAGTGCGGCTGGCCTCTGCCAGTCACCGCTACAGAGCGATGCAAGCCTCATTACCCACCCCACAGAGAGGAGAGCAGTTGTCGGACGCTCGATCCTCCCCTTCCCCTGCCAACCCCTGGCGGCCCGGATCCATTCCCGAACCCGGGTCACCGGTGTAGCGCAAGGTGTGGCATCCAGCACCTCAACCCTCAGCGCCACTGGGCCAGCCAACGCATAACATTTTTTGGTTGCATGTCATACACCATTTTAATCTCTGGGCCGGCTCGGGATTTGTTGCCCTCCATGAAAGGGGAGAGCTGGATCAAAGTGAACCGCCAAAAGAAGACAAATATTCATCGAAAAATGCCTGAAGACGAGAGGAAAACAGGGCCTACAACACACACAGAGAGCTGTGAAGGAGGAGATCTGACTCTTACAGTGGAAAGGAAGATCTGACGTCATGGGGTGGTGATGAGGAGGACACCACCTGGGTGGGTGGGAAGAGCTTAGCTTGAAGATGTTATGGTTGGATTTAAAGGGAAAGGAAGACTGCCGTGTGGACAGCGCACCATATCCATGTCTCTAGAACATTCCCTTTCTCATTGGTAGCTAATCCAGGAAGAAATAACAACCCAGAACATTTTTCAAGTATTGCTTATTAAGAAAGAAAACTTGAGTGCAACTTGTGCTCCCAAAAGTCTTTATTTATCCAAATCATACTGCTCAGGGGACACAGGGAAGTAATTTCAGGTTATACAATTACATTATGGTTTGGCATTCCATAAAATTAATTCTGTGACGGGGTGGGGGTCTAAATTCAGACAGTGGAGAGTAAACCTTACCCTGTCACAATGGCTTCCATGATCAGTACAGTGATGGCAGCAAAACAGAAGTGACTGGGTTTCCCAAATGCCCTTGACAGAAATTATTATATGCATGTAGCAGAAGAGGGGGCAAATAGAGGTTACTCATCTGTAACCATACTTCTACTGCTAGTATTCAGTTCACATTCACAATTGGGCAGTTTGTGCATCTGTGGTCTCTGTCACAGGCAGGGTTGCAAGCCATGTCCCTTAGGGTGCATCTGGACACCATTTCAGCATACCGTGCCAAGGCTGGGGTGCAGACAGTGGCATAGAACAAAGCAGTCAGCCATTTCTTCAAGGGCTAGACCACCTGTGCCCTCTGGTGTGGGAACCACCTCTACCATGGGACTTACCACTGGTGCTGTCATGAGTGATTGATCATTCAAAATTTCTCACATCCATTGTTGCAAACCATGTTTTTGGTCACTGTCTCCTTGACCAGATGGATGAGTAAGTCTTCATATCTGGTTTTCCACAAGGACAAGTTTGTCCTGCGCTACCATGTGAAATTCATACCAGAGTTAGTCTCTAAGTTTCACCATAAGGAGGCTCTCATTCTACTGACTTTCTTTTCAAAGCCTCACACTTCAGAGGCTGAGCGAACACTCCAGATGCTAGATGTTCTTAGGGTGCTTTTATCTATACTTTCTGTTCCCACATTCCCTACTCCCAGTGGCACATCCCAGCCCCCTCACTGACCTTCTTGTGGACTTACTGGTTACCTACCACTTACACAGGATCAGTCTGGTAGGTAGCCTGCCAGGTCTGTCCTGTGGTTCATGCAGGGGGTGCTGAGCAGGCCAGGGCACTTTTGTCCTTGATTTTTCTCCCAAACGGGTCTGTGTGCAGAGATGGGCATATATGGGCGCATCAGCGCATCTGCATGCTGGCATCATGAGACAGCCCTGCCCCACATAACTGCTCTTGCCATTGCTGCCAGCTGGTCTCCATCAGCTGACAGTCTAGTTGTGAGAGACAGGATCCCCCCACAGCTAGGGAGGAGAGCTGTCCCTAGGCACTCAATCCTCCGTCCCCTGGCCAGCATTCAGGGGCCTGTGCTCATTCCCAAACATGAGTTTCTGGCATAGCACTGTTATTCTATTTGAGCATATGACAGAATTTCATGGTAAGGCTCACCTGCCGTTTGTCACATATCCCAAAGCTGCCCTAGGCCGCCCAGCAGATGACTGCCCGATGGATAAGCTCCTGTGTGGCTCTGCATTATAACTTGGTTCGGAAGGAGCCACCCACATGGTTGAAGGTCCACTCCACAAGACATACTGCTGCCTCTGTTACTACTGTAAGGTACACTGGCATTTCTAAAATATGTAGGGCTTCTACCTGGTCCAGTGTTCACACATTCAGCTCCCATTACAGCATCAATGTGCTCCATTGTTGTGATGCTGCTTTTGAGTCGTCAGTCCTTCAGTCTCTTTTTGCCTAATTTAGGGAACACACCTTACCCCCTCCTACAGAGAACTGCTAGCAGTCTGCCTAAGCATGGACAGTGAAGTGAATCTGGGTAGATAGAAATAGAGGTTACTCACCTCCAACCATAGTTCTACCACTAGTATTTAGTTCACATCCACACAACCCACATGACCTCCCCTGGCTTCAGATTCCTTTTCCACAGTGCAGATCTGAGTGCGAAGGAGTGGAGTCAGAGGACCCCATGGTTTGGTGGTAGGATAAGCAGTCAGTGAACTGAATCTAAGCACTTAGAATTTAGTTATATGTGTCCCTGTCATACACACACTATCTTATAGTCATGAGCTTGTGCGCAAAGGAAGTTAAGGAAAGCTCTGGAAGGGGAAGTACAGAGAAGGAGAGAGAGTGGTTTAAGAACAGGGAGGTTATGTGCATTGCACAGGGTCACACATGGTGTAAGGAACTGCGGTGGGATCAGCAGCATCCGAGCCAAAGCCCACTCACATGAATAGTACAAATTTTCATTCAGTATACATGCAGACGCACGTATGACACTAGATGCAAAATTATTGCAACATTTTTCTTCAAGTACCTTTGCTGGACTACTCAAAATACAACTACCAGACAAGCTTTTTTTCTATTTCAATAAAAATAATTAAGCTTTTATTCTGAGATATTATTGGCTTTCCTGCTGTTTCTGTGCTAGGACCTGCCCACTGAAATAATACTTATTGACAACAATTTCATTTTGCTACACTGCAGCAGAAGAGAACAATGCTGGTTTATTGCAGTGACATGCTTGGTTTGTGATTAAACAGCTGCTTATCCCCAGTGGGAGCATTTTCACTAATGAGAGGTACTCCTCATCTGTCACATCAAGGAAATGGGGTGCTTAAAATTAGCAATAAAAGGAATAAAAAGGAATAGGGGTATTTATTTTCCAAAAGTGCAGACAAGCATGGATATTGCTATATATATTTTTTTTTGTGCTACCACTGGGTGTTTCACATCTTCTAAGCGCAGGTCACATGTCTTGGTCAATCAAGTGGCCTCCTGCAATCTTGGTTTCAGTGAGCCTGTGGCATACAGTACAGCAAAGCTATGAAATACTACTTGTAAATGCTTTCAGCAGGCGAGGCACTTCACTTCCATAGAGGGAGGGAAGGCCAGCTCCAGCAAGTATCCACACACCACCGGCCGACTGATTACAGAGTGACAGTGGACGTGTAGGCAGGAAGGGTGCCACTGTGGCAACCCCAACTGTCTGTCTGACTATGGGGCAAGGATAAAAGAATAGTGGTATACAGGTCAGGGAGGTGATACGCTGATTCTCTGGGGAGGGAACAAGGGCTAGGTCTAAATCCTACCATGACCACTTACTGACAGTGTGACCCTGAGCAAATCACTTAACCTACCAGTGTGTAACTTCTCTAATCTGTCTCTGCACTGTTTGGCTCAACCTGTGAACCTAAAATAGCAGCAGCATGCTCTCCTCTCCCTCTCCTCTTGCAAAGCATTTTGAGATGTAGTCTGTTTTGTTGTAGTTACAGGGAGGATAAGGGGTGATGACTTCTTTGGCTCTTGATTGGCATTAAAAAGAGGTCCCCTGGGCTGGCCCGGTGGTGCTGAGGGTTGAAGCGCTGGACGCCACACCTCACACCACACCGGCGACCCGGGTTCGGGATCGAGCCTGATTCGTCGGGGGTCAGCCGGGAGGGAGAAGGACTGAGCATCCTAGTGACTGCTCTCCTTCTCCGGGGAGGGAGGGATGGGGAAGTTGTGGCTGTGTCAACTCCTGGCGGCGGCTGGGGGTCATTGTGTGCAACGGCTTAAATGAAAGGTCAGTCGGACGGCGTCTGACACACGGTGCATAGAATCACGCACAGCAGCGAGTTGTTACTGCACGCCTGTACGAGGGAAACCAGAGAACATACTAATAAAATAATTCCTCGGCATGCTGTATGATGGAGGTTCGACAGCACTTGCCGCTCTGACTCCAGGTTGCTCCCCCTGGATCCTGACCCCCGGCTTCCGCGGTGGTGGGATACGTACCCGCCGTGATGTGGCCATAGCGTGGACTGGAGGAAGGGGTAGAGCACCGGGACTTGAAGCAGGCGACAGAGCTGCGAGACCAAGCGGACTGGTGGGAACCATAGATAACACCCCCCAGCCGCAGAGGGAATGGCAAAAAGTGTAACCAAAAAAAAAAAAAAAAAGAGGTCCACTGACAAGATAGTACAACAGATCCAAAAAAGAAGGTGAAGCATACAGAAACCTAAGCAGAAAAGCAATGCACCTACTATATTAGGGGATGTTTATGCAGTTTCTGGAA
The DNA here is from genome assembly GCA_016271365.2 of Neoceratodus forsteri. Lineage (NCBI taxonomy): Eukaryota > Metazoa > Chordata > Ceratodontiformes > Ceratodontidae > Neoceratodus > Neoceratodus forsteri. The sequence continues at coordinate 1,870,257,820 of CM057456.1, read as the reverse complement.
AAGTCTCATCACAAACACTGTTATCTAGACTGCTGACACACCTGCATTGGGAATAACCACTACGCATGTGCTATACTCTCACTCAAAGGGGTGACAACTTTTCAGATCAATTGAAATCTTACAATAATTTTCCTTTGATCAGACGATGGTTTTGGACTTGATCAAGTCATTCCCTCTGTACCCCATGCTGTGTTAAGGGTTACATTGGAACAGCTGGGATTTGGACAGCCAGTCCTGAAGTGGTTTTGGTTTGGTGAAAACAAATGATGAGACTCATGATCACCTTGTCTTTTCTTTGTTCATTTAAGTCCGGGGTCCCACAGGGTACAAATCAGGACCTTAGATGTTTACATTATTCATCAAGAAAATGTCTGAAGCATACAGTCTATCAAGAATCGTACTGTATGCTGACAGTGCTGTTATTTATATGTCAGTGAACAATATTGCAACCTTGAATTTAAAACAGGCTTCAGATTTCAGGAGTATAGTGGCTACTTTATAACAACCTACTGCTGAGCAAGATGACGAATTTCATGACTTTGCTTCTTGTAAAGAATAAGGCAAAATGATGTATACAGACATGTTTGAACAATAAAAGAGATTACTCTAATTTGGGGATTCAGGGATATAATGTTTTTAGGGCTGATATAAATAAAAGGGGGGATTAATAATGCATTATGTAGGTGCACTTACTATAAATAGCATAAATCTGGATATATATTCAGACTGCTGTAAATGTATTGTAGAACTAAACGTCAACTTGGGTAAACCCGTTTTTCCTGTTTGGATGTTACAGATCTCCAAAAATGTCTGGACGTCAACTAGTGCTACGCTTTCAAACAGTGGATGCGAGAGACAAGCTTGTTGGCGGTCTCACAGAACCTCACAAAGCAGTAAAAAAATACATTAAAAATAAAAAGCAGTACATTCTTTCAAATCAAATCAATATCTCTCCCTTAGCTTCCTCATCGACCAGTCACCCAGATGCAGAAGACTGGCCCTTTGAGATGAGGCAAAAATTGTCAATCCTGGAACCACAGACATCAACAGACTCCTTAAAAACCAGTTAACATAAAAAATAAAACATGGGGAAAGTGTGCTTAAGGGAGATTTTATGCACACTCTTGGTGTGTGATGCCCATATAAACTTTTCTTTGAGGAGACGTGCCCTCCAGCATCAGTTATTTGTAGCGCGCCACCTCATAGGCCATTACTCTGTGGGTGGGTGGGCCAAACTTGTAAATAACATGGCAGCCCCGGTTTCCACTAACTGACGAATTACACTGATCCTTCGGCTTTATTTGTCAGGTACTTAAATTTTGTATTTACATTATTTATCTGGTTGATCCCGCCAAGATAAGTTAAAAAATCTATTTGGATGATCCTGCCGTTCGTACCCGACAAGCAAGGCAAGACAGTGGCACCATCGGGAATGAATTGTGGCTGACTATGGCAGTATAATGTGAAAAAAAAAAACACTTAAGAAAAAAAATGCTATACTGAAACAAGGACAGGCAGACTGTGTGTGTTTCTATATGTGTGTGTGTGTGTCTGTCTGTCTGTCTATCTCACAAAACCGCTCCAGTACCTATGGCAATCCCTCCATTGCACTAGTAATTATAAAAAATAATACCTGTGCAAGGTGTGTCTTATGTTGATTTTTCACACACCCTTGGTGTGTGATAATTTCACAAACCCCTCGAGCTTCGCTTTCAGGGTTTATGGATTATCACACACCTCGGGTGTGTGAAAAATCATCATAACACACACCTGCACAGGCATTATGCTCTATTTACTTTGCTGTATTACAATTTCCTTTTATATTACATGTGATTATTTGTACCGCTCTTTTTAATAGGGTATTACTGTAACTACTGTAACAGTAAGCACATAATCGCCTGGAAGAATACCAGTGCATATGAGCTTGTCTCAGTGGCTAATTCCCTAAATAAAACTGAAAGAAAAATGTCATGTTCATTTATACCCCACCTGAATGCAGACAAAAAAAACATTGACTATTTTAAGGTAATTATGAATGATGATACCACAATTTAAAACAGGATAATTTAAGGTACTTAGGAATACACATTGATCCTTATCTGCCTTGTGATCAATATGTAAATTTAATAACAAAAACACATTCACCAAAAGGCTCTCCAACTGCTCCATGATAACAGACTAATGGTTTGCATAGCACAGAGCCTGATATACCACAACAGTGATGTGTTTTGTGGTGTGCATCACGGTTATGCTATTCATGGCTCTCCCTCCGCTACTTTGTGATTGCAAAGCATTGGAGTAGCCTGTGTACTTACCCTTACTGCTTTACAAAGATGAGGGCTGGTGCCTGGTGATGGTCTGTGGTATAATCACATTAGTCTGGTGGTTGTAGGGTTGGGCTGGAGGGGGGGCTACTGCACACCAGTCTTGTGGGAATGTTATTTCTAAATCCAAATTGCTTAAACACAACTAAGTTGTGGGATAACGGCACTTCTCAGGTGTGTAAGACACTCAGCCATGCCTCATGCCTCATGTACCGAGGTGTGCCATTATCCCACAATAATGCACATCCTGTTATGCCTTATTACTTAAATAGCATCAGCTAGAGCCTGTCCCACTGCTCTTAATGGGGCCACAATGGACTATTAAATCATTTCTTACACTATAAAACATAAATTCACTGCTCTACTGTGCTCATAAAACTGTGTTTGTCTACTTATTAAACCTGCTGGATACATGGGATGCACACAGGCCATTTCAGCCTTTGATAAATAAGGAATAATCCAGAGTTGGGTGTGTAGCAATAATGTGATATTCACACACCCTGAGTATGTTGTGAGGCTCGAAGCGAAGCTGGAGGCCTTCAACCACCAAAGAAGTGCAGTTATTGTAGCTTTGTGGCACACTTGGAGTGAATTATTCTACTTCTAAAGTTCAGAAGAATGTCATAATATATAAACAGAATAATAGGGAAGTTTGTATTATGAGGGTATAATACCACTGAGAGGTTCTGGTGACACGTGAACCTTGACAGCGGTCTGCTGCTTCAAGCTACAGGTCTGGGCCCCCACACAAAGAAAGTTCAGACTGATGTGCAGGCCCTATGTGAAGAAGGTTATGAGTGCTCTCCTTCTTGGCGCTGGGCCCATACCTTCCAGTGCTTAGAAAGTTAGGACTATCTCTTGTTTCATGCAAGGCCCAAAGAAAATTATGACTGGTCACGTAGGCCTTGCTGTATGTGAAACAGCAGACATGTGGAGCGTGGCTCCAGACCAGTAGCATGGCCTTGAGTCACGTGGCTAGGGATTGAGTTACGTGGCTAGGGAGATGAGAAGGGCGGTGGGAGTTAGGGTTGAAAACTGCAACACCACATTTCCCTCCTTTTGTGGCTTTGTAACCTAATGCATGCATTACAACAGTTGCTTTTTTTTGTTTTTTTTACAATGAATAAACATACATTCATTCATTGCAAAAATACTATGTTAATACACACATTAGGGTTGAAGAATGCAAAGCGGACAAAAAAAAAAGGAAATGAAAAACATTAGTGTTTGGAGTCTCGGAGAACCAGTGGAATGGTATTCCTTGGGGCTGTCAACCCTAATGCCCACCCTCTCCCCCGACCTGTAGCCTGCTGTCCGAAGCACAGCCTACAGTTACAAGTGAATGCCTCATAGGCATATACTCTTTGGAGGTAGAGAAGTATGTCTCGCCACATGTGGCTAACAGAATCAGCCATATCTTTCCTTACAAAGAGATTAAGTTTGTTTGCTCAAGTGAGGGGCTGGGCATTAGGGCTGATAACCCCAAAAAACACGACACCACTGATTCGCCAAGATTCCTGGGACTCCAAACCCTAATGGTTTTCATTGCCTTACTCTGTCCCCTTCACATAGAAACACTGAATTTGATGGTAGACAGGGACCACTTGGCCCATCTAGTCTTCCTATTTTCCCTATCTACTGTTACAATGCAGACCTTACTTGATCTCTGCCCCCTCCTTTCCTTACCACTAAGGTTTCTTTATGCCTATCCCATGCATTCTTGAATCATGTTACCATTTTGGCCCCCACCACCTCCACTGGGAGTCTGTTCCAGGCATCCACCACTATTTCTATGAAGAAGTATCTCCTCTGCGTCTACCTCCTCCAGCCTCATAGCATGTCCCCTTGTTCTTGGGCATCTTTTTTTGTGAAAAATGTTTCCCTCTTGAATCTTATTTGTACCCATAAGGTATTTGAAAGTCTCCATCATATCCTCCCTCTCCCTCCTTTTCGCCAGGGTGTACATGTTCAGGTCCTTTAGTCTCTCTTCATAGGGCTTTTGATACAGACCCTGCACCATTTTAGTTGCCCTCCTCTGGACTGCCTCTACTCTATCTACGTCCTTCCAGAGATGTGGTTTCCAGAACCGGACACACTACTCTAGGTGAGATCTCACCAGTGATCTACAGTGGCGTGAAAAAGTATTTGCCCCCTTCCTGATTTTCTCTATTATTGCATATTTGTCACACTGGATGTTTTCAGGTCTTTAGACAAAATATAATATTAGATAAAGGGAACCTGAGTGAACAAATAACACTTTTATTTTTTTTACTTATTTGATTTATTTAATGAAAAAAGTTAACCAACACCAACTGGCACTGTGTGAAAAAGTAATTGCCCCCTAGTTAAATCAACCCAATTAAAGGGATAATTAGAGTCAGCTGATTGAACACAGCCAGGCTTGATTACAGCCAGCCCTGCTCAATATAAACCTCACTTATTTTGGCCCTTACCATCAGAGTCACGTTGCCAGCACAAAGATTCAACAAGCACATTATGCCATGGTCAAAGGAAGTTCCTGAAAAGATCAGAAAAAAAATGTATTGCCCTCTATCAGTCTGGAAAGGGTTACAAAGCTATTTCTAAGGCTCTGGGACTCAATTGAACCACAGTGAGAGCCATAATCTCCAAATGGAGAACACTTGGAACAGTAGTGAACCTTCCCAGGAGTGGGCGGCCTGCCAAAATTACTCCAAGGGTGCAGTGTAAAATCATCCAAGAAGTCTCAAAGGATCCTAAAACAACATTCAAAGAACTGCAGGCTTCTCTTGCCTCAGCTAAGGTCAGTGTTCATGACTCCACAATCAGAAAGAGACTGGGCAAAAATGGGCTTCATGTGAGAGTAGCAGGCGGAAACCACTGCTAACCAAGAAGAACATAAATGCTCGTCTCTCATTTGCCAAGAAGCACCTGGATGATCCACAAGCCTTTTGGGAAAATGTTCTATGGACAGATGAGTCCAAAGTGGAACTTTTTGGACAACATGGATCCCATAATGTCTTGCATAAAGCAAACACAGCATTCCACAGTAAGAACACCATACCAACAGTCAAACATGGTGGTGGTAGTGTGATGGTGTGGGGATGCTTTGCTGCCTAAGGACCTGGATGACTTGCCATAATTAAAGGAACCATGAATTCTGCTCTGTACCAGAAAATTCTTAAGGAGAATGTCCAGTCATCCTTCCGTCAGCTGAAGCTGAAGTAGTTGGGTCATGCAGCAAGACAATGATCCAAAACACAAAAGCAAGTCTACATCAGAATGGCTAAAAAGTAAAATTAAAGTTTTGGAGTGGCCAAGTCAAAGTCTAGACTTAAACCCAATAGAGATGCTGTGGCAGGACCTCAAACGAGCAGTTCATGCTCGAAAACCTACCAAATGTTACTGAATTAAAGCAGTTCTACGAGGAAGAGTGGGTTAAAATTCCTCCACAGTGATGTGAAAGACTGATATTGAATTATAGGAAGTGTTTGGTTGCAGTCATTGCAGCTAAATGTGGCATAACCAGTTATTAAGTGTAAGGGGGCAATTACTTTTTCACACAGTGCCAGTTGGTGTTGGTTAACTTTTTTTCATTAAATAAGTGAAATCAAAAAAAAAAAACAAGTGTTATTTGTTCACTCAGGTTCCCTTTATCTAATATTACATTTTCTCTAAAGACCTGAAAACATCCAGTGTGACAAATATGCAATAATAGAGAAAATCAGGAAGGGGGACAAATACTTTTTCACGCCACTGTATATAGTAGTAGCTCTACCTCTCTCTCTTTCTGCAGGTGATATCCCTCCCTATGCACCCTAACATCCCACTAGCTCTCCCCACTTCGTCACACTGTCTGGCCACCTTTTGGTCATCAGATATGATTACACCCAGGTCTCTTTCCTGTTTGAATCATATTAAAGAATCATAGAAGTCTGACAGTAGAAAAGGACTATATTGGCCCATCTAGTCTGCCCTTCCCCCCCACACGTCCCCCTCCCTGCCAGCCCCGCCCTCTCCCCGATACTCAGCCCCATATGCTTGTTCCAATTTCTCTTGAATTCGTCCACGGATTTAGCCCCCACCACTCCGTCTGGTAGTCTGTTACAGGGCTCCACCACCCTCTCCGTAAAGAAACGCCCTCTCAAATTGCCCCTGTATCTTTTTCCCCTGCAGTCTGAGGCTGTGCCTTCTAGTTTTGACCCCTTCCTTCCTCTTAAGTAAACGCTCTTCTCCCACTTTATTGAGTCCCTTTACATATTTAAAAGTTTTAATCATGTCTCCCCTTTCCCTCCTTGTCTCCAGCGTGTACAGAGCCAGTTCCTTACACCTCTGCTCATATGACTTTCCCCTACATACCCTGCACCATCTTGGTTATCCTTCTCTGAACTCTCTCCAACACATCTATATCCTTACGGAGATGTGGCCTCCAGAACTGAACCCCATACTCCAGGTGCGGCCTCACCATGGCTTTGGTGATCGTAAATACCACCCCTTCCCCCATTTTGTATTCCGCCCCATGGTTTCTGTGCCTGAAGTGTATGATTTTGCACTTTTTTACATTGAAACTGAGCTACCATACCATTGACCACTCCTCTAACTTTCTTAGATCTCTAATCATTTTTCCCACCACCCCTGGAGTTTCTACCCTACTGCAGATTTTAGTGTCATCAGCAAAAAAGGCATACCATCCCTTCTAGCCCCTCTGCAATATCACTGATAAAGACATTAAAGAGGACCGGCCCCAGTACTGATCCCTGTGGCACCCAGCTGATCACCCTCCCTTACTTGGAGTAAACTCTGTTTACCACCACCTTCTATCTCCTGTCCCCTAACCAATTCCTTTCCCAGCTTACCACCTTAGGACCCACCCATAGGCTGCCCAGCTTGTTTACGAGTCTCTTATGTAGAACGGTGTCGAAGGCCTTACTGAAATCTAGGTAGGCCACATGTACCACTCCACCCTGATCTAATTTCCTGGTCACCGAGTCAAAGAAATCAGATTTTGTTTGACATTATCTTCCCCCTAGTGAAGCCATGCTGCCCCGGAACTTGTAAGCCACTGGACTCAAGATATTCCACAAACCTTTCCTTCAGTAGTGATTCCATTAATTTCCCCACCAACACAGTCAAGGTGACTGGCCTATAATTGCCAGTCTCCTCCCTGCTACCACTTCTGTGAAGTGGTACTACCTCTGCCTTCTTCCAGTCCTCCGGAACCACTCTCGTCTCCTCCAGTGAGTGGCTGAACAGAGCTGTCAGAGGTGCAGCCAGCACCTCTCTGACCTCCCTCAGTATCCTTGGATGCACCCCATCTGGCCCTATTGCTTTGTCCACTTCCACATTTGTGAGTTCCTTCAGGACCCTCTCCTCTGTAAATGGGCTAGTGTCCACCTCTGTTCCTTCAACGCTCCCGGCACTTATCTGTGGTCCCTTGCCTTCCCCTTTTTATTTATTTTATTTATTTAGTATGATTTTGGAGGACACCTTTGAGCCAAGGCTCTTTTACAAAGGTGTCACGTCAAAAACAAGAATGGCACACAGTCAAAGACAATAACAAATAAGACATTTCACAGCAGCCATATGCTTTGTCAGGTACATTAGTTGGCTTATACAATTCAGGTAATATGTACACTAAAATTCTCAGAAGGATTGGAAGCTGTGAGGAGAGAAGGGAGGAACAGGTGAAGGAGACTATAGGGCAGGATCAGGGTAAATGAACGGAGAGAGAGGGAGGTAGGAGATTAGTACATAGGGCATTGTCATAGAGTGGAGGGGGGGATGAATGAGCATATAGTGCATAGTCATGGAGTGGAGGGGGAATGAACAAGGGCTGAAAGATAGGCAGGGAAACACCGGAGGGATAGGAAGGGAAATGGGAAAGAGTGGTGAGGAGGGAAGGGGGGAAGGTGGACTAGGGAGGGGGATGGGAGGAGAGGAGGATTAGGCAACTTATGAGAAGCAATCACAGGAGGCCCTGGCAACAAGGTGATGGCGAAGACTGCGCTTAAAAGTGCCCAGTGAGGTATTGTTGGTAACTTCAGTTGGAAGCGAGCTGTACCAAGATGAGGCTCTGGATTTAAAGGATTGTTGCCCTTGGGTAGTGCGGCAGCGAGGTACAGAAAAAGTAAGATTTTCTGAGCTTCTGGTTATGCAGGAGCCGCCATGGGGGGGCCAGTGGGTAGGAGGTCTAAGATGATCTTTTTGGCTAGAATGCAGGCCTGGTACTGGAGTCTGCGAGATAGTTGGAACCAGTTTGCTTGCTCGTAGATATTGCAGGTATGTAAACACTTTCTCTGTGAACACTGAACAAAAGCATTTGCTCAGAATGTCTGCTTTTTCCTGGTCCCACTCAGAACACTCCCCCCTATTCCCTCCTAAGCCTTACTATCCCTCCCCTGGTCTTTCTCTTTTCACTTATATACGTTTGCATTCTTCAACCCTTTTTTGGCAAAGAATTTCCTTTCTAGATGTGATTATGGAATCGCACAGTATCCTGTTTCACGCAGGTACCCTCTGGACCTGCATGAACAGATCTAGATGCACAGAGCCCTCCTGGGCCCCAATCCAAAGGAAAACTCTGTCTGCTTGCAAATGCAATGAATCCATGGGGGCTGGGGGGCTGCAGAGGGCCCTGGCTTCCATGTGGCTACAGATGCAGGTGTAACCCCCCATAAATGGGGGTTCCCAAAAGTCTTCCTTGGGTGTGCTTAAATGCCCACTGCCAGGCGGGCATTCTGTGTCCTTACAGCTGTAGAAGTGCTTGCATGCGAGTGCCCTGTTAGCCTTCATGCCTGTCCCTTTAAAAGACATTAGTTTTGTAGTGTATAATTAATTGGGGGTGTTTCCAGGCTTGTGTCCCACCTGAGCTCAATAATATTGCTCTGTTCTGCCATCTCAAATGGTGCAGAGGGAGCTCTGTTAGAACTGCTAATTGTTTGCTGATTAGCTGCTCTAATAATAATGGTATTATAGTTTGACTAACCTGCTTTTCTTTGCAGCATGGACATTTCTGTATTACGCCAATCAGTACCTTTTGGGGACCTTAAAATGGAGTCTGTTCCCAGGGGTCTTGTGGGAGTGAATTTCTGTAGGAATTGTAGTTTTTTCATTTTGGCACCTAAATGGACCTGGAGGGGGGGGCCCTTGCTTTTGACAGATGGATGAATCAACCAACCAAACCCTTTTTGGAGGAGAAGGAAGTCCCGGTGCTGCCTGGAGCAGAGAGTCAGTCTGGGTTTGGAGTTGAGAGAGTGAACTGCCCAAGATATTCGAGCAGCTGCTCCTGCGTAGTAGAACAGGAAACTGGTGGAAAGGCTGTGTCTTGCCTGCCTGCTTCATCTTCCCTTCTGAGGGATCTGCTAGTGAAATTAATCAGACTGAATCCAAACCGGCTTGTGACCAGAAATACCGAATTGTGACTGCCGTTACCTGAAGAAGACCAAAGATTTGCTGTAAGCAATCGGCCTGTCAGGACATCTGAATCACCACAGAGATCACGGTTTTGCTCAGGAAAATTGAAATTGCAACTGGATTATCATCCGACCTGTGATATTGTGTTTTGCTTTACTATAAATGTGCTGTAAGCTGTCAGTGGGTCGCGATTTGGTTCCCGACTACTTAAGTGTGTCACACTTGCTGGAAGCTGTCTCCAGCATCTATCAAACTGAATCCGAACTGCTCATCTGGCCTGGGCCCAGCCATCTTGGCACAGTCAGCTACTTGAGATGCAGAGATCACCATCGACGAGAGACTTGCCTGGTGATCAGCCCCCTGCTCAACATCTCGAACAGGAATGACACCTCGGTGAATCGTGTGGGCCCTGCTTCTCCTGGCATACCAACTTGTTGACCTGCAGTCTCCATTTCTTCCCTCCTGTGTCTCGTACTGGGTAGCATAAGTAAACACCAGGGTAGCTCCCTGCAACATCAGCTAAATCAAAAGTGTTCTCATCTGATTCAATTGTTGTTTTCTTGTCACGAACTGAGCCTCAAGGCTCTGGATTACAAACTGTGAGTGGTTGTGCATGCTCTTTCTTTCCGTCACAGGGCCCGGACCATCTGCAATGCCGGCCTACCCAGAGTGTGTGACTGCAAATCGATGTCGACATGGAGCCTGGTGCTGTGATGCCTATCGACATTTTTATTGTCGAACCAGCATCATAGAGCCGTTTAATTGTATTCATCATGTATATCCACCTACTTTCTTTATGCAGTAGTATATTGGTTCTATCTTCTCCCTCTCTTTAAAGGTGGGACCCACTCTGTTCCTGAAAACCTTAAATGCCTTGGATCCAAATTATGCTGCTCTTTAAAATGTACCCCAATTGTGTTAGTGTCATCAGATCTTAAAATACTTCTTACATGTTCTGGAATTATTACTTTCAAAGCTTGAGTAGTCATTCCTATATAAGCTAGGGTATAGCTGCACCACAAAAGATAAATGAAAAATGTTGCAGTGCAGCTTATAAATTGTTTTATAACGATTTTCTTGCGGTTACCTTCAATTTCAACAATTTAACAGTTTTTCCTGTTTTGCAATACTGACACACACATTACATCTACAACATCTAAACATACCCTTGAGTATCATCTCCCACCATTGTTTCTCACTAGTATCACTGGCAGGTCTGTATTGACTGTGTACTAGCAGGTCTCTTAAAGTCTGCCCTTGTCTAAATGTAATTCTAGGGGACTCCCCTACAATATTATTAACTTCACTATCGCCTTTTAGGATAGACCAATGTTTTCTCACTACTGCACCATTTTTGTCTGCCAGTGGGGAATAATCTAACACTAATGTTACAGGGCTCTTCAGAATCTCTATCTTTATACTTAGGTACCAATAGAGTATTTCTATCCAAACGTTTCACTTTATTTTTAGCTTTTCGTAACAGTGTTTCTCCATAACCTCTCTCTATCAATCTCAAAATAAGTTCTTCTGATTCTGCATGCATGATTGCCTGATTGAATCAGTTACAGAACTAATCAGCCAAATTACACCCCTCCCTTGTTCATTCCCCCTGAATAAATCAGATCTAATTCTTTTTGCATTTAACTTGACTGTGGTTCCATTTGTACAAGAAGCACTGTACTGTTGTTACCTGCTGTGTCTAACCTTATTTTGCAGGGGGTCTCCAGGGTCGAACTGGTGGAATCAGCCCTGGTGGTTGTCACAAACCCACTCAGCAGGACAGGCCCTCTACTCCCAAAGTGCCAACCTCTGAGCGCAGTCTTGTGAACAGTGTAACAGACGAGGTAACCCTCTTGTCTGTTTTTGTGTGTTCAGATCAACCTTTGGTCTCAAGTCTTGGAGGGATTCAAACTGTGAACCTCTTGCTAGCGTACCCAATGCACAGGCTCAGATATTTCTGTCTTTGGGGGGCCAGATATCTTTGCCTACAGGCACCTAACCTGGTATACAGAGATGAACCCTTAAAAACTTTAATAAATACCTCAGATTTAAAATGCTTCTCTTTCCAGTTTGGTACCACCATTCAAGCTTATGTTTAGTATCTGCAATAACCATATACTTTTCTTACAACTAAAAAGAAGTCAAAGACAGACCAAGTAAGTTCTAAAAATAATTTTACTAAAATAGTTAAAAATATGTAAAACACAAAATACAGAACTCTTATATCACCAGACATACAAATCTTTTAAAATCTGCATGGATTGGTGGTAGTTCAGGTGGATGTTAAAGATCCCATGGCACTTCTCGAAAAGAGTAGGGGAATCTTTTTGTTTTTATTATCATAATCATCACAAACAAATCAATTACAAACAATGTAATTTCACTTAAACAATATAAATCAAAATAAACCATAATCAAATAAGTATTATAATCATACTTGATCAAATCAATATGAAATTAACAATGTATAAACATCCCCCCCCCCCCATAATTCCATTAAGGTACCAGCAACCATAAGATACAGCCAAATCCAAAAATCATCCAAAATTTTTATATTCATGCCTACTAAAGGTGGTCCATGTTACTAACACCGCTATCTATATTTATAAATAGATACCTTTTTTTTTCTTTTTTGAAATAACTTTCACTGCATCCCACACACCATGTAGACCATTTATCCTTATCATATCTATTGTATTCTTCAATTTTCCAATTCTGTAAATCAATACATAGCATATAAAACAGTTCTTGTGGTGATATATGTTGCTGTTGTAAAACTAGACGACATCTTCTGATCCACAGCCAATATAAAATATGAGTCATAATAAGTCTCAATGTACTCTCGTGTACCTGTACCACCAGAATGGAACTGATCCCAAAATATAGCAAAAGGGGATCCGGGGGGACCTGTAATTCCCCCTTCCATCTATTTTTCAAGATGTCCCAAAAATCTACCACATAAGGACAATCATAATATAAATGGTCCATCGTTTCTACTTGGAGAATGCATCACTCTTGAGGGCAATATCTTTCTAGAAGTGATTTATGTTTTTGATTATATTTCACATTAATCCTTTGGTGTCTCCCCAGCCACACCGTATCCCATAATTTCTCTGGCAACCGGATATCACTAATATAATAAGCAATTTTATTCCATTGCTGTTGTGTAAATTCCACAAACAGTTGTTCAAAGAAATGTTTAGCTAAAATCTCAAAATACAATTGCTTTCTTGTACATTGAAGCACCTTCTCAATTGTAATTCCCCATTTAATTAGTCCATCCACTACTCCTTCTCATCTTTTAATTAACCTAGGCTTCCGCTTATTTTTATGAAAAAAACTACCTACCCTCCATTCCATTACTACCCCTTGTACTATTGAATAACCCCATTTATCCCACAACTGAACATTTCCTTTAATAATAGGAACAAAATTATTATACAAAAACATTGTATAAAAGAACAAAACTGGGTTTATCATATCTACTCCCCCATTTTTTACCGTTTGGTAAAGCACATACCTTTTCACTGGGTTTAATCTACTCCCCCAAAAACATGTAAAGAAAACTCCCAATAAAGATGTTTCTAAACTCTTAGGGATCAAAAAAACCATGCTGATATATTAAAAAAAAAAAAAAAAATCGGGGTAAAATACGTTTTTATAAGATAAATTCTTTTCTTTTTTGATACTTTCCAGCAATTCCAAAGACCTACCATCCCCTTTCTTTTATTAATCATTCTCTTCCAATTATTTCCAGCCATATCTTCTCCCCCATAATAAATTCCCAATATTTTTACCGGTTCTCTCATTACCTGACATCCCCCAAACGAACAGGGTTCTTCAGGGAACCCTGAGAGATCTAAACATTTAGTTTTCTCCATATTTAACGAAGCTCCTGTAGTCTTCCCTATTCTTTGTATAAGATCTTTCGCTAGTCTAAACAAATCTTCATTTTGCAGTAAAAGACAAAGATCATCCGCATATGCTACCACTTTACAATTTACAATATCCCCTCCTGATAGACCTTGAATACCTGGGGAATCTTGCAGTATGCGTAATAAGGGATCGATCATAAAAACGTATAATAGAGGGCTTAATGGACATCCTTGATGTACCCCCCCCCCCGCCTTATCATGCATTTTGACCCCTGGAATCCATTATCATAGGGTCTCACATATGCCAGTGCATAATATAAATGTATGCACCCTATAAACTGAAATGGTATACCATATGCTTGTAAACAGTGCCAAAAGAATTCATGAGATACCCTATTGAACGCTTTTGACTGATCTAAACTTACTAAATAGCCAGGCTGAGTATTTTGTCCATACCCTTTTACCCCATCTACTATCTCTCTTAGTAAAAGTATTACTTCTGAAATTCTTCTCCCTGGGGCTGAGCAAAACTGTACCGGGCTGATCACCTTATGCATTACTTGTGCCAGCCTATTCCCTAACGCTTTCGTAAATATTGTAAAATCTGTATTGAGAAGTGTTATCGGTCGCCAGTTCCCCAAATTAGTAGAGTCCCCTGCCTTAAATAAAAATATCATTAATCCCTCATACATTGTAGTTGGCAAAAATTGATCTGATAGAAAAAAATTACATAATGCAACCATTTCATCTCGAATAATACTCCATAATACTTTGTATAATTCTCCCGGGAGTCCATCTGACCCAGGTGATATACCTGTCCGTAAAGTATCTATCACTTTAGTCATTTCTAGCTTCGTTAATGGAACAATCATATGTTCTCCTTCCCCTCGTCCTATACTGGGGGAGCTGCTGCCTGCAAAATCTGTGTAATAAACTTACTCTACGTCTTCTACCGGTTCTCCAAATGTGTCCTTAACGTATTCTTCCAATATTGCCATTATTCCTTCATTTCCCTTTATTTCAATACCTTGTTTTGTTTTTAAACCTCCTACATGTGTTTTTTTCTTTTCTCTGCTGGCATGCAAAAAAGGGGTTAACTTCTGCAGTTTTCCCTTGCATACCAAAACTTTGTTCTTTCATCAAGGACGTAATTCTAGTTTACTGATATATCCTCATTTCCATTGTTAACCTTTGTATCTCTTCTCTCAAATCCACCTTCTCTAATACCTGTTTAGTCCATAATTTACCCAACTGTTTCCGTAACATTAAATAATGCTGTTGCTTTGCAACGACCTTTTGTTTGCTACTATATTGTAAAAAGGCTGTTAATAACTCCTTTAAATCTGCCCACCATATACTTATATCATCATAGAGAAAAAGTGTAATACTTTTCTCTAATACCAAAACCGTCAGTTCTTTCAAAATTAAGGGATTCTCCAACAGAGTAACATTCATTCGCCAACTCCCTTTTCCCTTTTCTCTTTCAGGTGGTACAGCTACATGAACCCCAATTAAAACATGATCTGATGTTTCAATTGGAAAATCAACAGTCTGGAATACTGGTAAAGTTTGTTTCAAAAATAAAAAATCAATCCTAGGAGATAAGTTCCCTTTAAAAAATGTAGGCTGCCTTTTCTGCCTTCCTCCACAATGAGCATCCTTCAAACCTGCTTGTCTTACCACTTGCTGCAAAAATATCTTATCACAGTATTGTTTAGTAGCTCTAGCCGTATTTTGCATGTTTATATTAAAATCACCTCACCAAAACAGTTGTCTACTTGTGAATAAATACGGCTGAATGTTTTTCAGTAATTCAATTCTCAGTGCTTTGGTTTGTGGCCCGTAAATCGCAATTAATCTGGAAAAGAAACCATTTATTATCACATCCAATAATAGAGCCCTCCCTGGTTCTCTGTCTACAAGTCTCAATATTGATACCTTGGACGTTAGAAAACAAAATCCCACCCCGCTACAGGTTTCAACCCCCAAAGACCAACATGATTTCCCCCATATCCAGTCCTTTGTTGCCTGTGTCACCTCTGCCAAAGTATGCAACCTAGTATCCTGCAACATAAAAACATCATATTTGGATTGTTGCAATATTCCAAAAGTTGTTCTCCGTTTTATATCAGATTTAATACTATTCACATTGATACTTGCTATTCTTAAATGTATTTTACTCAGTGTGGAGGTTTTATTATTTTCTTACTTGATCTTGTCACCCTTTTCACTAATATATCTGAACCCGTTTACTTTTTCTCTTTATGTGTTAAATCATCTCCTCTCTTCTCTGAGGGGAAGGGGGGGGGGTTACTCCCATCTTCCATTGGACATTCTACATCTGCTTGTTCTCCCCAAGAAGTAAACATAGCAAACCTGTTCTGCAAAGGTAATGGTGAAAGGCGCGCTCCAGAAAAAACTCATCCACATTTGTAGATGGAACATCTGTGGAAAAAGGAATATTTTCGTCTACCTGCTGCTCCATTAGCATGCTAGGTAAGTCGCCATTATTCTGTATTGGGTTAAATACTGGAACTGGCAGCTGTTTAGGTGACCCCTGAGGAGTCACAAAGGGCGTATCATTGATACTAGTCATTTCTCCTTCTTTATCTGTAAGTTCTTTGCTCAAAGGTAAACTCGTAACCTGTTTCTCCACCAGCTGTCACCCTTCCCTAACCACATTGTCTGTTCTATTTCCTCTAAATCCTCCTCTCCCTCTTCCTCTATGTCTTCCCTGGGGAGCAAAATTACCCATATCCAAACTCTGAGTGTTAACACGTTTGTGGGCCTGTAACAATATTAAATCATGGTCTGAAACTTCTTCTGTATTATGTGCTGCCCAAGGACATTCTTGAAAAGAGTTTTCATCATCTCCACATAGATTACATACTGGGGAGGCAGTACACTGAGCAGCTGAATGACCCAAAGTCCCACAAAGAAAACATTTAATTGTGTCACAATCAGAATTCAAATGTTGTAATGACCCACATTTATAGCAACTCTGAGGTTGCCCTGCATATAACACTATCCCTCGATCTCTTCCCAAATAAAAAGAGCTATGCAAATGCTGGATACCTGATTCAGTTTGTTTAAGTTGCACCCGAAAGTGCCACCCCCCTGTCCAAAACCCATTATCATCTAGTATGGGCTTCAGATGCTCTGAAATAGAACATCTTTTCTCTAACCAGAAAATAATATCATTAACATCAACTCCTTCATTCCTAAACAAAATTGTCACAGTTTTAATCATTGGTTTGGTTATAGGAATTGCCAAATAGTCTCGCCAAATTTCCATATCTTTTACTTCATAGTAAAGTTTCCAAAATTTGTCTAAAAGAGACATTGTGCAAAAACTGATATCGTAACTACGAACCCCTGGTGCATGTATAAATGCATAAACCTCAGTTGGTGTGAATCCTAATGATTCTTTTATTAATGCAGTCCCCACCCGAAGTCTATCTGGGGGGAAGGGAGCTGCTCCTCTGTATCATAGACGAACTAGAAAGTGTCTCTTAGCTGCTTCTATCGGCTTTTTAAACAAACCCACATATGATCGTGGCCCATACCCCGGGTTTGTACCAGAGTCAGTTTGTTCTCTGTAGCTGTTTCTCTTATTATTAATCTGTACCCATCCCTCACCTTCTTCCTCTTCGCCTACCTGCTGTTGTCCTGAAGTAGACACATTTCCATCATTTGTTACATGTCCATAAGTTGATTTTTGTTGCAGTTCCATTTCTGTTTGGTGTTGTACTGCAGCACTTGCCCTAGCAACTTTCAAAACTGCCTCGCCTTCGTTCTGCACAGCCGCACAAGGTAATAATATAGACTTAGTAGTTTTTGGAGACTTACTTCCTTGCCCCTTGCTATGCATAGGAGATATTGATTCTGTCTGCATTGCCAAACTTTCAGGGGAGCCTGGTACAGGTATTGATGAATCCGGAACCAAACGCACTCCCTGCCACTCCCAACCTGCGTTTAGCAGTGCAACTTCGGGTGTCCAATTCTCTGAGTCTTCTTGTTTGTCTTCCTCTTGTCCGTCCAAACAGTAAGTAATTTTATCCTCATTCTCCGGTGTGACATAACCGTACTTAAGTCCGTGTGTGTGTCCAAGGGTAATCGTTTACTTGTTACTTGCAAAGGGCTTGCAGTTGAACATTTTCTTTCCTTTTTTTTCTCCTCCAATTTCGTTCTACTCGTTTGGAATTAATTTTCAGCTACTGTTATCATGGTCAACAGCTGCTGTTTTTTTTCCCTCTAGTTCTTTCAATAGTCTTCTTTCTTCTTCATCAATTTCTTCAGTCATGTTAGTGTTTAAAGGTAAAGCACCTGTATGTATTAAAGCCTCCTGTTCCTAAATTGTTGCTTCTAGCCGAACCTCCACATGTAGTAATACAGGTATTTCAGGAGCTTCCAAAACCTGTTCTTCCCCTTCCACTGTCCGTTCCAGACTGAAACCATCCATCTCTCCTGCAGCTTCAACGCCCTCTGCAGCAAGAGTAGGGAATTTCCCCGGTGTCCTGGCCAAATTTCCCTCATTCACTAAATATACCACCAACAGCTTAATCTGGTTCAAGGTCAGCTGTCATTCATCTGTATCCCTCTCCCCCGGGTCGTGCCTGAAGATAGGTAGGATTTGTCTAGTGCACTTACCCGGTCAACAAAACCGAAATAAATAAATAAAAGAAACAAGGTTTAAACAGTGCAAATTCCTACTTACAGTACTTAGATTTGAAATCTTTCTAAATATCTGTTTACAAGTGCTCCAAAGATCTTTCCTCAGTCAGAGTCTAGGTAAAAATGTGTAAGTAAAACAGAGTATTATTCCTTAAACAACTGTATGGGACAACCCATTTTTGTGTGAGGTCAGCTACTGTAGCTCCTCCTCTGTCAGACTATGTATAAAAAAATATATTATCTTATACAAAAGTACTACATTCTACAACTTCAGCATAATTCATGTCCTTCGAATGACACTTCTTTTGATCTCATAATAAGCTTCCTCCTTCCAGGACATGACAGCATCTTTATGATTTTTGCACTTCTATGTAATAACCTGGGTTTTCCTTCCAACATCATAAAATGGATATGTTATAGCAACTATTGTTGTAATTAACTCAGACAGACAGGATCCTTAATTAAGACCTTACATGTAACACATAGTCTCTAAAAACTGAGTGTGTGTGAACTCACATGCTGTCAGCATTTTCCTTATGGCTTGCATCTTTCAGCTAAAATCTGGGGGGGGGGGGATAAATGAGCTCATTCTAAGAGCACCAGATTTTTCAGCAAAGACAGTCAGTAATACATTTTATATAATAACAAAAAAATGATACAACACTCAGAGCTGGCTGTCTACATCACAGTAGTAAGCGCAAACAGAGTGGGGATTTGTATGCTGATTAGGGGTTATTGTAACTGTGTCTGTTGTTCATTGCTTAGGCCACTAGAGGGGAAACAGAGGGGTTACAGTGTCCCAGAGGGCTGTACCCAGGTCAGCTACGCTACCAATAACCCTGTCCTCTGGGTGGAGGCACCCGGTTTCAGTACCCAGGCCCCTTAACCTGCACCTAGTCACGCAGGCAGGAGGAGTAGCCCTTGGGATAGCACCACCTAGGGGTTACACAGACACACAGGCTCAAGAGTCCATCTGGCTGCAAAAGTGCACTGCACTTCCATATAGTTACAGATGCAGAGGCACAGGTCCCTCTGGGCACTATGCCAAGAGAAGAGCTCTCTTCACTATATTGTTACTCGTTGCCCATGTGGCCAACACTGCAACATCTCTTCCCATGCTGGGAGTGGTTCTGCATAGCAATGCCATCCCCCCAGTCTTGGACCATACAGCTGGTTCCCGAGCTTGCTCCTGATCTCAGCTCACAGGCATGGGATCACAATGGGCTACCCGCTGGTCCAACGGCCAGCCCTGCACACAACGTTTCATCATAACTTTTTTTTAACAGTTTGAATCCAAATATTCAACATTGTGTTTTTATGAACCTCCTTCTGAACATGACAGGTGTTATTTAGTCCTCCAGTCCTAACAATTTCCATTGTATATCCCTGCTCCCTATCCTGGCTAAGGTTCAAGAACACCTGACATTGCAGCAGCTCTCCCTATTCCTTGACTCCACCTCTTTCTTCACTCCTTTCCAGTCTGGATTCCATAAAGCCCACTCTACTACCACCTCCCTCCTCTGGCTCACGGACTCCATTCTCCCAGGGATGGATCAGGGATGCATCACCTTTGCCATCTTTGTTGACCTGGCCAAAGCCTTCAACACTGTCACCCATTCCCTTCTCCTCTTCAAACTGGCTACGGCTGGCCGATCTGATACCACCACCAACTGGTTCCAGTCATACCTCACTGGCAGGACCCAATCTGTCAGAGTCAGCAACTCCACCCCCCATCAACACAGGTGTCCCCCAAGGCTTGGTACTTGGACCAATTCTGTTCTCCATCTTCCTAAACAATCTCCCTGATGTTTGCACATTTGCTAGCATAGACATGTATGCAGATGGCACAATGTTATTTTCCTCTGGGAGTTCCCCTTCCGAAGTTACTACCAGCCTTCAAAGGGACTTTACAATGTCCAGCACTGGTTTAGTACTTACCAACTCTCTCTAAATGTAAAAAAAAAACAGTCTCTATGACCTTTGGCACCAGACAAAAGCTGTCCAGACTAGACTCCACACCCACCTTTCATACCCTGACAGGTTCCAATCTGGATGGTGTCCCCTCATTTAAGTACCTTGGGCTGTGGCTAGACAAAAATCTGGACTTTGGTGTACATGTCAATGCCATTCACAAAAACTCCTCCCTAAACTCGATGTCCTGTACAGACACCGCAGCTGCCTACCCATGCAAGTTAGGTGTGAAACTGTCCAAAAGATGATTCTCCCAGTCTTCGACTTTGGAGACACTGTCTACAATTCTGCCCCTAAAACCACCCTATCTAGGCTGGACACTCTCTTCAACTCCTTCTGCCGCTGTGTACTTGGCTGCCCCCCACTCACCCACCACTGCAATCTCTGAACCTCACTTTCCTCCCCCCCATCTTCTAGGTGCCTGTCCCACACCACTAACCTGGTAGGTAAGTACTGGCTCGGCTCTCTGCCATCTCACTTGTTCTCCCTCTTATCAATTCCTCCCCCCTTCAGCTATTCCCTCCGATCCTCAACACACAGAACACTTGCCCTCCCACCACAGCATACATCCCCTGGTTGCTCAACCTTCTCATTCCACTTCCCTAACAGCTGGAACTCTCTCTCCCCCTCGAAATTAGCTCTGCCCAATCTCGGCACTCCCTTGCACTCCTCCTTTGGAGGCACACAGTTCACTACTGCAACTGCTAATAATCTCCTGCATACCTACACCCCTCCCTTTGTCGTCACCTTCACAAACCTCTCCAGAGTTTCCTCCACCCTCCCTCTCCTCCACCTACCTCTGTCTCATCTTCTCCTTTCGCAAACCTCTCCAGAGTGCCCTCCTCTCTCCCTCTTCTTCACTTACCTCTACTTCCTTTCCACAAACCCCTAACCCCCCTTTCGGCAACCTATTCCCCTCTCATATTTTATGCCCATCCAACATCTTTCCACTCTACCTCAAAATTGCCCTTGCCCATCACCCCTCACTCTTCCATCCCCCTTCTGTCCACCCCTACTGCCCTCCCTCTCTCTCTCTCCCTTGCTACCCCACCCACTATCTCCTTCTCTCTATTCATATGCCAATTCCCTGTCCCCTTGCAGAGTGTTCAACATCCTGAAGAGGTGAAGGTCTAGGCTACTCTTTCTTTCTATTCATATGCCAGTTCCCTGTCCCCTTGCAGGGTTTTTAGCATCCTGAAGGGGCGAAGGTCTTGGCTGCCTTTTCCCTCCCTTCCCCCACCAACCCTCTTAAATCCTCCCTATAAGTATTTCAACTTGCCCCCTTGCAGGGTTTTCAACATCCTGAAGGGGAAATGGTCTTGGCTACCTTTTCCCTCCCCTCCTACCCTCTTTAGTTTTCATGTACCCAACATGCAGAGATATTAACTTAGCACTTAGTAACCTCCCCCCCACTTATGCGCTTATATCCATATGCAAGTTGTGGCATTCCTCACTGTCCATGGTTTCACATCTATGTACTTAGATAGGATTAATTCAAATGTTGTGTCCAAATAGTTACTGCTCTCTCACCATGTTGACCAGATATTGTTGCATCTGATTTAGATATCTGCATTTTACCCAAGGGTGTATTTGTATATACCTATGCAAATTCCATGTTCTTACTTGCTTGTAATTATAATTTATAATGTATATAATTTATAATGTATATAGTTCTGAACACTGCTTCTCTTTATTGTTGCCCTTCCCCTAATCCTTACGTACCCCTCCCCCCAGGATGCCTCTGGAAACCAGCTGTTTCACAGTTCATGTTGTTTTTCCCAGTGAATCTCTTCTAAATAAAATAATAATGAACGTTTCAAAAACTGTCGGAATCTTCATTTCACCCCGAAAGTGTGAAAACATATTTCAGGCATGATTTCAAAAATGACAACTCTCACATTCATGAGGTGGGGAGAAAAAATGGCTATGTAGAAAATTTGGGGTCAACATATTAACAAGCATTTGTCAATGCCGAATGTTGTCACGCTGGCATTGGCTTTGGTAGTGCAGTGCGGAAACACATTTTGGGCAGGATGTGAAAAATGACAGCTGTACTATCCATAAGGAGGTGTAAAAAAATGGCAGTGTTAAAAACGTGGCATGTAAATATTGCAAATTCGCGAAGTTACAAGGGTCCGTGGGAAATGCGCAACGCATGCTTGTAACACAGTCATTTTATGGACTTTTGGGACCAAATTTTCAACATAAGCATTTTAGAACCTCTGCTCATGTACAGTATGACTGTCTTTCAAACTGTCCTAAAAGTGATTGATTTCATAACCCATCAGCGCTTATTCTGTGCCGGACGCAAGAAAACACATTTCGGGCAGGATATGTAAAATGACAGCTGTACTGTTCATCAAGATGTGTGGAAAAATGCCAATGGTGAAAATCCAGAGTGAAAATATTACAAATGCACGTTATGAGTGTGCGTGCAAACTGCGAAATGCACGCTCGTAACACAGTCATTTTATGGAGTATCGTGACCAAATCTTCAACATAGGCATTTTACGACCTCTGCTCATGAACAATGTCACTGTCATTTTCGTAATCTGCCCCAAACACCGATTTCCCACAGCAACCGTACTATTGTGCGCCGGAAGTGCGGAAACACATTTCGGCCAGGATGTGAAAAACGACAGCTGTACTGCTCACAAGGAGGTGTAGAAAAATGACAATGTTGAAAATCTGGCATGAAAATATTGCGACCAAAAGTTACGAAGCGCATACAACATAACGATGTTCGAAACAGCCATTTATTTTATTTCTTCCACCAGATTTGCAACATAGGCTTTTTGAGAGCCCAACTCATGAACACCGCCACTGTCCTTGTGTTAATCGGTCGCGAAAGGTGATTCTGCTCCATGACTGTGAAATCACCTTTCGGGACCGATTAACGTCAAAACAGTGACAGAATTCATGAGGAGGGGTCCCAAAAACCCCATGTTGAAAATTTGATGCAAAAATTCCAAAAAATGCCCAAGATATGCATCAAAGTTGAAAAAACCCTATTTATTACATCATACAGCTTACTGGCATTTCCTCAGTTCGCAGTCAGCTTTAAAGAGTGCAGACGTGTGCCCGGTCCACCGAAGATCATCGCGCCGGACTCTGGAGGTAAGTATGGGTGGGGGGATGTGGGAGGCAAGATGCGCAGTGGGTGGGTGCAGGTGGTGGGTAGGAGACTACAAGGACCGTTTTTGTGTTACAGGGTGAAGAAAAAAAAACATCGCAGGACAGTTTTTTTTACAGGGTATTTGGCACAGCTGGGTGGGCTCCCAGCGCTGCCTAACTGTTTGGGGGTTGCTGCAGCCGACAGGGATTGGACACCCTCGTTCGCACACAATGCAAGGGAGGTTAATTTATGCTCGACGGGATTGGGCACCCCGTCGGCACACAAGGAAAGCCGAGGGGGATTGGGAACCCCCCTCGGCATATAACAAATGGGGGGGAGAGAGAGCTTTATGCCGATGGGGAGTGGGCTCCCCCATCGGCACATACATTGGGGCATGGGTAGCTGGCAGGGGGATTGGGCACCCCCGAAGTCGGCAGTTGGGTGGCCCCCACATACACAATGTCGGCGAGCACGTCCAAGGAAGGTCCGCTGCGTCTGATGAGCTTTGCTTGGATTGCAGCGGACCTTTTCTTAGATGTGCTCGCCACATTATGTATGCATGGTGTGGCGCCAACATGCAGGCTGATTGGGGAATGAGGGACGCACCTACTGGTGCGTGCCCTGCATTCGCCCAACAGTGACCGCGCCTCCAAAGCTGCACTACTCGCAAGATGCTGGCTGCACAAGCACACCAACATAAAAATTACCAAAGTTATGAGTAAACATTAAAAAATCTCAACATTCATTCATAACTTGTTAATTTAATATATTTTTCACCAAATTGTCAATACAGTCTTCTTTTTACTTCACCCCATGAACCTGGTAGATGAGATTTTTCAAATCCTGCCTGAAAGGTGATTTTGTGTAACGACAACAAAATCACATTTTGGTATGGATTTAAAATATGTCACCTACTTTGTTCATGAGGTGGGTTCCCAAAAAGGTCATGTTAAAAATGTTGTACAAAAATATTTAAAAATGACAAAGACATGAGTAAAGTTCAAAATGCATTGACAGTACATTGACATCACTTACCTTACTTCTTTCATTCCCTTCTGGCTTTGGTGAAGAAGGATGTGTTTCTTGGCAGAGCAGTGATGGACCCAAGATAGGTGAGTGAGGAGTTTGGTGGAGTGGGTGGGTGCTGAGTGGGCGTTTGGAGGTCTGAGATCAATGAGGGACCATTTTCTTTTTTTTTTTTCTGGATATTCTGTCACCAAAAAGAAAGAGAGAGAGAGAGAGAGATATCTTCGGGGGACCATTTTCTTTATTTCAGGGTGACTGACATTGGGGATTGGGCACCCCAGTGTCAGTAGACTGTTCAGTGGTAGGGGGGTGGGGCACCCTAGTGTCACCAGCTATGGGGGAGGGAAAGGCTGAACTGGATGGTAGCAGGGACACATACAGTGGTACTGGGTGTGGGTACTCCAGTCCACTTGTAATTCAGAGGTAAGGGGGAGAAGTGATCATGCCAGTACCGGGCATGGGCACCCCAATGTCAGTTTTCAGCAAACCTTTAACGGCTGGCACCACTGGGCACCTGTCTGCCCTTTCTACATAAAATGTAGTTTGGGAGGGAAGGTGATACCAGCACCAGGACTGAGCACCTACTATCTGGTAAAACAATATGAAATATGGGTCGGGAAAGAAGGGCACCGGCTGCGGGACTGGGTACCCACTGTAAAGTAAAATTAAACATACTAACATACTAAGATGCTAGCAGAGTAGGCCCAAAGGTCTGTCTAGTCTGTTCAAAGATCAGCACCTGGTAGATGCATCCTTCATTGCCCTTCCCTCCTTCACCTCCTCCCCCATCGGGTGTGTATCTCCAGGTCCGGCATCCAGCATTACTCAGTTTAATCTTCCCTCATACCCATCCCACCCCTTTTGAAGCCCACCACCATTTTCAGTTCTACCAAGTCCCCTGGCAACGCATTCCATGGCTCCACCACCCTCTCAGTGAAGTAACATCTCCTAGTCTTAGCCCTGAGCCTCCCTCTTACTAGCCTCAGGTGATGTCTCCTAGTGGCCCCTGCCTCCTGCAGCAAGAAAATTCTATCAGGGTGTGCCCTATCCCTTAAGGTATTTAAAGACCTCAATCATATCCCCTCTGTCCCTCCTCTCCTCCAGGGAGTACAAGTTAAGCTCCCTGAGTCTCTCCTCATAGGCTTTTTCCCCAGCCCCTGAATGATCCTGGTCACCCTCCTCTGGACTTTTTCAAAGACTGCAATGTCCTTGACCAAGTATGGTTGCTAAAACTGCACACACTACTCAAGGTGTGGTCTAACCAGGCAGTTATACAGAGGGAGAATCACCTCCTGCTTCCTGGAAGTTATCCCTCTTGCAATGCACCCCAGCATTTTGTTTGTTATGGCCTCCACCCTCCTGCACTGTTCAGAGTTATTCATTTTGGCATCCACCACCACCCCTAGGTCCTTCTCCCCATCCAGAACTTGCAGTTTCTCCTCTCCCAGAAAGTATTCTTGAGTCGAGTTTCTAAGACCCAGGTGGAGAACTCTACACTTCTTAGTGTTAAACTTCAGTCCCTAGTTGTGGAACCACTCCTCCAGGGTCTCCAAATCCTCTTGAAGGGCGGCTTCTGCCCTCCACCCCATCCACCACTGCCACCAGCTTGGAGTCATTGGCAAAAAAGGCTCATCTCATTCCTGATACCTCTTCTGATGTCAGAGATGTAAGTGTTAAACAGGAGTGGGCCCAGCACCGAACCTTGGTCGGGCAGTAGGAGTTCTAAGGATAGGGAGTTTGGTGGGTTAGCAATGTAAGTGAAAGTGATTTCTTTTGCACCACTTTCATCAGTCAGCTGTGAAGGAAGTCACTTTCACTGTCCTTTAAACTGCCTTTGTCAGCTGCATAACGAAAGCGATCTGAAGGAAATGCTTTTAGTCAAACCCTATCCTTAAAGCATTCATGTTTTGAACAGAACATGCTCAGAATATGGCACAGTTTTTAACTTATAGTTTACTAAAACTACAAAAGTTGAAAACTTTAAACTTGCAAAAGTGTACCTTGGGTCTGACTCTACCAGACCTGTATGTTTCAGGCTTATAAAAAAAAAAAATCACTTTTTAGTTACAGGGGAGCAAAAAAAAAGTCTTAATTTGGGTAAATTTCAGCGTTTCTGCATTTCTGTAATTTATTTAGTTTGTTTATTTATTTATTGAAATGTTTCACCAGGAAGGGCACACTGAGCAACAAGATGCTCATTTCACGGTGCGTCGGGGGGGGGGGGTACAGAGGAGAGCAGGTGAATACATGATACATAGCACTGAGTTACACATTGGAGTCAAGAATTAAGAGTGTCATTACATACATTGTTTACATACATACAAACATGCACACATACTTACGTTAAATTGAGTTAGAGTTACACAATGCTTACAGCTTAGAACTTGTATGCCTTGATTGCCTTGTGAGAACAAGGAGTAGGGTTTAGGTCTGGATTAAGTAACACTATACATGGATGACTGTCACTGACTAAGGGAATACGTTTGACTGGGAGATAAAGCAGAAATGCAGCATGAGGCAAGTGCGTGGGTTGGTAGAAAATATATGCCAGCATTTGTGATCGTTAGCTAAAGCCACTGGTCAGGCCGCATAGGATGAAGGGGGAATGATAAGGAGGGTAGTAGCAGGAAGGGGGGGGGAAGTAGGTCAGGTGCATGAACAGTTTGACATGTAGTAGTTTATGAGGGCGGAGGATAGAGAATGCCTAGAGGAGGAACGTTGGATTTGGACCGCAGGTCATTCCAAAGCATCGGAGATGGTTGAAGGCCGATTGGCTCAGGCAGAGTCCATTGTGTGGATTACCACAGCTGGAGTCAGAGGACCTGAGGGCATGAGAGGGGTTGTGGAGAAGATAGGGAGGAAATGAGGTAGGGTGGAAGGGAACCGAGCCAGAAGTTAGAAGCAAATTTAGCACTGTGAAGTAGTCACCGGTTGCTCAGGGATGGTAGGGCCAGCGAACGGGAAAGCTCGCAGTGGTGGGTACGAGGGGGGCATCAAGGGCAAAACAGCAGAAAGCATTGAAGAGAGGGTCCAGTCTGGATAGGGTGGACTTAGGGGCAGAGCTGTAGACTATATTGCAGTAGTCGAAGGTAGGTAGTTCATTTTCTGAACAATTTCGTGTCTCACTGGTAGCAGGAGACAACTGCAATTTCTATAGAGAGCGCCAAGCTTAGGACGCAGTTTTTTCAGGATAGCATCCACACGGGCTGAGAAGGAGAGGTGTCGGTCAAGCCAGACCCCTAGGTACCTAAAGGAGGACATGTCCTCTAGGATTGTTCCATCAAAGGTGTGGAAGATCAGTGGTGAGGTAAGTCTGGATAGTCTCTGCCTAGTGCCAAAGATCAAGGAGACTGTCTTCTTGGCACTGAGGGACAGTTGGTGGGAGTTAAACTAGAGCTGTACCTTGTTGAAATCAGCCTGGAGACTGGAAGCAACCTCCTCTTGGGTCCGGCCGGAGAAAAAGAGGACTGTGTCATCTGGATACATATGTATTGAGGTAGTACAGCACGTTTCTAGCGTGTCATTTAGCAGGATGGCAAAGAGAATGGCGCAGAGAACTGAGCCCTTGGGAACACCAGTGACAATAGAGAGTGGAGGTGAGGTGGAATCAGCAATTTTTACAGACTGGGTTCTGCCTTGCAGGTAGGCTCTTAACCAGTTAGTGGCCATCGCAGATAACCCAGCGGGGTTGGGATACAACGTCGAAAGCTTTGACTAAGTCAATGAAGATGGCTGATGTAATTTGACCTTTGTCCATCCCCGAGAGGATGGAATCCGTGAGTCTGAGGAAGGAGGTGGTGGTAGAGTGTTTTTTCCTAAATCCAGACTGGAAAGGCATGAAGAAGTTAGATTCAGAGAGGAAGTGGGAGAGTTGTGAGAGCACAAGGTGTTCCTGATGTTTCGCGAGGGTGGGGAGAAGGGAGATGGGGCAGTAATTTACGCAGTGGTGGGGTCCTTTCCTTTCGGCAGTGGTAGCACTGTGGCATACTTCCACTCCTTGGGAATTGACTCAGTGGCAAACGAAAGGTTTAGAAGTGTGGTGAGGGGAGATGCAATGGCTGAGGCAGATAGGAAGAGGAGTTTGGTGTCCAAACCATCAGATGACCTTCTCTTAGCAGGATTCAGGGTGAGTAGGGCATCTAGGGCTTCCATGGGAAAGATGTTCTTGAAGGAGAAGGTGTTCAGGCCGGGAGGTATAAGGGTTTCAGCTTGGTGAGTGGGCAGGGTTACAGCTGGAAGGGAGGCAAGAAGGGTCGTAGCACATGTGGTGAAGTAGGAGTTGAACTCGGAGGCAACCGAGAGAGGGTCTGAGAGGACAGTCCCCTTTGTGAGCAGAAGGTGGGGGATTTGTTGATGGGGGGGAAAGGGAGTTGATAACGTTCCAAAATTTTGATGGCCTACCAATATTGGCGTTAAGGGTGTTGTTAAAATATTCGGCCTTGGCTAATCAGTTGGCCTTGGTGCACTTGTTTCGGAGCATGCAGTAGGTGATGTTGTCGCCTGGGAGGAATGTAGTTTTCTAATTTCGCCACAACTTGTCCCGGACATTTTGGCATGCTATTAGTTTAGGGGAAATCCAGGGAAGCTGAGTCCCCCAGACCCTGATGCGGCGCAGAGGGCCATGTTTATCCCAGATGCTGAGGAAGGTGTTGCGGAAATGTATAAGGGCATCATCCATGTTATTAATTCTAAGATGAAAGTCCCAGTTTGAGTGAGCTAGTTTTTCCCGGAGGGGGGTGAGGTTTAGCGTTTTGTATGACCGTTGTAGTAGAAATTTGGGAGGGGATTTAATCAGATGGATTTTGCAGACTAGGTAGGTGATGTGATGGTCGCTTATAGAGTCTGGAAGTAGGCCAGAGCGGATGACCCGGTGGGAGTGATTGCCAGTCTTGGGGTTTGAGCGTGTTGGTTCGCAGATGGTTTGGGTAAGACTGAGGGCTGTTATCTCGGAGCAAGCTTTGTTGAAAGAGGGGGATGGCCAGTTGTGATTAAAGTCCCCCATAATATGAAGTTCACCCGACGGGGCTAGGGAGGCTAGGTGGCTTAGGAGGCCAGTGACTGTTTCGGTCGGGGTGCCAGGGCAGCAGTAAATACCAGCAACACAGATAGGGAGTGAGAAAGGAGGAGACAATTTGAGCATGAGCAGTTCATAGGCTTTGGGCTCTGATTTTGTGAGTGTGACGGAAAATTAAGTCTAAGTTGGTGTAGACAGCAACTCCTCCGCCTCGGGTGGGTCGGTCTTGCAGAGTGATATTAAATCCTGGAATGGTGATGGCTGAGTCCTGAAGGTTAGGGTTTAGCCAGGTCTCAGATATGATGATGATGATGTCAGGGGCATGTTGTGTGGCTAGTACCTGGAGCAGATCGAGCTTGGGGGCTAGGCTTCGAATGTTGAGGTGGAGAAATCGTAGTCCCCAGGGGAGGGAGCCAACCCGAGTTGCAGTGGTGGCCTTGACAGGGGGTTTAGTCACTGAATTAGAAGAACAGGGGGCTGGTGCTGAGCTGGGGTTTGGGTGCATGTCCCCCACTGCAAGGAGTAATAAGGCAAGGGTTAGGTGGTGAGGAAGCATGTAGAAACACCTTGATTTGGGCAAGAGCCGCTTAAGAGATGCTTTAGGGCAGACAGCTTGGGAGCAGAGAGTAATTTGGTGGAGGGTTGACAAAAGCAGGCATAGGAGTAGAGCGGGGGTCTCATGGGACAGAAGGACCAGGTAGTGGCTGGAAGAGATGAGGTGGCAGTTGGGGGTGTGTGGTAGGATGAGTTAATTCAGCTGTGGGGGGGGGAGCAGGGTAGCAGCTTATGGGAGGTATTGGGGGGTATGCAGAATAGAAAGGAGGAGATTAGGAGTAGGTTCCTTGCTGTTTGAGCCATAACTGATAGCACACAGGAGGCACAAATTATGGCCGTGGTTCGTAGGAGAGAAGAGGAGTGGCCATACGGACCGCTAGGATGACAGCTATAGGGAGTGCGGTAGGCAGGAGAGATGGTGCTGGGCACCAATAGTGTTAGAGCAGGTTTTAGGGGTGGTGCAAGTAGTGTATTTAATAGGTGGCCTGGGAGGGGGTGGCAGGGGAGGGACAAAAAACAGGCTGGTACTCTTGATTTCTGTCCTCAGCTAGCGACTGCTAAAAGCAATCCAGCAGTAAGGCTCCAAAAGCCATGCAGCAGCTGGGCTAGCCCGGTCTAAAAAGGCACACCAATCAGGAGTGTAGGGCTACCCACCAGTCCAATCAGGAGCAGCTAAGTCAGCAGGTGTACCAATGAGGGAGCAGTCAGAAGCTGTGCAGCTCTGGGAGTTCTCTCGGTAGTACCCGAGAGGCTGGTCCAGGAAGCAGGACCAGGAGGGTGGCTGTAGATTTCCGTGGGCACAGCGGCAGCGTCCGATGATGCCGCCGGAGTCCTGAGGTACCGCTCAGGGTGCAGGAGAGATCTGCGAGGGAAAGAGGGCACAGCATTAGTTATAAGGAGAATTTATGTTCGGAACAAAGAGAAGCGGGAGACAGACGGGAGCTCGTAGAGGGGTGGGGGTGCTATTTGAGGATAAAGGGAAAAATTAGCAATTCAAGGTAGGAGAGGGAGAGATTTAGAGAGACAGAGGAAGGAGGTTTGTGAATAGTCAGAGAGAAATAATTACCAGGGGAGGGTGAGGGCGGGGGGCTGTCTGCTGATAGATTGCTTAGTGCAGGAGTTAAGGGAAGGTACAAATGGAACAGAGAAGAATGGCGGCAGAGGAGTATGGTTTGAGGGGGTTTGATCACAGCCAGTAGGAGGAAGGCAGGCTCCCAGAGACCCTGGGCAGTGAAGAAGTAGCAGAAGGCAACACGGGAGCAGAAAGCAACACAGGAGCAAAGCAGCTTAATTAGTGTGTTAGGCTAATGATTACTGTAGCAAGACTGAGGGCATGCAGCTGACTAGAAATTCCACAAACAGGGCTGTAATTACTTAGAAAACCATGCGGTTACAGATAGAGTACATACATCTGACACTTATATGGCTTAGATTACAGCACTTTTAATGTGCCGGCATAAGACTAGCTAGAACAAAACTTAGAATTGTAGGCAAAGTACATGCAATAACAAAAAAACAGGCTGGTACTCTGATTTCTGTCCTCAGCTCGTGACCGCTAAAAGCAATCCGGCAGTAGGGCTCCAAAAGCTGTACAGCAGCTGGGCTAGCCCGGTCTAAAAAGGAGCACCAATTGGGAGCTTAGGGCTACCCGCCGGTCCAATCAGGAGCCGCTAAGTCAGCAGGCGCACCAATCAGGCAGCAGCCAGAAGCTGTGCAGCTCCAGGAGTTCTGGCGGTAGTACCTGAAAGGCTGGTCTGGGAAGCAGGACCAGGAGGCTGGCTGTAGATTTCCGTGGGCTCGGCGGCGGCGGCCAATGATGCCGCCGGGGTCCTGAGGCGCCGCTAGGGGCGCAGGAGAGATCTGAGATCCCCCAAAGGAAATGACTGACATAAAGTGTTCAGGATCCAGAAACCCTGGCCCAGGCTCAAAGCCTACAAAATGTCAGGCAAATCAGTTGAAGAGGGGCAGAATTATTAAGGTGTATAAATTGTGGTTTTTAACACTGAAGTGCTTATTCAACCCTGATATACAGGTGCTACCATGCCTGTATAAAATATATATATTATACTTGCGCAGTAGCACAAGTATAGTTAGGGTTGAGCGGAGTGCTCAATATTAAAACCCAAATATTTACACCTTCATAACTTAGGTGCCATTTAAAACAACTGTGAGAAATTTGGCAAGCAAGGTCCAGGTGGCAAGTTCTCAGGAGGTGGGAAGTTTTGTGATGCCTGCTTATCTGGATTCTAAGGTCCAGAAACATCAAAAATATATAAAAAGCATAATTTTGGGCCTTTTTTCCCCCTCTCACCAACAGCCAAGCTGGTATGGAATTTTGTTCTGAAACTTTCAGGGCTGAAGGGGCTTGTAGGAAACGAGAAATAGTCCCTGGGTACCTTCAATTAAGGTAAGTTCCAAAAAGTCTGTATATCATTCTGGGCTGATATAGGCCAGACGTGAAGTGAATAATTCAAAAAGTAATCAGCTACACTGTAGAAGGCTTTATCTTAAAAGTCTCATTTATTTCATTTTGTCTTTCTTTCTGGGACCATTTCCATGAACCTAATGTTTCACCCTATATCAGGATTTCATCTGGGACTAAGCATACCACATTCGATATCCTCCTTTCTTGCTTATTTACAACTTCTCGTTATCAATCTCATGTTCAGATTACTTACATGCTGCAGGTGCTGGCCTTTGCAGCTCTTTTCCAAGCTGTGATGCAATCTAGCCAGTGTTCAATAGTGTTACAAGTGACTGTAAATAATCAAAAAGGGAGATACCGAATGTGGACCGCTTATTTCCTGATAAAGCCCTAATACAGGGTGAAGCGTCAGGTTTGTGGAAATGGTCCCTGAAAGAAAGAAAAAAATTAAATGAGAATCTGAAGATATTTAAGTCTTTGTACAGTGTGGTGGATTACCTTTTTTTAATAAAGAAATATTTTATTGAGAACTGTTAAAGGACACAAAAGTACATCAGTACAGTAATACACATGATCAGCAACAGTAGCAGGCAATACATAATGGAACTGTATTAGATACGTCACTAAACTGAGAGTAAAAAGGAATGCCATTGATGGGGCTCTGAGGGGTTACAAAAACATCCCCTGAGAGAAAGTTTATCAAGAGAAGTTCATAAAGACAATGTTATTGCTCAACAGGTACTGGCTGGACAGCCATCACTCGTATGCATTATTTGATGTGCATAAAATGAAGAAAATCCATGTACAAAATCTGTTTCCAATTTATCCAGGGTCTGCATAGTCCAAATCTCGTCAAATACAGGGAGATGATTCAGATAATGAGTTTTTTCTCCAAGTGATAAATGGAGTCTACGAGTGCGATCCACTGGGCCACCGTTGGGGGCTGAGGTTTTAGCCAGAGTCTGGCTGCTGCTTGTTTTGCTCCTGTGAGTGAAATAAATAATAACTTTAGCTGTCTCCCTTTAAGAGATAGCATTGGTGGGATCACAAATGTGAAGGGAAGCAAAAGGGATAAGGATCCTTGGCAGTCAAACATAGTTTCCGAAACACGAGTGACCTCTGCTCAGAAAAAAAATCACAAAACTGGGTGCCCGCAGAATTCATGTGCATGGTCAGCCTGCAGCTTCCCACAGGCCCTCCAACCTTTACCTGCCTGTTCCCCCACGTATTTCATCTGGACAACTGGGGTTCTAAAAAAGCATGTCTGACACTTCCATGCAAATCCTTTGAGAAAGGGGGCCATGGATAATTTATGAGTGGGCAAAGCATATTTAAGTTATTGTTTTTTCTCACAGTGAACCTGTAAGTCTGCATTCCATTTATTAAGTCCTGCAATAGTAGACTCCTTGGCCTGATTTCTTAGCATGGCCTATAGCCTGCCCACTAGATGCCCCCAACCCCCAGTTGAAGAAATTAGATGTGGTCAAAAAGCTCACGTGGAGCATCTGGGACTTGAGTATATCATGAGCATTCATTGCTGATATATGTCCGGGCTTGCAAGTACTGAAAATGGTCTATAGCTGGAACAGCATATTTCTCCCACAAGGTCTGCAAGGGAAGTACCCCTCTGGTGTCCAGGAGCTGATGAAAATATGTAAGCCTCTGTCTGGCCCAATGTTTTAAAAGTAGACCTGTCTTATTTAAGGGGTTAGTTTGATCGCGGGCTGGAGATACTAGCAGAGGTCCAAAGTCCCCTAGTGAGTTGCCCTGCAAGATCCTATGCCATGAGTGAAG
Organism: Neoceratodus forsteri; assembly: GCA_016271365.2. Lineage (NCBI taxonomy): Eukaryota > Metazoa > Chordata > Ceratodontiformes > Ceratodontidae > Neoceratodus > Neoceratodus forsteri. The sequence goes on along the minus strand of CM057456.1, from coordinate 1,870,223,655 downwards.
CACTGTCACTGTATGAGGAAAAAACCTGGAAAAGGGCAAATATAGAAAAACAAAAACATCGCCTGCACTCCAGAGCCACAAGAGCTACTAATCCTCCAGTGCTCCAGTGAAGGTAACAAATTATACCGAAATCTTTGCTGTTGCAAAAATATGGATTTTATTTAAAAAAAGAGAGAAAGTAAAGGCACATACAATCTGCATGCAGGGGCAAATATCCCTGGGTTGGGGCGTATAAAATGACACCTACATCATGTAGGTCATTCAGCACAAATTCGAAGATTTGCCAGTTGGCCTGATGTGTCCAGAGACAGACCAACCTCATCTGACAGACCACGTCATATTAATTGTAGGCTGGGGAAATTTACTCTACCTTTTTCCGTGGAGAGCTGCAGAAGAGAAAGTCGCAGTCTTGGCCTGCCACCACTGCCAAGAAATCGGGATAAACGTTAACTCCCTATTTGAAAGTAGGTCCATGCAGGCATCAAGGGGAGAGTTTGCAGAAAATACAACATTTTCAGCAAAACATTTTGCCGGATGGCTTTGACTCTATTTCAGAAGGGGAACTACAGTGAGGACCAGTGCTCTAAATCCTGAGTTATGTTGTTGGTAATTGGTTCATAATTAAGAATATCCAGGTGGTCCAAATTTTTAATAATGTGGGACCCCAGATATCTTAAGGAACTCCCGTTCCAACTAATTCTGAGACAGTCTTTGAGACTGTTGTTAGGCATACAATGGAGTGCTAGCACTTCTGCTTTTGCACTCACCCCTACCTTTACTTCCCAACTACCACTGTCCACCCCTACACCTCTCTAGTTTGTTTGTTGTGTAACCCCCTTGTTACCTGGGGTTACTAGAATCCCAGTAAGACCTAGTGGTAGGCAGGGAAGGCAGCTTGTGAAACTCCAGTTAAATAGGTTTCACACTGTCTCACTCTGTTCTCAGTCTCAGCTGAGACTGAGGGATAACATCACCAATAGAACTTTGGCAGCTGCATAAGCCACATTGGAATCTGCAGCAAAGGGAGTTAGATAGAACATTGGGAGTTTTCAAAGTAGAGTCTGCAGTTTGGCTTGAGGGAGTGAAGTTTGTACTCAAGTGGTGGAGACCGCTGTGTTCGGGTCTCAGTGCCCCCTCCCTCCGGGGGGGGGATGTAAGATTCCCAGCAGATTCCTGGGGCAATCCCTTAATCCTGCTAGTGTAAGGAAAAGCTGCCTGTTTAGTCCAAGATTTATTTTGGAAGATGGAAGATTTGTGAGTCGCCTGTGGGGCACCTGCAACTTAAGGGCGAGTGTCTGCTCTGGCTAAAAGGGCATATGTTTTCTTCACCCTGGGACTTGTGTGAAAATCTAGGGATTGAACTACATATTGGGAAGCCTAGAGAAATGGGCCAAGCAAGTAAAAGTAGTGTCAAATCCCAGAGTTTTGTGAGATACAAATAATATGTAGAGGAGATGTGACAGACGTCTACCCTTAATCTACATTTAGGAGTTCAGCAATGGAATTGTTCAGCTTTTCCAGAGAAATGGCTGGGTATGGGCTGTGGGAGCTGGAGGTGGGTGGCTCCCCATCTTCAGTGACCAGGTCCACCTACATGGATTTCTTCTGTGGTTTCTACTTTGCCTCAGGCACTTGGCCAGTGATCAGGGAAGTACCCAGACATGGGGTTGATTGTAAGGAACATTCTCTCTAAGAGTTGCAGACTCTAGTGTGACGTGGGGAGCCACAACAGGATTATTGGTTCATTCTTCCAATGGACCGCGAATGAGATTATTGGTTCATTCTTCCAATGGACCGCGAATGGGATAATTGGTTCATTCTTCCAATGGACCGCGGATCAAGTGACCGGCGGGGGAGCCAGGCCAGTGGGGAAAACCCAAGTGTGTACAAGTCGGGCTGTGTACCCAAAGCTGCGTGCAAGTCGGGGCTGTGTGCCTGGTGGGTTCAGAGTCTGAGGACTGGAAATGGCGATAAAGTGTTCTGTAGTCTCTAATCTGCATTACCAGGAACTGTAGCCCCATGGGGGTCCATCTATGCTTTGTTTGTTCAGCTAGTATGTGAATAAAAGCCACACTGAAGAATCCCATTCCTGGTTCTGGACATTACAGTTATTGCTTCCTGTGTTCGGATTTACTTGGGTGCCCCTGTGCAGAGTAGCCAAACTTAGGTCCCCCTGTGCCAAGTAACCTCATCCTCCCCGAACCCAGGTCCCCACCAGGTACTGCTGTCAGCTTCAACAGCATGCCACCTGTCGTTTTGGCAAAAAGGCAGGGGTGAGGGGTTACAAAAATGGAGGCACCGCTTTGGATTTTGTTCTGGGAGGAAGGTGCTTGGGCAAGGGGGCTAGCGTTTTGGCTATCTGACAGTTGAAGCAATTTCCCTAGTGTGTTGCTGTGTGCTGTGAATCTTGTGCTACTGTTTAAAATTGCCAACTGTTTACCAAGGAGCAGTAAAGCCAAAGAGTGTGCCCTTGTCCTTCATCAAAATTGTTTACAGTGTCTTTGCCTGCTTTTAAAATGAACTGTTGTGAAGAAAAGTGGGGAAGACTAGGGGTAGCAATAGGAAAATTGTGCCCTGGACATAGGAAATGCTTTTTAAATTGACTGAGAGACTGCAGTGTAAATGGCTATGTTAAATGGCTGAAATGGGCTCCCGACGTGGGGTCCGTTGAAAAAAAAAAAAAAAAGCTGCATTCTGCAGTTTAAATTTGCCTGCTCGATGATCGCCGTGACAAGAAGAGCCCTCACGAGGAAGAAGAGGCTCATTTGCATGGCGTCGTGTGGTTGGTCAGGCTGCAATCAGTCCCACCCCTCAGCCAGCTCTACAGAGACTGCCCCAGCATTCGAGAGGGAGTGTGAGTGGAGTGCGTGTACAGGCAGTGGAGGAGCATCACGGAGTGTTAAAATCGCTGTAAACAGTTTAAAAATTGACTTTCAAGTTTAAAATCGGGCTCAACCTGCTAATCGATCATCGGAATTGCAAGTTTGGTGGTTGAAAAGACGATCTGTAGGACTGCCCGCCGGTTTCTGTTCTGAGACCTCCAAGAACTGGCAGCAGGCCGTTTTTCCCCATCGCAGCAAACTGCTACTGATCAGTAAGTAACCACCTTAAAACTGCTCAAACAGTGATTTTCAGCCCTATGCCATATAAATGTGTGTGCAGCAGTGCAGTCGCTTTGCAAGTAACGACTGTGCAAAGTCCTGCCAGCAAGTGCAAGTCTGTTAAGCCATTGACTGTGTGCATAGTAATGAATTTAGCCTCAGTTTAAAGTTTGCAGCCAGAGAGAGACTGTGGGTTGTAGCAAAGTGCAGCACTAGAAATACAGGCAATCCTGTGCTAAAAACCTGCAGCTTTTAGGGACTGTGAATAAAATAAATGATACCAACATGTAAAAAGTCCATGGAAAATCCTGTAAATGTGTTTAAAGCCAGAACAGAGCAAGTTGTGCAGTTTGAGCAAAAGTTATCAGTAGTTTGTGTAAATCGGATGCACAGTGGCTTGACCCAGATTCTGAATGTTGGTGCACAGGAGTGCTGCCGCCGCCATTACAGGGTGGGGGTAGTAAAGTAAACACAGCAGCAGAGGAGCCATTTTACAGCTAAGGGTGTGTTCAATAAAGTGGGACTTTCAGTTACAGTGAACTTTGCTTATTTTTCTGCAGTTATGGCCTCAGGACCAGCTCGCTACCCGGATCATGCCCGGGTTGCAGTAACAGCAGCAGTAAATAGACTGAGGGATATTGAAAAGTGGTGCTATGGAGGGCAACTGCCTCCTCATGTGGCGATTCCTAATTTTCCAGTGCATGTATGCCAAATATGCTTGAGAGCTGGAAGGGACGTCTTCATGATTCCTTACCCTCTCTAGTTTGTTTCTTGCTCACCCTCTCCCACCTTGTACTGTCCTATGCTTTTCACATTAAATTTCTTCCCTTTGGTCCTTATGCCCTCCTTCACCATCTCTGGCTCGCCGTGCTCCTGGCAAGGCCTCTTGGCTGCAAAGCTTAAATCAGTATGACTAAAGTAAAATGTCTCATATCCCATCCTACATTGTTTGTAAGCATTATCACTTAAATTGTATTACCTGAAATGTTTTGAATTCTATGAAGTCTAATATATTGTATTGGTTGTATGGTTGTCCTTATATGAAAAGTAACTGAACATTCTGTTCATTTACCCACTGTCTTCCCAAATCATGTATGTTGTCCTCTGTTACCCACTGATGTGGAACCTTTGTAAATGAGCCCCCCGCTCAAAGGTACTTACAATCTGAGAATGTAATAAATAAATAAAATATTTAATAAATAAATAAAATATTTGTGTTAAGGCAGAAGCCCGCTAGGGTCTCAAACTTTTCCAAGAGACCAAGGTTGCCAACACAAAGAAGTGGTGGGGTCAGTGGCTAGCAGGGCAATATCGCTGGCAAAGAGAGCTACCTGTAATTCCTACTACCCAGCGGTATGCCATGTATCTGAGAGGAGCGGTGGATATGTGCAGCATGAGGCTCTATATAAAGTGCAAATAATGCAGGTGAGAGAGGACAGCCCTGATGGGTGCCTCTCCCCAACACAAAGGCTTGGGAAAAAGGGCCATCTACCCTAACATAGGCCTGTGGGTGACAGTAGAGGGTCTGCAACACAAAGGTAAATGCTGGTGGGAATCCATAGGTTTCTAGAGCATGCCAAAGGAAAGCCCAGGAGAGTCTATTGAGTACCTTTCTCCACGTTCAAGCTGGCCAGGACCAGAGGGATAAACTGCTGCTGAGCGTAATCCAAAAGAAGCAGCATTCGGCAAACGTAATCATGTGCCCGGTGCTTGTGCACAAAACCCACCTGGTCCATGTCCAGCAGGGACAGGAGAAGGTCCTCCAATGTTGTGGCCCAGATAGAGGATAAAATCTTGTAGTCATAGTTCAGAATTGAAATTGGGTGATAAAATGCAGGAGATAGAGGATAATTCCCCAGTTTGGGGAGTATGGAAATAGTGGCATACTGCACGGAGGGTGAGGAAATCATCCCCATCATGTAGGGCCCAAAAAAGTCTGGAAAGTTATATGGTGAGGAGGTCCTACAAAGGGAGACCTTATAAAATTTGGAGGGAAAACCATCGGGGCCAGGGCATTTCCTGGTTTTGGAGGCCGAAATGCCTAGTGCTATTTCCTCAATTGTAATAGGGTCAGTCAGTTTCTATTTGAGCTTCTGTCAGTGTGAGAAGTTTAGCCTGCAAAAAGAAATCCCTAATCTGGTCCATGGGAGGGGTAGGGCTGCCCAGGGTATAAAGCCAGGAATAATAACGTTTCAAAATGTTTTCAATATCTGCGTCCTTGTGGGACAGTGCTCCTGTAAGGGGGTCCCTGAGTTTAGGGATGCAGGCGTGCACTCTGGCAACTCTTAGGCAGCGAGCCAGAGTGCAAGCAACACTGGTCCCACCTTCATAGTCGCAATGCCTATGATAAAATAGAGAGTGCTCCACCTTTTGATCCAACAATTGTTGTAGTTGGGCTTAAGTGGCCTAAAGCTATTGTTTGACACAGGTGTCCCCTGCATATAAAAAAAAGCTGCAAGGTGTGTTGGGCATGTTGCAGCTTCTTCAGTTCTTATTCCCTTCTTCTATGCAATGCAGAGGCATGGCAGTGATATCATCCCATCAGGGCATTCCAAACTATGAGGATGGAAACATCTGAGGTGTCATTTTCATGGAGATATTGAGACATGCATTCTTCTAGTTTATGTATTAGAGTGTTGTCCCACAGCAGTCCTGTGTGAAGTTGCCAATGGATAAATTTCCTAGGTTTTTCCAGGCAAAACTGAGTGGAAAGGGGGCCATGATCTGAAAGATGAAAAAAAACATGGCACAGAGAGCACTGATATGCTCGACAGTAGTAAAAATATAGTGAAGTCTAGCATAACTGTGATGTCGGAGTGAGAAATGAGTATATTCTGCCTGAGAGGGGTGGAGATGACACTGAGTGTCTATATATAAATCCCATATGTGACATTGTTTTATGGGCATATTTTTGCACTGCAGAAAGCCTAAATAACTTCAGGGAGAAGGCATCCTGTTCCAGGTACAAAGTAAGATTCAGGTCACCCCCATAACTAGTTAGACCTGCAACATCTTTAGCAACTTATTAAAAAAATGTTTGGAAGAAACCCTTCTCCATCCCTGGAGGAAAATAACTGCTAACCAAAGTGAAAGATTGACTGTAAAGGGTGCCCATAACAGTTGTATAGTGCCCTGCAGGGTCTGCTTCTTGAACACAAATTTCAAATGAGATGCCCCTGCAGATTAAAGTGAGAATCCCCCACCCCACCCCCGGCATCCTGAGAAACGGAACGAATCGAAAAAAGTGCTGATCAAAGTCCAATTTAAGAAATTTTTTTATGTTCCTCTGGGGAGAAGTGGGTCTCCTGAAGAAGAATATCCGCCCTCTCCCTCTAAAAAAACCTGAAGAAGGCAGGTATGCTTCATAGGATTACGCACACCATTTACATTATACCAAACTATTTTAGTATGCTGCATCATGAGAAAGCAGAAAATGGTGCCCTGCAGATTGATCTCCAAGATGTCCAATAGTGGAGAGCTAAAAGTGGTCCCCCCGTGATGAACCTCCCCATACCCAGCACAGTCCCAAGTCGAAAAACAGGGATCAATCACCTGCTGTCCAAATAGGAGGAAACAGTGAAAAGTTCAAAAAAACATATAAATGCAACCTTATATCAACAGGGCAAACCGTACACAATCAAGCAAACCAGAGAAAATGGTCAAAACCAGTGTCTGAGATTTACTTCCATGGTGGAGAGTTGGATCACAAAACCAGTGTCTGAGATTTACTTCCATGGGGGAGAGTTGGATCACAAAACCAGTGTCTGAGATTTACCTCCGCAGTGGAGTGTTGGATCACAAAACCAGTGTCTGAGATTTATTTCCGCAGTGGAGAGTTGGATCACAAAACCAGTGTCTGAGATTTACTTCCTCGGTGGAGAGCTGGATCACACTCTCAGCTCCTGGGAAACACTAAAGAGTGGAAAAGTATTGAATGGGGGGTTGTCAAGCCGAGCCTGAGTCCCCAAGACACAGAGTAGTCCTGTTTCCGAGAAATCATTGTGCCCTGAAGAGTACTGTCTCAAGCCGCGATTCCAGAAAATAAGCCACTATGCGGTTGGGGCAGTGAAAGAGGTCAAATGAGACCACGGAGGATGAGTGGTAATGGTATTGCTCATGCTGCCCTAGATGGTTATGGGGGTGAGTAGGAGAAAGACCACCACAGCTAATGAAAGTCCCCAGGTCCGTAGCCCCCTGTCCCCCCCCCCGGCTCAGAACAGTGCCAGTGGAAACCGAGCAGCTAAGGTAATTCAGATGGTAAGAGGTGCATTATGGTAGTGGAAATCAGAGACTAATGTCCAGCTAGGATCAAGCACAAAGCAGAAGTGGGAGAGAGAGAAAGAAAGAAAAAGGACGGGTGGTCAAGGCAGAACACATCTCACTAGGCTGGCCCATTAATGGCCTCCTGTGAGTGGCGCTGCCCCCCCCCCATCAGATTCTGTGATCTGGGCATGAATGCGGATCCCCACTGTTGATGGAATCCAGGCCCCATGCCCCATCATGACCCACATATTTTACAACTCGCCAGGTAGTACCACCAACATGATCAAACTGCCCATTGTTGCACGGTCTGGTGCCCTTCTATAGTCTGGCTATGGCACGAGCAAGGGGCGTAGGGGCCAACCATAACATGTAACCTAACTAAAGTCTTAAGTTCAGAGACTGAGAATGAGCGGACCCCGGAACCCCGAAGAACAGTCAGTGAAACAGGTCTAAGGACCCCTCACTGGGGTGGTCACCAGATGGCAGTGTGAAGAAACATAAAGGAGGCTTCAGTTTGTCCGCACCACGTTACCTGCTACAAAACATCAGAAAGCTCATGAGAAAAGTGGTTAAAGTTCAGGGACCAGTCTCTTGATCTGTCTAGAGAATTGTTGCAGAATATCTCAGATGGCTTGCAGGTCTTGAGGTTGGGACATCTTTGTGGCCTCCACTGCAGCATGCACGGTTGAGGGTTGTTGAAGCTGATCCGATCCTGAGGCTTGTCCTGTGATTTCACTGCCTGATGACATGGATGTGTTGCAGGTGTCTGCTGAGGGAGGGGGACAGGGATGCCCCTCTTGACCAAGTATGTTTTTGCCTCTTCGGTAGTGTGATACACAACAGTTTCATCTGCAAAATGAACTCTAAATTTTGCAAGGAACGGTGTCTGAAATTTCATCCCCACCTGCTTGAATACTCAAAGGTAAGGTGAATAATCCTGGAGTTTCTGTTGAACCGGGGGGCATAACCATGATCCAAATACAGTCTGCAGGTGCCTGACATCAAAGACCCCTTCTTCCAAGCTGCAGAGAGAGCATTCTCCTTCATGCAAATGCTGAGGAATTGCAGTATTATTGATCTTGGTCACTGATTCAGAGCAGGCTTTGGTCCCAGGCTCACAGATCCGCTCTGTTTGGAGGGGAAGATCTGCAGGGAGGTTGAGTAAAGTGTGCAAAAGGTTGTCAATAAAAGTGAGAATTGCTGGCCCACCACTGCAGCGGTAGCATTACCGCCTGCGGTGATGATGACCCATGTTTGGAAGCAAGCATGGGGCATCAGAGGGTCAGCTGAGGGGAGGTTGAGTGAGCGTCCCATTGATAGCTCTCCACCTCCGGTGGTGGAGTTGTGGTTTCCCCAGCATACTAGTGATGACACCCAGTGAAGACTAGATGTCCAGCAGCCAGAAGTGCCTGACATCCGAAGTCATTGGCGGATGTATGTGTGATGATGGGTGCAGGAGCTCTCCCATCTTGCAATGACATCATTGCTTGTTTGTGACTCCTGAGGAAACCAGGCATGAAAACCCTTGGTCACAGAGCACCATGAAGCCCCTTCGACCGCCTCCCCAATGACACCCCAGGTGTAAGCCATGGCTGGGGCCTCTACTGGATTTTGATCTGTGACCCCCCGGAGGAGCCCCGCCATAAGGGGCAAGCTACTGGCCACCTATTTTGGGTGGCCTGGAGAGGGGTGCTAGGAGGGTGAGTCCAAGTGCTGAATAGGAGGTATATCTCCACCCCGCGCACATTGTCCGGGACATAAAAAGAGTCTACAAAATAATAAATAAATAAAAGTGAGAATATTGGATCCTTCTTCCCCTTATTAACCCATGTATGCAGAGACTGTTCTGCCTGAGGCAACCCTCTAAGTCAGAGTTCTTGTCCTTGAGTTGGAGGCGTTATAGTAAAGCGCCAGGGCCAGCTCTGACATGCGGTCTGTCTTTTCCGCTACCACGGTCAGTGCCTGCTTCTCTAGTTGCTTGGACTGGAGTTTGGAGACATCCACTTAGACTATGGTAAGCTAGGACCAAATTTCTTGACAAAAGTCCCGAAGTTCAGCCAGAATTATAGTATTTTGAGGGAGTGCACATCAGACCATGTGGCCAGTTAGGGAGACTCTGAAATATTGCTTGCTTCACTGACAGAGCTGCCAGAGGAATCAGACAGTGAATCTTCTGTCCGCGAGACCCAGAGGCCTGCTTGCTTTTTGTTCCTGCTGCCCCTCACACCCTTTGGTGAGCCGACTCTGAGAATGCCTAGAAATAGCAATTAAATTAATTACTTTGTAGCTGTTGTTTAGTTGTTGACAACGGCTATACAACACACCACTGTTAGTCCATGGTGGGCAGAACCAGAAATCCCTGGCTACTTACCTTTTGAATTATAAATGAAAATGATTTTTTAAAAAGCTAACACCTGAACCTAGGTAAACGTGACCTGGTTTAGATAGGCTCTGGTGTCTAGGGTTTTTTTTTTAATATTTTTTTTTTTGTTAATTGGCTAGGAATGCCTTTTCTGGGCACCCCAAAAATCCTGAGTGCCCAGGCTAGCGAACGGGACGATTTATGGTTCGTGAGCCAATAATTCTTTGGTCACATATAAATTCGTATGTACTGTGTCATGGCCCATTCTTTAAAACCAACATTAATTAAGACTTGTCACGGAGCTCTTGAATGGTAAAAGTGATGAAGAAACATCTGTTTTTTATGAAATATCTGTTTTTTTAATTATGGTCATACAGTAGGTATTCGCTACGATCACTTTTTTCATTACATGCCACAGGGAAAAAAATGGCATTTGAATCTCTGGTATTCTATGTGTTTTGAGAATAGCAATCTGATGATAAACATGTAATGAAATTACATTTGTGTACTGTTATCATGTTTTCCTTATTTTTATTCTTAACCTGGTCACTCTGTACTGTTAAGAACAGTAACATTCTAATGCAGTGAGTATTTTAGTTGTGGACCACTGTTCAATGTCAGAAACTTTGCAATACTGTGCCTCACTGTAAAGCAGTTATACTTGCAGTTCATGTGTCTATGACATCATTGTGACACTCTGAGATCAAAATATGCCTGTACGCGTGTAACCCCTAGGCGGCACTATCCCAAGGGATACTATCCCTGCCTGCATGACTAGGTGCAGGTTGAGGGACCTGAGCTCGGTGAATGGGTGCCTCCACCCAGAGGGTAGGTTTAAGGGTAGCACAGCTGCTCTGGGTACAGCCCTCCAGGACACTGATACCCCCTCTAACCCCTCTAGTGGCCTATACTGGTCAGCAGATAAACAATCACAGTTAACATCAGAATACAATATTGAACCCACTCTTGTCACACTTACCACCAGGGCTGGATCAGCTGCACTGGCCCTGGAGACCCCCTGTAAAACAAGACCTGCAATAGAATAGTGCAATGGCCATACAGTATCCCTTCCACAAAGGGACACAATAGCCAGGTTAAATGCAAAAAGAAAAGAATCTGGTTTATTCCGGGGATGTGAACAAGGGTGGGGCAGCAATCTAGTGTTTGATTTCAGATTTGATTTAGTCAGGTTAACAGGCATGCTCTAAGAGTTCCTCCAACATAGTCACACACATTCTGAGTACCCAGTTGTTATGCAGACTAGCCTGAAGCGTTGCCCGGGGTAGACTGACGTTGCAGTTGTTGTTGGGGTCCTTAGGAAAGAAAGAAAACCATATGCACTTTAACCCACAATTTGTAACGCAGAACCGGATGGCTCTGTCCGAAATGGTTAACCACAACAATTAAATCAGATGACACACCAGAGATTTTGAGCTTTTGTTGCTGGGGGAGCTACCCTGATGTTTACTCACACTACCCAAACCAGGATGCAGGACTGACGAGATGAAGACCTCAGGATGGAAAGCTGGTTTGCCAGGGGAAACAGGGCCCTCACAACGCACCGTGATGGTCAATCCTTTTCGATGGTGTTGAGCAGGGAGCCGAATCCCCGAGCAGGTATTTCGTCAGATGAATCTCTGTGGCGTAAGCAGCAATCTACGCCGAGATGGCAAGGCCCAGACCAGGTGAACGGTTCAGATGTTAGTCTGGTTAGTTGCTGGATGCAGCATCCAGCTCGCGTGACACATTCAGGGGTGTGGGGAACCAAACTGTGACACACACTACACAGTCAGCACACTTATAATAAGAACAGACAAATATCACAGTTCTGATGATGGTCCGGTTGCAATTAGGCAGTATCTCTGTGCAAACCGTATGTTCTGTGGTTCTCTCCAATTTCCCGACAGGCCGATTGCTCCAGAAGGAAGTCTTAGGTCCACACCAGGCGAAATTCACTCTTTCACAATTCCGGATTCCGGTCACAGTAACAGCAATTTTGGATAAAGTCCGATAGTAGATTGTAGGCTTCTTCACACAAGAAGATGGTAGCAGGCAGGCCAGACACAGCCTTCACGCCGATTCCCCTGTGCTACCATGCAGGAGCAGCTGCTCGAATTACTCGAGCTGTTCACTCACTCAACTCCAACTCTACTCTGACTCACTGCTGCAGGCAGCTCTGGGATTTCCCAGTGATCCAAAAGGTTTGTTTGGTTGATCCATTTGTCTATCACAGCAAGGGCTCCCCCTCCAGGTCCATTTAGGTGCCAAACAGTAAAAACTACAATTCCTACAGAAATTCACTCCCACAAGACCTCTGGGACAGTCTCCATTTTAAGGTCCCCCGAGGTACCGATTGGTTCAAACTGGCAGTCCAGTACCAAAACAGTGGCTCTTAGCAGAAAGTCCATGCTACAAAGAAAGGCAGGTTAGACAAACTACTGAATCATTATTATTAAACTAGATAATCAGCAAACAATCACAGATCCTATTAGGCTTCCTCTGTGCACTTCGTGATGGCAGAATGAAGCGGCTGTATCACAACCTGGGTGGGACTCGAGCCCGAAACCACTTGGCCCCCATCCAGATTAATTATCACCTATGAAATAGACACCTCTTAAAGAAACAGGCACAGAGGCCAACAGGGCACTCTCATGCAAGCACATTCAAACTGTTTAAACACAGAACACCAGCCTGGCAGTGGGCATTTAGGCAAGCCCAGGAAGACATTTTAGGAACCCCCATTTGTAGGGGGTTACACGTGCAGCATGAGAAATTGGTACTTGTGATAAGCAAGGAAACAACACTAAAAACTGAGTAATAAATTAGTACTCTATGAAAAATAATCTTGACAAAAAAAGTTTTACATAAAAACTAAACATACTCATTACAGAAGCCTTGCCTGCTGCACGATTTTCAAAATCTACCTGCTAAGTGAAGGTTTTTAGTTAATGTTTACGTTCAATATGACTAAAAACCTTAAAGTAAGATAACTTGTTAAATACTTGCATGTTCAGGTGATATTTTAGTGTTTGTGACAGAAAGGTAGAAAGAGACACACAATGATCCCATATTATGAAGGTTAGTGCAGCGTTAACAAGCATACTACCAAAATAACCACACTCGGTGCATCTGGGAGGACTGGGGACCATATCCAAAGAGTTATCTGACACTGTGCACAGGGGATAGTGCTGAAACACAGACTACACCACTGCAACACTGCAGATGAGGGTGCCCTATTGCATACAAGATGCACCAGTAGATTCAAAGGCTTTTGTATAATGCTTATGAAACCCTGATTTTATCAATGTGCACAGCGGTGTGTGACCCCTGTCCCACAGTGGCACTGGTGCTGGTGACCCCTGCCTTCACCCACCACATCCCTGTTAATACAGAGCTATATTGCAGATCCCAGACCTGGCAGTCTAGGGCTTCCCCCACCCCCAGTTAATGTCAGTATTGTGCAATACTAATGAGCCGAACCCAGTCAGCCTAATGGATACTCCTCCCTCATCCATTCCCTGAAAGCACTGTGGAACTGTACTGAAGCCCTTGTCTTGGCAGTCTAATGGACCCCCCTCCCTTAATTGAACCCTTTCAGTATTGTGGAACTGTATTAAAGTCCTTCCCTTGCAGTATAGTGAATGACTTACCCAATCCAAGTCAATATCTTAGAACTGTACAAAAGCCTTTCCTTGGCTGTCTAATACCACCCCCCACTCAATCCAACGCTGTGTACCAAAGCCCATCTCTGACAGTCTAATGTTAACCCCCCAACTAATCACTATCAAACCCCCCCTTTCCTGGTTCATCCACTCAGCATCCACCATCCACACCTCCTGTTGGCTCCCTATTCACCCACCTGTCCATAGGTGAGCTACCATCTGGTCCACAGAAGACAGCTGGCACAGACACTCCTCTCACCATCTTGGGAAGCTGCAGTCTGACTGACAAGGAGTGAATGCATGCATACCGCAGAAACATCTGTTTCCACAGTATGCGCATGCTCACTGCCTGTTAGTTAGATGGCAGAGGTGATGAGTGGGGGGGGGGGGGTCTGTGCAGGTAAATGTCTAAGGACCTGATGGCAGCTCACATATGGATGGATGGGTGAGTGAGTTAGAGACTGACTGTGGATGGAGATGGTGGTTGCTCAGTGGGATGGCTGGGAAGGGGTGCTTTGACAGTGATTGGTTGGGGGTAACAGTAAAAAGCCATAAATGGGCATCAGTACATTTCACAACACCAGACTGCGTGAGGAAGGAGATCCACTGGACTTCTGAGAAAGGAATTTAGTAGTTCCACAGTATCAAAAGGGATGGGGTGAGGTGGGGTGGGGTGTACCACTAGATGGCCTGGTAAGGGTTTTAGTACAGTTCCACAGTGCGAACAAGAATTGTATGAGGGAGGGTGTTCTGCTAGACTGCCAGGGATGGCCTACATGGGTAGGGCTCTCATATGGAGTGGAGTGGGCGGCTGAAGCTCTGTGCAATGGGCCCACATTTGTACATGGACGCATTGTGCTGAGCTGCTAGTGGCCACATAATAATGTGAAAATGGTCCCTTAGCAACATACATGCTATAAGTATGTGTTCTTTAGCTTACAATCCACAGAATATGGCTCTCAGAAGTGATGGCACTATTCCATTTAAGACATGCTATCTTCCTTGGTTCCTGGAATCCTGTGGGAAGCCTGCTGTTGACAGGGGCAGTGGTAATGATGTTCATATATACCATGCATGGCTCTTGCAGCGGTTGGGTCCTGACTACATTAAAAAAAAACCTGCACTGATATACTCCGGTTTGGCTGCTCCACTGAACAGGGGAGAGTCTGCTTGTGGTTTCCAGCGTTTTTTTGGAAATCATTGGTCAAAGGGCCTTTTCTGTGGCCACCATGCACATATGGAATGCCTTACCAAGTCAGCTTTGTCAGATCTCCTCTGCTAAAGTTTAAAAGGGCTCTTAACAGTCATCTTTTTTCCCTGGCATATGAGGACTCGTTCTTTTTTTTTTTTTTTAACTATTTTTTTTATTTCCGCTTTTTTCATAAAAAATACCAGAGCGCTTTATCTCAGGAATTAATGAACGTGGACACAATACCACAGTGTTTTATCTCAAGAATTAATGAATGTGGACAGTGAATTACATGCTTCACATTGTACAGTAATTACATTTGTATATAAGCAGGAAAGACATTATTCCTTATGAATAAAATATATTCCATTAATAATGGTGATCAAGAAGTATGTGAATCTATCCTTGACATACTGCATAAAAATAAAAGAGTAAGAATCTCTTGGTTTAGGTCTACAATTACCTCAAAGAGGGGCTAGGGAAATCCATGGGAGAACACAGCTGGTTATATGTCAAAATCACTACTGTCATTATAAAATATTAGGTCACGTACAGGATACAGGTAACTTAAAGATGTAAGAGAGATGTTTTGGGGCTGGCCAGCGCCAATGAGGACCAATGGGAGAAGCTGCATCAGCTGGAGGGGGGGGCAGTCCTATGGCGGCTGGTCTGGCCTTATTTGAGACGTGAAGAAACCAGATATTCCAGCAATTCATTAATTCTGGGATTTTATTTTGTAACCTGGCTGTCTTATGTTCTACTTTATAGACATTGTATAGTGTGTCCTCCCAGGCTATTATAGTAGGGGGGTCAGGACGAAGCCATAAACGTGTGATGCCCTTTTTGGCCATGCCCAGCAGTATGTTAAGGAAGTAGATGTAGTGTGGATTCTTAAAGTGACCTGGGTAATGAAGTAGGATCCCAACAGCTGGGGTAAAGTCACCCAGAGATGGAAAAAGATCAAGTATCATGTTCCCTATCAGGGACCAATAAGATGTGAGCACTGGGCAAAACCAAAAAACGTGGGCATGTGTGGCTACCTCGCAGCTGCATTGCCTCCAACAGGAGGAGTCCCCTCTGATCGAGAATTTGGCAGAGACTTGGGGAGTACGAAAGAATCTGGATACAATCTTCCAGGAAAACTCTTTCCATTTATATAAGTTTAAGGTTTTATGCTGTCTTCGCCAGATCCGAAGTCAGTCTTCCTGGGACAATGCCACCTGAAACTCAGTTTCCTAGTGAAACTGTACCAGGTCCATTGCCAGTAAGAGGGCACTTTGCAGGGCTTTATATAAGCAAGAGACCAAATGGGTTCGGTCTCCACCCCTTGCAATCTGAACCAATAAAAGGCAAACAGGAGGGATCACCTGAGTAGTGACATCTAAGCTAATTTTAGTGTCCAAGAAGTGACGGATCTGTAAGAACCTAAAGAAGTCAGACTTGTTCAGAGAGAACTCCTGTTTAATCTGGTCAAATGACTTAAAGATGTCAGTGTCATAGAATTGATATGAGTGTTTTAAACCTTTGCGAGCCCAGGTCTGAAACGTGGTATCTAAGCATGCTGGGGTCCATGATGGATCTTCTGCCGGAATACCCATCCAGGAGAATAGGAATTTGTTAGCTGATCAGGAGGGGAAACTCCTACAACTATGAAGTAAGCCCTTCGTAAATCTAGAGCCCTATCGTATCGGGGAGATATTATGTGGTTGGAACACACAAGAGTAATTTAGGGGGCAATCTGCCATAGATCTTTCAACTGTAAGCCATGACAGGGCTTGATTTGGAGGTAGAATCCAGAATGTTATATGCATAAGTAGAGCAGCCAGCCAATAATTACAAATGCAGGGGAGGGCCAAACCACCCTTCTCCTTAGGACGCTGGAGCTTACTAAGTGCTATTCTGGGTCGTTGATTTATCCATAGGAACTTAGTGACAGTTTTGTCCCAGGCCTGAATATCCTTTGTGGTGAGAGGGAGGGGGATATTTTGCATTAGGTATAATATCTTCGGCAAAGAGTTCATCTGGATAGACTGTACTCTAGCCATCAGAGAGAGGGAGAGGGAGAGGAGTCCATCGGGTCAGATCTGATTTTATCCCAGACAGAATTAAGGTATAGTTCGGAGAATAGAGCTCAGAAAAATTCTTGGGTATTTTAATGCCCAAGTATGTTATGTGGGATTTATCCCATTTATAGGGGTATCTCTGGACTAAGTCAGAAGGCAGAGGGGGCTGTACTAATAAGGCCTCTGATTTATTTGGATTGATCGTATAACCCGTGAGAGTCTCTATTTCTTTTAAAAGTGTGGTTAGGGTTTGTAGTGATTCATCAGGAAGTGTGATGTAAAGAAGAAGGTCATCAGCATAGTATGCTAGTTTATGATAGGAAGATTCTGATATCCTCTACCCATGGAGATTAGGGGTTTGTCTAAGGAGTTGAGCTATGGGCTCCACAAAAAGGGCAAATAAGTAGGGGGAAGGGGGCAGACCTGACAAGTGCCCCTAAACAGGGGAAAATGTTCAGAATGGGAGTCATTCAATCTCACGACAGCCTCTGGACCAAAGTATATACCACCTATGGCTGTCATAAATAACTCAGGAAAGTTAATTTTTTTAAGGATGACTTGAAGAAAGCCCCATGAGACCATTTCAAAGGCTTTTTGAGTATCGAGACTAAGTATTAAAAAGGGTGATTTTGTGGATTGGGCATGATCTATAAGCTATAAGGTACGTTTTATATTGTCTGTTGTCTGTCTGCCTTTAATAAATCCAGACTGATCAGAATGAATTAAAGAAGGGAGGATGAAATCAAGTCTATGGGCTAAAATACTTCTTGTAGTCTTGATTGAGTACTGATATGGGATGATAAGACTCGCAGAGATGTGGAGGTTTCTGGGGTTTCAGAATTACCAACATTGTAGCTCGTTTCCATGATATAGGGAATGAGGAAGTGAGATGACTGGCCTATAGGGCCTGCAGAAGAGGGGTCTGTACTAAATTCCAGGCTCCCTTATAGAACATGGCTCAGAAGCCAACAGGGCCAGGAGCTTTGCCATTTTTAAGCCCTTTAACAATTTTTTGGAACTCCAGTTCAGAGATCGGAGCTGCTATCTGAACCTGTTGGGGGGGCCGAGAGAGCCGGAAGGTGGATCTGAGAGAGAAAGTCCGGTATTTTATGTGAAGCAAGTTCTGCCGGAGAAGAATAAAGGGACTGGTAATATTTTTTAAATGCCTCAAGGATATGTTGAGTGGAGTACCACATCTGTCCTGAAGTGGGATCTCTGATTTTAGAAATGGTGCATTGTTATATTTGATTTCTGAGATGGTAGGCCAGTAGTCTAGAGGCTCGGGCTCCACCCTCGCAATACTGTTGCCTTAACCAGGCCAAGGCTCATTCAGATTTGGCTGTCAACATTTGTTGGATCTTAGCCTGTGTCTGGGAGATTAGGGGGAGAAGGTCAGTATCTCCTTGCATGTGGGCCTCCTGGAGAAAGCTAAGCTTCTCTTGCAACGCCTACAGACCTGCTTCAGCCTGTTTTTTTTTTTTTATTTATTTTTATTAACTTGGATGTGATCACAGCCTAATACAGTCATTAATCTGTTGGTTTATCCTCCACAATATCATTGCCAGTCTTGCATACATAATCAATATTTATGGATATTACCCATTGCATTTTAAATAAAATTGCATATATACAGTATGACTGAGCGTGTGTTTTTTTCACCATTTTTCTCACTCTTTCTGGAACGTGTGAAAATTTGTGTCTTCCTGTACCTGTTACTCTTGTTACCCCTATAAAAAAGATCTCTCTATCCTTAGTTTTATCCCCCAGGTAACCAAAGGTTCCCTCAGCCTCACCCCCTAAGGAACAAAGTCAAGATCTCGACTGGACATGTAAAATACCCATGGCCTCCAAAGTATCTCGACCTTTGGGATCTTATTATGTAACTTGGCCGTTAGAAATTCCGAGTAATAAATATCTGAAACAAACTCTCACCACTCCCCAATGGTAGGAACCTCCCGAGACAGCCAACATCCAGTTATAGCCTTTTTAGCTGCAACAATATAGATAGGTAGCAAAGTTCTATGCCACGCTGGTCAATAGGGGGGAATATAGCCAATAAAATCATCTCGGCAGTTAATTCTACCCTTTCTCCCAGACAATCTGACATTGCTTGTTGCGGCATACACCAAAAGGGCATGAGGTGCGGGCACGTCCAGAAAATATGATTAAGATCTGCTTTCAGGCACCCACAAGCCCTCCAGCATTTACCATAGGAGGAGGGAAGGTATTTAATGAGAACAGCCGGAAAGCGGAAAAACCGGACTTGGCACTTCCATGCAAATTCCCACCATAAGTTAGAGTGGGCTACTTTACAGGCCAAAGGCAAAGCCCGAAGCCAATCCTGTTCGGGTATGTCCATATCGAGATCCCCACATCAGCTCCTCAGAATGGAAAGTGATGAGTCTCCCATTCCCTCCTGTAAGATATGGTACAGAAATCCCACCTGTGTCCCGAAGGCCGACCAGACAATGCATCTTCCAGAAATCTCCAGAATAATGGAATAGGATCTGGTATGTGTAGACATCACTTCTCTTTGTCTTAGGATATAATTTTTAACCTGAATATATCTAAAAAGATCCCCATCTGGTATACCATAGTCCCTATGGAGTGTTTCAAACTGAACAATGCCGCTCCGAGAAATACATTGCCTAAAGAATTGGAGTCCCACTCTCCTCCACCTTGTAAAAGTATGATCTAATGAGGCAGGCAACAAATTTCCATCCTCAGAGATTAATGTATGTAAAAGAAAGAATTCACAAAAACCCTTGTGTTTTTTCAACCTATACCATAGTTTCAACACTTGGGCAGTGAAGGGTGTGAAATCCCGAAAACAGAGAGTTTTAGTTACTGAGGCTAGGGTTATCTTTAGTATATTATACAGATCATTTATGGCAAACTCCAAGTCCTTCCACGGTGCTTCAAAAGACGGAGATAGCCACAGGAACAAAATTTTAAAAACAGCTGCCAGATCATAAAGCCTTAGATTGGGTAAGTTGGCCCCTCCCTCTGCCAGCAGGAGCTGTAACAAGGACATCCTTATGCGAGGCCTTTGCCCATGCCAAACAAAGTTAGGAATAATTTTCTCCCAGGATTTGAAAGAGAAATTAGAGGGGAACATTGGAATATTCTGAAATAGGTATAACAGTCTTGGTAGGATAATCATATGAATGGACTCTATCCTTTGGAAAAAATTTTAAGGTAAATTGAACCAGGCCGTCACATCCGACTGAATTTGTATCGACAATGGCTCGTAATTCTGTTTTGTCCAAATTCTTAGGTATAACTATCCCCAAATAATTGAACTGTGTTCTATGCCATTTTATTGGATATTTATTTTTAAGAGATTGGGATGGGGTAAAATTTAAAGCTAGTAGGTCTGTTTTAGTTATGTTTAATGAAAACCCCGAAATCTCAGTAAAGAGTGTTAAGGAGTCCCACAAAGCTGGCATGGAAGTCTCAGGTGAAAGAGCTGTCACCAAAATATCATCGTCGAATAATGATACCTTGTATTCTCTCTGGCCCAAGGGGACCCCCTCCACCCCTGGGTCTCTCCGAATTGCGTCCGCCAAGGGTTCGATATACAGTGCAAACAATAATAGGGATAGGGGGCATCCCTGTCTCGTGCCCCATTGTATGGTTATTGGCTGAGATAAAGACCCATTTATGTGAATATAAGCTGTAGGAGTTGAGTAGATATTTTTAAGACGGGTTAAAAAAAGTCTGGGAATGCAAATTTAGACAAAGTAGCCCATAGAAATTCTCATCTCACCTTGTCGAAGGATTTATCATCGTCTAAACTTAATACAATGGAGGGTATCTTTCTAGTCTGTAAGTATTCCATTATTAAAAGCAGTCGACGCAGATTATCTGAGGTATTTCTAAGTTTCACAAAGCCCGCCGGGTCCTTATGTATCAATTGCAGTACGATTGGTTCTAATTTTTTGGCACATATGGCCATAAACATTTTATTGTCCATGTTTAAGATTGAAATTGGGCGATAAGATGAGGGAGGGAGGGGAGGGTCCTTATCTGGCTTGAGTAGAGGAGTCAGAATAGCACAACTCCACAAGGGAGGTGGAGTCTCTCCTTCTGTGACAGCCACGCATGCCGGCAAAAGGCTGGGTAACAGCTGAGGGATAAAAGTTTTATACCATTCTGAGCCAAAGCCATCTGGGCCTGGACATTTCAAAGATTTAATATGGTTAACCTGTTGAAGGATCTCTTCGGGTCTCATGGGGCTTTCTAATTGAGCTATCTGAGTTTCGGACAACTTATCTAAAGGGAGTTTATTTAAAAATTCCTGAATCTGATTCTGTTGTTCTGGGGTGGGATGGAGGGCTACATATAGGAATTTGTAAAACTGAGTAAAGATCTGTTTGATTTGATCCTCCTTCTAGGCTGGAGTACCTGTTGCAGTGGATCTTATTTTTAGGATTGTTGAGGCCCTTTTATTAGCCCTTAACTTCCTGGCCAGTGTTCATGCCCCTTTCGCCCCCACTTCATAGTTATATTGCCGTAGATAGGTCAAATTCTGGAGGGTTTTATAATCCAGTATTTTTTGTATCTCTTGCTTTAGCCCTTTAATCCATCTTTGGAGGGTAATGTCATCCTCTCTGCAAAGAAGCTGGCAGGAGGACAGGAGGTCTTCCAGGAATTTCAATCTGGCATTTTGTTTTCTTTGCTTCCAAGAGGCATATTCCAAAACTTCCCCTCTTAGAACGGCCTTTAATGCATCCCACTGAATTGGATAGGATACTTCTGGGGACAGGTTCTCCTGAATTGTCTATGGGATATGTTCCCCCATGGCGTCCAGGAAATCCTGGTCTTTGAGGAGAGATACCTTAAATCTCCAAGATTTAAATTTCCTTTGCTTTCCCAGATCTATTTTAA
Source organism: Neoceratodus forsteri (assembly GCA_016271365.2). Taxonomy (NCBI): domain Eukaryota; kingdom Metazoa; phylum Chordata; order Ceratodontiformes; family Ceratodontidae; genus Neoceratodus; species Neoceratodus forsteri. The sequence continues at coordinate 1,870,202,125 of CM057456.1, read as the reverse complement.
GAATTAAGGGGTTATGATCGGATAATATTCTTGGTTCTATTGAAATATCCTGAATCAAGGTTAAGTGCTCCCCAGTAACAAAAAAGTAATCCAACCTAGAGCATGTTCCATGACGTGCCGAAAAGAAGGTATATCCTGGTACCAATGGAAACATTCTCCTCCATACATCCTCAATGCCCAAGTAAGCCAAATTTTTCTTTAAATGTTTTCCTGCATTGGACATTCTATTGGGCCTGCAGTTAGAGGAGTCAATATGTGGGTTCAATGCCAAATTGAACCTCCCCCCATAATTAAAATCCCCTTATATTTTTCCATCACCTTATGCAGAAATGACTGTATCACAGGAAAAGGAGTCTGTGGGGGAAGATAAGTATTGACTAAAGTTATTGTCTGAGAATAAAATGTACCCGACAGAATTACATATCTGCCTTGTGGGTCTGAAAAAGAAAACTGGACTTCAGATGGACTCGTAGAGGGAATTAAAATTACCATGCCCCTCTTATGTTTTCTTGGATGTGAAGAGGCAAACACTTTATATCTCCTCCCCCAGTGTAATTTACAGGGTTCGAATCAGGAGAGGTGGGACTCCTGTAAAAAATATAAATCTGCTTTCTGTTTACTCAGATATTGCATTATCTGATAGCGTTTAGTAGGACAGTGCAGCCCATTCACATTTTGAGAGAGTATTTTAACCGGAATATTAGTCATTATTATTAGGAAAAAATATTAATATAGAATGGTTGGAACAGTGTTCAAACCCCAGAGGGAATAACAGGTTAATAGCTGTAACTTTATTGATCTCTCCTCCTTCCCCTGGTGGCCACAACCAACCAAACACAGCATTTCCAGAGAGAAGGAAGACATCTATATGTAGTGCCTTTCTGGACCCAATGTGTCCAACCTTGTCAGGGGTAGAGAATCTCATAACTGAGTGTGTATCACCATCCTTTTTCAAAATTAACCACACTATTAAACACAACCAACATGATATCTTCAATAACTGTTGAATGAATATCTGTTTCTTAACCACAAAAACTATGTACACATGGTCTTCCAATGGTGGGGGAGAAAGCAACATCTCCCTCCTTTGTCCCAGGTCAACTAACGTGAGTGTTGTGGGAGTGCAGGGCAACACACACCAATAGGTGAGTTAAGACCTGCCCAAGGGGGGGAAATTCCCCCTCTAGAACAACTCCGAAGCTAACGAAGCTGTTCCTGTGGTGGTTGGGGCTAAGACTCCAGTAACAGAATGGTATCTAATTCCTTCTTTATAAAGAAAGCCTCCCTCAACCAACCTCACTATATTCTTTAGCCTATCTAAGTAGCATTTCCTAAGGGGCTGACTAATAAACCAAATGATCATGGGCCCCCATCTTAGTTCCGATAGATCGTTCATAAAATTAAATAAGGGAGGAGAGAAAAAGGGAGGGAGGGGGAAGAGGGAGGGAGGGAGGGAGAAGGGAAGGTCAACAACCATCTCAAATCCCCATATCTTGCTGCAAGTGGTTCCCTGTAAGGTCCCAAATATATAGTCTCTATTCTGGTTTAGCTTATGTCCATTGTTAGTGTTCGAACTTCCAGACTCATAAACCTCCACAAGAAACTGGACTGGTCCTGAATCCCATGCTTAGAATAAATTCCAACAAATAAGTTCCAGACTCCTTTTGTGATGGACCTTACTTCCTTCCTAAAGGACCAGTCTGCTCGACTTAAAGTTTGTTAGGAGGTCATCATTATTCGGGGAATGTGTGGCTTCATGGAGGGGGGGGAGACGGGGACAGCCATCTGAACCGCAGCAAGGGTTGGGGGGAGAAAGGCACTCTTTTGGTTGCAGTATTCTGCCTAGCCCAATTTAGAGGGTCAGCTATTTGTAAGTTTAAAGAGGCGCTGCCAGCCTGTTTTTTTTATGGGTGGCATAGGCTATAATATGGCCTCTGAGCACAACCTTAATCGTATCCCATAAAGTCTGAGGAGATACCTGTGTGGAGGCATTATCTTGAATGATTTCCAGAATTCGTGTTTCTAGAAGATCTTTAAATTCCGTCTCTCAAGAGTGACAGATTGAATCTCCATTGCACATTTTTCCTCTCTTTACGGATATTAAGTTCTAAAACAAAGGGAGCGTGGTCAGACAGGCAGATACTGAGGATACCACTGACCGAACCTGATCCAGGTATTCCCTACCTATACAGAAGTAATCGAGTCTGGAGTAATGATAAAGGCATTAGAATAATAGGTAAATTTCCATTGTAGCAGATGAAGTTGTCTTCACACATCAACCAGACCAACATCTCGGAGTAAGCGTCGGAGATGTTTTTGTCCTGGGGCTCCAGGGCACTCAGGCGGGGATGAGAGAGGATGCACCCTGGAGACAGGGTAATCCAGGGTGAAACGGGGCACACTTCCATCTGAATCTAGCAACACCTTTATTACCTGGATGACCTTACACCAGGTCCGGATAAAATTCAGGGCAAGCTGTTCAGGCACACTGTCACTGGGGGGAAGACGGTGAAAAGGACCATCCATAAAATACATTAAGCAGTCACTCAAACACCACGGGGCGAGGAGCGAACAACACTAATTTCCATGCCAATCAGAGGTATCACATGCCATCACCAGACCAAGCAGGTCCTGAATCATTTAAGGGTCCGGTTATGGTTAAAGCGCATTAATGCCACCCAGTCATCCAGAGCCGAAGAGACCCTAGGTCTGCACCCTATTTAGTGGGTAATGCAGTAGAGCCTACCACTATATTGAGTTAGAGGGGTACAATCCCAAGCCCACAAGAGGTCCATCAGCCCGGCTGGGCATGAGACATCCGGTCGGGGCCCAGGGAAACCCCACAACCCCTATTTAATGGGGATTAGACTCTACAATAGAGATTCCTGAATGTGGCAGAGCTGTTCAAGGGTAGAGCTAATATCCTCCTGCACCAGCTGACCGGATGGCCTATTATCCACTCACAGGACCAAATACTAACTTCGCGTTTGTAAAAATTAGCATGTGCACCATCCCGATCTGCCCCTTTAGGTCCTGGTGGAGTGAGAAGGTCCATGACTAGGTCCACTTCCATTCGCCCCCATCTCAGTGTTACCATCTGACCCAGAAGCCCCGGTAAGTCCCCGGACCCCCACAGGCACCTCCCTTAAACCCCCCCCCGACAGGCAAGGATGGTGGCCAAGCCACTTCCCAGACCCCCAACCCCTGCCCCCACTGAGAGTCCATGAACACGCTATAAAAGGAGGCCTCAGCTGAGCTGCCTGAAGAATTGTATCTGCATCTGTGTGATGAAGACTATAGTGTGGCTCATTGATCTTGTTGTGCTCGAGAAGTAGCCATTCTGTTAGAGCCCTGATCAAGAAAATTAATTCTCCTTGAGAAATTTACAGAAATAATGGAAGAGGTGTAATACCGCTAAGCAGTTGAGAACCAGCAGGAGAATGAGGGCTCCAGGGGCCCCTGGCTGACCCGCCCGTCAGAAGGTGAGGGAAGGAGGACGCACATGGGGGGAGGGAAGACCGTAGAAAAAGTGGGGCTCATATCCATACAAGTCTGACAACACCTCTATTACCTGTATGACTGGAAAAATGGTCCAGATAAAATCCAAGGTGGGGAAGGCAGCAGGGGGGACCAATAGTGAGGCCTATTATGCAAGTACTCAAACACCACCGAGCCAGGAGTGAACAGTGCAAGTCCGTCATGGTAATTTAGAGGTACCACATGCTCCCTCCAGACCATACAGAGGACTCATTCTAAATATGTTATGAATGAGAGGAATTCCGCTGTGCTTGTTAGTAGATTTTATCTACGTTTTAAATGTTTTTAGCTGACTAAATGAATTTGCATAGACAGAGCATCAAGCCTTTGGGATGTGGAGATATAGCAAATAAAATGTGTTTGATTGCTATAAAAGCAAACATTATGACAGGTATAGCAGGACAGACAGGGCATGATCTCTATTTGTATACAGCTCCCTGGCATCCAAGTGCTTTTTAGTGCAGTGTGTTGGGCTGGTGTAGCACAAATGACCATGACTGAATATGTGGGCCAATGTGTTTTTATAAGTAATTAGCAATTCGTTATTTTTAATTAAAAATCCAAAAATTTGCATAGGAATCTTTCACAAATGTATAAAACTCTACAAGCTGCATGACTATTTTGAACAGCTATATTATGGCTGTCAGACTCTTCATTCTGTGTGACAGTTTTCAAAGCCTGCATGCTACACGATGGTTATCAAAATCTACGTGCTGCATGGTTGTTTTCAGAATCTACATACTGCATGAGGGTTTTCAGAATCTATGTACTGCATGAGGGTTTTCAGAATCTATGTACTGCACAAGGGTTTTCAGAATCTATGTACTGCATGAGGGTTTTCAGAATCTATGTACTGCACAAGGGTTTTCAGAATCTATGTACTGCACGAGGGTTTTTACAAAATGTTCACACAAAACTCCTTCACAAAGGTTTTGAAAATATACACACTGTGCAACAGTTTTCAAAATCTCCTTTCTGCGTGATAGCTTTCAAAATGTATGTGTAACCCCCATTCTTTATTCTGGCTCTCCCTCTGATCCTCTCACTTCCCTCTCAAGATGGCACGCAGTCCAGCAATCTTTTTCAGCTGTGGCTGCTGTCCCTGTTCTTTCAGTTGGAGGCTGTTACCATATGGTAACACTCTCTTGGCATCAAGCAGAGTCTAGGGGCATGCATAGCTCCAGGGGTACCCTCCGTATCTAGGGTAGGTGGTAACTGCTCACCAATTTCAAACATACACTCAGCCTCCAACTATTTTCAGTTCCTTTTCTTTCTATTCCCTCCTTGATGAGCTTTCTTCGGTTCCCCTTCTATCATGTCAGAAATAAATCACTCTGCTACATGATGGGCTATTGTTTTGTTTACTAACATATTTACAATTACACACATGGGAACACGGTTCTTGTCAATAATGTCAACACTGAAAGATGGACTCTAATCTGATGATGAACATAAATTGAATCCTTAGGGTACCTTAAAAAAGGTTTCACCCTTTACACATCTCTTACAGGAACCCCATGACTCACCTTATTTCTTGCACTGTACCAGTGTGTGATGTTTTAATGCTGGTCATAGACTTTCCTATGCTGCCTTCTCAATTTACCAGAGCGCCCACCTTGCTATACACTTGAGGTTCACTCATTTTTCATTTACAACCCTAAAACTGCAGCATCAGTTTAGCTGGCATGCAGGAGGTCGGACTGCTGCAGGAACACTGATTCCTGGCTAACGCCCACCCTGGCTGTGGACACTTCATATGAACCAGGTCTTTACTCCCAACAGACAGTGTGCTGGGCACCAGCGTCTACCTCTGCCTGCCCTCAGTCAGTTGCTGGCAGTCTCTCCAGGCCCTCTGACAGAGGTAACATCTCTAACATCCTCACCAGCTTCTTATTCCCCTGACAAATAGTAAGCTCATAATTTAACTGTTTCAGCAGCTCAGCCTTTGAAAACAGATATATCACTATTGTCAGCACAGCTGACAGCATCTCTCTGTCACAGTCAGGACCAAAACTTCCAAATGAAAACGCCTGCTTTGGTGAAATCTTCTGTGCATCACAAGGCCACCCTTGAGTGAAGCCCCACAGGATTATCACTCTTTCCCAGTGATCCCTTACTCTCCCACCAAAATTAATGGTGATCTACGCTAAATTGGCCTTCAGACTCCAAGTTCCCATAGTCGTCACAGCTGTTCTGGTGTCTGTCCTTGGCAGCTACCAGATGACTAGACAAGGAGTTCTGCTGTTCTTACACACTGCAGGGCCCTGCACAAAGAAAGTTACAGCTCATGCACAGGAACCAAAGTGCCCTGTGCATCTTGTCCTGTGCAAAGAAAGTTAGAAGGCATAAAGAAAGTTAAGAGTCACCTCCTTCTTTAAGCAGATCCTCAAGGGCCCTGCACAATACAACTCTACTACCTCAAAAACTAAGAAAATTAATTGCAAAACACTACGTTAATGCAGATTAGTGTTACTGCAGCACAAAACTCAAACCCAGAAAGTTTAGGAATGTGCTATTATTGTTTTAAACCCAATGCTCACAAAGTTTGGAAGGGTGCTATTAAGGTTGTTAAGCCTAACTCCTCCCCCCTCCCCCTCTCATCCAATTTTTACCGAAGACCATGCTACAGATATGGGGCGATGTATCAGTGATGTGGTACCTCATACAGGACCAACATATTCCAAATCCATAAACAGCAACCGTAATCCTCACCCCACCCCACCTCTACCCTCATGACCCAAGGCCAAGCTACAGGTCTGGATTCTTGCCATACAGGTCTGGTGTTTGATATACATCCTACTGATTTCAGGTCTATAATTAGAATATTCAAAGAGCACAGATAAACAGTTTTATATCCATTAATGATGTGGCTTGCTTTGCACACACTACTGGGGTCCCTCTGCAAAGCAGAAGACTTGTTACAGATCTATAAGTACGTACTGTACATATTGCACACTTGTAACTTTCTTTCTGCGGGACACTTACTGTACTTGGAGCTATTCAAAGCATGTTACATATCTGGGACATGTATACTATTTTATTCAGTCTTTTGTTGAAACTGTATGAAAACTACGTACAGGTGGAAGTTACATATCCAACTAGGCAATATGTGAAACAAAATGCTGCTGTCAAATGTATGTTATATTATACACAGGGTTCCCAAGGCCATACGCATTCAATATACAATTGTGCGCTATCTGTACAACTTAGCATTGGACCAACAGAGGCTCACATGAACCAGCACAACCTTGTAGCATGAAGCTGGATCTGTAGCTCCACCTTGGGTCACGAGGGTAAGGAATGGGTTGGGGGAATTAAGGTAACTGTTGAAACATTTTGAATATGTTGGCCTTTTATGAAGTACCCCACCACTGATACATGGCCCCATACCTGTATCTTGGTTTCGAGTAAAAAGGGATTTGGGGTTTAGGCTTTTACAACCCTAATAATAGCACATTTTAGATTTAGTGGGCATTGGGTTGAAGACCATAAATGTACATTCCCAAACTTTGAGGGTCTGAGTTTTGTGCAGCAGCAACCCTAATTTGCATTAACATACTGTAGTTTTTGCAATGAATATACGGTATCTACATTTATATGATAGCTCCTCTATAGTTAGGGATGAGTAGGGTGTTCCATATTAAATATTTAATTTTGCACCTCAATAACTCTGGTGCCATTTGACAGAATAACCTATAAATTTGCATGTGTGGTTAGGGCAGCAAAGTCTCAAGATGTGAAACGTTTTGTGCCAGCATCCTTTATGGTTTCAGAAATCTGGAACACTGATTTTTGGTTCAATTGGCTTACGCAACTGGATGAGATGTATGCTTGTGTGACTTTGAAACATTGTGGCTATTCGCCTCTCTATCCATGGGATATACCACCCTGTAGGGGTACGACACAAGAAACCCTAGGGGAGAGTTCCCCCCATAGGTGTCGCAGGAAATTCCCTTGGCTAAAGGTAGCTTAGGAAGAAGCCCACGGGAAAGAGAGAGATGAGCCGCTGGAGGAGGAGGGGTGGATGGTGGGGCAACAAAGAGATGAATCCTGGAACCATCCAGGAAGATTGTTTTTTTATGGCCTAATGGGGGAGTGACGTAGTTGCACTGCCCATTGAATCTCAAGCTTAAAGCCTTCCCATTCAACTGGCTTACGCAACTGGATGAGATGTATGCTTGTGTGACTTTGATACACTGTGGCTATTCACCTCTCTCTATCCATGGGTATACCACCCTGTAGGGGTACAATGCAAGGAACCCTAGGGGAGGGTTCCCCCTATAGGTGCCACGGGAAATTCTCTTGGCTAAAGGTAGCTTAGGAAGAAGCCCAAAAAGAATACGCAAAAGGGGTGTTGAGCATCGAAGAGGCGAGAAATCAGAAGATATCTAGACCGGAAATAAATGTGACAGAGATAGACAGGAAATACATGGGAAGAACGAGAAAAAATGAGGACAATGAAAGAAAGAAAATCTGACAAGATGCAGAAGGGCAGACTTCCTAAGGAGAGAGAGAACAGCCGGGGCCACAATCCAACTCCATCCAACAGTGGAATCTAACTAAGGAACCTATGAAAGCACTAACCCTGACTAATAGTATGACCATTGGCACGGAGGAGAGGAAAAAAAAACATTCTGAAGAGGAAACTTGTTGGGATCTAAGGCCTAGGTCACCTTCCCTCCAGGCTGAAGGACATTTTGATTAGGGATGGCTCCACAACGGCAACGTAAAGTAGAAACAGAGGAAGGAGCAAAAGTCCAATTGTTGAGGAAGCTCTTACTCTGTCCTTCTATATGGACAGCTGTGAAGCATGCGAGCAATGTCTGCAACTAGACTCTCAAAAGGAAGAGAGGAAGTACAATGATGGAAAGAAGTCTTGAAGGTCTGAATGGTTTAAGGTGAGACACAAAATGAGTGATGAACGATGGAGAGAAGTCTGCCAGCCCCTAGCAAAGGGGCAACAGACATGAAGGCATGTCTTTGAGTGGAGAGCAGGCCAAGTCAAAGTAGCATGGACCCGAGAGGGTTATGCTCAAGTAGTCGATGTGAAGTAGATCCACATAGAGGTCGGATGAGCAAGGGATACACAGATGCAGGCATGAGAAGACTGATGGAGGCGATAATAACCACAGGGGTACAGCAGTTCAATGAGGTAGCATAGGATCCAATGAGAGGTATGCTTGATTAAGCGATGTAAATAAGTAGAACCTGAAGTTAGACTTAGCGAAGGAGAACCGAACTTAAGCACCTCGACACCATATGAATTAAAGTAAGAGGAGGATACATATAGGGAAGGTGATGGCAGGATAGGGAACGCCCCAAAAGAAAGCAAAGGGCAGAGAAGAAGCAGAATGGAGGGAAGAGAAGGAAGAGGGAGAGCGCACAATATGGGGAGGAACGAGGAAGGGGAGGGGACATGGTCAGGACGAAGTACAGAAAGCAGCATGGTGCAACCAAGATTAAAGAGATGGCGATGGGGGTAATGAGTATCAAAAGGTGAGATAGAAGAACAGATCAAAACCGGAGATGAAGGAGAGATACAGAGATGGGAAGGGGTCTACCGGACAAACGCTGCAGAAAAAGGGGGAATCCCACAGGTATTCAATGGTACACTGCAAAAAAATACAAAAAAAAAAGGCAGGGAGTTTCAGATAATAATGGCAGAGACCCGAGAACCAGGAGATCCCAGGGCCAAAAATCATCAGAGCCATGAACTCACAGTGTGAGCCTGCAGCAAGGCACATCACCCAATAGCAACGTAGCAGTCAGGCCACAAAAAGCATTACTTCAGTGCAGAAAATGAGAATGCAGAGGAAAGCAATGTACAGCTGGTACAGCTAGGAAATTCCAGAAGTGCCCTGTGAGAAATACCAAAGAAACTCAAGTAGTCAGGCACAATAATTTCTACAGGTGAATAAAATTCCGAACAATAAGATTAGCGCATAGCTGAAAATGAATCAGACAGTCCAACCAAAGGATCTCACTGCCATACCCTGCAAGCAGACAGAACAGTGAGCGGCAACCAGGAGAAGTGCAACCGGGGGCTGCCAGAACCAGCAGAGGTGGGGGAAATGGGGCCGCAAGAAGCATCAAGAGCTGAAGGCGCAGGAGACATGCTGAAGCACTGCAGTGCGGGCAGTATGAGGAGCAATGGGGGCAGCCAACAAGAGGAGAAAAGCCCAAAGAAATGCTGCAAAGGCGAACCGAGAATCGGATCTGAACCGGGGGTGGGGAGCTACACATCCAGAGCACTGGCAATGCCAGGCGCCAAGCACAGCAGAGACTGAGGAAGGAAGTAGGGGACAGAAAAGCATGGAAAAGGAGGAGTGGAGTTGGTCGAAGAGGACAGGGCGAAAGAGCAATGAAGGGACAAGGCAAATGGCCGTGGAACTGCACTGCAGACAGAAGAAGAGTCAAGACAGGAGAATGGGACCTGCGGCCATAGGCACAGAAGAAACAAGACAAAAGCCCAGAGCAATGCAGGGCAGTGCCTCTGGCTGCAACAAAGAGACAAATCCTGGAACCGTCCAGGAGGATTGGTCTTTTAAGGCCTGATGGGGAAGTGACGTAGTTACTCAGCCCATTGAACCTCAGCCTTCCCAGAAAGTGAAGATGTTTTCCTTATTGGTTAACATGGGGTCTTTTGCTCTTGTGCTCAACCTAGATGGAGTGGAATTTTTTTCACAAAATTTTCAAGGTAGAAGCGGCCTGTGCTGCAATAGTGCCTTCCGAAGATTTTGTGAAAAAATATTAAATGATTCAACAGTCATAAAGATTTAAAGTTTGGTTTTCGGATTACCATCTGATATGACAAGTAAAAAAAAAACAATCATGAGGGCTTATTTTCACAATGTACTTGTCATAAGAAATTATTTGTCATGAGAAAAAAGATTATGCCAGCCGTTATCTTTTAAATAAAAATGTTAAAAAAAAACATAAAAAATATGTATTTTCAAAACAGAAATACCTGAACCTAGGTAGATGGGATTCATTTAGCTAGATTCTGGTGTTAGTTTTTTGAAAATCTATCTGGAAATAAGGTTCTAGGCACCCATAAATCATGCATGCCAAGCTTAGTGAGAGAAGTAGTTCACCCACGTTCTCAGTATGAGAATGGCATGACTTTCTTGAATTGTGAAGCTGCAGCTGAAGTCGTGCTGCCGGCTTCAGCAGGAGCACTGAGCCAGCGATCCCCTGCTCTCTTTGTGTCTCTATCTGTCTGTCTGTCTGTCTATTATCTATCTACTTTATTCACTTATTCCTTCCACTTCCATCTCAGCCAGCCCTCCCTCATATTTCCCCCCAAAGTGTTTATTTATAAAAGCAAACTGGGCAGCCCACCCCCAGTACCACTTGCCAACCCCCCTCTGAACATTAAGGCTGACAACCCCAAGGAAGACCCCACCAATGATTCGCCAAGACTCCAGAGTCCACAAACCCTAATGTTTTTTCCTCTTGCTGCTTGGGGGTAGAGGTGGGTGTCACAAACGCACTCAGCAGTTCAGGCCCTCTGCTTCCACAGTGCCAACCTCAGAGTGCAATAGTGTGAACAGGTAACAAACAGGGTAACCCTCCTGTCTGCTTTTGGGTCTGAATCACCTTTAGTCTCAAGTTCTGGGGGGGATTCAAACTGTGACCCTTATGCTAGCATACATAATGAACAGGCTCAGATACGTACCCTCCTCTAGGATTGCGGTACAATCTTTTGCCAGGGGCACCCAGCCAGGCTTCCAAAATGAACCCTTTTAACTCTATAAGAGACCTTAGGTATATTTTTACCTTTTCCCAGTTAGTAACACTACCAAGCCCTTCAAACAGCTGTCGGACTTAACAACGTATACATCACATGCAAAAAAGAACTTGGAAGACACAACCAGGCAGTATCTTAAGAAAATGTACTTTACTAAAAGATGATAAAAATATGAAAAATGTAAACACAGAACACTATATATCAAAGAGCTCACAATCACATAAAAGAACAAGGGAAAATTACAAAGCAAAATTCCTACCACAATACAGTTAGATTTTTGCTATCTAAGGTATTACCACTGGAAGTGCGTTTTAAAGTTAGATCAGAGAGCTGTGTCTCTCTATAGTCCCAAAATTAAATGACCTACATTTCAGGCACAAGTATCAGTTTAAACTCTGTATCTCCACACCCCTTCTGTGAGTCATCTAACTCCTCCTTTCAGAATATAAAATTACAAAAAATGATTTCCTATCAGGAGGTATTTTAAATAAGGTGTCATCAGAAGAAAAAGCCATTTCCCATATATAACTCCTTAATTACACGTTTCCTTTGAACTTAGCAATCCCACACTGGCACCAATGTGTTAAAAAAGCTAACAGGAATCAGCCTAATGACGTCCTGTTTCTGAAGTCATAAAGTCACATTTGGTTTGCACTTCAAAAAAACCTAGGCATGTCATAAAAAAGGAAATAAAATGCCATTCTGAAGGAAGTCAGTTAATTAAATGGTTTCTGGTCAGTTTACATATCCTGTAGCTTCACTGAAACCTGGGGGGGGGGGGCCATGGAAGCACAGGCTGTCTTATGTGAGACAATCACATACTAAGCGTCATAGTAGGGAGTTAGGGTTGGAAACTGTGCACATTTCCCTACTTTGTTGTGGTAAGTTGAATCCTAACTGGTGCAATGCTGCAGTTTTTTGCAAAGTAGATATATACATATATATATATATACAATAGAGACATAGATATATAAAGTACAGTTATGTAAGAACTTACCATAACAGTAGATCTTCGAGAACAGCTCTTGCAGCAGGTCACACTATTAGGACTGAAGCCGTCAGGCCTTAGGACCCAACGGAAATATTCGAGATAGCAGTCTTCAGTGGGGACCGCCTCCGACGTCGGTCCTGCCCCCGACGTCAGGTGTAGTACATAAGGAGGCAGTCCCCCCACAATCCTCAGTTCTCCCGCCAGAGACTCCCGGCTGCTGGATGACATCAGAAGAGGAGACCGAGGATCCGCCACCAGACGGACAAGATTACAGAATCGCAACGTCCCATCCCTTAAGATGGGTGTTTGGCTACGACCTACCTCCAAAAGAAGGGGGATGGTGGGCGGAAAGGTACCTGCTGCAAGAGCTGTTCTCGAAGATCTACTGTTACAGTAAGTTCTTATGTAACTGTACTATATTACTTCGAGATACAGCTCTTGCAGCAGGTTACACCATTAGGACTGATTTCCAAGCAGTAGTGGCAATCCTACGCCACAGGGAGGAGGAAAGGTAGAAATCTCAATACTACTCCAGCCTAGGACAGAAGTCCCTGAAGGACGGCTAGGCTGAACCTTGCTCTTCGCCTCGAAGCAATGTCCAGACTGTAATGCTTGATAACGGTATGCACAGAGCTCCAAGTAGCTGCAGCACAAATAGCTGAGGTGGAGACGTTCTTTAACTCTGCAAAAGAAGTGGCCACCCCTCTCATGGAATGACCCTTGACCGCACCCGGTAAGGGTTTATTGCGTTCGTTATAATAGAAAGTGATGCACTGGATAAGCTACCTCGAGAGAGACTGTTTGGAGACAGGAGCTCCTTTCATTCTGAAAGCAAAGGAGACAAAAAGTTGGTCCGCCTTTCGAAATTGTTTGGTTCTGGTCAGATAATATCTGAGGCACCGATGCACATCGAGGGTGTGCAGAAGGGCTTCCCCTCGATCAGGGCCAGATCAAGCCATGGGGGGCCTGGGACACTCACAACTTGGGTGGCCATGTAAAACGCCCAACTTTCCAAACCAAAATGTTTTATTTTGCTCAACATTTACTAAGCATGTTGTTTATTAACCATAACAACCACCATATGGGGAGACTACCCCCATTATTAACAGGAGAAAAAAGTAACTTGAAGTACAGCACTCTGTCATGTTGTCATAGTCTGTAATGTTATATTTATTGTACTGTACAAGACATGAAGGCCAGGCTCCAGATGCTCTGGGGGTCTAGATGCTCTGTGGTGAGTTTTGGGGCTTTTATTGAAGTCCCTCTCCTTTAGACCCTGTTCAGAAAAGCAAAGTAATCTTTAAGTAACCTCTTTAATCACAAGTTTATTTTAAGGAAATAAATTAAACAAAAATAAACAGTGCTTTACTAAGAGGCATGCATCCTACTCCAAACAACAGTAAGTTACTGTATGTAACCAATGTACAGAAGTGTGCAGTTCCAATGTACAAATGCTATGACTCCAAATAAACAGACTGATGTCATACCTTTATCTGCTCATGGGATATCAAAGGAATGATTAATTACATTTATTTCAGAGTTAGAGGATCCATGAATGTATACACACACACGCACGTCCCGTTATCTCTTCTTTGAACAAGGTCAGATCAATTATCTCAGCATAATAATAAATTACAGATATCAACTTTCTAAGCCACTTACTGAACTCAAGCTGTCTGCTGTTGCTTGGAGCTCCCTTTGAAAGTCCTTAGTTTAGCAGCAGCAGGCAGTTTAGGACAGTGCATCGATTAATCATGCTGCTAGCGATAGGGTGGCCGTGGCGTACAGATAGCGAGTGCAGGTGCTGCTGCTGGCAAAGTGCATGCTGAGCCTCAAAAACCACCAAGAAAGAGTGGTTTAAAAAATGCTGCCCAGATGGATTGTATGCAAAGTTCCTGGTCCTGGTGCCGCTCCTCGTATTATGCAGCAGCAGCCCAGGTCTGGTCGCAACTTGCACCGGTCCAGGTCCAGTCCCAGACTCAACAAAATGGAAAACCTGTCAGTATCCTAAGGAGGTAGATCACAGTGCTTGCATAGTTAGCCTTCTTCACTTCTTGTGCCACACAGTGCCAGTTTGTTTTTCTAGCAAGTCACCCGACCCTAGCTGCAGGCTGCAAATAGCGGAGGAGGAGGAGGTGGGGGGAGAGAGAAATCTTCTGCAATGTTGGCTTGCTGGGGGCCTATCTGTAGCAGGAGGTCCGGGGGCATGTGTTTTGTTTTCTTTTAATTAAAAAAGCCTCTCCCAAAGTCATTTTTTTGTTTGTTTTGTTTTATGGAGCAAGCTCGGGGGGGGGAGGCATGATTTATTACAAATCCTTACCAGTACTGTACCACCTGAGGGAAGGGGGAACAAGAGAAATCTGCAATGTAGGCTTGCCGGGGGGCCTATCTGTGGCAGGGGGCTTGTGTGTGTGTTTTTTTTTATTTTATTTAACAAATGTGCTTCTTCCGAAGTCAGGCTGCTTTCACAGTGTTTTTAAGGGAGCAAGCTGCTGGGGGCCTATGGGGTGAGGTTGACTCGCTAACTTAACGGCAACTGCTGCAGGGGGGAAGTGTCATGATTTACAAACCACCAGTCCACCTACTAAAAGTGTCTCTACTTCCGACTACTGGGGGGGCCAGTCTATGGTGGGGGGCCTGGGGCATTTGCCCCATTTGTCCCCCCCTTAATCCGGCCCTGCCCTCGATTAGTGTACCTTGGGAAATACACTGGTAAATCGATATCCTGGTTAAGCGTGAGGGCTGAAACCACCTTAGGCAAAAACTTTGGGTTTGTCCTCAGGGATACCCTGTCCTGGTGAAAAACCAAATAAGGCTCCTTGCACATTAGAGCATGCAATTCCGAGATCCTTCTCTCCGAAGTAACAGCAATTAAAAATAACATTTTCCAAGAGAGAAAACGTAGCTCGCAATCCGCGGCTGGTTCAAAAGGTGGCAGTGTAAGCTGCTCCAGGACGAACGGTAAGTCCCAAGGAGGAATCGGATCATTGATGGGCAGCCTAAGGTGGAGGACTCCCCTTAAAAAGGCATGAGTAGTGTCCAGCTGGGCCACCGTTCGACGGTCTACAGGGCATGGTAAGCAGAAATTGCACAAAGGTGCACTTTAATCAAGGCGTAAGTCAATCCAGAGTGAAAAAGGGAAAGCAGGTAGTCCAGAACCAGCTTTTCGGGACAGTCTAACTGTGAGAAACCGCACGCTTGAGCCCACAAACAGAATCTACACCATTTCATGGCGTACATTGCATGGGTTGCCGGTTTTCTGGCGGCAGAGAGCACATCTGCCACTTCTTGCGAGACCCCATATCGCATCATAGCTATGTCTCTAGGAGCCAAGCGTGCAGGTTCAATGAACGTAAGTCTGGATGCACCAATGAACCTGCCTCCTGAGACAACAGATGGGAGCTGATTGGCAAAGGAACTGGAGGTTCACGGGATAGCTGATGCAGAAGAGGGAACCAAATTTGTCTGGGCCAGAAAGGCGCAATCAAAATGAGTGTCGCTTGCTCCCTGCGAAGTTTTAAGAGAACTCTCTGGATCAACAGAAAAGGAGGGAAGGCATAGAGGAATCTGCCCGCCAAGGAGAGGGACAACACATCTCGCCAGGAAACACCAGGCCCTGGATCTAGCGAGCAAAAATTGGGCAGTTTTGCGTTGGATGGGGACGCAAAAAGGTCTAACTCTGGAGTGCCCCATCTGTGAAACAGATCCTCTGCCACCTCCTGTAGAAGTTCCCACTCGTGGACTCTGGCCTGAGAGTGGCTCAGACTGTCTGCGACGGTGTTGTCCACTCCCGGGACGTGTACTGCTATTAGGTTTGTGCCGTGTTGCAATACCCACTCCCACACTCTCATGGCCTCCCTGCAAAGCGGGTAGGAGTGAGTGCCTCCTTGTTTGTTGAGGTAATACATCACCGTGGTATTGTCTGTTTGCAACAGGAGTGTACCTGGTGGAATCTCCGACTGGAAGGCCTGCAGAGCGTAAAGGACTGCCCTCATTTCCAAAATGTTGATGTGGAGATGAGATTCCTGGGCTGTCCACAGGCCCTGAGACCGAACACCGTCTAGGTGTGCTCCCCACCCAAGCCCTGAGGCGTCTGTGGAGAAAGTCACAGTCGGGGCCGGTGCTACAAAGGGAACCCCCGCGGAGAGGTTCACCGGATCTAGCCACCACTGCCAATCCCGAATCGCGGCATTCATGATTCGAATTGGCTGTTGAAGATGGTCTTGCTTTTGGTCCCATTGTACCCTTAGCATCCACTGGGTTACCCGCATGTGGAGCTGTGCCATCGGGACTGTTGCAATGGCCGCAGCCATGTGTCCGAGCAGGCGAAGGACCAGTCTGGCCGGGACGGTCTTCTTCACCGACAGGTCCCTGATGAGGGATCTGATGTGTTCCGCTCTGTCTGAGGGGAAGAAAGGCTTTCCCTCTGATGGTGTCCAGAACTGCTCCTATAAATTGCAGTTTCTGGGACGGCACCAGGAGTGACTTCTTGTAGTTGATGAGGATACCCAGTGATTGAAAAAGGGACTGGGTGCCGTGAATGGCCGTCATCAGTGCCTCCCTGGAGGGTGCCATGAGAAGCCAGTCATCCAGGTATGGGAACATGTAGTGGCCCTGTCTCCTCAGAGACGCCGCTATGACCGCCATGCACTTCGTAAAAACGTGAGGTGCCGATGACAGCCCAAAGGGAAGTGCTCGGAACTGATAATGGCGGTTCTGAAACTCAAAGCGCAGGAACGTCCGGTGCATTTGAGCAATAGGAATGTGCAGGTAGGCGCCCTGCATGTCCAAAGACGCCAGAAAGGCGTCCTGCTTCAGCATGGGAATTAGGCCCGGAAGGGTCACCATGCAGAAGCGTTTGTAAGCGACTGATAGGTTGAGGTCGTTGAGGTCCAATATTGGACGGAGGTCCCCTGTTTTCTTTGGAACCAGGAAGAAGTGAGAATAATAACCTAGTCCTCGCTGGTTATCTGGAACATGCTCTAAGGCTTCTTTCTCCAGAAATGTGAGCACTTCCCGCTGTACGAGCAGGGCGTGCTGACCCGAGTAGCGGGAAAGCAGGGGAGGTCTCGTGGATGGGCTGCCTACAAATTCTACATAGTGGTCTTTTCTGACCAGTTGCAGCACCCACCTGTCGGTGGTGATCGACAGCCACCCTGGCAGGTGGCGTGCGATGAGACCCCCGACCTTCTTTTCCAATTGATCCTGAGGAGGGGCGGGGGCCAGGAAGGAGTCATGCTGTGGCAGCATTCAATCCAGCAGGCTGGGCCGACTTTGCAATTCATTGGCCTCTGCCTGGGGATGACTTGGCCTGGGCTTTTCGGATGAAAGTGCCCCTGTGCTGTTGGCTGGAACGTGGCTGTTGCCTTTGCATCCGGCCGCGAAAGCAGCTCTGGTTCCTACAAAAGGAACTGGGCTGAGACCTGTACATGGCTTGTACAGATCTGACTGCCTTCCCTGCATCCTGAAGTTTGGTGATCACCTTCTCGGAGGCTTCACCAAATAGGACCTCACCGTTGTAAGGGATGTCTAAGATGTTCTTCGGGACATCTGGGGTAAAGCCGGAGGCACGGAGCCAAGAGTGTCTCCGGAGACACATGCCTGAGGCTGCAGCTCTGGCTGAAGAGTCCGCAGAATCATATGCGGCTCTGAGCACCTGGGTCCCCACATCCGAACCCATGCAGAGGAGGTTCAAGAGCTCCTCCTTTTGGTCACCATCGGGCATCTTCTCGACCAGGTCCTGTCCCTGTTCCCACAGTGCGTTCTAGAATTGAACCATGTGGGTGAGGTAATTCAGTGACCTAATGGCGCAAGTCGCAGCCATGTACGTGCGCCTACCCAGGACATCCAATTGCTTGGATTCCGGGTCTGGTGGCTGTGTGCTCAAATGCTGAGGTCTCTTGAGACCAGTCATACTAGGCAGTGATGACCAGGGAGTCAGCCAGAGGATGGTTCACCAGATACTGGTCCTCCCTAGGGGCCTTGTATAGGCGATCAGCCTTCCTCGGCACTGTTGGAGTAGAATGCGGACACTTCCAGGCAGCCTTGGTGACGTCCGCGAAAGTATCCACCAAGGGCGGCACTACCACAGGCTTTGGGTCTTTCTGCCGAAGGTAGTGGGCAAGGTGTTGTCTCTTGGGGTCAAGCTCTTCAGCATCCCACCCCATATTCTCCTGGATGTGCCTCATGATCTCTGCAAAAGAGGGATCATCCGGAGGACACCTAAGTAGGTTGTGTGGGTCCGGAGAGGGAATGCTGATGGGAGAAGGAGATCTGGAGCACCCTGAGGTGTCAGATCTAGAATCCTCCCCAGACGGGGTGTACCGGCGTCGTCTGGGTCTTTTAGAACTGGGTGACCCTGAAGTGGATCTAGAGGGAGGTGTTCTCCTGTCTGAGGATCTACCCCGAGGAGGTGGTGTTCACTCCTTGGGGGTTGGTGACCGTCCTATGGGCCCCTTGGGTGGAGGAGGGGGCACAGGTGGTGAAGGAGTGGGTGGAGACAGAGCCGGAATAGGAGGAGGGTGTGTGGTGACCACATTTTTCCTGATGGTGTCCCACCAGAAGGTGAAGAGCTCCTTTACCTCTGCCAAGTTCATGCCCGGCGACGGGCCAGGCGCCGGTGGCCTGTCACCGGGGTCGGGCGTCGGGTCCCTGGGGGTCTCCCACTCCAGGGAAGGTTCCCGTGGGAGTCCAATGTCTCCAGTGTCACCCGCCTGATCCTCAGGCTGAGTGGTATCCTCCACCGATGAATCCTTCCAACAGACGTCAGCCAGCGACGGTGGTGCGGTCCTCCTCTCTGGGGCAGCCAACGTCAGTCCCCTGGCCGACGTCTGCAGAGGCGAACGCCTGGCTGGCGACGGGTGTTTCATTGTCGCTGGCTCCTGGGAGCGCCGGTGATGCTTGGCCGACGTCGGGTGGGCCGACGTCAGGTCTGGCGTTGGTTTAAGGGACGTCAGGTCCTTGGTCTTACGAGGAACCGGGTCCAACCCATGCGGAGGCTGGCAAACCGACCCGGCGTCGGAGTCCTGACAGTGGGAGGAAGATTTGTGGTGCTCCCCAGACTTAGACGAGGCCTTAGATGGAGTGGACGATGCCAACGGCCTGGAAGCCTTGAGGGGCTGCAAAGAGGAAGAGCCACTGGAGGATCTGACCCGAACCGGGGGAGGCTGCGATTGAGCCCTGGAGGGAGAGCGGTCTGACCGCAAGCTGGAGCTTCGGGTGTCCGAGGCCCTCGCCGGGGACCTGGGTCTTTCCTTCTCCCGGTGTTTGTGGGTTTTCCCCGACGACTCCCCCCGGAGGAAGGTTCCTTATCCATGGTCTTCAGTTTCTCGTCTAAGAGAAACGCTTGAAGGACCTTCCAGCGGCAGATCCTGGTGCGACTATTGAAGCCCTGGCAGAAGGAGCAGGCCTTGGTGTCGTGTTCCGGGCCTAGGCAGTGCACGCAGGCAGAGTGAGGATCCTTGAAGGGGATCTGTTTGCCGCAGGCACACTTCAGTTGGTGACCTTCCAGAGAAGTGTTTGGAGAGGACATCAGATGAATCCAAATCTGTGAAGAGAGCGAGCGTCGTGGCTCTAAGTTTATGCATGCTAGAAAGGGACCGAGGAGGGCCCGTGCTTGCGATGTCGATGGCGGGGAAAAAGGTTGTGGGGGACCGCCTCCTTATGTACTCGCCTGGCGTGGGCGGGACCGGCGTCGGAGGCGGTCCCCACTGAAGACTGCTAGCTAGAAAATTTCCGTGGGGTCCTGACGCCTGACGGCTTCAGTCCTAATGGTGTAACCTGCTGCAAGAGCTGTATCTCGAAGTAAAATCAAAGAAATGGTGCGCCATGCAAGTGACCCATGTTTGATCCTGTAGACAGCATCCTTGCCATGGAGTGGTTGGGAGCCAGTGCTACTTATGCAATGTTTCTAGCTCAGGGAGATAGGTGGGCTATGTGGTGCAGTTCAGCAGACCGTAAGGGCTGCAACAGGTGATGGCACCTGGTCGCAATATTGGTGTGGGGCAAGATGGAGGAGATTTGTATATAGGCCTGAAAGCTGTGGTGACCACACTTGTTCCCCAGCATCTTGGGAAGGGTGGAAGCTGGACACTAGTATGACCCTTCCAGAACAGATCACCTTGTGTTGACTGACTCTCTTTGATAACCCAGATCCTTGTCCTGTCATTGTGCATCTGATGTATACAGGAAGAAAGTCAAGGTAGAGTAACTTTGGGGACTATGGGAAATAAGAGACAAGTGCCTATGAAGAGGAAGCACTATAACTATAAGAGTGATGAAAAGGAGTGGGAAAATAAAAGATAATAATCAGACAGCTTAAGACTAATTTCTGTAATTATCAGAAGGCGGATGGCCCAAGGAATTAGCAGGGAGGATGAAGTAAACCAGCACTTCTGCTGGAGGCATCATGGTCTGGCGTAATATTTATATCTTCACTACAGTGAGCTTGGCCTTTTAGTTGTTTATTGAAAGGGAGCTATTTACTTTAGCTGGCTGACAGACAGGGACAAGTGAAAGTCAAATGTACTCAGCTTTGAAATGGTGACAAGGAGATGGCCAGACCAGCCTCAGTAAATTTAAAATATCAAAGGAAGAAGAAAAAAGCCAGACTTCTCCGCAGTTCCTTTTCCTGAAATGGGGCACAGAAGTAGAGCATAGAAACACAGACACATAGAATCTGTGAGCAGAAAAAAGCTCACTGGCCCATCATGTCTGTCCATTTCTATCTAACTAATGTTGAACGAGATAGCTCTAGAGGCTTTTAACTCTCCCACCCCACACCTCCCACCCTTTTTGATGCAGACTTTACCAAGCCCCCCTGTCTGTGCCACCCTTGTTTGAATCCCCACCAATTCCGCACAGGACTCCTCCACCAGCAGCTTATTCCACTTCTCCTACACCCTCTGTGTGAAAAAGTACTTCCTTGTATTTCTCTACTAACATAGGGTGGAAGTGGGGCAAGACAGAGAGGGGCTGGAAAGAGGTAGGAAGGGGTGCAACAGGTAAGAAGAAGTGGAGAGGAGCAGGACAAGGATGACTATATCACAATATCACTAAACGTGATTCTGTTTCACGAACTTCATACAATAAAGGGCTGAAGCCTGATGTAGAACTTACTTAACAAGTGTTGGTTTCTGAGTCAGCAGACCTTAAATCAGTATGGTCCTTTAAAATGGATAACTGGCAAATCAGAAACCTTTTGTAGACCTGAAAACCCTTCAGAGACTCAGAGCTGGAGTCTAGCATACTTCGCACAGCTCGCAGAAAGATTTCAACATGTAACAGCCCCTTCTTACAGAAGGGAAAGGTGATTGTTTGGCACTTCCTGCCACTTGGGGACTGACACTCTGGCTTCTTCCCCAAGGAGCTAGATTAAGGGGAGGAGATTTGGTAGAGCAGATAGAGTGCTCATGTGGTGCCAGGGGTGAGTGAGTGAAGCTGCCTAGAGTTGGGCAGAAGAGGTGCAGTATTATAAGGTTAAAGCGAGAGGAGAATGAGAGGCGCTCTCTGGGCTCCTTGGGTTGCCGAGGTCCCAAACACTGAGACAGTTCCAGGATGTTGGAGACTGTTCATCCTGGACCATGGTAACCTGTCAGGGAGGGACCTCCAGCACCAGGGGCAGAACCTTTGAACTTGAGATCTGGGGGCATGTTTCTGTGTGTATTCCCCAGATAGATGGAGTAAGTAGTAGAATCACCAAGAGGGTGTGGGAACCCCAGGTGTGTTTCCCCTCAAGGAAATCACTTGAAAGTCAGCTGACCTGCAGAGGGTACCCCCAAAATTATTGAAGGAGATCTTGGTGAAGGGAGTCCCTGAGAATGGCCTGTGCAGCAACAATACACTTGAAGATGACAGGTAAGTCTGCAGCACAGCAGAATGCAGATAAACAAGGTATAAGATCATCCCTGGGGTTTATGGTGGGATGGTATGAGCCATGTCCCTCGGCAGTGGCCCTACTGGCCTGTCCCAAGGGAGAAGGGGTCTGCTCAAACTGGTCAATGGTCACTATGAAATGCAGAAGGTTGTGTGTGGATCTAATCAAGTGGACCTTTGCTTGTGTTACAGCAGGCAGAAAGTAGGTGACTATGAGGAGAACGGTGCCGAAGTGGTATATACACCCTCAAAGCATGGTACAAGGAATACACCTGAAGGTGTAGCAGAGCACAGCAGCAAGGAGACAGAATTGGGAGTCACAAAGGGGAATGTGTCAGCATCAGGTCAAAGTGTTCAGACCAACTGAGTATTGTCAATCAAAGTTACTATGAGGATAGAGGAGAATAGGACCCCTGGCAGAGCCACATTCTGGCAGACATGGATAGGCCCATCCATGGGGTACAAGAATATATGTGGAGAAAGGACAGAGAATGTTAAGTCAAAAGATGGCTTTTAGGATGAACTGGGAAGTGCTTGGACAAGACAAGGTTATCATGCATCCCAGCATGAGTCTGCACTGGAGGTCAGCCAAGCCAATACCTGCCTATCAGCAGGGTTGGGATTAACCAGGAACTCTGGGAGGAGCAGTGTCAACAGCTCTGAATATGAGTAAAAAGAAATATAGTAAATTGGAGAGCAAGTTGAAATCCTGAACCTATACCATCATGTATCATGGATCCCTGGATCTGTTCAATAAATGTAACTGATCTTATACAGTTTAACCACCAGTAAAAGAACAAGTGCTAGAACCTTTTGTGCCCATGGCTTAATTATTTCAAAACATTTAAAAGGTCTCAGTGCATTCCGGGGAACTCCAGGCCTGGACATGAACACAGTAATTATATGCAATAATACCTCTATACAAAGGAAGTACCCTGTGTCATGCCTTCCTCTCTCCCTGAGAGAAAGGGAGATAGACAAGATGAGGGGTTACTTTGTAAGCCAAACACAAAAAAGTCACAGATAATAAAGGGGATACAATGGTATTTTTACTACCTATAACTTGCAGTCACAATGGCCCGCTGAAGAAGAGTTTTTTTTTGTACCTTCTAGCGCCAGCATTTGCTTTGACTTTTTTCTAATTTTGGTTTCCAAAATGGATTTCAGACTTTCCCACCTAATTCAAGAATGTAAGTTATTTTATTAGAACTCCATCCAGCAGTCGTCATCTTTAACTGTACATAGTGCCACTGCCCAGAGTACCTAAGCAAACAGCTAACCAAAAGTACATGTGTACACAGCCCTGGAGTTCAAGTCAAGTTAAACAGTGTATGTGATTGCCGCCCTTAGCAGCCTTCTGCTTATTGTATCACTGTACGTATTCCTTTCGGCATTTTTAACTCTTGGCACTTCATTTCGATCCTACCCTCAAGCCTTTTCCCCTCCACCCCTCACGCCTGCTTCTTCTTTGCTCACACATCTTCAAGTTCTTCCCTTGCTCCTCCTCACTTTCCCTCTTCCACCCTCCACCCATTCTCTTATCTCATGCCATCTCTTTTGCAACTACTTCCCCTCCTTCTTCCTACGTTTCTCTCTTTTACCTTTCTCCCAACCATATTACTCTCTCTCTCTCTCGGGTTTTTGATAAGGCCTGCTAGGCTGCCCCCTCTCTTGACTAAACACCACCTCATCTCCTTATACTGTTAATTTGTCATCCTCACCCTCACTTCACCAGCACTCCCCCTTCTCTCTGGACTCACCCCATTTCCTTCCTTCCACCTCCCCATCCTCTCATCTCTCTATCCCCATTAGCTCCTTTGCAACTCCCGTCCTTCCCTCTCCACCTCCTGTGTAACTCATCTCCTTCACCCTCTTGTTTCTCCCGTCCCTTACCTTACA
Source organism: Neoceratodus forsteri (assembly GCA_016271365.2). Classification (NCBI taxonomy): domain Eukaryota; kingdom Metazoa; phylum Chordata; order Ceratodontiformes; family Ceratodontidae; genus Neoceratodus; species Neoceratodus forsteri. Next base: position 1,870,178,075 of record CM057456.1, on the reverse strand, counting down.
CCCCATTACTTTGTCTCCTAGATTTTGACAAGGCCTCCCAGGCTGCCCTCTCTTCTAGCCCACTCTACTGTTATATTGAGCAACATTCAGTACTATTTTGATTGCTTTTGATGTATTAATTCTTTTAAAGTGCATTCTTGATATCTGCTATTTACTTATCTATTGTTTACCTTGTTTTGTTTTTATACTACTGATGTGGAACCTTTGTAAATGAGTTGTATTGCTCAAAGGTGTTGTAATCCAAGACTCAATAAATAAATAAATAATGTTCCCAAAATTAAGACAGGATGCTGAGACAGATGATTTCTGAGTATTTCAATCAGGGCACGGTGAGAGGAGCAGGCACTCCACAGACTTACTGAGCAGAACCCTCTTCTAGTATACCACAGAGGTGCCAGGGGCCCACATGTGGTATAGTGACAGAGCACGTTGAGGCAAAATAACAGTCTGACACTAAGAGCCAATCCAAGTAACCTAAACAACACAATGCAGAAACTGCACCTTTACTGGAGACAGGAAATACATTGAGGAGGGAAGGACTGAGGGATGACCTCAAACCTCTATTTTCCTGTCTCCATCTGCTGGGTGATAGAAGCAAGACACAATGCTTCAGACTGGACAGGGAATACTACTGAAGTGTTTATGCAGAGTCTATAGGATGTTAAAAATGGTGGTGATGTCCCAACAAACTCTGAAGTGGAATGTTTCTAAATAGCAGCCCCATTATCTCTATCACATTACATCTGTAGTGCATAATGTGAAAAAATGTTCAAGCCTTTTAAACCTGTTATCATCACCATCTTTCTAAACAGCTGCTGGAAATGGGTAACCCAAGACGGACGTCTTGGTTTCACATGGCTGCACAGACCATTGAATAGGATCCTATAGTCACTGCTTAGTAGGGCAAACTGGGATAGCACTTCCCTTCCCACTGCTAGGAAAAACACCAAAAGTGGCTGAAGCTATACTGCCATCAGAGATATGCTTATAAAGAAACATGCTTTATCAAACTAGTCTGCCCCTTGTCTTCTTGAGTGAATAGCCGAAGAAAGAGAGGGAACAATTTACCCCTGTTGATGGTTTCTCTTGGAAATGTAGTGTGTGTTTGTGGCTTAATTTGTTCACCATTTTGAAGGCAATCACATTTTGCTTTCTGCATAAAAATGCAATACTTTGCATCCCGTATTTTGGTCCCACAAAAAAAGCCCATGTAAATTACAAAGTTAAGTGCTTCATGTCATGCAACGCAACACGCATACATATACGCATGTATATACACATACACACCTTCTTCAAAATATAGCACAGAGAGGTAGTCATACAAACAGCTTCAGTTAAAAACTGACTGATGTAAGCAAAAGGAAGAAAAAATAAGGTAAAAAATAATACCGATATTAAAAGAAATCCAGTGGCAAACTCTGAAACTAGTACACTGTCTTTATATATATATATATATATATATATATATGTGTGTCCTTTATGCCTCTACTCTGTAGCAAACTATTACACATCTGCTTTATTGCCTCATTAAAATAATGAATGATGATCTAGTGACTGCAAGACGACTTACTTGCTTTTCCCTTTGTATACTGTGGCATACGATCCTTCCCCTAGCTTTTCCAGTTTTTCATAGGAGTCCGCTTTCCCAAACTTGGGGCTTGTGGGCTAAAAAGGTAAAAGAGTAAGAGGTTAAAATATCAGCAATGGCGCCAATTCATTTCATTCAAGCATTGTACAATGATGGCAACATTCCATTTATCCAATTCATCAGATTCCATGTTGCATTTCAAATATTGGCAGCTGTAATAAATTGCAAGCATGAGAACGAATGCAGGGCTTTTAGCAGGATGTTTGAAATGTGCATCACTCAGCACCCCAGATGTTCTTCTTCATGTGGATGCCTGCTGCAACCACACTCTTATGTTACAAGATCCATCAAGAGCATTTTGTCCTGAGTGAAAAGAAGGTTTTGTTTCATTTTTTGGCTTAGATTTTTTTTTTGCTCACAGTGATGGATTAGTTCCAGCCAGACTAAGCAATCTGGCTTCACTGTTTCAGTTCAAGAATTTACGCAGCTTCAGGAAATGGCCAGGGTAATCACTGAGGCCTGATGTAACCTAACCGCCACGGAAAATCACAAAGCACAATGTAAGGCCTGAACTGTAACTCTGAATATGCTCATCATGGTATACATTTTTCTGTGCTGTCCTCACCACAACAACTGCTACTTCCAAAAGTTTTTTTTTTATTATGACAGTGCGGGGTGGGGGATGTAGCCTTGATCTGTCCAACAGGGAAAGTAGGACTAACGTGTTCCTGCCCCACTGGCTACCACAAAGGGAAACATTTTTAGGTGGGACTGCAGCACCGCACAGCGTCTTCTGGCATCACAGCCCCCACTTCAATCCTTGAGCTACAAAAAACAAGTGACCACATCAGGAAACCTGGAGATGAGCCATAGAAGGAGCAGTATTTCATATTTAAGGCCTCCTTTCAGGACTCTGAGGCCCATGCAAGTATAATATAACATAAACCACAGAGGGGAGAAACATACAAAAATAGAAACGACAACATTTCTTCATACACTGTGCAAAAACAGTGAAGTGTGGAACAACTATTTAAATAACATACAATAGTCAGTTAAATTAAAGCCAAAAAAGTAGGGAATATCTCACTCAGATGGTATCATGTGGTTTTCTTTTTATGTATGTATGTATTTATTTATTTATTTATTGCCACCTTCCCCCAGCCCCACTCCTTCAGGCTCTCATGTCGGTTCCTGTCCGTCCACCCAGGAGGCTCCAACTCCGCCACATATCGCCCATCAGACCCCTGCTCAGGTGTGACCCATCAGGCACACTGACTGGTCCGACTAGTCCCCATAGGGAGCTAATCTGGGGGTGTTGGTTGGAGGGGCAGGAACAAACCGGGGCTACGTGACCTGTGGTGTAATAGAGAACTTGTCAGAGGTCGTCATCCAGGGCCATGGTCGTCCATTTTCTGGTTTTCTGGGGCCCCACCCACCACCCATGTGAAGTAACTGTAATGGCATCTTAGGGGCGGTGGTGCTTGGCATGCAGTCACCCATGCCAAGAACACCTCCACATTGCCACCACCAGGCGCTGCCACCAAAGCTGCTCATAGCAACCCACCCACTCTGGGAGGGAAGTGTCCAAGGGACACTCTGAACTTCATCCCTGCAGGTTACTGCTCCTGGTACCTGGGACTGGGGTGAAATCCGGGTCGCCAGAATGTCACAGCAATGCCAAATTGCTGGACGCCATGCAGCCACCACGGTTTTCCTTTTAAATGTTGCCAGAGATGAAGCCTGAGGAATGTCAACTGGAAGTGTATTCCAATGGAATGGGGCTGCCACCACAAAAGCATGGTCCCCTGCAGATTTAAGGAGGGAAGAGATAACCTAAAGCTGCTCCCTGTCCCTGGTACCAAGTGGTTCTGTCTGGGGACTAAGAGGTCAGCAGTGGAGCATGAGGACCACAAAGCAGGAGGGTGAGAACATCTTCAGGGACATCAGACTCATCAGGGAGCTTTAGACAGTCTGCAGGGTACTTTGCTTGTTTCCTCCTAAACTACAGTAAGATCCACCTAATTACCGCTCACAAGTGGGATCAGCATAAACTAAACCTGTGCTGTTCTGCGAGTGTTGTGCTGATTTCTTTTTAAGGTACCCCTATGTGCTGGTGGTAGTACTGTAACAGTGTGTTGAGAATATACAGGGTTAAACCTTTCTATGGTACCCTGGAGAAAGAAATTAACTGCACTGGGATGGTACTGCAGGAGTTGGCTGAACAGTACCTTGGGTACACGGTTGATTTATTTTTATTTTAGTCTTTGGTAACTGGGTGAGGCCCACTAGGCACAAGTACCTGTTTTCAGGGGCGACCTGGAAGCACTGGGCAGTAAAGTGACTTGCTCAGAGTCACACAGTATGGAAGTGAAGGTTGCGAGAATCAAACCCAGGTCTGGTCTGCTGGCTGTATCAAACTTGTTCACAGCTCGTTACTCTAACCTCTAGGCTATACTGCCAGCCCTCTAGGCTATACTGCCAGCCCAGCGGTATAATGTACATCTGAAAATACTGCTGTGTGGGGCAACTGAGCCAGACTCTTTCTAAGGTGCCCTGAAACAGCTATCAGCTGTATGGTAACAGTTCTGTGGAGAATAAACAGAACTAACTTTATTTGCAAGACACATTTGGGGTCTAAGGGGTATAAAAGTGAACTGTTATACAGCGTTAATGTAAACTGCAATACTGTACTAGTGCAAACTGTGATACCCTGCTATTATTAACTGTGACACTGTGCTACTGTGAACTATGATACTGCACTATTGTAAACAGTGCGAGTACTCTGAGATGGCCCTGTATAGGGTACCCTGACAGGGTGAGAAACTGCATGGTAATGATTCTGTGGAGGTAAGTTATACTAAGTCTAGGGGTCTAAGGGGTTATAAATGTGACGTGAGATGATGAGCTATTAAGAATTTGTTGGGTATCCTGAGCATGGAAGTGAGGGTGAAGCTTCTCATGCTAAAGTAACACTAGTGAAAAAGGGAATGGCCAGGATACAGGATCACTGAGTTGAAGGGGACTTGGTCAGCTGCAGAGGCTTTGGGGACCATCTTCGGGGGCTCTGGCGTGCAAGGGCTGTTGTGGTTCATGGCACTCCAAAACTAGCTGGAGCATGAGCTGAATTACAGTTCCTATGGAGCAGGAAAAAGTGGGAAGTGGGAACTGAGGACACTTATTTCTGTTTCTCTCTTGTAGTGACCACCAAGGGTTCACCGAGGGGGATGGTGGGTTGTGGGCAAGGAGGAGGGGTTGGGGGGAGAGGAGGTTCCCAGAGTAGGGATGGGATCCCTGTAGTTGCAACCAAGAACAATTCCACAGCCTTATGTGAAACTGTTCAGGTGGCTTTTTCCAACGCAGAGACAGATCAGGTTGTGCTTAGGGTTTAAAAGACTGCACACCAGCAAATCTCATGTGGTGAGGCAATTCCTATGCTAAGAGCCCCAACAGGAAGATAGTAGTGAAAGGGGATTCACCAATACGAGAGACTAAGAAGACAATGTGTGCCACTAGGAGGGGAGAAAGGGCAGTACACTGCATCCCAGGTGCTACAGCCAAGAGAGTTATTCCCAGAGTGCAGGAGTTGGTTAGGAGAGTTAGGGGACAAATGTGTTGGTCCATCTAGGGATGAATGGCCTTGCAAACAGAATGTTAGCATAAGTTCAGGATAGCTTTTGTTTACTAGGTATGAAGCTGAGAAAGGTGCAGTCGCTTCCGGCATGGCTTTTTCAGAGATGTTGCCCAGCGGCATGTAGGGGTGAAGTTAGGAAACTGAAGATCTTTCAGTTCAACAGGTGGCTTAAGGACTGGTGCAAAGCGGAGAATTTCCACTCTGTTGGGGATTGGGAACCATTTTGGAGAGGCAGAAGATTGTTTAAGTGGGATGGCATACACCCCAGCAAGGAGGGGGCCACGTTTCCAGGAATGGACAGGCTGCACCCCAGAGTGCGGAAGGAACTGGGACAGGAATTAGCAGTTTCTTCTACAATCAGAAAGTAATCAAGACCATCATTAAAGAGCAGATGGTAGACATTTTGGAGGCAAGTGGGCTCTAGGACAAGATGTAGTACAACTTCATGAAGGGGAAGATCATGCCAAACTATTCTGAGTTCTTTGACTCAGTTATGAGGGCAGCAGACAAAGGCCTGGCAGTGGGTATCCTGTATCTGGATTTTAGCTGGCCTTTTGATTCAGTGCCACATAGAAGGTTAGTAAAGAAGGTGAGGGGACATAGTGTGGGAAAGAAGCTAACTAGAAGGATAGTAAGTTGGTCAGAGTGGAAGAACTAAAGGGTAGTACTAAATTGGAAGTACTCCGTGGTTAGAGAGGTGACAAGTGAGGTGCTGCATGGGATCAGTCCTGGTGCTAGTACTGTTCAATGTATTCATTTCATTTTCATTTGCTTATTTTTATACTGGTAAGTCTGTGGGACAAGCCCATTTTCACAAATGACCAGTTTAAACAAAAACATACATACGAATTTAAAACAATGACACAATATAAATACACATTACACAAAACATTTACAGTTTGAGTTTTCTAATGGAGTTTTCCTTAGTTCAAACTTGAAAGTAGACAATTTCTTTTGTCTTATAACATTTTTAGGAAGTTGATTATACATCTTAACCATAGTAAAATTCAGTGTATTTTGACCAAAAGTTGTTTGGCAAAATGGAACTAGAAAGCCCTCCATACTCTCAACCTTGTACAACCAGGAGTATTCTTTGGAAATAAATTGAGAATACTGTGTGGAGAAATACCTAAAAAAAACCTTATGCAAAAACAACAATGCCTAAAATTAAATCGTCCCTTTAAAGATAAACAGCCTAATTGTTTATAGAGTAAACAATGATGGGTTAGCCTTGATTGACCAGAGGCAAAATGTAGAACAGAATGATATGTTACTTGAAGTCTGGACAAGACTTTTTCTGAGGTGAATGAGTATACTATAGACCCATAATCCATCATAGTTAATAATAGACTATGTGTAAGCAATAGTCTAACATCCTCCATAAGATTATCCCTAATTCGATAAAGAAACCCCAACCTTTTATGTACCCTACCAATTAACTGTTACATGAAAATCAAATGCTAAATGACAATCAATTAGTACCCCCAAATATTTGAACTGCCTAACCTGTTCAATTGCATTACCCAAATTATCAGTAATTTTTAATTCTCGATTTTGCACTCTCCTAGGATGGGAGAATATCATTGTCTTGGTTTTTGTTGAGTTTAGTACCAATTTATGTTTATCAAACCAATAGTGAAGCAAACTAAAATCATATTGTAATGTGTTCTGTAAAGACAAAAAATCTGAACCAGAACAAAACAAAACTGCATCATCTGTATACAACAATAACTCAGTCTTTTTAAAATTAACAGCTGAAGAATTTACAAATAAAGAAAAAAGCAAAGGGCCTAAGATGGAGCCCTGAGGGACTCCACATTTCAGCAAAGAAGGGTCAGATTCATCTGTGACATCAGTGAGGGGATCAAGGGATAAGTCATCTCTTTGTAGATGACATGAAAATTGGTGGGAGAGTGGACACTGACATGGGAATCGGGGACATCAGGATGGACCAGGAAAGACTGGAGCGGTTGTCTGACTAAAATTTGTCAGTTGAAGTTTAATGCCACAAAATTCATGGTTATGCACATAGGCAGGGGGAACCTAAAAATGGAATATTGGATTTTGGGGGTGGTGGGATCTGCCAAACCACCAAGGAAAGGGACCCTGGGGTCATCATACATGACAGTCTCAAGTTAATGGTCCAGTGTACCAAACCACTTGGAAAATCCAACAGAATGTTGGGTTGTATAGGAAGGGGTTTCTCTAGCAGAAGTGAAAAGGCACTGTTGCCCCTCTATGGGTCCCTGGTGACACACCACCTGACAAGGGATAGGAACCATATACTAACAGTCCAGAGGCAAGCTACATAGATGATAAAAGGACAGCAGGGAACAGTACATGAGCAGCATCTGGCATGTCAGAACATGTACTTGTTGAAGGCCATAAGGGAGAGGGATGACATAACTGAAACCTTCAAATTCCAGAAGAGAACAAATAGAATAGATTGTCAAGACCTGTTCAAGTGACATGAGGGACTGACCGCTAGGGACTGAATTATAAACCTGTAGGGGAGAGACTTAAGAAGGATGTGAGGAAATATTTCTTCATGGACAGTGGTAGATAGATGGAACAGCTTGCCCAGGAAGGTGGTAAGTGCAGAGATAATGACTGGTTTCAAGAGAGGGCAGGATAGCCAAAAGGGGCTGGTGAGAACAAACACCAGGGAGAGGAGATGGGTGAACAGGGCTTAACTGCCACTAGGGAACTCAGCCCAGGCCAGACAAACGATAGGTTAGAGCAATTCAAGTAGGAACTGGGCAGAACCGATAGACCACAGGTCTTTTTCTGGTGGAAACTTTCTATGTTTCTTAAGTTTCTAATAAAAGAACCATGTAGTTGATTCTCTGGCTAACAGCCAGCCAGTACAGAGAGCATAACGATGAAGTAATATGTTCTGGCTGCTGAGCAGAGGTCATAAACTTCACAGCTGCATTCTGCACTAGTGTCATACAGTGAATCTGCCTGCAAGGCAGGATACTGTAGTGCACTACATCAGTCCATACAAACATACGAAAAATGCCAGCAGAAACAGGCCATAATGGTCTATCAAGTCTGCTTGAGTGTGCAGCAAACAGTTTATTTTACTGTAGCTGTCCCCTCCACCCATTTCTACTGCAGATTTATCACCCTCACCTTCTTTTCCCACCACTCATTTCAGTCCAACCTGAGAAAGATGATCACTGTACTAGTGCCATGTACTGAACTAGTGTGTGAATTAATTTGCAATGTACCCAAGCTACAAAAATAGCAGGATGCAGGTTTCACTTTCCATAAGATTGGATCCCCCTTTATAGTTGGGGGTGTTTTTCGGGGGGGGGTCCCAAGATACAACTGAATGGTCCAGTGATCTAACCAAACAACAGGATCCACTGAGATATCACTTATCTCCATATCAGTGGAGAACACCAAGAGAAGTGTGTGACCATTTTCGTACATGGCTGCAAAAAGTTCCTATCTGAGCCCCAACTCCTCAATGAAATGGAGGGGCTTGGTCACAAAATGGTCTGAGGCATCATCCACTCCTGCATTAAAATCCTCCAAGAACAGTAAGTCTCAGCAGTTTACCAGGGTTGAAAGTGTCTCAACAAACTCCTGCAGAAAGTCTGCCTCACCTCGAGGAGGGTGATACAGGAGGGTTACTCTGCTGCCCATACCAGCCAAACCAGAGAGGACCACACACTTGAAGAACCTGTAATTTCCCACTGGAGATACTATGCAGCCCAACTCAAATCTAAAACACAAGGCCACCCCGCCACCCCGAGCTCCAGTATCGGGTGGTGTATCATGGAAAATCCTGGAGATGTGATCTGTGCCAGCAAAACTCTGGCAGATTTATCCAGCCAGGTCTCAGTGACACAGATTAGGTTGGCACCAGAAGCAGGGATCAGATCCCTGATAATGATAGCTTTATTTACAATGGAACAGGCATTGTAAAAGAAATACCTGAGCTGAAGGAGCCAGGCAGCCTCACGCACTTACCTTCTACTGTGTTACATAAAGCTTAGGGATGGAGGCTGTATCCCAGACCACTCTCTTATGTTTATGCTTTCTGACCCATCCATCTCTCCCTGGATATCCTTAGATCCAGCTCTCCACTGACCCAAATGCCAAAGACCTGACAATGTTGTTGAATCCCATGGTCAACAATACTCTCAGCCCCCCTTCCATTCCTTTTCCCTAAGTCTGCAATCCCTTCTGACTGCATAGGCTGGAAGAGTGGCGTTCACAACCAGGTCTGCAGGACTGAGCTGGAGACCACAGGGATAGAGGTCCATGAAGTCAGCTACCCCCACACACACACACACACACAACAGTGCTGAGAGAACAGTCTGGGCTATGCTCTCCGGACTAGCAAAATAGTATTAATATTAACCCCTGCAGTGTGATCTTGAACAATAACCCCAGTAGTGTGCATACTCCCCGTAGAACCAAAGCCATCACTTTTTCCAGTAAATATTCTTATTAGCCTTAGCAGCCCATGCTTTGGTATTGAATCCATTTACAGCGTATTACTTTCTCTTTAACATTAGAAAACATTTTTGTATCAATGGTTACTGATGCAGATTTAAGACTGATTCAGTCTTAACAACGTAAACAGTGCTGGATAGTGGATAATATTAGCACACAACAGGCTTGTCTGTAACACTATCCTTTCCTCATAATGCCATTTGTAAATTCAGATACTTGAGGAAAGGAATATTCCTTCCAGTGTTAACTGTTAATAAAAATGCCTTTTTTGGCAAAACTGGGCAGCATTGTAGTATAATATGGCTATGGACTTTTTGCTTATTTCTTGGTATAAGTTTCTCTTTTTGTTTTTCTTGGGTGTAACTGAGTTTTAGAGCTCAGAAGAACAGCACACACTTTCCTGTTATAAAGTCAGAATATACTGTAGTGCACTGTCTTGAATGTGCCATGTACTTGTCGCACTTCTGTGTAACCTATCTGCTTGTTATTTCATAAACTTGTGGTTGTATCCATCTGTATCATAATCCTGTGGGTCACTGAACACTGTATATCAATGTTTCCATTGTAATTGTCATTGCTATGTTAAAGCACCGTACTGTATACATACTGGACTTCCGGGTCACCCCTGAAAAAGGGACTGCAATTGTCTCAGTGGACTTACCCGGTTACCTAAACTCAAATAAATAAAATTAATAAATAGAAATCCATGCCTAGGGCGTATCAATCTGTGTCTAGGTTACTGTCAAAACTCTCTTTGTCATGCGTTCTTAATATATACAGTAGCGTTAGAAGCACACTCTTATATCTAGGCTTAAAAATTCTTCACATTAACAATCAAAGCTTGTTACCCAAAATAACTGAACTCAAAGCCTGGCTCAAGTTGTACAGATTCCATCTTATCGGCACTGCACATTCTGAGAGTTGGACTAAACCAGCTACAACTGACCATGCTTTAACTATCAATGGTTACAATATGTATAGAAAAGACAGGGTTATAAGTACAGTAAAAGGGGGATGTATATTAGTGTATGTGAATGTAATACATGATGCCTCTCAGATTCACCTAGACATTTCATTTAACATCAGCCAGGAACAGACAGATCCTTGACTCACTACAAGATTCTTTAATGCAAGAGCTGCTTAGGGAGCCCACTACAAGGGATAACATACTAGACATGGTCCTCAGCAATGGGGAAAGTGGTGGTGGGAGACATCCTAGGTACAAGCGAATACAATACAGTGAGATTCAGGGTAAGGATGGGAAGCGACACAAATCGGACTAGCACAAAGGTTATGGACTTCAGGCAGATGGACTTTACCAAAATGAGGGAGATATTCAGGGAAGAAATAGAGGGAAAGGGGAAAATAGTAGACGTGGAGGAATTATGGGAATCTGATAAAGGGGGCTTACTGAAAACCACTGAACTCTGCATTAAGAAAGTAAGAAAGAACAAAAAAAAAAGAAGGAGGCCACTCTGGTTTACCAGGGAGATGTTAGGGGCAATTAGGGAAAGAAAAAGGCCATTCAGAACATATAAAAAGACCCAGAGGAAGGAGGACAGGGAGATTTACAGGGAGAAGTTGAGGGTGGCAGGGCAAAAAAATTAGAAGGCTAAATCTGACACAGAATAGAGAACTGCTGGGCAGGCCAAATGGCGGGGGATAAAACTTTTTAAGGTATGTGGAGAGAAGAGGAAGGAGAAGCAGGGGATAGTATGGGTGAGGGGGGAGGAGGGAGTTCAACTGGAGGTGGACTTTGAGATGGCAAAGGTGCTTAACAGTTACTTCTACTTGGTCTTCACGGTGGAGGGGGAGGGAAGAGGACCAGAGTTAAGAGGGACGGGAAGAGAAGACACAAGGGTGGATCCTAGCCTGTTCAGTGAAGACAGGAACTAGGAAGGTTGAGGGTGGACAAGGCAATGGAGCCGGATGACATGCATCCTAGGGTACTCTGGGAACAAAGGGAGGAGCTGGAAGCACCGGTCAGCCTCACCTTGGTGATGGGTAAGGTGATGGAGGTATTAATAAAGGAAAGGGTGGTAAACTACCTTGTGGACAGTGGACTGCAGGACCACAGGCAGCATGGCTTCGCAAATGGGAGTTCATGCCAGACAAACCTAATAGAGTTTTTTGACTGGGTGACGAATGTGGTCATCAGAGAAGGGTGGTGGACGTGGCCTATCTGGACTTCAGAAAGGCCTTCGACACTGTCCCTCACAGAAGATTGGTAAATAAACTGGAAAGTTTAGGGGTGGGACAGAAAATAACTAGGTGGGTGGAAAACTGGTTGAAGGATAGAAGCCATAGGGTGGTGGTTAATGGGAAACATTTCGGGGAGAAGGGGGTGACAAGCAGGGTGCCCCAGGGGTCAGTACTGCGACCCCTCCTTTTTAATATCTATATCAGTGATATACAGCAGAGGGGCTGAAGGGGAAGGTGTGCCTATTTGCAGATGATACAAAGACTATGATAAGGTGAACACCCGAGGGGTGGAGGTTATGAGGAGGACCAAAGATTCTGGAAGGTGGTCCAGAAACCTGACAGCTGAAATTCAATGTCAAACGTGTACAGTAATGCACATGGGGCTTAAAAACCTGCAAGCTGCTTACACACTAGGAGGGGAGGTAATTAAGCCAACTGAGCAGGAGAGGAATCTGGGGATTATAATATCAAACAACCTTAAGGTGGGTAACCAATGCAGCAAGGCGGTGGGCAAGGCAAATAGAATGATGGTGTGCACAAGGTGGGGCATAACAAGCAGAAGGAGAGAGGTGTCGATGCCTGTTTATAAAACCATGGTGAGACCTCACCTGGAGTATGGGGTCCAGTTCTGAAGAGCTCACCTATGTAAGGACATAGATGGGATTGAAAGCGTACAAAGAAAGGGCAACCAAGATGGTGCACAGCATGCACAGGAAGCAATATGAGGAGAAGTGCAGGGAATTGGATCTGTACCCATTGGAGACTAGAAGGGAGAGGGGGGACATGCTAGAAACATTGAAGTGCATGAAGGGGATTAATAAGGTGAGGGAGGGGAGCTTATTTACAAGGAAAATGGGTGCTAAAACAAGAGGTCATAGTCTAAGATTAGAAGAAGGAAGATTTAAGGGTAATGTGAGGGGGTGTTACTTCATGGAGAGGGTGGTGGAGTCCTGGAACAAACTACCTGAGGAGGTGGTGGGGGCCAAAATGGTGAAGGGATTCAAGAGGGCATGAGACAGACATAAGGGGTTGATCAGCAAGGGGAAGGGGAGGTCCCTTGACAAAGGTGATGAGTGGGGGGGGGGGCGCACTAGATGGACCAGAGAGGTCCTTTTCTGTCATCAGATTTCCATGATTCTATGAACATAAACTCTGAAATGTTTCTGGTGTAGCTATTGTTGAGTCAGGATACATCAATCCGTCCCGGTCACTATGCTCCACGACAACTCACACCAGGCTATTAGCTCTGGCATCAACTGGCTCCCTTAACAATTCGTTCACGAACTGTGCCCCCCTGGAGGTTATTTATTTAATTTATCCGGGGGGGGGGGGTGCGACTTGCCCGGGAACTATTTATACAGGGGGCTGACTGATAACAGAGCTAAAAGTACAGCATGAGTTGTCACGGAGCACATTGAGCAGAGCAAACTGACATGTAGCCTGTTGAGTCATACTAAAAAATGAAACTTAAGTTGTGCTGTAGCTATAATCCTAAGAACTGGTTCAGTAGGACATGTTAACTCAGATTGTGTTGGCAGTTCTGTTGGTACTGCCCTGTAAAAATTTACTTCAGGAAGTACAGTTCAAACAACTGGTACAGACTCCAACAAGACTGAACAATAGATCTGGTAACCGCGCACTTCTTGATTGGATTTTGATCAGGAGAGAGGACAGGATAAATCTGGGGGGAATTTTTGCTGAGCACCTAGAGAACATAACACTCTGCCTTTATATTATATATCATCAAATGATTTGAGTTCCCTGATTGCTCTGCTTTCACCCTCTCCTTCTTCCCTGATGACCTAACAGCCTGTGACTGGTCACTGATAAAAACATTTTAGATGCTGACTGTGTGCTACATTTCTTCTTAACTGCAGCTATAACTGTAGAAGACAGGTACTGTATGTGCCTCTAGTTAAGAGTCAGTTGATTACATTTTTCTTGGTAAACTAAATAGCTTTTTTAATGAGCGTATGAATGAGACATGGCATGGGCACAGTATAAATATTCTAACTTAACTTCTGATTGGTAATTTTTTTCATCAGCTTAGGAAGTTGTGCAAACAGAATCAGACCAAAGTGGTGCTTTTATTTAACTCAACAGGAGTACCTGAGCGACCTTCCAAAATCTGAAATGCATAAATATCAATTATAGTTCGGGGGGGGGGGGAAGACGGTGGTGCCATGACAACTGCAGTTTTATACATTTAAAAAAATGCAGTGACCATGGCCACAGAAGAACAGTAGTCCTAAAACAAATTAAAAAAAAATATCAAGTTCTTCATGCTGGCTAAAGGACTGCTTTATTAAAAATGAATCAAAACTCTTTAATGTTAACATTTTTTTTAAATTCTTGATAACATTTAAAAAACAACCATTTTGTAAGTGCAGTAAGACACTGTGAGGTGTGCATTGCTTAGATCTAACTGAACTGTTAGGGGCTGAAGGTACTCTGCCGCCTTACTATGCCACTGGTATGTGGACAGAACTACACAGTGCACACATCCTGTTGTGTCATACTGCCTTCTTCAAAATCGTTTCCTTCTTGAAACCAGGCAGAACTGCACAGCAGAACCTTAATGCTGATTCTTGACTGTGAGGAACGGATGATATATGCTGCACTGGCTACAGGGCACAAATAAAAAAGAGGTTCTTGTACAATAAGGTCAGTAAATTTACCAGCATGGACCCACCACAAATGTATTATTGTGTGCTTCTTGTGAATCTGAGTTGGTTACCTTTAAACTTAAGTATTACATACAATGTTGTTTGTTATATACTGTATATATATATAGAGAGAGAGAGGAGAGGAGAGGAGAGAGAGACAGACAGACAGACAGAGAACATCTTGGCAGTATAGCCCAGAGGTTACAGCTGTGCTGTGAATGACCTTGGTACAGCCAACAGACCTGGGTTTGAGTTCCACAAACTCCACTTGCATACTGTCTGACTGAGCAAGTCACTTAACCTCCTCACTGCTCCCGGGTTGCCTCCAAAAACTGGCAAGTGGACCTGTGGGCTTCACCCGGTTAACAAAGAATAAAAAAAAAATCTTGGAGAGAAAGGTCTCGGAGCACCTATGTTTTCATTTTATTTATTTTAAATCTGGTGACTAGGAGAGCAGCACACTGAGCTGGAGCTCATTTCTAGGTGAAAACCGGAGGAGGGGGATACAGCACGGAGTTAAACAGCAACAAAAAAATGGCAACAACAGGTGCACGTACGTAAACAATATAATCACAGTACAAGCAATGAATTTCAGTGAAAGAGAAAAAAACAACAATGCAAAACATGTACAAAGTACATCAGTTATGGTGACAGCCAAGGTAAGAACTTAAGGGAGCAGGCGGCCAACGTATGGCAAGATATCTGTAATAGAATCATGGCGCCCTAACATTCAGATTACAGGGTACACTGAGTTTAAGTTTTACAATTCAGTAGGATGTTAAATGTAGAAAACAGTGTGGGGTGGACAGGGTATGGGCTGTTGAGCTGTGGAGAGAACAGGAAGAAGCTTAGCTGCAGGTATATGTTTTGGGTTTTTTTGTAACGTTAAACTTTTTATTACGATTTCCAAATAGTACAAACCACGAAATGGCAAACAACTAAAATCAAGTATTTGGGAATACACATCCCCCAGAACCTTAAAGTAATGGATATTGTAAATTATGAACAAATCACACTAACATACAATCTGATCTTAATTCCTGGGGTAAACTCAATCTTTCCTTCTTCCAGCACATAGAAATGATTCATATGAATGTATTACCACACTTATTATAGCTTTACCAAAACATCCCTTACTTTCCAGTTCGATTCTGTTTTAAATCATGGGACAGAATGATATCAAAACTTCATTTTGGGAGGACAACGCCCCAGGATCTGTCTCTCAATATTAAAGCTATCTCTAATCAAAGGAGGGGTAAATTTACCAAATTTAGAATACTATGCGAAAGTAAGCTTCCTGAAGGTGCTTCTTCTTTGGTTATCTGACTCCTTTAAGGCCCCATGGAAATTCACAGAATTTACCCTTAATTATTTACATGATGTGGAGTGTTTGCTTCCGAAGGCAGGTCTCCCCACTTAAAGAATTTTACTCAGATTTCCGCTAACATTTTACGGGTATGGTACTCATTACGAAGGCTCCCACAATTCAGACAGGCTTTTTACTATTGTAGAATGCTATCTGAGGATGAATACTTTCTGCCAGCTCTTGCAGATCCAATATTTTCCAGGTGGAGGAGACTGGGACTGACTAATGTATTTCAGTTCCTGGGGCAATCAGGGATTCTCCCATTTGAAACATTACAGAGGGAATATGGTCTCAGGTGAGCAGACTTTTTATAGATACCTTCAAGTCAGGAACTATATCCTCAGATAACGCTCCATTACCCCCACATTACCCTCCCCTCAGCCTCCCTTTCTGGCATTACTTTGGACTTTCTTAGGAATAATACATGGGACCATCTAATTGGGAACATTTACAGAATCTTGAGGGAAACCCCGAGAGACAACACCCTTTCTATTTTGAAGGGATGGGAAAAAGAACTAGAACTAGAGGTTTCTGATGTCTCCTGGACAAAAACTTCATTACAGGCAGTTAAAATTCCATCATCCCATCTATGGCGGGAATTTGCTTGGAAATGCAGAAACCAGTATTTTCACTCACCTGCAATTTTGGTAAAATATCTTCTGGATAACTTTGGTTATTGCTGAAGAGATTGTAAATGTAAATTAGCAGATTTAGGAGATATTTTTGGGAATTGCCCCTTATTAATGTCATTTTGGTGCTCCCTTCAGCTGGTCTTAGTGGATTGCCTGGGTGAGCAAACAGAACTGACTGCAGAGATGACCCTTTATTCCATCTACCTAGACCACTCCCCGCCCCCCCCAGCACAAGACCCTCTTACCTATATATCTGGTTGCGGCCAAAAAGGCTATTACCCACAAATGGATAATCAAGGTCATTCCTTCAGTACTAGATTGGAGGCAGATTGTTTGGGGAATATACCAAATGGAATGTATTACAGCAGCTATCCATGATAAATCGACCATTTGCCAAACTTAGTGGCAGAGGTGGATCCAGTATCTATTAGAAATTGATCCAGAATTTGTACTTTAAGGGGCTAATAATTTTTCCGCAGTCACTCACAGGAATTTGTTTCATATTAATTTGATGAAGGTTCTGGTGGGGTCAGATAAGCCATTTTGCAGAAATAGCCACCTATAAATGTTAATATCTTATATGGACTAACATGGGACTTTGCCTGATTTATCAAAAGATTTTCAACTATTGAGCCGAATGCTCTGTATTAATATATAGTTTGAAATTGTCAATTGCAAATTATGCTCCATCTAAATGTATGCGTTAACTTGATTTCTCTCTAATAAAAATCTAATTAAAAAAAAAATAACAGTACAAACCATACAAACAATATACTTCATGTAAGACCCTCATGTAAAGTTAAAAAATAAAGAAAGAAATAGGATTGTATGGAGTTCTTACCATTCAGTGCTAGTTTTTATACACAAGTTTTTTGAGAAGTGTGTCAGTAAGATGTGTACAACTTCTCTATTATAAAGTAATTATAACGCACACTCCTCAACAGAAAAACAGTTAAATGTTCCACTCATGAAAGCTAGAAAGGGTCAGTAGTTGAACTGAGCGTCCTACATATGGAACAGCTTACCTCTGTCACATAGGTCCCTATCTTCCATTGACTTGTTCAATATGGAACTTGTTAAAAAAACATTTACTGGGTTCTGCTAATTGCACTTGTTACTGCTATGAATCCAAATATTCGCTGGCCCAGTGGCACTGAGGGTTGAGGCATCAGCCTTACTTTGCACCATGCCAACAACCCGGGTTTGGGAGCAAGCTCAGGGAGCCGGAGGTCAGACGGGGTGGAGAGAACTGATCGTCCAATGGACTGCTCTCCTCTCCTGGGAGGGAGGGGGGGACTAGGTTCCATTACGCTAGTGGCACCCAGTGAAGACTGGGTGCACTGCAGTCAGGAATGCAAGATGGGAAAGACCTTGGCGGTCATCCTGAGGGCGGGTGTGGGTGCGCGCCTGTCACGCGCTGGATGGCATTGCACGTCTGCATCTCAGGGGGAGCTAGAAACAAGGAAAATGGCCCTGCCACCTGGGAAGGTGAAGGTGGGTCCAGTGGATGGCTCCCACACTCAATGCTAGGTCTGCCCCAGCCAGCCTCTGAATCTCCTCCCCGGTCCGGCTGCCCTACTAGATTCTAGATAGAGCACCAGAGGAGTAGATGGTCCCACCTTGGGGGGGGTTCAGAGCTGGGGAGTTGGCCAAAAGAGATCCTGGGCCAGAGGCTAGGTCTGGGGAGACCTCAGGCAGAGCAGGAGATGGCCAGTCCAAGTGTCCACACTGGAGAGAGAGTCCTAAACGGCCAGAGAAGGGAGCATAAAGAAAGTTAAAAAAAAAAAAACAGAAGCCAACTCTTTGTATCTGTGAATCTAGAACTGTTGTTACTTTATGTTACAAGTGTTCTTCTGTCATTCATTATGTGTACTAATATTTTAGCATGGGTCACTCCTGAAAAAGGAACATGTTCCAGTGAGCTTACCAACTAATTTGTCCCCATAGACGCCGTATGGCGTCAGAACCATCCATTGTTAGAACTGACCCAAAATGGCCAGCGGGAGCAAATGAGTTAGCCTAGCTGGCTGAGGATAAATTGAGGGTGCCTGCTATCAGCCTTAATGAAAGAGCCCTACCATAGCATGTAAACCACCGGTGCAATAGAGGAATGAAGTAAGACACAAGGAAGATGGGTGATGGAGCAGAGGAAGAGCAGGAGAATGGGGGCCAGCTAGAGAGGAAGGGGCACAGATAGTTTCAAAAAATAACCTTTACAGCATCCCTCTTCTCCATCCACTGATCTAGCATGGTACATGACTTACAGGATACAACACTGTACTGAAGATGGATGTTGTGTTTCTTTTTCTTCGTTTTGTACCATTACTGCAAAAGTAAACTGCGTTTGTTACCTTTAAAATCAACGGAAGATCAACTGAAACATGTACAATGAGCTTCCACTTCAGAAAGTATAAAAAATCATATTCATAGGAAATGTAAAAGGCACAGCTTAAAGAAAACATATCGCCAGCAAAAAGTATTTTATTCTCCTTTATGAGTAAGGAAGATGAATAAGTCATGAATTCCAGAGCTAACAAATCTTTCTCGTGAAGGGAATAAAAAGTAGCTTTCTATTACTTTATTTTAGTGTGGCCCAATCCCATGGAACAAGTTTGGAAATGAACATTTTCTTTTTTAATGGCAAAAAATGACAAACCTCTGTATTTTCACGGTGCCCTCACTGCAATTAAACCTGGTCGTGCACCACTTGGCTCATCCCCACTCCTTTATGGAGCAAAGGCAGCATACAAGGCAGAAAATGACAGCTCCAGGCCAGTAAAGGTAACTTTCCAACTAAATAACAAGCTACTGCCTGATCCAGTGGCACTGTTGAAGCATGTCTTGCTTACATGTGGGCGACATGGGTTTTCTGTGCAAACCTGCCCAGCCTTGGGGGTGCTGCAGAGACTGCACACTCTGGCTCCGGGGATGGGTCAGAACTTTATGCAGCTTAAGCTCCTCTTGTGTGAGGCCGTGTGGGCCTCAGACACTGTGGGTGATCATATGACGTCTGCCTCTCCTCACCCCACACAGGACAACATGGCATCTGATGTCTTGTGTGACTGACAAGACCAAACAGGGAAAAAAACAACCTTGACTGGCAAATGACACCTCCAATCTCACCCCCATGCTATAATTCCCAGTGTGCCTGTCCCACCCACCTTGACTGCACTCCGAAGATGGTTTATTCAAACCCAGCAGGTCTGGCTTGTTGAAGCAGGGGTCCCAGTGGTGTGGAAGGCCATTAGAGGATTAGGGTTAGGAGCCGAGGCCAGGATCTATCAGGAGAGTGGATAGGGGGCTCAGCTGCACACTGACAAGGAAGGAGTTATAGTGGACAACTGGAAGTGGGAGCATAGATAATTAAAAAAAAAAAAAAAAAACAAGCTACTTTGGTCTTTGGTTTTAGCAGCCTATACTGCCATGGAGGAGACCTGGGTTCCAGAGCAACCTCAGCTCTCTCGCTTACTGGCCTGGTAGGGAGCGGACGTGTCAGACAAATGATGATCTGTCTCACCACAGAGGGACAGCTACATGATACTACTCTACAACACCCCCTTCCCACAGTTATGAACGGGACTTGCTGGGGTCTCAGAGAAACCCACATCCTGCATCCTTTATGACAAAAGCTGGTGCCACAGAATGCTCTGCGGACATTGAGGAAGGGTACAGCAGGATCTGGAGACAAAACTTGTAGCTGCAGAAAACACACAAAAGGAAAACGCAAGAGTACTACCAAAACCTAAACTGATTCATTATTATGAAGGGTACTGGGATTACTGAATCATGCTAAAATGTAAGCCAAATCAAAAACAGAATGCTATGGGGGTAAACTTGCTTTCAGAGAGGTAAGGGGCCACTTTGTTGCACTGCTTTTTGTTTTGAAAATTATTTATTTATTGACATATTGCCTTTGGCTAGGCACTCACAAGCCACCCCCCCCCCCACCACCACCACCATATAAACTTACTTAACTGGGCCACTGCACATATCAACCAGCCCATCTTCTAATATATTGTTACTCTGAAATCATCACATTTCATCTGTGAAGCTACCTGAGACAGGGCCAGGGCTAGAAGTAGTATATCAGAATAGAACGGGACAGTGGTAGCAAAGCAGCTGGACAACAAGTTATCAAAGTTTAAAAATATAACTTGCATCCGGAGTCTTCAACATACCAGAGGGAACTTTTAGACAGTGAAATATATTCTCTGGGGGACTTCTAAAAGGGTGGGATGCAGACACAAATGCATTCAGCTGCTTGCGTTCGAGCAGCCCTGCTGCTGTTTGTAAAAGATCCATCCATCTGCAATAAAAAAAAGTCAAGATTTGGAGCAAAAATATGAGGCAAATGCGAGTTGCTTAATTTTTTTGCTGTTTTTTTTTTTTTTTTTTACATGAAATTTGGATGCAATTAGACCATCTAATACATAGCCTAACAATTTGGATTGATGTCACTTTTGAAAAAAGATTGCTGGCAGATCTTTTTGAAAATCCCACCTTTGTATTTACTGTAGCTTCCCCTTTAAATGTTTCCTTTCCAAATCAAGTCAAACATATTGGTATTAGTTTTAGTTGAAACTGGAGCTTGGTTGAGCCAGCCATTCAAGGA
This sequence comes from Neoceratodus forsteri, assembly GCA_016271365.2. NCBI lineage: Eukaryota > Metazoa > Chordata > Ceratodontiformes > Ceratodontidae > Neoceratodus > Neoceratodus forsteri. The sequence goes on along the minus strand of CM057456.1, from coordinate 1,870,156,908 downwards.
GCTGCATTTGGGAATCTAACTTAATACCTATAGTCAAGGGTGTGGATACAGTACTTTCACCACATCTGTTTTTGGATTGTTCTGATGGGATTAACGTGCTGTAATTGCTAGGTCAGAGGTTGCCACCCAGCACATTTCCAAGATAATGAAGAGGAAGAAGCAAACTGGGCATGAAAGTACAGGTACGTAAGAACTTACCGTAACAGTAGATCTTCAAGAGAGGCTCTTGCAGTAGGCAATAACCATTAGGACTGAGCTGCCAGGTGCTAGGACCATATGGAAAACTTTAGCTAGCAGTGTCTGACGGGGGACCACCCACCCAGCATCACGTGACTGACATTGGTCCGACGCTATATAGTGGGTGGTCCTCACGATGCCCTCCAGTTCTTCCATTGGAAACCTAAGAAAGGTGCGACAGGAGTAGGAGTGGGTTCCTGGACCCAAAAGAAAGGCTGAAAAGAAGCAGCAGGGGGAAGGAGGGAAAAGCTTGCCTACTGCAAGAGCTTCTCTCGAAGATCTACTGTTATGGTAACTTCTCACTTAACTGTACTATTACTTCGAGAGGGTTCTTGCAGTAGGCAATAATCATTAGGACTGAGCCCCAAGCAGTGGAGGTCAGGCAAAGACTGAACACGGGAGGCAGAAAAGGTCTGCAGAAAAAGCAGGGAATTTAAGACAAGAGGCCCTGAAGGACAGCAAGTCCAAAGCCCGCCCTACACCTAGAGGCAATGTCCAGACTGTAATGCTTAGTGAAAGCGTGGACAGAGCTCCAAGTAGCTGCCATGCAGATCTCTGCGGCAGAAACATTTCTAAAACAAGCAGTATTAGAGGGAGGCAGATTAAGGGGTAATGTGAGGAAGTTCTTTTTCACAGAAAGGGTGGTGGATGCATGGAATGGCCTACCTCAGGAAGTGGTGGATATGAATACAGTGCAGGGCTTCAAACAGGCATGGGATAGGCATAAGGGAGCAATACAGATGAGTATGAATAGATAGGCCATTGACAGAGCAAAGGCCGATGGCACATTCATAAGGTAGAAAAAGAAATGGACAGACTGGATGGGCCTTGCAGTCCTTATCTGCCATCAACTTTTATGTGTCTATGTTTCAGTAGATGCAGCCATGCCTCTGGATGAATGCCCTTTGACTTCCCCTGGAAGTGGTTTGTTATACCTCTGATAACAAAACAGGATGCAGATTGCCAACCATTTGGATAAACACTGTTTTGAAACTGCAGCACCCTCTCTCTTGGGTGCAAAGGAAATGAAAAGTTGGTCCATTTTTCAGACTGACTTTGTATAGTAACACAAAATTCTGTGTACATCTAGTGTATGCAGGATTGCCTCCCCTGGATTAGAATGCTCAGGGTAATACACTGGCAAGTGCATGGTCTGATTCAGGGTAAATTCAGAAACCACCTTAGGTAACAACTTAGGATTTGTATGCAGAGCCACTCAGTCTCTGTGGAAAATCAAATAAGGCTCCTTAAATATAAGGGCCTGAAGCTCAGAAATCCTTCAAGCAGAAGTAATGGCAACTAAAAATAGCACTTTCCAAGACAGAGCGCAGTTCACAACTCGTGGCCAGTTCAAAGGGAAGAAATATGAGTCTCTCAAGAATCAAGTTCAGATCCCATGGCGGAACAGGGTTCCTAACCGGGGGTTTCATGTGGAGTATCCTCTTCAGGAAAGTACAGGAGACCTGCAGTTAAGCCAAAGTCTTGCCATCTACCGGGACATGGTAGGTGGTGACGGCAGACAAGTGGACCTTTAGTGAAGAATAGTTGAGCCCCAGGCCAAAGAGATGCAGAAGGTATTCCATAACCTGAGGCACAGGGCACAAAAAGGGGCCACAACCCTTGGCAGTTGCCCAAATGGAAAACCACTTCCATTTCAGAGCATAAGTAGTTCATGTGGATGGCTTTCTGGTCTCTACAAGAACCTGAGCAACTCTGGAAGAGACCCCATAGCATGAAGCAACTATGTCAGAAGGTGCCAGATGTGAAGGTGAAGGGACCTGAGACCTGGGTGAACCAGCATGCCCCGCATCTGGATCAGGAGATCCTGGCAGAGGGGTAGCGGGACCGGAGGCTCCACCGCCAGCTGCTGAAGCAGAGGGAACCATATCTGGCAAGTCCAGAATGGGATGATCAGAATCATGTGAGCCCCTTCTGCCTGCAGCTTGAGGAGCACCCTCTGCAGTAGCGGGAAGGGACAGAAGGTGTACAAGAACTTCCCTGTCCAACAAAGAGACAGCACATCTCGCCAGAAAACACTACACCCGGGAAAGAGCGAGCAGAAACTGAGTAGTCTTGCATTGTATGGGGAGGCAAACAGATCTAGATCTGGATGACCTCAGAGGTAGAAGATGCTCTCGACCACTGATTGCCTCAGTTCCCACTCATGTGCCCTCACTTGAGTACAGCTGAGACTGTCCGCTAGGATGTTTTGAACACCTGTGATGTGCACTGCCTAGAGTTGGAGGCTGTGCTGAATTGCCCAGTACCACACACAAATCGCCTCCCTGTACAGGGGGTACGATCATGTGCCTCCCTGTTTGTTCAGGTACCAAACCACACACACACATGTTGTCCATCTGGACAAGGAGTGGACCCGGGAGGAGAAGGTACTGGAATGCCTGAAGGGCATACAGCACTGCCCGTATCTCTAGCACACTGATGTGCAAAGAGAGTTCCTGCTAAGATCAGATTTCCTGGGTTCTGCAATCCCTCAAGTGAGCACCCCATCCCTGGCCAGAAGCATCCATTGTCAGGGTCTGGACTGGAGGGGAAGGCTGAAAGGGAACCCCTTGGCAGAGATTGTCCAAGTCCTGCCACCAGAGGAGATGCTGCCGCACAGGGTTGGATACCAGGACCTTGTGGTCCAGGTCATCTGATCTCTGGTCCACTGAACTCACAGGGTCCACTACGTAACCTGCATGTGGAGCCTGGCTAGAGGAAAAGTGGGAATAGCCATGGCCATAAGGCCCAGAAGGTGTAGAACAGACCTGGCTGTAGTCCAACGACTGGAAGCCACCTGCTTGGCCTGCAGCTGCAAAGTTTCTGCCCTGTCCAAAGGTAGGAAATCTTGGCCCTGGGCTGTATCCAACACCATCCCAATAAACTGGAGGTGCTGAGAGGGAGAAAGATGAGACTTGGGGTAGTTCACTGTAACCCCTACCTGATGGAATAGATCCAGGGTAGCTGACAGAGAAGCTTCTAGACAGTCCCTCGACGGTGCTGACAACAGCCAGTTGTCGAGGTAGGGAAACACATAATGACCCTGGCAACGTAAATCCACTGCAACCACCGCTAGGCACTTGGTAAACACCCTGAGTGCCGAAGACAGGCCAAAGGGGAGAGCTTTGAACTGAAAATTCTCCTCCTGGAATGTGAACCTGAGAAAGCGGTGGTGGGCCAGGTGGACAGATATGTGCAGGTACACATCCTGCAAGTCCAGTGCGCAGAGCCAGTGTCCCTGTTGAAACAGTGGTAACAGACCTGGAAGGGTCAACATGAGCAATCTCTTGTACTCGACATAGAGATTGAGCGTGCCGAGGTCCAGTATCGACCGAAGGTCTTTCCATCTTTTTTGGTACCAGAAGAAGTGGGAGTAATACTCCCTTCCCACCTGGCTTGGAGGAATGGGCTCCATGGCAAACTATCTGAGAAGAGCTCAGATTTCCTCTCTGATGAGGGGAATGTGACCTTGTGGCTGACGAGAGGGACCTGGAGGGTTTTCTGGAGGTCTCTCCATGAATTCCAATGTGTGACCTTGAGCAACTAGCTGAAGCACCCATGAGTCTGATGTGATCGCCTCCCACCCGGGTAGGAGGCTGATGAATCTGCCTCCTACTGGCCCTCCGGGATTAGCGGTGGGGGGGGGGCATGGTCCTCGAGTAAAGAGAAGGAGGGGGCTTGGGAAGCGGCCTGGAAGCCCCAGAAGCTCTCTGAGACATGGTTGAGGGGGTGGCGGCAGCTGGAGAAGCCCAACATTTTCCCTGATGTCTGGTGGGCTGTAGCTTGTTCTCATGCTGTTGTTGGCAGCAAAATGGCTGCCTGGCCTTAGCATTGGAGAAGTACAAAGACTGTACAGAGCGCACAGCCTTACCACTGTCTTGAAGGTCAGTCAAGAGATCACTGATGTCCCCCCTGAAGAGCACCAAGCCTCAAACAGGGGCGTCCAGGATGGAAGATTGAACATCCGGGGTGAAGCCAGAGACCCGCAGCCAGGAATACCTGCAAAGGAAAACAGCTGTTGCGGTACTCCTAGCGGAAGCATCGACAACATCAAGAGTCACGCATAAAGTGTGGCAGCACATAATTTCTGCCGTCCACACAGTCTGTTCAATCTTGGCCTTGGAGTCAGGCAAGACTTCAAAGTCAGATTTCAGCTGCCCCAGGATTGCCTTCTGGTAGCAGCCTATGTGGGCAATGTAGTTCAAAGCCCTCAAAGCCAAGGAGGATGATGAGTAAACCTTAGGTCCATACTGGTTCACCTGCCTTGACTCCTTATCTGGAGGAGAGGTACTCATATGCTTGGGTGTAGCAGAGCTGTCATGGGCCACATTTATGATCATGGAATCAGCTTTAGGATGGGTGCTGAGGTGGTCCTTGCCCTCCGGGGGCATGATACAGCCTGTCTGCCTTTTTAGAGACAGCTGCCACAGATGATGGCTGTTGCCATGTTGTAACGGTCAAGTCACTGTGAGGTCCAATCCATGGAGGAATAAGGAGGGGAGTCAGCTCTGGAAGGCTGAGGTGCTCTGCTAACCATTTATGCTGAGGGTCATGTTCTTCAGTCTTCCATCTGTTAGCCTCCTGAATCTTCTGGAGAATTTCCTTGAAAGAAGGATCCTCTGGGGGGAGACTTGGGAGTCTCCTTGGGCTTGGGGAGTGTCATAGCCTGAGGCAGAGGAGGTGGAGGAATCAGACTCAGAGTCCGACGAAGGGCTCCTATCCTGAGTCAATGTCCCATGAAGAGGAACCTCCTTTTCAGGTTCCATCAACCTGCTACCCCGGCCTTCCAACGTGTGGCCCGACATGGGGGAGGGGGCATGATTCCACAAGTGAAGGGGAAAGTGGAGTAGGGGCCAGCTGGACTGACGTGGAGGCCACAACTGGCTGACGATGGTCCAGCTCTGAAACCAGCTGTGTCTTGGTTCTACTCCACCAAGACTCAAACAGTGCCTTGTAGTCCACCTGTGGCTGTGGAAGGGTGGAGAAGGCAGGGGCTGATACACTAGCAAGTAGCCTGATGTTGAGTAGCCCAGGGTCAGACAGCCCGGCATTGGACAGCCCAGCGTCGGGTATCCTGGCATAGGATACCCTGGCATTGGATAGGCAAGGGTACGAAAAGCCAGCATTGGGTACCCCAGCATGGGGTAGCCCGGGGTTGAGTACCCTGACATCGGTCACCTTGGAGTAGGTTAACCTGGTATGTGATAGCCCGGTGAAGGACTTGATGGTGGCTCCAATTGACCCGGCGGTGGCCCAGAAGGAACATTGGAGGGGTCTGGTAGGCCATGATCCGACTGCGGGCCGACAGGAGGAAGACCCGGCGATGACCCGGAAAGGCCGGAGGGTCCCTCCGGGGTCTGGAGAAGAGCAATTGGCCCAGATGGAGGGACCAAAGGCGTGGGGGCCAGATGCTCTCTGGGGACATCCAGCATTGGACGGTCCAGCGCTGATACTTAGTAGGCAGATCGGCAGGTGGCCGTTCCTTCTCTTCCGGCTCCGAACAAAAAGGGGAGGCTGGAGATTCTACCATAGCTGAAGTGGGAGTGTCCTGGTAGGAGGATTTCTCCGGGGCTGCAGCAACGCAGCAGTGGGTGCTGGTCTGAGGGACGGTCATCGGTCCTTGAATTGGGGTCCGACCTGAGCGCCGTGACTGGGCGGTCGTCGGAAGAATTGACGCCCGACTTATCAGCTGGAGCTGTGCGGTCACCAGGAGGCTCGGCGCTCGACTTACCAGCCAAACTACTGAACTTAGACCTGTGAGTTTTGAGGGACCTAAGAGTGGTAGAAGCCTCCGAATCCCCGGAGGAGCATGCCTGAACCGAGATTAGCTCAGGCGGGGGATCCAATGGCTGCTTCAAAGAAGGCGGAACAGACTTGGCCAGAGGGGCACAATCCTTACTGGTGGAAGGCCGTTCTTCGGCCACAGTCCCGGGAGGAGGCCATGGCCTGGAGGGAGCCCGATCCTGGTCCCGGTTCTTCTCTTTTTTTTTCTCTTTATTTCTTGCCCCGGGTCCCGGTCGGCTAACCATCCCCAACCACCCGTCCAGCCCCATACCTGAGATCAGGCCGCAACTCCTCTTCCCCCACAGATTGCCCCCCATGGCGGGGTGGCAAGGAGCCCCTCTCTCTTGGCTCTACTCACCTGGACAGGATCCAGTTTGGGGAGTGCAATTCAGGGTCAGGGCCTGCGGCGGGTGGATGGATCATCCTACGTGACCAGGACCAGTTTTTCCCTTTACTCCCTTACGTGAGGGGCGTGCAATGACACCAATGGAAGAAGCGTGCATGCATCCGCACACGCTCCTCCCGGAGCCTGCCCCATCACACCCCCTATCACTACAGCATCGGTGTAGTGTCCCCCAGCCTCCGCTAGGGGACAGTCATGCACCGACCACTGGAATCCCCCCCCCCTCCCGGAGAGGGAGAGCAGTCCTTCGGACGCTCGATCCCTCTCCTCCCCAGCCAACCTCCAGCGGCCCGTGCTCATTCCCAAACACGGGTTGCCGGCGTAGCGTGAGGTAAGGTGTCCAGCGCCTCAGCCCTCAGTGCCACTGGGCCAGCAGTTCTTCTCTTTTTACTTCTTTTTCTTCTGCTTTTGTGAGCCAGAAGAACCCCCCAGAGATAAGGAAGAGATCCTGATCTACTGCAGCTCCTTTTCCATGAAAGCAAGTTTTTTCTTCAAAAAGTGAGCTCCCAGAGTCTGCTGCCAGCGTTTCCATGTGGACTGGTTACACTTCTGGCAGGCCGCACAGGCCTTGGTGTCATGGTCGGGTCTGAGGCACAGAAGGCAAGAAGTGTGACTGTTTTTCTCCGGAAGCTGCTTGCAGAAGGAGCACTTGTTTTGATGCAATTCTGAAGGAGTTGGAGAAGACATACAATCCGATGACAAAAACTTGTTATAATAAGAAAAGAAAAGTTGAATGATAGAAGTATCAAAAATGGTGGTCGACTGTAGCAGCATTCCATGAGGTCTGACATGCACAGGTCGAAGGCGGGCAAGAACTAAAGGGCGGGCGTGGAGACCGCCCACTATATAGCGCCAGACCAACATCGGTCACGTGATCCCAGGTGGGCGGTCCCCTGCCAGACACTGCTAGCTAAAGTTTTCTGTGTGGTCCTAGCATCTGGTGGCTCAGTCCTAATGGTTATTGCCTAATGTAAGAGCTCTCTCGAAGTAAGATCATACGCTGCTTTTTCTGGCGAATTAAGAATTCTCTATTATCACACCAATTACCTTAGAATTACTTTTTTAAGTGTTTTAATGTGTTTTCTTTTTTTTTTGCAAGAAACAAAGATTACTAAAGTCACGCAGTATACAGTATAGGTTAAGTAACATCTGCTATGCAGGAGAAACAAAAAAACAAATCAGCACAATAGCAACACATGTGTTTGTCTTTAAGATGAGAATGTCCCAAATGGGACCCATTGCTGCTGGATCATCTACTCTAGCTTCGATTAGGCAGGTTAATTTTTGGGAAAACACAATACTAATTAGAATTCTGCTGAAATATCAAAGGGTATGCTAATGACTGTGGTGACAACAAAGGGCCCTTAGACCCAGCAAGCATGCCTCTTTTAGTTTCCTTGCCAACACTGTCCCCATACTACGAGAAATAGAAATTGTAGTTATTTTTAATAGGAGTAAACTGTTAGGATACGGCTATTTCACAATGTCGTCCTGAAAAATTATGCTCCACTATACAAATACTAGCAACAGAATTCAACAACAATTTATAAAACATTAAACATTTTAAAAATTAAACAATTACAATTAAAACCATTCACATGGATATTTAAATCCTCTATTTAATTTAGATGAATAACGGGGCATCTGTCCCCCACACCAGTCACCCCAGCAAGGTACCACAGGTATCTGTCCCAGCAAGACTGAAATAAGGGTGCATGAGGGCCTTAAGCCTGTAAATCCCTACTGTCGGAAGGTGGGCCCTTTAAAGCAGCAGAGCAATGAAACTGGGCAAAAAATTTGACCCTACATTTTTTTCACTATAAAAGATTACAGGCATCTTCCAGTTTAATTTGGTGGTACAATTTTCTAATTCCACCAAAATGTGAATATTTTATATTTTTTATTGATTTTTTTTCTTTCAAAAAAAAAAGATGGCCGTCACATTCTGCATACCAATAACATTGTAGATCTGGCATGGGTTAGGACAGAAAAAACAAAATATGTTTCATGGTGCACAGCACAGGAGGGACCTAGAAAAGTATACTCGACAGGTAAGCAAACAGTTTTAACTGTTACTGAAACTAGTCTCTTTGGAAAAATGATTTTCATTGTACTGCTGCTTTAAGAGAGTTTGTAGTATTTATGAAGCTACTTAGAATGCCCAGAATGCCCTGCAAGGTGATGCTAATTAGAGAGCTGCTGAAGGGCACTTGTGCAGTCCCAGCCTACCACAGAATGTAAAACAGAGCTGGGTCTGCAATGTGAATGAGAAAGTTGCAGAATGCACACTGAACAGGGCATGCATAGTTGGGAAAACAACCTGGTCAGAGAGACAGACTAAACAAGCATTTGTCAATGCCGAATGTTTGCTTGCTGGCATTGGCATTGGCATTGGTAGTGTTGAAGTTACAGAGCTGCATAATAGGAATGGCAGCGAAGTATTGAACTGAAGCCAACCCCACCACCACCCTGCAGAGAGTGACAGGCATTGGGGTGTGCCTTTGGGTCGTCAGGCATAACGGCCACGCCATTTCACCACACCCTACCCTGCAGACACTGACAAGTGTCATGGTGTGCCTAGGGTCTTTGGCCCTTATCGCACCCTATTCCATCAGGAAATACGGTGAGATGGAGTGCGGTGTGGGAGAATGGGGTAATGTTTGGGCCGAAGAGTCAGAGGCACACCTTGATGCCTCTCACTGGCTGCAGGGTGGGGTGGGGTGGAATGGTATGAGCATTACAGGCAAGAAATCCCAAGTACACCCTGATGCCTGTCATTCTCTACAGGGTGGAGCGTTATGGTCAGAAACCCTAACGCCTCAGGCATTCGTTAGTATTTTCACTCCAAATTTTCAACATGGTTTTGTGACCCCACCTTATGAACAGTGGCAATATCAGTTTGTTAGCGAAACTGCTTTTGCACAGTGACTCGACATTTGGCACCACAGGTGCAAAAACACATTCAAACAGGATGTGAAAAATGACAGCGGTACTGTTCATGGGGAGGTGTAAAAAATGGCAATGTTGAAAATCTGCTGTGAAAATCTTAAAAAAACTGGTGAAGTCACGAGCGTGCATAGAAACTGTGCAACGCACACCCGTAATGTAACTAGTTTGGGGATTTTTTTACAGCAGATTGTTAACACAGGCATTTTGGGACCTCCGATCATGAACAGTGTCAGTGTGATTTTCTTTATCTGTCCCGAACAATGATTTCCCACAGCGACCACGCATCTCTGTGCTGAAACTGTGAAAACACATTTCAGCCATGTTGTGGAAAATGACAGCCGTACTGTTCATAAGGAGGTGTGGAAAAATGCCACTGGTGAAAATCTGGACTGAAAATATTACAAATTCACGAACTTTATTATGTTATTATTCACGAGGGTGCGTGGAAACTGTAATGCTCACTCGTAACACAGTCGACTATGAGGATTTTATCGCAAATTTTCAACATAACCATTTTAAGACCTCTGATTATGACCAGTGTCACTGTGATTTTCTTAATCTGTCCCAAACATTGTTTTCGCACACCGACTATACCATTGTGCGCTACATGTGCGGAATCAAATTTTGGGCGAGATGTGAAAAATGGTAGCTGTACTGCTCATAAGGAAGTGCGGTAAAATGGCACTGTTGAAAATCTGGTGTGCAAATATTACAAATTCGCAAACTTGCCAGCGTGCACAGGAACTGCGCAACGCACGCTTGTAAAACAGTCATTTTTATGAATTTTTTCACCAGATTTTCAACATAGCCATTTTAAGACCTCTGCTCATGAACAGTGTCACTGTGATTTTCTTAATTTGTCCCGTACATTGATTTTGCACACCGACTGTGCCATTTATGCGCTACATGAGAAACACGTTTTGGGTAAGATGTGAAAAATGACAGCTGTACTGCTCATAAGGAGGTGTGGTAAAATGGCAATGTTGAAAATCTGAAGTGAAAATATTGAAAATTCGTGAACTTCTGGCGTGCGTAGGAACTGTACCACGCACGCTCATCAAAACAGTCATTTTTTGGAATTTTTCCACCAAATTTTCAAAATAGGCTTCTTGAGAGCCTACCTTATGAACACTTGCAGTGTCGTTTCATTAATCAGTCCCGAAAGGTGATTTTGCGCAGTGACTGCGAAATCACCCTTCGGGCCCGAATAACACCATGATAGTGACAGCACTCATGAGAAGGGGTCCCAAAAACCCCATGTTGAAAATTTGGTGCAAAAATTCCAAAAAATGCCTGAGATATGCAGCAAAGTTGAAAAAACCCTATCTATTACATTATACAGCTTACCGGCATTTCCTCAGTTCATGATCGGCTTTGAAAGAGTGCAGGCGTGTTCCGATCCACGAAGATCGTCAGAGGTAAGTATGGGGTGAGGGTGTGGGGAGGCAGGTGCGCCAGTGGGTGGAGTGCGGGTGGGGCAGGAGACTCACGAGGACCGTTTTAATTTACAGTTTTTATTATTAAGGCGATGCGGGACGTTTGCCACGCTGGGGTGGGCTCCAAGCGTGGCAGCTGGAAAAAGGATGTTTGGGGGCTGGAGCCCGTGAGAGGATTAGGCACCCGTCCAGCCCATATGGACGTGTGCCATGCTGGGTGGGCTCCCAGTGTGGCAGCCTCCTAAACTGTTTTGGGGGCTGGGCCGGCGAGTTAGGCACCCCGTCGGCCCTCTGGACGTGTGCCCACGCTGGGGTGGGCTCCCAGGCGTGGCACCAGACTTTGTGGGAGGCGTGGCGCGGAGCGGGGCGTGGGCACCCCCGGCTATACTGTGTGTTGCTTGGGGGCGCATCAGCCGCAATATGCGTGCGTGCGTGCGTGTTGAGGAGCTCTGCTCACTGAAGCGGAGCTCTCCCTTTCAACTGTATGCCACTGCATTTTCAGCTGTCATAGACAGCTGGAGCAGTGATTGGCACACTGCGACCGCGCCTGCAAACACACTGACTGAATTGGAAGAGGCTGACACACCTCTGGAAAACTCGGATGATGGCACTATGTTTCTTGCACATGCATGCAAGCAAACATAAAAATGAACTTTACTCCCACCAAGCAAAGAGTTGCATCAGGACTACAGTACAGTGCGTGGGCATTGGTGTAGACTGTTGAGCCCTTGCTATTCTGAACTGCAATGGGCTCAACAGTGCCCCCCCCAACATCCTGTTTCATTTGTCCCAAAACATTTGGTGTGCAGGCGCATCAAACATAAAAAATGGTTGGTCACTTTTTGTTTTATTGCTGTATTTTAATACAAAAGTAAACACCTTTGAAGTCTGTGTTTTTCTGCTAAAGATAAGCACTTGAGGTTGAACCATCTGCCTGCTGAAGAAAATCCATTTAAGATTACCCATCCACCTGTTGAAGAGTATTTTTGTTTGAACTTTGAAATCTGGTGTACAACTCTTCATTTGGGTGTTCCAATACAGCCTAGACCACCTGGTTCACGCTGCTTTGTCATACCTGGTTTTAGAGATGGGATTTAACTTCCCACCCCATCCCCAAAAAAAGGAGGGGTAAGATGGAGATAGAGAACCTGTAGAAGTGGCTAACTAAGCAGCATGGGCCATCAGTACCACTGGCTCAGTAAGTAGCATGTTCACCTCTGAGGCCTGAAGATCTGAAGGTTGTGGGTTCTATCCCCACAATAGGTACTGTACTTGGGGTAAGACCCATAACTGACAATGTAGTTTAGTACTAAGGGGGTGCTGCACTGTTGAGATCCAACCTTCAGATGAGATGTTAAACCGAGGTCACTTCTGATCATCTCTGATCACTGTCCAAATGGAAGTGAAAGATCTCATGGCACTTAACAAAGAAGTGGAAGTTTCCACTGTGTGATGCTCAACGTTTCCCCCTGTCAATGAAACAGATCCATAACCCCCCCCCCCCACACACACACACACACACAGAATGCACCTGGAAATGAGCTGTCACAGCTCAGTGTGCCTTTCCTGGTCAAAAAATTACAAATATATAAACGAATAAAATAAATGAAGGTCAACAGGCTCAGTTAGACAAAAGACTGGCTAAACCAACAAAATGCAGGTTCAGAAAGATGAGCAAGACTTGGATGCTGCAGCAAGTGATGCAATCAGCAGCAGAAGCAGCAGTAACAGATAACGGCAAAGGTTTTGAAAACATAAGACCAACAAGTGCAACACCAGCAGGAGGTTATGTACAGCCTCAGGCCACTGGTAATCCAGCCTCAGGCCACTGGTAATCCAGCTATTTTAGGACTGCACACCATACTGAGGAAGCTTGAGCTGGACAATAATCCAGGGGCCAATTTACTGACCTTCAACAGTCACCAGTGCAGCTGTGTGGCCCAAAGAAAGCTGGGCCATACAAATAGCACCATACCTGGCAGGGGAGGAGCCTATGTCGATGTCTCTACCGGGGACTATGACCAACTGAAGATGGTGATCATAGATCGACTGGGCATAGTGTTAGAAAGCTTTCAGCAACAGTTCTGAATGTTGGGTTTCACTATCAACATTCATTCTATGGTAATGGCCTAGAAATTGAAGGATCTTGCAACTGGGTGGCTAGAAAAAGGCAGCCCTGTATGCTCAAAGGAAGAACTTATGGACATTAAAGTGTTGGAGCAGTTTACAGTGGATCTGCCAGACAGAGTACAAGACTGGGTAACCTAACATGAACAAGCCACTCTGGCTACCACCTTGAAGATCACCGAGAAATGAAACTAACGTACTTATCGTAACTGTTGCTCTTCCAGAATATCTTTACCATTGATTACCAACTATGAGTCTGGGAACTAGGACCCTGTAGTAGCAAAACTTTTGCCAGGTGGGCAACAGCTACTAGGCACAGCACCTGTTCCTCCCCCCACAGTGTGCCATGCACCTGACGATAATCACTGCAGGCTAACCTCAGTTCGGTCTGCCAGGACAGAAACAAAGTGGGGGGAAAATAAGAGAGCACAAAGAATTGTCCTTGCCCAAAAGGATAGGGAAACAATATAGGAAATATAAATAAACAACAAAATAAATCCCAACTACCAGCCTTTGAATGAAGGAAAAAAGAAGCACACTAGGTGGCCTAAAGGAGTATTGGGTATGGAACCAGAGCCTCACACCACTAGTCAGACAGGAGGTGGATACTGATTTTAAAGGCAGCAGCCCTGAAACATGTGGCTTTGGCAGAAAAGCAAGAGGGGATGCCCAGGACCCCCATGCAATTCAGATGGCACAGTGTACCAAAATAGGAAAGAGTCAGATAGACTTCTGAAAAAAAAAACATGCTACCTGACAGAGGACTGACTGAATAGGTATTTAAAATATGTCCCCCTTTTTCCAATCAGGAGAAAAGGGAAGAAATCTTAGGTGCACATGGAGCTGGAAGGCCGAACAGGCAAAGGAGTCGCAAGGTGTTCATCTCCCCAAGCATCTCTTAGGGTAGCGGGCTTACAGTGTAGCTGACGTAAGAGAAGAATAAGAGTGTACCAACCAGCATTGTTCCACAGACAGTGCAGCTGCCAAGTGGAGCTAGATTGGATAGTGCCCAGAGGCACTGAGTGCGTTTAGCAACTAATAGGGACATACCCCAAGAAAGGGATCTATTCTGGGCAGAGGGAAGGAAAACAAAAAAAGAAAAGGAGGAAGGGGGCTGCCTCCTCTCACTTCTCTTTTTTTGGGGGGTTGGTATGAGGGCCCTAAAAGGAACCCTCATCCCAAACTTGAGTTTTTTTCTTTTGTGGGAGTAGGATCCCAGTAATGGATCCCAGATCCTAATTTTTTTTTTAAACAACCACTCCACGGGGAGTACAACTGGGGAGATGCCATGGCACTAGATGGTGCTGGCCATCACTACCAGGATGAGCTGCCCAGAGGCCCTGGCTCTGCTAGAGTGGGGGTTGGGGGGTGGGCAGGTGTAGTAATCAATAGTGACGATATTCTGGAATATCAACAGTTACGGTAAGCATATATCTTTCATATCTTCCAAGAATCAGTTTTCACCATTGATTCCCACTCATGGGTCCGAGTACCAAGCTTCCCTTCTTATCTGATGGTGGAGCTCGCTCACCCTCAGGGTAACAAATACCCTCAGCCCTCTACATGGGGGAGAACACCTGAGGGCAGGAGTTCCTTACATGTCTGGTGAGACCCAAGACTGATCAGAGTCAGGCAGAGACTCCTGTGTCACAGGAGTAGGAGGGTTCCTCGACAGTTGCCATCTAACCCTAGGAGAGAAGAAACAAGCCCCTTGGAAGTGCGAGTTAAGCACCTTGCACCACACTAAAAGAGCCAGTCAGGAGAGGTGAATCTATGCCATCCACCTAATGCAGACTGCGGTTCCTACCAGTCTGGAGGTCACCTCACTGGTGTCGTAGGATGCCGTCGACTGGTGCCATGCCACCTCCAGATCCCGGACAGAAACACCAGTGGCCTGCCTGATTGTCTCGCTTGGTGGCAGTGTAGTTAACAGCCTGTGTAGCTGCAACTATAAATGATGGTTATAGGTCACCATATGTGCCTGATGTGCAGAGATGCATATTAGAACACGTGCCAAGGAAAAAGTCTTCCTTTGAAGAGCATTCACTTGAATGGAATTTGCCCTTGGAGGTCAGTCATGCATGAGGTGCCATGGCTCTGACGGGGTCTGCAGTACTTCAAGTCCCAAGGAGGGGTGAAGTATCTCACCTGCAGATCCTGTAGGTCCACAATACTAGATGAGGAGGTCCCTGGGGATGGCTGTATTGGAGAGGGGATGCCACCACACTGCCCTAGATGCCTACTCTATGGACCTAGGCCAAGAAGGAATGACTACTGTGTTAATGCTGGGAATTCCAAGAAGTTTCAATGGCACAGCTCACAGCTTGTATGGTCTTAGAGGTCAAGCACCTGATCATCTGCACAAGGAAACAGTGATATAGGGCATACGCAGAAGGGAGGTGGACAGAAGAGTCTTCATCTTCACTGGAGGATGTTGATGGAGACAAGGCACTGCCTCTGGGCAGGGACAGTACCATAGAGAAAGGACTGGACTGGGCTCTGTCTGACTCCCTGTACTAATCGTCTAAGATACTAACCCATGCCTGGTGTCATTCCCATGTTAGAGGCCCCTCAGGGCCTATCAACAAGGGCATCCTTTCAAGGAATCGAGCAGACCCCAGTAAAAGGGGCTAAGACTCCAGGTCTTTGGGGCTTGTACTGGGCTGCAAAACTGTGTAGGAGGCCTCACCCGAAGGAGCCTAACAAAGTCATCTAAAGGATGTCCTCCTACCTCTGAGGAGTGACCCAATCGGTACCCACAGGAGGAAACTCCCAGGCGAGGACTGCAGAGCTGTAGATGTCTCACAGGGTGACCCCAATCCTCAGTGCTGGTGGTGATGTCCAGGACTTCAGCGAAATCACTGTCTCCAGGCTGCCACCCAACCTCAAGTCAGTGCTGCCTCCAGCATCGGGCTCAGGATTGGTGACAGCCTCACAGGCAGAGTTATCCCCATCACCATGGCCGGCATCACCCACGACACCATGCTAGCTGCTGACTACGATGTTGTGCCATGAGCTATCGCCCTCCTCAGTATCACGAACAACACCAGAGTCTGGGATGACCTCCAGGATAACACTTACATCAGCACCTTACCCGAAGCCAGACCCAGGACTGGCATCATGGCTGTTTCTGCCTCCATCACCATGTCCAGAGTCATCACTTTCCACATTGCGGTTAGCGATACCATGGGTGGTGACACCATCCATACTGGCAACAAAGTAGACAACAGTCTCAGTGCTGGTCCAGCTCCTGACACCGCAGTTAGTGTCAGGAAGGGGCCCAGCATCATCCTCCTCAGTGCCACCCACTGTGTCATGACCACGAATGGTGACAACAGCACAGGCGATGCCAGAGAATAATGTTGAGGTGTCCACTGGTGTAGCTTATAGCTGCAGCCTCGCCACCAGAGATGTCTGCTGCTCAGGGAAGGCAGATTGTGGAGGGTTTGCAGTTGCCCGTCCAGAAGCAGTCAATTGTCTATCAGACCCATCCAAGATGCCTTAGCGTGGTGAGATTGTGGAGAACTGTGTACTTCCACAGTACCAGAGGTCCTGGGAAGCAGCCCAGAGGAAAGGCCTAGAGATCTGGTCTTGAATGCTCATGTGCGAGGTCTGCCTCCAAAGGTGGGGATTAGATGACCCCATTTCAATGTGCTGTTCTCATGGACATGGTGGTCCATGGAGAAGCAAGCATCGCACACATCCATATCATGTTCCAGTCCAAGACAGGCCACTCAGATCTGATGCCAGTCCAGAATGGCCACTGTTTTCTGCAAGGCAATGATGCATAACGGGCAGGTTTACTTCAATGATTTAGCCCCTTTTTTATTGGACTTTGGCATCACAGTAAAATAACAAAGACAAGCAACATGATAAATTAAAAAAAAAAAACAATGAAGCAGTAGAAGAATAAGCAGCCATGAGGCATGTGTGCACTCGATGGCGGGAAGAACAGAACTGAGGTTAGTGAGAGAGCCGGCAATGGTTACTGGCTGGGATTTGGCACCACGTTGGGGGAGCGCATGCACCAATAGCTGTGGCTAGCCCCCTGTTAAAAGCTTTACTCCTGCATGGTCCTAGTTCCTCCAGCTCAGACCGTCAAGTGGAAATCAATGGTGAAGATTGATTCTTGGAAGATCTACCTCAGTGCAGAAGCACAGGAGACATGCAAGCAAGGCAACACCAGTGGAAATCCTTGGGCACTGTCCCATGGTGAAAACCCCTGGAGAAAAGGGGAGAAGAGAATAAGTTACCCTTCCATATACAAGACATCTGCAGCCAGGGCCTAGTACAGTGGTATCTCAGAGCACAGTTACAGGTTTTGTAGTAGTATAGAATGTGACTATGTAGAATATATTACTGTCACCTACAAACCTGAGCCTCAGGTTAAGAATCCCTATATTATTCTTATACAGGTTGGGGTCCAAAACTTATGGCTTTAGTAGACTCAGTATGTAGAGAAACCCTGATTCGTGACTCTGCGGTGGGGCCAAGTCAAGCCCGTTGAGGAGATCTTAAGTACCTAGTGTGTGAACAGTAATACTCAGGAATAACCCATAGCCCTGGTGTGTTTAAAAGTTGGCACCAGGCAGAGATTCTAAAGGTGAGACTTGCAAAGAATTTGCCATAGCCTGTACTGTTAGGCTAGGATTGGGATGTCTTTCATAACTTGTTGAAGGAAGGCTAAGAACAAGGACATCTTCCCAGAGATTTCTGATGTTCAGGAGGCAGATGGATACGTTTTTCCATTTTTTTGTTCCCAAGCTGTTTGGTTCCAATGGTATGACCAAAAAGAATCAGGAACAGAGATGGAGAAAGAAGACAGGAGACTCTCTGAGACTGTATGAATTGGGAGGATCCAGGTTCAAGTGAGGACTCTGTAACCACAAATGAAGGGGTTACATCTACCTCTACAGGAGGTCAAGAGACTTATATGGAGACTTATATGGAGGTCAGACTGGATGTGTTTAAAAACCCAGCACATATCACTGCTGAACAAAGGGCTAATACATAACAGCAGTTAGCTTAGTAAATGGCTGGGGACACAGACTGCATCCTAGCAAGTAGACACACATGGCAGAAGCTCTGTACAATATACTCAATTTTTTACTTTTAAGCCTCTTGACCTTTATATTTATATTGCAGCTTTAGTTTCCTTAGAGACTAAGATTAACTGTCAGAGAAATGGATCAAACACGATGCACAGGAAAGGTGGAGAAAGGAAAGATGTTGCAGATGGACCAGGGAGGGGCTGTGGACATGGCCTACCTAGACTTTAGCAAGGCATTTGACACAGTCCCACACAAAAGATTAATATACAATTTAGCTAGCCTTAGAGTGGGCCCCAAAGTGGTAGCCTGGGTAAAAAAATTGGCTGGACATCAGGATGCAAAGGGTAATAGTAAACAGAGTTCACTCTGAAGAAAGGAGGGTTACTAGCGGGGTACCGCAGTGTTCAGTACTGGGACCGATCCTCTTTAATGTCTTTATAAGTGACATTGCAGAGGGATTGGAAGGAAAAGTATGTCTCTTTGCAGATGACACAAAGATCTGCAACAGGATCAATGCAGAAGGTGGAGTGGAAAGGATGCAGAGAGAATTGGCAAGGTTGGAGGAATGGTCAAATGGGTATACCGATGCTGCAGCGACACCCAGACTGTGAAGACCATCACAGCGACAGGATTTAGGCAAAATCTATACATCACTGCACCCCCCCCCGTCCAATTCTGACTTAAGAGTCCTAGAGACTGAATGGAAACACGGAGGCATCCCTGACACCACATTGCCGACACTCGGCACTGCAGCTGTCGCTGTTGGGGATGTCTCCATGGGTGGGGTCGTTGCGGCATGGTAAAACCAGTCAAATGTATGGCAGCTTAGATTCAATGCAAAGAACTGCAAAGTAATGCACCTGGGAAACAAAAACCCAGGGGAAGAGTACACAATGGGGGGTGAGATACTAACAACAACAAAAATGGAAAGGGACCTGGGGGTGGTCATATCAGATGACCTTAAGGTAGGCAAGTAATGTGAGAAGGCAGTAAGGAGGGCTGGCATGATACTGGGATGCATAGGGAGAGGCATCACCAGTAGAAAACAGGAAGTTGTTATCCCTCTGTACAGACAGTTGGTGAGACCCCATCTGGAGTACTGCATGCAGTTCTGGAGACCCCATCTCCACAAGGACATAGATAGAATGGAGGCTGTCCAGAAGAGGGCAACTAAAATGGTGCAGGGTCTTCACCAGAAGACATATGAAAAGAGATTAAAGGAGCTTAATATGTATACCCTCAAGGAGAGTAAGAAGAGGAGGGGACATGATAGAAACTTCCAAGTACCTCAAGGGAATCAACAAAGTCCAAGAGGATAGCATCTTTCAGAAAAAGAGATTTTGAAAATGGGGGGGGGGGGAGCCAGCTCAGAGGTAATGTGAGAAATTATTTTTTCACAGAGAGAGTTGTGACTACATGGAGCAGCTTTCCTGAGGAGGTAGTGGAGTCAAAAACAGCGCGAGAAATTCAAGAATGCATGGGACAGACATAAGGCAGTTCTAGTAGGGGGTAGGAGGAAGTAGGCTGTTAGTTAACTAGGATCTGCAGCTTATCCATTAGGTAGGGAAATGGGCAGATTAGGTGGGCCAAGTGGTCCTTATCTGCCGTCAAATTCTATGTTTCTATATTTCTATGGGAAAGGTCTTTAGTCCACAAGCAGGGAAAAGGGCATGTCAGAGACCTCCCTGGCCAACTTGGACACTAAAATTGAGACACTATGTAAATTAACGGCAATGATCAATAGCAATAATACTAACAGTGTCAGTGGCTCAGCAGGTAGCACACTCGCCTCTGAGGCCAGGTGATCAGAAGGCTGTGGGCTCTATCCGAACAACAGGCACTTTGGTTAATATCCCAATACTGACACTGTAGTGCAGCATGAGGGGGGTGCTGCACTCCCGAGGTGCCATCTTTCAGATGAGACGTTAAACCGAGTTCCCATCTGCCTGTTCTGGTGGTAGTTCAGGTGGATGTTAAAGATCCCATGGCACTTCTCGAAAAGAGTAGGGGAATTTTTTATTGAAAAAAGAAAACATAACATCACAGCATAAAATACAGGAAATCAACAAAAACAAAACAGAAAATATAATCATACATCAAAAAAAGGGTGTAATGAAAATAAAACAGTTGAGCACAAATTAAACAGGCAATTTCTTTCTAGATAACAGTAGAAGGTACTGTACAAAAGCTTAGGTTATAAAATCAAAATTATTCCATAACTGGAGTACTTTATCCTGGGGGAATCATTGTACTTCTTTCCCTTTAACCTTCAGTAATTCAGTCTCAATCTGAGATATTATTACATTGTGCAAAATATGTTGTTGTTGTAATACGTACTGACATCTTGCGTGCCATGAATAATATTGAATAAGGGGAAAAAAAACATCCAATGTACTTTTATGAAACTTCCTCCAATAACCAGTATAATCTCCCAAAATTTGAGTTTGATATGTAACTGAGTTCAGATAAGGTATGTTGTGCTGCATCCTGCCAAAAAAGTTTACTGTCAGGACATTCTAAGAAAAAGTGTGATATACTTTCCTCCACATTAACACAGGAAAGTTTGGGGCAATATCTATCAGAGATTGGTTTATATTTCAGGTTACCGCACATACCTAACTTCCCATGTAAACAAATCCAACTAAATCCCAGATATGTACAGGAAGACGAAAATCTGTCAATTTGTGAATTGCCCAGGACATTCTGTTACGGGAGCACTCTGGGACTATAAGGAACAGATGTGAAACATCAAATACTATAAGCTTATGAAAGCTTTTTCTGTTTAATGCAATAAGGACTTGTTTAGTTAGTTTCCAAGACTGTAGTGTTTTAATAGTCAAGGTAGCATAAGATGGGACAGAAAGTTGGGGCAACAATTTAGGAGGTAAATTATCCCATCTTTGAAAGTATTTCTGAAAGGACTGATAAAGCCATGTCTGCCATGGACATTGCCCTAAGTCCCATGACCAAAGAGGGAGTTAAAAATAAAAATGCCTTGAAAAAAAAACAAGTGGGTTAACCATGTTAAGTCCACCTTTTTTAATTGGTAAGCAAGTAACCTCACGTTTCACAGGACTTAATCTATTACCCCACAGCATTTGAAAAACAAAACACTAAAAACCTTGTCTCTAAATGTACGGGGATATCTTATATAAAGAAACAGAGGCAAAAGGAATTTTTTAATAACTATGAACCTTTTCCTTTCCCAAACTTCCACGTTTACCAAAGGTTGACCTTAAATTCTGCTAGATCTATTTGCTCCAGTTTAGTGTAACCTTATCTCCCTGTCCAAACCAGATTGCCAAAATTTGGGGGGGAGAGGTTGATATAGTAATGGTACAAATTCTGGGGGGGAAATGGATCCATTCACATATCTGGACTGTGTAGTATGGTACGGGCTGCACGGCCATTGACTCACGCTGTGGACCAATGGGCGTACAGCCCTACTGTCTGATGTCAGTCGGCGGGCGGCAAGCAGGTGAGAAGCTGCGCCTGCCGCTCCCACCGAGGCGGGCGGTGGGGCTCCAGTGGGGGCGGGGAGGGAGGGGTACCACTAGACCACCACGGTTAGGATTGCCATGGCATTAATGTTTTACTGGCCCCATGATCGGGCTGCGAAGCGTCCACTGGACCACCAGGGATATGGGACGATTATGTTTATACTTAAGCCCGTGATAAGGCTTACCAAGCAGTCCAGTGGACCACCAGGGATATAGGGCGTTTATATTCTTCTCGTATGCCATATCGGGCATGGGGAAGCGCTTGCCATGAAGGTGCAGCGGAGCTCGGTGGCCACCCACAGGTGGCAGCTGCCCGTGTTCGCCCTGCAATCTGACAGCTCACCTGTAGGTGGTCAGCTGTTGTTCCTTTTTTGTTTGGCTCACCTGTGTGCAGGCGCAGAAGTAGGGTTTTGTGCATGCATGGGCTCAACACATCCAGGGCTGAACTCTCCGGGATGTACAGACAGAAGTATGCGCCCCCCTACCTACGCCCGCATACATTACTGATGCACTCCGGCGCATCAGGATTTGTGTCAGACACAATCCCCATTTGAATATCATGCCGGGGCGCATCATTGGGTTGCATATGGCGCAACAGTGTTGCGCCATGCGCAACCCTTCTGAACATCCAGGCCCGTAGGTTTTGTCAAAATCTAATAGGGTTTAATATGTGTGGAAATAAAAAAGAAATATATGCAGGAAGAATACATATGTCTAAAATAAGTAGCTCCACCATCCTTTTTAATAGATCGATAGGCATCTAATAAATTAGTGTCTGAGATGATTTGCTTTAACGCATGTGCATCACAATAGACTTTTTTAAGCATATCCCCATAATATTTAAGGTCCAAACTGACATTAAAATCTCCGCCCCATATGATATGTTTTCTTGTAAATAAATAGGGCTTAATATCCTCAAATAACTCTATTCGAGAGGTTTTAGTTTGGGGGGCATACACATTGATAAGACGGAAAGAAAACTCCCCATATGAGACATCCAAGGCTAAAGCCCTGCCAGGTTTGATATCTATCAGTCTGGAAATCTGAAAATTTGTATGTTTAAACAAAATTCCTAGGCCATCAGCCACATCAGTACCAAAGGTCCAAAAAGAAGGACCATAGGTCCAACTGCATTTGAGTTGTTCAATTTCCCTTTAAGTAGACAACCTCGTTACCTGGAGAAAGACTATTTCTGTTTGTAAGTGAGCCAAGAAGCCCAAAACCACCAGCTGTTTCTTGTAGTGTTTTAAACTACAGGTGTTAAAGGAGGCAATATGGAGAGAAGCCATATGAAAAGAAGGTTAAAGTCCCCCTAACTGGCAACATTTTGTTTTTTCCTTTTTTCCCTTTCTTTCCTTTTTTCTCTTTAGCTAGTTCAGTAGACTTGCTATCCTCGTCTTCTGTAACCATGTCAGAACAATGGGAAGTGTCTGACTCGAGATCAGAATCCTCTACTTCTTCTTGTAGAGGGATAAAAGGATTATCAGTAGGGAGGGGAGGAGTTTTATGCTGTTTCAAAGATGCCCTAGTGAACCGTCTTCCTGGTTTGATTGTTTCAAAAGGGGGGGGGGGGCATGGTAGAAGTGTTAGTTTCATCTATGGAGGAAGTGGCTGGTGTAGGTTGTTTAGAGGTTCCAGCCAGGCAGACCTCATTTTGATTGGACAAACCCCTATCACTGGGTTCAGAAACCCGTTGTTCCCCAGCCTCCTGATCCGCTACCAAAGATTCTGTCTTCTGCTGTGTATCACCTTCCTCCTGAGGTCTGGCTGACTATACAGAGAAAAGATCTTGTCCCCATCTCTGAGCTTTATCCACTAAGTCATCCTGGTCCCACCCCTCGGTCCTGTTCCTTTTGGCCCAGGGACATTGGTGAAAGGCATGGCCTTTCTCATCACAGAGACTGCACTGGAAAATCAGTCAAATCAAAATCTTTATTTATCCAGGCGGGCACCATTGAGCAAGGCTCATTTTCAAAGGTGGACCTGGTCATGAATACATCAAAGTACAGTACAGAAGCAGGTATACAAAAAGCAATAATATACAAGGAAAAAAAGTGTATACAGTAGCACAAGGTTGAAATAAAAAAAAAAAAAAAAACAACAGCAATATTTTACAGTTGAAGAAGTCAGCAGATGTACAATCAACCATAGGCATACAGGGGTTATAAGCAGAGCTCTTTTGAGTGAGGCAGCTGGCAGCTACACATATAGGGGAAAGAGGCCGTGTATGGGGTGGCAGGTTAGAGACGTAAAAAAGAGAAGGGATATATTACTGATGACTGAAGGAAAAATTGAGCTAAAACCACAGAAAGTGATGATCACTGTCGTGTACTTCTTTATTATGATAATGACAGAGGAGGGGTAGATAACTGGGACACTGCTATGGATGGGGTGGAACTTTAGCCAGGCTGGAGTGTACAGGGAAGGGTGGGCACAGCAGGAAGAATTAACAGGGAAAGAGTGAGAGCCAGGGGTAGGAACATGGCGAGTGTCAGGATGGAAAGGGGGAGTTGTGGAATTAGTGGGCTAGTGGTGAGGAAAACATTTGCAAGATGCTTTCATGTAGCGATCATAGAGCGCCTTGAAGATATTCAGGCTAACAGGGCAGCTCAGCTTCAAGTTCCTTTGTAAACCGTTCTACAATGTGGGTAAAGAGAAGCTTAGAGCAGCTTTGCCGAAACAAGTTTTGACCCTTGGAACTTGGAGGGCAATTAGGGAATAGTTCCTCAGAGCATAGGTGCCTAACACACTCCGGGGAATACAATCTGAGACATATGAGGGGAGCTTGTTGGTCACTGCTCTGAAGGCCCATAGGGCGGTGTTTCTATTCCTCCTATAGTGAAGGGAAGTCCAGCCTAACGAAGAGTACAGGGAGCAGTGGTGTGTGGAAAGTGGAAGGCCAGTAATGAACCTGATAGCTCTGTGGTAGAGGGTGTCCAGCTTAGCCAGTGCAGAGGCAGTGCAGTGCAGTGGCTGTACAGCAGGTCCACACAATCTATTAAAGATAGGAAGGTAGCTTGAACCAGTTGAATCTTGGCCTCCTTTGTGAGCAAGTGGTTAACTCTGAAGAATAGTCCTAATCTTTGCCTTAGTTTCTTCTGTAGTTCTTTGAGATGGTCAGCGAAGGAAAGTTTATGATCGAGCCAAACTCCTAGATATTTGAATTTAGCTACATACTCTAGTGTTTCTCCAAGAACAGTGGTGATTTGTGGGATAGCTCCCCCCCCCCAGCAGGAATTGCCACATGCAAGGAGGGGGAGAAGAGCATGGCTTTTGTCTTTTTCGCATTGAGCAACAGCTTTTTGTTTATGAGCTGGTATTGTAGAAGGTTAAATTCAGTTTGGAGGTCTTCACAGGCTGCTTCCAGTGTGGGACGACTCAAGTACAGTACAGTGTCATCTGCGAATAAGTGGATGTTGGCTTTTTTCATAGAAACATAGAAACATAGACTTTGACGGCAGATAAGGACCACTTGGCCCACCCAGTCTGCCCATTTTCCTACCTACTGGATAAGCTGCAGATTCTAGTTAACCAACAGCCTACTTCCTGCCACCCCCCACTACAATTGCCTGATGTCTGTCCCATGCATGTTTGAATTCCCCCACTGTTTTAGACCCCACAACCTCCCCAGGAAGGCGGTTCCATGCATCCACCACTCTCTCCGTGAAAAAAAATGTCCTCACATTACCCCTGAGCTGTCCTCCCACTATCTTTAAATTGTGCCCCCTTGTTCTTACACATCTCTTTTTCTGAAAGATGCTACCCTCCTGGACTTTGTTGATTCCCTTGAGGAACTTGAACATTTCTATCATGTCCCCCCGTCCCTCCTTTCATCAAGGGTATACATATTAAGCTCTCTCAGTCTCTCTTCATATGGTTTCTGATGCAGACCCTGCACCATTTTAGTTGCCCTCCTCTGGACTGCTTCCATCCTGTCTATGTCCTTGCGTAGATGAGGTCTCCAAAACTGCACACAGTACTCCAGATGGGGTCTCACCAACTGTCTGCACAGAGAGATAACCACTTCCCTTTTTCTACTTGTGATGCCCCTTCCTATGCATCCCAGTATCCCCCTGGCTCTCCTTACTGACTTCTCACATTGCTTACCAACCTTTAGATCATCTGATATAACTACCCCCAGGTCCCTTTCCATTTTTGTTGTTGTTAGTACCTCCCCTGCTATTGTGTACTCTTCTCCTGGGTTTTTGTTTCCCAGGTGCATTACTTTGCACTTCTTTGCATTGAATCTAAGTTGCCATATGTCTGACCATTCCTCCAACCTTGCCAAGTCCCTTTCTTATCCTTTCTAACCCCCCCTTGTGTATCAACTCTGTTACAGATCTTTGTGTCATCTGCAAAGAGGCATACCTTTCCCTCTAGACCCTCTGCAATGTCACCTATAAAGATGTTAAAGAAGGTGACCCCTTCTTTAATGACCCCTTGATGGGGTCATTGATGTTGTTAATGTAGACTGCAAAGAGGAGGGGACCAAGGATAGAGCCCTGGGGCATGCCCCTCAGCATAGGTTTTGATGGAGAAAGATCACCTTCAGCTTTAACCTGCTGTTTCCGTTCTCCGAGGTAGTCTGCAAACCAGCACATAGATTTATGGTCTAGGCCTAAGGTGCTTAGGGAGGAAAGAAGCAGGCTGTGATCGACTGTGTCGAATGCCTTACTAAGATCCAAGAAAACAGCACAGACATGCTTCTTGTTGTCAAGTTCTAGAAGCCAATTATTGGTCACCTTAGCTAGGGCTGTTATGGTACTGTGCTTTGCTTTGCTCTTAATCCAGACTGAACCGGGTCTAATAGGCTTCTGGATTCTAAGTATACCCCTAGCTGGCCATACACTATTTTTCTAGTAATTTAGACAGGATGGGGAGGAGGAAGATCGGTCTGTAATTAGTTAGATCGCAGGGGTCACCTTCTTTTAATAGAGGGATGACATGGGCTATTTTCCATTAAGGGGGGAGGCTACCCTGGGAGAGTGTCATGTTGAATAGGTTGGTGATTGGCACCGAAAGCACATGGTAGGCACATTTCAGATAGTATGGCTCTATGAAGTTGGAGCCTGCTCCCCTCCTGGTGTCCAGTTGCAGCAGTAGGACTTCCACCTCTTTTAGAGAGACAGGCAGGAGGGAGAAGGCCTCCTCGGTAGAGGGGGACTCGTGGGTTGGTGGTCCCTGAGCTGTACGGAGGTCATTGGCAAGAGAAGTATCAAATGCTAGCCCTGCAGTTGCAAAATGGTTATTGAGGGCTTCCAATATCTCCGATCGGTTAGCGATAATGCTGCCACCAGACTTAATTTTTGCTGGAATGAAATTACCAGGTGTGTGTCCAGACATGTCTTTTAATGTTTTCCAGAGCTTTAAAGGATTTCTTGAGGCAGAGGCTAGCTCCGAATGATAGTAGGCAGCCTTGGCTGCTCTGACCAACTTGGTGCACTTGTTACGTGTTCTCTTAAAAAGACAACAATCCGAGTCATTCTTGCTTCTTCTGGCTTTTTTCCATAAAGTATCCCTTTCTAACAGGGAAGCTTTGAGCTCAGGCGAGAACCAACGGCAGGCGCTGCTCCTGACCCGCACCTTAACCAAGGGTGCATGCTTATTTAAAGCCTCACTTAAAATATCATAAAAAATAGTATATGCCCTGTTAACTGTTTTGGCTAGGAAGAATTCCTGCCATCGCGGTGAATGTTTCAAGTTGTGGACATAAGCAAACAAAAGTTGCGTTTGCACCTCTTGATAGAGAACTTTGCCACAAACTGTGGGTTGTGCACGGATCTAATGGTGGTGATTATACAATGATAGCTAATGTCTGAGAAAAATGTTCCGACATGAGAGAACAGGTGTGGCTTGCTAACCAAAATTACATTTAAGAGGGAGCTGTTGTTAAGGTTCTTTTTATTTGGGCAAGTAGGCTCACCAATGAGTTGCACCAGCCCTTGAGTGTCACAAAAGGATTTCAAGGGAACTGATGCACTTGATAGCCAATCGTAGTTCAGGTCGCCAAGAATAATGGTTTCCAAGGAACTGAGCCCCAGTACGGAACTGAGGTGAGACAGGAGATGAGGCCCGGCAGAAGAGGGCCTGTAGCAGCCTATTACACAGAGTGCACTGGAAGGAGAAAGTTAGATCTTTAGGGTCAAGCACTCAAATTCTTTGGGGGAGGACAATGCGTCTATGCATGTGGCTGAGTATTTGTCCCTTACATAAATTGCCACCCCACCTCCTCTTGATTGCCTATCCGCTCGGAAGAGTAAATAATTTGGGATATTGATTTCATTGTCTGGGGTGGCTAACCTAAGCCAGGTCTCAGTGATCACTAGGACGTTAGGTAGGGTGTGGCTCACCCAAACCTGGATAAGGGTGAACTTTTTCAGCAAACTACAGGCATTAAGATGCATAAAAGACATTCCTTTGATACCTGCCAGGTCTGATGGAGAAGCAAGGGTGTCTAATGGTCCTGGGTTGAGTTCGACATTGCCTGAGCACAATAGTAAAAGAAGCAGGATTCTTTTTAAGGCAGCAAACTGTAATTTGTAAACACTATTTTTTGAGCGATAGGGGAGGCGGTGTTGATGGGTAGGCCTGTACCCACTCCTGGTGTTATACTGGCTTAGTGTTGCAGCCACTGGTGTCCTGGCAGAAATTTGGCATGAGCAGGAAGTCTCAAGTCTGGATGGGGGAGTAATCTACAGAGGCAGCTCGGGAGATGTCCCACTCCCTGGCAGAGACAGCTGAGGAGCCCAATAGTCCAGAATGGCTACCAGAAAGGAGCTGTTGGATGCAGGAGAGGGAGAAGCGCAAGGGTCATTCCACTTTAGGGAGAGATGAGGGTTCCGAAGAATTGAGCTGAGTGCTAGTAAAGCTAGTGAGACACCGAGGAACCAGCTGTAATTTCCCATGGTAGATCTAAACGCCACAACAGCCAGCAGTAAACGCCATTAGAAGCCTAGTCCATTCGGTGATCAGGTGTCATAAGTTCAAAATCCTTTTGTTGGCTGAGAGGCAGTTTTGGCGCTGAACGTACCTGTGGAGCAACTCTTTGCAGCTGAGCTAGTGAGGTGGTTCAAGGCTGCAATCGTGTATGGCAAGATTGGTCTGTAGCTTTCGTTTCTGTTTCTGGCCCTGCTCCACCAGCACAGAATGGGAGTCGGGGCAGGCGTTCAAGACTTGCAGCCTTAGTGGATGAGCACGGTGTGGCCTGAGAAACAGGCAGAAAAACCCCGGGGAAGGTCCTCAGAAAGAGAGGTATCCCAGGTTCACTAGAGCAGAAGAGGAAGTAGAAAATATAATGTGTTTCCTCTTTAACAGAAAAGACAGCTGTTGTAGCCCTCTAGTGGCTGTGTAGTATAATTCTTGCTTTACAAAAAAAGATAGTCTCCCAGGGTCAGCAGCGCTGATAAACGTCTCTAATGAAGCCAGGTAAAATGGAGACCAGCAGGAAGAAGTCAGTGAGGCTGAGATCCTCCAATCAGAGTGCTGGCACTGAAAATTCAGAATGTCCAAAGGTGCCAAATACCAACGTACCTGAGGGGGTATACGGCTTTTGGCTGTTTCTGTAGATTTCTGGGCCCTGCAACGAACCGAAGTTCAGAGGATCCCGGGCGGCAGTTTCAACAGGGGAAGAAAGCCTCAGGGTCTGCTAATTTGCAGTAGCAGAACTGTGGGCTGCTTCCAAGGACAGGCTTGTAGCTTTTCCTCTGGCAGCAAGGTACGAGCCCCAGGAGGGCACGGCACATCTGAGTGGGAGAGGAAAGGAAATGGATTACGTAGGGGCAGGCAGGGGAGGTGTGGTTCACTCAAACAAAGAAACAGGGTGGTCACTATTATTTGGAAGGAGGAGGAGGCTAAACTACAAAGTGGGTGATAGAAACGGGGAGGAGATGTAAGTGGGTTAAACAAGTCAGCAGAATGTCCATAACCCCCACAAAGGGAACATTTCAGCATGTCACAAGAGCTGCTTAAATGTGTTTTTGCACCATATTTATAGCATGCTCTTGGTTGCCCTCCATAAAAAAGCACCCCTCTGTCTTTACCAGGAAAGAAGCTGTTAGGAAGATGAATAATTTCAGAATTCAGCTGGAATAATTTAACTTTGAACTTCCACCCTCCCGTCCAAAGTCCCTCTAAATCAATAATGGTCTCTGGGGGGCCCAAAATACTACAGCAATTCTGTAACCAGTGGTAAATATCACTGACATTAACCCCTTTATTTCGAAACATTATGGCAATGTGCCTAATCTGTGGTTTAGTACGGTGTATGGCATAGAAAGGGGACCACACTGGAGAGGACTTCAAAACATTATATTTCTCCCAGAATTTTTCCAACCCTGCGTGGCACTTAAAGCTGATACCATATGAGTCTTCCCCAGAGATATGTATGAGAGCATAAATGTCAGAAGGTGCAAAATGCATCGAACCCTTCAATAGTTGCTTTGCTACATAATATCTGTCAGGGTGAACAGAAAGCCCTCCCTTATACCTCAATCTAACAGCATTCCGTCTGGGAGCCTGCTCAAGCTTGTTTTTAAAAAGGTCAACCATGGGTACTCTTCTATGACCCTGTTGCCCAGACTGAACAGTACCTGTAAAAGACATGTTATCAGCATTTTTAAATGAGTCTTCCCCATCATCCCTCTCTACCCCCCTAGATGTGCCAGGCTCAATATAGGTCAAAGCTCCATCAGCTAGCTTCTGCACAGTGTTAGAAGTAGCGGCCTCTTCTCCAACAGTTTGTTCATTACCTGAGCTCAGGGATTTCGTTGGTGGTGACCGGTTTTAACTGCAGGGATGAGATCTTCTCCCCAATCTGGGTCAAGAATCCATTGTCCTGCTGTCGATTTTTTCCAACCAGACTTGCAAAGGGCATTTTCAGCAGACCAGTCCATGTCGAGAAAGTCCGTAGGCACCTGCTTTTGACCAAACTGTCATCGCATGTGTTGCGACGTAGTACAACCATGGAGAACTTCCGCGTTGGAGTACACATCTCCTGTACGCTGCTTAAGACTTGCAGCATTCTTGAATGAACAAGCAACACCACCAGCAACCGAGTCACTTATCACTGGTCCAGCCACAACCTCGTTAGGTTCTAAATGCGAAGAATCAAGAGAATCTTTCAGCGTATCAGAGATATCACCATCTCCTGCAACTATCTCCTGTTTCATAACTTCTGCATCATGCACAAGCGGACCTTCAGCAGAGTTCGTAGCAGTAAGCACTAATTCTTCCTCTGCCAAAGGAAGAGCACTCTCTCCAACTTCTCCCTCACTCGATACTCCAGCAGTCTGAGCCGTCAGCAGAGCAGCACCCAAGCTCACGTCCTGCTCCATTGCAACTTGCTCACCAACTGAGCCAGCCATCCTTTGACGGCCCAAGAGTTCCCCTACTGGAGAGTAGGGGAAAGTTTTATTGAGACAAAAATCGTACAATAGTACACAAAGCATAATACAAAACAAAGGAAACACAGGATAAGTATTATACAATCATTCAGGTAACTGCAAAATCAGAGTCAGTGATCCAAGGAAGAGCTTTCCAAAGTTCCAAAAGTGTTGTATCTGAGTATAGAGTACGTTCATGCTCATAAATTTCTCTTAAATCTTGTACAATCTTTTTTTCGAGCTCCAAATAGGAGCAGTCCTTTTGCTGTAAAGAAAACATGCAACGCACCATCCAAATATTCCATTTAATGCAGACAAAAACAAGGTTTAAAGTGTCCTGGTGCCATTTTGACCACTGGGGAGAAAAAACCCCGTATACAAGATTCAAATAAGTAACCGACTGAAGCAAGGGGGTATCCCATGCCTGTGCCAAAAAGGACCACCAATTTTTAATAAAGGAACAGTCAAAAAATAAATGAGGGATAGTTTCAAGTTCTGTAATACATAATAAGCGAGAACACATTCTATCTTGGGACTGCTTATGTTTATGATTTGATTTTACATTAATCTTTTCATGGCATGAAAGCCCATGAAAATCCCACATTTTGGGCTGGAACCCTCTTACATCTCCACAATAACAAAAGGGAAGGGAGGTGTTGACCAGGACACTTATCGAAGGGTACTGATACAGCACAAACCGTCAAGAGTAATTTCTTATACAAAACTTTATGTGAATGATTTAATAACATCTGAACAGACACCTTCCATTGTTTGAGACGTAAAAACATATGTTTTACGTAAGTTGGTATACCAACAGTTTGTCTTAACACAGTTAAGGAATTAGTTTCCCATTGATGAAACCAAATCCTGCAAGAGTCATAAAACCAAGGTTCCCATCCCCTTTGGGCATGAATCAATAAAGGCCTAAGGTTTGCAGTGAAAAAAATACAAGAAAAAAATAACAAAGGGTTAACCATACAAACGCCACCCTCAGGGATAGGTAAATAAGTGATATTCCGCTTTTATCGGGTTTAACCTACTACCCCAAAGAGCCTGAAAAAACAGGCTAAAGACAACAGTTTCTAGCTGTCGTGGAATAGGGAATACATAACTCAGAAAAAGGAAAGTAGAGATCAAATAGTTTTTAATTAAGAAAACACGTTTTTTTTTTCCTATCTGACCCCGGTTCCAGGAGGCCACCTGAAGTTTACCGTGTTGTAGTTTAACATTCCAGTTGAACAAATCTGAGTCCTGTGTCCCCAAAAAAATCCAAAATGCGAATAGGGCCCTCAACTAAACGTAACGGGTCAATACGGTACGAGGGGGAGGTGCTGAACCAACCGAATAACAAACTTTTAGTGTAATTTAAAACAGCACCAGAGAAGTTTCCAAAATAGAGCACTCACGGAGAGAATGAACCGCTGAGGCTGCATCAGCTACAAGAAAACAAACATCATCTGCATATGCGATAGCCTTGTAAGGCAAGCATAAGGCACCACTAGAAATAGACCGAATCTAAGAATTAGTATTCAGCCGACGGAGCAAAACATCAAGAAAAAATACATATAACAATGGGCTTAAAGGACAGCCCTGACGAACCCCCCATTTTATGGGGATCATGGGTCCTATCCAACCATTCACTACAGGCACAACAGTCGCCGTTCTATAGAAAGCACAAATCCAGCGTAACATAACATCAGGTACATGCAGAAAACGAAGTGCTTCCCATAAAAAATCATGCCTAACCGAATCAAAAGCAGCCTTCTGATCTATGGAAACAACAAGTCCCGAAGCCAGACCAGCATAGCCATGAGAAAATAATTCTCGTAAGAGGATCAAATGATCAGAAATTCTCCTTTGAGGCACCGAACAGGATTGGGCGGGATGCAAAACCACCTCCGCTATCCTCACCAAACGCTTCACAATAATTTTCGTTAAGAGCTTAAAGTCGGTGTTCAACAGACATAAAGATCGCCAATTCTCTAGAGAATGGATATCACCTTTCTGTTTATAAATGTAAATCAAAGTACCCCTAGTAAATTCCAAAGGGAGAGATGCACATGTTAACAGAGAATTAAACACAGATGTAAGTTCTGAGGCCAAATGGTCACCCAGCACCTTATATAAGCCAGCAGGGAGACCATCCGGACCAGGAGTTCTCTGTACAGGTAATGAAGAAATAGCCAGTGTCAAATCCTGCTCCGTGATAGGAGAACAAGCCTGGTCCTGACATAGCTGTGAGGGAGCTGGGATATCAAGGCCAATATACAAAGTCGCACTGTTACCAGCCACAGCAGGGAGGGGAGAAAAAAGGGCTGTAGTATACTTCGTTACAATATGACAAATCTCAGTTTGTGAGGAACATAAGGTCCCTTCGGAATTTAGAAGACACGTCATATTTTTTCAGGCGGACTGATGGGAATTATATTCAAAAGGACAAATAACATCACGTGTTCCAACAGTACAGAATTTATGTTGGTAATAAAGTTGTTGTGACTGCTGTAATTGGAAAGTCAACATATCATTCTGTAGGACTTTTATTTGTTGAGTAAGGTCATGCCCTGTCGTGTATGCTATGGTTAATAATGACTGAAAATGTACCCTCTTCTGCAAATAGTCTAGGTATTCCCTCCTACATTTTAAACGACTGTAAGTTTTTAAAAAAGTGACCAGATCATGTTTCGTGTCTAACCACCACTGAACAGGCTCTTCATAACAAATAAAAACAGATTTACCGGCTTGTATGAAGGACAGGAGGGACTGCATAAACATCGGAATCTGCAACAAAGATGCATTGAATTTCCAAATACCTGGACCTTTACGGGAAGAGACAACAGAACCAAAACCAACAGAAAGCAGCTTATGATCAGAAAACTCAACCGCTTGAACTTTGGCAGAAATAATTGGTACTGTAGGAGAGGAAAACACATAATCAATACGTATGGCTAGTTTACCCTTTTGGAAGGTAGGGGTGTGTTGTGTAGTAAAGGAGAGATGAGTCCGTTAAGTGGGCGACTCGAACCAATTTACCCAATTCGTGGGAATCACAAAACAGTTTTTTTGTAGCAGCAAAGGAGCTCTTATCCTGAAGACTCAGGCCACAATTAAAGTCACCAGCAACCAATACCTGAAAGGAAGTATGCAAATAAGGACAAAGCAAAGTAAATAAAGCTATGCGTTCAGTTTTGATTTGAGGGGCATAAATGTTTATTACCCGGTAAGGACAGGACCCAATAATAAAATCTATAATAAGCGCCCTACCAGGGGCTACATCAAACAATTTTAGCAAACGGAAGTCTGGGATATTAATTAATATTCCCAGTCCCGAACAAGAATCCTGACCAATCGACCAAAAAGAAGGACCCAGTAACCAGTCCTGTTGTGCTTGTCGGATCTCATGTGTAGTATGAAGTCTTGTATCCTGTAATAAAATTAAACCCAAAGGCAAAAGCCGTAGAAAGAAAAAAATCAATCTCCTTTTAGCCATACGCTTCATACTATTTACATTAATAGTATGGCAAACAAAGTGAAACATAGCAACAAAAAAAAAGAAAACAGACAAAAAATACATTTTACAATTTCCTTTTCCCAACCACCTTCTTCCCTTTAAGTTTTACTCTGGCCTTTAAACTACCGAAGGCCAATTATAATGCAACTCAGGGTCAGTGGTACCATCAGGAGAGAAGAAGCTATGGAGGAAGAGTCCGAGTCACCTCCAGCGTCATCAGAAAGGGTTGGAGAAGTTCAAAGAATTAGATAAGGGCACTGGGGGGTTCGGACCACTCACAGGAGATGGTGCAACCGAGGGTTATTTCTCAGTGACCTTCTACGTATAACATTTGTAAGCACTCGGGGGGGCATAGTACTTGGACCTGGGACTGGGTACAGAACAGGAAAATTAGACTGAGCAGGATCAGGGACAGGAGAAATCTCAGGCAAGGGGTCACCCGTGAAGGAAACCATCTGAGGTACGGCCTCAGAGGATACAACAGGCACTGAAGCCTGCAGTAAGGGCTGGGCTGCCCTAGGGGGAGGTACAGTCAAGGTGGTCCAGAGACAGGCCTTCTGCGCCTGTGTAATAATAAAGCGCTGGTCCACTCCACCATCGTGAAATTCCTGGTTATGCGCAGCCCATTTACAATTCTGAAAGGTGTGCCCTGTTAGGTCACATAGGTTACATCTACATTCCTTCAAACAGTGTGCCCCTACATGGCCCAATTCCCCACAGACACTGCATTTCATTTTATCACATACATTACTAAGATGTGCAGGTCACCACACCGATAGCAAGCCTTCGGCTGACCCGCGTAGAACAAGACCCTCCTATCTCGGCCTATGAAAAAAGAGTTAGGCAGATGTACAACCCCAGAATCAGTAGATCGTAACAGGACTTTAAACTTCCAGCCCCCAGTCCAAATATTCTCGGTATCCAAAATGGCTTCAGGCTGTCCCTGGACGTCACAATGCTGTTTCAGCCAATACACCACATCCTCCACCTCAACTCCCTCATTACGAAACAGAATAGTGATCACCTTAAAAGTGGGTTTAGAAAGAGGAATAGCCTGAAATGGGGCCCATAATGCAGTAGTCCGCAGAGAATTATACTTTGACCAAAAACGCTCCAGTCCCCTAGATGTTTGGAAACTAATGTCAAATGTGGTTTCACCAGAGATATGAATTAACACATATATTTCATGGGAAAAAAATTTTAAAGAATCCTTTAGCAGTGTACGTGCCACATAGACCCGATCAGGTGGCTCAGATAACCCCCCCCCACAATATGCCAAGCGAGCAGCGTTGTGATTCTTAGCAGCCTGAACTGGAAATTTAAAGAAAGAAGAATATGAGCGGCTTGGTCCCGAAATCTTTTTTGGGGGCTGTAGTGGGGGAGCCAGAGCCTCTACAGAAGTAGTAGAAAAGGAATCTGAGGTGAAGAACCCTTCAGATAATCCAACACAGGGTTCTGTGTAAGCTCCAGTTCATGAGGAGACACAAGGGTCAGTAGTGACATTTGAAGCACCTATCTTGCTCTGTAGCTCTGGAAAATCTTCAGGGCGGGGGGACCGAATTGAGACGGACCAGACTTCCAACTTCCTGGAACAGTATCCTGGATCCAGCCAGCACCTCTCAGCGCCGATACAACAGTCCAGGTAGGTTCTTTATTAATATTTACTGTAGATGTTTCTTGTACAAGTAGGGAGCTCTGCGATGAAATAGAAGCAGGTAGTGAAAAGGAAAATGAATCTGTTTATACTGCAGGTGGCAGGGGAGCATTTATTGTAGATAAGTCTTGTACATGTGAGGAACTCTGTGATGTAATGGAAGCAGGTTGTGAAAAGGAAACCAAATCCGTTTGTACTGCAGGCGGCAGGGGAGCAGGCAGTAGGGCTTCAGCTCCCGACGCACTAGTCGGGTCAGAGCCTGTCACAGCAACAGGCAGTAAAGGAGACAAGTCAGGTGAGTCTTCAAAAACTTCCACCCGAGGGGAAGATGCATCTGTGCTGTCGTCTCTCAGGCGTTGCACATCTCTGTGCATTTTCAGTTTTGCACTATCAAAACGGCACTCCGCCATTGCAAAACGCTCCTGGATCGCTTGTGCTGTCAAACAGTGGTTTTCAGAATCAGATGAAGTAAAATCCTC
Source organism: Neoceratodus forsteri (assembly GCA_016271365.2). Taxonomy (NCBI): domain Eukaryota; kingdom Metazoa; phylum Chordata; order Ceratodontiformes; family Ceratodontidae; genus Neoceratodus; species Neoceratodus forsteri. Next base: position 1,870,120,400 of record CM057456.1, on the reverse strand, counting down.
CAGTAAGTCGACGGTAGGCACGCAGGTCAGCAAGTCAGTTCTATAAGAAGTAAGCAGAGGGCTAGGTATAACAGCCTCAGTATGAGCAGCAGAACTTAAAGTTGAAGTAGGAACAGCAACAGGCAAAACATCAGTTGTTGGCATCATAGTCTCCATTTGTTCAGAGGTAGGAGCAGAGACCAAATCTCCCACCTCCATAGCTCCCTCCTCAGAAGGCTAGGGTGCGTCCGCCATCTTGGACAGAGGTTCTCCCTCTGACGAGTAGGGGAATTTTTATTACAGAAAACATAACATCAGATTTACAAAAAAGGAAAAATCATACAATGTCACATATAGAATTAAAAAAAAAATCACAAAAATTAAATACAAATAATAAAAAAACAACAAAATACTATAACCAAAAAACATGTTGCCAAAAAAACTGGAACTTCCCTCTGTCAAAAACTCTGGACTCCCTCATCTTAAGTTGCTTCAAGGCTTCCGTAATCTGTTTAATCAAAACTTCATTCGGAATAGTCATATGTTGTAAAAAGAATTGACAACGTGCCTGCCAAAGATAATATTTAATAAATGCGAAAAGAACATTTAGTGTACTAGGGTGATATCTAGAATAAATACCAGAATAATCCCCCAGTATCAAAACTTCATACGGAATGTGCGTTAGGGGAGAAGATTTCCAATTTAAGGCCAAATCATGCCAAAATTGTTTAATGTAAGGGCACAAAATAAAAAAATGTCCCTGTGATTCTTCCATGCCAACACATGAAAATCTTAAACATAACCTATCAGTCACAGGTTTATGTTTCCAATTACCTTAACTCCTAATTTCCCATGACAGCACAGCCACTGAACATCCCAAATGTAATCAGGGATCCTCCCATCTTTAAGAATGTTTAAAGCAGACTGTAGTCTAGTAGGAAGGCATCGTGGAAAATCAACCCTCACAGCATGATGTTTCTCCATTACCAAGCTATAAATAGATTTTCGCTGCATGGAAGTAATCTCAGCTTTACTAAGATTCCACTGTTTAATTCTTTTCAACATGGGAAGAGCAACAATAGGAACCTGTAAGGATTCAGTAAACCTTGGAAAAATAACATCCCATTTATTGAAAAATACTTGAAATAAACACGCTGTCCGTTCAGCCCACTGAGTGAAAATTCCCATAGACCTATAAAAGGAAGAAAAGATACAAAAGGATTGAAAAAACACCACCGGATTTAACATACCCAATCCCCCTAGTGAAATTTTAAGATAAGTAAAATCCCGTTTCACTGGGTTTAATCTACTACCCCATACCAGCTGAAAAACAGCTAAACAGTCTTGTCTCAAGGTTAGTAGGTAAAGGAAAAATATAAGCAGCATATAAGAAAACTGGGATAAGAAACTGCTTAACAATCCTAACCCTTTTTTTCTTCCCCATTCCCCATGACTTCCACCAAGAAACCTTCGCCTCACCAATTTGTAACCTATCCTCCCAATTTAAACTAGCCATATCTTGTTCACCAAACTTTAGCCCTAAAATTAAAATGAAATGTGGAGAAACCTCTATCGTACTTACTGAAAGCACCGGGTCCCCATCCCCAAGTTGCAAAGCCTTACTTTTATTATGGTTAAAACCTGCCCCAGTAATCCCTGTAAAGGAATCCAACACTTGTAGAGCATATATTCCAGTCTGAACAGAAGCAAGCAAGAGACAGATGTCATCTGCATCGCCATAATTTTTGAAAAAATTCCTGGACTAGAGGATAACCCTATAATCAAAGGTCATTCAAAATAACTCGAGCATAGGATCTAAACAAAAGTATAAAGAAGGGACCAAGGGACAACCTGCCTAACCCCCTTTGAATCAAAACCGAAGACCCCAAAAGACCACCCACTACCAGAATGGCCACTGCTTGCTGGTATAAAAAACGAATCCACTTAATCATAGAGGGAGGAATACCATAAACCTGTAAAACTTTAAATAAATAGGAATGAGACACATTGTCAAAGGCTTTTCTCTGGTCTAGAGTAATTAAAAAAACCCGTAACTTCTTTTGCCTCCCAAATTCACACACATCCCTTAATAACTGAAGGTTCTGTTGAATATTCCTACCAGCGACAGAACATGTTTGGACGGGTGAATCAACTCAACAGCTGCCTTTTATGGCGATGACATAAAATTTGTGACAGAATTTTATGATCAGTGTTCAAAAGGCTAATCGACTCAATTATCCAAATCAAGCCTATTACCAGTTTTATGGATATAAACCACCATTGCTGAGGAGAACCCTGTGGAACCTCCACAGCCATCAAAATTCATTAAAGACTTCCATTAACAATGGAGCTACTATTTCTTTAAAGTTTTAAAGAACTCATTTGTTAGTCCATCTTCCCCGGGAGACACACCTGAACGTAAATGAGCAATAACCTCCAATACCTCAGCCAAAGTAACTGGACCATCAATATTAGCCCTAATTTCAGGAGACAGAACCGGCAAAGGACAATTTATTAAAGAATCCCAAGCTATAGTAGGCACAAACTCCTGTCCCAACGAATTCTGAATGGTGTCTACCATGATGTCTAACATCTCTACATGTGACGTCCTTGTTTTACCAAAACGATCTAAAAGACCAGTCATATGTTTAATTGCTAATTTTGTTTTACATGCCTCAAAAGGGTCTAAAAATGGGGTTTTGGTAGTACCAAATTTAAAGGTTGCATGCACCAATGCTGCACACTTATAATGATAATCCTCATTTTCTGTTTAACAATATCTATCTGAGTTTAATTCTACCATCTGCTACAGTAAGGGAGACAAAGGTGATAAAATTGGTCTCTTAAAACTAAATACCCAAATAATCCTGATTACCCTTAAATTTCCCAGAGTCCAGACACAAAGTTTTAACATCCATTTTGGTATCCCTCCACCAAGAAAACCAGGAGTCATATAAAACTGCTACCGAACCCCAAAACTTAAATAATAATTCAATCTTGGATTTAATCCCTGGATCCTCCAACAAAACTGAATTCAATTTCCAACGCCGAGGCATCCCTGGAAAAGAGGGGAGAACTTGAGAAAACTGAAAATTACACCTTAGAATACAATGATCCGAAAATTCACAAAACTGTAACCCAAAATCCTGAACTGTTAACTGTCTGGAAGAAAAAATATAATCAATACGAGTACGATACGCACTCCGTCGGTAAGTAAATCCCCCATCTGTATACAAAGTTCTGTATGTGTCCATCAAATTTGCAGTATGAATAGTATTACTTAAAGCATGAGAATCACAATATGTTTTCTGCTGAACCTTATCCTGTAATTTTATATCCAAACTGCAGTTCATGTCCCCTCCCCAAAATAACAACCTAGAAGAAAATAAAAAAGGTTTAATAAGGGAAAACAATTCAATTCTGGCTTTTTTACTTTGAGGAGCATAAGTATTAGTAATTCGTAAGGAAAAACCATCATACATACAATCCAATAGCAAAGCCCTACCTGGCAAAATGTCAACCACTTTCTGAACCTGAACTCGGGGTGACTGAAAAAGTATCCCAAGACCATCAGCTATATCTTCCCGGAAAGACCAAAATGAAGGCCCCCAAGGCCAATGTTTTTCAACCTGAACAATGTCCTGTAAGGAGGAAAATCTAGTTTCCTGAATAAGTAAAATATCAAAGGGGCGGTGTCTAAAAAATTCCAATAGGGCCATTTGTTTACGAAAGGACTTAATGCTACAAACATTAAGGGAAAGCAGACAAAAAGAAGCCATGTATAGATGTAGAAAAAAGGAAAAAAAAAAAAACAAAAAGAGATAACACTGTCCTATGAGCCCTATTCAACCTTCCTCCTTATCCTTTTTCCTTTTTCTCCCTACCTTCTTGTTTAAAGTTGGAACCCTCCGAGGAGTATCCTCATCACCTTCCATTTCAGAAACCATACCTGATAAGGATGAAACATCAGATTCAAAATCCCTTCCTGTTCTTGGAGTACCTGAAAGGAATTTTGTATTAAAATGGGGCCCGCTAAGACCTTGGGTTTCAGGGAGGATCTAGTCACCCGTTTTGAGGAGAAGTCAGCATCCATCTGGGAGGGGCATCTGCCCTAAATCCTGTTCTAGAATAGAAACTACAACAGATTCAACGGAAGCCTAGGGAAACCAAGGAGGTTCAGAGTAGCCGACCCAGCCGAGGTAGTAGGTGCCTGAGTGGGATCTGAAGAAGAAGAAGACCCTGAGGCCTTCTCAGGCCCAGATTCGATCTGGGAGGCCTATACTTTTTGAGCCTCGAGACCAAATTTTCCTGATTAAGCCCTCCAGTACGATTCTGGCCTGCCCATGATACATTGATGATAGGCATGGCCTATCTCACTACAAAGGTTGCATTTAAACACATTCCTGCATACTGAACTGGGATGATCATATTCACCACAGAGGGCACAAATCACCCTATCACAAGTACTACTAAGATGTCTGGGACTACCACATTTATAGCAGGCTTTTGGTTGCCCTGGGTAAAAAACTACCCCTCTATCTTTTCCCCCCAAAAAAACTATTGGGAATATGCTGCACATCATTGCCCACCAAGTGTAACTTAACTTTAAACCTCCAGCTTCCATTCCAAATCCCTTCACTATCAATGATGGCCTCAGGAGGCCCCATAACCTGACATTTTTGTTCCATCCAATAATAAATATCACCCACATTTACCCCCTCATTCCGAAACATGACTACCACTGATTTATACAGAGGTTTTGTAAGGGGGATAGCCCAAAAAGGAGACCATAAAGGCATTGCTTTAAACATATCATATTTTTTCCAAAAGGAATCCAGCCCAGAAAACGTTCTAAAGCTAATATCAAAGGTATCCTCTCCCCTGACATTTATAAGGGCAAACATATCAACAGCATGAAAGCCCATAGATTGCTTCAAAAGATGTTGAGCCACATAAAGTCTATCAGGATGTTCCGGAAGACTCCCTCTATATCGCAGCTGAACAGCATTACGCCGAGGAGCTTGTTCCACTCTATTAGTTTTGAAAAAATCCGAATATCGGGGCCCAGATCTAAGACCCTCTCGATGTGGGGAAGGGGGGGGGTAGAGGATTGATCTTGATGCCCTAAAATGTCAGTTCTTGCAGTCGTAAGAAAAGGGGTACTCAGTTCAAGCAGTTCATCCACCACAACTCCCATTCCCTCATTTGGAATAAGCACAGGCTGCTCCCCTTCCCCCTTGCACAATGGTACAGTACCTTGTCGTGAATTATCCCCCGAAGAGAAAGAAACCCAGGTAGAATCCAGCACCCAGGCTCCTTGAGGGGTTTGAATCCAGCCAGCATTAGTAAGTGCATCCTCCTTTGACCAGTCCTTGACACCCGTCTCCTCGACCGGCTCCGTAACCGCAAAGCACTTCCGCATTCTCTCTGACGTCGGCATTAAGTCTGTCTTTTTTCCAGCCAGCTGAGCTGCTACACCAGGCTTGACAGCTGCCAGCAAAGCCGGTTCCACAGAGCGAGGCCAGGAAAGCGCTGTTCCATTGTCAGCACTACTCGACTCCATCATCGGACAAACAACCAGCGCGGTAGATACCGCCTGCATCACAGAAATGCCCGAATCAATCGGTTCTTGCTCCGGAAAACCCTCCGTATTAGACGGGGAAATCACAGCATCTGTCTGCCTCCTAGCAGACTGCACCTCCATAGAATCATCAAAACTCTCCACATGTGGAATCGAATCTCTTGAGTTTGCACCAGCCGAGGTCTGGAATAGAACCTCCGACTGCATCAGACGTCCAACCTCCTCACCCTCCATCCCGCAAATGACCACTACTCCAGAAGAGCAGCAATCCCTCCGCAGGCAGAGTAGGGGAATTTCCCCGGTGTCCTGGCCAAATTTCCCCTTTTCACTAAACATACCACCAACAGCTTAATCTGGTTCAAGGTCAGTTGGCATTTATCTGTATCCCCCTCCCCCGGGGTCGTGCCTGAAAATAGGCAGAATTTGTCTAGTGCACTTACCCGGTCAACAAAAACTAAATAAATAAATAATATCAATTCCTTCATCTCCAGTCTCTCTACAGTGTAAAGTAAAGTAGAAGTCATGACAACATCAATGGAGGAAGGAGCAGTGGTATTTGGTCAGGTGTGGCATAGTACCATGTAGTTAGTGAAAGAAAATACATTTTTCAGAGTGAGACCAGAGGCCCTGGAAAATCAAGCATGGGCAACTAATGTTCAAGTAATGGGACAGTCAGAGGGGGTAAAGGGTGAGTCCTCTTTCTTGACATGCTCAACTAGCTGTAAAAGACCTTGGAGTGGACTAAGGGAGAACCATCTGGGGTGGAAAAAGTGTATAAAATTACCCCTTCTTCCAGTGCTGCTTAATTGGCGTCTACACGGATGGTGTTAGTGGAGATGTTGTCTGGGTTGAGAGCCACAGATAGTGTGTTAAAATTAGAAAGAGCACAATGGAAGACTAGAGTGGATTCAGCACTGGTTCAGTTGCACCTAGACTGCTCCTAAGCTTCACTGCAAACAGTCTGCAGCCCATGATGTGTTGCGGAAGTCTGCAGTGACCCACTCCATGTTGATACTGGCCAAGCTATAGATTATGCACGAGGGAAAGTTGTTTGTTTTCTCAGACAAAAATGATGCAGGAAACTGGGCTAAAAAAATGGAAGCAGCACAGGCCACACAGAGAGAAGAGAAAAAGGCTGCATCTGAATAGGAGAATGACTGAAACAAAGTACGGGGAACTCTATTAGTCTAACAGGGTGAAATGGTGGAGGAGGAGCAATCTTATCATTTATGTCCCAATAGGCCTTTGCCAGATGTATAATAATTTAGGGGATTAGTGCTGATGGTTCAGAATCTGAACTGTATCATTTATATATGTGTTACTAACATCCTAATACCTTACGTTTCTCCATTCTCAGACTCCAGCATAATGTGTATGTTCTCTGGCTCAAGCCACTTCATCTTGGCAGGCTTTTCCAAACATTCCTGTTTGGTTTGCTTCAGAGGGTAAAGACTTTTTTAAGACTGCTGGAATGGGTGTGGATAGAAAGGGGGGTTTATACTTTTTTATTTTCATTGTTTCTTCCTTTATTTTTAACAGATTCCTAATGAACACGTTGGACTGAAAGTTTTTAGAGGCATCACATTTGTTTTTTATAATAATTCAATAGGTAACTATTATATGATCATTTGAGATTGTTTCATGGTAAGGGGACTGGTAAGCAGATTGTAAAGTTATGTTGGGACCCCACTCGTCAGATGGGGCTATATTTTGCTTATGCACCATGGACAAAATAGGTTGTACGATTTGGAGAAGTCCCCATGCCATGGAATGCATATGGGCTACGAAATCCTACTCAGATCATTTAAAGGGTAATTATTATTTACTGTACTGCAGTTCCCCCAAGAGATTTATTAAATGAGTAAGTAGGGTTCTTTACTTGTATTTATTATTTATTATTTGCTGAGGAGTTTTATTTCTGGTTTTACCAGGGTATGGCTCAATGCGGTATGTATATACTGTAACTGGTATGACTAATAACAAAATATATATACTGTACAGAGTGGAACACAAACCACAGACAGGAATAAAATAAAAATAAAATGATATAGTGCACAAAGTGGAAACTAAACAACAGACAGGGATATAAAGATACCAATTAGTAGTCCCTGAATATGCATGACAAGAGATACTAAGTGAATTTACTGGCAAGGATTTGTTATGGAGGTAGCTAATCATTGTGCCTCTTATCCTTAGTGCCACAAGGCTGACCAAAAAGCATAAAAAATTGCCCCCTTGATTCCTAGGCACATTTTTTATCTTTTTATTAATTTTGGAAACGGGGTAGACCTACTGAGACATAGTTATCCCATTTTTGGGGGTGACCCATAATTAATTACAAATTTGCAAACAGACAGAACAATAAATTGTAGTAAAAGGCTTTATTTTTATACAGGATGATGTTACACAGGATGATGTTACAGACACCGTTAGTTCCTTATCAGGGACTGTTTTCCAAGGTGTTCCTGTGTATTTAAATAGCTATTGTTGAAAACATACAATCAGCACATCGCAAAACAGTACAACATTTCCAAACAATAATTTACAAATTAGTAGGTATAGTCCATAATAAGGCTAAAACTAACTTTAAAACGTTAGAACTTTGCAAGCAGAATTTAATCAACAACACATTGTCTGGCCATATACTACCAATATATTACAGCAAGCAGTTTGGACATCCCACTTCTTTGATGCTTCTTAATTTAAATCTACAATATTTGGGTTTCATCTCCAGCTCTTTCCCTTTATTTTCTCGTTTGTCCCAGTATTTAGCTACTACATTTGGAAAAGATATGTTTCCATACTTATTTTTTACTTTTATAGTCTGGAATTGGGAGCAACTTCTGCTTCTTAGGGTATGCATCCTGTCTTTTTAGTCACTTTATCTACCAAATATACTGGAATACTAGTTTGTAGAGTTCGATGAATCATACATGTCCATTTAATGAACCTTTTACTCTCAAGATCTAGCCAGTTCATCTTTTTATACATAGTACAGTGATGTGTATTAAAATCACAGTGTAATACAAATCTGGCTATATGATTGTATAACTTTTCTACTTTGATTAGTGTCATTTTATTCACTAGACTATATAGATGACCACCGTAATCAAGGATTGGAATCAAAAGCTGGTTTGCTACTGATTGTTGCATCCCCAAGTTTAAGCAGTGCTGAGATTTTCTGAAAGCTCCCATTCCCCACTCTTTTTAGTGACCATCAGCTTTGCATGATGTTTAAAATTGAGGCTTGCATCCTGCCATATTCCCAGATATATAAATAGTCAGATATATTACCAGGACAAGTCAGATATTTATTTGTTTATGTAAAAGAGTTTTACCAGGAAAGACATACTGAGCACAAATAGCTTGTTTTCAGATGTGTAATGGAGGGAGGGGGCAGAAGGATAAGTACAGGGTTTAATACAATATACAATAGTGCAACAGTTCATTTGGATGGTAAACAATGATACAATTGGACAGTGGTTGCACAGAGTTTACAGTAGAATAATATCTACAATTAAAAGAGTTGCAATGTGTGGAGGAAGTAGAATTTCTACATTCTATCGCACAGAGTTTACAGTAGAATAATTACATACAATTAAAAATAGTTGCAATGTCCTGAGGAAGTAGTATTAGGAATTAGGAGATTCTAGTGAGGCAGGAATACAGGAGAGATAGACTCAATAACGAATGTCAATAATAATGGTTCAGCCTGTCCATGGCATTGGGGGGTTGGAGGAAGTGGAATGGGAAGGGGAGGTAGGGGAGAGGAATGTGGGTTAGGAGGGGCAGAAGCAGGCAGGAGGCGAGAAAAGGAGGTTTGGGGAGAGGAGGAGGGACCAATTTACAGGAAGGAGTGGAGCAGCTTGGGGTAGAGAGGGATAAGGAAGGGCTGGAAGTAGGTGGAAGTGCGAGAAAGGGAAGAGTTGGGTGAGGGGGTAATTTCTGGGGGCTTGTTACAGGAGGGGAGAAGGGAGAGAGGGAGAGTGGAAGAGGAAAGAGGAGTGGGTGGAAGTGTGAGGAAGGAGAGGAGAGGAGAGCAAAGAGGTAGTCAGTTGATTAGGGGAGGTTACAGGAAGGAGTGGTGTGAGCTCGGAGAAGAGAGGATAGGGAGCATTTGGAGGAAGCAGATCAAATGGTTAGGGGGAGAGAATTCCAGAGGTTAGGAAAGCAAAAGAAGAAAGCAGCCTGACCAGCAAGGGATTTACAGGAGGGGAGTGAGAGGGAGCAATAGCCTGGATTTCGGAGGGAGTAGAAGGAGGGGGGCATAGGCGAGAGAGAATGGAGCTCAGATGGGGGGAGAGAAGTTACCCAGTACTTTGAAATGAAATAGGCCCAATGGGTTAGTCAGTGATCATCCAGTGAAGGGAGGGACAAAGCAGAGTACAGAGGGCAGTGGTGGGTACAGGGAAGACAGTTCAAGGCAAAATGTCAGGAGTGGAATAGAGGATCCAGTCTGACTAGGGTAGTCCATTGGGCAGCACCATAGACTTTGTCACCATAATCGAGGACAGGGAGGATCATCTTAGTGAGGATATTACGGCGGGCAGGAATTGGGATGCAGCTCTTGTTCCTATAGAGGGCTCCAAGCGTGGGATGGAGTTTTTTGTAAATTATGTCTCTGTGCTGAGAAAAATCAAGCTGACGGTCGAGGCCAGACCCCAATGTACTTAAATGAGGGCACATTGTCAACTAAGCCCCCATCTAGGGTGTGGAAGGAGGGGAGGGATGGGAGCTTGGAGAGCCTTGGCCTAGTGCCAGAGCACAAAGAGACCATTTTTTTGTGTTCAGGGATAGCGGATTTGATCTGAACCATTTCTGGACAGCATCAAAATCAGATATTCAACAACAGTGACGGCACTTACCCAGGGCATAATGAAAAAATCAGTTCCACGTCCATATGAGTTCAGCTCAATGTTCATTTATTTTATGCACGCAAGTAGTAAAAACAAACCACCCTCCTGGGTCAGGGGAAACAATTGCTCTAATGTTTCAATTCTTACGAGTCCTTAACCAGCATCAAAATCAGGTTGAAACTTACATAGCAACTCAGCTGGAGAAGACTCAGAGGCAAACAGGACTGTGTCATGCACGTACATGTGGATGGACGCTGATGGACAGGCAGAGGGAAGGTCATTGAGGAAGATGGAAAAAAGTAGAGGGCCAAGGATGGAGCCTTGGGGGACCCAGTGTGAATGGGGAGGGGAGGATAGGGTTTCACCAATTCTCACTGATTGCGATCTACCTGTTAGGTAAGAGCTGAACCAGTTTGTTTCGGAGTCTGAGAGACTCACTGTTTTCAGTTTAAAGAGGAGTAGAGGGTGGGAGACAGTGCTGAAAGCTTTCGGTAACTCAACAAAAATGGTGTCGGTGAGGAGGCCCTGGTCCATCCATGTGCGAATGACATCGGTGAGCCTGCAGAGGGAGGAGGTGGTGGAGTGGTGTTTGAGAAAGCCAGACTGGAAGGGGATGAAGAATGAAGAAGAGTTGAGGAAGGGGAAGAGCTGGGACAGTACTATGTGCTCTTGCAGCTTGGATAAGGCTGGGAGGAGGGAGATAGAGTGGAAGTTGCTGGGAGAGGAGGAATCACCTCCTTTAGGTAGAGGTATGACAGTTGCGTGTTTCCAGGTGTCCGAAATGGAGGCAAGCGAGAAGGAGAGGTTGAGAAGGGAGGAGATGGGAATGGCAATGGATATGACAATGTTACAATGCATAAGGTATGAGACTACACAACTGTCCAAATGTGGTGTTCAACATATGACAAAGCATTAATAACAATCATTGACTACAAACTGTAGGGAGGGGAAACATTTAACCGTAGTGCACCAACAAGGTCCAAAAAGATCCCTGAGTGATGGAGCATCATCAGTTTTAGCACAGGGGGAAGTCACCTATTGCAGGTACAGAGGCTCCATTTAAGTTGGGCAATCTTGGAGGGCAGAAGGCAGAGAGTTCCAGATGGTTGGAGCCGAGGAGACAAAGGACCTCTTTCCCACACAGGTTTTAGTTTTAGGTATTTTCAATAGAAGACCGCTGGTAGACCACAGGACCCTCCTTGGGGTCTTGAGTTTTAATGTGTCACGCAGGCTAGGGGAAGGGGCTCTTAACAAGTTTAAAGACCAAAGAGAGGAGAGGATACTCAAGCCGACCCTCAAGTGATGGCTAGTTCAGTGAGCCCAGTACATCGCAGTGGTGCTCTCTGAGTGGAGCATCTGTGGCATAGCACCCAGTTTTACTGTATAAGACGTTGAGCTTATTAAGCTCAGAGCACCTAAAGTACAGCAAAACAGGGGTATCATATTGCAGGAGGGGGAGAAGAGTGCTGGTAGCAATTATAAACTATGATTCTTTTGTAATGAGATTGCCAAATCAGTACAACAGACCCATTTCTTTGTGGAGGGTAAGTGTTATATTGTCAATGTGAGTTCTGTAGGAAAGTTCTTTTTCAAGTGGACCCCTAGGTATTTGGTGGACTCAGTTACTTCAATGGGTGTCCCAACAGAGGTAGCGAGAGCATGCAGGTGTTGCCTAGACAGGCCCAAGTTCCTAGGGCCAAACAATATTACCTTTTTTTTTTGTTTGTTTTTGGTGTTAAGGACCAGCTTACTGACCTTAAACCAATTTTCTAGCTGAAGGAGGTCAGCCTTGATCTGGGCATTAAGGCAGCTGGAGCCCCTGGAGCTCCTATAAAGCACATCATTGTCTGCATAAACTCTCTCTCTCTCTCTCTCCAAGTCTGATGTGATCTAACGGAATGAGTTAATTACACTTTACTGAGCACGCTATGCAAATTTTTGCCCACATATGCCAAAAACTGGGACAAATTATTGTCAAAATGTGAAAATGGGCTCCTCTGGTTGAGAAGAGAAGCTGCGCTCCAACCTTACCACCACCACCTGCCAATGTTGTTTAGATCCCCCAGCTCTATCATGTCGACAGCGCTAGCCACATAAGGCAACAATGCCTGCCGTGGTGCCAAAAATTTCAGTGCACCATCCTAGGGGTCAGAACATTAACTTGGAAGGTACCAGGGCTATGGGGTACCAGGGATGTGGACTGAACCATAGTTGGCATAACTCCATAGCCAAGAATGAGGGCATCTTGATCACAGAGGAAGGAGGTCCCTCTAGAGGCCCCATGCAGCATAAAGACATGACTAACAGAAAAAAGTTTCTGAGTCAATTTTATCGATTTCTTACACATTTTTAAAAATTAGATTTATTACTTTAAAGTGCTAGCGTACTAAGTCCATTGTTTCTGCCGATGGCCACTTTCAAACAGTAATTGTAAGGCTAATTCTGGAAATCACCACATTATTACCAAAAAAAGATCAAATGGCTTACTTGCAGGCAGTGAGTGTCATGAAACAGAGGTAGAGTGGCTAGCCCCACCTTCTGATGACATTTCAGGAGGAAGCATCACAATGGACCAGTATTTGGACCCCCTATAGTAGGACCCCATTTTCCCAGCTCCCGTAACTTTTAGAGAGAAACACAAATTATGTGAGAGGCAAATTCATCCTTGAACTGGATACATGGGGTGTCATAAGCTACAGTAATAAAGAATTTGCAGTAGACGTTCTGCTCCCCATAAAAATAAATAAGCCGAATTTATCAATGTGTGGTGGACATGGCGTGTTACAAGCTACTTCAGTCACAACATCGATATAGCCATAAAAGCATGCAAGGACAGAACCATCAATTCAGACACTGCTGATCAGCTGTCGTTAGTTGTTCTAGTTTGGGTCTCCTAGAAAACCAAGTGTCAGCCAAAAACGAGAGCATGACTCATACACATGGAATACAAGTTGCCTTGTGAACTGCTCAAAGAGTAAAACTGAGGAATCTTGCATTTTATTTGAAGATCACTTCATCTCAAAGGGAAAAGGTAAAGAAATGACTGTCTACCGAAAGAGGGTAAAAATGTTGTATGATCTAAATGAACAATATAATGACCAGCAGTTTGCAGCATTAGACAATTCAAGTAAGTGTGTAGTGTGCACAGCGTATGCTTATAAAAGAAAGAAAGATGAAAGAATGCATATCTCCAGAGCCTACATTTACAAAAGAGCTACAATACCACAGGTTGCAATTTCTCTCATAAATCTTTGCAGATGGGTGTCTGCAATTTGCAGCTACAGTATAGTACATCACACATTTGAAAAATCATCCTGCCTCTAAAATACACATTTTCTGTTCACAAAAAAAGATAGACATGGGTTACCAAATGCAACTTTTTTGTGTTTAAAAATCATTTTCTTTCTGCCAGCCTGTCATCGCAGTGGGAAGGCTACCATTCATAACACTGGCAAATTAGGTTTGGTAATGAGCTAGTGTTCTCAGGGGACCGTGGGGGAAGGGGGGACTGACTGACCCTCCCAGAGGATGCTCTACTCCTCCAGGGAGTGTGGGTCACTGCCTTCACTACAGTACTGCCACCTGTGTGACCTCGGATGGCAGCTCAGTGATAGGCAACAAGCAGTGGCTGTAGGTTGGGCACACAGATAATGCGCCACAGTGTGCATTTCCAACCTGTGGACCTAGCATACCTATGACCATAGGCAGAATGTGGGACAATGGCCCTGGCACCAAAGAAAAGGAACCTGGTATATCCAAACCTCCCCCCCCACCAGATTCACCACACCACACCTCCTTCCCCATTCCCCCCAATCACCATCTTAAGTCAATCCCCCCGCCTTGCACATTTCTGTGTCCTACTCCTGTTTTTCTCCTCTCCCTATCCCTGCTCCTAAGTACTTCGTTTAGGACGTTGCACCACTCTCAATACAAAGCCTGCCTGGGCTGCTCTCAGCCTTACTCTGGACATGTCCTAATAACTACCCTGCTCTCCTACTTGTTGAATCTTCAACTTCTAAGATTCTTGACTCAACCTCTGAGGTTCTTGACAAGGTAATTGCCCTCTGACCACTCATACCAAGTGTAAAATAACTGTAACCTTGTAAGTCATGTAACTGAGCAGCAGCTACTGTGTATCATTGTAATTTGTATATTCGTTCAGCCCTTTGTACCATATAAATTGTCCTTTTGTTCCCTCCTTCCCTGACGTAGAACCTTTGTAAAAGAGCATCTGGCTCAAAGGTGTTGTAATTCCGAGACTTCAATAAAAATAAATAAATAAAATAACATAAACCCAGTATGTCTGCTGCACTGCTGTTTGATGAAATCATAGATCTCTGAGAAAGGGTAAACCCTCTGTCTCTGACCCCACCTGAAGGGCAAACCATGGCTCCATGAAGGGGCAGTCAACAGTGTCTGGGGTTCCCACAACCTCCACTTGCACACTGTACAATTCTGAGCAAGTCACTTAATCTCCCCAGTCCTCCCTGGTCACCCCTGAAAACAGGCACTTGTGCCTAGTGGGCCTTACCCAGTTACCAAAGAATAAATAAAAAATAAATAAAACAGTTAATCATAGAGCTTACTTGATTTTATTTCAGTTGCACAGTCTCTACTGTTCTAGACCTGAATTTTGCTTCCTCTGAGCTCCCAATTTGTGCCTCTGGTTGCCAGGGGGAACTTATAGATAACCATGCTATTATGTTTTGCAAAGTTAATCTGTCCCCTCCCAAATTTATCCCTAATACGCTTGATGATCTTGTCCTCTTCTACAGAGATAAGTCCCTGACAAACACATCTTCTACCGCATCAGCTATAGCCTGGCCTATAACTGGTTCCGCTCACATAGGCTACTAGTCAATGAAAAAAAAAACTACGGCAATGCTTCTAGGTTCCAAACCATACCTGGCCAGCATCGCTAAAGCCGGCACCTCCCTCTCAGTACTTTCACCTGATGGCCCCCACTGCAGAATGTTCCTGATTTTAAATACTTGGGTGTAACTCTCAATCCCTCTGTCTCCTATTCGGATCATGTCAACTCCATTGTACGTCGGGTTAACCAAATGCTCGGTGCTGCATACAGGTTAAAACAATTCCTGACCAGTGAAGTCCGCTTAGCTCTTGCCCAAGGCAACCTGCTCCCTATCATTGACTACTGCTCCCCCATATATTCCCATGTGTCTTCTGCCCTGCACTCGCGTCTAAACTTGGTATACAATAACGTATGTCGTTTCGCACTCCTGGCACCCTACTCCACTCACCACTGTGACTTATACCAGGTGCTAGGGTGGCTCCCACTCTCTGGTCGTTATGATTATGTGCTAGGTTGTATCTTTGACAGCATCCTTAGAAATGGCAATGCATTACCTTTCTGAAGACCAGAGCTCCTCCGGATGCTTACGCATGTCCTCGGTCCCCCTATGGAGATCCCTAAGGTCTCCACTGGAATGGGTGGCAGAGCAGTCTGTGGCTGCTCCCTCTCTCTGGAACAGGCTCCCTGCTTCACTCCAGTCCACTGATACCCACAGCTCTTTCAAACACCTACTCAAAGCCTGGTTACTAAGCGAGGTTAAATGCCTGTGCTCTCCAAGGTAATCTCCAACAACATGGTACCTTGCCAGCCCATCTTAACTGCTAACTCTGCTCTTATAACTTGTTTTGCCTCATTTAGCTGTGAATTAAACTGCAAACTGTTACGTATTTTTTTCTTTTGACTTCCTCCAATATATTGTAAACTGTACTGTATTTGTTGTGTTGCTGTATTCTTGATGATCTGTATGTAACTTGGTAGTGCCATATTTGTGGCCCGGGCCGTGCCTGAAAATGGTACCTCGGATCAGTGTGCTTACCCAATAATCAAAGTCTTAAATAAATAAATACTATCACAATTCACTGTTTTAGGAATTTCAGCTTGGAAGTTTTTCATCTTGGTTTGCTTATGTTCAGTTGTGGGGAGTTGTTTTCCTACTGTAATGCTGATGCAGCCTGGAAATATTTCTTTAAGCATTTAATTTGTTTTGTGACTGACATAAACCTTATCTTGAATAAAAGTTAAATCTAAACATGTCCTTTGGGTTACCCTCTTTATTCTTACCCAGTTAATGACATGGGACACACTATATCAAGATGCCAAAAAACTGGATTCACCCAATTCAGAAAATTCCACAATTACTGCATTTCTGTTACTAGGAAATTCCACATAGTGTAAGAAAGCAACAGCAAAGGCAAATAAAATGGTGGGCTGTATTGTCAGAGGGATCAGCAGCAGGTGAGGGAGGTAACGCTGCCCTAGTACTGGTCATTAGTGAGGCTGCATCTAGAGTACAGTGTGCATTACTGGAACTCGTACCTTAAAAAGGACACTAACCTACTGGAGACAGTCCAATGGAGGGCATTGAAAATGATCATGGGCCAGCAGGGTAGGACGTATGCGAAGTTGGAGGCCCTAAACATAAACTCCCTGCAGGACGGGGGGGGGGGCATGATTGAGACTTTCAAGTATTTGAAAGGAATAAATGGGGTGCACAAGGAGGGGCTCTTTAAGCTCAGAGGAAACCAAACAACGGGTGGACACAGCCTCAAGTTAGAAGAGGGGGGTTTAGGAGGGAGACTAGGAGGCATTTCTTCATGGAGAAGGTGGTGGCACTGCAGTTTGGAATGTGCATACAGAAGAGGTGGTTTTCATGAAGATGGTGGGCAGCTTTAAGAGAGGCTGGATAGAGTTAAGGGGAAAATAAGGGTGGGGGTGGATGGAGGGGAATGGTGGATTGGGGGGACTGGGTCAGTAGCACTAGATAGACCAAATGGCGTTATTTTGCTGGCTTCTTTGTATGTTCGTCTGTTCACATGAAATGTAAATTGTCCTTTTTCAAAGCAAATTTAGCAAATGCTAGAAATAATCCCAACAAATTTTGGTGTATGGTAGAATCTGTCTGGAAGATGCCTTTGAAGTCCTCCACTACAGTTGTGTCTTACGGTGATTCTATATCGTACCCTAAGGAGGGTATCTGTGCTGTGTTTAATTCTTTCTTCACTGAGGCCCCTGCTATGCTGTTAAATAAAGCTGGCTTATACTCTGCTGGCATGCATTATGATCCCCTGGCAGTGTTCCCTCTGTCAAGATCCTAAACTCCCTGAGAGAGGACACTGCCAAGGGGATTGACAACCTAGATCATTTCCTGCTCAAATGCAGCACTGGCATTCTGGCCCCTCCCTTAACTTTCCTATTCAATTTATCAGTTACCATGCAAAGTTTTCATACAGCTTGGAAATACTCCCCAGTTATCCCACTCCATAAGGGGGAGGGATACAATTTTTGTAGATAATTACTGCCCAATTCCCCTGCTTCCCACAGTTTCAACATTTATGGAACAAATTGATATATCTCAGAATAATAATTATTTAGTAAACTACCAGGTTCTTTCTAGTTTTCAGTCAGGCTTCAGGTCCAAATTTTCAACCCAAACAGCACTGGCTGACTTTCATGACTGTTTCCAGGGCTCTAGACAGGGTGTATCTTGAGGGATCTGTTTTTATTGATATGTCGAAAGCTTTCAACAAGATCAGTCATTCTTTGCTCTTAACACGTTTGTCTTCTTCTGGATTTTCCTCAAATGTCACCAACTTGTTTTCATTTTATTTACATGGGAGAGTTCAATCTGTTTCTTGAAATGGTTGTCTCTCATCTCATCTCCTCTCCTCTTCCTGTTTCTCCTGGGGTTCCACAGGGCTCTATACTTGATCCTATTTTATTCAATCTTTTTGTAGATCCAACACCCTCTGTTGCAGATCTTTGTTCTGTCAGACGTTATGTTGACAACACGGTGCTCTTCCATGCTCACAAATCTCCTTCTCTTGCCACGATTCTTCAGGGTGACTTTGACAAAGTGGTGAAATGGTTCTCTGATAATTTATTACTTCCAAATAGCAAGAAGACTAAAGCAATGCTGTTTGGATCTCAGCACTCATTGGGCCGGATTCACAAAAGGCAACTCAGGATGCAAGGCAACTTGCATCTGAAAAAATGGCGCAAGTAGCACTTGCGTCTTGAGTTGCGTCATGTTGGGATTCAAGAAGGCAGCCTGCAACATGCTGCAGGCTGCCTGCGCCCAAAATGGATTAGTCACAAAGAAACCCCTTGCGACATGGCGTAGGGGTTTATGGCACAGCTTCCTCCTATTCACAAAAGGTGGCTGCTACATCCTCACATCGGGATTCAGAAACAACCCCCAGTGGACAACTGTCAAAGACCACTTACACCAGCTATGAGCTGGCGTAAGTGTTCTTTGCCATCCACAGGGGGTTGCCATTGTGCCCCAGCTTTACAGCCCTCCAACAGCCCCAGTCCCCAGGTATGGTACTCACTGTGCCTAGATGGGTGTGTGGAACACCCCCACATGCTCAGACCCCCAGACATAGCCAGATCCATCCAAATGCCCTCTGCCTCCCCACATGACCTGGCTCCAGATCCTCCCCCCACAGCACATCCAGTATAGTCCTGGTAGTCTAGTGGCCCCCCACCCACCTTTCCAGCAGTGCCAGCACACCGTGCCAGCACCCCTTGCCCCCCCCTTACCCACCTTGCTTGAGGCGACTGGCACAGCCCACCTCTCACCACCATGGCTGGTCACGACTGAGCACCACCAGGAGAGCGCAGACAGTAATTATAAGCACTCTGTGAATGATAGTGCGCTGTCAGTCATGGGGTGCAAATAATTACTGTATGGGATCTCAACACAGCTCAGTCGACGGCTGGCCATGGTGTGAGAAGTGAGCTGTGCCAGTCGCCGACTCACCTGCTGGGTTTGTGTGTGGTGTGTGTGGGGGAGTGGGGTGGGCTGGCACTGATGGGAGGGGGTGGGTGGCACTGGACCACCAGGAAGATATCCTATGTTGCTCTGAGGGATGAGGAATGCCATTGTGGGGTTGGGGGGGCACAGACACATGCCACGTTTCCTTCTTCGGGCCCTTCTGCCACCCATCTGTCCTGCGTCTTGTGGCATTCCTGGGGCTGCATCCTTCCTGGGACAGATGCTGCAAGCTGCAGGAAGCAGGTGCCTGGACCCTGTCTGATACCGAATCAGGTGCAGGGTCCCGGATGCAGGGGCCATTGCTGCAAGCTGCCATTATCACAGTTTGTGGCAAAAGTTTGTGAACCCGGCCCTTTGCCTTTGGTAGACTCCTTTTTCAATTCATTTGAAAAAACACTCAGTAGAACTTGTTAATGAATTTAAGTTTAAAGGTCAAAGAAGAGTAATTTTTTACTCTTCTCTGACCTTTAAACCACATATTGATAAAACTGCTTCATACGTTTGCCAATGCCTGGGATACTTAAAGCATGCCACTCACTGCTTGTGAAGCTTGGATCACACATACATTATAAGGCAAGCAATTCCCCTTATTCTTGATTGTGGTGATACTGTTTATCGCCATGCTCATCTCCTTCCTTTAAACACCATTTTTTCAGTTACTTTGTACTTTTGTTTTATTTTAAAATCAAAGTGGGATGAGTAACATTGCTCTACCACATCAACTAAATTGGTTACCACCCTCCTTCAAGCGTAATCTTCACTGTTTATCTCTCATTTATAAATCAGCCAAAAACCAGACCCCTACTTATTCATCAGATAACTAACTATTCCTGATCACAAATACAGTTTCAAAGGCCAGCCCACTGGTGCAGAGGTAGTGCAACCGCTTGCACGCTGATGACCTATGTTCGGGAGTGAGCACGGAGCACCAGAGGGTTGGCCAGGGGGAGATAGGATAAGCATATCGTGGACAGGTCTCCTCCTCATGGGGAGGGATGTGGTCTTCCCAGCATCTAGCAATACTCAGCCGAGGTTGCATGTGCATCAGCTGGGGCCACTCAGTAGTTGAGGACAATGGTAGATGTAGATGGTAGATGATCTCCCCACAGATCAGCAGCCGGCTCTCCTCCGTGAGCCCCCAGGGTCGTGAGGGCGGGTGACCGAACAGCCCTCCCCACAGCCCAAAGGCGACAAGGCTTTAATATCAGATCAGCAGCCGGCTCTCCTCCGTAAGCCCCCATGGTCACGAGGGCGGGTGACTGAACAGCCCTCCCCACAGCCCAAAGGCGACAAGGCTTTAAAATCAGATCAGCAGCCGGCTCTCCTCCGTGAGCCCCCAGGGTCGCGTGGGCGGGTGACCGAACAGCCCTCCCCACAGCCCAAAGGTGACAAGGCTTTAAAATCAGATCAGCAGCCGGCTCTCCTCCGTGAGCCCCCAGGGTCGTAAGGGCGGGTGACCGAACAGCCCTCGCCACAGCCCAAAGGTGACAAGGCTTTAAAATCAGATCAGCAGCCAGCTCTCCTCTGTGAGCCCCCAGGGTTTCGAGGGTGGGTGACCGTACAGCCCGCCCCACAGCCCAAAGGCGACAAGGCTTTAAAATCAGATCAGCAGTCGGCTCTCCTCCATGAGCCCCCGGGGTCGCGAGGGCGGGTGACCGAACAGCCCTCCCCACAGCACAAAGGCGACAAGGCTTTAAAATCAGGTACGGAATGGAATCCCAGTGCCTCACTACAGCTCCATGCAGATGGCCGAGAGTGCAGAATTCGGAGCCATTTTTAAAAAAAGACTATGATTTACTCTTCTGTCGCCAGAACAATGCTGATTGTTTTTTTCCTCAAATCTGCTTACACCACCAGCTAAATACTCATTCATGCTGAGCACCTTAATTCTGTTCAAGCTTGCATTGTGCACCTTAATTCTCTTAAAGCTTGCAGCACTACCTGGATTCAGCATTTTTTTAGCTCCTTAATTCAGTTAGAGTTTGCATCTTACAGCACTTTGCATTTTAATTAATTGGATTTGTACTAGGGCAGGCATCTCAGCGGCCAGACACATTTATTTCCATATTTATTTGTACCACCTCCCTGTAACCTCGCTGTGCTATCGTGACCCCCCCCCCGTTCTCTCTTTTGTTCCCGAGCCCCTCCTATCCCTTAACTGTACTTAGTATTGTGTGTCTCTCTCTCCCATTTCCCACAGATCAGCAGCTGGCTGTCCTCTGTGAGCCCCCAGGGTCACGAGGGTGGGTGACCGAACATCCCTCACCACAGCCCAAAGGTGACAAGGCTTTAAAATCAGATAGGGATTGGAATCCCAGCGCCTCACTACAGCTCCGTGCAGATGGCCGAGTGCGAACCCTGCCAATGCTCTGCATCGGCTGCCCCACCACCACCCTTGGTCGTCATTGATATTTATAGCCACTAGCACCTGACAGATTTTAACCTATCAGGCAACTTTTCCACTTGCAGGCTATCTGTTCTGGCCTCAAGTGGCCGCTATACATATAAACCCAACTCTGTCATTCCTATTCCCTTCTTCACTACTAAATTCCACTCCCTCTAGTGGCGTCTACATGTCACAACAATCCTTCTTTCCTACATCCTTTCTCACTCGGCACCACCCTTGTAACCTGGTTGCCAAAAAGCAGTTGTGTTTACTATACTGCCTGCTCCTTACTACAACACTCCTCTCACCCTTTCCATCCACCTTCTCCCTATGGCCACCCTCTCCTCTCCAAAGAACCCTCCCCCACCCAGGTACCTCCCCTCCCACACCCACTTGCCCTACCCCAATGCTAACTTGTCCTCTTCTCCCTTCCTCCCTCTCCCCACATCCCTCACTCAATCCATTCTTTCCAACCTCTCTCCTCCAACCATCCCTCACTACTGCAATCCCACCTCCTAAACCTGGAAGCTCTTTACTGAAGCCTACACCTCCACGTGCCCCCCTCTAAGCGTTGTTCCCGTACATCCAAACTTACCCCGCTACTCACATACTCTGTCCTCCTCTTACTCCTGGCGGGCGGCATACATCCCAACCCTGGCCCTTTTGAGTCCAGGAACACCTCAACTGGACTGCCACTATGTCCATCCCCTAACGCACTCCCCAAGGGCCTCTGCATTTTTCACCTCAACATCAGGAGCCTCCTTCCTAAAATGGATGCCCTAACTCTATGGGTCACCCAGTATCACCCAGACTTACTCTGCATTACGGAATCTTGGCTAGCCATTAAGATCCCAAACCCCTCTCTCTACATCCCAGATTACAATTTATTCTGTCAGGACCGAGGCAAATGAGGCAGGGGAGTGGCACTGTACGATAGGCAGTCCCTCTCGTGCTCCATTATGTTCAACGAATCTTGCCCCTCGTCCCACGAATCAATTGTGGCACATCTATCATTCCCCTCCTCTTCATCTCTCTACATTGGGGCACTATAAGCCACCCCTAAGGCCTCTCCCGACTCAATTATCAAGGCCATAACTTCTATCCACTCCAAAACATCAAACGGGGAACTCGTGCTCCTAGGGGATTTTAACCTTGACTGGCTCTCCGCCTCAGCAACACCCACCACCCTAAAAATCGAGGCCCTAAATTCTATCCCAGCTAATCCGTGAACCTACTCACCTAAACCATCGATCCCAAAACCACACCCTCCTGGACTGGGTCTTATCCTCCCATCCCCACCGCATCTCAGCCTCAGGCATATACTCCGACGTCCTCAGTGACCACTGCGTCACCTATTGTGTCCACAAAATCCACTCACCACTCTCCCAGCCCAAATTTATCTGGACTCATCCCTTTCACTGCCTAAATGTCCCTGCTTTGCTACATGACTTTGCTAATGCAGACTGGTTGCTGGTCCTCTCCATGTCTGATGTCAACCTGGCACTATCTCAGTTCTGCAGTATCTTCCTGTGTATCTGGGACACTCATGCGCCACTAAGAAAAACCAGGGTAAAACGCCACCACCACCCCTGGATTACAGCCAACCTCAATGCCTTGTGTCGCTCCAGAGACAAAACTTGGAGACTCTACAAATCCTCCCACTCAGCTCATGATCTCCTAACATACAAACAACTCAGGAATAATTGCACCAAAGCCATCCAGCAATCTAAATCTTCCTACTTTAAAGCGCAATTCACTCAAAACCAAAATCCTAATGCTTCTTTCTGGAAGCTGATAAACTCCCTTCTTGATCCCCCCCATGAAACAGGCATGTACATCCCTCAAAATAGACAGCAATACTGTCCATACTGTACTGTATACTGTACTGTACTGTACTGATTGACAGCAATCAGATCCCGCCACCGTGGCAGACCTCTTCGACAAGTTCTTTGTCTCCTGTGCCATCCCGACTCACCCAGCCCTCCGCCCCTCTCTCAGCTGATCCTTTCTGCACAGCCGCTGGCTTCGTCTTTCCTCCCACCACACCCCTGGAAATATACTGTGCTCCCTCCACCCTCAACTCTTCAAAATCTAACCCTGACTGTATCCACCCTAAAATGCTCCGCATCTCCACAGCAGATATTGCTGCCCCCCACCTCACATACTGAACCTCTCTCTATCCACTGCCACTGTTCCTGTTGCCTGGAAATCGGCCAAAGTCATCCCCCTGCACAAAGGTGGAGACCCCTCCCTACCGGGAAACTACAGACCCATAACACTCCTCCCCTCCCTTGCCAAAGTCCAGGAATCCGTTATACAATCCAGACTGTCCGACCTCCTCACAGCAAACAATTTACTCTCCCCAGTCCAGTCTGGTTTCCGAAAACACCACTCCACCATCACCACCATTCTAAGTGTAACTGACTCCATACTCTCAGCCATGGATAAAAGCCAAATAACTGCCGCCATATTCATAGACCTGGCTAAGGCGTTTGACTCAGTATCACACCTGTTGCTACTCTGCAAACTCCGCACTTTCGGCATCAGCCTTCCAGCAATCACCTGGCTCCACTCATACCTCCACAACAGGCAACAATCAGTTCAAATTGGCGAGACTCTCTCCTCTCTTCTCCTCTCCCTATCTTATCCGGCATTCCCCAAGGATCTATCCTGGGCCCCATCCTTTTCTCTCTCTTCATAAATGACCTTCCCTCCATCTGCCTCTCCTCCAACATTCATCTGTACGCAGATGACACGGTCATTTTTGCCTCCGGCCCCTCCCACGACAGTGTCCTCCCCCTTCTTCAAAGAGACTTCAACAGAGTCCAATCCTGGCTCCTCAAGAACCGTCTCACTCTTAATGGTAAAAGATGGTTTGCCATGGTTTTGGCTCCAGACAGAAGCTGGCTACCTCCCAGCCCCCCAGCACTCTCCAACTTGGACGGCTCACCACTGGAGCGAGTCTCAGCTTTCAAATATCTGAGTGTTTGGCTGGACTTTCACCTCAATTACTCCACTCATGTCAAGGCAATCTGCACTAAACTCTGACCAAAACTCGCAATCCTCTACCACCG
This sequence comes from Neoceratodus forsteri, assembly GCA_016271365.2. Taxonomy (NCBI): domain Eukaryota; kingdom Metazoa; phylum Chordata; order Ceratodontiformes; family Ceratodontidae; genus Neoceratodus; species Neoceratodus forsteri. The sequence goes on along the minus strand of CM057456.1, from coordinate 1,870,095,714 downwards.
CAAATCCTGCTTACCGATCCCCACCTGCTGCGAGCTCGTACGCAAAACAATCTTGCCAGTTACAGACTATGCAGACGCAGTCTGTGGTACGGCCCCAACAACCTCCCTCACCAGACTTGATATCCTGCTCAACGCCTTCTGCCGATTCGCCACTGCCTCTCCCCCTCTCACTCACCACTGCCTGCTCTACGCCCCACTCTCCATCGCCCCACTCTCCCACAGGCATACCATCCACTGCGCCTCCCTCTTAACAAAATTCTGGTTTGGTCTCCTCTCCCCCATACCTCGCGTCCCTACTTAACCAGACCTCCCCCCCCAGCTACTCCCTTCACCGCAGGGACCCTTGTATCTTCCACCTCCCCTGCCCCCACACCCTTTTCGGCCAGCTTGCCTTCTCGTACCACCTCCCCCTTCTCTGGAACTCTTTGCCCTCCGACCTTCGCATGGCCCATTCTTGTTCAGCTTTTACCCAGCTCTCAGGCTCCTACCCAGCTCGCTTTATCCTATATGCTCAAATGGTCCAATGGCACTACAGAGGCACTACTCAACCCCTTCCAACTCACCAATGACGCCACCCCTAGTAGACCTCTCCTCACCACTCTCACACTCCTAAATGACCATATGTTACATCTGGATATGTGTACTGTACTGTGTAATTAATTGATTATGATAACTGCCTGTACTTCCTGTTACACCCTGTACATACTGTACCCTGGTCGCACCTGGAAACGAGCCTCGGCTCAGTGTGCTTTTCCCTGTCATCAAATTAAAAAAAAAAAAAAAGATGTCTGTGGGATGGGTGCGGGAGCATGCCTGCCCATGCTGATGTCATTGCATGTCTGTGCCTCCGGGGGAGGGTCACCTAATTGGGAAATCCCCTCTGGGCCTCCGCCCGAATGATGCCCCAGGCTATGTGATGGCCGGGGCCTCTGGTGGTTCTTGTTCTCTCCCTCTACCTCACTGCCACGGGGGGACGGGGCCCCACTGTAGGGGGCAAGCTGTGGGCCTTCCCCAGACCAGAGCTGGCCTGGGGAGGGATACCAGGTATGGGGTCCGGGGAGCTAAGTCGGGTATCCTGCCGACTCAGGGGATGGAAAAAGAAAGTTAAAAAACATATATCGTTTCAGAGATGTGCCAAAGTGCAGCTTTTCCTTACCCAAATGTTATACACATTTTGGGAAGGAATGTTTCTCATATGGACCCCCTTTTTCTTGGAACATTTTGTCCACCTTTTGTCCACTCAGCTTAGAAATTCTTCTACTCTGTGCCTTTAAACATGGCTTTAAAAAACTACTGCTGCAGGAAGAATCTGTCACTTTTACCTATTGATTTGTGTATGTTTGTTATTAGATTTATACTTATTGTCTTGTAATCTGTTGTAATTATGACTTGGGACGTTATGTAAACGAGACATACTTCTCATGGAACCTATCCTGTATTTCTGCAACTTTTACATTAGGAAAAAAAAAAAAAAAAAAACACACAGCACGTCACACTTCATCGTGGCTCCTCAGTAGAGTCTGCTACTATATATTCATAATATATTCCTTCGAAACAAACTAGTTTTCTATGAAAGTATCAGATTTACTAAATGACTGTTAGCACTTACACTTTCTGAAGTTTGGGCAGTATTCACATTGGGCAACCCTAAAATAATCAGCTAATGATGGTAAGTGACCAGTAGTCCATGGCCCCCAATACCAGCATGAAGGCGGCAGTGGCAACATAGGCAACCGGGAGGGAACTAACATTGACAGAAGTTCTGCAAGTTGTTAAAGCATTGGACCTCAGAGTTACTGCATTAGATCAGAAAGTTAGTGACCTTCAAGGACAACTCCAACAATGTGAAAATAAGTCAGCAACAGCACATGTGGAGGTGCAGGATATGAAAGGAAGAGTTCTGAAAACAGCTACATCCACTATCAGACTCATTAAAGAAAACTGCGTGCTCAGATTACGATCGGAAAACACAGAAATCCAAACTAGAGCATCTAATATCTGTGTCTTAGACCATCTGCAGAACTCTCAAGTTCAAGTTCTAGTACTGCATACTGCTCAACAGCTGAGCAAGAATTTATAACTGAACCTAGGGATGATTGTGCACGAGGCATATAGAATTACCTCCCCACAGGCATTGGGATAACATGTACTCAGGGCGAACATTTCCAGTTTTGCTGTCAGGCCCCCATGACAGGACAAGGTACTGAAGACATCAAGAAGGTTAGGCATCATACTAGACTCTGACGGGCTAAAAGTTTCAATATACCTGGATTAAAAACTACACTACCAGGGACTGCAGAAACACCTTTGACCCACAGAGAGCAACCTTGCACAAGTTCAGGGTTATCCACTTGCTCCAGTTACTGGCACAGGTAAAAGCTGTTTATTCTTGCTGAGTATATATTTATGGGGAACCACAAGAAGTAGGGAAACTCACAGCAAGGACCAAGAAGGACATTGAGACAAAGGACCAGCAAGGTCACAGGGACTCTGATTGAGTGCTACCTGGAATTGGTTAAAATGTGAGTACAGGGTGGGGAATTGGGAAGGGAGACAGGCGTGCATAGGAGACAGGGTGGGTATTTGTGACTAATGGGCTTATCCACTTGAACTGTTTGTTGCCGCATGGGGCTTAATGGGGCTTAATGATTTTATGATGGAGCCAACCACATGGGGGATTGTATTCTATGTTTTACCCTTTTAGAAACATAGAATTTGACAGCAGACAGGACCACTTGGCCCACCTAGTCTGCCCATTTCCCTATCTAATGGATAAGCTGCAGATCCTAGTTAACCAACAGCCTACTTCCTCCTAACCCCACTAGAATTGCCTTATGTCTGTCCCATGCATTCTTGAATTTCCCACACTGTTTTTGACTCCACTGCCTCATCAGGAAGGCCGTTCCATGTATCCACAACCCTCTCCATGAAAAAATACTTCCTCACATTACCTCTGAGCCATCCCCCCTCTATCTTCAAATTGTGCCCCCTTGTTCTTGCACATCTCTTTTTCTGAAAGATGCTACCCTCTTGGACTTTGTTGATTCCCTTGAGGTACTTGAAAGCTTCTATCACATCCCCCCTCTCCCTCATTTAATCGAGGGTATACATATTAAACTCCTTTAATCTCTCTTTGCATGTCTTCTGGTGCAGACCCTGCACCATTTTAGTTGCCCTCTTCTGGACAGCCTCCATCCTGTCAATGTCCTTGTGGAGATGAGGTCTCCAAAACTGCACACGGTACCAGTTGGGGTATCACCAACTGTCTGTACAAAGGGATAACAACTTCCTGTTTTCTACTGGTGATGCCTCTCCCTGTGCATCCCAGTATCCCACCAGCCCTCCTTACTGCCTTCTCATATGTTTGCCCACCTTTAGGTCATCTAATATGACTACCCCAGGTCCCTTTCCATTTCTGTCATTGTTTGTATCTCATCCCCCATTGTGTACTCTTCCCCTGGGTTTTTCTTTCCCAGGTGCATTACTTTGCACGTCTTTGCATTGAATCTAAGCTGCCATACATTTGACCATTCCTCCAACCTTGCTAAGTTCCTTCTCATCCTTTCCACCCCACCTTCTATATCAACCCTGTAGCAGATCTTTGTGTCGTCTGCAAAGAGACATACTTTTCCTTCCAGTCCCTCTGCAATGTCACTTATAAAGACATTAAAGAGGACCTGTCCCAGTACTGAACCCTACGGTACCCCACCAGTAACCCCCCTTTCCTCAGAGTGGACTCCGTTTACTATTACCTTCTGCATCCTGTTGTCCAGCCAATTTTTTACCCAGGCTACCACCTTGGGACCCACTCCAAGGCTGGCTAACTTGTATATTAATCTTTTGTGTAGGACTGTGTCAAATGCCTTGCTAAAGTCTAGGTAGGCCATGTCCAGAGCCCCTCCCTAGTCTACTACTACTTTGGTCACCCAGTCAAAGAAATCTATTAGATTCATCTGACGCAACCTTCCTGCTGTGAATCCATGCTGCCTTGGGTCCTGTGCCCCACTGGCCTCTAGGAACTCAACAATTCTTTCCTTCAGAAGTGATTCCATCATTTTCCCTACCACTGAGGTCAAACTAACAGGTCTTAGCCCCCCACACACACACACACACACACACACACACACACACACACCTACACTACACAGTTATAAGGTAGTTGGTAACTGCCCATCTAAACAGTTTTTTAAGAGACTGTTCCCTATGTGTTCAATAGAGAATAATTAACAGCTAAGTGTTAAGATCAAGCTGATCTACACACCCAGCTATTGTTGTGATATCAGTGGCATGAAAGCAAAGCTTTAGTGCCTTAATGATGTCAAAACACTATGTGTGTGAACCAGCGAGCTCTTAACACTTAGGGCCAGTGGGCGGTTGGCAGAGCAGCGTGAGCTGCGGAAAGCAAGGACAGCTTTTGGGAGCACAAAAAGTAAGCGATTTTGTCTGGTTTTCACCATACACTATATAGAGAAGTGTATGGTAGCCCAACACACAACCATGCTCTTCTTACATCTTGTGGATACCATGACATCACAGAGACCTCTCAAGCTTCGCTCTCAAGGTCCTTGACATAATAGTAACCACTCGGTGTAAGAATAGCATTGTTGTATATGGGCTACCATACACTATCCTACATGTTTTGTGGTTAGATCATGAGGCGGATTGTAGCTGCTCTGAAAAGCTGTTCTTAGCATTCTGAAAAAGTTGTTCTCAGCATATATTGAAAACATTCTTTTTCAAATCATGGAAAAAACATGTTAACTATATTAGAACATATTACGGTGCATAACTTATCAGCTCCTCTTTTGTTTAGATGGAGCCCTTTGTGTGAGAACAAATGGTGTTGTTCTGAAAACTCATCCCATGTGTTTATAAACTAAATGCACCCTTTCGCACACCAGTTTGATAATCTGCAATCTACTCATTGTATAGTCTTGTTTCTTTCTTGCAGCTCACAAGACACTGGCAGAATACCATTTATGAGTACTTCACACCCCTCTCTCTTTAAACCCAGACCCATTTCTACTAATTCATGACAAATGTCCTTTTCATAATCTTTTCCGAGGTTATTAGTTTCAAGATGTAGTACAATGATGGGGTTAGTGCCAGGACATTTGAGAATACGGGGAAGTCTGATCTTTTCATCCCATATTTTAGCACCTGAAAGATGTGTTACTATGGTATTTAATTTATTGCATTTACATATTGTAGTGCCACAATGTTTAATGATGGAGTCTCCAATCGTTATTTTAGTTCTAATTGTTACACTTGGAGTTGTGGCAGATTTTGACTTTCTCCATCATTACCAGTAAGAAGAGGGGCAAATCTATTATTAGTAGAGATGGGTGGGCGCTTGAAGATCTCTGTCCTGTGGACAGACTACGCACCAATCATCATCTGAGTTTTCTAATTCATTCTTTGTATGTTTTGGTTATCTGTCAACTACTTCTACCTCAGAGTTTCCGCCCTGGTAGATTAATAGCTCATTTTCTACTTCTAATGTCCTTACAAATGTTTCGATTTGGTTCATTGCTAGTGCATTTTTTAGTTCTATTTTAGCAGTATATAATTACTGGGTTCCATTTTTTTTAATTGGGAAAAACCGTGTATTAAATATCGTAATACCTGAGTAGGTATTACGGCATTTACACGGTTTCTTCCCATGGAAATGTGCATGAGGCAAGACACCAACACATCTCGAGCTTCACACTGTCCATTTTTCCTCTTAAAGCACTGCCCATAAACACTCACCTCCTCAGTGGCCTGAGTAAAAAAAAATGTTCAGTAGATTTCAAACCACTGACAAAACCGAAAGAGAGAACTTTGTAAAAGAGCAAGAAAACCGCAACACCATACAGAAAACACAAAGCGACCTCACACTGTTTAGGACCTACTTGTCTGAGGTAGGGCAGCCACCTAATTTCGAAACTTTTGAACTTCCACAACTAGACAAACTACCGGCAAATTTCCTATATGTAGCTTTTTAGCTAGACGGCTCAGAATACGAGCCAGGCACCATACGAGGCAATCTGAACAGGGAAAAAAACAGAACCCTTCAATTATATACAACAAAATATGGGGTGCAGTGTGTTTTACTCGAATTTAACACCCTCCCCCCTTGTTGTTGGATGGCTATCACAAACCCCTCAGGCTTCACCCTCGGGGTTTATGTGCCATTCGGATATGTGGATTCCATGATCTGGATAGTGCAAAAAGCTAATTTTTCAGGGTTTTTTGCTGTTTTTTCTGACACCTGTAGCTCTCTGATGGTTTGGAATTTTGGCCTGACATTTTCGGGGTAGAAAGGGACTGGCCAACAGATATGCCTTTTGTTGGTTTGGTGAAAAAATATTAATCCTTTGCAAAGTTATTAAATTGTAAAATTTCAGGTTCTGATCATGCTCAGTATGCACTTCAAAACAGCTATATGAAATGAAAAAAGAATCCTTTTTCATATGGACCCAATTCTTTTTTTTGTGAGTGGAAAAATCCTTTTTGTTTGCCGCCATCTTGTCCTTTTTTCCTAAAACTTTTAATTTTAAAACCCACAAAAACGACATCCTGGAGAGAGACCAATGGATCTATCTTGCTCATTGGGACTCCATTAGGTGGATTCTGCAGTTAACTGTTGGGGTAATGTGTTGTTTATTTTTTTTGCGGGGTAGATTTTTAATCCTTTATCGTGACTCACTTCTGTTTTTTTTGTATGAAAATTCATATGAAAAATTTTGTATGAATGAAAATTTCATGCGAAAATATGAAAAAAAAATTTAGTTCATATGAATTTTTTCGTGTGCTATTTTTTGCTGTTTATTCTGACACCTGTAGTGCCCAGACAGCTTGGAATGTTGTCCTGAAATTTTCAGGGTATCAAGGGGATGGCCCACAGAAGTGCATTTGCTCATTTGGTAAACAAAATATTAATGCATTCCAAAGGTTATTAAATTTAAAAATGTTGGGTTCTGAGCATGCTCAGTGAGCACTTCAAAACAGCTGTATGAAACGGAAAAAAAATCCTTTTTCATATGGGCCCAGTCCTTTTTCTGTTTTTTTTTTGTTGTTGTTGTTGTTTTTTTACACTGGTAGTACCCAGATAGGAATTTTTGTCTGAGATTTTCAGAGTGGAAAGGGGTTAGCTCACAGATGTGCCTTTTGCTGGTTTGGTGAAAAAATAATAATCTGTTGCAAAGTTATTAAACTTTTCATATGAATAAAAAATTTCATGTGAAAATTTTCGTATGAAGGAAAATATCAAACGAAAATTTTCGTCTGCTATTTTTTGCTATTTCTTTCTGATACCTGTAGCGCCCAGATGGTTTGGAAGTTTGGTATGAAATTTTTAGGGTAGAAAGGGGCTGGCCCACAGATGTGCCTTTTGCTGGTTTGGTGAAAAAATGTTAATTTGTTCCAAAGTTATTAAATTTTAAAATTTCCAGTTCTGAGCATGCTCAGTAACCACTTCAAAACAACTATATGAAATGAAAAAAGAATCCTTTTTCGTATGGACCCAATCCTTCTTCTGTTTTCTCTGACACCCGTAGCACCCAGATGGTTTGGAATTTTGGTCTGAAATGTTCAGGGTGGAAAGGGGCTGGCTCAGATATGCCTTTTGCTGGTTTGGTGAAAAAAAAAATCTAATCCGTTGCAAAACTATTATGAAAAATTTTGTATGAACAAAAATTTCATGCAAATATCTCAAAAAGCATGGATTGATGGGAGGGGAGGGCCCAGAGGGCCTTGTGCTCCCACAGGAGTAACAATATGATTACACTATCTCAAAAAGTAAGGAAATTAATTGCAAAAATTTTTGGTAATGCACTAGTTAGGGTTCAAGTGACAAAAGTAGGGAAATGTGGTGTTAGGGTTCCCAACCCTAATGCCCCAACCCCTCCCTGCAGGCAGCAACAGGAAAAAACATTACTATTTGACTCCCCTGCTTCTTCACAAATCAGGTGTGGGGTGTGTCTTGGGATTCTCAACCATAATGCTCACCTCATTCTATCAGTAAATAAGCTCAGATGTGTTCAATATATGAGAATGTGGTGAGCATTACGATTGAAAACCGGAAGGCACACCCCATGCCTGATTTGCTAACATGCAGGAGAAGTCAAACAGCAATGTTTCTTCCTGTTGCTGCCTGCAGGGTGGGGTTGGGGCATTAGGGTTGGGAACCCTAACACTACATTTCCCTACTTGTGTTGCTTTAATCCTAACTACTGCATTAACAAAAATCCATGATGCTACCCAGATTCTTCTACCCCTGGCTATGAAACGGGTGACACAAACATGTAATCCAGCCACCATACTAACAAAACCTGCCATACTCTCAGTATCCACATCCAGCAGTACCACTTCCATCTTGTCTGGATTCAGCATAAGCCAACTGGAGGCCATCGAGTCATTGAGGACAGCTACATAGAAACATAGACTTTGATGGCAGATAAGGACCATTTGACCCACCCAGTCTGCCCACTTCCCTACCTACTGGATAAGCTGCAGATCCTAGTTATACCAACAACCTACTTCCTCCTACCTCCCACTAGAACTGCCTTAAGTCTGTCTCATGCATTCTTAAATTCCCCCACTGTTTTTGACCCCACAACCTCCTCAAAAAGGCCATTCCATGCATCCATCTCCCTCTCCGTGAAAAAGTACTTCCTCACGTTGCCCCTGAGTTGTCCCCCCTCTGTCTTCAAATTATGCCCCCTTGTTCTTGTACATCTCTTTTTCTGAAAGATGCTACCCTCTTGGACTGTGTTGATTCCCTTGAGGTACTTGAAAGTTTCAGTCATGTCCCCCCTCTCCCTCCTTTCCTCAAGCGTATACATTTTAAGCTCTTTTAGTCTCTCTTCGTATGGTTTCTGGTGCAGACCCTGCACCATTTTAGTTACTCGCCTCTGGATTGCCTCCACCCTGTCTATGTCCTTGCAGAGATGGGGTCTCCAAAACTGCACACAGTACTCCAGATGGGGTCTCACCCACTGTCTGTACAGAGGGATAATAACTTCCTGTTTTCTATTGGTGATACCTCTCCCTATGCATCCCAATACCCCCCAGCCCTCCTTACTGCCTTCTCACATTGCTTGCCTACCTTTAGGTCATTTGATATGACTACCCCCAGGTCCCTTTCCATTTTTGTTGTTGTTAATACCTGCCCCCCCCCAATTTTGTACTCTTCCCTTGGGTTTTTGTTTCCCAGGTGCATTACTTTGCACTTCTTTGCACTGAATCTAAGCTGCCATACTTTTGACCACTCCTCCAACTCTGCCAAGTCCCTTCTCATCCTTTCCACCCCCCATGTATAAACCCTGTTGCAGATCTTTGTGTCATCTGCAAAGAGCCATACTTTTCCTTCCATTCCTGCTACAATGTCACCTATAAAGACATTAAAGAGGACCAGTCCCAATACTGAACCCTGTAGTACCCCGCTAGTAATTCCCCTTTCTTCAGAGTGGACTCTGTTTACTATTACCCTCTGCGCTCAGTTGTCCAGCCAGTTTTCTACCCAGGTTACCACCCTGGGACCCACTCCCAGGCTGGCTAACTTGTTTATTAATCTTTTGTGTGGAACTGTGTCAAATGCCTTGCTAAAGTCTAGGTAGGCCACGTCCACAGCCCCTCCCTGGTCTACTACTTTGGTCACCCAGTCACAGAAATCTATTAGATTCCTCTGACATGATCTTCCCACTGTGAATCTATGCTGCCTTGTGTCCTATGCCCTGCTGGCCTCTAGGTACTCAACAATTCTTTCTTTCAGAAGTGATTCCATCATTTTCCCTACCACTGAGGTGAAACTAACAGGTCTGTAGTTTCCTGCCTCTGCCTTGCTTCCACTTTTGTGAAGGGGAATCACATCTGCCCACCTCCAGTCCTCAGGTACCACATCCTCCTCCCATGATTTGCTAAAAAGGGTAGTCAGTGGCGCCACTAGTTCTCCCCTTAGTTCTTTTGGAATTCTGGGGTGATTCCCATCAAGCCTTATTGCTTCGTCCACCTTCAGTTTCAGGAGTTCTTTCAGGACCCTTTCTTCTGTGAATGGACTGGTATCGACCCCCTTATCCAGTGTGCTTCTATTATTTGGTTTGGACACGTCCCCCTCCTCTTCTTTTGTGAATACTGAGCAGAAGTATTCATTCAGTATCTCTGCTTTGTCACTGTCACCCTCAGCCCACCCCACTCTCCTTTATTAAGCCTCACTATCCCTCCCTTGGTCTTTCTTCACTCCGTAATGTACCTATAAAAGGTTTTATCCCTATTCTTAACTGAGTTGGCTATCTTTTCCTCAGTTTGGGCCTTTGCTGTTCTGACTGCCTTCACCACTTCCTTCTGCTTTAACTGGCACAGTTCTCTGTCCTGTTCCTTCTGTGTTTCCTTATACTTCCTGAATGCTATCTTTTTCTTCCTAACCTTCCCTGCCACCTCTTTTGAGAACCATAGTGTTTTTTTCCTTCATTTTGTTTTATTTGCTTCACACAAAGGCTTGTTGCGTCTGTGATGGCAGCTTTGATTTTTCTCCGTTATTCCTCCACCCCACCTTCTTGCCCGTTTGCTAGTGCTTTTCTGAGGCACTCCCCCATTTTGCCAAGGTCAGCCCTCCTAAAGTCCAATATCCTCACCTTTGTGTGACTTGAATCTACAGCTGTGTTTATTATGAACCACACTGTTTGGTGATTGCTTGTTCGCAGATGGCTACCCACTTCTAAATCCGAGATTCTCTCTCTGTCCCCGTTTGAGAGTACCAAGTCTAAGACTGTTCCCTCCCAAGTGGGTTCCAACACTAGCTGTCTGAGGCATGCCCCCTGTAGGGCATCGAGAATTATTTGCTCTTGGATGTGGCTGCAGCAAAGGTGCTCCAGTTAACATCTGGCATATTCAGGTCCCCCATCAACAATATCTTCCCCTTTTCTGCCATTCTAAGGATGCCGTCTATCATTTTCTTGTCCATTTCCTCCCCCTGAGATGGGGGTCTGTATACAACCCCCGTACGGATTGTGGTGCCATTTCCTGTCTCCATGGCGACCCACAGTGCCTCCTCTCCTCCCTGTTTACCCTTTAGTTCTGTTGCTTTGATCCCTTCCCTTATGTACAGAGCTCCTCCTCCTCTTTTACCCTCCCTGTTCCTCCTGTAGATTGTGTACCCTGGTATGTTGACATCCCAGCCATGGTTCTCTGTGTACCATGTTTCTGTGACTGCCACAATATCCAGGTGTCCCTCTTCCATCAAGGCCACTAGTTCAGGGAGCTTGTTACCCAGACTACATGCATTAGTACTCATCACCCTCCATTTTATGATAGCCTTACCCCTTTTAGCCCCATCCCTGTCCTTACTGTCTTTGACTTTTTCTCCATTGACCCCTGTCCTGCTCCCTTTCGACTTCTCTACCTTAGTGTTTACATCACTAATTACCCTGTTTTGTGTGGGGCCGGGCTGGAATTTCTATGCTTCTTTTCAGTGCCTTCCCCCTTAGCTAGTTTAAATGTTTGCCAATGAAGCATTTAAACCTATCACCTAGGATTCTGGTTCCTCACCCGGACAGATGCAGACCATCATGCCAGTATAGGTCTGCATCTTTCCAGGTGGGCTCCCAATCCCCAATGAAGCCCAAACCCTGAGCTCCACACCAGTTTTTCAACCATTCATTGAATCCCATGGTATGGAGTACCCTAGCCTCACCCATACCATAGACAGGCAGCACCTCCAAGAAGGTTACCATGTGTGCTACTTGTCTAAGGCCCCTCCCCAACTCTATAAACTCCTCCTGCACTGCTCTGATATCATTCCCAGCCAGGTTCCTAGGGTGGACAATGATGTCCAGCTTCCTCTCCCATGCTGCTGCTCCCATGATCCTGAGGATTTGCATCCTGTCCCTTCCAGCCATGGCGCCGGGCTGGCACCTTACCTCCCTCTCCCCTCCACCTCCCTGTTCTACCCCTCTAATGATTGAGTTCCCCACCAGGAACTGTTTCCTTCCCCTGTGGGGTCTCATGCCACTCTCCTCTAGGTCTCCTTTCTGGAGGTTCCCAGCATCCTCCTTGGTCTCCACTGTGGGTGCCTCCATAGAGGAACTATGCTCCGCCAGAACAGTGTATAAATTGTGTAGAGGTACAACTGAAGGGATGCGCCTCTGATCCACCACCCTCACCTTCCCTGAACCCACCGTGGTCCTGCCACTCCTCTTTCTTGGCAATCTCTGAGGCAGCGGCAGTGGCCTTGGTGGTCCTTGGGAGGGGGAGGAGGTTTCTCGAATCCTCGCCAGGTCAGCTTGGAGACAGGCAACCTCCTCCCTCAGACCAGAGAGGTGCCTGCAAATAGGGTAGCATCGTAACCTCCAGAATGTCTTCCGAAAGACTGCCGCCCTACAGCTGATGCATTGCACCACTCCCCACATGTCTCTCTCTCCCTTCCTTTTTTTTTCTTAGTGTGTGTGAGCATCTGCGTGCATCTACTCCCTATGCTGTCTGCTGGGCTGTTAAGGTTATAACAGGTGTATGTCCTTTGCCCTTTGGGGAAGCTGTCAGAACGTTAAGTATATTGGAAATGATGCACTTGGGGTGGGTGGGGTGCGGGGCAGGGTGGGTGGGACCAAGCCTGTGCCCTCCAGAAACAATCAACTACAGCTCTGCCCTACCACCCCAGTGAGTCTTTTCCTTCCTTTCAGCAAGATAGTCCAACAAGATTCAACTCTTTGCCCATATTAGATAAATGCAGGTCAGTCAGTTGATGAAAAACATTATTGCAGACATATGATCAATAGGCACGCAGAAACAAAGCGCCAACTAGCTAGTTAGCTTTTTCAGTGGCTGTTGGTCCATGTCTGCAACAAATGTTTTATTTTGCATCAACTTTCGACTGGACCTGCATTTTACCTAATATAGGCAAAGAGTGCTGAATTTTTGCTGGACTTGCTTAATCTTTGGGCTGGCTACCCTTATCATTAGCACCACCCCATTCTCCTGATCGCAGCACGTTTGTTTGGTTTTCCTTTCAGCAAGACAACCTGCACATCAATTTAAAAGAAAATATACCCTGCAAAAAACAATTTAAATCAGAGAAAAATAAAGCAGTAAACTGCACAACCTGTAATCACAAATCAGTAATAAAACCTGTAAGCACAAAACTAAATAGTAACACAACAGTGACTCTGCTTAGCCAAAAGAAGTCTTAATGTTTCTCCTTGCTCTGTTAATGTTGCTCCTTGCTCTATGAAATAACAACAGTGCATCCCCTGGCTGCTTTATCTCCTGCTAAATTAGTTCCTTAAACCTACAGCACTCACCATGTACCTTGGACTGTACTAACTGCAATATGTACCTCTATATGAGATAGTTTACAATTGTAAATAGTCAGACCAATTGCTGTTATTTCTTGTATTTTTTTGTCTCTGTACTTGTGCACCCATACTCTGTAACTACCTTTCTGTGTTGTCCTCCTGGCAAGATGTGGAACCTTTGAAAAAGAGCATTTTGCTCAAAGGTTATGTCCGAATGATGAAATAAATAAAAATAAATGCTCTGTCCTTTCAAGCAAACCCTAGAAGAAAATAGCTCATGTGAAGCTAGGCGCTTTATGACAGCAAACGTAGGCAATCATTCAGTATATTAACAGCATTTCTCTCCCTGGGTCAAACAATAGATATAGCTGAGTATTATCAGCATAGCAATGAAACTACAGACTATACCTATTAATGATTTACTCCAGTGCATGGGCAACAAAATAAAACCCTGAGGAACCCCACAAATCAGGGCATTTCCCCAAGCAACCTACTGCACCCTAACGGAAAGGATAGACACAAGCCACCTCAGCACGGTGCCTCAGACCAGAGTGACTGGTCCTATATAGGGAGCACCACTAGACCAGGAGGAGTGACTGGTCCTATACCAGGCAGCCACACAGGACCTAGAGGAGTGACATGTCTTATACCAGGGAACCCCAATTAAATGTTTTAACATCTGTAGCCTATGATTTGTCTTCTATGCCTCTTGCAATTGATCCCATAGCCTTGTTTTTCCTTCTTCGTTACTGTGGCTTCACCCTGAGCTGACAGCTTTAGCGAAATGTCTACAATTCCAGATCCTCTTGTTCATCATGTGGCAGTACCATTCACTTTAACACATCATCTGTCTTTTGGTACTTCCCCCCCCATATTTATATATCATTGCCTATGTTTGTTTCCCTGCACTGAACAACAATCTGCTATTGACTAGCCCAGAAAATGTAGTGAGGTGACCTAAATCCTTCTGTATTTGAAGGTACTGCTTTTCATAATCGGCTCTGCTTGTAATTATACTAGCATTCAAAAACAGTGAAATACTGCTTTCAATACAACCATCCAAGTTGTTAATTTAATTATTTAAAAAATCCCTAGCTCTGAAGTACTGGTGGAGGCACACTGCATTCCAAGTGGGAGACTCAGGCTCATGTTACGAGCCTGCCTTCCACACCTCAGATCACAGGATTCCCAGATGGGCCTCATAGGCAGTGTGCTTGGACTATGGGGAGAGGAAACAGCTCCATACGCAGCATTGATATCGTCAGACATTTTTAGTAAAAAAAAAAGAAGAAAATCGGCTGAGATCCTGAATATGGACCTTCATGTTTACATGTACTCCCAGATTTATAGAAGCCCACTCTGCACCTGAGGTTACAATAAACAAAACATACTAAGAAAACATATGACACTAAGTAGTGACGTGTAAACAATAAACCGCTAAGCTAAATACAGTGACAAGTTGCCTTTTATTTTATTGAGTTATTTTTATAAACTACTGGTTCCCTTTCAACATGCAAAAGTATGTATACTGTGTGTGCCTGTGTGTTATACCCCACTGTGATAAACACTAGAAGTGAACAAGTGCAATGACTAATAAGCATGCATTATGAAAGCTTCCACAGTGGTAGATGTTGCCACTCTACTGTTAGCAAATCCTAAGGAAATGCTAATAAAAAAGCAATTATTGCCTTGGTAACTGTCCTATCCATTACAGGGGTGGTACTGATGCTCTGGACTTGTCTGTTATCTCATTGTTCGGATTTCCAGGACTGTCTAACTACAATCCCCGCACATTTTAAGGCAATTTCTCTGAATCACTGTACAAGTTAGTTAAAGCAAGCTTCATTTTAATGGAAAAGTACCAGTCTGTTGCACCCAGCTGTTCTTTTGAGAACTGTACGATTTCTGTTCTCATGCATTTTTCACAACAGTGAAGCAGTCTGAGAATGTCACATTCCGAGAGAGTTCCTGACACTTCATCATCTTGCTCCTGATTTTACATTTTTTAAGAATATTTTTTTCTAGATCATTATCAACTCTAAAAATAAAACAATTCTCAAAGGAAAAAAAAGAAATACCAAGATTTGTTGTTAATTTTTATAACTGCAACAGGGAATTAATTAGAAATGAATTTTTCTTTTTTTACCAATATGCTCATACACACAAAAAAATCAGTTGTCTACGCCACTACTGGTTGAAAGAGTATTCTTGAGACACACTGGAGATTAACCAGTATACCTTCCCCATATATTTTTGTATTTCATTTATCAATAACCCCATCCACACTTTAATCTGTCTCTATGCAGGTGATTTATGTTCAGTCTCTTACATGGGGGAACACCCCCCCCCCCACTACCACAACCACTGACTAAAGCAACAATGACTTAGTCAGATGCCTGCTACCACAAAACTAAAACTGATTCAACAGAAACTCCCAGGAACAAGACACCTGCTTTTACTGGAAATGGATGAGCCCAAATAATCAAAGGTTTTCTTTTGTTCAAGGAAAACACAACCACCGTCACTAACTACCCCACCCCACAACACAGGCAAACACACACACAAGCCAAACAAAGAACCTTCTCCAGTTTGCAATAGCCAAGATCCAGTATCTTGTTGTCCATCTCTAAACATCACAGATCCACATGTACTTACTGTAAATACTATATTTATGAAATGAATAAAATGACTATGGGCTTCAATTCTCAAAGCTCCTAGCATGGTGTAAGGGGCTTGTGCCACAAAGAATGGAGTAAAGTGCCCTATGTGCCAAAAGATATGCCAGGAGTGATTCTCAATGGCAACATGCATCAACCGCAGACTGCCTGCCCCAAACAGAGCTTGTGCTGCCCCTGCACCAAAAAACGGGCTGCAGCATGGTGCTAGGGGGCCTGCAGCAGACACAGGCTGCCATATCCCCTAATATGGGATTCTCAGAACTCTCCCAGATGGAGAAATCTAAGTTCCCTTAGACCAGCCACGGCTGGTCTAAGGGCACTTAGAAAAATTCTCCTCCAGAAGTGGTGCCTTGTTTGTGGTAATGTGCCACAGTCCCCCCTCCTCCATCCCTGATGTCCCTGAAATGAGTATATTATAAAACCCTGTGGTGGTATAGTGACCCCCCTCCCCGATCCCCCATGTTAATATATTAAGAAACCCTGTGGTGGTATAGTAGCTCCCTCCCCGATCCCTGATGTCCCTGATGTTAATATATTAGGAAACCCTGTGGTGGTATAGTGGCCCCCTCCCCGATCCCCAGTGTCCCCGATGTTAATATATTAAGAAACCCCATGGTGGTATAGTGACCCCCCTCCCTGATCCCCGATGTTAATATATTACAACCCTGTGGTGGCATAGTAGCCCCCTCCCCGATCCACAACTTCCCCAACATTAATGTATATAAACAACCCCTGGTGGTCTAGTGAACCCCCACCCGTCAGTGCCCCCCCACAACTGAGCTGGCGACTGGCATAGCCCACCGCTCACCACCACAGCCGGCAACCAACTGAGCTCTGAATGAGCGCGTACTGTAAACAGTACACATTCAGTTAGCTGTCAATCACTGAGCACGTTCTATATACAGTACGTGCTCATTTAGAGCTCAGTTGGTGGCTGGCCATGGTGGTAAGCAGTGGGTGCTAGTCGCCGGCTCAGTTCTGGGATGGGGAAGTGGGGTGGTAGGGTACTGCTGGGTGGGGGGTCCACTAGACAACCAGGGTTTGTTTATATTCATTAACTTCAGGAATGTCAGGGATCGAGGAGGGGGGCCACTATACCACCACGGGGCTTTGCAATATATTAACATCGAGGACATCGGGGATCGGGGAAGGGGCCACTGTACCTCCACGGGGTTTCTTAATATATTCTCATCAGGGACATCGGGGAGGGGGCCGCTATACCACCATGGGGTTTCTTAATATATTAACATCAGGGGCATCGGGAATCAGAGAGGGGGGCTGCTAGCCACCAGGGACTAGCTAAAGCAGCACACAGCTGCCCCACAGCTTGCAACAGACCCTCAGGATATGCCATCTGTTTGGTGCAATGCCAGCATTGCCACAACCCACGGGACTTTGCTGCTAGGACCCTGCCCAATAGAGAATTGGGTGCAGGGTCCCTGGCGCACCAGGCTTTGATGCAAGCTGCCTTTGGTGGCAGCTTGAGTCAGTCTTTGGGGCTCTTTGAAAATCAAGCCCTATATATCTAGTATTGATAACACGGCTTGCACTCATGACTAAGAACATGGAGGGACTTACTATATACTCAAATGAGTGTTACTCAAGATTTCATGAGCTGAGCATCAACAGAACAGAGGGTTAATTTTTAACATTAGAACATGTTAACCAAGTAATAAGAGTACTTGGTTTAACCATTCAGCATCTATTCCTGAGTAGTCCAGGAGCAAAAAGAAAACAGTCAGTGGAGTGGGTCCATCTGGCCTCCTGTGGTTCTGAGGTAAAAGTAACTGACCTTTGCACAACTGTAGCACTACTACTTGCCATCCAGGTGCCCCAGGTTTGCGCCTGAGCCCGGGACATTTCGTGTGACTGCAGAGGCGGGGTTCTGGTGTCCATTTTGGATGCCTCCTATATCGGGGAGGAAGCGTACCCCTTCCACTGCATGACTGCCCCCTTGTGGCCCAGGGGGAGGGTTTGTTTTGCAGGAAGGAATGTGTGGTCCCTCTGGAGCAGCTGTATGTTGGCACACACCAGGGGCCAACAGGGAAGTTCTGAAGGAGGGGGCGGGGGGAGTGCTAACTCACCATTTCAATGGCCCTCATAGGTGTTCTGCTAGGTCACTTCCTAGAACAACACCCTGGGAAGGGATAAGGGAGGGCTTAGTAAGAAAAAAATAACCCCAACAGCCCCAGGCAGATGAAGCAGCCTCACCCCCCTGTCACTGTAAGGCTCTACCGACTCCTCCCATGCCACGCTGGCTTCTCCTACCAGACCTTGACTGTCAAGGAAAGCATCCTCTTTCCAGCTTAGGGAATCATGGGACCCCACCCACAGGGGCCAAGCTGTGGATTATGGTCATAATTCCAGACAGGATGTCAACTAGAGCCTGGTGGTGGGTTGAATCATCCGAGAACGTCTATGCTGGGCAGAAGGGGTTGGGCAGTTGGAAGGAGGACCTGGCAGTAGGCAAGGAGAAACAGTCGCAAAAATACTAGAAAGTAAAATTAAAAAAAAAACTGACCTGTGAACTAAAAGGGAACTGCACACAATAGATAAACAAGTATCTGCCAATAAAAGACGGAAATAAACTGCACCCTTGCCCCAAATTTTAATCTATTGGAGTTTACTTTTTATTACGGCTTCCAACATCAACAGTGTTTTCCAATGTTTCAGACTCACAGGACATTCTCCTGGGCAAATACACACAAAGTCAAAATTATAGCTTTCTAAAACCCTTAAGCTTAAACATGCCTTGGGAACCAAGGGGTGAAACTGACTTTGTAACAGCCAGGCTCATGAACTTGCACAGTACAAGTGACTAAAAATATATATTTTTTAACATGAAATGCTAACAAACTCCAGAATTAAAACAAATAAGCTAGGGACTTTGTGTGGCAGACCATTAGGCTACGGAGATGAGTCTCGAATTGTTTGCTGTTTGTTCTTTGATTATTTTCTGCCAGTTAGGTCCATAGACTAAACAGCATTAGCCGTCTCTTTTTTTTTTTCCTTCTTTTTTTTATTCTTTGGTAACTGGGTAAGACCCACTAGGCACAAGTGCCTGTCTTCATCGGCTACCCGGAAGAATTGGGGTGGTTAAGTGACTTGCTCAGAGTCACGCAGTATGCAAGTGGAGGTTGTGGGAATCAAACCCAGATCTGTTGGATGTACCAAGCACATTCACAGCTTGTTACTCTAACCTCTAGGCTATACTACCAGCCCAAATATTTAAGTAAGAGCTCATCCAGGGTACATATACACGTTTAAGATTGCTTATCTTGTTATGATCTGTGAGAAACTTGTCAACAAGTTCCTAAATATAACAAATGTGCTAAGAAATATTACTCAGTAGGCTAAAAGTGTAATATTTCTTAACACAGTTTTTAAATTTATGGGCTTGTTAGCAATTTTCTCACAGACTATATGTAGCATGATAAAAATGGTGGGGTGCCTCACATGTACCACCCGGAGCAGCACGATCTAAGTTTAAGTATCATATCACAGTTGTGTTTGCATGCTTCCAGCAAAGCTGCTAAAACTAGAAGAATGTATGGAAAGGACTACAGTACTTACATATAAAACATGTCATTTATGTAAACTTTTCTTGCAAAGAGTTTGCACATTCTACTTCCTCTGTGGCTTGAATGTGTTTTCTGCCCATAAAACAGCGTTCTTAGTTCCAGCTAACATTTTCCTTCCCTTTTGAACTGGCTACAAGGTCATTCAATTTAGAGAAATCTCATGGAGTATTTCCATAAGTAACTGAATTGAGAAGTAAAAAATTGTTTCGTTTTCAGAATTCCTGAATACAGATTATGGAACAGAAACACACAAGCAGCATTTGAAGTGAAAAGGAGTACGCTATAGAATCTGGGCTGGTTAATTTACTATAGGGCAGTTTCGTGAAGAAGCAGAACTGGGTTTTCAGAAGGTGTCTGGGCCCATAAGCCACATTCTTATGTCTTCTTATTTATTTGGTACATGAGTGCAGCAAGGCAAGCTTAGGTCATGCAGTCCATCTCGGCTGCCTCCCAGTTATCATAACAGCAACAACCTGAAATGCGTTTTCCATTCAGGTAGCTACTGAGACAGGTCTTGAAGCAGTTTGGTCTTGAGTGTCTGAGCACCATCGGTACTTATTAACTCCTCTGGTAACGTGTTCGACAACCATATTACTCTGTGTGAAAAATTGTTTATAGAGTTGACTTGCCATAGAACACATATTTTATCTATTTCTCCACTTTATGAGATTTATCCGATTATGGTGCACGTGTTGACAGTACCACAGTATTTAGCAAATTACTATGCTGTATTGGAACCTGCGGTGGAATGCAGGATACTGGAACACTGAAATATTCCCTGCTTTTCTTTTGTCATTTTACTACAGTATATCTCTGTAGTGATGTATCTTACAGTCTGCAAGTGGACCACTGTCGGCACAGGGTGCAGGGAATGTCAGGATATGGCAGTCCTTCAAGATTGTTGTATCCCCACCAGAATCAAAATTCATTTGGTAAACACCCCACGCAGTGCCAGTGATGACCCCAGTCCACTGTGGAGGCTCCTAGGGCTGGTGGCTGGTATGGAGGGGGCCAAGCCAGCCCCATGAATAAGGATGTGGCCAGGTGGAGGGGGGGCATGTATCCACTAATGCTGCCCCTAGGCAGATGTAGTGGCTGCCTACTATAACTGCACTCCACACTGCAGTGGTCTCTTCCAGGATACAGTGCATGTCCTCACCCACCTGAGGCCTGCCCCCATCCCATCCATCCACCTACCTAGCTATGTGTAGGGATTGGGTGCTGAGGGAACCAACTGAAAGGGCTATGGAAGTGCAGAAGTCCCCACATGCACATAGTAGGATCTCAATACACCATGAGCACTCATACTCACCCCTCTTCGGGCGTAGGAGGGGATGCTGGGCTTCTGAGGATGGGGCCCTTAGACTAAATAATTGTGCTGAAGGGATTGCCATACAGCCAAAGCTGGTTTCCCTCACCTTTACTCCTTGCCTTCGGACATTTAATAACTTCCAGTGAAACGAAGTCTCTACATTCAAGAACATTGGTGTCTGGCTCAACCATCACCTGGACTTTTCTTGCCACCTGTACTCCATCAGTGACAAATTGGTTGCCAAACTTGGAGTCTGATGCAGAAACTAAGCCTGACTCCCACTGCGAGCTAGATGAGAAATCCCTTAAAAATGATCCTCTCGTCTAACTTTGGGGATGTAGTCGATGGCTTCACCATGATCTGCTCCCTGGCCAGACTGGAATCCTTCTAAAGCTACCTCTGCCAATTTGCCCTGATCATGCCTCCCCCCCCCCCCAAACAAAAAAACAAACACAAAAAAATACACAATTGTATCCTGAACAGCACCTTGGGTTGGCCTTCAGTGGAAAGGAGAAGTATTTGGATAGTACTTATCTACTGAGCCATAAAGCTCTCAGTGTACTTTGCCTTTCTTCTTATCCATGACCTATGCTTCTCCTGGCTACTCTCTTAGGAATGCAGGCACATTTCTATTCACTAGACTGCATTTTAAAAAGGCTGTGGTGAATCTGCCTTCTCATACTGTATTTCCCACCTACAGAACAACCTCACCTCCTTGTGCATTGTGCTTCTTGCCGTAGTCTGGAAGCCCAGTTACGTGAGTTTACTGTTTGCTGCAACTTTGTCTGATATACTGTACGCATGCAATCATGCTGTACCCTCGGAGTACTTACCTTCAGGCATGTCCACAAGTCACTGGATATTTCCTAAGATATTTGATAACACTTTCATCTTTTTTCAAATATAACCCCCCTGCAAATGGGGGTTCCCAAAAAGTCTTCCAGGAGCTTGCTTGAATGCTCCAAGCCTGAATGGTGTTTGGCGTGTTTGCTGTTTATCTGTGAGTGCTTTTAGAGCCTCTGGTACTGTCTCTTTAAGAGCTATCTGCTTGCAGACATAATTAGTTTCTATGGGGGGACTGTATGTTTCCCTGCTTGAGTCCCACTCGAGCTGCTTCCAAATCGCTCCGTTTCTGCCATCACTAATTGGGCAGCGTGAGCACTTTTCAAAGATGTAACTGTTTGCCAGAAATCATTTAGAGTAATAACGAAAAAACAGTTTGTCTAACCTGCTTTTCTTTGCAGTCAGAACTGTGTTTGCCTAGCCCTCCTTTCTGGTTTTGAACTGCTGAACTGGACCAATCAGTGTGGGGGGACCTTTGAAATGGAACCTGCTGCTGGCAAATCAGAACTTGGACTCTCATTGTGGAGCCAGCCACCTATGTACTGTATGGCCAATGCCTCTGGGAATTGTAGTTTGGACTTCGGCGCCTTTTTGCACCAACAGGGGGAGTCTGATTGTGAGTGACAGCCAAACCAGCCAACTGAACTGGGAGGAACTCAAAGGAAATGCCCGGCTCTGTCTACTGGAAAGATCAGATGAAGTGAGACAGTGAAGAGAAAAGGAGCTATGTGCTTCTGCTGTGTATAGTTTTAGCACGGTAAGAGTGTGTAAGGCCCTGAGTTTCGGTCTGCAGGCTGTGCAAGCACCTGTTCGGACTGAATCCAACCTGTGAAGAGAATCAAGGAGATCTGAAGAGCAGAAACCAGGCTCACCCTGTAGAAGACTGGAGAAATTGCTGAATCACGCTCAGTCTGTCAGGAACTGAATCTGCTGTGTGTTCTCCTGGGTATTGTGCAGTAATTGCAATCGGGATCGAGAAGCAGCCTGCCTGGTATAGGACTTTCCTTTTACATATAAATGTGTGTAGTGCTTGTGGGGAATCGTGTTTCAAATCCCCTGTACAGTGAATTGAGTGCATGAAGCTGGAAGTAAACCCCAGCTTAATCCAGACTACATCCATTTACTCTAAACTGCAGTGGGGTCCAGTCACAAGGACCTTGTCCACATGGTCTGCTCCTCCTGGCAATCCAGGACAATCTGCCTTCCATCCAGTTCCCAGCACTGAGTTTGAGAGTACAAAGCGAGGGTAGCTCCCTGCCATCTGTTTATCGAATTGCAAGTGTCATCTAATTGTTGCTTTTTTCATTTCTTCACGAACTGAGCCCTCTGGCTCCGGATTACAATTGGTGCAAGTGTTTTTTCCATCACAGGGCCCCAACCAGCTGCACCGATCCTGGCTAGCCCCCCCCCCATCCTGGGTACCTAGTGAAAGTGACAATTTGGCACTCTGAATATGCGCACAGTACTGTGATTATTAATGTGTTTAACCTAATTAACCTGACTTCCCCCTTCCTTGTTACAGCTCCTTAAATAAATCAGATCTGTTGGTTTTCAGCAAAGTTACACTGACAGGTATTCGTTTATGTTGAAGTATTGTACTGTGGTTTTTGCACTGTATCATCTTGTTTTACAGGGGGTCCCCAGAGTCCAGTCGACAGAGCCAGTCCTGGGAGTAAGTGTACACTGTGAAGATATTCCTAATGCATTGTGTGGGCCACTAGTGGGAAGAAAGGGGGGTTACAGTGTCCCAGATAGCTGTGACCAAGTCAGTTTAACTACTGCAAACCCTGACCTCTGGGTGGCGGCACCTGCCATTGGACCTAGGCCCCTCAACCTGTTAGTAGTTAAGCAGGCAGGGGTAGCAGCCCTTGGGATAGCGCCACTGAGGGGTTACACAAATGTTATCAGTGGACTTCTCCGTTCCAGTTGTGTGACAAAGCTGCAATAACCACACTTCTTAGGTGGTTAAAGGCCCTCTGCTCCACCCCGTGCCTCAAAAACCAACCCAGGCCATGTGGTTACTACACTGCTGCCGCACACTGGCCATGGATTATTCCTTACATACAGTATAGCTTACTCACTATAGGAGTCGGCTGAGCGGTGGCTCCTGATGCCTCCCATCCTTGAGATGGGAGCGCTGCCAAGCGGCAGCACTTTCTCAGCATTTTTGCCAGCGTGACCCAGCTCCCCAGTCTGCTCCCAAACAAGGGTCACTAGAGCGGGAGTGCAGTATGCTATCCGCTGCACCATCTGGCGGCCCGTGGTGAAGTCAGAATTATATGCTGTTGTAACACAGACCCATTTTCTTTTGTTCCTCTCCATCATTTCATGAAGGTGTTTGTTTCTTTTGTAACTGAACGGGTATCAGGTAACAGCTAAAGTGTGGATATCAGTTCCCAGTGTTAAACAACCACACTGGACCAAACACGATCTGACAGGAACCAATCTACATCTGAATCTGCAAGTTTCAAGTGTCATTAGACTCTGCCTTACTGGATAGAGGCTTTTGTAATGCGTGGAGAGGGCATGTGATGTATTTGAGAGAACATGGGAAAAAAGAATAAGTAACTGCATATTTATAGAATTGTTCTTGTAAAAGATGTAGTACAGCACTTGTTATTAAATCAGGGTGCAGTGGTTTTACTACATCTAATGTTAATTCTGTGCCTTGTCTCCCTTCAGCTAATTAAATTAGGAGACTCTGCCTACAGTACATGTGGTCAAATCCAGCTGATTAAAAAATCGCAGCTTTTCTGCAGTAATATTTTACAAGTGGTTGTGATGGATTATTGTTCACTTCATAATCACATATCATGTCCCTTTAGTGACACTGGATGCAGTCTGTAATTTACCAGTCAAGTTAACCTGCCATTACAGCAAGCCCGGGGAACACAAACTGTTGCGTATCATGCATTATAAGCATGAGCTCTGAATACAAACACACTGCCTTTTCTAACTGCATTGTTCCAGCGGGGAGGGAACCTCTTATTTAAAGCCGCTTAAATTCTAACTCGGAGGAAGAAACTGCGCTTGAGTCATGACATGTACAACAGCAAAAGCAACACTTAGTTTGAACTGATGTGGTAAGATCTCATTATAACACCAGTCAAAAACTGCAGGCACAGATGATCAAGACAAGAGTGTAATTTTTCACAACTGGACCAGTGCTGCCTCATTTTTTTTGTTTCACACTTTCACATGTTACAGCTCCAGACTGCCAAAAAAATTCCTCCAGATTCTTCACTGAAAATTAATCTAATCACAGCAGAATTTAGAACCTCCCTACACAGATTCTGTCTAAATAATAATTAACATTTAACAGCCTCGGATTTGAGGACACTTTATTTAAAGCTCTGCTTTCCTCAGCTTCTAAGAACTTTCCAGCACATTTTCATTTTACAAAATAAGCAGGCATTTGGCATACAAAGGGTGTGCTTTCATTTGAAAGTGTGTGTAGTCATATGGATGTTGTGGGTATAAAAGGGGTTAGTGTTTTCAAGCCCTCGGCTGAATTAGAAAGTTGACAAGAGTCCTGAACTGCTGGTGCAATCTGTATGATGTCTTATTGTTTTAGCTGCTGCATGGCAGGATAGCCAAGATACCGGTACACCGAAATCTGATGTGTGAGACTGCTTGGCATTACTACAGTACTTAAAAAGGGGTGGTGGCTGGCATTTCACAACCACTGGCACAGATCTTAAGTTTAATGACTAATCTGTTCTTACCTTGCAGCCAAAACCTGACCTTCTTAAAGTACTGTTAGTTAAGATTCAGATGAAATAAGATATCTAATTAGTCCCCTAGTTCTCCTGTTCATAGCCTCTCTTTTGTTAATGTTACAGTACAGTAGACTTGCGCGGGTAATGTACTACAGCGGGGATGGGGCAGTCTCCATGTTGCGACAAGCCAGTTTTCCTTTGGGGCATTTTGTGAGGCATGGAATTCAAGTCACGTCCCTTCCATTATATGGATGAGATGTAAAACTAGTCTAGTCTCTCTCACTATCAGTGCACTGTGACCAGAACAATGGGCAGACTCAGGTTCGCTGGAAGTAATGAAGTGCCATCATCCATTTTGCTTTGCACAGGGCTGAGTCTGGGCAGCTCACTCAGGTTGAAATAAGGTGCCTTGCTCTAAAAAAAAAATGTCAGTACCGCTCAGCATGATTTGTTACCAACATCTCACTTTTCTTCTTCTCTAAGCAACAATTCCCAAAGACACAGCAAGTTTTGGTTTGATTTCTTTTTTTTTTCCAGGTATGAATTAAATTAGAAGCTGATGAGGTTGAGCAACAAATGACCAGGTCTGAGATAACCTGACATTTGG
Source organism: Neoceratodus forsteri (assembly GCA_016271365.2). NCBI lineage: Eukaryota > Metazoa > Chordata > Ceratodontiformes > Ceratodontidae > Neoceratodus > Neoceratodus forsteri. The sequence goes on along the minus strand of CM057456.1, from coordinate 1,870,069,703 downwards.
GAATCCTTCTCAGTGCAACAGGATGGCACAAAACAAGAGGGAATAAGGGGATGATGAGCAATTTAGAATCCCTGATTTGGAATTGGAATTCAGAGCTGCCATTAGCAGTACACTACTATCAGAATGCTCTGAGCAGTGATGAAGCCCTATCCACTAGCTGGAGGTACAAAAGCACAAGATACAAGGGAAAGGGTTTAGGTAACATAAGAAAAAAATGGCACACCAGCGACATGGGTTCAGGAGCGAGCTCGGGTCGCTGGAGGGCCGGCCGGGGGGAGGCAGCTTGAGCGTCCCACGACTGCTCGCTGTCTTCAGGGAGGGAAGGGGCTGCGACCCGGTGTTGAAGTGACCACTGGTGGAGGCCAGGGGTAGAGCAACACATCAGGATCATTGGGGTGGTGCGTGACACACGTCGGCTCTGGCCTTGACGTTTGGACGTCACGCACCTTAAAAGCCAGGAAAATCACTCGCTGGCCACCGGATGATGGCTCTCTGTACCCTGAGGGCCTCCAGCACCTTCCCAGGGTCTCCTGTTCCTCAGCAGCATTCCTGAGCCCTAGGAGTATGTGCTGGGGTCACGCCTCTCCCCCCGGTGCCTTCCCCCTTGGAGGAGGGGGACCTGCCCGGCGAAGGGATACACCGGGATATCCTGGGGGTCAGCTGCAATATGAGGATCAGAGGAGGGCTGTGTAAGGACAGTATTGGCTGGGACTTGGTAGAGCCCGAAGGAGTGGTGGACCAGCGAGCACAGGGGCGGAAAAATAGATCACACAAAAAAAAAAAAAAAAAAGAGAAAAATGGCAGCAGAGAAAAGGATTGTGGTAATACTGTATGTAAACTACTCAACAAGCTAGGTGTAGCCAGTGGGGATTTCTGGGTGCCCGAAACCACCTTCCCCAACTCTGGCTTGCCTAAATGTCTAAAAAATCCAGTTTTTTTTTAAACTGACACTCAATAAACATGTCTGAGCCCCCAGCCGGGCCACCTCTGCACCAGCACTTGACTCACTGCCTATAGCACAAGTTGCCTCAGCCCTTTGCATGCCCTCCATATCTCACAAATCACATCCCTGCCTATCACACCAATGACGGGCGCTGACCTCGCTGTGTGGCATGCGCTTCCCATGCTGAGCTCAAAGCCCTCATAAGGTTGGACCCGCCAACTCACTGGGCAGCTGATGTCTTATTCAGTGGACTCACCTGTGTTGAGCATCACCCGGCAAATACTGATCGGGACATCATAATGGCCCCCTACTTAAGCGACTGCTAATCTCTTGAGTACTTGTTACAGCTAGAGGTGTGCCCTCTTCCACTTACTTTATCCAGAGCCCACTTACTGAATCATTGCTTCTCATGACCAGCAGCTCCAGATTGTACCACTGGCATGTGATTTCCATACTGTCATCCAGTGCTTGGCGCCGTAACGGCCGCTGTAGAAACGGGGCCTGACTAGACTACTCATCCAGCTGATTATATGATATATAAACTGCTCGGTTATCATTTTTGGGAGAAAACAGGAACATTTTAAAATCATGCATGTAATGAGTGGGGGTTGAGGGTAAATGGCATGAGATGGAAAGAAAGAGAAGAGATTAAAAGTTGGAAAAAGGGAAATACAGGAAATACGAGAGAGGGAAACTGAAACGTCAATGGGAGAAACAAAAAGCTGAAAACAGAAAAAGGACGCTCTGGAAACACAGCCAAGGGCAGAGGGCTGGCAACCGAAATGGGGAGAGATCTCGGGAAAGAAAAGCGCGAGATGCAGAAAAGGGGAAATTGGAAATAGAAATGGGAAGCAAGGAATTCAAGCCAGTGACCTTGTAGGACTGGGGAGGGATGAGACTGACAACTTGGATTAATGTACATTTTGTGACTCAATTGTTAGAGCCTAAGCATACACCAAAATGCATGATTTAACTACTAAATGTTCCAATTCTATCAGGGAGACCCCAACCCCCCGAGATAGAAACATAGACAATGACAGCAGGAAAAGACCAGAGGTCCATCCAATCTGCCCAAGTTCCCTATAATCCCTGGAACCTACTGTTCCTCCAGGGTACTAACCCTCTCCATCCTTTCTTTATTCTCCTCCATGATCCTGTTGTCCCCAGTAACCACTATTCCCATCATTATGTCCCAGCCCTGCTTGAATCACCTGACTGTTTTCGCACCCACCACTTCAGCCAACAGACTGTTCCAAGGTGCCACCCCCTTTCCGTAAAGTAGTACTTCCTCACATCTCTCCTGAACCTACCTCCTGTTACTTTTCATTTGCGTCCACGAAGTAGTATTCAGGCTAAATATTTCCCTGCAGTTCACTTTGTTAATTGCTTAAGGAACTTGACGGTTCTATCATATCTCCTCTCCTTTCTAGTCCAACTCTCTAACTAGACTCGACAGAGTGATTTGGGGAATGATGTATAAGATGTGTAAATAATTTTAGCATCTGGCTTTTCTCAATCGAATTGGAAGTAGCAATCTGCTGATATGCATATTTATATTACAATACATTGATTAGGACAGGAGGAGGAGACTGTGCCAGTTGGGTCTGTCCTTCCATTCACTCAACAGTCATGTCCTTTCATTTCCTGCTCCTCAAAGAATACATCCAGTCCCCTCCCATAAAAGCTGGAAAACATTCTACAGTATAGCACACTCTCTGGGAGGGAATTCCACGGCCTAACTGATCTGTTAGTGTTAACGTATCTACTACCTGTTACTCTGTAACCCTCCACCCTCAGCCTTACACCACAACACTAAGTTCAGCCATGGTCAATTTGCTCTCAGAACTCTTCCTTTCTTTACTCTAGCATTTCCCTTCATTGTCTTATGAGCTGTAATTACGACCTTGCTATTTACCTGTGGCACACGATGAACCATATTCTCTTTATAATTTCCTTTCAAGTGACAACTGCTTCATGCAATGGCACTTTCCACCCTCCCCTGACATGACAAGACCTGGAATTGCCTTGTATTATTATGCAAGCACTAGGACTTTAAATTACAGCCTTCAAATATGCCATATGCCATACATATATACATCTTCAAATATTTCCCCACATCAGCCTGCAGCTTAAACACATTCACACACCTGCCTCCAGAGGTGACATACAGTATACTTACAGCTGCCTCTAGACATCACACATACCCTCATCTACTTCCAGAAAGGCATATACATACATATCAGCCTCATGACACAACATTTACACACACAGCCTGCAGATATCACATGTCCACATATTAGCTTCTTGAAACAATATGCACCCATATCAACCTCCAGACATAGCACATCACCATATTAGCCTCCAGGCATTACATACTCACACAGCTGCCTCCAGACATGGGCTATTCATAGAGACCCGTGCAAATCGCAAATGCGAAACAGCACGAAATAAAATGAAATTCCTGTCATAAAACAAAATCCTAAAAATAAAATGAAATAAAACAAAGTATTCACTTTAAATAAAAAATGTTTTTTCACTACTGTTTTGAGTTTGTGTGTGTTTGTTCAACAGTAACTTGAGTACAAACATCCTCAATGCAGTAATTAGTGATTACAGTATTTAGCATGTTGTACACATCGCTGCACTTTGCGCCTCATTCATTTAATCACAGTTTAATTGCAGTCGATCAAACTGTCTAAGTAATAACTGTGTCCTCTGCGCAACCTTATAGTAACTAATTGCCCAAAAGTGTCCTCTAGCTAGATTGTCCGCTTGCTGATATTGACTAACCCCACTTGTCTGACTTGTCTCACTTGTCTGTTTAGATATTGACCCTCGTGACGCATGCTGCATCTTTCATCCGACTCCATGGTTCCCGACTGCGTCCCCAATTCAACGCATGCTCCAGTCGTTCTCTGTGCTCTGTCCCATCGCATGGGGGAGGAACAAACGAACACAGCTAGTCTGTATTAAACAAGCAAATTAGTGCTTTGTTCTGGTTACATGCTTTTACTTTTGCTGGTCTTTGGTCGCCCGTTGTTCTGCGGCATTCTGTTCAGCGAATAGTGCTACCAATAGTGTGTTTCACTGTTTTTTTATAATTGTGGCAATGTTGAAGCCACACATTAATACTGGGCAGTGCTGCAGTATCAAAGAAGCCATAATGAATAATTTGGATGGCTATGTAGACATAAACAAAATTTGGTTTGGACGAAGAGCAAAAATGCTAACATTTATGCTAATTTGATGGCATAACATTTACAGTATTGTGATATTTAGATATTAAATTATTGTTTTGTACATCTGAATTAAAGAAAAAATAAGAAATAAAATGAATTTATAAAAAAATGTATTTATTTATTTAGCTTTTGTTAACCAGGTAGGTACACTAGACAAGACAATTGCCTATTTTCAGGTACGACCCGGGAGAGTACAGGAATAATAGATTTAGGCACATACAACGACACTGTACAAATTAGACATGTTACAGTTCATGTGAGGATACAGATTCAACAGAGCATATGAAACATGGTAAGGCATAGATTATACACTATTAACATAACAAAATTAAACACCTTGTGGGAGATAAGAGCAGTAATGTTACAGATTCAACACAGCATACGAGCGTGGTAAGGCATAGATTATACAGTATTAACATAACAACATAAACACCTTATGGAAGCCAAGAGCAGTTCCAGGGGCACAGTATCGAAATCCTTCAGATGTGACACTATATACAACTCAGCAACCTCTTGGAGTCTGGTCTTTTGTCTAGGAGTAGCTCCAGAGCAGAGGAGTGCTGTGATGGATCAATTCACGATGGTTTGGGGCAGCCACAGGCTGAGGCAAGTTTGAGATGGTTCCATAGGGAGGAACGGAGACACATCTGTGAGTGCGCGGCACGGACCTGGGCAGGGAAGGAGTTCCACAGTCTGGGAGCGAATGCAGCAAAGTCCCGCCCACCCATTTGAGTCCGTGTAGCCGGTGTCTTGAGGAGGGCCTGTCCCTGGGACCTGAGGGAGTAGGAGGAGAAGACGGACGGGACAAGAAATTTCGCAAGCCCTGGAGGGGTGCCAGTGCCAAGGACCTTTCCGGTGAAGCACCTAAGAGCCGAAAGTCTATGTGGTAGCGGATGAAACCAGCAATTTAGCCTGCTATAGAATTAGCAATGGTGAGTGAGGGCCGGGGGCAGGCCAGCAGTGGCAGACATTATTGTGGAGCAGTGGACCACCTAGTGAGGTGTGGACTTCTGGATGAGCAGGCAAACAAGAGGAGCCCATAGCAGAGCGAGGGTAGGAGCACCCCTCTGGCAAGTGCAATCTGAGTAAGATTACTTTTTGTTCTGTATGCCAGACCCAGTTTGCAGTTTATAGTCTTGCAAGTATTCTGAATGTGGCGGCCAAAGTCAAGCTGCGGGTCCAGCGTCACCCCAAGGTATTTAAAGTTGTCAGTAACTGGGATCTTGACCCAGTCGACACCAAAAACACATAGTGGAGTAGGGGTGGCCTTAACAAGAAATTTGGTAAAAAATAACAAGAAATGCACTGGTCTCTACCTATTCACACATCAGCCTTTAGATCAGACATGACATATTGCCTCACACATGAGCTTCAAAACATCATATATAGGCTTCTAGACACAATATAGCCCCACATCAGCCTTTCAAAAACCAAAAGGGACTTAGGTATCATTACTGATAAAAACCCATCTTTTAGTATGAAGTGCACTTCAGCTATTGCGGCCACAAATAGGGTCCTTTAGGCAATTAAAATGCATTTTTGTAGAAGGCAAAAAGAGGAACTTATGCCACTCTATAGATTCTACGTTCAGCCTAAATTAGACTTTCACAGCCAAATATGGTGTCTTTACTTAAAAAAGGACATCCGAGAGATGGAGAGGGTGCAAACACAGGCAACAAGAATGGTATATGCTGAACACAATAATACATACAGGGATCACTTCAAAAATCTGAACCTCAGGACTTTGGAAACTAGGCAGCTTAGAGGGGACCTGATGTAATTATATGACAACTGTAACAACACCTACCTATTTCATAAATTAGGTTTTGAATATATGATTGCTGATTTGAGAACTAGAGGACATCCCCTAAAACTGAAAAAAGGAGGTTGAAAACACACAATAGAAAGTACTGTATTTTTGTACTATGCGTGTGGTAAACCCTTGGAACGGATTACCCATGGATACAGTTATGAGCAAAGATAAAACAACATTTAAAAAAAATCTTGACAGGCATGTATTAGGAGGAGCAAATTTGGAATATTATGAATAAGATACAGGAGCAAAACTGGCAACAGCCTGCTGTGCTCCTCTCCCAATTAAGTATGAACCTTCAGTATATGACGTTTACACATTAGCTTCCAGGCATAACATATCTACTCATCAACCTCCAGATATGACATATCAACACATCAGCCTCCTTATCAGCCCTGCATTGTGACAGCTACGGTAACTAGCTAAACAGAGAGTGAGTGAGAGAGAGAGGAGAAGGAGAAGAAGAAGAAGAAAAAGAAGAAGAGAGAAAGAGAGAGAGAGTCTTTACTTCCCACATGTTGGACCACTGCTGAGCAAAGCTGAATCAGGATCCTAGTAAGAGCTGCACTAACAGTGTTATTTTGATTATTTGAATTCTGGGCAGTTTGTTTGCTGAATGAAATATGTGCTGCTAAACTCTCTTGTTGGGCTGTGTGAGATGGAAAAAGAGGAGGATACTGAGAGGGTGGAAGTAGAGGCAGCTGGACCCAGCGCCATTTGAGGAGCAGGGGGACTGTGTGGCTACAGGTACCCAATAGACAGCGTGCCTGCAGTACAATATAAACTATCCAGAGATCCAACCAACTCCTTCTGTGAGTGACCCCGAAGCATAAGTGCCATGAAGCAGGAGTGTGGCATCTTACCAAGGCACATCTGTGAAGCCAGAGTGTAGCGTGGCATCCTATTAATAGGTGCCTGCAGGCATCCACAGGGAAGATCACTGGCCGGGGGGAACAGGTGAGGTAGTGGGATTAGCCTAGAAGGCTGAAAAGGGTAGTCAAACAGGGACGTGTAGGGGTAGGAAGAAGGGGTATGCCCCCTGTATGGTGACACTATTAAATCGAACATGTCGATGCAGACAACATCGATATTCTTGCTGTAACAGTCCGCCCGAGTCCCCCGCACACTATCTCCCGGTCCTGCACCCTCTCCCCGATCCAACTCCGACTCGAAGTTAGAGTCCTGTAGATCGGGGTGGGGGGGTGCAGAGCCACCTAGTGCAAAAACAGCTGGGGTCTCTAGTCAGATTTATGTCGACCGCAATAAATTCATCGCTGTGATAATGGTCAACAACTTAGTTGTCGAACAGGCATCGTAGAGCCAGAGAAAGGAATAAGTATAGGGTAAACCTGTGAAGGCAAGCAAACTAGGGGATTAAAACTGCTCCCTGTCTGGGGTAGGCCTGCAGAGAGAGGTGAATTAGGGGATTGTAACTACTCCCTATCAGGGGTTGCCCTGTGGAGGCAGGCTAACTAGGGGGCCACAAATATATCCTTAGCTGGGAAAGGCTGGTGAGGGGAAAGTTCAGGACTACTTCCTATCGGGGTGGGGTAAAAGGATAGCATAAGGTTAGTGCTATCCATATCAAGGGGTAGACTCACATGGTAGTTAAGGGAGGAGGTAAAAAGAAGAATGCTCTACAGTAGGCAGGAAGGGGTAGGGTGGTGTGCTGTAGGTCAGCAAAGACAGACTGCACTCCACTATACCAAAAAACAGGTACAGACACTCTAAATAATTTTGAAAGCTTTATTGCTAGAATAAAGTGCTGTGCCTTGTGCAGCCACAACCACCACTCGCCCCACCACTTCATGAACTAACCCTTCATCAGGGGGTACTGTAGGGGTTTTTGGGCAGCAGTGTTCTGGACAATGTGGGAGACAGGGCAGGGGAGAAGGGGCCAAGATGCAGTGGAACCATCTGCCCCAGAGGGAGAGGAAACTTCAAGAGGCAGGATGGAGGACTGTCGGGGGTAGGGTTCAGCACTGGGCAGGGAGTGTGGGTGCATCCATGGTGGTACCGGTAGGAAATTACTTCAAAATACTGAGTGTGGTAGGAGACAGGGGTGACTTAGGTGGGACACAGATGAAGGAGGGGCAGATGGTCTGTAAAAGGGGCTCAGGGGAGGTTGCAGTGCATGCAGAGGGAGGAAGAGGGTGAGATAAGAGAAACAGGAGTAAGAGGGGGTGTCCTGGAGGGGGCAGGCAGGAAGGTGGAGAGACAGGGAGGACACAGCCCATCTGGAGCAGGAGAGGTAAAAGGGGTAGAGAGAAAGGGGGAAAGGGACGATGAGCAGACAGAGCATGTAACACAGGTGGAGGGAGGGTGGTAGTAAATGAAGGGGGTGAAATGGGCTAGATGATGGAGAGTGCAGCAAGATAGTAGAGTGGTGTGCCTCCTGGGTATGAAGGCAGAATGCACATGCCTAATGGTAGGCTCTCTCACACAGGGGATGGGGGGAAGCCACATGTTATAGTACACCTAAGTACCAGTGACTTAGTGGGATGTGAGGTAAGGACACTGTAGGAGAGGTTCATGGTAGTGGGGCAGGCTTGTAGGGAGGAAGGCTAGGTAAATAGCCTTCTTGGAAATGCTGCCCGTGCATAGGGCCAGCACAGCTAGGAAATGCAGGATAGAGGATTTTAATAGCCGACTGAGAGAATGGTGCACTGAAGAGAGATTTAGATATGTAGGATTTAGGAGATTACCAGGATGAAAAAAACTCTACGCACTTGATAAGGCTGCATCTAAGTCTGAGGGAACCCAGGGTACTCAGTGAACAAACAGGGAAACATATATGCAGAATCTTAAATTTAAACTGAAGGTGGGGAAAGAAAGGGTCACAGCAGTTAGGTTTCCTGAAGGCAGGATATTAGCCCCCAAGTTGAAAACACAGAAGGGACAGGGAGGGAGGGAAGGGAATAGGGAAAGTGGAAAGGGGCATGGGGTGGGGAATTCTAAAGGAGGGGGCAATCAGGTAAAAAGCACAGGGAGTCAGGAAAAGGAGAGAGTGGGAAGAACAGAGGAAGGAAAACAAGGTGAAGGACCAAGGGAAAAAGAGAGAGAAGGGTAGTCAGGCAGAGAGAAGGGAGGCATGGGGTTAAATAAGAAGGGGGGGATCAGGAGTGGTAGAGGGGTGTCCTTCAGGGCTAGAAGTTTCAGGAATAAACTGGACAACCTGCAGGCCATGATGGCAGAGGGGAAGGTGGATCTGGTGGTGGTGTTGGTCAGAGAGACATGGGCTATTCCGAACCACAACTGGGACCTCTCCATCCCAGGATATACCCTCTACAGAAGGGGTAGGGAGAAAGGAAAAAGAAGGGAGGTACCACTATATATCACATAGGGCATCACTTCCACGATGAAGGAACTGGGGGAAAGGAAGGTAGAGTGCTGTGGGTTCAACTTCAAACAGCAGAGGGAAGGAAACTGAAGTTTGCCTGAGGTGGACTGAAGCATCCCATCCGCCACCTGTGCCAGGAACCTGCTGATCATTGACACAGTACAGGACAGGTTCCTGGATTAGGGGGTGATTGAACCTACATGAGATATATATACATATATATATGTGTGTGTCCTGGAACCTGTATTAACTAAGGAGAAGCACATCAGGGACAGAAAGGTAGAGGAGACTCTGGGAAGCAGTGACCACTGAACGGTGTGATTCCGAGAGTGGATATGGGTAAGAAATCACCAAGTACTGAGATGGTAGTGCTAGACTTGAGGAAGGCTGATTATCATAGGATGGGAGTAACACTGAGGGGACACCTAGTTAGCATTAAGCATGGTATGAGGGTGGATCAACGGTTGATAGTGATCAAGGAAGAGATACTAGCTGCCACTAACACCTGAATTTGACAAAATGGGCAAAACGCCGAAGCCAGGAGACCAGGTAGGTTAGACAGAGACATGGGCCAGGTAGTGAGGGAAAAGAGGGCCACGTACAGAAATTTGAGGAAGTCCCAAAGAAAGGAAAATTGTGGAGACTATTTGGAGAAAGCTAAGGAGGGTAGTAAGATGATCAGGCATACCAAAGCTGGAAAGTAGCTATAAACAGCAGAAGGGCTCAAGGAGGGGAAAAAAGCCTTCCTGCGTTATATCAGCAAGAACAGGGACACAAAAGAAGGAATAGTAAAGTTAAATTGGGGGAGGGATGAGTGGAAGGCAGCAAAGAGAAGGAACAGGTATTGAACAAATACGTCTGCTCTGTCTTTACTATGGAAAAGGAAGGACCTGTGCTGCAATGGAAAATGGGAGAAGGGAAGGGTAGGAGGGGATTATGGGTGAGGACAGGATAATGGAGGGAAGGGTTAGAAAAGGTTTCATGTCTCAGAAGGTAAACATGTCCCTGGGTCCAGATTTTATGCACTCATGGGTATTCAGAGAGCTGGCAGCAGAGCTGGGAAATTTGCTGGCAGATCTGTTCAACAGTTCACTAGATACACATGTGGTTCCACTGCACAAGAGTGATCCCAGAGGTGACCCTGGGAACTATAGGCCATTTAGTCTGACCACCGTTTTTGGTAAGTTAATGGAGACCATTCTGAATGAAAGGCTAGTGGGTTCTAGGACAAGAAACAACACAGGTTCATGTTGGGGAGATCCCGTCAAACCAACCTGATCAACTTCTTAGACAGGGTAACGAAGGCAGCAGGCAAAAATCAATCAGTTGACGTTCTATACTTGGATTTTAGCAAGACCTTTGACTCTGTACCACACAAGACATTGATCAGGAAGTTGCAGGATCTAGGACAGGAAGCAAATTAACAAGGTGGATAGCAAATTTGCTTAGAGGTAGGACACAAAGGGTGGTGGTGGGGAGCTCTCTGGTAAGAAGGAGGTCACCAGTTAGGTCCTGTAGGAGTCCGTGCTCAGCCTGGTATGTTTAATGTGTTCATTCATGATACTGGGGGACAGCACTGAAGACATGGATGAGGGGGTACAGGACCTAAAAGAAGACTTAGTGAAGCTGGAAATGTCATCTGGCATACGACAGCTCGGGTTCAGTGCAAAGAAGTCCAAAGTCATGCCCATACGAGGAAAACACTCGAGGACTAAGTACAGTCTAAGAGGTCAAGGTCACTGAGTCATAGGAGGAAACATACTTGGGGATAGCCATCACCAGTGACCGAAAACAGGCTGCACATTGCAGAAAGGCAGCAGCCAAGGTAAACAGAATCCTGTGCTCTATTGCAAAGGGATTCATAAGCAGAAGGGAGGAGGTTATGTTGCCACTGTACAGATCCTTGTTGCGACCACACCTGGAGTATAGCGTGCAATACTGGAGCCCACACATGAAAAAGAATATCTACCAGCTCGAGGCAGTTCAGAAGAGGTTGGTAAAAATGTAAACTCAACATGCACTTACTCGAGGAGAGGCAGGAGAGAAGGGGCATGATTGAAATCTTCCAGTACTTGAAATTTACAAACACAGTGGATATCGAGGAGCTCTTTTGTCTATGTGGAAACAAGGCCACAAGGGGACACTGCTACTAGCTTGGGAGGTTCAAGAAAGAAGTCAGGAGACATTTCTTTACAGTGCGATTGATGATGTGGTGGAATGAACTCTCATCTGAGTTTGCTACTCAAAAGACTGCAGGGGGTTCAAGAGGGGGTTGGATACGGTGAAGGGGAGGGAGAGAATTCGTGGGGAGGGGCCCACAGTAACTGCTGGATAAAGGGCTCCACAACAAAGCAGATTCGATAGACCATAAGGCTTCTTCTGGCTATTTCATATGTTCACAAGATAGACAGACAGACAGACAGTTTAGACAGGTAGCATTTAAGTGATCAAAGGGCTGTATAGACATAAAAGCATACGTACATACATAAACACATAATAGTAACAAAAAGCAGAATGTAAGTCAAAAAGAGAACACAACACTTCATAATCCTTATGTAAAAACTACACTAAAAAGTCAGGTTTTCAGGAGGTTCTTGTCTCAGAAACTTAGACAATGACGGCAGAAAAAGACTGATGGTCCATCTAGTATGCTCATGTTATCCTATCATACCCCAGGACCTGCTGTCCCTCTGGGGTCTTCGTTTACCCTATTCTCCCTATTTTTCTCCATGTTTCCACCTCCCTCATCCCTCTGAGTAGCTACTATACCTTTGGCTCTATTCCAGCCATGTTTGAAGCCGTTTATGGTTATTGCACCCACTACCTCTACCAGCAGACCATTTCATGCCTCAGCCACTCTTTCTGTAAAATAATACTTCCTCATATCCTTTTTAAATCTTCCCACCATTTGCCTCCATTCATAACCCAATGTCCTTCCATCTCTGTTCCTTGTAAATCGTTTGTCACAGTTCACCTTATTTATTCCTTACAAGAACCTGAAAGTCTCTCTCATATCCCCCTCACTTGTCTGGTTTCCAGTGAATACACGTTCGGTGCCTTTAGCTAAACCTCATAGGATATGCCCTCCTGGCTCTGAATCATCTTGGTTAACCTGCACTGTACTGTCTCTAACCTGTCCCTGTCCTTCAGGTGGGAACCCACAAACTGGGCACAGTACTCCAGATGTGGCCTCAACAGTGGTCTAATATGAGGTAACAGTACCTTCTGTTTCCTACTGTCAATCCCCCGGCCCCCAATGCACCATTGCATCCTGTTAACCATGTGGAAGGCTTTCTCCATTGGCTGGTTTGTTTAAGGGAGTCACTAATGATGACTCCTAGGTCCTTTCTGCCAATGTCGTGTCCAGCTTAATGCCTCGCATCCAATACTCTGTTCTTGGGTTTTGGTTCCATACGTGCATCACTTTGCATTTCCTGGTAATTTAAGTTGCCATACTTTGGACCAATTTTCCAGGCATTGCGGGTCTCTCTGCTATTCCCTCATCCCCTCCACACCATCAACTAAACACAGAGTTTAGAGTCTTCTGCGAATAGATACAGCTTGCCCTGTATTCCCTCTCCCATGCAGCTGACAAACATATTGAATAGGACCAGGCCCAGGACAGATCCCTGTGGTATTCTGTTAATGACCTCTCTTTCCATTGATCTGACCCCATTCACCACAACTCTCTGCAGCCTCCCCTCCAACCAACTCCCTACCCCCCTTACTATTTTGTTTACTTTCCCCAGATTCACCACCTTCTTCAGCAGTATTCTGTTTGGCACCGAACTAAATGCCTTACAGAAGTCGAAGTACAGTATGTCTGTCTACTACTTGTTCCTTGTCATCTTCCCTGGTTACTCAGTCAAATATTATCAGAGAGCTGAGGCGCTGGATGCCTTATCTCACGCCACGCCGGCAACCTAGGTTCGGGAATGACCTCAGGTCCTCGGGGAGCCGGCACAGGGGGGAGGGAGGGAGGAAGCGGGACTGAGCAGCTGAAAGGCAGCTCTCCTTCCTGGGTGGTTGTCCTTCCCATAGTTCCACTCCCATCAAGTGGCGGTCCAATGGGATGTGTAGGTGGGAGGGTGGTAGCAATTGCTTAGGGGTGGGGTGGAAAGGGCTTGAGCCGGGCACCCAGAGTACGTGGTGCACCTCCACGCACAAGCGTGTCGCCAGGGTCCTGGCTCGGAGCAAAAACAGGGGAGAAAAAGCACATAAAAATCTAAATAAAGAAAAAAGAAAATTATCAGGTTGATCTGATAAGACTTCCCTGCCATGAAGCCATGCTGCTTACTATCATGAAGCCCATTTTTCTCTAGATATTCCACGAGTTCCTCTTTGACTAGTGTTTCCATCAGTTTCCCTACCACAGAGGTAAGGTTGACATAGCTATAGTTTTTTGGCTGCTCCTTGTCACCTCCCTTGTGCAGTGGAACTGCACCTGCCATTCTCCAGTCCTTGGGAAACACCCCTTGCTGCAAAGTGCTACTGAATAGCCTTGCCAGTGGTTCGACTAACACTGATGCCAGCTCCCTTAGTACCCTTGAATACATCCCATCTTGCCCAGGAGCCTTGTTTACCCTGAGGGCTACTAACTTTTTGGACTATTTCACTAGTATACTTCTGCAACCTCATTACTGGAACACCTCTATCAGCTGCCTTTATCCTCACCTCTAGCAAATGACCACTGTTCTACCTAGTGAATACCGAGCAGCAGTAGTCATTCAGCATGGCTGCTGTCCGCCTGTCATCCTCTATTACCCACCCACCCACCCACCCCTCCTTTAGCCTGACAATTCCCCTCCCATCTTTCTTTTTTTTTCTTAGTTGTTTAGCCAGGAGTAACACACTAAGCTGAAAGCTTTTACAGGAGCGACCTGGGAGCACAGGGAAGTTAAGTGACTTGCTCAGGGTCACACAGTATGCAAGTGGAAGCTGTGGGATTCAAACCCAGGTCTGGTCTGCTAGATGTCACCAGATTTGCAGCTCAGAGCCTTAAACCACTGCGCTATACTGCCTCCTTTTTCATATACATATATATGTGTGTGTGTGTGTGTGTGTGTGTGTGTGTGTGTGTGTATATATAAAATAATGTTTTGTTTCCCTTGACCCCCTCCCTCCCCCTAAGAAAATGCAATTCTGTGTCTGCCTTTACAATCTTGACTCCTCTCTTGGCCTCTCTAGTTTTTCCTGATACTTGGCCCATTCTTCATCCCTCAGATTTATTTGCACCTTATAAAGGCCTTCTTGTTGGTTTCACTGCTTCCCTTACCTTTTCAGAGACCCCTGAGGATGACTCGTTTGGAGTTGAAGTGCTGGGGAGCCGGGTAGTGTGCTACTGTGGGCCACACCAGGTTGTGGAATAAATTTGTCATGGTTTAAATTTCCTGCTTGCATTTGCATTTTATTTTGGCCCGAGTGCAGCAGCAGTTCTGTTCCTGTCCTTTTCAGAGAACCAAACTAGTCTCTTATACTTGTTTCTCTTGATTACTGCTCTTGTGCATGTTTTTGTTGCCTCGAGAACAGTCCCTTTTATAATCCTTCCCATTTTTCTTTGACTACCCCGATGCCGTCTACACCAGCTAACCTGCCCTGGATTAATTCCTTCAGTTGGTTCAAGTCAGCCTTTCTGAAGTCTAGCACCTCAGCCTTAGACAAGGGCTTATTGGTGACCAGGGCCAACTCAAACCATTTAGCATTGTGGTCGCTGGAGCCCAGTGGTTTCCCAAACCACACACTATCTACTCTTTCTGAGTTGGTGAGTATCATATCAGAAATGGTGGATTGTGGCCAGCCTGTCACTGCAGCGGTAGCGCTACTACTCGCAACGTCAGCAACCCGAGTTCGGGAACAGGCTCGAGTCAGCGGGCACCAGCAGGGGGGAGGAGGATTGAGTATCACAGGGGATGACCACCTCCACCTCTGGGGTGGGAGGGTCACCAGCCTCGCTGCAATACTGCCATCTGGGAGACTACAGGTTGCAGTGCAGTGAAGGGAGCCATGGGAGGAAGGGACGTAGGCCAAGATCTGGTGTAGCAGCATGCCTATGTGTGAACATGCACTTAGGATCTCCAGCACATGCCTGCATCCTTAGGGCAGGGAACAAACAAGGAAAGACCCCACAGCAACCTGACAACAGCCCCTGGTGAACCAAACATGGACCGATCTGGAACTTTCAGCCACCAGGCCTGATGAAGACTGTTCAGGAGGGGGGCGCCCCCCCCTCCTTTCCTGCCTGTGGGGTGGTCTGAGACCATGGCAGCATGGAGGTAGGTGTCTGAAGGGGATAGATGTTCGACAGAGCCAGGCATCTTGGAAAACCCTGAGGGATAGGTTTAGTTGTGGCACAGAAGGGGGCATAAAGAAAGAATTACAAAAAGTATGGCAGATTGTCTAGTGGGATCCCTGACCTGCATCAGCATGCAGTCCTGCAAAGTATCAAACATTGCTTGGCTTCTAGTGCTCCTTGCTGCTGGGACATCCCAGACCATGTATGTCAGGTTGACATCCCCTACTAAAACCTCCCCTTTTGCCCCTCCCCCATCCTACTTCTGCTCCTAGCTGTTTATCTTTCTCTCTCTTGTCTAACTGCCCTAGGGGCCTGTAAACCACCCTATGAGAAGCTTCACACCCAATGACTCTGTGAATCGTACCCTTAGTAATTCTGCCTCCCCTTTCCCTTCAATGGATGAATCCTCTGCTGCCTATGTTCCTGATGTAAAGGGCCACCCTCCCCCTCCCCCTCTACCTATTCCTCTGTCTCACCTGTATGAGGAACGAAGTCATGTACAAAGTTCATCAAGATGCACACTGTTCTTACGTGCTACTCTACACTTGTGTTTTCTTCCCCAAATAAGAATTCAGAAGAAGCTTGTTCTCCAACCTTTTAACCAAGCCTCATGGAATTGTTTGATAAATTACACAGCATCATGACCTTCGCTATGTGGAAGGTGCAAACTGTGTTAATTTAACAACTTCTGCTTTTTATTGTAGTATGACAATATATTACATATAGACAAGTCAGGATGATATGACCAAGGAAGAATTACAGTGACCATAGCTCCTTCATCATGAAGTATCACTACGATACAGCAAGCACTGAAGGGACGATTTAACGGGACTAAACCCCTTTCTGAAAAGGAGGAAATCAGCATTACTTTAACATGAAGGGTAATGTTTTGGTGAAAAATAATCCAAATCCACTTTCCAACTTCTCCTTAAAAATAATTTGTGTTTCCATTTAAAGTTCATGGGGCAGCTGGCTCCATTGCTATACTGCCACCTAGACGACCACAAGTGGCAATGCAGCAGGAACAGCTTGGGGAGGGGGGGGAAGATGCTCTGCTAAACATGCACAACCTAGTCACCAGCTTCCTGAGGGAAGGGGACAAGAAAAAATTGACCCCCCCCAACCCGGTCAGAAGTAGGATGACAATCTAGCTTCCCACAGGTGCCACACCAGCAATGTGGCCCTCCTCCAGGGTGGGGCCTGCGATGCAGTGGAAGTTGAGGAACCCATCTGCCACCACCATGGAGGGTAAGCCGTGGGGGACAGAGTTGAGGTAAGTCTACGTGAAGCCGGGTGCCTGGGCTGGGAAGGTCAGAACAGAAGGGGGCATGGCTGGTGACAAAGAGGGCAAACCAGAAAAAACAAGAAAAATAACATGTACAAATTGAAGACCCTTCCAATAACAAGAGAAAAGGCTTGCCTCTTCCTCTGTTCTTTTAACTCATTATTACCTGGGTGGCCATTTTGTGTCAGGTAAACAATAGATAGTTCGGACTTCATACAAAGCTATTGGAAGTAATCAGTTAACAACACAAAAAAAAAAAAGAATTGGTCTGTTTTTTATGGATCAACTGATATAACATCTAACCTTTTTTCTTGTGCAAAGGTCACTTCATTTGGAACTTCACAACTCCGTCTAACATTTAGACAGAGCTCAGCCCAAAAAACATAGACTCTTGACATTTCCTAAGAAAAGCACTGATAACTATTCTGAGCTTTCTGCTCCAGAACTCCTAAGCAAAATGTAAATAATTCCCAAGTAAATGTATGTAGAATGGTGACCTTTTAAATCACATTTGGACTACTTGCATGCAGATGGCAGGTTCATTGCCTTTTTAGTGAATTCAGTAGTAGCAGTTCAATAAAAGCCTTTAATTACAGAGTTTAATTCTGTCAATGACATTCACTCACCGAGCTGGGACTCGAGTGTCGTCTGACTTTGGGGAATTCATTCCCTGCAGATGAACTCTTGAAGTTGATGCAAGCATTGTTTTCAGAGTGGACCCTCTTCACCTGATTGACTGGTTTTTCAAAAGGATCAAAACCACTCTGCGTCCTCTGAACCCTGACCTTCTTGTCCTCAGGAATGGTGTCCAGGTGCTTTATCACCGAGTCCATTCCCTGGCAATTCCGTGTGGACATCTTTGTGACACATATCTGTGGAAAAAAAGCCAAAGCAAGTTAAACACGTCAAATGCAACATTTAAGTTTTTTTCCATTGCTTTACAATTTATCTACTCACAATGGCCCAACTGACATGTGGTATCTCGTTTCCAGTGGGGTTCCTGCTTTTGTGCATTTGTACAGTAAGGTGGACTGAAACATTGAGAGTTCAAGCAAATTACACAGTGTCACATAATGAGTAAAGTGATTCTGACATTTTATTTTTTTGTACTTTTTTTTTTTTTTTCCCCTGTATCTG
This sequence comes from Neoceratodus forsteri, assembly GCA_016271365.2. Lineage (NCBI taxonomy): Eukaryota > Metazoa > Chordata > Ceratodontiformes > Ceratodontidae > Neoceratodus > Neoceratodus forsteri. The sequence goes on along the minus strand of CM057456.1, from coordinate 1,870,051,654 downwards.
ACTGGCCACCTTCTACCGGTCCCCTCAGCCCCGTCAACATGGTGACCTCCAGTGCATACCTTTGTCTTTCATCTGCCCAGGGCCTGCCCCCTTAACCCCCCCCCCTGGTGGGGATGGCAGGGTTCCTCAACCCCTGCCATCAATCTGGATCTGGTTTCACTAGGAGAGGGTCTGGATAGTCGGGTGTGGGGTACCGGTGTCATCCTGCCAGCCGGATGTTTTCCCTGTTCTCTGGAGGAGGTGCGCATGGGCAGTGCTGTCATGATGCACATCTCGAGTTCCTGCATGGCATGCATCAATGGCCACCGCACCTCCATGCACATCTGTCGACCTGGAACTGTCTTCCCTAGAGGTCAAGCACATGCCGGCCTCCATGTCCGTCCCCCACCCCCCACCCCGATAGGAGGAGAGCAGTCCTCAGACACTGGGTCGTCCTCCTCTGGCCAACCCTTCAGTGCTCAGAGCTGGCATCTGAACCCGGGTCATCGGCACCGCATGTGGTAGCACTACCACTGCACCGACGGGCCTGCCCCATTCTGCCGGGATCTGAACCCAAGGTCTCCTTGTTCCCAACTCTGTGATCTAGCCAATATTATAGAGCACACTCTGTTTCCATGTTGGCATGTTTGAAAATGAAAATCTTAACACCTCTGCATACTGTGCTTAGATCTGTCTTCCTGACTTTTTATAATGGCAGAACACAATACAAACTTTGGGAGGCAGTGTAGCCTAGAGGTTAGAGTAACGAGCTGTGAATGAGCTTGGTACATCCAGCAAACCTGGGTATGATTCCCACAACTTCCACTTGCATACTGTGTGGTTCTGAGCAAGTCACTTAACCTCCCCAGTACTCCCAAATCACAGGCACGTGGGCCTTACCCAGTTACCAAAAGAATAAATAAATTAGGAGCAGAGTCCAATACTTTTTTATCATGACAGATTTTATTCAGGCTTTCAATATACAAAACTGAACACATACTGAAAGACTAGAATACATATTCCTAGTTGCACTTGCTTATAACCAGAACTCTTACTGAACGTAGACTGTTTATTATAAAAAGGGTCTGAGAAATGGAGCTTTCTGATTGGCTGCAAACATTCTAACAACCTTATGTTAATCTTTTATTAACATACATGCAGAGCTTAGCCATATGCTGAACAAGGTTTAACACTGTTTAAAAACATTTTTTATTATAATAGCAATAAGGCACTCCCAGGGATTATGTTAATGGTCAGTTAATCACCCTCTAGGGGCATGTGGCACTCGGCTACACCTCGTGCCACAGTACACCCCTAGAAGGTAATTAACAGACCATTAACATAACCCTTGGTCATACCTTATTGCTTAAATAAAAGCACAATGTGACTGGCAGAAAACTGGACTCAAGTCCAACATGTTCTGAAATTTTACTTTAGTCAGTCTGGGCCCTTTACTGTACACTGTACTGTTGGCATGAGTTAGTTTTCTTATCCAGTCTGTGCATGACAGTTATAAACTCTTTTTCTGTTATATTTTAATACACCTTCATTCTGTATGAAGCATGCCTGTGAGCACAGCTAACAAAGCTTATGAAAACTTGGAAATCCCCATATTTCTTATTAAAGTTCTTGCTAAACAGTCAGGTTTACCTACCGGATACTCCATTCTGCTGGCATACGTGGTGCAATCAATGGGTACCTGTGCTCACAGCAGCAACCTGAAGAGTGTCTGAAACCTTGCACTGCTCTGCTGACTTCTTTTTAAGTTTAAATATTTATCAGCCAGTGAGTAAGATGTATAATCTATCCGTGCTTGAAGTAGTCAGGTGGAATTCTAATTAACACAAAATGTCCGGGAACGGCATGCTAATACTATTCCATGCAGGTAAACCAGAAGTCAACTTCTAGGCATTTTTATCACTGGTTGCTTACATAGTAGGTTATACGACTAAGAATGAGTGGAATTCAAGACTATGAATGTTTATTTTATCTTAACTCGTCCCATTCCCCGTTTACTTATTATAAGATGGCAGAAATCATCTGCATTAACGTTTCAGAAACTTCTAGAAAACAGCAACTTGCACAAAAACAAATTATATGATTAGTACTAAAATTTTAATTACTGGGAAATATTATCTTAATTAAACTGTGTTTTTCCAGCCGTTAGAATCTAATCACATTTTTTCTTAAACGAGGACCATCTGTTGGAAGCCTTCAGCTTAAATATGCATTGAGAGGCCTGCGCAAGCGTTGAGGATTCTTGTCCCAGGGGTTATGACTGATGATGCAGTGCTATCTTTCAGATGAATCTGAAATGTATTCATCTTGTCTGACAGGTCTCACAATCACAGCACAAACTACAAAGAAGGACATTTTTCCAATACATTAAAATTCTGTTTTGAGACCCGCGTTCTAGAAAAATGCAACCCTTATGCAGCCCAGAAGAAAGTACCAGTATAGAGAACACTGCTGAAAATTATACCACTTGACAAAGCTACTATGATCTGATGTAGCAGGACTGCAATGTGTAGGGTTTTTGAGTGATATAACCTCTCATCTTTCATAAGCACTGAGTTCACCACAGTTTTGTTTAGTATTTTTTTCTAATGCTGCATCATGCATTTACTAATAAGTGCACAAGTCGGATTTTCCAAAGGGCTTCCTGGCCTGTATGTTCCATAAAAATGTTGGAAGCCTTCTCTGTGACACAGAGCGGTGAGGTGACTGCTTTGGCATGTGGGTGACACAGGTTCTCACCATGAGACTGAGACAAGCACCAAAAATGGAATTCTTGGGTTACATATTTAAAAGGAACACAAGAACTTTTTGTGTGTGCCAAAAATGCTTGTTTTTGTGCCAGATTAGTTATTTGGCCGCACATTTAAGTGCGACCCAAGAATTTTTTGTGTGAATGAAAACAAAACAGTTAATTTAAAAATCTTGTTTTTTGAACAGTTGAAATTTTTATGTGTGATCTAAGAATTTTTAGATTGCACATTAAGTACAGTAGTGCAATACTGGCTCATGACATGAAAATGTGATTTTTTTTTTTGTGTGTCTCACATACTTTTACTCATAACTTTGCCGTTTTACAATATGTTTGTCCAAAATCGTGGATATATTGTTTACTTGACCCTATCTCATGAACAAGGATGGTGGGAATTTTCAAATACAAGTCAAAAGGTGATTTTGCTGTTGCTCAGAGAAGCCAACTTTTGGGCGGGACTTAAAACATTTCAAGATGGGACCAAAATGTAAAAAAAAAAAAAAATTATGAAGACATGCTGTGTGTGGGGCCAGCCTTTGACTGAGAGGGTAGTGCACTGTGATACCGTGCTGGTGAGCTGATTTTTGGGGTAAGGTCTGAGAACCAGCTGGATAAGCCGAGGCTGAGGGGGGTGACTCTGCCATGCAGCACCACCCTCCAGCATGGGGAGGGGTGGTGCAGTGTTGGCCATACCAGCAACAAGTAACCATATAGTGAAAAGAAATCTTCTCTTGGCATAAGGGCCAGAGGACCCTGCACCCATAGCTGCATGGAAGCGCAGAGCCCAAAGAACCCTGTGCTCCACAGCCAGATGGACTCTTGGCCATGCGCATCTGAATCTGTATTCACATGGATATGTGAGGTCCAGAAGGCCCTGCTCTTCACAGCCCCTCTAGATAGCCCCACAAATTCTTTGGACCCTGCACTTCTGTGTGGTTACAGGTTTCAGAGTGGCCTGCACTTCCACAGGCAAATTAATGGACTCTTCCCTTGCAGCAGGGACCAGAGAACCCTGCGCTACAGCATCTGTTCATGCAGAACCAAAAGGAACCTGCGTGAACAAGGATACGATTCCACAATGTGAAAAAGAAAGGAAAGGAAATTTATTGCAAAAAACTGTGTTGCTTAACCAGTTAAGCTTAAAATTTACCTCACAAAAGTAGGGAAATGTGGTGTCAGGGTTTCCAACCCTAACACTCACTCCCCCCAGCAGCAAAAAGGACAATACCACACACACAACCACAGACTGCCATCATTAGGTAAGACAAACAACATGCAACTGTTTCAAGATGACACAAATGCAATAGCACTAATGTGCTACTTTCATGGATTTGTATCTGCAGCTGCAACCTGTGCTTCTGCAACCAGAAGTATGTGTACGTCTTACAGTGTGCATGAGTAGTAGTGGTTGCAGAAGCTCTGGCCCAAGAGGGGCCTGCAATTCTGCAGATAGAAGTAGTGTTGCAATTTGGGTATCATAGATGTCTATCTGTGGCTGCAGAAGTGCATGCCCCCAGAGGCCTGCACTTTTGCAGACAAAAGTTGGAGTGTATGCCTTATACGTGTGGCTGCAGAAGCACAGGCCCTTTAGTGGCCTGCACTTCAGCAGCCAGAAGTGGGTGCATGTCTTAGAGTGTGCATTAATACCTGTGGCTATAGAAGTACTGGCACCATAGGAGCCTGTGCTTCTACAGACAGAAGTAGTGTTGCAATTGGGGTATCATGGATTTCGAGGGGCCTGAGCTTCTGTAGCCATAAATTAGTGTGTATGTCTTATACCTGCAGCTGAAGAAGTGTGTGTATGTCTTACAGTGTGTATGAGTAGTTGTGGTTGCAGAAGCTCTGGCGCATGAGTAGCTGTGGTTGCAGAAGCTCTAGCACAAGAGGGGCCTGTACTTCTGCAGACAGAAGTAGTGTTGCAATTTGGGTATCATGAATGTCTATCTGCGGCTGCAGAAGTGCACCATAACAACAGATTTTCTGCAACCACAGCAACTCTGTAGCCAGAAGTGTGTGTATGTCTTATAGCGTGCATGAGTACCTGTGGCTACAGAAGTACAGACCCCATAGGGACCTGCACTTCTGCATACAGAAGAACTGCTGTAATTTTGCTATTATGGGTTTGAAACTGAGGCTGCCGGGGCCTGTGCTTCTGAAGTGAGAAGTAGTGTTGTGATTTGAGTATCATGGATTTTTATCTGCAGCCATAAGTCAGTCTGTATGTCTTGCAGTGCGCATGCCGCAGATGCAAATCCATGAAGGAACCACATCAATGCTACTGCACTTGTGTCATCTGGAAACAGATGCATGTTGTTTGTTTTATCTGCTGATGGCTGTCTGTTTTTGCTTGTGTGGTCTTGTCCATTTGCTGCTTGGGGGTGGGGTTAGGTTTGAGAACCTACTTCAGAAATTCTTCAAAAGTCGTATCATCCATTTCAACTGGTATCTTCTACTCTGAGATTCTGCCAGTCTGGGAGAGTGGGGCAGATGGACGGAAGGTCAGAGAGGGGGAGATAGGGGACCTAATCATCTGGCTCAAGGGCTGGTGCCAGGAAAAAGGACACAAATTTGTAGGGAACTGGCAACAGTTTTGGGAGCGAAAGTTCTTTAAATTTGATGGACTGCATCTGACTAAGGAGGGAGTCAGTGCATTGGGGCAGAAGTTTGATGTCTTTCCAGAATATTTAAACTACCAAATGAGGAAAGGGGTGCAGTACCTGATACGTCGAATGGGAAGAACACCCCTCCCCCCCTCAGCTAGTGGTCAAACAGGAGTTCAGCATGTTTGTAGTTCATTTGCATCACCAGGTAAGGAAAAAGGTCCGGCTCCCCATATGACACACAGGGGAAACCCCAGACCTCGCCCAACAACTAACACACCAAAATCTGGCCAATGGAAAATCATGTACTCAAATGCTCGCAGTCTGGGAAACAATTTCCCAGACCTGCAGGCAATAATGACAGAGGCTAAACTGGACACAGTAGCCATTAACGAGACATGGTTTACCAGTAACCACACTTGGGAAACTTCAGTACCTGGCTATGTACTGTTCAGAAGAGACCGAGGTGCAAAAAAAGGGGGGGGGGTGGCGTGGCCCTTTATGTCAAAGAAAATATCAAAGCTACAGAAATTCAGAATACAAATAAGGAGCCAAAAGAACTGTGGGTCACCCTGGAAACAGGAAATGGGACAGCCATACAAACTGGGGTTATCTACAGGCCTCAGGCCAGGGGGAGGACACAGACACATTACTGTTAGAAGATATACAAAACATGACAGCTAAAGGGGAGGTTCTGATAATGAGAGATTTCAACATGCCAGATACAGATTGGTCAATACCTGCAGGAACATCTGCCAGAACTAGACACATAGTGGATTCCCTGCAGGGGGAGGCCTCAAAGAACTGGTACAACAACATCTTCACAGCAGAACGCTGCTCCAGGTTGGGGTGCTTCTAGACAATTATCCAACAGATTTTCAAAGTCCAGTCCACACACACATCTGCCGCTTCCAGGGTATTTTTGCTCAAGTGCCATATTACTCAGCACGCCCGACTGATTTTATTTGTCCTTCCTCAAAAGGCATGCCTTTTGAGGAAGGACTTGATCCGAAACTAGTCAAGGCGTGCTGAATTTAATATGGCACTTTGAATAAAAATATTGCACCTGGAAGCAGCGAGCAGTGTGTTTATTGTGGTGGTGAGTGCTGGACTTTTCGAAAATCAACTGGTACAACAACCCACAAGAGACAGGGCTATCCTAGATCTAGTACTGACTAACAGGGAAAGGATCACAGATCTCCAGGTAGAAGGTCACCTGGGAGCCAGTGACCATCACATGGTATGGTTCAGTTTGGCCACTAGAACTAAGTCATCCCATTCCAAGGCAAAAATATGGGACTTCAGAGGAGATAACTTTGATAAGATGGCTAACAGAGTAAAGCTAGCCCTGGCAAAAAGAAATACAGGTGAGGGAGTACAGGCAAAGTGGGCAAGCATTAAGGATGCAATACTTGAAGCAACATCCCATTGTGTTAGAGAGAAAAGGAAGTGCAAAAGAAGAAGGAAACCACTTTGGTTCTCAAAAACAGTAGCAGAAAAGGTCAGAGCCAAAAGGCTGGCCTTCAGGAAATATAAAGGAACGCAGCAGGATGAAGATAGGGAGGCATACCAAACTTCCCTAAGGGAAGCAGGGAAGGCAGTAAGGCAGGCAATGGCCCAAACTGAGGAAACACTAGCACGAACAGTAAAAGAAGGTGACAAGACTTTCTATAGATACATTAGTGAAAGGAGAAAGTCCAGAGGGAGTATTGCTAAGATCAAAGGGGATAAGGGGCGTGTGAGGAGAGAACCATGTAAAAGCATCTATCCTAAATATATACTTCTGCTCAGTATTTACTGAAGAGAAGGTAGGGCAGGGACCACAGCTTAGCACCATGGACACTGGGGGGAGGGAGGTGTGCACTAGTCCCTTCACAAAAGAAAGTGTCCTACAAGAGCTCGGTAAGCTCAGGGTGGACAAGGCAATAGGACCTGATGACATACATCCCAGGATACTAAAGGAGCTAAGGGTGGAACTAGCAGAGCCATTATCAGAACTGTTTAGTGAGTCTCTGAGCACATGAGAGGTCCCAGAAGACTGGAGAAGGGCGGCGCATGTGATCCCGCTCCACAAGAGTGGTAGCAGGGAGGAGGCAGGGAACTACAGACCAGTCAGTCTTACCTCAGTGGTGGGCAAGTTTATGGAGGCACTCAAGGAAAGGATAGTGCAACAACTGGAATCCATAAGAGCACAGGATCCAAGACAGCATGGGTTTACAAAAGGAAGGTCCTGTCAAACTAATCTCATAGATTTCTTTGACTGGGTAACTAGAGTGGTGGACCAAGCAGGAGCAGTTGATGTCGCCTACCTTGACTTCAGCAAAGCTTTCGATACTGTTCCACACAGAAGACTGATTAATAAGCTGGGCAGGCTTGGGGCGGGTCAGAACTTGGTCAACTGGGTGGCAAACTGGTTGATGGGCAGAAAACGGAGAGTGGTGGTAAATGGTATACAATCAGAAGAGATGCAAGTCACAAGTGGGATACCTCAGGGATCAGTCCTGGGGCCAGTCCTCGTCAATATTTTCATCAGTGACATTGCAGATAGACTGGAGAGTAAGGTTTGCCTGTTTGCAGATGACACCAAGATCTGCAGCAGAGTAGATGATCTAGATGGCGTGGGCAGAATGAGAAGAGATCTGAATAAACTGGCAAAATGTTCGGAAGAGTGGCAACTGGGGTTTAACACAAAGAAGTGCAAGATCATGCACATAGGGAAGAGAAACCCTGAAGCCACCTATAGGCTGGGAGGGGAGCTGCTGGTAGTCACAAGGGAAGAAAGAGATTTGGGCATCATCATCACAGATGACCCGAAATCATTCAAGCAGACCACTAAAGCAGTAGGTAAGGATAGGGGGGTGTTGGGGTGTATTAGTAGGGGTATCACAAGTCATAAGAGGGAGGTAATAATCTCTCTTTACAAGACACTGGTTAGGCCCCATCTGGAGTACTGCATGCAGTACTGGAGGCCACACCTTCACAAGGACATTAACCAAATTGAGGCATTCCAGAGGAGGGCAACCAAAATGGTGCAGGGACTGCATCAGAAAACATATGAAGACAGATTAACGGAGCTTAATATGTATACCCTAGAGCAAAGGAGGGAGAGAGGTGATGTGATCGAAACATTCAAACACCTTAAGGGCATTAACAAGGTGAAAGAGTCTAACATGTTTCAATATAAGAAAAATAGCAGGACAAGAGGACACAGCATGAGAGTAGAGGGAAGCCGATTAAGGGGTAATGTGAGGAAGTTCTTTTTCACTGAAAGGGTGGTAGATGCACGGAACGGCCTACCTCAGGAAATGGTGGATATGAATATAGTGCAGGGCTTCAAACATGCATGGGATAGGCATAAGGGAGTAATACAGATGAGTATGACTAGATAGGCCATTAACAGAGCAAAGGCCGACGGCACATTCATAAGGTAGAAAAAGAAATGGGCAGACTGGATGGGCCTTGTGGTCCTTATCTGCTGTCAACTTCTATGTTTCTATGTAGACCTTAACACCACATTTCCCTACTTTTGGGGAGGAAATTAGGCTAAACCCTAATGTACATTTCTCTACTTTTGTGGGGTTAAGTTGAACCCTAACTGGAGCACTGACACAGTTATTTACAATGAAATATGTATATATATTAAATGCAAAACACTATGTTATTGCACCAGTTAGGATTCAACTTAACCTCACATCCACTGCAACCTGCCTAATCTCTGTTTTGAGTTTGGTTTCATTGTTTCTCAGGCGGCTGCACAGATACCTTTACGAACAGTGGCGAGATAATTTTGACAGTTTGGCAGGTCTTACCTTTTGACCTGTCCTTTTTTGCTGCTGGGATGCTTCTTTCTCTGTTTCAAGTGCTTCATTTATTTATTTACATACAGCATACTTTTGGTGACACCAACTTCAGTCTCTCCCCTCTGCATGTACATCAGGGTCCCTGGGATGTCACTGTGGGTCTACGCTACTTGCTATTCAGGCTACTTTCTCCTACACAATACGGCTTTTGAAGAATTTCTGAAGTAGGTTCTCACTTTTAAAATTCCCACCCCCTACTCCACCCACCCCCAGCCCATAGCCTCCTTTCTGAAGCACAAGGTACAGATTCAAGCCAATGCCTCATAGTGATAGACTCTTCAAAGGTAGAGAAGTATGGCTCTCAACATGTTACCAACAGAATAAGTCATAGCTTTCTTCACATCCGACCTTGTTTGCTCAGGGGTAGGAGTGGGCATTAGGATTGACAATCCTCAGGAAGACCCCACCACTGATTCACCAAGACTCCAGAGACCAAAAGCCCCCATGTTACTTTCTGCACTTTGCATTCTTCAACCCTAATGTCTGAAATAAAATAATTTTTTGCAGTGAATATCCTCGTTCATGCAGGTCCCAAATGAAATAAACAGAATACTGGAGACAGTCCAGATGCAGTACATGGGCCTATCAGACCTTGTCAAGCACATCAACCCCTTGTGAGGGATGGCTCCCCAGCCCACCACAAGGTGTCATCTGTGCACCGGAACACTGCTCTGTCCATGCTCAGGCTGGGTCCAGTGCTGCATGCTGCAGCATCTTCCCCCCAGCCTCAGCCCATTCAGCCACTGAGATCCTACTCAACCTCAGGTCACTGGCATGGCCACTGGACCAATAGCCATCCCTGCACACAACGTTACTTCACAATTTTTTTGCGACACTGTGACCCCAAAATTACAAAATAGTCTTTTATGACCCCCAACATGGCAGATGTAATTCATAAAGTCCTGGATGAAATGTCATTTTGCATCACAAATGTGAAAACACATTTTGGCCAGAATGTAAAAAACAAGAACCATTATGTTCAGGAAGTGGTGTGAAAAAATGACTGTGTAGAAAATATGCAGCAAAAATACTTAAAATTACCAAAGTTATGAGCGAACATTGAAAACTTACAATGTACCTTCATAACTTTTTTTTACTATATTGACCCCTAATTTTCAACATAGTCTTCTTATGACCCCACCTCATGCACACGATAAGTGACAATTTTAAAATCCTAGCCAAAAACGTCATTTCACATCACAAGTGCAAAACCACATTTTGACCAAAATGTGAAAAATGACAGCTGTCGCATTCAAGAGGTGGTGTGAAAAAATGGCTATGTTGAAAATTTGGCATCAAAATATTGAAAATTACGAAAGATATGAGCGAGCATTGAAAAATGTCAACGTACCTTCATTACTTTGATATTTTTTAATACTTTGACCCCAACATTTCAACACAGTCTTCTTATGACGCCACCCCATGAACCCAGTAGGTGAAAATCTCCAAAGTCCACCTGAAAGATGATTTTGTGGAGTGACTGCAAAATCACCTTTCAGGACAGATTTGAAAAATTTCACCTACCTAGTTCATGAGGTGGGGTCCCAAAAAGGCTATGTTGACAATTTGGGAGAAAAATATAAAAAACATATGACCGAATTATGAGTAAACGTTCATAATGCACTGAAATGCATTAACTGCACGTATCTGAGTACCTCAGTTCCTGCTCTGGCTTTGAACAGTAAAGATGTCTCACTCCAGTCCAGAGAGGATTACAGTGTTGGACCTCCAGTAGGTAAGTACAGAGGCGAGGGGGGGGTGTGAAGTGGTGGGTGGGTGGGTGGTTGGGGTGGGTGGGTAGGAGGTTCGGATGGTGGTACAAGACAATGAGGGACTGTTTTCTTTATTTCAGGAAGAAGAGAGAGAGAGAGAGAGAGAAAGAAAGAAAGAAAGAGGGGGATGGAGGGAGGGAGGGGGAGAGAGAGAAAGAAAGAGGCATTGAGGGACTTTTTTTTCTTTTCAGGTATTTAGCGACACAGGAGATTGGGCATCCCAGTGTTGTCTTGATACTTGGGGGCACCGGGAGTGGGCACCCCGGTGTCCCAGATTGCTGGGTCGGGGGTGGACTACTCCAACACCGGGGATTGGGCACCCCAGTGTTGGGAGATGGAAATATTAGTGGGCGGGAATGAATTGGCATCGGGGTGGGCACCCCAGTGTAGGAATCATGAAACTCTGGCACCAGGAATTGGGCACCTGGGTGTCACGTTGACATTAATTAGGGCACAGATGCAGCTAATGGTGGACAGCTGGGGAAAAACAAACGCACATACATACACAGCTACGTTCAGCAGGGGCGGGGCTAAACACTGATATGTAGCCCCATCCCTGCTGAACAAACAGAGTGGAACATCATATGAATGCCTATAGATAGCCCTGCCACCTGATACATGACCACATTCTCGTAAAACGACCACATTAAGCAACGTGATCATAAAAATTCAGTTACTTTTAGAAGCTCATTTTTCTAACTGCACATGCTCAGAAACAGAACTATTTTTCTTAATTATTTTATAAACTACTTTAGTTTGGGAGATAAAAACCAGAAAAACACACACCTTGGGCCAAAGTCTATCAAACCTGCAAGTTTCAGGTTTGAAAACACCCTCATTTTTAGTTACACATGAGCAAAAAAGGGCTTAAATTATGTAATTTTTGCCCCACTATAACTCTGTCCTCAGTGAACAGTCTGCCACAAACTCTTCGGGATCCAGAGATCTTGGCACCATCTCTATGCTTTCCAAATTTCAGGCAAATTAGTTGAACAGGGCAAAGTTATTAAAGTGCAAAAATCGGGGTTTGCCATTAAAGTGCTTACTCAATCGTAATATACTAGCACTGCCACACCTGTATAATCTATATAATCTTGAGGGAGTGAGGGAGGCAGGGCATGGGCTGTCCAGTAATCTCAAACTCTCTGCTGGAAAGCGGGGGGGGGGGGCACTGATATCAGCTCTGGAAGCTGCCTCTCACCTGCCCACCCCCCAGTTTGAAAGAAAGGCTGCAGTGACCCCAGTAGTTAAGATGTGATACAGGAGCAATGGTGAACGACTGGGCACAAAATGGCAAGATTCAAGTTATAGCACCTTTAAAGTAATTTTCTAGAATCCAGGAAAATTTGCTTAAATGTAAAGAATCAGACACAATTCCACTTCTGTTTAAGTAGCCACTCACCAGAGTACACAGCACTTTGCAACAAGCTCTAAGGTCTCAGCAACTCTGCCCCAGTTATATACTAAAAGAACAAATTTAAAATCCACAAGTTTAAACAGCTGCAGTTATCTTGGGAGAGGGAACTCTCTTCCCAGCTCCCTCTGTCTATCTCCCTCACTACTCACCCTAAAACATGCCTTTTCCCAATCCCTCCCTTCCTCTTGCACTTGCTCACCCTTCTCCTGAATCTCTCCTCTCCCTGCACACTCCCCTTCCCCAACTACCCCCCTCTTTTGCCTATTAAATGATATCCAAGGCACTAACTCCTCCCCCTCTCCATGTACTCCTATGCCTGGGTGAAATATTTTATTTAATTACTTACTATGACTTGTTCTTCCTGCCCTTTGCTTGTCTTTTGGCATCGTACCAATATCTGTATGTAGTTTAAGAATGCTATTTTCCCTACCTACTGTACATGATGTACTATCTTGTTATATGCTACCTAACCAATGTTATTATTCTGCTATGATTGTAATTTTACTTCGACGTTGTACCCTTTCCCCGGGTCGTACCTGGAAACAAGCCTTGGCTCAGTGTGCCTTTCCTGGTTATCAAATTTTAAACAAATAAAAAATAAATTATCTTTAATGCCGTCTACATTTTGGGATAACTTTGTCCCATTATTGGTGTTTCTTTTTTACCTATTTTTCCCACCAAACCTTCTCCTTCCTCCTGTCCACAAAGCCAAGATACCACACCTACTGCAGAAGTTGCCACATATACCACAGTACCCACTGCCTGTCCCATAATACTATCTTGGATTGACCAGAAGCAGAGTCGGCTGGGACTTTCCTGATTGTGGGGTGCAACAGAGCAGAATGAGCACGGCTGCATCACCAGCCTAAGTGCCACCACTGTTTCTATCTATGTTTCATTCCCCCAAGTCCCACTCCTTGCCACTGAAGTGCGGGCTGAGACAAGGGACCATTTGGACCATTCAGTGTGGAATGGGACCAGCCCCACACTCCACCACCACCCCCAACACACTCTGGTTAACTCTATATGACAGGACACAGGATCACAATTTTAAACTGCTTCCCAATTTTGAGCTCACCATGACCCAAAAAGTTAGAGAATCTTGTGTATGATCCCTCCTCTCACTAGGTTGAGATACAGATGCAGCATACTGATGAGTCAACAAGGACAAAACGTGTCTCTCTCAGATGTCTGCAGCCTGTACAGGTTGCTTGAGAAGCCTTTTTGCACCATTCAGTCCTGCTTAAAGCTGAGCCATCCATAGTTATTTCATGAAGATTTGCATATACGTACCATGATGCGTCCAAATAGTTGGGTATGTGCACGTTGTTATTTCACTAACATCATAATTGTTGATTTGTGACATCGCAAACTGTGGTCCCAGAAAAAAATGTGCTATCACACACCAATGAGGTCAGAAATTCCTAATAATGCTTTTTAATGCAATATTCATGGTGAAGAAACACATTGTAAACACTGAGAAACAGAAAATATTTTTTTTAAAAGGTACGCAAATTGCAGCAACTGAATACATTAGGTTTTACAGAAGTATATAGCAAAGCGCAGGTATGCTTATTAAAGCCAAACCAACCCGAGTGTTGAAAAACAGAAACATTAATGATCTAGGAACTGGTGGCCCCATGTGCCAAGAGACTGTAAGCACTACTGCCTAATACAACCAGGTATCCTTAGAGTTGTTCAGAATAGCAAAGCAATGAATTTGAATGTATGCAGTCCCATTCATATACACTGCATCTCAAATAAAGCAGCCTTTAACCACTTTCAACCTTCGCAGACACATTCCTGAACAACTTGCAACCGAACCCATTTTTCTGAGAAGGAGAATGCTGGTCGGTTCACTCAGGTGAGCCTCTCTTATTTTCAAATATCACCATCTAGGGCCACATGCAAGCCCAGTAGCAGTGCACCGCACTGCATACCAAAAACCATTGTTCAGGAGTAGACTCAGGGTACTGAAATTGCACGTACATGTACTCCAAGTAACGTTATATATAACGCACAATACAGCTACCAAGTACTCCAAAGTACTTCACATGAATAACGCATGTAATTCAACATGAGCGAACTTGCAACACGTGTGTATTTGAGATACTGTACTTAATAAAAAGTGTTACAGATACTGTTGTTGAATGTTATTAGTGCTGTGTCCATCATGTGTAGTATATAAATATACATCTACCTAATAAAGGTTCATGTAAGTTAACTATGGTTTCAGCATTTGTTTCTCTGGATGAAAGTGAATCTTTTACCCAACTGACTGCCTTCAACAGCTGATGTCTTGGAGAAACAAAATCAATACCAACTTGAAAGACAACATACTCATTCCCTGAGATACAAATCAATGCACCTGGCTACATTTTCTTACAAAAGTTGACAACTAATGAGGAGTGAAAAATCCTTGATGGGCACGTCACCTCTGCCCCAGTCTTTGATCTATCAGTTTTAACAGTCTTGCCATCTTATCATACAGAATAAAACAGAACATTTTGTTTCTGTTCCTGGCTTGTATAGTCTGTCCTGGTATTTTGTTTGGGTTGTGTTGCCAGTGCCATAGCATTACAGCATTTGTCTAGCACTGCTCTCTAAAAATCCACAATCACTAGTGTTGGATACAATGGCCTCTGCAATAGTTTACTGCTGACTCCTCCAAGACAGACTAAGACTCAGTCACAATCTACAAAACACTGAAACTCAGCTAACACTAAGGCACTGTCAAACTTTCATCACAAACTTTTTAAAAAACAAAATCAACTTTAATGTGCAAAGCACTACATTTGTCTGGCGTGAGCTTTGGGGTATCATCTTAATTTGTGGATGTGTAGGGTTTCTGCTGGATTTCCCACGAAGCCAGATCATTTAAGATGATTTTATAAAATTATATGTATGTGATGTTACATCACTGTTAAGTATTATGGGTTTGAAAATAAAGACACCAGCAGCCTTGCATCTTTCAAACCACAGTTACATTGTGGACATTACAAGAGCAGCTGATGGTCATGATAAAAAATGAAAAAAAAACACAAAGCTGCACTGTCTCATCGACTAGGATCAGTGTTAGCACATTGAATTATCATATAGGGTTCCTACTACATGCCTATCTCTTTAATCTGGGTCACTGGGGCTCGGAACAAGATTGTGTTCAGATTCTGAGGAAATGGAGTGGAAACATCCACTGCAACAGCATCTGCTATAACAGACGTGAATGTGGCATGGGTGACCACATGCGGCTGGCCAGGACCACCTAAGGGAAAGATGCTGGAGGTGCCTCTCAAATGCATGGGAGGTGGATAAGGGTTTATGGAGAAAAACAAAGGAACAGGACAATCCTATACCTCAGATGACAACCTATAGCCTCCCCCCAACACTTCACAGGGCCTCTCACACCCTGAACTATATCCTCAGCCCTGTTAACTCTTGCATGCTGCTTCTTCTTCATGACAGAAGAGGACTCCATGCAGAGACAAATAAGGGCCTCTGATGGTCGGAGTATTGAGCGTATGAATGGGAGGATCCCCGTTCCAGTTGAGTAGAACACTTGGAAGAGGAAAGGAGTGAGGCATTGAGGGCTTGGGGAGACACTGGAAGCAAAAAAGCTGACTTTTTTGTTTTGCTTTCAGTGATTTCAAAGTTCTCTTAGGAAAACAGTTGTCCTACTGCAGACTCTGAAACCGACTGATCCCCTGTTGGGAGACTGAGGGGTTGTAGGATGTGAGTGGTGAAATGATTCAAATATCTAGATTGCGAAGAGGAACAGTAGAATTTTTTTATAATCACTATCACATCACTACCTTAAGGGGAACCTACAGGAAAGATTGTTCAATGTACAATTGATGGATTATCTGGAGATATATACTGTTATCACGAATGGTTCAGCATGGCTTCAGGAAGGGGTTTAACATGGTGATTGCCTCGGTCAGGTTCACGAGTGACCTGTATATGAATATGGATAGGGGGTTGTTTATGGGGGTGGTATTCATGGACCTGATCAAGGCATTCGACCCAGAGGATCACCCCCCCCAAAGCTAAAACTTAGTAGGTTGGCAATGAGCAAGCCTGTAGTTGACTGGTTTGCAAGTTATTTACAGAAACTAATAGAGAACCAGTAATTAGAGTGAATGGTGTTTTATCAGATATGTGAACATTGACTCATGGTGCACCACCATGCTCAGAAATTGTTTTTTTAAAATTAAGTTACCAACAGACAACCTCGACCCTAACTTTGGTTGCCCAGCACCAGTTTTCTGTTGTCCTGGAATTTTGATGGTGATTTGCTGTCACTTACCATTATGCTAGCAGGTGCAAAATATGTTTGTACCCAAGAACATCTTGAGCACAGATTTACAATGCAACAGAGTCATGGGGGGACCCATGGAAGCCCCCCATGACACCCTGTACATAACACAAATGGGTGGCAGCGCTACAGGGTCATAGTAACCCCCCCCATCATGACTGGGGCCCCTTAAAAGTAACAACTACGAGGTGCATACTACAATTTTTTATGCCATGATGAACACTGGACTTTAAAGGAGCAATGCACTGAGCCTGTAAGTTATTTTCCCTTGCCAAAGCTGAATTTGAAACTTCATTTTAATAAAATATTTACAGCATTACACAGCAAATAAAACTGCTTCCAAAGATTGGTTAGAAGTGAACATAGCAACCTTCTACAAACACAACCTAACTGTAGGGTCAGTGATACACAATCCTTAGTGACTCATCACTGCTTCTAATCCCACAGCTCAGTCAGCTGACCTGTGCTCATGTGTTCCCATGATTTATTCCCAGCGTGACTGCGCATCTCACTCAAATCACCTCCCCCCCAGAAGATCGCAGTTGCTTGAGAGAGATGGTGAAAGATGGCCTAACATAGCCCAAGAAAGCAAATCACTACATAGTGCTAAAAAAAAAAAAAAAATGTTTGTTTCAGCAGTCGCGCATGCGCCAGTCTCTCACAGTCAGTGTTTCACTTTAATGCATGTGCAGACTGCTGAAAGTCAGTGTTAGATTTTGATTGCCCGGCAGGCAGGATGATACACAGATTTAGGTTGTCCTGATGGAGGTTTCTATTGTCCAGAGCTGCCAGAAAATAGGACTTTTCCTAGCCTGTGTACACAGGGGTCCATTTTTGGTCTCTTTGTTCATCAATGACCTGCCTCAGCAACATACATGGTCTAATATTATTTTAGACACAGATGATGCAGTTTTGTATCTGGTGGATAATGATTTGAAAGCTTTAAATGTTAAATTGGAAAATGAGTTTTGTATTTTGACAAAACAAGTTGTTGATGAACAGAAAAAAAACAAAGATGATGATGGTTTGTAGAGCACAAAAGGCTAGTAGAATAAATAATTAACTTTAAAATCTGAGGATGGAAGTTATTTAGAGGAAAAACAGGTCGTTGATGAACCAAAAGGAAACAAAGACAAGGATGTTTTGTATGGCACAAAAGGCTAGTAGAATAAATGATAAACAAGAGTAGGATTGAAGTTATTTGGAAGAAGTGAGTAATTTTAAATACTTAGGTGTAACATTGGATTGCCAGTTAACATTTTGATGTGATGCACACGTTGATCAACCTGTAACATATACCATAAAAACTTGGGTGACCTATATACATATTATTAACATGTCACTTAGTTACTCTCAATTCCCTCAGAAATGGAAATCTGCCACTGTGACACCAGTTCATAAGTTTGGGGATCGCACAATTACTGGGAACTACAGGCCTATCTCTATCCTGCCCCCACTCTCAAAAGCTCTTGAGCGTATAGTGGCTGACCAACTGGTTGAATACTTAGAAAAATATCAGCTACAATGCCCTCAACAACACAGGTTCAGAAATGGTCATAGTACCAGTATTGCCCTTCTGGAGTTCACAGGCTTTATTCACCACTCCTTAGATCAAGGACACCTGGTCGGTGCCGCTTTCATTGATTTAACCAAAGCTTTCGACACAGTGAATCATGCCCTCCTGGTCGAACAGCTTACCACCATTGACCTAGCTCGTGACAGTGTAGCCTGGTTTGAAAGTTACCTGCACAACCGTACACAGCAGGTGAAGATTGGTAACACCCTCTCGGATAGCAGACCTGTCCTATCTGGAGTTCCTCAAGGGTCCATCTTGGGCCCTCTTTTGTTTAGCATTTTCCTCAACAACCTTCCTTACTCCTGTCAGGGTCACATCTTTTTATATGTTGACGATGCTGTCCTGTTTACCATTGATCCAGACCCTAAGGTTCTTGAATCCAGGCTACAGAGTAATTTTGTAGTTGTAGAAAGATGGTTCCATAAGAACAAGTTAGTTATGAATTACAAGACTAAAACTATGCTGTTCTCCAGCTCCCAAAATAGGCACAGACCTTACCCTCTTCCTATCACCAATGAAGAGGGCTCTCCCCTGGAGCTAGTTCAGCTCTTGAAATATCTGGGGATTACTACTGACAGTACGATGACCTATGCCTATCACATTGACAACATTGCTAAGGCTGTTAACACCCGCATTGGGCTACTTTATAGGCAAAAGCAATGTTTGACCCCAGAGGCTCTTAACCTTGCCATTCAAAGCACTCTTGTCTAGCTTATTGATTACGACTTACCAATCTATGGATCAGCTACTGAAACAACTCTTCGCCGCATCATAGTTGCACTCAGTGAAGCATGCCGACTCCTTACCGGCTCAGCCCATCTGTCCCATACCTGCGACATGTACGCTCAGGCTAACTGGCTCCAATTCAAAGGTAGACTCATGTACCAAATATGTTTACTGTCCAAAAAAGTAAGCTTAGGCAAAATGCCCCCAGGAGTGCAAAAGCTTATTGCCCCCACTATCAACCGTCGTTGCACCAGAAGCTCTACTAGCCAGATTTTTAATATACCCGCTGTCGCACTTCTCTGGGACAAAGGTCCTTTGCCTACCATGCCCTGCTATGGATGAACTCACTGCACCATGACATCACTTCAGCATCCACCTTGGGCTCCTTCAAGGTTAAACTTAAGCAACAGCTAGTTGCTGATGCCAGTTGTGACTGCTTCCAATAACCTTCCTTCTTGTGACCAGCACTTATTCTAACCTTATGCTATCCTGACCTTATGCATAACTGTTCTCAGCATGTAAATAACTGTTCTAAGTTGCTAATCATTCTCCTTTCACATTTCCTCTTGATCCCTTCCACTCTTTCCCCTCACCCCTCTATGGCTTTTCCCATATCCCCCCGTTATATCTCCTGAGCTCCCTTGGTCACTTTAAAATGCTTTGTCCCATAACTTCTCACCTCTGATGAGGCTCCTGGGCTGATGCCATCCATTACCTTGTTGATTATTAGATATTATGCGGAGTCTGTTCTCATTTTCTGTAAAGGGTAGTTTCATAAGACCCCACCCCCTCTAATATGACCCTTTGAATTCCAGGTTTTAATCAAATATGCACCTTGGCATACATTGTATAATGCCACATGTACTGGAACATCTCTAGTTATGTACTGTTGTAATGTTTTGTATAATTCCTTGTTTTGTTTATTCTCCATCTCATACTTTTCCAATGTGTATTGTTCATCTGACGTGGAACCTATGAAATGAGTTTGTTCTCAAAGGTGGTATCCAAAATTTCAATAAATAAAAAAAAATATACATAGACCTCAGGGACAGTACAAGACAAATGTTATCTCAAGCCTGTCTTCTTCCCTCAATAGATTATGGAAGTGTGGCATGGGGTGGGGTGTTGGATAGGGTTTTTTCAAAAAGAACATCAATGTATAATGCAATTAGTAGATTTGCTCTACGTGCGAAGTATAGGGAACATCATTGACCTCTATATAAAAATTTGAATTGCTTACCCCTTGATAGCAGAGATTGTCTCCATAAGAATTGTATGATTTACAAAGTTTTGAGTATGGGGAATATGGGACCACAGACAGGCATTATTATCCCCAAAAACAAGCAGTCGTGTTTGCATTCAGATGACACTTTAACTATCCCACATTTCAAAACCTCAATAGGTCAGATATCTTTTGCTTATTTGGGGAAAAAAAACTAGAATTTATTGCATCTGGAAATCCAGAATGCAAATAGTTTTTGTTGTTTTAAAACTTTGTATGAAGCACATTTAATGTCTGATATTTGTTGTAAGTGTTATCAATAATTGTTATACAGTGAAGCTCACCAGGATTAAACACGATTCTACAGCATGCCTCAGCAGAGTTGCTGCGGTAAACAATGCACTTTCAATGAGAATTAATCCCTTGTGTCATGCAGGAGAATGTGACACTGCCAGGATGAAGTGAATGTCACAGTTTCCTGGATAACAAAAGGGACTAATTACCATTGAAATTACACTGTTTACTGCAGTAACTCTACTGCAGCATGCTGCAGAACTGGTGCACTTCACTGTACATTGTATTGTATGTTTTGTATTTTATCTTGTTGTATGTTCTGGGTTGTGAATGTAAAAGGGTCATGTGGTCCAGTGTGCTTGCCCAGTAAACAAAACTAAAATAAATAAATAAATAAATAAGTAACTGCTTGCACTGACACCACATTTACAACAGAATTCTGGAGTCAAGGATAAGAATCAGTCACTAGATGTTGCCCCTTCCTCAAAGAACCCTCTGGACCCAATCATTCTGGTAACCCTTGAAGAAAAACAATGTTTGTACAAAAATGCTTTCTGAAAGGTCTATACATATATATTTGTGTATGTTTTTAGAGCATACAATTCTCTAACTGCTATTTCTCTTAAGACACTATTTCAGGGTGACGCTAGCAGCCTGGGCATCCAGATGCAAGCCAACACTGCTCCTGCATGTAAACTAGTAAACCGAACGAAAATGTTTTGGCAAACTGTTCACCATTTCACTTCAGAAACTTGTTCCATACCTTGTTCTGGACTAGCAGTGCATTTTGAGCTGATTTCAATGCTGGGAAAGCCTTGGACTATGTAGGGGGATACTCAGGACTTTTTCAAACTAAACAACAGCAGAAAGGCTAAAGGAAAGCAGAAGAGGCCTCCTCATCAGCAAACTCAGCCATCGCCCTCATGTCTCTCCACACAGCGAAGGAGCAGATACATAAATCTATTGAACTTCTAAATACAACATTTGGCTCCTTCTCACAGTGCCTGGTGTCCATTGAGCAGTGTACTGAATCCCCCAGTGCAGAGGTCATGGAGGTGGCAAAGCACCATGGATGAGGCACTGTCCATCTCAGTAGGCCTAGCCAAAGAAAATCAACTGCTTTGAAGTACGCTGGAGCATTCAGGAGAACCTGCTCAGGGAAAGGAATGTGAGAGTGAATATAGTGCCTGAAAAATTATAGGGCACAACACAGAACCTATTCCAAGCACACTGGCTTGGCTTAAAGAAGCTTTAGCATTGGAACCAAACGTTATCACTTTGGACATTGAAAAATGTTACCATATCACTCCACGGCATGTTGTGGAACTGGCTAGTCCCCGTACCTTGCTGCTGAAATCTGGTTCAGTGCTATACTGCGATGCAGTTCTGAAAGGCGCCTGCATTACAAAACACTTTGGAAACAAAATACAAATATTTCCAAACTTAAGGAACAGCACTCACAAAAGGCAGAAAAGCTTCAATGGGGGGGGTGGACGTAAACTTTGGGAACAAAATATACCTTTTAGTTTTGTATACCCAGCAATGGCCCATGTGCAATATGGTGGAAACACATTTGTTTACAGTAACCCAAAGGGTGTGGATCAATTATCAGTGAAAATCCAGCAGAACTTGCCCAGGTCAAGGGAGGAAGATCCAGAGGAGGATTTGTGAGGACTCGTAATGCTATTTGCATGTTTTGGCAGAAGTAAGCAGTTATGTAACAGTTTATAGCTTTGACAGTTTCATTGCATGTATATGCCATATGGGTGGGCTTGCGTAGCCACAGTTGCTGTACCATGTGCATAACATCATAGTTTCAGGTATAAAGTTATAGAACTATCCTTAGTCCATTGGCTGCAAATTGCTCAATGTTATAATTAATAAATTTATTAACTGGGCTTAAGGGTTCGACTCCTGGTTTCCCTCCAAGGTCATGAAATATAGGATGTGATTATCAATTCTACCATAACTGTTCTGTTACATTTGTACTATTTTACATCTCAGAACTGTACATTTGTGCTGTATTGTACAAAATTATAAATAAAAAGTAAAAAAAAAAAAACAGTATTTCACTTATTGCAAAATAAAAGAAAGCAGTGGCTGACAGTAAGAGCGCCCAAGATCTGGAATAAATTACTGGTGGAGACAGTAGTAAGTAGAAATATAGATATAAGAAGGAGCTGGATACCCATTTAATTAATAATAATATCTTGGGGTACTTATAAATCTTGGCGAGCATGTGGACTATGTCTTTTTAGCTCTGGAAACCTATGAAAGCACCCCACTTGATAATATCAGTTAATCTAAGGGGCCATGAGACACGAGGACCGTAGAGGCTCATGAGACATGAGGCACAGCCAACTGTCTCGTGCCTTTGAGTTAGAGATTAGCAAAGAAAATCCAACACCTGGTATGCCTTAATAAGAATACTAAACAAAACAAGTTTTAATTTTTTTTTAAACAAATGTTTTTATAGCTAAAAGTCTAATTGACTGTGCGTGAGGGTTTGCAGCTGTTAACCTAACCCTTTTACAGTCCTGTCAGAATGCTCCAGTGCCAGTCATTGTTTGTAATATTTGATAAACTGTTATTTGATCTAAGGAATGTATATCTATGGGCTAAAATGCCTGTCTGTAATATGTTATAGCTCTGTATCTAGAATGTTAGTTGTCTGCCTTTTAAAGCAGCAGTGCAGTGAAACTGGGTAACAATTTGACCCCACCTTTTTTTTTTTTTTTTTGCACTAGAAAAAGATTCAGGTCATCTTCCTATTTTATTTGGGGATAAATAAATGTTTTCTTTCAGTCTTTTCTTAAGAAAAAAAGATGGTCCCAACATTTGGTTTGAAAATAGCATTGTAGATCTGGCAAGAGTTAAGATCAAAAAATATTAAAAAAACTCATGGCGCCCAGTATAGGAGATACCTAGAAAAGTACAATTGACAGCTATAATAATATTATCTGTAGCTGAAACTAGCTTTTTGGAAAAACCTTTTTCATTGCACTGCTGAACTTTAACTCCCACCATCATGCAAGAGCCAAAACTGGAACAAAGTCTTATGTCTTCAAGAGAAGGTATTCACTTCCGTTACACACTTTCATAAATATAATCTTTCAGCTAGTACAACTGAGTTTCAAGCCTACAGCATTTTTTTCTTCAGAAACGCATGTTCTTGCACCAGTACAAAGGAAGCAATATCACGCTGCACTGAAACTCATTTCACAATATATGGAAAGATAGCATCTTTACTGACTTCTAATGCCTTGAAAAATGCTACTGGACTTAAATGTCCATGTGCTAAACATTTTTGCTGCCACATTAAAAAGTGCCTCGCTTAGTGAGTGGTGATATAATTTACTATATACCCTACGTAACTTGAGTTCCCTACCATCTTAATAGGCCAAACCAGAAAGAAGATGTGTGTTTCCTGTAAATACCTGTCTAAATAAAGTTTGAATACATAATAAACAAAAGGCCTAATGTTAAAGTAAACTCCCAGTATTTCTTCTTATCTGCCCTTAACTGTTGGACTCTTGATTTCTAGATGGTATGAACTGCTTTTTTCACAAATCTGAACATCTATGGCCAGTTCAGTGTTATGGTCGCAGCCAATCGCACAGTCAGCTAAAGGACTGGAGCTCACATACCAGTCTAAGAACTCCACATGAGGGCTAGATGGGGCCAGGCATTTCTTGACATTTCAGTTTTCCATTCCATGGTTTTGTGCACACCTCAGTAGCCTATACAAGAAGTCTGTATAAAAGTATTTGCATGCCCCTCGTTGACCTAGTGGTGCTCTTGTTTGTGATGTCATAGTGCTTCCCATGGAAACAGACTGTGATGCCACAGACAGAGTAATTGTGAGCGCAGTTGGGGATAGTCCCATGCTTTTTTAAAGACATAGTGAAGTAAGTTCTGCAATGTCTGAAATATTTACAAGACAAATAACACAAGAACGTAACAAAACCTAAAAAAGTGAAGTTTTAATGTTGTAAATATAATAGGTGTAGTAGAATATGCCTTGAAAATAATTCTCAGAGTCCTGCATCCCACACACGTCTGGTGGGATTTTCAAGTGCATTTGAAAATGGACACTTGTTTCAATCTCACCTGCATCCCGATTTTCACAGCAAGCTGAATGCATGCAGGACAGAGTAAATTCTGGACCATCCTTTGTATGGTCCAGCACTAATATCCAAAAATAACAGCATGCATAAAAACTCAGATGTGTGCTGCTCAAAGTGCATCAGACTTTCACAATGTGTCTGTCCTGCTAAATGCAGGACCTAGCCCCATGAACTGCCAGAGGGCAGATGCAGCGGGGACACACTGGAGGGATCTGTCCCCAACCAGTGTTTTGAAAATCTGAACCCTTCTCTTTAATTGTAGATCCCTAGTTCTTTTTTTTCCAATTCTAGTTCTGCTCCTTCCAGGCGGCTGGGGGGAGGGCTACCCCTGCTCTGCCTCAGGCAACCTCCAGTCAGCATCCCCCACCAGGCCCTCCATGGCTGGTGATGCCTGCAGCTTGACCCCTGTAGTTGGGGCTCTCCCCAGGGCTGAGGGAGAGAGACCAAGATCCCCAATTTGCTTGCCCTTGGAAGGCTTGGGGCATCATTGAGAGAGGTGCCTGGGCTTCACAATTCACTCCGAGAAGGGGTTTCTGCTTTTTCCCCATTCCCTGAAGGCATGGATATGCAATGACATCAAGAACAAGCTGAGCATGCTCCTGCTTCCAGCCTGTGGATGTCCACCATCACCGTCAACCCCATTCCATGATGGCCCGATCTTGATGCATACCCAGCCTCCACTATGTATCGCTGAAGACTGGCGGCACATCCCTCCCTCCCCCTGGGAGAGGAGAGCAGTTTATTGGATGCTCAATCCTCTCCCACCCACCGGCCAACCCCCAGCGACTCCAGCTTGTTCCTGAACTCAGGTCGCTGGTGTGGTGAGAGGTATAGCGCACATGGCACCTCAGCCCTCTACACCACCGGGCTGGCCCCCCTAGTTCTTTAAAGATTTTTTTCCCTAAAATCCTAGTTATGATTTTACAGCAATATTTTACCAGGAAAAAAAAACAGTCAGCCAGTGACTCAGCAACAGTATACTACTTGCCACTAAAGTGCAGACACAATGTGGAGGTGATGGGGAGGCCTCACATGCATCATTCAACATCATCCCCTGGGGTCGTCTCCAGAACTGGACTTTATGTTGGTCTTGACAGGGGCTTCTTGTTCTCACCAGTCACAGAGGAGGCAAGGTGTTGCAGAACGTCAGCAGAGGAATGAAGGAATAAGGGGAATATACAGTCACTAATGGGGTGTAAAAAGAAATAATTTAAAAAAAACAACCAAAAACTCAGTCTGGTTTATCTAATTGCCTATACGGAGCTACTACAGAGACTTTAAAATATAGCCTGAACAATGTATTTCAAAACATCCCACCTCTGTTTTCAGAGCTACTTTGAAGGTGCTATAGTATCTCCCTACACTTTTTGATAGATTACCTTGTTTTGCGTATGATTAACAGTAAGGATGCACCTCTTGCACATTTTAAGTACAACTCTTTGTCATCCTTCTTCTCAGTTAGTGTCGCTGTACAATGCAAGACCCAGGCACAGATAACAGGGTTCTGTGATTCAGCCTGTGGTCCAAGCACATATCTTACTTGACTTGCATATGCCTGAGAAGAGCTTGCATGTGACAGAGGTAACTCCTTTGTCTGAAGCTGCCTTAGCAAACTCGGCTTGTGACACAATGCATCCCCATTTTCCACACATACCACTCTGGGAGCAATGGAAACCCAAGGTATTTAGAGTACCGTAATACAACTGCATCACTCACTGGAGACTGAAATGACTATTACTAAAGGATTATGTAATGCGAAATTAAAACAATATGGCATCATGAGCAGTCGTGCCAGCCTCTTTTATCATGCTTATCACCACTGCATATTTCGTACTCACTTCTAACCTCAGCAGCTGTCCAGCAGTTTATAAGGGGCTACAGTTCTAATGGTCTTTAATCTTCCTGCTAGCCTAAGCTAGTTGGCTACAGTATGGGGAGTTCATACAACAGCAGGTTAACACAGGACTACTGCATTTTCTGGCAGTTCCAGCCATACCACAGCCCTCTGCAGGTAAATGGTCCTGCGGTTGACTGAATCTTTGTTCAGGTGGTAGATAGTAGGGAGCAGAAAGTCTTAAGTGCAGTGCCAGTTCTTTGCAACTCCTAATTCAAGTGTAAAAACAAAACAAAAAAAAAACAACTATATCATAACCTGGCACAGTCTCACATTGTTCCAGAATTTGTGTTGTTGAAAATCCAGCCCAGGTGTTAAAAGCAGAGTTCTGCCAAGACCCTTTTGTCTAAAAATATCCCTCATAATATTCTCTCTTCCTTCAAGCTCTGATGCTCCAAATACCCACAAGATATGCACTCCAGCTTAACAGCACTTCAGAAGCCCATATTCTTGTACCAATACAAAGAAAGCAGTATCGCACGGCAGGAAAACCCATTCCAGAATGCATGAAAAGGTAACATGTTTATTGCCTTCTAATGCTCTGAAATGTATTACTTGACTTGAACCTAAGTTTCTAAATTTAATAAAAACTTAAAAAATTTAATATTTAGGCACCATTTCACTTATGTTTTATATACTGCCTGCATTTCTCTTCCCTTCATTCTTCATTCCCAGGTTAATAAGCATGGAAACAGGATCCTTCTCCCCCAGAGTTCATCGACTTCTGAAGCTGAATCCTTTCCTGAAATCATAATCCTCTGTTTAAGACATCACAGTCTGTAGTTATTAAAATTATTAGACTGTCACAAACAGTGGACTGTGACTTCAAGAAAGGATTAAATAGCAGGAGTAGATCAGCTGTAGGGGAACAAGGATCCCATTTTAATGTAAATGAACCTAATGATGAAGAATATATAGAACAGTGTGTGAGGGCCCATACACAACAATGCTATTCTTACAGAGAGTGGTTACTATGACAATGAGGAACTTGAGAGCGAAGCTTGAGAGGTCCCTCTGTTGTCATGGTAACCGCAAGGTTTAAGAATAGCACTGTTGTGTATTTGGCCCCTCATACGCTATTTTATATAGTGTATGGTGAAAAACCCACAATCGCTTACTTTATCTGGTAACTGCAGTCACTCTCTTCCCTCTGCCACCCATGCTTCATTGCCATCTGTCCGCTGGACCAGCTTACGCACGCAGCACTTCAACCATCTTCTGTCCAATGAGCAGCGCTGATGGGGACAACTGTATTGTGACATAGCTACTGCAGATTAACGAAAAGTCATTCTGCTGTAGTAGCTATGTTACTACTGCAGAATGACTTTTTTAGCCGTATGGATCTCCATAAACAACCACATTCTACCATACACTAAAAAAGGAATATAGAAAATATATCAAATATAAGTCAAATTGTATCTAAATATTATTTGTTTTTCAAGTTTTACCAAAAGTAGCAAAGTCACTTAAAATGTCCATGTGCTAAACTTTTTTACTGCTATATTACCATGTGCCAAAGTAAATTATATCATTTATTGTGCAAGTTATTTTGTAACTTGAGTTGGCTGTCATATTAATAGAGCCACGTTGGAAAAGAAGAGGTACTTTCCTGTGAATCCCTGCCTAAAGTTTTAATAAACAAATCAAACAGAAACTATAATGTCCAGTACGCTGTCTTCAAATACTTTTTCTTGTTTTAGAAATAATTTTAAACTTGCTTGCCTTAGTTGTCGCACTACTGATTTATAGACAGTGCAGATACAACTGGGGGTTGTTGGTTATTCACGCTGCTTTATGGAAAAGTAACAGCCTAAGAGTTCTTATAATA
This sequence comes from Neoceratodus forsteri, assembly GCA_016271365.2. Classification (NCBI taxonomy): domain Eukaryota; kingdom Metazoa; phylum Chordata; order Ceratodontiformes; family Ceratodontidae; genus Neoceratodus; species Neoceratodus forsteri. The sequence goes on along the minus strand of CM057456.1, from coordinate 1,870,023,280 downwards.
AAAATTCCTTTCTTTTATTTCCTCAGTGCCCCAACATTTTGCCCATCTAAGGCTTCTTCAGGGGAAAACTCTCTGATTCATTTCATTTTTAACCATTGATCAATCCACATATTCAATTTCACAGTGAAGGCTGTGAATCCCTGGCTGCATGGTTGAAACTGAATCCAGTGATTTACAGGCTAAATATAATCTCCCATTGAGAGAGTTATAGTGGTACCTTCAGTTTAGACATGCCCTTTCAGTTAAGGTTTTGCAGGAATATTACATTAGGGAGACAGATTTTACAATTCAATTGGAGAAGTGGCACAAGTTACCCAAGGGACATATTAGTTATTTATATAAGGAGTTACAGAAGTTTTTTCTTCCAAACTGGGAAACGCAGAGACTGAAATGGGTGCAGGATTTGAATTATGACATGGATAAAGAGGGATGGCACAGGTGCTGGGTGGCAGCACATTCTGCAACCCCAGACCCCAAGCTTCAGCTGATTCAGAAGAAAACCTTGGGGAGGTGGCATCGTACTCCGATTCAGCTGGTATGATTGGGTTTGATTAGATCCGATTTATGCTGGCGTTGTAATTCTGCCTCTGTTTGCATTTTTCATATTTTGTGGGAATGTGCACCTCTTCAGCCTTGGTGGGCCATTATTTTTGATCATTTGGAAACTGTTTGGGAAATTCCCATTACACAGTCTCCAGCCTTTTGGATTTTGGGTGATTCAGACTTATTGGATGACCCTACCAGTTAGTACAAAGGTTTTTTGTTTGCCACTGCTTTAGAGTCTAAGTGTCTTCTTCTTTTACACTGGAGATCCCAATTAATTCAGCCAATTGAGAGGTGGAAGCAGTTTTTAACAAAAACAGCTGCTCTGTACCAGATTATGTATCGCAGACAAAATGCTGTAAGTTGGGTAAAGCTTGTGAAAGGTGGGTAACATTGTTAGGAGCTGAGAATGGGGAGCTCGTTGGGCTTGTTTCTGATTTTTAATGTTATTGGATTTGACCTGGTTTTGGCGGTAGGTTGTGGGTGGGGGGAAGAGTGCCAGTGTCCTGTGGTATGGAAAGTTTTGGGGGTTTCCCATTGCTGTAGTGTTTGAGTTTTTCTCTTTGTTTGCTCTCACTGTCTATTTCCTATATTGGAATATATTGGTATATTGTATTATACTATTGCATCAGGTATTTGAATGTGTGTTGCAGCCTGTCTGGTTGATGGTTTGTGCTGCATACATAATACAGAAATAAAAATCTGTATATAGAAACTGAATCCAGCAGTCTCTGTTATCTGTAAACCGACTGTGCTGCCTGTGTATTGCTGGAAACTGTGCACAACCCAGTGTGTTTCAAACAATGTACAGGCATCAAAGCTGGTAATGGATAAAAACAGATGGGGGAAGCATTGGGCACTGCGGAAATTCAAGGAAGGAATTTCATCACTGTAAGGACTCTCCGGCTACCGCCTTTTTCAAAAAGCAGAGTGAGCATCCCCCCTTCCCATTTGTGAACATATCAGTTGTTCGGGGGCCTGCCCCCTCTTTTACAGATTACTTATCTGCAAACACCATTTCCTGCAGCAAATGTCTGATTGTACATAGATGGTAGGAACCAGGTTTTTCTCAAATGTGAGCATGTATGGCCAGCCCCGTGAAATGGTTGCAGTGCATCATACAGCCAGCTAAGACACCGAGGTTCACCATCTCGGAATTCCACATGGGGGCCAGCTGAGGGTCAGGCGCAGTGCTGAGCTGAAGTGGTCAGATCCTAGTAAAGGAGAGTGTGGACCACCTTGTACTCGTGTATCTCCACTGCTGGTCAACCAAGGAGCGACACTGGCATGCATAGTGAAGACAGCTCCTAGCACACCCTCCTAGCCAAAGGAAAAATCTGCAACAATTATCAATAATCAGGGAGGGGTAACAGGGTAAAAATGAGGGTGAATAATTTTCAACATTTTGCATTCTCGGCAGTACTGGGGGTCCATTTAATTTCAAATCATCTGTGTACTACATGTTCTTTCTCGCAAACACATTTTGGTGGCTTCCAGGCAGCCAATTACCTATGGTGCTACCAGCTTTGCTACGACAGAGACACAGAGAGTGTTCCGCTTTTGCTTCTCTTCACAAGCTCAGTACCTGGTCATGCCTGCAGCTAGATGGACAATGCTCATCACGTATGCTCAATGCATACATTTTACATTTATTTCATTTTGAAGATGATATGTCACAGAGAACATCTTTTTTCATGACATTTATATTTTTCTTGTTATAAAATAGTGCGTGATTAGAAATTACACCAATGTCTGTAAACATACTCTTCCATTTCCACTGTGCAGTGATCATTAGGAAATCTATTATATTTCAGACGCTTGTATTTGAAGACTCCCAATCTCCATTTGTTTGACTTTTCCTTTAGCATTCAAAATATAAATTGTACATCAATACAAGATGGGACTATAAAATGTGAACTTTTGTGCTTGTCACAGTACCCTACACTCACTAGAAAAATAAAAATGGTAAAAAAAACAGTGTGTAAAGTATCCCCTTGTATATCATCATATAGGTATCATATCATAGGTATTTACAGAGAGTAGCAGACTTGTGTCCTTTCAGCTCACCATCTCTTTTTATCTGTAGCCTCCTATGCCATGTTTAGTACAATGATTATCCAGATTTTTCTTAAAGTAAGTCATGCTACTGCTGCCAACCACCTCAGTGGCGGTGAGTTCCAAAAAGCCACCATCCTCTGGTTGTACCAACCTGCTCTCCTATTTGTGCAACATAATTCCCCTGTTAACTGTAATGGGTGAGATCTGGTACCATAAGTCTGGTTTTGCATCTCAAGACCTATACAGTCCAAAAGATCTAAGTGCGTCATTGCCCTGAATAGGAGACATATATCTCCCCTTAATCTTCGATATAACAGTGCTGTTTGACTGGACAGGTATTTTTATCATCTCTTCATTTCTTTGTGTGTCAGGTGATTGCTTACTTTCTGCACACACACACTACCTTACATGATCCCAACTGCTCTGCCACCAGGCTGTTGCATGGCCCCTGACTGACAAATGGCCTAACACTTCTCCAGTGCTGTCACCAGCCTATTGTAAGTTTACCACTGGGCTGGTCACTTCCACTCCCCACCCTCAGTATGGGACCCCTTTTACAATTTAACCCGTTGCAACTAGCTTGACAGTTGACAGCTGAACTACTGAATGGAAATGCTTCCACTTCCCCAACCTGATGCCTCATCACAGGAAGATATGTGACCCATCAGAAGGGACAGGAGCTTGTTTCAGTGCACACCAGTCCTGGTTATGGGAGGTGTGACAGGGCAATAAAAGGCTCTGGAGACGTCTGTATTCCTCTCTCCCTTAAGACTGTTGCAACAGCACCTACATCTCTTTCCCTTTACTATTCTAGCTTTCTCCCTTTTCTTCTGTTTACAGGCAGGCCACCTGTAGGATGTCCTCGCTCTTTCCCTTTGTTTTCCTCAGTCTCTGGGTGCCCACGTCCCTCTGTATTTACTCCTGTTAAGAAAGCTCCTGCAAGAATGTGCGCGCAAATTGCCAGCACGAGTGTGTTAGCCTTTACCTCGCAAATGTGCAAGGTGGTGTATGTGAGCGCATCAGGGTAAAGTAAACAAAAGCCAATTTTAGTAATGTGTAGCTGGTTTGCAAGCTACTCACTGTGCTTAGAGCATTAATGCAGTAGTCTAGGGGAGGAATTAAGAAGCTCTAGCTGCAGCCATTGTTGCAATGCTGGAAGCACGTCTGCCGAAACAGAATGCAGAGCTGAATTTGGAAAGTAATTACAGGAGCTTGCACAGTAGGTTATTTCATCTGTTTTGCCAATGGGAATTCCTTTTTGTAGTCTTAACACATGGGCTTTTCTCTGGTTATGAATACAGGGAGCTTAGATAGTGACAATTTTACTACTCTCAAGACCTGCTACAGTCTAAATATATTCTCCCCTACTTTCAAATGCTTAAGTCTATTTATGAAATGTCTGTTATTTTATCTGGGTACATAGCGCTGCGCTGTGTTAACTGTTCATTAGGAAAACAAGCATGCTTGAAAGTTCTAAGTGGTATAAAGGATTGCAATTGCTGTCAGCATGTTGTTAGGATATTTTACCTTCAGGAGTCGTTTGGGGAGTGTCCTTGCTGCTCTGCCCTCTTCATTGTCTCTACCTCCTATAGTGCCAGCTGGCCCGATTCCTCTGACTTAAATAGGTAGAAGACATGTAGGAGTGGCTTGAGTAGCATGTCCCTCCCCTCTCCAATTTGTCTCTTCAGTTAGGCTGTAAAATAATGTTCTAGCATCCTTAAATATCTAGTTATTAGAATTACAAATATTAGTGTTGTGTCAACATTAAAAATGTATGTGTATTTGTTAGTTATGTTTCAAACAGGTATTAGGGGTGGAGCCTGCCTGCATCACATGACCCTTACCTGCTATATAAAGAAACGATAGACCTACAGTCAGTAGAGTGGAGGACTCTCAGCAGTCCAGACCCTAGTTCTTCCTAGTGGTTGATTTGTTACCTGTTGGAAAAGGAGTTTCCGGATCCAATTTGTTTTCTTTTATTTTGTTCCCTCATATTGTTTGCTCGTTCAGTCCGCTACTATTATATTAAGATTCCTGCCTTTCATTTTATTTTGCTGAATAAAAGCTGTCCATGTTCTATGGATCCTGGTGTCTGCCTCCATCACTACCCACAGCCTATTACAGGGGGTTGCAATATTCTAACCCCAACTCTGAATACAGCTGTCATGAAGAGACCCACTAAGCTAGTGCCAGTGAGAATGGAGGGCTATGGACTAAGTCAGACCTCTAAGTGTAAGTAGTGATACAGAAGGTAATGCTCCACTCCGGACCCTCCTACTGACATGACATCAACATCAATGTCCTGGAGCTGCAGTTAAAGAAGCAGCCACCATGACATCACCAGACTTTTCATGATTTTCTCTCTACTGATCTCAATATGGGACTCTCACATAAGGTAAGTGATATTTGAAGTCTTTTTCTTGAATACCTCTTACCTTAGGAGCCACACATAAAAACCTTGGAAACCACACTAAGGCCAGGCAAAAATACAGTACTTTGCTACTTTGTTATGAGGGTGGTTCACGAGAGTATGTATTATACGGTCACTGTCTGTGGCACTCAGTGTAGAGATAACATAATGGACTTTTCAGACCGTGCTCTGTGATTGGGTGACATGAATCAAATGACCGTGGATTGAATTCCCTCACATACTACCTGCTGTGTAAAAAATTATGTATCCTTACAATGCAAATGGCAATAATTAAAACGTTGTGGTAACAATGCACCTACATTCAAGTATAATACTATAATCAAGGGAACCCATAATCCCTGGATCACCCCTGCTCTTCTTGATCTACTAAAACACAGGGATCACTTCTGGCACATCTCTTGAGCACTGGGGGCACAAGCTAACCTACAGAGGTACAAAGCAGCAAGAAATGAATGTACCCATGCTATCCGTTCTGCTAAAAGCCAGTATTTCAAAGAAGCCCTTTCCACCTCCTGGAACAATAGCAGGATGTTCTGGAAGAATATCCAAGACATCACTGGTAAAGACCCCAAAATTACCCCAAACATGCTGAACATCGATGGCACCCATACCGTGGACCCAAAAGCTGTTGCAAACGCTTTCAACAAAGCATTTACAGACCTTAGCAATGTTCTTCCCCCTGACTACTTCGTGGTTACCCCCTCAGGTATGAACACTGCAGTCCAGAACCCACCCCGAAACCACCCACCATTTTACTTCAAAGCAGTGTCTATAAATGAAGCCAGATGATATCTAAAGAAAGTACTGGGGAAAGCTAGATTCAGTGGGGACTTCTTGGTCTTAAAGTTTGTTGCCCTTACCCTTAAGAAAATCCTCACACCTCTTACCAAAATAATCAACCTGTCACTCTCTCAGTCACAATTTCCATATCTTTGGAAATCAGCAGTGGTCACCCCGGTGCACAAGAGTGGCGACTGAGCCCTGCAGGGAAATTACCACCCGATCTCTATTCTCTATTCTTCCCCCGATCTCTAAGGCCCTGGAGCTCATCGTGGCTGACCAACTCATAGAGTATGTGGATAAGTACCAACTCCAGTGTACCCAACAGCATGGGTTTCAGCCATGGGCATAGTACCATCACTGTGCTCCTGGAGTTTTACAGGCTTTATCAGTAACTCTCTGGAAGAAGGGCTCTTGGTAGGGGCAACTTTCATAGACCTTACCAAGGCCTTTGACACTGTTAACCACGATCTCCTCATCAGACAACTGTCCTCCATTGGTCTTTCCTCTGACACTACAAGCTGGTTCTCCAGCTACTTAAACAGATGAACGCAGCAGGTAAAACTTGGTAACGCCCTGTCCGATAGTAGGCCTGTATGCTCTGGAGTCCTGCAGGGATCTATTTTGAGTCCACTGCTTCTTGGCACCTTTCTCAATTCACTACTAGCAGCTTGCTGCGACCACATACTTCTATACGTTGATGACGCCGTACTTTTTACCAGCAACCTGGACCCTCACCTTCTCCAGGACCAACTTCAGCAATCCTTTACATCTGCAGAGAAGTGGTTTCAGGATAATAAGCTCATCCTTAATTATAACAAGACTAAGACACTGTTGTTGTCGACCTCCCAAAGCAGACCCAAAACCTTTCCGCTTACCATCATTAATGACGCTGGCTCCGCTCTTGAACTGGTTCCCCATTTTAAGTACATGGGTATAACTATTGACTCTACCCTGTCTTTCACCCAGCACATCAACCGAACAGCCAAAGCTATTAACCAGTGTTTAGGAGCTCTATACAGGAACAAACATAATCTCACTCCAGAAACACTGAACATGGCCATCCAAAGTTCTGTGGTCTGTCTCGCGAACTATGGTATTGTCATTTACAGTGCAGCTACAGACACTACCCTCCGATGTATCAAAATGGCCTTAAATAAAGCATGCAGCCTTCTTACTGGTGCCGCATGCTTGTCACACACCTGCAATCTTTATGCCCAGGTTAGCTGGTTACAATTTGACAGCACGCTCAAATACCAAGAGACCCCTCTTCTTTTGATATTAAATTAGTAAGTAGCCAATTCAGGCATGAAAATGTTTATTGTTACAATTTTTTCTTAAACTTTGGGTTTGAAATTAAATTAGTAAGTAGCCAATCCAGGCTGATTACTGTTCACTGTTATATTTACCCAAATGTTTTATCTTTAGAGGGAAGGGGGGCAGTGCACTGCTCTTTTCTTTTTTTGATGTTGTCATCCATATGCAGTAGCACCCCACTAGAAGCCCTTTTAACTATGTGAAAGAGCAAGAGTGAAGAAGCTAATTAGCCCTCCGAGTAGCATGGCTCTTCCATTTAGCTCGCTCCCCACCTGTGACCTGTACACTTGGCTGGGGGCTACACCTTAGTTAAGCCCATTGCAGGCTGATGTACTCTATATAAAGGAAGCTACTTGAAGCAGAGGCATTTTGGTTAGGGACCCAGCTGAGGGTGGTCTACCTCGACGCTGGTAGCTGGGCGACTTCACAATAGGGCCCTGTGGTGAATACCAAGAGACCTCCATTTCTTTTGATATTAAATTAGTAAGTAGCCAATTCAGGTATGAAAATGTTTATTGTTATAATTTTTTCTTAAATTTTGGGTTTGAAATTAAATTAGTAAATAGCCAGTCCAGGCTGATTAATGTTCACTGTTACATTTACTCAAATGTTTTATCTTTGGGGGGGGTGCACTGATCTTTTCTTTTTTTTCAAATACCAATCGTGCATGCTTGCAACAAAAGTCACCTTGGGACTGCTACCCCCTGTCGTAACGGCCCTTCTTTTGCCTGCACGTAACCCATGCAGTACCAGAAGCTCTGACAAACAAGCTTTCTGAATCCCATGGTGCTGCACCATCTTCGGACAATGTGCATTCGTATACAGAGCTCCGCAGTGGTACAACTCCCTGCCTCCTGACATAACCAATGCTACTTTGCTGGGCTCCTTTAAGAAAAAACTCCATCAGCATCTACTCTCACTGGCAACTTATGACTGCTACCACTACAGGTAATTTACCTTAACCGTGGTCCTACCATTTGCAATCTCTGTGATCTCTATTGATTAGTAAAATGTTACACTTCATGTTCATTTCTTGGGCCCCCAGTAAAGTTAACACTTTCATGGGCTTTCTACCCCTGCCTAAATTATTTATTTTCCCTCCTACCTCCCTCCACCTCCTCTCCCCTTTTTTGCCCCTCTGTCATTCCATACCTCTTTCCTCCCTACCACTTTAAATTACATCTTCATCATTACCCCACTACCTACACTACCTCTTCCTCCCTACTCTCCCCACCCCTCCTTCCCCCCACCCTCCTCCTCCTTTTTTCCACTTTGAATACATAGCTATTCTTCCTTTCCTCCCATCTATCCCCATCCTACCCCCCCACCTCTGCTTGCCTCCTCCCTCCCTGTCCCTTTCTACTGGTACGAGATATTCCTTCTTACTTTGACTCAGGCACAATCCAATTATCTGCCTATGTTGTTTGTTGTACAATTCTCCTTTTTAAACAAGCGTCTTCATGTTATGTTACTGTTACCTAGTGAAACGTTAGCCTTTGTTTTGACTCTGCACCCTATATGTGCTTAGATTGTGTAACTATTGTTCGAATTTATGCCTGGAGACAGTTTTCAATTGTTTCTTGCTGTATCTGTATCTGTGGAACATATCTGTATTCTTGTTTGTGTCATACTTGACGTGGAACCCATGAAATAGCTTTCTGCTCAAACGTGTTAATCCAAGCTCTCAATAAATAAATAACAGTCTAAAAACAAACAAACAAAAAAACTACATAATGGTAACATAAGCAAATTTCAACTCACTTTTAAAATATTTTTTTTAAAAAAGCTCTCCTTTGAGATTTTTGAAAAAGAGACATTTCATAAAAGCAATAAGCACCTTCATGGCGGGCATTGTAGGAAATTGATGCACTCCTGGATGTTTGAAGGCACTTGGTGACATGCCTCACAACCCACCTGGGGCATGCACCGCACCCATACAATGTCCACCCTGGTGTGGTTTACTGCTTATATAAACACACCTCAACACCAGCTTCAGAGAATGAGCAGGGCATTCAGGAACAATGCGTCACTGTTCAAAAAACTCCCTACAAGAGGATCTCTTCAGTTGGAGCCTTGTCTCCTGCTACTGTTCGATGAAAACAACGTCTCACTCTACTTTATTAAGTTAACTAACACAAACTGAATGCAAGAACAAACACAAGGAATGGAAATAATATAAATGCCTACCCCCTAGAGCAATATACAGATTCCCTCATAAGATTTTGTGCTTGTCATGTTGTAATGAGCTCAGTCTACCGCTGATCAACTAAAAATAAAATGTGTTAATGTTTATCAAATTTTAAAGAGATAATGTGAACACTGGATATTATTTTATAGGCCTTCAGTAGTTCACCATGTCATGAACATAGAAGGCAAAACAGTACGAAGAATGTAATAGAAAGAGCAAACTAACAGTCAGATGGCAGTGAGGTCTAGGGGTTAAACATATTGACTGTGTACAAGGAGATCCCAGATTCCCATACTGCTACAGTCCCTGAGTCACTGTGTGACTCTGACCGGTTCAGCTGTCCTCCCTGTACTAAAAGGAGGCCCACACTGCAGATATACAGTAGTACAATGCTGTACCTTATCTGTCCTGTAGTAGTTAAATTGTGATTATATATACATATTTTTAAAATGGCAAGAAAAAATCTAGAAATTTCATTGGCCAAGAGACATCACCTGACCGTGCATTATATCTATTTAAACACACAGTTAGGTGCCAAATCTCATATTTCTCCCAAAACAACCTACTTAGAGCCATTTTATAAGTGTAGTAAGCCCCTCCAGGGTGTGCATCATATGATTTTAAGGGATGTAAGAACACTCAGCTTTCAGCCTCGTGCCTTACTACACCCCTGAAGCATGCATTAAAATCCTATAATGCACACCCTGTTGTAGCTTATTACTAAAAATATATATATATATATATATATATATATATATATACACACACACATATACACACACACACACACACACACACACACACATATAGTAAACAATGCAGTTTCAATGGGAATTAGTCCCTTTTGTCATGCATGAAACTGTGAGACTGTGATTCATCCTGGTGGGCTACACATACACACACACACACACACACACACACACACACACACACACACTAAATACATTTGCATTTCTTTACTGAGATGAAAATGCTATCAACGGCACAGAATATTAGCTAGCTAAACACATTTATCTTGCTATTAAGGTACATCTATTTATTTATTTGAAAATTGGTAACCAGAAAAGGCGCACTGAGCTGAAACTCGTTTTGTGGTGTGGCCCGGGGAAAGGAAACAGAGGAAATATGTGTTACAAGCAGCTGAGATACTGTCACAAATCAATAAGTAGTACTTACAATCAAACATGGTAAGAGAGCACTGCTAATGACAACATTATAAGGCAACCAATTCAGCAAAACCAACACTATCAGCAATATCAAACCCAATACAGGCTACCACTGGTTGAGCAGAACAGGACAGAGTCAGGTACCAGCTAGGTGAGAAGCATTATTCTGTTTATCTTGCTAGTGGGTCCGTTACCAGCACAAGCAGTGGCTCACTGCTCTGTTACGATACAGTACAACCCACACCAACCATGTGTGTTTTTTATTTATTTATTTGAAATTACTCCACCCAGGATAATCCCATGAGATACATCATCTCATTGTCAAGGGGATCTTAGGGACAATAGCCACAGTCAACAGGTTAACACTGTCCAGCAGGAATAGTTACCTACAGGCTAAAATATATATAGGAAAAAAATGTAAAGGTTATTGCTTAAGGAAACCACTGGACTGTCAGTGGTTTATGTGTTGTGAACTTTCTCTGGCAACAGCAATTAGTGGGGGATCGGTAGGGCTAAAAGAAGTCGAGAAAACTTAAAAAATGTTAAACATGATTCCACTTAAAAATCTGTATCAATATAAACACAAAAAGTGAACAGTGTAGCTCACTTTTAAAATGTTTCTATAAACTGTACTTTTTATGGCACAGCAATCAGCTACATGTACACTCCGGAGCGCTGAATGGTGTAGCTTGGTGTAGAGTCACCTTCAGGTAAGCACCCTCACAGAATCTGTATTTTGTGCCCAGCCAGCCACCTTTTGCTGTAAAATTGTTCAACAGCTTTCGGAATGCCACAGATTAGCAACTTTGTTCTTCAGGCACAGCTGTTCTGATATTGCTCTGCTTCCAAATGTTATACCAATTTGCCATAAATTGATCTGGCCTTTGTTCAGAAATGGGCAGCCTTGACCCATTGTAAAATGGACAAATGAACTGACGGAAGGGCATAAAAATATCTCTAACCGAACTGCTCAAACACGAGTTCCATGACAATGAAGCAATTTAGTACGAAGCATAACTGATTTACTAGCTGAGGAAGCTAAACAACCTGTCGCCATTGCCAGAGATTTGTTAACATTTCCCTTGGCATATCAATGCTAAAACAAAAGGACGGATTCAGGCAGCCTAAACCATTGACTGCAGTATACGTGGCTTATGGATGATAAGATGATCAAAAACAAACATTCTGAATCTCATTCGCCCAGGTTTCTGTGATGCAAATTTGCTTTTAGATTGGCAGGACAGGACTCAGGTATCCCTTTCTTGTCTTTTTTCCCCCCTACACACTTCATTTACTTAAGATAGCCCTTTATTTACTTAAGATAGCCCAATGGACCTACAGTACCATGTTTACTGTGGGTTCCTTCTTCGACCCATTTTACAGCTGGACAGATAAGAACACAAAGACTTTCTCAAAGCCACATTAAATCACATCAGTAGCTCTGGTAGGACTGGAACCAGGGTCTGCTCATTCACAATTCAACATTCTGATCACTATGCTCCAGCTTGGCCCGTCATCCTGATAATGTCCTAAGGCATGCTGTTTCTCATGGGTTTTACACTAGCTAGAAGAAGCTGTTTTGCTGTTGCTAGTACAGTACTTTTAAAACAACTCCCTGCCCCCTCACCCATATTAGACTTCCAGCTATCCCGCGCAGTACTTACACTTCCCATCAATGTGCTTGGCATGTTTTGATCTGATCAGTTAATCACAATCAAAAGTATTCTGCTCTTCTTTTACCAGCCCACAGGCACCTACAAAATCAGTCACCAGTGTCACAAATTAATCTATCAATCAATGAGATACCAAGCAGCTTTAACGTTCTGGGCAGTGTTCAAAACAAAAAACAATCCATTGGGGGAATCCAGCCCCTTTGATGTAGGACTTAACATACCTGGCAGGGGTCTGGAGACATACTCCCTCATTATATAGTATATGGTTATCCCGTGCTGTGTATGGACTTCCATCCTAACTAAAAAGCTGTTGTACCACAGTTCAAAGGTCAAGGAATGCTGTTGTTCCCTTCTGTGGTACAATTAATTAGAATGGAAACTTGTGCCACCTGTTGTTTTATTTTAATTTTCCCAAAGAACTCAGACCTTCCCCCTAACAAAACTCTTCAACTGCTTTAGCATTTTAAAAAGAGAAACCCACCCCCTCGCCCAAGTGGCTTCTCAACACCTGGATGAGGGTGGGTTTCTGTTCCATTAAAAATAAAAAATATTAATCCTAAATTTTCTTGGGAAGAAAAAAAGCAGCATTTTTTACTTTATGTTTCAAAACATACACTACACAAAATAAAACATGGGCAACCATGCACACCTCAGCTGTATTTCATCTTGGGGTTCTGAAGGCATCAGGGACCTCTTGAGCTTCACCCCCGAGGTCCCTGTGATGTCGTCAGAATCCCTCAATGGAAACACAGCCTTGTTGTGTATGGCGGCCCATGCATTGGTCTCTATATGTTGCATTTTTACATCTTTGCTAGTTTTACACCTTTAGAGGTACATTTTACATATGAGCAGTCCTTCATCATTCTACTCCTGAAGCAGAGTCAGACTTTTGATTTCACTCTGGGAACTGAGTTCTCCCAAGTTCCCCCTATCCCCATTTCCACCATTTGTTTTGGAGATGCCAGAGGTATACAGTATATAGAACCTAGCTTGGCAGGAGACCCCAGTTAGTATCAAAAGTGCCCTCTCCCTTAGCAGAATAGGCTCTGGCTTGTTGAATGTTAGACCTTGAAGTACTGTAAGGGAATCTCCATTTCTTCAACGCCTGCATTTATCGAGCCTGACACTTCTAGGGACATATCCAAACAGTCCATAGATGTCCCATAACATATGAGTAGGTAACTGAAACAAAACTTGAGAAGCGGCAAACACATATACCCCTGAAGAGTGATTAGAGGCACAGATAAAAGTGCTTACAATAAGTATATAGAATGTCATTTACCAAAGCATAGATGCTGCACTGCAGAACCGCTGCTTGCTGCTGTTTATGAGCAAAGTTTGCATCCACTGATGCAGCTTTAGCCACCGTGTAGTACACGGTGAAGGCACATTAAAAGTGTGCAGATCTGTTCTTGGGATTAAGGGGATACGCAATGTGCCCCTCGTATAATACTGTTTGTATCACAAGTGGACATGTGACCTCGACTCACGAGTGGTGGAGCACAACAAAGCCACGAGTGAGGTTGCCGAGGTCACTGTCCACAAGTTGTGATACATAGGTATCATACAATGGAACATCGCGTGTCCATTTTATACAATAGGGCTCTGGTTTTTGTTAGTTTTCTGTTTTTTTTTTTTGTTTGTTTGTTTAGCGGCATGAGGAAGGGGAGGAGTGATGTGTACACTGTGTTGATAACTGGCAATAATGTGTACACTGTGGTTGATATCTTCACAGTGTACATATTACAATCTTTTTATCACATTGTGGTTGTGATAGGGATTTTTAATTTTATGTGATACCAAATCACTTCACCCCTATTGTATAATAAGATATTCTGCCTAAGAGGTAGCAACTGATCTGGCAGAATGGCATTTCGTATGCTCTGGTGAACCCATATTAATAAACCCATCCTCTGACAAAAGCCATCATGAGCTATAGTACCTAGCTAGGAAATCCGTAATTGCCCTTGCCCCTTTCTGTGCTGTTTGAAAAGTATGAAACACTTGTCTAAATATTTGAATTCCTTGGCTATGTCCAAATAATATTCTGGTATCTGTGTAACATTAAATGAATGGAGATACCATTTCTTCTCATTTCTGGTGTTCAGGCAGATGGATGGTAATAAAATGTATGAAGACTTTAAGGGAGAATGCACCGACGTTCAGTAAAAGTCTGAGTTGGTGACAGAGTAACCTAGTTTTAAACTCTACTATATATACACTGTTTGAGTCTAAATCATTTGGTTTCCATGTGTCTCTCCAAACCACAAAGAGACATATTGTACACTCTAAAACATCAATGCTAGTGCAAAGCATCATGGATATGCAGATCCTTCTGTGGGGCAGGCTAACACGGCATCACCATAACAAAGGTTGCCTAAAAAAAGGCCCCAACGTTTGTTTCAATTTAGGCTGAGAACAACAAACTGAATGTAGTTCATCCTGTTGGGACTCATCGCCGCAGTGTAATGCAGTCAGTAGTCATCATCTCAGCCAAGTCCCAAGACAGTCCCAGAGAAAAGCAGGCATTTAGTACACTAAGACAAGAAAGGCAGGTTGCAAGAAGAGCAGCATGTGTAGGCATACTTCTTAATACTTTGTAACTGAAATGAGGGACACAGTCATTCAAAAATGCAAGACAATATGGAACACCAACCCTTAGAATGAAAGGAGAACTCCTTATTAAAGGAGAACTCTCAGCTCCCCATAAGAAAAGCACTTAAGATAAGTTTTTTCTTCCACTGATCAGTACCGGCAGTATAAGTGTGATAACATACTGTATTAGCCGTTAACATTTACTTTATGCTTACAGCTATATAGGTGCCCTCACGGCTTAGCCCGTCATGCACACCTTCAGAGGGCTGGCTCCAGAGGACACTGGCAGTGGTAGCTACCAACAATGGCCAGTGGGGAAGGTGGGGCACATGATCAACCAGATATATCTAAGTATTTCAGATAAGTAAGTTTAATTCAACATTATTTGCAATTTTGTTAATGGGGACCCATAGGTCCCACTGCTTTTCTTCTATGGAGCTGTGCGTTCCCCTTTAAACATAAAGATGTAAGCTCAGAACACTGTGGAAACCAGTGTTAAATGTTTAATTTTGACATAGCATGAAGGAATGTTAGGACTTTCTGCTTTATGAGTTTACAGTACTTTTTCTACATGCTCCACACATTTCCAGTGTGGGTCAGATGTAGGACAGAGCACTCCCGAGGGCAAAATCAGCAATACCCGTCATGATGAGGGACATTTGAGAGGTATGTGTGTAGTAGCCATAAAAGGATGCAAGGAGAGAACAAATGTCCAAATTGTTTGTTTCTCAGTGTCACTCAAAACCACATGCAGACATTCAAAGGCTTCAAACCTGAAGCTTCCAATCTCATGTTCTCTCCTTGTTGCATGATCTAAACTGTCTACAAAATTAGAAACCAGAAACATAGAAAACTGCTAGCAGAAGAAGGCTTTACAGTCTATCCAGTTTGCCCAAAGAGATGATACATGGCCACTAGGGGATCATGGGTGACCTCCCCCGAGTCCCTGACTAACTCCTTGTGTCTATCACACAGCCTCTTAAAAATCTCCACCGATTTGGAAACTGAGCTCCAGAATATAGAGATGTACATGTATGTAGTGATGACAGTAAAGTACTTCATTCTTACTCAAAGCATAAAAAATGCATGTACCCCAAGAACTACTGAACACTGGTCTTTACAATATACTGTATACAGTATCCTTCTGTCTCATTTGAAATAGAGGCCCAGGAGAAGATACGGTTACATTCTATTACAAGTAAACCTTTTCTTGGAATATCTGCGGCGCTGAACAATGTGTATAGCTGTGAGATGCATAATGTAATGGTTATCTTCAAAGGAGAAAAGGGTAAATTAAAATGATTTTTAAGGCAATCTTTCAAAACACTGCATGCAGTATGTCTGCACGATGTCTACTGATTAGCTCCAACTTCCTACGAACGTTATGCATGTAGCCAAAGATTGTTTTTCAATTAGAAAAGCATGATGTGCAAAATGTCAGGAAAAATTAGACTAAATGGGAATGAAATGCCCACAGTAAATATGACTCTAATATGTAGATAAACAGACATATACTTCATAAAAAAAAAACAATGAAAAATATGAGCCCTATTCTTCTCAGTCGTTGAATCTTGATCCATGAACCTTTTTTTTTTTAATGCTCTCTTTCTTTTGGCAGATGATTACAGGATGCTTTTGCTTCCTTCATAGAAATTTAGGGTTATAATTCCATTCGTAGATATGCTGCCATATACAGACTTATACACAGTTACCAAAGAGTTCACCCCCAAAAACAATGCAGAACACTACTATTCAACTAAAACACATTTCTCTTGCATACAGTCTTTATTTGAAATCATTTATACGCAGAACATTTAGAACTATAGCGCAGGTTATACAGCTCACCCAGCCAATCGGAGCAGCTGGGAGGGTGGGTAAGCCTACATTAAGGATGGGCTCAGGGGGTGGGGAAATAAATCAAATGCAGGATCCCCAATGGTCTCAGTGGTACACTCCAGGATCAGAAGCGGTTTCCTCAGTGGATTAGAAGTATGTGGCTCACTGAAGGAGGACATGGCCCAGGCAAGGGGTAGAAAAGAAAGGATAAAAAGAATGTTTACAGAAAAATGGTGAATAAAAACATTCTGGGGGTCCTATATACTAACATGGGTTGTTATCTTAGGGTAGTGAACTTTGATGTTTATTTTAATTTGAATTGTACTTGACTGTTATTTAAAAATATAATTATTTCCTATAATTTGTCTCACTGAAAATTAAGAAGTTTAAGCCCAAACCTGTGAGCAAGCAATGAGTCATCAGCAGCAGTAAAGACATTGGTTTGGACGGCAAATGTCACACCTTTGGGATCCCTTTAGTGTGAACAGGTCCCAATCTCATTAAAGTTGCAATGATCTTAGCTTTAAGTCCCTAAGAAATCAGTGTCACAAACTTGATAAAAAAACTGTCAACGTATAACTGTCATATCTTTATGATAGACTCTAAGACACAAAAGTCTGATGGAGAAAATAGTTTAATAAGTAAAGACAACTCTCTTTGCTTAGAAATAGTGTAAAAGAACAAGAATCTCTGCCATCCATCTGCAGTGTTGGATTTACATTTTATGACCTTTAGTAGTAAAGCTAGGCTTTTCTATGTAAATGGTAGTGTTGCACAATCTCTGGATTGTGCTATGGATAGCTAATATACTGCATGTACTGAAGGCCAAGGTCTGGCAGGCCTCCAAAATCCCAATACTGCCTGCTCAGCTAAAGTTTTTCAAAACTATACCTTAGAATAGTGGCAAGGCAGCAGTTACAACCCATCTTCTGCCACACCCTATGTCACTGACAATCCCAGCCATAACTGCAGTTTATCACTCTGACGTTTCCTGAATAGCACTATCAGCAAATATCTGAGTTGTGAGGTGTGCACAGTCCTAATTATTATGACTGAATACATTTTTGCTGAAATGAGGCACTGATTTAGAAAACACATTTATTTACCTAAAGACGTACATCTTATGGTACCTAAAGCAACGGTTCATAATACAAAAAAAATTGAATGAATAACATATTCAGCTGTCAGAACAAATAAAAACATGAGAATATTAGTTGGACCGACGAAATGTGCATCTAACAACCACCTTGTGTCAAATCCAGGTGCACAAAATACTGTGCATTGTATTTTGCAAGCAAAGCATTCTCTGTGGCAAAGTCCCCCAAAATGACGCAACACATCCTCTGCGTCAAAAACACATCGCATGTGGAGAGAATGACGCAAGGTGAGTGAAAAATGCAGGAGGCAAGAATGACTCAAGCTGAGTCAATAAGACAATGCAGGGGGTGAGAATGACTCAGGCTGAGTAAAGAAGATGAGTGACGCATGGAACTAGAATGATGCAAGCTGCATCAAAAAAGATGAGTGATGCATGGAACTAGAATGATGCAAGCTGCATCAAAAAAGATGAAGCATGAGGTAAGAATTTGCCTCAAGCTGCATCAAAAGATGAATGGAGTGAGAAATTACTCTAGCAGAGTCAAAAAATACTGCTGATGAAATGGCCAAGACAATGGCATGTTAAGCCCCCAAAATGCTCTAAACTAGTCCCGTGGAGGGCGGGGGCAGCTGTGGAACCCGAGAGTGTGCAGCAGTCTTTCTTGAGCTCCTAGGAAACTACCTCTATATTTGCCAAAAATCATATTCTGGAGGCTTTATTGCAATTTTTCTTTATCACCATTGAAAAGAGCAACCTCCACTTTACTAAAATGGGCAAGCCCAAAAAAGACAAACAGCATGGTGGTGGAGCAAAAAGTAAAGGAAACTTTGGGGCCTTGTCTTCCGATGATACCACACAGCCTCAGATGACATCGAGCATGGGAGAAACTACTGAGACACTGGGCCACAAGCTGCAACTCCTGATCCAGTCGGTGACATCTCTAAACACTAAAGCAGATGATTTTAATAGCAGAGTGGTAATTTTAGAGAAAACTGTCAATGGATAAAAGCAAGCCAACACTTCTATGGGAGCCACAACTCTAATGGGGAAAGAAACTCATTCTTCCGTGCTAGGCTTGAGACACTTGAAAACCAATCCAGAGCGGCTAACATCTGGATTTTTGGTCTACCCAAAGGATTGGAGCGGGATAACCCCTTTATGTACCATAGGGAATGTCTCACAGATAATTTAATACCTGAAGGGGCAGAGAAGTCTTGGGTATCCAGAAAGCCTACAGAATTACCCCATGGGGTAAGGCAGCTAATCTTGACTTACCTTGAACACTCATGCTGATTACAACTGGTGTTGGGGAGAGAGAGATAAAATATTAAAGTATGCAAGGAAGAGGGCTCCTTTATTTCAAGATAACCAGATTAATTTTTTCCCCTGACATAAGTTATGCTACGCGACAGCGCAGGAAGTGCTTCAATGGATCTCGGCAACAATTGCAAGCACTGGAGATTCCACACTCCATGATCTTCCCTGCAAGACTTCAGCTGGTATTTCAGAGCAAGGTGTATGTTTTCTCAGACCCAGTGGAGGTGGGAAAGAGGACCAATCGTCAGGCGGTGGTTGCAGGATTGCGAACAGCAGACCAGGCAGATGAAGAGGAGCTTCTAAGCCCTACATGACTTTCCTATCGAGAGGACTAGACCTCAATATCTTTAGTTTAAAAAAAACAAAAAAACGGTATTTTTCTTCCTCGGTTTGTCACTGTCCCTGGACGGCTAGTTGCCAGGTTTGCCATCAGGAACGATTGCTCATAATCACTAAATCAGGAGTTTAAGATAGGTGATTATCCTGCCTTTAGTTTTGTTCATCGAGTGAATTGCTCATTTAACAAGCCTAGAAATGTATTAAAAAGGGGTTACATTTTTGTTGGCTTGGGGCAAAGAGGGGAGAGTTTCCTTGTTAACTTTTCATAGATCTTTGTTAATTTTAGCTACGGCAAATATATAGTTGATCTTATAACATTAAGCATTTAACATGGCACTAAATCTTCCCCTTTCTTAAGGGGATACTGGGATTTTTGGACTGGATTTGCTGTACAATCCTTTTCATTGTGGTATCTTGGCCATGGGGCTCATGGACTTCCTATACAGCACATATAAGGACTCAATGATAGCAATAATTGTTGTTTCCCCTGAATGCTGTACCACAATAAGGCACGTGCATAATAACCCTGTATCTCAGAGACTATTGTGTTTCAATGGTATTAACTGGAATTGGTCTGTGTGCTTTATGTATCATGATCTTTGTCATGCTTATAGGGTAATAATAACAAATAAAGTATAAAAAAAATAAAATAAACTAGTCCACAGGGGAATACTGGCGCTATAACTAACCTGCTACATAATCTGCCCTAACCTTTATACACTCCAGTGTCAGACCAGCTCTGGCTGGTCTAACAGCAGCATACATCTTCAGCGCAGTGTCAACAGCTTCCACCTTTGAAATCATAAAAAGGGGGATGGTGTATTATTTTTTTGATGCAAGCCCCATTGCGATACGGCGCACTAATTTTTTGGATGCAAGCCTGATGCAACCCACTTTGTCGAAGGCAGTTCTGCTTTGATGAACGCAGCATTAGAAAATCAGAACTGATTCCAGTTTTGATGCAGCTTGCTCCTTGCATCATTCCTTTCTGCTGCAAGCGCTCTGCATTATTCTCTGACCTTTGAAAATCGAGCCCCCTGTTTCCAAGACAGGCCCACCTCAATAAATCTGTTGCTGCACTGAGGCATATTTGCTGTCTAAACATGACACTCTCACAGCTGAGTAGTGAGCTTAAGGAAGAAGATTTCTAAAAGCTGCTGGGGGGCAAGCATCTTTATTACTGATCCACACTAATTACAAAACTAATAATGAATGTAATTTAAAAAGGGTTGATTGAAGAAACCATATTGCAGTCAAGAATCTAACGATGTCAAAAGAACATTATCTGCCAAAAATGGTATAGTTAAAATGTTTGTAGTAAACAAATTGCTACTTTAAAACACTTTTCTAGCTGGCTCCATGGCAACGAGTGTTGAGGTGCCCACTTGGCACGCTGGCAACTCGGGTTCATACTCCAAGTCAGAGATGTCAGGAGCAGAGTCCGGCAGGGAAGGCAACATAGTGTACATACAGGCAACCTCCACCCAGGAGGAAGGGGGGTTCAGTTAAGTCAGCCCTTAGAGCAGCTCCAGGTAAGTATATGGTAGTGCATGTGATGAGGTGGACAACATGACAAGGATGCTCCTAACACAGGATGCTGTCGTGGACATGCTCTGAGGGAGGTGGGTGGGGCCATGAACATGTGAAGCTCAGAGAGCTCAGCTGCTTTAGATGATGGACTCCACATGCACGAGCCTCCATATGACTAGACCCTGACTGGTGGCAAACACGCTCCCCAGCCCTGGTGTTGAGGACTCCAAAGTACTTTTCCCACCTCTTTGCCAGCTGTGGAAGAGTTGGGGCCATCCAAGAAAGGACAGACCCTGATTCAGAGACCAGGGGGAACCTTGGGAGTCAGGATGCATGAATAGAGTCCTAAGAGTGGCTCGTGGAGGTAAGTATGTGGTAGTGTGCATGATGAAGGTGACAGCATGTTGAGCAAGCTTCAACCTCAGAATGCCTCCAAAGATATTGTCTGAGGGAGGTATGTGTAGCCATGAAAATGTGAAACTCAGTTGACCACATTGCTTTGGATGACGGCCTCCACACGCCCACATGGCCGGTTTTAGGCACCAGCAAACCCTGCAATCGCTGGTGGCCCCTGCTTATGGGGGGGGCCCCCAACTAAAACAGTTTACCTTAATTATTTTAAATCTTTTTTTATTATCTTCTTAAAACAGCAATAAAGGACTGTGCAGATTTTGATGTGGGATCTTGATTTCATGAAAAGCCTTACTAAGCTATGACCCAGGCAATAAGAGGCAGATAGGTAACAATGGATGTGAGAGAAGGAACAGTATGCACTGACACTGCGGTCTCCCTTTAAATTTTTTTAAGATGCCACTAGTACTGAAAATACAATAAAATGATGTGTGTATTGGTTACAGTTAAACATATGGGGTGATGGGTAACTAGGGGGGCCCCGTGACTTCATTAATCTGCTAGGGGCCCCCAAAACCCTAAAGCCGGCCTTGTGACGCCCAGACTAGACTTTGAGCTCTGGAGAACATGTTCTCCAGCCCTGGTCTTGAGGACCCCAAGGTGTTTCTCCTGCCTCTCCGTCAGCTACATAAGGGTTGGGAGTCACCCTGAGATGGGACAAACCCTGACCCTGAGACAAGCAGGCAACCCTGGGAGACAGGATGCATGTGTCGGTACCAGCAGTTAGTCCAGTGGGCAGAGGTATGAACTGTTCAGAGGACAGAAAGGAGAGAAGCAGCAGGCCCATAAAAAGAAGGTAAAAAAAATTTAATTTTTTTTAAAGAAAACATCATACAGTACATAATAATTTCTCTGCCATATGCTGTATTACTTTTAAAGGCTGATCACAAGCTACAACCCCAGCGTTTTCTCTCACAAAGTGTAATTCAAATACAGTTTCTAAGGAAGTCAAAGGAAAACTTATATCCTTTACCACTTTTTCCAATAACTATGGCAGTACAAGACATCTAAAGAGGAAAAAAAAGTTACTTTCACAGACCAAGACATGCATTTGATTTTGAAAGCAACAAATGGAATAAAATTAAGAAGCCATGCACTCTGTTTCAAATTAAGACAATACACTGTCAAAAGTCAGCTGATTTAAGAAGAACCTAACTGTGTATGGGAGTAATCTGGAACTGAAGTAATCCTGTTTCCACTTACAGAAGCGCTTTAAGAGGTGAGATAGTTCCAGGAAGAAAAAGCTCCATGCACTACTGCAGACAACTTTGGAGAATCTATCAAAACCTCTCTGCTT
This sequence comes from Neoceratodus forsteri, assembly GCA_016271365.2. NCBI lineage: Eukaryota > Metazoa > Chordata > Ceratodontiformes > Ceratodontidae > Neoceratodus > Neoceratodus forsteri. The sequence goes on along the minus strand of CM057456.1, from coordinate 1,870,000,700 downwards.
CCTTGAAGTGTCAGCTTGTAACTGAAAATATTAATGTCAGAGACTAAAATAAGTCCATGCCTCTCTAAACCCCGGTTAGTTATTTTTGCCCCTGGGTTAGAGCAGCTTAATGATATGTAGACTACCAGGCCAAGTATAAGTAATTTTTTTAGCATAGCAATTGACCATGTACAGAGCAGTGCTAACAGAAAACACGCAGAGCTGGTAAAATTCACTGGATACTAGCCTACTCAGTTATTGACTTTAAACCAAATATTTCAAAGCCTGCTTTTTGTTTATTAGTACATACAGTATCACAAGAAAACAACAGAGCGAGGTAAACTATATCAATAGAATCCTGCACTAGTTACCAAACAAATATATTCATGAAATATCCACTACAACACAATACTGCAATAATTACTATACCAAAATACAATCCTGCAATATTTTCTATAAAAACAGAATTCTAAAATAGCTCCAATACCTACACAATACTGCAATATTTACTTAACCAAAAATACAATCTGTTAATATCTTCTATACAAGAAAGAATCCTGAAATATTTACTATACAAGCAAAATTCTGAAATATCTACTATAAAACAATGCTACATTGACTAATAATAACTACTATCCTAGAATCCTGACAGATCCACTATACAAACAGAATCCTGAAATATCTACCATACCAACATAATACCATATCAAAATATAATCCTATAATACCTATTATACAAATAGAATCCTGACAGATCCATTACACAAACAGAATCCTGAAATATCTACCATACCAACATAATACCATATCAAAAATATAATCCTGTAATACCTATCATACAAATAGAATTCTGACAGATCCATTACACAAACAGAATCCTGAAATATCTACCATACCAACATAATACCATATCAAAAATATAATCCTGTAATACCCATTGTACAAACAGAATCCTGACAGATCGGGGGAAAAGAGAGAGAGAGAAAGAGAGAGAGAGAGAGAGCACGAGAGGAAGAAAGAGAAACGGTATATACTGTAGTTCGTCTGCAGTTGGGTTTCAATGTTTCTGAAAATACTGCTCCAAATGCTGTCATTAGTAGGTAAGTGGAAACTGAAAAGGATAAAAAGTTGTTTACAAAAAAAAAAAAAAAGAAATCCATCAAGTTACTATGGTTTGGAAACATGGAGCAGACTACGGCAGTCCATGTCCAAACTGTCTGTAAGAACCACATGGTTTGCTGCACCGCCACGTTTGTTTTGATTTTTTTGTGACCGGGACTATTTTGTCCAATCAGGTGGCCAGTCACACAGGGCTTAATGAATATTACGGAACATGTACAACAACTTTTAGAACGTGCACAACAACGTTAGCATGGCCACTGATTTTTATGTATAATAAGTCTTAACCATATACTACAATATTATATCAAAAATATAATCCTGTATCATCCGTTATACAAACAGAATCCTAACAAATCCATTATACAAACAAAATCCTGACATCAGTTTGAATAGTGGTGATCGTAGGGGTATTGGTGCTCTCCAAGAGTAGTGAGACTGATTTGCATTAGTGGAGAACACACATCCCTTGCATTAACAGCTCAAAAAAAAAGGCAGTCTCACATACAAAGTGCTATTAAGGCTTTTTACTCTCAGTTACATCTTCATCAATGCATACAGGAGGCTTACGTTTCACCCGACCACTTGGGCTTCATCAGATATCTCTGATGAAGCCTGAGTGGTCGGGAGAAATGTAAGCCTCCTGTGAGCATTGATGAAGATGTAACTGAGTGTAAAAAGCCTTAACAGCACTTTGTGTGAGAGACTGCCTTTTTTTGAGCTACTAATTCAGGGGGTGTGTGCTCTCTACTAATGCAAATCAGAATCCTGACATAACTACTATTCCAAAATAATACTATATCAGAAATATAATCCTGTTCTGGTCCAAAGATGCAACAGTAGTGCTGCTACTCACATCAGCAAACCAGATTTGGTAACGGGCCTGAGTCGCTGGAGGGCCAAGCAGGAGAGGAGGATCAAAGGTCCCTGAGGGCACTCTCCTCCTTGGGGATGGAGGGCTCCAGTTCCTGCTGCTTGACTGCCACCTGGATAGTCACAACTGGTGGTGCAGCCAGAGAACAGAAGATGGGGAAGAACAGAAGAGCAAAGCTTAGGTTGAATAGGATGCATGTTGCTTGTAAGGAGAAAATTGCAGTCTTGGTATTAGGGAATACATTCATGCAAAATGTTCAGCCAAAGGGCTCACTCCAGGTATAATGTGAAAATGGTCCTCTTCTATTTCCAGCCACAAAGAAAAGAAGACCCCCTTCCCCCCACATGTGAGCAGAATGATACTGCAGGTGCTCATGGGCCCTGATGTGCCAACTGTCCACCGCCTCCCAGAACTGAATGATTTGGAGAGGAGCCTGGCCAGCCCTCCACCACCTCACCCTAGAGGGAGAAGTGGGGGGTAGGAAAAAGTAGAATAACCAACTGAGAAGGAAATGGCAAAGCTGAGAGATCACTGAACCAGTGAATGGGTGTTGCTACAGTTAGAAGTGGGAAAAATTCAATCCTGTAATAACTACTACACAGACATAATACTACCATATTTACAATATCAAATATGCAACCCTGACATATCTACCATATAAATAAATCCTGAAATATCTACCATACCAACACAATACTGAAATATTTACTAGCCCACAAATGCAATCCTGTCAAATCTACTATACAATTAGAAAATGCAATGCCAAAAAGTTACAGAGTACTAGGTAGTGTGGGGGGTGTTAGGTTGGTAGCAATGTCTGAGGAAAGGGAGCTAGGAGGCATCATTAGCAACTTCCTCAAACAATCCAGTCAGTGCAACAAAGCATACAACAGTGCAACAAGGATGCTGGGAATCGGGATACACTGGGAGAGGGTTTGATCAGAGGAGGGAGACACTGATATTGTCCCTGTGCAGGTTCTCGGTGAGGGCCCATCTGGAATACTGTGCCCTGTTCAGGAGTCTGAACCAGAGAAAAAACAGTGATAGGCTGCAGGCCTTACAAGGCAGTGTCACCAGGATGATCCAAGGCCAAAAGGGCAGATCCTAGGAGGAATAGCTGGAGATGCTTCACATGTACACACTGGAGACCAGGACAGATAGGGGTGACTTGACAGAGATGTACAAATTCCTGAATGAATGGAGGCTCATCCGTGGAAACTCCAAGAGAGGTGTGATGAAAGTTTACTTCACTAAGACAGTGGTGGAGCCATGGAACAGACTGCCAGTGGAGGTGGTGGGGCAGGGCTATAAACAGGTTTGAGAATAGGTAGGACAAGTATAGGGGCTGATAAGATCAAAAAGGAGGAGATAAGAAGATGGGGGATAGAGGCAGGGGGGGTTGGCTTGGGTAGGTGTTAGGGCTAAGTACCCCTATAAGGTCATATGGCTGTGGGACAGGTAGGATATTGTTCTGGACAGACTGGATGGATCCTTCGTTTTTATCTGCTGGCAACATCTAGGTTTATGTTTCTAAAGCCCTGAAATATCTCTTATGCAAGCAATTTCCTGAAATATCTTCTATACCAATGTTTCTCAAATGGTGAGACCAGCTGCCCAAGGGAGGACCCAAACTGTTACAGGGGAGGTTCAAGCCAGCCTAACAATATACTATATTTACATTTTGAGTTTTGGACATTTTGTGTGAAGGGGTGACACAAACTGAAAGTGGATAGTGGCATGTGGATTGAATTATTTACACACAACTTGGTGGCCCCAAAAGAAACACTAAGCCAAGGCTTATTTTCAGGTATGACCTCAATGGGGAAAGTGTATGGAGTACATACAGTTCAAAGGTAACTATACAAAAAATATCACAATAGTGCAAACAGATTGGAACAACATGCAAATAATGAAAGGTAACAATTGATCAAAAGGGAGCAGGATTAATAAAAAAGCAATCAAATCAACGATGAAGTAGGGTGTTGTCAACTGGGAAGCTAGTTGGAGAGGTGGGGGGGTGAGTCGAAGGCACAGTTGTCAGTTTTTCAGCTTTTTTTTAATCTAAAGTACTGTACCTACAATACTCTACTTGTGTATACCAAAGCTGAAAACATTATTTACTATAAGAAACAATAAAAATACAGTACTGTACTTGCAGACTACAGGTACACATATACAGTAGTATATCTCTATGAAGCACATGCTGCAGCACTGTAACTCAAAATAGCATCCCTCAATGTAACGAACAGGGAGCTATAACAAACTCACGTTATGGCACAGGTTGTGATTCTTATAGCGAGGGATTACTGTACTATACCAAAGAAATGTGCAACCCTAAAATATCTAGTATAAAAACAGAATACTGAAATATGTACTATACCAACACAATGCAGCAATCTTTACTATACTATAAATACAGCCCTGAAATATTTAATATATAGCTAGTATCCTGAAATATATACCAACACAATACTGCAATAATGACCATAACAAAAATGCAATCCTGTAATATCTAAAATACTAATAGAATCCTGAAATATATACCATTTCTTAACTGATTGATTGATTGATTGATTGATTGAAATTCGGCAACCAGCAAAGGCACACCAAGCCAATGCTCATTTCCAGGTGCAGCTTGGGGAAAGGGGACTGAGAAGACAAAGTACATTCAAAGGTAAAATACAATCAATATAAAAAACGCAGCACGCACAGGCGTATGTGAATTATCACGGTTATTGAGCAGTAGTAAACAGGCTCTATCAAAGCCAAACAGGAATTTACAGAAATAAGCAAAATAACAAAGACTAAAATAATAATTATTATATGCAGAGAAGGTGAAAACAATGAAATGATTGTCAGGAAGAAACAAAAAAAAAAGGAGAAGGGAATGGGAAATAGGGAACATGAGCATGTCTATACCACATACTATGCCAATAGAATACTGCAATATTTACTACACTAAAAAGTCCAGCCCTCAAATATCTACTATACATGCAGAATCCTGAAATATCTACTATATGCTCGCACAAACAATACTATATTATTTACTATGCCAAAAATACAATCCTGTAATATTTACAATACAAACTGAATCTTGAAACATCTACTACACCGAAACAATACTGCAATTTTTACCATATCAAAATACAACCCTGCAATATCTACTATACAAATGCAATTTTGTCAACACCTATTATATCAATTTAATTTGACAGCAATTGCACAAAGTGCTGTACTGTCTATTGCACGACGCCAGTCCTGTAAGTGTGCTCCACAGTGCAATCCTGTAATATTTCCTGTACAAAAAAATACAAATGAATACAAAAACAAATGTAAAATCCATATTTTTGGCTGATTTTTTTCCCTGTATTTTCTTTATGCTCCCTGGCTGCAACAGGCTTGGCTCCCATCTTCCCCGATCCACTGTCCCCCCGACTGTCCACAATCTCCCCAGGCCTACCTGCTGGCGAGTACCCCATAGATTGCCCCCCATGGTAGGATCAGGAGGGGGAGGGCCGTCCTCACCCCCAAGCTTGAATCCAGTATCCCGACAGGTCCCTAGTGATGGGGTGGGTGGAGGCGTGGTGTACCAGGCGTTGTTAATGTCAAGTGTGCTGTATTTTTCCTCCTGGCTTTCTCTCGTCCCCTAGCCATGGCATACTCAGGCAAGCACATGCGCATGGAGGCACGCATGCATCCCAGGACTGTGGCTACCTCCCCTTCCCCTGACCTATGTCTGCTACTCGTGCATCACATGGGCTGCCACCAGGCCTCCACCTGGTGACAACCAAGAGCCGAGACAGCACATCACCCTGATCTGAGAGATGAGAGTTGCCAGGCGGCTGCTCAGTCCTTTCCTAGCCCTCCTCTCCAGCTAACTCTAGGGAAACCTGAACTTGTTCCTCAACTCAGGTCGCCAGCTTGATGAGGGGTAAAAGGTGGGCAGTGCCTCCACCCTCTGCACTACCAGACCAACTTAGATTTTTGACTGCTTAATGCAGAATTCAGCAGTCTTTTAACTTTGGGACTTGCAAATTAGCATCTATAGCCTTTGTGGAATGATCTACAAAGCCTGCATATCTGGTAAAAATCAGTCATGCCATTTTTAAGGTACAGGGTGTCAGAAATATGAAAAACTATCCAAACTAAGATGCTTTTGGGGGGTGGAGCAAAATGGCAAAACTTTGAAATCTGAAACTTAAAGTGGTTTTAAATCTTGTCCCAAAGGTGGTGCTTTCGTGGTATTTGGACTAATATAGTTCAAAAAATGTATCTTTTATTTTATATTTTATTGTTTTACCAAGAGAAAGCTCCATTTAGCAATGTTTTTTTTTACAAGGAGGTGTTGAATGGGACAATAAATGATAAAGAAATAAACTGAATACAGATTTAGCTTGACACTGGTCATGCATATTTGACCGCATTTTACATGGATTTATCATAACATGTTTCCACACACCTGTTATCCATAAAGAGCTACTGACGCCTCAGAAAACTTTCAAAAACACATCATTTACGTACAATTCTTTTTTTTATCTTTTTAAGCTCCCCAGGTACATTGCGGGCAGGAACGCCATCCCACACCACCCGTCCACCAGCCCGACCACCCTGACCATCCCCGAGACCCCCTATGAATTACCCCCCATGGTGGGGCCAGGAAGGAAGCTATCTCCCTCCCCAGAGCACAATCCAAATCCAGGGAGACCCCAACAGTGGACCGGTGGAATGGGTGCAGGACCTTATGGAGCCTCCAGCCACCATTTACCGCTTTTCTGTCCCCCTCCCAGTGCAAGATATAGCATGAGCACGTGGGGACACATGCCTGCCACACCCGCCGACTGCTGGTCTCACTGCATCGCCCCCACTAAAGGCCAATCGATGGTCAGGACGAGGATCCTTCCCTCCCCGAGAGAGGACAGCAGTCCTCCAGATGCTCAATCCTCTCTCACCCCTGCCAACCCCTGATGGCCTGGGCTCATTCTCGGACCCAGGTCGCTGGTGTAGCGTGAGGTAAGGCGTTCAGTGCCTCAACCCTCAGCGCCAACAGGCCACCTAATTAGGTACAATTCTGCTTGCACTCCATTTATATTTTACATATTTCTCCTCCCCATAATTTTTTACTAAAGAAATGTGTATGGATATATGATTGTTGTCCCTTAGCGTTCATTTTGAGTTCATCTGCCTCTATAGCTTACTCCCTATTTCAAGTAATAATACTCTGTTGTGACATCACAATCTATTGCCATGGGCATCATTGTGAGGTCACAAGCAGTGCTCTGTGACTTCAGGTAGGGAGAAAGCAGCAAGAATAGATCAACTCTTTGCGAACAAAGACCCTGTTCTCATGCAAACGACCTCACTACTAAATAATGGGAAGGAGTAATACAGAACTAATTAGACGTGCATATAGGATAGTGTATGGTAGCCCATACACAACAATGCTGTTGCCACACTAAGTTGTTGCTATGATGTCAAGGACCTCGAGAGCAAAGCTTGAGAGGTCCCTTTGATGTCATAGCAACCACAAGATGTAAGAAGAGCGTTGTTGTGTATTTGGGCTACCATACACTAATCTATATAGTGTATGGTCCCCAAAAACACAATCACTTAATTTACCTTGAAAAATGTCAGACTCAGCCATCTCCAACTCTCACTTCTCAGCCATCCGCCCGCCGGCAGATCCATGCACGCGACACTCCAACTGCCACAAGCCCAATCAACTGCTCTGATGAGGTCGCCTGCATTGTGACGTTCGTACTAGCACAGAACAAAAAGTTGTTCTGTGTTAGTATGAACATTACTAGTGTATTTTTTACCGTGTATGGATTATTATACACAATGACGTTCGACCATATACTATAAGCTAGACAGTGCCTAAATATTATAGTTCTCCTGAATGTCTCACCAGCTCTTTAATGGGCAAATGACCATTTTTGCAGCCCCACTGTGGTCCCATTTACAGCTTTCTAATTGTACTCTCTTACCCCATCCCTTAATTGAAACTCTAATACCTGCAACCCATCAAAATAATGGTTTCTTCCTCCCCTTACCAACGAGTTTTAGGCTTAGGGAGCACGTCTCTGGTGTTGGTAGCCTTTGTGTAATGTAATGCTTAAACTGGTAGCCTTTTACTGCTGTTGGCAACCTTCGATAAATTTAGACCTGACACCATTTCAGGTGTCAACAGCCACTTTCTCTTGCAGCACGGGAAGTCCGTTCTGGTAATAGAAGGGGTAGGAAATCATTTAAAATTAATGTTTGCACAGCCTACTTATTCACACTTGCTCATAAGGGGGGCAGACATGATGGATCTAGAGTCCTTTACAACCTTACATTACTATGTTACTACAGTATATTGCACATGTGCACCCCACCCAGCAGAGCAGCAGGCTTCCTAGTGCTCCCAACACTCTGCTCCCCCAACAAGAGTTGTAGTCCCCACTGGCTTGCTACTATGCAGACAACCCTCCTCCATTCCAACACCAGGAGCCCATCCCCAGTTTGGGCAAGTGGTGACTACAAACAAAAAGCTGTTTTTAAATCTTCCACTCACTTTTTACCTCCCTTCCCCAATTTCTTATGCATGGAACCAATAGCCTTTCCCAAGACCCCCAAAAAAAAAAACACTCCCCCGCACCAGACAGCAGACACAGAAATCCTCCACTTACCTCCTGGGACAACCACCATCAGAACTCATTACCACAAAGTGCTAATTAGAAAATACAGGCTCATTTCACTGCATGTATTTCCCAAACTGCCTAAACAACCCAGGTTTTCAGGATGATTTAGGAAATACACCCAGTGAGCCAATATTTCCTAAATTGCACTTTACAATACTTAGTTCAGAAAGCAGTCAACCAAGGAGGTGAGTGGATGTTTTCCATTGGCTGCTGTCTGAGGAAGAGGTAGGGTACAAAAAAGAGAAGGGTGCTACTGGAGGCCAGGGATTATCTGGCATGGGACAGGGTGTGAGGGGTGAAACTGGGTGCCAGGGACTGCTGGGACTGTGGCAGGGTGAGGGGGGTGCCACTAGATATTAAGAACAGCTAGGTTATGGGATGCCACCTTGTAGGACAGGACTGACCGTAGCAGCTGTTGCTTGGCAGTTTGTGCAGGGACCCACTTGGTGAGCCAAGGGAGCTTGCTCCTGCCTCCCTCCACAGCATGTCACATCGTGTGTCCAAGGCACAATGGAGCTGCGCACACATCATGGCAAGGAGGGAGAACAGAGAGATAACCAGGGAGAAAACCCTTGGAGCGTATATGATGATGATCTGGAGTACTGTGTCCAGTTCTGGAGGCCACATCCCCAGAACGACATAGACAAAATAGAGGTAGTCCAGATAAGAGCAACAAAAATAGTGCAAGGACTGCACCTAAAGTCATATGAGGAAAGACTAGAGGACCTCAATATGTATTCCCTGGGGGATATGACAGAGACATTCAAATTCCTCAGGGATATAAACAATTTACAGGACGGTAGCATCTTTCAGAAAAAGAAGGTGTACACGAACAAGGGAACATGATATAAGATTGGGGAGTAGGCTTGGGGCAACGTGAGGAAGTACTTTTTCACAGAAAGAGTAGTGGATGCTTGGAACAGCCTCCCTGCGGAAGTGGTAGGGGCAAAAATGGTAGGGGAATTCAAGAATGCATGGGATAGACATAAGAGTACTCTCACAATAGGGAAGAGAGGGTAAGCCGCAGATCAACTAGGGTCTGCGGTATTGCATTAGGTAGGGCAAAGGGGCTGGCTAGGTGAGCCACACAGTCCTTTATCTGCCATCACCTTATATGTTTCTATGTTTCTATCTAGGTTCCTGAACTCCCATGGGTCCTACTGCCTGCTCCAGCACTGGATCTTAGTCCACAGTGGGCTGCCTTAGGATAAGATGCCCCCCCCCAGAGCCCCTGCCATGGAGGACATGCCATGGGGGACGTTGGGACGTTGGGATTGATTTTGACCTGGGGAGAATGGGGGTCAACAGCTAGAACAGGGTAAATCTCTGGGACCAGGATATATCCCTGACAAAAGAACATGGGCTGGGAGAAATACCTCTATGGAAAAGAAAAGAGCAGCTTGGCTTGGGCAGTGGTTAGGGAAGGGCTGTCACTGGAGAACAGGGACTGCTTTATTTTTTCCTTTCCACTGAGCTTTATTTTTTCTCCCTTGCAGCCAGCCTGGCATCACCAACATCCCACCTCCAGCTGGCCTCCTCCAGGACTTACCAGCAGCAAATCCCTCATAGATTACCCCTCCCCCATTGCGGGTCCAGGAAAGGGAGGTCTGTCCTCCCACCAACCAGTGTCCACATCCTGCTGGGCCTTGGTTGCTGGGGAATGGGGCAGGCTTAACTCGCTAGCTCTATGTTTCTGTTTTCAGCCTGCCCACCTCCCCGATATCAGATGCAGCCCACTGCAACCCTTGCATACTGCAGGCATGCCTCTGGGGAGGAGCAAGATTCCTGGTCCCTTACATGGGTCATCAGAGAGGTGGAAACCAATAACCTCCCTCTGCGAACACTCCCAGCCCTCGAGCCAGCCCGACCCAGCACCCAAACCCACTCCAAAAGATGGGTCGCCAGCACGGGAGTTCAATATACTACCACTGAGCCATCAGGCTGCCCAACAGGGACTGCTTGACTTGGGATGGGGTGAGGGAGGCATGCAACAAAATAACATGGACTACTTGGATTGAAGCAGGGTGAGGGGGTGCCACTAAATACTGGGAACTGCCTGGACTGGGATGGAATGAGGAAGGGGATGCCTCAGGATTTCGGGGACTGATTGCACTGAAGCGGTGATGGTGCCACTAGACGTCAGAGACTGCTTGGATTAAGGCATGTTGAGGGAGGGGTGCCACTAGATATCAGAAACTGCTGGACATAGAGCAGGGTGAGGGAGTATGGTGCCACTGGATAAAAGGGACTTCTTGTATTAAAGCAAGTTGGATGGGTGATACTGGAGGCTAGGGGCTACTTAGACTGGAGCAAAGTGAGGAAGGGGGTGTTACTGGTGCAAGGGATTTCTGGGCAAAGGGCTGGTGTGAGGAAGGATGACCATTGGGTCCAGGTAAGAGAATGATGCCAATGGATGCCACTAGAGGTTAGGGACTGCTCTGCTTGGACTGGGGCAGGGTAAGGGATGGGGTGTCACTGGACAGTGGTGTCAAGGGATGCCAGATTCTGTTTGACATGGAACTGGTTGAAAGCAAGGACTGCCACTAGACATCAGGGACTGCTTGTCATTAAAAGTTGGTAAGCACTGTCAATTCAGCTTAGTGTTTATCTGTTATTAAATATCCTTTTAAAAAAATATTTCAAAGTAATTGGAAAAAAAAACTATATTTAGAAACAGAATCTGTTGGCAGAAAATGGCCCATTGTGACTGCCAGGCATCAGTTAAAGCCACAAAAGAAAGGAGCTGTGACACTAGGGTAAAGAGAATGTTGGTGAATGTATAATGTTATGTTCCTTGGGGTTTAAACAATTGCTCAAAGCTGCAGCTGGAAAAAGACACAGACAGGAGCAAACCTGCTGCTGCTTAAGAGAGCTGGAGTCCAGGCCTACATCTTGTAAGTCCCATCCTGGGCTCATCCTGCCAAATACTGTGTGCCTTGCCCTGGGCTCATATCTGTTTGACTGTGCCAGAAAGGCCCCTGCAGAAAGGAGCTGCTATGAGAGAATCAGGGGTTCAAATCCTGAAAAAGCAGCTGATCTAAGAAATCTGAGACCGGAACCAGCATCTTTATCAGGCAGCTTCAGAGCCAGGTAGAGGGCCTGCAAGCCTTTATCAAGAGTAGTGACTCGGGGAACGGAGAGTCACAAGGCTCATGTTCTGAGCACATGGGTACCCTTGATCTGAAGGGGAGCCAGACCGTGGGGTCACTCGTGGAGGTCTGGGCTCCTTGGGTACCGTGAAGCCATGTTAACTGCTTTCCCTTCCCCTTCTACTCCTGGCTTTATCTTTGCTTACGCTCCACTGCTACTCTATCAAATCACTCCTCCCCCCCATATCAGTTGTAGACTGTTGTTTGTTCTAGCTGCCAAAATACTGTATATGTATTGCACACACCACTCATCATGTTTCATTTATCAGTACGCAACCTGTAAGTCGCTTCCCTGTCTCACATCAGTGTTTACCACCTGCAGTCACCCTATGTGGTACCCTTGTATGTATATCCAGCCTGTATCATGTCACGTGCATTTCATGTATATACTGTTATTACCTATCTGTGTTTGTACTTTAAGTGTTTATGTCACAGGACCTCCTTGTGAATGAGCTTGCTCAATGGAGCTTTCCTGCAATAAACTTGAACTTGAAGCCACTGCATAGCACTTCCGTGTGTGCTGTTAGAACTGAATCAGAAGGGCTGCACTGTGGGAGTGCAGCATGAAGGGCTGTACTGCTAAGAAATATCTGGAGAGAGTCAGAACTGTCTCTGCTGCTCGGCCTCTGTTGTGTGCTGGTTCCCACACCTTACATGAACTGCTGCATCCATGGGTCATGTTTGGCATTGCTGACTAAGGTCTTTGTACTTTTCCCACTTGGATCACAGTTACCTCATTGGGATGACGAAGTTGGCTTTCAAGCAATTCCCATTTGGGGCCTAAAGTTCTCTTTAATTGTACTAGCAAACCATGGCCTTTTGGGAGGTTTAAAATGCAAGCTTGCTACTTGTTTCAACAAGTGCACCACCACAAGAACCCAGGCAAAGTAGTTACCAGGCCTGCACCAAGACTTAGTGTAATTCCTAAGTACCCAGAGTCACTGGTTACTGTTTCATGCTTGAGATTATAATTTTAATATTGGTAACATCTTAAAGGTATACTGCACCCTATTGTGGCCCTTGTTTGGGTGGATGCATCAGTGACTATGTGAGATCTGGGAGGGTGGTAGTGACCCATAGCACAGTGACTCCCAGGGGGTACTGTTGCCGGGGTGGGAGTGCTTAAAGTGACTTGCAACAGTTTAACCCACCTTCATTTCAAGCTTCAAGGCCCATGTTACAAAATAAAAGTATTGTTACTTTGCTGAATTCTTCTATTTCTGTGTGTGCCCCCTTTTTGTGCAACCTGACTGAACTATTGGTGAAGGTAACAATGGTCTTATTGGTCCCCAGATAGTGAGGCAGTCCAGTGTAGGGAGGTGGCTAGGTACTGCATACCAGCGGGTGGTGCTGCACACAACATCTGGCCCACTTATTCTCTCTGGTTGGAGGCACTTTGCTGTTTCTTATTTGTTCTGAGACAAACTCCCTCACCACAGGAGAAAGAACAAACCCAGTCCCTGAACCAGGTGGACCCAGTGCAGTCAGCATGCAGGGGTGTGAACCTAGACACAGCAACCGGGGGGTCACTAAGCAACACTAGAAGGAGAGGAGAAAGCCACTGATCTAGGTGGGTCAGAGGTTGCAAATGAGGGGAGCTCTTACTGGCAGACTAGGTGGGCCTAGCGGTCCTTATCTGCTGACAGTTTCTACGTTTCTATGTCTCACTAGCTTGGGGACAATGTAAGTGAGGAGGTGCCAAAAGAAGCCAAGGCTAATTTGTCTTGGAGACAGGGAAGAAAGGGGTGCCCTGGATATCAAGGACAACTTGGCTTGGGCCAGGATGAGAGAAGGGGGGGGTGCCACTGGACACCAGAAACTGTTTGGCATGGAGTGGGGTTAGGGGGTGCCACGGAACTCCAGGGACTGTTTGGCATGGGTATGTGATGAGGAAGGGGGTTCCACTGGACACCAGCAGCTGTTTGGTATGGGGTGGGGTGAGTAAGGGGATGCCAATGGACAGCAAGGACTTCTTGACAGAAAAGGTATCAACAGTACCAGCTGAAATTCCTCCACCTGACCACTACCTCTGCTAAGCCCTGCCGCATGTGTCACTGACCTGCACTCACCTGTACTGCCGCTGCCTAAATTAGACTTTACCCCACAGGCATTATTTTACCACTTGCATGGTTGCCACTTTATTGCACATAAATGCTGCTCACTTCTCTACCATTATCACTGTACTGTTATATTGTTAGTTGTACATTTTCATGCACTTTAATTTGTACTCAAGTCATTGATGCTGTGTTTGTTGTACTACTGTACCCCACTTCCTCCTCCCTCGGGTCACACCTGGAAGTCTTGGCTCGGTGTGCCTTTCCCAGTTCCAATTTTCAAATAAATTATTGTGCCTCTGTTATTAACTATGGGACCCTGAGCAAGTCACTTAACTTCCTTGTGCTTAGTGTGACTCTCCTGGTAAAACAAAAGTAAAAAAAAAAAATTAAAAAGGGATGGAAAATCTTTGGGAAAAAATATTTTTAAGCATCAGTTACAGTAGTACTGAAGCACAAAACATATGCAAAAAATGTGCCATGAATGTTCAGGATTATGTGGTGTAGTGTTTCCCAGTGTTTGAACAATTGTTAAAGGCAGCGTTGGCGTTACAATAACTTTGGCACCAATTCTCAAAGCGTCAGTGTGGGAGTCAATTTTCATGTCTTGTGCCAAAGTTAGGGTAGCTCCAACGCTGCGTGGAGCAATCATTCAAAAGCCAAGGAATGGTACACTGGGAATTTTCACACTAACTTTGCATTTCCCAGCTTTTGTACTTCATCCCTAACTGATGACTGAATGTAGTTCTTTTGCAGTGAATTATTCTATATGCAGATTCTACTACCTACTATAAAAAGATGTTGGTTGATCAGTTCAGGAATTTTTCTATTGTCAGTACGCAGACTGAATCATTTTCCATGATAAATGGTTACCACCATTTAAAGAACATAACGAGGGTTGAATTTTCATGAACTGCTGCTAGCAAGGACTCTCATAATAAGGTGTATACAGTTGTAGCCATGTAAGTCCCCAAAGGTGGGACTCACATTTCTCGTGCCTAAGCCCCACACATCTCTTCAACCTCTGTTTCCTTGAGAACTAAACTGCTACTCTGAGGACAACTGGAACACTAGCAAGGAGTCCGTGGCAGAACTCAAGCCACATCTCTCATGCTTATTCTCTGACTCAACAATGGGCAAGGTGCCCACAAAAATAAACCTTCCTGGCCTCAGGACAGAAAATGTGTCTGGGGTCTGCAAAACACTACCCTTCCAAGCAACAACTAAAGCAGCAGAATACTGACGAGTAAAAGACTGTAAAGGTTTATTTATCTATTTATTTATTTGAATGTGATGTGCCCCTGATTCATCCTAGAGAAGATGGAGTCACTGATACGCAGCAGGGAGAAGATAGCGGAATACTGCTTGTGGAATTCAGACTGGAAGGGGGAGAAAACATTGGAGGAAAAGAGTGGAGAGTCTGGAGTAGACTAGTTTCTCATGCAGCTTTGCAAGAGAGGGGAATAGGCTGGAAGTTACAAGAGGAGCCCCCCCCCCTTTTGTGAAGTGGAAGAATGTTGACAATCTTCCAGGACTGAGGAACAGCACAGAAGCACAGAGGGAGACGAGGTTAAGGAGGTGAGTACAGGGAGATGTGATGGCAGGAGCCGAGAGGTGGAGGGCTGAACTTGGAAAGGCTGAGGGAGGAAAGGGTGAGCAACGTTTTCTGGGCAGTGATGGAGGAAATGGAAACCCAGGGAGGGGTGGACAAAGAGGAGGGGGAACAAGAGGGGATGGAGAGGAGCTGGGGGAGAGAAGGGACAGCACAAGTAGTGAAGAACTCATTGAAGTGAGCTGTATCAGAGGGAAGGTCCAAAACAGGTGAATCATTAACCAAGAGGACTTGGGGAGCGGACTGGGTAGGCGAGTCAAAAAGGGAATGAATTACCTTCCAGAACTTAGCTGGAGCATTAGGGTTGTTCTAGAGGTTGGCCTTAAAATACTGCAATTTTACTGCCTGGACAGCCTCATTATAGGAGGCTCTACGATGCCGGTTTGACAACTAAGTTGTCAACTGCCATCACAGCGATGGATGTATGTCAGCCACAACTTGAGGTTGACATAACTCTGACTTGGGACCCCGACCGTTTTTTCATGTTGTCGGCTTCAATGTTTTCATTGTAATAGTGTCACTGTCGGGAAGGTATACCCTTATAGGAGTTTCTAAATGCCCTGTAAGAGAAGAGGACAGGAAGGGAGTGGGGTAATTTGCAGCATGCCCAGGTGAGATCGCAGGGCTTGCGCTAGTCTACGATTTCTTGAGTAATCCAGGGATGGTGGGACATTCTGAGCCTGTATTTTCTGAGGGGACATGCTTTTCCCAAACTAAGGAAAATCTGTACTGAAACAAGGAAAGGGCTATATCAATATCAGGGGCAGACAGGATGGCTAACTAATCTGTTGCAGCTAGGTCACTCAGTGCATTGACATTAAGCAATCAAAGAGACCTGGACCAGATGTATTTTGGAGTACAAGGATGCCAGAATTTCTTGGCACAGAACATCATGCAGCGGTTGCTGAAAGCATCTGGTAGAATACCTGCTGCAACAGTGCAGCTGGGGTGAGAGAAAAGAACCTAGTCCAAAAGGGTGTGCTTGGGAGAGTGGGGACAGAGCCAGATGGGTTCAGTAATAATCTGGAAGAGATTAGGGACTCCGTCCTGAAAGTTTTCAGCCTGCAGGCCAGGGAGAGCCAATGCTGAAATCTGCATGGAGGATGAGTTCACCTGCTGAGGAATGTGATGTAATGGTGGAGACAGAATCAACCAGGGAAGAGAGGAAATGTTGGGTGAAACAGAAAACCCCATTGAAAATGGGTCCAAGGAAGGGGAATGAAAGCCTGACAAGAAGAAACTCATGGGAGGAGGGCACCACCTCTTGACAGCCACAGCATAGGAGAAGCTCTGGTGGACATAGATGGCAACACCATCACAACATTTTTCCCTGTCCTGCCTGAAGAGATAGAAGTCAGGAGGGGTCAGGCTAGAGTTAGAAATCCTGGAGGAGAACCCAGATTCAGAAATACAGACAATGTCAGAAGAGTGCTGTGAAATCCACACAGATAGGAGATTGAGTTCTGGGAGAGGCTCCTAGCATTGAGATGAAGTATTCTAAGGCCTTTGGGAACTGCACCGGGCTCTTTCTGCCTCTCCTTCCCCCTCCTCCAGCACCCTCTGCTCCTTATTCAATTCTTGCCCCCCCCCCGCCCCACCAATCTGTCCTCCGGCAGGGTTCTCAGCATCCTGGAGAGGCCAGCATTAGTATTTAGGCAAGATTCTTTTCTTTCCCTCTCAGACACTACCCCATCCTCCTAGTCTACACTCCCTTATCAAACCTAGCTCCCTCTCCTTCCCTGCCACTCTCCCTCCCTCACCCCTCATTTTACCCCAAGCCTCCATGTGCCTCAGCCCCTGGCAGGGTTCTGTGCCTCCTGGAGGGGCTAGCTCCAGGCCGTTCCTATCCCTCCTGTCCACTCCCCTCATCCCCCTTCCCCCCCCGACTCCTTACTTCTCAGCACTTAAATAGGTATTAGTTTACTCATACCTGAACTATTTGTACTTCCTGCCCTGTCTGGGTAGTGTATATTACTGTATGTATAATTCTCTGCCATGTTACATATTCATTTCTGTAAGCCACTCTACAAATGTATAATGTATGTATCATTTTAAATGCTAATGTATATGTTTTTTCCATAGTTCTGATAAATGTTAATTGTATGTCTAAATTTCACATCCTATTGTATGTCTAAATTTCACATCCTACTGTACCCCCTCTGGTCCCTCCCTATCTGAGAACCCTGCCAGAGGACAGATTAAATGGGGAAGGGGGTGCAACAATTGGATAAGGAGTAGAGGGTGCTGGGGAAGGGGGGAGGGGCAGAAAGAGCCCAGATCACACCGGGAGACGAGCAACATGTTGTTCAGTGTGCCTTCCTGGAGAAACATTTCAATAAATAAATAAAACTGGGGACAGATACAGAGGGACCAGAGTTTGTCTCCACACTGCCAGACAGGAGGAGGAGCAGAAAGATAGAGTAGGACTGCAGTACCTTGGAGCAGGAAGGAGGGCGGGGGGAGCAGGGAAAGGAAAGAAGGGCACAGTAGAGAAACTCCAGGTCATGGAAGGGGAGGAGAGAAGACCAGGGTGGCTATGAGGAGAGAGGAGAGGAGAGAAGAGGAGTGGGGTCGGACAGCTGGAAGGGAGGAGGAGAGAGAGGTATATGATAGGTTTGGGGGAGGGGGAGGGAGGGAGGGAGGGGTAGAAGCAGGAAAGGGAAATGGAGAGGCAGTGAAGGGCAACGTATATAACAATCTGGAAGTGAGATGCAGCTGCCATCAGCAATGCAGTACAGCAGCAACATGCACGACTAAACTGTACAGCAGGTTAGTATGGCAACAAAACACAGCAACAGGCATAGAGCAGTATACTAGAGTGTAAGACTGTATAATGAAGCAAGTCAATCAATCAATCAAAATCTTTATTTATCTAGGCGAACATCATTGAGTGAGGCTCATTTGAAGATGGACCTGGGTATAACAAGGTCACGTATAAGAATGGAACCATACATATATGTGTATATATATATATATATATATATATATATATGTAATCACACAATGCACTAATAATACATAAGGAATATGATACAATAAAAAAGCCATGCACAAAGAAAACATATCACAGGAGAATCATATACAATTTGCAATACTTATGTATAAAGTAGAGGACATGCAACACAATCCGCTATCTGAGAGAGGGGAACATCCACCATATAGGAGGAAGGGGGGGTTAAATACATAGGGTGGATATAGGGGCTGGAGCTAGTAGGGCTAAAGCAGATGAAACAGATGAAACCTGACAGCTATCCAAACAAGTTGAATAAAATTAGGTAACGGGCTAGCACAAATAAACCAACTGAGGAAGCTGTTAAACCACAGTTTAAATAAAATCAGGTGAAAAATGTAAATTATAAGTACACCCAGATAGGGTGTTTCTAGGAATCGCACAAATAAACAGCTTCTTACACAACCTGAGGGCTGCCCACAACAGGATGGGTAATCTACTTTATTTTTCTGTTTCTGGTGATTGCTGTATCTTGTTTTGGTGTGTTTCAATAAAGTTTATTAAACAATATGGGTAAGCCAGCTAACAGGCTAACACTGTAAAACCAATTGGAAAAAAAAAGAAGGCAGATAAACACCACAGATAAATAACAAGATGGTGAAGAAAGGCAAATTGTAGGTTTACCCTGATAAGAGTGTTGCTAGGATTCAAGCAAAACTGAGGCAAGTTTGCAATGCTAGCAAAAATGAAGGCAAGAGACCCACATGACTACAGTGATAAAATGTAACAGCAAGAGGATATCTTACAAAATTAAAGCAGTATGACAATCCAGCAGATTAGGCACGCAGGATGCTGGAGACCGTCCAAGTGTCCCATGAGCAGGTGAGGGGCCCACAAGAGTAAACAAACAAGGCACAAAGAGAAGGGCAACACTCACGGTTCAATAGAGACCCCTGGCACGGAGAAATTGAGATAGTTCAAAGAAGCAGCATGGCTGGTTGACGGCT
The DNA here is from genome assembly GCA_016271365.2 of Neoceratodus forsteri. NCBI lineage: Eukaryota > Metazoa > Chordata > Ceratodontiformes > Ceratodontidae > Neoceratodus > Neoceratodus forsteri. Next base: position 1,869,981,276 of record CM057456.1, on the reverse strand, counting down.
GACTTTCGGCTGACTACAGGCAGACTCCATCTCTGTCTTTTGTGCTGCGGTCCATAGCACTCTAGACTACACAAAGAAGAACCGCTAGATGCAAAATGTTTCAAGAGGGGGTGTTGCAGCTCTACCCACCAGCTCACTGGATGACTCAACTTGTTGAAAAGAGCAAAAGGTGTAGAAGTCCTAAATACTGATCTTTGTTTGTAGGTGAAGTGGAATGAGGAAGTTGTAGAAATGGCGACGCGCTCACTTTCCCAACTCAGCTGAGCTGACCATCACTGATCTTGTGGAGAAGAACAGAGTCCAGGGCTTTGAAATTCGTGGGCACTGCTTGAAGCTCCACCCACCGGCTGACAGGATGGCCCTGATTGTAGACAAGAGGAAAAAGTGTTGAAGCTCAATGGGACACTTTGTCACAGACACTGAAGGTAAACACACATGGGCATGGCCATGCAGCCCAAAGCCCTTGGACCTCAGTGGGACTGTTGGCTAGAGTCTGAAGTTCATTAGGTTTGCCCAGAGATAGTGTGGACCAATCTTAAGCTCAGGGTTGCAAAGAAGAATGCATGCAAACCTGGCTCAGCTGACTCGGGTGTCTAATGCATGACTCACCTAGAACATTTTTACTCAATCACGCATCAAGTTCAGAACTAAACAAGAGGGAGCGAAACAGAGGTCTGGGCTCGCAGTTTCTCAGTCTGCACATCCAGGGTGATTGAAATCCAGAGACTGACTGACTACAAAGGGACTGCAATCCTGGTTGTCACAGTGTAGGCGCACATCCCAAGGTAAAGTCAAGGAATCAGGTTCCATCTGAGCTGAGAACAGGCATTTGTGTGCACTGGTCAAGAACTTTCACCACAGGAGGAACTCTAATTCACCACCAAAATCTGATAGATGCCACTGCCTAGTAGCAGGGGTTTATGGAGCCCATTTGAAGCCATAGCCAAGACAATGAGAAGAGAGAGGGACAACAGTGTCCCAGCCAGTGGTCAAGGTAGGGGTGTGGATGGAAGTAGGACAGTCCCTCTGTTGCCTTGGTAAGGGGAAGTGCACCGAGGATCAGAGAGCTAGTGAGAGAGCAAAAGCAGACTTTGCAGAAGATGCCCACTTCACTGGCGAACTGCTTTCTGTGAATCACTGCCACAGTAACAGAAGAGAACCAAGCATATTCTGGAGACTGCAAAATCACGAGTAACAACTGAGATTTCAACCCTGAAACTTAGGGTTGAGCTACATAGCTAAGGGAAGAGGCCTCAAACATTCTGGGCAGAACAGTGCTTTACTGTGATAGGCAGAGGCCAAAGACCACTAGTGCTACTTTTGGGAATGTGTGTTTCCTTTGGATGACAAATACTGATCATTTTAATTAAACTATTCTGTTTTATCTCCATGCTAACACATTCCACACATTTCACTATGTCAACTGTGCACTGGGCCTGCAACCCTCATCTGATGTGGTACCTACCCAATGTAATGTGGGAGTTCCCTAAGGAGTTTGTGGCAATACAGTCTGGTAACATCAGTCAGGTGGGGAATTGAACCTGGATTACCAGCGGGTGGTGGACTTGTGAATAGTGGGCACATGATTACTGCTACCCTCTTTTCCCATTTTCCCTACTGACCTCATGTCTTTCATGCCCGACCCTTTCAACAAACATACAAAAAACTTGCTACATTTTTCACAGTATATTTCCTTGTGAGGGGTGTTATTGTTGTGGGGAGGGACTTGGTGTGCCAGGGCAACCAAAGTACTTCCTGGGGAGTACCAGTCCTGAGTGACAGTTTCAGGTATCCCATATTGCTAAATCAGGTGGGGGTATAGAGTCACCAAAAGTCTTGGTCACACTGTGTAGCACACCACCAGTAACTGAGGCCTGCTTTCTCAGAGAGTTGAGAGAAAAGAACCCAACTGCCCAAAATGGATACTAAATCCATATTTTCTCTCTTCTTTACTTTCAACTTTTGCATCATTCACTGATCCTTAGGTGAGCTCCAGAGTTTCCTTCTATTAACCTAGGCTCTCATCTTACTCAGAAAGTTCCCAGGGATCAGCCCTAGCAGCCACTCTTTGCTACTATAGCCCTGTACAGCTGCTGCTGTAAGCTGAAGTTTATCTCCCATCGGCAGGTCCTCGGGGACCACCACTTCACCACTGACAATAAGCAGAGATGGGTAAATACAGCCAGTTAGAAGGGGTGGAATCTCAAGAGCCCATATTGAATGTGATAGGCATGGATGAGGGCGGGATTCATTTGTCTGGGTCTCCTGATTTTTTTCTTCCCCCTCCTTTATCACTTCCTTTATCCCTCCTACACAGACATGACCTGGGAGGGTAGCCCAGCATACCTTCCACTGGGAACACCAGAAGACCTGGAAACCAGGTCCTCCTCTCTAAGCCCCCTGCCAACCCTATACAAGGATACACGACTCCTCTGCATAGCTATACATTTTAATCATGTAGCTATGCACCAAAACATGGTAACCTGTGGAGGGCATGTCTTCTATGGCTCCCTCCACACTGGGCCTCCAGGGGGCAGTCATGCCTCAGAAGAAGCCATACTTTCTTCCTAAAAAGGGGACAACCGAATCAGACTGCACACCTCGTCACGGAAGGACTGTTCCAAGCACCCTAGACTTGAGTTGTAAACCCAGCATAGCAAGTTTCTGCATAGCCACTGCTTTACTCCAATAGTCAAATTCCCACTCCTCTTTATAACACAGCCATCTGACAAGCTATTGCTTTGCTATATGCCGTAAAAACAAAGACTTTTATCCTTAGGTTTCTATGCACAAAAAAAGCAAAATGCAACACATAAAATGCAAAGGTCACCATTAAAAATTTATATTCAAAAAGTTCTCTTCCAAATGTATTCTTTTTACAAAAACACTGTGGGTGGGCTCATGCCTTAAAATGCAAGCATTGCTGGCAACCCGAATTCGTACCATGAGCCTGCCACATCAGAAAGGGAGACCAGCCGGGAGGGTGCAGAGTGTCCATGCTGACGTTCTCTTCCCAGAGTGGTGTGGGATCTGCGGGCCACTCTCATAGCAATACCAAGGGTGGTCCTGTGGAATTGCCATTGGTGGCTGTTTGAGATCACACATTGCCAGGTGCCTCCTCACCTAGGGCAGGTGCAGGAGACACACCAACTGGGAAAATGTACGCTTTAAAAAACAAAGGAAATAAAATACCTGGGAGTAAAGATAACTCCATGCTTCTCCCCTCTTTTGAGGCTTAACTATAACAAACTTTGGTCTGAGGAAAGGGCAGATCTTTCCTGCTAGGAGTTGCTCCACCTCTTACTGGGAGGGAGGAGTGCCACCCTTAAAATGAATGTTTGGCCAGCACACTGGTGCAGAGGTTGGACTTCCGCCTGTGATACCAATGCAACGGGTTCGAATACAAACTCAAGAGTGTCATAGGGCTGGCTGGGGGAGGAGCATTGAGTGGCCTAGGGACTGCTCTCCTCTTCCTGGGGAGGGTGGCGGGTGTGCAACCAGTGCATGATGGACCCCTGGTGGAGGCTGGAGGAATACAGCTGTCAGCACCAAGTTATCAGGGAGCTGTGCCAAACATTGCATATAGCACATTATGTCCTTGCATGCCACGCCTCCCAGAGAGCTCCCATTAATGGAAAAATGGCTGCCAGCCCCCTCCATGATGCCCCATCCCTTCAGCCCCGCGCCACCCTTTGGGATGCCTGGCTGGCAACTGAGCAAGAGTCCCTATCGGCTTAGTCAGATTCCGCAGCCCTGCCCTGGGGGGTAAGCCAGGGAGGCTTTCCAGTGGCACACCCACTGGAACCCTTGTAAGAGTCGACTGTGGGGGCCATGACCGACTGACAGCCCTGTCCAGAGGGGGTAAGCCTGGGTGGATCACCACTCCAAGTGAGTCTGCGGCCGGGTGGGCAGAGGTCAGGGGAGTTAAGGGTTGAGCCCCACAGGAGTCTGACACTCCATAAAGCACAGTAAATAAAACAAAAAACATGAATGCTTTACCTTGCTTCTTATTCCTGTTTCAGGCTCTCCCCATTAACTTCCCTGGAGACCTTCTGGAAAAGGGTTGATACCACCCTCATGTCCCTCATCTGGCAGAGAGGTAGGCACACAGCCTGTAAAAAGTTGCTGACTTGGTCACAAGAGAGGTGAGGCCTAGCTTTGCTTCAAACTATATTACCTCTTGGCACAAATGGCGCCGGTGAGTCCTTGGATTAAGCAAAGGTGAGACATGGGTTGGAGAGATACTGAAGCACATTACTCAAGGCCTTTCCCTCTTTTTTCTCTCCCACACGTTCCCCTCACTCCAAAGGACTGGAGAGGGGTTGTAAACCTATGGACTCGACACGCTCTAAAAAATCTGGCTAATGTTATACAACTCACACAGATCCCAAATGAGGTGGGTCCTCTCACCTTGATCATAGGAGACCATTATTTCCATCCACCACAGGTCGAGCCAGGCTCTGCCAGGTGGAACAGGCTTTTCCTCATCCATTACCAATCCTTAATTTCATAATCATTGCATCCTGTCCTTTAGGGCCCTCCAATATGGTCTTCACCAGGTGGACTTTTACAGATATCTGCAGGTAAGGCACTGCCTCCAATCCAACAATTTTATCCCAAAGATTAATAGGGACTTGACAACTTTGGAGCAATTTCTGTCTTGGGCTGCTAAGCTGGCTGGCAGAGGCAGGTCGATCTTGGGCACCTACAAGGTACTACTGGGGGGAGAGAAACCCAACCTTGATCAGGGCTGCAGCCATGAATTTTGGGGCCCCAGACAAGTCACTTGAAATGGGCTTGTTTCTCAAACCACCTAATGCCAGGGGTAATGCCAGCTCCTCAGGTTGGCCCCTCCTGAGCTCGGGGCCCCTGACAACATCCCCACTCCCCCCCCCCATTACTGCAGCCCTGACCTTGATAACTTTAGGGTGAAATGGGAGGCAGAGGTGGGATCTCCCATTCCAGAGGATAAATGGAACCAGATCTGGGAGAAAAGCTGGAGGGTCATGGTCTCACCAGGTTGGAGAGAATTTAAATGGAAGAGTATGGTTTGTTTTTTTCCACACTCCCATGATCACTAAACATTTTAAACAAGGCAACTCAGACTTGTGTTGGCGGAGCCATGGTCAGACTGGGTCACACTTCCACATTTTTGGAGCTTGTACAGTGATCGTGGACTTCTGGTGCAGGATTCGTGTGGAATCAACAAGATTTGGCAGACACAAATACCCTTTGAATTTAATACCATGATCCTGGGGTTCAGGGTTGCAGAAATTGGAAACCATAGACAGAAAAGGCTTCTGTGAGCTCTGTGTCTCACTGCAAGAAGAAAATTACAGCAAACTGGTTACAGCCGACCCTCTCCCTCATTTGAGTCCTGGGTCTCTAGAGTAGAGAACATCACAAGAATGGAGGAGCTGACAGCTAAGTTAAGGCTCACCACAGAAAAACACAGACCTGTGGGTCAGGAGGGCCACTCGGGCCACCCCGGTATTTGCACATGTAAGTGGGGAAGGGAGTACATTTCCACAGAACCCCACCGATGGACTGGGAGGGGCAGATAGCTCACACTGAGACACCTCGTGGCCCCTCAGACATCTTCGGATTCCTTAATTGTTATGCTTTAAAAACCTATGTCTTTAAAAGCTAGTACAGTGGTGTAACAGCGCCCAGGAAAGTTATTACCTTGTTAGGATTTGGGAAATGTTTTAGGTTTTCTTTTCTCTTAATTGAGAATACCAACGTTTGGTCTGTTTAATCAACTAGCAGGTTAAGGAAGAAATCAATTTTACATCTCATTACAAGTTGTTATCACACCCAGTGAGAAGGTTTTGTTTTTTTTCTGATATAACTATTCTGGACCGTTTGGTTTCTTAATCCCTATGGGAGGCACATTACTATGTGTAATATCATGTATTCTGTTCTTCTTGTCATGACACCTTTACTTGCAATAACGCTGAGTTTAAAAATAAAAGGGAAAAAGCTCTCCAGTTGGCAGCAGCATGAAAGCCAACCAATCACAGTCCATTCTCCCCCTGCCCAATGGTGCTCCAAAATGCCAGCTCCTTGCCTGATGACGTCACTCTAGAACACTGTGTTGACTACGAGTGGCCATGCCAAATGGCAGTGAGAAGCCCAACATCAGGGAACAAACCCCAGTTGTACAGAGGGTTGGGTCGGCTGAGGATAGAGGAGGTCTGGTGCAGCTAGGAGTAAGTCCAAGAGCTGATACAGTAGCTGGTTTGCAAGCTGGTACAGATGACAGAGAGCACCATCATAAAGTAACAAGCAGTGTAAAAAATACAAGCATTTATTGATGATTGATTACACAAGGCTAACCCACATCTACAGAGCTATTTGCACTCAGTAGTTGGCCTAGTTTCAGGCTGGCACTTTCACAGCATCACTTGGCACATCTGGGCTATTGCAACTCAATGGTACAATTTTTTTTAAATCAAAATGCCCCACAAAACAAATTTGATTTGCTCTACCGAGTCCATTTTTCTCAACATGCAAAGCTTGCAAAATATGTTATATTCAGTTCCAAGCAGCAAAATCTGATCTGCTAATCATGATGTGAAAGATGTCTTAATAATAAATATGACAAAATGAGCAGGGACGTTTGTTTCTGTCTCCAAAACAGAAATCTGTATAACCCACTTATTGCTTCCCCACAGACTGTTTTTAACAGAACAATAAAATAATATTTATCTTCATCTACTCTGTTTACTGACAGGTAAACTACTGAGAACCAAAATCCTTCCACTAGCCCTGTATACTGAAGAATTCAATTTGCAAACCAGTGAAAGACATTACCATAAAATGTAACCATGTCTCTGTCTATATTGCCTCATTCATAATTGCTCGTGACTAGTCAAGTGTTTCTTAAGGATAACATGTTTCTTCTTGAAGCACCTATTCACCCTGGAGTACACCAGCAAGGTTTAAAATGCTGTTCTGTGCTTACATTAGGCATTGCAAGAATATCCATTTCAAAATTTTATGATTATATTTACAGCCTGAAAAAAAATTAATATATATATATACACACACACATACACCACAACTGTAATAAGGCACAGAAAAGAGTTGCGACATCAGGTTGATTCTGGTGCACTGGCACCCTTTATTCTCTGGGTAACTAGATTCTGCTATACTCCTAAATTCTTTACAATTAATTCAGTTTAACAGCATTTGTCATAGAACATGTTGCCTTATTCTTATCATAAACATGCAGCTAAAATAATCTAATACAGCACTAAACAAATGCGTAAAAAAATCTGCTGAAGTCATACCCTGTAGGATTCAGAGGCACTGATTCTCACAGATGGGAAAGTGGCCTGTCACGTTCTTCCCTCACTTGTCCCAGAGGGCATTCACTCGAGCATACAGAACTAATGTTGTTTCCCTTTTTACTGTACGATATACCAGGCCAGTTTTGAGAAAACTGAATCCACATCCAGTTACAGCCAAGGCGTAAAGACTTTAAAAATGTATTTTTTTATTGATGTTTACAAATGGCAGGCAGCTTCCTTGGGTCCCCTAGAGGCCCAGTGCAGAGAACATCTATGTGGGAGTCTCTGTGAAACAACACACTCATCAGCTTCTGTTTTTAGGCATCAAGCGCCAAACTGCTCTGAAACTGCAGTGTGTACAAGTAGCAGGCAGAGGACCACCTGGGAGTGCTGATTTAAAACACGGCATCATCTCTGAAGCACCCCAGATTCTTTTAGTAAACAAATTCCACCTTACCTTATCACTGTAGCTCTTTTCAATGATATGCGTTCCTCGGACTCCCTAATGCATCTTTCGTAATGATCCTAAAGTGCTAAAGTAAAACAGTCTTGCCAGATTCATTCAGCAATTGAACTTAAAATATCTATCCTGCACTAGCAAGCTGAAATGCTGAGGCTGTACTACAGTTAAGAAAGGGGGACTCCTAAGTAAAAAAGCAGAAATCCCCGAAGACAGAATAATCACAGCACTGCGCCATACAAAAGGTGTAGCTGGGCACATGAAATGAAATTCACCTCCAACTAAAATATCAACACAGGAAGTATTCCTTGTAAAGAAGCCCTGAAGCAAGATGGACTTGCCTGTGGATTTCCAAGGAAGCTACAGTAGGTTAGCCAGGCTCTACAGCAGTAATGCAGCCAGAAGTAACCATGTGTATGCTGTCTAGGCAATTTACGGGCTTTCACAAAAGACAGCACACTGCAGTGCCACTTCTCTGGAACCTAAAAGCCCGAGCCAAAACAGCTAATGGTATTTTTATAGAAATTGATTAATGCTATTTAATCAAAGGAATGCAGCCAGTGCCCCTCAATTCAATTCAGTTTGTGTCTTCCCGTCTTCCTGCAAGAGCCAATATGTGTCCTGAAAGAGTAATGGTAGTTAGGATTCAGACGGCTAGAGGTTTACCCATCTTTCTTCAGAAAGGAGATAAAATATTGCTAATACTACATACAGTAATAGTTCTGAGGGCAGACTGGCTATGCATTTGGTTATACTGTATGAACAGTACTGTATCACAAGAACAATCGACAGACTGGCAAGTGTATCGATTATTGTATGAAAGGGTTAACTTGTTAAACCTATCACATGCCTTTATGTTTCTGTACAATTCCCAAAATCAGATTTAATTATTTATTCTTTCAAGACTTCGGAAACATTGTTTTTCTCTGCATATTGTGTATGACATCATGGGGTTCTAGAGCTATGACAGGAAAATGATCATTTTGGATAATCCATCAGTGAACGTATCTGGCATTCCTTTGATTGTCAGACATTTGTCTACTTCAGTAAGCCAACTGCATTTCTGCAAGAAATGTGTCTCTGTACTGTAGCTGCATGGTTTACAAAAATCTAAAATCACGGTTCTTGTCTGCCTACTGGTGATAACAGGTAGTGTGATACACTGCCATGCAGAGACCCTGGATGGAATCTCGATCCTGACTTCAGCACTCTACTCCAGCAGAGCTCCACAGCAAGCCCAAGCCCCATGGAGGTAGGGTTGTAGCTGCTCACTCTGCACAACCTCCAGAGGACTTTGGGAAGCCTTCCCAACATGGGTGAATACACAATGTTGGCTCCTCTTTCACAGACTGGGATGAGCATGGCAGCAGACATGTATCCTCATAGGGTGGAGGAAAGGCCTCACCAAAAGGGGGAAAAAGCCTTACCATTGGTAACTAATAATGGCCTCCTGCTCCATGTTCTAGACCGGCCCATGCCTTCCCTCCACTCCCTGATACCAGTTGCAGAGGATGGATCAGTCATGAAAAAAAAAAAACAGCATAAACAAGCCAGAAGGACCAATCCTGAGCTAGGTAGGTGGGAGGGAATGTAAATTAAAAAAAGCTCATCCTGAGAAATTAGAAATAACAGTATACTCAAGCTAGTGAGTCACTGAAAGATTGTGGGAATACCATACAAATCATGATATTAACGTACTATAAAATAGCTTGGAAATGTCCTGCTTCCTGATTGGCCAAACAAGTTCTGAGACCCATATCATAATTCTCCACAAATGCACAGATCTGAAAAAGTTCAGGCAGTGGGATTTAGAATTTAAGCAACTCACATACAGAATTCATGAGTCATTTCACTCATTCCTTCTTTCCATTGCAGACATGGCTGCCACCTTTACTGATGTATAGATGATGTATAATTACTGATGACCCCCTTTATCAACCAGATTACAAGCCTCTGTAAAACGCTGTAATAGCCCATTTATCTAAACTTTCTGTTACTGCCAGTGTAACTCATTTCTACAGTGCCACGCAACTGGCTCCAAGTCTGTCTGTGGGTGACCCGAACACTTGAAAAAAAAATGGCGGTTATGTTTCCAAGGACCCTCGCTCATCATCACCACTTATGAGTTTTCCATTCAACCTCCTCAGAACTAAGGTGTTTTTTTTTTTCAAATGACCTAGTTGATCCGGCATTTACAAATGTATCTGGTTAATCCTGCTGCTGTTTTCCTTCGGTCACAGCTTCAGGAGACCACGACCCTGACTGGCACAAGACCACAGACACTGGCTACTCTAACGGCAGCTCCTGGGGTTCTTCCATACTGGGCATAAAAGAAAAAAAATACATAAATAAATAAAAGAAAACATTTTTTGAAAATGACAGAGACAGCAGGGGTATGTGTGACTCAGCACATGCTCCTGCACCTCTCTTACTCTTCTGTCAGAAAGCAAAAATCCTAGCATCAGCAATTATGAAAAGCAATGGATAGGCAAGTGTGTGTTAAGGAATTATTTTTACACACCCTCGGTGTGTGATGACCTCATAAACCTCTCAAGCTTCACTCTTGAGGTTTATGGGTCATCACACATCTTGGGTGTGTAAAAAATGTCATAACACATACTTGCCTATCCATTATTCTCTATATAAAAACCCTCAGCTAGGCCCCACAAATAAAATCCCTTCAAGTAAACAAAATAAATAAATAATTGAATGTTCTTTCTACTCATGAGTCCCTTCTTACACACATAAAACTACATATTGTCTGTGCCTATAACCCCCCCCCCCCAGGTGGCCAATCTGGCCTGGATGAATTATTGGAACTAACATCTCTCCTATTGGGGAGACATGAGGTCCTAATACTAGGGGACTTAAACATAAATTGGTTGAGTAACTCACAACTAGTATCCCTAAGCAGGATTCAAAGTTTCAACCTGCACCAGCTGATCACTGTCTCCACTAGAACTGACCTGCACTCAAACTCCAGTACTCTGCAAGACTGGATAATGTCAAATCATCCTGAAAATATATTCTCTTCAGGAGTCCTAGTGGACGCCATCACAGACCACTCCCCTACCTTCTGCATATGAGGTAAGAGTAGGTCACCCTCATCCAGTCCATGTTATATTACCTTCCGTAACTACTCTCACCTTAACCCACGGGCTTTCCTAACTGATATCAGTACCACTGACTGGGCCCCTCTACAAATCTAGTGATGTCCAGACAGCTCTAAACTTCTTCCTCACTCACTTTCTTGCGCTTCAGGACAAACACTGCCCCCTTGTAAACCGCAGGGTAAAGAATCGTCAGACACGCTGGCTTAAATCTGGCCTACTCTCCAAACTCCGGCAGTGGGATAAAAGCTGGCTCCTTTATAGAAACTCTTTCATTACCTGCTGACCTAAATACTTATAAGGCATTATGTAATTCCTGTAAGAAGGATATTAAAAAAGCCAAAAGTTCCTATTGTAAGGAGTTAACAACAAAATCCTATGGTGACTCTAAAAAGTTCTGGTCACATATAAAATCCTCCCTGGATGCAAACCTAGCCTCTACTCCAGATGACATGCTACTAAATGGCGTACACTGTAACAACCCCCATATTATTGCAAACTTCTTTAATACCTAATTCTCTGATCTAACCAAATACACGTCTTCCTTCCCAGTCCAATCAACCTCCTCCTCCTCCCCTACTGATGTCACAGTACCCAAATTCTTTTTCAAGTCAGTCTCCTACCGTGATGTCTTAAGACTGCTCAAGAACATATTGGATTTCACTGCAATTGGGTCTGATGACCTAGAACCTAAGCTCCTCAAACTCGCGGCCCCCTACATAGCTGCTCCTCTAGCTAAAATTTTTACTCTCTTTCTCTGCCACAGCCATGTTCTGGATATTTGGAAGACAGCGAGGATCACCCCATCTTCAAAAAAGGTGACCGTAAAGACCCATCAAACTATAGGCCAATTGCCATCCTGTCTGTCCTTAGTAAAATTCTTGAGAAACTTGTTGCCACTCAAACCACAGACTTTCTCCAGCAATTTAACCTTCTAACAACGGCCCAGCATGGTTTCCACAAAGGTCATAGTACAACCACGGCATTACTCAAGTTTACATCCGATACCTTGCAGGCCATGGACTCTGGCCTCCTCACTGGTGCCTTATTCATTGACATGACCAAAGCGTTTGACTTAGTTTGACCACCCCATCCTCCTAAAAACTCTAAAATCTCTAGGATTTTCACCAAATGTTGTCAAGTGGTTTGGAAGCTACCTAGCCGACTAGACTTAGACAGTGAAATTTAACTCAGCTTTCTCAGACAAAGCTACCATTAATATTGGAGTGCCACAAGGGTCCATCTTAGGCCCCCTGCTCTTTTCTATATTCATAAACAATATCACCTCCGATCTCACTCACTCACTCCGCCTCCCCTGCTTTATGCTGATGATATTGTCCTGTACACCAGCGCAAAGATAATAACTGACATCAATACACAACTCTCCCAAGACCTCCAAATCATTCAACATTGGCTGATAACAAACAAGCTTATCCTGAATGAAGGTAAGACCCAGACCATGTTATTTGGGTCGAACACTAAACGCAAACCTTCCCAAGCACATTTCAAAGTTTTCACTGCAAATGGCTCATCTGTTGGGTAGTAAACTTGTTTAAATATCTCAGAATCACCCTTGACCCGACACTCAACTTCAATCTCCATATTCAGCAGACTTACAAGCTAGTTAATATGAAACTTGGTATTGCCTACTGGACTAGCTATGTGCTCACACCATCTGCTAGGCTTGCTATAGCTCGAGGAATACTTCTGCCATGTCTCTCCTATGGTGTAGCAACCTATGCCTCCGCCTGTAAATCTAGCCTTCAAAAATGGGATATTACTTATAATAACATCTGTCATTATGCTTCCTCCTCACCTAGGCTGAAACACCACTGTCTCCTCTACTCTGACCTTGGATGGCTTCCCCCCTTCAGCAGTCAGATCTTATGCTTACGGATCTCTCATAGATAACGTTATAAGAGACCAAATTCCCAAACCTCTGGCAGGACTATTTATTAACCATTCTTCCAGCTATGGTCTTCGTTCAGAAAACAATGCCCCTGTTCTCATTCCCAGATACAGAACGTCCAAAGGTGCTAGTGCTTTTGCCTGTCATGCCCCCCATTTCTGGAACTCCCTCCCTCTAAGCACTCGACTAGCATCAACCCATGCCTCCTTTAAGAAACTGCTTTGACTCCATCTTGTTGACTCCTCCTGCTGCACCTGCTTCAAACCACCCTAGCCCCCATATCCTCTCCCTATACTTCTTACCACTTCTTGGTCTTTGACCTCTACCCGATGCTTAGTTTTTCTTATTCCAACCTCCTGTTTTATTACCTTCTCACTACCTTTGGGATCTAAACCTCTCCATATGTCCCTATCTTTCCTATCCTATCCTATCCTACCTCCATCTCTCAAATCCTCACTTCCCCACTTTACCCCTCTACATCATCCTATATCTTACTCCTAAAATGTTTATGTCTCCTAGGCATAACATTTCCTAGTTATCCATGATAATTTTAGCACTTATGACCAAACCAATATTGCTTATTTGTATAATGTAAATGTTAACTCTCTTTACCTCAATTTTGTTTTGTCTCTTGTAATTTTATTCCACTGTTGTCTGTAATGTAATTCACCAGTCTGCTCTGTAGTTTCTACCTTGACTAGTTGTTATCCTATATATTGTAACCTGTTATTGTAAATGTTTTTGTTTTGTACCCTCCCAGGTCGTGCCCGAAAATAGTCATTGTTATGGCTAGTGCACCTACCCGGTCATCAAAAACTAAATAAATAAATAAACACATTTAAAAAATCAAGTACTGCTCAGAGTTTACATTTGTAGTTTCTTTGATAAAGATGAAAAACTCCCCTTCTATTATTACCAGTTTGCCAGAGAAACTCCCTGCTTCCTACCCTGCAACAGAGGAAATTCAGGTTCTGGCTCTACTTGAGGCCTGTGTGTGTGTCTCTGTGTGTATGCTAGTGGAATTCTGCAGAATTCTGAATTCATGTATTCCATTTTACTATTCTAGGCGTGTGTGTTGGTGGGGGTGGGGGGAAGCATTCAACTAATGGAATACAGCAGAAATGTGAATTCTTGTAGTTCGAGGTAAACAAACATACCATGTATTGAATGTGTAAAAAGACAGATGAGTCGATGACTGACAAGTGGAAACTAGAGGGACTATTTTACATTTTGTAGCAACACTGTGTATATTTTTTGTATCTTTTAAAACTTTTAGAGTATTTTTTTTAAGTTACAGATGGATCCAGTTTGTAAGTGCAATAAGACATTTTGGGATGTTGGTTGTGCTGGTTTTACCACACTTCTCGGGGTGAAGACAATTGGCCTGTGGCCTCATGCCTTATTACGCCCCATGGTGTGTGGTAAAACCAGCACTACCCATGCCCTGTCATATCTTTTTTTATTTACTATGCTTTATGGGTGCCAGACACCCCTGAAGCTCAGCCTCCTGACTCCCCCGAACACTGCCCACCTCCAGGACTGCCTCAGAGCGGCGATCCACCCAAGCTTACCCCCTCTGGGCAGAGCCATCAAGCAGACTCACACCCACAGCCACTGGGTCGAGCTGCACCAAAAGAAACTCTTGTTCAGTCGCTGACTGAGCATCCTCGAAGGGCTGTGCTAAGCTGGAAGGACGGGGCATAATTAATGGAGCTGGCAGCTGGATTTTTCAAATACGACTCCCCAGGAGGCATGGTGTGCAAAGACATAGGGCACTACATGCAACATCTGGCACACCTCTCTGACAGCTCTGGTACTGTATTCCCCCCAGCCACCGCTGGGAGTCGATCACTGCCAGTCGCATCCCACTCCCCTGGAGGAAAGCAGTCCTGAGGATGCTCAGTCCTCCTCCTCCCAGCTGGCCCTCTGATGTCCCATGTCCAGTCTTGAACACAGGGTGCTGGCATCGCAGACAGAAATCCAACCTCTGCGCTAGTGGGCCGGGACCCTGTCATATCTGACTCATTACAGAAAAACACTGTGGTCAATCTGAGTCTGAGATGCAACTGTGATAGTACAAATGAGCCACTCATGCTCACAAATCTGTGCCACTGACTAAAGCTGCCAAGGTCATGCTCAGCCCCAAGTGCACAAAGCAGAGAGAGGAGTCTCCCTGCAAATGCAGGGCAATGCAAATTGCCATTCCAGATGTCCCACAGATGAACTGTAGCAGAGCAATGCAACATGCACCCAACATTTGCTGTACAAAGCATCTGGCTATTTGGTGATTCCCATCATTGTTCCAAGCAGTTCACTGTGCCCACTGGTACCCATATCTACACACAGCCCTAGTTCCAAGCAGTCCTTAGCATCTAGTGTTCGTCCTCACCCACACCCATACCCTCTCCCCATGACACACTTTACCGGTGCCTATTGATCCTACTGACATCTCTGACCCCAAGGCACATTTCCAAGGTGACTAGTACTGTTCCTTCCCGCCTCTGATGCTATGCTACACACACTTTTCTAATGTCTAGAGGTCCACCTCTCTTGCTTCCACCCCACAGCATATGTCCTGGTGTCTAGCAGTCCCTCCACCACTCCCAACCCCATGGCACACTTACAGTATCTGCTGTTCTAAGGTCATCATCCTCATCAATTCTACATTCCTCTCTCCATGGCACATGGCTGTGAGCACTTCCACTCAAGTTACTGCCTGCTATGAGCAGGCAAAAACTACGGAAGCTCACAGCAGCCTGAGTCTGATGGGGAAAAGATACACAGTGTGCCTTCTTTTCTATGCAGTCACAAAGGAGTTTGCTTATGCATGGAAAAGACTTAAGATTTCACTGAATTTGTTGCATAGTTTGACCATTTGCGAGTCCCGTTTCTTCTGCCCCCCCAAAACAAATGCTCATAAAGTTCTCAACTTCAGCATAATGTATGTTCAAAAGCTATATAATGGCGGGTAGTGGTGGGATACACAGTGTGTGTGCGATGATTGTCATTTTTTGTCATTTTCTTTTTTCAAAGGCACAGAAATGTCACAGTGTAACTTTTATAATTCCGTAAGACCCATGCCACCCCCGATTTTCTGGTTTAAAACTGTTGGTGGGGTGTGCCAAAAATGTTTACTTTCAACAACAGCAAATTTAGCATGTTATCTTTAATAATCAAACTCCAAAGTGGTCTTGGGGGGAAAGGATGCAGGCAGCAAAAGTCATAGAGAAATAAGCATGTCCAACATGTCCCTCATTTTGTTTTAGACTAGAGGTCACATGCATTCCAATGCAGAGAACTATTGTCGGACCTGTGGCTACAGTATACAAAAATGGTGGCAAGGGACATTTTATGGGCGTGTACTGTTATTTGGAATATCATAAACTTTTCATGAATTAAGTATCAATTTCTCTATGGCTGTCTCCCTGTGGAACTTGTCACACATCACTGACTGTACAAGTCATGTCTGGATAAGGCTCATTTTCTGGCTATTTGGTTCTTGACTGACTGAGTGACTTGAGAGAGGGGCAGCTGCAGAATAAGGGGTGCTAGCTGCACATTCGAGCAGACTTGATAGACCTCTAGGCCTTTATCTGCTGGCAAATTTCGTATGTTCGTATGAGAGCAGGGCTCACATTTTACACTCTTTGTGATTGAGTTGGTGAGATAATATGGTAAGGTAACCGGACCCTATTAGTTTTTTAGTCCGAAGCTGTTTATTTATTTAGTTTTTATTGACCGAGAAAGGTGGACTAGACAACTCTTCCTATTTTCAGCCTCGTCCCGGGGGACGGGGATACAGATGGATGCCAACTGACATTGAACCAGATTAAGCTGTTGATGGTATTTTTAGTGGATGGGGGGAATTTGGCCAGGACATTGAGGAAACTCCCCTACTCTTTTTGAGAAGTGCCATGGGATCTTTAACATCCACCTGAACTACCACCAACACAGGCAGCTGGGACCTCGGTTTCAGGTCTCATCCGAAAGACAGCACCTCAGGAGTGCAGCACCCCCCTCATGCTGCACTACAGTGTCAGTATTGGGATTTAACCCAAGTGCCTGTTGCAGGGATAGAACCCACAGCCTTTTGATCTTCCGGTCTTTGTTAACCCTGACAGCATACATTTGGATGTGTGTCATTGTTAAATGGGGTATAGTCATTGCTGTGCAGCAGGAGGAGAGTACAAAATGGATCCCAAGTCCCTTCCGTCAACACAATTCTAAGTTACTACTGTATGTCACAGGCTGTCAGCTTTAGGGTAATCAATACCAATTCCACTCAAATAACCAAGATTTGGTGACACTTATCTGTTTGTCTGGTATATCCGGCCCCACTTCACACTGCTGACAGCCCTCCACCACCGCTGCCACCAAAAAGTCAAACTACGGAAAACAATGTCATCAAGATATATTCTCAACAAACCAAATTCGGAGCAGGGCAAAACCTGGGCAAACAACTGTTACTTAGCAGAGGATGTAAGTTGGCCCCAGGGTGCACATTGTTTTATCGTCTCTGATCGATTGTATAGTATGCTTGCTGGATCCTTTGTTCATCCACGATTGATTGTATATTAATATTGCTGGATTCAATGTACATGTTCTCTTTTTCACTCTCCTCATGGTATTTATTTCTTCACTTCTGCTCTTGACTCTTGTTACTTTTGTCACCTCTTCTACCTTGAGCTCAGGTCACTGCTGTAAATGGGACCTGGCCCAAATGAGCCAACCTGGTTATCAAAATAAATGTATGAGCATGACAGAGCTGTGTTTACCACAGGCCCAATTTAGGATAAGAATTAAAGTATTCAGTCTAAAACACATAACTAAATTTAATGTCAAACCCCTCTACATGCTTCTTTTTATGTAACTCATTGCTCTTGCTGAACTGAATTCTCATGCCCGCAGTCTATGATCATCAGTAGCCAGACGTCATATTGTTCCAGCAATCAAAATGCCTTAGCTTGCTATGCCCCTCAACAATGGAATGATATTGTGTCTTGCTTAACATTCAACTATGCCAAGCCAAACCCTTTTAGTACAATTGTGAGAATGCATTTTACTGTAAAGTATGTGCCCATTTTGGCTCTCTCTCTCTCTTTCTCTCACTCTCAAACGGGTTTTCAGTCTCCAGCACTCAACTTGTATTTGAACATAGAATTTGTCAGCAGAAAAGGACTGTTTGGCTCACAGTCTGCTCAAATGGTCCCTGCCTAGCCTGTGTCCACAGACCCTAACTGATTTCCAGTGACCCTCCCTCCTCCTTGCCTGTTTATTAATACACCCCTATGTCAACATGACGCATGATGGAAGCCCCTCACTGTTTTTACCTCCACCACTTCTGCTGACAAGTCTGTTCCAGGCATCTACCAACCTTTCAGTGAAGATACATTTCCTCACATCTCTTTTAAACTTCCCCCCTCCAGCTTCATTCCATGCCCCAGTCCTGCTGCTCCTCATTTGAAAGAGGCTCCCCTCCTGCACCCTGTTCATTTCTGTGAGGTACTTGTAGGTCTCTATCATCTATCTTTATCATGTTACTGCTCTCTCTCTCTCTCTTCTATTGCAGGTTGTACATGTTGAGATCTCCAGTCTTTCCTTGTAGGGCTTCTCGTGCAACCTCAGCACCATTTTACTTGCCCTCCTCTGGACTGCCTCCACCCTGTCTATGACTTTTCTGAAGTGCGGCCTCCAAAACTGGGCCCAGTACTTCAGCAGGTGAGGTCTCATCAGCAAGTGACAGTGTGGCAACACCACATCCCTCCTCCTTTGGCTAAACCCCTCCCTTGTGCACCCCAGCATCCCACTTGCCCCACCTACTGCTTTGTCAGCCTGCCCTGTCACCTTTAGGTCACCAGATATGCTAATCCCAAGGCCCCATTCCTGATTAGTGACTGTTAGTACCTTCCCTGCCCCATTCTATACTCGCTGCTTGTGTTCCTATGCCCTAGGTGCAGGATCTTGCACTTTCTGGCAATGAACTCCAACTGCCATGCTTTAAACCACTCCTTGAGTTTCCCCAGATTGCTGCTCATTCTCACCACCCCTTCCTGAATGTCCACCCTATTGCAGATTTTGGTATTATCTGCAAAGGCATACCTTCCCTTCCAGTTTCTCAGCAGTGTCACTCATGAAGACACTGAAGAGAACCAGTCCAAGTGCTGAGCCCTGTGGCGCCCGCTGATCACTCCTCTTTCATTCGACTACATGCCGTTTTCCACCACCCTCTGTTTCCTATCCTTTAACCAGTTTCTAACCCAGTTCACCACACTGGATACTACCCCCAGGCTGCTCACTTTCTTTATCAGTCTTCTGTGTGACACAGTGTTGAAGGCCTTGCTGATGTAGTCCAGATAGGTCATGTGACCTATCTCACCTTGCTGAAATCCAGATGGGCCACATCCACTGCTCTCCTCCGATCTATTTCCATGATCACACAGTCAAAGAAATCAATCAGATTTGTTTGGCATGATCCCCCAACCCCCACCACAGTGAACCCATGGTTCCTGTGGTCTTGCAGCCCAGTAGATTCTACATACTCAGTCAGTCTTTCCTTTAATTTCCCCACCACTGATGCAAGACTGATCAGCCTATAGTTGCTAGCCTCCTCCCTTCTGCCGCTCTTATGTAGAGGGATCATGTCAGTTCTTCTCCACCTATTTCCAGTGAGCTGTTGAAAAAGGAAGTTAGTGGGATAACTAGCCCCTCCCAGAGATCCTTTAAAACCATTGGATGTCTCTTGTCTCGCTCCATAGCTTTGTCCACCTTCAGAGCTAAAAGTCCCTTCCAGACTCTGTCTTCTGAAAATGGACTTGTGTCCATCTCCCCCCCCCCCCCATTCCTCTACCGTGAAGAGATAGCAGAAGTACCTGTTCAGGATGTCTGCTGTCTCTTTGTCCTCTTCTGCACATTCTCCCTCCTCCAGCCTTCTAATTCTCACTATCCCTTCCCTCCGCTTTCCTCTTCTCACTTATGTATCTGAAAAAGTATTTTCCCCTTAGTGACCTCTGTGGTGATTCTTTCCTCTGTTTGTGCCTTTGCTCCCCTCACTGCCTTGTCTGCTTCCCAGTGCTTTAGTAGGTACACCTCCCTGTCCTCCTTCCTCTGTGTTTCTTTAAACAGTACCTCCTGAATGCCATCCTTTTTTTCCTTCACCACCTTTGCTATTTTCTTAAAGAACCATGACAGTCTCTTCTTCCTTCTGCTTTTACTCACTTTCTTCATGCAGAGGTTAGCTGCTTTAGTTATACCCTCCCATATTTTTGCCCGCTGGGCCTCCACCCTTCCCTGGCTATCACCCATTTGAGGTAGTTTCTAAGGAAGTCCCCCATTTCTTTAAAATCTGCCCTCCTACAGTCAAGGACCCTTGTCCTTGTGTGGTTAGCCTCTGTTCCTGTCTTATATATATTTTTTTCCCATATGTACTTTTATGCTGCGGCAGATCCAACAGGGGCTGTGACCCTTCCCTCAGAAGGGTACATCCTCTGGTCCCTATGATTGCCTGGTCGTCCATCACGAAATTCCCCCATGATTCCCCTCCATGGCAGGGCCAGGATAGGGAGTACTGGTGTGCCCCGTACAACAGATCTAGAGTGGGCGGACTTACTGAGGCGGTCGGGTCACCACAGGTCCTGTTGGGTCCCAGATTTTCCACCTTTTCTCCCACATCCACGTCCATGCAATGGGCAGGGAGGCTGCCCCCCTCTCTGCAAAGGCAGACAATCGCCCTGGATGTGGGCCAACCCTGCTACGTGGCTGCGCACCTGTGCTGACCTCCAGCCACTGCTGGGTGTCAGTCAACAGTGCACAGAGCAAATTCCCCAACCCCGAGGAAGGAGAGCAGTCCTCCGGATGCTCCATTCTTCCTCCCCCTGCCAACCCGAGTCCATTCCCGTACTCAGGTTGCTGGCATGGTGCGAGGTGTGGCGTCCACTGCCTCAACCCTCAGCGCCACTGGGCTGGATAACCTGTCTCAAATTTTAAGTCACACTGTTTGGTGACCACTGGTAACCAGGGGACTGCCCACTGTGACATCTGCAACGCTGTCCCTGTTTGTAAGCACTAGGACTAGCACGGCCTCATTCTTAGTGGGGTCCCGGACTAGTTGCCTGAGAAATGCCCCTTATAGGTAGTCAAGGATGGCCCTACTCCATGTGGAAGCTGCAGCTGGAAGGCTCAACTCCACATCCTGCAGACTGAAGTCACAAACTAGCAGCACCTTCCCCTTACTCGTCATTCTGATGATGGTTCCCAAGTGCCATATCCAACTCTGCTCCCTGTTCTGGAGGCCTGAATACTACCCCAGTGTGGATAGCAGTCTGAAGCTTGTCTTCAGAGTAACCCACAGCATCTGTCTCCAGCCCTTCCTTCTCCTCCTCCTCCTCCTGGTGCCCATGCATCCATGGCCTAGAGTCTCTCCATCACATGTAAAACAACCCCTCCTCCCTGCTCTGTCTCTCCTGAACACAGAGTATTACTCCTGGGAAAAAGCAATCTCTTTTTTCTTTTTTCTAACTTAGTTTTTATTAAGAATTTTCTCACATCTCAGTATCGATACATTAAATGATTGCATTGTCATCAAGGTTTCTGTTACTTCTTTACATTCAATTCACTTGTAGTACATTTCCAGGTGCACACAGTGCCACTTCGATAATGGTGATTTATTTCTTTGTCGGGAGTGGTGAGGTCAGGTATACCCATATTTAAAAATTTCTCTCTTTAATAATCTGGTTGTGTTTGGGGCTGTCTGGTCTGGTCCTCAACCCCCATGTAATCTCTGTGGGAACTGTTTAGTGGAACAAGGTTATGGTACTGCCTTTGTTCTCCGAGCCATGATATACAGAAGTCACATATTCCATCTATTTTGTAGACGTGGAAGCCTATTCTGTAGCAGTGCTGTCATTTTTCTCGAATTTATAGTTCTCTGTAATGATATCATCCCACTGTGTGGTTCACAGAGCAGTGGGCTGAAGCCACAGTCTGGTTACAGCATTCTTTAGCTGCAGTAAGTACCATATATCTTCGAATAAAAGCCATGGCTTCTATTAAAATGTTGTATTTTGGCCTATAGCTTATATTTGAGGGCAGCTTGTATGGAAACATCCAATTTTTAACATGTCCAGAACTTGACTAAGTATATTGTATAAGGAATACTTCATAGCGAAATAAACCTAAACATTAACTAAGAGCATATGAAATACATTAATGATAATTTATTTATTTATTTGATCTCGGATTAACACCTTTTAATGCAGGCTCTCGTTTACAAAGGTTCCACGTCAGTGGTGGGAGGGTAACATACAGACACAGGAATATTACTGTAAACTAAAAAGACAAAAAAAAAAAAAACCAGTACAACTAAAATTATACACTGATAAATACATGAGCGGATATATACAATTTAGTTAATGATAACAGCAGCAGAAGTGACATGAGAAATAGTACCTGGAACTGTTAACATTGTGGATTCTCAAGTAAAAGTATATAATAAATGGTGGGTGAGAGAAGCTAGAGGGGTGGGAGGAAGGATAGAGAAGTGTATAAAGGGGAGAAGTAAGGGGAGGAGCAGACCGCATAAAGACAAGCAGAGGGGTGGGAGGGAGAGGGGGAAAAAAAAACAGGGGTTACTATCAAAAGGAAGGGGAGGTAGAGAGAGTGGGCATAAGGAAAACCAAGGACAAGATGTGGCGGCAAGGTCACTGATAAGTACTAGGCAGACCCTGGGGTGCAAGGGGCAGATATCAAATGAAGCAGTAACAGGAGCTGTTAGCCACAAGGGTCGATTTTAGCTTGATGGGGGATGGGGTCGGCAGGATTTCTGTGGGAGGTAGGGGGCAGCAATGGTGTCTTGACTGGGTGCTGACTTTCGAGCAGACTCGATAGGCCTTTAGGCCTACACTGCTGGCATCTTAGTATGTTAGTATGTAACAGGATTAGAGGTTGTGGCTTATATCTGAGAGCAACTTTTATTAAAATGTTTCACTGTGGCCTGTGGCTTATATTTGAGAGTGGTTTCTATACGGCAGTTTACCTAGGATGCAGGTATAATGTTTTTCATTTTGGCTGAACAGTGGCGGATGAGTGCCATAGCCAGAGCAAGAGGACCTACATCTGGGACTATATCTCAGAGAGTCTGCTCCAGTGCCTTCTACTATGAGCTTAGTTTAGTGCATAACCAAAGTATGTGGGTATGACTGGCCACTTCATACCCACAGTTGTGCCAACAAGAGGCATCGTGTGAGATACTATATTTAGCTGTAACTTGTGGTGTGCAGAAATGTCTACTTACTATTTTCCACCATTGATAGGAGTAGGTTACTTTATGTTGTCTTGCCAAATCTTGGTCCATGCCTTGTCAGGTATTTCTATACTGAGCTTCCCAGTTAAGTTTAATGGTTTCCATAGTTGTGGGATAACCTGCTGCCAGTGCCTGGTAGCATCTTCATATGAAGTGTGTGTGGGTTGGGGGGGTACTGTCTGTGACAACTGCAATAGGAAAGGGAAGATTTGTGGAATGGCTTGTATATCTATTGTTAAACCTAACTGCTTTTCTAGGTGCCCACTTATTTGTAAAAATCTATAATGATCTGTCTTATCTAATTGGAATTCCATTTGCCACTGTGCAGATGGCATGAATACGCCTTCGGAATAAAACTAGTATGAGCAGCTTAAACCTTTTCTTGCCCAGGTTTTAAATTTATGATCCCACTTGGCTGGAATAAGTGGGGTCTGCGGCAGGCACACTTATCCATATCGCTCCTAGCTTATTAGTTTTAGAGGGAAACAGCAGTCTCAAGATTTCAATGGGCAGGTAAAGGCAGACAGTAAAATATAAAATTCTGAGGGCAGCCAAAGGGGAGGACTTGTCCTTTCCGATCAAATTACTTCTGGGACTCACTGCCACTATGTATCCTCATAATGTGGTTAGCAAGCAGTGGCAAAAGTTCATGGAAGCATTTAAGCATAAATGAATTACACCAAATGCCACCCACAGCACTCATTTTCTGTAAAGAAGTAGTACGACAAAAGAGAATACCTTTACCTTCTGTGATTCAGAGTATAACAAATGCCTGGAGGAAAACTATGCATTTGTTTATTGCTGTACCTACTGTTGTCCAGAAAAAGCACACTAAATCAGAGCATGTTTCGAGGTGAACCCTGGGGGAAGGTGGGCATGGGATACAAGTTATGGAAATATAAATTAGGCAAATATAAAGAAATATCTGGGAATATAAAGGCAGAAACTGAGTAATTAACACAAATATATGCTAGACAATATAGTGTACAGAAATATAACTTAGGCAATATACATAAATACAAACAAGCAATGAACAGAACATTAGGGCACCTAAGTGTTGCAGCTGCACAAAGTGACAACGGTGCAAGTTATCACATAGTAGCAGAGTTGCCCATTCTGATAACAACTCCCACGTACAGGGACTGGGAGCTAAGGGCACTAGAGACAGGCGGCAGATTAAGTGGTAGTTGCCAAGAGAAACAGCAAGGTGGAAATATCAGGTGTAGGACACCAGAGGAGATAGGGGTTAAGTACAAGCAAGGTGTTATTTTACAACTCCAAAATATCAAGGGTACCTAAACCTTACCAACCCTGACTCAGCCACTGAAATGTTTCCATTACTGAGATGGAATTGTTCTGTTTTTGTGTATCTGACTATTGTATGTTATATGACGTATTTATTCTGTTTATTGGCCAGTATTTGTAAAAATTAGAACACTGATGCAAAGGCCAATTTTGCACTGTCTCAGCAACTTGCTGATTGGGCCAAAGTTCCCACGTTTTATTTTCAAAGCCATGTGAGTTTTGCAACAGATGTCTAACAGTCTGCATCACAAAAATGATGCGAGCGTCACATGTGTCATGCAAGAAGAGCATGTTTCGCCACAGATCACAGAAAATGTGTATTAATGTTAGACCACTTTGATGGTGAGCTAGCTTCGTACACAGCTTGGGCAGATGCGGCCACAAACGGGCTTCACATCACAACAGGGCATTTGAAAATCATGCCATTTGTATTCATGTGTTTTAATCCAGGCCTTCTGAGGCAGCCATTTTTTTATCATGGTTGAGAAAGGGAATAATGTTTGGAGTTACATGTTTAATATTGTTCTGTCTGCAGCTGCAAAGCACTCTGAGTTTGCAGAAAAGGGCTGGGGAAAAAAATTAAAACTTTATCAAACCTAACCTAAAAACCCTCACAGCTTCGACCTATAGATTGGAACTTAAATTGTGGCCCCACCATTGCTAATGAACATTTCCATCAGTGGGAAAGTTAAGCAAACAGACAGCACTTTTAGTCCTGCTACGTACTGATAACAGCAAAGATGTAGTCACAAAGGACATACATACTCAACAGGAACCAGCAAAATGTTGTTTCTATTCCAACAAGCAGTAATGTGCAAAATACTACATATAGTGCAAGCCCTATAAAATGTTGATCTAAGTCAACATCACTGACCTAATTTTTCACGTCTGAAGTACAGCGCTTCTTCCAAAGGTGGCACGCAACTCCAAAGAAGCACTACACTGCAGCTGCAAACTCTCGGGTCAGTGGCATCGGCTCAGGTCAGTGTTTTACGGGGCTCCTACATGCACTTTATGCTGTATTTTGCTTGTAACTCACTTGTTTGGAATAAAAAATTATTTTTTTGCATCAGTTCCTGGTGTGAATGTCTCTTCTATTATGATTAGCCAGGTCGAGAGTGCTGTCTCTTTCTGTTGTACTTTGTATTTTAGGACATAGCACCTGGTTTTCGTTTGAGTGGAAGATCAGATGCTCGTTAGTTCTAGCCCCAGAATGGGTACTTGGGGCAATACCCATGAGTAGAGACTTTAGTTTTTCTTAAAAAAGAAATAACAAGAAATTTGTTGCTTAGGCTCCATTGTTACCACAAAAACAGTCCACAAGGAAGCGGCAGTGGAACGGTCTGATTCACAAAACCTTTTAAGACCACAGCATAATGCTGCTTAATACAATGTAGCATACTAGGAATGTGACTTTTAGTGTGTATAGGGTCATTTTGAGATAGTTAATGAATTTAAATGTGATAACAAGAAATAAAACTCAATTTTCAATGAATAAAAAGAAATAACAAGAAATTCCAGAAAATAAAAAGAAAAATTATAACACAGTAAAAAGAATTTCACAGGGCTCTACCCATGACTGACACTGTAGTGCAGTAAGAGGGGGGTGCTGCACAACTGAGATACCATCCTTCAGATGTGATGTTAAACTGAGGTCACGTCTGTCCATCTCTGGTCAGTGTCCAGGTGGAAGTAAAAGAGTCTATGGCACTTACTGATGAAGAGTAGGAGAGCTTCCCTGTTGTCAAGGTCAACATTCCCGTCAATAAAACAGGTCCATGTAAATCCACCCCCCTGGACACACCTGGAAACAAGCTATCACAACTTAGTGTGCCTTTCATGGTAAAAAAAAACTTTGTAAAGGAATATTAAATAAATAAACTCTATAGGCATGTGTGCACTATCTAGCTGATAAAGGCAGAAAACATGGAATATAATGTATGGGCAGCCATATCCAGCAACCCTGTGTCTCTGTCCTGAGGTTTCTATGGCAACTAGCAACCTCAAGAGAGAAGCCGTGGAAAGCTCAAGATGAAGACGCAAGCCTGTGTGTACATGGATGCCCACACACTATCTTTTATCATGTATGGGCTCATTCTAAGACACTCTACATCTTTTCAGTGAATTGGTGGGTGGGTGGAGGGGCACTTGAGGACTGGTGCTGGGCTCAAATTACTGATTCAATGCGCAGGTAGCAACTGCAGCTGTTGCTGTAGATTCAAGTTTTTGAAGAAAAACAGCTTCAGTTCAACTGGCTAGAGAAAAGCAGCTGTGTGGCAGCATTCTAAGTTGTGTTGCAGTAATGACATCAGTACAGCAGCGCTACAACATATTGATACCACCCCTACTGCAGCACAACATGTGGAATAACTAATCCACCCACTCTTTGAGATGGAGCACATTCTCAATGCTGAGTTAATTAGGTGACATCAAGGGCACAACAGCGAAGCTCAAGTGCCTTCCTGATGCTACCAAACTAACGAGGCATTGAAAATCTAGCAAGTTCTCAACGAAGGGAGGTTTTGTTATTTTTTTTATAATGCAGAGTGAGCCTGTTTTTCAAACCCTGGCATTTAAACAATTTACATCTGCATTTTTAACAGCGTGCTTAACTGTGATGGCTGTAACTAAAACGCTTTACTGAGGTTCAAACTGCCGATTCGGAATTGACGAGTGAGGCTTTCTGCTGTCTGTGACAGCTCCTCTCGTGCTTCCCAAATAGAACTTGTGATCAATACTGTAATTGGTTTAGGGGGCAATCTTGTTCTTCACGTTCCAAAATGTTAAGAACAACAGGTTCAACATTCCGAAACGTGAAGAACAAAGTTTAGAAAACACCGAAAAAACAGGTTCACAATGTATTATAACCCTGTTCTAAGCATGGATTTCCATACAGAACAACATTCCAACAACACATAGAAAATTAGGCATGTCTCGTGAAAACTTACAATTCATACTACAGAGCCAGGCATCAATATTTCCAGACAAGAGGCTATTTGTTGAGACCTCAACAGTGGACAGAAAAGGAGATTAATATATTTTTTTATAAACAGAGTCATAGAAAAGATAGAAAGGATTTCCATGAGGCATCTGGTCTCTAGATTCTACACAAGACACTACAAGAATTGTCTAGCCTTGAACTGATAGCTATTTAAGTGAAAAGGAAAAGTAAATGTGATAAATGACTTCCTCAGTAACAATGGAAACAGATTTGTCTTAACATTCATCATACTTCAGACCTAGGATTCTGGAGATTGGTAGCTTGGAAAGCTGCTACAAAATATTTTGAAACTGAGGGTCACATTACAAAGCTATGATTAGAATGAGCTGGACACATATGAGAAAACTTTGAAAAATATGATATTTTGACACAAAGCAGCTTATATTTTATATACTGCCAGCATTTCTCTTCCCTGTGTTCTTCATTACTAGGTAAATTCACATGGATACAGGATCCTTGTCCTCTAGAGTTTGCTGGCCTCTTCTGCGGAATCCTTGGCTGATGTAATAATCCTCTGTTTATGACATCAATATTTGTTACTGTGAAATGCTTATGATGTCACAAACTGAGGACTGGACATTCAGCAAAGGGTTAAATGGCAGGAGTGGATCAACCCCCTTGGAAAGGGCTCTTGCTTCCATGTAAATGAACCAAGTTATAAAGAATAAAACAGAAATACAGAGAATCAATTACCTATACACAGAGTTGTATGTGCAGATAATGTTTGTCAATACCACCCCCCCGAACAACACATTCACTTTAAATAGTTTGGGAAATGGTGTAGCTGACCACACATATATAGTGCTCCCTCGCTATAAACAGTACCTCTATAACAAGCTCCCTCTTATAGTGAACACCTTTGATGGTTCCCATTGTTCTCTAAGTAGGCATGTTAGATCCTCGCTATGGTGAACACCTGGCTCCAGAGGTGTTTAGTACAGAGAGGGAGCACTGTATTTTGCACATGTGGTAAGCCTGGAGAATATTGGGAGAAGCTAGGGGAACCTTCCTGCAAAATAAACTGAGTTAAGTACCGAACAGGCTAGGTACTACAGCACATTTTAGCATATTTATCAGTGATCCTCTTGACTTTATGAACATTAGCCTTTGGGTTGTAAAATGTCCCTGGGAATACAATAAAATTATATTAAAAAAGGTAAAACTAGGAAGTGGTTATAAAGTTCCCTTCAGTAGTACAGAGGTAGGACTACCATTAGCTACGTCAGTGACCTAAGCTGGGGAGTGAATTTGAGTTGTCGGAGGTCAGCCGGGGGGGGGGGGGGAGATAAGCATCTAAGAAACTACTCTGCTCTCATAGGGTGGGTGGGTTGCATCTCCTGCAATGTCCCTGACCCTCAGTAGAAGCTGGGTGTCACTGCAGTTGGGAGACAACAGAAAGGTGTGGGATGCCGATAGATGAATTGTGTCATTTCACATCAGGCATCATGGGAGAAAATCCTTCGCTGGGCAGGATGAAGGTTAGCCTCATGCAGGCCTAGTACCTTGACTGGATCCTGCCTCGGAGGGGCAAGGGCAAGCCCCTCTGACCCCATCATGAGGGGTAATTCATGGGAGAATCTGGAATGAAGTCCCAGTGATGATGAGTGAACAAGCTGGAGGGGCTATCCAGGTAAGGGCCAATGAAGCAGCAGTGGGTAAAATAGAACAATAAAAGCAGTTCCCTTTAACATGGCAGGAGTAGTGGGGAATGGCGAAAGAGACTTATCAACCATTTATACAGTAAATCATTAATAAATGGTTTATTTATCATAACCACTTTTAAATTCCTACGGGTTTGGCTAGACCAACGTCTATCCTTTTCTTCTCATACTGACGCCCTATGTGCTAAACTGCGCACCAAATTAGGTTTCTTGTACAGGCATAAGTACTCCCTCTCCCTCCTGGTGTGTAAGCAATTACTTACCAAACTTATTCTGTCCCGCTTTGATTATGCCAACATTGTTTTGGTGCTGCCCCTTCAGCTACCTTATATAGGTTAGATACTGTTTACAACTCTTTTTGCCACTTTGCCTCGAACTCCCACTCTCGCACCCACCACTGCTCTCTCTCTACTCTTCCCTATCCCTTTCTTCCCTTACTCATAGGCATAACCTACACTCTCTCATATTCTTAGCCAAATACTGGTTAGGAAATCTCCTGACATATATCACCAACCTCTTTTCCCCTGCTTCCCCCTCCCCGTATATCTTAAGATCCAGGGATTTGTGCACCTTCAAACTGCCCTATCCCTGCACATCTGTAGGTTCCCTATCTTTCTCCTATCACCTCCCTATCCTTTGGAATCAGCAATCTGCTTCTCTACGTAACTCTTCCTTCCTGAAAGTCTTCAAGCAGTTAGACACTAGCCCATGTTCTTGTCCGATCCCTATGCCCACAGACAACCCTGCCTGACCTCTCTGCTCCTATGATCTGTTCTCTGCAGCTACTGTCTAGTACACTGTTAATGCACTACCTTATTCTCCTAGCAGGCATCCACTGTGACAGCTTAGTTATCTGTTTTTGTTAATTATTACATTGTTTCTTTCACACTGCTCTCTATTATGCTTTCTACATCATTATCCTGCTTGTCTCATTGAACACTGCATTATCTTTTGACCAGTTTTGTCAATATTGTAATCATGTTGTTTAATGTAATGTAAAACCCCTCCTTTCCTTGGTTGCACCTGGAAATGAGCTCTGGCTCAGTGTGCCTTTCCTGGTTACCAAAATTTAAATAAATAAATTATAAATAAATCAAACACTGAAGTTGACACACAGTGTGAGACAGTACGTGGATGTTTTTGATAACAGTCACTGTGGCACTATTTATCAACCCAATGTTAATTCATGTTGTTCCTTACGGAATAGCCAGGAATATAGAAGAAGTCTGAGGAGGTATGCAGTCCTGCAGGAGATACTAGTACAGAAGGAGAGTTAAAATCATGCCTAACAACCCAGGAGGGGGCAAAGGATTTTTTTTTTTATTTCTCAAATGGTCATGTAGGAAGTGGAAATGGAGTTACGACAACACTCTATACAAGTTGTGAGTGTGTTATCTGAAAAGACATGCCAGTAAAGAAATGTATTACTTTCTAACCAGTAGATCTTGATTTTTATTTTTTTGTTTTTGTTTTTTAAATTTGTTGACCGAGCCACCCGGTAGTGCAACAGGTCACTATGCTTGCAACCCAGGTTTGGGAATGCACTCGTGTCACTCTGACCTGGCCGATGGAGGGAGGGTCGTGTATCGAAGGGGCAGCTCTCCTCCCATGGGGGGGGGACAGCTGCATCTTTGTGGGGGGGAAAAAACAGGAACTGGAGGAAAAAGCCCTGGCTGGCCACTGTGCTGGCATCCACCGTAGGCCCATACGTGACCAACCTGGCAAGCCACCCACCACTATGGTGGTCCTGGGCATGTGGTGGATAACCAGCAAGTTCGTAAGACATTTGGTGATGGAGCTGGGGGGAGGTGCAGTCTGGCAAGTAGGGAGCGAGAAAAAGCTTAGCTAAAAAAAGTGAAAATACATTTGGTGACCACAAAGGGAACACTGAGATGAACCTCATTTCCAAGTGCATTTTGGGAGAGCAGGAACAAGGAATGTTACAGATATTATCATTTGTAATAGCAGTGAACATTATCCAAGGTGCAACTGTGCATAATGAGATAGTGTGATGAATAAAACATTGGTAACCAAGGAGCAAATAGTAACTCCCAGCAATTATGTCCACAAAATATTACATACAGTGCAACTGTGCGTGAGACAGTGTGTAGTACCCTATAGAGACAACAAAGTTTTACAAGGTGCAGTATGCTCATAACAGATAGCTCACTGGTTGAGGTCTTGTCCAGGTCACTTGTAACCAAATGCCATTATTAGCTGATGACTGTATGATGTCTATGTGAAAAGAGTTCTAAAGAGGTGCTCTCTGTTCAGCTTAGTGGGAAATCACAAACACTTTTAAGCACTAGGCACCCTATCTCCAGAGCACTATACCAGACAGTACGGCTGTCAGATGCTAGGGAATGCCCCCCTCCCCATGAGGGGCAACACATGGCATTCACAACCCCCTCCCACCCATGCACCTGCAGACAAGGCCCACCACCAGGGTTAGTGTATAAGTGCAGTCAGGAAGAATGGCAGGCAGGGGGCATGGCCACAGCCTATGACGTCCCTCAAACTCAGGTACTTCTGGCAGTGGTTATGAAGGGGGACCATGACATAACAGTTCCATCCCACATACTGTTCAGAGCCCTAGCTGGACCACCACTCAGTGGTCCCCAGCCATCCACAGCAGCGTAGAGTGCTGTGTGGAACAGCTGACCCTTTTTTTAAACATTATAGGTGCCTGCAAAAAATGGGATATGGCAGTCCTATCCAGACTGTTATGTCCCATACAGTAATTGCCATGCAACTGGCTGCGGAGTAGGAGATCCAGTAGTGGCCAACCTGGTCTTCCAACCTGAAGCCTAATGTCTGGCTCAGCTCTGTCCCTTTTTCCACTACCCATCCTTGCAAGGGGGCTATGAACACAACCCTCAAGCTTGAATCATGAAGCAGCATATAGGGCAGAGCAATGAAGACCAGTTATGAGCGAATCACATATATACTAGCCTGTTTTTTTATTCAGTGTTTCATTTGGCAGTTTCAATGAAAGGCTAAAGATTTACATAGTACTGAAACATAGTACTGTGATGATGGAAGGGACTTAGGGTCCATACAGTCCACCCCCAGCATACAGCAGCAGTGACTATATCCAGTTTGAGTATGGACATACCTCCAAGCATAACAGCTGGGACGCTACTCTTTCTCATACTGTGTCACCTTAGATGTCATTCTCTCTTGGGAATCTGTCTAGTCCTGCTTTAAAAAACCTAACTTGTGATTCAGTAGCTTCCACAACCTCATTTGGTAGGCTATCCCACATGTTAACCACCCTCTGTGTGAAGTAATG
Organism: Neoceratodus forsteri; assembly: GCA_016271365.2. Lineage (NCBI taxonomy): Eukaryota > Metazoa > Chordata > Ceratodontiformes > Ceratodontidae > Neoceratodus > Neoceratodus forsteri. The sequence continues at coordinate 1,869,948,946 of CM057456.1, read as the reverse complement.
TTTTCTGAAGATTTCCTTTGTTCTGCCACCTATCAGTCTGCCTGCAAGGCCTTTAGTTTGGTTTGAACTCACCAGGTCAAACATCAGTGTATACACCACCCTGTCTATCCCCTTTAGTATATGGAAAACCTTGACCATGACCTCTCTCAACCTGCTCTTTTAAAAACTGAAAAACCTAAGTATGTCCAACCTCTTCTCTTAGTTCTTGCCTCCTAAGCCACTAATCAGTCATTTTGTCCCTGTGCTGAACTCTGTCAATCACCTTAACATTCTTTCTGCATTGCAGTGACCAGAATTGCACACAGTCCTTCATGTGTAGGGAACCAAGGCTCCTTAGCCCCCAATGAGGCAGGGAGTCTGAACTACCTTTTCAACCTTTAGAGAGGTTCATACCAAGACAGGGCTAACGCATATTGGATGGGCACCATGTGGGATGTTTGCTCAGTGGCAACTGGTGCTGTACTCATGGATAAATCTTTGTTACCATTCACAAACGCTATCATATACAAAGAGCTGCAAACACCTTTTTTAACCTGGGATGACAAACCATGCCAGGGTACTACCTGCCTCAGAGTCTCAATACGCAGTTTAAACTTGTTTTTCATACAGTAATTAATTAAATCAGAGTTTGGTAGGGCTCACTTGTATTTAGGGGAGTCTTCAGCTGCAGCCAAGTCATTAACAGTTAAAATAACTGGAAACATACAATCTGTACCATTATGTGTGCATAGGAACTGCTGTGAATTTATGTGTGAATAGGAACTGATGCGACTTTATATGGTGTAAAGTTATTTTAACACTGCAGAATATGATTGCACTCATTTACCACACACGCTCACAAACACAGCTTCAACTTACTTAGTTATTACTATTATCAATCTGGTGCATAATTGTATTGTTGTGTGGCTTTAATACTCAAACTGCTTATGTTTACAAGACAGTTTTATTACCTGAAGCAAGTTAAATCCAGTAAAGATTTTAATATTTAGGCCGATTCACGAGCTTTTGGTATTCTGAGGCATGTTAGGCTAGATTTTCCGAGGGGAGGATGCTGATGCTTTGGCCAATTTTCTGCTCCAACAGCATCTTTCCAGTTGCACAAAAACTCGACCACTTTATTTTTCGAGGCAACTGAGTTTTTACGACAGTGTCTGCAATTTGCACTAGCTTGCGTTAAAAAACATTACGCATACATCAATTTGTTTGCCACAAACAGAGGCACATCTGCTGCAAATTACGACAACTATGCCTGAAAGTTAGACCATTTTGTACATGGCATAAAATTTGGCATGATGTCAGGAACTGCACTGGAAGGGTGTCACAAGTTGACCACACCCTTCCGAAAATCCAGTCCTTAGAATTTTAACTGCTGTCACACTACTATTCATGAAGACGTTGTACTCTGTTACTGTTGTTTTATTTGCCTTTATTTTACTCTTGTTGTTTTACTTTACTCCTAATTTCATAGTGTAGTAAAAGCCCAAGACGAATACAAACAGAAAGAAAAAAAAAAAAAAAAAAAACCTAAGCAAGTGCTTTATGAATAGCATTGCACAATAAAACTCCTAATGCCCTGGCAAACTGCTTCATGAATATAGCAGAAATTATCTTGGGGCACTTGACAATACACATTAGGAACCACAGCTGGTGAGTCACTGACATCATAGAAAGCTCCCAGACTTTCTGAAAATTAAGCAGGTCAGCTTAACTACAAAGCCTTCGTACACAAAAATATCAAACTGTCTGTCCTACTAATGTGACTGAGGACCAACTTTTTTTTAAATAAAATAATAATATGAAGGTATACATTCTCTTTAAATAAAACCATTTGACTGACTTGCTTTGACAAACATTAAAATATAAAAAGATTCAGGATTTAATTATGCTATTATGTTTTCCAAAGACTGCCATCTCCATTACTCATGACTACTGCCATGTAGCTGCCAGTCAGGGGTTGACTGGCAGCTACAGGAGTGATGTCACTAGCAACCAGTTCACTTAAATTACTGCCACAATAATGTAAGGGTGATTCTGATGGTATCTTATTTTTGGCCTAAAAGTTGTTGCTTTAAATCTACTGTAATCATTTTTGTAACTTTGTTTTTGTATCTGAAGTATATAGGTTGCCTTCCTGCATTTCTGTTACCTTGGACTCGTACACGTTACTCTGTATGAGGCTAGTCTCATAGCCGCACATTAAAAGGGGCATTGTAACTGTCCAGTGTACTTAATATGTCAATAAAATCTAAAGAAACAAAAAACTAAACCCCACATTGGACATGTGCTCATACAAAATTCTGCTGCCATGCAGTATGTGGAAGGTGACGCACTGTTAGAGGTGCCATCTTCTCCCTAGACTTCAGGATGGCTGACTTTGCCAAAATGGGAGAGTGCCTCAGAAAAGCACTAGCAAACAGGCAAGAAGGTGGAGTGGAGCAACAATGGGGAAACATCAAAACTGCCATCACAAAGGCAACAAGCCTTTGTGCAAAGCACATAAACAAATCAAAATGAAAGAAAAAAACACTATGGCCCAGATATTCAAACTGCGCCATTCTGAGGCGCAAGCCCCTGCGCTGCTCAAAATAGTTGCGCTGGAGTGTGGCCGGGGCGATATTCAAAGGAGTTGCGCTATTGAGCAACTCCTTTGAATATCACCCCCCAGCCACAGCAGTGGAACTTGCGCCACCGCAAGTTGCCAGAGTTGAGCATTAAACTTGCGGTGGCGCAAGTACCATTGCGCCATGCGCAAATTTCCGATATTCAAAGGTGACATGCAAATGGGGCCATAATTTATGCAAGGTGCAGGGGGGGCCATTTGCATCTATTTATGGCCCCATTTGCATGCCATTAGCATGTAGGTGCGCCGATCCCCGAGGACTTGCGCCTGGCCGCCCTGCCAGGCAGCAGCCGTCAGGGACCTACACACCCTGCAGCCCGATCGCGGGCAGCATCAGTGTATACATCCCCCCACACACACACACAGCTCCCGAAGCCCGATCGCGGGCATACAGTAACATGCCCCCCACACATATCTCCCGAAGCCCGATCGCGGGCATAACCTGTATCAACCCCCCCCACATCTCCCGAAGCCCGATCGCGGGCATAACCTGTATCAACCCCCACATCTCCCGAAGCCCGATCGCGGGCATAACCTGTATCAACCCCCCATCTCCCGAAGCCCGATCGCGGGCATAACTTGTGTCAATCTTCCCCACATCTCCGGCCCGATCGAGGCATAACTGGTCACCCACATCTTTCGGCGATTGCTGGCATAACTTAGTCAACCTCACGCGATCGTTGGCAGAATGTAAAAGTTTTCCATCCGAATATCTCCCTGGTGGTCCAGTGGACCGTAATGCCCGATCGCGGCAGAATGTCAAGTTACAACTGATTGTCATACGGTATGGGCTGCACGCCCATTGGCTGTAGCTCTGCACCAATGGGCGTGCAGCCCTACCGGACAGTCAGTCGGCGAGGCGGGCGGGCGGCAGGCGGGTGGGATGCTGCCGCCCGCCGCTGCCGGGGAGCGGGTGGAGGGGCTTGTGGGTGGGTGGGACACTAGACACCAGGGAGATGTTTGGGGGTTGTAACTGACATTCTGCCCGCATCGGGCATTACGGTCCACTGGACCACCAGGGAGATATTCGGGTTGGGGGTTTTTACATTCTGCCCGGGCGATCGGGCACTGGTGGGGGTTCACAGGTTATGCCCGCGATCGGGCTTCGGGAGATGGGTGGGCGGGGGTCAGTTACTGTATGCCCGCAATCGGGCTTTGGGAGATGTGTGGGCGGGGTTGTTTTTACGCCTGCCCGCGATCGGGGCTGGTGAGGGGGCACAGGGACTGAAAGTTAGGGGCCAGCCAGGTGGCAGCTGTTGCTGCGCCTGCAATACAGCAGCTCACCTGTGGGTGGCCCTCAACTTGATCCTTTTTTTGGCTCAAGGTTGTGTAGGCGAGGTTGGGGGTTACAAAATAGCATCTTCTGCACAACCCGACTGAATATCGGGTTGCGAGGTTATGCATGGTTCCTCCCTCCTGTTGAGCATGCATTCATTTGCATTGCTCTGTTGCGCAACCTGTTGTCAGTGGCGAACTGCCTCCTGCTGAATATCGCGAGAATGGCGATTTTTTGACCAAGACAGCAAGAACCCCTGGTTATGCATGGCGCAAGCCTGAATATCTGGGCCTATGGTTCTCAAAAGAGATGGCAAGGAAGGTTAGGGAGAAAAAAAAAACCAGCATTTAGGAAGTATAAGGAAACACAGAAGGAGCAGGACAGAGAACTGTATCAGTTAAAGCAGAAGGAAGTGGGGAAGGCAGTCAGAATAGCAAAGGCCCAAACCGAGGAAAAGATAGCCAACTCGGTTAAGAAGGGGGATAAAACTTTTTACAGGTACATTAGGGAGTGAAGAAAGACAAAGGGAGGGATAGTGAGGCTGAATAAAAGGGACGGTGGGTGGGCAGAGAGGGAGAGTGAAAATGCAGGGATGCTGAACAAATACTTCTGCTCCATATTCACAAAATAAAAGGAGGGAGAGGTACCTAATCCAGTCAATAGAAGCACTCTGGATAGGGGGGTCGATCCTAGTCCTTTCACAGAAGAAAGGGTTCTGAAAGAACTCCAAAAACAGAAGGTGGATAAAGCAATGGGGCCTGATGGGATTCACCTCAGAATTTTAAAAGAACTAAGGGTAGAACTAGTGACATCACTCACTACCCTTTTTAATAAATCATGGGAGGATGGTGTGGTTTCTGAGGACTGGAGGAGGGTGGATGTGATTCCCCTTCACAAAAGCGGGAGCAAGACAGAGGCAGAAAACTACAGACCTGTTGATTTGACCTCAGTGATAGGGAAAATGATGGAATCACTTCTGACGGAAAGAACTGTTGAGTACCTAGAGGCCAGTGGAGCACAGGACCCAAGGCAGCATGGATTCACAGAGGGAAGGTCATGTCAGATAAATCTAATCGATTTCTTTGACTGGGTGACCAAAGTAATAGACCAGTGAGGGGCTGTGGACATGGCCTACCTAGACTTTAGCAAGGCATTTGACACAGTCCCACACAAAAGATTAATAAACAAATTAGCTAAACCTGGGAGTGGGTTCCAGGGTAGTAGCCTGGGTAGAACATTGGTTGTTCAACAGTACACAGAAGGTAATAGTAAACGGAGTCCATTCTGAAGAAAGGGGGGTTACTAGTGGGGTACCGCAGGGTTCAGTACTGGGGCCAGTCCTTTTTAATGTCTTTATAAGTGACATTGCAGAGGGACTGGAAGGAAAAGTATGCCTCTTTGCAGATGACACAAAGATCTGCAACAGGGTTGATACACAAGGAGGGGTGGAAAGGATGAGAAGGGACTTGGCGAGGTTGGAGGAATGGTCAGAAGTATGGCAGCTTGAATTCAATGCAAAGAAGTGCAAAGTAATGCACCTGGGAAACAAAAACCCAGGAGAAGAGTATACAATGGATGGGGAGGTACTAACAACAACAAAAATGGAAAAAGACCTGGGGGGGGTAATCATATGAGATGACCTAAAGGTTAGCAAGCAATGTGAGAAGGTAGTAGGGATGGCTGGAGGGATACTGGGATGTACAGAGAGAGGCATCACCAGTAGAAAACAGGAAGTTGTTATCCCTCTGTACAGAAAGTTGGTGAGACCTCATCTGGAGTACTGTGTCCAGTTCTGGAGACCCCATCTCCGCAAGGACATAAACAAGATGGAGGCAGTCCAGAGGAGGGCAACTAAAATGGTGCAGGGTCTGCAACAGAAGCCATATGAGGAAAGACTAAAGGAATTTATTATGTATACCCTTGAGGAAAAGAGGAAGGGGGGCATGATAGTAACTTTTAAGTACTTCAAGGGAATCAACAAAGTCCAAGAGGATAGCATCTTTCAGAAAAAGAGATGTCCAAGAATAAGGAGACACAATTTGAAGATGGGGGGGCTCAGAGGCAATGTGAGGAAGTATTTTTTCACAGAGAGGGTGGTGGACACATGGAATGGCCTTCCAGAGGAGGTCGTGAGGTCAAAAACAGTGGGGGAAGTCAAGAATGCATGGGACAGACATAAGGCAATTCTGATGGGGTGGTAGGAAGAAATAGGCTGTTAGTTAACTAGGATCTGCAGCTTATCCAGTAGGTAGGGAAATGGGCAGACTGGGTGGGCCAAGTGGTCCTTATCTGCCATCAAAGTCTATGTTTCTAAAACATGGTACAACATTAATGCCCCAAATTAGCTTCTCTTCCAGAAGCCCTTAATTTAAATAAAAATCTCCACCCCAGGGAATATTAAGTGAACAAACAAAACAAGTCAAAGAAATCATGTAATCAGGCTACATCAGAAAAAAAAATCAGGAGTCCTGCAACTCTCAGTCCTCAGGGACTTCCAACTCCTGGTTGCTGCTCCGTTCTTTCTCTCATTTTTGTCCAAAAGCTTGGCCACATCGCAGGCTTCCTTAAAGATGTAGATCATATCTTAATAGCCGACCTGCAGATTAACTTGAAGAATAAAAGTTTTGTACTGCTGATTCACAAAGTTTAAATCTTTTTTTTTTTTAGTTATTCTTTTTCTCCCCCGGAGTCCTCTGCTATATCGCTAACATCCCCCCCACCCCAAATCAGTACCGGGTATGAGATCCCCTCCCCTTAACCCCACAACTTACCCTTCATGGCAGGAGGTGGGGAGTGACTCGACCCACCGGTCTGGATATAGTATCGGGAAGGTGCCTTCCCGAGCCGACACAGAGGGGGACAATCGCCATTCGCAAAGGGGACTCCCCTTTTTCACTGTTTTTCCATTCTTCCCCTGAGATGCTGTGGCATGCAATGGTGCCAGAGGCATTAGTGCACACACTTCTGTGCGCACCCTCGCCAAGTGCCTGCCTCGGTCCCTCCCCACGTTCTAGAGCTGATGTGCCACCTCCCAGCCTCCGCTAGGGGGCAGGCAATTGCCGGGCCCTACTAACACCCCTCCCCAGAGAAGGCGAGCAGTTCTGGGGATGCTCAATCCTTCTCCTCCCTGCCAATCCCCAGCAACCCATGTCCGTTTCCGAACACGGGTCGCCGGTGCGACGCAAGGTAAGGCATCCAGCGCCTCAGCCCTCAGCACCACCAAGCCGGTTTAAGTTTAAATCTTAATACATTCATTCCACATATCAAGTTGATTTGTAAACAAGTTACTCAAAAGCTAGATGTCCTTTTTAGGTGAAAGAAGTGTCTGCTATCTGTTACTAGGCAAAAAATTAGTAAAGGCATCCTACTCCCTATTCTGATTTACAATTCTTTTGTCTTCAAAAATCTATCTCAGACAGAAATAATCCTTCTGAACGGTGTTTCAAACAGCATTTGTCATTTTATTCTCAATGTATCCTTTAGAACACATCATTGTGTACTTTACCGTCTGCTTAGTTGGTGATTTCCTGATTTAAATAGGGCATATTTTCTTTGTTGCCTAGTTGATAAGACCATAAGGCTAAACTCTGACTCACCATGATTCATGCTTTTTTCTTTTAAAAATGACTAATGAAATTTAAAACCCACTGAAAATCATCTTCTTCTTTCTATCCCACGGGTCTCCACTAACATGGGTTAGCGTGATTTTTCCTTTCAAGCTGCCAAATGTTGGAATGATTGCCTTGCACTGTCTGCACTATAAAGACACATCTGATCTTTAAACAGCAGTTCAAAATGTTGCTTACCAATTCACATTGTAAATGTTTTTAGCCCGCATTGCAGAGTGTTCTTATCTTGAAGTATTCACTGCATATTGCAAGATGTATTTCATTGTATTGTATATATCTGTAATTGTAAATCGTGTTACCAACTGTGGCTGCCTTTAACTGTATCTCCAGGCTGCAACTGGAAAACAGCCTTTGAATCAAGTTTGTAATCCCGTTAAACAAATAAAACTGAAATGAAATTAAAAATGTTACCATATGATCATCAAGGGAGCTCATGATCTAAGATCATCATCTAGATCATGATTTAATCATCAAACATGTAGCTTTCAAATCACCAACTGATGATTATTGATTATTTTTGAAAGTTTAAATCAAAATGATGAATTTTGATGATCTGTGGATGATCAAGTGATGATCATCAATGATCATTGATGATTATATGAGTTCTGTATTCTAAGATAGTAAGTCACATGGGTAACATAGAGGATAATGCATGTGCATCGATGAACAACTCTATGCTCATTTTGAGTGGTTGCCATGACAACATAGATAAAGGTTGCAATGACAACATAGATAAACAGAGTGCAGCTCGAGAAGTTTATCCAAGTAGTCAAGGCAACCACGAGAAACGAGCATAGAGTTGTTGATCAAGGCCCATACATTGTCTTTTATAGTGTATGGGCATCGATTCCTTCAGTTTCTCCAAAAAAGAGCATTGGGAGCCAGGATGCTTACTTTTATGCTGTCACTGTCACTCTCTCCAGGTCCAGCTCTCACAGCCACAGTTGGTTCAGGAAGACCGACGGGTAACGTGACACACATACACAGATCTTTTCATGTTGCTGTACCATCTACGTGATGTACCGTCGATGGTACAACAACAACGTAACATCACATAGATGGTACAACACCAGGAAAAAATAGATTTTTGATAATAATGACATTCGACCATGCATTATAACATTTTATTTGTTACTAATATTAAAACATGAATGCCAAATATTAGCAAAAGCAAATTAATTATTAAGCAATAAGGCATGACCAAGGGTTATGTTAATGGTCTGTTAATCACCTTCTATGGGTGTACTGTAGCACGAGGTGTAGCCGAGTGCCACATGCCCTTAGAGGGTGATTAACTGACCATTAACATAATCCTTGGGAGTGCCTTATTTCTATTATAATAAAAAATGTTTTTAAACAGTGTTAAACCTTGTTCAGCATATGGCTAAGCTCTACATGTATGTTAATAAAAGATTAACATAAGGCTGTTAGAATGTTTGCAGCCAATCAGAAAGCCCACTTCTCAAACCTTTTTTATAATAATATAAATTATGTGACATCAAGCTTTAATCCTTTAGGAAGAGTACATGCAATGACTGGTATAGAACATACATTTGCACAACTGATTTGCATATTTAAAAAGCACAGTTTATGGACCAAAACAATTGTAATTTCTATTTTTAGAATAATCCTGCCTTGACAGTATTAATTCACAGACTGCTACGAAGGGTTTGGAGCACAAGCCAGTTACTTGTAGGAATCCACTACAACCATAAAGGGAACCAGTGAATGGAGCTATATAAAGCAATGTGAGCCTTTATAACACTTCTAAGAAGTGAGGTGTCAAAGTATAATTAAAAGCAGATGTATCATAACTGCTGATTCTAACAAAGATGTCTAAACAGAAGGCAAATTAAGTTCCAAAAATATAGAAAAATACATCTTTTTTAAATGTATTGTAGCAATCTTGACCATGGGCAATCATGAAAAATGATGATGATAGGAGATCACCATTAATCACAATCACCTTTTCCACAACATCATGGGTTTTGATTAACGTTCATGTTTAATCATTGTTAGCCATGATCACAATGATAGTTTTTGAAGCTGAACATGATATTTGAACATAATTGATAATGATCATTTATGATACATCATTATAAAATCATCATCTTTTCTGCTGGGCCAGCCGAAGCTGCAGCAATGGTAACCTTCTTTGAAGTTCTGTCAGAGTCATGTAAGGAAAAAAATGTAGGCAGTTCAAGATCCACCATTCTGAAAATGGTTAAAGGGTTGGTGCAAAGAGGAAGGATTCCCTTTTCCTGGGGACTAGGGACCTTTCTGGCTGGATAAGGGGCTGTTTAATAAAGATGGTCTTCATCCTAACAGTGAGAGAGCCATTGTGTCAGGGCAAAAGACAGATGCCTGTATTACCAAGGATTTAAACTAGACATGGGGGTGGGTAGTGCTACCCATCTCTGAGAGGTACACAGGTGGGGGAAAGCATAAGGATAGGGGAAATGGGGGAAACTGGGTGGTCAGATGGGGGAATAAAGGGCAAGCAGTAAGGGGGTGGAAATACTTTGCACTAATGATTGGAGCCTAGCCAGTAAGATGTCGGAGCTCTAATGACAACTGACAAATGGGATATCCTGGCCATCACAGCAAGCTGGGCAATGCACAGTCAGTTGGGATCTCGTGATACCTTGGTGTGCCCTATTTTGGAGGGACAGAGGGATAGCAAAAGGGGATGGGTAATTGTATATGTCAGGGACTCCATCGGGGTTACGGAGAACAGATCCCTAGGAGGGATAAATGTCTGTGGTTGCAATGAATGGGAGGGGGGCAAATGTCTGAGGGTATGGCACATTTGTCCTCATGGGAGACTTCAGCCTCCCAAATGTAACTGGGAGATCCTGGAGGCAAACAAGAATTCTATCTCCCGTCCCATATGCTGCTTCTGCCACACTTAACTCATGGTAACCTGTCTCCTTGTTCTGTTGATCACACCTATGTTCACCTCGTTCGGTTCGTGTGGCCCCTGAAATACACTATCCCCCACTTCCCCCAGCCCACCCACCTTGTACTGACAAGGCTGTATAGCTACTACCTATGATCTTCCAAGCTTGTACAAATATGAACTAGCGAACTCCACTCATCTGGGCTGCTGTGGGTGCGGCATGCCCATATACTCAGTATCCATTCAATGTAACATGTTACGTTTTGCCTTAGGTTATACCATATTGATTTACCCTTTGCTCTTCATTGATGATTATTGACAATGTCTACTTGCTGCTACTGTTTCCCCTATCCAAGTATCTTAATTACTCTAAGTCCTCCTTTTTGATTCTTGACAATGCCTATTGGTTGCCTCTATCTCTCCAACTCATGTATTTGTTTACCCTCCCTTACCTGACAAGGATCCTTTGTAAAAGAGTTTTTAGCTCAAAGGTTGTAAATCTGATTACCTAATAAATAAATAAAATAAAAACATCAGCAGAAGCAAGAGATCACAGAGGTAATCCAGGACTACTTTGTTTACAGCAGTGGGTAAGGGAAGCAACCATGAGGGGTGCTATCCTGGATCATGTATTGTCCAGTCAGGACATAATAAGAGACATAATGGTGGATAACCCTTTGGGAACAAATTATCATAACACACTGAAGTTTGATATGACATTTTGGACCAAGCAACTCAACTTAACTGCAGTGGTCCAGGAGTTTAGAAGTGTTAACTTTGGGCCACCCAAATGGCATAGCAGCAGTGTGTTGCACTCCCCTGCCAGTAACCCGGCTTCGGAAGCCAAATCAGGGTTCTGCATCGCGAGGCAGGCCCGGCTGCAGGCAGCTTCCGAGAGGCAGTAAACTTTGGCCTGGAAGGGTTTGTGGTTGGTTCCAGCATCATAATGACCCCTGCAGGTAGGCCAGGAAACATGCTCTTTCCACAGGGTCATGCTGTGCTTGCAGAAGACCAACCAAGGCACTGCCCACTCCTAAGGGGAGGAGAGAAGGATATAGGAGAAAACCAGGAAAAAAACACCCCTCTACTGTATACATGGTGGTTTCATGCCAAACAGGGTATACGCCTGACAACTAAAAGGTCTATCCATGGACAGCAGCAAGGACGGGGGATAAAACATGGAGCAAACAAATAGAAGACTGAACTTTGGAAGGAATGGGGAAATACTTGAAGACAGACAGAGAAGGCTTGGGAAGTTAGAAGAGGGTGATAAATAAGTGGAAAACCATTAGTAGAGATACCAAGGGTAACTCAGACATGTGTAAAGAATATTAGTGAGGACAACAAAATACAAAAAAAGATTTGGTTCACCAGGTAAGCAATCAAAGCAAGAATCATAGTGCTACGAAAATATAAAAGGGATCAGTCAGAATTGAACTCAGAAGAGTATTTGGATAAACGTAAAATAGCCAAAAAAGATTATAAGGGAGGCACAAGAGGTTGCAGCACCAATAACTGTGGAGGGGTTGAAAAGGTGTCCTTTTTTAGGTACATACAGGTAAGAGAAAAAAAAAAAGACCGGGAAGGGAACTGAAACATTATTAAAGGATGGAGCAATGCAGAGGATGATGTAGGGAAACTTAACATCTTCAATGATTACTTCAGTCTGGTGTTTATAAAGGAGGCAGGAGACCCAATACCTGACAGTGGAGTTCAGTTCAGTGGTATCCCGGGCCAGAAATGACAAAGGAAAGGGTTTACAAGGGACTGAAAAGTCTGAAAATAAACAAATCCCCAGGACTGGATGGCTTTTTTTAACTATATTTTTATTTTAAAAATAGATATAAGGCAATCAAGTTTGAGTTAGAGTTCTCACACCAAGGAATATATCCAACCAATAGTAAAATAAAGATATTCTTACTCTTGTGTCGTATGGTACTATAAGCAGTGCGCAGGCTTATACGGAATGTATATACATAAGACTAACAACAAGATCCCTTTAGTTTTCCACCCTATCTATTTATATATCATTATTCCCCTCTGTCTGGATGTTTCTACCTTACAGTGATTACGGCACAAAATCCCAGTGTTTAGTCATTACATGTATTACACATCCAGTCCATCTATTATTAAACAACCCAAGTTGATGTCACAATTTGTGGGTAAGCTTTTCTAGGTGATATACCGAAATCATGAGCTCTCGCTATTGATCTATGTCTAGGACAGGATCTTTTATACCAAATGCTCTCACAGAAGCCTGTGACTATCGGGGCCAAGACTGAGGTGCATTGACTGGGCTAGACCCACCCAACTCATAACAAAAAGTCAAAAATGCACTCACACTGCAGGAATCATGCAGCGGCTCAGAAATTTACATGAAGTGAATTTTATTCACAAAAAGTGTCAGTGCATGAAAAATCAATTGCCCTCCTGTCTACAAAGCCTGTGCCCCAGTGTCTTACCTGTTATGACTTTGTCAGGTGGCTGGCCTACGGATCACAAGACGCCACTTAATTACGTCACAGAATAAACATCATTGTTACAGTATCATTAAAGAGGTGTGGTTTCAGCATGCATTTTTACAGATATTTTTTATTTATTTGTATTTATTTATTTATTTATTTATTTATTGGAGACAATCAGTTTTACAACCTTTGAGTCATGGACTCGTTTACAAAGGTACCTCGTCGCAAGGGGGGGGGGAGACAACAATTAAGTGAATAGAGACAGGAATGAACACACGAGTGAAAAAAAAAATACATAGACACACTTTAAAATAAAGATTACAGGCAGCAGCTATACTGGTACAAACATTTGTAGGGTTACACGCATTGTAACAAAGCAATAGATACATCACACAACTAGTAGTTAGACTTAAAAGACGGTGGGCGGGACCGGATTAGCTACAGGCATCTACAGCATCGGCTGTCAATGATATGCTTACGGAGGGTGGTTTTGAAACGGACAATCCCCGGGATCTTGGAGATAGATTCAGGGAGGGAGTTGAACAAACGCGGGGCCAAGTGATGAAAGGACCTTTGGCAGCGAGAGGTCTTGGCCCTCGGAACAACGAAGGTGGCAGTGGAGGACTTGCGGGTGGGCATGGGTCTAGTAGCCAGTTGCAAGGGTCCAGAGACCCCAGGAGGGCAAAGGCCTGACAAAGACTTTTTAGCCAGCAGGCAGGTTTGATATTTCAGTCTTTCCTCAAGAGTGAGTATATTTGTGCTGGAGTATAGCAGACAGGTGTGGGTTCTGCTGTGGGCACCGATAAGGAGCCTACAGGCTTTGTTAATAGCGGTCTGGACCTTGATAGGGCAGTGGTGTCAGCAGCTGCGTAGATTGGGAGCCCGTAGTTCCATTAAAGATAATAATTTATGAGGCGTATAATAATTTTAAGGCGGGTTCAGGGAGGCAGTCTTTGTGGCGGTAGAGAAGCCCGATCCTGGAGTTCATGGCAGATGACAAGGCTTTGAGGTGGACATGGAAGGTAAGGTCGAGTCAAAGGTGATGCCCAGGTACTTATAGGATGATACTTGTTCAATTGGGAGGAGCATGCTGGTGGTGATGTGGATGGGAAAGTCCTTGGCGCTGTTTTGCCTATGTGAGAATAGCATGGACTTTGTTTTCTTCAGATTAAGGACTAGGCGATGGTTGTTGAACCATTTTTCAGTTTGAAGAGCAGCGTTTGTAATATGCCTTGGAAGAGAGAGGATCGGTGAGTAGCTAGGACTACGGCGTCGTCTGCATAGAGTAGCATTTGCTGGAACAGGAACTAGAGAGGGTGTTCAGGAATAGGCTGAAAAGTCGGTCCAGAATGGAGCCTTGAGGACCCCAGAGAGTACAGGTAGGTTGGAGGAGGGTTCCATTGAGCTTGACTCTTTGGGTCCTGTTGTGAAGGTAGCTTAGAACCACTTAAGGGGTGGGAGAGAGGCCCAGTTTGCTCAGGGAGAGTAAGAGCAGGGGTGTAGTACACCGTGTCGAAAGCCTTGAAAGGTCTATGAAAACCGCCCCGCGCAGCAGGCCATTGTCAAGTGTGGAGTGTATGTGGGAGAAATCCAGGAGGGCAGTAGATGTGCTGTGGCCAGGACGAACCCATGTTGCTCGGACATAAGAGGTTGTGTTTGGATAGGTATTCCGTGAGCTGTGTGTTTACGATTTTTTCTAAAGCTTTGGATAAGGGGGGGAGGATGGAGATGGGCCTGTAGTTGTTTGGCAGAGTACGGTCCCCAGACTTGTGGATGGGAGTTATTTCAGCATGCTTCCAGGCCTCCGGGAATTGGCCTAGGCATAAGGATTTATTTATGATAAGCGTGAGGGGGATAAGCATGACATCAAGCGTGAGGCGAAGTATTTTGGAGTCGAGAGGGTCACTACTTGGGTTCTGAGAGGCAAGGGATCTTAGTAGGAAAGATTTGGCATCATGTGGTGAGATCATTTGGAATTGGAATTGTGGCCAGGGAGTTGGAGTAGGAGAGGGTGTGGCAACCGGGTGAAAAAAGTGGGCATTTTAAATGATTTATGGACTTTTTGGACGGCATACACCTCAAGGTTCTCAGAGAAACAGGACAGGCATCTGCAGCACCACTGACAGATCTGCTCAAGTGCTCTTTGCGGTTTGTGGTGATGCCAGCAGATTTTAGGGTGGTTTATGTGACACCATTACATAAAAGTAGAACTAGGGATGACCTAGAGAACTACTGGCCAGTAAGCCTGACCTGCATTGGGTGTAAACTGATGGAGACCATCATTAAAGAAAGTGGAATTGAGTAAAATTAAGACAGCAGTGAGAGGGATTCGGGAAATGGGGTGGGCGGAAATACATAACAATAGAAAGAGTATGGAAAGGGCTTCCAGCTTTGAAAGTAAATAATACACTGGGGCCAGATGAGTTGCTCCTGAGGGTGCTCAGAGAATTGGCGCCAGAACCACCAGACACCTGGCAGGGCTAGTTAACAGCTCCACTGCAGTCTGGGGTGGTTCCACAAGAGCTGAGGATAGCAGACATGGTTCTGCTCCACAAGGGAGGGGATAGGGAGGATCCAGGAAATTACAGAACTAGCAGTCATGCATCCATTGTGAGTAAACTGGTTCCACTATGCCGCAGCGACAAGACATTTGTTGACCGATGACACAGTGACAGCACAACACTGCCAACTGGTAATGTGCCATCACTCAGGGACCAAGTGTTTTCTGTGGGGGGGCTTGGCCTCCCAACCCTCCATGCGTTGGTCTCTGCCACCCCCACACCCCTGAACTTTAGATTCCTAACTCCAGTCAGAGTTAGTTCAGGGATGGGGGCAAACACCTCACCGGCAACAGTGTAGGGAACATAGAGACCATCACAGCGAACTGCTGAAAATGTCGCAGTGATGGTCTTCGCGGTATTCCCGATGCTGTGCAGTCGGTATACCGAGTAAGCTGAAGGAGACATTAGTCGAGGAAAACCTGGTTAGCTGTCTGGAAAGCAGTGAGCTCCAGTATTGTAAACAGCACAGGTTTGTGGCAGAGTGGTCTTATCAGACCAACCTCATAGTATACTTTGACTGGTTTACAAGAACAGATATACTGTACTTCAGTTTCAGCAAAGCATTTGACTGGGCGCCACACAGGAGACTGCTGAAGAAGTTAGAGGAACCAGGGAGTAGTGAGGGAGATGGAAAAATGGGTAGGGAACTGGCTCGGGGAGACAAACAGAGGATGGTGGTTAATGGGGTCAAATTGGGGGACAGTTAAAGCGGTCAAATTGTGGGACAGAGAGGTCATGAGTGGAACGCAACAGGGGTCAGTACAGGGACAAGTCTCTTTTAATATGTTTATTAGCAACACGGAGTAGGTATACAGAGCAAGATGTGTTTTTCTTTAGGCAACACTAAGCTTTGTGGCAGGGTGGACAACCTAGCGGGGAGGGGTTGCGAAGGGACCTGGAAAGGTTAGAGACATTTGTCTTAGGTTCGACAGTTGAGATTCAATGTCAAAAAGTGCGAGGTAATACAAATAGGAATCAGAAGTTCTAGGATGTAATAATGGATTGGAGGGGTTAGGTTGGCCACTACTTCAGAAGAAAGAAAAGTGGGACTCATAATAAGTGACTCCACCAAACAAATTGGGAAATGCAATAACGCCTACAGCAAGGCAACCAGAATGCTTGGGTGCACTGGAGGGGTTTCAACAGAATGGGGAAGGTGGTGATTCTGTCTCTATATACAGTAGTTCACTGGTGAGGCCTCATCTGGAATGCTACGCCCTGCTCTGGAGTCCCCACTTGGGAAAAGACTGAGACAGACTGGAAACAGTACAGTGAAGGGTTACCAAAATAATTCAGGGCCAACAAGGCAGATCCTGTGAAGATCAGCTAAGGGCACTGAACATGTACTTACTGGAGGCTAGAAGAGAGCAGGGCGACATGACAGAGTCCATCAGGTTTCTGAAAGGAATAAGTGAGATAAAATGTGAGATATATAAGAATCTCACAGGTCAGTAACAAGGGGGCATGAATGGAAGCTGGCAGGAGGGAGATTCAGAGGGATGTGAGACAATTTTACTAAATGGAGAGAGTGGTTGAGCCATGGAATCACCTACAAGCAAATGTAGTAGAAGCAAAGATCTTAGAAGGGGTCAAACATGACTGGGACAGAGCAAGAGATCTGATAGGGGAAACAGAACAGCAGAAGACAGGGGAAGATGGGGATGAAAACCCAAACTAGACAATAGGTCACCGGGTAAGCTAGGGAAACAAACAGGGTTGATTGGCTAGAGCAGTGATCTTTTTTCTGCTGTCATGGTCAATTAGAGCCTTACCCTCTGCAACTCATAATTGTATTATGTTCTGCATTTTGATGATGGTGTTGGATTTCCTGCCTGTTCCACTGGCTTCTATTGTCACATGTATTTGTTTGTAACACCCACTGTACTCTTCCAGGTCACACCTCTACATAGGCATTTACAAGCCTAGTGTACCTGCCCAGTAATGAAAAACCAAATCAATAAATGTTTCTAAGTTTCCAAAATATGGTGGAATTCATAGGACAGCATAACATGAAAGACAGCACCGTTTTGTGGTGGGCAGGTCATGTCAGACAAACTTGATCAGCATCTGTGATACCATGACCTGGGCATCAGACAAGGGACAGTCAGCTGATGTCCTATACCTCAGACTTCAGTAAGGTCTTCAGCTCGGTGCTACACACAAAACTGGTTAAGAAGCCAGGGATCTGGGCATGGGGAAAAGCTGAGCAAACACACTGGTAAGTGACTGGCAGGGAGGACTTAGAGGGTAGTCCTAAATGATAAATTCTTTGGAGTCAAGGAGGTCATGAGTGAGGTCCTGGAGGTGTCAGTCCTTGGACCTAAACTCTGTTAATATTTATATCAGTGACATGGGGCAGGGATTAAGGAGGAAGGTGCATCTCTCTGCAAATGAAGCAAAGACTTTGTGAGAGGGCAGACAGTGTAGAAAGGGTTACCGTTATGAAGGAGGATGTGGAGAAACTGGAAAAGTGGTCAAGCATTTGGCGGTTGAAATTTAACACCAAACAGTGCAAGGCAATGCACATAGGAACAATGGACCGCAAAACAGAATACAGGACTGATGCGGTAAAGGTAGAGATCACTACAGAGAAAAGGGACTTTCACTCAGGGCTTATTATTAGTGACACCCTTATGTCGAGAGGTGATCTTTCCCTTGTAAAAGCAGAAAGATAAAAAAAGTAATTAGAGAAAAGCATATTGGTCCATCTAGTCTGCCCAAACATGCCTGTCTAGGGTACTGTGCCCCATATCTGTGAGGCACAATCCCCTACATAGAGGTCTGTATGACTCTCAGCCCTCATTTCTTCACCTACCTCCCCCAACTGTCCCCACTGACACTTTTCATACGCACTGTCCCATCCCCTTTTGAATCCCCCTGTCTCAGCACGGAGCTTTGTTTTAGTTGGCAACCCCACTTTCTGTCAAAAACATACTTCATGGCATCCTTTGACCACCCCCCACCACCAATTTTATGGAGCTTCCCCTGCTGCTCGTGTTACCACCCATTGTGAAAAACTCACTGCTGTCAACCACGTTTACTTGGCAAGGCAAAGGTAAGGCAATGCAAATTTTATTTAAAAGACACCCAATCCCATGGACTCTGGGCACTATACACAAAAAAACAGAAAAAATAAATAAACAACATACCAATAGATAAAATAGTGTTAAATATACAGCTATGATAGAGTAAGATAGAAACTGCCTAAATGAATAAATAAATAAAAATTCAAACCTGGGACAAAAGATGTTTCATTAAAATATCAGTATCCAGCCAATATTTAAAAGACAGGGTCAGAGAAAGCTTGACTAAATAAGAAGGCCTTGAGGCAGGTCTTGAACACCTCTACTGAAGGGGCCTCCCTTACAGCTGGAGGTAGCAAATTCCACAGGACGAGGCCGGCAACACTAAAAGCTCTGTTGTTGGCCATTTTTAACCTCATCCTGGGAATCACAAGGAGGCCCCTAGTGGAGGAGCGGAGAGAGCGGACTAGGGCAGCAGGTGTAAGAAGCTCCACCAGGTAACCAGGGCCCAGGCCGTGGAGGGCATTAAAGGTGAGCAAGCCCACTTAAAGAGGACCCTCCACCTTACTGGCAGCCAGTACAGTTCATGCAGCACCACGGTGATGTGACAGTACTTAGGCTGCCCCGTCAGCAGCAAGGCAGTTGCGTTCGGCACCAGCTGCAGCTGGAGGAGGGTACCTCCTGAGACTCCGAGATAGAGTGCATTACAGTAATCAAGCCTCGACGTTCATGAATGCATGCACCAAGGTAGGGAGCTCAAGGGTTGAACTAGAGGCTTGATCCTGGCGCTATTCCTCAGATAGTACAAACCAGTATGGACAATGGACGACACCTGAGATTCGAGTGTCACTCTGCTGTCCATGATAATGCCAAGATCGCACACCTCAGAGGAGGCCTTCAATGGTACAGAACCCGGGAAAAGTCCCATTTCTGCACCAGAGGCTATCCTATCATGCCTTCTGTTAGACTCCACTACCAGTACCTCCGTCTTATTGGGGTTCAGTCGTAACCAGCTGGAGGCCATCCATTTATTGATCTCAGCAAGGCCATTATTTAGCACATCCACTGCATTGAGTGTCCAGGGGCAAAGGAAAGGTACAGCTGGGTATCATCTGCATAGCAATGAAAACCCAGACTGTACTTCCTAATGAGCTCACCCAGGGCCAGCAAATACACGATGAATAACATTGGTGACAAGACTGAACCCTGAGGTACTCCACAGGACAGGAAGCTAGAGGAGGGGAAGAAATTCCCCATCACCACCCTTTGCCTTCTGTTCATGAGATAGGACTCAAATCAGCAGATGACAGTACCACAAGATTCCCTCAGGCGGTCAAGTAACACACAATGGTCCACCGTGTCAGAGGCTGAGTAAAGATCAAGCCATGCATGTGCCCTTCTCGCATGCATTTTCCACACTAGATAGGTCGGCCACCACCAGAAAATCCTTAGGGGTTAAACCCCTTAAAGGGCGGTAGCTTACCATTTCCGTAGGGGAAGGGCTTGGGGTGGGGGGGCCCTGAACAAGAACTCCACCATGCAATGATCAGACTAAACGACCCGATCAGTCTTGAGATTATTTATCAAAAGCCCCAGTGAGGAGACGAGGTCCAACATGTGGCTGCCCTGGTGGATTATGGAAGAAACTTCTTGCGACAGGCCCAGAGATGTCATCATCCGAAGGAGATTATAACCAAGCCTAGAGGATTTGTCATCTGCCCAAACATTAAAGTCCCCCAGAACTAAACATCTGGGGGCCTCCAATGTTTTGCCGATGATGAAGTCGGCTAACTCCTGCAGGAATTCTCCAGCTGCCCCGGGGGGTGGTAAATCACGAGAATCCAGCAACCTGTGCCTGGACCCCCACGAACAGCCACATATTCAAAAGAACCCCAGAGTTTTCACTGGGTGCACAGTGAAGCTCAGTTTGGATCTAAAACAGATGGTCACCTGCATTCCTCTCTGGGGCAGTGCACTACACAGTAACCGGGGGGGGGGATGGTGGCTTCTAAAACTGGGCCCGCATCATCACCCACCCAGGTCTCTGTGATGCAAGTCAGATAGACCAAAGAAACTAAGTCCACTATAACTGCAGTCTTGTTTCTGCTTGGTCTGGCATTGCAAAGCACTGCCCTCAGGGACTTGGTGGAAAAAGTCGCCCCTCTGGCTACCTGCCCACTTGGTCTAGTGGAAACCCTTGGGACAGGTACCAAACACGTATGGCCTCTCCCTTGGACCCACTGAGCTCCAGGGCGCCTTCTTCACCTGACTACCTCTATCCTGCCCCCACCCAATATGCCCGAGGCGCCCAGCCACAGTCAATCAATGTGGCTCATCCTGATCCCAACGTCCCAACAGCAACGAGCTGTGGTGGCAGAAACTGGGAGGTCAGAGAAAGGCCACAGATGAAGCAGTTGGGATGCCTCGTATACAATCCTAACCCGCCTCAGGCCCTCACATTTCCCCAGACACATAATTCCTTATTGTAAAGTCCCAGGTACATGGTCTTCTAACTATATAACCCCATACATATAGAACAACCATACACTAATACAATAACAACCTAAATCAATCACACAACACACAAACAGTAGATAAAAATCACAAAAACACCCTCCCACTACCCACACAACCCCCCCCCCACTGCCACTGGAGCAAATGCCTATAGGTTAGAGTCCAAGTTCAGGAGAGCATAGTCTGTAAGTCCTCCTAGACAGAATGAAATTTAGTGCAATTTAGGAAATACAAAATGCAGAACCAGTGTCACAGCCACCACTTTGAAGACTGATGGCCCTCTCACCACCCCAGTCTCTACATGAAATGATATCCTGGCTGAGAACAGAATCAGAATGCTACGCAAAGGACAAACTCCCTGGGTATTACCAGGGCTACTCTCACCAGCTCCTGGATCCCAGGGACAATGTCAGAAACCAGCTTCCTTCAGCCAAATCGCCCACTTAACAATAATCCAATGGGGGCTGAGATCCTGAGTCCAAGATGGTTCACCACGTAGCTGGACCGGCAATACAGCCAAAAAAATGAGACAGCAGAGGACAAAAGTCCCCGCTCGCACCAGACGCCACAGTACCATGCATCACATCCTTCACCCCAAGATGAAGAACATGGAAGCGCCCTGAAACGACTGCAGTCTCTCAGGAAGTCGTCCGGATGGAAAATGTACCTCAACCAAACAGTCGGCCTGCTTGTGTGATGGAAAGAAGCACCTTCCAGGATAGTCCAGGTCCATAACACTGGCAGCAGCAGCAGGCGAAAAAGACCAGTCATGGTCCAGAAGACCAGAGGCTTTCTTCTAGGGTTGGTCCCTCCGTTGCTCAAGAGAGTACCTCCCCATGTAGTACCATGCTCAGCTGAGGATGTCCGTCATCAGTCATAGCAGAAACATTGCGACCCAGTTGTGAAAGTCGCCAGTACAGCAGGCAATGAAATCCTTGGAGCAGACTGAGAAATGGTAAGTGAGCTGCAGAACCTAACTCGAAAACAAGAAAACTAACTGCCTAGGTTTTATCACTCCACTGCCTTGCCTCAACTAAAGGCCCTAACTAAAACCCCCTAGCTAAAATATGGTTTTAGAAACTCTGGCCAGAGCAGTAAGACCAGAGAACAAGCAACACCGAATTAGTATGGCTCTCCTGGCAAGTGAAACCTATGAGGGGGAGACAAGTGTTCTCTCTCTCTCTCTCTCTCTCTCAGAGAGCTTGCAAGCTGCAGCACAACTCTGCTGCCACCTTGCTCCTCTTCCTGGTGGGCACACTACATTACTTCATGGTCATACCTGAATGTCTCTATCATGTCTCCCCTCTTCCTCTCATCCATTAGCAGGTACATACTGAGATCCCCCAAGTGCTCATTATAAGACCTCCCTTGTTGCTCCTGCATCTCTTTGGTAGCCCTTGTCTGCACCGCCTCCAGACTATCCCTCTCATTCCTCAAGAGTGGGCTCCAAAACTGCACACAATGCTCCAGATGTGGTTGAACCAAGGGCTCTATACAGGAGCAGTATCACCTCCTGCTTTCTACTTGTTATCCCCCTCCCAATGCATCCCAGCATCTGATTTGCCTTCCTCACAGCACTATTACAATGTGCCAATGCCTTCAAGTTCTCCATTATTATCAACCACAGGTTCGTTTGCTCCATTGTTCTTTCCACTGCTACTCCATCCATCCAGTATTCCGTTCTCATAGACTTGGCCCCTATCTGTATTACCTTTCTCTTTTCTACATGAAATTTGAGCTGCCATACTCTCAACTATCTCTGCAGTCTTTCCAGAGCCTTCTTCATGGCCCTCACCCACTGCTTAGTGTACACTCTACCACAGATCTTGATTTGCTTTATCACGAGGGCTCTCCAATTACTTATTTATTTCAAAGGGTTCACCAGGAAAGACATACTGAGCTTGTAACAGCTAATTTCCAGATGCGTCCTTGGGGGAATGGGGGAAGGGAAGTTTAGTTTAGTTTAGTTTATTAGTCTAGGAATTAATACCTTTGAGCCAGGGCTCTTTTACAAAGGTTCCACGTCACAAAGAACATTTAACAAAGCACGATACACATTACAGGTAAAACCAGACAGGAAAGTTACATCATAAATTTGCTATTAACAGTTTAAGGCAGTAACGTTTTTAAGTTTCATAGAAAAACAAGCTATAACAGGTTCAGCGGTAGACAATTTCGAGGTTAAGGAAACTTCCAGGGAGAGGGTGATTAGGCGCCAAAGGAGGCTAGAGAGGAGGAAAGGTGGTGGCGGGAGAGTAAGTGAGAGGGACAGGAAAAAGGGGAGTGAGTTTGGGTGGGAGACAGGAAGTAGTAAAGAGTACCAGAGGGTTCATTAGTCAGGAGGAAGAGGCCTCAGATGTGAGGATGGACATGAGGGTAGTAGTCTTTATCTAAGCGCAGTCACAGTTGCTAGTGGTGGTGAGGTGGGCATAGAGCATGGATTTGAAAGCTTCAAGCGAGGTTGAGGATAGAGTAGGTGGACTAAGCGCATTGAACCATGTCGGGGCCCTGTATCGAAAGATCTTTGTCCCTGTGCAGTCCGGCATCTGGAACCAGAAAGGTTGGCGTTCAGATCTGGTGGAGAGTCGTGAGCCAGGATTCAGTCGGAGTAGGTTTGAATACATAATGGAGTCAGTCCCAAGATAGATTTTTGCCA
The DNA here is from genome assembly GCA_016271365.2 of Neoceratodus forsteri. Lineage (NCBI taxonomy): Eukaryota > Metazoa > Chordata > Ceratodontiformes > Ceratodontidae > Neoceratodus > Neoceratodus forsteri. The sequence continues at coordinate 1,869,925,303 of CM057456.1, read as the reverse complement.
TTGTGCAGGTGAGATAAATAAGGCGATTTGATAGGTTCAACCAGCCTGATTCATAGTACAGATCACATGTGTGAGTCAGTCTTTGAGCCCCGTGAGGAGCCGGCAGGCCTTATTTAGAGTGATTGAGATACGCCTTAGAGCAGTGGAGGTAGCTGAGCCATAAATAATAAGGCCATAGTCAATGATTGAGATTATGGAACTCTGTATAGCTATTCTCAATGCCGCTTGATTTAGAAATTAATGATTCTGGAATAGTTTTCCAAGGCGTTGGTTCACTGTTTTACTGAGTGTTGTCAATATGGGTTGCAAGGTGAGCCCTTGGTCAAAAGTGATGCCAAGGTATTTGAAAGTATTTACTTGGTCCAGTGTAATTCCGCAGAGGTTTGTATGGTGAGTGGAGTATCCCTATTTTTGTTTTGGTGATTGGAGAAGAGCATGGCTTTTGTTTTATTGTGGTTTAGCACAAGTTTACTATCCAGGAACCACCTTTCAACACTAGAAAAGCAAGTTGCAGGCTTTTCGTAGGGAGTTTGGATCCTTGTGGGAAGAAATTACAGCATCATCAGCGTATAAGATTATTTTCTCCTGGCAGATATCTGGGAGGAGTTAAGGAACAGGCTAAAGAGGGCTCAAGAATTGATCCCTGTGGTACACCGAGAGAACTGGTTTGAAGTTGGAGAGTTCATTAGAGATTTTTACAGCCTGTGACCGATTGGACAGGTAACTTTTACCCAAGCACAGGACCGGCCAGACCTAGGCTAGAAAGTAGGGAGGTAAGTAGGCCATGATGGACTGTGTGAAAGCTTTTGTAAGATCGATAAAGACTGCACTGTTTGGCACCCTTTGTCCAGGGCTGAGTGGACTTCTCCAGAGAAATCAAGTAAGGCTGTTGTTGTACTATGTCCTTTCCTAAAGCCGTGCTGTTGATTACAGAGTAGATTGTATTTGTCCAGGTAATCAGAGTTGGTCTGCCACTATTCGTTCAAGTGCTTTGGAGAGGGAGGAGTATTGATATTGGTCGATAGTTTCCTGTTGAGGTTTTGTTCCCCTTTGTGCACTGGACGTAACTATGGCAGATTTCCATTTGTTGGGAAATTGACTTTGGCAAACTGACAGATTAAGAATTTTGCAAGGGGTGAATTACTTCATCAGGGTGAGAGACAGGATTTTAGATCTAGCGTGTCACTACTTGTTCTGGATTTGGAGCAGGCCTTTCTTATGTACTTGTGTGCTTTGTGCACTTTGATTTTCTTGAAGTAAAATTGTGGTTTTGTCACGAGGGGTGTTTTGTGATACTAGGCTAGGCACAGAGTAGAGTCGAGAAAGAAATCTGGGGGGAGGACCCCACTAAGATCTGTGAATGTCTTATTAAGCGCATCTGCAATAGACTTTGGGTCAAGAGTGGTGGATCCATCAACTTTCATAATGGTAGGTGACTATTTTGATTGTTTACCCATTATGTTTTGGATGTTGTCCCAAAAAGCTCTTCCATCACCCCAGGTGGATTCAAGGGCATTTTTGAAATAGGCGAACTATACAGTACAAGATGTGCAAGTGAAATCAGATAATGTAAGGTGCAGTAGTTATAAAGAAAAGTACAGTAAAAATGCACACAATAAAATAGAATAAAAAATAAATAGTGAACAGTCACAATTTATAGGCAGAATATTCAGGGCTACAAAAATAAAGATCAGATACAATGCAAATTAAGATACAAGCGCACATTAGTATAGGGTGCAGTGTCCGATAGTAGCAGGATTAGCACCACTAAGACTGCTAAGGTGCGAGGTAACAAAGCCAGTGCAGGAGGTAGGCTCAGGGGCACAATGTTACCAGAGGGTTTAATGATTAAGGCACTGTTAGCCTTGGGAGGAGGGAAAAAAAGTTGCTCACGGCGGGGCGGTGACAACAACACTGAAGGAGGGAATACAGGGGTCAGAGATTATAAACAGCTGCAGGAGATGGTGACAAAGTTTTGAAGAAGGGATTTGGGGGAACAGAAGAACAAGGCTGAGTGGATAGATGGGGGGATGGAGGAAAAGAGTTTGGGAAAATGATACGAGAAGGCAGACTGGCTCATGGAAGTTTTCCTGGCGGTGAGGGAGAGGGAACAGGAAGCAGTGTTGCACAGGGAGAGGAGGAAAGAAGGTCAGAGTGGGAGGGGGGGGAAAGCTTCCCTACCTCCTTTAGTTAGGACTATCCTCTGTGTCCAAACACATACAGTAAATTGTTTATATACCTCATTATCTTGTGCCATACCCCCACGTCATTACTTTACTAACCTTCTGTACAAAAGTGCTTTGCTGAAATTTAGGCACAAAAAACATTTACTGCCGGACCCCATCCATGGCCTCTGGCACCTGTGACAAACCACCTGCCTGCACACCAGCCAGCATTCCTCTCACCCCTGGCTGCCACACACCTCCACCTTGGTTCACCCCATACAGTGTCTAGCACCCATGCTTAGCTCTCTGAGAAGGTGGCATGCCCCAGACCCCTGAATCCTTTCAGATCAGTCACCAGTCCCCCTGTATCAAGCCAAGACAGACTGCCCAAACCCCATGTGGAGTGTGAGTTTTTCTTATCAACTTTACCTAAACCTTTTCCTGTTATCAGGAAGGATTCTGTTTCTCCAATTACTTACAATAGTACGGTGTGTACCTTATGAATAACGGCTATCTCAGAGGTTTACAATTATACCTTCTTTAGTATGCACCACTAGTACATCTCTTATGATAAATAAAAGGCTACTTCTGTTATAACACAATACAGTACAAGAAAGATGATATTAGACAACTGGAGAAGCTCCAAAAAAGATTCACCAAACAATTACCAGGTCTAAGAGATCCAGATTATAAAGACAGACTAGGAACCTTGAACCTCATGTCCTTGAAAACAAGAAGATACAGGGGTGATCTTTTCATGTGGAAGTAATAAACAACCCTTACTTATTCAACAAAATGGGTTTATCTTTTAAACAATATATAATAGAAACCAGGGGTCATCCACTTCAATTACACTGTTTTAAATATAGGATTAATAACAGAAAGTTTTATTACACACAGAGGGTGGTGGTGAATGTATGTAACAAACTCAGAAAGTCCCTCTGGATATAGTTACCAGTAAAACTAAATCCATCTACAAATGAAAGCTAGATTACTGGATCTTGGAAAAAGAAGATCATTACTGTTACGGGTTCTGAGATTGGAACTGTTCATGGGCTTCAAGCCTCTAGCTCCCTGTCTTGCCTTAGTAACATGTATGAATATATCAAGCATTGGAAAGAATTGAAACAAACATGCTTACAGGACAAAAAAACATGCAAAATAAATAGAGGATTATACAGAAATGCAAAACTTAGCATTCCTTACAATAGATACTATCTTAGGTGAAAAATAATAAATGATATCTTTCAGGACATTACCACACACAACAAATCCACTGCCTTTAGATGTTTCTGAAGAGGGAGTTCTCCCCACTATCTTTCTCTCACGTACAGCCAATCTGTACAAGTGCGAACAACCCCACACACACACACACACACTTGGATCCAGGCCTTTTAAATCCAGTCCTGGCTCTGTTTGATTGCACATCTGTTTTTAATCATATAATTAACTGGTTCTACAAACAAAAATGGATTTTGCATTGAATATGCAAAAAACAATACATCATTTGTTTTAAAACAGAACACTCGCTGAGTAAGTGCTTAAAATGTGGTACTGTATCATAAAACGCCCAGGTACAAACTTCTTTCCTTTCTAAACAGTGTGTAGATATATTGGCAGTTAACATCTGGCCTCCCAACATCTGCTGGGTACCAACTGAGAAAGCCTAGCTTTTCCAAAAAAAAAAAGCACAAATTTCTACCTCTTTGTCCCATCACCCAGTTCAATAATTTAATCAGGCTTCTCTAATGCAGCCTCTCACTGCTGGAACCTGACAAATCCCTCCCACTGATAAATCCCTACTGACTTGAGTCCTACAGGCCATTAGCCTCCAGGAATCCTTCTGTCCTCTCCTTCATAACAGACTCCAGTAGTTTCCCTACTACAGCTGTCAGACTGACCGGTCTATATAATTGCCTGACTCATTTCAATCCTCATTTTTCTGTAAGCAGACTACATTCACTGTCCTCCAATACTCTAGCACTTCCCCTGTCTCGAGAGAGCAACTGAAGACATCCACGGGTGGCCCAGTGAGGATCTGCCCCATCTCTTTTAACAACCTCAGATGCATCCAAGCAAGGCCCAATGATTTATTCACATTCAGTGCCCGCAGGTCCTTCAGCACTCTCTCCTCTTTGATGGGCTCCATGTTGGCGCCTACTAGTAATATTGTTTTTTTATGCTGCAATCTGGCAGAGGGCCCTCGTCTTCAACCATGAACAATAAACAGAAATAATCATTCAGTAAATTCACCTTGCATTCTCACCAAGCACTTATTCCTCCTGTTCTGTAGCCTGACTACACCTTCTTGGTGTTGCAATGCTTATATACAGCATAGCAAAATAACTCATTGTCACCCTCCTTGACCCCTGTGATAGACTCAGTTCTGCCTCCACTTTTGCCTGTCTCACTACCCCGTCTGCCACCTCATTTTTTCCTGATATACCCCCCCCCCCGTCCTCTATCTGACTCATTTTGTATCTGTCGAATGTCTTTCCTCTTTTCTTCACTACCTCTTCTGCCCATTTTGAAGCATCAGGTCTCTGGTGAGTCCTCATCTAGAATATTGTGTATAATTCTGGAGACCAAATTTAAGAAAGGGCAGCAACAGACTGAAAACAGTCCAGCAGCAGGTGATGAAGATTATTCAGGGGCAACAGAGAACTGTTATATGGGGGGGGGGCAGAGTTATGAGTTGGAGGGACATGGGAAAATCCTTCTTTATGGAAAGAGTGATGGGCAAATGGAACAGCTTGCATAACAGTGTGATAAATGATGGTTTAATAGTCAGATTCAAAATGGTCTGAGGTAGGATCAAAGGGCTAGTGGGAGTTCCAAATAGCAGGTTCAGGGGAGGCATGGCCCTAGTGAAGAGGCGTCTGCAAGATGCCACACTTGAAATTGGTTAAGGTGCCAGGCCATCAATAAGTAGTTTAAAGGGCTTATGCAACCACAGTGCCAAGTAATGCTTGTGCAACTTGTTGGTTACTGAAGGCTAGTTGTATGGTTGGATGTTGACTGACATTTGTAGTTAGTTTAGCCATTCGCACTTTGTCCCCAGAGTTGCTACCACCTAGTTGGGGTACCGGTAAGGCAAAGGAACCCTCTTGAGGAAGATTTTAGCCCTACAGGTGGTGCAGGAACATGGTTTCTTTGGCTAAAGGTACCTTAGAAAGGAGCCCAAGGATAGAAGCAAGTTGCTGGAAGAGGGGTGGGTTGTGGGAGCAAAGAAGAGTAGTTTCCAAATAAGACAGAAGGAAGCTTGTTTATATAGCCAAGATGGATATGTATCTGGTTGCTACCACTCAACAAACCACAGGCTTTCCCTTTTATGTTAATGAGCATATGCAGCCATAATATCAAGTAATACTTGTGTAACTTGCTGGTAGCCAAAGGCTAGTTGCATGGCCGAATGTTGACTGACATATGTGATTAGTCTGGCTATTCACACTCTGTCCCCTGAGAGACCACCACCCTGTTAGGGTATAGGGAAGAAAAAGGAACTCTCTTAAGGATGGTTCCAGCCCTAGAGGTGCTGTAGGTACGTGATTCCTTTGGCTAAAGGTACCTTAGGAAGAATCCCAAAAGAGCAGCACAGCAGTAGCTGCAAACACATAAAAGCAATTTCACTGGGGATGCTAGACACCTGATTGTGGCCATTCTGTCACTCATAGATTGTGGACTCCCTGTCTACTCAGCTGCCTGTGACACGGTGCTAAACAGAGTAAAGCTGATCTGTAATAAGGCATGCCGCTTTGTACTTCGTGCAGATAACTGCACTTATGGTATCATTTTAAAAGACCGAAACTTGTTTTGCCAATACTTGAAATGCTGATGCCACAAGCCCGACACTGAAAAGCCCGACAGTAGGATTTCGCCTCCAGCTGAGTTTGTTATAATAATTGGGGGTGTGCAGGGGTGAAGCCCTGAAACATGGAAAAAACATCAAATCCCATTGTCGGGATTTTCAGTGTCCGGCTTGTGGCGTCGGCATTTCAAGTGTCGGCAAAACCAGTTTCGGTCTTTTCTCATATATCCAGTTGTACCGTTTATGCACTCACTAACTGGCTACCTTTACCCAGTAGAATAAAGCTCCAGACCTGTTTGCTAGCCAAAAAAAGACACTTCTGGATCTAACAACCCATGCTTTAACAAAGGGCTTTCACACCATCTCCAACCAATACACCAGGAACATGGCCAGGAATGGCCTTAAGCCTCTTTTCTGATTTACTCAGTTGGGTAAGCGGTCATTTGTAGTCAGGGCCTCTAACTGGTTGCACAAACTGCCTGACACACCATTGAATCTCCCCAGGTTTAATCAGTTCAAGAGATTGTTGCGGTCTGCCTTTGCAGTCCAGTGCAGCTGTAACCATTAAAAAGTGTTATTCAGTTTCTCTCTGTACATATCCTGTGACTTTTTACACAACAATCTGTACAGATTTTTTTCTTCAAAGCTGTACACAGTTGTTCTGTCTTAAGTGCTTTGAGCCTGACTTGACTGCATTTGCTCTGGAACTGCTTATTGTACTTGTAATTTCTTTATAGTGTATGGTGGAATGCTGTTATGCATGGAATTCCATGATTGGAATAGGTTTGTTCTGCTGAAGTAGTGACATCATTATGTTGTTCTGCTGAAGTAGTGATGTCACTACTTCAGCAGAACAACTTGGAATGCTGTCACATAGTTGCTTTCCTCTATCCAATTAAGCAGAAAGTGTTTTTTTTTACTTGAACTTTCAGAAACATCTGCAGCACACTGTGGCAGTTAAAAAAATGTTAAAATTTCTATTCTTGGTTGTCTTCACTAGCTGGTTTTGTGTGATTTTCTATGCTGCAACTGCCCATACACTATAAAAGACTGTGTATGAGCAGTCATACACAACAAGGATATTCTTGTATCCTGAGGTTCCCTTGGTAACAGAGCACCTCTCGAGCTGCGCTCACGAGGTCATCTGTTTCCAAGGAAACCTCTCGATACAAGAATATCCTTGTTGTGTATGACTGCTCATACACAATCCTCTATATTTTGTGTGACTAAGTATTTGACTTGTAACCTTTGTAAATGAGCACTTGTTTTCAACAAATAAATAAAGAAAGTAATGTGATGACAGACAGCTGATAGCTGGTAATGAGTAGTGGCAGACTGTGGCATGACTTCCAGGGCAGAGAGGGAATGGCAGGACTGTAGGAGAAGGTGGACCACTATCTGACCCCTACTCACAGCGGAAATTCTAATACTGGGTAAATTATACTGAGCAACTTCTTTATAGCCTTAGGCACTCAGGAGAGAGAACAACCCCAGTGTGGGAACTCTGTGGAGATCCATGGCCTTGGCTGCCATCCCTTCTGGCATTGGTACTACTGTTAGGCTCATTGTGTTAATTTAGAATTCTAATTCAGGGGAAATGTTTTGAGGTATCACTCTCATTCTGTTCGTCTAATGGGATGACACTGTGAGAGTGCCACACAGCTAAAAGGAGGTACCTCAGGGAAGGATGCCCCCCTCTAAATGTGCCTCAAGACCATGAGGAGGCCTAACTTTTACTGAAAACTAAAGGAAGGGAATACAGAACAAGACTGGGCAGACCTTAGGCAGACGCAGGGAGAATAGCTTTCCGAAGTGCTGCCAACGTGGTCTGCACAGCTAAAGGAACCCATGTAGGCTTAGGGTCCCACCTTCCAGCACCTGAAGTCTTAAATACTACAGCACTGAGGTCCCACCACCCATGGGTCTGCGTGGCTGAAGCGTCTCCAAGAGTAGTGGACTTTCTCACCATCTGGTGGGACTGCTAGGAGGTGCTGGAGGAGGCAAGCATCCTGAAAAGGAGCCCCGTCCATGATGAGGGATTCACCCTCAGGATGCAGACATCAAGGGGAGCAAGTGAGCTTAACTGATAATGGCCAGTAGGAATGCGTTCACAGAACCTGATGGCATGATGCAGAAAAGGACTGACTGGTGAGCAGTATTGTGAGGCCAGCAGGCCTAAAGCATGTGAGCAATATGATGGCAGACAGCCCGAATGCTGTGTTAGCAATAGACTGTGACCAACTGTTTTGGTACGGGTATGATAGAAACTGAACTGAATGACAAGGTGCTGAAAATGTGAACCCATATCAAAGGCCATTGTCTGGAAAACACTAAGCCATGAGCAGAAATACAGGAGCAGTAGCACAGCCAACTGAGGTAAGACAGTGCAGCAAAGTGGAATAATGGATTGCAAAGCATGCAGAGAAACTGCAGTGACATGGTTGCAAGTATTGGTTAGGACCAGCAGATAAAATCAGTGAAAAGGTAGCAAGTGTTTGGCTCTGAAGAGCAGGTAACAAGAATGTGAAAACAGACATGAAATATTATAGCAAAACAGAGACAGGATATGGAACCGAGCAAGCACACTGAAAACACTTTGCAGGGAAACACTGAGTTGCATGCGGACAAACAGCAGCAAGAGTGGCTGCCCTAAAAGGCAGAAAGCACAAAGCTACTGCCAGAGAGGCAAATAAAATGCTAACCCAGAGCTGCAGAAGGCAAAATCTTATCAGAAAGGCTCAGCACAACCAGGAGGAAAGCAGCAACCACTGTGGGGGGAGGGGGGGGCAGCAGAGAAAGCGGCTTCTACATGAGGCTGAAGGAAGCTGGTTTATATATAATAGCACAGGAAGGAGGTGTGGCTGGTTGCTCATGCCCATCAAACCACAGGCTTTGCCTTTTAATTCGGGCTTGTCAGACAGGTTGGGATGGACCTTGGGTCTTTTTCTGTCTGTATCTTTCTATGTTTCTATGTTTGTTACATTTAATGGCATCTTTCTAAAGTTTGCACTTTTTTGTTTCAATAGTTTAGAATGCGCTCTCTCTCTAGCTGGGAGATTTATTGATTTCTGCTTTTTATCCCGAGTCCCACTCTAAGCAAAATCCTGTCAATCAACACTTGCATTTATCTTGATGTGGCAAAATGTGTGTTGATCAAAGTTCTGGTCTCATTAAAATCATGCAGTGGTGTCTATCAGCATGTATTCCACATTTAAGGTGTGCTCCTACTATTAGTAAAAAGGTATGTGCAACAGGTGCTGTATACGATCGTGTAGCCAATTAAATGTTAATCAGAATGAAACCTGAATTCTGCTGTTGAAACCTATAACTCCGATGCATTTTAACGACCAGCAACCAGTCATCTCTTAGTTCATAGCTGATTAGCACTGCTACCTCTTGTCATTTTCCACAGAGATAAAGCTACTGTCTGCAACAAATCAACGGCAAAGGTGTCAGGTAATTTCTGCAAGAACAAAGGTCTCTTCAGTACGTGCATAGGAAAGTACAGCAGGAACATCAATTATAAAGGTTTGGTAGTAAAGTTTTTTTTTTTTTTTTTTTTTTTTAACAGCAGCACCTTTCAATATAGCACTGAGTGGCAGACAGGAGAAAATATCATGTACATAGTCTCAGGAGTGACAGTGGGCTCCTCTGAAATCCCAAAACTGCTCTGGTGAAAGACAGGAAGATGGCTTCGCTTTATGTGAAAACCACCCTCAGGTTTATGGGCTCCATGAATTCCAGTCCTGGCTAACGTGTGAAAGCAGTACAGTTGTAACATAATAACATTAGGTCAGTCGGTATCATTACCAGAAAATAATCATGCTGCCTTCAAGTGCAGTCAACGTGGTCTGAGCCAGCTGCCTGAATGAATCACTTGCCACCTCTGAAACTTACTTATTCAATTTCAATCCCACCCAGGAAGCTGATCATGACCCTTTTTAACTAAAATCAGGTTTCATGATGGATGTCAGAACACTAGCTAATAAGGAGCATGAAAGTTCAAAGGGCACTAATTTACAGATGAGATCAAAAAGTAGGGAAGGTCTTCGCTCCTCACCCAGTTCCAGTTCCTACTGGTTTGATTGCCCTAATTACAGAGAATTCAGTCCCGTTTGGATAGAACAATTCTAACATACCAACATACTAAGAAGCCAGCAGAGTAGCCCTATGGTCTATAGAGTCTACTCGGGGATCAGTGCCCGTTTTGTGCACCACTTCGGCCTCCCCATGTGTTCCTCCACCCTCGTCCCCTGACAGTGTTCTGACATGCACCTTCCCCCTGTACCTGTCCCAGCCTCTCTTGAACCCCTCCACAGTTGTTATAGCCACCAGTTCTGTGGGCAGAGCATTCCAGGGTTCCACCACCCTCTCAGTGAAGTAGCATCTCCTTATCTCCCTCATGAGTCTCCCGCCAACCAGCCTCAAAGGGTGTCCCTTGGTGGCCCCCCCCATCCGCAGCTGCAACACCCTATCCTGGCCTACCCTATTTAACCCCTTAAGATATTTGAAGACCTCAATCATATCCCATCTGTCCCTCCTCCCCTCCAGGGAGCACAGGTTGAGCTCCTCGAGTCTCTCCCACAGGACTTCTCCCCCAGACCCTGTATCATTTTGGTCACCCACCTCTGGACCCTCTCCAGGAGAGCAATATTCCTTTTTAAGTATGGCCGCCAAAACTGCATGCAATATTCAAGGTGCAGTCTAACCAGTATCACATCGCAACAGTGACAGGAATACAGCAAAGACCATCACAGCAACATTTTTGGCAGTTCGCTGTGATGGTCTGCTGGGTTCCCGACACTGTTTCCTCAGGGGTGTTTGCACCTTCCCTCAACCAACTCCGACTCATTAAAGTCCAGGGGGTGCGGGGGCAGAGCCCCCCACATGGGGTGTGTGGGGGGAAGAGCCCCCCACAGAAAACACCAGTTCCCCCAGCAACGGCACAACACCAATTGGTGGTGTTGTGCCATCGCTCTGCTGATGGTTGGCAAATTCTGTGTCGCCGAGGCATGGTGGAACCGGTCTAACCAGGCAATTTTACAGTGGAAGGAGCACCTCTCGGCTTCTTGAGGTTATCCCCCAGCTGTGCACCCCAGCATTTTATTTGCTTTGGTTTTATTTTACTTGGTTTTAATTGCTTTTATTCTGTTTTTTTTTTCCCTCAAATTTGTTTTATTCCCCTGGTCACAGGTGGGACTTCCTTCCACCTCCCACCAGTTTTTCAGTTCCCGTCCAACTGACACGCTGCCACCTATCCTCTTGGGACCATCAGCTCACCTGCAACACACCACTGTGCTGACCCCACCTGGCTTACCCCAAGGGCCAGGTATGCCTTCAGCTCCACAGCATTTCTTCTCAGCGTCAATCTGGTCACTCACAGCAGAGGTGAAGACTGATGGTGTCTCTGGGGAATGGTGGGTAAGTCCAGCGTGGGACAAGGATAGCTGGCAGAAGTTTCATTCTCCTAGTTGTGCACCTTTTTCTGCTGTTCTCCCTGCTTCCCCACCAGACACATGTGTTAGGACTGACCGCCGGCAAGGCCTGACTGAGGCAACCCACTGACATGTTCCAACCATCCCTTCCTATCTGTCATTTACCTCGTGCTCCACCACCTGTGGTCAACCAGGTGGCAGTAAAGCAGCGGGATGTGACACCCTCCTTCCCCAGAGAAACGCGTCCTGTGGGATGCTTCATCCTCCTTCCTCCAGCCAGCCCTCCAACAGCCCAGGCTTGTTCTGATAATTTCTGTTCTTAAGTTACACAGTAACATTGTAACAGTAATCTGAGGTCACACGGGACTCTAAGTCAGTCAGGTCAGCTTCCCCTCACCAGCTACTCCATATAACTTCTAATAATAATCAGTACCACAATCCACTGTATTGTGTACATGTTCAATACTGGCATACAAAGAACGCTGAATCAGCAATGTTTAAAAACAGTATGCTACAATTTTATCAACTAAACAAATGGTTCAATTCTATATAACTGGAGAGCATTTTTTCCCACTGACAAAGCCAGTTATAATTTGTGATTATATCCAGCTGGTTATGAACGGCAAACATGCACTGCTTTGTCAAGGCAAAGGCCACAAGGCCCTGTGCAGCTCATGCTATATTGTTTACCTGTTCTAGTGACACTTCCAGAGGAAAAAAAAAACGCTCCCCAGAAATTATATAAAACAAGGTATGGGGTGGTGTGTATAATATATAGAATAATGCATGGGGTGGTGTGTTTAACGAGATTTTATAAACACCCCAAGGCGCTCTCAGAGTTTATTTAAGCATCCAACACCAAGGGGTGTGTGTAAACTTCAAGTTGAAAACACCACCCCATGTTTTATTTTATGTAATTGTTGGGGAGCGTTTTTTCGCCACAGCAATTATGTAAAATAAAAATATATCACAGGCCAGCTGTGGTCAAGTTGAACCGCAAGCGTGGTCCGTAGTCGGGCAGAAGCGTTTGTTTTAACAGGTCACATTGTTTTGCTTATGAGGGATTCCCCCGAGAAAAACAAAAGGTAGAGTGAAAAATTACTTAAATTCCCAGTTCAGGTGACTCATGTTGAAAGACTTACTAACTGTGTTAAGTTCACGCGCTAGAGGTGGGTAAGTGCAGCCGTGGTCCAATCAGGCTTACAGGCGATGGCAGGAAGGAAGACTGCAGCTGGGGCATGCATGGAGTGAGGGAAACCCAGCATGTGTTAGCCATTATAACCCACAGGTATAACTGCGAATTATAACCGGGTTTCACTATGGAAGAAAACGTTCCTCAGTTATTATAAATAGAATAAAGTATGGGTCGGTGCATATTCTCCTCGCTGAACGCAGGTGTCTTGTCATTTACTAATTCAAAGCCGCCTAAATATTTTAAAAAGAGCAGAGCAGCTCCTCTCATTTTCTTCCTCCTCCACAGGTCACCTGATGTGCACTCACCACGGAAACCAGAACTTCCTAGACAACAAGCATAGCAACAATGCCCGAACTTCGATTTTCACTTTTAAGGTTGTTTTCTTCTTTTAAATCTTCAAATTCGAGTTAACTAAATGTTTTAAATGGCTCTGCCTTCAAATAAAGAAATAAAAAAGCTTCAGAAAGTTAAGGCTACCTTGTGTTCTTCATGATCAAGGGAACAGTCAGCAAAACACATTTTATACAATTGTTAAGGCGAAAAAACCCAACCCAACGATTATGTAAAATAAAAAAAAATGGGTCGGTGAATGAACTCAAAGTTTATATATCTTGGGTTAGATGCTATACATAAACCTCTCGGCTCTGCCTCGGGCTTGCGTGCATCTAACCCTCGGTGTGTATAAACTTCTTGTTACACACACTGACCCATACTTTTATTCTATTTATATATAGCTGAGGAACGCTTTTCCCATAGGGAAACCTGGGTTTAATTTGCTGTTATACCTGTGGGTTATAATGGCTAACACATGCTGGTTTCTTTCTCGCCTCACGCATGCCCCAGCTGCAGTCTTCCTTCTGCCATCGCCTGTAAGCCCGATTGGACTACGGCTACACTTACCCACCTCTAGCGCGTGAACTTAACACGGTTAGTAAGTCTTTCAACATGAGTCACCTAAACTGGGAATTGAAGTCATTTTTCACTTTACCTTTTGTTTTCCTCGGGGGAATCCCTCACAAACATAACAATGTGACCTGTTAAAACAAGCGCTTCTGCCCGACTATGGACCACGCTTGCAGTTCAACTTGACCACAGCTGACCTGTGATATATTTTTATTTTACATAATTGCTGTGGCAAAAAAATGCTTCCCAACAATTATATAAAATAAAACATGGGGTGGTGTTTTGAACTTGAAGTTTACACACACCCTTGGTGTTGGATGCTTCAATAAACTCCGAGTGCCGTGGGGTGTGTATAAAATCTCGTTAACACACCACCCCATGCATTATTCTATATATGTGGCTTCCCTTTTTCCCTGATAGCGGAAGTATAATTTCCCGGCTATACAGTGTGTGTATAACGGCAAGCCGCCGCAATGCCGTGCTAAGTCACGCAAAGCTGTGCAAACAGTGCAAATCACCATTAATTATATAAAATAAAATATGGGGTGTCGTGTGTAAACTCAAAGTTTACACACAACCTTGGGGTAAGATGCTTGCACAAACCCCTCGAGCTTTGCTCTTGAGGTTTATGTAGCATCTAACCCCTCGGGTGTGTGTAAACGTCTCGTTACACAAACCACCCCATACATTATTCTATATGCTATACACACCATTCCATGAATTATTTTGTATGTAATAGGGACAATTACACTCCCTCCATTAACGATCAAACAGGCCAACGTTGCCACCATGGGAGTTCAAAAGTAGAAGAGACTGGATGTGAACACTACCAGTCAGATTATAAAATGCAGAATCCCAGCTCAGCTTTCTGCAAAATAATGCAACAGGATGACATAAGAAAATCTGACTTGGGGAAGGCCTTGCATGCAGCCCACAAAAGTCCAGAATCACAACGTGTCACAGCCAGTCTTTATTATTTTTTTCCATTAATGGCAGCGATAAATCAAAATAAGGAAGCTGTAGGTATAGCAGAAACATTCTCAACAGCAAAATTCAATTAGAGTGTTTTGGTAATCAATCACACTGGACATCTAATCATTTATTTTAATGTTGTTGTCTCAACAGAGAATTGTAATTAATTCATGAGTAACTAGGATATCTGCGTCACTCAATGCCTGTTCTGTAGTCTTGACTTTAAATTTAAAAAAATGGGAATTATGATGAAAAAGTGCAATCCAGGGGGTTCAATGAGGCATACTGTGAAGGCCAAAACAATAACTGCTGTTTGTAGTTAGTTCAGCATCGTTTCCTGCAGTTCATACTCAACAATTGTTAACAGCAGCTTTTACATTTGGGAGAAGAGAGAAAATGAGTAGTTCAGATATGCTAGCAAAAATGAGACTCTTCTACATGAAGCAAACTTTAAACAGGCATTTTCTACCTACACTCACTGTTCCAAGAACGATCTGAGCAAAGGACGCTTGTGTGACATACGTAAGTAAATTCCTCAGCAGCATACAGTAAGACATGTTTCCCACCAACAAGAAATGCACAGGTGCACAATCGTTTCAAAGAAAAAAACTAAGCATGATCTTCAAAACTGACAAGGCTGTGGCTTTCAGCTGTGTCTATAAAAATGGTACAACTTTGCTTTTGTTTTGTTTTTTTAAATCAAAATAAAAGTAAAACTAAAGTTTTAAATTGACACTGTTATCACCCTCAGACAGAATTTGTTAATCTTGTTTATGACTGTATTTATGCCCCCTGTCACCACTTGCTTCCTTTGTATCCCCCCCTAGCCTGTCCAGCCCCATCACCCCTGGGACTTACCTGGCTCTGAAGATCTCCCACAGATAACCCCCCCCCCCCAACACACACACACAGGCAAGGATCAGGAGAGGTGTCTTTCCCACCCCACTCCCAGAGTCCCAAGCCAGATACTGGAGCCAGGGCACAGTCGGCAGTGCAGGGCCTGTGGTGGGCTGGCATCATCCTGCCAGCAGACTAGTTCCAGTTTCTCTCCTCCACCCACCTCTCTGACATCAGGCAGTGTCCTGACATGACCTCCCAAGCTGCAAGAGTATACCTTTGGGGAAGGCAAGCTCCCTAGCCCACCGCAGGGGTCACTTAGGTGGCAGATCCTGACACCCTGCCTCCCTGGCAGCACCACCTCAGTCCTCAGGGCTGCCCAACCAACTTCTCGGACTTGCTTCCGAATCCAGGTCGCAAGCGTGGGAGCATACAACACTAGACACGGGGCCATCAGGTGGCCCCAAGATCTGTTATTTGCAATACATTTTGCAAGCTTATTCAGTTTGAGGTTTTACCAGCATTTCTCAATGCTGAATATTTGCTTGCTTGTATTTGCTGTGTAGGTGTCTGGCACTGATAGCGCAGAGAGGTTAACAAATTAATAACACATGTTATAACAAATTGTAATTATTGGAAAGTGAAGAGGTTCACACATAATGTTGTCATTTACTTAGATTGTGACCTTGTGTAACCCCCTTGTTCCCATGGGTTACTAGAATCCCAGTTAGAATTAATGGTAGGCAGGGAAGGCAGCTAGTGAAATGCCAGTTAAATGGATTTCACTCTGTCTCCCTCTCTGCTGTCAGTCACAGCTGACAGCTGGGGAGGTGATGTCATTCGGAACTCTCGCAGCTGCATAAGCCACACTCCAGTAGCTGTGAGTGAGGGAGATAGAATGTTCAAGTCAGACAGAAGTGGAAGTCTTAAGTGGGAGGCTGCAGAATGTAGTGGCAGCTCCTGAAGCAGCTCTGACTTAGAGCCTCAATTATTCCTGTTTGTTTTCTTTTCTCACCCTACTGGAGGACGACCTTGCTAGCCTGTGGAAGTGGTGGAAACCTGTTCCTTTGGGTTTCCCTGTGCTTTATACCAGGAAGAATGGAGCAGGACTCCAGGATTTCAGGGGCAATCCCCTTATCCTCCCAGGACTTTGGAAGCTGCCTTTGTATGACAACTTTCTGTGAGTACATTTGTTTGGTTAAGGTTTGTCCAGGAGTACCTGCAGATTTTAAACGTGGAGTCTCTGACAAAGGGGCCCTGTCACCTTAGACTTTTCTTTAAAAGTTGTCTGCCCACAGTGGAGTCCAGTATGTGAATGTCCACGTGACAGAACTTTTACTTCTGACACGCCGAGGTGTTTTTGTATGATGTTAAGTGTGATATACATTTCAAGATAGCATCTACAGTTTTTGCAGTGTGTGAGGTGTATTTACCAGATGAATGGCCGAGTATGAACTAGGAAACAAAAGGTGGGAGACCCCCCCATCTGGAGTGACCAGTTTACGTCTCCGGGTTCTGAAGGGCACCTGTGTTTTCTGTCAATGCATGTGGCCAATGCCTGAAGAAACAGTTTTACCCCAGTGAGTGGGTTTTTCTCCAGTTAACCCTAGTATGTGGGTCCTACAGTGTTGAACCTCTTGTGCTCTGTGTGGTTCGAGTACCACATCATTTATCCTATGCAATATGGGAAGTGTCCAAGTACTGGTCGGATGTGCCTAGTCAATGGAAAATTACCAAGTACTGGCCAGATGTGCTTAGTCGAGGGAAAGTGTGTTCTTCTAGTGGCTAGTCCACATTTCAATATCTGTCCTGTGATAAATGGGAATTCTTGGAGTCCTGTACCTTAGATGTCTGCATTTACAGTGTGTGTGTGTGTGTAATCTTTCCTTTTGTGTTGTTCCTACTGTGTTATGGAATAAAGCCACACTCTAGAATCCCAATCTGGTTTGGACATTTATGTTATTGCTTCCAGTGTGGAATTATTTTGGGTACCCCTGTCCAGAAGTGCAAACCTAGCATAGCCCTGAGCAAATGTTCTCTCCCCGGGGCCTGGGTTATTGGCCATGCATTGGTCCCACCAGGTGTGTGCCAGGAATTTTGTGCCACACCTGGTTGTGTTCTGCATTGGTCTCATCTTGTCTATGGTGGGCAATCAGACACAGTTTTCTAGTTGGTGTATCTGTTGTTTCAATCGTATGTAACCCCCACCCCTCTCTGTTTCTACCCCTAGACCTGTTTTGGTGGTGAGAGGTGTGCTTTCTAGTTAAACAAGGGGGCTGGTGGGGGGGGGGGTTACACTTGAATTTGAAAACTACAAGTTTTTTTTTTTAATTTTTGCTCTAGTACATGAACATCACAGGTGTCATTTTTGAAATACGACCCAAAACACTGTTTTGTGGAATGACCACAAAAACAGGTTTTGAAGGGGGATTTGACAGTGGCACCTGCCATGCTGATTTGATGGGGTTAAAAAACAATATGTTGAAAATGTGGGTTAAAAAGTAAAAATGTTGCAAAGTTATGAGTAAACATTGAAAAATGTCAATGTTTGTTCATAGTTTAATTTTAAATTTTGATCTCATATATTAAACACAGACTTTTTTATTACACCACCTTGTGAACATGACTGGTCTTACATAGGAAATCCTGTCCAAAATGTCATTTTGCGACACAAGCATGAAAATACATTTTGGACAAGATTTGAAAAATGGCTATGTTGAAAATGTGGGGTCACAATCTGGTAAAATAGCACAACTAGGAGTAAACATTGAAGAATTTCAACCTTTCTTCATAACTTTGTCGTTTTTGGAGATTCTGACCCCAAATTTTGGGCCACAGTCTTATTATGACCCTACCTTATGATCAAGACAAGTGGGATTTTTGAAATCTGTCTGAAAGGTGATTTTGCGGATTGACTGTGAAAAGCATGTTTTTGAGGGGACTTGAAAAATTACATCTGACTTACAGAAAACAATGGGGCTTACAAACCAGCAGGCCCCAAGTGGACTGTCAGCACTCCCAATTTAATGTCTCAAGTTCAACAGTTCAGAATAAAATTGTACACCAAAGCACCTGTAATATATTAGCTAAAGCTTATTATATACCGCAACCAGTAAAAGCACAACATATGTTCCTTGGGTTCAAAGGCATTGCACAGTAGGTCTCAACAGCAGATTATAACCCACTCGGCCATCATATAATATCATAACAGACTTGCTTTGCATGCCCAGACAAAAACTTTCTGAAAATACCTGCTATCCACAGCTAGCTACCAAACCAAACCGCTGCTCAAACACACGTGTCACATCCCAGTGTTTTAACATCATGAATGATGTCTTCATCAGAGGCATTAAATTGGGAGTGCTGACAGTCCACCTGGAGCCTGCTGGTTTGTAAGCTGCGTTTTTTCCTGTGCATTGCTAACCACTGGTATGTGCACCCCTTCTAAGTGTATGAGCTACTGAAACGTGCTTTGCTTCCACTACACCTGACTTCTTCATGACGTGGGGGGACAAACGGCTATGTTGAGAATTTGGGGACAAAATCAAGAAAAATAGCAAAGTTATGAGAAAATATTGAAGAATTTCAGCATTGCTTAATAACTGTTGTTTTAGATTGCATCTAAATTTTCAACATAGTCTTTTTATATCCTGTGGAGGGGTTGTGGGATAACAGATGGACCAGACACCGAACAACAAGTTCAACACACAATCTCTGTGTGATGTTTATTCAAAATACAGGAAATAAGCTTCTGCAATGCCATATTTCTTCTTCAGTACATCAGTTTGCAGCAACAGACTATGAATGTCCTCTCTGTGCCCCTAGCTAGCACCTACTGACACTGATCTCTGCTCTAACCACCTTTCAGTGAAAACCCTTCATCCCTATGTGGGCCCCATTTGCTTGGGTAGTGGGGGCTCAAAAAGACATAAATAAAAAATAAAACAAGCTAAAAACAAAGAACCGCATTGGCAACAAATCAAATTTCAAAGCAATACAACATCATACATACTTACATAATGCAAAGCATCATGGGATATATGCAAATCACCATGAAATTTCAGACTTGTTCAGTTTACTGCAATTTACATGCATTTTAAATAGCACAACTAACTTAATTTCTAGAACAGTCACCTAGTACTTTTTACCATTATCAAAAACACCTGGTGCCATGGTATTTTCAACATTTACAGGTTTCATAAACATAGAGGATAATGGCTGGGGTTATGAAGTTTACCACACTGTAAACCCCTTGAGCGATTGCCAGGCTGACCTTATAAACCTCAAGAGCGAAGCTCAAGAGGTTCAAGAGGTTTACCATCGGCATGGCAACCCCGAGAGGGGTTTTCAACGTGGTAAACTTCATAACTCCAGCCATTGTCTTTTATAGTGTATGGGGTTGCAATGGTAAATACTTTCAGGGCAGAATGGGAAAGGCTCTTACTTGTCGCTTGTGGGCTTCTGTTGAACGTTTAAACTGATCTCGGTAGTGCGATCAACATTCGGGTGCTAGAATTCCGCGCACCTGACTGGATTCGATCCTGTAATCTCACCGATGTGATGAAGGCAAGCAAGGTTTATAGTGCTGACGTCAGATCGGTGAGATTACAAGATTGTTAGACAGCAGTATGCCATACATAATAAGGGCTCCTCATACATTATATAAGGTATATACATCAAGGTTTTTTATGACATAGTGCTATTACATACTAAATCCAACAACGATAAACACAACCTGTTTTACATATGTTTGGAGGTCACCAAAATAACCTCCCTGTATGAGGACCTGAGAGGGAAAAGGAAAATTAACGAGAATACTATAGCATAGTCAAGAAAGGGAAGGGGATGCCCATAGGTGGCCAATCTATGTACTAGAAATTGTAAAGGACAGATTAGGCTAAGAAATAGAAAAACTGTTGCAAAAGATTTACGAAAAGTCAGTCCTCAAGAGTGGGAGGAGCTTCCTGTTACATGTCCCCCACCTTAAGAGGGAAGCAGTTATTGCAGACTGCTTACCACCTTCCTTTCCCAGGAAGGGATGAAGCTTCCACCCATCCATCTTCAGAGGCTCTGTCTCAGGGTCCCTATTAATGATAAACATTCTATCAGAAACATAGTGCATATCATCATATTTTACCCTGACGCATTAACACATTTCTCAACAGAGACTAACAGTACCTTTCTCATCTCCTTTTAGGGAAAATCCGTCATATTTCTTAACCAAAAATCTGGACAGCTGTAAAGTTCAGTACCATAGAAATACTTTCTCCGAGGTGAGTAATTACCCGCTCCAACCCCACCAGACATGTTGGTTTTAAGCAGGGGCCCAGTCCTAGGTTCAACTCCTCTACATAAACCCACTATGACTCTTGATTCATTTCACTTGTTACAGACACAGACACCTGAGGGTAGACACTCTAGGTGTTACCCCAACACAAGTTCCTATCCATTTCCATCCACCTCCTCCTTTGTAGGTTTTTTTATCAAAAAAATAAAACACATGTACCACCTCCTTGATCTTAACATATTGAACATGTTGGAATCATTAGCATCTTTAGCCTGCAGTATACCCCAGTCAATACTGTTAATAGATTTAGCTGCATCAATACAAGAAAAAGTCCCTTCAGCCTCATAGGCTTCTTCTTGCTTGCTTGGAGTCTTGAACCCCAGCACAATATCACTAGGCACAGTCTTACCTGGGGTCTCACATTCAAGTTCCATACTTGCATCTCTGACCTCCGACAGGTAACATCCTGGGATCAAAGGAAACAAAGGAATATCCTGCTCAGTCAGGGAGTCCCCCTTAAACTGAGCCCACAAAAATCCTCCTCCACCTCTTCATCCAAACTCTCTGGCTGGAACCTCTCGAGCACTTAGCACCGGGTGTTCTGCCTCTCTGCATAGTCGGTCTGCCTCAACTCCATGGTAGGTTCTCATCCCTTTGCATCTCTTTGTCATCTTCATGCTTGGCCTTCCTCCATGCTCCCCAGTCCAGTCTCAGCAGCAGCTTCTCTCTATCTGTCAGCCATGGTTCTGGTCAGAATCCCACTGACTCTCTTCTCCAGGTTCTCCTCTGGCAACTCCTGTTGCATTGGTCCACCTGGGATATCTGGACGATGTCCACCAGAAAACATCCCTCTTCGGCCAGTCCAGATGCTTCCAGCAAGTTATCTCACTTCTGACACCAAGTCTGTGGAGGGGTTGTGAGATAACAGATGGACTAGACACCGAACTTCAAGTTCAACATACAATCTCTGTGTGATGTTTATTCAAAATACAGGAAATAAGCTTCTGCAATGCCATAATCCTTCTTCAGTACATCAGTTTGCAGCAACAGACTATGAATGTCCTTTCTCTACACTTAGCCAGCACCTACTGACACTGATCTCTGATCTAAGCACTTTTCAGTGAAAACCCTTCATCCCTATGTGGGCCCCGTTTGCTGGGGTAGTGGGGGCTCAAAAAGAAAAAAAAACAAAAAAAGCTAAAAACAAAGAACCTCAGTGCAGAAACACAGAAAAAAGGGTTACCCCAAAGGGCACTGGCAACAAATCAAGTTTCAAAGCAATACAACATCATACATACTTCCATAATGCAAAGCATCATGGGATATATGCAAATCACCATGACATTTCAGACTTGTTCAGTTTACAGCAATTTACATGCATTTTAAATAGTACTTTTAATTTCTATAATAGTCACCTAGTACTTTTTACCATTATCAAAAACACCTAGTGCCATGGTATTTTCAACATTTACAGGTTTCATAAACATAAGGTATATACATCAAAGTATTTTATGACATAGTGCTATTACATACTAAATCCAATACCGATAAACGCAACCTATTTTACATACGTTTGGAGGTCACCACAATAACCTCCCTATATGAGGACCTGAGAGGGAAAAGGAAAATTAAAGAGGGCACTATAGCATAGTCAAGAAAGGGAAGGGGGTGCCCATAGGTGGCTAACCTTATGTACTAGAAATTGTAAAGGATAGATTAGGCTAAGAAATAGAAGAACTGTCGCAAAAGATTTAAGAAAAGTCAGTCCTCAAGAAAGGCAGGAGCTTCCTGTCACATATCCCCATCTTATAACCAAGACAAGGAGATTTTTTTAAAACCCATCCAAAAGGTGATTTTGCAGAGCAACTACGAAAACATGTTTTGGTCAGGATTTGAAAATTACACCTGCTTTGTTAATGAGGTTGGGTAAAAAAAGGCTATGTTGAAAATGTGGGATCAAAATCTGGAAGGATAGTAGAATTATGAATAAACATTGAATAATTTCAACATTGCTGTATAATTATTTTTTTATTTTGATCTCAGATTTTAAATATGATATTTTTATTACCCCACAAGACAGGTGAATTTTTTTTAAATCCCTTCTGAAATGAGGTTTCACAGACAGACTGCAAAAAATACATCTCAGAGGGATTTCAAATAGTTCACCTACTTAGTTCATGAAGTGGGGTTTAAAAAGGGCCATGTTGAAAATGTGGGGTAAAAATATTAAGAAATGACAAAGTTATAAGTAAAAAATTCAAAACTCCTTACAAAACATACTTTCTTTTCAGTCACGTCCCAGTGAAGCAGGACGTTTCAGAAGGAGCAGCACTGAATCGGATAGGTAAGTATGGGAGGGGTGAGGTGGTGGGCCCTGAGAGGGGGGTTTCTTACGAAAACCATGCTGACACGAAGACAGAATGTTATTTGGCTCCAAGTATGCCTTGGACAGTGGTGAGAGGAGTGAGACTGGACTATAGGTTTTAGTAAAAGTTCTTTGGCCAGATTTAAAGATTGGCAACAGAGTCACATGCTTCCAAATCTCTGGGACTGCAGCGACTGCAAAGAAAAATTAAACAAAGTACATAAGGGAAAAGTCATTGTTGCAGACTGGTTCTCTCCCAGAACTCGGTCTGCAGCTGTTACCCCTTCAAACACCTGAAAAGGAGTTCCTTGGTATGCTTCTACCACACAGCCAAAACCTCACCCAGGTCACACCATGACATGAGCAACTTGTTGTTCAGTGTGCCTTTCTGGTGAAACATTTCAATAAATAAATAGATATCTGTAAGTCTGAATCCCATCAGAGTCACTGTTCACACAGTACAGTACTCCTTACCAAAGGGCAAATGATCCACCCCTTTTGTCACAGCTAAGACACTTTGCCTTAGATATGGTAACTCTGAAGTTGGCCTCTTCAGAGTCAGATCACAGACTTGCCAATTTAGCCCTGATTATCTATACCTGAAATGACTCGGTTACAGTAAGCATGAAGTATATAAAAATTGTATTTAAAACTCAACGATATGAACATACGGTATGTTACAGGATAATACACACTAAAGACTATGGGGAATACAGTATTTCTTCAGAAATAAAAATAAACATATTTAAAAAGGTAGAGGACATGCAGAATAACCTAACTTACCGCTCTCTAAATTCTAAGTAGAGTAAAAGAAGCTTAGCCCCAACTGGGAACTTGATGAATTAAGGCGGACTTTAACATGTGATGTTGCTAGTTCAGAAACCTAAAACATAATCGAAACTCTAAGTGCAAACAAACACAAGAGATCCCTTTGGCTGGCCGGCCCACTCCACCTGAATCATCATACAACCCTCTCTAACATCATAGCCTAGACCATTTCTTTGATCTCTGGGGACCACCCTTTTCCAGAATGAGTCCAAACTGGTTTTGTGGATTGCCTTTTGTTATTCCAGCTAGCTGGTAGCTGGACTGAGAGAGAATGTGGCCCACCAAGTAAAGAGAAGAAATTGAAAGCAAAAAGGGGAAGGGGTTGGCATAGTACACTGAAGATGAAGATTGGTCACTGGTAATATATTTAAATACAGGTACCTGGCAACCCTATTGTTTGCCTACATACAGTACCAGTGCCTACAGGATACACAAAAGAGCAGATTCAGCATACTGACATGCATTGTCAACAAAAACAACAGCACAATGCCTTTCATTTTTACTGTCATCTTTCTGCACAACAAACTATAATGGTAAATGTATTCAAACAGTAATCAAAGTAAACTAACAAAAGGGGTTGCAGCAAATAAAGAGGATGAGCACTGGTATGCAACATGATCATGGTCTGGGAGAGAAGGGGATACTGGGCCAAAACAAATACAGGGGGTTCTAAGGTAGATGGAAAGACTGGACCTGCACTTGCATCCTAGAAGCATTCCTCAGCAGAAGAGGGAGTTTGTTCCAGGTGTCTGGTACTGAAAACATAAAGGCCTTTCTACCAAAGTCATGCTTCATCCTAGGAACTGAGAAGATAAGCGCTGCTGTTGAACGAAGTATTGTGGGCAGTGTTGGGTAGTAACACGTTACAAGTAACGCGTTACTGTAATCTGATTACATTGTCAAGTAACTTGTAACAGTAACGGATTACTTAAAAGAAAATGTAACTTTAGGACATTACTGATTACATTTTCTTTCAAGTAGAACAATTACCATAACTTAATTTACTATATTACTTTTTATTGTAGAATGTGCAAATGCAAAATATGCATGTGTTTAGGCAGGGGCCAAAAAAGGGGTCGCTGTGCGCTAATTCGCGCTTTTATTTTTGATAATTAGCACCTGCTGCTTTAAGAAACAGCAAGTTAACAGCGCTTCAAGCAGCTCCACATATCTGCACTGCAGTGTTGTGAGAAAGGGTGAACATTTACAGGACTGCAGTCTTCAGTAAGAGCAGAAGAAATGGGGAAGGGGCATGTCAATATGTGAAATGTGTGTGAGGGACAGAGCGATGAGGAGCTCCGGGAACCAGCCTCCACAGACAGCGAGTGCATGTAGAGAAAGGTAGGGGTGGGGAAAAGTATGCAAACAGATTGCAAGTGCATGAGAAGGGAGGCAGGGGGGGAGTATGTTAGAAAGCGAAGGCGTTGTGGGAGAACGGCTGAAAAATGAGACGGCCAGGTCAAGAAGCAAAAGAAAGGAGGGGGAGAGAGAGCTAGCTCTGCATTCACTGAAGGGAGATGTACAACAGGCTAAAACTTATTTCTGAGTTTTTATTTACTGCAGTTTCAACTTTGCTGAAATTAGTGTAGAGACTGTGCATTTTGTTGTGTAATAGACCATACAAAAAAATGCCACACAACTGTAAAAATATGTAGATGTTCAAATACCATGATGAAAGGAATTCTTAATGTAGCAGGTATTGTGCATAGGAATTACTGCCAAGTATCCCAAGCAGGAGATTAATAGTTGCTTAGAAGACTATAGGAGGGAAGGGTATGTTCTGTGCCTACTACCCCCTTTCCTCCTAACCTAATAAAAAGCACTCAACCACTAGAACAGTACAAGAAGCACATGAAGTTGGCAAACAACCTCCCCCCCCCCCCCCACACACACACAGCAGCAAGGCTATCAGGAAGAATAAAATCCTGATATGCAATACACTACTCTATCAGTGCTCAAAAATATAATATTTTCGTATACTGTTTATTTTAGTTTATTTACCCAGGATAGCCTAGCTAAGATGCAACATCTCGTTTCCATTGGGGTCCTACTTCTACTTCTACCCATTTCAACAGCTGGATGGACAGGAGCACTAGGAGGTTAAGTGACTTGCCCAAAGTCATATAGTGGGTGATTCGTTTAAGTGGCGTTTTAACCTGTGGTCACCAGATTCCCAAGCAGGTGTTCTAACCAGAGCCACTATAATCCTTTGTCTCCTAACACACACCACAGCCTCCTAATAGACCACATTACCTCATTTTACCTTTTTAATATATTTAAATGTCAGCTCTTGGTTTGGCCAGAGTAGCTCCTGGTCAGCCAGAAAGTGAAGCTATCCCAGAACTATGTATGGCTTTTGACTGCTAAATCCTTGTTTTGACCCCTTATAGGTCCCATGATGATTTCAGAGTGCCCTCTGAGCACAGCATAATTAACACTGGCAGCAAACTAGCTAGTGTGCTATGATGGTGCAGCGGTGCTGCTGTAATTTAAATGCCTGCTGCTGCGCCTGTCAGTTGGGGAGAGGGGGTCCGCACGTTTGTGACTGTTGCTCTACGAGTGCCCATATTTTAAGACAAAAAAGTTTTGCTGTGCTCAAGCATTAATTATTAAACTAAATCTAGAGTTATCACGTTGGTGCTTGTGCTGGATATCAGGGAATTTGAATCATATGCAGCAGCCCAACTAAATCTGAAGTTGTTCTATCTGCACTCAGATCTCCATGGAATGTACAATTCATTTCATTACGATTGTGGTCTAAAACATCATTCTTTGTTAACTGACAACTAAAAAAAAATTCTCAAGCAACCATCTATTTTTTAGTGTAAGGCATTTTATGATTAAACATATTTAGGCAACAGTCACAAAAGTGCAATCAGTCACTTGAACACTGTACTGTGTTGCTGCAGTTCTTAGCTTCGTGGCTCAACTGCCCATTCAAGTCCATATACTATAACCACTGTTTCTTCGGTGTCCACATGCACCAACCAGATTCTCAATTTCTACAAAATTCACATTTTTATTGATGGAAAATACTTCATTTTCTCTCAAACTGCAAACAATCTGTTCTGGCATATGAGCAGGGAAAGAACAAGCCAGATGTGGATTACGGGCACGATGGCACTTTTACTCATAGCTCGCGGCAAAAACTCTTACTCCCTAGACTAGGGACAGTTGCTATAAGCAGGTGCCTCACCACCAGTAGCACCCTGCAACTATAATAAAAATGTGTTGATGTTTTGGGGCTAGCTGAGAGTGCCGTTTTGCCACTGTTATCCCCGTCTGGCTTGTTCCCTGGTCATATGCCACTTGCCAGAAGTTATAACAGACTATTTGGAGTTTTAGAGAAAATGGAGTGCTTTTTGCCAATACAAATGTGAATTTTGTAGAAACTGAGAGTCTGGTCAGTGTATGTGGACACTGAAGAAACTGTGGCCACAGGATACAAACTAGATTAGGCAGTGGAACCACAACGCTAATAACTGCAACACGGTGAAGTGTTCAAGTGACTGGACTTTTCTGACTGCCTAAATCTGTTTAACCATGCGTTGCTTTACATTAAAAAGGTGAATGTTTGGCTTTTTTTTGTGACCCATTAAAATACAGGTATAAATGTCATTTTTTTATTATCTGTGGGAATGGGGTGTTGCCTTGCTTTTTTATTGGCTGAGTAAAGAGAGCCAGCTGAGGGCAGCTTCTGAAACTTCCAGAGCAAGTTGTTCGACCACTCAAAATGCTGCTGCTGTTTTGGCGCCAACTGCAATTCACCATTTTGTGAGACAGTAAAGACAACACTACGGCAGCTCTGTAGACTGCGGTGTGTACCAGTGGCTGAAGATTCAGGCATAAGCAGATCACAGGTATTGGGCAGGTGAGGATTAATGAAGGCAGTTGGGTGGGGAGTTGGCAGTGGTGTGAGTGAGCCTGGCCTGCAAGATAAGGCAATGGATCCTGATGCCGGTGCCCAGGCCTTGGCAGGAACTGAGCTAAGTGGTGGACTTGAAAAGTCACTGAACTGAGAAGTTTTACAGCAAAGTCGGTGGATTGTAGTTGTGGTAATTAGTTTACTTCCTGATAAAGTTTCACAGTGAAACAGAACGAGCAGGGTAGCAACAGAGGAGAATGCACAGATAACAGTACATTTAAGGCAAGCAGGCAATTATCTTTCTATAAAAAGCTGGGTATTTGTGAGATGAAAAGAAAACTACTGTCATATTAAAACATGTGTAACTGTTACTGTAAAGTGAAAATTAATGTGTGAAGTGTGATATGAAACGCCAGAAACTGCCCACTAGGCATGGAAAAAGCCAAAGGTCAGACTGGGAGCAGCATGCAGCACACTTGAGCACACGTCTTTAAAGGACTAAGACTTATTAATAGTTTGTGGTATGTTATTTGTTTTAAATGCATAAAGATCCTAGGGAATGGCTTATCCAGACATGATTAGTAGAAAGATAGTGCTGTGGTCATACAGTACCTCTCATAATTATTTTGCAAAGGACATGATACTACCCCTCACTGGCACGGTACTGGTTCAATTGTGTTGGGTCAGGTGAGAGGGAGAGAAGAGCTGCCCTAAATTGGTCTCCCACAGCAGTATCCCTGTAAGTGTTGTTGTTTTTTTAAGTTTATACACTGCACTGCATAAGTAACATTTAGTATTGCACATTAGTGCATGGTTTCAGTTCTGTTTTTTCTGTCTAAGGAATTAAAGTTGCCAGACTGGGAGAACCATGGTGCCATGCTTTTTCTGAGTTGCTGGCGAGGGGGACTGTATGTGGTTACTGGATCAGTATTAGGGTTGCCAGCAGATATCTGAATATGCATTACGGAGGCAGGGGGTTAGGGGCTTCCATGGGTCACAAATGGAGGAGTGACCAGTAAGCACATGTACAGTACGCCAAGGGAGAACATTTTTATTTTGAAAAAAATGAATTAATTGACAAGCACCAAGTTTCCTGAATCAAGTTATCAAAAGTAATAGAAAGTAATATAAAAAGTAATATGCATTACAGTTACAGGTACTGATTACTTTTTATACACAAGTAATCAGTAACTGTAACTGATTACTTTTTTAAAGTAACTTACCCAACACTGGTTATAAGTTTAACCAGGAAATGCACACTGAGCTGAATAACAGCTCATTTCCGGAGGAGTCCTGGAGGAGGGGAAGAAGGAGTATAGATAACAATATAATAACAAGGGAAATACAATTATAGTAATGCAAGCAGAATCAAAATATTAAATGCAAAATAGTAATGATGGCTAAAAGAAAATGAAAACACTACTCAAATATTGAAGAAAGAAACAGTTATGGGATAGCAAGGAGAGGCAAGACTAGAAATAGAAAACGAGAGGAAGGTCAAAGGCAGTTGCAGGTAGGATGATAAAAGTCAGATAGAAGAGACTTTAAGGAAGATGTAGAAGAGGCAGAACCTGGGGGCAGAACGAACAGAAAGGGGAAGGTGGCTAAAAGATAATATGGGGCTTTTCGTTGTACAACGTAGACATTCAGTGGTAGTCACACCTGCTTAAGGGACTTGGCCATTTAATCTGGTCATACAACAGGCAATGATGGGCAGACCGTCCACAAACGAGACTGAACCTGAAAAACTTGTACAAATGATCCAGGAGCAGCAGAGTGCTTTTGTTTCCACATGATGTCTCCATACCTGACAGAAGGGAGCAGGAAGTGAGAGATTACCTGCTTCTTCACATGGAAGGAAGCAGAAAGTAGGGGGGTTACCTGCTTCTTCACATGAGCTCTCAGACAACATTACAACTTGTAGATGAAGATAAGCTTGGGAACTACCATTATGATATAATTATGTACCAACTGTATGTAAATGCTACATCAAGCCACATTCCGAGATATCTGAATATGCTGACTGGTTTAATAGCATTTCCATCTGATTTTATGATTACAAGTGGATAAGCTTATCAAGTTAGCAGATTCTGAGATTGAAGCACTATCAACTTAGTTTTGATTGCATTAAGGATCAGGCGGTTGTAGCAAACCAAAATGAGATTAGGTTCAAATCATACCAGAGAACTGAATTAACTTCACTGGACTTTCTCATTCCATGGTAGTAGACAGTTTCATGATGTGACTCAGTAGGGGGAGATATCCCCAAAGAAGATCCCTTGTTCTACCACCACTCTGTCAGCCACTTCTGCTGTTCCAGCTGCCCTCTATGTAAACTTATTTCCTCCAGTCACTCTCCAGTCCAGACATCAGTCTCCTTGTCTGATTTATTCATGGCTTACCCCCTCCCGATAGCAGGGCCCCAGGGAATGACCCATGCAGGAGTAGCCTTAGCCAGTGGGGAGGTGGCAGAGGAGGGGCGGAGTGTTTAACACCATCAGGATGGGCAGTGGCACAGTCACACTTGTAGGGGCAGACCATTTTCTCCCTGGTTTAGATCTAAACTCCTCCCCTGTGATGACCAATGGGCTCCATCAGCACACTTTCTGTAGGCAGGAGGCAGCAGAGGTCACATGGTCAACCACAACATCAATGCTGCCCCCCAGACCCCACTGTAAGAGGCGCCTAACAGTGGTAAGCTCAGACCCCTGCCCCCCCAGAAGTCTTTGCCTGATGCCTCCATGTGGTACTCTGGACCCCACCTGCCCAGAGCAAAGGATTTGGGACCAAGACTCAATCCTGGGTCTTTCATATGGCGATGTGGTGCACCACTACCCTGCCTCACAAGGCCTGTGTTTGTTGTACTCTGTATGCTTGCAAGCTTGTGTACATCTGTGTCACATACTGGCTGTATAACAATGCTCTATATGATTAGCAAACTGGTAGTCATAGCTGTAAGAACTTTATTTTGACCAGTTGGGCAATTGCCATATCATAGGGGCAATTCTCAATTTTTCTTTTGTCCTCAAATTGTGGAGAATATTTTCCTTCAAACAGTCTACTGAAATTGTGGAAAACTGTGCTCATAGTTTCAAGACTCAAGCCCCAAGTCTCAAATTGCAAGAACATTTCTTATTAATTTGGAGACTAGAGCTGCACACATCATGTAGCTGCATTATGTCTTGGCAACATGACGTAAAACCCTTGTACTGATAATAAACTGACAGGGCCCTAGATATGATGTGGAAGCATATTTAGGAGGAAAGTAAAATAGAGGGGTAATGCTTATATAAGCGTATATTTTATTTGAAAAGATCACATGAGTTAGGCTATATTGAATATTATAGTACAGTAGAAGTCGCTTAATTGGGGCGGCCTGGTGGTGGGCTTTTTGTCCCGATTAAGCAGCCGTCCCAATTATCAGAAGTAAGCACTTGCACTTAAGATAACCACTGTCTGATTACCTCAGAATTCTCCTTAATCCCTCTTACTAGCAGAAACCAAAACGTCACTGTAATAAACGGCTACAATGTGTTTCAGCAGGAGCCGTCCATTCGGCAGAAGAGTATCATATTATTTCTTGGTCTAACTAGCTGCCTCCCTAATCTCCTTCTGTTAAATTAAGCCAAGAAATGGGAGACCTGAAACATGTAAAGGCATCAGTGAATCCGAGATTCATGAGATCCCTAAATGCATTAGTGTACCTCTCCCTCCCTCATGCCACCCATCTCACTTTCTGAATGTCGGCATCTCCCTTTAGGCAGAAGCGGAAGCTTTCCCATATGCTTAATTTTTACTTTCATTCACAGTTGCAGCACAGTATCTCTGTTGAATGTAGTTCGATCCCGGTCGAGGAAGGCTTCGACATCCCATCTCTTTCAGACAGTTTCCTGGTAGGCAGTAAAGTCTTTATATACTTTTAATTTATTATTTCTACAAAGCATACTACGATCTACCTGGTGCTGTGTATCAGTATTTTACAAGTGAGAGGAGTGGAGAGTCGGGGGTACAGGACCACTAAGTAAACAGGAGCTGCGTGTGTGTGTGTGTGTGCGCGCATGTGTGCGTGTGTGCTGACAGTGCTATTCACAGTTCATTCACACGCTCTGCAGATTATCAGCTCATCAGCGTCCTATTAATGGCAGCAGCACAAACAGCTAAGGACTGTCACACTAGCCAGGAAGCAGGGGCTGATAGCTGTGAGTGGGACTGAATCGTACCAATAATCCAGAATCCCCATCCCCATTAAAAGGATGGGGATGCCTTGGAATACATGGCCACTTAATCGGTTCTCAATGGGACATCCCAATAAAGTGGACATCCCAATTATCCGCATCCCAATTAAGTGGCTTCTACTGTATTATGCAAAAGATGTGGGTATAGAGAAGTGTTTTCAAGTATCCCGTGGTATTAATGTTTACTTTTAGTCATGTGATAAGGGGAACTATATCTGCACTGTTAGTCTGCACAGTGATTGTATGAATGGTTTTGTTCGAATGGGATTTAATAAAACATAACATGCTGGAGTCACAGGGGTTATTGCTTAGGTTGCCATGACAACTACAGACATCATAAAAGGCATTCAATCCCAACTACAAGTTGCTTTGAGGAAGGCATCCTGACACAGACACATCAACACCCATGTGGCATGTGCATGCAACCGTTGATGTTAGTCCACCCCGATGCTGGCATTAAGTCTTCTTAGCAACGGAACAGCACTATAATTAAAGTCTGGCATTGGTAGGAAAGAATGCTCTGAATATGTTTGCAGTGTGAAACTTCAAACTAATTTTGGGGATGCTTAGGCAATTGAGCCAAAATACTTTTTTTTTAAAATGCTGTGGATGCTAACAATAAGAAGTGACATCTAGCATGTATTTACTGCACTTCACTGTACTAAGGTGAAGCAACTGTATGAGTAAAAAAACCTGGTCTGGTAAGACAAAAAAACTTTTAAGACTCTTGACTGTTCTTTAATGGAAAGATGTGCATATAAACATTTTACCGAGCAGCTCTGCAAGGTAGAAACTGGTTGTATGTCAAGTCCCTGCTATACAGCACCTTCTTGGATCTCCCCAGAAACCAGTATTGAGTCTAAATGAGCAAAAGCATATCCACGTTACATCTCAGTTGACAGATTTTAACTCTAGTACACCATGATCATCAGATTGCCTTCTAACTTTAGGCAATGAGTATGCTGTTTAGATTAGTCAGAGCTCGCTGTGCGGTCTGAGATGAGCCGCTTCTTTGGCCTGACTACCATCTTTCCTTCCAGTCAACAGCAGCAGAAGCACTCTCAGCACCTGCCTCAGGGAGAGTTTCATCCCTGATAACATCTGCAGCTGGTGACTCTTCCTCCTGGACCCTAGGTTTGGGGCTGGTGATTTACTGACTTTTTTTACAATTGATTGATACAGGATAGTTCAGCTGAGATACATCATCTCATGTTCAGTGGGTACTGCAGTGATCAACAGGAGGTGGCATGCACTCGGTCAGTCTGGTCAGATTTCTACCTGCCAGAATTCATGGACATTGTAAAGACCATCCAAATATTGCACCCTACCAGTTGTAGTTTGGATCCAGGCCCTACACCCCTCTTAGTGGGATGTATAGATGATATCTGCCCGATCCTTGCTGAAATTGTTTGGAAGTCCTTGGAGAGTGGGGTCTTTCCTGACTCCCTCAAGGAGGCGGTCGTTTGACCACTCTTTAAGAAATCCTCCTTGGATCCAGACTGTCTAGCTAACTAACATAGAAACGTAGACTTTGACGGCAGATAAGGACCGCTTGGCCCATCTAGTCTGCCCATTTCCCTACCTATAGGATAGGCCGAGATCCTAGTTAACCAACAGCCTATTTCTTCCTACCCCCCAAAAGAATTGCCTTATGTCTGTCCCATCCATTCTTGAATTCTCCCACAGTTTTAGACCCTACAGCCTCCTCAGGAAGGCTGTTCCATGCATCCACTACCCTCTCTATGAAATAATACTTCCTCACATTGCCCCTGAACCGCCCCCCTCTATCTTTAAATTGTGTCCCCTTGTTCTTGCACGTCTCTTTTTCTGAAAGATGTTACCCTCTTGGACTTTGTTGATTCCACTGAGGTACTTAAAAGTTTCTATCATGTCCCCTCTCCTTCTTTCCTCAAGGGTATACATATTAAGCTCCTTTAGTCTCTCCTCATACGGACTCTTGCAGACCCTGCACCATTTGAGTTGCCCTCCTCTGACTGCCTCTATCCTGTCTAAGTCCTCATGGAGATGGGGTCTCCAGAACTGGACGTAGTACTCCAGATGGGGTCTCACCAACTGTCTGTACAGAGGGATAACAACTTCCTGTTTTCTGCTGCTGATGCCTCCCTATGCATCCCAGTATACCCCAGCCCTCCCTACTGCCTTCTCACATTGCTTGCTAACCTAAGGTCATCTGATATGATTACCCCAGGTCCCTTTCCTTTTTTTGTTGTTACTACCTCCCTCCCATTGTGTATTTCTTCCCCTGGTTCTTGTTTCCAGGTGCATTATTTTGCACTTCTTTGCATTGAATCCTAGCTGCCATACTTCTGACCATTCCTCCAACCTTGCCAAGTCCCTTCTCATCCTTTCCACGCCTCCTGTGTATCAACACTGTTGCAGATCTTTGTGTCATCTGCAAAGAGGCATACTTTTCCTTCCAGTCCCTCTGCAATGTCACTTATGAAGACATTAAAAAGGACTGGACCCAATACTGAACCCTGTGGTACCCCACTAGTAACCCCTCTTTCTTCAGAGTGGACTCCATTTACAATTACCTTCTGTGTCCTGTTGTCCAGCCAATGTTTTACCCAGGCTACCACCCTGGGACCCACTCCTGGGCTGGTTAATTTGACTATTAATCTTTTGTGTGGGACTGTGTCAAATCCCTTGCTAAAGTCTAAATAGGCCATGTCCACAGCCCCTCCCTGGTCTACTACTTTGGTCATCCAGTCAAAGAAATCTATTAGATTCGTCTGACATGACCTTCCCGCTGTGAACCCATGCTGCCTTGGGTCCTGTGCCCCACTGGCCTCTAGGTACTCAACAATTCTTTCCTTCAGAAGTGACTCCATCACTTTCCCTACCACAGAGGTCAGACTGACAGGTCTGTAGTTTTCTGCCTAGTGGCCTATCTCTAACCTTCCATTTGTTGGTAAGGTTATTGAAAGGTGGTTGCGTTGCAATTGGATGATCATCTTACAACATACAATGTTTATGATTCTCTCCAGTCTGGTTTCAGGAAGAAGCACAGCATGGAGACTGCTCTTGTCTGGGTACTGAACGACCTCCTAATGGCTAGAGATCGAAAGGCATGTACCATTCTGGTCCTTCTTGATCTCTCTGCTGCATGTGACACTGTAGACCATGGTGTGCTACTTTTGTGGTCTTTCTGGTATAGTCCTTAAATGGTTCCACTCATTCCTCACGGGCAGGTTTCGGAGAGTTGCTACTGGAATCTATTCCCTGGTGCTCACTCCCTGCTATGTGGGGTGCCGCAGGGCTCCATTTTGGCCCCCATGTTGTTTGCAGTGCACATGCTGCCATTGGGAAATATCATCAGGAGATACAGTCTGAGTTTTCACTGCTCTGCAGATGACACTCAGCTGTATATGTCCTTTCTGCCCAGTCAGAATGATGCACTTTCCGTGCTAAATAACTGCCTTACTAAGATCAGAATCTGGATGAGCTCCAGCTGGTTGAGACTGAATCCAGATAAGACTGAAGTGTTGGTTGTGGACCCAGGTCATTTCGGAGCAGGTCTGGGGCTGGACAACCATCAGGCTTGTTGCTTGGTTGTACACAGCTCACTACCTCAGACCAGGTGCGAAACCTGGGCATTATTTTCGATGATGGTTTGACTCTAAGGCCTCAGGTTTTAGCTGTCGTTAAATCATCTTTTTATCAACTTAGCAATATCACCCGGGTGAAACACCTGGTTCCTCCAAATGATCTTCCAACATTGGTCCATGCCTTTGTCACTACCCAGCTTGATTACTGCAATTCCCTCTACCTAGGGCTACCAAGGGTTGATATCCGCCACTTGCAGCTGGTGCAGAATGCGGCAGCCAGGCTTCTGACTGGGACTTCTGGGACCAGTCATGTTATGCCTGTGCTCCGCGAACTGCACTGGCTGCTTGTTCAGTGGCGGATCACCTTTAAGGTTGGCTTGCTAACCTTTAAAGCCCTACATGACCAGGGACCCGGATACCTGCAAGATCTCCTGGTACCCTACTGCCCCCTCTGCCGCCTCCATTCTGCCGACAAGGGATTGCTGGAGATTCCCAGGGTATGACTGAAGACATCTTTGCTCTCAAGCTTTTTCTTTCTCGGCACCAACCCTGTGGAATTCTCTACCTCGTCGGTTGAGAGAATGCCTGACTGCTGATAGGTTTAAAATTGAGTTAAAAACTTTTTTTATTTAATCTAGCCTTCCCAGAATGTGGATAAACTGATTTACTGTTTTAATTTTATTTATATTGGCTGCATTTGGTTTTATGTACAGCGCCTTGGTTTGGAAAGGCGCTATAAAAATAAAGCTTGAGTTGACTACTGTATCTGCTCATTTTCACAGCTGGATGAACCAGAGCACTGGCGGTTAAGTGACTTGCTCAAGGATACAAAGGCAAGTAGCTGGCTCTAGTGAGATGTGCACCAGCGACATCTGGGTTTCCAGGCTGGATCTCATTTGGCAGCCATGTTTTTTTGCCTCACTGAAAATAAAAGAGCATACACAATACAATTTAAAAAGATAAAACTTGGGTTTATCGACAACAGTAGGTATTGTATAAATGATGGGGTCGGCAGAAATTTATCGATATGAAATGGGAACTTAAAATACAACTGACGTTAGGAATTTCTAGATCATATATCAAATGACATTCAACCTTATGCAGTGTACCTTAGGCTCAGGTCTTGCTACCTACATTCTTCGGGCTATATGGAAATCCCTATTCAAGTTGAGGAGTTCAAAACTCTTAACTAAAGTAAGCGTTATCAATAGCAAGATTTGCTGGCTAATGTCAAGAGTCCAAAACAATATGATCTTATACAGAATCAAAAAAGGATGTAAGTACAATTTTTAAGTGTAAACATTTTAAGTGCATCATATGAATCTGGATGAACACCCAGGACAATGTTACCTAGATTTGAGTACGTAATCAATATGCTCATTAGACACAATAAAATGGTTATGGTTGATAAAAGGTCTTAAGTATTCCAAATGAGACATTAGGGTGATACAATGTCTATCCAAGTGTTACCATAGGCTTAACAATAAGAAGAATTTGGCAGACTTTTCTTATCAGAAATTGTTAAAAGATGGATAAGTATATCATCTGATGCACAGTATAGTGTACACAAAATGGAGCCTATCCCTTGTCTCTATTATTTTTGTGCAAGGGGCATAAAAGCATTACATGCTCCAGGAGTCAGTTTTATCAGAACTTCATTTACAATATAGAGCCAGTACTCCCATTCCTTTTGAGAAAATATTAAATTATTACTATGAAATAGATCTAGCAAAAATACAGTGACTATTTTTTCTTTCTCTAAGGTTGTTGATAATCATGAGATAAGGTTCCCTAACCCAAGTCCTTTTTGAGATAGCATACCACTTGTGCAATTTAGTTGCATTCAATGCAGCCAAAATCAAGCTGAGCTGCTATATCTTAATATATTTCTTTACTTTTAATAAAAATGTTGTATCTGGGCTCTAAATAGATTTCCATAAAGACTGATCCAAGCCCAGATGGAAAAATAACCTAATAAAATTGAAACATGAAAATGAAATGTCTCTGCTAGAGTGGGATGTCTATTCCTCAATCCAAAGTTTTGGAATGTAAGAGTCTGGTAATTCCATAATATCCATGTGAAAAATTATTTGTTCATAAATTAGTGTCTTGAGTGAAAATTGCTCAAGTTCAGATGCATTAAAGGGTGCACTGATTAAACTAGAAAGGCCCAGTAAGTGTATATATATATATATGTATATATATATATATATATATATATATATATATATATATATATACACATATATATATATATATATATATATATATATATATATACACATATACACACACACTATACATATATATATATATATATATATATATATATATATATATATATACACAATATACACACACACACACATATATATTTATATATATTAATCATTACTATTTCTAGGTAGTCTATGTTAACAAGCCATCAAATTTCTGCCCTGTAAAGAATACCTGCTTTGATTTTTGCATTCATTGCAGTGAAGGCACCTGCCAGTGCGTTCCCACCATACATATTTAACAAATCTTTCAAAGGCCCCAGAAGTTTTTTCCATGTTTGTTTTAATATTACTTCTGTGGAGCAACCAGGAGGAATTAGAAGAAAATCATAAACCTAGGTAATCATAGTGTTAAAGTGTTTCAGTTTTGCTATGGTTAATATAGAGGGCAGATAACTGTTTTCTTTGTGGGACTAAATACTAACACCTTGTTTTTATTTCTGTTGCTGAAAAGGTACAACTGTTCACAAAGGCCAGAAAATCTATTTACTTTCTGTGTAAGTCTCAGGAAGGATGTGGAAATCAAAACAATGATATACACATATGAAAGACAACTGATAGGAAATTCTGCTACTTCAGGACTGTGAAAAACTTCCTTGTATAAATCTGTTATAATTTTGTTAATATACAGTATAAGGTGCCAGTATACATCTTTGCCTGACACTAACATTTCTATTGATTTTAGAGGATAAATTACAAAACTGGTCATATAGTACTTTGTACCAGGTATCCTGATGTAAGCAAATTATTATATAAAATAATAGAGGGTCCATTCCAGTTTCATTTAGAATCTGCCAGAGCTTCTTTCTACTTACTTTATCAAACTGACATTAAATTCACATTTTTCCATGTGTGTTTATTGCTTTATTTATATGATTTGTTGTGGCTGAAAGATTATTGTTTAGAGCATGACACGTATCCGAGTCCAAATTAGTATACTTTATGTCTTAAATGTGTAGTGAACTTACCTACTCACGAATCATAAAGGTCTACATTTGGGTGGTCTTCATTAAGATGTTCTAGGATGCTTTGTAGGGCATCCCAGACCAATTATGAATATCCAGAGTAATCCACAGGAAGAATATAAACATTAACTAGAAATAAATTTGGCATATTTCCCTTTAATGTGTATTACAGGGAAAAATTCCTGGCCAAAAATTTCTAATTTTACTTTGAGATGTAAAGAAAGAATAATTACAATTAAAATAATTCCTTGATTTCACCAGATTTTTTTTTTTATCACCTGGGATCATGAATGATGTAAATACTGGTATTTTGGGGATACTGTTTGACCACCAAGTTTCTTGCATTAAAAGAATAGCATACTGAAAAATAAATTCTCAACAGTTCAAATCTGCAAGTTTGGAAGAGACTCCACACACTTTCTATGAAAGGACTGTTATCCAATTATTTTTATGCAGTGTGTTATGACCTGCAGAAAAATGGGGCAAAGTAATTGTCATCACTGGGAAATGGCCAGTCCAGGGTTAATACCCAGTAGTGCAAGCCTACCGAACCCTAAATAAGATGATAATGGTACACATGCCACAGGCACTTCAGCAAAAACTGGAACAGAGTAAAAGTGTCCTGGGCGGGCCTGCGGCCTCATGCCTCTCAACACACACCAAGGCATGCATATATCAGTGCATATATATATGTGTGTATATATATATATTCATTGTAAAAAAAACATAACATAGAAACATAGAAGCTGATGGCAGATAAGGACCGCAAGGTCCATCCAATCTGCCCATTTTTTCTACCTTATGAATGTGCCATAGGCCTTTACTCTGTCAATGGCCTATCTAGTCATACTCATCTGTATTGTTCCCTTATACCTATCCCATGCCTGTTTGAAGCCCTGCACTGTATTCATATCCACCACTTCCTGAGGTGGGCTGTTCCATGCATCCACCACCCTTTCACATTACCCCTTGATTAGCCTCCCTCTAATCTCCTGCTGTGTCCTCTTGTCCTGCTATTTTTCTTATACTGAAACATGTTAGACTCTTTCACCTTGTTAATGTCCTTAAGATGTTTGAATGTTTCAATCATATCACCTCTCTCCCTCCTTTGCTCTAGGGTATACATATTGAGCTTTGTTAATCTGTCCTCATATGTTTTCTCTTGCAGTCCCTGCACCATTTTGGTTGCCCTTCTCTGGAATGCCTCAATTTGGTTACTGTCCTTGTGAAGGTGTGGCCTCCAGTACTGCACACAGTACTCCAGATGGGGCCTAAC
Organism: Neoceratodus forsteri; assembly: GCA_016271365.2. Taxonomy (NCBI): domain Eukaryota; kingdom Metazoa; phylum Chordata; order Ceratodontiformes; family Ceratodontidae; genus Neoceratodus; species Neoceratodus forsteri. Next base: position 1,869,885,322 of record CM057456.1, on the reverse strand, counting down.
CAGTGTCTTGTAAAGAGGGATTATTACCTCCCTCTTACGGCTTGTGATACCCCTACTAATACACCCCAACATCCTCTAGCCTACCTACTGCTTTAGTGGTCTGCTTGGATGATTTCAGGTCATCTGTGATGATGATGCCCAAGTCTCTTTCTTACCTTGTGATTCCAGCAACTCCCCTCCCAACCAATAGGTGGCTTCAAGGTTTCTCTTCCCTATGTGTATTATCTTGCACTTCTTTGTGTTAAACCCCAGCCCCCAGCTGCCACTCAGACCATTTTGCCAGTTTTCCCAGATCTCTCCTCATTCAGCCCATCCCATCTGGTTCATCTATTCTGTTTCAGATCTTGCTGTCATCTGCAAACACGCAAACCTTACACTCCAGTCCATCTGCAATGTCACTGATGAAGATATTGAAGAGGACTGGCCCCAGGACTGATCCCTGAGGTACCTCACTTGTGACTTGCATCTCTTCTGACTGTATACTGGTTACACCACTCTCTGTTTTCTGACCGCCAACCAGTTTGCCACCCAGTTGATCAGTTAGAGTTCGTACTACAGCAACAAAAGTATGGAAATTCAGCATTAGAGTTCCTCACCACTGTTTGTCACACACCAACAGACATCAGGTGTGCCTTGGGTTCTTGGGCCTAACTCTCACCCCATTCCATGTGTAAGGAAGCTGAGATGGTACAGTATAGGAGAATGGGGTGAGAGTTAGGCCCAATGAACCCAAGGCACACCCCACTGCCTGTTGGTGCGTGGAGGGTGGCGGGGGTAGAGTTGAGAATGCTAACGCCAAATTTCCATACTTTTGTTGCTGTAATAGGAACCCTAACTGATGCATTAATGGAGTTTTTTACAATGAATTTCCCATCTTTCTGAGATAGTATAATAGTATCCTTATTTTACTGTGGGAGCGCAGGGTCCCGAATCCCGCCACATATGCGCATATGTATGGATGTATGGAAATGCATGTGTCAGACAACAGTGATCAAATTGTCAGCATAGCCCTCTTATTACCCCACCTCATGTACCCCGGTACAGAGTAATTGTGAAATACAAGACAAAACGTAATTATGTGCAACTGCAACGGCATTCCGTGCCACAGGTGTGCCAACGCATTTTGGGCAGGATGTGGGAATTGACAGCTGTACTATTCATGAGGTGGTGTGAAAAAATGGTTATGCTGAAAATTTGCTAGCAAAATATGGAAAAGTACCAGTTGTGCGTGTGCATACAATTAATGCAACAGACGCATGTAACTCGGGCATTCTGAGGAATGTTTGCACCAAACTGTCAACATGAGCTTTTGGGGACCTCACCTCATAAACAGTAGCACTGTCGTTTCATTAATCGGCCCCAAAAGGTTATTTTGCACAGTGTAGGCACCATTCTATGCCACAGTAGCAAAAACACATTTTGGGCAGGATGTGAAAAATAACAGCTGTACTGTTCATGAGGTGGTGTGTAAAAAATGGCAATGTTGAAAATATGGAGTCAAAATATTGTAAATTATCAAATTTATGCACCTGCATAGAAACTGTGCAATGCACGCTCATAACGTGCCCATTTTTGGGAATTGTTTCCCCACATCTTCAACATGGGCTTTTTGGTACCCCACCTCATGAACACTGGCACTGTCATTTTGTTAATGGGTCCCCAAAATTGATTTCGCACAGCGACCATAAAATCACCCTATGGGTTCAATTTTCAAAAAGACAGTGACAGTGTTCATGAGGTGGGGTCCCAAACAGGCTATTTTGAAAATTTGGTAAAAAAAAAAAAAAGGCAGAGACATCAACATAAGTTCAAAACGCCATTGACAGACATTATACAGCGCTTACCTTGATTCTTCAGTTTGCTGTTCGGCTTTGAAGAGTGCAGAAGTGTCCTGGTCCAAGATGACAGAAGAAGACCTCCAGTGGTATGTATAGGGCAAGGGGGTGTGTGGGGTTGTGGGTTGCTCAGTGAGAGGGTCAGGATGGGGATGGGGGCAGAGAGACTCCGAGGAACCATTTCCTTTTTTTTACAGGAATACAAACAAAAAACACATCAGGGAACTGTTTTCTTTGTTTCAGGTATATGGAAAGGAACATTAAGGGACACTGGGGATGGGCACCCCAGTGTCCATTGTACTGGTGGTGTTGGGGGGCATAAAACATAACTGGGGACACTGGGAGTGGGCTCCCCAGTGTCCCACCTTGGGGGACAATTGCCGACACAGGGATTGGGCACCCTGATGTCAGGAACATGGAAGACTGTTGGGGACACTGGCATCTAGTGCCAACATGGGAATTGGGCACCCTGATGTCGGCAGCAATATTCTTTTGTATTGAAATAAATATTTGGGGATTTTCAGCTAACGAAGCAGGATCCTAGTTCGTATCTCGTCATACGAATTAGGATCCTACTTCGAATGATGACCATAGAACAAAGAATTAAAATGATAAGTAAGACATTTTAAGGATGTTTTCCAAGCAGTAAAGTGCAGAATGCACTAGGGGGTCCCAATAAGCAAGCTACATGTTTTGGTTCCTCCCTAGAATATCATTTTGGGAGGTTTCCAAATTTGAATTTTTCAGGCAAAACTGAAAACAAGATAGCAGCCATACAAAGTAGGAACTTTCCCATACAAAGCAGGATTCCTACTTCATTTCATACAGCTATAGTTTAGTGCTTACTGAGCATGCTCAAAAATTATTTTTTTCACATTTTTAAAATGCAATAACTTAAAAACTGCTTATTATTTTTTTTACCAGACTAGCAAAAGGCACACATCTGTTGGGTAGTCCCTTTCTGCCCTGAAAATGTCAGACCAAAACAAGAAACCATCTGGGCTGTAGGCAAGTTCAAAGAAAAATCCCAGCAAAGTCGAGCAAAAATATGTTTTTTCACCTTTCCATAACTTAGAAACTGCACATATGACTGGAACATAACTTGCCAAATTAAGAGATCTACCCAACAAGATGGCATCTTTAACATCCACCTGAACTACCACCAATCCAGGCAGATGGGACCTCAGTTTAACATCTCATTTGAAAGATGGCACCCCAGAAGTGCAACACCCCTCTCATGCTGCACTACAGAGTCAGTACTGGGATATTAACCCAAGAGCCAGAAGTGGGAACTGAACCCACTTATCAATTGAATGGTTACAAAGTTATTAAAGTGCAAAAGTTTGAGTTTAACATTGAAGTGCCTACTCAACCCTAACTATAGGGTTTTGACCGCGTATAATATATATATATATATATATATATATATGTTGCAAAAAAACTTCATTAATGCTCCAGTTATGGTCAAAGTGACAAAAGTTGGGAAATAAGGCATTAGGGTTTCCCTAATACCCCACCCTCCCAAACCAGACAGGAGAGCAGGTGTGGGGTGCGCCTTGGGCTTCTCAAGTTTAATGCTCACCCCATTCCATCTGTAAATAGGGTCAGATGTGTAGACTTTATGAGAATGGGGTGAGAGTTAGGCTTAAGAAGCCCAAGGCACACCCCACACCTGCTCTCCTGTCTGGTTTGGGAGGGTAGGGTGTTAGGGAAACCCTAATGCCTCATTTCCCAACTTTTGTTGCTTTGACGCTGTCTGGAGCATTAGCAAAGTTCTTTGCAACTTATTTCCTTACTTTTTGAGACAGTATAATAGTAGCCTTATTTAGCTGTGGGAACGGAGGGTCCTTTAGACCCTGTGCTCACATCCCTCCTTAGATGCATATGTGTGTGTTGTGTGTGTATAATATATATATATATATATATATATATATATATATATATATATATATATATATATATATAGATATATAGATATATATATATATATATATATATATATATATATATATATATAGATATATATATACATACATACACACACACATATATATGTAGCTGTGGAGAAGGCCCCTGCTTCCATTTAAAGTACAACAGTGTCCAAATTGTCAGCAGAGTCTTCTTGTTACCCCATCTCATGTACAGAAAATTTTCGAATCCCTGCCAAAACGTAATTCTGTGCGACTGCAATGCCATTCTGCACCACAGGTGTGAAAACACATTTTGGGCAGGATCTGAAAAATGACAGCTGTGACATACACGAAGTGGGATAATAAGAAGGCTATGTTGAAAATCTGGGGTCAAAATACCTAAAATTTCAAAAGTTATGAGAGGGTGGAATGAAATTGCAATGAATGGTCATAACTTTGACATTTTTTCATATCTTGACAACAAATTTTCAACACAGTCTTCTTATGAGCGTAGATCATAAACCCAGTCGGTGAAAATTTAAAAATCTGTCCCAAAATGCCATTCCACGCCACAGGTGCGAAAACATGTTTTGGACAGGATGTGACAAATGACAGCTGTACTGTTCATGAGGTGGTGTGAAAAAATGGCAATGTTGAAAATTTAGACTCAAAATATTGAAAATTACCAAAGCTGTGCATGTGCGTAGAAAAATATCAAGAAATGCTCATAACGCAGCAATTTTTTAGGTCTTTTTTCACCAAATTTTCAACATGGCCTTTCTGGACCCCACCTCATCAACACTGGTGGTAGAATTTAGTTTTCCAATCCTAAAAGGTGATTTCACACAGTAACCACAAAATCACCTTCCGGGCCCAATTAATGAAATGACAGTGCTGGTGTTCATGAGGTGGGGTCCCAAAAAGGCTATGTGAAAATCTGGTGAAGAAATTCCAAAAAATGGCAAAGTTATGAACATAAGTTCAAAACTCCATTGAAATACATTATACAACACTTACCTTGATTCCTCAGTTCACGGTTGGACTTTGAAGAGTACAGATGTGTCTCAGTATACAGAAGATGACAGCCGATGAACTCTGGTGGTAAGTATAGAGTAAGGGGGGGGGGTTATGAGGTGGTGGGTGCTCAGTGAGAGGGTCGGGACAACAAGGGACCCTTTCTTTTTTTTAAGTTTTTACAAAAAAAAGATGTCGGGGACTGCTTTCTTTTTACATTTGTTCCTGAAGTGGTGTGAAAAAATGGCAATGATGAAAATTTGGACTCAAAATATTAAAAACTACCAATGTTATGCACGTGCATAGAAAAATATCAACGCATGCTCTTAACTCTGCCATTTTTTTTTCTCACCAAATTTTCAACACTGCCTTTTTGGGACCATATCTCATCAACACTTATTGTGAAATTTCATTATTCAGTCCTAAAAGGTAATTTCACACAGTGGCCAAGAAATCACCTTCCAGGTCTAATTAACAAAATGACAGTGCCAGGGTTCATGAGGTGGGGTCCCAAAAAGGCTATGTTGGAAATTTGGTGAAAAAATTCCAAAAAATGGCAAAGTTATGAACGTAAGTTCAAAACTCCATTAAAACGCATTATACGGCACTTACCTTGATTCCTCAGTTCATGGTTGGGCTTTGAAGAGTGCAGACATGTCTCGGTTCACAGAAGATGACAGCCAATGACCTCTGGTGGTAAGTATAGGGTAAGGGGGATGAGGTGGTGGGTGCTCAGTGAGAAGGTTGGAATGGGGGAGAGGGACGGCGGGGAAAAGGGACCTTTTTTTTTTCCAGGGTTTTACAAACAAAAAAAAGATGCCGGGGGACTGTCTTCTTTTTACAGATTTAAATAAAATAAACATTTTGGGACACTGGGGGTGGGCTCCCCAGTGTCCCACACTGCTGGGGGTTTAAATGCCAACATGGGGAAAGGCCCCACGATGGCGGCTCATTAATAAAACACTGTGTTGCGGGGGGGTCATCTGACACTGGGGGTGAGCATCCCGGTGTCAGAATCTAAAAATAAAATAAAAAAAGGGACTAGGGGATGGTGATCGGAGGGTGGGGGGTGTGCCACTAGACACCAGGGAATATATGGGGACAGCGATCGGGGAGTTAGGGGTACAACTAGACACCAGGGAAAATGGGGGCTCACAATTTGCACTGCAGCTGGCAGCAGGAGTAACACCCAATGTTCTCATATAGAGAACATGGCAGAAGGCTCCTCTCTCTAAGCTGGGCACCCAAGATTTCGGGTGCCCAGAAAAAGTATTTATGAGGCCAACTGAGAAAACAAAGTCATACAGGGATCAACTGTTCGAAAAAAAGGCAGTGTGCTCAGGACATGGACTGCCAGTGCACACCGAGGTAGCTAACCCAAAAATCACAATTACAGAGAATGGGTGTGCACTCGTAGGAAAAAAACACCATAACCACATGTGTGACATGCTCCCTGATGAAGACCTTTGCGGTTGACATGCTGGGGCCATTCTTATCAGCGTCCTCCAAGCTTGGAATTAAATTTTCAAGGAATCTAACTTGGTTGTGGTGTTTTTTCCTACGAGTGCACACCCATTTTCTGCAAAAGTCATACAGGGAGCAGTTGGGGGACCTCAATATATACACACGTTGGAAGATAGGTGGGAGGGAAGGGCTTGATACAGATGGTTCAAGCACTTCCCTGGGATAAATGGAGTAGACAGCAGCGAGTTGTTAACACTGATTGAGAATGCAGGCACCAGAGGAACCTCCACAAAGCTGGCAGGGTGGGTCACAAAGGATTTCAGGAAATAACCCTTTATAGAAAGGGTGGTTGAACAATGGAACAAGCCCCTTGATTATGTTATATATGCTGAAACGGTATAAGAGGGTCAAAAAGGGGTAGGACAGGTTTATAGTAAGGGTGTACATGGGGCAGCAGGGGAGGGAGGAAGAAAGGGAGAGAGAGGAAGGAGAATGTCTGCTAGAGACAATTCCCAATACTAGGCTGGATTTGGGGCAGACTGAATGGGCTGCAAAGCATTTATCTGTTGACAGTATTTGTGTTTCTATGTCACTACTGCCTGCTGGAGAAAAAAAGGAACATTTGTTGTTTAACAAAATCCTGTCCAGGTTTTGCCTGGAGTATTAGAGTGATGTCATCTTGTGATTAATATTAGCTCATATTCATGTTTTCTTAGTGCTATGCTAAGAGGTTTTCTCTCAATTTACTTTTTGAGGTGTTAGTCACACTCCATTATTCACATCCCATTATTCACACTCCATTATTTGCTGCTAGCAGTACATAGCAGCATTTCTCAGCCATTGAAAACTGATGAGCAATAGGGATCAACCATGTAATGTACGAACAATTCTTACAGCACAAAGTTCAACATTAACCTTGCTTTCTCGATAGGATCACCACATTGAAAATAATTCAATCATATACTGTTAATACCATAAGTGGGATGGGGAGGTGCTGCAAAGAGCATCTGTGAAAAATCCAATAAAATAATTTGACAAGCGGCCAAATAATTCAAAAAATATTCAACATAAGACATCTATATGTCATTAATCCTAGTGTTCAACAGTGCAGTCCAGCACACAACTATTTTATTTTCAGTCCCATTTTGAAAGAACTACTGCATTTTTCAGTCAGCTGCATACTGCAGTTTCGTATTAACAGTACCACATGTTTACATCAGAGACATCCTTGGGGTCCCCATTCCAGCAATATTCATTCGTCTCTCTTGATTATTGCTCATTCCTTTCTATTCTCTACATGCATGAGAGATAATGCTTCTCTGCACCTTGCCAAACAGCTGTTGTATTGTCCAGCCCTGAGTGACAGCTGTGTTACTAAATTAATTTGGAGAGTAGTAATACATTCCAATAAAACAATACCGCATTCCACTGCTGATACAATATTTGGCAGGCAAAAGGTACGAGAACCAAACAAGGTCTATTTTGTTATAACACGAAATAACAAGGTGTCTCAGCAGCAGAGATATAGTTCTCCAGGGAAAGACTGAAGCATTAGATGGAAGCACATACGCTCCGTTACGTACTAGGACATCCAAATGCAGATCGGGGTTGGGGGGGGGCATAGTATGAAGTTAAAATGAACAAACTCTAACTGGCAGCTGGAAAAGTAAATGTTGGAGACGGGAGGTTTACTGAAAGCAGGAAGTGGGTTGATACAGACATTAAAAATAAAACTCTGCATTTAGTTCCATATCCATCCCTTTGTCACCCAAGTCTGATGAACTATTTATCAGATGAACCGTGCTTGACTTTTGAAAAGGCACTGTGTGAGCTACTACAGTGGCAGCCCGAGAGAAGCAGAGATATTGCTAGAGTTATCCAAGCAAAGTCCCAAAAATTTCAATAGGATTTCACGGGGATATATCTACATATATCACTGGCTGCCACTGTACTAACCCATGCTGGCTTTCTGAGATGCATTTTGGCTGGCAGTGAAGTCAGACAGGCTTAGCAAGTGACCTCTTACTAATGTATTGTGAAGGCAGTGACAAACAAGAACCTACAGTGGGATAACAAATTTTCTCCCACTGGCACTGGAACCATGAAAATCATTTCTACCTCTAAATTACTACCACCTGAGTAAATTCTACTCCCAGCATATGGTCGCTGACAAACAGAGCTACTGTAGAGCATTTTCACGTGTTAGAACGTGGTAGAGCTACTGCCACAGAAAATACTCTTTAATATGTAGCTAAACATTAAGAAAAAAGCCATCAGAGACTTGCCCGATCTTTTCCAACAGCTTAAGAGCATCAGTCACTGCAGAAAATTCATACTTTTAGTTTTACTTACCTGAACAAATTTCTTTAGTTATACAATGGTATCAGAATATACTAGAATATTTTTTGTAGTTTTATTTTTCACAATTATTTGGTAAATTAGGACAAACAATACACTCTGTGTAATAACCCTGCTGTGTAATCTAGCAGCACCTTATATGGAAATATACATAGAAATATGTAAGGATTAACCCTCAACAGAGTGTGGGTCTACTTGGGAATTAATCACGGCTTGCGGGGGTGTGCCTCGTGGTTCCAACCAACCAGCTATGGATTAATTCCCAAGTAGACCCACACTCTGGAGAGGGTTAATTCACTTGCAACATGGGGAAGAGAAAGGGTTCCGCTCTCTTTTTATGTTTCTTTTCCCCATGTTACATTTGCATAAAAGTTATTTCAATGTGCAAAATTGCAAAGGTTCTGGGAGGATATTAAGGTTCCTACCATGGGGAAGAGAAAGGGGGTTGCCTCTGACTGGTGAAACTATATGCTGGAACAGGATGAATTTTTTTTTTTAATATTGTGAGTGCAGTGGTGGAATTACTGATTACATGCAGATGTGATCAACATTTCAGAATATGTGCTCATTTTGGCTGACTTACTTTTTTGAACTGTGAAATGATCTCTGTTTTCTCCAATGTTTGCTGTTTGGGATTTGGCTGCTGTGCAGTATGGGAAAGGTATATATTTAAGTGTAACTTCTGGTCATTGTTACTGCAATACCCAGGCAGCCAATAGATGGCTGTCAAACAATGCTAGCAGCACAGCACTGCTTTACGCCCATTTTTTGATCAATTTCCAAATGTACTGAATTGCGCACAGAAACAAAGGGTGAAAAAATAGTGAGGCATGCAGTCAGCTTGAAAAAAATACGTTGCTAACTCTGCTAAGTCACAGAAATAAGACAGTTGTGTGATGTGTGTAACTGTCGTGGTACTTTGAGGAAAATGAAATGTGTCCACTACTGGTACTGCAGCTACAGTATATACTACAGCAGGGACAGGAAACTGACATGGGGAAGACAAAGTGTGCGCACTGTACCATTGATTCTCCGCAAGGACAATAAAGGTGTCATGAAGTTACTGTCAGGAAATTGTCCTCTCAGGAATAAGATTTTCCTGCCAGCAAATTGTCATGTCAGGAATGACAACTGTCTTGTCAGGAAATTGTCCTGTGAGGACCCACCTGGCACAGTACAGACAAACTATAGCCAAAGAGCTGAGGTTCATCACTGTGCCAGCTTTGTGATGTAGAGGAAAGGTCCACAACCTCATAAGCAAGAAGTTGTGGGTTTGAATCCACCCAATGTCCCTTCACTTTTCTTTCCTCAGAATTTCATCTTAGTGGTGATCCATGGCAGCGTAGAGTTAGTAATAGTAAATCTATTATTGGAAAATGGATTTAGGTGGCACAATCATTAAGTCCTCACAGCTGTCCTGGACAAATCCCTGATCGGAAGAATTAGTGGCACCTTTACTAAGCTTAATTCTCCAGCAACCGTGGATTACTTGAGCATTAATCAACAGTCACCTGATGCTCTTGGACCAATCCTGCACAACCCTTTCTCTTCCCCATGCTACAAAGAAACATAGACTTTGATGGCAGATAAGGACAGCTTGGCCCACCCAGACTGCCCATTTTCCTACCTATTGGATAAGCTGCAAATCCTAGTTAACCAACAGTCTACTTCTTCTTACCCCCACCAGAATTGCCTTATGTCTGTCCCATGCGTTCTTGTGTAATACGTCTGAGTCCAGCGTCATCCTAACAGACTCTAAAATTGCATTTGTTCGGTAACTGCAGTGCAAAACACATCATTTTAAAATAAAACAAAATATAAAACTACAACTACAGTATGTCATTAAGCTAAGTTGCTTGCCAGCAAAAATGAATAAATAAAATAACATTCACTGACGAATCGAGTGCCTTACGTAGGAATGCTTAGCTCATTTGCTCCCGGTGGCCATTCTGGGTCCATTCCAGCAATGGATGGTTCTGATGCCATATGGCGTCTATGGGAACAAATGGCAACATACTGTATAAGAGGGAATATTTATTTTCTTTTTATTTTCACTATATTCGCTGTTTCATAGTAGAGTGAAAATAAAAGGAAACTGGATATTAGGAGAATCACTATACAATAGCAGCACCAGTATTCCACCAGTGAAGATAAGATGACATGAACAGGTGTGGTGTGCTTGGAGCGGTAAATATAAGGGATGTGAATTCAAGGTGTTATACAGTAGTTGTAATGATTGGAGCGATAAATAATTCATGTTTATATACCGAGTACATTTGTACTGAAATAATAGTATGTTTTTTTTTTTTTACTTAGTATTTTTATCCCTCCATCTGCCCTCTCTCACCACTCACTCGGACTTCCTCTATCGCGCAGTCCATCATTCCACTGGAGTCTGCCCCTAGAGCACCTTGGTCCATGCATTCCATGATACCGGATTACCCCCCGGTGGGGTGGAGGGAGCCACCTTCTCCCCCCCAACCGTTGATTCGTGGACGCTTGTGCAGCGGAGTCTGCCCCGAAGATCTGACGGCTTGCAGTGAGGATTCGTCACCTAAGTGAGGAGAGGGTGTTTTCCTCTCAGTTTTTACCTTCCCCCAGTGCCGGCGTGCAATGAGGGCCAATAAGCAAGGAGGCGCGTTGAGACGCACCTCCTGCTCCGCCCCTCTGCCAACGTCTGTCCCAGGAACCCACGCTGCTGCCTCCCTCTACCGCACCTACCTCCCAAGCTCCCCCAGGAGGCGGTATAGCGGCGGGAGCTTGCAGGTTGACCCCCCCCAGAGAAGAGGAGCAGCCATCAGGCGCCGATCCTTTCTTCCCCGCCGACCCCCCGGCGTCTGTGTTGTTCCCAACACAGGTCACAGGCGAGGCGCGAGGTAAGGCGTCCAGCGCCTCAGCCCTCAGCAAAGTAATAGTATGGTTGGTTGAGGGATGTTAGGGACAGAGGTAGGTTAGGATAGGAGGAGTAGCTGATTGCATGAGTTGTTTGAATGCTTGTGTAACATAGATTTGATTTACACATTCTCTGTCTCTGCCACAGAAACTACCACCCTTCTGAGGTGCTGTGAAGACTCAGGAGCACACTTGAGGAGCGTTCCACCCCTGGAGGTACAGCAGGGATGAAGTCCCTTCAGATCAAAGGTACCTTTGGAAAGAAAACCAAAAGATTAAATGAATAGAATGCACAGCAACACCTACTTCCCATAAAGAGAGGAGAGGTGCAGCCTTGGAGAAAAAAGACCTTGCCTTTTTAAAATGGGTAGAGATGCACTGTTGAGGAATAAGGGACCACTATCCAGCTCAAACTCTTGTTGTTGTAATTATGACCTTCGGCAAGAAGGAGAGGAAAACACTTATAGAGGAAACCTCTGGAAAACTAAGACTTAGGTCGCCATCCATCTAGGCATAGGACCATTTTAAGTATGTTTCCAATAAGGACATCAGACATGTAGCTTCAATTAAAGTATGCTGTGGTTATCTACATCCATCTCAAAGAGACTTCCACCCTCCTGAAGGTGTTGCAGAGCTGCCCATAAACCTAAACAATCCCTAAGTGGAAGGACTCCACCCCAGGAGAGGTGCTTGGAAGTAGAGCCCAATGCCATAGGAACAACAAGATTGCTGTAGAAAACCTGAAGAGAAAGGAAGGGAAAACAAGTAGAGCTACCTGAGGATTCAGCGCCCTGTTACTCACCTCTGAGAACAAGGCTCACTGGTGGAAATGCTTGAGCTAAGCCCTTGAGGGACAAAGCTAAAGGCAGATAAAAGACCAGAAAGCCCTGAAGAGGCAGGATAGCATTAGGGTAAGTGCCCGGTATTTGGGGCAAATGAGATACAAGGGTGGTCTGGAGTTGGAGCGAATACCCAGAAACTAAAAAATAGGGTACTGTGTCAGAGAGGGTGAAACCCAGGTTCGACAGTATCAGAAGGAGGATGTAGCCCTGTATGGCTAGAGTTATTTGTGTTGAGCCCTGAGGAAAGGGTTTGGATGGAAGCTTAGGTACTGTAGACTGGTGGATCTAGTAGTGAGGGCAAGGCAACAAACTGAGGACCCAATTCAGGTGTAGGTGCCAAAAAACACCAAGAAGTTGGGGCACTGCTACAACAGCGGCAGATGGCCAGGAAACAGTACAGTTGGAGGACGGAAGGGAATGCAGGACATACAGTTGGCAGCAGTGGGGGGGCAGAAGGAGATAAGGGGGCCCATTGGGGTGAGCAGGAAGTTGTGGGGGGTAGGCAAGAAGGGAGAAGGATAAAAGGCAAGGAAGCTGGGAAAGCCAGGTACAGAAAAGCTGAAGCATACAGGCCAAGCAGTGGAGTAGGGGCCCAGCAGGGCAAGAGAACACAGCAAAGTTCAGGCTTAAGTAGAGAATCTCAGAGCAGAAAGTAAGGCACAAAAAACTGAGGCAGTGCAGTACAGCCACAGCAATTGGCTGTGAGGCAGGAGGACGGAGAAGTAGCAGCTATATAGGAGCCAAGGGAAAATGACAAGAAGGAAATCCAGCGGGCAAAGAGCAGAAAAAAAAGAGAACAGACCAGAGCAGGCCACAGAAAGAAGGGACAGTCCCATGGAGAATCCAGAGCAGGACCCAACAGACCTGGAACTACAGGCGGGGGCAGTCAGAAGCCCCATATTATAGGGAGCAGTGGGACCAAGGTGACCAGAGATCCACTAGAAAGGAGAAAGGGATCCAGGATGAGCAGCACAGCACATGGCAGCTTCAGAAGGAGAATCAGTGGGTGGGATGCCAGAAAGCTGCAGCCACAGCAGAGAGTGAGCAGGAACCATTCCGCAGCTAACGGAGGAAGCAGGCAGGGGCAGCAGGTGTGGGAAGCCTGCCACGCAGTCATTCATTGTATTTTGTTTATCAAATATTCTTAACCACGGATCACCGAGTAAGAGATTTTTATATTGTCTCTAAACATTGGCTTACTATTAAAAAGTAAAATGGCAATGAAATAAACAGTATTAAAGAGGAAAAGTACATAGTGGTCCAAATTCTTCATTTTCCTGCCGAATATTGAGCCAGTTGAGTGGATTTCCTATACATCTCCCCCACCACCTCCACCACACACGCACGCACGCACGTACACATGCATGCACACACACACCTAAATATCTGCATACTCATACTGCTTTCCACAGGGTTTTATGCTTTAGCACACATAGGCTTTGGAGAGATTTACAAAAACCAAACAAAATGGAAATGATCTATCTTCTTTCACTGTTTATGCATTCTGCATCAGCTCCTCTGTATTGTGCTGTTAACTCGAATATGTTACTTTCTATTATAATGTGTGTCTCATCCATTGGTGTGTCCTAGATGACTGATTTTTTAAGAAATTAGTGCAATTATTAGGTTCACTGAGGACTGGCAGTGACCAAACAAGCTTGTCTTTCTATATGGCACTTTGCTGGGCTGTCACTGAAGAAACAAGCTGACCCTTCCTGCAGTCATCCAATCCAGATCAAGTAGGGGAGGTAAAGTAAGAGATGAGGTTGTTGAGAAAAAAGACAAGAGCTGAGGTTACTGAAGACAATAGAAAGGTCTGGAACCTCTCACTACCATTGGTATGTTGATTAAATATTGATAGTGCATGACCTGTAGAAAAGTACAAGAAATATTTACTTATTTAGTGCTTTTCATACACTGTACCTCAGGTGGTTTATAAGCAATTAACACATGACAGCCAAGCTGAGATGTGGCATCTCATTTTCTATGGGGTCCTGGTTCTGCTTGGAAGACCTTGACGCCTCTCAATACCACTTGGTTTGATTTTAAATAGAAACATAGAAACATAGAATTTGATGGCAGATAAGGACCGCTTGGCCCACCTAGTCTGCCCATTTCCCTACCTAATGGATAAGCTGCAGATCCTAGTTAACCAATAGCCTATGTCCTCCTACCCCCTAGAATTGCCTTATGTCTGTCCCATGCATTCTTGAATTCTACCACTGTTCTTGACTCCACGACCTCCTCAGGAAAGCTGTTCCATGCATCTACAACCCTCTCTGTGAAAAAATACTTCCTCACATTACCTCTTAGCCGTCCCCCCTCTCTCTTCAAATTGTGCCCCCTTGTTCTTGCACATCTCTTTTTCTGAAAAATGCTACCCTCTTGAACTTTGTTGATTCCCTTGAGGTACTTGAAAGTTTCTATCATGTTCCTCTTCTCCCTCCTTTCCTTGAGGCTATACATATTAAGCTCATTTAGTCCTTCTTCATAGGTCTTCTGTTGCAGACCCTGCACCATTTTGACTGCCCTCCTCTGGACAGCCTCCACCCTGTCTGCGTCTTTGCAGAGATGGGGTCTCCCGAACTACACGCAGTATTCCACATGTGGTCTCATCAACTGTCTGTACTGCGGGATAACAAATACAGGTTACTCACCTGTAACAGGAGTTCTAGGGATGGTATATGTTGTTCATCCACACTCATTGGCAGTATCCTTGCCGCTTTAAATCTTGCCGGAAGGTCTTCAAGCTTGCTCCTCCCACCCACCCGGGTGGTATAACTCTCGGCTCCGCCCCATGACGCCAGATCTGGCCCGCTGGAAGCTCAGGTTGTGCGTCGAAGCCGGGAGGTCAGGGTCAGGGGATGAACAACATATACCATTCCTAGAACTCCTGTTACAGGTGAGTAACCTGTATTTCTAGGGACATGGATATGTTGTTCATCCACACTCATTGGCAGACTCCTAGCAGTTCTCCGGGAGGAGGGAGGCAAGACGACACCCCTATATACTTACTTGGGAAAGAGAGACTGGAGAACCGAGGCCCCAAAACCAGCATCCCGGCGTGACTCAAGGTCGATGTGGTAGTGGGTAATGAAGGTGTTTGCTGACTTCCAGGTAGCAGCCCTGCAGATTTCCTGGATAGGGACGTGCCTGGAAGCAGCCACCGTTGCAGCAGTATGGCGGGTAGAATGAGCTCTTATCCCTCTGGGAGGCCCATGCCCGCCAACTTATAGCAGAGATCTATGCAGGAGGTTACCCACCTGCTTATCGTCCGCTTGGCTGCAGGTCTGCCAGATGCGGCTTCAGCGTAGGTGACAAACAGCTGGCCAGACCTCTCCCAATTTCAGCCGTGCGCTCCTTATAATAAGCCAGCCTCTAGGGTCCAGAGTATGGAGCCTATTCGCCTCCTAGGTGTGATTGGGGTAGAACACCGGCAGAGTCAACACCTGGTTAAGGTGAAACTCCGACACCACCTTCGGAAGGAATTTCGGTGGGGGCAGGACAACCTTGTCCCTGTGGAAGACCAGGTAAGGAGACTCGATGGAAGCGCCTGGAGCTCTCCCATCCTTCTGGCTGACGTGATAGCCACCAAGAGGCGGTCTTCCACGACAGGTGAGAGAGAGCACACCTGTGCATAGGTTCGAATGGCTTGCCCATGAGCTTTGCCAGTACCAGCAGTAGATCCACGGAGGTGGGGGTTCCCACTGGAGGGAAATGTGATCAAGGCCTTTGAAAAGCGCCAGACCACCTTCTCCTGCGCCATCGACTGCTTCGCCCGCCCCGGCAGAGATGGCTGCCAGGTGCACCCTTAGGGTCGCCTGACCTAAGCCCTTGACTAGAAAGGGACCATAAATAGTCCAAGATGCTTGCCAAGGAACAGGAGGAAGGGTCCAAGCCTTGCTCTGACACCAAATGGAAAACCTTTTCCATTTGAAGGCATAAGCATTTTCTGGTCGACCCTACGGGACGCCTCAACTACATTGAGGACCTCGTCGGAAAGACCCAAGGCCTGGAACTCTAGCGCTCAGGAACCAGGCCGTCAGGTGCAGGGATTGAAGGTCCGGATGGAACACCTTCCCCTGATTGACTGAGAGCAGGTCCGGGCGAGCTGGAAGCTGCCACGGAGTCCTGGAGCTGAGACTGAGGAGATCTGGGTACCAGAACTGGCGAGGCCAGTCTGGGGCTATCAGAATACCCGCGCCTTGTCCCTCCTCGCCTTGAGAAGCACCTTGTGGATCAAGGGAAATGGGGAAAGGCGAAAAGAGGCCGGGGTCCATTGCCTCGGAAGGCATCCCTGCAGCGAGCCCTGCTGAGGCGGGCATGGAACAGACTCAGTCCAGCGTTCTCCATGGAGGCAAACAGGTCCACCTGAGGTGTGCCCCAAAGGAGAACAGATGCTGTACTACCTCGCAGGAGAGACCACTCGTGGGATGCAGCCTATCCGGCTCAGGGCATCGGCCAGGGTGTTGGAGGCTCCTGCCACGTGAATGGCTAGGAGATCCGCCTCCAGGCTGCGCACGAGTGACCAAATGCGAGAGCTTCCTTGCATAGAAGCATGGAGCGCGGGCCCGCCCTGGCGGTTCAGATAGTACATGGTCGTGGTATTGTCCGTCTGGACTCGGACCACTTGACCCGGAGGAACGGAGCAAAGGCGGTGAGAGCTAGGCGGACCGGAGCCCAGCAGGTTGATGTGGCATCGGACTCCTCATGGGACCAGAGGCCATGAGCCCGGTGTTCCCCAGATGGGCACCCCAACCCATCAGAGAGGCATCGGTCGATAGAGAGACCGGCTGCTCGGCGGACGAACGGATGCCCTCCTGCAAATGAACTGGAACGGTCCACCACTGGAGAGCTGTCCACATCCCCTGTGTCCCAACAAAAGCTGGTCCAGGGATCGCAGTGCGACCACTGGCTGGCCAGTCCCCACTGAAGGGGACGCATGTTCCAGTGGGCCCAACGGACCACGCTGGTGCAGGCCGCCATGAGACCCAGGGGCGCAGGAAGTCCCGGCAGGCGCAATTGCCCAACCAGAAATGATCGGGCAAAGGAGGAAAGAACCTCGGCCCTGTCCGCGGGGCAGCGCTCTGGCTCGAAGAGAGTCGAGCCATGCTCGATGAATAGAATCACCTGCTTGGCTCGAGTTCCGACTTGGCCTCGTTGATAAGGAGGCCCAGTTGAGAGCAGACCTGAGGGCCAGATCTCTGGACCACTCCGCCTCCTCCCTGGAGGGAGCTGCTATCAGCCAGTCGCCCAGGTAAGGTACACCGACCTGGCGCCACAGAGGAATGCTGTCACCACTGCCATGCATTTGGTGAAGACCCTGGGAGCTGGAGACAAGCCGAAGGGCATGGCTTGGAACTCGAGAGGGATCCTCCGCTCGGGCGAAGGAATCTCTGGTGAGGCAGACGGATAGGGACGTGAAAAAGCCGTCTGCAAGTCCAGAGAGCAGAACCACGCACCGCTGCCCAAGGATGGTATTATCTGAGCCAGAGTGACCATCCTGAAGGTTCGAGACCTTAGGAACTTGTTTAGGTCGTGTAGGTCGAGAATGGGTAGCCACCCTCGTCCGCTTGGAACCAGGAAGTACCTGGACACAAACCCTGGGTCTGAAGGAGGGTCCACCACCTCTTACCACCTCCTTCTGGAGGAGGAGAGCGATGTCGGCTCGAGCCGCCAGTGAGGCTGGGGATCTCAAGCTCTCCAGGGGCACCTGCCTGAAGGGTGGTGCCTGCTCAATTCCAGAGGCAGGCCTCTTCCCACCACCTCCAAGACCCACCTGTCCGTGGTAACAGCGGACCAGGCGGAACGGAAGTGCCGGAGCCGTCCCCCCACGGGGGGACCCAGGGGGTAAGGTGACGGGAATGGGGGCGACACCCCTCAGCCCGTCACTGGGCAGGCTTGGAGGAGGGACCGGCCGAGGGACCTCCTGGGCCTTTTCCTCCCTGCCTCCTGTTAGAGGAAGCCGGCGGCTTGGGTTTGGGATGCCAAGGCCGAGCCTGCTGGCCCTGACGTTGCTGGGCCGGGCGCGCCGGGGGCACAGAAGGACGAAAGGGCTTAGGCTGTGGTTTGCGGCCTTTGTCCTTCTGAGCTGAAGAGACCGAGTCCAAGGTGGCATTGGACTTCTCGATCCTCTGCAGGTGACCTTCCACCCCAGGGCGAAGAGGTCAGTCCCAAAAGGGAACATCCGCCAACTTGTGCTGGGTATCCGAAGTAAAGGTGGATATCCTCAGCCAAGCCCGCCGACGCATAGCCACTGCGGCCGCCACCGATCTGGCACATGAGTCCCCTATATCCAAAGCAGTCTGGAGCTGCTGTTTGGCCACTGTCCCGCACCTGCTTAACCGTAGTCTGCAGATCGGCGGGAAGATGAGGGATGACTTCATCCAGGGAGCCCAACAGGGCATGAGAAAAATGTGCCATGAGGATGGCCGAACTGGCCTGACGAAGGCTGAGAGAGGACGCAGAGTAGACTTTTCGCCCGACATAGTCCAATTTCTTGGACTCCTTGTCAGGAGGTTTGTCCACATCCCTGGCGTTGCCGGCGCGCCGGAAAACGCTGTCGGTAACCAACCCTCAGCAGAGGGTGTTCAAAACCGACAAGGAACCGTGGGGACCGCGATACTTCCTGGCCATCCTGGCCGAAGGTGCAGGGCAGGAAGCAGGCGCTGCCAAAGTTCCAGTGCCGACCCACTATGGCCTCGGCCACCGAAAGGCCTCATTCGGAGAATCCTCGGTCCAGAATCTCCGTGAGGGATACCTGGCCCGCTTGGAAACGGTTCGAGCTCCATCCCGTAGACTCCGAGATGAGCGAAGCAGTCCTAGGAAGGACGACGGGCTATCGTCCATTGACTGACCTCCTGAAGACTCCAAGTCCAGTCGCTTGGAGAAGAAGGAGGAATCATCTTCGACTCGAAGAGTCCTCGAAGAGCTGCCTCTGGCCTGAGCCACCCTTCACCTGCCGAGGTCGGTCGGGAGTGAGGGTAACTGACAGCCGATGGGGTAAACCCTTAGCCGACCGAGAATCCTTGGTCGGAGCCCCACTGGTGGCTGTGGGCGGAGGTTCCACCGAATCGGGTGGAGCAGCTGGTTTTGGCCGAACAACCGGCCTGGGTATAGGCTCCTCGGACAAGTCGAGGGGTTGTGTCGGCCGTTCCGGTGACAGCCACTTAATGGCCGGGGAAGGCGCCGGAGTCGGCTTATTCCCGGCCAGGAGAAGCTGTTGCAACATAAGGTCCTCGTACCGTCGACGTAATTTACGCCGAAGCCTCCCCTCATCCGAGGAGGAGGACGAGGACGAGCGGCGACGCCGCTTACCGCGGTGCCGAGACCGAGACCGCCTATGACGGTGGGAACGGCTGGACCGCGAAGAGGTCCGAGACCGAGACCG
Source organism: Neoceratodus forsteri (assembly GCA_016271365.2). NCBI lineage: Eukaryota > Metazoa > Chordata > Ceratodontiformes > Ceratodontidae > Neoceratodus > Neoceratodus forsteri. The sequence goes on along the minus strand of CM057456.1, from coordinate 1,869,865,617 downwards.
AGAGTCCCGGAATTTCCGGGTCGGTGCGGGAGGTGCCGCCGGAACCGCACTCCCTTCGGCTCGAAGGTCCATCCGAGGGCTCCGGAACCGAGGCACAGGCAAGCCACGGGATCCTCAACTCCTCCGGGGAACGGAGAGGGAATCTCGGCTGCTAAAGGCGACAGCCCGCTCAATGGGTCGAGAAAATCTCGACTTCATCGGTGGGAGTCTCGGTCAACTGACCTGCACGGGACACCGTGAGGCCAGTGGCGAGCGCGAGTCGGCCGACAGCCGACAGTCGATGGCCCGGGAGAGGACCTTCCCACTCCCAAGAGCGCCGGACGGATTCTACCCCGTCCCTCTTGTTGGACCGAGAATAAGGTCCCGCGAGACGCAGGCCCTTCTCCTTTAGTGGAGAGGGACAGACAAAGCTCCTAAAAGAAGCCGTGTAGGAAGAACCCAGAGAGAGTGGATAAATGCCGCCGTCGAGGAAGATACGCCCGCGGCCTCTTCTTAGGGCTTACCATCCGCCGAAGGATCCGCCGAGCCCGCCGCCGCGGACACCGCCAACCGGGCCTCCTTGGACTTCACCGGAGGGAAACGCTTCTCGGGACGGCCCAGTTGCAATCGGGCAGCACGGTCTTCGAGGACGTAGGCCGAGAAAGATGAGCACAGGTCGCAAGCCTGCGGGTCGTGCTCAAGGCCTAGGCAGTATACACACGTGGAGTGAGGATCCGTCCGAGACATCTTCTGCCCGCATGGGCATCTCCGAAATCCGGGAGTCGATTTGTCCATCGCAGCCGCGAGGGATAGAAGACTGAAGTCTTTTTGCAAAATTTTATTTTTAAATCCGCAAACGGAGAAATAGGAACCAGTCGCAAACGCAGAGCGTTAAGGAGGGAACCTGAGCTTCAAGCGGTAAGGAAGATCTGGCGTCATGGGGCGGAGCCGAGAGTTATACCACCCGGGTGGGTGGGAGGAGCAAGCTTGAAGACCTTCCGGCAAGATTTAAAGCGGCAAGGATACTGCCAATGAGTGTGGATGAACAACATATCCATGTCCCTAGAACTTGCTGTTTTCTACTGGTGATGCCTCTCCCAATACATCCAAGTATCCCCCCAGCCTTCCTTACTGCCTTCTCACATTGCTTGCCCACCTTTAGGTCACCTGATATAACTACCCCCAGGTCCCTTTCCATTTTTGTTGCTGTTAGTATCTCATCCCCAATTGTGTACTCTTCCCTTGGGGTTTTGTAGCCAGGTGCATTACTTTGCACTTCTTTGCATTGAATCTAAGCTGCCATACTTGTGACCATTCCTCCAACCTTGCCAAGTCCCTTCTCATCCTTTCCACCCCACCTTGTATGTCAACCCTGTTGCAGATCTTTGTGTTGTCTGCAAAGAGACATACTTTTCCTTCCAGTCCCTCTGCAATATCACTTATAAAGACATTAAAAAGGACCAGACTCAGTAGTGAACCCCACGTACCCCACTAGTAACCCCCCTTTCTTTACTGTGGACCCCGTTTACTATTATCCTCTGTGTCCTGTTGTTCAGCCAGTGGTTTACCCAGGCTGCCACCCTGGGACCCACTCCAGGCTGGCTAATTTGTTTATTAGTCTTTTGTGCGGGACTGTGTCAAATGCCTTGCTAAAGTCAAGGTAGGCCATTTCCACAGCCCGTCCCTGGTCTATTACTTTGGTCACCCAGTCAAAGAAATAGATTAAATTCGTCTGACATGACCTTCCTGCATTGAATCCATGCTGCCTTGGGTCCTGTGCCCCACTGGCCTCTAGGTACTCAACAATTCTTTCCTTCAGAAGTGATTCCATCATTTTCCCTACCACTGAGGTCAAACTGACAGGTCTGTAGTTTCCTGCCTCTGTCTTGCTCCCACTTTTGTGAAGGGGAATCACATCTGCCCTCCTCCAATCCTCAGGTATCACACCATCCTCCCATGATTTGATAAAAAGGGTAGTCAGTGGTGTTACTAGTTCTCCCCTTAGTTCTTTTAGAATTCTGGGGTGAATCCCATCAGGCCCCATTGCTTTATCCACCTTCAGTTTTATGAATTCTTTCAGAACCCTTTCTTCTGTGAAAGGACTGATATCAACCACCCTATCCAGAGTGCTTCTATTGACTGGATTAGGTACCTGTCTCCTCCTCTTCCTTTGTGAATACTGAGCAGAAGTATTTGTTCCATATCCCAGCTTTTTCACTATCCCTCTCTGCCCAACCACCTTCCTCTTTATTCAGCCTCAGTATCCCTGCCTTAGTCTTTCTTCGCTCCCTAATGTACCTATAAAAGATTTTATCCCCCTTCTTAACAGAGTTGGCTATCTTTTCCTCAGTTTGGGCCTTTGCTGTTCTGACTGCCTTCCCCGCTTCCTTCTTTAACTGCTACATTTCTCTGTCTTGCTCCTTCTGTGTTTCCTAATACTTCCTGAATGCTATCGTTTTCTCCCTAACCTTCCCTGCCACTTCTTTTGAGAACCATGGTGTTTTTCCTTTCGTTTTGATTTATTTGCTTCACACAAAGGCTTGTTGCCTCTGTGATGGCAGTTTTGATGTTTCTCCATTGTTGCTCTACTCCATCTTCTTGCCTGTTTGCTAGTGCTTTTCTGAGGTACTCTCCCATTTTGACAAAATCAGCTCTCCTGAAGTCCAGAACCTTCACTTTTGTATGGTTTGATTCTACAGCTAAGTTTATCTTGAACCACACTGGTGGTCACTTGTTCCCAGATGGCTACCCACTTCTAGATCTGAGATCCTCTCTCTGTCCCCATTTGAGAGTACCAAGGCTAAGATTGCTCCCTCCCGAGTGGGTTCCAACACTAGCTGTCTGAGGCATGCCCCCTGTAGGGCACCAAGAATGGCCCTGCTCTTGGATGTGGCTGCAACAAAGGTGCTCCAGTTAACATCTGGCATATTCGGGTCCCCCATCAGCAATATCTCCCCTTTCTCTGCCATCCTAAGGATGCCTTCTATCATTTCCTTGTCCATTTCCTTCCCCTGAGATGGGGGTCTGTATACAACCCCTGTGCGGATTGTGGTTCCATTTCCAGTCTCCAGGGTGACCCACAGTGCCTCCGCTCCTCCCTGTTTACCCTTTAGTTCCGTTGCTTTGATCCCTTCCCTTACATAGAGTGCTACTCCACCTCCTCTTCTACCCTCCCTGTCCCTCCTGTAGATTGTGTACCCTGGTATGTTGACATTCCAGTCATGGTTCTCTGTGTGCCATGTTTCTGACTGCCACAATATCCAGGCATCCCTCTTCCATCAAGGCCGCCAGTTCAGGGAGCTTGTTACCTAGACTACAGGCATTGGTACTCATTACCCTCCATTTTGTGATGGCTTATCCCTTTTTGCCCCATCCCTGTCCTTACTGCCGTTGTCTTTTTCTCCATTTACCCCTGCCCTTCTCCCTACCGACTGCTCTATCTTGGTGTTTACCTCGCTAACTACCCTGAATTGTGGGGAGGGGGGCTAGGTTTTCCCTTCTCCTTTTCAGTGCCTCCCCCCTTAGCTAGTTTAAATGCTTGCCAATGAAGCATTTAAACCTATCACCAAGGATCCTGGTTCCCCTCCTGGACAGATGCAGACCATCGCGCCAGTATAGGCCTGTATCCCTCCAGGTGGAGCTTCAGTGCCCAATGAAGCCGAAACCCTGAGCTCTGCACCGGTTTTTCAACCACAGATTGAATCCCATGGCATGGAGTACCCTGACCTCACCCATACCATAGACAGTATAAATACTGTATCTATGATTTCAGCTAAGAGACACTTTAGCAATAATGCATGACAGGGTGTGTGTCTAGCTAGGATAATGTCACGCCTTGGATGGGCTGAAGTGCGAGGCCATAGACTGAGCGCTTCTACCACCCATGAAATTAACGTTATCTCCATGACAGACACCACTGTAGTGCATTACTCTTATTATACAATGGCTTCTTTGTAATTAAAAATAAAAAGAACAATACATTTTTATACAGGGAAGAAAAATAGTGCTGTTTGCTACACTTCTGGTTTTGCTGTTAAATGAATGTGGGCTTGCTCTATATACCCTGACCCCCCCAGATTCCTAATTCACTCTGTGTTCTGCCTGCTACCTCTGCCCCCAGTTTAATTCACTCAGTTTTGCTGCCTGCCCTTGGACTGGGTGAACATTTGAATTTACAGGGAAAAAAACAAGGATCGCGATCTGACAGGGAACTAAGTAGTGGGGACAAAGACTTCCAGTTCTTGGAAGTGATCAGTAAGTCACCTGGTTCATGCTGCCTACTTTGGGAGGGGTGTGATATGGAAGCAAAAGATCTTACATTTTTAGGCTTTCCCCAAAAAGTGAAGTCATCTAGAAATCACCGCAACATGCAACTTTATGGAGAAATGGGCAGCTGGGTGCTTGCGTCTCTGAGAGTGACATCATGAAGCAAGGTTTGAAATTGGCACTAGCCTACTAGCCAAATGCTCGTAGATTTTACAGCTGGCTTGTACTGGAGGAGGTAACATTGTAGAAAGTACACCAATCACACCAGTGGAATGTTTGTGGAACCAGTGTTTTTTCCTCGTCACCTAATTGTGACCCCTGTACATAAGCTGTGTCAGAGTTGGTGAGGCCCCAGTCAGAGCCAGCAGCTGAAAGTTAAAAAAAAAAAAAAATTGAGTATGCATCTGTGCTGTACTGCTATGTGCGCGCGCGCATGTCTGTGTGTGTGCGTGTGTGTATGTATGTATGTGTGTGTGTTTCTGTGTGTACATGCGTGTGTGTGCATACATGTACGTGTGTGCATACGTGTGTGTGTGTATATGTGTAGTCTGTGTGCACCTGTGTTTGCAGTCTGTGTGCATCTGTGGGCGGCTGAAGTCAGTACAACAAATAAAAGCTACAAATAGAGCTACTGCAAAGTGTTATTTTTACTGAGTGTACTTTTCTCCCACTCCGTAACCCCTCCCCCCATTCTGCACCAGGACGTGAGCAGTGGCTCACTGTGCCTCTACTGGTGTGCATCTTTAAATAAAAACAGCTCTTGCTGTCTTAGCCAACTGTTGTTTATACATTACTTGTTACTCTACCCAGTACCACACATACGTTGGCTTTTGAAGCTGGACAAGGTGGTGTGTGGCTAAGATACGTGAACAGCACTGCTACGATATGGATATTATGTGGAAACTAATGTCTACCAACTGAGAGGGCAGGGAAGCAGATAAAGATACAGTTAAAACAGAAACTATGGAGCAGTCATATTGTTTTTTTAAAGAAAAAAATAACACTTTTAACATTATTGTTGAAAAATGCACTAACCCCTCTGGAACAGATATAGTTATGTTACAGCCTTAACTTAACTTAAATCTGTATTTTACCTTCTAGCTTAAATCTTTATTTTAGCTTCTAGCTTCAGCCCTGCTTCTACCCCAGCCCCTTGGCTACAGACAGCTATTGTTGTAGTCGGATTAACCTTAGGCACCAACAAAGCGGCCTCCTGCTGTGCTGTTGGAGCTCCCTCCCTCCCAGCCGGTCTCTCACGCTAATCCCCTTATCCCCACACAGCCATTAAGTGGCCCAGCTAACCTTTTGTTTTGGGCCTATAACTTTATCATCCCCTTTCTCTCGCTCTCTCCCCCCAGGTGTAGCCCCACTGGGCCATCTCTGCACCTGCAACTGGCGGAAGGAAGCCGCCAGCCAGACCCCAAACTTCAACATCCTGAGGACTTTCCCCTGGAACAGTACCAGGTACAGCATCTCAGTACCTGCTTTAAAGCCAGGATTGCGATTGGTTAGCAGTCATGGAAGACAGCAACCGATTGGTGCATGCAGTAACAGCCTGGCCCTTATTGGCTGCTGCTCTCATGGACCATCTCGGGCTGTTTCTTCATGCCTCGGGCCACTTCCCTACGGCTTCTCAGCCAAAGGGTCCCTAGCAGCCATCAGGCGTACTTCCTGACTCTGGGGTTTGCGGCCCACCCCTCCACCCCCTCCCTAGACCACCTTAAATACATCTTGGCCCCTCCTTCTTCTTAGGATGGGCCCCCCCCCATTGGGTAGTTCTTTTACTGCTATTTGCTCGCCTGTCACTGGAAAGACCACACCACTATTTCTTCCAGTCTGTTGGACTGCGGAACCTGTAAGCCTTCCCCTTGTCTACGCCTCAGTGACTCGGATCTGAAGTTGACATATTCTTGCATACATCTTCCTGTACTGAACCAGGCAACAGAAAAACGTCTACTGAATTTGGCAACAGAAAAATGTCAACACTTCAAATTAAGCATCAAAAAAATGTCTTCCCATCTGAATTTGGCAGCAAAAAGCCTGTCCTGTAACTCATTCTAAAATTGCAGTATTCTTGCTGCATTGAATTAGGCAACAGGTAAAAGTCTTACCTTCTGTGGCTAAGAACTGGAGTCACAGTAATCTTGCCTACATCTTCCTGAACTTAACCAAGCATCAGTAATCCGCCAGAACTACCTTTGTGTCCAGTCCAAAAATGCAAGCCACATATTTACCTCACTATATTATTATTATACTATGCTTCCTTAATATTGTAACTTTCCACCACCAATTACCTAACACTGCGAACAAACCTAGCACTACCGTGGACCGTTTGGGTATGCTGGGCTCTGCAGAACACTGCACTCGGGTAATTCAGTTACCTATATTGGAACCATCAGTACAGCTGCCCTGGAGGGCCAGTACCTTGTCAGAGAGGGCCATACAGTGTACAGTTCCCGTGTCTTTGACAGTCACCCAGCTCTCCCGCCCTACTTGGTCTGCGTGTTTGTATATACATCATTAGGCACACTTGGTGTCTGCCACGGTGCCCCCCAAACCTACTTGATTCTCCGTGTAAACGAGAATGGATTAGAGCCCATAGACTAGTTCTAGGGGCAATAAAGAAACTATTGCTCTTTTACTATTGTGTTCTGGCAGTGTAGAGCTAAATCCTGGTCCTCCTGCGGCTATCACATCACCTACCAACCTTGCCCATATTAAAGGCATGAGTTTCATGCATGCTAATTCATGTAGCCTACTAAAGAAGCTTAATTCTGTTCAGGCCTGGGTCATTCATACTAAGCCTGATGTTATGGTGGTCTCCGAATCCTGGCTGAGACCAAACACCATAGACATTGAGATGAACATCCCAGCATACTCCATTTTCAGAACAGACAGACAAACCAGAGCAGAGGAGTGGCCATCTATGTCCATGATAAGTTCTCAGCCACTGTAATTAATTCTACATCAATTCCCAAAGAATTTGAAAGCCTGACCCTCAAAGTCAAGCTTTCCTCTTTGGTCTCCTTCTGTGTCATAGGATGCTATAGGCCCCCATCAGCTGGACTGCAGATATTAGACCATTTAAACTGTATGTTGGGGTCCTTGTCCTCAGAAGTTATCGAACTGAGTGACCTTAACATGGACTGGTGTTCCAGTGTCTCCAAACCCCTCAAAAACCACTGTGACTCCTTCGGTTTATCTCAACTCATAACTGAAGTAACATGCCCAAACAGGAAGAACCCAAACAATAGCACACTGTTGGATCTTATTCTAGTAAGTAAACCATACCTGTTTTCCCATGCTGGTGTGTTCTTCTCTGACATCAGGGACCACTGCTTCATGGCCTGTGTGAGATCTGCTACAAAATCAGCCTCTCCATCCAAATTTTCAGTCAAGAGGAATCATCGTAACTTCGACCCTGGTGCATATCTCTCTGACCTACGAGACTCTATGAGATGGCAGGATTTCTATCTAGCAAAAACTGCTAACGTGGCTTATGATATTTTTCAGGCAATTGTGCTAGGGGCACTCAACAAACATGCACCCCTGGTGAAAACTCGTACTAAGAGGAAATAATGCCCGTGGTTCACAGCAGAATTGAAGGACTCCCTACACAATAAAGATCTGCTGTTGAAAAAAACTCTGAGAACCAAGCTTCTGGCAGACTGGACCACGTTTAGGAGGGCCAGGAACATCTGTACTAAAATAGTCAGGGAGACTGAGGCAAACTTTTATGGGACAGAACTTGGTGCTTCATCCAGGAGCCCCGCCAAATTTTGGAAAACCCTTAAGGACACTGAAGGGCATGCGTCTCCCAACTCTCTACCCGTAAAAGTCACCAATGGGGGCACCACTGTCACTGATAAACAGACAATCCTTGATTGTCTTAATCATCATTTTGCCACAGCAGAGCTTGTCTTTGATACTTCCCCAGCCAATAACCTCTGTTTGCAACTCGGTGCACATGACCTAGCAACCTCTATCGCAAATGCAGCTTTCTCTTTACAGCCTGCCTCCCTGAAGGAAGTTGAAGACCTACTTTTACACCTGGATACCAGAAAGAGTGCAGGAGCAGACCTCATAGACCCCTATTTCCTAAAAATTAGTATCCATGTCCTGGCTGTGCCAATCATGCATCTCTTCAACCTATCTCTTCTACATGGTGACATTCCTCCCATTTGGAAAACTGCCCATGTGATTCCCTTATTTAAAACTGGTGACCCTTGTGATCTCAATAACTATCGACCAATCTCACTACTTCCTATCCTGTCTAAAATGTTAGAGAAAATAGTGAGTGCACAGCTAAGGAATTACTTGGAATCTACAAATCTACTTAGCCCTTTACAGTCAGGATTCAGGCCACTCCATAGCACTATTTCAACCCTTGAAAAGGTGACTAATGACTGGCAGGGGGCCTTGGACACAAAGAACTTTATGTGCGCAGTCTTTCTAGATCTAGGCAAGGCATTCGACACTGTCGACCATGATCTGCTTTTGGTATCCCTCGATAATATTAGCGTGGACTCCACATCCCTGAGATGGTTTCAAACTACCTATCAGGACATCAACAGCAGGTAAAAGCTGAAGGGGAATTCTCATCTCTGAAACCCCTGCTGAGTGGTGTACCATAAGGCTCCATTCTGAGCCCGCTGCTTTTTGGGATATATATATAAATGGCATCGACACTGGAATCAAGTCTGCCAGTATTCATCTTTTCGCTGATGATACAGTTCTTTACATTGACAGACCTACTCCTGAAGCTGCATGCATGGATTTACAATAAGAATTTAATCAACTGCAAGTGCAACTATTAAAACAGAAACTTCTACTGAATGCAAAAAAAAAGAAGGCTATGCTATTTTCACCCCTCATCAAGGCTAGTAACCCTGTGACATTGGGAATCTTACCCCAGATTACCACACTGTTAGGTGAAACACTAGAATTCGTATCCAAATTCAAATACCTGGGGGTGTGGATCGACTAGAAACTTTCCTTCCTTGATCACTTGGAAGAGTTAATGAACAAAACTCAGGCAAAGGCTTGGCCTCTTTTACAGAATCAAACATCTGCTCACCCAGGATGCCAAGAAATAACATTTCTATCTCTGCTGGATTATGCCGACTTCTTGTACTGCCAAGGCCCTGCTTCGGCACTAGCCAAACTCGATACGCTCTACCATAGAGCCATAAGGTTTATCACTGGTGCTCCCTTTTCAGCTCACCACTGCTACTTATATTCTGTGGTAAGGTGGACATCCCTTAAGTATAGAAGGCAGAGAAATGCTGCGTACTGGAGCTATAGAGCTATTACTAAAAAGCTACCGCAATACGTATCAGACTGTCTTCCACTAAGCGAGGTAGGTAAATATGCCTTACAAAGTGCCTCCTATATCTCACTTGTGGTACCCAGAGTCAAATCGTGCTTCGGCAGGTTGTCCATAAGTTATGAACTACCCCAACTGTGAAACAACTTGCAAAAAACCTTGATATTGGTCTTCCCTATCGACCTCTCAGCATTCAAACTCCTCTATGCTCGCTCCATCAAGGAATCATGTAGTTGTTGCTCTTGAATTGCAGCCTGCTACCATTCACCAGGGTAACGCAGACACCCTGGCATCTGTTATCCACCCTACCCCATTACGTCCTCCCCTCTCCAGCAGCTTCCTAATGCTTTCAAGTATTCTGTCATGACACCCTGAACTTACCCCCTTCTGTCTGTGTCACTTGTCTCTTGTCCCTTTAAGGCTCATTCTTCTAGTCCTCTTCCCCTACAGGCACCTATTTCCCCATCTACCCCACTTGGTTCTGCTTTAGCCCTACATTCATAATATCCCCTCCACTGTAATCTTAGTTCCCCTAATCTATGGCTACCATCCTATCCTGTGTTTCTCTGTATCTGTTACTCCCTAGGTACCAGTTTTCCCTATAATTCCTGTGTTTATTCTGTATATACTACTCCATAGGTATCAGTCTTCACTATAAGACCTGCTCATGACACATAGTCCCTGGTCATATTCACTCTTTGGACCTTATCCAGTTGTAAACTGACTGACTACAGTCTATTCTGTGATCCGCTCATGTTAATACTGTATACTGAATGTACCCTGAATGCTGACTATGAATTTTGTATGTATACCAACCCTGTGTGTTGAACATTTGCGCTGTGAGGATAATTTCTCTGTGTACTGATTCTGTATATTGTTGCTTATCCTTCTCTGTGATGGAACATGCTTATTATGTATGTATCTATCTGTTGTTATCGATTATCTATACTCTGTAAGCCTTATTATTCCTTGTACCAATATGATTTTGCCCAGGTCCATCTTGAAAATGAGCTTTTGCTCAACGGTGATTGCCTGGCTAAATAAAGAACTGATTGATTGATTGATTGACTGATTGATTGAACCTCTTACATATCCATTTTTAAGGGGTAATCTTTTACTTTTCAACTTCAGTACTGAGATTTCTCACCGCAATCTTACAGTAATCTCTGACTCATGGCATCTGATCTTGGGGCTGCAAGCAACATCAGTAGTGGTCTCCTCCACAGCCCTATCATGATTTTATTTTCATGGCAGTGGTCTTACTTTACTGCAACAATGCAATGACAATATATTTCAGACCGTTTGTTTTCACAAATCACATTTTATGCAGAAACTCTATTGCAGTGGTATCCAATACAGATTTTTATTTGGCCACCAATGTAGCCAGTGAAGCACCAGATTGGTCACACAACACAAAAACAGATTCAAACAGCAGACAAAGCCTAGTGTAAGGGTAAATTTACTAAGTAAAAACAGTACAAGCAGTAACTGTAACAGTTTTCTATAGTAGGGACATATTTTCAGTGAGAAACTTTGCAGTCTTAATCTTGCACCAGTTTTTGAAATTCTAGCACAGACCAGTCAGACACTGCACAACGGAACTCCGCAACCAAGCTGACGACCAGCAGCTGTGACCTGTACTTCGACTTCAGGAAAGTAATAGCTGAAAACGTTGCCTCACGCAAGTAAGTTGAGCCTAACATGGACAGCATTTTTGCATCTATGCTTCTGAATACCGGGTAGTCGCCATCCCAGAATACAGTCTGCCACATGAGCAGCAATGTCTCTCCTTCTCTTTGGCTGAATTTTGATGCCTGCAGCGAAAGCAGGCCCATTTCAATTCCATGCCTGCCTTTGGACAGCAGTTCAGCCAAGTCACACGCACACTTCAGGCGTCAAACTGGAATGGATATCTCAGAAACTGGAATGCGATCCCAAGTCCACCAATACAGTGAAATCTTTCTTGGAACTTGTGAAGCACATTTCACAGCCAACTGCCGTAGCGTTCACATTCAGAATTGTCACTGCCAGAGAATCTGCTTGGCGCCTTAGCTTGATAATTCATGCAAGCATCAGGAACTCAAAATACCATGTTTGTAATGTCATGTGAATGTTTTCTGAACATTTTTAATACTTTCTGTTGGTACTCCATGCACCAAACATGGTCACATGTTTATGTGCAATTGGCCACATGTGGCCACTGGCCAACCTATAGGACACCACTGCTCCAAGTCAAACCTGTAACACACTGGAAACATAGGCTGATAAAAAAAATATTTGATGCAAAGAACATATTATGAAACATTTAAAAAATAAAAGTTCAGAAAAGTTCATGTACAAAAACAATGTCAATGTAAAAAAGAAACTCAACAGAAAAAGTCAAGCAAAAATGAAAGTTCTTCCTCTTGTATCTTGCCCAGTTAGAGGTCCCAAGGGTGCTTGCTAGACTTCACTACATCCAAATTCTGGCTCAACATAAGTCCCACTCATTTGGCAAATAGTATTTTCAATTATTAGTTAACTCTCATAATGGTCTCATTCTAAAACATGTCACAGCCTGGAAAGGGTTAAATCTTCATTATAGCGTCACAGCAGTTATGGGATTTCAGAGTCTATTGGGATATTATACACAGTAATAAGCAGACTAAAGAATTTTCATTGTAAGTAGCAGTAACAAGTTAAAGCTACTCATCAACGCAAGATAATGGCTCTTAAAGGACGACTAAGTAGCATTTTTGGGAGGTTGCTTATTTAAAAATTCGAAATCTGTGGAGCCAGGGGTACAATTTTAAAATATAGCGCTCCTTACCTTTTTTTATATCTGTTTAACCCATTTTTGGCAGGTTTTAACTTTAAGATCCCCGAAGTTTAAAGTTGGAGCCGCAATCCATCCATAAGATGGCGCCGATGTGAAACGTGATTACGTCATTGAAGCGAGACACCTAACGTCGGACTCTGACACATGTTAAGTGCTCATTGGCATGTTAGTGGGCATTAGAAGTTTTAGAGAATGAGCTGAAATGGACAAGTACACAGGGCTTCTATTAGTCTCTGTTAGGTGTCTTGCTTCAATGACGTAATCACGTCTCACGTCGACACCATCTTATGGCTGGATCATGGTGCTGACTTTAAAACTACTGGGATCTTTGTTTGCAAAGATAAAACCTGCGAAAAATGGGTTAAACAGATATAAAAAATGAAAGGAGCACTGTATTTTAAAATGGCACCCCTGTCTCTACCGCACCACGATTTCAGATTTTTAAGTAAGTGACTCCCCAAAAAAGTTATTTAATTGTCCTTTAAGTAGGGAGTCTGACTTTAGCATGCACATTCACAGCATGGCAGCAAGATTTCACGGCATGGTAACATTTCCACGTACAGTATCAAGAGGGCATGAGAGATGTAGAGGGTAGCTGTTCATATCAGAACTTTTAAGACTTGCCTAACCACAACTGTAGCTGAATTTCCACCTGACCCTTGTACTTTACAATGAAATCAGCTCTTCTTTTACTTGTCCTTCAAGGAAATTTACATGCTCCAGACAGGGGGCAATAGGATTTTCACATCCCTGATTTAGTGTTACACTTCCTACTTAAAGGGGATCAGTCAGCACTAACAGCCTCATGACAAAGTGATGGGCTTGTCCCAATTTGCAATTTGTGTGCAAAAACATTTTGTGATGTTTGCCGAATCTGCTGTTCTCCTGGGGCTACGTACAGTCTTCTGTGAAGGCAGTATAGCGCCATGGTTTAAGGCACTGAGCTGCAAACCTGGAGACCTGGGTTTGAATCCCACAGCCCCCACGTTCATACTGTGTGACCATGGAAAAAGTCATTTAACTTCCTTGTGCTCCCAGGTCGCACCTGGAAATAAGCTTCGGCTTAGTGTGCCTTTCCTGGTTAAACAATTTCCCTTTTCCCTTTGTGTGACTGTACATAGCCCAGACAGAACAGCAGGACCAGCAAACGAAAGATCACAGCTTATAAAAACTGTAACATGCATTGCAGGATATTGAATCTCCCACTGCTGCAGCCTTCCTCTGGTGTCAGCTTCAGGGATTCTGGGATTTGAAATGACAGAAAATGTCAGCTTGCAAGTCAGAAGAATCAGTCTGATACAATCTACTATACTGCAGTAAACAGTGTGTATAAAGTAAATGTTTTTGCACACAAGGTGCAAATTGGAATGAGCCACACTCTTGGGTGTGGGGCTCTTAGTGCTGACTGTTCCCCTTTAATGCACCTGCTTTAAAGCTAGAAACAATGTAGTACACTCACGGAGCTGCTGGTGTCTTCTCAACCCTACAGTGGTGCCATCGGATGCTGACCACAATATTCAGTTACAACCGAGTCTATCACTATAGTTTAATATACAAGTAGCAAGAACCATAGTAGGCCTACAGCATGGCATGATCTCCTGTCCAGTTATAGTAACTTATAATATCAAGAGATACTGAGGTCGACGTCAACTAGCGCCTCTGTAACATCTGATTCTGTTACTTTAAGGCCTTGTGTAGCAACACTAACCATATCTAATCTTCACAATGCTGTTTAGCAATTAATTTCCCTATTTTTTTACAGTAGTGCAGTTAGCTTGTGTTAGAGTTATAAAACAACAGTAAACTGACAAAAGCAATCAGAAAAATGAAGAATGGATTGATAACAATGAGCTGCTGCCATGGTCAATGAGTAAGAAATAATCCACGGTCGGGTATGCAGCAAAACTGTAACAACTGAACGATCCGAGTGGGTTGCAAGGCCTGAGGCGCAGCTGAGGGCATTCAGCCACCTAGGAAGTGAGGTTATTATAGCACTGAAGCACACCCGGAGTAGATCATTACACTTATAACATTTGTAAAAAGGTTAAAAGTGTGATGATGATTTATACTGTATCATCACAGACATAATTAGTGGGTTGATAACTGCAGCCTATGGTTACTGCTGTCAATTACACAAATGGAGCCAGAAGTTCAAGAGGTCTGCAAAGTGCACGTTGAGTTTGGTTGCATCTGAATATTTAAAAACACCTTTTTGGGCAGAAAAATTACTGTTCAATGTGCATGGAGTCATCAAAAGGAGTTCTAAGCCAATCTGTTTGACTCATACGTACTTAGCAATTCTTTTTATTGACTGTACTTTATGCTCCTCATTCTCTGTTCAGCCAGCCCTGTCATCTTGCGTACCCCCCCAGCTCTGTCACCCACCGTCCCTGAAGATTATGATGTGCTACTTTGTTGCCCCACAGTTTACCCCCTGTGATTTAACCCCTTGGGTTTCCCAAGCCCGAGAGCAGTTTAGCCCGGATGCTGTGCCAGGTAGCCCAGTGGGCAGTGCAGGGCCTGCAAAGGAATGCAGTTTCATTCTGCAACGGCCAAGCAGGATTTTTCCCCATTTTCTACCCCTCCACAGAGCCCCAGAAGCAGGGCCACTGGAAAGTGCACCGCAATCTTTTGCGGAATCACAATTTTTACCATTCTCCCCAAAAACTGACATTCCACAATTTCTTGCAATTTTTGAGTTTTTATATTGACCTGTGTAAAAAGTATTAACATTTTTAATAAAATACTCTCAAATATATTGACAATTCTGCATGCAGACTTGGGTTTGGCCGAAACAATGCAATGCAAGATAGGGCAAAGATTTTATGTGACACTGATTTCTTTTGAATCCTTGTCTTGTTTGGTTTCAAAATCCACTGGCCAAGCATAAGTAGGCTTAAACACTTAACATTTGTTTTGTGTTGAAGCAGCCTACCAGAAAATGTTTTGTTGCCACACAGACTGAAACAAAAGATGGGAGAAAAGGTGCAAATGATCCCATTCACTTAAATGGGGTGCTAACTATGAAGCAAGCGGCAGGGCAAGTTATTCGTTATGAGCATACTTTCATTCAGGCTAGTTTTGATTCAAACAACTGAGGATTTATGATGGCCCTGCCAATTTCAAACTTAAATAAGCTAGTTGCTAACAGTGATCTCACTCTTAGTAACTACCCTCTAGATGCTCACATGCAAAGACTACAATAAAAACCTGACTAAAGTCTAAAAACAAGCTTATAAAACACAAAATGTATCTTAACATTTATCTTTAACTAAACAAAATCATTGCAGCCAGAGTAAAACAAAGGTAAATTACAGGGTACCCTGACTACTGTATGATACAGTAAAAATATATTGGTATTTTTTTTACATTTTTTGGTAATGACGTAAAGCCCACTAGGCACAAGTGACTGTTTTCAGGTATAACACAGGAGCACTGAGGAGGTTAAGTGACTTGCTCAGAATCACACAGTATACAAGTGGAGGTTGTGGGAATCAAACCCAGGTCTGCTAGATGTCGGCAGCTCATTCACAGTTTGTTACTCTTACCTCTAGATTATACTGCCAGCCCTAATAACCCCCAGATTTAATGTTTAAATATGTGATTTCAAAAATAGTGTAGAGTACCTACAGTACAAATTATGACCATTAAACACTTTAACAACATTGTCCTAAAACTCAATTATTCACCACTCTGTCTGCTTATTTTTTCTTGTACCAAAGTGGGTGAATAGCTGACAGAGCACTGTAAACAACTGTTGATTGGGCGTCATTATTCTACAGCCAGAAACAAACAAAAAAATATTCCTTCTGGATTTATTTAGTATTGATTTGCTGTGGCTCGCTTTATAGAATCTATTTAGAACTGCATGAGGCAGATGTTTTTTACATTTTAGAAGACAGTCAACGCTAACGATAGCTTATCAGTTTAGTATTCTTTTTAGTAACAAACTTTTCTTTATGTTTTAAACATTTTCAGTTGTCAGTGTATTCATTTAGCAATTTATACAGACTAATATATGCTGCAGAAAACATTAAAAGATTTATTGTGAAGCACTCAGGGTCTATAGTAGAACCCCCTGCAATTTACCACAATTTTTGCAAAATGCTCCACAATTTTGGGTAACCTTTTCCGCAGTTTTCCAGTGGTCCTTCTCATGAGCAAGGACTGAGCGGATGTGAGCACGCAAGCGTGCGTGTGTTCCAGTCAGGAGGCATCTTCCCTCCCATGGCACCTCCAGCCCGCACTACCACCTGTAGTCACCCTGGAGGAGGACAGCACCCTCTGGGATGCTCCATCCTCCTCCACCCCCCGGCCAGCCCCCGATGACTCAGTCTCACTTCCAAACCCAGGTTGCCAGCATTGCAAGCTGTAGCACTACCACTGTGCCAACAGGTTGGCATTCCTAGAAATTCTAAGTAGGCATTTTGCTACCAAAACAGAGGGGTTAAACATGAGCTGGAGCAACCACATTTTACTTGCAACTGCTTAGCTTATCCACCCCATGGTCACTGCACTGAAACATCATTACTAAATTGTCAGATTGATAGCTGCTATACTTGGTTACTGTGAAATTTAAAGAGCTAGTGTACTGCCTAAAACTAATATTAGTTTTTAAAAGTAGTCAAGCATTAATCTATTATATCTGCGGTACTTTTTCTTTTCCTGCTGGTTAATTAGAAGATTGTTTACCTGATGTTAGTAGGTATGACGTGTGGGACAGAACTCTGCCTGGCAGCTGACATATCTCGCTGTACTGCCCCATGCTACATCAGCAGCATTGTGACCTCACTGACTGTGACATCACTGTTGCATAGGAAGAGCCACTCAGCGACTGACAGGTCAGCCACCTGTGATGTCACTGTCAGTGAAATCACAATGCTGATGAGGTAGTGGCGGGGATAGAGATACATATGTCAGCTGCCAGGCTCACATCTGTTCTACACATCCAGCAGAATATTATCACACAAAGACTTTCTAATGTGCAAAAGGAAAAAAGAAAAATATTTTAGAAATAAAAAGTTACAACTGACTACTTCTTACAATTTGTATTATTTTTATGACTACCTGTTTTGGCTCCACTGGCTTTTTAATGAATTGATAGGTCTTGCCAGCAAGTGCACACAAGGCCAATAAATTAACAGAAATTCTGCAATAGGGAAATAAAATCCTGGAACGTAACTGGCTAAGACCTAGTTTCAGCCATGTTGATGCCCCAGAACACAGCCATGGTTTGTAAGTAGTCCCTGACAACAGCCTGTTCACACGCTGTACCTTCTTTTTATTTTTTTTATTTTATTCTTTGGTGACTGGGTAAGGCCCACTAGGCAAAGTGCCTGTTTTCAGGGGCTACCTGGAAGAACTGGGGTGGTTAAGTGACTTGCTCAGAGTCACACAGTATGCAAGTGGAGGTTGTGGGAATCAAACCCAGGTCTGCTGGATGTACCAAGCTCACTCACAGCTCGTTACTCTACCCTCTAGGCTATACTGGCTATTCATCCACATATTCTGTCCACTTCACTCTGTACTTCTAACTCTCAAGTGAGTTTAATTCCACAAGTGCTGCTTTGCCACTGCGCTGTACTAACACATATGCCCGCTCCTGCACCAAGCAGAACAAATAAGGGAACAGCCCCAGGTCTTCCAGGCTTCATAAGGGACACCTTACAATCCCACCGCTTGCTCAGCAACTCACATGCTCTGCTGCCGCTCATCCCCAGTTTAGTACCAGACACAGCTCCAGCTTTACCAGCACACATCCCGCCAGCTCCTCCTTGCACAACTAAAACAAGCTGGCTTCACAGACGCTCCCATAACCACGACTGGCTTCACACCTTGGTAGCTTTACTTTTTTTAAATATTTTTATATACACAAAAAAGTACATACAGCCTAACAACAATAATATACCTACCACACTCTTGGAGTGTATCAGAGAAAATCCTCACTTCTCAGGTGCATGAGTCCCTTGGCTACATCACGTACCTTACAACACTCCCAAGGCGTGAACATATCCCATGATATTTCACATACCGTTGTGTATTATGGCTTATTTATACAGGTATAGGGCAATGGTCACTGTTGATCACAAAAAAAATTTAAAATGATTAATGACATTACAGGAAAGGCTGGGAAGGTGTGGTGTGGTGTGAAAAACGATGACCACACCAAGGGCAGATACAGAAGAGATTTCTGGAACAGAAATGGACAGCTTATCAGGGAATTTATAACAGAGAGCCTTTCTACAAGATAAACTGACTAAAGTACAGGAATAGTTATTTTCTCGCATGGCTATTGCAGTAAGAAATGTATCACTATAAAGTGGCTAAAACATTCCCACCAAGCAGGGAGGAAACATGGGGTGGGGTATAGAAATGTAAGCAAACTGAGAGGCACGCACACATTCTGAGATTGCAGACAGATGTCTTTGATAATAAATCGGTGGTATTTATCATCCAAACGGATGTCTATTCCTTCAGGAAATAATTTGGAACACAGAAAGCGTCCAAAGAGATGTGGACAATCCTGCCTGTGCATATTTATTAAGATTTTAAGAATACACTGGAAATGGTTTCCACACTGAAGACATCTGCCTATAGACTTTGTGGGAGGTTTTCCCACAAACTAGCAGTAAATTGCCCAAAGGGGTGGAACTAATTATTCCAATGAAATGAATGGGGTCAGTCTACCCACAAGCTATTCAGATGCAACTGTCTGCATAGTCCCTTTGAAAATGCCTACAAAAATGTACAGAATGCTTGCGTGAAATTCCCATGCGCGGTGAAGTTTGTTTGTTTGTGAAGTTAACTATTGGGTATGGTTTTAATGCTGAAGACCTGCCGCTCTCTGCTGGGCCGTTTCTTTAATACATTTTGACTGCTCTACCTGTAGTTTCCTTTCAAAGAAAATTTTAAAGGGCTGCCACTGCATCGCACTCCCATGCCGGCTACCCGGGTTCCGGAAAGGATTTGGCACTGGCGTTGTGCAGCGCTCACAGTTCATGGGGGGACAATGTGAGGTTCTGCCACCACAGTGACCTCTGCAGTGGGCCAGGGAGCTAACTTCCTGTCAGACGAATGCTGCATGAGTGCGCAGCAGACACAGGCACATGCCTGTGCCATACAGGATGGTGGAAGGATGGAGCGAAACAGCAGAAAAAGCAATGCGTGCTGAGTCATTTACGTGATGGCTGCTGGCACCCCTGGCCCCTTCCCTGAGTGGATCCCAATACTCTTTGATGACTGGTGGAGCAGCAAGCAGGGTTGGGAGTCCATCAGCACTAGGGCCTGAAAATAGGAGACGCTGGTTCCTCTGAGGCCCAAACGCTGTATGAAAAAAGATCTAAAGCAGTTTTAACTGTTCCTGGACCTCCTTTACAGAGTCTAGCATTTCTTAGGTGTTTTCTTCCATTTTACACCGCCAGTACCTCAAACCAAGGACTGGTGATTGTCGAGATTTACTGTTTCATGTACATGTCAGTCAGTTGACAATATGTTTTTTAATGCATGCAATTTTCTTCTGAAAATAGCAGAAGGCTATGAAAAAATGGTAATGTGAAGAAACTTCAGATGGGGACCGCTTTAGGGATGTTCAAATGGGCAAAATGTCTTTCAGCAGCAGTGCAACGAAAAAAAGTTTTTCCAAAAAGTTATTTCCAGCTACTGTTCAATCAATCAATCAATCAATCAAATCTTTATTTATCCAGGCGAACATCGTTGAGCATAGCTCATTTGCAAGATGGACCTGGTAAAGCCAAGGTTCAATTTACATAAAGATATAGTACAATTCAATGTACACACACTTTGGGGAACATCATATACAGGATATACAATACCTTCAAGGGTAATAGTACATAGGTAAAATATAAAATGAGCCACGAAGCAATTAACACCATTTACATATTTACATAGATTATGGAACAGACAGCTCATTTAGTTGGTTGAAGAGAGAATATATGGGGATTAAGGTTTAAAGTATAAGGTATCAGGGGATTTGCTGGAGGTTTGGGAAAGAGGATGATGCATGGTCTGGGCAGGTGATAAGGTGTTTCTACGAGGAGAGGTAAGTTGGGGGTATTTACAAGAAGGGACAGGTTGCAGTAGAGATAGACGAATTATGGCCTTATCAGTGGCTATAGGCAGGGGTGAGGAGAAGGAGAGAGGTGTGGGGTGTAAATGGGTAGTGAGGGAGGAAGGAAGCAGGCCGGTACTGGGGTAAGGAGTAACAGGGGGCATAGAGTGGTGATGCATAATAAAAGAATAAAGAGTAAAGGATGGAAGGAGAGATGTGGGGACTGTAAAGGTGACAAATTTGGGGAATGGCGGCTAGCCTCCACAGATGAGACGGCTAGGAGGGGAGGGAGGAAGAGGGATAGGATTTCTCTACTGTTGGCGGAAACAATCACATTTTTTCTTTGATAAGCCTAGAATACAGAGATTTGAATGATGCAATTGATATGGGTTTGGTCACTTTCAGTAACTTCTGCATAGTGTTCCATAAGGAGGATAACACATAACTAATGGCAGATCTACCATAGCAAGAGTTGAATTTGGGCACTGTAAGCATGATGAAATTGTAACTTCTTAGGGCATATTTACTTGACAAGGCTTGTATGAAGCAGTCTGAGACATATTTTGGTAACATCTGGGTTATGGCTCTGTAAATCCATAACTAACGTGGCATTTCTGTCTCTTCTACAGTGGAGCGAGGTCCATCCAACTGCAGCATAGAGCGAACAGTGGTGAGTGCTGAAAGGTAGGTCTGTAGTAAACCTCAGGGCTCTATGGTAGAGTGTATCCAGTTTATTCAGATATGAGATGGGGCAACGTCCATATAAGAAGTCAGCATAGTCGATTACTGAGAGAAATGTGGCCTGTACCATCTTCTTTTTAGATTCGCTTGTGAGAAAATGCTTTATTCTGTAATATAGTCCAAGTCTCTGTCGAACTTTTTTTAGCAATTCTTCCAGATGTTCTATGTAGTCGAGTCTGCTGTCTAGCCAGACACCCAGGTATTTGAATTTTGTGACATATTCAAGGTTTTCACCAAGAACAGTGGATATGTGAGGGAGATTGCTTGGGATGGAGTAACCTGCTTGTGTTTGGGGAGAGAAAAACATTGCCTTCGTTTTTTTTGCATTTAGCAAAGTTTTTTCCCAGTAGTTGATGTTGGAGTAGGTTGAATTCCGCTTGTATTTCTATGCGTGCTGTCACAGGAGAAGGGTGGCTGACATACAGTACTGTATCACTGGCAAACAGGTGTAAAGTGGCTTTGGTAAGGTTATTGTCGATGCTATTGATATAGATGGCAAAGAGGACTGGACCGAGGATAGATCCTTGGGGTACTCCTCTTTGCAGTGGTTTGAGTGGGGATAGATCTCCTTCGGCCTTCACCTGCTGGGTTCTTCCCGTAAGGTAGTTATTAAACCATCTAAGGGAGTTTGAATCGAGTCCTATGGATTTCAGGGAGGAGAGGAGCTGTTCGTGGTCGACCGTATCGAAGGCTTTGCTCAGGTCTAAAAACACAGCACCGACACAATTCTTTTTATCCAGTTCGAGTTGCCAATCATTGGTTACTTTTGCAAGGGCTGTAATGGTACTGTGTTTGGCTCTAAATCCAGATCGTGCAGGATTTAAAAGATTAGCCGCTTCAAGGTATCCTCTTAGTTGGGTGCTACAAACTGTTATCAGTACACCTGTCAAATCTACTTTCTAGGCACCTCTTTTGCTGTACACTATGAGTTTTCTTTTATTTTTTGGATCCTAACCCTTGTCAGGTTTACCATGCTATTTCTAGGCCAAATGTGGTGGCCATCTTTTTTCTTGAGAAAAAAACTATTTAAAACACTTATTAACTACTCAAATGTTGCTGTAACTAGAACATACGAAGAAGCCAGCAGAAGAAGGCCATTTGGTCTATCAAGTCTGCTCATGTTGCAGGGTCCACAGCTTGAGTTACTGCCCCTGCTCCCTCTCCCCACTCCTCCCATCCTCCCTACCCATGACACTTACCCTCTCCTTATACCTGTCCCAGCCTCTCTTTAAGCTGCCCACTGTCTTCAATGAGATTACCTCTTCTGGCAGCTCCCATCACCCTCTCTTTGAAGAAGTGCTTCCTGACCTCCCTCCTAAACCTCCCACCCTCAAGCTTAAGACTGTGTCCCCTCGTGTTATGGTTGCCACTCAGCTTGAAGAGACTGTCCTTATCAACCTTATTTATCCCTTTCAAGTAAATGAAAGTCCCAATCATGTCCCATCTCTCTCTCCTGTCTTCCAGGGAGTACATGTTCAGTGCCCTCAACCTCTCCTCGTATGCCTTACCTAGCTGACCAGCTATCATCTTTGTAGCCCTCCACTGTACCTTCTCCAGCAGGTTAATGTCCTTTTTGAGGTGTAGGCAGCAGTAGTGAACTCCATACTCAAGATGCGGTCTTACCAGTGACCTGTACAAGGGCAGTATAACCTCCTCTCTCCTACTACTGATCCCCCTAGATATGCATCCCAACATCTTGTTTGCCTTTGCTGCTGCTTTCTTGCACTGTGAGGAGTGCTTCAAGTCACTAGTGATCATCACTCCCAGGTCCTTCTCCTTCTCTTATGCAGATACTCCGACTCCACCCAGGTAGGACTCTGTCCTAGGATTCTTGCCTGATTTGGACCCTGGATACCCCCTGAGTCTTGTGGACAACTGACTTGCCTGTGTTTTCTTTTTGTTTTTGATGGACGTTGATTTTTAAACCTGCGAACAAAATTGATTCTGTGCTTGGCGAACTGAGGACTTCTTATTTTATTTGGACAACGAGGTGGTGAGAGGACCTGGTGTCCATTTATTTTAGTTTGTGTTCCCTTCACTCCCTAGTCGTGAGAGGATTGGGGGGGAAAGGATGTGTTATTTGTTCTGTTTAAAGTTTGAATTGTTTTTATGATTTGTTAAGAATAACATCTATACTTTGTAGTGAGCATGCCAAATTATTATTTTCTTCTCCTCTGGCTGTGAGAGAGCTGGGGGGGGGGGTAAATAATTTTGTTTTATTACATTTTTTCCTTTTTGGTTAAGTTGGGGGTGGTGAGAGAACCCTTATATTTATATTTATATTTATTTTATTTTGAGTCCTCTTGCTTAGTCCAGATTTGATTTTCTTTGGGGTAGGGTTGGTTTTCTATTTGTTTATTTATTTTGATTAAGTTTTGAAATTATTTGATTTGTTCTATGTTGGGGTGGGATATTTATTTTATCTTGCTAAGTCTGATTATTTTGGTGTGTTTGGTGGGTTTATTGTTTTTGGTTTTAACTGTTTAGTAGCGGCATGTGTCGGCCCTCAGTCCCCAAGGTGGTGCACTATTCATCCTCCTCTCTTCATGCCCTCCACCCTTTTTATTCTCCCCCTCTCCAATATGATACATATCAGTGCTATAGAGCGCTGGGAATTGTTCATAGGAGAGGGAAGAGGGTGGGGGGCTGTGAACAGAGAAGGATGGACGAGGGGGGCCACCATATCGGGGTAGTTAGATCCAGAAGGCGCCCTGGAGCAAAATGGAATCCAGATCGTGGTTTACCATGTCTGGTGCCCATACCCAAGGACACTACTGAATTCAGTAGGCAGATGGGCCTAACAGCCTCCGAGGTTCGTCCAACTCAGGCGGTGTTATGCAATGCCAGGTCCATCAGGAATAAGACTGGCATTATTGCCAATCTTGTTGGCTCAGTGGACTTGGCTTGCATCACCTGAGATCTGGCTGGATGAAAATCCAGGCCCCACGTTGGAGGCCATGACTCCGGCCGGGTACTTGGTGATACACCGCCCGAGATTGGACCGCAGGGGTGGGGGGGGTTGCAGTCTGTTTTAAGACTGAACTGGGACTCACGAATGTGGTAGTGGGAGAGACTGTGTCCTTCGAGTGTACAGTAGTAGCAGGTGTAGGTGTTCAAATCGTACTCATCTACAGTCCACCTGGGGATGGGAAACATTTCCTACAGGAAGTAGCAGACTTCATCGTCGACATGTCGTTTGAGTCACCCAGATTGATGGTTCTGGGTGACTTCAATGCCTGGGTCGACAATGAACTTTCGCAATTTGGTAATCACTTCCTCCAATTAATGACTTCTTTGGGCCTTACACAGGTAGTTTCCACTGCTACCCATAAATCTGGACAATCTCTGGACTTAATCTTTCTCCTGGGGATTGATGCATCCGACTTGGGGGTGGAACCAGTCACATGGTCAGACCACTACACCATGAGGTTCAGTTTTTGCACCCCCCCCCCCCGAGAAGGCCTACCCCTATGGAGATGATTAGGTACCACCCCTTATGGGATTTTACCTCTCAAGGCCTTGTGGCGGTCCTTGACCTCTCGTTCCCTGTGCTGGCGAGCAGTAATCCAGAGACCCTGGTGTCGGCCTATAATACGGCTGTTACAGTGGCTCTGGATTCTACTGCTCCTGTTCGAGTGCTCCCCCTATCCCTTCACCCCAAGTCCACTTGGTTTGATGGGACACTGAGGGAGATGCGGAGACAGGGGCGAAGGTTAGAGCGGTGCTGGCGCAAGTCCACCCTTGAAGCCGACCACCTCAGATTGATGGAACATTATTCTGTCTATCAATCTGCAATCACCCAG
The DNA here is from genome assembly GCA_016271365.2 of Neoceratodus forsteri. Taxonomy (NCBI): domain Eukaryota; kingdom Metazoa; phylum Chordata; order Ceratodontiformes; family Ceratodontidae; genus Neoceratodus; species Neoceratodus forsteri. The sequence goes on along the minus strand of CM057456.1, from coordinate 1,869,840,616 downwards.
AAGAAGGCAGAATTCCTGTCCAGGGAGATTGCAGTTGCTCGGAATCGACCAGTTCGGCTGTTTCAAACTGTAGACAGACTGTGCAACCCAGCCTGTCTGCAAGTTTGAAAAGCTTTTTCACAATTAGAGTGCGAGGAGCTCGCACGTTTCTTTGCAACTAAGGTGGCCGACATCAAGGTGGATTTGCGTCCAGCAATCTCTAAGGGTGATGCTATTGAACAGTGTGAGTTCACAGTACCTTGATTTTCTTGGAGTTCCTTCAGTCGACCTGATTTCGTGGATGTCATGAGGATTATCCATAGTGTGCGTCCCACTAACTGTAGTTTGGATCCTGGACCGACCTCCCTAATTTTGGGTTGTAGTGATATCATCGGTCCAGTCCTTGTGCAAACAGTCTGGTGATCCTTGGAGTCGGGTGAGTTCCCTAGCTCCCTGAAAGAGGCGGTGGTGACACCTCTCTTGAAGAAAGCTACGTTGGACCCAAACTGTTTCACAAACTACAGGCCTATCTCAAACCTTCCCTTTATTGGGAAGGTGATTGAGAAGGTAGTGACAGCCCAATTGGAAGACCATTTAACCATCCATGACATCTACGAATCCTTCCAATCTGGTTTTCGTAAAAGACATAGCACCAAGACTGCATTGGTTCCGGTGCTTAATGATCTTCTGAGGCCGAGAGATCAGAAGAGACGTTCTGTTCTGGTTCTCCTTGCTCTCTCATCAGCTTTTGACACTGTGGATCACTTGGTGTTGATAGCACGCCTGAGGCAGATCTGTGGAATATCGGGAATCGTTCTTCAATGGTTCACCTCATTCCTCACTGGGAGATCACAAAGAGTTGTGTCTGGGTTTTTTTCCTCAAGCCCAACTTCTTTGTTGTGTGAGGTGCCTCAGGGTTCAGTGCTATCTCCCATGTTATTTGCAGTGTATATGCTGCCCCTCAGAGACATTATAAGACAGTATGGGCTGAGGTTTCACTGCTATGCAGATGATACCCAGCTATACCTGTCTTTTGCACCCAACCAGGATGGACCTCTCTCGGTGTTTAACAACTGTCTGGAAGAAATTCAGGACTGGATGGATTCTAGTTGGTTGAAGTTGAACTCAGAAAAGACAGAGGTTTTGGTTGTGGACCCGGGTCATCAGATAGAGGGGTCGTTTGTTGGTACGCCCTCAGGAATTTTCCTTGGTGGCGTTTCACTTCTGGCCTCTGAACGGGTGCGTAAACTGAGGGTTATCTTGGAGGACAGGCTGACTCTACAGTCACAAGTGTCAGCAGTTGTCAAGACTTTCTTTTACCATCTCACGAATATCGCCAGAGTTAAGCACCTTGTTCGGTCTGATGCCTTACCAACATTGGTCCACGCCCTTGTGTCCTCGCGTCTGGATGACTGCAACTCCCTGTACTTTGGGCTTTCTGGGGTTAAAATCCGTCACCTACAGCTGGTGCAGAACGCAGCAGCCCAGGTTTTGACTGGGACAAGTAGGTCCTGTCATATTACCCCGGTGCTGCGCGAACTGCACTGGCTTCCTATATGGCGGCGGATCGCCTTTAAAGTCAGTTTACTGACTTTCAAAGCCCTTCATGATCAGGGTCCGTCCGGCCTATGTGAAAGAACTTCTGGTCCCCTATTACCCCGGCCGATTGCTCCGCTCGGCCAACGAGGGGTTGCTAGAGATTCCAAGAGTGAGTCTTAAATCATCTTATGTTGCACCCACTCTCTGGAATTCTCTACCCCGCCGGTTACGGGAGTGCACCTCCGTGGAGGAATTTAAGAGCGACCTGAAAACCTATTTTTGGCAAATGGCCTTTTTGGATGGCTGATTGTATTGAAATTATTAATAATGTGGTGGTTTTATCTGTGTTTATTATTGAATTTTAATGTTTGATTCAACTGTTTTAATATGTACAGTGCCTTGAAAAATGAAAGGCACTTTATAAATAAACATATATTATTATTATTATAATATACATAGCTTTGCATTTCTTGGCATTGAAGCCAAGCTGCCAGATCCTGTACCACCTCCCTAGCTTTTCCAGATCTTCCTGTAGGTCCTGCATCCCTTCAGCTGTGTCCACTCTCCCATAGAGCTTGGTGTCATCTGTGAATAGGCACATTTTACCCTTAATGCCATCTCCAATGTCACTGATGAAAACATTGAATAACATCGGCCCCAGCACCGAGCCCTGCAGGATCCCACTGGTTACCTGTCTTGTGCCAGATAACTCTCCCCCCACAGCCACCCTCTGGGTTCTGTCCTTCAGCCAGTTTTCCACCCACCTAACCATCTTTTCCCCAACCCTGAGATCCACCAATTTCCTGATCAACCTTTTGTGGGGCACAGAGTCAAAGACCTTGCTGAAATCAAGATAGAGGATCTCTACCGCTTGACCCGTCTACTGTCTTAGTGACACAGTCAAAGAAGTACATAGATACATAGACAGTGTCGGCAGATAAGGGCCTATGGCCCACCCAGTCTGCCCATTTGAACTTGTAAGTTCAGTTTGTTTTCCTAGAAGTCTGTTGCCCCTTACCCCTGATCTCTAGAATTCCTTTATGTCTATCCCATGCATTCTTAAATCCCGTGATTGTTTCAGCTCCCACCACTTCCTCTGGCAGGGTGTTCCACTTGTCCACCACCCGTTCTGTGAAGAAATGCTTTCTCATGTTTCCTCTGAATCGTCCTCCCTCCAACTTCATCCCATGCCCTCTAGTCCTGGAACATCTTTTCGCTAAAAATAGTGTTTTCCTGCACTCTGTTTCTCCCTGTAAGATACTTGTATGTCTCTATCATATCCCCTCTCTCCCTCCTCTCCTCCAGGGAGTACATGTTCAGTTCCTTCAACCTGTCTTCATAGGACTTGTGATGCAATCCATGCACCATCTTTGTTGCCCTCCTCTGAACCTTCTCTACCCTGTCTATGTCCTTACGTAGGTATGGTCTCCAGAACTGTACACTGTACTCCAGGTGGGGCCTCACTAGTGTCTTGTATAGCGGAATTATGACCTCCCTTTTCCTGCCAATCAGTCAGATTTGTTTGACACGATCCCCCATGAACCCATGCTGCCTCACATCCTGGAGACCATGCTCCTCTAGATATTCCACCAACCTTTCCTTTAGTATGGTCTCCATGAGCTTGCCCACAGTGGAGGTCAGACTGACTGGTCTGTAATTCCCTGGGTCATCCTTGGGACCACTTTTGTGGAGCGACACTACATGTGCTGTTCTCCAGTCCTGCGGTACTACACCTGTCTCTAGTGAACTATTAAATAGGTCTTGCCAGTGGCCCTGACAGCTCCTCAGCCAGTTCCTTTAGTACCCTTGGATGTACTCTGTCCGGGCCTGGTGGTTTGTCCACCTTCAATGCCAGCAGCCCTTCCCTCACTCTATCCTCCTCTATCACTATATCTGTAATCCCCCTGCTCCTCTTTTCCCTCCTGAAGGTACTGGTCTGTCCTTCTCCCCGGTGAAGATGGAACAAAAGCATTCATTTAGTATCTCTGCTTTTTCCCCAATATCCTCCACCCAGTCTACCCATTTCTTAAGCCTAACAATCCCTTCCTTCTTGTCCCTTTTCTCACTTATATAGTGAAAGAAAGCCTTCTCCCCCTTCTTAATTCCTTCAGCTATCTGCAGCTCCTTCTGTGCCTTTGTTCGCCTGACTTTCTTACTTGCCTCACTAGCCAACCTTAGGTAATTTTCCCTATCCACTTCTCTCTTGGTCTTCCTGAAAGTTCTATAGGCCAACCTCTTTTCCCTTACTACATGGACAGCCCCAGAACTGAACCAGCTGGCGCTTTGGCCCTTGTGTTCTTACCCCTGAGCTTAACACACTCATCAGTAGCAACAGGTATTTCTTCCTTAATGATTGATCACCAAATAAAATGGGAAGATGTCTGGAATCTTTTACAGTGAAAAAAGTTACGGTCAAATATTTGTCCACTTTCTTCATATTCTCCCAAGTTTTTGAAAGACAGTAAATTTTCAGATACTATTTTTGTAGTTCACGAAGTTGGGGTGGGGGATTTGGAATATATAACCTCTACACCAACCCTTTATTTTACCAGACATCTTTAGGAGTATTCTTTGAAACTGGATGCTCTTATGTTAGCCCTGACCAAACTGTAATGTTGCAGCAGTGATCCGGATTTCACTTTATGGACATTCAGCGCTGCTGGTCACCAAGACCCACACCCAGGTTATCACTGCCATGCCCCCCACAAGATCAACAAGCATGGGAGAGTCAATGGAGGGGTACATATTTTATTTACATCCAGCCAGGATGAGCCTCAAATGAGGGGGGGGGGGGGAGACAGGGGTCAATGACTGAGACAGGTACAGAAATATAGACTCTGTCGGCAGATAAGGACCGCTTGGCCCACCCAGTCTGCCCATTTTTCCTATACTGCACTGCAAACCATACCAGATCCCCATCTATCCTCCCACCCTTTCCTACCAAGATACCTTGGTGCCTAACCCATACGTGCTTGACATCCACCACTGTTTTCACCCCAAACACCTCTGCTGGAAGACTGTTCCAGGCATCCACCACTCTTTCACTGAAGAAGTACTTCCTCGCATCCCTCCTTAATTCCCCCCTTCCAGCGTCACTGCATGCCCCCTTGTTCTTGTGCACATTCTTTGAAAAACACTTCCCTCCTGTACTTTATTTACCCCGTAAGGTATTTAAAGATCTCTATCATGTCCTCCCTCTTCCTGCTGTCTTCCACGGTGTACATATTGAGATCCCTCTGTCCCTTTTCATAGGGCTTTCAATACAGTCCCTGCACAATTTTAGTTGCCCTCCTCTGTACAGCCTCTACCCTATGTCCTTTCTGAGATGTGGTCTCCAGAACTGGACACAGTACTCCAGGTGGGGTCTCAACAATGATCTATCTATACAGTATCAACACCACTCTTCTCAGTTTACTGGTGATGCCCCTCTCAATGCACCCCAGCATCCTCTTGGCCCTACCCAATGCCTTGTTGCATTGCCTTACCACCATGAGGTCATCCAATATGACTACCCCAAGGTCTCTTTCTTGTTTAGTGATCATCAATACCTCTCCCCCCATTGTATACTCCGCCTCTTGGTTTCTGTGCCTTAGGTGCACAATTTGGCACAATTTGGCATTTATACCCAGCTGCTATACCCTTGACCACTCCTCAAGTTTTCTCAGGTGTATCTACACATTCTCTCTACCCCCTCTGGAGTGTCTACCCTATTGCAGATTTTAGTGTCATCTACAAAGAGGCATACCTTCCATTCCAGCTCTTCTGCATTGTCACTCATAACAACATTTAAGAGGACTGATCCCAAAGCTGAGCCCTGAGGTACCCCGTTGGTCATTCTTCCCGCCTCAGAGTGAGTGCTATTTACCACTACTCTTTGTTGCCTATCCAGCAACCAATTTTGTACCCAGTTTAACATGTTGAGACCCACCCCCAAACTGCCCAGTTTCCTTATGAGCCTCCTATGTGGTATGGTGTCAAAGGCCTTGCTGATATCAAAGTAAGCGACATCCACCACCCCACCCTCATCTATTTCCCTGGTCACCCAGTCAAAGAAATCAATCAGGTTCATCTGATATGACCTACCCCCTGTGAATCCGTGCTGCCTCGGGTTTTGTAACACACTGGATTCAAGATAATCCACTAGCTTTTTTAAAAAGCATTTCCATTAACTTCCCCACTACCTATGTCACACTGACTGGCCTATAGTTGCCAGCCTCCTCCCTTCTGTGCTTTTATGAAGTGGGACTACATCTGCACTCCTCTAATCCTCTGGAACCACTCCTGTTTTCTGTGAGTTGTTGAATAGGGCTGTCAGAGGTGCAGTTAGTACCTCCTTGAACTCCCTCAGGACTGCTGGGTGTACCCGGTCCCATAGCTTTATGCACTTTCAGATTCACCAGTCCTTTCAGGACTCTTTCCTCTGTGAATGGACCCGTGTCTACCTCCCTCCCCCAGTGTTCATGTTGTTTTTATGTGGTCCATCCCCCCCCCTTCCACTGTGATGCAGAAGTATCTGATCAGGATATCTGCTTTTCCCTGATCCTTTTCTACACAGTCTCCCCCCTGCCCTTCTTAACCTCACAGTCCCTGCCCTTGTCTTCCTCTTATCACTTACGTACCTATAAAAGGTCATGTCACCCTTTATAACCCCTTTGGCTATCCTTTCCTCAGTCTCAGCCTTAGCGCCCCTCACTGCCTTCCAGGCTTCTCTCTGCTTTTCCTGGAACATCTCCCTATCCTCTCCTGTCCAAGTTTCTTTGTACCTCCTGAATGCTACCCTTTTAGCTTAGAGAGACAGCCACTAAAGACAGATACTACCTCACATCAGTGTGCACCATAAGGTGTTTGGTAAATAAAAGGGAGGGGAAGAAGGAGTGGCAGGTGGGTAGAGGAGAGATGTGTAAAGGACCTGGGGTTGAGATGAAAAGTTTATGAAGAGCCCATTCATTTCATGAACTTTTCACTTGGCAAACTTGCTGTTTTAGTGCAGGTTCATCAGCAGAACTTACATTCTGCCCAGCCCTAAATGGTACTATCTTATTTGTTTAATGTACTATACATAAAGAGAGCAGAAAGCAACCCCACCACTCAAACACGCACCCATCGTACTCATCCCTCTACTCCAGTGATTAAATCCAAAGCACCTGCTTCCCAAGATGATGGCCAGCTCACTAGTTTCTGTCATTTGACAAACTGCAGGTAGAAAGAAAATGCCTGAATGTCGCAGAGACTGATGTGAACCAAGATAGGGTACCTTTGTGATTGGTGATGATGCTCAGATCACAGCCTTTAATGCATTGCCTTCTGTAGCAAAGTGTCTGTATGAGGAGGATGATTAATGCACCCAAGGAATTGATAAACTGAAATATGGGTTTGTGAGAAACTCATTCTCAACGGCCCCCCGGGGGCTTATCTGGCACTTAATGTTCAGCTTCTCATTACTGTCTCTTATGTCTGGAGATCAATAGAAAATCAAAGCCTGGTACACCTACAGTGGTGTTCTTGCACCACAACAAATTAGGCAAACATCACTCCTGCGTTTTCTCAATGAACACATATCTTACCTACTGTACTTGTTTACTAAGTAATTACAGGCCTCGGGGATCGCAGGATCATGAATACTGAGATATCACTGACCAATCAAAGAGTCATAAACTGCCAGGAAAGGACCACTTGAGTAGCTCAAGGTAAAAGCATACCATGTGAAAAAGCTGCTTTTTAAAAAATAATACCCCCCAACCTAGCAGAATAACAACTGACAACGCTAATTTCTTCCAGCCAATCATTGTCTGGAATTAAATATCCTCCCCATTGAGTATTACTGCTTACATGTGACTGCCTCTCTACCTGCTCCTGCTGCTAGCTACTCACACTGTTTCTGGCTGGCACATTACCTTCCCCTAGCCACCGCAGCACCCCTCACACTGTTCCACTACTTTCATTATTTATTAACATTAAAATTAAAAGAAAATGTTTTGTCAATATGATTTTTACCCAAGACAGCTTCAGTCAGAACATACAGAGTTCAGATCAGTGAGTTACACACATATGATGTAAAAGCAGGGTGCCCTGCTTATTCTTACATGACACCAGACTAAGCAAAAGTGGTTAACAGCAGACATCTGGGTAAGTTCCTCCCACTTAGGTACAGTGTGAGGGAGACCCTGATGAAGGATAAAGACAGGCTATGTACTGTCTTCTGGTGTATTTTGACTGATAGATCACTGTTTAATCACTTTCAGCTAAATGGGGGGAGGTGGCTGGCAGAAAGAGGGGGGCACAGCCGCCGCAGCACCCAAGGGTTGTAGCTAGGAAAACATACTTCCAGTATCAGAGTACTGCAATGGCCTACATATAGTGCAAATAGGCTCAATTATAGGAGGGGTTGACCAGAGAGGTATACCGATTGTGCAGTGATGCAAATACCACGAAGACCATCACAGTGACATTTCTGGCAGCTTGCGGTGATGGTCTCCAGGTATTCGGCCGGGGTGTTTGCCCCCCTCCCCGAACTAAATCCAACTGGAGTTAGTAATCTTTAGTGTGGTGGGTGAAGGGGGGACAGCCCCCCCACAGAAAACATCTGTTCTCCCACCAATTGGCGGTGTTGTGCTGTCACTGTACCAATGGTCGACAAATTTCTTGTCGCTGCAGCATAGTGGAACCGACCAGAAAGAGGTCCAGGTAAAATTTACTCATGGGATAAAGTCTCTTTCCTTGGCCATGGCATGCATTATCCAACTAGTCCATCTATTAGTGCAGAGCTCAGATTTATTATTCAAGGAATGAGTTATCTTTTCAGATCAATATATTTGGTCAACATTCTCCCTCCATGCCCCAGTGTCAGGGGGCTGGAGAGAGAGTCACAGTCTAGTTGTTACTTTCTTACTGGCAATCAAGAGAATACGCAGGATATACCTGGTATGCTTGCCTCGAAAGCCAGAAGCCAGATGGGTACTGTAGGAGCATATATGATTAATGGGTGAGTCTCTGAGGCTTATGAAATAATTCCTCAAGTTCAGCTTCTAGAAGCTGAAGGTATGGATGGACAAATGGGTACCCCCACATCACATGCATATGAGTAGCACAGAGCTTTCCACATTGTCTCCAGCAGGTGGCATCCCATGTAACCAGATAATGAGAGGTGATAACTGGGGTTCTAATGTAAAGAATGAGTTGTTTCCAGCTAAACTCCCTCCATTATTGAAAGGCTGTTACCCGGACGGCCGTATGACAGGAGCGTTCCCACTGCTCATCAGTAATGGCAATGCCAAATTTCTCACTCCATTTATGTGCCATAGCAAGGGTAGAATCACCCTGGATGGCCTGTAAGGCCTGCGCTAATGTGGATATCTGGTGAGCTATGGTGCCCGTCTTAAGGAAGGACAAGAAGTGTTGATGAGTGGTGGAAGGGAGTCCAGCATTTGTGCTGCTCAAGGTAAAGAGCTCATGTAGTGCCGAAGTTACTAGAAGCAATAAAAATATGAGTGCTGCAAACCAAACCAGAGCCTGTATCTCTTGGAAGGAGAGAAGCAGGGTCCTGGAAAATAGTTGATATACATACTGAAGGGGCACTCTTTCCCACTGATGATATTTAGGGTCCTAAGTCTAGTCTAAGTCTTAAGTAAGAAGTGCTCAAGGCACAAATTAGGAGACAGTTGGGGCAGAAAGTAACTGAGTAGCAAGGATTTCCGCAAAATTAGCAAGATTAATGTTGGTCCCACAACCCAAGGTTAAGACTTGCTGGGAGGGGATGGTTGTATGATCTATGAAAGAGCAAAGTGTTAACGTCACGAGTAGGGAAGAGTGCTTTTTTGAAGCTGAGCCATAGCACAGTGGCCCTAGCTAAGTGCCAGAGGTTCAAGTTCAAGTTTATTGTGAAGGGATAAATCTGTTAAGCAAGCTCATTTTCAAGAAGGACCCTTTTTTAACAATAACAAACCATACATACAGTCGATACGGGGATACAAAATTAATTAACAGACACTATTTAACAAAATGTACAATATAAGCTATAGAAGACAGGAGTGAATAGCCAGTGCTGGGAAACGTATTCATTTATTTATTTATTTCAGATTCTGATTAATACCTTAGAGCCAAGGGCTCATTTACAAAGGTTCCAAGTCAGTCATGTACATAAGACATTACAATGGTTACAGGGAATCACAGGTGAACATGAACAGCAGAATATAGTACATACAGAGACAACACATAGGTTACATTGTATGGTTATGGAAGTGCTAATACAACAACTCTAAGAGAGTGTGGTTCAACGTAGAGTTAAGTACAGGGTACAATCTTGGGATGGAGATCCCAGGCAACTGTACAAGTAAGTTGGACAGTAATGCCACCAGAGTTGGCTAAGTCAGGGGGTAACAGAGAGCAGAGGGAGTAGACTGGAGGAGAGTGGGGAGAGAGAGGAAATATGAGGCAGAGGTATAGGGCCCGTAAAGGGAGGGGGGAGAGAGGGAGGTGGGATGCTGCAGAGGATAATGGGGAAGGAGAGAGGTTAAGGGTTATCAATACATGAAAATGGTAGATATATAACAATATAACTAATAATAATTACAGTGGTACTACAAGGTGAACAGAGCGATGTCGGACAAAACAGTAAATATATACATATACACAAAGCAACAGGAGAAGAATCATTATTAGACATACTGCAGTACTAATAAGAGTTTGGTATAATGGGCAAATGGCAGAGGGAAGAAAACAGGCTTGCACCTAAGACAAGTATACAAGATTGATGGTGTAGAGGTAAGCTAAGGAGGTAGGTGAGCTCTACTGGATTAATTGCAGTGGCAAGCATCGTTAATTAGATTGGTTATTCGAGTTCTGAATGCCCTTAGAGGAATGAGGGTGCTCAATTTAAGGGATGAATGAAGTTTGTTCCAAGCGGTAGGGAGGGTGTAACTAATGGCCAATTAACCAAAGCAGGCAAGGGCTTTGGGCACATCTAAGGAAATGTAAGAGGTATCTCTAAGAGCATAAGGAGTTTAGGGGTGAGAAATAAGACTAGTGATGTAGGCCACGAGTTTATTTGAGAGATTTATATGCCCATAGATAAGCATGTAAGAGTCTCCTGGTAGTCAGAGAGGTCCACCCCACTGCCGCATATAGGGTGCAATGGTGTGTCCTTGGGGGCATTAATGACAAAATGGATGGCTCTTTGAAAAAGGGTATCAAGTATCTGCAAATGGGTGGCTGCACAATTTTTGTAAATGATGTCTGCATAGTCTGGGAGAGGGAGGAAGGTGGACTGGACCAGTCTTAATCTGGAGTTTTGGAAAAACAAAGCCTTATTTCTGTAGAAAAAGCCCAATCTTAGTTTACGCTTTTTAGAAAGGGCTTCAATGGCTACAGTCCCATTGGCCTTAATTTTCTGCTTTCTATCCACCAGGTAACTGGCCAACCAATCTGACACAGAAAGCCCAAGGTCATAATCTTTTCATTTCTCCAGAAGAATACCATTATCAGCTATGTCAAAGGCATTGCTTAGGTCAAAGAACATGGCCCACATGACTTGCTTGTGATCCATGGCTACCAACCAGTCATTAGATACTTTAGCTATGGTGGATGTGGTACTGTGGCGACTTCCAAAGCCAAACTGCAGTAAATTGACCAATTGGTGTTTGTCCAAGAAATCTCTAATCTGAATGTCAACCAATTTATCGAGAAGTTTGGACAGTACTGGCAGAATAGAGATAGGCCGTGGCCGATAGTTATTTAAGTCACTAGGGTCACCTGATTTAAAAAGGGGCAATATGTGGGCTGCCTTCCATACTTATGGCATGAAACCTTCTGTCAGGGACATGTTGAATAGATGAGTAATGGGGCAGTCAGAAATTTATATCCAAGTTTCAGAAAGAAGGGATCAATGCCATCTGCCCCAGCACTCTTATTAACATCCAATTTCAGTATCTGATCTTCGACTTGTTTATAGGATATTGGCTCGAAGGAAAAGGTATCCTGTATGAGGGGCTTAGCACTCAAAGAGTCTTGGGTGAGAGAGGAGCATAGAGTAGCTGCCTGAGAGGACTCAAATGCAAGTCCAGCAGTAGCAAAATATTTGTTGAATTCATCTAAGATTGATGGTTTGTCAATAATAGAAGTATCTTTGGAATTACTTTTTTTCAGCAATGAAGATGGAGCTTTGTCCCCTTCCACTGATTTGATTGCATGCCAGATTTTGACAGGATTCCCTTTAGCAGACTCCAGGGCATTCAGATAATAGCTCTTTTTAGTTTCTCTTATCAACTTAGTGCAGGCATTCTGACAAGCTCTAAAAGCTGTCCAGTCCGCATGGGATTTGGTCCACCTGGCAGTTGACCAGAGTTTCTCTCTCTTCTTTAAGACATCTCTGATAGCTCTGTTGAACCCTGGACAAGATGCTTTCTTTAACCTGCACTTGAGCAGCGGTGCATGCTTATTAATTACATGTGTGAGCACAGAGTTAAAAATGTTTATGGCCTTGTTGATGGAAGGTGCTAAACAGAAGCTTTGCTACCTTAGCTGACTTACGTCAGCCAGAAAATTTGCTTGATTAAACCTCCTAAAGCTCCTTTTGGTGACATAACTATCAGTAGTGGTAGATCTGGGTATGTTCCTGATGCACACAACTACGTTGTGGTTGCTGAGGTCTTTGTGGAAAACAGCTGCTTGACTAAGTTTGTGTGGCATATTAGTGATAATGAGGTCTAAGAGTGAACTTTTAAGGTGGTTCTTGCAGTTCGGTCTCGTACATCGTTAATTATTTGATGCAAATCGAAGTCATTGCAAAGTTTCTTTAGTGAGTTTGACTTAATGGTAAACCAGTCAAGGTTTAGATCACCTAGAATGATGGATTTGTTTGTGTTAAAGCCTAAAATGTTACGTTAGTGTGATAGGAGCTCTAACCCCCCAGAAGGTGGCCTGTAGCCTCCTATTATATTAATAGATTCAGCAGCTTATATGGAAAGTTTTAAGGTAAGGCATTCAAATTCCCGAGGCATTGAGAACAATTATGGATAGCCGGTCTTTGGTGTAGACAGCCACCCCCCATCCCATTGGTCTATCAACCCAGAACAGGGAATAAGAGGGTAGAGCTAGCGAATGATCTGAAATGGATACCTTTAACCAAGACTCCGTTACTACAAGGATATCTAGATTGGTGTGGGATACCCAGGCTTGAACTTCAGTCAATATCTTTTGCAGACTGCAGATATTGATGAGCTTCATTTTTAGTCCCTTAGCCGAAGCATAATCAGTTGGGAGTCTATGGGTGAGATGGGACCTGGGTTTAGTTCTACAGTATATTGCCTGAGCATAGCAAGAGCATGACAATAATTTGTTTCAGCCAGAATCTCAATGATTTAGAAAACGTCTTGTGATGTGTCACATGTCCATTACTAGAACAAGATAATACTGGCCTCCTCTTAATGCTAGTGGTGGGAGAGTTCAGCATTGTCCAAAGAATTATTATAGAACATAGTTTAGTGGGATTAATGCAAACCAAGGATGAAGCAATTGCTTTAGATGGTTCATCCCATAATGGTTGCAGAAAAAATATCAGTACTGCAAATAAAGTGCTGCATGGAAGAAGGCAATACAATAGTGGTTGACAGAACGCCTAATTGACAAATTGGTAAGAGCAGTAGCAATACAAGAGATGGGAAAAGCATCATCGATGGAGTGCATAAAAACAAAATAGTAGCAGTAGTGTCTTAAATCCTGAATGAACTACTGAAAAATCTTCCCCATTGGGGAGTTGATGTGCAAACAGCACTGGCGGTGGATAAGCTGGGTCTTCAACATGGTTCTAGGAACCTCCGGTAAAAGTGGTGGGCTGGCTGTAAGCATGGCTAGGGAAGCTGAGGGGAGAAACACATGGGATCTCAGGGAAGGGGGGAGTGGGGTAGAGACCAGAAATGCATACCTATGGGAGTTTAGTTCAGTTTATTCAAGCATCCACCAAGGTAACCTGTGATGCTAAAGAAGGAGCAGGGCGGCACTGACAGAGATCAGAGATTATCAACTGTAGAGTCATGGTTCCATGTTGTCTTCTCTAAGCCTGGCAGGATGTTGTTTTCTATAGTTGTTGATCCAGTTTTCAGGCTGGAGTTGGCTGAGAGGCAGGTTGTGGTAGCAGGGCACCAATATACCTAGAGACTGCAGTTCCTTAATGTCGGTCTCCAGAGTAGCAAATGTTTGACTGCCTTCCAAGAAAGTGATGGCAATGCATGAGGGGTATGGAGTGTGGAACTTCAGGCCCCGCTCCCTCAAGACCATCATGATGGAAGTACAGTCCCAGTGGTGCGTATTCATGGATGGAGGGTAGTCACTGTCAATATAGAGGAGGATGCCTTCATATCAGATGTCCTTGACCTTCCAGGTAGTATGCAGAACGAGTTCCTTGTCAGGATACTGCAAGAAGTGAAGTATGACTGCCAGGCTTCTACAGTCAAGGGTTTTGGGCCTATTGCATTGGGTGCACATGCAGTCACAAGGCTGCAGTTCGCCGGTAGTTGCTGGATGATCTGTAGGAGCTGCAGCAGGAAAGTTACCATTTTTGGGCTTTCCAAATACTCCAGAAGGCCATAAATCCACAAGTGATAGCAGTGGTCTCGTGCCTCTGCATCTTCAGTCAGGTCCTGAATAGATAGCATAGTTTGGTGAAGCTGGACAAGGGCCCTCTCAGTGGTGGTCTGAGGCCACCAGTTGCTCCTCTTGGGTTTCTTGCCTTTTCTTGATTTTGGACAGTCTGAAGTGCCTTTGTAGTATAATGCACCTCCTTCATGAAGTCACGCAGTTCAATGATAATGATATCAGTTTGGTTTCACAGGGCTGTGGAGCCTGACGAAGCTGTGGCCTTGCTGCTATGGTGAGTGGAAACTGAAGCCATGGAGCCCCACTGTGTGCATCAGTCACTACCCATGGACTCCTTAGGTGACTGGACTTTGCTGCAGCATCCCATCAAGTGAGCAACCTCCTATAATAGTATTATAATAACTGGTGAGCAATTTTTTCCATAGGCTGATGAATTATAATTTCCCGTTATAACCCACGGGTTATAACGGTGAGCTCATGCTGAGTCACTCAAGAACAACCACTCCCTGATTGGCTGTTCATCTTCTCCTGGGCGTGATTTCACAATTTTGCACATCGTGAGGTTCTACCAAGATAGCGAGGAGCCGCCAGACCGGGAGTTATCATTGCTTCTTCTTTTTAAAAAACAAGACTCAAGTTCAACATATAAAAAACAAGCATTTGTCAATGCCGGATGTTTACTTGATGGCACTGGCATTAGTAGTGTAGGAGTTAGAGAGCTGCATAATAGGAATGGCAGTGAAGTACTGAACTGAAGTCAATCCAGCCACCACCCTGCAGAGACTGACAGACATTGGAGTGTGCCTTTGGATCGTCAGGCATAACGGTCATGCCATTTCACCACACCTTACCCTGCAGACACCGACAAGTGTCACGGTCTGCCTTGGGGTCTTTGGCCCTTATGCTCACCCCATTCCATCAGGAAATACGGTGAGATGGGTGCTGTATAGGAGAATGGGGTGAACTTTGGGGCCAGAGTCCAAGGCACACCTCGATACAGGGTGTGGAATGGTATGAGCATTACAGGCGAGAATCCCAAGTTACACCCCTGATGCCTGTCAATCTCTATAGTGTGGGGCATTATGGTTGGAAACCCTAACGCCTCAGGCGTTCGCTGGCATTTTCACTCCAAATTTTCAACATGGGTTTTTTGTTACCCCCACCTTATGAACAGTGGCAATATCAGTTCGTTAGCCGAAAGCTGATTTTGCACAGCGACTACACCATTTGGAACCACAGGTGCGAAAACACATTTCGAACAGGATGAGAAAAATGACAGCTGTACTGTTCATGGGGAGGTGCAAAAAATGGCAATGTTGAAAATCTGCAGTGAAAATATTAAAAAAAAACTGGTGAAGTCACGAGCATGCGTAGACACTGCTCAATGCACACCCATAATGCAATTAGTTTGGGTATTTTTTACAGCAGATTGTCAACACAGGCATTTTGGAACCTCTGCTCATGAACAGTGTCACTGTGATTTTCTTAATCTGTCCCGAACAGTGATTTCCCACAGCGACCACGCATTTCATAGAAACATAGAAGTTGACGGCAGATAAGGACTGCAAGGCCCATCCAGTCTGCCCATTTCTTTTTCTACCTTATAAATGTGCCATCGGCCTATGCTCTGTCAGTGGCCTATCTATTCATACTCATTTGTATTGCTCCCTTATGCCTATCCCACGCCTGTTTGAAGCCCTGCACTGTATTCATAGCCACCACTTCTTGAGGTAGGCCATTCCATGCATCCACCACCCTTTCTGTGAAAAAGAATTTCCTCACATTCCCCCTTAATTGGCCCCCCTCTAATCTCATGCTGTGTCCTCTTGTCCTGCTATTTTTCTTATATTTAAACATGTTAGACTCTTTCACCTTGTTTATGCCCTTAAGGTGTTTGAATGCCTCTATCATATTTCCTCTCTCCCTCCTTTGCTCAAGGGTATACATATTGAGCTCTGTTAATCTGTCCTCATATGTCTTCTGATGCCGTCCTTGCACCATTTTGGTTGCCCTTCTCTGGACTGCCTCAATTTG
This sequence comes from Neoceratodus forsteri, assembly GCA_016271365.2. Classification (NCBI taxonomy): domain Eukaryota; kingdom Metazoa; phylum Chordata; order Ceratodontiformes; family Ceratodontidae; genus Neoceratodus; species Neoceratodus forsteri. The sequence continues at coordinate 1,869,824,476 of CM057456.1, read as the reverse complement.
GTTAATGTCCTTGTGAAGGTGTGGCCTCCAATACTGCACGCAGTACTCCAGATGGGGCCTAACCAGTGTTTTGTAAAGAGGGATTATTACCTCCCTCTTACGACTTGTGATACCCCTACTAATACACCCTAACACCCCCCTAGCCTTACCTACTGCTTTAGAGGTCTGCTTGGATGATTTCAGGTCATCAGTGATGATGATGCCCAAGTCTCTTTCTTCCTTTGTGACTGCTAGCAACTCCCCTCCCAGCCTATAGGTGACTTCAGGGTTTCCCTTCCCTATGTGCATGATCTTGCACTTCTTTGCATTAAATCCCAGTTGCCACTCTTCTGACCATTTTGCTAGTTTATTCAGGTCTCTTCTTATTCTGCCCACCCCATCTGGATCATCTACTCTGTTGCAGATCTTGGTGTCATCTGCAAACAGACAAGCCTTACCCTCTAGTCCATCTGCAAGGTCACTAATGAAGATGTTGAAGAGGACTGGCCCCAGGACTGATCCCTGAGGTACCCCACTTGTGACTTGCATCTCTTCTGACTGTATACCATTTACCACCACTCTCTGTTTTCTGCCGTCAACCAGTTTGCCACCCAGTTGACCAACTTCTGACCCACCCGAGCCTACCCAGTTTATTTATCAATCTTCTATGTGGAACAGTGTCAAAAGCTTTGCTGAAGTCAAGGTAGGTGACATCAACTGCTCCCCCTTGGTCCACTACTCTGGTTACCCAGTCAAAGAAATCTATGAGATTAGTCTGACAGGACCTTCCTTTTGAAACCCATGCTGTCTTGGATCCTGTGCCCCTATGGATTCCAGGTGTTGCACTATCCTTTCCTTAAGGAGTGCCTCCATAATCTTGCCCACTACTGAGGTAAGACTGACTGGTCTGTAGTTCCCTGCCTCCTCCTGCTACCACTCTTGTGGGCGGGATCACGAAGCCCTTCTCCAGTCTTCTGGGACCTCTCCTGTGCTCAGAGACTCACTAAACAGTTCTGCTAATGGCTCTGCTAGTTCCACCTTTAGCTCCTTAAGTACCCTGGGATGTATGCCATCAGGTCCATTGCCTTATCCACCCTGAGCTTAGCAAGCTCTTGTAGGACCCTTTCTTTGTGAAGGAGTACTGCTCACCTCCCTCCCCCCTGTGTCCATGGTGCTGAGCTGTGGGCCCTGTCCTACCTTCTCTTCAGTACATACTGAGCAAAAGTATCTATTTAGGATAGATGCTTTTACATGGTCCTCCTCCTCACATGCTCCCTTTTCTCCATTAAGCTTAGCAATACCCCTCTGGACTTTCTCCTTTCACTAATGTATCTATAGAAAGTCTTGTCACCTTCTTTTACTGTTCGTGCTAATGTTTCCTCAGTTTGGAACTTTGCCTGCTTTACTGCCTTCCCTTAGGGCAGTTTGGTATGCCTCCTATCTTCATCCGCTGTGTTCCCTTATATTTCCTGAAGGCCAGCCTTTTGACTCTGACCTTTTCTGCTACTGTATTTGAGAACCAAAGTGGTTTCCTTCTTCTTTTGCACTTCCTTTTCTGTCTAACACAATGGGATATTGCTTCAGTATTGCATCCTTAATGCTTGCCCACTTTGCCTGTACCCCCTCACCTGTGTTTCTTTTTGTCAGGGCTAGCTTAATTCTGTTGGCCATCTTATCAAAGTCAGCTCCTCTGAAGTCCCATATTTTTGCCTTGGAATGGGATGATTTAGATGTAGTACCCAAATTGAACCATACCATGTGATGGTCACTGGCCCCCAGGTGACCTTCTACCTGGAGATCTGTGATCCCTTCCCTGTTAGTCAGTACTAGATCTAGGATAGCCCTGTCTCTTGTGGGTTGTTGTACTAGTTGTTTGAGGCCTTCCCCCTGCAGGGAATCCACTATGTGTCTAGTTCTGGCAGATGTTCCTGCTGGTATTGACCAATCTGTATCCGGCATGTTGAAGTCTCCCATTATCAGAACCTCCCCTTTAGCTGTCATGTTTTGTATATCCTCTAACAGTAATGTGTCTGTGTCCTCCCGGACTGGGGGCCTGTAGACAACCCCAGTTCTTATGGCTGTCCCATTTCCTGTTTCCAGTGTGACCCACAGTACTTCTGGCTCCTTATGTGTATTCTGAATTTCTGTAGCTTTGATATTTTCATTAACATACAGACCCTCCCCCCTTTTGCACCTCGGTCTCTTCTGAACAATACATAGCCAGGTACTGAAGTCTCCCAAGTGTGGTTACTGGTAAACCACGTCCTCACTAGTGCTACTATGTCCAGTTTAGCCTCTGACATTATTGCCTGCAGGTCTGGGATCTTAGTTCCCAGGCTGTGAGCATTTGTGTACATGATTTTCCATTGGGCAGATTTCGGTGTGTTAGTTGTTGGGTGAGGTTTGGCATTACCCCTGTGCGTCGTATGGGGAGACAAACCTTTTTTCTTACCTGGTGATGCAAATGAACCGCAAACATGCTGAATCCCTCTTTGACCACTAGCTGAGGGGGGAGGGGGGTGTTCTTCCCACTCGATGTATGGGGTGCTGCACCCCTCTCCCCATTTCTAGTTTAAATATTCTGCAAAGACGTCAAACTTCTGCCCCAATGCACTGACTCCCTCCTTAGTCAGATGCAGTCCATCAAATTTAAAGAACTTTCGCTCCCAGAACTGTTGCCAGTTCCCTACAAATCTGTGTCCTTTTTCCTGGCACCAGCCCTTGAGCCACGTGTTTAGCTCCCCTATCTCCCCTTCTCTGACCTTCCGTCCATCTCCCCTCTCCCAGACTGGCAGGATCTCAGAGAAGGAGATGCCGGATGAAATGGATGATAGTTTGTCACCCAGCCTGGTCAGGTGTTCCTTGCCTCCACAACCAGCCGGCTGGGAGATCATAGTCCCTATGTGTACTAGGACATCAATGTTTCTCCTGCTTTGTGAACAATTTTAGCAATGCGGTCAGTGTCTCTCCATGCTGATGTACCTGGGAGACATCTGACCATTACCCCTGGCTGGAGATGGGTATCAACTCCCCGAATCATGGATTCTCCTATGATCGGTGCATTTCGGTGCTGGAAGTGCGAAAACATATTTCGGCCATGGTGTGAAATATGACAGCTGTACTGTTCATAAGGAAGTGTGGAAAAATGTCAGTGGTGAAAATCTTGACTGAAAATATTAGAAATCCATGAACTTACGAGGGTGCGTGGAAACTGCACAATGGTTGCTCATAACACAGTAATTTTATTGACTTTTTTCACCAAATTTCTAACATAGCCATTGTAACACCTCTGCTCATGAACAGTGTCACTGTGATTTTCTTAATCTGTCCGACCATTGATTTTGCACACCGACTGCGCCATTGTGCACTACATGCGCGGAAACACGTTTTGGGCAAGATGTGAAAAATGACAGCTGTACTGCTCATAAGGAGGTGTGGTAAAATGGCAATGTTGAAAATCTGGAGTGAAAATAGTGAAAATTCGCAAATTTACGAGCGTGCGTACGAACAGTGCAACGCATGCTCGTGAAACAGTCATTTTTGGGAATTTTTTCACCAAATTTTTAACATAGCCATTTTAACACCTCTGCTCATGAACAGTGTCACTATGATTTTCTTAATCTGTCCCGAACATTGATTTTGTACACTGACTGCACCATTGTGTGCTACATGTGCGGAAACACATTTTGGACAAAATGTGAAAAATGACAGCTGTACTGCTCATAAAGAGGTGGTAAAATGGCAATGTTGAAAATCTAGAGTGAAAATATTGAAAATTCGCAAACTTACAAGCGTGCGTAGGAACAGACCAACGCATGCTCATAAAACAGTCATTTTTGGGAATTTTTTCAACAAATTTTCAACATAGGATTTTTGGAGGCCTACCTCATGAACTGTGACACTGTCGTTTCATAAATTGATCCCGAAAGGTGGTTCCGCACAGTGACCGCGAAATCACCTTTCCGGGCCGATTAACAAATTGACAGTGATAGAATTCATGAGATGGGGTACCAAAAACCCCATATTGAAAATTTGGTGAAAAAATTCCCAAAAATGCCCGAGATATGCACCAAAGTTGAAAAAAACCCTATTTATTACATTATACAGCTTACCGGCATTTCCTCAGTTCGCGCCAGACTCCGGAGGTAAGTATAGAATTGAAGTGGGAGTAATAGGAAACGAGGCTGCCAGAAGGGTGAAGCACGGGTGGGGAAGGGGTCAGGACAGCCAGCGAGGGAAGGTTTTTTCTTGCAGTTTACCTTTTTTTCTTGGACGACGTGGGACTTGTGCCAAGCTGGGGTGGGCTCCCAGCGTGGCATCTGGAAGGCTGTTTGGGGGGCAGTGAAGTCGATGGGGGATTGGGCACCCTCATCGGTCATACGGACTGTTGCCATGCTGGGGTGGGCTCAGCGTGGCACCCAGTTGTCTGTTGGGTATCAAGCCGACAGGGATTGGGCAACCCTTGCCGGCCATGTGGACTGTTGCCACACTGGGGTGGGCTCCCAGCGTGGCACCTGGAACTCTGTTGGGGGCAGCAGAGCCGGCGAAGGATTGGGCACCCCGTCGGCCATACAGCGTGTGCATGGGGGCATTAGCACGCAATATGCGTGCCGTTGTGGGGGGGACGCATGAGCACGCAATATCTTCTCACTGCTCACTGAAGCAGAGCTCTCCCTTTGAACTGTACGGCACTGCATTTTCAACTGCTGTCATAGACAGCTGCAGCATTCATTGGCGAACTATGGCCATGCCTGCAAACACACTGACTGAAAACTCGGATGATGGCACTATGTTCCTTGCACATGCGTGCAAGCAAACATAAAAATATATCTGGTTGATCCTACCATTCAGAAGCCGCAGTGGACAACTGCCACCAAGAACATTTCTGAAATCGCTCACTAAGGTAAGCGTGATTGTGATCATGATCACGATCTAAATACACAGCTCTGGAAAAAGTAAAACCAAAATTAATTTAAAAAAAAAGAAAGTAAAAAAAAAGCAACTGTACAAAAAAAAAAGTCTGTGTTGTAGAAAGTGTGTGTGTGTGTGTGTGTGTGTGTGTGTGTCTGCATGAGACACAGCACCAGTAAAGTCAGTGTGTCTGTCTGTCTGTCTGCATGAGTGAGACACAGCACCAGGTAAAGTCAGTGTGTCTGTCTGTCTGCATGAGTGAGACACAGCACCAGTAAAGCCAGTGTGTCTGTCTGTCTGCATGAGTGAGACACAGCACCAGTAAAGCTAGTGTGTCTGTTTGTCTGCATGAGTGAGACACAACACCAGTAAAGTCAATGTGTCTGTCTGTCTGCATGAGTGAGACACAGCACCAGTAAAGTCAATGTGGCTGTCTGTCTGAATGAGTGAGACACAGCACCAGTAAAGTCAATGTGTCTGTCTGTCTGTCTGTCTGCATGAGTGAGACACAGCATCAGTAAAGTCAATGTGTCTGTCTGTCTGCATGAGTAAGACACAGCACCAGTAAAGTCAATGTGTCTGTCTGTCTGCATGAGTGATACACAGCACCAGTAAAGTCAGTGTGTCTGTCTGTCTGCATGAGTGAGACACAGCAACAGTAAAGTCAGTGTGTCTGTCTGTCTGTCTGCATGAGTGAGACACAGCATCAGTAAAGTCAGTGTGTCTGTCTGCATGAGTGAGACACAGCACCAGTAAAGTCAATGTTGCTGTCTGTCTGCATGAGTGAGACACAGCACCAGTAAAGTCAATGTCTGCCTGTCTGCATGAGTGAGACACAGTACCAGTAAAGTCAATGTGTCCATCTGTCTGCATGAGTGAGACACAGAACCAGTATGTGCCAAAAAATTGCAGACCAGCAATTATAAAAAAGTAAAAGTTGGGGAAATGTGTTCAACTTGAATGTAATGGTTGTCCTCAGTGTAGGATGCTTTAATAAATCCCTCGGGCTTCGCCCTTGGGGTTTATGTAGCATCCCACACCTACGGCAACCATTAAATTCTCGTAAAGCACACTTCCCCATCCATTACTGTATATTTAATGGTTCTGAATGCAAGTGTAATTTAGTAGGGTATTTACAGGTTAATGAGTACGGAACTGAGCACTCACGCTGCTACTATGTGCATGCTGTCCCCAGAGTCTCCAATATTAAAATATTTTTGACTCTTGCAAAATCGATAGCACTACTTTATTGTTTCCCTTCTTCAATGCTGTAATGATTTATCACCACAGCACGATAAAATTGTTGTACTTTTGCAAGTTTTGGGACTTTTTGCCATCTGATATTCTGTGTTATACACAACCCCAGTACACAGCACTTATTACTTTTTTCCGCTGTAGATTCTTGCAATTTTTGTAAACTTTGTACCTTGCAGTCTGGTATTTTGTACTTTACACTGCACTTGTCCCTTTATTCAGTATTATACACTGTATTTCTCACATTTTGCTCATTGTATTTCTTCCCACAATATAACCCCCTCCGTGTCACATCTGGAAACAAGCTTCAGCTCAGGTGGCTTCTTCCAGTCAACAAATTTTAAATAAATAAAAACCAATTAGAATACAAACATGACATACATAAAATAGATGTCTCTTCATTCCACAGAGTGTTGATCAGATATATTTCTCACATGAGACCTACGGTATTGTTGGGAAACAATGCTCTTGAATTGAGACATTGTTCCAGGAACTGTTTATTTGACTACGTGTTGGAACAGTAACTTCATGCAATGGTTTGAGTGGTCAGAGCTCCAGGATGTGGGAAAAAAAAACAAGGGCTACCTACTGTACTGTATATGTGTCTTAACATGATTTGTGGATTTGTTTTCAAAAATATGGTTCTTGCCCTTCATAGCGGACTCAAAGACAACAGTGTTCTTTTGTCAAAAACTAACAAGTTTGTCTTCCACATTACCTGCTGTAATAAACCCTAGAACATGTTTAATGGGAAACATTTAAATTGAGATGCAGTTGTGTCAGCTCTGCATACTTGAAAATAACATGTTAGAAACTGCTGCAACCACAAAACTGCCAATCTCTACCCAGTGATGGTACTGGAACACACTGCAGTCCTCTTTAACGCCTGGCGTAATCTAGAGGTCAAATCAAGCTGCTGATTTCTTTCTAATCCCCCCCCATATACTCCATGGTTCCTCACAAATCCATGACTCCCTTTTTCTCCTTACTGTAGAGTTTTTTCCCCATCTCTTGCAACCCACTTGTCCCCTTGTGTAGCCCCACAGTTTGTCTGTTGTTGTGTTCCTCCCTCACCAACACCCGCAGTGGTGAAGACAGAAACAGATCAAGATTGCGGCCAGCCTGCCGGCACAGCAGTAATGCTACTGCTTGTGGCACGGACGGCCCACGTTTGAGAATGAGCTCAGGATGTTGGAGGGTCAGTCGGGGGGGGGGGAGGATTGAGCATCCAAAGGACTGCTCTCTTCCTCTGGGGATGGGGTGCCATGCCATGGTGCCCAGAGCTACTCTACCCCCTAGCAGAGACTGAGGGACAATACACCAGGACCACACATTGGGGGTGAAGGAGTGGCAGACGTTTGATGTGCCATGTAAGGAAGCATGCGTGGTACTGCCACTAAATGCCCGCTCCTCTATGCCACCAGGAGGGGAGACACGGAATGCAGGAGAAAGACAACCTGGATGGCAGGATGATCACCATCCCTTGCTAGCCCTGATGGATCCTTGACCTGGTGGGCCAAGAGTGCTCCCCACCACCCCAACAGGGGGACTAAGCCAAAAGATACTAGGGCCCAGTAACTCCTGGGGGAAGCTGGGATGACAGGACTGCAAATCAGGGGGATGGGGACCATTCCGGTGTAAAGAGAATGCCACACCATTGCAATGTTAGCACTACCATTTGCAATACTGCAGGCTGGGATGGAGGACACAGCATCCTAGAGGATGCTCCCCTCTCGAGGAGGTACAGACAACAGACTCTGCTGCACTACCCCCACCCAAGTAACTACAGGTGGTGGTGCAAGCTGGAGCTGTGGATGGTAGGTAGGGAGGACTCTGATGAGCACAGATGCACATGCCATCACACACGTATGTCCATGCAAGCATCCAGTTGCCCATGTCATGTCCTAAGGAACTGGGAACAAAACAAAGAAAATACTCTCAGACACAACAGTGTGATGCCAGCATCCACACAGCAAACCTTGTGCCGTCGACAGCAGCACCCACCACCAACAATGCTGTAACTCCGTTGAGGGAACTGGTGCCCCGCCTTGAGGGGTGCAAATGGGCAGACTAGGTGGGCCAGTTGGTCCTTATCTGCTAGCAAATTCTATGTTTCTATGCAAGCCAGGGAGGATCTGATGGTAGTGGTCAATCCCAGGGAAGGTGGGAGATGGGGCTGGGAGAGGGGTCAGCCCAATGTAAGCCATCTGAGTGTGCAAGGGACAAACAGTGTATTGAATATAAAAAATAAAAAAAGAAACATATCAAGATTTTTTTAGCAGTCTGGAAGGCAAGCATGACAGTGCCCCACACATAACATTAGTTTGCTGAGTCGGGCATGGTGCACCTACACAATTCACTCCAAGCCCAGCTCTTGGTGGGGGGAGGGGTACAAGGAATGGATGTCTCTGTGCTGCTTGAATCCCACACCACTAGATCACCACTGAGGAACCAAGCAACTACAGATGTTCCAGACTCTCTAAAGGCACTGCCCTTTCCCTGTGGACCACACCCACCCTCTTTTCAGCCTAACTGTGCACCTAGGTTCAGAACTAGAACCCAGGTCTCCAGCATGGCAATATACACTCACACTCATCCTTACGCTAGTAGGCTGGCCTGTTACGTAGACCATAATGGTACTATAAGACATGCACAACTACAATTAAAATAGTGATTTTATAGCACAAAGGCACTTTGCTTACTTAAGAAAATTAACTGAGTGCCGCTTACGTCAAAGGCTGTTGAATCTTCAGAGATCAGTTTCCTAATATTCAAGGAACATATTCATCGGCATTTTTCTAAAATGAGTAGCTTAATCAGGAAATGCCCACAGCATGTCACGCTGTGTCGTCATGTCTAGCAGCAGGATCCTTGAAGCACACTGAAGACACAGAGGGATACAGCTTTGATCTGCCAGTTATAAACCCCGTTTTGTGAGCTCATCTTCAGAATTCTCGTTTCCTTCTTTTTCTGTGCAAAAGAGGAAAGAGGGTTCTTTCTTACTAACCTGTCACTTAAAAGGCTGATGCTTTCTGAAGAAGAAAAGCAACTGCTGCAGCAATGGCAAACGTTAACTGTTCCAAAACACAGCATAAAATGTTAAATGAACCACATGCTTAAAATAGAAAAAACAACTTTGCTTTTCCGAAAAATGTAATCATGTAAAATATTTAGATGCGAGAAAATACATAGCTAGCTTTCCAAACAAGAAGTCTAAGATTCCAAATCCAATTTATAGTTCATTTAACAGTTTATTTTTCATGTACTTATTTAGTGGTCAGCCAGGAAGCCCCAGGTGAGATGACAGTATCTGATTTCCATTCTGGTTTCTTAGACACCCATAATTACAGCAAAGGCCACACAACAACCGTCACTGTACTGTATGTGCTACCCTCAGGATGTCTGTTCTGTAACTAAAAGGTAGATGGGAACCCCATTAAAAACACAGAAAGCATTGGTAAAGGATAGTTTTTGCTAAATAACTATTTATATGACCTTAAGACCCACTGCCAATGATTTAATGTGTCATGTGCTAGACAGACGCAACAAGGAACTGTAATGGATCCTTTTCTTTGTTGGCAGGAGAACTGATGATAGTGTTCTCTTCAGAGCACCAACCCGCTGCGACACAACAAAGGTGGACAATTAGAGGGTGTGCTCTTGGGCCTGTGCCAGATTTCCAGATATACGGCACAAGAGAGCAGTATTAGCATGAAGAAGTCTTCAATTTCCAAGGCTTTTCCAAGCTGTCAATTTTTTTTGACAATCAATCGTTTGAAAATGGTGTCCGCCATCATCATAACTGGTGAATGTGAGTTAGTATGAGGTAGTGTCACCTCCAAGGCAGAAGGCCGTATTTCAAGCCTATGCAGGAAAATGTCAGGGCATTCTCTGCCTCACAACAGTCACTCCCTGCATGTGTTATGGAGAACATGTCAAAAAAGAGCTGGGCATGTGGCCAAATCTCTCACCATCGGCAGAGGAAAAGAACCTCTTTGTAAGTGAAGATGCATATTCAAAACACCATTAGCTTGTACACACTTAAAGAGCTAGTGTACTGCCTGAAACTAATATTAGATTTTAAAGCAGCCAATCATTACCTTTTATATCTGAGGCACTTTTTATTTTCTGTTTTTAATTAGAAGATTGTTTACCAGATGTTAGTAGACGTGATGTGTGGAACAGCTCTTAGCCTGGCAGGCGACATATCTAGCTCTACTGTCCCCCCATACTAACATCACCAGCATTGTGCACTCACTGATGTGACATCACTGCTGCTTAGGAACAACATTTCAGTGACTGCCATGTCATTCACCTGTGATGTCACTGCCAGTGAGTACACAATGCTGATGATGTAGTAGGGGGCAGTAAAGTTAGATATTTCCGCTGCCAGGCTAACAGCTGTCCCACACATCCAGCACAACATTATCACCACATAGAAGACTTTCTGATGAGAAAAAGGAAAAAGAAAATTACTTCAGAAATAAAAAGTTGCAACTGACTACTTCTTAAAATGTGTTATTTTCCTGTCTGTCTGCTTTGGCTACTCTAGCTCTTTTAAAACGTAATCGCTCCATGTATAAAACCTAATTTTCTAAATTTGATAGTTGCATTGAAATTCGTATCTCCTCAACTCCACCCCATGCAACATTTAGCTTGTTGTTTCCTGTTCAGCATGCTGTGGCAGGATGTTTAACCCAATTATCCCCTGCTTTTTGCCAAGGCTCTCATCTGTTTCCATTTTGAAGGCAGAGGCAAGCTACCATGTACTTTTTTTAATGTTAGTGTCATAACAAAGTAACATAGTAATTTAAGGTGGGAAGGGACGTTAGGTCCACCGAGTCATCCACCCCCGGCTTCATAAGAAAGGACCAAAAAGTATGCTATTCAAAAAGTACTCATTCATAGGTATTTCCAACCCACTCTACTACCCAGGGTACCCTGTAATTTCCTTGATGAGTAGAAATTTGTCTAGGCTTATGTATAAAGTGAAGGTGTGAGAGTGAGGATAGGGCTTCATAGTCCACTACCCTGCCGCAGTAATAGTCCCTCTGTGTTAAAATTATAAATTTGAATGCACTCCTGTAAGGGAGGGAAGGGATCATAACTCTGGTCGGACTGTCAGCTAGCCGATCCCTTCCAACTTCCCGGTCCGCCGACCATATCCCCACGCTCGGATGTTTTGTGACATCCTACCAGGACAGCGCGACAGCATGCCCCATTGAATGTTATGGGGGAGATTTTCAAAACATTATTACTCAGCTTTAAGCTACCTCTGACACAAATGAAATACATGGACGTTATGGAGATTTTCAAACATTATTACTCAGCTGTAGCTACCGCAACGCAAGTGAAAGCCACGGCTCACCTAATACGGGCCCTATTAGTTGAGCCGTGGCTTTCATTTGTATCAAAGGTAGCTTAAAGCTGAGTCATAATGTTTTGAAAATCTCCCCCATAGCATTCAATGGGGCACGCCCCTGCGCTCTCCCTGGCAGGACGTCACAAAACATCCAGGCGCGGGGACATGGTCAGTGACCTGAGATGCTGGAAGGGATCAGCTGGCTGCAGTTTCGGTCAGTGTTACAATCCCATTCCTTCATTACAGGAGTGCATTAAAATGTATAATTTTAACACAGAGGGACTATCGCCACGGCAGGGTAGCGGGCAATGAAGCCCAAATCTATACTGAAAAATGTCACACTTTTACTTTAAGGCTTGCAGTGACTTCACATCCACTGTTTGCGCTGGTAGTCTGCTCCATAGGTTTCCACCCTCTGGGAGAAGTTACTCCTAATACCATCCGTAACGTGTTGAAAAGCAGTGGCCTCAGCACCAACCCCTGGGGGCTACCACTGAGTAGCTCACTCCAATTGGAGTAGTGCCATCAACCATAACCCATTGCTTCCTTCCTCCACGTCAGATAGCAAGCCACCTTGTGCATGCCTCATGCATACCCCCTCTGCTGTACTTAGATCAGAAGCTTATCATCACCATATCTTTAAAGGCCTTGATGAAGTCCTAACAGACTATTTATGGCCCTGCACCTCCCCACCTCTCTGGTCACCCTTAAAATAATGTAATCAGGTTGCACTGGCTTGATCTGTCCTTCATAAAGCCATGCTGAGTAGGGGTTAGAACCTTGGCCTCAGTCGAGTGATCCATTATTTTGTCCTTGATAATGGATTTCAGGACCTTGCCCAGCACTGATGTCAGGCTGAATGTCCTACAGTTGCCCAGATCCAACTTTTCATTGGGTCAAAATTAACAGACAAGACATGTTTCCGTTGCAGGTGGGAGCAGGCTGGTGCATGTAGTGTTGGCCCTTCCAGATACCACAGTGCATGTAAACCTAGCCTGTAGACTAGGACAAGCACCAGCAGCAGTCAGTGCATCACCTGAGGAAGTATCAGAACTGAGCGGGAGCAAGCACTGAGACTTTTTTTTATTTACACAAATTCACTAAGGAGAATTGGTGTGCTGCACTGCTAGTGCATCAGCAGCAGTCAGCAACTGGTGAGGGGGCAAGTCCAAACTGGAAGTGGTGTGTGTGTGTTTGTGTGTGTGTGTCTAACTTTGAAAAAGAAGAAGGAGCCTAAGCAGTACGCCATTCAATCATGGTGATGGGCAGTGCTCCAGATAAGATTTTTTGGGGATGAGTACTGTACTCTTCATTTTGAAAGTGAGGTGAGTAAAGCCAAATTCAGATGTGTACAAATGTCTGGACAGAGTGGAGTAAGCAGTACATTTTTAAAAACAATGTAGTTTTTTTTTTCTAGATAAGAATTGATCAGGTGCCAATAGTGCTCCAGCTACTCGCCAGTTTTAAAACATAGTGAGTAAAATAAAATTGGGATGTGTTCAGCTGCAGTAAATCTGGAAACAATTTGTTTTGAATCACCAGTTATGTTATAAAGCACTGTTCTATGGAGAGTGGCGCATTTACAAACATTAGGTGAGTACTGCAACTCATCAAAAAAATGTTCTAAAGAGTATTTCCTAAAATGAGGTGAGTAAAATAAGTTGATACTCATCGTATGTGGAGCCTTGGTGATGGGGCAGACATCACTTCACCGACCATAATTCTCAGAGTTAACATCTGTACTGACACTGCACTGTGCTATGTGTCTGGATGTGTGTGTGTGTGGATGGGAGTCTCAATTGGACTGATCATGAAAGGCCTGTCTGGACTGCAAATTCAGATGTATTTTTTTATCATTTTTTGACCAATCCAGGTAACCTGACTATGGTGCATATAATTTTTATCTTCATGTACCACATGCAAGTACTAAAAAGAATATAATTTCTCTCCCCAGACTGTGCCCTCTTCTTGAAGATGAGGACCACACTGGCTATTTTCCAGTCCCCAGTACTACACCTGTACGGACATGGCCACTTTCCAATCCCCAGTACTACACCTGTATAGACATGGCCACATTCCAATCCCCCAGTACTACACCTGTATAGACATGGCCACTTTCCAGTCCCTCAGTACTACACCTGTATAGACAATGGCCACATTCCACTCCCCCAGTACTACACCTGTACAGACATGGCCACATTCCAATCCCCAGTACTACACCTGTATAGACATGGCCACTTTCCAGTCTCCCATTACTATATCTGTACAGACATGGCCACATTCCAATCCCCCAATACCACACCTGTATAGACATGGCCACATTCCAATCCCCCAGTACTACACCTGTATAGACATGGCCACATTCCAATCCCCCAATACCACACCTGTATAGACATGGCCACATTCCAATCCTCCAGTACTACACCTGTACAGACATGGCCACATTCCAATCCCCCAGTACTACACCTGTATAGACATGGCCACATTCCAATCCCCCAGTACTACACCTGTATAGACATGGCCACATTCCAATCCCCCAGTGCTACACCTGTATAAACATGGCCACATTCCAATCCCCCAATACCACACCTGTATAGACATGGCCACATTCCAATCCCCCAGTACTACACCTGTATAGACATGGCCACATTCCAGTCCCTCAGTACTACACTTGTATAGACATGGCCACATTCCAGTCCCCCAGTACTACACCTGTATAGACATGGCCACTTTCCAGTCCCCCAGTACTACACCTGTATAGACATGGCCACTTTCCAATCTCCCAGTACTATACCTGTATAGACATGGCCACATTCCAGTCCCCAGTACTACACCTGTATAGACATGGCCACTTTCCAATCCCCCAATACCACACCTGTATAGACATGGCCACATTCCAATCCCCAGTACTACACCTGTATAGACATGGCCACATTCCAATCCCCAGTACTACACCTGTATACACATGGCCACTTTCCAATCCCCAGCATTACACCTGTATAGACATGGCCACATTCCAGTCCCCAGTACTACACCTGTATAGACATGGCCACTTTCCAATCCCCCAATACCACACCTGTACAGACATGGCCACATTCCAATCCCCAGTACTACACCTGTATAGACATGGCCACATTACAATCCCCCAGTACTACACCTGTATAGACATGGCCACTTTCCAGTCCCGCAGTACTACACCTGTATAGACATGGCCACAATCCAATCCCCCAGTACTACACCTGTATAGACATGGCCACATTCCAATCCCCAGTACTACACCTGTACAGACATGGCCACATTCCAATCCCCAGTACTACACCTGTATAGACATGGCCACTTTCCAGTCTCCCAGTACTATATCTGTACAGACATGGCCACTTTCCAAACCCCAGCACTACACCTGTATAGACATGGCCACATTCCAGTCCCCAATACCACACCTGTATAGACATGGCCACATTCCAATCGCCGAGTACTACACCTGTATAGACATGGCCACATTCCAATCCCCCAGTACTATACTTGTATAGACATGGCCACATTCCAATCCCCCAGTACTACACCTATATAGACATGGCCACATTCCAATCCCCCAGTACTACACCTGTATAGACATGGCCACATTCCAATCCCCCAGTACTACACCTTTATAGACATGGCCACTTTACAATCCCCCGGTACTACACCTGTATAGACATGGCCACATTCCAGTCCCCAGTACTACACCTGTATAGACATGGCCACTTTCTAATCTCCCAGTACTATATCTGTATAGACATGGCCACATTCCAGTCCCCCAGTACTACACCTGTACATACTTCCAGTAAGTGGAGAAGTGACATACAGCACATTCACTATGTTTTGCGTCTACTTAGTAGCAAGCTATAGGTTTACCCTTGGCCGAGAATTTATGGATGTAGAGATGGTGACCAGAACCAGACATGGTGTTGCACTGACATCACATTCTGACTTGGCTAACAAGCTTCTTGGGGTAGAACCCGTAAATTTACAACAACAACTGACAAAACAAACAGCACTGCAATAAACAGAAGCTCCTATTAAAATAAAAAAATGTACTTAACAACACTTAGGCTACAAAAGACATCCAGTTTCTGGTCATCTAGAAAATTACCTAAAGGTTTAGTAACCCAAATCACTGTCATGCAGTATTTCTCAGACTAGGCTCCATCTTTATCAGATGTCTAGCACTATCTTACCTGCATCATCTGGCTTGTGACACATCTGCAAGTGACACATTTCTTAAACGAACACTGCCTTCGAGGCAGCACCTTACTGTTGCACTTCTTCTTTCTCACATTTAAATATCTTTCCTTCATAATTACTATTCTAACACTCCACACTGCCATGGATCACCACTCTAGTGAAATTCTGGCAAAAGAAAACTGAGGGGCTCTTGTCTGTAATCAAACTCACAATCTCTTGTTTATCAGACTGTAAACTGTTCCACTATACCACCAAGCTGGCACAGCAGTGAAGCTCAGCTCTTTAGCTGTAGAGGTAAAAGCCCTGTGTAGGAGGTGGCACTATCTATAGGTTGGACTGCCTCTGAGGCAACATTTGTCTAAGAAATGTGTCTCTTGTGACACACCTGTTTAATTAATTGACAATACAGTATACAGTATCTGAAACATGCTTCCAGTGCCCTCCCATTTTAGAAGTGATTTATACACCTCGTCTTCTCCATAAAGAATGAGGAACAGAACACAGGCATAGGTCAAGCATATTGTTTCTGCATCAGACCCCATGCTGTATTTTTTTACAGTTTATTTAACCCAAGATAACCCAAATGAGATGTAGGGTCTCATTTTCTACATGGTCCTGGTTCTACCTCATTCCAGGGCAGACTAGGCAGATGGACAAGAAGGTCGTGTGAAATACTTACATACAGAGTTAGTCAATGACTATGACAGGACTCAAAACTAGGACATCTTCTTTACCCTTGCTGCTAGCCTGTCTTCTCTGAACACATCCAAGTGTTGGTGAATGGGGGGGAGGGGAGGTAGACAATCTACTCCATTCACTTCACTGACTGTCACTTTACTGCCCTCAGCAACTCTCCAGACAGACAGATACAGAAGCCAGCTGGCTGTCAAATGACAGTTTGCCTCAAGTGTCTGAAAGCAGCCTAAGACAGCCAGACACTGATACTGAAGCCAAGCTGCTAAAGGGGGAGTTTGGGGGAAGCAGTGTGAAGTGTGATTGTGGCACTAAAGTTTTGTTTTAGTACAGATTGTGAGTCTACTTAACAATACTAGAAATCAGGACAAGTTTGTTGTCAAGGGGAAGGCTGTTTATAAAGGAATAGTATGATCCCACAGTTCATTCTGACACCAAAATACGCGCTCAAGTCTGTTTTCTCACTGTCATGTCACAGACTACTATGTTTTTAAGGCTGCTTTGGTGCACCCAAAAGCAGACTTTTTGCTAGTACTACAGTGGTAGTGGCGGGCGGGCCATAATTGAGAAGATGAATGACCCAATTTCTTTAGTCAGCAGCTTTGTTTCAAACTCTTCCATTCGGCGGCAGTTCCCCAAGTGTGTAGCAGCTCCCCTTGTTTTTCCTCAACCCACTGTGAGCTGTCCATAGTCAAGTGGAGAACTCTGCAATGTGGATGTGCTACTTCAGCTTCCCTAAGCATGGCAAGAGCCTCTGTTGTACAGCCCTACAGTTCCAATCTCCCCAAGCCTGGCGGGTACTTCTACCATGCAGCCCTGCTGCTTCTGCGAAGTCCCTCGGTGCCAGGAAGGACTCTCTGTTTGAAACTCCCTGATGTGGCACATGTAAGTCCTAGAGGGGTTCTTGTGCTGCCACTGTGGCCAGACTCCACCACAGAGGAGTTCTTCCTCGGTTGTGCACGGCAGGACTTCACTAGTGGATGAGCATTGTGGAATGCAGTAGGCGGGCTGCAGCAACAAGGATGCCAATGGTACAACAGAGGAAGTTTCAAGCAGTGTGGTCTTTTTCTATAGAGCTGATGTCCTAGTAAAGCAGTACAACAGTGTGTGTGTGTGTGTGTAATAGATGCCAGTAAAAAATCAAGATGGTTGGTGATAAAATCCTGTTGGTTGAGGAAGGGGCTGCCACTGGAGAGCCATCACCGCTGTAAGACCCTCCAGTTCAGATGTTTTACACAGTGGTTTCCTTTTTAAATATCTGGATACTATGTGAGCAGCTTTTAAAAGTATCCCAGTCTGCCTGTTTGGGCAATGTGGCTTTTGTCTCCAACTCTTGACGCCACCCAGCCACCCGGAATCAAGCTACGACAAGGTAAGTGGGATGCTGTTGACAAAAACATAATTCCAATGCCACACAATGAAGGACCCATTATATAATGTTTTATTACTAGTCAGGGTCCTTCTGTGCAGGGGTGTACCCGGGGATTTCAGATCTGCACACCAAGTGTACTCACTGCCCCCGTTAGGGTGAGCTACCCCCCACCCGGGGTGTAGCCAGACAATATACAAATGTACACCAGGACCGCGTTTGTTGCTTCATTTGGCACAATAAATACAACTTTTGTATCTCATGACAGTGGTTGTTGCCATGCATGGGTAAATACAAATGCTATGCATTGTTCCCTAAGACACCCACATACCAGCCCAGAGCCTGTAAAGTTGTATTGTCCTTGGGATGCAAAGAGAGTATTAGTGACCAGTCTTTCTAGTTTCGACTCCTATGAATAAAATTACAGAAAGGTTCAGTATTTTCTTTGTTATTTTTTATGGAAAAAGGAAGCAGATCAGAGCCTATTTGCTCCCCCCCCTTAAAAAAAATTGCACACCATGGAGTGCTTGGAGTATGCCTGCCTACACCCATGCTTCTGTGTTGTACAAGTGGGTATTAGTAACCCAATAGTTTCTGTGCATATCATTCCAGGACTATGATTCGCTTTTACTTTTCAGCCCCAAACCCCATTCGGACTTGCCTTGCTACAAACTCATTTAGATTATTACTGTGATGTACATGTGTGATATACAATATACATAGTAATACAAATAAATTAAATGGAAGCCACAAATCAGTTCTATATCACTTATCAGGTTAATGTCTTAGTGGCTGTTTTGCCTTTGACCAGAGTTTGTTTTTGTTAGAGGTAAAACACACTGGCTCAGTCTGAAAAGGAACTGCATGGGAAGAACGAAGAGGGGACACAATAGTACGCTCATAGTACAGTTCCATTAGGAAATACTGTATTTCTGTGCAAACAAACAGTTGCAGGCTACTTTGACACACAGGGATGCAAACCAGCATAGGCCATAGAAACAGCACAAGCAGAACCATCAACTGGCATTCAAGTGAGGAATAGTTTGCTAACATTTTTTTGCCTCCTTGTCCTCTTGGCTCCCTGTCTGTTATGAACCAGATCTGCAGAAGGGCTCATGTTGCTGGCTAAACTAACGCTTACCCAGCCAAGAATTTGCTTCCTGCCTCCTACGATCTATCTGTAGGTTTCCCTTTCTGAAAAATCTATAGTGGTTTTGGCTGAAGGGAACGTCAATGGGTTCAAAGTACTGTAACTCCTCCCTGTTGGTGGTTTACCTCAAAACATGTATGTCGTATTGCTTGTGCTTCTGGTTTTCTAATGCCTAATTAAGTCCCCAATCTTCCTCCACATTCAAATTATAGCTGCCACAACGCAATATTTTTATGCTGTCCATTCTGTCCAGATCAGTAGACTGCATATACAGTACAGGTATTTAAAAAGTAAAACCCACCTTGTAGCAGATGACCAGGCAGGCACGAAGGAATAGAATAAAGAGCTGGTCACCCTATCTTGGTTAATGAAAGGAATATGAAATTATCTGCTTTTCTGGCAACAAGCATGTACAGGAAACCGGCAAAATATCATGGTCTCATGCAGCACTTCAAACCAGTGCACAGAGTTTGCTCTACAGAAGCTGCCATTCCCTAAGCACTAAGATCACCGCCAAACATACCTCAGTTCCTACATATTGTACCCATCAGGAAGTACTGCCTCTGTCATCCTCTTTATGCCACCAGTATCTAGCCTTATCTCCCTCCCCACTCAGTCTTTTCTCAACATAGAAACACTTGTGGGAGCTGAAACAAATCAGTCAATCACAAGACGACCCATCTTGCAATATGGAAAAATGCCTGAAGATCACTGCAGATTAAATTTACACCAAGACTTTCCAAAATAAACATTTTTCATTAGCCTAATAACGTCCAGGATTCTGAAACCTGAACATAAGTGAATCCCTCACCCCCAATACCCTCCCATTCCATCAAGCTCAAGTTCCGGACATTCCTTTCATTATATAATCCTGAGTAATCCCCAAATATTCAAGAATAATCCATGGTTTATTCAAAGCTATTTATTCTCGAGTATCAAAGCAGAACAAGATCAATGTACAACTTTTAGAGAGTTTTCAGAAATTCAAGTAAGTACCAATAACTATACAGTGTACCCCACTCCATAGTAAAACAAGTTTTAATATACAGTTGAATATATAACTCCCCCCAAATACACTTTCTGTTAAATTAATTATCTCTGCATATCAAATGTAAAAAGTTTAAAAACGGACTGCCTGCTGTCCTCAGAATTTCAGCCTGCTTCATGTCTTGTAATGACTGTTGCTCCACTGGCTGAGAATGTGTCTGGATGAAATCCAGAATGCCAGAACCGGACTGTCTGGAACCAGTAAAAAACAGTATGGCCATTCCATCCAGGGGGCTCAGAACAGGCTCAAATTGCGCTATTTTCTCCATTTTGGTACTGGTTTCTGCCATTCCTGTTCCAGCATTCCAGATTTCTCAAACGCCCAATGAGTACAATCTGGAACACCAGAACTGGAATGGTGAGAACCAGGAAAATCCTGAACAGCCTTCAGGAATTCTATTCAGAATAGCTGTTCCGGTGTTTACCAGTTCTGGCCATTCCAGTTTGAAAGTTCTGGATTTTACCAGGTCCCACTGAAAATGCACTGGCTGAGCCCCTGTTCTTAAAGTAAGGGATTTTACTGACCCCCCCCCACACACACACACACACACACACAATCCCCTGGATCCACCACCAATGCTGTTCAGTGACAGAAATGTAACATCCAGGAGGGTTGGAGAACATTTCTGAGGGAAAATCAGGGGCATCCACTGAAAATCACAGACAGCTGAGAGGTATGGGGGGTTAAAATCTGGACAAGCAAGAAAGAACTCCAGCACTACCCACCAAATGAACACAAGCATAAGCAATTCTAGTGTTGAATCACAAAAAGATCATTGTGTGCAGTGCTACCAGCCTCTTACCAAGAGACACAGAAACCTCCATGGAGGTTTTGGGTGTCACTATGTGTCTCCTGGTAAGAGGCTGGTAGCACTCCAGGCAATAAACCTTTTGTGATTCAACACTAGGATTGCTTATGTTTGTGTTCATTCGGTGGGTAGTGCTGGAGTTCTTTCTTGCTTGTTTGGATGCCTGTATCCTAGCACCTGGCCATGGGGTGACTTTTTTTGCACTTTCGGGTTAAAATTTGGCCCCTGTTCTTTACCCTCACAAAGACATTTGGTCCACTGACTTAGAACAAGAAAAGTCTGTACATCTTCTTTCAGACAGATGTTTGCCAGAAGGTTTAGAATTCAGCACAAAAGTAGAACACAGATTGGGATCTGCAGCTGTCACAAGTACCCACCAGAACCCTGCCACAACCCTGAACAAATGGGAGTGTGGGGTAAGGGGTGACTAGGAAACCACACAAAGCTGGTCATGTTCTGGAGGTAAGCAATAATATCTGACAGGGTAGGCATTATTGGGATATAACAGACCACCCAGCGATGTAATGAGGCCTGATGCCATAGGGAGGGCCTTATAGCTCCTGGAAGGTTCATTACATCCCATAACACCCACCCTGGATGGTATTATTATGCTTAGAAAACGGGCACAGTAAAAAAAAAGTTACAAATTATTTTAAAATAGGTTTTGTAATACTTTTGTCATAAAGAAGTTCCTCCGCCAGTAAGGATTTTTTTTCTATTGGGGACTCTGTAGTTGGGGGGGGGGGCTTTGATGGTGTGCAGTTTGTAACAGCAGTCACCACTCTAACGCTGTGAGAAGTGGAGCAGGCGGGGAGCGTGGTTGACGCTCCCGTTTGCATGTTGGAAGGCCGCTAGTGAAAGTAAAGAGTTATAGCCGTGCAACTTTTTTTTTCTCTTAAACTTATCCTTGGCAATTAGAAGGCATGGCTCTGAAAATGCGGTTGGGATACTGGGTGACTGCTCAGTGAGATGGCTGTAGTGCAATCAGCCAGCAGTGCAATGCTGGCGGGCATGCCAGCCGCACTGTGGAGAAAACCAGAAACCAAGCACTGCAGTCAAGCCGACAGCTCTCAATAAAGGTAAAAGGAAACACTAAAACTAAGCCTGCATAAAGCAGGTATAGTTATGCATTTAGTGTGAGATTTTTAACAACAGGAGGCAGAGGATTGGTGACAGGACAGGAAGGGGGCACTAAGCTGGAGGAAAAAAATGGCTGCTGCTCGATTTCGCAACTCGCGGTGCCCAATAACACCCTAAGTAATGGGGCACCCTGAACTGGCACTTGTTTTTCACCAGACGTTGTTAAGAAATAATAACACCGGTGCCAGGCTGTTTTAGCCAATCAGGATGAGAATTTTGTGGACCCCATTTTCTAATACTGTATTTGACCTTCTCCTCCTCCGTATGCACAGTGCCTGAACTACTTTACTGGATCAGGACCTGGGAACTCTTACTACGAGTCACTCCTGGCCTTGTTTTCCTATCATGGCCCTTATTTTATGATCCACGCCCAGACACTGTGTAAGTATTGCAAAATAAATGTCGTGCCACATGCTTTTATATACTGGATGCCATCTGTGCAAGTTTATGTGTCATTCAGTGACTCCATTATTAAACCTTGTCTATGTTTCTAGGAGGAAATGCTATTTTACACGAAGGGTGGTGGAGCCATGGAACTGGCTGCCAACTAAGGTGGTGAATTCAAAAACCATTAGTGGTTTTAAGCATGGCTGGGACAGAATGAGGGGTATAGTGGTTGCTCAGGGCATCAGAATTGGGGAGGAGAATGGGGGGAGGATGGGGAGGGCTACGACCATGGAAAGATAGTAGGCCGCAGGGCTAAGTACGGAACTTAGGCAGCCTGGATGGACCTTTGGTCTTTTTCTGCCATTACTGCCTATGTTTCTGTTTCTGTTTCCACACTTCCCTGTGCAGAGTAACATACAAACGCAGAAGTTGACAGCAGATAAGGACCGCAAGGCCCATCCAGTCTGCCCATTTTTTCTACTTTATGAATGTGCCATAGGCCTGCACTCTGTCAATCAGTATTACATCCACCACGTAATAGCATATAGCAGGTTACTGGACTAGGGGTCCAGCCTGAGAAACATTCCGTAGTTCGATCATGTGCTGTTGCCTTAACTTACATTGTACTGATGATTTAAATTCATTAGAGTGCTGAAGGATTTTACTGAATTACACTTTTTAAATAAACTTTTGCAAATCCATATGGAGCACAGCTACCTCCATTCTTACCCAGTGACCTTACACAGAAGATGAGGACATTGTGCAGTGTTGGATCAAATATACTGACAGAAGGACTCAGAAGAGTTTTTGAGCTCTGAGAGGAGGCGGGGGGACTTGCCCACACCGTGAGGGGCTCCTCCCAGTGCCAGCCTGTTCTCTGGTTTTATCATGTAACTAACTTGGCTCAAGACTCTAAACTAGTAAACATCAGTAACTTTGAGAACACGTGGCATCACGTAAATATTAAATGGTAAGTATAGTGAATCATTTCTCATTTCTCCTGCAACATACAGTACCATATAAAGGGAGTCTGAAGACATTGGGAAACTACAGACTCTGATACACACGGTGCTACAGTAGGGCACGAGCTGTTTCATTTTCACTGGTCTTCTAGCTCTGTCAGACAAGACTTTCATTCTGTATTCCCACAGCCAACCAAACAACAGAACTGGTTACAGAGTAAACCTGGGGAGGTTACAAGAGGCTCAGAAAAGGAGTAAGTTAGTGGTTAGTGCAGCAGCATTCATTAAAGTCCCCATCTCCTGTTTCTGATGCTCATGACGCATCACCACAACCTCTGCTCCGACTCCGCTAACTGCTAACACTGCTGGACCCCACAACAAAATGGGCAGTCAATGCCCGCTGACAGGCTACTGTTCGGAGCCCTGCTGCAATATACTGCCCTAACTGCAGAGCAAATAGCTGCATTTTGCAGAGGTCAAGTGGTATGACTCTGGAGTCCTATTTGGCACAAAGACAAGCAAACACTGTGTTTACTATGGTTAGACGATAAAGAATACTGACAAACAATACAGCAAAACTTGTGCTAAATGTAAACAGCCAGAATAACAAAAACATTGATATTTAAATGTTTCTATAAATGAGATAGCACGGGCAGATAATGGGGACAGAGGAAATTCATTTACATTGTTTACCAAAAGAGCGAACCATTCAGGAAATAATGGTTAAGTGCACAATTCGTATGCAACACAATTTCATTCAGCGAAGAATGTCACCAAGAAAAATATACAAGAGCTGAATGTTTTTCACATCTCATGTTTTCTGCTTAAAATGGTTTAAGAAACTACTGCTATTATTTATATTATTCACAGTGCAAACAATCTGGGGGGGACCGGCACCTGCTGAGGGTTGGAGTGCAGCTTACTTAGCTCCATAAAGCCACATGTTACTTGTGGAGTGTAATACAGTCCTTTATTAGTAGTAAAGCAGTGAAAAACTCACATATATGTAGTACACAGCTGTAAAATCCACAGGTACAAATCTTTGTACATCCAAGTCAGGGAACCCGCTCCCAAGATCAGAAGTCACCTGATCCCATGTCACCTGACAAGTTTCACTTAATAGAGCTTTCTCAAAGGTAAATGTAGTAGACCCCTAGTGTTCAGTTTATACAGTGATCCCTTAAAGACACAGTACACTTATATGAAATGAGTTTACAAATTCTCAACATTGTGACAGTTCATTTCAGAGCTAAGTTTCTTCACAAATTCACAATAAATAGTATATGCATGCTCATATGATATGTGTCACAAAGGAAAATAAATATTGAGTAACAATTAAAATACCTTCGTGACACCAAGACCAGAGGTCTAGAGGCACCGAGGGATATCGCTGTTATGTACAACAGTGAT
Source organism: Neoceratodus forsteri (assembly GCA_016271365.2). NCBI lineage: Eukaryota > Metazoa > Chordata > Ceratodontiformes > Ceratodontidae > Neoceratodus > Neoceratodus forsteri. The sequence continues at coordinate 1,869,799,779 of CM057456.1, read as the reverse complement.
ATCCCTCGGTGCCTCTAGACCTCTAGCGACATGGGATCAGGTGACTTCTGATCTTGGGAGCAGGTTTCCCTGACTTGGATGTACCAAGATTCGTACCTGTGGATTTTACAGCTGTATATTACGTATATGTGAGTTTTTCACTGCTTTACCACTAATAAAGGACTAGCACCTCAACCCTCAGCACCACCGGGCTGGCATGAGAGGAAGGTTTTATACTTAGTGACATCTGCAGTTTCCTACGTACTGTATGGGGGAAGAACTGTTATACGGTGCCACTGTTTGGTTTGACTTCTTTTTCCTACAGGTTACAGAGCTGTCACTCACTTGGCAAACTGCTGTATCTTCCATTTTGTAGAAAGAATCTTCATACTGTAGTTGTGTTGATCTTTGGAAAATCAGATTCAATGGAAAGTGTGATGTCTTTCACTGGACCAACACAGATATTTCTCATGAATACCACAGTACAGGCTTTTAGGCCCACGCAGATCATTCCATCCAGTGCTGAAGGCATGCTCAACATAAACAACAGAAGCATACACACTATAATATCAGTGTTCCCCTGAAACATTTATGCAGGAGGGTTGCTCCTCATGCTTTTTATTTTGATCCCCCACACTTCTGCAACACCCACATGCTTCCTGTATATTACAGAACAGCCCAGGTCCCCAATATTTTTGTAGCTATCAAATCTGTGGGAGCACAGATAGGAAAAACTTTCAAGGAAAAGAGACAGAGGGAGACAAAGAAATGTACAGAGAGAAAAATAAAAGTCTAAGGTCTCAGACATGGGGAGAAAAATCAAAACAGACATGAGACAATATTGTATGCATCCTGTCTGTGTTGTGTTTAACACATGCCCCCATCCTGTCACCTTTTATTAGGGGAAATACTGATTATGAAGCTCACTTAAGGTAGAGCGTGGAATCCCGTGTTTGAGTAATTTAGTTCATAAGGAGTCCCTACCTCACTGGTAATGGACCACCAGTGTAAACAGAACACCGCGACCATCCCACATGCTCAGCTCTATAACAGTCTTCAAATTAAAATAGTGCTTTTTTAATTATTTGTTTATTTTAAAACCTATTAGGGAGGTTTATAATAGTAATAAGAACTTCTGTCTTGGTCCTTAATTAGTAAAATAAGGACAGGTAGGGCTACCTCTCCCAACAGGTCTTTATTCTAACAATAAAGGACCAATGTAAGACAACAGCCCTTATTACGTTCTTGTATTTATTCTTTATAGCCCCATGTTAATGAACCCCTCCCATTCAGCCCGACTACAACCTCCCAGCACTGATCCTTCTCCCACCACCGGCCCTCTGACATTTCAGGTTCATTCCTGAACCATGGTTGCCGGCATCACAAGAAGTAGCACCACCAGTGGGCCAGCAGGCCAGACTATCAGCCCTAATATTTGTAGCACCCCTAGGGAGCTTTGCTCCTTCTTTATTAAGCTCTACTAGGCTGTTTAAAATCATGTAGGTTTTTGTGACCTGGTTAGAATCCTCTAAAAGGTTAATTCCCCTAGAATCTCAGAGGCCTGGGCCAGCTGGCCTGCTCCAGCTTCCTGAGGAGGAAGTCAGGTGCCTGTGACTGAAAGTGCTGCAGGACACTGCATCCCTTGGAGGAGGAGGAGGAGTGGCATGCAATGCCTGCCCCCTGGTGGTGAACCTCTGTTCCTGTGTGGAAGGCCCACAGAGATCTTCCTGAATGGTGGTGGCTGCCATTGGCAAGGATCCCCAGAAGGGGGAATCCTCCTCTATTTCTATCAAAGTCAGAGGTTGAGAGATGAGTAGAATTTATGAACTGACTGAAATTTCCAGCCAGGATAGAAGTGATGCAAAAAACTGTCTATCCTCAGAACTGCACAGGGCACTCCTCTGTGCTACCACCCTGCGCTAGGCAAGAGGATTTAGAAATATGCCCCTCTAGCTACAGTTTGCTTTGGCTGTGTAAATAGTGTGGGAAGGCCAGCCCCCTTTGGACAACAGTGTTTCATCTGTGCTGAAAGTTTGTGTGGTATTTGTGGATCTAAGGGCTGGCTCCTTGCCATTGCCCACTGCAGAGGGCAGGTAATGAGTGCCTGGTACTGGGTTAAGGGGAAGTTGGCAGCCTATTCCCTGGGTAGCTTTATGGAGCAACATACCTCTGTGCTGCATAAGAGGAAAACGCCTAATGTACCTATCAGTGGAAATACTGAGCTTTTTACTAAGAGCCTTTTGAAGTTCCAGCTACGGGGAAAACAGTAAATTGCTCAGGCCCCGGTTAGCTGCTGTGTGATAATTTAAATGTGACTTTAGTTGTGAAGAGAAATTACCAAGAAATACCTGTGTGCCGTTTGGGTTGTTGGAAAAACCCCATCAGTCCATGAAATGGACTTAGCAAGAATGCCTTTACTGTCACCCCTTGGTGACATGGGGATCAGAGACTGCTATGTTTGAGAGACTGTGAGAGATTGCAGCCTGTCCCATGCAGGTAACGAAGTATATACTCATGAGCATCAGATGAATAAATACTTGAAGCTAACATCTCATTGTCTTGGGGAGAAAAGCAAGAGCAAAAGAAGGAGGAAACCACTTTGGTTCTCAAAAACAGTAGCACAGAAGGTCAGAGCACAAAGGCTGACCTTCAGGAAATATAAGGGAATGCAGCAGGATGAAGATAGGGAGGCATACCAAACTTCCCTAAGGGAAGCAGGGAAGGCAGTAAGGCAGGCAAAGGCCCAAACCAAGGAAACACTAGCACGAACAGTAAAAGAAGGGGACAAGACTTTCTATTGATACATTAATGAAAGGAGAAAGTCCAGAGGGGTTATTGCTAAGATCAAAGGGGATAAGGGGGAGTGTGTGGAGGAGGACCAAGGAAAAGCATCTATCCTAAATAGATACTTCTGCTCAGTATTTACTGAGCAAAAGATAGGGCAGGACCCACAGCTCAGCACCATGGACACAGGGGGGGAGGAAGGCGTGCATAAGTCCCTTCACAAAAGAAAGGGTCCTACAAGAGTTCGCTAAGGTCAGGGTAGACAAGGCAATGGGACCGGATGGCATACATCCCAGGGCACTAAAGAAGCTAAGGGTGGAACTAGCAGAGCCATTATCAGAACTGTTTAGTGAGTCTCTAAGCACAGGAGATATCCCAGAAGACTGCAGAAGGGCTCATGTGATCCCGCTCCACAAGAGTGGTAGTAGGGAGGAGGCAGGGAACTACAGACCAGTCAGTTTTACCTCAGTAGTGGGCAAGATTATGGAGGCACGCCTTAAGGAAGGAATAGTGCAACACCCAAAATCCATAGGAGCACAGGATCCAAGACAGCATGGGTTTACAACAGGAAGGTTCTGTCAAACTAATCTCATAGATTTCTTTGACTGGGTAACCAGAGTGGTAGACCAAGGGGGTGCAGTTGATGTCACCTACCTTGCCTTCAGCAAAGCTTTTGTTACTGTTCCACATAGAAGATTGATTAATAAGCTGGGTAGGATCGGGGTGGGTCAGAAGTTGGTCAACTGGGTGGCAAACTGGTTGATGGGCAGAACACAGAGAGTGGTGGTAAATGGTATACAGTCAGAACAGATGCAAGTCACAAGTGGAGTACCTCAGGGATCAATCCTGGGGCCAGCCCTCTTCAACATCTTCATCAGTGATGTTGCAGATGGACTAGAGGGTAAGGTTTGTCTGTTTGCAGATGACACCAAGATCTGAAACAGAGTAAATGATCCAGATGGGGTGGGCAGAATGAGAAAAGATCTGGATAAACTGGCAAAATGGTTGGAAAAGTGGCAACTGGAGTTTAATGCAAAGAAGTGCAAGATCATGCACATAGGGAAGAGAAACCCTGAAGTTACCGATAGGTTGGGAGGGGAGTTGTTGGCAATCACAAGGGAAGAAAGAGACTTGGGCATCATCATCATCACCGATGACCTGAAATCATCCAAGCAGATCACTAAAGCAGTAGGTAAGGCTAAGGGGATGTTGGGGTGTATTAGTAGGGGCATCACAAGTCATAAGAGAGAGGTAATAATCCCTCTTTACAAGACATTGGTTAGGCCCCATCTGGAGTATTGCATGCAGTACTGGAGGCCGCACCTGCACAAGGACATTAACAAAATGGAGGCAGTCCAGAGAAGGGCAGCCAAAATGGTACAGGGACTGCATCAGAAAACATATGAGGACAGATTAACGGAGCTCAATATGTATACCATAGAGCAAATGAGGGAGAGAGGTGATATGATCAAAACATTCAAACATCTTAAGGGCATTAACAAGGTGAAAGAGTCTAACATGTTTCAATATAAGAAAAATAACAGGATAAGAGGACACAGCATGAAATTAGACGGAGGCCAATTAAGGGGTAATATGAGGAAGTTATTTTTCACAGAAACGGTGGTGGATGCATGGAGTGGCCTACTTCAGGAAGTGATGGATATGAATACAGTGCAGGGTTTCAAACAGGCATGGTATAGGCATAAGGGAGCAATACAGATGAGTATGCATAGATAGGCCATTGACAGAGTAAAGGCCTATGGCACATTCATAAGGTAGAAAAAAATGGGCACACTGGATGGGCCTTGCAGTCCTTATCTGCCGTCAATTTCTATGTTTCTATGTAAAAGGATCCTGTTTTTAAGTTTATTCTAAGTTTGGACCTTGTTCTTTGTTGGAGAAGTGTTCTGTGTTTTAAGTCCCTTTTGTCTTGCAGCCTGTATGCCCTGATGTGTCATGGAGTACTTGGAGGTCACTAAACACCCACAGTCAAGGAAGTGAACTAGTGCTGTGTATTTTCTCCTCCCAGTTTCACCATCAGACATAGCCCTACTTGCCAGGGAGTGAGGGCTTATTGCCCTAGATACCAGGGAGTGAGGGCTTACACATAGTAACTTAGTAATATAAGTTCAGAAGACACAGTAGGTTTATCATTTCTGCATCCCCGCTTCACATGATGAAATAAGTAGGTCGTGCAAACATTCACCTTTCCTTCTCCCTCAGTGCTGTTTCTCAATCCTGGAAGTTAGCCAAAGCTATTCGACCCCTCCTACTCTGGCAAACTCCCTCCCATCTCCTTCCTCCCCTTCCCCTCTAAGCTGCAAGGCAAACTGGTCCATTCTAGACTCCTTGACTTCCTTTCATTCTCCAGCTTCCCATCGCCCATCTAGTCTGGTTTCTGGAAGCACCATTCCACTGTCTCCTCCCTGCTGTGTGTCACTGATTCAGTCTTCTCCAGGATGGATCAAGCAAGCAAGTGGGGTTTCATTTCTCAAGTGCCCTACCCCTGAGGCTCAGGGTGCTGTATATAAAATAGGCAGATGAGGAACTAATTAGCTAACTTAAAAACTAAACAATAATAAAACAGTAAACTACGCACCAAAGGCTTCCCTAAAAAGGTGCACCTTCAGACCCCATTTGAAAGCTTCCACTGAAGGGGCCTCCCACAGGGGACCTGGGAAGCAAGTTCCTAAGGACCAGTGACGCCACCTCGAAGGCATGATCTCCAAATGTATGTAGTCGGGCCCTGGGAACTGCCAGGAGGTCCTCTTCAGCAGAACGAAGACAGCACAGGGGGCAGGCAGGAGTCAGAATGTTCTGCAGATAGTCTGGACCTGAACTGTTTAGGGCCTTCTAGGTGAGCAGACTCACCTTGAAGGCGATCCTCCACCTAACCAGCAGCCAGTGCAGACCGCGCAGAACTGGGGTCACATGACAGGACCTAGGAAGGCCCATCAGTAACCTGGCTGCCACGTTCTGCAACAACTGCAGGCAGTGGAAGACCCCTACACTGACCCCAAGATAGAGAGCGTTAAAGTCAAGTCAAAACATCACGAAAGAATGCCCCAGTGATAATAGGTCATCTGGAGGGATTAAGGTTCTTATCCAGGTGAAGTTCCTAAAATGGTAAAAAACAGTCTGGACGACAGACGACATCTGAACCTCAAGTGTCAATCCACTGTCTAGGATCATGGCCAGATTCTTCACCCTCACAGTTGCCAAGAGAGGGACTGTCCCCAGCATCAAGCTCGTTTCAGCCTTCACGGTGTCCACCCCCCTCCCCCTGCTTGGCTCAATCACCAGCACCTCCATCTTACCTGGATTGAGTGTCAACCAGTTAGAGGACATCCAGTCCTGCATTTCAGCCAGACATTTGTTTAGCACTGCCGCTGCCTCATATGTCCCAGGTGCAAAAGACATATAGTTGAGTATCATCTGCATAGCAATGAAATTCCACCCCGTAACATCTAATGATCTAATCCAGGGCCAGCAGGTACACTGCAAACAACATGGATGACAGGATAGACCCTTGGGGAAACTTCACAAAGCAAGGGCTTGGGGCTGGAGGAGAAACTTCCCATCACCACCGTCTGCTTCCTGCCTGTGAGAAAGGCATATTATAGCCACTATATTCATTGATCTGGCCAAAGCCTTCAATTCAGTGTCCCATCCACTCCTCCTCCTGGACAAGCTGAGCTCTGCTGACCTCTCAGCTCCTGCTGTTGCTTGGTTCCATTCCTACCCAATGGGCAGACAACAATCAGCACAGGCTGAAGATGCCCTGTTACCTCCCCTTACTATCCAGGCTGGGGTCCCACAGATCACCATCCTGGCTTGGTCCTATCCTTTTTTCCATCCTCATGAACACCTTCCCCTCTGCTTGTGCCAACTCGACTCGTATATTCATATGTGTGCAGATGATACAGTCATCTTCACCTCTGGTTCCCCCAGCATAGCTGTGGAAGACCTGCTCCTGCAGAACTTCAAGCAACATTATGCACCGGTTGTAATCCAAGCAACTTAGAGTCAATGGTAGAAAAACAGTGTCATGACTTTTAGCACCAGTTAGAAACTGGCCAGACTCAATGCCCCCCCCCCTCATTTTCACTAATCTAGATGGCATGCCTCTTGAGCAGTTTAGTCCTTCAAGTACCTTGGAGTGTGGCTAGACAATAAGATGGACTTCTCAGCACACAACAATGCCATCCATGCAAAACTCCATCCCAAGCTCTATGCCTTGTACCACAATGGCTGCTTATCTATGCATGTCCGTAGGAAGCTCATTACCAAAATGGTGCTCCACCTTCGACTATGGATGTGATCTATGGCACCACCCCTTCCACTTCCCTCACCAAACTGGACACCCTCAGCAACTCCTTCTGGTGCTTTGCTACAATGCCCCCCCCCTTCACTGCACCCAACACTGTTCACTGTATTCACACCTATCCATCCTCCCTCTGCCCTCACATCACCAGGCTCAATGTACCACCTCCATATCCCTCTTACCGCTCTTCTCTCAACTCCCCCCTGCTTCCTGTTCCCTCTGCTCCAGGGACCACTGCACTGTTGCAACACTTCACCCCTGCTCCTCTGCTGGACAGTCTGCATTCTCCTATCGACTTCCCTCGTCTAGAACCAACTCTCCTCCTCCTCCCTCTGCCTCTCCCCTTCCCCAGGCTCCTTCAGGCACTAGAGGAAACTCCAACTCCTTGCCACGTGTTCCTGTTACCCTTCCTCCTCCTCACACCTCCCCAGCCGAGCCGTAAGCATCTTGATAAGCAGGCACTTTGGTCCCTGCTCTTGCCTTGGTTTCAGTTCCACACCACTGCAGTTTCTCCCTCCGTTACGAGGTCAGGTAATAACTCCCCCTACAATTGCCTGTTGTCAGTATTGTTCTTCACTGTGCATTGCTACCACTTCTGACTGTGCATGTGTTAGGTATTCTTTCTGAGCTGTCCTGCATTTTATTCTCGGGCACATGCAATTTTTGCATTCAATCTAATTTTGTACAAACGTTTTACCAAATGTTGTTGACTGTTTGCTATTACGTATTTTGCTGCTGTTCTTCCAGTGTTCCCTCCCCCAGGTTACACCTGGAAACAAGCTTTGGCTCACTGTGCCTCTCCCAGTTACCAATTTTCAAATAAATAAATTAAATAATATCCCACCTTGGCCTAGTGGGCTTCCACACAAATCTGATCATCTAGTTGCATGTCCTATGGACCCTTTTTCTTTCTTTTTTTTTTTTTTTAGAGAAGGAACAAATGTGAGTAGAAATAAAAAAAAATCAGAATAATAAACAGTCCTAGTGTACATTACTATTTTATATAGTGCTTCAAATGTCACTTATGCCTAGAAGAGTACCCCCTCACGCATTCTTAGGGTGAGAGAAATGCAAACTAGACATAAGCTGTTCCGGCACCACAAGGACACAAGAGGTGACAATCTTACAAGTGAAAGGGACACGCTGAGTGCCATATTAAAGTATTATTAATCCCTAAACTATCTTTGGTGAGCTGTGATAAAAAATAAATTTAGAAAATGATTTTTTTAATACATATAAAAGAGACTGACGTCCATTTTTGAAAGCTGAACCTTCCACATATTCAAACACTGGGGATGAGCTCCTCTTACTGTTGTAGGTCACCACATGGAGACAAATCCTCAGAGTTGACTGGCTGAATTAGCACTGATGAGTTATAATTATTTGTGAATATTTGCAACATAAAGCACAGAAGCACAGCCATGTTTTAATAACAGGGACATCACAGAAGTCTGTGTCTAATATGGGTGAGCAGATTTTTCATGCAAAGCTTCACACAGTGACTTCACGCTCACGTCTAACTTCTTAGCATAATAATTAACGGCCCTGCACAGCCTTACAGTAACTGCCACCCTGCTCACTCCTTCCCAGTATTCGTGTGGTTAACTACAGTACTTACTGTATCAGTTACTGGTTTCAAATGGACATGGGCAGCTTTAGTGCTGGCTATTTTACGCCTCACTGCCAAGGTGCCCACATCCATCTATATTCCTTGCCATGGCATATATAGCCCCAGGTTACCTTACATTATTTATTTATTTATTGACCTTTTTCACATAATATTGTATCTTAGGAGCCCCGACCTTATCCCAACCACCGGAAGCTCAGCGTGCTGTGGACACTGCCAAATGGTGCTGACGCGCCAATACACTTGTACATGGGCGAGTTTATCGTTTTATATGCAGCATCTGATTAATGACTTTTCTAACAGAAGGGAGAGAACTGAGCTTGAGAATGTGGATCACTCTGAGAAATCAGTGTTCTAACACTCCAAGCATGCAGATCAGCGGTCACGCTGCATCAGATCCCTGAGTTTTTCCACAATTAAGTACTTTTTAGTACATTTAGTGTGGCACTGTTACTGAGGGGGACTAGTTCAGTTAGCAGGGTGAAGGTGATTTTGTGCTATTTAAAATATTGCTTAGAAAGAAAAATCAGTGAACACAAAACGTGAAAATTATGGCAGAAAAAGACACAAGATAAATCCAGTCTGCCCGTTTTTCCTACCTAGTCCCCATCAACCCATTGTTACATGAAACGAGAGGGGAGGCTACTTTATTTATTCACTGTAAAATGTTCCCATCTTTCTCGTTAAAAATATGAATTCATTTATTTTTTCCCTTCACTATATGCATCACAATATCCTAGCTGTTCAGTAACAGACACAATGCATTTTATGTAAAGGAACTGGGCCTCTTATTTTTATTTATTTATTTAAAGTCTAGGAATTACAACCCTTTGAGTCTGAGACTCATTTGCAAAGGCTCCACGTCTTATATAAATGAATTAGAATACAGTATAACATAGAATATACAATATAGACAACATTACTAGTACAGAAAATGACAGTAACCTACCGAGGTGAAAAAAAATAGAATAAACACAATCAATGGAATGACAGCAATTGTGAAGTAATGATGTATTAACATTTAAAGTTTCATCTGCAGTCACAGTGGGAGTTTGACATTATGTGATTAAGTAACTCATGTTTGTAAGGCCCAAGCCTGGGAATTGATAAGACAGAGTCAGGGATTGAGTTGTAATGGGCAGACTAGATGGGCCTAGCGGTCCTTATCTGCCGTCAAAGTCTATGTTTCTATGAGTTCATCCAGAGTGGTGCCCTGTAGCAAAAGGACCTTTGGCCAGCAGTGGTCTTTACAAAGGGGACACGGAAAGTGGCGGTATCCGAGTGTCTAGTAGAGCGAGCCAGAAGGTTCTTTTGGAGGAGCATAAGACAGCCTGGGGGGGGGGGGGGCTAGGCCCAACTGAATTTTTTTGGCCAGTAGGCAGGTCTGATAAACTAGTCTCCCCTGAAAGTTTAGCCATGATGAGCGCAGATAGAGGTCACAGGTGTGCGTAAGACGATCACATCCTATGGCCAATCTGCAGGCTTTGTTTAGGTCACGTTTAACGCTGGACAGAGCTGCGTCAGAGGCGGCCCTGTAGATAATTATGCCGTAGTCTACTAGTGAGAGGATGGAGCTGGAGATAGCTAAGCGAAGAGCCTCTGGAGGTAGACAGGGCCTAAGCCTGTAGAGGAGACCGATTCTTTTGTTAATTTCAGTGCAGGTTGATGCGATATGCTCACGATAGGTGAGGGCAGAGTCTAGAATAACCCCTAGGTATTTAAAATTGGGAACAGGTTCCAGCTTGGTGCCCATCACATTGTGTATAGCTAATTTTGTAGTGCTGTGCTTATGTTGTGGGTGGGCAAATAGCATGACTTTCGTCTTTTTTGTGTAGAGTACAAGCTTGTGTGAGGAAAACCAAGCTTCAATTTGAGTGAAAGAGTCCTGCAAGGATTCCTGAAGTAGAGCGGGGTCAGGGTGACGACTGAAGATCACCGCGTCATCAGCATAAAGGAGAAGACGCCCAGAGGTGGCCTGAGGTAATGTGTTCAGGTAAAGTGAGAAAAGGAGCGGACCGAGGATAGATCCTTGAGGGACACCCGATCGGACTGGAAGGTTTGCGGAGAGGGTGTTTCTTATCATCACCTGTTGCATGCGGCCAGAGAGATAACTGGAGAACCAGCTAGTAGTTTCTTTGGAGACACCGACAGAGAGGAGGGCGTTTATGAGCATGGTGTGATTGACGGTGTCAAATGCCTTGGACAGATCAACAAAGACTGCACCAGCCAGATCTCCCTGGTCAAGAGCATCATGAACAAAAGAGGTGAGTTCTAGGAGGGCAGTGGTGATACTGTGACCTTTCCTGAAACTGTGTTATCATTGGCAGATTAGGTTTTGTATCTAGATAGTTAGTAAGTTGATCAGCCACTATTTTTTCCAGGGCTTTTGAGAGTGGAGGGAGTATGGAGATGGGCCTGTAGTTACTAGTAGCTGTACATATACCATTTTTATGTACTGAAGTAATTCTTGCCTTTTTCCGTAGAGACAGGAACTTTCCTAGGCACAGGGACATGTTGAAGATTTTAGTAAGAGGTACTAGAACAGCATCAAGGGTTAAAGATAGCAATTTAGCATCTAGTGAGTCACCACTATGTCTGGTCTTTCCTAGGAACCTGGAAATATATGAGCGGGCATCACTAGTGGAGATGGTTTTGAGACGAAAAGGAGGCACACTTGGAGGTGGAGGGAAATATCCCACATCAGAACTGAAAAAGTCAGGGGGGAGAATAGAGCTTAGGTCTGAGAATGCTATATTAAAAGCATCTGCAATTTTGCTGGGTTCTTGAATAGGGATACCATCTAGGATAAGCATGGCAGGGGAAGGGGAGGGAGACTTTCCACTAAGTTCCTTTATATTATCCAAGAACCTTTTACCATCACCCCAAGTGGCAGTGAGTTTTGTTTTGTAATAAGCAGCCTTTTCCAGCCGTATTTCCCAGGTGCAAGTATTTCTGGCAGCACAATAACGTTGTCGGTCAGCGGGTAGACCTGACTGAAGGGCTCTGAACCACAGGTCATCACGCACCTTCATATGATCAAGCAAAGATCTAGTAACCCAGGGGGATGATTTAGACTTTTCAATCCATTTGACATAGGGGGCAAAGATGTCACAGGCTGATAGGAAGGAACTTATGAAGAAGGACAGAGCGGCATCAACTGACATCAGGTGATCAAGGGGGGACCAGTCGAGATTTCGAAGCCAGTTTCTGAGATGTTTTAGAGCCCCCCTCTTGAGTTGGTGACACATGGAGATCCTAGGAGGGGGTGGTTTCCAGCTATTTGACCAGAGACACGTTACCAGGGAGTGATCACTGAGGGAGTCCGATAGGACCTGGACATCCAGTATGTGCTCAGGATGGTTTGTGAGTATGAGGTCAAGGAGGGAGCTATGGCACATATTTTTGTTTACTCTAGTGGGGGTGAGGACCATTTGAGATAGATTTTGGGCAGCAGCTGCATCCCTGAGGGGGGATGTCTGGGGGGCAAGCCAGTTTGAGTTAAAATCACCTAGGGCAATGACTTCGGAATTTTTCGGGAGTTGTTCGATAATATCTAAGATGGATGTGAAGACATCCCTTTGGTTATGAGGAGGTATATATACAGACATTATGTAGAGGTATTTTTTTCGAGTTCCCAACTTCCACCCTAACAGTGAGAGACTGTACATCTTCAGAGGGGCTTATGGTAGTAGTGATTATTCCTTGTACATGCTCTCGGAGGTACAGAGCACTACCGCCGCCCCGTCTATTTAGTCTATCCAACCTGAACAGTGTATAACCAGGTATACTTACAGCCGAGTCAGGGATATGCTGTGACAGCCATGTTTCAGTAACGGCTATTACATCAGGGCAGTGGAGGCAAACCCAGGCTTGAAATGAGGCAAGTTGCTTTTGTAGGCTACAGACATTAATGGTGGCCAGCCACAGTCCCTTTTGTTTAGCTGGTTGCCGTAGGGTATTGGGAGTGGGACCAGGGTTTGGGTGGATGTTGCCCACAAGTAGCAGGAGGATGATTGCTGCCCTGGTTAGGGTAGTTTTGTAGATCTTTTTGATGGTGCGTCGAGATGTGACCACATGTTTGTGCGGTTTATTGGAAATGTGGGTGCACGTAAAGCGTAATATTTCCTGACCATAAAGTAATGGGGTAATCATGGTTTCAGAGGTGGGGTGACAAGGTAGAGGAGAAGGGCAGGGGATATAAGACATAGTAACTGATGAGGGAGTTTTTATTGGTCGGATTAACGCAGGGGGAAAAATTGGGGCAGAGGGAGGGGTAGTACTAGAACTAATATGATGAAAGCAGGAGGGTAGTGGGTATATAGAGAGGGTTAAAACAAGGAGGGTAAGCCATGACGCCGCTATGTGGACAGAGAAAAGTGATAAGGTATTTATCTGAGACATGCTTGGGAGGGATTTTAAGTAGATCATTAGAGATTTTTTTTTTTCCAAACATGTCTGTTGTTGTGTTTGCAAATGGTAGACATGCTCAATTTCCCTGTCTGGGTTGAACTCATCAGGGCAGAACCACTTCAGAAGTGGCACAGCCTCATTAGCCTGAAGAGACAAGCCCACTTAGAGCAGCATAGTGTTGGGGGTTGCATGCTGGTGGAAGCTGTCCAATCTGCATGAGAACTCTCCATGCACCCACTGTACCACCAGGGAAAGTAAGTAAACAATCCAGGAAGTAAGGGCTTACATAAGGGCAGAGGTGAACAGTAATTTGGACAAATTGTCAGTTCAGTTCCATGGACTGAATGTCAAGCTTCTTCATTGATTGCCTGATTGATTGATTACTTGACTGATTGATTTTGTTAGCCATGTAGGCTTGCTGGAACCAGGTCCCTTTCATAGGAGTGAATCAGGCGCAATGTGTGAGACAGTACAGAAAATAAGGAGCAGAAAAAATGCATACATACAAAAGATGTTCACTGTAAAATATGTATACAGGATACACCGAGCGGTAATGAACAGTTAGTGGAAGCACCTACAAACCAGAGGCTGGAGTTTCAAAAACCCCTGAAACTGGTGCAGATGCGAGGAAAAAGTTACACATGTGGGTCTTCACTTGTGGAGCCCCAGTTTTTATCGCATATGCCACAGATTGTTACACTTTATTTTAAGTGTCTGTTTCAATGTCATTTATCATTAATTGCATGCAACAGGGTTAAGTACACTGTAATTACATGTTTGTCGCATGCAACTACGTTGCAGTTGCAATGCAGTTACAGCGTAATTACACTATAACTACAGTGCAGTTAAATGGCACTTAAAGTGTAAACACCTGGGTTACATTTTAAGTGTCATTTAACTACACTGTAGCTAACTGGATTTTCTGAAACAGAGCAGTGTTATGGCTGGCTCCACTATGACAGTGTGTGGATGCTTTTCAGGTGCAGCTGTGTCGGAATGATACACCTGGTCATAGGAGCTAACTTTTATTTTTCCTGGGGGGGCTCAACAAATGGCCAGGGGTCTGGGGCTGCCAAGGCCCCCAAAAGCTCTGGGGTGTTTGGTGTTCTGTGGTGCATTTCAGGGTTACTGAAGAGATGCTGTGCTGCAACATCTCATTTACAATGAGGTCCTGCTGCTGTCCCTGGATAGCCCAGCTGTGATACATCTCATTTACACTGGTGGTCCTGGTTCTACCCCAGAACCCTACTGGGTTACATCTTATTTACAGTGGGGTTCTTCTATCCCAGGATAACCCAGCTGTTATGCAACATCTCATTTACAGTGGGGTCCAGCCTTTACCTCAACATAGTCCTGCTAGGCTACAACATATCATGTACAATGGGGCCCTGCTTCTATCCACAGATAGCCCAGCTGGAACACAACATCTCATTTACAATGAGGTCCTGCTTCTATCCCTTGATATCCCAGCTGGAACACAACATCTCATTTACAATGAGGTCCTGCTTCTATCCCATGAGAACCTAGTAGGAATACATCTCATTTGCACTGGGTCCTGCTGCTTCCCAGTTTTATAGGCAAAAGGTGTAGAACACAAGGAGATCAAGTGACTTGCTCAGGGTCATACAGTACGCGAGTGGGTGTGATGGGATTCAAACCTGGGATCCCCCCGGTTCACAGTTCAGTATTTTTACAATGAGACCTGTCGGTATTCTGAGCCAGTTAGTGTTGACTTGGACTGGTAGTCATGAGGCACCTAGCCTTTGGAGTATGAGACTACTGAACATTGATTAAATGGCAGAAATTATTACCTACTTTGTGCACTGCACTTCACACAACACTCATCACAGAACTAGATATTGTTATACTGTTAACATGACAGTCAGAGGTGCAGTAAAACCTTGCCAGACTAGTAGTTTTTCCTCCCTCCTTTTTTTTTTTTTTTTTCAATGTGAGGTTCCTCCCTTCTTTTATCCCACCGTGAGGTTCCTCCCTCCCTTTTTCCTCACTGTGAGATGCTTGTTGTGTTTTCATTCCCCACCCACCCCCACCCCAGCTGGGTTCCTAAGCCTACTTCCAGCATTTGCTATCCATCTCCTGTTATGACAGCTAACTGATGCCTGCCCTGACCTCCTTCCATCGTCTCCATGGCTTTTTCTCGGTGGCAGTGCTGAACTGGGTGGGGCCCACCTGCATCAATCCAGCATGGAAGGGAAGGAGCTGGGCCTGGACAAGGAATTACCAAAAAAGTTTTAATGAAGCAGTAGTTATTCTGAAAAAAAGGTAAGGATCCAACACACAGCTTATTCCAGACTATGTCCATCCTCCTTCTCCTTTGCCAAGCCGCGGTGCCCGTCCACCCTCATTCAGAGACTCTAGGCTGTACCTGGTTCCAAGCTTCAAGCACTTTATTCTTCTTCTTCCTCCTTTGTCCTCCTGATTGGAAGGCTTAATTACGGGTGACTAGGGCAGCATGCTGCTGCTGCTGAACCGACTGTGCAGGCGGCACATTCAGGTCTATAAACCTAACCCCACCCCCCACCGGCTCTTGGCACCATGCAACCAACATGACCCTAATGTAGCGAGGGATAAAGTAATCACTGGGCTGGCCTGCCAGCGCTCTGACTCTATGAGAGTCCTCCTAGCTACCACGGTCCATGCGCCAGCCGAGCAACAATTTGCCAGAAAACAAATGGCGCCAAAACCGGTACTGCACTGCTGGCTGCTGGGCATCGTGCATGTGTGAATCTGGGCCATGACATTGCACCCCATGGCACGACTCCCACCAATTAAGATGAATGGTGCAGCACCGGCATGGCTGGGACCAAGGGAAACCACAATTCCGGCCAGGGGGGGGACAGAGCCTCTCACCTGGTAGGACCAGGTGTAATAACATCCTCCACAGCTGTGCCTCCTACCCATGTGAAGCACAGGCCCAAAATCGGGATGTCATGACTTACAAGCTGATTAGAGAGGGAGGCAGCATTCTGGGCCCTGACCAGTGATTTTGGTTACTCCTACTGTATTATTATTGTTGTGCTCTGTTTGAATTAAACATACTGTAATGCTTAATGCATAAAACTGAGTCCTGCTATATTTTCCTCTTATTATGCAGTTCCTAAAGTACAATCTAGAGTCTACAAGGGGCATGGGTAACAAACATGGGAATGTCTACAGTGGGAGGAGGGGAGCAGCAATGAGGCACCAAAGGGTTCTAGCTTACAAAGGTTATTTTCCTAGCTACACCACTGGCAAGAAGGATGAGCCTCATTTGCCTGCATCATCTCTCGTTACTTGCACAAGTATGTCTGGACATGATGAGTTGGCACCACTGTGCATCTCAGATGGGCCAAGCAACAAGTTAAGATATTTAGGCCAAGATCTCTGCTGACGCAGTCCCACACAAAAGATTAATATACAAGTTGGCCAGCTTGGGAGTGGGTTCCAAGATGGTAGCCTGGGTAAAAAATTGGCTGGAGAACAGGACACAGAAGGTAATATTAAATGGAGTCCAGTCTGAAGAAAAGGGGGTTACTAGAGGGGTACCGCAGGGTTCAGTACTAGGACTGGTCCTCTTTAATGTCTTTATAAGCGACATTGCAGAGAGACTGGAAGTAAAGCATGTCTCTTTGCAAATGACACAAAGATCTGCGATAGAGCTGATACACAAGGTGGGGTGGAAAGGACGAGAAGAGACTTGGCAAGGTTGGAGGACTGGTCAAATGCGTGGCAGCTGAGATTCAATGCTAAGAAGTGCAAAGTAATGCACCTGGGAAACAAAAACCCAGGGGAAGAGTACACAATTGGGGGTGAGATACTAACAACAACAAAAATGGTAAGGGACCTGGGGGTAGTCATATCAGATGACCTAAAGGTGAGTAAGCAATGTGAGAGGGCAGTAAGCAGGGCTGGTGGGATACTGGGATGCATAGGGCGAGGCATCACCAGTAGAAAACAGGAAGTTGTTATCCTTCTGTACAGACAGCTGGTGAGACCCCTTCTGAAGTAATGTGTGCAGTTCTGGAGATCCAGTCTCTGCAAAGACATAGACAGGATGGAGGCAGTCCAGAGGAGGGCAACTAAAATGGTGCAGTGTCTGCACCAGGAGACATATCAAGAGAGACTTAAGGATCTTAATATGTATAGAATCGAGGAGAGGAGGAAGGGGGACATGATTGAAACTTTTAAATACCTCAAGGAAATCAACAAAGTCCAAAAGGGTAGCATCTTTCAGAAAAAGAGGTGTGCAAGAACAAGGGGGCACAATCTGAAGCTAGAGGGGGGGACAGCTCAGAGGTAATGCGAGGAAGTATTTTTTCACGGAGAGGGTTGTGGATGCATGGAACAGTCTTCCAGAGGAGGTTGTGGAGTCAAAAACAGTGGTAGAATTCAAGAATGCATGGGACAGACATAAGTCAATTCTCGGGGGTGGAGGGTGGAAGAAGTAGGCTGTTGGTTAGCTAGGATCTGCAGCTTATCCATTAAGTAGGGAAATGGAAAGACTGGGTGGGCCAAGCAGTCCTTATCTGCCATCAAATTCTATGTTTCTATGGCACGTCTGACAGAAGTGTATCGCTGTTCGTCAGTTATCATGCAGTTCAGGCTTATAGAGAAAAAGGGGCGGAGACTCTTTCCTTTGATTGTTCAGAAGTTTGCTGCTTGATTAACTGCAAAAGCAAGCCCTTAGTGCAACCGCTACTTGATAAAGCATACCAAATAAAAAAAAGCACATAAATTAGTCATTGGCGTTGGGGAAACTACCAACTCTTTTCTGTCTTCATGTACACTGGTACTAGTGTTCTATAACAGGATATCCTCTTTTAGGGAAAGCTATTGTTAAGTCTCTTATAGACACAACAACGTTTGTGGCACTACCCAAGCACTAGCAATTTATGGAATGATAGAAGTGATCAAGTTTTTTTTGTGGGAAGGGGCTTCTTTGCTTGACATTATTTGCCTCAGAACCATTTTTTGTTCACATATTAATCTGTTTTCTGGTGCAAGATTTCACTTTTCAAAAGCATATTAAGTACATTCGTTCCTATGATGAGCTTTTATACAATAGAAATATCTTGACTAAATGGTGGGAAACAAACTTTTAAACATTTTAAGCAAAGTATTTAAAAAAGAGGCAGCAAAGAATATGCTAGCAACTCCCAATACTTGTTAAAACTTCTCTTTCGGGGGAGCAAAACAGTAACTTTGCACCAAGCACCCCTGCACAGATCTGTATCAGGTTGGCCAGCTTTACTGTCCAGCAGGAGGGTAGGACCCTGGCAAGAACAGGCTGAGATTCTCACAACTCTTCCAGAGCTGCATTGCCGGTGGGTGCCAGCTGCAGAACGTCAGCAGGTTTGAGGGCATCGGAGGACAGAAGGAAAAAAGAACAACAAAGGGGGTCACCATACGGTACATCTTGGCATATTCCAAAATTATTTTCTAAGACAAAAAAAATCTTGTATAATACCTAAACTTAGGTTGCAATGTGTTTACAAGTTATGGTCCAAAATAATCATGGCAGAGATGTTCTCCTTCATCCTCTCTTTCTCTGTAGCTCTTCAACATAAACTAAGCTTTGTAAAAACATGCTCTGGACATGTTACATTATGGTAGACATGAAACAAAAACAATTTAAGGTTCAAATGAAATGGCCACCTCGATGGCCTAGCAGTACTGCATCACGCTACTGGGCTAACAACCTGGGTTCAGACATCAGCCTGGGTAGTCACGTCGGGCACCAGGTCATGGCTGAGACAACTGTGGCTTGGCAGTGTGTCTCAGCTGAGGAGGCTTGGCAGCTGGTTCCGCCACCACAGTGACTCTTGTGGCTGGGCCAAGGAGCTTGCTTCTGCCATTGGGCGAGCTGCAGTTGGCGAAGCTGACAGATGCACTGCCCTCACAAGGGGTGGAGGAAGGATGTGAAAATGAGGGAGTAAAATAAAAAATTCAAATTTAACCCATGACCCTGAAATGCATTCACAAAAGTTTAACATCTTTTAGAGTCACGATTCAATATGCAAAATTACTTAAGGATACCTTCAAGAGGTCATCCGACAGATTAAAGGTTACTGTGCAGGGAACTCTATGTACAAATCCTGAGTCCAAGATACTAGTCCAGCTGCAGAGAGGTACAGCACAATCTACAGGAATGCACAATGCCTCAGGGACTGACAGCACCCTTCCAGTACATGGCTGTTCCCTGCTGAGTATGGAGGAGGGTGCATCTCAAAGGCCATCTAGGACTCCCTGATAGTTACATGCAGGGAAGGCATGGGGTCATGACTGTACAATAACCTGCCCTTTTTGGTAGAAGCTGGCATTGTGCTGCCTTCCGTCGAGCTCCTCCCTTCCCCCGCTGACATGCAGATTTTCTCACAGTGCTGAGCACAAAGTCTACTGCAGTGGAGACTGACAGCAGGGTGTTACCAGTGAGGGGTGTGTGGAGGAGATGCAGGAGAAGGGTCCATTGGAAGGTCTTATTTTCATGATGGTTGAGCATGGTAGGTGGGTAAGGTTGGTGTGCAGGGGAAGTCTAGAATTATCAGAAATAAAACATCAGAAAGGAGAGCAATGAAAGTGCTGCATCAGAGCATCATCTGCAAATAAAAAAACAAGGGTTAGACACAGAGGTGGATCTAGAGGGTGGCACTGGCGAAGTAAGTGGCCGCACCCCCACACTGTAACGGACTTGCTTGCTGCAGTATTTCACTTTGTTGAAGAAGTCTGATTTATTGATTGTACAAAATTTTATATTCAAAACTATAGATTACATCCGTATTCTCTGTGAAAAATGTAATGAAAATGATAAAAGCAGACAATATAAAGGATTAAAACAACTTTACAAAAAAAATTGCATATCACGTATGCATACCATCCTAGCATCTAGTACTTTCTGTTTATTTAGAAAAATAAGAATATTTCACATTGTGTTGAGTCCTGAGATGCTAAGTCTACTTCCTAATCTGGATCTCTCAAAAGTGCTGTAGAACCAACGGGCAGCCAAGTCATACCAATTTAAAATAAATTGTTCCCTAACTACCGCTGCTTTTGTATTACAGTAATGCGCTGTAAGTCTCATTCAGTCATATCTGACAGCACATTCCTTGCAAGTGAATCACTATTAGTCATGCTGCGTGAGATGCCAGTGGGTTCACATACAGACTCCAGACTCCCATTCAGTGGTGGTGGTTGGACTGCCTCACAGAGCAACTTCTGGCAGATCATGACCCGCAGCAGTGGATGTGGCCAACAGATACAGACCCTTGCCTGGACAAACAGTACCAGTCAAAGGACACTGTGCCCATGCTGGTCACCAAACCACAGAAAATGAGGACAGCGCAGACAAAAAGGAGTGCACACAGAGTCTCCCAAAAGTGCTACCCATAATGTGAAGACACTCAGACACAGATAGAAACAGGTGCATTCACCAAGGACTTGCAATATAAATCGCTTATTTAGGATGCCATACAAAGCAGATTAACACCCTGACATAGCAACTCATGCTGCAGCCTTCATCGGGGGTGGCTGGTGTCTTCGTCACTGCTTTGTTGGGTCCAAAATCATCAATTACTGCTTTATGCTGCACTGCACCTGTGCCACACCTGTTGGCTGAATACAATGGTGAGTCAGGAGGAGAGCCACTCCTGACTTCCAACCACCCCCCAAAATGTAAACTCTCTAGTCAGAAAGGAATTTTTTATTCTGTCATGCCTTTTACTTTGCTGAAAATCAGAATTAATTCCATTTAAGCGCTGCAAGCTTACTCATCTAGTTATTGATTTTATAGTAGTAAAGAGAGAAACAACTTAGGCATACAAGTAGTGTGATTTCTAGGAAGCCCTACGACAACGAGACCTGAAATTTAACAATTTAAGAGGGAAAAACTTTCAGTATGCAGAATTCTGGGTACAATGTACATTGATTGGTACAGCAGAGAACATATATGCAAATTATGGATACTAATTGTATATAATAAATAGTTACCTACGAACATTGTTAATGTCATGGGCACTTGAGAGAACTGTCATATTTATTTATTTATTTATTTAAGAGATTTACCAGGAAAGGCATACTGAGCAGGGTACTGCTCGATTCCAGATGCGCCCTGGGGGTAGGGGGTTATAAGGATGTAGTACATAATACATAAGCACAATAGAACATACATAAATTGTTGGTATCCAGCAAAGGCCCAAGGGAATGGGTGAGGTAACTGAGGTGCATATGGAGTTGTACACAGAGTAGAGTAGTACAGGTAGTTTATTACAGGCAGTGAGTACAGTAGCAGTATTTACAGGCGGTGATGCAGTAGCAAAAAATAACAGCAATTACATAGTGAGATTAGATTAACCTACTAGATGGATTTAGGTGAGAATATCAGACAGTAACAGAGGAGGGTCAAAATACCAGATGACATATGGTACTAATTTAGAAAAAGAAAGAATGGGGCCCAGGATAGCTAATATGAATTTGGCAGTGAGTTCAGCGATGGGGAAGGCATAAGCAGTTGGTGTCGAAATGCGTTTTGAGAGAACATTCGATGTAGAGACACTGTTGGTGTGTCTGATGTCGGCTGCTAGGAGTTCCATAATTTGGGAGTCTGAAACTAAAGCAACCTGACCTGATCGGGTGGATCTGTGGGGAATGTGGAGAAGTCTGGAGTCAGAGTCCTGAGATGAGTAGAGTGGGTGGGGTTGGCGGTATTAGGGATGTCGATAGGTAGGAGGGCAGCATATGCGACCAGAATTTAGCAGTGATTCTAGTGCAGTGCAGTAATCGCCGATTTTGGAGAGATGGGAGGTCAAGGGATTTGTAGAGGTCGCAGTGGTGGGTGTTTGCGAACAATCCAAAGCGAACCGGCAGAAGGAGTTAAATAGAATTAGGAGCCTGGCTAAGGATGTTTGAAGTGACCCCGTAATGACATCGCCAGAGTCAAAAATTGGAAGGATCATTTTTGTATCATTTCTTGCCTGGTTTGTGTAGGTATGCAGAACTTGTTCTCGATAGAGAGCTCCCAGCATAGGATGTAATTTTTTGCAGAGCCTCAACATGAGTAGAGAAATCGAGGTGCTGATCCAGCCAGGCGCCAAGATAACGATGAGGAGGTGATCTCAAGAGGGTCCTATCCAAGGTAAAGAAGGTGGGCGCATCTTTTAGCGGGTTAGCACGCACGGGAGCCGAGGTGAGGGAAGACAGGTTTTTGAGTTTAGGAATAGTTGGTTCTTAATGAACCAGTGTTGGATGGCGTCAAAGTCCTGCTGTGGGTGAGATGACAGTGGTTCCAGATGGGCCAGAGGCGAATATCACTGTATCGTCTGCATACATATGGATACCAGATTGTGTGCAGACAGTAGGCAGGTCATTAAGGAAAATTGAGAAGAGCAGCGGGCCAAGTACAGACCCTTGAGGTACACCACTGGTGACAGGGAGGGGGGAGGATAGAGCTGTGCCGATGTGGACTGTTTGAGTTCTGTCGGACAGGTATGACTGGAACCAACTGAGTGCAGTCGTCATCAGACCAGTTTGGGCAAGTTTAGCGATCAAGAGGGGGTGAGATACTATGTTGAAGGCTTTTGCTAGGTCTATAAAAACAGCTGCGGTAATGTCCCCGTTGTCAATGCCTGTAAGGATGGCGTTGGTGAGGCGAAGGAGGGATGTGGTGGTGGAGTGTTTTTCTGAAACCAGCTTGAAAGGGGTGTAGAAGGAGATTGATCAAGATAGTTGTGTAGCTGAGATAGAACAAGGCGCTCTTGGATTTTCGCAAGGATGGGAGTAGAGATATGGCCGATAGTTTGAAGGGGAGGGTCCCTCCTTAGGGAGAGGAATGACCGTGGCCTGTTTCCATTGTGTAGGGACAGCTCAAGTTTAAATGACAGATTATAGAGCATGGTTAGGGGGTAGGCTATGACTGCGGCAGAGAGCTGGAGCATTTTTGGGTCTAATCCTGATGGGCATTTACCTTTGGTTGTGTTTAGAGAGTGCAGGATTTTTAACACCTGGTCAGGGGTGACTGGGTGGAGCGAGAAGGAGGCCTGGGAGGTGTGTTAGGGAGAGTGGAGGGGTCCTTGGAGGTAGGTGAGGGTGGGAGGAGGCGAGGCAGTAGCGGTGGAAAGTGGGCATTAAACTCTGATGCAACCTGGCGAGGTCATTTACGATTCTGCCTGCTAGGTTGAGAGTGGGGTGGGGTTGGGTTGGCGGAGTGAGGAGGATTTATGGATTTCCAGAATTGAGATGGTTGGGTGTGGTTTTGTTAAACAACAATGTGAAATAGTTTGATTTGGACTGCCGTGATGAGGCGTGTGCAGGCATTTGAAGGACCGTATTGTTGTTGCAGCAAGTGTGAACCAGTGGTCTTGAAAAGTTTCAGGCCGGTCTCTGGCATGGAGTTGTTCCATGAGTTTGAGGTTACCCAGGTAAGTGGGAGCCCCTGACTCTGGATCTCTTTAGTGGGGCTATATGTCCCAGATAGCAAGGAATTTTGTAGAGAAGTAGCCCAGGGCCTCGTCCCAAGGAGGTGGGCGCTAGGGATAGGAGACCAGTCTATGGTGGAGAGGTTTAGAAGTGCTGGCAGATCCAAAGATTTGTAGGCTCTGCAGCACAGCAGACGGGTGGGGCCGGGGATGGAAGATTTTACGCACTATGTAGACTCATGGTGGTCGCTAAGGGAGTCTGGTAGGAGGCCTGCTTTGAGTATCCTGTGTGGGTGGGTAGTGAGTGCCCAGTCCAGTAGTGTGTGTTTCTTAGATTTGTGGTTTAGGCAGGTGGGTTCCCCTATTTGCTGGTGTAAATTTAGTGCACTTATCTGGCAGCGTGCCTTGGATGCAGCACATCCCAACCAGTTAAGATTGAAATCCCCGAGGATGTGGAGTTCACCGCCTTCAGAGAGGGTCCTCAGGTTGCCTAGGTATTCAAGGATGGAGATTAGCGGTGTGTCTGGCGGGCAGTATGACCCAGCTACGTAGACAGGGATAGAATGGGGCAGGGGGATTTTGATCAGGAGGGACTCAATGTTTATTGAGGGCGTAGGTGAGGAGATTACTGTAAACTGGAGATTTGAGGCGACATACATGGCAACGCCGCCGCCCTTTTTTTTTTTCCCTGCCTGTCTTGGCAGATTAGCGAGAAACCGGGAATAGAGAATTCCTCGTCCCGGTGATGGGGCTTCAGCCATGACTCTGTGATGATTATGATGTCTGGGTGCAGGGTAAGAACTGTTGTTTGTAGGGCAGCAATTTTATTTAGGATGCTACATATTTTTAGGTGCATGATTTTGAGACCTTTTTGGAGGGGTGTGGGTTGAGCTGGTGGTGGGGGAGCCATGGGTGCCTGTGGCCCTGGGTTCCGTTCGACGTCCCCTGCTAAGAGTAGCAGGAATACCAGGGCGTTTCTTAACTGGCGCATGATCTTTAATGGTGCACCCCTTCGGGTATTTTGAGATGCAGGTGTTAAGTTTGTCTTTGGGGCTTGGAGGATTGAGGGATATAGGGCAGGTGCAGTACCGTGGAAAGAGTGGGGGAGGATAGAGGCCCCAAGTGTCCAGTTTTGCCCCAGGTGAAGGTAGTGCTTAGGTGGAGAAGAGGAGGAGTGGGGT
This sequence comes from Neoceratodus forsteri, assembly GCA_016271365.2. NCBI lineage: Eukaryota > Metazoa > Chordata > Ceratodontiformes > Ceratodontidae > Neoceratodus > Neoceratodus forsteri. The sequence continues at coordinate 1,869,775,068 of CM057456.1, read as the reverse complement.
GTAGGTTTGAGAGAGAGGGCAGGCAGTGGCACAGGGTCTGGTAGGGTAGGGTTGATTGAGGTAGGGAGGGAGGATTGGGCTATGCAGAGCAAAGTAATAGTAGCAGTGAGGAACTGCATTTTTTTTGCTTTCAGTACCAGTGGGATTTCTTGTGTGCAGGAGGGAAGACACAGACTGCTCAGCAGTGGCCGCTAGTGGTGGAGCAGTATAAGGGACTAATGGTAAAGTGGGCTGATTGGTTCACAGGTTTGGGCACCACCTATAAAGAGAGAAGCCAACCAAGGTGGTGGTGGGGTGGTGGGGAGCCCGCGACAGCACAGGCGGGCCAGAGCCCTCCAGGCACCGGTAGCAGCTGCAAGAGAAGAGACCTCGGGCTACCTGCTGCGGCGTGGTCTGGGGGGTTCCAAAATCGCCTATCCAGCGGCTGTGGGGAGGGCTGTGGGGACACCTGCCCTCGCGACCTCCACGTCTGCAGAAAGGAAAGAGAAGCACATGAATAAATACAGGTGGGAGCAAATGGAGGAGGAGCGTGTTAATTCAGATGCTAATTTTGTTTTTTTCTTTTTTGGGGCAATTTGGAGGAGAAGGAAATTTCACTGCAGCTATCCCTGTACTCCAAAACTTGCTAGTGCCTTTTAATAAAATACAGACAGATATGCAGCGGCTTTGGGGAGGGCTGTGGGGACTCCTGCCTTTCGCGACCTCCACGTCTGTTGCGGCGTGGTCCGGGGGGGTTCGGAAAATCGCCTATCCAGCGGCTGTGGGGAGGGCTGTGGGGACTCCTGCCCTCGCGACCTCCATGTCTGTTGCGGCGTGGTCTGATGGGGGGTTCCAAAATCACCTATCCAGCGGCTGTGGGAGGGCTGTGGGACTCCTGCCCTTGTGACCTCCACGTCTGTTGCGGCGTGGTCCGATGGGGGGAGTTCCGAAAATCGCCTATCCAGCGGCTGTGGGGAGGACTGTGGGGACTCCTGCCCTCGCGACCTCCACGTCTGTTGCGGCGTGGTCCGGGGGGGGGTTCCGAAAATCACCTACCCAGCGGCTGTGGGGAGGGCTGTGGGGACTCCTGCCCTCGCGACCTCCACGTCTGCACATATTTGCACAGTACATGGAAAAAGCGGATCATCTGGAGTCTGTATTCTGGCTAAGGTCCAAGATTTACAATCAGCCATGAAGATGAAAACACACTGGTAGGGTAACATTTTCCAGGACCAAACCACTCCATCAGTGACTTAACTGTCACAGTATTGAAAGGTAATTTTAAAACCACTCAGAAACAATGGGCACTTGAACTAAAACTCATACAACTGTTTGACACTAAAATAAGAGGACATAAATAAAAGATGTGAGTTTTCTGGACACTAACAGAGGTAAATCTATATCAACCCCCCAACCCCAAAAAAAGAAGACGACGTCTGGACAAGTTTTCCTCAACCAATAATCACCTCATCATCCAGCAACCACGTCAACCCCACCCACGGACAGGAGAACAATGACTTTTATCCGAATGTCCTGCTTTCTGTTCATCACTTGAAACCACACACACACACGCAGTCTAAAGCCAGAGGCTGCTGCTTCAGACAAGAGTTGTTTAATGTCTATATAACACACACACACACAAAAGGCAAGCAAGGCGGCAGTGCAGTACAAACAAGCTCAACATTTCACATACTGTGTGCTTTATTAAGGGAAAGGTGCTCCCTCAAGTGGTCATGTGTCTATGATCCTAAAGTGACCACGTACCAAATTATCAATGGAGCCCCATCCTAGTACAACTACTGTAGTGCAAGAAAAGTGAAAAAAGTGAAGATAAAAACACATTGATAGCTGACTTAAAGATAGATAACTCCTCCCTGTACAAAGAGTGTTTATACAAGTTCCTCACATCTGCATGCAAAACAGATCCGTAAGAAAAATATACAATAATAACAATATTACATCTTCTAAGAAAAGCTGTCCAAAACGCGGGCTCCCACCCCCGAACAGCTTACGTTCCGGTTTAGATTTTAACAGCAAGATCGGCTTTTTATCTAATGCTGCAGCTTGCTGTATTTTAATTTATAAACTCGGAACCGGAAATATGGAAGAGGCAGGACGCTCCATTTGCTAAAAAGGTGCAGTAACGCACTGCTCGCTTCAATAGAAAAATGCATCACCACACATTTTCAGCAAATGGAGCGTCCCCTGCCTCTTCCATACTTCTGTGTTCTGGAGTTTTTAAAATTAAAATACAGAAAGTTGCAGCGCAAGAAGAATGCCGCTTTTGCTGTTAAAATCTAAACGGAGGGTAAGCTGTCCGGGGATAAGAGCCCACGTTTTGGACAGCTTTCCTTTAAAAGGATGCAATGGTAGATTTTATATCAAGGCTCCAGGTAAAATCCAGAAGAAAGATATCCTCTGCAGTGTATTGGTTGTTTTATTCCCAGCATCTTCAACTGGGCTAACACGGCCATCATACATCTGTGTCATTTAAGGTCTTTAAACATTTGGAGTACTGAGCTGCAGTAGTCCTGACTAGGGTAGTTCAAACTGCCCTGTTTTGAAAGATCTGCATTTTCTTCAAATTGCCCTTACAAGAGATGAACCAACTACTGTAATATAATTTTAGTCGGAATGTATGCAACACATGAGGGCTAAACATTTCAGGTGCAGTTTTACAGTAGCAGGACAGAGTCTAATATACTGTATTTTAGTCAGTTAAGTAGACCTGATATTTTGCCTTGAAGTTTATTAATGTGCACATTATACCCTGCAAGGTGCTTCGTACAGTGGCAGCCAACAAGTATTTTTTTAAAAGTTAAAGCACAGAACCCAGTGAATACGCTCTCCCCAATGGCTAATCTTTCAAATATTACAAGTTGCTTTCTGCGGCTGCCTCAGTTGACGACTTACTTATTTTATCTCAAAGGGGGATGTGGTCTCTTAGTCTTCACTTTGGAGCTCTGTTTAAATTTTCAGGTCAGCCAGCAAAAAAAGCAAACTGTAATATCTGAAAGATTAGCCGTGAGTGGGGGGGACTGGGTTCTCTTACTACGTTATTTGTGCCATAACCAGTTGCACCCCAGTGAGAAAAGTGATTAAAAGTTTGTGAATGAACAAGGTCTGCGCTACTAATTTAGGGGCTGTTTAATGTTTATTTAGAAGGTTTACCAGGAAAGGCCTACTGAGCTAAAAACTCTTTACCAGAGATGTCCTAGGGGGAGTAAACAAGTGCGAAGCAAACTACAAATACTACAAATGCCTAATTCAGTAATAAAACAACCCTGCAGTAACATGTGAAAGGCACACAGCAGAGCAGTTCGACATGGCAAATGCAAACAGAGCAAGTAGCACACGACAGGGTGCAGAGGAAAGGGAACAAACTGGGATTGCCACAGAAACAAACAGGGTTACTGGGCTGAAGGGAAAACCAGGTTAACAAGGAGAGTGACAGGCAAGAAAGGGATAAAAGGGGATGATGGTGACGGAAACATAAGTACAGAAAAAGGTAGGAGGTATACTGTAGGTGCAGGAGCTGGAGTGAGAGATAGGATCATGGAGAAGTACTTTTAGAGCACCAGAGGAGGACGAGGAGTGGACAGGGAGGAAGAGGCTAGAAGATGGAGACTGTGAAAGAAGATTAAGTACACTACATCTAGGTTTATAAAATGGTAAGGAAAAATTCTGAAACCTCATCTCCTGGCCATGTATTAAAAAGCTAGCAATGCAAAATCAAGTGCCAGATCTCACTACAAGGAAAAAAAAGTCTCATAACCTAGAAAATCTAGGACTATTTCACATATATAGTTTTGACATTTAAAACATATTAAAACAAATAGTCCTATGAAGAAAATCATATTAAAATGTTTCACTTTACACAGAATACATAACAGCAGTGAGTGATTTTATAAGCACAGTAAGCCACTCCAGAGTATGAATGAATGGATTTGAATACACCTATCAGGGGTGTGAGGACACTCAGCCTTCAGCCTCATGCCTCGTTCCTCTGGAGGCATGCATTAAAATCCTTTAATGTCCACCATATCATGGCTTATTGCTTATATAACTACTGTGGGAATAAATAGTGTAAAATAAATTCTATTTCAAAGGCCTGATCTCCACATACATGAGAAATAACTTATTACGTATGTATGTTATATGTCAAAATGACATACATACAAATATTTATTTTTAATTTTTATGTATGTGATGAGATTTGCTTTTTTTAACTTAATGTTTATTGCTTTTTCACAGGCAGGTGCAAGCATTTATGAACAACATAAATCAACTGTGTCAACAGAATATTATCTTAACTGTATGACAGACTTGGGAATCAGTACCTATACAGTATTTAAAATCAGACATCCCCCCTCTTCCCTGACCCCCTGTAAGTCAGCATGATGAAGTAATTTGTGTGGTCCCCCTCCTTGTCCCCTATCCTTATCTTTCTTGAGTAGAATTTGCTCCCCTCTCCACCCTAGTAATCTTATGGAATAACATGTTGTCTAGTGTTCATAACAGGTAGAGTATGTTCCAGAGATTTCATTTGTTTTGTAATTTAGGGAGGCTGTTACAAAGGTGGGCTGTCATTTTCCATTTTGTAAATGTCATAAATGGTGTCCTCCCATTGCGTGATCAATGGAAGGTCTTTTTGCAACCATAACCATGTGATTCATTTTTGGCAGCTGTGAGCAAGATACCCAATAAGTATAAACAGATTTTTTTTAATGTGTGGAAGTTACAGCAAAAGTATCAGCACCTGGGGAAGGGGGGTTACAGTCCCAGAATCTGTTATCATAGAATTCACAGCCTGCTCAACCTACACCCAAAAGGGGACAAGAATAGGGAAGGACCACAACAAACGTGTGAGTAGCCACCTCCTGACCACATCCCCTCCATCAAGACAAGTTATAATCAAAAAGAAACTAAGCTGTAATACAGTGATATTCTTAACCACTGGGAGAGCAGCATTGACAATGCTTGATGATATCACAAAGACCATGCTACTTCTAAAGATTTCAGCAGCTGAACTTAGACAGAAACAGTTAAATAATGTATGGGGAGCTCTTATTATTAACTGAAATCAAGCAGATTACAACCTTATAATGTATGGCAGAATGCTGTTAACCTTAGGAAATCATCATTTTCTAAGGCTGTCATACCTTCGATGTGACGTAGCAATGCTGTTAACCTATCGATGCTACATCACATCGATAGGTTAACAACGGGGATCGGTCTGTGCATGTGCGCGCCTTTTTTTACACTCAGGAACTGACGGATGCACGCAGCGATAAGGGAAGGACTGAACAGCCATGGCGGTGACTATGTTTCAGAAAGCACGGAGCGCTTTCCCTTTTCTTGGGACCACATCACTATAAAATAATGGCGAACCTTCATCGCAACCGTTACCGTTAACCATCTCGAGGTTGCCATGGCGACCTAAACCTCTCGACGGTCGCCATGGCAACCTTTCGATGGTTAACAGACCGGTTACCGATAGAGGACCATACATTATCCTCTATGTTATGGCATCGATATGACATCACTCTGTTGTTAACCGTTCTTGAGTATGTCATATCAATGGTATAACAAAATGGAATGCTCACAACAATCAATGTTCCATAAAGTAATTCAGTAAAGTAATTCAATCTGTGATTACAAAATCTTGGTAGCCCATACACTATAAAATATAACGTATGGTTTTTGGTTAACAACCACGCTGAAAACACTTCTCGAGGTTACTATGGCATCTGAAAACCTCTCGAGCTGCACTCTCAAGGTTTACAGTGATGCCATGGCAACCTCTCGAAGTGTTACAGCGTGGTTATTAAAGGAAAGCTGTCCAAAATGTGGGCTCCGGCCCCTGTGGGCTCCTGCCCCCAGACAGCTTACCCTCCGGTTTAGATTTTAACAGCAAGAGCTGCATTATTCTTGCGCCGCAACTTGCTGTATTTTAATTTTTAAAACTCCGGAACCCAAAAGTATGGAAGAGGCAGGGGACGTTCCATTTGCTGAAAAGGTGCAGTGGTGCACCACTCGCTTCAATATAAAAGTATTGAAGCAAGCGGTGCGTCACCGTACCTTTTCAGCAAATGAAGCATCCCCTGCTTCTTCCATACTTCCTGGGTCTGGAGTTTTTTAAATTAAAATACAGCAAGTTGTGGCACGAGAAAAATGCCGCCCTTGCTGTTAAAATCTAAACCAGAGGGTAAGCTGTCCGGGTGCGGGAATCCACGTTTTGGACAGCTTTCCTTTAAGCAAAGACCACACATTATCCTCTAGGTCTTCATCAAAGAGTTCCTTTAAAGAGTCAGTATACTGTCTGAAATGAATATTAACTTTCAAAAATCATGAGCTGTCACTTCTTATATTTGAGGTGTTTTTTTTTCTTTTCCCATTTACCAATTAGATTTTCAATATGGTGTTATGTGTGGCACAATACTCTCCCTAGAGCCTGACATAGCTAATTCTGTTCCTCCTCACACATCATCAGCCCCATGACCTCACTGTCAGTGACATCACAACTGACCAAGAAGAGCCAATCACCTGCTGCAAGACCAGTCAACTGTGATGACACAATAAGTGAGGTTGCAATGGTGAAGCGGTATGAAGAGGAATAAAACTAGATATGTCAGTCTGCAGGTAAAGTACTGCTCCTTACATCACACCTAATACTATATAGTAGAAAACATTCTAAAAACAAAATGGACAAATAAAAATACTTTAGAAATTAAAAGTTACAACTGCCTACTTTTAAAAATTATTAAAATTGTTCTGCCTGCTACTTTTGGCACAATTAGATCTTTAAAAAACATACTTTTTAAAATGTTGCTGTATAAACGACATAGATAATGGGCTTCACTGGGATAATCACATTTATCCACACTAGCAAGGATAAGACCAATTGTGAGTTATGGGTCTTATCTTTATATGTGGCGATAAATATGATTAGCCCAGTGCAGCCCATTATGTAGTCCATATAATCACTGTGAAATCCCATTAAAATGCACAGGGTTTTGCTATGAGATAACAGTATCTAGCTACAGTGCCACTTATCTCTGGTTGTAACTGTAGCTTGAACTTTTAGTGGTACAGAGTCATAGGTGGATACAGTTAAGCTAATAAAGTAAGATGCAGCATTTGGCTTTGGTAAGAACACCGTGCTATGTATTCTGTCCACATGAAGAGAGAGAGAGAGACGATTAGCATTGAACAGTAAAGGATTAGAACAGCATGAATTCTCCATATTATACTGCAAGTGGACCCTCTCAGACAAGCAGAACGCAGAGCTCTTATAAGGTTATTTCCCATAAACAGTAAAGTAAGCAGCTGCCTGTGTTCTCGTAGGTTGATCAGGTTAACTGCACAACACACACCTCTGGCAGAAGGCCATCTCTGAGCCTTACAGAATGAGAATAAAATACTTCAAACTTCTCAAAAATAAGTACACCGGTGGGGACTGAGCTCACACACAGCAAAAACAACACGCTCTCACTCTTTCATCTTTTGAAGGCTTAAATAACAAATTTAAAGTTACCTTTTCATAACATTTCAGCAGTCGTTTGTGTCTGAAAGATTGTACACCAGTATGGAATGGTTAGCGTGCTCTCAGGCTGCCAAACTCTTGGTGTGGTGGTAAAACTACTGCTAGCAACACCAGCTGCCCAGGTGCGGGAATGAGCACAGGTCGGTGGGGGCCAGTTAGGGAGAGGCTGGTTTGAGCATCCCACAGGACACTCACCTCCTCCATGGAGGAAAGGAGTCCATCTCCACTCTTAGTGCTACCTGGATGTTCCTAGGTGGAATGGCAGGCAGGATAGCTATGCAAGTGAGATCGCTGACTTCACACACACGCACACATCCTTTACGTGCAATTATTCATGAATGTTTACAGCCAACATCTCGAGAAGAGGGGAGAACACTTGGAAAGACCACTTTAACCACTGCAGAATGAAATCAAGCCCCGCAGCCCACACAACACCTACCATTGCTCTATTCACTGCTGGATTCACTCTCCTGAGGAACTAGCTAGGGAAAAGGGGCATGGAAGATAGGGGTAAGTTCCACAGAAGGGTGATGGGGCTAGGGTCTGGCTGCAGGGGCAGGTTACCACAAAAGAGGATACAAACAAAATAAAAATAAAAATAGTGTTCATAGGCTACAGGAGATCTGGTGAAAGTGAACGTGCTCTGGTCATAGCTACTAATGCATTTAACTGATAAGGGATATAGAATGAATGTGTGGCTTGGATTGTAATTATTCTTTGTATTATTGTTACATAATAACCCCACACTTACATCACTATAAGAGAACAATAAATAAAGCCTTAATCATCCAGCCAATACAGAAGCAGCTGTTGATGCGGCTCTTGACACACTGACAGATATATATACTGCCCCTTTGATTTATTCTCCCCTTCCTGTATTGTTCTGCCATATAACCGCTTGTCCCAATTATGTTAACCTGGTAGTTACTGTACTTTGTCAAGTATCCAGGCTATGAATGAAAATAGGCTATGTCCGCTTTGTGCACCTACCCCGTCAGCAAAAACATAAATAAATGAAATAAATAAATGAATAAATATACCTAAACGGACACAGTGAGAAGCACACACATACATGCACACACTGACAGGCACACTCTTGGGTGCACACATTACAGCCAGTGATATTCCATTTTCAATGAAAAACACCAATAACCAAAGGAATTTGTCATTTTTAAGCCAGGACTTAGGAGTCAGTATTTCATGAAAAAACTCTGTTTGTACCACTTTATCATGCAAACAACCATACTTTGCACCAGTTGTTTGTGAAAATTCCCCCATTTTGAGCCGATTCTTTGTACAAAACATGCTGATTTGCCCTCAATTTTAGGAAAAATTGAAAAACATAGATTTTAAGATTTTGTCCAACAGAACTGGCCATTTTGGAAAATGGAAAATCATTAGCGCACCTCAATCATGGACTGAAGGGAAAACCTCATCTGGGTGACAGGAGAATTTATCACTTTAGGCACTGATAATTCTTTGTCTCATTGTTATACTGTACATTGTAAGGTCTGTCACAGTTAATTATCTAATTAGTTTTGCACTTTATATTGCATACCATTACTCAGCGCATTGTGAATACTGTATCTGGTTGTTTTATGCTGTACATTGTTTGAATCGTCAATGTTTGTTATTCTCCCGGTTCGTAACTGAAAGAAGGCAGTTTCTGCTCAATGTTCTTACCTGGTTAACAAAAACAAATAAATCAATAAATAAATAAATCAGGAGCAATAAATACATAGAATCACCACACTGTCTATGTCAGTGGCTCAAGAGGTTGCACACTCGCCTCTGAGGCCGGAAGATCAAAAGGTTGTGGGTTCTAGCCCCACACCAGGCTCCTGGTATAAATATACTGACACTGTAGTGCATCAAGACGGGGGTGCTGCACTCCTGAGGTGCTGTCTTTCAGATAAGACATTAAACTGAGGTCCCGTCTCCCTGTTCTGGTGGTTGTTCAAGTGGATGTTAAAGATCCCATGGCAGTTCTCGAAAAGAGTAGGAGAATTTCCCCCAGTGCCCTGACCAAATTCCCCCCATTCACTAAAAATACCACTAACAGCTTAGTCAAGTTCAGTTTCAGTTGGTTACCATCTGTATCACTCCCCCATCCGGGTCCCCAGAAAAAGGAACTTTTAGTCTCAGTGAGCCTACCTGGTCAACAAAATTCAATCAATAAATAATTTTAGTCATGGTCAGAGCCCATATTTATATACCACCACTACCGTGCACATTCTCGGGACGGGCCACAGAGAGGGAAAGAGGAACTGCTAGATGCAAGGAACTACAGGACCAGGACTTGGAAGAGGGCAGGGGGACCCACTAGATGCTAGAGATTGCTTGTTACAGACCAGGGAGAGGAAGGGGGAACTGCTGGATGCCAAGAACTACTGGAACCGGACCAAGGAGAGGGATGGGTAATCAGGATGCTAGTATCTGCTCCATAGATAGATAGATAGAAAGATAGTTTATTTATATAGCACTCCTTTCCAAAGACTCGGGAGCGCTTCACAATCAATACTATACAACATTTTATTAATATACAAAAATACAATTAAAATTAGCAGTAGTATCCAATCAAGACATAACTCAATTATCTAAAAATTAAAAGCCTGGTTAAATAAGTAAGTTTTTAAACCTTTTTTGAAGGTATTCACAGAGACTGCCTTCCGTAGATGTCTAGGTAATAGATTCCATAGGGTAGGTGCAGCCACCAAGAACGCTCGATCACCCGAGTGGCGCAACCTCACTCTAGGAATATCCAGGAGACAACCCTCTGTGGAATGGAGAGCCTGGGATGGACTGGAGAGCGGCCGCAGGGAATCACTAGATGCCAGGGACTACTGGAACTGGACAGGGGAGAAGGAAGAGGAGTGCTAGATGTCAGGGTCTTCTGTACAGACCGGGGAGAGGGGAGAAGGGAACCCCCTAGATAACAAGGATTACCAGATGTGGACATAGGAGGTGGAAAATGCTAGATGGCAGGGTCTGCTCCGTTTGGACTGGTAAGAGAGAGGGTGGAGGGAACTCCTAGATACCAGGGACTGTTGGAACGGGACAGAGGAGGGGGAAACACTAGATATCAATCACTGCTCAGTACAGGCCAGTGAGAAGAGAACCGTTAAATGCCAGTTACTGCTCAGTACAGGATGGGGAGAGGTAGGGGAAACCTACAGATTGCAGGGACAGCTTGATACAATATAATAAAGTAATTGACATTAGGAAAAGAAAGAATTTAGTAATATCCTACACAGTAGATGTAGGTGAACTCTGGAATAAAAATATATTTCCCACGTCATTAACAACTCAGCAGAGTGCAGAAATCATACGTGCCGGAACAGGGGGGCCACTAGGGCCATGGCCCTACCACTTTCTGGAGACCCTATCTCCACAAAGACATAGACAGAGTGGAGGCTGTCCAGAGGAGGGCAAACAAAATGGTGCAGGGTCTGCACCAGAAGACATATGAGGCGAGACTAAAGCAGCTTAATATGTATACCCTTGAGGAAAGGAGGGAGAGAGGGGACATGATAGAAGCTTTCAAGTACCTCAAGGGAATCAACAAAGTCCAAGAGGGTAGCATCTACCAGAAAAGAGATGTGCAAGAACAAGGGGCACAATTTAGAAGATGGGGGGGCGGCCTAGAGGTAATGTGGAGGAAGTATTTTTTCACAGAAAGGGTTGTGGATGCATGGAACAGCTTTCCTGAAGAGGTTGTGGAGTCAGGAACAGTGGGGGAACTCAAGAATGCATGGGACAGACATAAGGCAGTCCTAGTGGGGGGTAGGAGGAAGTAAGCTGTTGGTTAACTAGGATCTGCAGCTTATCTGTTAGGTAGGAAAATGAGCAGACTAGGTGGGCCAAGCGGTCCTTATCTGCCGTCAAATTCTATGTTTCTATGTTTCATATGTGGCTCTATCAGCTTTTGCAATCATGTTCATGTATTTAATAGGGGAGCATTTACCCCTTACATCCTTGGCCCTACCACTTTTCAAACCGTTCCGGCATCAATGGCAGAAATACATTTACTCCCTTGTACACCTGCCATTACTAGAGGGTTATTGCTTAAGTAAAACCCCTTCAGTTGCACATGCTTTTGATCTCTTCATAGCAAATGCTGGTAAAAATGTGGAAACTGCTCTGTTTCTTACACTAGGTGTTAACCAAATCATAGCCCTCATTCTGTCACTCTCAGTCTCTCTCACTTCCCCCCTCTGTCTTTCTCTCTCTGATTTGAACAGAATTCAGCATGAGGGCCTCACCGCTATTTGTTCTCTGTCATACTGGCTAGAAGCCATAAACAGAGAGAGAGAGACTGTCCTCAATTACCCAGAACAAAACAGTACAGAACTCCCTACTGTTTGCCCATATACGGTTATTCAACAGTTCTCAAGTGGAAGTGCGCCTTTAAAGGAGCCCTCACCTTCTTGTTTATGGCTTGGGCCATGCAAATCTTTCTTGCTGCACACTGAAAATCTCAAGTACTAGGACTGGAAAGGCTGCTGTACTGCATAATTCAGGCTGTAAATATAAAAGAGCTGTTACTTGCAATGTCTGCAAAACCAAGCAGACCTGCAGTAGTCTCTGCAGTCCAAATACGAGGGAGACGTACCTAGCATGTTGTGTTGCAGTTTAATAAAGTGCCGTAATGTTTGTGCCTGTTAATGCTTCTGACATAAAATCTGACTGTGAGTTTTCGTGGACTTGCTGTGCAATGAATGAACTAGTCTCACAGCAGGAAGAAGTTAACACAGGGCTTTTTGGTGACGCGATTATCTGCACATACCTCTCAACCTTTTGTTGTTAAATTAGGGGCACAGACACTCAAAATGAGGGACACATCCTCAAACATGTAGATACACGCTCAAAACACTGGGGACAACGTTGTGTTTACTTGAACAGAGTTTATTTTTGACGTAGCATCTAAGAATATTTCGAATTTCTGCCTTAAAATCTGAATTTATAGAACCTCCTCTGTGTGGGCAGCACTTTTACAATGAGAGACGGATAAGGGACAGAGCAATTTTGAGGGGTAAAATGAGGGACCTCTCTTGTAATCAGGGACAGTTGAGAGGTATGTGTCTGCGTTCTGTTCACACAGTTAACAGCTCAGGATGCAGGGGCTTCTCCGATTGTCCAGCTGATGCAAAAATATGTCAGATTATGGAAACATTTCCTGAAGTTGTAGTAAGCTTTCCAGCAATTGCGGTAAAAAGTGCTAAATTGCTACAATTATTGTTTCATTTCACAGTTTGTCACCTTTTACTGTAAGTGCACATCATCCGGGTCTCTCAAATGTTTTCCTGAGACCCCCTTTTTTTTTAACAGGGAGTCCAAGATGCTCAAAATGGAAATCCTGCTGAGAGCATTGTGAACAGATATAACATAACTGACATGATCAGCAGATGACATCATCACAGCCATCGGGTCTGGTCCACCCTGCAACTCTAGCAAAAAAAAGTGCAGGATAGCACAGGACACGGGGGGTTACAGAAGATGAATGTTAAAGGCAACACATCCCAATAAAGACTTTTTTATGGGAAAAGGCATTTCCTGTTTTATTTTGATTTTATATTGGATGTATCTGAATATGTGTTTGTTTTCGTATTATGCTGTACAGCGCCTTGAGACTTTGAAAGGTGCTTAATTAAATAAATGTTATTATTATTATTATTATAATAAAATATCAGTTCAAATGAGCCAACATCGTGGGGTGGGTTTTTTTGGTACCCTGATATCTCATGAGCCTTTTGAACCATCAAGAGTCTATTTCAGGACTCAGCTGTACAGTAAGTGGCACTACTACTAGTATCATCCCAGTATGTAGTTAAACTACATTTTAGCATACGGCCTCAAAGGGTTAACTGTTATTGCTCCTGGCATTTAAGAACCATTCGGCTACCTAGCATGTCTGTTTAAAGCGGCAGCATCTGTTAGCCAACAAAAAAGTCATCATATAGTCTTTTATCAAAACTGTATTTGTAACATCCTTACATTCATCAGCAGTATATTTTTCATTTTCTCAGATATTTTTAGAACATGCGTTATAACTAATTTTGTAAATAATGGCTAGAGTCATTAAAGATGGTCATGACTCACAATTTTTAAATCTCTCTTCCGCTGAGGTTGTTTTTTGAATGTGCACAATAGATTCATACCGTGGCTCTATTAGGATGGTGCTGCTACATGTTTCTGAAGGCAAACCGTGCAGAACCACACCAAGATGTTTCCTTTTTCATGGTGGACACGGCAAGGGAGCGAGAACTTTTTAAAAGTTAAAAATCCTGTATCTCAATTAAGGAGTGAAATAAAATAAGAAAATAGAAATAAGAACGGAATATTATTGCTTTTGTCAGAAAACCATTATTGTTGGGGTGGGGGAAAGCTACACAGTAACTAACCAATAGAGATGATTTAAGAAGAACATTCATAACTGTAAATACAGACTTCTATTCCAGTGCATGGCTTTCAGGAAGCACGCTACAGGACCATGTGATGCATTCTTTTTAGTTCATTATTTATTTATTTATTGAACACTTTGGAGATTACCTTTGAGCACAAGTGCTCATTTACAAAGGTTCCACGTCAAATACATAGTCACAAAAGATACTGCAAGCACAACACGCAGTTCCAGAGGAAGTGCAGTTGAATCAAGCTCAAAGCACTTAAGACAGAACAATTACATACAATTTTGAAAAAAAAATCCATTCAGATCATTGTATAAGAAGTCACAGGTTATATACAGAGAGAAACCAAATTAAACAGTTTTAACGGGTACAACTGCACCAAATTAAACAGTTTTAACAGTTACAGTTGCACTGGACTGCAAAGGCAGACCACAAAGATCTCTTGAACTGATTAAACTTGGGGAAGATTCAGCAGTATGTCAGTCAGTCATTTAACTAGTTAGCAACCCTGACAGCAAATAACTGCTTGCCCTGCTCAGTACGCAGGAAAGGAGGCTTAAGGGCATTGGTTGGAGATGGTGCAGAAGCAGTTTGTTAAAGCAGGGGGTGTTAGGCCCTGGAGCACCTTTCTGGCTAGCAAACATGCCCGGAGCTTTATTCTGCAGGGTGCAGATAGCCAGTTAGTGAGTGAGTAAAGGGTCCAACCATGATAACGCATCTTTTCTCAGACATCCCAATTTCTGAAATTTGACTGCCTGCCTGTCTGAGGCAGTGACACAGAGAGTGATCTCCTTGCATCAGAATGCCATAAAACTGCATTAATCACAAAAGAAACTGAGGAACACAGCAAGATGCTCAGACCCCCAAAATACTGCTTCATGCCAGGACTCAGGAGTTTTATCCATTACAACTGCTCCAAATTCAAAAGGCGCCATATAATTCTAGTGTGCTTTACCCAGATGTACAACACTGCTTGATCAATTTTACCCATAAAATTCGGTGAAAATACGGAACAGAAATATATGCAACTTGTTTTGTCAGCTTGACCCTCTTGTGCCTTCTGTGAGGTGAGCCAGCATTCCAAAGCAGTTCATCATGGTAGCAGATTATAAAAACGGTACTTCAGTTTGGACAATTACTTCATTACCCTGTGCTACTCATTATTGGTCAAGTGCATTCAAAAGAGATAAAAGGGTTGTCTTATCAGAGCAGTTCATTTTTTATATCTTTTATCATTCATACTTCCCAGCTTGCCGCTGCTTTGCACACCCACAGCCAATAAGCCAACCAAACTGGATATAAAAATCACGAATGATCTTGCCCTATAAGGATTACTAGAACTCTTCAGAATTCTATTGTTAATGTTGGCACAGTAGTAGGGCTCCCACTTGCTATGCCACAACCCAGGTTCAGGAATGAACTCAAGTCATCAGAGGTCAGCCGGCGGTGGGAGGATCGATCGTCAGAGGGACTGATCTCCTCTCATGATGTGGGCTGGGTTGTGTCTCCCGCTATGTTCCTGACACCTAGCGGAAGCTGGGTGCCACAACAGTCAGGAGGCCCAGAAGGGCAAAGGATGCTGAAAGATGCACTGTGTCACTGTACAGCAGACATTCCCCAGTGGAGAAAACAGGTGAAAAATCCCCATACTGGACAGGTTAATGTACAACACTCACAGACTTGACACCACTCACTCAGCACCCAGGCTGTATCCTGCCACAGATGGGCCAGGGCAGTCCCCTCCAACCCTCTGCCATTTTTTAAGCATTTGTACTGTACTGTCGTCTCTCCCACCCAGGACCTCCTGGTAAATAAGCTTTGCTTAAAGGAGCTTGCTCCTGGTAAAATAAACCTAAACCTAACTCTGCTATAAGGAATAAGTCATGGGTGCATCTGGAGTAAGTCCCAGGAATGATGGGTGATTGGACTGAGGTGGGGGCCTCCCCGATAAGGGCCAGAGAGGCAGCAGGAGAGAAAATACAATAATAAAAACAGAAAAGGCCAGCCCGGTAGCGCTGAGGGTTGAGGCGCTGGACGCCACACCTCGCACCACGCCGGCAACCCGGGTTCAGTAGCGAGCCTGGGTTGTCAGGGGTCGTAGGGGAGGTAGAGGATTGAGCGTCCAGAGGACGGCTCTCCTCTCCTGGGAGGAAGGGGGTCTAGACTAGGTGTTTGATTGTCTTCTGGCAGAGGCCAGGGGTACAACAAGCATTGCAGCAGACGTCGGGGAACGAGGAGTAGTGACGCCAGTAGTGAAGAGGAGGAAAAACGCCTGCGGGTTCCGGGGAGACGGTGTGCCAGAACGTGCCTCCAATATGCCCTTGCCTACCTGACTACTCCAATCCGACGAGATTCAGAATTTGGGGGTGCTCGCTGCCCCACCGCGACCACACTCGGGGGGATAAGCCACAGCTCCATGGGGACCAAGGGTAAGTATCGGGCAGGCAAGTGAGGCAGGAGGATGACTTCTAAGCGCTCCTAATGGGTCGGCACCCGTGGGACGTAGGCGAAGATAAATAATAATTTCAAAAAAATAAATAAAAATAATAACAGAAAAAAATTAGCATTATTTTTTCCTCATCTTCTGTTTATTCTACAGCTTGATGCCCCACCTCTGGCTTAGTGATGGGGACATCTCAGCCTCAACAACTCCCATCTCCCATTCCGTGTTGTCCCTACTATCTCCCTTCCCCTCATAACAGTGACTAAGAGTAGCTCTCTTTCAAGGCACAGTTTGGTGGTAGTTTTAGTTGGGACCATGGGGCTCAAACGTGTCGGTGCCATTATCACAGCTGCCACTCTTTTCCCTGGATTTTCTTCCCCTTGACTCTCCCGTCATCCACTGATGCCACGTTCATATGCTGCAAGCAGGAAAGTAAGCTCCCTGGCCCACCACAAGGGTCTTGGTAGTGGTGCAGCACAAAGCCACACTCTCCCAGGCTGAGTGGGGTGCACTGCCATGGGCAGCACATCCTCAGCCCTGACCACCCGAGCACTATCGACTTGAGCTCGCAGCTGAACATGGGTCACCTGTGGAGCAGTGTGATACGATCACTCTAGCCACTCCAGTAGCTGGTATCATATTACTATAGGTCACTTATCATATTTATACACCTCACAGTCCTGTATATAGAAGCACATACATAGCTTCAGAAATGCTCCATACGGCCACATAAATAGTAGCCAAACTCCAGTTAAACTTCTGTTTGGCCAGGTTCATTAATGAACACCTAAACAGTCTATGTTTCCCTTTAACTCAATAACAGTGGCTTTGCACCCCTTTCAAGGACAGGCTTTTGTTTACATCAGTGTTTAAACTGCACTGACTTAATAAAGATAAATGCAGTTTCATATTATTTAAAAATAAAAAAGCTCCTGTCATGAAGCCCCATTTTAAGATACCACCAAAAATGGCCACTAACATGATGTCACGTGAGCAAGGAAGCACCAGCGGCCCTACAGTAGGCACTATTTACTGCACTATATTTGTAGCCAGATTAAGGGCAGGGCAAAAGGACAAATGTCCCAGGGCCCAGATCTCCAACGGGGTCCCAGAACACAAACTTGCAGTTCAAAAATAAGTTCCCCTATTCCAGTGGCATGGAGGGCTGAGGTACTGGTATGTTACCTCCTGTCACGCCAGCGAGCTGGGTTCGGGACCAAGCTCAGGTTGCCAGGGATCAGCCAAGGTGGGACAGGATCGAGTGTCCAAAGAACCGATGTCCTCTCTCGGGGAGTAGAAGGATGTCAGCACGGGCTTAGACTGCCACCAGGTGATGGCCTTGTGGTACAGTGCAGTGCAGGCAGTATGAAGGAAGGGGGTCTGCAAAAGCATCATGTCTGTGCACCTCCATGTGCACGCTTGATGTCCTGCAGCAGGGGGTGGGGAGAAACAAGATAAAGGAGAGCTGGGGGCTTGATGAAGCCTTGCCCACTTGTCCTGAGTTCACACCATCAACTAGAAACTTGCCGCTCTGGATTATCATATGGGGGGGGGGGGGGAGACAGCCCTCCTTCCTCTGGCTCTGCCATGAGGGGGTATTCATGGGGTCACTTCAAGACTGAGGTAAGTCCCAGGGGAGGCAGTGGCCAGCTTGGAGAAGTGGGGACAAATCTGATTAGCTGCTCCTGGACTAAGGAGCATAAACACATTTGTGGGGAAAAAAAATACGTTTGCAGCCCTTTTCTTTGCAAAGATAAACCACCTGGAAAAATCAACACATGTTGCTGCTATAGGCAATGACTTGTGCTTCCAATATTTCCTGCAATGATATCCTTTAGGATGTTTGTTTTTTTTACAGCAACAGTCCCGGTTTTAGGCAGTAAGACACAATGGGGTGTGCGCTAGAGACTTCTACTGCACGGCCAGGGGCATAGTAAGGTATAAGGCCACAGGCCTATGCTGAAGTTGAATATGAATTTTACGAAAAAAGGGCAGCCCATAAAATTCTAATTTTGTTAACATTCCCAATATGCATTCATTTATTTTTGTTTTTTGGCGCTGTGTCGAGGCTGCCAGCACTTGATGTAAGCCATGCCCTCGACACTTGCAGCGCATGGCCAACAACCAGTCAGGATGCTTAAAATCTGAAACCTGTTTCATAAATGGGATTTGCCTGATTCATGGACGTTCTGTTCTTGTTATTCTGTACCAATAGTCTGATTTGCTATCATTTGCACTCCTTGTGGTTTTACTGTCGTTGTTATTTTGCTGTATTATCCTGTGTATTTGTATTATTTGGCAATCCCCTTCCCAAGGACGCAACTGGAAATGAGCTACATAGCTCAGTGTACATTCTTGGTCAACTCTTTTAAATAAATAAATAAATAAATAAATAAATAAATAGGGATAAACCTAGAGTGAGCCAGACAACTGCCTGAAACAATGAGGACCAAGGTGAGAACTGCTCCTCGTTCACTTTATTGGGGAACTGGATTCAGAAGTGTCGAGACATTAAATGTCTAATTTTGATGAAGCGAGGCAATGAAAAAAATTAGAAAGCTCGTGAGAATATGTGCGTGACTGGGACGGTGACAAAGAAACCCCAAATGTGTGTACATAGTATATAAAAAAGCTACAAGTGGAAGTTTAAGAATTAAAATGCAGCATATGGTAGGGCTGGCCCACCAGTGCAGTAGTGGTGCTTCTGCTTGCAATGCCGACAACCCCGGTTCTGGAGCGAACTCGGGCCATCAGAGGGCTGTCTAGGAGGAGGGTTGGGGGAGAAGGACGAGTGTTTCAAGGACTGCTCTCCCTCTCCAGGTGGGAAGGGTACTGGCACCCAGTAGACACTGACCCCTGGCGACTGCTAGGGGTGACAGCACCTGGCACCAGCGCCGAGGTCCAGGATTGGTGGGGCAGCGGATGCCTGCATATCAGGGGTAGGAGCATCACTGATGTATGCTGACATCACTGCACATCTGCTTCCACTAGGGGCTAGCAACTAAGCAAGGAAAACCCCTTTTTCATGTGTGCAGCATGTAGCCAAGGATGCAATCACAGCCTTCTCCCGAATAATGCCCAGCTCAGCTCATCAGAGTTCTCAGGTGGATCTCAGTCTCCCCCCCCCCCACCAAAGAAATCCCACAATTAAGGGGTAAATCACGGGCCTCCCCATGAGGGCAGACTGGGAGGATGCCAGGTGGGTGGAAGTTGGGGCCAAAATCGCAAGATATGTTGTATATCCCTACCACAAGACGCGATAAACAAGAGTTGAAAAAATATATAGTATGTTGTTAGATTTTGTTCTCCATGAAAATCAGCCTGCCCAAAATTATTTT
Source organism: Neoceratodus forsteri (assembly GCA_016271365.2). Classification (NCBI taxonomy): domain Eukaryota; kingdom Metazoa; phylum Chordata; order Ceratodontiformes; family Ceratodontidae; genus Neoceratodus; species Neoceratodus forsteri. The sequence goes on along the minus strand of CM057456.1, from coordinate 1,869,755,355 downwards.
TGTGCATATTCTGAACTGCTGTGCTCATTCCCAAGTGGTGCTGTGCACTTTCCAAACTGTTGTTCTACACATTTCTAAGGTCATAAAATGTCAAATTTCTCTGTCGCCCCACACTAGCTGCTTATTAACCAACCATGGCCCACAGTTGTACCTTTTAACTCGTAAGTCTGTAAATTTAAGTTTGATCATAGAACAGAACAAAAAAAGTCACATTGTTTTTGTCTGTTTTTCCTTTGGGGGTGAAGCGCTTCTGTGACTACTTAGTGAAAAAAAAATATATACTATATAAAATAGGGCAACCATAAACAATTAAGCATATGTTTCCATCTCGGGGTTGAGATGAGAATGTGGACCTCTGAAGCTTCACTCTTGAAGTTCATATGCTGTCATCTCACCCCTCATTGGAAACACAGTCTTGTTGTGTATGGTTGCCTACACTATTCTCTATTATGTTCTGAGTTCACAAACATTATCAAGACACTGGTACATTTTTTAGGCAACATTTGTGGCCCATTCTATTTGCCAGTGTGGTTACAAATAGCCAAGCAAGATCCCAGGCAAACCATTAGATCTGAGAACTGGGGGTGCATCACAGTTTGTGGCAGGTAATGGGATTCTCAGGTAAGCTTTATGATCCCCTTTATTGAAAATTCAGCGCCAGGACGAGCACACTGTTTCTGGACTAGTCTGTTGTTACAGTATGAACCTAAGTTACGGGACAAGTATTAGAATCTCGATACAAATATCCTCTATGACAAAACTGGAGGTACACTACACGGCTAATGCGCGTTCGGAACTACATGTTCTGAGATATAGTCTTTATCAGTGCTGTAAAAATCCTGCCAAGCGAAAAAAGATGAACAAAAACATCAAAGCGCATGTCTCCATTTCATCATATACGTTTTGCAAACACAATTCCTATGGAATAGGCATTGGGCTAGCTCAGAATACGCTATTTATCTTCACATGGGAGATGGCAGGACAATAACTTAGATGAGTGTCAGGACCATCACAACAGATGACAAATGGCGTTGTGTAGTCAGTGCATTCTATGTATTATAAGCTGTAAAACTTTTGAATTAGGCCTGGTAGTGCTGAGGGTTGTGGCGCTGGACGCCACACCTCGCCCCACGCCAAAGTCCCAGATTCCGGAATGAGCACAGGTCATCGGCGGTTGGTGGGGATGGGGAAGGACTGAGCGTCCCAAGGAGAGGGGTCTCTCCTGTGCTGATGCACTAGCAGTCTCTGGCAGTGGCTGGGGGATTGTAGTGCTCGGCCGGCAGAATGCAGGGGATTGAGCTGAGGTGGACATCTTTGAGGTGTGCACAGAAGCATGCACACGCCGAGCAGGACATCATTGCACATCTGAGCTCTGCGGCCTAAACTCCTACATAATCCCCCCCCCCCCGATCTGTGAATATGCGAAGGCACCGCCTATGTCCAGGCCACACTCCAGCCGACAGAGTCACCTTCCAGGACTCCTCCCGATCCAGCTCCAGCGTGTTGGATTATAGATAGAGAGCAAGGGCAGATGGCACTACCTTGGGGGGCTCAGAGCCGGGGGATTTGCTGGGCTTGAGCGGCCTGGCACAGGTGAGTTTCAGACTGGGAGGTAGAGACTGGCATATGTGGTAGCTGGAGAGAGTTCCACAGAACCGGGGAGAATAAAGAGAATTTACGAAAAAAAAAACCTTTAAATTAGAGTGCTTTATATAGAGGATAATGTATGGGCATCAGTTAACAACAACACTGTATTCACTTCGAGAGGTTACCATGGCAACTGTGTAAACATCGAGAGTGAAGCTCGAGAGGTTTATTGTTGCCTGGTAACCTCAAGAAATGAATTCAGCGATGTTGTTAAGTGATGCCCACACATTGTCTTGTATAGTGTATGGGCATCAGCAAAAAAAATTCTTGATCGTGGCTGTAACAATTGTGCCGTTGCTCATTAACCCCCCTCCCAAACACACATACACACACACACACACACAAGAAGAAGCCCTGCTCGATCCACGTTCTCCAACTGCCACAGACTACAGTTTTAAAATAAAGTATGACGCTACCCACCAATGCCTAACATCTAGACTGTGTCATTTCATGAGAACTGCTGTCTTCATTTTTAAAAAAATCTCACTGTTGTGGCCGTTTCCCCATGATCGCAATAGATCTGTCTTCCAAGCGGCTGAGTGCTGCCTGATGCGCATGCGCTGGGATGTTCCAAGGTGTTGTACCATCAATGTGACATACTCAGGCAGGTACAACACCATCATGACATCTCCACGATGGTACAACAGCTGTGTATTTGTACTGAATTTTGCCCACAATAACGTTCTACCATACACTATAAAGATTTAACTGTTACTGTTTAATTGCACAGCTCTGTTTAGAGTGTGACAGAAGCCACTGTGATGTCATCCAACATCATTCAAGCTGCTCTCCTATTGGTTTGGGCGTCTCTGTAACCTATCTGAAGATAAATGACCACTTAGAATGCTTCAGTGGCTAAACTAAATCATGTATCTGTAATGTTTCACTCTCACCTACACCGTGTAACATCCGATATTATAATTTACTGGAGAATATATTGTTAAATGTCAGTTTACCGCTGGGGTTAGAAACACAGAAACATAGAATTTGACAGCAGATAAGGATCGCTTGGCTCAACCAGTCTGCCCATGTCCCTGCCTAATGGATAAGCTGCAGATCCTAGTTAACCAGCAGCCTACTTCTTTCTACCCCAACCCCCTAGAATTGCCTTATGACTGTCCCATGCATGCTTCAATTCAACCACTATTTTTGATTCCACAACCTCCTCCAGAAGGCCGTTCCATGCATCCATGTATCTCTGTGAAAAAATACTTCCTTACATTACCTCTGAGCCGCCCCCCCATCTTCAAATTGTGCCCCCTTGTTCTTGCACACCTCTTGTTTTGGAAAGATGCTACACTCTTGGACTTTATTGATTCCCTTAAGGTACTCGAAAGTTTCTATCATGTCCCCCCTCTCCCTCCTTTCCTCGAGGCTATACATATTAAGCTCCTTTAGTCTCTCTTCATAGGTCTTCTGCTGCAGACCCTGCACCATTTTAGTTGCCCTCCTCTGGACAGCTTCCATCTTGTCTATGTCCTTGCGGAGACTGGGTCTCCAGAACTGCACACAGTACTCCAGATGGGGTCTACCAGCTGTCTGTACAGAGGGATAACGACTTTCTGTTTTCTACTGGTGATGACTCTCCCTATGCATCCCAGTATCCCCCCAGCCCTCATTACTGCCCTCTCACATTGCTTGCCCACCTTTAAGTCATCTGATATGACCACCCCCAGGTCCCTTTCCATTTTTGTTGTTGTTAGTATCTCACACCCCATTGTGTACTCTTCCCCTGGGTTTTTGTTTCCCAGGTGTATTACCTTGCACTTCTTAGCATTGAATCTAAGCTGCCATACTTTTGACCATTCCTCTAATCTTGCCAAGTCCCTCATCACCCTTTCCACCCCACCTTGTACATTAACTCTGCTGCAGATCTTTGTGTCATCTGCAAAGAGATATACTTTTCCTTCCAGTCCCTCTGCAATGTCACTTATAAAGACATTGAAGAGGACCGGTCCTAATACTGAACCCTGAGGTACCCCACTAGTAACCCCCCTTTCTTCAGAGTGGACTCCATTTACTATTACCCTCTGTGTCCTATTCTCCAGCCAATTCTTTACCCAGGCTATCATCTTGGGACCCACTCCCAGGCTGGCTAACTTGTATATTAATCTTTTGTGTGGGACTGTGTCAAATGCCTTGCTAAATTCTAGGTAGGCCATGTCCAAAGCCCCTCCCTGATCTACTACTTTGGTCACCAAGTCAAAGAAATCTATTAGATTCATCTGGCATGACCTTCACGCTGTGAATCCATGCTGTCTTGGGTCCTGTACCCCTCTGGCCTCTAAGTACTCGACAATTCTTTCCTTCAGGTCTTCAGGTGAAGCTACCTCTGGCTGCAAGCTGCAACACTGGACTTAAGATTTGCAAGAAAGTGAGTAGTGCTCACAACAGAGGGAGGTGAACTTTACAATTTACAATTGTCTTTAGTTTGAAGCAGATTCCTTAGGAAACTTAATATTCTTCAGGTGGAGGATACTTCTAACTGAAGGGTGAAATAAGCAACTTAGAATGATCAGAAAAGGCAGTCTTTCAATCAACAGAGGGAGGTGGAGTTTGCTTTACTTGTTACAATTGTTAAGATTTTACTGTTTTCTGTGTTTCTGCCCTTCTGACTTGATTGGAGTTAATGATTGACTGTTTGCATTGCAATATTTGTAATACTGTGAGTATTCACTGGGCTAAGAATTTGTCATAAGCCCTGAATTGAGAGCAGGTTACAGGCTGTGTATTGGACCCAGACAGTCCCTAGGGGGTGAAAACTGTTTTTTCTTTGTTTACCTTAGTGCCTTATAAGGCCAAGACAGACTGTGTCAGGAAGTGCTTAAATCATAGCTACTTAACAGCCAATAGCTCAGGAAGAATCTTACAGACCTTGATAAAAGTACTAATTTTAGCAGGCTCATCAGATAACCTCATAGTCTTCAGGTGAAGCTACCTCTGGCTGCAAGCTGCAACACTGGACTTAATTTTCCTAGTCAAACTATCTCTTGTTGGGAACTGCAACACTGAACATAGGATTTGCAAGAAAGCGAGTTGTGCTCACAACAGAGGGAGGGGAACCTTTCGATTGTCTTTGCTTTGTAGCAGATATACTGCAGGTGGAGGCTGCTTCTAACTGAAAGGGAAATAAGGTATTTACAATTATCAGGAAAAGACAGTCTTGTTACAATTCTTAAGATTTTCAGTGCAGGAAGAGTTCAAAGCACAGCTCACTTATTTTGGGACTGACTGCTTTCAGAGCACAAACCACCAGGCTGTTTTGGGGCTGGGGAGGTTTACCTGTGTCTGACTTGAATGTCTGGATTTTTCTCTGTTTGAGTAGCAGGGGATTTTCTCTGTCAAATTGTTGTGTATAGTACCTTGCAGACAGGAAGGCACTAATCGCAGTGGTGGGTCAGAACTCTTAGCTGATTGTTTTGTGAGGGCACAGTTTAGGCTCAACCCCGGAAATAGTTCCTTTATACCTGGGGTTCTGACATCATTTCCTCAAGAGTGCAAGGTGCATATCAATGTCATATCCTCTCTAGCACACGGCACTGAAAATATACGAATACACATTGTATAATATATATATATATTTCTATATAACAAACCAATCACTCACACAAGCACACACACAAAAAAAAAAACAAAAAAAAACAAAACAAAAGTACATAGTCATGTGGGGAGTAGTGCAATGTAATGGCTGTGGGGCAGCAGTCTTCCGGGAGTCTTTCTGGAGGCTGAGATGCTGCCCTATTTGCAGACAACTCTCTGCCCTGAGGGAGGAAGTTGCCCGTCTTCAGGCCACACTGGACAGCAGTAAGAAAACCTTCCCCCAGGCCAGACTGGATGGTAGGAAGGGACCCCCCATCCAGGGAGCACCAGAGCCACCACCACTACCTCAGAGGTTGCAAAGAAAGCACAGCAGTTGGACCACTGTGGGCTCAGGAAGGGTGAGGAGGGTGGAACAGAGGCACACCCAGTCAGTTGTTCCTCCACAATCCATACACCATTCTGGGAGCACAGCTCCCTATGGATGCACCCATGGAGGAGATTAGGGAGGCCGAGGACACCTGTCACAAGGGAGGCCCACAGGAAGGAGGCAGAGGATGCACAAGGAAAGGAAGCAGCTCCTGGTGGGGGACTCAATTATTAGGGGGATAGAACTGGGGAGCAGGGAAAACTGAAGTAAAGTGCCTGCCTGGTGCCATGGCTTGTAGGGACAGGAAGCGCATCCTCAGGATCACGAGAACAGCTGCACGGGAGTCTGAGCTGGATGTCATTGTCCACCTAGGGACAAATGACTTGGCTCAACATGAGCTTACAGCAGTGCAGAAGGACTTTGTAGAACTGGGGAGAGGCCTAAGGCAAGTAGCACACACAGTATCCTTCTCAGAGGTGCTGCCTGTAAATGGCATGAGTGAGGCAAGGGTACTTTGCACCATGCAGTTTAATGAGTGGTTGAAAAAATGGTGTGGAGCACAGGGGTTTGGCTTCATTGGGGACTGGGGTTCCACCTGGAGGGACACCAGCCTATACTGGCAGGATGGTCTGCATCTGTCCAGGAAGGAACAAGTCTTTTGAGCAATCGGTTTAAATGCTTCATTGGCAAGCTTTTAAACTAGTCAAGGGGAGGCACTGATAAGCTGCAGAAAAATCCCAGCCTCTCCCTACAAAACAGGGTACTAAATGGGAAAAAGACCGAGGTAAAAAGATCAGTGGGGAATGCTGCAACAGAAAGCAAAGCTATCAAAAAATGGAAAGCAATGAGTACCAATGCCCGTAGTCTGAGTAACAAGCTTCCTGAATTAGTGGCCTTGATGGAGGAGGAACATCTGGATATCGTGGCAGTCACAGAAACATGGTACACACATAACCATGACTGGGATGTAAACATACAGGATACACTATCTACAGGAGGGACAGGGAGGGTAAAGAGGAGGAGGAGTAGCTCTTTACATAAGGAAGGAATCAAAGCAACAGAACAAAAGGGTAAACAGGGAGGAGAAGAAGCACTGTGGGTAAATTTGGAGACCGCAATGGCACCACAATCCGCACAGGGGTTGTATGAACCCCCTCTCAGGGGAGGAAATGGACAAGGAAATGATAGAAAGTATACTTAGTATGGCAGAAAAGGGAGATATTGCTGATGGTGATCTGAATATGCCAGATGTTAACTGGAGTGCAGTTGCAGCAGCCACTTCTAAGAGTGGGTTATTCTAGATGCCCTACAGGGGCATGCCTTAGGCAACTAGTATTGGAGCCCACTCGAGAGGAACAATCTAGACCTGGTTCTCTCAAATGGAGATGAGAGAGGATCACAGATGTAGAAGTGGGTAGCCATCTGGGAACTAGTGACCATCGAACAGTATGGTTCACAATAAACACAGCAATAGAGTCAAGCCATACAAAGACAAAGGTACTGATTTTAGGAGGGCTGACTTTGTCAAAATGGGTGAGTGCCTAAGGAATGCACTAGCAAATGGGCAGGAAGGAGGGTGGAAGAACAATGGGGAATAATAAAACTGCCATCACAGAGGTAACAAGCCTTGTGTAAAGCAAATAAAGCGAAGCGAGGTAAGAAACCACTATGGTTCTCAAAGGAAGTGGCAGTGAAGGTTCAAGAGAAAGAAAGCATTCAGGAAGTACAAGGAATCACAGAAGGAGCAGGACAGAGAACTGTATCAGTTAAAGCAAAAGGAAGCTGGGAAGGCAGTCAGAACAGCAAAGGCCCAAACCGAGGAAAAGATAGCCAACTCAGTTAAGAAGGGGATAAAACCTTTATAGGTACATCAGGGAGCCAAGTAAGACCAAGGGAGGGATAGTGAGGCTTAGTAAAGGGAGGGGAGGGAGGGTGGGCAGAGGGTGACTGTGAAAGGCAGAGATACCAAACAAATACTTTTGCTCAGTATTTACAAAGGAAGGGGGAAGTACCTAAAACAAACAGTAGAAACACTCTGGATACAGAAGTTGATACCAGCCCATTTACAGAAGAAAGGGTTCTGAAAGAACTCTTAAAACTGAAGGTAGACAAAGCAATGGGGCCTGATGGGATTCATCCCAGAATTCTAAAAGAACTAAGGGTAGAACTAGTGACACCACTGACTACGCTCTTTAACAAATCATGGGAGGATGGGGTGGTACCTGAGGACTGGAGGAGGGCAGATGTGATTCCACTTCACAAAAGTGGGAGCAAGGCAGAAGCAGGAAACTACAGACCTGTTAGTTTAACCTCAGTGGTAGGAAAATGATGGAATCACTTTTGAAGGAAAGAATTGTTGAGTATCTAGAGGCCAGAGGGCTAGGACCCAAGGCAGCATGGATTCACAGCGGAAGGTCATTCCAGACAAATCTGATAGATTTCTTTGACTGGGTGACCAAAGTAGTTGATCAGGGAGGGGCTGTGGACATGGCCTACCTAGACTTTTAGCAAGGCATTTGACACAGTCCCACAAAAAGATTAATATACAAGTTAGCCAGCCTGGGAGTGGGTCCCAAGATGACAGCCTGGGTAAAGAATTGGCTGGAGAACAGGACACAGAGAGTAATAGTAAATGGAGTCCACTCTGAAAAAAGGGGGTTAGTAGGGGTACACGCAGAGTTCAGTATTAGGACGGTCCTCTTCAATGTCTTTATAAGCGACATTGCAGAGGGACTGGAAGGAAAAGTATGTCTCTTTGCAGATGACACAAAGATCTGCAACAGATTGAGTTGAAGGTGGAGTGGAAAGGATGAGACGGACTTGGCAAGGTTAGAGGAATGGTCAAATGTATGGCAGCTTAGATTCAATGCTAAGAAGTGCAAGGTAATGCACCTGGGAAACAAAAACCCAGGGAAGAGTACACAATGGGGTGAGATACTAACAACAACAAAATGGAAAGGGACCTGGGGTAGTCATAGCAGATGACCTAAAGGTGGGAAAGCAATGTGAGAGGGCAGCAAGGAGGGCTGGGGGATACTTGGATGCATAGGAAGAGGCATCACCAGTAGAAAACAGGAAGTTATTATTCCTCTGTACAGACAGCTAGTGAGACCCCATCTGGAGTACTGCATGCAGTTCTGGAGACCCAATCTCCAAAAGACATAGACAGGATGGAAGCTGTCCAGAGGAGGGCAACTAAAATGGTGCAGGGTCTGCACGGAAGACATATGAAGAGACTTAGGGAGCTTAATATGTATAGCCTTGAGGAAAGGAGGAGAGGAGACATGATAGAAACTTTCAAGTACCTCAAGAGATCAACAACGTCCAAGAGGGTAGCATCTTTCAAAAAGAGGTGTGCAAGAACAAGGGGCAATTTGAAGATAGAGGGCGGCTCAGAGGTAATTTAAGGAAGTATTTTTCACAGAGAGGGGTTGTGGATGTATGGAGCGGCCTTCCAGAGGAGGTTGTGGAGTCAAAACAGTGGTGGAATTCAAGCATGCATGGGACAGTCATAAGGCAATTCTAGGGGTTGGGGGTAGGAAGAAGTAGGCTGCTGGTTAACTAGGACCTGCAGCTTATCCATCAGGTAGGGAAATGGGCAGACTGGGTGGGCCAAGCGGTCCTTATCTGCCGTCAAATTCTATGTTTCTATGTTTCAGAAGTGATTCCATCATTTTCCCTATCACTGAGGTTAAACTAACAGGTCTGTAGTTTCCTGCTTCTGCCCTGCTCCCACTTTTGTGAAGGGGGATCACATCTGCCCTCCTCCAGTCCTCAAGTACCACCCCATTCTCCCATGATTTGTTAAAGAGGGTAGTCAGTGGTGTCACTAGTTCTACACTTAGTTCTTTTAGAAATCTGGGATGAATCCCATCAGGCCCCATTGCTTTGTCCACCTTCAGTATTAAGAGTTCTTTCAGAACCCTTTCTTCTGTAAATGGGCTGGTATCAACTTCTATATCCAGAGTGTTTCTATTGTTTGTTTTAGGTACCTCCCCCTCTTCATTTGTAAATACTGAGCAAAAACATTTGTTTAGTATCTCTGCCTTTTCACCGTCACCCTCCCACCCCCTCCTCTTTATTAAGCCTCACTATCCCTCCCTTAGTCTTTCTTAGGCTCCTGATGTACCTAAAAAGGTTTATCCCCTTCAAACTGAGTTGGCTATCTTTTCTTTGGTCTGGCCTTGCTGTTCTGACTGCCTTCCCAGCTTCCTTTGCTTTAACTGATACAATTCTCTGTCCTGCTCCTTCTGTGATTCCTTGTACTTTCTGAATGCTTTCTTTTTCTCTTGAACCTTCACTGCCACCTTCTTTGAGAACCATAGTGGTTTCTTACATCGTTTTGTTTTATTTGCTTCACACAAAGACTTGTTACCTCTGTGATGGCAGTTTTTATTATTCCCCATTGTTCTTCCACCCCTCCTTCCTGCCCAGTTGCTAGTGCATTCCTTAGGCACTCACCCATTTTGGCAAAGTCAGCCCTCCTGAAGTCCCGTACTTTTGCCTTTGTATGGCTTGACTCTATTGCTGTGTTTATTGTGAACCATACTGTTCGATGGTTGCTAGTTCCAAGATGGCTACCCACTTCTACATTTGTGATCCTCGCTCCATCTCCATTTAAGAGAACCAAGTCTAAGATTGCTCCCTCTCGAGTTGGTTTCAATACTAGCTGTCTAAAGCATGCCCCCTGTAGGGCATCTAGAATAACCCCACTCTTAGAAGTGGCTGCTGTAACTGCACTCCAGTTAACATCTGGCATATTCAGATCACCCATCAGCAATATCTCCCCTTTATCTGCCATTCTAAGTATACTTTCTATCATTTCCTTGTCCATTTCCTCCCCCTGAGAGGGGGGTCTGTATACAACCCCTGTGTGGACTGTGGTGCCATTGCCTGCCTCCAAACTGACCCACAGTGCTTCTTCTCCTCCCTGTTTACCCTTTTGTTCTGTTGCTTTGATTCCTTCCCTTATGTAGAGAGCTACTCCTCCTCCTCTTTACCCTCCCTGTCCCTCCTGTAGATAGTGTATCCTGGTATGTTTACGTCCCAGTCATGGTTCTGTGTGTACCATGTTTCTGTGACTGCCACGATATCCAGATGTTCCTCCTCCAGCAAGGCCACTAATTCAGGAAGCTTGTTACTCAGACTACGGGCATTGGTACTCATTGCTCTCCATTTTTTGATGGCTTTACTTTCTGTAGCAGCATACCTCACTGACCTTTCTACCTTGGTCTTTTTCTCATTTAGTACCCTGTTTTGTAGGGGGAGGCTGGGATTTTCCTGCTGCTTATCAGTGCCTCCCCCCTTGACTAGTTTAAAAGCTTGCCAATGAAGCATTTAAAGCGATTTCCCAAAAGACTTGTTCCCTTCCTGGACAGATGCAGTCCATCCTGCCAGTATAGGCTGGTGTCCCTCCAGGTAGAACCCCAGTTCCCAATGAAGCCAAACCCCTGTGCTCCACACCATTTTTTCAACCATTCGTTAAACTGCATGGTGCAAAGTACCCTCGCCTCACCTATGCCACTGACAGGCAGCACCTCTGAGAAGGATACTGTGTGTGCTACTTGTCTTAGGCCCCTCCCCAACTCTACAAAGTCCTTCTGCACTGCTCTGATCTCATGATGAGCCAAGTCATTTGTCCCTAGGTGGACAAAGACGTCCAGCTCAGTCTCCTGTGCAACTGTTCTCGTGATCCTAAGGATGCGCTTCCTGTCCCTCCAAGCCATGGCATCAGGCAGGCACCTTACTTCAGTTTCCCTGCTCTCCCCAGTTCTATCCCCCTAATAATTGAGTCCCCCACCAGGAGCTGCTTCCTTTCCCTGTGGTGCCCTCTGCCTCCTTCCTGTGGGCCTCTCTTGTGACAGTTGTCCTCAGCCTCCTTAGTCTTCTCTGCGGGTGCATCCAAAGGGGAGCTATGCTCCCCCAAAATGGTGTATGGATTGTGGGGTGGAACAACTGACTGGGTGTGCCTCTGTTCCACCACTCTTACCCTCCCTGAGCCCACTGTGGTCCAACTGCTGTGCTTTCTTCGCAACCTCTGAGGTAGTGGTGGTGGCTTTGGTGCTCCCTGGATGGGGGGGGGTCCCTTACTACTGTCCAGTGCAGCCTGAAGACGAGAAACTTCCTCCCTCAGGGCAGAGAGTTGTCTGCAAACAGGGCAGCATCTCAGCCTCCAGAAAGACTCCTGGAAGACTGCTGCCCCAAAGCCATTACATTGCACTACTCCCCACATGTCTGTCTACCTTGTTTAGTTTTTTTTTTTTTGTGTGTGTGTGATTGGTTTGTTATACAGAAATATATATATTATATAATGTGTATGCTTATATTGTCAGTGCAGTGTGCTAGAGAGGATATGACAGTGATATGCACCTTGTCCTCTTGAGAAAATGATGTCAGAACTCCATGTATAAAGGAACTATTTCCAGGGGTGGGTGGGGTAAGGAGTGCGAAGGGTTTGGGCCTAAACTGTACCCTCATGAAACAATCAGCTAAAAGCTCTGACCTGCTGCTGCAATGAGTGCCTTCCTGTCAGCAAGATGCCCTACATGACAATTTAACAGAGAAAATACCCCGCTAATCAAACAGAGAAAAATCCAAACATCCAAGTCAGACACAGGTAAACTGCCCCAGCCCCAAAACAGCCTGGTGACTTGTGCTCTGAAAGCAGTCAGCCCCAAAACACGTCAGCTCTGCACAAGGACAGACACAGTAAACAGTATTCAGTCCCTGTGGGTTTAAACTCTTCCTGCACTGAAAATCCTAACAATTGTAACAAAAGTAAAGCAAGGTCCACCTCCCTCTGTTGACTGAAAGACTGCCTTTTCTGATAATTCTAAGTTCCTTATTTCACCCTTCAGTTAGAAGTATCCTCCACCTGAAGAATATTAACTTTCCTTAAGAATCTGCTTCAAACCAAAGACAATTGTAAATTGTAAGGTTCACCTCCCTCTGTTGTGAGTACAACTCGCTTTCTTGCAAATCCTAAGTCCAGTGTTGCAGCTTCCAGCCAGAGGTAGCTTCACCTGAAGAATATTAGGTTATCCTCTGACTTCACAGTGCTCCTGTTAGTGACTCTACTATCCCTTTTATAATAACAAGACTGTGACGCAAACACAGCAGTTGATAGGTCAGTTGTTTATAATCAGATGTTTTGAAAATGTACATTCATGCACCTCCAGTGATGATAACCATATAAAACAAAGATTGTATCACATTGTTTTTTTTTTCTAATCAAAGTTTATTTGATTTTTCAGAAAAACAAATAGACATATATGAACAACAGTTCTTGGGGCTGATGACTGATTCAAAGTAATTTTCCCCGATTTATATCTGACTGCAATTATGACAATTACAGAAGTGAGGTATAACAGGAGGAACGGCATGCAGAATCCTGCTCTATTTGGCAACATCATGAACAGGAAATCAGGTGCCTAATTCCTTGTAATTCCTAGCCCCCAACTCCTTCTCAAGGTACAAAGGTGGCATCCCGGGCCATAGCGGACAAAAGCCTTCTAACTCCATCTATTGCTCCCTTTTTCCTCCTGCTGTCAGATTTTATATGTTAGAATTTCTACTGCACAAGTGGTGTTCACTAGTGTGATCCAGACCACAAAGGTAGGGAGTGCTGCTGTAAGCCACCGTTTTGTAACGCAGTTTTTGACCATTAGAATAAGTCAGGTATCTGGTAGCACAGTCCTTCAGGCCTCACAGCTGTAGCGTGAAAAAGAATAAATGTGGAAAATAAAAACAGCAGCTATTGCAGCAGTGTTTCCACAGCGGTCCAATGAGTCTGACTGACAGTGGGAAAAGAGCGGAGGAGATATGGGGCTGCCCACTTTTTTTTTTGTACAGGAACATTGTATTATATTCCAAAACAGAAACGCCAGGATACAGAAACAATAAGGCTGCCTACGTTTATGTATATGTTGACGTCTGACATCATCGTGGGCAGCCCCTGGCTGACTGCTTGCAAAAGTTTCCATTTGGTCCTAGTGCCTGATGTCTACAAATTCCATAGGTGTGGCCTGATGAAAGGGATTTCCTTGAAGAAGATTAAGTGTTCTGTCAGTTGAAGTTCCAGGGTGAAGATCTCTTTTAACGCTTCCCTTAGAGAAGCCAAGAGCAAAAATGGTACCTCAAAGCAACCCCCCAGATAATATATTACCTTTGTTGTTGGGTAGGTAACAGTCGATATTAAAAGGTTTGATATATCACAAATGAATACTGAGCCAGTCAGAGAGCAGCTTTCCTGTTGCTGATGGCATCACAATAAACCTTTGCAACACTGAAGCTAGCCGCTGAAATCAAACAGAAACAGTTAAACATACTGTGTGTGCGTGTGGGGGGGCGGTGCTGGTTCTCCTGTTGTTTCTTTTGTACTGTACTTGACCCTTGCCCCACCATCTGAAGATGCTGCCATTGTTTTTTTCCTTAAACACGAACAGCAGATTTATAAGAGATAAGTTGTAAAGTGATGATGTACACCATAAACTGAATATGCAACGGCCTGACTCTGAATATGCAGTTTATAATCACTTGCGATGGGGCAGGGCTGTATGTTACAGTTTCGCCCCCTCACACTTATAGATAAATTACATATGCTGCATGGGTTCGAGAGTGCCAGCAGCCATCATTTAGACATCTCGACGCACATTTGTTTTTCTCTATGCCCCCCCCCCCCCATCACCACCACCATGTATAGCACAGGCAAAAGCCTTTTGGTGGCTACACACGCACACAGCATTCACCTGTGAGGAAGCTAGCTACCCCTGGCCAACTGCAGGGGTCACTGTAGCGGAAGACCCTCACTTCGTAACTCCCTAAACTGGCAACACTGCTGTATGGCTGTACCACCACAACAGCTGGCGCCAGCACCTGTATTCTCTCCCAGTCCCGGGTTGCTGGCATGAGAGTGTGATATGCTATCCGCCTGGCCAATGAGGAAACCCCTGTCTCATCTTCTGTCTCCCTGGTGTTTAATGCCAGTTCTGGTCCTACTGCGCCATTATAGTGCAGATACTCTAACCAGTGACATCATCAGTTACAATTTGTCAATGGCATCTGCTGCTGATTTACCTACTTACACTGAAGAGCTACTCCACTGTCATCAATTTAGCAACACATGCAAGTTGCAGTATCAGTGTCAAAAGCTACTGACCAATTGTAACCAGTGGTATCACTGGAGTATTTAAAAAAGTGCATGGAGCACTTCCTATAGAGTTGGTTTTAAAGACAAGAGAAATAGAAAACAAGACAGTGAGATGTACACAGAGAAAATATAGGGTAAGAAAATAGGAACTGGGAGTATGGCAATACTTTTCTTCCAACTTAAGAGACCAATAATGAAACAAGAGTCAAAAACCTAGATAGGATAGTGTTGAATACGTTACAATGGTTATCCACTTTTTTCTTTATTTGATGCTTACTCATTAAAGGAATAGGCTATACTTTTCCTTCTAAAAATGGGTTACCTCATCTCCCTTTGGATAAAATGCACACTGTTTCACATTTCATTGCTTACCATTTTGTGAGTCTACTTGTTACAGGAAGTATATTTTAAACCAGTCTAATTCCAAGGGCAGTACACTCTCCGCAGTGAAATGAAATTACATGTCAAGTTCCTTGAAATGCAAAAATAGCTGGCCCTGTGGCGCAGAGGGTTGAGGCGCTGGATGCCACACCTTGTGCCATGCTGTTGACCTGGGTTCGGGAACAGATCTGGGCAGCCGGGGGTCGGCAGGGGGGAAAAGAGATTGAGTATCCGGAGGACTGCTCTCTCTTCCCGGGGAGGGTTAGGGCAATGAACGCTCAATGAGCGACCTCTGGTGGAGGCTGGGGGGTGGCCGAAAGCAGCATCGTGGCGATACCAGGGGTGGAGCCACGGCAGGCCACCTTGCGTCGGCTCCACGGAGCATAAAACAAGAACCCCCTCGCTGATAGGCGATGGCACCTCCCTACGTGGTCCACATTCCTGAAGTCGGGCCCGGCCCCCTCCACTCTTCCCTCCATCTCCAGCCCAGTGGCTCAACACTTAAAGATAGAGCACCCTGGACGGAGGCGACCCTTCCCTGGAGGGCAGACCCAGGGGATGCCCAGTGCTGGGGAAGAGTGGAGGGGCTAACCGAGCAATGCAGGGAGGTAGAGATGGCAGACAGGAGGTCGCCAAAGAGAGTTCGGTGGTGGTGGGAGTAAAATAGAGTTTAAAAAAAAAATGCAAAAATTGAACTTTCTCAACTTCTGTCTAAACATGCTATACAGCTCTGATCTTGAAGAAGCAGGGTGGCTTTGTATTGAAACCTCTCCACACCCTTACTGCACAATAATGGAGTATAAGGGCAAAATGGAAGAGAAAGTACGGTGTGGCACTTTGGTATGTATCCGTGTCCAGAAGAGCTGAATGTTATTAACTGTCCCTAACAAATATAAAACAGCTCCTAAAAAAAAGATGACCTCTCCAGCAAATTTTAAATAAGCTAGAGCTGAATCCGATATTTAGGCAGTACAACCTGATGATGCCAGCATTGTCCAGTGCTACAAATTAGGGGCCTTATTAAGAAACTTTTTTTTGACAGAGGCACAAAATCGGAGACACTTTTTGGGGATAGGACCCTATAGTTTGTAACTTGATGTTTTGGGTGGAACTGCAGATTACTAATTTTGGTATCTTGTGCAAAAATCTGGTATGCTTCATGCTAAATTCAGCTCCTCCACACTCTTACATACACTGCACCAAGCAAAGAAGTTTTCCATAGTATCTTTGTTTTCTGATTCAGCTTGCCTAATGCACTGTTTGATTCTGCTTGCCTAATTCGCTAATGTTTGTGTCCTCTAAGCATTAACGGAAAACTTTTAAGAAACTTTAAAGACGAAGGCATATCTGCCCCGAGGACAGACGTGACCTGAAATGTTGGTGAATTTGGCAAGCTTAACCTGAAAGCAGAGACACTAACAGGAAGAACGTTTTTGTTTGCTACGGACAGTCTCTGCAATGGCTGACAATATACACCAGTTTTAAAGCAGAAGACTTGGAAAGGTGAGTGCAGCATCCTGTCTTTTTTTTCAAAAGTCAGTAGTTGAAACGGAATACTGCCATCTAGAAATGAGTATTCTACAGACAGTTTTGGGTGTGTTCAGAATACAAAATTAATATAAAATGAAAATTGTCTTATGAGGTAACTGATTATGTTTGAGTCCAAAGGGAAAACTGAGGCCACTAAAAGTTGAAAAGAAACTACTTGAAATACCCACTGTTATAATATGCTATGGCTGTGCTTTTAATATATTTGATGTTTCTTAGTTTTTCAACAGACACAGATAACAGAAAGCACAATACAGTACCAATATTGTACATTTGATACGACCTGCAAGTAATAAATTATTACAGCTGAATGGAACACTTGTAATGCCTGTCTACAGTATGTCACAACAAAGAATACAACAGTCGTATAGTCTCAGTTAACATTTAAATACTGGGAATGCAGAAAGCAGATACGAAAACTCTGGGTAGATCCATGGAACAAAACGAATTAGCCTCACGAGTAAGTAAAATGGTGGGGGGGTGACCCAATAGCCAAACAACTAAGGGGAAAATAAGTCATCCAACGGCATGTCATACAACACATGGCTGTTTTGTTTTGTTTTGCTGTTTACTACTAAATAAGCCTTGTATTACCCCTCTTCATTGTGTATTACTGCCCATGTCTATGTTTCCTAGGTTTTCTATGATGTCAGTTCTACGCTGCAGCGCTGTTCACTGAGCAGCACGGAACACAAGAACCAACATCATAAATGTCCAGGAAACAGAAATGGGCAGACTTACATACTGAAGAGGAAGAATATAAGGCAGATATAGCAAAAAAAAAAAAACAGTTTAAAATGTTGTTTTTAATAAAATAAAAATAGCCAAAGTATTGGCCTTCTACCTCCACACATGAGAACAAGAGCTTAAGTAGCCCACCCTCATGCTCAGGTGTGTACTTGGTCTTTACTTTAACTACCTCCGTCAGCAAGCTTCTAACTAAAACTACGCAGTCACAAGCATTGTCTCGGTCTAAAAGTCTTTTCCAAGCATCTCAAGAACACAAGACCATCAGCAAAAATGCCTTTGTAATTGGAGCCCCAGAAATCTAGATCTACCTTTCAAATTCTCTCTTAAAGGACTTTGCCATCTTCCCAATCTTCAAGCAAGCTATGTTTGCACGCCTTTCTACTGAATGCTGCTGCCCACAACCCAGCCCCTTCAATACCCCGCATACAGCCTCCCATCCCTGATCTACATCCCTCATTCCCCTACTTTCCAATGTGTTGGGTCTGATTTGTAATAAAATGGTTTATATGTGTGTACCATGCTCACTATTAGCACACGTGTAGACTCACTGACATGTACTTCTAGAGGCATTAGCCCTGACATGTTAATGAAACCCTACTGCAGTTACAACCCTCCCAGGATCTGCTTGAAAACTAGACACTATGCCACCTTCAAAGTGGATTTCCTAGCATGTAAAAAGGTCAGAATAAATAAATATCAGAAGCACGGATATCACTAAAAGGAAGAAACAAGAGGAGGTTTAAAACTATTTCCTATCACCTTTAATGTACTAACAAGGTCATTTTTGAGTGATGATTCCTGGCAAGCCAGGATAACTGCCAGTGAAGGTAAAACGCAGAACATAAATCCGACAGACATTTAGTGCACTTAGAGGTAACGGACTGGAGAATCAGTCTTCTAGAAGAACAGTGGGTAGGATTCTCTAACAAGAAAGAACACAATGTCCAAATGGTATTTTGTTGTGTTCGGTATGAACTAGGATGAACATAAAAGCTTAAAAACTTTTATTTTTTTACAGGTAACTTTTGTTCTATTGAAGCCTTGCAAGCTTTCCCAGCCCAAAATGCTGTAACATAAACTCGACAACAATTGTCCGATGAGATTTCCTGACAAGAAGGGAATTACTGTTATCTCAGACAGAACTGGTATTAATTATTGCTATTTCACACCATATTTCTATTTTGTTTTGTGTTAAAAAAATAGAAATGGCTGTTTAAAGAAATGTTGCTATTTTCCTTCTACAGACATGCAAGCATACAACTGCAGATGAGCAGGAACTAACCAATAAAGTTGATGCTTTCACAAATTCCATTTTTTATTTTTAAAATTAATTCATGTTTTATTTATTTATTTGTTTACATCTTTATTTGAAATTACTCCAGCCTGGATAATCCCATGAGATACAGCATCTCGTTTTCAAGGGGGTCTCAGGTAGGGTAGCCGCAGTAGTCAACAGGTTAAGACAGTTCAGCAGGAATAGTTACTTACAGGCTTAAAGAACAACTCTCTATTATACACCAATTATGTTTTAACTTGATTGCTTTCTAGTCATTTGTTTTACTTACCCCTGCTGTTGATCTACTAAATATTGAAGATAATGCAGCAGTTATTTCACTTAAGTCTTTCAAAATGTTTCTGACTCTTCACTGCTAACCATACAATTGCTGTTGTGACATCACATTCTGTTGTCATGGTGAGCACGATGATGTCATAAACAAAGGCACTGTGAGGTTTTTATTTATTTGGTTTTTGTTGACCAGGTAAGTGCACTAGACAAATCCTGCCTATTTTCAGGCACGGCCCGGGGGAGGGGGATACAGATGAATGCCAACTGACCTTGAACCAGATTAAGCTGTTGGTGGTATTTTTAGTGAGTGAGGGAAAATTGGCCAGGACACTGGTGAAATTCCCCTGCTCTTTTCGACAAGTGCCATAGGATTTTAACATCCACCTAAACTACCACCAATCCAAGCAGATGGGACCTCGGTTTAACTTCTCATCCGAAAGATGGCACCTCAGAAGTACAGCACCCCTCTCATGCTGCACTACAGTGTCAGTACTGGGATACTAACCCAAGTGCCAGATGTGGGAACTGAACCCACAGCCCACTGATCTCCTAGCCTCAGAGGCGAGTGTGCTACCTACTAAGCCACTGACAGGTTAACAGGGGTGAGGTAAATGTTTTCAAATGTTTTCTGTATAGACTTTTTTAAATGGACTGCCAAGATGTGCTGTAAATCTTGGAAAGGAACATTGAAAATGAAATATGCATTCCCTAGTAAATTGTAACAGTTGAAACATCTTATTTATGAAAGCACATGTTGAAGTGCAGAGTTGCTCTTTAAAGATACACAGGAAAGAAAAACTATAAAAGTAAGTACATCTATCCATCCATATTTATCTAACATAACCAAACTTAAATGCAGCATGTTGCTGTTAATTGGGTACTGCTTGCACCTAATGTTACAGGTGGGAGAACTGGAGTACGGCTGGTCAGATAACTTGCTCATGGTCACTCACTGACTATAAGCCAACATCTATAGTAACAAGCATTTCTCAATACCAAATGTTTGCTTGCAGTGTAATAGAGCTTTAAAGAGCCCCTGAATTTGTTGGGACATCTTTGAAATATATACTAGTTAGAGACAATTTAGCTGATGTTTCAGACGTTTTTCTGTTATTATCACCCTTATTTCTTTATTACTCAGGACATCTGCATGGAAACATGTTATCTGCCCTATTTGCTCTGTCTGGTCTTCTGCTTCTGCAATCTGAATTCTGTTTATGGCATCCCAATCAGTTGCTGAGAGATAACTGTGATGTCGTAAACAGGGCATTATGATGTCACATGTAGACAAGTAGCCAAATGAAATGCAAGGGGCAGTAATCTTGCTTTTATGTCTCTTCCCTCAGTAATAATAAAAAAGGGGAAAGAATTGCAGAAATATAGTTCTGGCTACATGGTACAGAAGGTAAAAGCACAGAACTGTAAAACAATGGGTTGCAGGTTCAGTCTCCTTTATGGCCCCAAACAATAGTGTCTAGAGAAATATGAACTACTGTAAACTTTTAGCTGGCCCGTCAGCAAGGAAGGCTGAAGCACTGGACACCTCACCTCCTGCCACACCAGTGAGCTGGGTTTGGGAACAGACCACAGTGACTGGCAAGAGGAAGGAGGATGGCTCATACATCGATGGCTCCCCTCCTTCAGGGTGGGGGGGCAGTGTCTACCACTGCTTCGCTGCCACCTAATGGAGGCTAGGTGATGCAGCACAGCTCACCAGAATGGAAAGACAGAGGCACTGAGAACTTACACCATCTTCATGGTCTACATCCATGCCATTGCACACCGCCGGCTCTGACTCAAAGGGAGTAACAGGTGGAAAAGAACCCCCATCAGCAGGATGATGCCGCAACCCTGCACCACCATCCACGGCACTCACTCGCACAATGAGGTAAGCAGTAGATGGGGTAAGTCATGGTGGGGGTGACAAAACTGGGGGTCAACAGCTAAGGGGGCCAATGGGGACGGGCAGAAAGATAAAGTCCATATGAAAAAAAAACTGCAAACATATATGATCTATAAACTGAACTGTGTCTAAATCTTAAATTTTTCCAAAGTTATCCAACTGGTTATCAGTGGTTCTTTAAAGGGACCATAAACAATATGTAACTTAAAGCAACTATTTATGGTGTTTTCTGTTTATTACTAACATGCTGTTAACCTATTTAATATTACATTCACATTCTGCATGCTAAGTGTGTTCCACTTTGTTTAGTGTTTCAAATAGACACTCTCCAGACTCCTGTCTGTAACTAGGGGAAACTACTGAAAGTGAGAAAAGCACAAAGAGACACACACATGCACATGCACACACAAACACACACACACACACACACACACACACACACACGCACACAGAATGTCAGGCTTGATGTTTATCTTCAAAGCCTGATGATGATGTCTATTAGCTGGCTAATGGGCAGAAAACCGGTGTGATTGGTGGGGTTGCATTCTTTGAACTACACATAGTTTACGCTCAAGAGATTACTGAACACTGTCATCACCAACCTTCTCAGCACTGGTTTTTGAGTAGCAAGCATCCTGCATTTCTACATCCACTGACTTATACAACACACAGAAATCCAAAATTTGAGAGCAGTCTGAACAGATGCACTGTGTTGGTGGGTGTCTTCATTAGCAGGAGCTAGTGAGTCTGTTTGTTGTTTTTCCTGCATTTTGAACCGCTAAAATGAAAATCTGCAATACAAACTGTTTCAGTGTATCTGTTCAGAGTGCCATTACATTTTTGGATTTCTGTTTCTGAGGTTAGCCATTTCTGAAAGAGCTCCAAACCAAGCCATTTTCTGAGAGCACCTGACCTTGTGACTGTCTTATACGGCATGCACCTCCACATCCCCGTACACAGCCTGAGCACCACCAATACATTCACTTTGCACATTCATGCAGGCAAACATAAAACCAAATTTAAATACCTGTACATTTTCTTACTCAGACGGCTGGTCTTTGTGCTTCAAACTGATGGGCTGTACTTCCTTCTGCAATAAATCAAGGCAGGAACTAAAACTTTGCAGCCTAGGTATCCTCCCTTACACTTCCTGAGTACCCCAGTTCTTCCTAAAGCAGTTCCAGATCTGGTAGTACTATATAAATATAGAGAAAGAACAAAACAAGAGAAATGTTAAGCAAACATGCGGCCAACTATGTACATTCTGGGAGGGAAGAAGAAGCCCGGAGACCAGCTGCTGGAGAAAGAAAATTAACAGGTATTTAGATTTCATTTTCTCTCTCCTAAGCTGGCCTCCAGGCTTCAAACTGATGGGATATACAGTACTAAAACAGTACATCCCGTGACATCCCGGGTGGGAAGAATGTCATTATCCTTAAGAGTCCACCACTGCCTGTAGGACTCTGTGGACAAAAGACACCGCAGCTCAGGTGGGCACATCTAACTTGTAGAATTTTTTTTATATATTTTTTTTTCCGTTTTTCCCCTTTTTTACCCCTGACCTGGGACTCCCGCAGACATGCATGTGCATGCCAGGTACTGACTCGGTCCCTTCCGCCCTACCCATGGCATTATTACTGCTGCTCCTCCTCTCTTTCCACCAGACCTCCACCCAATGGGAGCGGAACTACGGGGGTAGTAGACAACCACCCTCAGGAGGGGACAGCTGCCTACTACAGCTCAATCCTGCTCCACCCTTCTCCCCATGCCGGCTCCCCGGCAACCTGAGGTCGTTCCCGAACCCGGGTCACTGGTGTAGCCCAAGGTAAGGCATCCAGCATCTCAGCCCTTAACGCCACTAGGCCGGCTAACTTGTAGAATTTTGTGTAAGTTGTCTGTGAGAATAAGAACCCAATACAAAATACTGAAATTCTAAAAAAAAAAAAAATAACTTGTAGAGTTTTGTGAAGGTGTGAATAGACAACCAAGTAGCCACCCTGCATAAGTCCATTGGAGAGGCTTCTCTGAAGTCCACCCATGATGTGGCCATGGCTCTGTATCAGTGGGCTTTCACTGGGCCAGGCAAAGGTTTCCCAGCCTGGGTGTAGGGAGTGGTGATTGTTGACCAAATCCATCTAGCAAGAGAATCTTCAAATGCTTTTTTGCCAATGTTCTGCCCTGTTGTCAAAATGAACACACTTGAAGTTTTTCGTATGGACACTGTTCTTTTCATGTATAGCTACAGTGCTCTTCTTGGGTCCAGAGTGTGGAATTCTTTCTCTTTGTTGTTTTTAGGATGTGGGCAGAAAGAGGATAAAATCAACTCCTGATTGCAGTGAAAAGGAGACATCACCTTAGGTAGAAAACCTGGGTCTGTATGGAGGACCACCAAGCCCTGGTGAAATACCGTATAAGGTTCCTTGGTTGATAGCGCTCCTAGCTCACTTATTCTTCTGGCTGACGTAATGGCTATTAGAAAAGCAACTTTCATCATAAGGTACATGAGGGATAACTCCTTTAGAGGTTCAAAGGGGGTGCCTGTCAGAGCTTTAAGGACTAAACTGAGTCTCCAAGGAGGGACAACTGGCTTGATTGGAGGGTGGTTTAGACTCACAGCCCTTAGGAATCAGCTAACATGGGGATGCAAGCCCAGAGAGTCCCCCAAATCAACAAGCAGGAGCACTTCCAATGCCGAGACCTGAATGCTCAAGGTGGCTGGTTGCAGACCTTTGTCTAATCTGTCTTGCAGGAACTGGAGGAGAGTAGGCAACAATACTGGCTGGGTCAGTCTTTGTTGCTGTTAAAACCAGAAAAGGAATCTACACCAGATTCGGTGGTACACCTTGGAGGAAGATGGGTGATGAGACTGAATCACCATCTCAATCACGGGTGCGGTCTACCCGTGCTTTTTGAGTGTTTTCCACTCAATCTCCATATTGAAAGGGATAGATTGTGCAGATTGAGATGTACCACCAAGCCTTGATGAAGAAGGTCCCAGCTGAGTTGAAAAATCAGAGGTGGATGCTTTGAAAGGTGGATCAGAAGAGGAAACCATGGGTGACGTGGCCAGTGCGGGCACACTAGAATCAGTTCTGCTTTGTCAAATGTTACTTTGTGAAGCACTCTGGATAGAAGCAGGATTGGAGAAAAAGCATATAGGAGACTGTACTGACCCCAGTTCAGGAAGAAGGTGTCCTGTGCCACTGCTAGCTCATCTTTGGCCAGGAAGCAGTATTTTTTGAGTTTGTGGTTTTGTCTGCAGGTGAATAGATCTAGCTGAGGCCAGCCCCATCAGTTGGTGAGGATTTGGAAGGCCGCATCTTTCAGCTCCCATTCCCCTGGCAGCACATCCTTTCAACTGAGACAATCTGCCATGATGTTTTCCTGTCGTGGGATATACACTGCCCTCAGGCTTGCGAGGTGACGTTCGGCCCACTGAAAGAGTAGAAGTGACTCCCTTAGCATCCTTGAACTTCTTGTGCCACCCTGATGGTTGATGTATGCCATCATTGTTTGACTGACTATTAAGATCAGCACATCCTGGTTGAGTACCTGTTCCTTGAACTGCTATAGAGCTAGGCGCACCACTCTTATCTCCAGCATATTGATGCTGCACCTGAATTCCAGTACAGACCATCTGCCCTAGACTGAGAACTGGCCCAGGTGAGCCCCCCCAGCCTCTGAGGCTGGCATTGGTTGTGATTCGTACTTGGTGAGTATGACCCAACATGCGGCCCTTCATGAGATTGGCCCTCCAAGTCCAGCAATATAGAGAGGCCCTCGTTCACTGAGAAATCGGGATCATTTTGTCCTGGTTGTATTTGGTGTGAGACCATTGCCCAAGGAGGAGCAACTGGATGGTTCGCATGTGGATCAGCGTCCATGGGACCATGTCTGCCAGTGAAACCATGATCCCTATGAGCTGCATAAAGTCATGACCCGGCAACTGGTGTGCTGTGAGAAATCTCTTTATGAGCCTCCTTATGTCTTTAAATTTCTCCTCCATAGGGAAGACTTTGTTCATGTGTATCTTGAAGACTGCTCCCAGATGGATCAGAGTCTGAATTGGGGTGAGGGAACTCTTCTTCCGATTGATGACAAATATGTGTGCGAGAGGCACCGTACCACGTCCACCACTGCTTGAACCACTTGGTCGAATTGTGGCCTTGATGAGAATATCATCCAAACAAGGAAAAAGCTGTATCCCTTGATTTCGTAGACGGGCAACAACTGTCACTAGGACTTTGGAGAAGGTTCTTGGTGCCGAAGAAAGACCGAATGGAAGTGTTTTGAATTGAAAGTAGTGTTCCCCCACTCTGAATCTGAGATACTGCCTGTCAGCCACTTGGATGGGAATATGCAAATAGACATCTTGTAAATCAATTGAGGCTAATTAGTCTCCTTGATAGAGCTTTCTGATGATGGACGAAAAGGATTTCCATCTTGAAGGGTCTGCTGTGCATGAAGTGATTCAAGAAATTCAGGTCCAAGACTGGTCTGAACCCTCCTGTGTGTTTCGGAACTATGAAGAACAGCAAGTAGATGCCCTGGTTGAACTCGGGGGGGACATTCTCGATGGCTCCTTCCTGAAGAAGGTCTGAAATCACCTGAAACATCGCCAATTTTTTGGACAGGTTGCCTGTAATGGAAGAGGGCACCATGTGAGGTAATGGGGGCCTTGACTCAAACTCGATCAGGTAACACTTGGATATTATATCTAGGACCCATCTGTCCATAGTGGTGTGGACCCATTCCTCATGAAAGCACAAAAGCCTGCCCCCTACATGAGGATGGGCCCAGAAAACTTCATTGTGTTTTTTTGGCATTGCTCCCGGAGTCTCTGGAGCTACCTCCACCTCCACCTCCTCTAAAGTTACACTGGTTGCGGGAGGAAAACTATCTTCGCTTGCCTGAGAAGTTTTTATTTTGCCCTTTGTTAAATCCTTGGTCATGAAAATTCCATCAGGGACCTGTGGACCATACCTTGCCTCAGTTTTTTGATTGAGGCATGGGAACCTTAGCAGTCTCACCAGACTCCTTCACTGCTTCCTTAAGAGTGGATCTGAACAATAGATTTCCCTCATAAGGAGCATTCACCAGGTGACTTTTTGAGGAGGTGTCTGCTTGCCAAGCCCAAAGCCAAAGGTTGCACCGAGCTGAAGTCTGGTAGAACATGGTTCCAGATGTGCACCTTACCGCTTCCTCTGACACATCTGCCAAATATACGGAGGCTAATCCTATGAGCAGGAGGTGAGGTAGGACCACCTTATTCTTTTCTGAATCGTCTGCCATTTGGAAGGCTAAATCCATGACCCAGGAGAGGGCGGCCCTGGCTGCAAAAAAGGTTAGCCGTTGCTGGCTTAAGTGAGACTGTTGAAGATTGGAAGGCCTTCTTTAAGGATGCGTCCACTTTGCTGTCCACTGGGTCCCAGAGGAAGGCACATCCTTCCGCCGGGATGACAGCCTTCTTGGGCGACAAGAGGTAAGGTTCGAGATCAGAGGATCGATCCTGGGGCAGCCAAGCCACTTTTCTGTTTGCTTCTTATCGAATTTGACCAACTTCTGAATTCGCCCTGGGACTGGATAGGATCTCTCTGGCCCTTGCCATTCTTCTTTTAGCAAGTCCTCGATGGCAGGGGTGATAGGGAAGGCCGTGGCTGGTCTGGACAAGGAAGCAAGTCTAAATGCTGATTTTGACTCCTTCGGAGCTGCCGGTGAGGACTCAAGTTGACTTTCATCTATGACCTGCTTGATGAAAAAATCCAGGTCATCCAGATCAAAGTTTCTGGAAGGCATAGAATGAGATATCTACCAAGTCCCCTTCCTCAGGGCAAGAAGGAGGCTGGGGACCTATCCCTGCGACGCTTTCCCTTGCTGGTGTCTCTGGACCTGCTCCTGTCCCGAGAACCTTTCCTCCTGTGACGTGTGGTTGGGGGTTCCTCCTCCGAGGATCTGGTCCGGCGCTGGGATTTTTTCCTTCTCTCGAGGTTATGGGAAGTGAGTTGCCCCTCCTTATCCAAGGAGGGAAATAGAGTACGTTTTTGTTTGGCCTTCTTGTAAGTCCTCCGCTCCAGGGACTTGTCAGGGTGCCAGTCAAAACAAGAGGGGTCAAGGGCAAAGGCTCTGTTCAGCTTCTCTATAAGATCCGGTGCTAGTACAGGAGTGTCTAGTTGCTGGGTCTGCGTAGCAGCCAAAGCCCCCTCGGTGCAGTTGGCCTGCTGCTCCATCTGTATCAACAAGCATGGAGACTCCGCTAGATCTTCTGCCCTCAAGGACTCTGCCCTGTCACACTTTGGGCATAGGGAACCTGCAAAGGTAGCCAACTGCAGGATTTTGCATCTTTGGCATTTCCTGCCCCTGGGTGGCTTGTCCGAGGTCATGAATAAAGAACATACTAGAAGAGGGTGTTCTCCCCCTGAGGGTTTTAATTAAATAATTCCAGATGAGATGGGGAAGGGCAAATCCAGCCACAAGCGGGAAGAGTTTTTTCAGGAGGCCCATTTTTGGAAAGAGCCATCAACAACCTAAGGCAGCCAGAAATGCGGTCATCAACCAGCACAGAGCAGCACTAGAGCCCATTGAGTAGGAAATTGCTCCTTTGCTTGCCTGTCATTGGAAAGCGCCGTCAATGACCTAAGACAGCCCAAAAAGCGGTTGTTGATGAGTGCATAGCAGTACTAGAGTCCGTTGATGGGGAGATTGCTCCTTTGTTTGCCCATCGACAACTCAAAATATCCAGTGATGTGGCCGTCAATGAGCACTACTGGATTCCATCGACTAGGAGTGTCGTCGACGACTCAGAAGCAGAAAGCAGTCATCAATGAGCGAAAATGCCCAGGGAGCCGTTGGGACTTCTTCTGGCTCTGGCCTTGTGGTAGCATTCCTCTCAATGGAGCCAATCAGCTCAGTAGCTGCAAGACTAAGCTCCCCAACTGTGGGAAAGTTTTTAGTGAGACACAGAGCCAGTCTGTGCAGCGAGCAAGGCTGAGACCGGGACTGCTCCATAACTGCTCTCCGATGGATGAATCCCAATGCAAATAATCAGACAGAGCTCAGCTGCAGAGACCCTGCCACTTGGAAGGCAGGAAGTGAACTGGGGTACTCAGGAAGTGGAGCGGAGGATACCTAGGCTGAAGAGTTTTAGTCCCTGCCTTGCTTTGCTGCAGAAGGAAGTACAGCCATCAGTTTGAAGCCCGGAGACCAGCTTAGCAGAGAGAAAAAGGGTTGGTGAAATAGAGCTTCCTGACTGTAAACATTCGATGAATTCTATGTCAGTCTTAAGTTCACATGTACACTACCGTTCAGAAGTTTTAGAACACCCCCATTTTTCCAGTTTTTATTGAAATTTAAGCAATTCAAGTCCAGTGAATAACCTGAAACGGTACAAAGGTAAGCGGTAAACTGCTAGAGGTTAAAAAAAAAAGTTTAGGTTAGCAAAAACTGAAAAATAATGTTCAATTCAGAGTTATAAAAAAAGGCCTTTTTCAGGGAACAAGTAATGGGTTAATAACTTACAGCTGTTCTGCAGCAATGGAAGTAAATTAAGCCTTGAAAGTTGATGCAAACAATTCCTACAGGTGTCCCAACTTTTGTTGATTACTTGATTACAAACCCCTGTATGTATAAAAGCAGTGTTGAACAGACTGTTATTACATCCTCTGAAGCATTATTTGGACAATATTGCACTGCAGGAAGTAGTATATTGCTATCATAATGGCGAGAAAAAGGCAATTAACAAGGAAGACAGACAGACCATTATAACCCTTAAAAGTGTAGGTCTTTCCTTTAGAGAATTGCAAAGAGCCAAGGTGTCAGTGAGTACAGTTTCCTACACCATCAAAAGGCACTTGGAAACTGGAGGAAACTCTGACAGGAAGAAGGTCTAGCAGACCCAAAGCCACAACAGAATCAGAAGACAAGTTTCTGAGAGTCAACAGCTTACGTGATAGGCGTTTCACAGGACAACAGCTTCAAGCACAGCTTAACACTAGTCGAAATAAGCAAGTCTCAGTTTCAACTGTAAAGAGGCGACTTGAGCTGCAGGTTTGACAGGTCAGTGGCAGTAAGAAAGCCATTGCTAAGATGGCAAAATAAGAAAATGAGGCTTGCCTGGGTCATGAAGCACCGCCAGTGGACTACTGAAGACTGGAAGAAGGTCTTATGGACGATGAATCAAAATTTGAAATCTTGGTTCATCCACGCAGGTTTTTTGTACGCGGTCGAGTAGGCGAAAGGATGGTTCCTCAGTGTGTGACACCAACTGTCAAACATGGAGGAGGAAGCGTGATGGTCTAGGGCTCTTTTGCTGGATACAGAGTCGGTGACTTGCACAGAGTGACTGGCACCCTGAACCAAAAGGGCTACCACAGCATTTTGCAGCACCATGCAGTACCCTCTGGTCTATGCCTAGTTGGTCAGGGGTTCATCTTACAGCAAGATAATGACCCAAAACATACCTCCAGGCTATGTCAGAACTACCTTCGAGGAAAAGAACAAGACGGTAGGCTTCAAATCATGGAATGGCCAGCACAGTCTCCAGACTTAAACCCCATCGAGCTGGTTTGGGATGAACTGGACAGAAGGGTGAAAGCAAAGCAACCTACAAGTGCAACACATTTGTGGGAAATTCTGCAACAGTGTTGGGAAGAACTTCCCGAACAATATTTGATGTCCATTGTAGGAAGAATGCCACGAGTGTGTTCGGCGGTTATATCTGCAAAAGGTGGCTACTTTGATGAGTCAAAAATTTAGATTAAATTTTGTTAAACAAAATGATTCTATGATTTCTTTTTTATCTCCAATTGTTTATTTGTTCTATGCTTTAATTTCAGAGTACATTGAGACATTAAACTGCGTAAATTTCAATAAAAACTGGAAAAATGGGGGTGTTCTAAAACTTTTGACCGGTAGTGTATGTAGAGACTAATACAATCCTATATAGGGTAGAGCTGCATCTAAAAATGCCCATTTTCACAACAGCAATAAGGTTAATACTCAGTTCTCACCATCTAGTACATGTATAGCCTAGAAGTTAGAGTAACACACTGTTAATGAGCTTGGTACATCCAGCAGACAGGCCTAGGTTTGATTCCCACATCCTCCACTTGGTACTGTGTGACTCAAAGCAAGTCACTTAACCTCCACAGTGCTCTTGGGTTGCCCTTGAAAACAGGCACTTGTGCCTAGTGGCCCTACTGCACTACCAAAGAATTAATAAATAAAAACATGGGACTTCGCTACGCCTTCTAGCCACATTGCACCCCTAGAAAATAATTAGCAAAACTTTAATATAAACCTGGTCTTACCCTACTGACTAACAGATGCATCTTAAAGGGAAGGAGTCAGCACTAAGAGACCCACACCCAAGTGTAGGGTTGGTCCCAATTTTGACTTTGTGTGCAAAACAAAAATTACATACTGTTCATTGCTCTATCTAGATTAAACCAGGCTGACTCCCAAGCTGAAACTGACTGTAACTGGAAATCCCAGAATCCCATGCAGCTGTTGTTCTAGCTGGGCTACAGCAGCAGGAGATTCAATAGCCTGCAATACATGTCAGAGCTTTTATAAGCTCAGATCAGATGTTTACTGGTCCTGCTGTTCTCCTGGTACTAAGTTCAGTCCTCTGTGATTGTACTTATCCCCAGGGGGACAGCAGGATAAGCAAACAAAAGATCAGAGCTTAGAGTTTATAAAAACTCTAACATGCACTGCAGGCTACTGAATCTCCCACTGCTGCAGCCAGCTCTGACATCAGATGCAGGGGGATTCTGGGGTTTCTGGTTACAGCAAATGTCAGCTTTGGAGTCAGTAGACTCGGCCTGATATAATTCTAGTATACTGCAGTAAACAGTAAGTAAAAAAAATGTTTGGGCACACAAACTGCAAACTGAACCAGCTCTCCAACTGGGTTTGGGGTTCTTAATGCTGACTGTTACCTTTTAACCTGGATCTCCTCATTCATATGGCAGCGCTCTAGCCAGAAGACCACACAGTCCCCTAAATTTCTATTTAAGAGGCAGGAATGGACAGATCCTATTCAACTGACATTCAGTCCCACTGAACTGGTTACATAGGGACATTCTGCTGATCTATGTTTCTGTGCTGAAGACTGCTGGATGTTAGACCTCTGACATCACTTAGGGTCAAAACTGAGATTCCCTGACTCATCGTGCCGCCAATGAACTGGCAAGAAAACATACATCCACACAATATTAACTATTCCATGGAGGTCTGGATTCTGTACAACAAGAACTGATCAACGGTGTTAATATTTACAGTAGAAATTCTCTCCAAAACTTCTAGAGTTTATACAGTGGTGTGTGAAAGGAAACTGGATACCTTATAACCTGAAAAACCACTCGAGGAAAAAAGGAAACATATAACCAATTAAGCTGCAGATGTTGCTGTTTATTGGGAGCTCCAAAAAGGACGCTGACTCTCGTGCTTTGAGCACAGAGGTCTGCCTCAACATGGCCCCTGAGGAAGACCCCTGTAGTCGAAGTGCCGGAGCACAAGAGTCAGCATCATTTTTGTAGCTCACAATAAACAGTGCTGTCTGCAGCTTGATTTGTCGCATGGTTTCATTTTTTCATGTGTGTAACTTCCTTTTTTTTTTTTTTTTTATAGTCTGTGGATTGGCTAACCTGGTATAGCACCAGCTTTGCCGAATTCCAAGCGCCCTGCATCTCTGTTTGTTACACCTTATAACCTGAGGTCTCTCCAAAATTGGACTTCATATTCCCTTTAAAGGAACACTGTCAACCCCTTTAGGCCTCGGAGTGTCCCTAGTTTAAAAAACACGTTGTAGGACTGTTCACATTCTGCAGAGGCTGCTGATGCAGCTGGTGGTTTGATTCTGGTTCTTTTTTTCTTTTAAACATAGAGAATACTGGATGGGCAACTATGCACAGCCAGCGTGTTCTACCGCAAAGGGGTTCTGGTTCCCTCTGACCTCGAGAACGAAGCCCAAGGTGGCAGAACACACTGATTGTGCATAAAGATGCTCATCCCGTATTTTTTATAGTGTATAGTATTATGTGAAATGTGTGCATTGTGTTTTTTCTCTTTCAAAATGAAACTGACTTGTGCAGTCTCTAGACTCGAGGTTCTAGAATGCTGTTCTACCACAGAAGTGTACAATCACATTCCATGACCTTTGAACTGTGGTACAACAATATTTCGAAAAGGACGGATTTCTATATAGAACAATGCTCTGCTATACACTATAATGAAAAACAGACTGCCCACCATACAGGTGTTACCACACCAAAACATGTTTGTCTACATTCCTTAATCAGCTCCCACTGCATTGTTGCTGGACCTAAGAACGCCCTCAACACAGTCTAGCCACTCGTGATGCAGTGGGAGCAGAGGACACTATTGTATAATGAATGGCTGCTCTGTGTTTCTGTTGTTCAGGAAGTATGTAATAAAAATAGATCCAGGATTCAAAACAAAACAAAGTTGTTTACACTTTAGCGTGCATTTCAATCCTAATAAGCAAAAAGACAGATACAAAAAACAGCAACATCAATGAATTTTATAGAGGTAAGCACTCATAAAATGTGGGGGGGTCTTAACTAGAAATACAGTCAGACCTGGTTAATCTGTGCCTTGTTAATCCATATGTCTGATTATCTGAATGAAAAACACTGCATACAGATTTTTTGTTGTGCTATTGACCTCTTTATTATCACTGTCTGGTTACTACATAGATTTGTATTACTTAACAAAATTGGCAAACACAAATGAGTACGGATTAACCAGGTCTGACTGTAATATGATGCAGAAAAGGTTGACAGTGTCCCTTGACCTATTTTAAAACACTCAGGTAAAGGGGCCCAGTACTCAGTCACAAAGTTGGGTGCAAAGTGACCACATTTCACCTGTGTTGAATGTGCATCCCAATGCACCATGGGGTCTCAAACCCTTCCCAGGTGTCCCATAAAGTAATCTGCAAGCCCCCAGAAAGGGTAATAAGGGTTTCAATGCTACTAGCCTAAAGTGCCAATCACACTACTTTGCAGTCTCTGCATCTGAGTTGATGCTTCGACCTCTCAGTTACCACCTGTGCTGGAAGTCCGCAGCTAATCATCTCAGCCTGAAGCAGGGCTGCCAGAGGACAGGGAGGACTACTGGACACCAGGGAAGGACTGTTATTGGGTCGGGGAGTAGAATGGAGGGATCAGTGGATGCCAGGCAAACTGTTATGAAGTTGGGAAGTGGGAGGAGGGGTCTATGGAATGTTACTGGGGTTGGAGTTGAAGACTACTGGGTGCCAGGGTGCATCTATACCTTAACAAGATGGAAGGGGATCACTGGATGTTTAGTTATGTCTATACTGGGCTAGGGAGTAGGAGGTGGGGATGACTGGATTCCAGGGTATGTCTGTACTAGGATAGGAAAAGGGGTGGGGAAACCACTGAATACAAGGGTATGTCTATACTGAGACAGAGCTAGGGAGAGAAATGTCAACATCATTTGCTCTGGCAAACCACAGTGTGTTAGGCAATTGTTTATTGCTTCTGACACTGTTAGGATAGTGTCCCTAGCAGAACCACCTCTATCAAAACAGATGGACAAGATGGCTCCTGTATGAGAGTGCATTAAGCACAGAGCCAGAGGAATAGGGGACAAGCTTACGAACATAACAGTACCCAGCTGGTCAGTCATGGGACACTAGGGGGCGAGAGGTACTACCCTGGGATACCTGTTTTGGAAGGCTGCCAGGCTTTTATTTGAAAGAAGGATCATGGTAAAATTCTTCGAGACCATTTCCTACACCTACTAAGTTGACACACGGATACTTGTGCTACTCCCTTATATGGTTTGGTGTCACTGGGTTGTTTTATCACCTGGTGATAGTTTGTTTCTAAATTAAAATAGTTTTGGCAGAATTGTTGATTTCAAAATGGACTTGCTATACAAACTTCTTTCTGGAACGAACATTGTCGAAACAGAGTGATTAAGACCTATGTATGCTGATATTGACAAGATTGAATGTATTTTTGGTGAATATTGGTGGGGGCTGGATATTCAAAAGGGTTGCGCCATGCGCAATAGGGTTGCACATGCGCAAGTCCGAAATTGCGCCATTCTGCCATATTCAGCAGGAGGCAGTTGCGCCACTGAAAACAGGCTGAGCAACAGCGCAATGCAAATGAATGCATGCTGAACTGGAGGGGGAGGAACCATGCATAAACTGCACAGCCCGATATTCAGCTGGGCTGTGCAGAGTTGTCAGCGCAACCCCAACTGCGCCTGCACAACTTTGAGCCAAAAAAAAGGCTTAATCGAAGGCCACCCACAGGTGAGCTGCTGCATTGCAGGCGCCAACACAGCAGCTGCCACCTGGCTGGCCTCAACCACTCCCTGTGCCCCCTGCAGCCCAATGGCGGGCAAAAGTAAAATCCCACCACCACCCCCACCCGGCCCGGTGTGAGCATAGCTTAATTCCCCCACCAGCCCGATCGCGGGCAGCAATGTGCCCAGCAGTATCCTGGTGGACCAGTGGACCGAAACTCCCGATCGCGGGACTGGTATTAACCCCCACCTCCGATTATATCCCTGGTGGTCCATTCACAACTCATTCACAAATCTAGACTGTCTTGTATGGTATGGGCTACCGTCCATTGGCTCTTGCTTGCACCAATGGGTGTGCAGCCCTACTTGAGTCAATCGGGGCGGCGCGGGCAGCAGGCGGTGGATGCTGCCGCCCGCCGCGGGGGAGCAGGGTGGTGGGGCTCGTGGGTGGGTGGGGTGGGGACACTAGGTCACCAGGGATGTGTTGGGGGTTATTTGACACTCCATCCTGCGATCGGGATCTTCGGTCCACTGGACCACCAGGGATACGCTCGGGAGACACATTGCCACGATCGGGCTGGTGGGGAATTACACTATGCCCGCAATCGGGCAGTGGGGGTGGTGGGGAGGATTCTACACTGTTTTGCCCACGATCGGGCTGCAGGAGACGTCGGTCCCCGATGGCTGCTGCCTGGCAGGGCGCCAGGCGCAAGTCCTCGGGGATCGGTGCACCTGCATGCTAATGGCATGTAAATGGAGCCATAATCAGATGCAAATGGCACCCCCTCGCCTTGCATGAATTATGGCCCCATTTATGTCACCTGAATATCAAGTTTTTGTGATAATGGTACTGCGCCACGCAAGTTGAATGCTCCACTCTGACAACTTGGCGGTGGCGCAAGTTCCACTGCACCATGCACAGTGGCTGTGGCCGGGGGATGATATTCGAAGGAGTTGCTCAATAGCGCAACTCCTTTGAATATCGCCCCGGCCACACCCCAGCGCAACTATTTTGTGCAGTGCAAGGGATTGCGCCTAAGAACAGCGCCGTTTGAATATCCAGCCCCGTATGTTTACTATGTATGGCCTGTTAAGGTATAACATAATAAAGAAAGTATAAAACGGATAGTGTCCCTGAGATCAACTGAACTTGACTCTATGTCACTGTCATTTGTTTAGTCTCAGCAAGGACAAAAAGCATTTGCCTATTTAAGTTCTACAATTTGGAACAATTTTCTCATTAATGTACGCAGTTCAAGAACCAAAACTCAGTTTAAAACAAGGTTAAAAACTTGCCTGTACTTACCTGTTCTCACAATCATGTTGTGCTTGCTCAGATTAGGATTTTAATTGACTGCTACAATTATTTTTTAATTTTTTTTTGACATTTATTTTTGTGTACATAGTTGTACATAATTTGTATATAATGTTTAGTATGATTTATTACTATAAGTTGCCTGTTTGTGTTCACTGTATAAACTTAAGTGTGTTTCAGGCCACATCTGAAAATAGGCCCTTGAGCTACAGTGTTTTAGCCGGTTACCAAAAACTTTAATAGGCAGCCAGCCCAAAGCAAGAAGGTGATATAATCTGACTTTCGAGTGTAAATCAGAAGCTTCGCTGCTGCGTTCTGGACTACTTGCTAAGCCTTTATAGTCTGCATTGCAGTAATCTAGTCTGGAAAACAAATGAAGGCCTATACATGGGTACAGAGATCAGCAGTGTAAATAAAGGGGCACAATTTGACAACACTTTTCAGGGGATAAATGCAACCCTTGACTGCATAAGACAACTGGGATTCAAATGTCAACTGTCCATCAAAAACTACTCCCTCAGCTGGCCCGGTGGTGCAGAGGGTTGAGATGCTGGACGCCACACCTCATGCCATGCCGGCGACCTGGGTTCGGGAACGAGCCTGTGTTAGAGGTTGGCGGGGGGGGGGAGGGAGAGGATTAGAGCAGGCTGCCGGTTGGCGGCCCTCTACCTCGGGACAAGGGTAGCAGGCCACCTCGGAGCTTGGCTGCCCTCTGGTGGAGGCCAGAGTAGCAGCGCCGCTCCAAGAATCTTCGGCGTAGCCATTCGGGGAAGGGCGGAAGAGACCCCATCTGGAGCTGTGGTGCACATGTGCACCTCCACGCACGTGCGCCACCACTTCTGGGAGTCTCGGAAAATAGGTCTACAGGGAGATAACGGAAGGAAACAGAAACATAGAAACATAGAATTTGATGGCGGATAAGGACCGCTTGGCTCACCTAGTGTGCCCATTTCCCTACCTGATGGATAAACTGCAGATTCTAGTTAATCAACAGCTTACTTCCTTCTGCCCCCACTAGAATTGCCTTATGTCTGTCCCATGCATTCTTGAATTCTCCCACTGTTCCTGACTCCACAACCTCTTCAGGAAAGCTGTTCCGTGCATCCACAACTCTCTCTGTGAAAAAATACTTTCTAATATTACCTCTAAGCCGTCCCCCCTCTATCTTCAAATTGTGCCCCCTTGTTCTTGCACATCTCTTCTTCTGACAGATACTACCCTCTTGTACCTTGTTAATTCCCTTGAGATACTTGAAAGTTTCTATCATGTCCCCCCTCTCCCTCCTTTCCTCAAGGGTATACGTATTAAGCTGCTTTAGTCTCTCCTCGTATGTCTTCTGGTGCAGACCTTGAACCATATTGGTTGCCCTTCTCTGAACAGCCTCCACTCTGTCTATGTCTTTGTGAAGATGGGGTCTCCAGAATTGCACACAGTACTCCAGATGGGGTCTCACCAACTGTCTGTACAGAGGGATAACAACTTCCTGTTTTCTACTGTTGATGCCTCTCCCTATGCATCCCAGTAACCCCCCAGCCCTCCTTACTGCCTTCTCATTGCTTGTCCACCTTTAGGTCATCTGATATAATTACTCGTAGGTCTCTTTCATTTTATTGTTGCTATTAACTCACCCCCCATTGTGTACTCTTCCCCTGGGTTTTTGTTTCCCAGATGCATTACCTTGCACTTCTTTGCATTGAATCTGAGCTGCCACGTATTTGACCATTCCTCCAACCTTGCCAAGTCCCTTTTCATTCTTTCCACCCCACCTTGTGCATCAACCCTGTTGCAGATCTTTGTGTCATCTGCAAAGAGGCACACCTTTCCTTCCAGGTGCTCTCCAATGTCACTTATTTTTATTTATTTTATTTTATTTAAACAGCAGTTTGGAAAACCTTTGAGCCATAGGCTCATTTACAAAGGTACCTTGTCACAGTAAGACAAACCAAAATACACAGTATAGCAGTACAACACATAAGTATAACAGTAAAATTAAGACATAGATACAAACAAGCTGGTACAGGTAGGATGGATGCAAACAATACCAGAGTTATGTCATCCTTAGCAGCTTAGTAATAAGCTTTGTCATAAGTATTGAGTACGGCTTTGACTAGTGGCAGTTACAGCATCAGGTGTTAATAAGGTGGTTACGTAAGGAAGTTTTGAAGCACGATATAGTTGGAGCTTCGGAGATGGAGGGGGGCAGTGTGTTGAACCAGGAGGGGGCCCTAAAGCTAAAGGCTCTTTGGCCGTGAGAGGTCCTAGCTCTAGGGATAACAAGAGAGGTTTTCCCAGAGGTCCGAGTATGAACTAGTGGGACAGAGCGTGTATGGTGGTGGTCAATCCTGGTGGGGAAAGCCCAAGGAGGGTCTTTTTTGTAAGGGTACAGGTAAGATATTTGAGGCGCTCGTTGAGATCAAGTACCAGTGCTTTAGCATACAGTAGACAGGTGTGTGTCATCCTAGGTGCTCCAGTAATTAACCTGCAGGCCTTATTCAGAGTAGTGCGAATTTTATGGAGTGCGGTCTGATCAGCAGCACCATACACCGGCAGTCCATAGTCCACTAGGGACAGGATAGAGGAGGTGACTCATGAGTCAAGAGCCTCGGGGAGGCAGTGTTTATACCGATGTAAGATGCCCAATCGGATATTAGTGGCAGTGGCTAGGGCAGCGATGTGTCCATGGAAGGAGAGGGAGGGGTCAAAATGGATCCCTAGGTATTTATAGGAGCAAACTTGTTCGAGTGGGAATGAGGACCCAGAGTGAATGAGGAGTTTGAAGTTGCAGGACTTGTTTTGGGGATGAGTGAAGAACATGGTTTTTTTTTTTAAGATTTATCACCAATCTATGTTCCTTGAACCAGCCCTCGGCTTCAGTGAAGGACTTCTGCAGTGAGTCCTGGAGGGCAGTAGGGTTACGACTTGAGGCAAAGTTGACTGCATCATCAGCGTGCAATAGAATGTTCCCGAAGCAAGAGCGTGGAAGGGTGTTAAGGTAAAGGGAGAATAGTAAGGGGCCCAGAATG
Source organism: Neoceratodus forsteri (assembly GCA_016271365.2). Taxonomy (NCBI): domain Eukaryota; kingdom Metazoa; phylum Chordata; order Ceratodontiformes; family Ceratodontidae; genus Neoceratodus; species Neoceratodus forsteri. The sequence continues at coordinate 1,869,716,861 of CM057456.1, read as the reverse complement.
GAGCCCTGGGGAACCCCAGAAAAGATGGGACAGATGTCTGAGTAGGTCCCATTAATTTTCACGCTGTGAGCGGTCAGACAGATAACTGGTGCACCAGGAGATAGGCCCAGCAGCAAAACCAGAGAGACTAAGGGCATCAAGAAGGAGGTGGGAGACAGTGTGAAAGCTTTCGAGAGGTCAATGAAGACAGCACCAGCCAGAGAACCAGTGTCTAAGGAGGAGTGGAGAAAGTTGGAGAACTCTAGGAGGGCTGTGTTGGTACTGTGGCCCGCTCAGAAGCCATGCTGCTCAGGACAAAGGACATTGTAGGTGGAGAGGTAGTCAGAGATTTGAGAGGCCACCACTTTTTCCAAGGCCTTGGAGAGAGGAGAGAGAATGGAGATCGGTCGATAGTTACCAGTCACAGTCCTATCACCACCACCTTTAAAGATAGGGGTGACAGTGGCGACTTTCCAGGCAGTTGGAACCTTCCCAGGCAAAGAGTGGTTGATGAGGCATGTGATCGGGGTAAGGACTGTGTCTAAGACCAGCCGTAGGATACACGGATCCAGGGTGTCACTGCCTGTACTATTACTCTTGAGGGCAGTGACAAGGTGCGGCCTAAGTTCTTGGGCAGAAACACGGCGGAGGAGAAAATAAGGGTGAGAAAGATTTACTGCAGGTGCTGGGGAGGAGGGGCTAAGGTCAGTGAATGAGGTGTTGAGGTGGTTGGCTATGAGGGGCTGGGTCTGAGGAGATCACACCATTAATGTTGATCTGGGTGGGTGGGGGGAGTGTGCACTCCCATTTAACTGTTTAATGTTATCCCAGAAGGTTCTGGGATTCCCCCATGAGGCAGTGAGTGAGGACCGATAGTGCTCAGACTTGGCCTTTCTGATGGCCCGAGTGCACTTGTTTCGGGCGGCAGCATATAACCGCCTGTCATTGGGTCGGCCAGTCTCAATGGCACGGTGCCATAGGTTGTCCCTATGTTTGAGCTGGTGGATCAAAGCTGGGGTAACCCAGGGGGCATTCTTCCTTTTAGAACGGCGGGTCAACACTGGGGCAAAGATATCACAGGCATTATTAAAAGTTTAGGTAAAGAAGGAGAGAGCTGTGTCGATGTCAGGAGTTGCCTGTATAGGAGACCAGTCAATTTGGGACAGAAGTTCCTTAAGTTTTATCAGTCCACCAGGTATTAGGCACGGCTCGGCATGTGGACTGTGCTATGGGTTTGGGGACTGAGGTTGACCAGTGGAATAGAATGGGGGAGTGATCGCTGAGAGAGTCTGGGAGGACTTGTACATTGGGGATCCGATTAGGGCAGTTGGTGAGTACCATATCAAGCAGGGTACTGGAGCCTCTCTTGGGGTTAGTCCTGGTAGGGTGGGTAACTAGTTGCGTTAGGTCTATTGCAGAAAAGGAGTCTCGGGTAGAGGAGGAGGAGGGGCTGAGCCAGTTGACATTTAAGTCACCCACCAGAATTTGATCAGCGGAAGGAGGTAGAGGTGGGTATTCTGTAAGAGAGGCAATGGCCTGCGTTTGGTCCCTGGGGAGCACGTATGCAGTAGTCAGATAAAGGGGTCCCTTTAAAGGGTCAGGGGTTAGTTTCAGCGTAAGCGCCTGGGCCCTGAAGTCAAGGATGGGAGTGGGCAGGGCTAGTACGGGGAGAGATTCCTTGACATAAATAGCGCAGCGCCGCGCCCGTCTCCCAACACGGTCAGACCGGAAAAGGGTGAAACCAGGAAGGGAGACTAGGGAGTCAGGGGAGGATTTTGACAGCCAAGTCTCAACCAGGGTGATGACATCAGGGTTAATTGATGTGACCAGGCATTGTAGTGAGTCAAACTTTTTTAGGAGGCTACAGATATTCATGGAGACCATGCATAGGCCTGTGGTGCGAGTTGGGGAGCTCCTGGGAACCGGGCCAGGGTTTGGATGAATGTTCCCTGACAGGAGTAGTAGCATGACTAACACCCTGGCTGGGAGATGGTGAGAGGTTTTCCTACGATTGACATGAGAGGGAGGAGGGAGGCTAAGGGAGCAGGGGTGGGCAGGGAGGTACAGGAGGGAAAGCAAGAATAAGAAGACACCCAGATGTGCCTGAGGTGAAAAGAAAGCTAGGGGAGGGCAGGAGGACGGGGACACACAGAGGTCCCAAGGGGCAGGAGAGAGGTTCAGGAGGCAGGAGGGGGTGCCAGGGCACAGTGTGGACTAGCAGATGGGTAAGTGGGTAAGTGCACTGCTAGTGGGGATAGGCACAGGCAGAGCGTGAGGCAGGGCCAATACATTGTGGTGAGCAAAATATAAGTGTTCATCAGGTAGCACCCCTCTGCAGGCGTCCAGACGAAGAGAAGAGGCTCTCTTTACCTCGAAAGTTATCAGGCTGGAGATCTGGCTTCCTCAGCTACTCAGGTGAGCTGCTTGTGCTTCAGTTGCTTGATTGTCCCGAGTGCCTAGCTTGGGGGTGGGGGGCTGCCTATGTTGTGGAGAAAACAAAGCCTCTCATTACTATGCAGCAGGAGAATATGTTGTGACTTACACAAAGGAGCTCCACTCTAAGCAAACAGGGCTATTCCAAAATGAGGTCACACTAGGACCCAGCTAACCTAATGCCTTCAGTAACAAGCACAATTAGCTCAATACCACCATATTAAACAAGTCTGATCTATATTAGCTGCTTGGTATATCTGGCTTTAAGATGAAATCAGCAAGGCAACTCTAGAAAAGCCAGTGAGTCCCTAGCTTTACATTTCAGCAATTAGTAGCAACTTATAAAGATATTAAAGAGGACCGGTCCCAGTACCGAACCCTGCAGTACCCAGCTAGTTACCCTCCTTTCTTCACTGTGGACTCTGTTTACTATTACCTTTTGCGTCCTGTTGTCCAGCCAGTTTTTTTATCCAGGCTACCATACTGGGACCCACTCCAAGGCTGGCTAACTTGTATATTAATCTTTTGTGTAAGACTGTGTTGAATGCCTTGCTAAAATCTAAGTAGGCTATATCCACAGCCTCTCCCTGGTCTACTACTTTGGTCACCCAGTCAAAGAAATCCATTAGGTTTATCTAACATGACCTTCTTGCTGTGAAACCATGCTGCCTTGAGTCCTGTGCCCCACTGGCCTTTAGGTACTCAACAATTCTTTCCTTCAGAAGTGATTCCATCATTTTCCCTATCACTGAAGTCAACCTAACTGGTCTATAGTTTCCTGCCTCCGCCCTGTTCCCACTTTTGTGAAGTGGAATCACATTTGCCCTCTTCCAGTCCTCAGGTACCACTCCATCCTCCCATGATTTGTTAAAGAGAGTAGCCAGTGGTGTTACTAGTTCTTCTAAATGTGGGGGTCTACCGAGGATGATACCTCCGGACCCGGCTAGGGATCTGCTGCCGCGATGGCGCCAAGCCCCAAAAGACCTCGAGTCCGCTAGGCTGGTGGACACTGAGGGAGGACCTGCCACAGGAGGATAAAATAAGTTGGGAAAAAAAAAAAGACTACTCCCTGTCTGTGACGTCCCTCTCTGCTCTAAGCTGCACCCCTTCAAAGACTAGGAGCTTCAGGCTGCCTTTCAATGCTAACAACTAACAAACATTGCCTACCCAGAGCAATGTGGTATTTTCTGGGTTCCATGCCAGTCAATTGGTGGCCATCCAGGATCTAATCTTTGACAGGCATTGTTCTAAAAGAAGCACTAATAATTTCCATATCAATGAAATCTCAAGCTGCACTACCTTATAATCTCTACCAATGCAAGCATATACTGTACACCACAAACAACACAGGAGAAAGAACAGACCTCTGAGGTCCTCCACAGTACCAGACGCAACCAGAATGAATGGATCACTGCCGATTACTCTCTCATCTAGGAATTACCAGAACCATTTGAAAACAGTCCCAGTCACCCCCCTCCCAAGCTCCTCAGTTCCAACCAACAACTCCCAAAGAGGTCTATGGTTTCAAAAGCTGATCACTAGTCAAGGAGAAGTCAAGCTGACACCTCCCCTTGATCCGTCACTAAATGGAGGTCATTATACACTCTGACAAGAGCTCTTTCAGTGATATGGTGACTGCAGAAACCATACTGAAATGACTCAAAGATGTCATTTTCTTCTAGATCAACTATCAGCTACTCCACACCCATTTTCTCAACAATATTTTGCCAAAAATTGAAGGCTGGAGACAGGACAATGCTAAGCAGTATGATATTATAACAAGTGCACCGGGAAGTCTGAACACCCTGATGAAAGGCTTTGTAGATACAGTACACGTTTGTACAAGCATGCTAACAAACGAGCTGCTGGAGCTGCCTTCACGTGATATTGAGCTTAACAATTTGATTGACTTTGATAACAGGGGACCAAAGTCTCCAAAAATAACTTTCAACGTCCATCTAAAAAAACCTGGGAAAGACAGCTGATATTTTAAAAAAGGTGTTCTTTAGTAATATTCGGATAAAATATGTCCATGCAAGGAAGGGTCTCATACACAGTTACAGGGGGTAGTCACAAGGTGGTGAAGATGGGCAGTCAATTTGCATGCCATGATGCCAAGCAAGTCTTCCCCACATGTGCACAAAACATACTGCAGCTGTGCAGGTAAAGGGCCGGGGGTCACCATGCAAATGTCCTTCCAGGCCATACACAAAGCACAGGGACCCTAGCAAACTCAGCTGCAGACTTTAGCAACATCCCCAGCCTGTAGAACGAGCTGTCTAAATCTCAGATTACTGACTTGTTTGTAAATTCATTACCTAAAGTTAAAGATTACTGTAACAGAGTCACTCAATCACTGCACCTTAACTGCACTAATTGTAAACTATATTAGTTGATATGTTATTTTTATTTTTGAAACTTGTGTGTTGCATACATTTGCAACACCACTGTATATGAGCCTTGGCTTAATGGTCTATCCTGAATAAAATTAAAAAAAAAAAAATGCTGCAGGCAGCAGGGGTGTTGCAAAGCTTTGACCAAGTAAGCAGGAGCTGGTGTAGGAAGGAGCTAGTGTGTTAAGGAGACTGTCATGGGACAGTCTTTTAAACAGGATGTCATGGGGGAATGGACTAGGGAGGGGTTTCCATTGGATGCCAAGGAGAGATGAGGAACTGGAGAGTAGGTGGGTGGGAGCACTGGAAGTCTGGACCACTAGGGTAATTTGGAAGACTCTACAAAAATCTGGGTTGCCACCAGTCCATAAGCAGCCCATGAGGTAAAGGGGAAGAAGGTGTGGGGACACGTAAACTAAGTGGTGGGGAGGAGAGTGAGGCTGGGAGAACCACAGAGGAAGGAGGACATAAGAAGAACCTAGCTAGGACTCCCCAGAATCAGGGGCAGAAACAGAGGGGATGTAGGCATCTGAACAAGGGTCCATAACAAAGTAATAAAAGGATTCAGAGTCCAGGGGCAAACAGATCGAGCAAAGGGTAGGCAATTAAAGGGGAAGACAAGGGGAGAGGTGCTAACAAGAAGCTGCACACTCGAACAGACTCAATAGACCATAAGGCCTTTATCTGCTGGCAAATCCGCATGATCGTATGGGAAGGGTATAGGCGCAAGCTGGAAGGCAGTCAGCCTGAATGCCAGGAGCCTGATGAATAAAATTAGTAAGCACTAGACAATGGTGGTAAATGTGGGGTTAGACCTCATAGACATCATAGAAACACAGCCACTGGAAATAACAGCTGGGACTTAGCAATACCAGAATACACCATATACAGATGAGATAGGGGAATGCAAAAAGAGGCTGGGATAACCCTTTATGTCAAGGAAGACACAGAGATGGTTTAGGAGGGGTCTATCTGGGGACAGGATCCCTGTAGGTGCAGCTCATGACCACTTCGAGTAAGAAGATGCACATGGGGGTGGGGTGGTCTACAGACCACAAGGATAGTGGGGGAGGGCAATGGTGAACTAGTGGCAAAAATTCAGAAGGGGGCAACAAAGGGGAAAGCAGTGGTGATGGGGGATCTCAATCTACCAAATGTAGATTGGGACACTCCAGCAGCTAAGAGCACCTGGATTCAGGCCCTGCTAAGGATGTTGCTGGACTGCCTGCTGGTGCAGCTAGTCAGAGAACCTACAAGGCACACTGCCATTCACAATGTGGTGCTCACTAACTCAGAAATGGTATGTGGAGTGAGGACTGGGAAGCCTCTGCAGCTCAGTGACCATTACATCATATGATCTGTACTGGCCCTGAGTACCAGTGTACCCTCATAAAAGGCTGTGGTTCTGGACTTCAGAAGAGCAGATGTTGATCAAATGAGAGAACTAGTCAAGGGTAAGCTAAGGGGAGTGGATGAAATCAGGGGGGTGGAGGAGATGTGAGGAGTAGTTAAAGGGGCTATTCTAGAAGCAACTAAGTCATATCTGAGAATGGTTTACCAACATTAACAGGCACTAGAGACCAATCTGGTTCTCAAAGAAGGTTAGGGAGGTAATGAGGGCTAAAAGGGCCCTCATTAGATACAAGGAGAAACAGGGAAACAAGGGATGGGGTGAATACTAGTTAAGGATGAGGCAGAAGTACGCAAAAGTAGACACAGAACATCTTACTGCAGAGGGGGTCAAGGAGCGGGAAACAGTCCTGCAGTTTATTAGCAAAAAAAGGGAAGATGAGGAAGAATTTTTGGCTGATGGAGGAGGGTAGGGTAATAGAGGAGGATGAGCAGAAGGTAACTGTTCTAAATGACTACTTTTGCTCTCCGTTCTCAGTAGACGATAGTGGGATCTTGCCTGAAAGCAACATAAAGGCTGCTGCAGAAGGCCGTCCAGAAAATAGGGCAGGTAGTGTTTCTGGATCGAAAATGACTTGCAGCCCTGAAAAGATAGCATCCATGAGATGGGATGCCTGAGGGTGCTCACGGAACTGGCATCCGAACTGGCTGAACCCCTGGCCGGGCTGTTTCAACAGCTCTCTACAGTCAGGGGTGGTTCTGAAAGAATGGAGGGTAGCAGATGAAGTCTTGCTTCACAAGGGAGGAGACAAAGAGCAACCAGGAAACTACAGACCTATTAGTCGTACCTTCACAGCACGTAAACTAATGGAGGCACTAGCCAAAGAGGGCCTAGTAGACTACCTAGCGAGGCAGTCCTTTACATGGACTAGGAGCCAGTAGTGACACGCACTAGGATCCAATGACATCCCAGAGCCTCAGGCCATCGTTCTGATGGACATCAGTTTTTCTGCCCCTTTTTGGTCCTTCCCAGCTCCCCCAAAAGTAAATGCAGTCATCAAATGACCTTGGATGCACTCTGCTGACCCTGAGTCAGAAGCAAGCACTCTTGCCTGTCTGCAGGAGTCACTGTGGAGCCAGAGCTCCCTGCTGAACAACCCAACCGAGATACACTGCCTGCCTGGCCAACCTCCCATAGTGGTGACTAGTGTTCGCCCACGAAACCAGGTCACTGGCATTCCGGCACAACATGCTACAACAGGGTCATGGTGCAGCCCTGTAATGTTTTCTATAAACGCTATACTTTGCATTTTGTGACAACAGTTATCAGATACATGTTAATTCTGTAGTGTAGCATAATGCAGTTTCACTTACATGTGATCGCCTTCTTTGTAGAACAGCAGTATGTTAATAGAGTTGCCACTAAGACAAATCCCCACATTTCAATTAATTCTTTTACATAGCTAAAACAGGTAGTTACGAGAAGTTCTCAATACTTAGACAGACACAATTGCGAAGCAAAGGAAGAGATTTCAAATTACAGTTGTCTGTCAGTACAGTATCTGGAGGTTGTAGTGTCTGTCAGTGTGTTAATGATGTTCCAAGACACTTCAGAGCACCACAACTAAGCCAATATGTTTAGTTTTTCACACAAGACATATGAAGCTAGCTTGATTATATGCAAACCAGTAAAACAGTGCACCACATTAAATTATTTCTCAGCACTGTTTTTCCTCAGGATTCCTGACAAAGAACGTTTCTATGGTTTCCCACATCAGAGCACACACTCTGTAAAAATCTATGTCACATTTACTTGGAAATCTGGCAGAGTTTATTACAAAAATTTACTATGAAAGTGTCACTGATACCACAACAAACGAGACCCCGTTACCGTACTGTACCATCTGATCAATAATATTGCTCTAGACTTACGTGTAACCTACTGAAACTAACAGCCAGAGGCTGTTTGTTTCTATTCCTGGCACACATTTAGGGCAGGCAGTGTGCTCTAGTGGTTACAGCACTGAACTGTGAAGCAAGAGATTATAGGTCCGAAGCCCAATGCATTACCTCTGGCTTATTGTGTGACCTTGAGCAAATCACTTGTCCTCCCTCCCATGGTTCCCAGTCCCTCACAGCAGTCAGACTGAATAGTGCAGCAGGACATAGCTGAAAACAAGATGTGACTCCGCTATTGTCATTCTGGGCAGAAAAACTCCATGCTGCAAACAATTTGTTCCTTTTAGTGTCTGTGTTAGTGCTATGAAGACAGCAGCTATGCTCATTTACAAAGGTTAGACAACAAATACATAGTCACAAAAAACATTACAAGTACAATAAGCAGTTCCAGAACAAATACTGTTGAGTCAGGATCAAAGCACTTAAGACAGAACAACTGCATACAGTATTGAAAAAAATCAAGTTATATTGTTGCATAAAAAGTCACAGGATATGTAGAGACAGAAGCCAAATGAAACAGTTACAGTTGCACTGGCCTGCAAGGGCAGACCACAAAGATGTCTTAAACTGATTAATCTTGGGGAGACTCATTAGTGCACCAGGCAGTTCATTTAACCAGTTAATGGCTCTGACAGCAAATGATCGCTTACCCAGCTGAGTATGCCGTAATCTACAATGTATACATACATATATATATATATATATCATCTGCTGTCATATAAATGAGGGTCCACCACCTTAATCCCCCAGCTGTGATCTAATAAAGAAACACTGTAGTAATTTAAGGTACAAAGACTCTAGGTCCATCAAGGCCAGCACCCTCCACTCCTGCTTTATAAGCAGTGACGAAATCACTATGCTGTGCAAACATGTACCAATTTACACGGATTCTCTACCCATGCTACCAGCCAGGGTACACGGTGATGCCTTTGGTAAACAGAAATTTGTCCACATTTACCTTAAGGGCCTGTACTGTCTGCATGTCCATTATCTCTACTGCCAGGCTGTTCCACAGGTTCACCACCTTCTGGGAGAAGAAGTGCTTCCTGAAACTACCCCTGAAATTACTACCCCTGAGCCACAGGGCATTTCTCCACGTGCTGCTGAAGAAAACCAGATCAAACATCTCTGACTGTTTGATCGCGCTGATAGCCTTAAGCATGTGAAAGACTAAGATCATGTCCTCTCTCAGCCTCCTTTCCTCAGGGTAAACATAATAAGGGCATCCAGCCTCTCCTTATGATTTTTGCCCCCCATACCCCTAATCAGTTTGGTGGCCCTGCAATGCACTTCTCGACTGCCTCAATGTCATGTTTGTGTTGAGAAGACTAGAACTGCATGCTGTATTCCAGGCAGGGCATGACCAGGGCCTTCTAAGGTGTCAGGATTATTTCCTCAGCTCTGTTGCTCCCCCTCCTTTTGAGGCACCCCAGCATTCTGCTGGCTCTGTCTTTTTACACGTAACAGATATTTATTGAAGATTTTTTGCTTAACACATACAGAAGGAAAAAAAGAGAGTAAACCGCACATAAGAAAATAACAGGCACTAGTATGGTATCAATCCAGTGTCTAAAACAGGTGGATTGGAAAGATGGCGCCCACGTCAAAAGCACACTAATATAATAACTTTGAAGTAAAATACATTGACATATATACAGAGGATCTCGGTACATTTACCTTATTTCTGCTAATAAAAAATTTAAGGTACCAGTAAGTCATCTGTGTTTAATTTGCACATCACCCATTTACTCCAGATTTCTTCAAATACAGGTAACTGATTTAAATAGGTATAGGATTGCTTTTCTAATCTATAGAGAGTCTGTGGTCATTTCCCAATGGACTGGGGTAGGCTGTTTTGCAATGAGCCATGGCCTTGTAATAACCTCCATTCTGCTGGCACTCTTAACAGGGGCCACAGATTGCCTGTCCTGCTTTAGCCCCTTGTCTGTTATGACCCCCCAGTCATTTTTCCTCCTCCACTGTAGCAAGAGGGCTCCCCCCCAAAGTGTGTAGGTTCTACCTCTGTTTTTCCTCCCCAGGTGCAGCACCTTGCCATTGGCTACACTAAATCTGAAGTGCCCAGAGTCAGACCAATAACTCCGCTTTTTCAGGTCCTCCTGATGTTACCCCATCCTCAATGGAGTCCAACACCCTGGCTAACTTTGTGCCATCTGCAGACTGAAGTAGCCTGCTGCAACCCCAGCTTCCAAATTGCTGATGAAGATGCTGAAGAGAGTGGCCCCAGCACAGATCCCTGACAGCCTCTGTATAGTACTCCTACTCTGTATTTGCCTCTGAGAAACCTAGCCCAAAAGTAATAGAAAGCGTTGCTACAGTATGGCATTTAAAATTGTCAAATCAAAATATTAGTCTCTGCCTTGAAATTACTGGTAGAATAGGTTTTACTAATGGGATGTCCTTACCAATCGCTATGCTGTGTCCCCTCAGCCCCCATTAGCCTTATCATGTACAGCTCAGCATAGTACAGCATCTTTTTATTATCTAACTGGCCATTCGCCCGTTTATAGCAGGCTACTGCTTGCCCTCCCAAACTCTACAAACTTTCTCAGGAGCTGCTGAACAATACAAATTGGGCCAGCTCAGACCGTTTGAAATCTATGTTGTGTATGTGTGTGGAGGGGTTGTGGGATAACAGATGGACCAGACAATGAACTTCAGGTTCAACACACAACCTCTGTGTGATGTGTATTCAAAATACAGGAAATAACCTTCTGCAATGCTATATTCCTTCTTCAGTACATCAGTTTGCAGCAACAGACTATATATGTCCTTTTTCTGCACTTAGCCAGCACCTACTGATACTGATCCCTGATCTAACTTACCAGTTGAGATGCAACCTCCACCCCTATGCAGGTCCCATTTGCTTGGGTAGTGGGGGCCCCAAAAGAAAAAAAAACAAAACAAGCTATAGACAAAGAACCTCAATGCAGAATCACTGAAAGAAAGGTTACCCCAAAGGGCAATGGCAACAAATCAAGTTTCAAAGAACTACAACATCATACCTACTTCCACAATGCAAAGCATCATGGGATATATGCAAATCACCATGACATTTAGACTTGTTCAGTTTACAGCAATTTACATGCATTTTAAACAGCACAACTAACTTAATTTCTGTAATAGTCATCTAGTACTTTTTACCATTATCAAAAACACCTAGTGCCATGGTATTTTCAACATTTACAGGTTTCATAAACATAAGGTATATACATTAAGGTATTTTATAACATAGTACTATTACATATTAAATCCAACAACAATAAACACAATCTGTTTTACATACACTTGGAGGTCACCACGATAACCTCCCTGTATGAGGACCTAAGAGGGAAAAGGAAAATTAAAGAGGACACCACAGCATAGTCAAGAAAGGGAAGGGGGTGCCCATAGGTGGCCAACTTTATGGACTAGAAATTGTAAAGGATAGAATAGGCTAAGAAATAGAACTGTTGCAACAGATTTAAGAAAAGGTTGGTCCTCAAGAGTGGCAGGAGCTCCCTGTCACAATATGTTTTTTTTCTTAATAACATTTTCTAAACAAAAACAAAATAAAGAATCATATTTCTAAACACAAACAAGACTCATCCGCTCAGTAAATAAAAATATGCAGCAGTCGGACACATGAAACAGACAGGGAATATTTTATGGCATTTGTCAGCTGACACATTCTGGATTTTATTTTAAAAAGAATTCTTGACTTCATCTGCACACCTGTTTTTTTTTTTGTTTTGTTTTTTATTTAGTTGACCACACTGTCAAGCATCATGCACTTACGATGAAATGCCTCCCTAAGGGCTACAGGGATAACAAAAGCATTTATAATTTTTGTTCAGATTTGGGGACCATGTGGCTCTTCAAACTTTGAGGGAGACATTTTACTTTTAGTCATAGCCAGCTACATTAGACACTCCACTCAAGTCAGGTTTTTTTTTATTTCAAATCAGAACCCCAAAAGACCTTTTTTTTACTTCTCTCTCTTTTCGTGGCTTGCTCACCACGTTTTTCTAAATATACTGTGTTGTCTTGTATAGTTTATGTACACCATATGTTGCATTTTATGTAATTACAATCCTACAGTTCTTTAACATACTGTGCTATATCCAAATAAACCCACACGCCATGGTCTCTTCAACAGTGCTGCCAACGAAAGCCAGCCTTTGTTTGCCCTAGCTCTCAGACAAGACTGGAACGCTCAGCAGAGCGGATGTCTAGCCATAAATCCTAGAGACTTAACATTATAGGCATTGACTGTTGCTTCTACTGACCTCCCAAATTAGGGGAAAGAAAACCTTCACAAAAAACAATGCTAACAGAATTTATCACCAGGCAACAAGGAAAAGTGGTGGGGGTATAGCGAATTGCTTTCATACACTGTACGTATAAACTGTGACTACTGGTGCCCTAATCAGCAACACAGTGGCATGGAAGGGTTTCATTTTAACCTGCACTCTGGATTGAATGCATTAACAACCTTATATTTTTTTGGGGCCCCTACAGAACTTCTCAGTCTTGAGGATTTTTCATTGAAAGTCTATACACCCCAGTGCAGTGTAGTTTTAACAGACTATAGTGATTGAATAAAACAAGTTAAAATTTTAAAATTTATGAGCTGTGCTGCCTTTGGCCAGGGGTTCCCCATATCAAGGAAGAAATCCCAACCGGCCATGTTTTTACTGAGCTGCACTGGACCGGTTTGATTACACAAGGGATATCTAATGGAGTACTACTAATAAATTAACACTTTCAACAATTTCTGATGGGTAACATTTTGAAGAATGTGGGACCACCACTTGCTGATCTTCAAAGGTAATACATGAATTCCCTTTCTGGCAAAGTATCTTATTTGTAAGGTAATGACAGACAGGAAAGTCTATGTCAAACACCTGGTTAAAAAGCATGGCGTATCTTTGCAACAACCTCCCCTTCCCCCCCACTCTGAGCAAAACTCAGAACTGCTGGAACCCTTGCTATGAGATAAAAAGACGCTTTGCCCAGAATACTGAACTATGCTTTCATACAGTTTCGGCCCCTTGGTGGGTTTTTTTTTGTGTAATTTTTGACTATGAAAGGCACGCTGAGGCATAACAGCCAATTTCCAGCTGCATCCTGCAGCTGCCTTCTTGACAGGGGACATTTTAGCCAGAAGACAAATGAGAATTTCCTACTCTTGCAAAATGTGTTGTGGGACCTTTTCTTTTAATTCACAGTTTGTAACTTCTCATGGTGCCGTCAACTTCTTTCCGCCTGACCGTGCCTGCCCCACATTTCTACCCATTCAAACACCATTCCTGTTTGTACCTTACTTAACAGGACAGGACAGCTAACACTCAGAGCAGGACCCATGGACTTGCCCCTCCACAGCGATACCCAGGCCAACCTCAGTAACTGGCCCAGGAACATTCATCTGCTTGTGTGTGACGTTAAAGAGAAGGGCAAGCTGAGGTGGGCCCAGTGACATGTGTATGGGATTGAGCCACCATTTTGGCAGCCAATAGGGATTTTCCCCCTTTGTTACAAATCCTGCCTGTGTATCCCTCAAGGCCATGGCCTCCTACATGGTTTGGTAAAAGCAGAAGCACTCCATGGCAATGATGGCTGTCTCCTCTGCCATCAGGTTCAGTGTCCCTGTGCATCAGAATACTAGATGCTCATGGCTATGATGTCCTCTGGGCCCTCAGGTAGTTCAACTGGTGGCAGAGTCGCAGGATCCCTGTTGTCCAATACTTGTTCATTTGAGGCTTCTGAAAGTGCAGACATTTGGTCAAGAGTCACAATTTAAAGTCTCACGCTGTATCCAGGTAGGACATTCCACCTTCTTCTATGATGAGGTCAAGGGATAGTCCATGGACATGCTGAACAATCCACAAATACTGCCCCTTACATCTACTACCTCTTCCACACAGTCCTACATGTGCATCAGCCCATCCCACAGTGTTCTGAATGTGGTGAAGTGCACAACTGATACATGACATGTAGTTGCGTGCACCATTTACAAGACATTTTCACGGCAATTAGCATTTGGTACTGACATACCCAGAGACATTCAGGTCAAAGTCTAGGTTATCTATGGACATTCATTCATTTCTAATAAGATTTCAGCAGCAGCACAAATGGCAGCTAGTGTCAGGCACTCATGTCCATGGTGAAAATAAGATGACAGTTAAAGTTACCATCTGGCAGTTATTTCTGAAGCAGATGTAGACTCTGGTGTGAGCTGTGGTTAGTGTTGCACATTCATTTAAACATCGGCTAGGGTGACAGTAGCAGAAAAAACTGAATGATGTGAACATTACACTCAGCTAATGGTGGATTTTCAACCCTGATACTTTTGTTTTAAACCTGTATTTTCTAATCCTGCTGGCCAACCTGCCCCCATCCGGACCAGCCCTACATCCCCGTCATCTGATATCCCTGGGTCATATCTTGCTTTGACCTCTCCTCCCACAGGATCTCTGCCAGGGGAGTTCAGTCACCAGTGTGGGACCAGCAGCAGACTGGGCCATCATTCAGCTGCAGTCGATGTTTTTCCTCCTCTTCCTCCTTATGGGGCCACAGGCATGCAATGACACGGTGTGCATGCTTCACCTCTGTGGAGACGCTCCCATCATATGCATGTGGGAACCCTTCCCCTACACGTGACCCCACTGCGCTGCTACCCAGATTCCTCCATGTGGCAGCATACCAGAGGGACTCACGTTCCCCCCTACCCGGGGAGGAGAGCTGTCCAAGGGACACTCAATACTCCCTTCCCCATCTAGGCCCAAATTACCCAAGTCCATTCCCAGACTCTGTAGAACAACTGGGCTAGCTGCTGATACTGAATTTTAAAACATCTGGAGGTCTTCCTAGATAATTGTACAGCACAGGGAAACTGCCGCTACACAAGAAACTGTGACAAAAATACTATACAAATTTATTGCACGGCCACTATAACAAAAATTTCACCACCTGCACAAAACATCTGCACCTGTGCTATGCCAGATAGAAAGAGATATGTATAACCCAGTAACACATAAAAAGGTGCTATAGGTGGGTGGCATAGAAGAGACTCACAGACAATCCAGTCAGTGTCTTGCAGGTGCCTTCTTGGACACTGTGCAGATGCACTGTCTGCTGGTCTGCCTGTGGATGCATCTTTAGATGCGGAAGGTGAGGCTGGTTTGGCTGTGTGGTGCTGGTTGGAATGTGGCTACTGCTGGCCTGGTTGCCAGCCACTGGTGGTGGGGCTGCTACTGGTCCGTCTGTGGCTAATGCTGGGCTACTGGCAGCATGTGGTAGTCTAGCTGGGCCTACTGCCATATGGTGTGGACAATGGAGTATATTTTCCTTCCATTAAATTTGTCCTCTGTCAGTGTCCCTCTTTGACATCTGAGGTGCCAATTTTCTGCAGTTGTGCTACTTCACATGCCACAGTGCAAACTAATGCATCTGGGAAGAAGGAACCAGGAGAGCTACAGCATGGGGGTTGGGGGGATGTTGCTGACAATCACCAAGGAAGAAAGGGACCTGGGGGTTATCATTTCAGATAACCTAAAAATGTCTAAGCAGAGTGCAAGGGCTGCAGGGAGGGCAAGTGGCATGCTGGGGTGCATAGGCAGAAGTATCACTAGCAGAATGAGGGAGGTAGTGCTGCCACAGTATAAAATACTAGTGAGGCCACACCTAGAGTACTGTGTGCAGTTCTGGAGGCCACACCTTTGCAGGGACATTGACAGATTGGAGGTGGTCCAGAGAAGAGTGACTAAGATGGTATAGGGTTGCACCAGAAATCATACGAGAAGAAATTAAGGGACCTCAATATGTACTCACTGGAGGAAAGGAGGGAGAGGAGGGATGTGATAGAAATGTTCAAGTACCCTAAGGGTATCAACAAGGTGCAGGGGGAGACATCTTCCAATTTAGGAGGAGTGGAGGAACAAGAGGACATGACATGAAATTGGAAGGTGGCAGGTTAAGGGGAAATGTGAGGAAGTTTTTCTTCATGGAGAGGGTGGTGGAGACATGGAATGGTCTGCCACAGGAGGTGGTGGCAGCATGCACAGAGGAGGGTTTTAATCATGCATGGGACAGGCACAAGGGAACACTGGAACGGGGAAGGGGGTGGTAAGTCACTGACCAGTTAGGGACAGGGGTTGCAAACAGGTGTAGGGCATGCGGGCAGACTGGATGGGCCTAGCAGTCCTTATCCGCCGACAATCTCTGTGTTTCTATATGTTTCTATGACACATCTACATGTGCTCATGCAATCCCTTGCAATCCCATTGCGTTCCCAAACAATTCAGTGAGGTTGCCCACTGACATCTCGAGTCTCGGTTTGAGGGCTCCAGCTGCCATGTGCTCTGGTGCATGTGCAGGGGGAGAGGCCAGATGTGCTGCAAAACTGCTGCTTAGGGGACTATCAGCCAGTTAAGTTTTAGTTTTGGAGCCTGGAGGAGCACCGCCTGTATCAGAGCTGTAAGGGAGTTCCCCTCATCTTGTTCCACTCATGTTGCCCATGTTCCTCTGGACGTTTCGCTGAAGTACAGGAAGATATTGGGATTTCATCAAGCTACTGAGTGCCTACCCTGCAGGTTTGAGCCACAGTTCCAGCTGTGATCAGCTCGGACGTTATCTGGTGGATTCTGCAAGTATTGCTACTGCAACCATGGACTGCCACTTTTTTGTTTACTTTCTAGTTAAACCCCATCTCTCTAGCTGGCCCCATCCTCCAGGCTCTGTTATCAGGGTTGACTGAGGACCCTCGAGTCAATTTTAATCCAGCACCTTGAGGACAGGTGCCGCAGTCAACGCTGTGGAGTCTCTGAGAAGAACCCAAAATCATCCTACTACAGCTGGGCTGTTTTTTTTCCTTCAGTGCTCATCCAACCCCCTGGAATGTCGCAGTCGGGGACATCATGTGGGTGTGCACACAATACGTGCCACTGCACCAATGCCAGCTATGTCACACCCACCCATCTGCCCTCCAACAACATTGCCACCTCTGGTCACCCAGGTGACAGTATTGTGGCAGAGGAAGGAACCCCTCCTTCTGGGAGGTGGAGGACATTGTCCCCTGGGATGCTCAATCCTCCTCACCCCCCAGGCAGTCCCAATGACCCTGGCTCATTCTAGAACTTGGGTCACTGGCATTACGAGCAGTAAACTTACCATTAAGCTGATGGACCGTGACTGCCTTTTTTTGGTGTGAGGGTGTTATGTGCTGTTTACTTCTGTCACCATCTATCATCAGAGAAGTAGAGTACCAACTCTTCTGCTGCTAGCATAATGTGGAAGTTCTTCCTAAGTTTGCCAATGAGAGAACAGGAGAACATTTATTTATTCTAAATTACTCCAACTAAGCCAGCCCATCGGCGCTACCACTCGTGACAGCAGCCACCTGAGTTTGGGAATGAGCTTGAGCCACGGGGGTTGGGCAGGAGGAGGAAGACTGAGTGTCCCAGAGGATGCTTCTTCCTCTGGTGAGGGAAGGCTGCCACTACCACTGCAAGACTGCTACCTGAGTGACCACAGGTGGTAGTGCAGATGAGTAGTAGAGGTGGGAGGGGGGATGTCGGCCGAGGCCTGTGGAAGCATGCATAGTGTGCACACGCTTGGAACTTCTAGTGTACTGACATCCTGTGGGAGGGGCTTGAGGAGGAAATGACCCATGCACCATGAAGGGGGTTAAGAAGGGGGATAAAACCTTTTATAGGTACATCAGGGAGCGTAGAAAGACAAAAGGAGGGATAGTGAGGCTGAATAGAATGAACGGTGGGTGGGCAGAGGGGGATAGTGAAAAAGCAGGGATACTGAACAAATATTTCTGCTCAGTATTCACAAAAGAGGAGGGGGAGGTGCCTAATCCAATTAACAGAAGCACTCTGGTTAGGGGGTTCAATCCCAGTCCTTTCACAGAAGAAAGGGTTCTGCAAGAACTCTTAAAACTGAAGGTGGACAAAGCAATGGGTCCAGATGGAATTCACCCCAGAATTCTAAAAGAATTAAGGGGATAACTGGTGAAACCACTGACTACCTTTTTTAACAAATCATGGGAGGATGGTGTGGTACCTGAGGACTGGAGGAAGGCGGATGTGATTCCCCTTCACAAAAGTGGGACCAAGACAGAGGCAGGAAACTACAGACCTGTCAGTTTGAACTCTGTGGTAGGGAAAGTGATGGAATCACTTCTGAAGGAAAGAATTGTTGAGTACCTAGAGGCCAGTGGGGCACAGGACCTAAGGCAGCATGGGTTCACAGCGGGAAGGTTATGTCAGATGAATCTAATTGATTTCTTTGACTGGGTGACCAAAGTAGTAGACCAGGGAGGGGCTGTGGACATGGCCTACCTAGACTTTAGCAAGGCATTTGACATAGTCCCACACAAAAGATTAATAGTCAAATTAACCAGCCTGGGAGTGGGTCCAGGGTGTTAGCCTGGGTAAAACATTGGCTGGACAACAGGACACAGAGGTAATTGTAAATGGAGTCCACTCTGAAGAAAGAGAGGTTACTAGTGGGGTACCGCAGGGTTCAGTACTGGGTCCAGTCCTTTTCAATGTCTTTATAAGTGACATTGCAGAGGGACTAGAAGGAAAAGTATGCCTCTTTGCAGATGACACAAAGATCTGCAACAGGGTTGATGCAAGGAGGCATGGAAAGGATGAGAAGGGACTTGGCAAGGTTGGAGGAATGGTGAAGTAGTGGCAGCTAGGAATCAATGCAAAAAGTGCAAAATAATGCACCTGGGAAACAAAACCCAGGGAAGATTACACAATGGGGGAGGTAGTAACAAAAACAAAATAGGAAAGGGACCGGGGGGTAATCATATCAGATGACCTTAGGTTAGCAAGCAATCGCGAGAAGGCAGTAGGGACAGCTGGGGTTATACTGGGATGCATAGGGGAGGCATCACCAGCAGAAAACAGGAAGTTGTTATCCCTCTGTACAGACAGTTGGTGAGACCCCATCTGGAGTACTGCATCCAGTTCTGGAGACCCCATCTCCGCAAGAACACAGACAGGATAGAGGTAGTCCAGAGGAGGACAACTAGAATGGTGCAGAGTCTGCAAGAGAAGCCATACGAGGAGAGACTAAAACAGCTTAATATGTATACCCTTGAGGAAAGGAGGGAGAGGGTGGACATGATAGAAACGTTTAAGTACTTCAGTTGAATCAACAAAGTCCAAGAGGGTAGCATCTTTCAGAAAAACAGACATGCATGAACAAGGGGACACAATTTAAAGATGGAAGTGGGTCAGGGGCAATATGAGAAGTATTTTTTCAGAGAGGTGAGTGGATGCATGGAACAGCCTTACTGAGGAGGTTGTGGGGTCTAAAACTGTGGGAGAATTCAAGAATACATGGGACAGACATAAGGCAAATCTTGTGGGGGTAGGAAGAAATAGGCTGTTGGTTAACTAGGATCTGTGGCTTATCCTGTAGGTAGGGAAATGGGCAGACTAGATGGGCCAAGCGGTCCTTATCTGCCGTCAAAGTCTATGTTTCTATGTTTCCAAACCTCTGGCGCAGTTGTGCCCCAACCTTAGCACCTGTCCTCCTCATGACACCCATGGAACCTCTGCCTCCGTGGCACTAGAGGAGGCAAAGGGTTGGTACCAGCTCAGTTGGTCCCCACCACGAGGGAGCAAGCTTGTGGAGTTGAAAGTCCCGAGGGTAAGTGGCAAGGGCACTGGGGGATGGGGCTGGGTCCGCTTGGGGGGAGTTCTGGCCGGGCTGCAAAAAGTGTAAATATTTTCTTGGGGGTCCCAGGGAGGATAGCAGCAGTCAGCTGGTTAACATAGTCCAGCAGGAATAGATACTTACAGGCCAAAATATACACAGGAAAAAAACTGTGAAGGTAAGCACATCCAACCAGAAAAAAGCAAGCCAATAGTGTGGGGTGACAGAGAGTACACAGCATGGGCACCGGTATGCAGCATGATCTTGGCCACGGAGAGAGGGATTCTGGACCAAAACAAATACAGGACATTCTAAGGTGACTGGAAAGACTGGACCTAAATCCTTGCAAGCTAAAGGCATTCTTCAACTGGCAAGGGAGTTTTTCCCAGGTGTCTGGTGCTCCTCATGCAAAAGCCTTTTTACCAAATTCACATGACATCATGGGAATTAAAAAGTTTAAGTGCTGCTGAAAGGAGTGAGTAGGCACTATTTGACGATATGAAGTGGGCTAGGAGACAATATGGGTTTGTTTGTTTTTTGAAATTTATGTTTATTGTTTTCAGCGTGTACTAATACACCCATTACAACTTCTGCAAGGCATCACATATTGTCATACATTCCATATACATCCAATGTAAACAAAGGTAGTAAGCAGCCTATACAGTCAGCTACTAGGATTTGGGGGAGATCCCAAATTTAAGTAAAATCTCAAAACTTTAATTCCACAAGCTACAGTCCACTATGGCTTTTGGTAGTCAAATTCCAAAATAGTAAATTCTATAAGTAATGAATAACTCAGCAGCCAGTGATGATATGACACCACAATCCTAAAACGATGATACAAAAATGTTAAGCACCCAACAATCCAGCTCCCCTTCCCTCAGTAAACATTACTGGGATATGAAAATAGCATTGAACTGACCAACTGAGGACTAATTAGAAAATTAAGAACAACAGCAATTACAAATTAGCTATACAGTCGGTACAGTACTTGTAAGCAATGTCCAGCGTTTGACAGCAATTGGGTCAGGTCTCCTCGTCTGAATCTGCTGGCTGATGTGCACTGGAGGACTGGAACTCCCTAGCTATGGCCTCTATCTTCTATCCAACCTTGAGGAGGTCGGTTGTATTGATATGTACTGCCCCAAGTGATTTACGAGGCAGGCACATTAAATGCAAGTGAGCGACGCCCAGACTTCGGAGTCTCGCTCTCACTGTGTCAAACTTTTTTCTTCTGGCCCTAGTCGCAAAAGAAAGGTCCGGGAACAGGTACACAGTAGTCCCGTTATAATTCAATGAGTTTGCCAACCTAGCGGCTTGAATAATCTGATCCCGTACAGATGAATGAGAGGTCACCAGCAATATGATACGGGGCGAGTCTCCTCATGGTCCCGCAGCCCATTGAGTAATTCAAAAAGCTTTGCACAATTGTCCCTCAAGTGTGTCCCTCGGGAGTTGGAGAGCATCAGACAGCCAGGCACACAGAAATCCCAATAAGTTACCTTCCTCACTTCCTTCCAACAAGCCCACGATGCGCACATGTGCTGCCCTATCTGCATAGTCCAGGGCCTCCAGCTGATATCGTAAGTTCATGTTTTCTTGGACTAACTTAGAGGTGGTGGTTAGAACTTGAGCTGCAGTTTTTTCAGCCAATTAAGCCATTTGGGATGCAACTTCCACCTTTGCATCCTGATCGGTGAATTACTGTATTATCGACTCAATTTTTAAGTCGATGGCCTGCATTGAGGCCTACAGGGCTCTCCAAGGAGGCTCCGTGCCAGCAATAGTCGATGTGGTAGCAGTGGCGGCCTGCACTTCAGCTGTCGGTGCATTTTTAGATCCACTCCCAGTGGTCTTCAGGTTACGACCCATATTGAATTTTGGTATCAGTCGACGCTGGACACACTAAGGAACACAGTCGATGTTCCAAATTTGCAGTCACTTCCCCCCAAAAAGAATTTTATTCAAATTTATAGTTGTGGTGGACAGAGCTGGTAAATGGTGCGTCTTGCCAGTATGACTGCTCCATAGCACCCCAATATGGGTTTTTTCATCGTACACAGTTGTATGACAAAGAAAGTCAGTGTTATTCATGCCTGATTGAGGGCCTTGGCCAGTTAAGCAGGTCATACAGCAGACAATGATGAGCAGACCATCCACAGCACAGGACAAACCTGCACAACTTGCTGTAGAAATGATTCAGGAGCAACTGATTGGTTTTATTGGCACAGAGGTATATGATGTCACCACAGTCACTAGAAGGGTGTAAGAAGTGGGAGACCACCTGCTTCCTTGCATGAGCACTGAGACAGCATTTGCCTTTACAGAGAGGTTGTTAAGAAGTGATCAATGTCTACTGTATGTAAGTGATACATTAAGCCAGATTCGTAAATATCTCAATACACTGACTTACTCGATAGTGCTGCCATCTGATGTTATGACTACAAGTGGAGTAACTGAATGAGTTAGCCAGCACTGGGATCCAAACACCACAGACTTAGTTTTGGTTGCATTAAACAGCAAGCAGTTGTTGACGAACGAAGAGGACTGTTTTGAAATCAGACTGAAAGTACTGAATTAAAGTTGGACCTTGTCACTGCACTGTAGTATAGTATGGTTTTATCTGCATACATGTGTACAGTAGATGACACCTCCCAATCTGCTTAGGGAGGTTGTTCACAAAATGGGGAACAGCGGAGGGCCAAGTATTGAGCCTTAAGGAACCTGAAAGTTTTAGACAGCAAGCTCTGAAGTAATCCTTTGTATGAACTCCAGCTGGGTTCAGTTATTCAGGTAGTTTTCAGACCATTTGATGGCTGGTTGGCTGAGACCTTGAGTTTTAGAAAAAAGTATAGCATGATCCATGAAGTCGATGACCTTGGAGAGGTCTACAAAGATGGCCCAAGTGATGAGATCATTACCCAGTGCTATTTGGAGATTACTGGTGACTTTGAGCAATGCAGATATGGTGGAATGCCCGTTCCTGAAGTCAGACTGCATGAGAGAGAGACCAGACAGTGTAGATTAAGATGATCGGTCAGCTGCGAGTGAATGCACTTTTTTGAGAACCTTTGGAGAGGGCAGGGAGGACCAACATGGGTCTGTACTGATTCAGATCCTGTTCAGTCTCTCCTTTGTGGAGGGGTATAACTCTGGCACATTTCCAGACAATAGGCATCTCACCAGATATAGTGCCTTTACTGTTTCAAAAAGAATATTCATCTAGCTCGTAAACAAAGTTCTGTGACTGATGTGGCTACTATTTGAAACTGTGATTGCATTATTTTTACCAAGAGTTGTAATGTATGTATTTCACTATTTACTGCCAGCCTAAACTGTTTGCTTAAATAGGTTGTTGTCGTTGTTATGGTATGTTATGTTATTTATTTATTTATTTCAAAGGTTTCACCAGGAAAGACATACTAAGCTGGTCAGGAAAGACACACTGAGCTAGTAACAGCTCGTTTTAAGATGCGTCCTGGAGGAATGGGGGCGAAGATAACAGGTACAAAAATACAGAATATAAAATATAAAGACTAAAGTATGGGCATCCACACACAACGACCCGTTGGTATCTCAACCCCTCGATGGAAACACAGGGTGAGTTGTGTTTGGACACCCATACTTTATTTTTTTAGTATATGGTTCCCCGGGATTTAAAAAAAAAAAAGTTGTATTTCTTAAGTTTTTCGTTTTTCGTTTCACAAGGTTTCCTACCTTGTGTTTCTTTCCGCTCCCACTTGTTGGCAGCTCAGTCTGCTGCAGTGTTCGTCGGTCCCTGTCATCGCTGCAGTCCCGTTTCAGTCCTGAGCCTTAATTTATTTTAAAAAAAAATGACTGTAGTTTGCTAACACGGAGCCAACTACGGCACTTCATGTCAAACTCGTTCCTTTGAACTGCTCGCTAAGCGGCGCCACCATGTTTGTTTGGATTCTTCATTTGAAGAGCTCGGTTTCATCCAATCAGGTGACAGATAGTGCAGCCCTGATGAATATTAATTTGTGACAAACATGCACAACAACTTTTAGAACGTGCACAACATTTCAGCAGCTTCCGATTTCTACACATAATTATGCTCTAACCATATACAAAACAAAAAACAGAATAAGTAGAACAAAAATAAACAGGACAATTGTGCCTAAGAATAAACTTGACAAAAATGAGTTACCATGCAATAAATTGTGAACTGAACTGTTATGTGGTACAAGTCACCCGTGTGGATCTTTGACCGCTGCCGTGAACAGCGCACAAGGGTTGCCTCATTTCCTGGTTGGGTCTGATGGTCCGGCTGAATTCATGTTCACAGGTTCTATTCCTTGTGTGTGGGGATAGAGGATTTAGATGTTAAATGTTAAAGCCGAAGTAGCGTGAGCCTGAACCATCCCTTTGCATGCTCAAAGGCATGAAGAAGTCACACAGCAGTTTTTGCTCTATGCAACTACATTACTTACTAGGTGTGACTGTCAGTGACTGCGCAATAACTGTCGGGTGGCTGAAGATCTAAGGGTGCACATCAGTAAATCAGCTTTCCAAAGGGCTGTAAAGAGAAATATCAGAATTGCTCACTGAAGTGCCTTTCTACATAAATGGTATTTTTTGTAACTACAAATCACATATCAGAGATGCGCAGTTGTCCTCATCTTCCTTACATAGAGGGGTGATTACAACATTATTGTTTGGGACCTCATCACCAGAAACTCGTAATTTTGATTTTAACATGCATTATGCCTTACACCTGCTTTCATCTGTGTGTTATAAAGGAAAATCTAGATTTTGCAGATGGAGTGTGCAGTACAGTATCTTCTGTACCTGTTGTTGCACGTAGTTATGCCAGGTTGATTGTTAGGTTCCTGTCCCCCGGTCCCAGATTTCCATTTGCTATAAGACCATTTATGGTGTGCCGCCCCCTCCTCCAGAGCCATGTGTCATCACTCTAAAATTTTCTGGGGGGGGGGGGCTTACACTAAAACATGCAGACAGCTTGGTCTGCTCTTTTTCTTCCACATGTGCAAAATCTGTGGCTAAAAATATATCGCACCTGCATTTCCACAATTTTTAAGCCATTTTTTCAGCATGTGAGCAATTTTTCTAAATCTTTGAAAATAGGGCACTGGACTTTGCCCTGTGTTTGTAATGATACTATATCCACTCAGGAAGATTAAGCACTACATATACTGTGCTATGCCATGATTTTCTGTGGGATGACATGCAACAGCAATTTCTCATTACATGCAAAGAATAACCCACGTCTCTTGGTAACTGCAGTAGTAGTCATTCAAAAACAGCAATGTGTGCTATAACTACCACTGTACCACAAAAACAGCCCCTTATGCATGAAATAACATCATGTGGGCTGATGCCCTTCCTTTCTCTGTGCATGTTATGTACTTGCTTTCAATAAAATATTTCAGTGCTGCTACGCTTCACTGGCTCCCAAAACCTTTCATTTATTGTGAAATTTGCCTGTGCTGAAATGTCCACCACGTAACACCAAAATGACATGCTACCACGAGCAAGAATCAGATAATTTTTAGAACCAGGAAGTGTTTACTGCTGTCTTCTTCAACCCGGTAGCAGCAGTTTCATCTAAACCGGAGGCTAAGCACAGACTCATCTCAAACCCCTTAACTCTAAACCATGTCTCAAATGCAGTGGACACCTACAGCCACTGACTCGTTTTGCTTGATACTGCTGTGGAATTTTGAAATACTTTCCATTTACTCCTGTGAGTTTGTTTTTTTAACATTTTGCATAATTGCAACAGCCTTTCTAGCCAGCTAGTGAGCAACTCTCAAAATGGTCCCCGATCTGTACACAGTTGATAACGATACTCTTTTCTGTCCCCTGCCCTACTGCTTCCAGTCTTAGTGTGTGGTCCATGGTTGCTAGCATCCTCTGGTACTGCCAGTTTTGTGCCTGTGTACCAACATATTTTAAATGCCCAGGGTGTGAAACAAATTCCTAAAATCAGACAGTGGAAGTAAATTATGGAAAAATGGTATTAAAATACCCCTTCATTCCCTTTATCTGCTCCTCTATGAGACTACAACTCCCAGCAGGGTTACTGCACTACCACACCATTTCCTATGATTGTGCAAGAGTGTGGCTGGGAACTATAGCCTCCTGGCGATATTGTGTCGTTTCAGTGTGGTGCAATTATGCAATACTACATGAGAGGGTGTGCATTGTAGCAGGATAATGGCACATCTTGTGTGGGCTGTGAGGTACAAGGTATCACAGACTGCCTTCAACCACCCGAGAAGTGCTGCTATCCCACCTCAAAGGACACCCTGGAGTGTCTTACTGCAATTATAAAATGGGTCCAAGATTATTTTGGGGTGGGTGGGTGAAAAGAAATGCACAAAATGTCATAAGAAACATTTTATGACTTTAAAACAAAAAGTTCACCCAGCAAAAGAGTCCCACCACATCCCAGCACTGGCATTGACATGCCATCTCAGGTTAAAATAATATGCATAGCGAAATATGTAACCCCCCTATGGGGGCTTACCTGATGTGCCCCGCTTAACCCACCGTTGTCCGCCAGCAGGCTGCCTTTTTTCACCCTGTTGGGCATAAATCCTCTGTTACAAGTGGCCAGCATGCTGTTTGGTTAGCGCTCGCTGAAGCGCATTGAAGCGTTTTGAAGTGCCGACCACCATTGCAGTCAGAGAAAATGGGGCGATTGTCCATGGTCCCAGTGCCCCTCCTGATATTCTTGGGGACTGGAGACTCAAGGGGAACCGAGCTGGAGCCTGTGGGTGCACTGGAAGGGAATTCAATTAATGGGGCCACTCTAAGTTTGTGAATGTTAATGAGCAGCCCCATGAATAAAGATGAGATGCTGCCTACCACCTGGGGGGACAGAGTTATGGTGGCAGTGACAGCTGAACAGTTGGGGTTACGGCCCTGAGAGTGGGATCCTTTGAAAGAGGACCGTTTGGGCTACAATCTGGTGTGGTGATGGTGTAGCTGGGGTGAAGTGTTAGGCTGCACTTGAGGGTAGAAGGAGAGAGACTGTATAAACGGGAATGGACTCCATCAGTCTGAATGGGAGCTGACATTTTTGTGACTCCTGACTCCTTGCTTGCTAGCCAATTGGTGATCTAGGTGCCCAAAACTGTGACAGAGGGACTCCTGGGAAAAGGAGGGGACTAATTCTGACATGTAGATCATGCCCCAATAAATGAGCAGGAAATATTGATCACTATGGATATCGAATATTGAAAGGTTTCAACAGCCAATCAGAACTCTGGGATTGCGTTTGATACAGTGAGGGTTTACTGGGATTGAGTCAGTCTGTTGCTGGGCTCTGTACGAGTCAGGACTGTGGTGTGAGAGCAGACTGTGGACTGCAGGGGCTTATCCAGGCCTTAATCCAAAGTGTGGGGTTGTTGAAGGATTCCCCAGGTGCTGAAGCAGGACTGGACTGAGAAGGGGAAAAGAGAGACAGAGAGACTGAACCGGGATACTGTTTCCCCAGGTACTGAGAAGTTGCTGATTGAGTATTGGGAGAAACCAAAGATGGCAGATACCCTGCACTGGGAATTGAGCTAACTGAACGGACTGAGCAGATTATTTGAGCTTTACAGTTGCTACCAAGAGGTCACTTGCTTGGGTGGACTGCAAATACACTTTCTTGAAGGAGGCAAAACGTCTCAGGTCATGGGGTGTTAGCCTGAAAGTGTGTGTGTGTCCTGAGTGAACTGGAGAAAGGGGCTGAGATTGGTGGACTTGCTGCAGCTGAGTAAAAGAGTTGGACACTGCTAAACTGAAAGTGTGGACTGGTGTGCAGGGGGGCTGATGTAGCTGAATCCCCCCTCTGCTGAATTGCACTGTACACAGATCAAATCAGAGGCTGGCACCTGCTAAAATTGGCACCGGACTTCAGTGGAGTGACTGTCTACAATCTTTCCTTGTGAGAGCTCACTGTATGGACTGCAAGAGGACCCCCACCATTTGGGAGTTCTCACACAGAGCCGGGCGGGGGGGACTCACTACCCCCCAAGTGGGACTCACTGTTTTCATGAGGTCACAGATTTGCACTTGAGTGCTAGGGCACTCCAATCGTGGGAGCCTGGCTGTGGAGCCACTCTCAGGTCAGGGCCTTCTGGGGCTGGTGTTGTCCTGCCACAGTGCTCTGCAGTGGGCCAGAAGTGGCTAAAGGTGACAAGTGGCCAGAATTGCAATCAAGGTGACCAGCTGCAAGATCCTTGAGCAAGTTCCACCTGGGCAGAGGGATCCTGGCCAGCCTGTTTTATGTGTTGCTGCGCTAGGATTTGAGGAGCTCCATTTTCCTTTGGCACAGAGGTCAACTAACTGCGAGTACTCAAGACCTGGTTCCTGGGAAGGGTCAATGGGAAAATTGTTTTGTTCAATGTAGAGTTTCAAGCTCCACTGTTTCAGGGCCCCAAGAGCCGGCCATCCTACGGCACCAATCAGGCCTGCTACTAGTGGGTACCCCTAGAGACAATTCTGGGGGCACTGGTACCAGTGGGGGAAGGCTTGGCCTGCGGGCCTACAGTTTTGCCAGTTGCCTATCTCACTAATGCTTTTTGCCTTCACACCCATCCCACATCCAGGTATCCCATTCCCTACTCCTTACCCCCAAATAAAGCTGTGAATTTGTTGTTCGAATCTGCAGTGTTGGTGAAATTCATTGCATGCACTTATTGCTGACATATATGTTTTATGGTGGGGCAAGGTACTGGGGGACACAGTGTGCAGGGTTGTTGGTAGGGGAGGTGGGTAGGCACAGTATCCCAGGGGGCTGTGCCAAGCAGATATCTGGCCCACTGATACTTTACTCTGGGTGGAAGCAATGCGCTATTTTCACTTTCTCTGGGAACGAACCCCCAGTAGTCACCGTAGCAGGATGCAGGCCCCTTGCCGGGTATCAAAGATAGTCGGCAAAGGGGGGGGGGGTAGCCCTCTGGCATACAGTGCTGGGGCTACAAATACATTTATTTTTAATTAGCCTCAACCCCTCTTTTTGCCCCAACTTGCCCCCATTTACCTGTTTCCTCACCTTTCTTTCTTGTTCATTAGTTTATTCCCTCCCTTTTCCCCACAGTGTTTCTTTTCTGTCTTTCCTACATTTAACAGATGGAATACTTACTATGGATGGAATACAAGAATTCAAATCTTTGCTCAGTTCTACTGGCAGGATGTTCACCCCCACAATCACACAACAGAAGGCCTCAGATGGAACTAGGGCATTCTGTTTTATCTGTAGCTGGGTAAACAGCACAGATTTCCCTAGTAAGCAGGTGAGGATAGGAGGGGAGTTTTCATGGTCAGCAAAGAAATACCAGAAATTAAAATTGTAAGTGCTGTAGTACTTCATTTTTTTTCAATGTATGCATGTGCATGTAAGTAAAGACTTACGAAGGTAGATAACATTTAATTATTATTTTTTCATATGTAAGTTAGTTTTATTTTCTAGGGTCTAGTTGAAGGCTTTTAGTGAGTAAAGGTGACAGCCATGTTTGTGATGGCAATCAGGGATGTGTGGTTAGCATTGTTCGTAGTGTGAAGAGGCTGCTGGATCTTTATCCAGTGCTGTGGTGCTGAGATAACAGCAATGGTAAAGATGACCCTCAGCCAATCAGCTCTCACGATTTTTAAAACCCAATTTATAATTAGGCAATAAGATATGATCAGGAGTTACGTTAATGTTCTAGTTAATCTCCTCCTGGGGCCATATTACGACATGCGAAACAGCCAAATACCAAATGCCCCCAGGGGCTGATTACATTACATGACACCCTGGAAATACTTTATTGCTATTATAAAATTTAAAAGCAAAAGCTTTGTTTAAAGAGTATGTTTTTTAATTACCTCCATACAGGCTGAGGTTTGCTATTAAATACGCCATCCATCGTCTGTGGAATGCTGCCAGTGCTGAGCTGTGCTTTGCCGATGTGACTCAGTGTAAGCACTTTCATAAACTGACTAGAGCATTTCTTCACGTCTCCATGGCCAATGGATTTTAAAAATAAGGAATGAGTCTCTTGGAGTCTGTGGGAGAAACTGAGTGGAACTGCAACACAACAGAGTTCACCTCATAAACGACTGTGTTTCTTTTATTTTAATTTAAAAATCAGTGTGTTGAAAACGCGAGAGAGGCCACAAAGGAAAGGTGCCCAGGATGTCCTGTGAATGTGCATGAACATCGCTGAGGTCCACTCATCATTGCCATGGCAACATATGGTAACCCAACTGAGTTATTTTTTTACCAAATGAATTACTGGTGCAGCAAAATTAAAAACTGAAAACTATGCAGGCACTGCCGCCAAAAGTATGTTTTTATCTTTTTTTTTTATCAACAAAATCAAATAGTGACACATATGACCCAGTAGGCAAAAGGAGAGGGACTGAGGCTGGATCAGTGGCATGCTAGCTGGCACGGGAGTGGTTAAGACACCAGTCTGATCAAAGCAGATCCCAAAAAAGAAATCAGATTATGCTTAGAAATAGGAAAACAAAT
This sequence comes from Neoceratodus forsteri, assembly GCA_016271365.2. Lineage (NCBI taxonomy): Eukaryota > Metazoa > Chordata > Ceratodontiformes > Ceratodontidae > Neoceratodus > Neoceratodus forsteri. The sequence continues at coordinate 1,869,686,579 of CM057456.1, read as the reverse complement.
TCAGTTTAACTTTTAATTGCACTGGTTGTCAAGGTTTTTGTCTGCTGTGGCAAGAGTTTGTTTGGGTCAGGTCTAGTGGAATGTGTAATGGTGGCTGAGTTCCATAGAAAGAATTATTTAAAAATACAGGATGGTAATAAAACATCATTGCTCAGGTAACAAGGCTCTACAAGTACATTAATTAAAAGATTAATGTTGGGCTCATAGAATGCTGACAACCAATCAGATGGCAGCAACTCTGAGCATTTATAACACTTTTTTTTTGATGGACATTTTAGCATGGACACATTTCACAATAAACAGTAGTTTTGGGTGCAGTAAAGTGCACTGCCATCAAGTACATGATGTATGCAGGGGAAGGGTGGGGCATTATCCATTCCTGACAAGGTATTTATTTACACATGAGGGGGTAACAATTGGCATTGCTCACCCTGACTAGTATATCAGAGTTTAACAAGGCACACCGTGGTACAGTGGGGTTGTACTTGCCTGGGGCTACAGCTTGTTACAATGACTACACATTAGCTATAACTGGAAAAGTTACGGTTTATCAAAATGTTTACTGCAACACTCAGCACATTTAATCGTGATATACTGGAAGGATATCACAGGATTCTGCAGGTAGACTGATCAGCCCTGGCAGATGGCGCTTTATGTGACCTGGTGACACCTGACTGCACACACGCACCGTCCCTGTAGGAAAGCACTGAACTCAACTATTGCCCAGCTGACGGAAGACCACTTGTTCTCAGCAGAAACAAGAACTCTCGTTATCAGATTTCCATATCTGCAGGAAAACAATGCAGTTGAAATTCCCAGGCAGCTGGCAGCTATTTGTACGGATCAAGTCCTTACAGATAAAGCAGTCTGTACACTGGTTCAGCAAGTTCAGAAGAAGAAGGAGCACTTTAATCATGGCCCCATTCATGCATAAATACTGGTTACACACATCGGTTCTAAAGTATGGTAGACGTCTAGTTTATATGTACCACTTTGGATTGCTCTGTTTTTTATAGGTGTAGTGTTGTGATTATTCTACATACGTTTATGTGACATAATTTGTTAGTATGAATGAGATATGTTTGAAGTAACTTTTGCCTGTCTCCCCTTGGGACCCCATTGAACAGATATGTTATTATTTAATTGGGTTTATCACTGTGTGCAAATGTTTTAATCTAAAAATAATACAATTTTATTATTTTATATAGCTTCTTTCATACAAAAGTATATGTAAATGCTTTACATAGGGGTTAGGTAAACTAAGGAATCATGTTTATAAAATTATATTGTAGGAGTACACAAATACACATGGAACAGAAGAAAATCATTGATAAGCTAGCCCGCCAGCACAGCGGTAGAGTTACTGCCTGTGGCACTGATGACTCGTGTTCGGGAACGAATGTGGTGCATCAGAGGGTCAGCTAGGGGGAGGTGGGATGAGCGTCCCACAGACAGTTCTCCTCCTCCGGGAGGGGGGGGTTAGTGGCTTCCCCGTGTATCAGCAACACCCAGTGGATGCTGGGTGTGCAACCGCCAGGACCACTCTCAAGGTGGGAGGCGACGGCTGATGGCTGTAGGTCGGGTGCAGGAGCATGCCCAACCTGCGCTGGTGTCACTGCACATCCATGCCTCTGGAGGATACTTACAAAGGGAAAACCCCTGGGCCAGCTGCACCATGAGGCCCCTGGACCTCTGCCTGTACAATGCCCAGGCATAGCCTCAGCTGGGGCGTCAGATAGATTTTGATCCCTCCCCTCAGGGAGCCCTGCCACAGGGGGTAAGCAGCGGGCATCCTCAGTCAAGCAGCCAAGGGGGGTGCCCGGCACAAGGGCTAGGCACTGAAGAGGGGATACATCCCCCGCACCGAGCTGAGGGCATAAACAGAAGTGAAAAAAGAAATCTTTGATAAGGGAATAAAGAAACACACTGCCACAGTCCAGCAACTGTGAGCCATGTAGAAGGTAAAGATTCCAGAACTGCATGGAATAAGGCAGAGCATATCTCTTGGATATTTCAAAAGGCAAGGGGCACTGGACTATAGATTGCACTTCCCATGATGCTAGGAACTTTTACATCTTCAGTGAAGTTATACACAATAAACAAAGTTTTAAAATCACATACGCACTACATCAAGAACCTTCAGTTCAATCATATTATGTTAAGTATTACTTTTCTGTATTAATGATTTATGCACCAAGGCATGAAACTGCCATACTATTTAACATTTTGGCATTACAGTTCCTGAAGTGCTTGCCAGATAAGTATTGTATATTTGCCAGGGCCCCCATTTTCATTACCAGTCATAAACTAGTCTGTAGTCTCGTTCATGATAAAATGCAAGTTTCAGTGGTGGGGCTGCAGTGCTCAGCGGCTGCTTGTCTCATATAAGGAAAATATGAGTAAGGCATACTTAAGCAAAACTTGAAGAACAAAGAAAGAATACAGGGTGCTGCTGGTGTTGCCTTGCCAGTGAAAAACGAAAAAAAAGTCCCTTGCTGGAGCCAGTCTCGACACAGCCCTCTCCATCATTGTGCTGTGAATGATTATGAATGAACTGATGATGGCATGCTCCTACAGTAGCAGTTGGTGCTGATTCTGTGCCAGGGATGGTGTTGGGAAGGTGGGTGGCAGCAGCAACAATCAGCTCTTACGAAAGTGGCAGGCAGGGAAGGGACTTCTGTAACTTACGTATAAGAGAAAGTGAGTTTTTTTTATTTTTATTTTTTCTCTATTTTAGCTCCCCCCTGTGGGAGGGCGCAGGTGTAAGTGGGCAATCAATAGCATAATACATCACCTTTTCATTTTAAAGTTCCAGTTTTATTTAATCTTTCTTCGATAGTAGTTTATAGGAGGACAGACTGAATACAACAGACTGATCTGGCAGCTTAATCTTCCATTTGGCACAAAAAATAATCACTTCTTGACTCCTTAGAGCACATTCACATAACGTCCTGGAGTTTACCTCCAGACCCAAAAGCAATCTGAATACCTCAACTAACTGTTCAGCTTTTATACTCTGAAGGGGTCAGGTGACTTCATAAACCCCTCCCCTATACTTTATTTTAAACAGAATTTCTTTATATACATCATTTTAAATTTATAGAACATGTCTAAACATCATAATTTATTATAACATCTTAATTCTATATGCAGAAGTAAATTACACTCTTTCTTTAAGTGTTTTAATGTACTTTCTAACCCCAAGAAGCAACACCCCCTTTTCCTAGCATAAATGAATAGACAATTCGGCCGGCCGGCTCTTAAGCGCAAGCTGAAACAAAGAGAGAGGCTTCAGTCGGAATTCAGGGACGCTAAATGAAACAGCAAAACCCTCGTCTGCAACAAACACCCAAAACAGCCCAAAACCCCACCACTTCACTTCTCCAAGTTATGTAGTGCTCATACGGAGGGTTTTTAGACATAAGACTACAATTGTAAGGGAGATAGAAGAAAGAATACCTTCTCAATGGTGCGCACACTCGCACCGTAATTTCACCTGTACTCGCATTGCCATACAGGACCTCAGCGGCATATCTACTTAAAAACAGCCACATTCTTCAGAGCTCTTGCCAAAACAGCCTAACGGGGTAAAACTAAAGAACCAGGAGGTTCTTTCCATGTTTCAGAATCTACACAGTGCAATATCTTTTACAGGGCATAATTGTAGAATACCAGGGCATTGAAAGCAGCGCCCTGAGACTTTTACAAAACGAAGTTTAAACAAGCCCTCGAAAGTGCAGCAAACTTAATTACAGGGCTTAAACTAAATGTATTAAACAGTGCCCTGCAAGGAGCTTCATGGGGGGGGGGATGCCTGGAATGCCAAATATAACTCTTTACATTTACTCTCCTTTAGAAATAGGAGCATAACTATTGCACTACCTAAACAAGCCTTTTTACCAACGGCTGATAAGACAGTTCGTCACCAACGATTTCAGTTTGGCCTCTTGTTATTTTATTACTATTACCTCCCAGACCATTCACTAACCTCCACACCAAACTACTCTACCTTCTTCTAGCAATTTCAAAACAAACCAAGCGCTCATTTTCTGTTTAAAGCGAAGAACGCTGACTTTAATTCAGGGAAGCTAAAAAGAGGAAATGCTTTACTATACTTCACTACCAAAGACCAGAGAAAACATGCTCGGCATCCTATACCTTATTTAAAATGTTCCTTTTATTCCTACAACTTTAATTTTATATCAAGCATGTCTTTATACTTTATTTTGTATAGTACAAGCTGACTAGAGAGGTTTCCAAGAAGCAGCAAAGAAAAAGGGGAATGCCGTTTATTTATAGCTTGACTTTATATTCTTTTAAAGCAACGGATCAAGGCACAAATGCACTTTTAAGGTGCAAACCATTTATAACAATAAATCTTTAACCCATTTATTTAATTATTTTGTGATTACCCATTCTTCTAACCCAAAGGTAAGGAGAAAACAAATGTCTAACCCAATATTTTGAAATTCCCCAACTCTCACAGAGCCACTCTGTGACACCCCCTCACCTCCTGCGCTCCGCCTCATTGGGAGATGCCTAGCCTCCGTCCCTGTTCCTTCCTGCCTGCAGCCCACAGTAGTCCCCCCCATGTAGCCTTGGTTTTCCCCCACATGGGGATGAGGTGGGGCTCATACCCTTCCAAGTACTTGCACTTTGTCAGGGCTACCAGTGGGACAGGCAGGGGATATTAGGGATCTGGGCTGGCGCTCCATCTTCCCGGAGTGCAGAGAGCCATTTTCTGGTTTCTTCTTCGCGTGTGACGTGCACCTTGACATCAAGGCAGAGTCCCGCCGACATCCGTCACGCTCCCCCCCCCCTTCCTATGGTCGGGCACTTGCTGCACCTCAGGCCTCCTCCTGATGGCAGTCGAGCACTGCGTCTCATCCCCCTTCGCTCCTCAGAGAAGGCGAGCGGTCCTCAGACACTCGAGCCTTCTGCCCCCGACCAGTCTTCCGACTCCCCCGGCTCGTTCCCGAACCCGGGTCACCAGCATCGTCAGCAATAGCGCTACCGCTGTAACGTCGAGCCAGCTTTTTTAAAAAAAAAATTGTAATAACACATACAACTTCAGGACTGTGGGGAGGGAGATACATGCTAATATGTTGGGGGGTTAATACCTGCAGTGGTCGAAACTAGTGGGAGGGGGGGTGGTGGAATACAGCTACATGGGTGGGGGGTGGAGTTTTGGCTTAAAAGCAATGTTTTTAAACAGAACAGCACTATGCATAGTGGTACTTTGCCCGGCAAAGAAGTATGCATAGTGGCATCTTACCTGCACAGTGACACTATGCATAGTCTTCTTCGCTGCACAAGGTAGGTAATTTGCCAGGCGATAAACTACTTATAGTGGCAATATGTCGGGGAAACTTTGTGAAGAAATTCATGAAGTTTCCCAGTTTAACACACCACCAGTGGGCAGCAACTAGAGATGTGTGGAAAACTACCCCACTCACACTGTGATATTGCCCACAGTCTCCTGACACCCCCAGCCATTTAAAAGTATTTCCACCTGCCTCGCCATTCTCTAAACCCCTACCTTTCTGCCCCTCATGTGATACTTATTTGCTAGTGACATATGGGAGTAACTTGCAGATTAGGGAAATTTTAATGAATAAAATATTTAAAAATTTGAAACTGATGAGTAAAAGAAAACTGAAGTACAAAACAAATTTAGGTGTACATGCATGTGCAGTTTGTGTTTTTCAGCCTTTAGTTTTTTTTTTTTTGCATCCTTCTTTGACTCATACGGTAGATAATGGCAGGCCACGATGTTTGAAGGACTCTGACGGTCATCCATCGTGAGAGTGCACCGTATATTTTTTGTTGGGTGAGGGAAGGTGGGAGGAGAGTGGTGTGTCCCAGAGGTGGGAGGTGAATTTGACATTGTGCTACTGGGTTGGGTGAGTGTAGGGAGTATTTTGGTATCATTGGGGGAAGGGAAAAGGGAAATGTAACTTACTTTTTCATTTGTGAACGCAACTTCACCAGGACTGGGGAAGGAGGGAGATATAGGGACAACAAAAACAACTATGCACACACCTACTGTGGTCCAAGGATGCTTTATTGGCCCTTGCATATAATGCTGAAACCAGGCAAACACCTCATACGTATCACCTCACACCAGAGGCTTCATCGGAGGGAAGCGTTTACCATAACTGATATTTCATGTATACCCCAAGTGACAACTCAATTACGTGCTCATTGGTCAATTTCAAATTCAAAAATGAAATGACAGGGAGAGACAGTGAGGCATACAAACCCATAGAAAAAATATTCTGAACAACATATTAGCATTGGAAATAAACAATAAAAACAGTATAAGTACATACGGCATGTCCTGTAGAAATTCAATTATACTCAGTAACAAATATGAGAATGGCAGGACATACTGAGCTAGACTTATAGAGGAGATCCACTTAAAATTAAACTACACAGCTGAGGCCATAGGAAAAGTGGAGGAAATATGGAACACAATTGTGTGTGTGTGTGTGTGTGTGCTGGGGGGGGGGGGTAAGGGGTGAGAGAACAGTGGACAGTGACAGTGTAGGAACCCAAACACACATCAAACTGAGAATTTACCGGACTGTTCCTGATAACCGTGCTGTTCCAAAGGTTCACAGAAGAAAACAGACAAAAGATCACAGTGAGATGAGTGGGGGGGGGGGGTGAACAGAAAGAAAGTGGAAAGAGATGGAGCAAGGCACACAACACATAAGCAATTATTGGACTGTTCCTGACATTCTGTGCTGTTCCAACCATAATACAAATAGAGCATACACAGTTAACATCTCCCTGGTATTACGACAGATAAAGAAATGAAATGTTTCACCATCAACACAGCCTCTTTTGAACCATAACCAGGAATATATGTAAATGTAACATTTCAAAAAGGATTGCTTGAGTGCCTGGGGAGCAAGACCTGCCACCTAAGAAACATTTTTTCTTCAGAGTCAATTAGCAAACTTAAAAAACACTTTTATGGGTCCATCAGGTGTCCATATTTACACATGATATAATGTTCTACAAATCGTTTAAGACAAACAAATCCATGGAGTAACTGTCTTTGGCAAGTATATCTAGTCCAAGACTTCGACATTCTGTCCAGAGCAGGTTTTAAGGAAATGCAAGCAAACAAGGAGGAAGGACACCTACCACTTCAAGATACCAAACTACTGCCTCCTAAAAGTTAACAAAAATACATTTCTGTTAGTCCCCCACCAGCCCACTTTAAAAACCCACCCATGAATACAATTGAAAATGTCAACAGAACAAGAGTTACATGCACAAAGAAATAGACGGGGGGAGGTTATGACAAAGAACTTTTAAGTACCTCACGGGGGTAAATAAGGTACAGGAGGGAAGTATTTTTCTTAAAAAATAAAAAAGGGTACTCAAGAACAAGGGGACATGCTATGAAGCCAGAAAGAAGTAGAGTCAGATGAGATGTGAGTAAAGTACTTCTTCACAGAAAGAGTATGGAACAGTTTTCCAGGGGAGGTGGAGAGAGTGAAAACAGTGGGGGGGGGGTTCAAGACTGTATGAGATAGGCACAAGGGAATCGTAGTGGAAAGGAAGTGGGGAAGGGAGCAAACAGCTGTAGATCAAGTAGGGTTCGCGGTGAAAATGTAGGTAGGAAAAATGGGCAAACAGGGTGGGCCAACGGCCCTTATCAGTCATCAGATTCTATGTTTCTGTGTTTCTCAGTCAAATGTACAAGTGAGTCATTTGGAATACTTGCAGCCCAGTTTCCACATTAACGTCACTCATTCTAACTCAAACTATACCTCCTTGGCATCTCTGATCTCCGACTGGGCCTCCCATTAGTTTAAGGATGACAGAGGATACATTAATTATATATATATATATATATATATATATATATATATATACATAAAATACAAAATCACACATGCCCACACAATGCAAAGCATCATATGCTGCATATGCAGATCACCACAGAATGTTATGCTGGTTCAACTTTAAGCAGAACTGCATAGTGCCGAAAGGACTCTCACACAGTTTGCAAAGGGTGCTAACAGATGACATAGACACGTGTTTCATCCTACCAGGACTCATCAGTATACCTCATCTGTTTGACACTCCAGTGGAATGAACCAGCTACCCTAAGACGGTCTGTCTGGGTTATGTTGTGGTGAACCCATTAAAAAAAAAAAAAAAACTATTTAAAAGACAAAGAACCTCTATTTGTATGTTTAACTAGCTAAAGGTAAGTTGTTTGCACATGCTTTTTACTGGAATTGTAAATGGTAGGGTAACAAAACATGGCAGACTGCATGGACCAATGATTTTTTTTCTGCAGACCATGGGGCCCAATTCACAAAGCCCCCTTGAATGTTGCAAGGGGCTCGTGCCACAAAGAGTAGCGCAAGGTGCAGCTTGCATCACAACATGCGCCCAGAGCAATTCACAAAAGCAGCCTGCATCAAACACAGGCTGACTACACCAAAGGGGGGCTTGTGCCAGCCTTACGCCACAAGATGGGCTGTGGCATGGTGCTAGAGGACTTGCAGCAGACACAGGCTGCCATATCCCCTAAGTTGGGATTCACAAAACTCTCCCAGAGGGAAAATTTCTAAGTACCACTAGACCAGCCAGGGCTGGTCTAAGGGTACTTAGAAGTGCGTCTTCTGGGAAGGTATAGAGATGTATGGCAATGTGCTGCAGTCCCCCACCCCCAGCCCCTTCATTCAAATAAAATTAACTCATGTCCCTGGTGGCTAGCGGTGCCCGCCACCCTGATATGTCTGTGTATTTGTATGTACATTACATCATTCCCTGATTGTCTGGCATTCCCAAACCCTCCGCCCCGATATGCCCGTATATTTTTATGTACATTAAATCATTCCCTGGTGGTCTGGCCATGCCCCCCACCCCTATATGCCCATATATTTTTATGTAAATTACATTATTCTCTGGTGGTCTAGCGGTGCCCACCCCTGCCCCAATATGCCCATATATGTATATGTAAAGTAAATCATTCCCTTGTGGTCTAGCAGTCCCCCTTCCCCCCACCAGGTAATGCTCATGTATTAAAATGTTAACAACATCCTTCCCTGGTGATCTAGTAGACCCCCACCCCAGCAGGCAGTGCCCACCACCCAGCCCCCCATTCCTGAACCCCGAGACAGTGACCAGCACAGCCCTCCTTTCACCATCACGACCGGCAGCCAACTGAACTGTCACAGAGTATGTACATGTATAATACAGTATAGCTCACTGATTGACAGTGAGCTGTCAATCAATAAGCTCAAACTGCATTAAAGAAATAGCTAGATGACAGGGTGTGTGTCGTGCTGATAATGTCACGCTTCAGTGGTTTAGCACAAGGTCAAGAGGTGGCCAGTACAATAATCAACCCAGAAGTGACATTATCCCAGCATGACACACACCCTGGAGTGCATTATTCCTATTACACAATGGTTCGTTGTTATAAAGAATCAAAAAAAATAATTTTAAAGATGTTTTTGTGTGGAAAAATATTTTTGTTTTTTAAGAGAAGATGAAACAATCAAGAAAATGCTCCATAAAATGCTCATCTACAGGTTCACAGTGAGGCTGAGACTAGACCCGTGATGTTAGGCTGGATAACATCACACCCGTGACATTGTGCTGGGATAACAACATGGGTCCAGCCCAAGACTGACCAATCAGAGTCCAGAATTTTTTCTTGACATTGTACAATATACAGTACATGCTCCATGACAGTTCAGTCATGGCTGGCCGTGGTGGTGAGAGGAAGGCTGTGCCAGTCGCTGGGTTAGGGTTCAGAATGGGTGGCAGGGTGGTGGGCACTACCTGCCTGAGTGGGGGAGAGGGCCACTAGACCTTCAGAGAAGGATGTTATTAACATTTTAATATCTGGGCATATTGGGTGGGGGAGGGACCACCAGACCACCAGGGAATTATTTACTTTACATAAAAATATACGGGAATATTGGGGTGGAGGGGCACTGCTAGCCACCAGACTTTTTTTTTCATAAATGAGGATCGGGGCTGGGGGGGTGCTAGTCACCGGGATGTGCCTTTTATATACAGTATATATATAGTGTATATATGTGTGTATATATATATATATATATATATATATATATATATATATATACATACACACACACACACACACACACACTACTGGGGATCGGGGTTGGGGGGGCTAGCCACCAGGGACTGCTGTCCATGGTGCTATTGTCACATGGCTGCCCCACAGCTTGCAGCACACCTGCCAGATGCACTGTCTATTTAGCACAGGACTTTGCCACCAGGACCCTACCCGAAAGTGAATCAGGCGCAGGGTCCCTGGCACACTGAGGTCAGTGCAAGCTGTCTATGGTGCAGCTTGCACCGACCTTTGTGAAGCGAGCCCATGTTCTGTGTTTCTATGTTGCACCCACCATTTAGTCCATGTTAATTTTGACTACTTAGTAGTTGACTTACGAAGTCCACACTTGTTTTTGATTTAGTTCTGCATTTATGTGTAACCCCTCTACAAATGGGGGTTCCCGAAAAGTCTTCCTTGAGCTTGCCTAAATGCCCACTGCCAGGCTGGTGTTCTGCATTTTATCAGTTTAAATGTATTGCCAGAGAGTGCCTGTCTAGCCTCTGTGTACTGTCTCTTTAAGAGCTGCCTAGATTGCAGTCATAATTAATCCAAGAGGGAGCTCTGTTACAAGATGTACTTGTTTGTTGATCATTTGTTAGAGTATTAATAATATTGCAGTTTGTTCAAACCTGCCTTTTTGCAGCAGGGACAGTTCTGTTTGTTTCCATCATCTTGGTCCTGGACTGCAGAATGGGCCAATCAGTACATTTGGGACTCTAAAATGGAGCCTTCCTACAGGGGCTTGGTGGGGCCAAAACTTGTAGGAACTGTAGTTTAGGGCTTTTGGTGCCTAAAATTACCTGGAGGGGGAGCCCTTGTTGTGACTGACAGATCAGCCAACCGAACCTTTTGGATCTTGGGGGAAATCCCACACTGCTTGCAGTTTCAGTTAGATCTGAGTTGGGAAGTGAAGAAGTAACAGCTCGAGATAGTTCGAGCAGTAATCCAGAGTGGATTTGCGTGGAAGAACTGTGAAAAGGCCTGAGTTTGGCCTGCTGTTCCTGAGTGGGAACTTGTGTTTTTTTTTTGGACTGATTACGAATTTGGAGAGCGAGTTAAGCCACTGATTTGTGACCAGGCTTTAACCTGAAGAAGACCGAAGATTTGCTGAATGCGATCGGCTTGTCGGGAGTTCCAGCTACCTCTGAACTCCCAGATTGTGCAGAGACTCTGTAATTGTGACTGGAGAGCCATTTGCCTGGTACAGTGGAATTTCCTTACATGTGAATGTGCTATGTGTCTGAACTGTGTTTTGCTTGCTGGAGGCTGTATCCAGCTCCACAGACAGAATCCGTATCCATTTCCGTTTGCTGGGCCCTGCTACACTGGCCCAGCCAGAATACCTGCTACGCAGAGAAAGTCATAAACGAGAGACTGGCCTGGAGATCAACCCCCTGCTCAACGCCTTGAACAGGAACAACACCTCGGTGATTCATGTGGGCCCTTCTTCTCCGGGCACTCCAGCTCAACAGCCTGCAGTTTCGATTTCATCCTGCTTGTGTCCAGTATTGGGTATCATGAGCAAACATCAGGGTAGCTCCCTGCAACAACAGCTAAATGTAAAAGTGTTGTCATCTGATTGTCTTGTTGCCTTTTTCTTTCATGAACTGAGCCCTCTGGTTCCGGATTACAAATAGTATGTGTTGTGCATGTTGCTTTCTTCCATCACAGGGCCCCAGCCAGCTGCAACGTTCCTGGCTACCCCACCGTTTTCCTACCTGGGTACCCAGAGTGTGTGACTGTGTAGGGACTCTGAACTGCATGCATAACTGTCTGATTAATATAGCTTTTAAGCAAATCAACCTGATTATGCCCTTCCCTTGTTCAAGTCCCCTGAATAAATCAGCTTTAACTTTGTTTGCATTTAACCTGACTGTGGTTCCAGTCTGTACCAGAAGTATTGTACTGTTGTGCAGGGTCGGACTGGGGTACAGAGGGCCCATCTGGAAAGAAGATACAAGGGCCCACCTGGAAAATCAAGGTTGCTATTTGCTGTGCTTAACCTTGTTTTACAGGGGGTCCCCAGGGTCAAGCTAGAGGAACCAGCCCTGGCGGTAAGTGCAAACAGTGTGGGTAATCGCCTGGTGAATAAGGGTCATTGTGAAAGTAATTACTGTATATTGTTCAGGCCACTAGAAGGGAATGAGGGGGGTTACAGTGTCCCGGAGGGCTGTGCCCAGGTTAGCTTGACCACTAACAACCCTGACCTCCGGGTGGAGGCACCCGTTTCATTACCCAGGCCCCTTAACCTGCTACTAGCCAAGCAGACAGGGGTAGTAGCCCTTTGGACAGTGCCACCTAGGGGTTACATATGTATGCAAATATATGCCTCTTATGTGCACCCAGTAAAGCATTAGGTATGAGGAACTTTTCTTTTCGGCCTGGCAATAAAGGATTTGTGCTTTAACTATTTGTACCTGTGTCTACCTTAATGTATGTCTCCCATGAGTGCACTGACACCCTGTTTTGTTAAAGCATCCATGTTTTGGGGCTGACTGCCTCCATCAGTGCACTGGCTCTCTGCACTGGATTCGCAACCTCAAATCCTGTGGTGGGAGATCATGAATATGCATGAGTGTCGGACCCTAGTTGGATGGCATCACGTTTACGCAGCAGTAAATGAATTTTCAAGTGACAAGGTTGAAACACAAGGGAAAAGTTAAGTTAGTAAGTCTGGAAAACTTTATCCATAATAAAACACAGTAAAATAAGTAATTATTAATGAGAAATAGTTAAAAGACTTAAAATGGAAAATAGCAAACAATCAAGAAAACATTAAAGTCAAATGTACAGACTATTAACATAGTGGCATTTCATTTTAGTAGATACCAGTACTTTAAAATCTAATATTCCCAGAAGTTCCTATTTCCTTAATAAAGTAAATAAACAAGCGATAAGGTACAGGCCACATGGCCAAACAATCTGAGCAACTCTCACATGACAAAAGTACAAAGAACCAGTTCAGGCACTGCATGGTGTTTATTTAGCATTTCAGAGAGACAGGTGATACTCTGATAACCCTACTCCCTAAAAGGATATTCGTTTTGAACCATGACCCACACATTCTCTGTGTCCAAAAGATGAGATGTTATCTGTACTGCACTAGTCTGCTCTGGTATTCACTCCTTTAGTGTATTTCAAAATGTGCAGGCTCAGTGGGAAACTTCAGAACAGAAACCTAATGAAATGCTAGGTCAGGGCATCCTGGTTTCATTTATGCTCCGAATAAAACATGGTATTTCATTTTTATAAAAATGTCTGTTACTATATCAGTGGTTTAAAGGGTCAGTTCAATTTTACCTTCTCATTTAAGCCACCAGTAAATGTATATTTGACAGATGAACAGTGCAAACCCAAGGGACTACCAGCATAACTGGTTCTGCAGCAATAATGTGAAATCTGACTGAGAACATATAGATCAAATTGAATGGTTTAGCTAGTAGCACCATTCCACTGGTGGCGGGAAAAGCAACTGGCAGCCAAATGTTTTGTCGAGTATTAAAATAAGTGAATGGGCTAAAGTTACAGCATATCAAACGCTGACCGCTATACAGTGCAACTGATTTCTGCTTTTAGAAGTGGCTACATTAGGGCACTGGGAGGCCGTGCAGTTGAAACTGACCTTTCATTGTTGGAGACCTAGGTCTGAATCTTGCCCTGTATCACAAGTGAAAACAGTAACTCTCCTTGCTGAACCAGTGTGAAGACTCACAGCCTGTACATTACTGCCCTAGTTTCCAGGACATTGATGTAAAAGTTCCTCTTCACCAGGGTTGTGCAAATGTATATATCTTTAGTATGTTCTTCAGCTTTATCCCTCTCCCCTTCCCCCCCCAAGGACACATCTGGAAATGAGCTATTTGTGCTCAGTATGTTTTTCCCTGGTGAAACGCTTTAATAAATAAATAAGCTCTGACAGTCTGGGGCCAGGATTCCAAATAAGCATCCATCCCAAGGTTGAAAGCATCCGTAGTGAGAACCTCATGTGTAGGGCCTTTTAGAAATGGAGCCCCCAGCAGATGTTGCCTGGGCTGTCAACATAACAGTTACCTTCGGAGAGGGAAGACAGACTGATGTGATACTCAAGCGACGGATGTGCTTGCTCTATTGAGACTGCTGGACCACTGAGAAATCTACATGTACAGCCATGTCAGTGGCACCACAAAAATTGATGCTGCCATGAAACCCAGCAGGCAGAGCACTGTCCTGGCTAATACCAGCCTGCTTCTGGCTACCAGATTTTCTTGAGTTATCAGCTTATTCGCCCAATCATCCAGCAAAATAGCTTTGGTCAGTGCCATATCCACGTCTGTTAAAATTAATTGGAGCCTCTAGCAGGGGATTAGTACTTATTCTGGCACACTGACCAGTATTCCAGATTGATCCAGTAGCTGGCTGGTATGGTTCAGGGTATGGGTTGCACGAAAAAGCCCTTCAGGAATCAGTTACCAAGGCAGGGGATAACATGCAGTCTCTCTCTCTCTGTGGAGGAATGCCGCCACTACCAGAAAATATTGGTTATGAAATGGGTAGGGAAACTTGTGGATACTGATTTGCTGAGGCAGGCTGGCATCCATACTTTCATTATCAGCATAAATCCGTAATAAGAAAAAGTTCCAGTGCCAGTCTGCCCCATTACAAAATAAAATCAGTACACCAACCACAAAATGCTTGTTTTCAAAACAGCCACCTTTTTTTTTTTTTTTACAGCCAGGAAAAACTGGCAAAATGACCACATCTACCACTTACCAGGAACCCCGAACACTTGTATCTTTTTCTTTTTTCTTCACTTCCTTGTTCCTGTTCATCTTCTCCCTGGTTGTATTTATGTGCCCAGTTGTAAACTCCCTCACTACCTCTCATCTGCCCGCTCCTAACCTCCCTCGTACGCTCCCGCCCAGCTGCTGTCTTTACTTACTCCCACCTGACTATTTAAAATATGGGCTTTCCAAATCTTTTCTTTTACCAAAAGCATTCCATACTCCTTGATCAAGAATTCCCTCTGTACCTGCCAACTGCTGACAACCTTTCTTGCTTGCTCCCACCTGCTTATGAACCTTCTTGCTATCTCCTAGATACTCATAATTCCTTTGCTCGATTCCAGCTACCACCATGATCAATGTTCTTGCTCTGGAAACAAGAAAACACTCGCTCTCATGCCAGAAATTAACCACCTTATCAAAATATAAATAACATTCTTGTCATTTACTTCACTTTAATTCAACAAAATACAGACAATTTCTCAAATGATGTGGGAGGGGTAGTCCGTTAATTGTGTTATCACCCCTTACATTTATCCATATATAGACTGTTTAACATTTCATTTAAAACATTATAATGTTTTGGAGTTTTTTTTTTATTTGCCTAGATATCCATCTTATTAGCAAAATAAGACACTCCAGGGTGCCATTAATGATGAGATTACCGCACTTCCAGGGGCTGACAGCCCTCTGCCTTGTTTAAGTAAAAACACATGGCACCGAGGACAAGCCAAGGACAAAAGCACAGAAACGGTCTGGGCATCTGCGGATTCTGATGTGCAGTTACAGTATGTGTGCTGCATATCGAGAGCAGACAGCCAGTCTCCCCGAGATAGCAGTGAAAGCAAGGAGCACTATCTGCCAAAGGAAATCCATGCTCTCTGATCAAGATCTCCCTCTGTATTTGTCGACTACTTGCAACCTTTCATGCTTGCTTCCACCCAATCAGGAAATTCCTTGCTATCTCCCAGCTGCTCACAACCTCCCTTATCCCTATGTTTAATAGCTGCTACATCTTTGCACAAGTTTTAATTTTTTTTAATTTTATTAATTAGTGTGGTTCTTTTACACTTTTATATTAAAGTTGTGCACAATGGGTGTTTTGTGCAATACAGGTTGTTGAAGTGATGTGCTTAATCACATGAAAACATCATGAATTGTAATTGCATTGCTAAAATTTAATTGTATTGTAATCAGGATGATTCTCCCTGTGTAAGTCATGACCTCCTGACAAAGCCCCACATCTAAGAGGAGAAGTATTGGGGCTTAGTGCCATCCTCTCTAACAAAATGTAGGATTTTACTCATTTTTACCTATAATTATTATTTTCTTGCTTGGTGCTGCCGTGATTGTGTCTGCTTTTGTCTTGCTCTGGTTCAGTCATCACCTTTTCTTTTTATATATATATTCTTTATCTTGGTGAGTCCACTGTCAGCCCTCAGCCCTGGTCACGGCCCCTGGGACTTCCACCACCATCTATAGCCACTTTTCCTCCAGTTACCCTCAGCATACCTCCCGGAGGGCGGGGCCGTGGCACTGGACCCCATATCCAAGCCACGGATCATTAACTGGTCGGGGAGGCGATGTAGCTAATCAAGCCTCTAGGGACGGCTTCATTTAGACAGTGGACCCGCCTGCCTGCTCCTTTTTCCATTTTTCCTGGAGGCGGGGATATGCAATGACACCAGCGTCCTCCCTGTATTATGAGCGCCGGTAGCTTGAGTGACTCCCGGACTCTGCCAGGGGGTCCTTGTTGCGTTAGGCACTACCCCACCCTCCCCCGGAGAGTCATTCGTAAGACACTCCATCCTTCACCCCCGGCCGGCCCTCCGATGACCCAGGTCTGTTCCCGAACCTGGGTCGCCGTGTCGCAAGAGGAAATCTGCCCGCTGTGCCTGTGGGCCAGCTCAGTCACCACCTTTTTATCGTGAGCACATGGCATAATTTTCTATCTATGCTAGAAAGAAGCTGCGTGCTAGCTGTGCTGAACATTGTAAGAAACTTAGTAGAGAGAATGAGCTGCTGACCAATGTGGGAGATGTGCCTACTATTTGTAATGGGGAGTTCCATGCTGGGAAGGCCAGTGGACATGCTGTCACAGGCAGAGGGGTGGGGTGACAGCCGACTACTGCCTGCAACAAGCAGGAGTATTTGCTGTAGCATGGTGCTCAACACCCCATCCAATAGGAGAAGGAACTGGCTGATGTGAGGTGCACAGAGCATAGAACACTGCAAACTTCATCTCTGGACCAAATTCAATGGCGAAGTTGCCAACTTCACGCTCCGCGAAGTTACCAGATTAAGGCAAAGTTGGACTTCGCCCGGTGGAGTAACTTCACGTATCACAACGAATTTGCAAATTAATTCATGGAGTAAAGTTTTCCAACTTCACCCATGTCTGTACTGGAGGCTGTGAGATGAACTCCAGAGAGTAACCTGATTGTATGACTTTCAGCATCCATTTGTCTGAGCTCATACGTTGCTACTGTAGCAGGAACACTGAATTTAGTCCCCTATCTGAATGTTTGTCCGAAAGGCTGGAGGGGGCAGTGCTGAGACACAAAGAAAAGAAGGTTTTTCAGCCCATTAGTGCAGTGGTAAGGGTGTCACTTGCAACGCGAATGACTTGGGTTTGGAACAAGCCTGGGACTTATGTGGTTGGCTGGGGGACTGAGTATAGCAGAGGACATTCTTCTCCAGGAGAGAGGTTACACTTCCCACTGCTCTACTGCCACCTAGGTGACCACAGGTGGTTGTATGGCGGGACACATGGGAACACATTATGGAAGGTAAGGGTGAATGGATGCTGATGCATCTGCATTAGACAGTATCACAAATGCACACCTTTAAGAAGAGGAACAGACTACACTGAGTGTCTTTTGCAGGAAGGAGGCAGACACTCCTGTTCTCCCTACAGCCAATGCGGGTCCTGATCCTCCACCTAAAGAGCCCCACTGCACCTCCAGCTAATCATGGCTGCTGGCCATATCAGATGACAATGCCGGCTATGGTGCTGAAAATGGCAGGGCATCACCTCCGGGGAAGATTAACTGGAGGGGTCCCAGTGTTGTAGCAATGGGTTGGAGCTAATGCCGACTAGGCAGCTGTTGGATGGCCCTCTGCAGCTCAGAATGAAGTGCACCATGGTGTTTTTTGGAAGGAGGACCCACCAAAGGTCACAAGGAGCATAACATCTGTGGTAAAAAAAAAGACAAAATTATGGAGGCAGTGGGCTGCTGCTGGCCTACATGACACAAATTGCTGTTTGTCAGGTGCAAATCATGCCACTCACAGCCAGGAATGTCTGTGCATACTGTACATCTATGTTGCCACACTGGTCGACGCATCAGAGGCATCACAGGCAGAACAGAGGAGATACTTTCCTGCTTCCAAATCTTGGGCTATAGTTTTCTTAGCCTCACTTTTGGTAGTACCCTAAGACAGGGCGTCTGTGGGGCTGACACAGATTTCCACAGGGAGTCCTGGTACCTGATAATTTTCGGTCCTGAGGATCAGAGAGGATGGGGCAGAAGTCCATTTTCCAATAATGTCCACATTCCTGGAATTTTTATCAGGAGGTCTGGAACTCATATGCTGGAGCATCATAGACCTGTCATTAGCTTCCATGATTACTACCAAATCAGTTCCTGGCAGTGTAAATACTTCTTGTCCCTGGGCCAAGATAGTGCTTGTCAGCCTTTCTAGGTATCACAGGCAGGGTGTTAGGCCTGCACCAGATTGCCATGACAGTATCTTCCAGGTCTGGAAAAATCATTAAACATTTTAACAAAACATACAGGACAAAAACATCTTTAAAATCATTAAAAGTGTAAACACCTTTACCATCATGAATTTAAAAGTTTAACACAATATTTAATCATGCGTGACATTTAAATGTTTGAAATCGTTGTCCCTAATTTTTATGCAGTTCCTAAGAATGCTACCAACGTTAATAAGGTATCCTTAGTATTCATTTGTGTGTTTTTTTTGTATTGCATTTAGATATTTTTTGCAGTGATTAAAATGTACAATATTGTCACTTACCCATTTTAAAAAATATTGGCCTGGTCTCTGCAGTCTGGGATAGCTAGTTTTCCTGGAGTGGGGTGTGAGGGAGAGGAGCTAATTAACAAAAGTGTGTTTTATCATCCATATAAGCCTGTAGAGTGCATGCACCACAGTGTTTCTAAAACCCAGTGATTCGGGGTTGTCATCCCCAGACCCCATGTTTTAAATAAAAACATTTTCAACCACATAGTACATGACAAATTCTACTTTTCCATGGAATGCAATCCCCCCACACACACACACTAATGTTTAGCTCTGCTCCTGATGTAAACTGAAAAGGTGAGGCAAATTGATTAAATGATGGGGATAAAAATTACAGATCTTATGCCAAAATGTTATTTTGCTATCTAATTTAGCTAAGTATTTGACAAACTCAACAGGCAAGCTCAAAGAAAATGCAGTAGCAGTAGTAGTAGTAAAACGTTTATTCAGTTAAAATAAATGAATCAGATGACTCGACTGAGACAAGCTCATTTCCAGTGAGGTCCGTGTACAAAGGTTCCAGTTACTCCAACATGTATCACAAATAATGATCTAAATATACATAATACATACATACACAAACCCAATTACTCATGATGAATCTATTACACTGCACGAATAGTAGAATGCTCATTCCATAAATATATTATCTAACACCCATTATAGTCCCTACCACTATAATGCTGTATACATTATATACATATAAAAGTCTTGATCACATTTCTTTCATATCCAACTTGAAACTGTGCTCCTTACGGTCTCCGGAGCGAACCAGTTTTTTCTCTCTCCTATTTGTACATTTTAAGGCTGCAGTAGGTGGAGCCTGCAGACATTTTGCATGTACAAAAGGGCTGATGTCATGTTTTCTGTCCATAGAACTGACTGAAAGTGTAAACAGTCTCCTCCGCTGTACCCTCCTCCAAGAAATGTTTTCCGCCCTCAAATAAATACACTTTCATGTTAATCAATGGTTTCAGGGCACTATTTTCTTTCTTAAATGGGCTGTACAAGAACTGGAACCTGAGTAGTGGGAGGTAGCATTAGTTTTTTTTTGGGGGGGGAGTAAGATCCACCCCCACCTCCACCCAAGAAGCTCCTAAAGATCCACCCCACCTTTTTTTTTTGGTTCATGTGGGAGGGGCATGAGGTGGGTCTAACATGTTGGAACAACTGACTATCAGAGCTGCCTGGGGAAGTAATTAAGAGTGCCTGAAACTGCATTTAGGCATACCCCCCCCCCCCAACACACACACATAGGTATTGTGATTTTTTTTTTTTTAACTCTAAGCATGTCAATATTTGGCTCTAACAGTATGGGTAAGTTGGGCATAAAAATAAAATAGAAAAAAAGGATCGCGCAGGTGCCTTTTCCTTTGTCAGATACATGCAGACAGAAGGTCACAAATCCTGTATAAGTTCATTATATGGATGTTTTCCATGTAAAACAAAAATGTTGTTATTGCCATGTCTGTAGCATCGTTTATAGCCAGTAAACTATTATTTACGTAGGTACTGTAAATGACAGGTTTTAATTCAGAAATCCAGTCTTGATAAATGTGTTTTTTTAGCAGTTCTGTAAGATTTATATCTCTCTGATGTAAGAGCGTATAGCACAAAAACGAAAGGGTTTGTCTAATTGATCGTTGTTTGCATGAGAAGTGGGTGTGACAGTGGCATGCAAGAGTGAAGGCTAACAATTGTTCCTGGGCCATTCTGGGACCTGACGTTTAACAGTAATGTATGAAGAGAATAAAGCCTTGTGTTTTGTACATTTGAATAGTGCTTTGAAGTTAAAAGATATAAATATATATACATAGTGCCATGGGCACCTGAACAGGAAGGAGATACTACTGAAATAAATGCTATTCTGATTATTTATTTATGTGTAAGATTTTTAAGTGTAGTTCTGCCTAGGTCACAGACACATAAGCTATAAAAAGTACATTTAAGGATGGATGTATTAGTCAAAGCTTGTAGTAGCAAAATAAAGCAAGAAAAATAATATATTGTGTTTTTTTTTCTTTCAGTTGTTTAACCAGGAGTGGCACACTAAGCTGAAAGCTTATTTATAGGGGCAACCTGGGAGCACATGGAAGTTAAGTGACTTGCTCAGGGTCACCCAGTATGCAAGTGGGGGCTGTGGGTTTAAAACCCAGATCTCCAAATTTGCAGTTCAGAGCCTTAAACCACTGTGCTATACTGCCTCCCTAGTTATGGCAGTCATCTGTTTTATGGTTCATGAAGTTGTTGTAGTAAGCAGCAGTACATTGCATAGCAGGAGTAAAATGTCAATAAGTAGGTCATGCAATAGACGTGCTGAGCAGTTACTGAAGCAATAAATGTATTTAGGATAGTAAAACTGTTAGAAAACTGATAAATGTGTGACATTGGCATCTCAATTTCAAGGAGGTCCTTGTGGGGTGTCAATGTACAATATAAAGTAGTTATAGTTTTCAAGTTGCCTGAGTAATTGCTTTGTACTACCACTGTTACTAAATTAAAATTATTCTATGAAGGAAATTAAGTTTATGTAACTGTCTGTAAATGCATTAAAACATTTACTTGTCCTTATAATGAAGTACTGCCACCTTCTGTACCATCATGGGAATTTTCATATGTTTCCCATGATGCTTTGCATAATTAGGGTATATGCAATTGTGTTTTCTTTAATACTTGGCTGTCCAGCCAATATCATCTGGGATAACACGTACCTCAATGGCATTTACCCTGGGGTTCTTTTGTAAACCTATATTGCTTCCTG
Source organism: Neoceratodus forsteri (assembly GCA_016271365.2). NCBI lineage: Eukaryota > Metazoa > Chordata > Ceratodontiformes > Ceratodontidae > Neoceratodus > Neoceratodus forsteri. The sequence continues at coordinate 1,869,664,885 of CM057456.1, read as the reverse complement.
TTCCTTCCATTAAAATGTACACCTCCATACATTTTCCTAATAATGTGTAAGCCTTCCTTAGAACAGAAACGAAAACAAATCTTACTACTTACAAATCATTGTGTTATTTCTTCATAACTCCTTAACAATTCCACACAACTTCACTAACTTCATTATGCAGCCACGGTGGATCTGACCAGAATTTGCTTATTAGTGGGCCTAAGTGAGATTGGTAACAGATTCCAAGTATAAGGGCCTTTGTGAAAGAAATAGGATCTACCCAGATCAGTTCTACATTTAGGAAATAAGTATGCTAGACTCTCAGCTGATCTTAGGCTTCCCTTAGGTGTTCTTCTTTACAACTTCTCTGTTATGTACTCTGGAACATTACCATTAATATATTTAACTATATACACTAAGATATGAGGCGTTCCTCTGTCGTCCAGATATAGCCAGTCTAGTTTTTTTATACATTTCAAGTCAATGGGCCTTATTCTGAAAGCCATCTGCATGGTGCAAGGTGCCTTGCATTCAACATGATGTATAGAAGTAGCACCTTGCGCCAAGAGATGCACCCAGTGGTATTCCGAAAGCAACCTGAGACAGCACGCAGGCTGCCTGAGGCACAGTGGACTTGTGCCAACAATGCGCCACAGATTCGACAGCGACCTGGCACAAGGAGGGGTTTACAGCAGTATCTGCACCCTATTCCCATAGGGCGACTGCCACTACCCCCAAACCGGTACTCCCAAACAACCTCTGGAGGACATCTGACAAAGTACAGTTACACCAGCAATGAGCTGGCTGCTGGCATACGTGTACTTTGCCACCCACCGGGGGTTGTGCCAATGTGCCCACAACTGTGCCCCCTAGACATGTAGCCCCACCCCAGCCCCAATCCCGATATATTTCACATGTCTGGCCGAGGAGCTTGAAGCGACCTCCCAAGCCCCAATCCCCAAAGTAGTACCAAAGTAGTATTCGTGTCCACAACATTAAAAAAACAATCCCCTGTAGCCCCTAGTGGTCTAGTGGCCCCCCACCCAGCAGTGCCAGACTGCCCCGCAATCCCCCAGTACCCAGTCAGCAACTGGAACAGCCCACCTCTCACCACTATGGCCAGCCACCGACTGTGCATGAGCTTATACTGTAAACAGTGGGCACTCAGTTGGCCTTACCTGGTTAACAAAGAATAAAGGAAAAGAAAAAGAAAAAGAATGACAGCTGCTTCATTCACTGAGCACTTACTATTTACAGTATGCGCTCATGCACAGCTCAGTTGGTGGCTGGCTGCTGTGGTGAGAGGTGAGCTGTGCCAGTCACCGGCTGGGTACTGGGGAGGGAGCGGATTGGTCTGGCACTGCCAGGTGGGGGCCACTAGACCACCAGGGCTACAGGGGATCTTTTTTTTAATGTTATGGACACAAATGACAGGGTTACTACTTCGGGAATCGGGGCTTGGGGGGGCCAGCAGTATATTAAATATATCAGGATCAGGGCAGGGGGGCTGCTAGCCCACACGAGCTGAATATTAAATATATCGGGATCAGAGCTGGAGGGGGCTGCTAGCCCATATGGGCCGAATAATAAATATATCAGGATTGGGGTTTGGGGGGGCGCTAGCCCATATGGGCTGAATAATAAATATATCAGGATCGAGGCTTGGGGGAGCACTTACGCCCTTGACCTGGGCATTGCCGCAGCTTGCAGCATTCTGTTACGGTGTGCCCTCCATTTGGTGCATGGCTGGGGTTGCCACAAGTCACAGGATGTAGCCGCCGGGACCCTGCCCAAAAGAGAATCATGCGCAGGGTCCCAGGTGCATTGGCATTTGGCGCCAGTCGCCGCTGGTACAACTAGCACCATGCCTTTAAGAATTGGGCCCTATGTGTTCTCTGAGGAATATTTCATATAAATCTAATTAGTTTATTGTACATAATATCTAATTTATGTAATTGTGAATGTGAAACCCCAGCAAATAATGTCTCCGTAATCTACTAATGGTAATACCAGTGCATTAACTACATACTTTCTTGCTTCTTCTGACATACAGTTCCTGGCTCAATATAATGACCCCAGATATTTTCTGACCTTTTTTTACAGTGGAGTCTATATGTATATTCCATTTGAGGAAACTATCCAAATATACTCCTAGATATTTGTAATGCGTGACCTGTTCTAAAATTGATTTAGACAATGTTTCAATTTGAATAGTTGCCTATAGACCTGATCACAGGCATTACTTAGATGGCTCTTTGAACCATACCGGTAGCATGCCTTTGACTGACCCTGGTAGGCAAGGCAAGATGGCAGCCATGCTGGGCTAGTTCTGTTCCTTGTACATGTCTAGTCTTTTGCCATTTTATTTTCCATTTATTTTCTGCTGCTTTTTGTAATTTTGTATGGGTTTTTATGCTTTCATTTTGCCGCCACCATTTACCCGCCTTTGTTTTGCGCTAGCGTATTTAGTGTGCATGCGTCTCCGTCCTCCGCTCTCGGCTCGGTCTGAATCTGCTTTATGGGCTGGGACCCAGTGTGCTGAAAGAATACCAGGGAGAGTTGTGAAGAGCTGCGGCGTTTTAACGTGGAGACCTAGAGATACTTCAGTGAAGCTTTGCTAATTGACTTTTAGAGTCTTCGTATATTTGATCTCTGTGTTCGGATCGAGTTTTTGTATTTGGACCGAGTTTTTGACACTATCACTGCTTTCCACTCATTAATATTTGTGCAGGGAGTGGACTGGTTGGATTTTATGATCTCTAGCTGAACCTAAGCAAGCCTACGGTCTGGAAATTGTTATCCTGTATGTGGATTCGAACTGTCGGCTATGTTTTTTTTGAGTGCCCCTGGATTATGTTTGTATGCGGCCATTGGATCACTGGGAGCGGTGACCTAGCGAAGTCATCTGGAAGGGCCTCTAAGATAAGTGGGACATGAAGTCTTAGTGATATTTCTGGCGGATTGAATGCTTTTCCCTGAGACTGGTAATCCTGGGCTTTAATAGCTGGGCTTGCAGGGTTCCTGAGGGACCTCAGGGTCAGTGTCACACACAGAGGTGGGGAGTGGGGTAGGCTGGAGGGCTTGTCTTTATTCCCCTTCCTCTAGGCTCCTGGGGTAGCCAGCTGGGGGCTGACTCCTCCTGGAGCTGAAGTAGCGGGCCACTGACTTTCTGGGGTAATTTTTCCCCTTGGAAGGCTGATTGGAACCTGCGGTCTGCTAGTGGCCTTTTTGCGATTTGAATTGGAGATGGACTTTGAAGTCTGAGATTTAGAAGACTGCTTATGTTTGCTGCTTTTACTGACATTAGGGCGGGTGTTCTGACTTTTGCATCCTGTGCTTACGCAGTAGCTGTATTTGGAAATATCCACAGCTAGACAGGACCTCTGCTGACTGCAAATATTTTTTCTTTTTTGTTTGTTTAGTGGAAATAATGTGAGCAGTGAGAGTGCCTTATAACATCTTTGATTCCAGCTGTTTTCTGGTATTGTGAGAGATTCCCGGAGGGTGGCTTCTAAATTATTTCCTTTGTTTATTATTTTATTATTATTATGTAATTATTATTATTTTGCTGTTTATTTTTTGTGAGAGTGTTTAATTTGTTTTTGTAGGTACCAGGTAGTGAGAGGACCTGGGAGTAATTTAAAATTGTTTTTGGTTAATTTTTGGTTGACCCCCAGGCTGTGAGAGGACCTGTGGGTTTAATCAATAAATTAGATTATGTGTTAGGGAATTGGTTTAGTTTAATTTTAATTTTAGTTGTTTCTTATAATTTGAAGTTGTATAATTTTAGTTGTAGGAAGTTCGAGAGTAGCTTAGGATTGGTGGTGTTTTTGTGATTTTATTATATTTATTGTTTTACAAATTGAGCAGCTAGATGTGCCTGCTTGCCACTCCTGTCATGTGCTATTCGGCCTCTGCCCCTTCTCTTCACCCCCGCCCCGCCTGTTCATGTTTATCTTCGTTGTCGGGCACAGGGGATTGCTTGAAGGGGGGGGAGTCAGAGGGGTGGGGGGTTGCGGACAGCGGAGTGAGCGGGGCCTTCCCATAGGGGTGGTTAGGCCCAGAAGACGCCCTGGGGCGAAATGGTATCTAGAACGTGGTGATTCTGTTCTCGTTCTCATACCCAAGGGCACCTCCAGTTTGGGAGGGCAAGTGGTGGGGACAACTCGCCAACCTCGTCCAACTCGGGCGCTGTTATACAATGCCAGATCTGGCTGCAACAAGACTGGTCTTATTGCAGATTTTGTTACGAGGGCAGATCTGGTTTGCATTACCGAGACCTGGCTGGATGGGAATGCGGACCCTTTTTTAGAGGCCGCTGTTTCCACCGGGTACTCAGTTATACATCGCCCGAGATTGGATCGTGGGAGGGGGGGGAGGGTGGCAGTCTGTTTCAAGACCGGATTTGGCCTAACTGGTGTACCAGTCGAGGAGGCCAGGTCATTCGAGTGTACTGTGGTAGCTGGTGTAGGGTGCAGGATTGCCCTTCATCTATCATCCACCAGGTGATGAGAAGTTTTTTCTGCAGGAAATAGCAGATTTTGTCGCCGACATGGCCTTGGAGTCACCCAGACTGATGGTTCTGGGCGACTTCAGTGCTTGGGTCGACAACGAATCTTCGCTTTTTGGTCAACATTTCCTCCAGGAGATGACATCTCTGGGCTTTACACAGGTTGTTTCCTCAGCTACACACAAGGGAGGTCACTCTCTTGACGTGGTCTTCCTCCTGGGGATCGAAGCCTCCGATTTGGTGGTGGAACCAGTCGGTTGGTCCGATCACTACTCAGTTGGGTTCAATTCTGAGGCCCCCCTGGGTAGGTTGGCCCATATGGAGTTGGTCAGGTACCGCCCATTGCAGGACGTGGTCCCTGAAGAACTGATGGCGGTTATTGACCCCTTGTTGTTGGATAAGTTTTGCACTGATCCTGAGCAGTTGGTAGTGGCCTATAATACGGCCATATCGGTAGTGCTTGATCAGATTGCGCCAGTCCGTGTTCGCCCCCTTCCGCATCGTCCCAGCGCTCCATGGTTTGATGGAGCTCTGAGAGGGTTACAGAGGATGGGGCATAGGTTAGAGCGTCGTTGGAGGAAGACGTCCACTGATGCCGACCACCTTATTTTGCTAGAGCATTATAAACTCTACCAAACGGAAATTTCCCATAAGAAGGCAGAATTCCTGTCCAGGGAAATTTCTGTCGCACAGAATCGACCGGCTCACTTCTTCAGAACTGTTGACAGACTGTGCAACCCAGCCTGTCAGCAGATCCATCGAGTTTTTTACTCAAATTGATTGTGAGGAGATCGCTCAGTTCTTTGCAAATAAGGTTGAAGACATCAGGAGTGAGTGCCTCCAACTTCATTCTAAGAGTGTTGCAGTTGATCGGTGCCCTGTCGCAGAGCCCGGAGTTTCCTGGAGTGCCTTTGACCTGCCGGATCTCGTAGATACTATGAGGATTGTACAGGAGATGCATCCCACATGCTGTAGTTTAGACCCTGGCCCTACCTCCCTGATTTTGGGTTGTAGCGAGATCATCAGCCCGGTCTTAGCTCGGATTATCCGGTGTTCTTTAGATATGGGAGTGTTTCCCAGCTCCCTGAAGGAGGAGGTGGTGATTCCCCTTCTGAGGAAAGCTTCTTTAGACCCGGATGACCTAGCAAACTACAGGCCAATCTCTAACCTCCCTTTTGTGGGGAAGGTTATTGAGAAAGTTGTGGCTGCTCAATTGGATAACCACTTGACCATCCATAGTTTATATGAACCTCTCTAGTCTGGTTTTCATAAGAAGCATAGTACTGAGACTGCTCTGGTTCGGGTGCTCAATGATCTCCTGATGGTGAGAGATCGGAGACAGCGTTCTATCTTGGTTCTCCTTGATCTATCATCAGCTTTTGATACTGTGGATCATGGGGTTCTGCTCAAACGCCTGAGGTCCATTTGTGGGCTGTCAGGTACAGTCCTCAGATGGTTTTCATCTTTCCTCGCAGAGAGTGGTCTTGGGTTTATTTTCATCCGGAGCCTTCTCTCTGCCATGCGGGGTGCCTCAGGGCTCAGTGCTGTCCCCATGTTATTCGCAGTATATATGCTACCCCTCAGAGACATTGTAAGATGGTACGAGCTGAGGTTTCACTGCTATGCTGATGATACCCAGCTCTACCTGTCTTTCGCACCTGACCAGGTTGGTGCTAGCTCAGTACTGAACAACTGCTTCACAGAAATCCAAGACTGGATGAATTCCAGCAGTTTAAGGTTGAACCCAAGAAATACTGAGGCTATGGTTGTGGACCCAGGTCATAGGGTAGAGGGATTGAGAACTGGTCTTCCCTCCAGTTTAATCCTGGAGGAGGACCAGATCCTCACCTCTGAACGGGTTCGTAACCTGGGAGTGGAGCTCGATGTTGGTCTGACCCTTCGACAACTGGTGTCTGCAGTCATCAAGCTGGCCTTTTTCCATCTTAGGAACATTGCCAGGATTAGGCACCTTGTTCCACCCAGTGACCTGCCGGTCTTGGTCCATGCCTTTGTGACATCACGCCTTGATTACTGTAACTCCCTTTACCTTGGGCTTCCTGGGGTTGATATCCACCACTTGCAGCTAGTGCAGAATGCGGCAGCACATTTGTTGACTGGGGCTTCCAGAAGATCAACACATTACCCCTGTGCTGCGCGCTCTGCACTGGCTGCCAATACAGTGGCAGACCACCTTTAAAGTGGGTCTTTTGACCTACAAAGCCCTACATGGTTTGGGTCCCGATTACTTGAAATAGCTCCTGGTGCCTTACACCCCTCTGCGACAGCTCCGCTCGGCTGACGAGGGGTTGCTGGAGATTCCAAGGGTAAATCTGAAGTCATCTGGTGCTCGTGCGTTTGGATTTGCTGCACCTACCCTCTGGAATTCTCTGCCCCGTCAGCTCCAGGAGTGCAGGACGGTGGAGAGTTTTAAGCAGGCACTAAAGACTTTTTTATGGGAAAAGGTGTTTCCTACTTTATTCTGATTTTATATTGAATGTATCTGAATATGTGTTTGTATTTGATTTTATATTGAATGTACTTGAATGTTTTTATGTTTGTATTTGCTGTGCAGCACCTTGAGATTTTGAAAGGCGCTCAATTAAATAAATTCTATTATTATTACCATTATTATTATATGGGTTCCTAGTCTTTTCTCTGGAAAAGAATATAACATGCGATTTCTTGGGATTCAACACCAACTTAGTATGGAGAAGAAAGTTCTGGAGCTCATCAAAAGCTTCTTGGAGCACACTCTAAATTAATTTGGTAGATGTCCCTCTTGAATAAATTATAGTGTCGACTGCGTATAGATGACAGTCTACTTCAGGGTTTGATGGTACAAATCTATTCACGCACATATTGTACAGAATAGGCCCCAATATAGAGCCCTGTGGTACGTCCGAAACAGTTGTTCTTACATTAAATGTCCATTCACTGATTGATACCAATTGCAGTCTATCCTTAAGGTAGACTGCAAACCATCTCACAACTGTTTCAGACATACCAGAAGATCTGAGTCTGGACAGGAGGATGTCATAGTCCAAGGTATCAAAGGCCTGGGACAGATCTATAAAAATTGCTCCCACTGACATCCCCCTGCCCAGAGCCTCAGTAATATTTGCAGACTTTTAGTAAAGCTGAAATAGTTCCATGCACTGGCCAAAAGCCTGATTGAAATTTATTAAGAATTTTATTTTCATCCAAGAAACTATATATTTGTTTGGCTACCAATTTTTCAAAAACCTTTGAGATTATTATTGGCAAAAGTGAAACTGGCTGATAATTTGTTGGTGATTTTCTTTAGATCCTGATTTAAAAATAGGCACAGCCTCTGCTGTTTTCCATACTTCAGGATATCCTGCTTGAGACATACAGTACAAGTAGGGGTGTGTGAAAAAAATCTTCCACAGGCGGAATGTAAGCGAAACTCCACGAACGTTCGGTAATCAATTTCCAGACTTTCACGGAAATTCTGACTGCTATCCTCCGTTGCCCCTTGACAAAAATAAAGAAATCCTTAGTGGCTAGTGGTGCCCCCAGCCCCCGCCCAATCACCTGGCACCCCTGGTGGATAATGGGCCCTACCTCCACCAGACCACCTGCCAGTGTCCTGCCCAGTATTATTAGTCTGTTACCCCCCCCCCCGGTGCCATCCTCCCAATCCCCCGTATATTAAAATATTTTTTCCCCCTGGCGGTCTAGTGGTAGTAAATTCCCCTCCCTCCCTCTCAGTCCCCTAATACTAATCCCCAAGTATTTTTTTTTTTAATTAAGTCAACTTTATTGAGTTTCAGGCAGTACACATATAGACATAAATCCAGTCACAGGAAATAAGACACAAACCACCTTTTCAACCCCAGCCCCCACCCCGCATCAGAATGGGTCTTAGCCTAACTGTGTTGTTCCTGATTATACAGTGGCAATCAGGAGAGCCCACTGAGTAAAACATGCAATTTACCCCAGATCAGTATTTTATTTTTATAAGGTATTTATTTCCTGGTGGTCTAGTGCTCCCCGCACCTCTCCACCCCAACAGGTAGTGTCCCACCCTGTTATGTTATGCAAATGGGCGGGCCACCCGTCTAAAGTCCTCTGCTCTCCTCCTCAGCTGTCGGCCCACTGAAATGTGAATGAATGAATGAGCACTAGCGCATGTTCATTCATTCACATTTCAGTGGGCCGCAGCTGAGGAGGACAGTGGAGGGCTGTGCCGGTGGTCCACTCCATTTTGGGATGGGGGAGCGGGGTGGGACACTACCTATTGAGGTGGGAGGGGTGTGGGGGGCCACTAGACCACCAGGAAATAAATACCTTACAAAAATAAAATACTGGGGATCGGTATTCAGGGACTGGGAGGGAGGAGAATTTACTACCACTAGACCACCAGGGAAAAAATATTTTCATGTACAGGGGATGGGAAGGATGGTGCCAGGGGGTTAACAGACTAATAATACTTGGCGGGACACTGGTGGGTGGTTGGGTAGGGGTAGGGTCCACTAGCCACCAGGGTTTGGTTGGTTATTAAATACCTCGGGTGCCAGGTGATCAGGCGTGGGTTGGGGGCACTGCTGGGGGGGGTTACATTCGGTTGAGGGAGGGTCCGTTAGCCATGGGAAGGGGGGCATTCTTGGGTTGGACAGAACGGGACAAAATGTGGCCCCAAACGTTCAAATGTTTTCCGATCAGCCACTAGCGGAAATTTGGAAACTTCTGCGAAAGTTGCCACATTCTGCGAAGGTTCCGCTAAGGTGGAAATGGCAACTTTCGCCCACCCCTAAGTACAAGCCACTTAATCAGGATACAGATAATGTGCACGTCTGTTTTGTTGGGATGTGCCACCAAGAACCGACTAAGTGGCCATGTATTCCCATAGGCAGTGCTGCTGCTTAAAGGGGATGGGGGAGCCATTTAATTGGGATGACTTATTGTATTCTGAGCACTGCAGCTTCTAATCCCCGCTAATACTTTTTTGCACCTGCTTAACAGGTTCCGATTAAGTTTTGATTTTTGGCTCCTGCTTAACACTTCTAAGAGAAGAGAAAGACAGCTTGTTGAAAAAAAAAAATCACACTTAGCACAGCTCAAGTACAGCCCCAAATTAAACTAATCTGCATGTATGCTGTGAATGAAGCACACCCTCCCACACAGCTCGAGTACAGCCCCCATCTCCATGGTGACCCTCCACTTTGTGTGGACTTCAATTGCAACTCCCCAAATTAAACTAACCTGCATATATGCTGTGCCTGAAGCACACTCTCCCACACAGCTCGAGTACAGCCCCCATCTCCATGGTGACCCTCCCCTTTGCATGGACTTCAAATGCCGCTCCAAAAATGAAACTAGCCTGCATATATGCTGTGCCTAAAACAGACACTGTGTGACAGGTTGCAGCAGTGAGAGGTAGGTAGCAAAGTAAAAGGTTAAACGTAAAGCTCAGCACAGCTCGAGTACAGTCCTAATCTCCATGCTGACCCTCCGCTTTGCATGGACTTCAAATGCCACTCCAAAAATTAAACTAGCCTGCATATATGCTGTGCCCAAAGTAGATGCTGTGTGACAGGTTGCAGCAGTGAGAGGTAGGTAGCAAAGTAAAAGGACTAACGTAAAGCTCAGCACAGCTCGAGTACAGCCCCAATCTCCATGTTGATCCTCCACTTTTCATGGACTTCAGCTTCAGCTCCCCTAATTAAACTAACATGCATGTACGCTGTGCCCAAAGAAAAGTAAAAGGTCTATGTAAAGCTCAGCAAAGAAATATACTGTAGCACAGTACTGAATAAAGCACAGCACAAAGGTCACTGCTAAACAGAATTTTGAAAGGGAATAAAGAGCAGCTGTACTGTGGGTGCAACAAGCCATTTTAGTGGCTCCCGTTAAATGGGACGGCCACCTAATTGGGACAAAAACCTGTCACCGGAACATCCCAATTAAGTGGCTTCTACTGTAATAAACATCTTGGCTACTGGGTATGATATAATGGGAGCCGCGTATTTTAAAAGTATATTCAAGATACCATCTAGGCCTCCAGCTTTAGTTACATTTATTTCAAGAAGAGTGTCTAGGACTTTGTTTACTGTGATTGGAGAAAAAAACAAACTCCTCAGATACATCTGCTTGTGTTGCCATATTACCCATTACATCATGAGCGGTTTGTACAGATAGGTTTAAATCCATAACATCTTGGTGATCTTGGAGATTTGTGCTAGAGCATTATTGCACATAGAAACAAAGTAATCATTAAATTCAGCACCAACCATAGTTCCCATTTGAACCTTCTGCCCATCAATCTCAAAGTTATTTGAAAAATCAGATTTCTGTACCTCTTGTAACTTTTTCATTGTTTTCCAAACTTCCCTAGGATTACCTGTTAGGTTAGTAGTCAGTTCTTTATCATAATAATCCTGTTTAGTGTTCCTTAATTCCTTAGCATACACATTTTCTCAGTTGCTTATATTTAACCCGATCTTGGTCTGATCTGGAGGTCTTAGCCCTTTTCCATGCTTTATCTCTTTTTTCTTTAATTTAAAAAGCTGTGAGTTGTACTATAATGCATTTTGGGGTTTTATTTGCCCACGTTTTACAGCAGCATGTTTATCACACATTTTCACAAAATCATTGTGAAACAGTGACCAAGCATCACAAACTGTAGGGATCAGATCTAACCTATCCCAATTGTACTTTTCAAGTTCTAACATAAACTTTATATAATTAATGGGTTACGTTTTTTCCCATAGGAAAAGACGTGTGTAAATTGTTGTTATAAAGCAGTGTTTATAACAGCAATCATGTGCCACATTCCTACAGCAAAAACCATGAGCCACAGCAGTTTCGCGCCCAATTAAGTCATCTCCCTCTCGCACAGTGACTGCACAGAACACTCAGAACTCCTTCCAGTTTTCCCCCATTGGCATTTTTTTTCCAGAGCGCGAACCTGAAAATAATGTTAAAACAAACTTTCTACCAGCAGGTTCTCCACTTCTTCTCATCCCCCTTCCCTCTACAGGTCACCTGATACAATCACCATAGCGACTAGAACTTCCTTGGCAACCACCGTAGCTACAGCACACAAAGCATAGGGGGAAAGACTTATTCTTTTTTAAAAGTTAAATGTTTGTTTGAAACTCTAGTCACTTAACTATTTCTGCTCTTCCAACCACTGTTTGACCACAAATAAAAAATAGCACTGCTTCAAAAAGGTAAGACTACCATCCGGGACTACCTCGATTCCGACCATCACATTGCTGGACATATTTTATATCATTGCTGAGGCGAAAAACGCAACTCAACAATTACATTATATAAAATAAAATATGGGGCAACATGTAATAGTTTACACCTGATTGTTAAATGCTAAACCCCTCAAGTTTTGCTCTCGGGGTTTATGTAGCATCTAACACCCATGGCGCGTAAACTTCTCGTTACACACATCGGCCCATACTTTATTCTATTTATAATCAACCTTCTTAAAAGATCTAAAATAACTATTTACCCAGGTTCCCTCTTTATTTTTTTGATTCCTTATACAAAAAATCATCTGATGATCTGATAGGGAATCCAGTAGCACTCCACTTGCTACAAGTTTTTCTGGATTGGTAGAGAAAATTAAGTCCAGTGTAGTTGATCAATTTGGACACTTAGTATTAACTCTAATGATTCATTTGATAAGCTGTGTTGATAAACCCAGTATAGTGGCCATATCCTTAATTTTATGGTACATGCCCACTGTGTTCCAAACAACATTAAAATCTCCAATTAGAAGGAACTCGTGACTAACAAGATAATCTTTCATAGTCTCCTGTTAGTCTTCAAAAACCTCAAGGCTACACCTAGGTGAAATATAAACACCAAAAAGCAACATAGGTTTGGAGAACAGAATTTTTAGTTCTAAAGACAGGACTTCAAGCCCATTCCAGTCCAGCAGATTTTTCATTGCAATTATTTCAAATAACGTAAGTGCATAAATAATAACTCCCCCTCTTTTGTTCTACCCTTTCTCCACAAATTGTACCCTTCCAGCGTTATCATATTTTCTGTTATTTTCTTACCGAGCCATGGCTCAGTTAGAATGATAACATTCAGCTTGTATTTTATAGTCCATTCTTTCAGCTGGTCAATTTATTTTAATAAACAACATATATTAATGTGCACAATACGAAGTCCTTCTTCCCTTAACAAATTAGCAGTAATATTCAAATTTAAATTAGTCTGAGGTCCTGGGTTGGTGTGAATGTCCCCACTAATAATTCAACTCAATGTTAGCGCGAATTTACAAAATCGAAATAACTTTTGATTGGGTGTTAACTTTTTGTTTCACTTTCTAACAGTTTCAGTTTTACTGTGCATAGTATCATCTCAACCCCATCCAGTTACCAATCCTCTGATAGTATATACCCATTTTACCAGGGAGGTTTCAGGGTCATTTTTAATAAGATCAGAATTTATCAATTCATGGCAATTCATTAAAATCTCAGAATCCAGTCTCCCAGTTCCCCTTTGTCTCAGATCAAGTTGATTCCCTTCCTATGAGCAATCACACAGTCATCCCCTTTAACAGGCGAAAAACCTGTGTGACTGCTCATACAAAACAACAAACTCCACCAGACTAACATTTGCAATCCCGCACTACAGAATTCTCAACAATATTATTTAGCTGAGTAATGATTAAAGTATAACCTAGATCTAAATTCTATTTAGTAATGGTAATTTTTTTATTGGAATCACCAATTTCAGATCACGCTACCTAGTAATAACTTTACAATATCACTCAGCGGGAACTTGCCATGAAAAGATTTTTGTCACACACACTAGATAACAGTTAAGATTTAAACTAGATCCAAATCCTACTTATTATGGATTAGTAATAATACTTTCTTACTAGAATCACTGATAATAAGCTCCCACTATCCAATCACCTAATCGGAACTTACCGTGATATGGTATTCTTAGCACAGTAGGTGAAATGATATTTGTAAGTCTCAGTTAAGTCATACAATCGGACTACAATTATTAAAAGGTTACTACATCCTACTTATTTGTTAAAAGAAACAATGTAAGTATTAAACTAGACTGGTAAGTACTAGAATTCTTTTAGCTAGGTCTCAGAGATACATGCTAACCATCCAAAATCATTAAATCCAACTAACACAATTTATTGTAATAGACCTAAAGTACAGTTTATTACATAAATCTGCCTCACACACCAATAGCATGCCTCCCTGTAACCATTTAAAACTAATTAATTTTCAGTATCTGTTCAATACTATTAGTTTCTTAGAAAACAGACTAAAAACTAGCACACATAAGATTTAATTATATTAAAACAACCTCATTTAATTTTTTTGTGTGTGTGTTATCTGTTTATGCCCCCTTCATCCAGCCAAGCTGCCTGCTCCTTTGGGTGGCCAAGCCCCACCACACCTCTCCTCCTGATCGCTGCCCGGCGTATCCCTTCACCAGGGGGGGGCCACACTCCCATGGTGGGGACTAGGAGGAGACATTTCTTTTCAGTGCCTACCAGCACCTTCCTTCCATCCTTGCCAGGGGTGGTGAGGGAACAGCACAGGGCGATCCTGGGCATCGCGGCAACAGGAGGGAGGGCCGCCGTCATCCGGGCAGCCATTTTTCCTTACTCTGGTTTCCCAACCCCCAGAATCCCTGCTGTGGTATCCTGGCATGATCACACATGCGACATGTGGTCACCCACACCGTAAAGCGCAATGCTGAAAATGGTCGCCAGAAGCTGCCAAAGGGAGGTGCGTTCTTGGCCCTCCTTCTGGGAGGACAGCATCCAAGGGATACTCTAAAGCCCTCCCTGCCAGCTTCTGCTCCTGTTGTCCCAGGCTTGGGAGCAATCCCGGGTCACCAGCATGCCAGGCAAAATCATTCGCCCGGTGCCACGGAGCCGGGTCTCATTTAATATTTAATAATATTAATCTACTGATGTGGACTAACACTTACAAGCTCTTTGGATTTCTCATTCTAAATACTTACAAAAATACCTAAAAACGATCTTAACATAAACTATGCTTTTTGTGCCAGAGCGCTTGCGTACGGCATGGGCTTTTATGTTTACAGTCCTGCAGTGTTGACATAGTTTTGGACTGTAATTGCTATCATTATATTCTTCATCTGTGTAAGTCTGTATAATGTGTGTTATACTGATGGTGCCTCAGACACTCTTGTAAAACAGGAAAACCATGGCTGACTGGAGGTGGTTGGGTCAGTCGAGGATGGAGAGGCAGTGAGCAATTAGAACCAGTCCATGAGGGGGATGAAGTCAGCTCAGGGCAGACACTGGATAGTAAACAAGAACTGAATGAATAAAGAAATTTTAATACAAAAAAATTGTCTTAGTAAAATAAAATAATAAAAATAATAATATTATTAAATATGAAACTTAATCGGATAATTGAAATTACTTGAAATTAATGAATATGGGAAGCTCTCAAGTAGAAAAGATGATTGTGGCTAAAATGTAACTGCTGACTGTCAATGTGATTGAAAAGATATTTTTTACATTCTGAAATAAATGGGAATTAGCATGACCAAAAACCCATCAGACATGCAAGGGACAAACTATGGTAATTCTCCATCATCTGAATGTGCTACTGACCCTCACAATGTAGCTGAAAGATGTAATATGGGATAAACGATAAGATGTCTGAGACACAAGCTTACACCCCAGGCTTAAAACACTGTGAAATTACTGGTTTGGTGTTTGTAAAGTGTACTGTTAATGGATCATTATAGTTTCATACGTGGAGTAAAGTCCGAGACATGGGGAAGATACAGGTAAAAAAAAGATTCCAACTAAGATCCCACATCAGTAGTCCAAATCGGTGCAAAGGATTATTTATTTATTTTTTATTTTTTTTGAGATGGCTATGTAGGAGATGGAAACTGACTTAAAGGCACAGTATATATTTGTGGAGGTTGCGTAACTAATTTAGTTGAGTTAAAAACATGTTGAGGATTCTCAACAGAAATACAGTAAGGGCCTTTATTCTGCTTCCTTATCTTTGTTACTGCCTAGCCAGGGTGCACACTAGGGAGAGCCACAGTAGCCAGTGGCTAATGAAAATCAAATGTGGCTAACAAAAAAATACAATGCAGTTAATTAAAAATATTTCAGTCACAATGCCACTGTAAAACACTGGTGAAATATCCTTTGTCTAGAACAAAACATGATGCATATTACACAAACAGGCCATGGAATGCTTTGCCATCAGACCTCATCCCCCCCCCCTTTTAATTATTCAAAAAAGGAATACACATCCATTTGGACACAATTCTCACCAACAGATAGATATGCTATCATGAGGATGGTTTACTATTGGCATATGGCCTACTATCATCCTTTAATTTTAGTATGATCTTTAGTATCCGCTCATTTTTTTTTTTAATCACAAATACAGCAATATGTGGATACATGTTTTTTTCCCTTAGTGCTCACCAAGCCAGTGTTAAAGCTTTCGGTAAAGGACCAAATCATAAGTTCTTGCTGCTCAAAAGTACACAGTCAATTCACAGATTAAATTTGGCAGTTTTGTACTAAAATCGGAGGCTGACATTGTTTACAACACATAACACATGCCTGTTTGTAATTCACGTGAGCGTTTCTTTTTTTTTAATACAAATTATTTTTTTTGTCCCATATTGTGCTATATCAGCAAGGTTTGCATGATGCAAGAGACTGCAGTAAACTGAATGAGATGGTATGTTTTACTGTTACCACACTAGTGTGGCATCTTGCACTACTATTTAGACCCCCCAACCAGATGTTAAATCAAAAAGTGCCAAAATTGTTCAGTTGGTATTATCAGTGTCTCTTTAAATAAGAAGAGAAGATACAGGGAAAAATCAGCATAAAAACTGCACGCAATGAATTAACCCCTAAGGGGGAGTGGAAGACAGAAGATCCTCCAGTCACACTCACGATAGGGTACAATCACATATCGAGTAAGATCAGTGGTGTGGTGTGGTGTACAAGTACTAAGAGGTATTAAAAATGACGAAGCTATTGGGGACTGTATAGGGAAAAAACAAGAATCAACTACAGAGGAGCACCTAACTTGCATGATAAACTAGTGCACAGTCAATACGCAGCACAGAAAAAAGAGAGGGTGGCAAATTGGTTACTACCACCAAAACTGGGATTTAATGCATACAACAGGTGTAGTATCTACACTGAGAACAGGATAAAATCAAACACCCCACATCTGACAAGATGTTTGAAGTCTAAGAATTTCTGACATGTGATGCATCTTTTGTAATATACTGTATAATCTGTGCATACAACAAAATCAGTGTGGGAGAGAACAGTAGGACCCATTAAATGAAGAATACAAGAGAATGTCAAGGAGATAGTCAAGGAAGAGGCCATTAGACCACCACTTTAAATGTCATCACTTTTAACTTTACAACAGCACACCAAACAACCAAAAAGTGGATGGGACTTGAATATATAAGGTAACAGCTGGTGGGGGCAGGGGGATAGACTTCAAAAGCTGCTATGACAGGATGCAGCCTGGATTTATAAGACAGTTTCAAACCCAAAGGTTTAAATGATATATCTGACCTAAAACCATTCCTCTAGATAATAGATACTCTGACTTAGAACTGAATGTTAACAACTGGACATATTAGCTGTGGGCATTTGTATGTAAAAAAAATGTTTCTGTAAAATCAATTTGTGTATTTTGTGGGTGAATTGAAGTTAAATGAAATCAGCTTTACAAATCAGGATGATTAATGCAGTTGCTAATAGAGGAAACACTGAGTAATATATGGGCACAAGACTTCTAATATCTCTATTTGTTTCCATAATTCCTTTGAGGTAAAGGGTGGGCCACAGGGAAAAGATGTAATGGGACAGAAGACTGTCAGGCTGAATAACTTGTGGCCAGAAAAATGAAATAATGTGTGGGGAATCCCTGGATCAAGTGAATACTTTTACATATACTGTACATGAATGTGCACCTTGGTATCGGAAGAGAAAACTGAAACAGACTTCCATAGGAATCCCTGAAGCTCATGAGAAGTCCGGCAGCGAAAAATAACAGTTGCACACTTAGTGGACTATGAATTTGTACACCTGTATAATTCAATGTCACAAGGACAAAAAGGACTGCTTACCGGAACTACTAACAGAACAATACACATAGACTGGGATTAGAGTGAGGGGTGTTATGCATATTGGGGGCTACGCATCAAAGATGGGCTGGGGATGTGTGATTCGGGCATACCCAGCCCAAATAGCTGTGGACAGGCAGGAGGTGGCCAGCCTGCTTGAAAGCTGGCCACCACCATGTACCTGTCCGTGACCTTGCCCGCCCCCCCAGGCTGGGTCGGGCAGATCGGAGGACATAAACAGGCATCCATCCTGATCCCCTAGTGCATCTCCTGCTCTGCATGGAGCAGGGGATTCTGGGATGGTGCGAGCTGGAAAATGTAAAAAAAGATGGGGCAAGTGTTCAAATGGCTGCCCCAACCCTCCTTGTCTGCCCAGAGGGCTGGAGCAGCATGGTAGGGGAGGGTGTTTGTTCCCACAGCAGCCAGCAGATGAAATCTAGGGGGTGCACACAAAAGATATGGCATGGTCCCTGCTGCCATATCCTGTGCCCCCCTCACCTAGAACTCCATACTTTTGTGAATGGTGTAGAGCGCATGCTACCAGACCGGCCATGCGCACAGCTGCCCAATCGGACAGGGTAAGGTGCACAAGAAGCAAGCTCCCCCCTTCTGTAAATACCACTGACCCACAGTTCACAGCATTCCAACTATGGGTTGCCTATGTATCGCAGATATGCAGTGCACAGGCAATCCATACATTCATACATAGACCCCAATGTGCACATTGTGATACCCATTAAAGGTTATGTTCTTTTCAACAGGAAATGTTTTTTATTATTGTGATGTGAGATAGTTACACTTTTTTCACTGGGTCTGTGTTAACAATAGGAAATTTGTAAGAATCACATTATAAATGGTATCAGTATATAAATGAATGGAACAGACCATGAGGACACACCCCCTGAGGAAGCCCGAGAACGGCCGAGCACCAGGGTCTGTCTATCCAATGCTGCATTACACAGTCTGTGTGGGTGAAGGTAATATAAAAGTCTTTCTTTTTGCTTATTGTTAGAGGCACTTTATGATTCAAGAAAACAACAGATATTGCACTGTTCTTGACTTCAGCACTTTATGTTTAAGCACAAAAGCAGGAACAAAAAGCGGGAACATGAGCAAAAGACTTGAAACTGTGATCCTGTGGGCAAAACCCATTACAACTGCTGACGAATCAAACATGAGATGAGGTGCACAACAAGAAAAGACAATGAGCAATACAACTAATATAAACGTTTTTTTTGAAGCCAATTGCTATTTTAAGTAACATTTACTTCCATACGAGTGACTCAGTATGTTTTTGGACTTGGACAAGCAATGAATTGTATGGCATTCTATATTTATTCTGTGTCAGTTAGGGTTCACATCTAATCAGAAACAGCAGATCGAATCTACTGATGAAGCCACTTACAACATGCATCCTCACTGCAGTTAAACAAGCAATACCACAAACTATAAATATGTTGACAACCACAGTAAGATACTGAAATACCATTTAGATGTGCAATCTAAGCTCACCATTGTGATATATATATATATATATATCTGTGTGTCTATATACATATATAGAGAGAGAGAGACAGACAGAAATAGAGAGAGAGAGAGAGACACATATACACTAAATACTGTTGCCTTGCCAGGCCCACAACATATTTAAGCCAGTTGGGTCACTCTTCATCTGCTTGGATATCTGCTCTGAACTAATAAACACTGTGTAACCTCAGAGATCAGCTGGTAGGGCAGGAGGGCAGAGAAAGATAAACAAGGCAGACAGCAGACCTATTTTTTCTAAGGAATTTTAATCAGTAAAATAAATAAATGCTGGCAGAGTTGGAGTTTCCTATCTAAATTTTTTTCTGGAAAAAAAAACAAGGTCAGGTTTTTCCCAAGAAAATTTGAGCTGCACCTTTAATTTTCTACATTATTCTTCTGAAATATGTGCAATATTGAAGCTGTGTTTACCATTCAGATCAATATCACACATTATATTTAGAAGCCTTCAGCATCAAGGTTTTGAATAGATTTTAACTATTGTTACTACTGTACAAAAACTGCAATACTGCTGTATGTGGAAATTTTAGTTAACCAATGTATCCACTGAAACCAAGCATATATCTATATAAATTGAAAAAAAGATCTATCAGGTGAAGGGTTTGTAAATATAGGCCATATACAGTAGGTTGTTACAAACAGCCTGGCTTTCTAATTGTTCCCAAGGTCAGGATATGTGGTACGAGGGGTATTGCCACATCCCACCCCTGTAGACCTCCCAGTCAGCTTTACTTCGGGAGGCAGACAAGCTGCACTGGAGTGTCTGAAGTCAGACTAAAAGGAATTTTATTTTCCAACAGATCCAGAAGCAAATGGTTTGACATATTTTATTGGACCAACATGGGGGGGGGGGGGTCCAATAAAAGGTATCAAACCATTTGCTTCTGGATCTGTTCTTACTAGGACCAATACTGCAACTACACTTTTTATTTTCCAAGGCATTTATCAGTTCCTGGCTTGTGTTTGCAGTAGGAGTTTTTAGAGCTTCTCTTGTATTAAGCACTGTTATAAACTTGGGGATCCTATATGTTATGCACTCTTGAAGGGTGCAGTGTATTGTGTTTAAAACATTTTTGGTATGGGCTTGATTTTACTACCCCAAAGAATGTAGTTTATAAATTAGGTTAGTCGTGGGCTAAATATGAGTAAGTAATACTTTAACTGTACTATGCTACTTACTATATCATGCTTTAATACTTAAATAAAAGGCATGGGACAACCACAGGGGAGTGTTTGGGGTGGGGGGCATGTCCTAGCAGATAGCTAGACAGATGGGCAGACTAGGTGGGCCTGTCAGTCCTTTTCTGCCGTCACACTTCTATGAATCTATGAATCTATTCATTTCTATTGTGGCACCCAATCCCGGAGGCTCTGGGTGCCATTACAAATCAAAGGCAGGGTCCGGGCATCATAAACAATTTTATTACAGTACTAAAACCACACACACAAACATATATATATATATATATATATATAATCACTTTAAAAAATGATCATGAAATGTTGTATTAAAAAGTTAGGGTAGTGATCAGCAACCTCTTAACAGTGGCAACTGTGTGGGGTAGCGGCCAGCAAAGCAAATAAAACCTTGGCATGCATCAAGAGAAACTTTACAAGTAAATCAAGAGATACTGCAGTACTACAGTACAGATTACTAGTCTAGGGCCAATGATTTTCCATTTTCAGTGGAAAACACGGGTAAAAACCAGAATTTGTCATTTTTAAACCAGCACTCGGGAGTCAATTTTTTATGAAAACCAAAAAAAACATTTTGCACCACCTTTTAAGGGAAACCCTTGCCTTTTACGCCATGTTCTGTACAAAACATGCTGATTTGCCCTCAGTGTGGGGGGGAGAAAATGGAAATAAAAATGAATTTTAAGATTTTGCTAAACGGAATTGGCCCTTTTTGAAAAGAGAAGATCACTGACTCTACTAGTCAGATCCCCATGTTGAATACAATGTACAGTTCTGGGCCCCACAGCTGAGGAAAACTAGTCACAGGATTAAGAAGATGTGGAGGAAAGCAACCGACATGGTTGAAGACACTGAAATCATGGACTATGAAAACTGAATGGCTGTTCTTAATGGAAATAGAGAACACTCGGGAGGAAGATGATTACAGTACTCAAATATCTGAATGGGATAATGCCATCGTATAAATGCAGCATTTCAGGACCTGCAAGAATTAATAGACAAGGTGGCCTGCAATGATTCTGAAAGAAGAAAGATTTAAGGGGAATGTCAGAAATAAGTACTTCACAGAACGAGCGGTGGACACTTGGAAAAGACTTCCAGAACATATAAGCAAACCTACGGTTGTATTTGTGTTTTTTTTTTTTGTTGTTGTTGTTGTAGTTGTTTGTTATTGTTGCCCAACTGTGAAACTGAAGTTTATACTGTGCAACTAATGCTAAGCTAATTTCAGACTGATCCATATATGATTGTTCTTGAAGCAGTCTGTATGTGTTGCATCTATTACTCACCCAGGATCCACATGTAAACCAGGTGTTGCAAACTTGCAACTAACGTGGCTCACTCCTGGAGAACAACTCAACAACTAAATTTGATTGGTAGACATTTGATACCCTGGACCATGGCCTTTTGGTGGACAAACTACTACACTTTGGTTTGGACTGTAATCATGTGTCCTAGTTTGGCAGCTATCCGACAGCTTCATTTAAAAAAGTTGATTCTGGGGTCCTCTACTATTCACCACATACAGTATGTTAGCGGCATAAATCTGTATCTTGAAAATATTGCATTTTACCTGTGTTTATTTGTTACTTTTGTTAACCGCGTAGGCCCACTGAGACATAGGAGTCCCTTTTTCAGGGACAAGCTAGAATTAGTGACATATATAAATCAGACAATACATAGTCAAGATACATGGTAAGATAAGCAGTTGGACCACAGTGGGCTCAGGGAGGGTAAGGGTGGTGGAACAGAGGCACAACCAGTCAGTTGTTACACTCCACAATTCATACACCATTCTGGGGGAGCATAGTTCCCCTATGGATGCACCCGCAGAGGAGACTAAGGAGGGTGCAGACAACTGTCACAAGGGAGGCCCTCAGGAAGGAGGCAGATGGCACCACAGGAAAGAAAGCAGCTCCTGGTGGGGACCCAATTTAGGGGATAGAACTGGGGAGCAGGGAAAACTGAAGTAAGGTGCCTGCCTGGTGCCATGGCTTGAGGGACAGGAATCGCATCCTTAGGATCACAGAACAGTTGCACAGGAGTCTGAGCTGGACATCATTGTCCACCTAGGGACAAATAACTTGGCTCATCATGAGATTAGAGCAGTGCAAAAGGACTTTGTAGAGTTGGGGAGGGCTTAAGACAAGTAGCACACAGTATCCTTCTCAGAGGTGCTGCCTGTCAGTGGCATGAGTGAGGCGAGGTACTTTGCACCATGCAGTTTAACAAATGGTTGAAAAAATGGTGTGGAGCACAGGGGTTTGGCTTCATTGGGGACTGGGGTTCCACCTGGAGGGACACCAGCCTATACTGGCAGGATGGTCTGCATCTGTCCAGGAAGGGAACAAGTCTTTTGGGCAATCGGTTTAAATGCTTCATTGGCAAGCCTTTAAACTAGTCAAGGGGGGAGGCACTGATAAGCAGCAGGAAAATCCCAGCCTCCCCCTACAAAACAGGGTACTAAATGAGAAAAATACCAAGGTAGAAAGGTCAGTGGGGGTTGCCGCTACAGAAGATAAAGCCATCAAAAAATGGAGAGCAATGAGTACCAATGCGCGTAGTCTGGGTAACAAGCTTCCTGAATTAGTGGCCTTGATGGAGGAGGAAGATCTGGATATTGTGGCAGTCACAGAAACATGGTACACACAGAACCATGACTGGGACGTAAACATACCAGGATACACTATCTACAGGAGGGACAGGGAGGGTAAAGAGGAGGAGGAGTAGCTCTCTACAAGAGAAGAAATCAAAGCAACAGAACAAAAGGGTAAACAGGAGGAGAAGAAGCACTGTGGGTCAATTTGGAGGCAGGCAATGGCACCACAATCCGCACAGGGGTGTAGACAGACCTCCTCAGGGGAGGAAATGGACAAGGAAATGATAGAAAGTATACTTAGAATGGCAGATAAAGGGGAGATATTGCTGATGGGTGATCTGAATATGCCAGATGTTAACTGGAGTGCAGTTGCAGCAGCCACGTCTAAGAGTGGGGTTATTCTAGATGCCCTACAGGGGGCATGCCTTAGACAACTAGTATTGGAGCCCACTCGAGAGGGAGCAATCTTAGACCTGGTTCTCAGATGTAGAAGTGGGTAGCCATCTGGGAACTAGCGACCATCGAACAGTATGGTTCACAATAAACACAGCAATAGAGTCAAGCCATACAAAGACAAAGGTACTGGATTTTAGGAGGGCTGACTTTGCCAAAATGGGTGAGTGCCTAAGGAATGCACTAGCAAATAGGCAGGAAGGAGGGGTGGAAGAACAATGGGGAATAATAAAAACTGCCATCATAGAGGTAACAAGCCTTTGTGTAAAGCAAATAAACAAAATGAAACGAGGTAAGAAACCACTATGGTTCTCAAAGGAAGTGGCAGTGAAGGTTCAAGAGAAAAAGAAAGCATTCAGGAAGTACAAGGAATCACAGAAGGAACAGGACAGAGAACTGTATCAGTTAAAACAAAAGGAAGCTGGAAAGGCAGTCAGAACAGCTAAGGCCCAAACCGAGGAAAAGATAGCCAACTCAGTTAAGAAGGGGGATAAAACCTTTTATAGGTATAACAGGGAGCAAAGGAAGACCAAGGGAGGGATAGTGAGGCTTAATAAAGGGGAGGGAGGGTCGGCAGAGGGTGACTGTGAAAAGGCAGAGATACTAAACAAATATTTTTGCTCAGTATTTACAAAGGAAGAGGGGGAGGTACCTAAAACAAACAGTAGAAACACTCTGGATACAGAAGTTGATACCAGCCCATTTACAGAAGAAAGAGTTCTGAAAGAGCTCTTAAAACTGAAGGTGGACAAAGCAATGGGGCCTGATGGGATTCATCCCAGAATTCTAAAGAACTAAGGATAGAACTAGTGACACCACTGACTACCCTCTTTAACAAATCATGGGAGGATGGGGTGGCACCTGAGGACTGGAGGAGGGCAGATGTGATTCCCCTTCACAAAAGTGGGAGCAAGGCAGAAGCAGGAAACTACAGACCTGTTAGTTTAACCTCAGTGGCAGGGAAAATGATGGAATCACTTCTGAAGGAAAGAATTGTCGAGTACCTAGAGGCCAGAGGGGTAATGGACCCAAGGCAGCATGGATTCACAGTGGGAAGGTCATGCCCGACAAATCTGATAGATTTCTTTGACTGGGAGACCAAAGTAGTAGATCAGGGAGGGGCTGTGGACATGGCCTACCTAGACTTTAGCAAGGCATTTGACACAGTCCCACACAAAAGATTAATATACAAGCTAGCCAGCCTGGGAGTGGGTCCCAAGATGACAGCCTGGGTAAAGAATTGGCTAGCGAATAGGACACAGAAAGTAATAGTAAATGGAGTCCACTCTGAAAAAAGGGGGGTTAGCAGTGGGGTACCACAGGGTTCAGTATTAGGACCGGTCCTCTTCTATGTCTTTATAAGTGACATTGCAGAGGGACTGGAAGGAAAAGTATGTCTCTTTGCAGATGACACAAAGATCTGCAACAGAGTTGATGCACAAGGTGGGGTGGAAAGGATGAGAAGGGACTTGGCAAGGTTAGAGGAATGGTCAAATGTATGGCAGCTTAGATTCAATGCTAAGAAGTGCAAGGTAATGCACCTGGAAACAAAACCCAGGGAAGAGTACACAATGGGGGGTGAGATACTAACAACAACAAAAATGGAAAGGGACCTGGGGGTAGTCATATCAGATGACCTAAAGGTGGGCAAGCAATGTGAGTGGGCAGCAAGAAGGGCTGAGGGGATACTGGGATGCATAGGGAGAGGCATCACCAGCAGAAAACAAGAAGTTATTATCCCTCTATACAGACAGCTGGTGAGACCACATCTGGAGTACTGCGTGCAGTTCTGGAGACCCAATCTCCGCAAAGACATAGACAGGATGGAAGCTGTCCAGAGGAGGGGCAACTAAAATGGTGCAGGGTCTGCACCGGAAGACATATGAAGAGAGACTTAAGGAGCTTAATATGTATAGCCTCGAGGAAAGGAGGGAGAGGGGGGGACATGATAGAAACTTTCAAGTACCTCAAGGGAATCAACAAAGTCCAAGAGGGTAGCATCTTTCAAAAAAAGAGGTGTGCAAGAACAAGGGGGCACAATTTGAAGATAGAAGGGGGGCGGCTCAGAGGTAATTTAAGGAAGTATTTTTTCACAGAGAGGGTTGTGGATGTATGGAACAGCCTTCCAGAGGAGGTTGTGGAGTCAAAAACAGTGGTGGAATTCAAGCATGCATGGGACAGTCATAAGGCAATTCTAGGGGGTGGGGGTAGGAAGAAGTAGGCTGCTGGTTAACTAGGATCTGCAGCTTATCCATCAGGTAGGGAAATGGGCAGACTGGGTGGGCCAAGCGGTCCTTATCTGCCGTCAAATTCTATGTTTCTATGATAACAGTCAGATATTACATAGTCAATATACATGGATGATAAGAAAAGAAAGAGATATGGCAAAACATGGAGTACCAGTACAGAAAAGAAACAGATATGGCACACAAAACATGGAGTACCAGTACATGACAAAGGTATTATTAACAATCACTGAATACACAAGATAGGGCAAATAGATCAAATAGGATAACAAAATGAATGATGCTCAGCACATACTCAGATGACACAGTCTTACAGTATCGCTCTACTGAAATAGTATGTGTCCAATCTAAGTTACAGTCTGCTTTTGACTCCCTGCTAAGCTACTTGGTAAACAATAATTTGTCATTAAACATCTTTAAAACGCAGCCCGTGCTGTGACAGAACAAAGACTTAGAACTTGAAAATCACAATTGAAGATTACTACATTTGACCTTGTGGATCTAGTACAGGTAGATTGTTGTAAGTGCCTAGGAATGTGGTTGGACCATCTTTAAATGAGATACCCATGCACAAAAACTGATTGGTAAGATAAGCAAGGTTGGACAAATCAGGTATTCAGGTGGCCAATGGCCACTGGAAATGGATATGACTACCAGATTTTTGCAAGTTACTGGCCAACAGGTTACCACTCCACAAAATGATTTTTGAGCCCTTAAAATGATGATCACTAAAATATTCAACTACCAGATTTTGAAAACTGCTAGCCAAACTGACCACCAGCTCACAAACTTATTTGTCCCACCCTGAAGCCAAGCCCAAAACTGAGGCTTACATATAGCCATAAAGAAAGTCAAATCAAAGACAAAGAGACTCAGGTTAGTTAACACAACAATTCTTCCACAGTTTGCCTGTTGGGACATTATTTTCATGCCCACTGCAGAAGTCTATATGTCTAAAATTGATGCAGTATATACAACAGGTTAGCCTGATTGATTCTGAAAGTTCCAAGTGAAACTCACCATTGTGTCTTATGTAGTAATCTCATTTGGGTTTCATTACACCAGAGACGATCCTGACATTTAACATAATTTATGCACAAATGTGTACACCTGAAGGTTCCTGAACACATGTCTGAATTTACATTGCATAAAACACTTGACAAGGTGTCAAGAGCTGCAGCTGCCTGGTAGAGTAACGAGTTCCAGAGTCCAATCATTCAAAGTAACATGGACAGGCAAAGTTTTGCCTACATGGGTCCCTGTTGCAGGAACTCAGCGCTGGAGACCTTCCTCCAGCTCCTTGCCATCAAGACAGCAAATCACCAAATGGTTTTCTGATGATATCGTATACACTGTACCAAAATTCCAGGGCTGTTGATTTTATTTTACACTTTATGTTGTTCTTGCACTCAGTGTATGTATGTATTATGTTAAATTATATCTGTACAGTATGTGCATACATTATTTTAAATGTATTTCATAACTACTGTAACCTGACATAGTATTACAAGAAGGACACCTCTGAAAATAAGCTGAGAGCTCCGTGGTGTCATTTTTCTTTTTTTTTTTTTTCATTTTATTCATATTCGGAAGATGTTTGAGCCCTTTTTCGAAGGTGTCCAAGTCATAGAACATAATACACAATACAATAACAAGCAGTGGTTCAACAATAGACAGCACATTAATAATTGACAGTAGTGCTTAAGACTTAAATAATCTGATGATTAGATGAGCTCAGGGTAATTACACCCACACAACATTTTGTCATAAAAGTAACACCTCACATTTTTTTTAGGAAAATAGGGAAGGAATTTTACAAAATTCAGTAGGTAGAGAGTGCCGCACTTTGGTGGCTCTGTACAGAAGACACCACTGCCCAAGGACAGTCCTCCTCAATGGTGTTTGGAGCTTGCCACCACACTTTGCATGTGTAGTGTATCCACTGGTTACTAAAGTAAAGAATTTCTGAATGCTGATTGGGATGAGTTCTAGTACAGCCTTTTTGCACAACACTGCCAAATGGAAGGGCACTGGGTGGTAGAAGGGCAACCAGCTTAGGTTAAGTAACAGATCACATGTGTTAGCATCATGCTTGAGAGCAAGCACAAATTTACAAGCCCAATTAAAAGCCAGGGAGATGTCGGCATAAGGTTGTTAATGAAATTTATTGTATGGAACGTGTTACAGCGTACTTGAATGATACATTGCAGCAGTTTAGAATAAGATGGCAAGCATGGGTACTTTATATAATGCGACAAGATAGTGCCTTGGTTCCATGACTAAACCGGGCAATAAGCATTAGTTAGGGCAGATTGGGGAGGGAGATCACTTGCTTTGAACTGTCTGAAACAGATTAAATAGACTCTGCGAAAGGCAGGTTGGTGAGAGGATGATTAAGGTTTATCAAATAAGCAAACTGAATACAAAATGGCTGTGCAGAAGACAAATTTTCAATCCCTGTAAATGACTATTCTTGCCAATGTGCCTTCATGTTACTGGTAAAGTATGTCTTCTGCTGTCTACTGTTCATGCAAAATGTACCAAACATGAACTAATAAAAAGAAATTATAAGAAAATAAAAAAAATAATAAATAAAAGCCAGGGAGATTTTCTCAAGGTCAGCTTTGTTAGAAGCAGAATACACCACTGCACCATAGTCAATAAGTGGTGCTATTAGACGCGGAACCAAAATCAGTTCAACCTCCTTTATCAAATTGTTCTAGTTCTGATAAAGTAAACAAAGTGCTTGGTGAATTTTCCCACCACAGCATTAAAATCCACAAAAAACAATAACCGTGCATCAAGAATAATCTCCAAGTATTTAAACACCTTCATGTATTCGATAGGGTCCCCAGAGGGTGTGGTGATTCATAGGCTGGGACTGTCCTTGAGTCTGTGCTGACTTACGACCAGCACTGTTTTAGTTTCTTTGTGTTCATTATGAGTGTATTAGCACTTAGCAGAAAACCTGTTGCAGACCTATTATACAGTCACTGTTCAAGGGTAGACAGATTTATTTATTTTATTTTATTTAGTCTTTGGTAACCGTGTAAGTGCATTGATCCAGACGACCGTTTTCAGGCACGACCCGGGCCATGGAGGCACAGTAAGGTAAGTACAAGTGAGAAAAAAAAAGTTTCCAGGTGGCAGGGAAACTTTACAAGTAGAAGGTGAAAGAGAAACTTCTTACAAGTTGAGCATGGTACTGAGCATTCACATTCAGTGTACAAGGCAGTATCAAATAAGCGGGGAGAACAAATAAATAAAGCAGATCATAAATAAAGCATATCATAAATAAAGCTCATCATAAACAAAGCATATCAAGTACATGAATAGGAGGTAACATTTAGTATCAATAACAGTGCCAGTTAGCAATAACAGTACCTGAGAGTCAAAACAATATACTAGGGAGGTAAACGGAGGGCTACAATACACTGCGGAGAAAAACAAAGGGGAGGCTGAGGGAAAGGAGAAAATGTCTACAGAAAGTATTTGCACTATTTAAAACAGTAGGTGGAAGGAAGGTGTGAAACCAGTGATAATAAGAGGAATCCTGAGAAATTTGAGATTTCGAGAGCTGAGGGAGAAAGGTAGGGAAGGAGTGGCGAAAGGAGCCTGGTTTCTAAAGAAAATAACCATATTATCCACATATAGTAAGATTCTGGAGTAGTTCCAAACTCCAGACATGTTGTTAATGAATAAACTAAGTACCAGGGCACTAAGTATAGAGCCCTGGGGAACCCCAGAGTTCAAGGACAGTCTCTCAGAGAGGGCATCACCACACCTTACACTTTGTGAACCATTACCTACATAATCCAAGAACCATGCGGCAATGTCAACCAACAGGCCCATTTCCAGAAGTTTTGTTATTATCAGTGTGTGGTCAACCTACTCAAAGGCCTTAGAAAGGATCAGAAAAGCTGCAATGACATACTCCCCTCGGCCATCACATCATGCCTGGAAATGTAATCCAGCAGTTGATATCTGATGATTTTTTTCCAGAATCTTGAACAGGGAGGGGGGGGGCCCAATTAGGAAATGGGGCTGTACTTAGGGAATGCAGCATGGCTACCCAACGTATGCACAGATGCAACAGTGGCCTGCTTCTAAATACAGTACCAGGTAAAAAACCATACCATAATGAAAAGTTAAACAGCTTCTGGATTGGGACTGAAAGTTCATCAATAGCCAGCCTGAAAAATGTCACGTCTATTTGGTCAGAACCCACTCCAGTCGTGGTTGAGGATTTCATCAAATATTTCCTAACAGTGTTTATTAATAAATGCCTAAAGTAAAATTTACATACACCAGAAAAACACTCAGGATGGGAGTCATGGTTGGGAGAATCAGCACTCACCGAAAAATCTTTTGCCATGTTAGTAAAAAAATTATTAAAATGGTTAACAATAGCCATAAGGTCAGGTAAACTATTGTTTTCAGCCTTTAGGACAGTAGGGGATTGATGATGATTTCTGCTCAGCATACAACTTCAATTGTCCCAAAGTTTTCGAGCTCATTAATGACATTCACCTGCCTGGTCTTATAGCAGTAATTTTTTACCTTCCTGAATAGTTTTTTTTTTACAGTGGTTTCCCAGCTCCTTGTACTTTATGAGATGGAGTTGTGAGCCAGAGCTTCTATAGAGTTCCCATTACTTATCCCTTTCCTGAAACCCAGCAAGCAGCTCAGGAGCCAGCCAATTATTCTGGTCATGTTTTATTCTTTTCTTTATGGGGGGTCAGATAGATTGCAAACCTCAGAAAAGATGTTACAGAAATAATCAAAGGCAAGACTGATATCTGGTATGCAGTTTAAGACTTGCCAGTCCACAGAATCCAGGTATCGCTTGAAGAACAATAAACTGTCACATTTTAAAGTATGGATGAATATATACTTTGGTTGGAGCCTACTGCTTCTGGTTGACCCGGAGCAGCAGACTGGAGCGTGGTCACTAATTTGATCAGCTAAGACCTCAACATTATTTATTTGTTCTGGATGAGTTACCAGAATCCATCCAATCTGGGATTTAGTGGGTGTTTTGTAACTGATTCTAGTTGGGGCTACTAATGATTTGACTAAGGGAGACTTCAGTTAATTTATCTTTAAAGAGGGAGTTTTTACAGGACAGTCAATTTATATTAAAGTCACCGAGAATAATTTTCTCATGATTCCAATTGAAATGGCCAACATTATACAAAAACTTTTGAAAGCCAGGGTCTACTAGGTTAAGAGGAATATAGACCACAGCCACAATTAGATTTTTAAATCCCTGACCCAATAGAATGTTTACAGGCAGGATTAGGAGGAATACAGTTCTCCGCTCTACAGTTCTGATAAAAATTCCTCTACTGCCAGCGCCTCCTGCTCTGTCAGCTGTCCCGCCATCTTGCGAGAAACTTATGTATGCTAAGTTATACTATTGCCTGCTGTTACCCTCCCTGGTTCCCCCATACAAATGAGATGCTGCATCTCATGGGGTTATCCCAGTCGGAGAAATTTCAAATAGATTCTATATCCCAATAAATTAACTAGAAAAATAAAACATGACAGCACATAAAAGCCTAGTGGACCGCAGCCCAGTGGTGCTGAGGGTTGAAGTGCTGGAGGCCACGCCGGCGACCCATGTTCGGGAACGGGCATGGGCCGCCGGGGGTTGGCAGGGGAGGAGAAGGATCGAGCATCCAATGGACTGCTCTCCTTCTCAGGGGAGGGGGCCTCTCAGTATCAGTGCCCGTTCACCCCCGGCGGAGGCTGAGGGACAAGGCACCATACTGTAAGTAGGGTGGCACTAGGGGCAGACGCTTGGAGGACAGTGTGCATGGAAGCATGCGTGCGCCACCTCTGTTAGCGTCACTACATGCCCTGCAGCTCCAGGAGAAGAAAAATCTACAAAAATATCAGCCCCTGCTAATGAGCCAGCTCCAGTGCCGACCCCTCTGGCCATGACAGTTCAGCCTTGGCAGCCCCACTCGGGAGGGGGCGAGGCACCTCCGAGTATGAGGGGGTTGGTCACCGGAGCCATAAGAGCCCATTTGCGGGGCTAGGGGTGTCTGGCCCAAAAATAATAGTTTAAAAAAAAACGGCCTATCAGCCCATCCAGTCTGCCTCAGCCGGTCTAATTTTGGGACTATGTCCCAGGCTGTCAGTCCTCCCTCCCTCCTCCCCCCTTTGAATCCTCTCACTGTTTCAGCCTCATGACCTTCTCTGTAAGCTTGTTCTGGTCCATAACTATTCTTTCTGTAAAAAGGAATACCTGACATCCTTCTTGAACCTCCCCTCCCGCCAGTTTCAGGACGCTAGCGCTGGTACCTGTGTTACCTCTCTCTGTGAACAGCTCACTGTTGTCTACCTTGTTTATTCTGCAGAGGTACTTGCACGTCTCAATCATGTCGCTCCTGCTTCTCCTGTCCTCCAGCATGTACATGATGAGTTCCTCCAAGCACTCCCTTTAGGACCCACGCTGTTGCTCTTATATAATTCTGGTGGCATATCTGTGCTCCAAAAAGAAATCTCTGCACCACCTCTAACCTATCCCTATCCTTCCTCAGGTATGGGCTCCATAACTGCACACAGAAACGTTAACATTTTTAACTTTGAGATACAATTTACATTAAACTGCAGACACTGCACAAACGTGGCTAATTGTTAGTATCTAGGTATGCTACCACAGTTTATTTCCTCTTGTGCACATAACTATGGTTACGGCACAGTATTCCACACAGTGCTTAAATATAAATTTACCACAAAAATAAAACAGGAACAGAGCCCTAGACACAGTTATTTGACTAGAACGCACGAATACATTTCTTCTGACTTCCCCTTTGGTGAATCTAGTAATATACTAAGAAAATATCCCTTTATTTTTGATTCACCTGCCAATGAAAATAACCTAATTATCTACTCCAACCAGTCCTTTTGGTGTTCAATTAATCGGGGCCATGCAAGTTCTGAATATTTTTGTGATGTGGCGGGGAGAAGCACCTTCACTGGGGCTCGAAAACAAAAATCAATAAAGATCAGGGGTGAAACTGGGCAGAAATTTACAGGAACTCAGTTCCCCCTTCTCTTAAAAAATGGTATGAGAGGTGTTACTCCTATGGGACCTTTCCATGTTGTAATAGATAGGAGAGTTCAACCTCATGGAGACAACAGATGACACCCCCCCCCCCCAAACAAATACTGTATAAAAATCAGAGTTTCTCTTAATAAACATTCCCAGTTTAATCTCCGGTACAGATCTTGTGAGCATGAGGGCAAGTATTGAGATGTTCCACGGGTGGTGCAACTTCTGACAACCATGTATATGGGCATGAGGAATGTCCCAATATCACCACATCAGGCCTGGCATGTGACCCTATGAGAACTTACCATGCCGTTCTTCAAGATACACAAAGAGAATTCATCAATTTAAGAAATCAAACACCACAGAGTGTGCTATTACCATAAGACACTGCCACGCCTAGGAGCAGTTCTGAACCACTTTTTATTTTGATAATACCACACACTGCAATGTCTTATAACTGAATTATAAAACCTGTCTTATTGTGGGAAATTTCTGTGTTGTTTAAAAAGCAGATGATCTGGCAGCACAGTGGCTGGAGTAACCACTTGCCATGCTGGCAAAGTGGGTTCTCTCTCCAAGCCCGGTACAGCAGTAGCTGTGCCCAAGGCAGGGCAGATATCCTTTTCAGATGCATCTTTCCTTGAGGAGGGTGGCATCACCTTCTGGTGAACGGTTGCCCCCTATTAGCCCAAGGGGTGGAAGCTGTACAGGAAGAAGGAGCAAAGCAGGGCCCCTGACTCGGCCTGGTGCTATGTGAGCTGGCTCACCTGAGGCGGGATACACACACATCATTGGTCCCTTCCAGAACCTTTATCTGCAGCAATATTAGGCTGTTGGGACCAGAGGTGAAGCCACAGGCCAACTACCCATGTTGGGAGATGGCAGGAACCAAGGGGACCACTGGAAAATAGATGGGGCCTGGAGGATGATGTGAGCTCATTCTCTTATACCCATCTGAAGCTCAGAGACAGCTTAACCTCCTTATTCCTCACACCTCTAACTCTAAAAGGAAAATTCAGTTAGCTCCCTACCTGGCGGTATGAACTCCCTTGATGAGCTATGTCAAGAGAGCTTTCAAAAGGGGACTGATTGAAGGTACTGGGATCTAACTCAAATACTTTTTTCAGTATCTCATCTCACAGATCACAGTGGCTCTCCTTTGATATTTCTTCCATGCTGCCCATCACAGCAAAGGTCCCAATTAAGTCCCCAGGATTTCTTTAATGCTGTCCATGACAGCAAAAGTCCCAACTCAACCCCTGAAATTCCTTCCATGTCCCATGCAGCCTGAATCCATTCCTTCAGGTTCCCTCCATCTTTTACATACTTTCCTTGGAAATCTTTTACCATCTACCTCTTCAGCTCCAGTATGCTTCAGAAATGAACACATTCGGGGGACTATCTTTGTGACTAGGAGCAAAGCTAAGCATCAAGCTGTGCTAAACAGACCAATTAACACCTAATTTCACCCTATTAATGTGCACTTAAGCAGGAGCTGGTCATCCTCTGGCCCCTCCTGCTGTTTACTTACGTGAAATGTGCAATTAAACCACGTGCACTTATCTAGGGTTACCACCTTTTAGGAAGCCCAAAGTGGGACATTTCTTACTGAAACATGATTTTTCGCAGGACAATATGTAACCTCGACCAATGTATCAGACTTGTTTTCTCTAAATAATCAGAATTAAGACTATATGTTGTAGTTGTTTAGTTGTCTCTAGTGTGTCTTATCATTTTAAGGTCTTTTAGGCAAGGTATTATAGTTTTTTAAAACATTTAGAAGAAAGTCAGAAAATATTTTTTCTACTATAATGTCAGGACATTTAATATTTGTCATGTTTTTTTGCAGGACACAGCTGCCCAAATCAGGACAGTCCTCCAAAAATCAGGACAGGTGGTAACCCTACACTTATCAGGGTTTTTTAACAGGAAAGTATATGGGGAAAGTCCAAAAACTTAATTACATTAGTGAAAACATCATCACTGTCAATGTCTCATATAGACGAACTCTTACCTCTGGGCCAGAGGGTTTCTATTTCATGTTCCAGATGGGGGACTTGGGTTCATTTCCATTGCAGACACGTCATTTCGAAACTAGGGTGTGATGCACTCTTGGAGGTGACATCCTTGAGATAAGAGTTATACCTTGGTCCCTTCTGCCTGTCTTTGATGACTTCCCAGGTGGAAGTTACAGATCCCATGACACCTTCATTAGAGACAGTGAGTTATCCTTCTGTCCTCACCAACATACCCCCAATCTCAATAAGGCAGGTTTGTATGGATGCCGAATGCTGAGTAGTTTATCTATTTATTTATTCATTTATATTCAGGGGGCTTTGAGCAGCAAGTGTCCATTTTCAAAGGTGACCCAGTTCAACTCAACAGGGGTTAAAATTAAGCTTTGTAGTGAGCTGGCAGTATAGCCTAGAGGTTAGAGTAATGAACTGTGAATGAGCTTGGTACATCCAGCAGACAAGACCTGGGTTTGAGTCTCAAAACCTCCACTTGCATACTGTGTGACTCTGAGCAAGTCACTTAACCACCCAATGCTCCCAGATTGCCCCTGAAAACAGGCACTCATTACCTGGTTACCAAAGAATAAAATAAAACTAGCCAGTAGGACTAGTGAGTGGGACAGTCCACTAGCCCCACAGACTTTTCCACTGGCCCAGCTGGCATACATACTAAAATGTTACCTGCTCCAGTACAGACCCACAGTGCTAGTTAAAGAAAAATCTTACTAGCCCAATACAAAATCTGCCAGCATTTGGCTAGTGGGCTGGTGCCAATTTCAACCCCTGCTCAAGTACAGACATCACACGTGACATATATGGGCTACAAAGTAGCGGGTTGTTACAACACTGGTTACAACAATGGGGTTTACATACAACATGATTTCTGTTATGAATAGTTATCATGTTTGCATTACAGTCCCTAACACTATTTCGCGCATTGGTCTGTCAAGTTCTTTGAAATAAAGTGCAATAATTGAACTTTACCAGCATAAATGAACTAGAAATCTCGACAACACTGCTGTCTAATGATCTAATGATCTTAAGAATATCAAACTAGATGACAAGATGAGTGATCTGCATCAGTGCTGCTCAGCAGTATCACTCTTGCCTTTGGCCTAGACGGAGGTTTTGGGTTATAACCAAAGCTGACACTGTAGTCCACCATTATTGCTGCATTGTTGAAAGTACTGTCCTTTGAATGAGGAGCTTCAATGAGGTCCCTTCTCCCCCTTTCATGAAGTTGTTCAGGTGGATCTCAAAATACCTCATGCTGCCTGGCAGGTGGTGCTGGCTGGTGTGTGTGGCACTACCATGTGGATGACCTAGGACTGAGTGGAGGTGGGCAAGCCAGAGCAGGCTTGAGTCTGGCTCGAGCCTAGTGCCTGGCTTGGCTCAGCTTGACCTCTATAAGCAACTGACAGCCAAGGTCAAGCCAAGCCAGTTATGGTCAAAGTAAGGATTTTTGTCAGTCTGAACAGTTAGTGTAGTTTCTGAAACGTTTAACTCCTATGTACAGAACAGCCTGCAGTAGCCAGGGCTCTGCTCGTGTTTTGGCTCCTGGAGTCAAGCCAGATCCGTGATTTCATTCTGGCTTGGCCCTAGGTGAAACATTTCTGGCTTTCCCATCTCTAGGACTGAGTCTTCCATGGTTGGGATGGTGGGGTTCAATACATGAAGCAGAGGCACTGTACACTGACCCAGGTGAAAGGGGGAGGGCTACCTAACTGCAATAGTATCCCCTACGGCATGCAAGATGGTGACAATGATGTTGTGGGTTACCATGCAGTGACTGCTACCCACACTAATTGGGTGACACTGGAAGATACATTCCTGTAGAACTGGGTGGTGGGAGGGTCTTACAGTGGGATAAAAGCCCAGCTAGCAGTGTGTAACATAGGCAATGTTCACCCAACCTCATGGCCACTGAAGTCATGGAATTTCTACTCACAATTTACCTCTCCAGTAGGCCAGGAATGCACTCCTGTGCAGGCAGGGGACCTGACTCAAGGGACAGATATAAAGGTCTTAAAAATCAGTCGAGAATTTGAACGGACAACTCCTTTAGTCAGCTTCACTGGCTTGCACTGCAGGAGGTAACACTTGAACAAGCACAAAAGTTGGACCAGTGAACTGTCTGTGGGCCCACTTTCTGTACGTAAATAAGCTGGTAATGAGAGGTGGCTATGAGGAGTTGGGGAACAAAAACTAAAAAAAGTAAAAAATAAAAAAAAGTAGTGATAGCATATAATTGGTCACGGTTCTAATTTCTATTTCAGCAGCAAATGACTCTGAACATTACTCTTTCTCACAGAATTAAAAAGACTGGAATGCAGGGGGTGTGCAAATCCCATTGCCCCCTGTCTGGGGCAAGTAAATTTCCTTGAAGGGCAAATACAAAAAAGAGAGCTAATCTCATCGTAATGAATAGGGGCAAGTGAAAATTCTGTTACAGTCATGGCTGGGCAAGTCTTAACAGCTTTGATTTGAACACCCCTGCTAGAATGGCGGTTCTCTGATGTTCTTGCTCACATGATGTCCATCTGACAATAGCTCATGTGATATCCATGTGACTGTTTTGTCTCATAGAGGAATATATGCCCCCTTAATGTATTCAAGGCAGCAGACACAGTGGCAGACATGTCCTTGAGGGTCTAGTTGTTTTAATTCTAAGACCTTATTAGCCCTGATCTACTTTATGAAGTGAGACTAATGTTACAGGTCATTTCCTATCAAAAAGAGATTTCAGAGCCTTGGTCCATTTAAATGAAAATGACAAGCAACTTCACAGCTCAAAAGGCTCAGGATTTTACTGGATCCCAGCTGAATGGGCCTCATTTGCCTGCTTGTGTTGGAAAAACTGATTCCTCCCCACCTCTTGGACAACTATTTTTAAATATTGTGAAGCTAGCCCATCACTCAAGTGAACTGTATGAGCAGCAGGCTGCATGCAAAAAGACAGCCTTTACATATACTAACATACCAACATACTAAGATGCCAGCACAGTAGGCCTAATGGTCTTTTGAGTCTGCTCAAAAATCAGCACCCAGTCAGGACACCATTGCTGCCCTCCCCGCATCCCACATAAATCCCCCCCGATCCCATTCCCCGTCAGAGTCACACCTCCACATCTGGCATTACTCAGTTTTACCTTCCCCTTACACCTGTCCCAGCTCCTCTTGAACCCCTCCACTGTACCAACAGCCACTAGTTTCGCAGGCAGTGCATTTCAAGGGTCCACCACCCTCTCAGTGAAGTAGCATCTCCTAGTCTCCCCCATGAGTCTTCCGCCAACCAGCATCATAGAATGCCACCGGTGGCCCCCTCCTCCCTCAGCTGGAACACCCTATTTAGGTTAACCCTTTCACTCCCTTTAGATATTTAAAGACCTTGATCATATCCCCTCTGTCTTTCCTCTCCTCCAGGGAGTACAAGTTTAGCTCCTCAGGTCTTTCCTCATAGGATCTGTCTCCCAGACCCTGAATCATCTTGGTCGCCCTCCTCTGGACCCTCTCCAGAAGTGCAATATCCTTTTTCAAGTACGGGCACCAAAACTGTACACAGTACTCTAGGAGTGGTCTAACCAGGCAGTTATACAGAGGTAGAAGCACATCCCATCTCCTCGAGGTTATCCCCCTGGCGATGCACACACGCATTTTATTTGCTTTAGCCACAGCCCTCCTACACTGCTCAGAGTTATTCATTTTGGCATCTACAACCACCTCAAGATCCTTTTCCCCCTCTCAAAACCTGCAGTTTCTTCACACCCAAAAGGTACTCCTAGACTTCTAGGGCCAGATATTCAAAAGTTTGCCTGGGTGCACAGCCTAGTCAGTATGCCCAAACCCGGCTTTGTGTGGAAGTCCTGTATTCAAAAGCCCAGTTTGCACCCAGGCAACATTCAGAGGGGGGTGCGCAACTTAAATGAAGGGGCATGGACCTAAATGTTGGCGCAGTCTAATATTTGGAGTATTTGTGCCGCGTAAACCCATTTTGTCCTGTCCCCTTGCATGACACAGACATCGGAGATCCAAAAATCAACTTACTACCACACAACCCTAGTGGTTGGCGGAGGAAATGTGTTGATCCACCTGACCTCCAACACAGTAGCCCCTAGTGTCTAATGGTGTCCCCCCCATCACCAGCCCAATGTTAGAAATTAAACTTTTACTGGTGCTAGTGCCTCCCCCACACCAATCACTGGCCTGATGTTAAATAAAAATCGTTTCTTGATGTCTAGTGGTCCCCCCCCACTCACACCCATGCCCAATGATTTCTGTAGTATTCCCTGGTGTCCAGTGGTCCCTTCCTCCACCCACACCCATGCCTGATGATTTCTGTAGTATTCCCTGATGTTCAGTGGTCAGTACCCCCACTCAATCACCCACCCAACACACAAACAACGTTTCCCTGGTGTCAACTGTATTCCCTCCATCTTGATCCCCTGTATATTAATGTTAAACCACTCCCTGGTGTCTAGCAGGCCCCCTCCCTATCCCTGATCCTCTGTATACTACAGTAACACCATTTCCTGGTGTCTAGCAGACCCCCCACCCCAGCAGGTAGTGCCCCACCACCTTGCTCCTCCCCCATCCTGACCCAGAGCCGGCAAACAGCACAGCCCTCTGCTCTCCACCACGGTCAGCCGCCAACTAAGTAGTCAATGAACTGAAACTGTAACAGCCGTTACACTACATGCTCACTGACACTGTAGTCTGCCATTATTGCTGCACTGCTGAAAATACTATCCTCTGAATGAGGAGCTTCAATGAGGTCCCTTCTCTGGCAGAGCTGTGAGTCACCTGCTCAGGGTCAGGATGGGGGGAGGGGTAGAGGAACTACCTGTAGGGGTGGGAGTGGGGGTCTACTAGGCACCAGGGAATGGCATTACCATAGTAAACAGGGGATCAGGAATTGGGATGGGGGGGGTCCACTAGACACCAGGGAGTGGCTTAATGTTAATATACAGTGGATCGGAATGTGGGGATACACTGAACACCAGGGAAATGTTGTCTGTGTGTTCAGCAGGTGATCAGGTGGGGGGGGAAGTGACCACTGGACATCCGGGAATACTACAAGAATCATTGGGCATGGGTGCAGATGTGGGGAGGGACCACTAGACAACAGGGAAAGATGTTTTTTAACATCAGGCCAGCAATCGGTGGGGGGGGGACCACTAGCACTAGGGAAAGATTATTGTTTAACATCGGGCCAACAATCGACGTGGGGACCACTAGCACCAGCGAAAGATTGCTTTTGAACATCAGGCTGGCGACCAGCGGGGGGGAGGGGGACCACTAGCACCAGGGAAAGATTTTTTTTAACATTGGGCTGGCGATCAGTGGGGTGGGGCCAGGGACAGCACTCTGAGACTGGGCAACTGGTAGGCAGCGCTACACAATCCTGCCTTGCTCCTTATGCAAATGAGGAATGGCCCTTAGCGTCTTGCAATGGGCTCATTTGCATGGGTCCATTTGCATATCAGAAATTTAGCATGGGTGCAAGCCACTGTGACGCCCTATTTGGGAGCCATGTCTACCCAGCCCTAAGTGGCTTAGCACTGGGCCACAATGACCCTATATTCAGTCGAATAGTGCCAGTGCACTACTCCACTTAATATAGTATCTTTGGGCACCCGGGCAAGCGCAAGCCACAGCACAAATATCTGTACTCCACTTTGCACATTTTTGAATATCGGGCCCCTAATCTCTTTAAGATAACACAGCACCAGAGAGGGACACTTTCTCACTCCCTGAGCTTAGCACGGGCACAAGCCCTTGTGTAACACTTTTTCCCATTGTAAGGCTAATTAGGCTATGGGTAAACCATTTCAACAACGGTTTTGATGGTGTTTCTACTTCTGTACTTGAACATACTTACCAGCAATGCATTTCAGTATAAAATCACCTCAAGAACAAAGCAGGAACTGAGACCTATATCCAATTATTTAACTGGTAGAACTTTTTGCTGAATGAAATATCTAAATGAAGTTTCACAAAATTTATTGAGTGCAGGGAAACATTTATGAGCTACTTAGAAGAGGGTAATGTGGCCTGACCACTTTAAAACTATTTCCCGCAGTTCTGCTTCATGTTTCCTAGACCCTGGATCATTCACAAGACGGACAAAGATGTAAATGGAATCATTCTCCCATCTGTTTTCAAGTATTGGTCCCTGTGTTTGGCAACCATATTTGTTCTCCTGCCTTGCATCCCTGTACACCTTGCTCACATTTGACAAACCAGAAAATCTAAGGCAACCTGCCTACAAGAAAGATTTATATTACTATGGATGGCTGATACTAGAAAGCGCCTCATGTAAGAACTAAGAACTTTACGTACATCCTTTGACAGGGGCATGCAACTCAGCACCCTCTATGTTTTGTGAGATGAGAGCATAACAAACCCACTTATACAAATTTTAGATATATATTTATATTCATTGCAAAAAACTTTGTTAATGCACTAGTTGAGGTTGAAGTGACAAAAGTAGGGAAATGTTGTATTCGGGTTTCCAACCCTAACACCCCACTTCTACCCTGCAGGCAGCAACAAGTATAGGGTGTGCCTTGGGGTTGTCAACCCTAACGCTCACCCCATTCCATGGGTAAATAACCTGAGATGGGTGCGGTACGGTATATGAGAATGGGGTGAGCATTAGGGTTGACAACCACAAGGCACACCCCACTCCTGTTGCTGCCTGTAGGGTGGGGTGTTAGGGCTGGAAACCCTAATGCAACATTTCCTTACTTTTGTCACTTCAACCCTAACTTGTGCATTAACAAAGCTTTTTGCAATGAATTTCCTTACTTTTTGAGATTATATCATCACATCCTCATTTGCCTGTGGTGCCCCATGCTCCCATGCACACAGTACATACTTTCTGAGGTGGTGTAATCATATTCTTATTTGCCCATGCGAGCGCAGGATCCTGTGGGCCCTGCGCTCCCATCCCTCAATAGATGCCTATATGTATGTTGCTGTGAAAGCGCATGGCCCTCTGTGCCCTGCGCTTCCAACTGTAGCGATACCACAACCAAATAGTAGCCATAGGCTTCTTATGACCCCATCTCATGAACCCAGTACTGAAAATTTGCAAATCCCCGTCAGAAATGTCATTCCGTGCCACTGCGATGTCATTCCACAGCACAGGTGCGAAAACAGACTGGCAAGGATTTGGAACCCGAAAGCTGTCACATTCATGAGGTGTTGTAAAAATATGGCTATGTTGAAAATTTGGGTTCAAAATATTGAAAATTAACAGTGTTATGAGTGAGTGTAGTAAAGTGTCAACGCATGCCCATTGCTTTTCCATTTTTACATATTTTGACCTCAAATTTTCAACATAGCCTTCTTATGACCCCACCTCATTAACAAGGGCAGTGAAAATGTTCAAATCCTGCCCAAAAGGTGATTTTACCAAGTGACTGCAAAATTACCTTTTGGGACACGAAAACACATTTTGGCCAAGATTTGAAAAATGACAGCTGTCACATTCATGAGATGATGTGAAGAAATGGCTATGTTGAAAATTTGTTGTCAAAATACTGAAAATTACCAAAGTTATGAGCTTGCATTCGCAAATTTCAATCTAGGCTTATAACTTTGTTGTCTGTTAATATTTTTACACTAAATTTTCAAAATAGCCTTCCTATGAACCCACCTCATAAACGAGGGTGGAAAAAATCTTCAACTCTTGCCCAAAAGGTGATTTCGCGCAGCAACCACAAAATTACCTTTTGGGACAGAGTTGTCTAATGTGACTGGCATTGTTTATGAGATGGGGTCCCAAAAAAGGCCTGTTGAAAATGTGGGTCCAAAAAATTCAGAAATGGCCAAGTTAAGTCACGAAGTTCAAGGCCCCACTGAAATACATTGAACCGCATAACCAATTTCCTCAGTTTGCGGTCCAGCTTTGAAGAGAGAAAACATGTCTGCCAACCAGAGAGGATTACAGCGTTGGACCACTAGTGTGTAAGTAAGGGTTTGGGAGGTGTGGGGTGGTGGGTGCTGAGTGGGAGGGTTGGGTGGGGAACTAACAATGGGACAACAGACATTAGTGGACGTTTTTCTTTTTTACAGGGTTTCTTATAAAAAAAAACTATGAGGGGCGGTTTTATTTTTTCAGATCTGGATGGTGATCAGAGGGTGGGGAAGGGTGCCACTAGATACCAGGAAAAAAGTTATTAGGGGGACAGCAATTGGAAGGTTGGGGGTGCCACTAGATCACTAGGGAAAATAGAAATAATGAGGAACACAATCGGAAGGTGGGGAGTGC
The DNA here is from genome assembly GCA_016271365.2 of Neoceratodus forsteri. Lineage (NCBI taxonomy): Eukaryota > Metazoa > Chordata > Ceratodontiformes > Ceratodontidae > Neoceratodus > Neoceratodus forsteri. Next base: position 1,869,621,872 of record CM057456.1, on the reverse strand, counting down.
CACTGGACACCAGGGAAAATACATATAACAATGGGGATGGTGATCGGAGCGTGGGGGGTGCCACCAGACACCAGAGAAACAACGACAGGAATCAGAAGGTGGGGTATGCCACTAGACACCAGGGAAATGAGCAATGCAGAACTTGTTCAGCCACGAAGGGCACATAAGTCAAGGCTTGTTTCCAGGTCCAACCTGAGAGCACAAGGAAGTTAAGTGACTTGCTCAGGGTCACACATTCAAACCCACACAGGGCCAGTGATTGGAGGGCGGGGGTGCCACTAGACACCAGGGAACAATGGGGAATGGGATTGGAAGGTGGGGGGTGCCACTAGACATTAGGGAAACAACAAGGACAATGATCAGAGAGTGGGGGGTGCCAGCAGACACCAGGAAAAGGGGGAAAGAGAAAAAATGTTTAACCAGGAAAGGCATGTAAACCAAAGCTAGTTTCCAGGTCCAACGTGAGAGCACAAGGAAGTTAAGTGACTTTTCAGGGTCCCAGGAGGGTGTAGGGTGCCACTAGACACCAGGACTCTACAAAAAACATTTCTTTCCCCCATGAAAAAGGCTTGTTTCATATCTCATGATACAAAAAATAATCTTTTTTCGTATCACGCAGTACGAAAAAAGATCTATAATGTGAAATAAAAACATTTTTTGAAGGCAATTCTGAAACAGTAAACTGCAGAATACAGCTAAGGGGGTCCCAATAAACAACCTATATGTGTTGGTCCCTCTCCCAAATGTCATTTTTGTGGGTTTTATCACTTGAAATTTTAGGCAAAACAGGAAAACAAGATGGCGGCAAAATGAAAAAGGAGATTTTCTTCAAACCAAAAAGGATGATGTCAATATGAAAAAAGAATTATTTTTTTGTTTCAAACAGCTATCTTGAGGTGCTTACTGAGCATGCTCACAACCAATTTGTTTTTTTCATTCAGCTGTTTGACCCCCTTCGCCACCTCCCACCTACTTGGTTATGAGGGCACTTGGTGAAGCTGGCAGGCAGCTCTGGTCCCCCCCCCCACGGAGGGGTTCAGTCTCAGGACCTTCTGCATTTTTCCTACCCGACCCTCCCGGCAATCCCCCACTGGCTGCCCCCCATGGCAGGGCCAAGGTGAAGGGTGTCAACTTTCCCTCCCCCTGGAGACCAACATCTAGACTCTGGGGAGTCAGCTTGGGTGCTGCTGTGCCGTCATAGAGCCTGCCGGCTCCATTTTACTAATTTTCTCCCCTCCCCTTGCCGCAGTTGCACACGCACACACGACCCGCAGCACCCACCCTACTTTAGTTGCTCCTGACTGCACTACATCTGGGTCACCACCCGAGGGCAGCCTTGCAGTGGGTGTGGCTGGCTCCCTACCCAGGAGGGGAGAGTTGCCTTATGGCTGCTCAATCCATCTCCCAGCCTCCTCCTCTGAACCCCGATGACCCGGGCTCATTCCCGAACCCGAGCTGCCAGCATAGCATGAGGTGTGACATCCAGAGCCTCAACCCTCAGCACCATCGGGTCGGTGTGCTCACAATTAATTTATGAAAATTTTAACATTTAGTAACTTTGGAATGGATTAATATTTTTTCACAAAACCAGCAAAAGGCACACCTGTTGGTCAGCCCCTTTCAACCCTGAAAATTTCAGAAAAAAATTCCAAACCGTCTAAGCTGTACAACAGACAAACTAAAACCCATTATAACCAATGGGAAAACACTTATTTAATTTTTGCACTATTCAGAACTCGGAAATCGCATATCGATCGGAATGAAACTTGGCACATCCGGAGATCTACCCACAATCAATCAATCAAATCTTTATTTTACCAGGCAGAACACCATTGAGATAAACTCATTTTTGACATGGACCTGGAAGAGGTTCACAAACAGCAACATGATACATTCGCAGATCTTCTTGGCAAACAGCATACAGATTTATACAATGAATACAGAGCATGGAATGTATCCATGTCAGTATACAAATTTGTACACTATACAGACAGGTCAAATTACAAAAATAATCAGATATAATATATAAGAACATACATAAAGTATACACACTATATATGCAGGATCTACTATATATGTATACAAATAAAATAAAAGAGGTAAGGCGGAAAGAATGCCAGAGGAAGGGTAAGAGCAACAAATTACTAAGGCAGTAAGTTAGCACAAGACAGACAGAGATGAGTTGGAAGTAAAAATAGGGAAGGGAAGGATAAAGGGACGACAGGGATAAGCTGGGCCAGAAAATTAGGGTTGGTCAATGGCCGGAAGTAGTTGCATGTCTCTTTAAAAGACCGCAAAAACAAGTTTTTGAAGAGGGATAGTGACATCGGGGAGGCGAGCTTAAGTGTTTTTTGTGCATTATTCCAAATAACAGGAAGGGCATGGTATACTGCCACTCTGCCAAAATGCGTTCTAGCTTTAGGGACCAAGAGAGAAATATAAGAGACTTCTTAGAAGGTAGGTACCAGAGTTGCAGACAGGCAGGCAGTCCTTAATGTAATGTGGCAGATTATTAATAATGGCTCTGTATGTCCAGAGCACTGCATTCTTTTGTCTCCTAAGTCTAAGGGAGATACACCCTACGGTAGTATAGAGAGTACAGTTACATAGGTGGCATTGGTAACAAACCTAAGCACCCAGTGATATAGGGAGTCAAGTTTGGAAAGGGCCGTGCTCGAGCTGTGCCCGTACAAGAAATCGGCATAGTCTAGGAGAGGCATGAACGTAATTTGTACTAACCTTTTTTGTCCCTCCTGAGTTAGAAAATGCCTAATTCTAAAGAAAATCCCAAGCCTCTGTTTTAGTTTTTTTGAAATTTCTTCTACATGGATTTTGAATGATAGTTTAAGATCTATCCAAACTCCCATGTACTTAGAGGATTCCACGTAGTACAATGGCTCTCCAAGCAGGGTGAGGATTTGAGGGGCCGTCCTTGGGGTGCAGGATTTGAAGGCATTCATTAATGGGGAGAAAACCATAGCCTTCATTTTCTTAGCGTTTAAGAGGAGCTTTGAGTTCAAAAGATTTTTCTGTAATTGATTAAATTCTATTTGGAGGTCATTACACGCGTGCTCCAAGGTAGGTCTGGCAATGTATAACACTGTATCATCAGCAAATAGGTGAATGTTTGCTGACTTGATTCCAGTGTTTAGGTTGTTTATATAAATGGTAAATAAGAGTGGGCCAAGAATGGACCTTTGGGGTACAACTCTTGGATGGGTTTTCATAGGGGAGAGGTCACCCCCTGCCTTGACCTGCTGATAGCGGTCGGTGAGGTCGTTGTAAAACCATTTTAGGGCCAGACTGTTAACACCAATGTTCCTTAAGGTGGCCAAAAGCAGGGTGTGAGCCACTGTATCAAGGGCTTTGCTAAGGTCAAGAAACAGGGTGCATACATAGTTTCTGGCATCCAGGGCATTCAGCCAGTCATTCGTGACCTTAGCAAGCACTGAGATAGTGCAATAAGGGGTCCAAAAGCCAGACTAGGCTGGGTTTAGCAGGTCAAAGCTCTCTAAGTACTGCCTAAGCTGGAAATTAACCACCTTTTCAAATAACTTAGATAAATAGGAAGCAAGGAAACTGGACGGTTGTTGTTTAGGTCGCTATTGTTGCCTGATTTAAAAAGTGGAATAACTTGGGTTGTTTTCCATACGATGGGGGTTGGGGGGCCCTGGGCAAGGAACATATTAACAAGGTGAGTGATGAGGCGACAAGACATAGTAGCCAAGCATAAGGTAGTATGGCTCAATAAGGTCTGCGCCTACTCTCTTCCTGGTGTCCAACTGGAGTAGGAGTTCCTCTACCTGCTCCACAGTAACAGAGTCAAATGAGAAGGCTTTGCCTTGGGTGGATATGGCTAGGTCAGGGCAATCGGGGCTCAAGTTACACAGTTGTGCCCGGAGGCTGTTGGCCGGTGAGGCATCGAAGGCTAAACTGGCTGTGGCAAAGTGGTTGTTAAAGAGGTCAAGGATTTCCTGTTTGTCAGTGATAGAGGAGCTGCCAGTTGAGATTTTTGGTGGGAACAGGCTAGACAGGCTGTGACCTTGTAATTCTTTTAAAAGTTTTCCAGAATATGGATGTGCAGTTAGATGAGGATTCCAGTTCAGAGCGGTAATACATAGATCTTGTGTCCCTAGCTAATCTGGTGCACCAGTTTCTAGCAGCTCTGAAGGTTGCCCAGTCGGCAGGCTGCTTGGACTTCCTTGCCCTTTTCCAGAGACAGTCACTATGCAGCAACTCTGCTTTCAAGCTAGCAGTGAACCATGGGCATAACTTCTTCTTAGTGCGGGTTTTGGCTGGAGAAGCATGTCTGTTAATGGAGCCAAGGACAATATTATGGAAGGCAGAAAATGCAGCAAAGTTTAAACAGATTGCAGCCAATGCTGCTGTCTTACATTTCACCCAACCACAGTGGGCTTCTTCAGAGACTCTGAAGAAGCCCACTGTGTTTGGGTGAAACATAAGACAGCAGCTTTGGCTGCAATCTGTTTAAACTTTGCTGCATTTTTTTCTTCCAGAAGAAAATAAAACACTGAATTCACTTTATTTGTAGCAAGCGTTTTTCCTAGAGATTCTTAAGCAGGGGTGAGTGATCGCTACAATTTCGAACTACCAGTTAATTACTCTAGAGAAGCACCACCTGCCTTGTGCTCACCACTACCAGACACTACACTAATATTATGGAAGGCTTCGTAGGCTTCGGCAACTGAAGGGGACAAATAGAAGTCCTGCCAGTTAATGTGTTAGACATCAGATAGAAAGGCATTAGACAGTGGTAGGGTTGCCACCTATAGGACAAGAGGTCCAAGATTTGAAACCACGAAACGGAGACAGAAGATAAAGCAGGACAGAGGGGGAGGGCCACAACAGCAGTGAGAGGCAGGGGAAACTGCGCAGTAGGGATAGGTACAGGGAAAGAAACAGTAAGTAAGTATGGGAGTACAGCTGATTCGATACTGACCCCTACAGGTCAGTAGCTATAAAAGACAAATGGAAAAGTGGGGACTTAGGTAAAACCACACAGGGTCACATGAGGTAAAACCACACAGGTTCACATGACCAACTGTGACCTATATAAGTAGGGCCAGCCTTGGCTGGGTGACTGGTGGGTGACTGGGGTTGGCAGGGCAGTTGCTGTGAAGCGTCGACGGGCTAACACCCCTCACTAATCCTCTTAGTGCAGGAGCAGGCTCTTGCTTCTTACCTTGGAAGGCCAGTGTCCGCTCCGACCAAGGAGCCGAATATGGTGGGGTGGGGGTTGCACTGCAGGGCCTGTAGAGGGAAAGGACAGAGGAACTGGGGAAGGAAAGTCAAACAAAGGACCCTGTACTGCACATGTGCAGTGTGTACAGCTCCAACATACAGGTAAGAAAAAAAGGACAAATGCAGCACCAGACCATACATGCAAAATTTCAAGCAAATCCGTTAAACGGTTGCAAAGTTATTAATGTGCAAAAATTGAGGTTTAACATAGAACTACCAGTACAACTCTAACAACAGGGGCACACCTGTGCCCCTATAATATAGAGATAGATAAGATAGATAGATAGACAGATATATACTTTGTAAAAGATGCGTTAATGTACCAGTTAGAGTTCAGATTAAAGCAACAAAAGCAGGGAAATGTGCAGTTAGGATTCCAATCTAACTCCCCACCCACCCCCCCAAGCAGGAAAAGGAAAACATGGTTTTCACTGTCTTGACTATTGGTAAATCAGTGGTGGGTCTTCCTTGGAGTTCTCAACCCTAACACTCATTCACTGTGATGTAGTCTTCCAACATACAGAACAGTGTCTCCCCACATGTCACCAACAACCTGTGGGCTCTGCCTGAAGAAAACATCACATGACACCTTATTTGGTCATGAAATGGGGTGAGCATTACAGTTGAGAGTCCCAAGGAAAACCTCACCCCACCCCTGATTCACCAACAGTCAGGATAATAAAAACTACAAAATTTTTTCCATTTCCTGCTTGGGGAGGAGTCAGGATTGGAAATCCTTACAGCACATTTCCCTACTTTTGTAGCTTTAATCTGAACCCTAACTGGTGCATTAACTCAGTTTTCTGCAAAGAACGTCCTTACTTTTGGAGACAGTAGAATTGTATCCTCATTCACACCAGTCCCTTTGGGACCTGTGTTATCACATCCATCTAGCTAGGATGCATACATCTATCTGGCTGTGGAAGCACAGGGTCCAGTGAGCCCTGTACTTCCATGCCTCCAGAAAAGCAATTTATGTGCTTGACTGCAATTGTTTTTTGTGGGGCTCACTTCAAAGGAAAAAAGAAGTGTCCCTCTTAACAGCTAGAGGTTGACTGTATATGGGCAAAAATGGGTTTTTAGGTTTTTTACCCATACGTCAGTAACACATTTTGTCGGTTTGCTCTGAAATCTGATATGGTTGTAGTGGAAGAATAGACACATCTGCAGGGGTGCTGGAAAATAGTAAAATATTCTGGGGGCTGACAATTGGAAGGGCACTTTTTAAAGTAGAAAATGCACTTTTTTCTGAACCAGTTTTTGCTGTATAGAAATACAATAAATGCACATTTATTACGAAAATAGTAATGTTAAGAATGCATTATATGCCCAGATCTAGGTTATAGAATATTAAGACACTCTGCAGTATCAATGTAACTTAGAATAGATAACATCAAATTCTATATATTCAAAGCTACCTCTCATAATGGAGAAATGCCACAAAAAAAAAAAAAAAAACAGAAATGAGATAACTAAAAAAGAAGTTCCATGATCTTTACCATAAAATTAAAATGTTATAGCCCTAAGAAATAACATCAGATACCGGAAGTAAGGCTCATTGCTATTAACTTAAATAATTGGCTGATAAAAGTAGAGGAAAGAAGAAACAAAAGATGAACTGAACTAAGAAAAGCATTATTGTCATTGTGATATACCCATCTATTAAACTATACAGCGTAAAGAGTAATACTGTTGTTTGTAGGTGGGCATGTAGTTTCATCCGATCAGAAAGGAAAGCTGAACATGGGGCTCTGAAAGATGAAGTCTCAATATAGAAATACATAGAACCAAAGTATAATAGAACCAAAACAAGAGGAAAACTAAGAAATATCTGTGAATGTATATACTGGCCTCTATTTGTAATAAAGATCTAATGGGTTCAGTCAAACTAATAATTGAACTGTAGAAAGCTGAACTTCCTTATCTATATGTCTGCCTGAGAGGGGACAAATTATAACCAACCATTGTGATGTTATAACAGTCCAAAATAAATAATAAAATTCTCAGTCATTGCAATTCTCATGCAAATACTAACCATACCTAGCCCTATGATATAAAACCTGAGCTACTTAACAAGAAACATAGACTTTGTCGGCAGATAAGGACCGCTTGGCCCACCTAGTCTGCCCATTTCCCTACCTAAAGGATAGGTTGTAGATCCTAGTTAACCAACAGCCTATTTCTTCCTACGCCCCACAAGAACTGCCTTATGTCTGTCCCATGCATTCTTGAATTCTCCCACAGTTTTAGACCCCACAACCTCCTCAGGAAGGCTGTTCCATGCATCCACTACCCTCTCTGTGAAAAAATACTTCCACACATTGCCCCGGAACCACCCCCCCCCCCATCTTTAAATTGTGTCCCTTGTTCTTGCACGTCTCTTTTTCTGAAAGATACTACCCTCTTGGACTTTGTTGATTCCACTGAGGTACTTAAAAGTTTCTATCATGTCCCCCCTCTCCCTTCTTTCCTCAAGAGTATACATATTAACCTCCTTTAGTCTCTCCTCATCGGCTTCTCTTGCAGACCCTGCACCATTTTAGTTGCCCTCCTCTAGACTGCCTCTATCCTGTCTATGTCCTTGCGGAGATGGGGTCTCCAGAACTGGATGCAGTACTCCAGATGGGGTCTCACCAACTGTCTGTACAGAGGGATAACAACTTCCTGTTTTCTGCTGGTGATGCCTCTCCCTATGCATCCCAGAATCCCCCCAGCCCTCCTTACTGCCTTCTCACATTGCTTGCTAACCTTAAGGTCATCTGATATGATTACCCCCAGGTCCCTCTCCTTTTTTGTTGTTGTTAACAAGAAATCTAAATCTCAACAGAAGTAATGATAAGAGCGTTCCAGTAAGACAGCCTTAATGTATAATTTGAGGGACATTAATTCTGACAAATTATGAATCCGTTCGATCTGATGGAAACACCTTAGTAGGGCAAAAAATGTTTTAGCAAATAAGACATGATAAACTCTTGCTCTTTGTATAAAAATAAAACTAGGGGAAAAAAAGTAAAACTGGTAGACCTACTTGCCATTCTATCGTTCTCGATCAATCCCCTCAGCCCCTGCAGGGTTACAGTAGTATGGAACACCATTATACTCGCAGACATTAATATGGCCATGAGTAAGATAATGGCTCCTTCTAAATAAGGAATTAAAATAAGAGTGTAAAATACAGACGTATAATTTCCTGACGTGAAACAAATGTCTAAGTCATTTCCAGGTAACTGTCTAAGGTGCCATTTCATGTCACTCCAAACACACACTAAAAGAAATGGACGGCTGGGTAGAACAATCAAGAGGGTTATACAGAAAAATCTTTGTCAGGTGTAGTTATAGACCACCTCCCCCCCAAAAAATTACTGATTCTCTGAAATCAGACAGCAATCACGGAGCCGTACTAAGCATAGGGAGCCTATAGCCATGCTTACGAATGAGAACCATAACCATAAGATCATCCCCTCTATACCAAAATTACCAGTTCTTTACTCCTCTATTACATGTTGCACTACTACAAAATGCTGAATAACAAAATTGGAATAGGAAAACGATATAGCCGTCGAGTTTTGTTCCAAGATATCTTCTTCTTAGTAAAATGGATAAAACATTACAGCACTGAGTTGTGGTTCAGTTAAAAGGAGGACATGTGGGGAAAGGAGGCAAAAATCATCAACAAATTTAATAAACTCCTTCTCCTTGTATAAATGTAAAACAGGTAGCTCTACTTGCCCTACTGTCCCTCTCAATCGATCCCCTCAGCCCCAGGAAAGTTAGATTAAAATTGATCACCGTTATAATAGCAGACATTAGTACGGGCATGAACAGGATAATAGTGCAATTGTATAGTGAATAAAGAATTGAAAATTAGAATAGAAAATATATAGATGAGTAATTAAGTGGAGTAAAACAAATACACTTCCGACATTTCCAGGTAACCGTCTAGGGCATCATTTCATGTTGCTCCATGCACATGCTATACGAAATTGAGGGCTGGGTAGATCAATCAAGAAGGTTACATAGAAAAAGCTGTGCAAGGTGCAGTTATAGACTCCAGAAACATTACTGATTCTCTTAAAACAGACAGCTATCACAGAGCCATTCTAATCACAGGGAGTCTATAACTATCCTTACGAATGAAAAGTTTAACAGTAAGCACATCCCCACTATACCAAAATTATCTGGGTGCTTTTCCCTCTCTCTTACTTGTACTATTACAACTGTCAAATAACAGACTCGAAAAGCAAACCTACATAACCATCAAGTTGTGTTCAAAGATATCTTCTTCTTAGTAAAAGGGGTAATATTTATTTATTTATTCAGTTTTGATAACTGGGTAGGCCTACTGAGCCCCAAAAGTTCCTTTTTCAGAGGCGACCCGGAGTTAGTTACATGTAGTAAAAACATTTTACTTATGCAGCACAAAAACAATTTGCATATACAGTACATGAGAGAGCAAACCACAATTGGTTACAATCAAGACATTACACAGCAGCAGATCAGGCAGTCACCAGTAGACAATTCGTTATTCATTGGTGGATAACTGGAACAGACTCCCAGAAGAGGTGGTGGGGGCAAGAACCATGGGGAGATTCAAGAGAGCACGGGATAGACACAAGGGTCTTTTAGATCTGGGGGGGGGGGGGCACAGGAATTAGCAAAGTCCTAGCAGCTAGCTAGGCATACTGGGCAGACTGAGTGGGCCTGGTGGTCCTTTTCTGCCGTCACATTCTATGTGTCTATGTTACACAATCACATTAGGACTAGGCTTATAACCTGGGATGGAATTAGTACAGAACAACAATTGACAGCACACTTTCAACACTATGGCTGAAGAGCTTTCAGCAGGGCTATTAAGTTTAGGGTAGGGGCTACACTTTATCCTGGCCCAGTTAAATTCAGGTGCAGGAGCATTTGCTGTTGGCCAGCAGGTGCTCATGTAGCCCTTTTCAGAAGGTTCCCAGGAAAGTGGCTTCCTGTAGCTGGTGCGGGAGTTTATTCCACAGTACAGGTGCTACACAGGCAAAGGATTTGCTACTTGCCATAGTCTTTACCCTGGGTTCTTCCAGTAGCTTTTTTACAGTGGGCCAGAACTGTCTACCTGAGCCGCTGGGAGTCAGCAGGCCAACTAGACTTACTGGGAGTGGTCACTGATGATTTTGTAAATGTTGCATAGTAAGGCGTACAATAGCCAGTGGCTAAAGGATGGCCAGTTTAGAGAGGCCAGTGCATCACAGTGATGGAGCCTCAGGTGGGACATTGCGGAGAAGCAAGCAATTTTATTATATAGCATTTGCATCCTGCTGTGCTCCTGTTTTGCAATTGCATGCGTTACTGAAGCAGCATTAGTTAAGGTAGGAAGGAGGATACTTTTTGTTATGGTAATCCTGGTTTCAGGGATCATTTGAGCATTCAAGCAGGGTAAAGTAAGCCTAGTTTTAGGTGTATTGTTTTGGTTATTTGATCCACATGGGGTTTCAGGGTGAAGCCTTTGGGTCCAGCGTTAGACCCAGGTATTTGAGAGACTTCACTACCTCTATAGGAGTGGCTGATGAGGAGACCAGAGGGAGCAGGGAGCTTCTATTCGTACCTAGGGTTCTTAGTTCAAACAAAACGGCTTTTTTTTTTTTTTTTTTTGGCGTTAAGTACTAGCCTGTTATCTAAGAGCCACCTTTCTAAGGCAGCGAAGTCTGACTGTAGTTGGGGTCCCAGGGCTACAGTGCTATTCGAGGTTCTGTATATCCCGACATCATCAGCATACTAGATCACAGAGCTGCCTCTGCAATGATTGTTTAGATCAGGGGTTCTCAAATGGTGAGGCCAGCCTCCCTGGGGAGGCCCCAACCTGTTCCAGGGGAGGCTCAAGCAAGTCTGACAAAGTACTGTATTTAAAATTTTAGTTTTATATATTTTGTGTGAAGAGGTGAAGCAAACTGAAAGAGGATAATAGTAGGTAAATCTTATGTATTTATTTACTAATAGGTGACAAGGAAAGGTGAATGAGCCAAAGCTCATTTCAGGTGTACTCAGGGAAAGGTAGGGAGTCAATACATTTCAAAATGTAACTGTAAAACAATCAAGAAATACACAATGAACAGTAGTGCAAACAAATATGAACAATAAACTAATAATGAGTGGTGGTAATTGATCAATTTGTAGCCTGATGGCAGAACAGCCCAAATACAAGGGTTAAATGTAGAAGTGCTAAGAGCAATAGCAGGAAGGAACAAAGTAATTCCTGAGAAGTTGCTTAGAAGCAGGGAAGGAGGGGGGAGGCAAAGTATGTAGGAAAGTTATTTTGTATAGAGAGGAAACAGAGAAAGTAGTCTGACCCATGAAAGTACTGCAACAAGGGGTAACAATAGTTCAAGAATAAAAATAGTGGAGCAAGTAGGCTGGCGTGTAAGGGGGGGTGGTTACAGTAAGCTGAATAATATTTATGTATTTTATTTATTTGTTATTCAAATAATGCTTTTTCAAAGGTTCCACATCAGTATAACACAAAGAACTGAATGTGAGCCAAGTACTCAAAGGGGTTTCAATTTAGTCATGGTGAACTGCGCGCAGTACAGTATGTTATTTTCTTTGGGGAGGCCCAAGATTATTTCAGTTTTTTGGGGGAGGCTCAAAACCTTTTCCATGGATTTGGGGAGGCTCATTGTGACAAAGTCTGAGAACTATTGGTTTAGATCATTGATGAACAGTGAAAACAGGAGAGGGCCCAGTATACAGCCCTGTGGTACCCCCTCATTGATAAGAAAAGATTCAGATGTTGCACTTCTCCACTTGGCCTGTTGGGAATGGCTAGTCAGGCAGCTGCTGAACCAGGTTAGCGAGTACTGATCAAGGCCAAATTGACACAGTTTGTTTACCAGAAGGTTGTAGTCCACTAAATCAAAGGCCTTGGTTAGGTCTATAAATATAGCCCTGGTTAGACTGCCATTGTTGAGGGCAGTAAGGACATCAGAGGAGAATCTGATGAGATCTGTATCGGTCCCATGGTTTCGTCTGAATCCATGCTGGGTGCTAAACAACAGCTAGTTTGCCTCCAAGTAGTCTTGGAGTTGGCAGTAGACTAGCCACTCTTGTAGTTTAGCCAGGATGCATAAGAGGAAGATAGGCCTATAGTTACTAACAGGCTCCCTGTGGCCTCCCTTGTGGATGGGTACCACATAGGCCTGTTTCCATATGTTAGGTAGAGCTCCTTCCAGCAGGGACCTGTTGATGAGCCATGTGACTGGTAATGTTGTGGCTGGTACAGCAGCCCTGAGTAACCTTGGGTCAAGGCCAGGTGAGTTTTAATCCAGCTAAAAGTGGTGCATACGGGGAAGGGTGAATCTTTCAATCTGATAGAAAGCAGTAAAACTGAATGAAGGGTAATAACAACCCTTATGCATATTAATAATACAATAAACAGTGAAATTCAGTAACAGTTGTAATACAGTAGTATTTCACAAATCTATAGGCAATGTTGGGATGAGTTTTGGGAATGGCAGGGTCTGTTTCTGTAAAGAGAATGAGATCTCCAACTTTCATTTTAAAAGAAGCAGTATGCAAGCGACATTGAGACTCACTAGAGATGGCTGTAATGTATTGTTCCACTCAAAATAAAATACAGTTTGTGCATTAACAGCTCCCTTTAGATAAGATGGGTTCATATAACAGCTCAGTAAACATGCATGCCATTCCCCTTTAGATAAATTGGGTGGCCTGATGTGTCAGCCCAGTGAGCTAAAATGAACTACAAAAATGGGTGGGGGGGTGACAGTGACTGTGTTTTTGTAACAGCCGGAAAATACCTGTCAATTTTAATATTGTCAAGTGCAAGTGTGTTTGATCTGTAAGTTTAATTTCCCAAAGAAGAAACATTTCAGTAGGAGATTTAAAATCGTACTGTAGCTCTGGCGACATTTTTGATACGTTTGTCTCCACATCATAGCTACAACAGGTTGTAACTGTTGTATTTAATCACTTTAACGTTCATGCCTTTTTTATTTATTTGAGGGTTTATTAAATATGTATACAAATTAATCATCTGTCATTCTTGGTAACACAAGTTATCATAGTAGCCATCACATTTAAAAAAGAACCGTTTACGCATTATTTTTTTTCTAAATCCATTTCAAGTCATTTGTATATGGTTTATGTTCTGCCCTTGATACCCATCCCCTAAAACCAATCTGAAAAATGTTTCAAAGCTCAGCTTGCCTTGTGAAAACATTTCAATGAATAAATAGTTAGTTACTTTGCAACAGCTTCCTTGATGCATAATATATCATAAATCAGCCGATATATGTTTCTGCTTGTTCAAAAACATCAGAAAGGTAGCAAGATGAGTTGACAAAAAACTTTCTGAGGCTCAGAATCAAATCATAACTTATCTTATTAGTAGCATGCGCAGCTAGCAAGAAAACTGATTTGATTCACATAATCACAGCAGATTGGCAGAATAATCTTTTTTTCTTGTCTCGACATCCCATCCCAACCCTGATTCAGAAAGGCAAAGGCTTAACACAGGGAAAGTCAGGGGACACCAGGCTGGCGGCAAGCAAGGCAACAGTCACACGCAGACTGGACAAGTCAGAGCGTGGGTTACAGTGGGGGTACCGTGTACACACAGAGTCGAGCAGAGTCAGCAGCAAGCAACCAAACAAAAGTCAGGTTAGCAAGGAAGGAATAATGGGCTGTGTGTAGTCCTGCTTTTATACCTTCCTTGCTAACCTGGCTTCTCTCGGGTTCAGAAACACTCCCCGTTGTTGCAGCAGACATGGAGATGCCAATGCAGGACACATCAAAGAACAGTTAAGTCCCACCTGACTCCCCCAAAAACAAAGAGGTGTTAGGCTGCTTAATTTAACATGGGAGGGAGTTGAAAAGTAGAGGCATTATGTTTACAACTTTACTCCCACCCGTGGTGGAGAGTGCGGGGGCTGGGCTGGTCATCTGTTTGGGCTTGGGGTGAGGAGGGGAACGGAGTGGGGGCTTACTACCTGACAGGGTGGGAGGTGGGGTTCCACTAGACACCAGAGATTTAATTGCATTTTTTTTAAAGTGTCCGATGATCAGTGGGGTGGGGATACCACTAGACACCAAATACTTTGGCTGTTGATTGGTGGTGGGGGGTTACCACTAAACACCTGGGATTTAAAATAAAGAAATCGAATGTTTGTGGTTTTGCAACATGTTCATCATAAAGACAGTAAATAGCAATGCAAATAATCGTCTCAAACTTTTACAGTGCTTCACAGCTACTTTTTTATTTCCAATTAAATAAAACAGTTATAAAAAAAATTATGGGGTGCTGAAATTATGCATTTTATTTTTACACCTCAGTGTGTCAGAGCTTCGCACCCATGGTTTATATGGTATCACACAGCTCAGGTGTGTAATTTTTTTTTTTTAAGCACAATACCCCATACAGTATTGGATATATATATTTGCACTATACCTGTGAGTATATTTAAGGGTACCTAACATATTGTTGCTTCCTGGGAACCTAGAGTGAAAATATCTAAATATTCTCACTTTAGACCCAAAATATATCTATAGTAGATCCTCACTAACAGGAACCATCATCGTAGCAGCACACTTTCACTTTCAGAATCTTACAGTACACTCGCCTGTCAGCTCCGGCCATAGCTCGCTCCCAAAACAATTCAGCTGAAAAGACTCCTCTGATTCAATTTTTTTTAACAAACTCTTTAACTCTGTCCTGATTTCTGTCTGCATTACAGACCTGTCAGGTCACTGTCACTCCCCATTCCCAACATCTCAAAACCTGCCACCATCTTAACCTGCGTACATCACAGACCTCGCTCCCCAGCCTCGTAGCACTAATCTCCCCACTTGCGCAGCACGCTGCACCTCAATGCACTCCATGTACCGAAATAAGAAGGCTGCAAATTTGCATATGCCAACATGCTGATGCAATCACATTGCCCATCACTTGCTCTTCACCTCAATCCTTACAGATGCTTGCTTCCTCGCACCACAAAAATCTCATAAACTGCAAAACAACCCAGAACACTGAGGGAGGTATGGCATAAATAGAACATGATACCCCCCTACTGGAATACTGATGACCTTTTTTGTTCTTGTGCTGATTACCCAGACATCACCCATGGCTTTGCCACTTGTGATTTCATCGGGTCAATCAGCACTCGAACAAAAAATATCAACAGTATTTCCAGTAGGAGGGTAGTATATTCCTTATTTATGCCACGCCTGTGAGGATAAAAAATCGCAAATATTAGTGCCATTTTTGCCACTGGGGGGAGCTAGAGTGAGACTATCAGTATTATTCTCACTGTACAGTAGGTCCATCTATCTACAGACTAGGCCATAGTGGCAATGGATGTCCAGTGATTGAGAGTATACTTTACATATCTCACCTTCATGCAGTGATTAACTCTGAGGTTATTGTCTTTTTAGATAATGTCCAAGGGGCGGGTTGAGAGACCAGACAAGACCTTTTACTGGTACGGTGATCGTGGCTTACATCATGTACTCAGTCATGCCATTTTCTCTCTCTCTCTCTCTCTCTCTCTCTCCCTCTGAGTCAAGGATGTCTCCAGCTTCAATCCTGTTGGCAGGCTCTGGCCAGCTGCGTTGTCACCTATAGTTTGTGTCACTGATCCACCATTGGTGGTACTGATGCACTGCTCCCTGCCCCTAGAATCAGAACATGCTATCTTTGCAGCACATCCCAGACTCCACCTACTTAGGGCAAAGGGTTTCAACTGAGACATGAACCAAGGTTCCTAACATGGTAGCGCAATCAGCTACCCACAGCGCCATGACTGTGCTGGGCATACAGACTCTCATTTTGTGACTGCCTTATTAAAGCGACAGTATTTGTTAGCCAGAAAAAATTTCACCATATAGCTTTTTAGCATTAATACATTTCTGGCATAATTAGATTCTTCATCATTTTCTCTAAGATGTTTTTAAAGGGAAAAGGGAAATTGTTTAACCAGGAAAGGCACACTAAGCCAGAGCTTGTTTCCAGGTGCGACCTGGGAGCACAAGGAAGTTAAGTGACTTGCTCAGGTCACAACTTTTACTGCCAGTTTTGTATTTCATGACTCATTTTTTCCAGAATCCCTTCTGCTAAGGTTATTTTTTGTCGTTTACATACTTGATTCACACTGAGAATGTATTAGAAGGGTGTTATCACACATTTCTGATGGTAAGCAGCACAGCACCTCGCCACAATGTTGATCTTATTCACGGTAGATGTGGCCAGTGAGAAGGGACATTTTAAAATTGTAAAACCCTATGTCCAAGTTCAGGAGCAGAATACATTGAAAAGAAATTGGATATACTGATGTTTTTGTCAGACATACATTATTACTAAAAAACTATAATATATATATTTTCCCTGCTAACAAATACTGCTGCTTTAACTAAAAACTGACTGCTGTAGCTAAGCATATCCACTCTCCATGGCCCACTTCCCCCATAACTGCCAGACTACATTTACAGGGCAGGCTACTGGTCTGGGCAGTAGGCAGGGATTGAATGGGGGGCATGTAGGATATATGAAATTACTACAAGGCCTCCATGCAACTTATGGCAGAGCGTGAATATGGCACGATGTTGCTTACTTTTACATTTTTTATACAGTAATTTAACTAACTGCTGTACAGAATGTTAAGAGTTTACAGCAACACTGCATGCCTTATTTTATTCAAAAACTGCTTTGGGTTATCGTGTATTAACAACACACAGTTATTTTATTTCATGATTCCACAGCATTATTTTCTAGCAAATATCAATTCAAAATGTATTAATAATGTGCCACTCATATATCATCTCATTTGAAAGCACCTGTTATTCTGTGTCTGCTATACTCTGCTACTGAAAATAATCTGTTAGACAAAGCCTGAATGCCAGACAAGTGCACATTCCCGACGCCTGTTGTCTGATGAATAAATGCAGTGCAACTTTCATGTGTCACTGCTAATCACCAAAGATACAGGGGGATCATTCCTGACTATATTTAGGAACTAATTCTGAAACAGGGAATTCTCTGATAAATTCCTACACGTGCTTCAAAATGTATGACTGCTTTAATGTGTAGAAAGGTTAGAATCAGTGCTTTTAAAGTTGAAGTACCACTTCCCATAAAGATCAACTGCAGTACAACTATTATTTGTTGTACCTGCCGTGGTGATTATGGGTGGTAGTGATGTCCATGCTTTTTTTCCAATTAGAATTTGCATTAGCATTACTGTTTTTCAACGTTTTGCTCTTTACTATTTTTGCTGGCACTGCAGTGTCTCCATTTTGATTGCTGACATCAATTTTGTTTTTATTAAGTCTGTAGCAGTGTAGACCCCACAGCATTTTGCTAACTGCCACCTGAACTTTTTAGCCAAATAACAAAACTCTTAGCCAAACCTTACAAAATCACTGGATTACGGACCACAAATGTGGATTTGTAGTAGCAATTTGGTTAGCTTGAACAATGCTGTTTGTAGCTATTCCCCCCTCCCAATTAGGTTTGCTCCTGCTTACCTTGCCCTTAAGCCCCTGCTGAGGTCCCAGTTCTCTTCTGCATGTTCCTATCCTCACCCCAATAACACCTGATCCAGCCTCTGCTCTGCTTCCATCATCCCCAGTGCTTCTCCAAGCTTGCTTTGTGCATTTTGTAAGTTTCATTTTTACTACGCTCACTTGTTTTGGATTTTGCTTTATTTTTATTTTGTTTTTCTACCCACTCTTTTGAGGAATCATGTTTTGTTGCAACTTATTGTTTGGGTTGTTGCTGTACTACTAGCATTCGTAAGCTTCAGTTATTACTTCTATCAGTAATATCATGTTGCTCCCATGTCAACTACTGCAGTATTGTTCTTCCCTGTTCCCTTTACCCCCACCCCAAGTCGCAAACCCAGTTACAGCAATTTCTTTCCGACGACTAGTTTATTATCCATAGTCTTGGAAAGCTGACTACTAGCCAAAGATAATATTGGCTGCTACGAGAATGAAGTATATTGGAAGCAGTTAGTGGTTGATCGAGGGGGTGGGTAAACGGATGGTCAGTTTAGAATCTGAATAGCAGTAAAGGGGCCAGATATTCTAAATTCTGCGCTGGGTGCAAACTGTTTGTGCAGGTTTAGTGCCGGGTTAGCGCGGGTCTGCTATATTCAAAAGGTCAAATAGCGCTCGCAAACTGCATTAGCACTTGGCAAACTTATAATGTATCCAAGGGGCAAACTGAGGGGGTGTGTCAGCGCAATGCTATATTCAGTGAATAGCGCTGCGCAATGTGGTGTTGCGTGACTTAGCGCAACACTCTGCATGCTGCAAATTACTGCCCAGGAAAAGGGCAAACCAGCTTTGCACAACTATGTGGCTTTGCATGACTTTTGCGTGGCTTTGCACGCCAATAAGTGTGACACATAGCAATAAGCCAGACATAGAGGAAACATGCTGCTCACTGATGGCATCACCATGATGCCATCATCTGCCACCAGTCCCAGCCATGCAAGGCAGTAAGTGGTGACCCAGCTACCAGTGGACACCATGGCAGTGTGGCCACACAGCACACACCTGCAGACCACCCTTCTGTGGACACCAACAGATGACAGCACACACATGCAGCACTGTGGGCATGGAGGGTGTTGAGGGGAAGGTGTACAAGTAGCCAGGCTGCACCACAGACTGGGTGCGGCCACAAGGCTGGGACAAGCCACCCAGTGCACATGGGCCAGTGTTGGGAATACCCGAACACTAGTGTGCCTGTCTGATCGTACGTGCCCCCCCAGCCACATACTGCACATCTGTACAGACACCACAGTATACAGAGCCAGCCGAGTATATGTCACTGTGAGCAGTGGTGCAGTGTCTGTGGGTTGTACAACAGCATAACAGCATTGTTCACTGTTAGTAAACACCTGCAAGTTGGGCCTGTCACTGTGTACAGTGCAGTGGTCAATACTGCCCTACACACCATAGGCATTGTTGTGTCCCTCGCACTACTGGCCCCCTTGCTACTGTAGTGTCTGCTGTGCACTGTAACATGAACTACAGTTTGACAGTTGTATGCCGCACCACCACCTGTGCCTGTGCTGTGTAGTCCCCTGGGGCACAATATGCTATGCTGTACTGTACGAATGTAGCCTGCAGCTACCACCATGCACTCCCAGACTGACCTACAGGTGGAGCTGTGGACAGACCCAGTCAGCCCCTGTACTTCCATACTGACCTACAGGTGGAGCTGTGGGACCCTGCACTAGCGCTGGGCAAACTGCGTGCAAATCAGGTCATAATGAGATGCTAATCTGGCTGTTTGCCCACAGACTACCTAAATAGGCTCATTTGCATGTCACTTTTGAATATAGCAAAGTTTTGCCCGGGCAAACATGATTGCACTAGGAAATGGCGTAGCTCCACACTGAACCTCAGCGTTTTATTTAACTCTAAAAATTGATTAGCGTTTTGCTCATAAAAGTTCTAAAACATTGTGAAAATGCATAGCACTTGCCTCACTGTGTTTAACAAATGTAACACTTCCAGAAAACCTATATAAAAGCTTTCTGTACAGTTAGTTTTGTCCCAAGAAAAAAACTGCTAATCAATTATTTAAAACCCTGAAACCTGCACAAATGTGTTTGTGCCATGCAAATGTTTCAGAAATACTGTACATTTTTGCACAATGTAATTTCACATGCGCTGCTGCCTGTAGCTTTACTGGCTCTACGCCTTTGCTAGCACACACATTGGCCACATAGTTCACCCTTACCTTCCTTCTTGTCACTGTGAACTTGGCTGCTGATGTGATATGCACTTCTTGGTTGCTATATTCAGAGCTGTCTTATTCCCGGTATATTTTTGCACTGCATTCCCAGCCCAGTTTGCCCGTCTTCCTTAGCATGCTATATTCAGCAGGTTTAGCACCGGGGTTATCCCTTTTGAATACAGCGGGTTATTGGGTCCGGGCTAATTTAGCATGCCGGGCAGTGCTAATTGAGCCCTGGGGCAAAGTTTTGAATATCTGGCCCAAGATGTCTTGTCGGGAGGAACTTGATTAAGATGACATTTCATACTTAACATTTTGAGGTACACTTGAGGTAAATGTAGTGCAGTATTTTTCTAAGGAAAAAGTTCAAATGTAAATGAACAGTGGAAATTAAAAAAAGAACTGTATTTAAGTATGTGTAAAACCTAAAATATGATTAGTCCACAGTTTTTCCTATAAACCTTCAACTAACACAACAATAGAACTATAGTATTTGAGTGAAGTAATAATAATCTATATCACTGGCTATATTATTATTATTATAAATATTAGTTGGTTAGTGAAATATGAGATAAAACACCCAATGATTTTAACCACAAAAAGACATACACTTTAGGGACACACTACCAAATCTTTGGAACCAGGGCCTAACTACATATGCCAACTTGGAAAGAAAACTGACAGCTCTGATCTCACCATCACCACTGACAGCAGTGCTGATTAGCGCTGCAATAAAATATACAGTAAGGAAAGGTACCTTTATAGGGTGCCCAATCCCAGAGGCTCTGGGCGCATTACACAATCAAAAACCGGCATGAACAAGTCAACAAAAACAAACACAAATCATAAAGTACACTTAAAATATCAGCTTATAGATTAATAAATACAGCTTTAAAAAGTATAAAACAATTTAGGCTAGTTTGGGAACAGTAATCCAACTATGAATGAAATGTGAAGATAAATAATACTTCAGTGCTGATTAGCAGTACAATCAAATATAAGCCAACTATGTTTGAAACATAAAGATAAATATTGTTTTCAGTTATTTACTTGCTTTAGTTCCTGCTTCAGTTACTGAGCTCCTGTCCTCTACCTGTTACCATTTCTCCAGAGCTGATTTGCTCATTTTTTGTGACTGTGACAGGGTTAGGCATGACCCTGTCCCATGTGTCATGCGGAGAGAGTTAAAATTAAGGATATGTTCTGTCCGCTCCTATTTCTGCCTCTTCTCTTGTCTTTTGCCTGTCTGACTGTGCAATTAAATTTTCCTGCGGCACCTAAGGAATTGGCCACACCGAAGGTCCCACGTACACCCTCCACTAACACCCCCTCTGTTATCACCCTGCCTTCACTTGCTGTTTCTATCTTTTCATTTTCCCTTGCTTCTCTGTGGTTAAAAAGTATATGTGAATCTTTGTGCGAAAATGGTTTGTGTGAAACTGGCATGCCTTGGTTGGCAAATGTATATACTGTAGTTATATTGTTGAAATGACTGCAACAAGCTATTTGGAACTCCGGGGATTAACCCTGAGATGCAGTTTGACCTCCATAAACTCATTTGCACAGCTGTCAACAGGAATCAGTTCTGGGACACAATGTTCTATTTTGTTGCACCTGCAGGAAAGAACTTGACAAAGTTATGATACATTTTGTGAGAAACAGGAGATGTAGCTCAACAAGCTCAGGCTGCAGTAAAGAGAGCAATATTTTGTTGGAGAGAGAGGGAGACAGACTGAGATATAGATTTAGAGGTACCCTCAGCAGAAGGATTCTGTTTTGTTTGAACTGCCTATATAAGAACTACCATGCACAATTTTTATTTTATTGTTATTGATAATAAAATACTACTTGAGAATTTTATGACTTCTGGTTTGCCTATGTTTCCTGATCTGTGCCTCAATGACAGTGACGTTAATATAAACTGGCTCTAGCCCTCTGCAAATAAAGTCTCCCAAAATGTAAAATCCATCTAACTGAATCAACTAATATCTGACCCCATGTCTAAATTTTAAATATTTAAAAATCACTCGTTCTTAGACTGGGTCCTCTCATCCCATCCCCACTGCAGAGTAGATGTAGATATCCTTCCTCATGCCCTCAGTGGTCATCATATGGTTTTCTGTGTGTGCAAGATACAGCATTGTACGACCCTCTCCCCTTAATTCATCTATCTCAGGTCCTTTAGGTCTCTGGATTTGTTCTCCCTCCTAATCGACCTACGGGGATCTGATTGGCCTCCCATCTCTGCAGCCACAAATATTAATAATGCACTGCAATTCCCTTAATGTCCCGCTTGCCCTTAATCCTCACAACAGAGGTAGCCCTGACGGTCTTGATCCTAGGCTTCTGCTTCTCTTGGCTCCTGCAATTGCTATGCCTGGTACCCATATTCTTAATCTCTCTTTTTCCTCTGCTACTGTCCCTGAAGTCTGGAAGAAGGCTACTGTCATCCCTCTCCCTAATGGTGGTGATCTTTCGTCTTCTAGTAACTTCTGTTCTACCTCTCTCCTTCCCACTCTGACTAAGTTACAGGAGCACCTTGTTTTCTCTCAGATCTCTTCCTTTGCTGACTCTTCCTCCATCTTCTTCACCTCTTTCCAGTCTGGATTTAGGAAATCGCACTCCACTTCCACCTGCCTCCTCTGGTTTACTGACTCCATCCTTTCAGGTATGGACCTCCGTCATCTTTGTCAATCTGGCTGAAGCTTCTGACATTGTGGCATACCCCTTCTGTCTCGACAGGCTTAATGCAGTGGGCCTCTCTGCCTCCTCAGTCACTTGGTTCCACATCTACTTGTGGGCAGGACTCAAGCTGATGGGATCAGAAGCTCCCTATCCCTGACTCCCAGTCTGTTCAGGCATCCTTCAAGGGTCTGTCCTGGACCATTCTACATTGGATCTTTTCAAAATGTTCTCAGAGTTAAAGATTGCAGACATATGGACAAAAACAAAACCTCACAAAACGACAAGATGCTGCATTTCAGCTGGACTCTTCTCAGGTAATAAACTGTTTATTTATTTTATTAATTTATTTGAAAATTGGTGACCAGGAGAGACACAATGTTCTGAGGCTCATTTCCAGGTGTGACTGGGAGGGGAAGGGTTATAACAGATACAGAGAACAACACTCAGTACATTCCACAGATCAGAGTACAGTGCAAGCACAGTACAGTATAAAAAAGTCACACACACAAAACTTGGTACAGAGATAAAGTGCAACATTCCAGACAGTGAGTCATGACTATACATGTACCAAAGAATGCTAAATAGTACCCAACAATTATTTCAAGATGCCAGCATTGCAGTGCACTAGGGACCTGTTAGATCAAGGAAAACTTTGGCGCTGTGTTACCAGTATTACCAGGGAGAGCCACCTATGGGAAATAGGTGCTGGTGGGGGGGGGAGGAGTTTCAGTTGGTACCTGAAAGAGCGTGAGGAAGTGGAATGGCAGAAAGAAGAGGGAAGCGGGTTCTAGGGTGTTGGAAATTGATAGGATAAGGCAGACTTCCCAGCACAAGACTGCCTAGCACAGGAACAGAGATAAGAAGTGAAGAAGGTTCACTGGCCCCTGCAGCGGAGGAAGCATGAAGCAGGGGGAACTGGAGAAAAATTGTTAAAAAAGACGTCCATTTTATTATATGACGTAAAGTGATATATGATATGTTGCTCACTAAATTAAATTGATGTCGCTCCTTATGCACAAATGCATGCATTAAATCAAACAGTGCATCATTATAGGGATACAGCTGGGGTCTGTATTTCTTATTGAATCCTGATTGATCTGCAGCTCTACATTCACACAACCCATTCATGTTTTTATGTCAAAACAAAACCCTGTGTTTTTACAGAAATGTACAGCATAAAAATGGAGACAGTATAGCACAGTGGTTTAAGGCTCTGCGCTGCAAACCTGGAGACGTGGGTTTGAATCCCACAGCCTCCATTTGCATACTGTGTGACTCTGAGCAAATCACTTAACTTCCTTGGCCCGGTGGTGCTGAGGGTTGAGGCGCTGGACGCCACACCTCGCACCACGCCGGTGACCCAGGTTCAGGAACAAGCCCGGGGAGCCAGGGGTCGGTGGGGAGGGAAGAGAGCGAGCATCCGAAGGACTGCTCTCTCTTCCCTGGGGAGGGACGGGGATGCGACCACTCAAAGAGCGACCTCTGGCAGTGGCCGGAGGTAGCCCAAAGTAGTATTGTGGCATATGCCTGGGGGCGGAGCCATGGCAGAATGTTGCCATGACAGCTGGGCTCCACAGGGGACTTACAATTAAGGAAATGCCTCCCTCCTCCCACTGATAGGCGAAGGCGCCTCCCACCTCAGGATCACACTCCCAGAAGTTGAGCATGGCTGTATTCCCAGCCAGGCTCCTCAGACCTCAGTCCTCAACCCCTATCTGAAAAGCCCTGAGGCGGGGCAGCCGTTCCCCAGAAGTTAGACCCTGGGGATGGCCGGTGTCGAGTGAGAGGAGACCAGTCGATGCCACGCAAGGAGGTAGAATCCAGGATGGGTGGTCGCCGGAGAGAGTTTGGTGGGGCTCAGGTAGGGAAGGGGAAAAATTGAATTTGAAAAAAAAAATAATAATTCCTTGTATTGCCAGGTCGCACCTGTAAACAAGCCTCAGCTTAGTGTGTCTCTCCTGGTTAAAAAAAATTTCAACTACTGAAAATGTCCTACAGTATGTATTACCCCATTTCTACTAAACTGATATCATCAGGTCCTTCAAAACATGGCAGCCAGAATTATCCTACAAAGGGATTACAGCAACTCAGTACACCAAAATTCAGGAACTGCAACTGGGTATCTCAGGAATACAGGCACCAGATCAAGCTTTTCATTTACGTACAAAAGTTACAGTTTCTTCCTTCCTTCTAGAAGTTATCGCTCGTAAACAAAATAAAGATATACTATAGATCTGGTTATGGGCAGGAGTCTCTGTTTATCCCCAAATTCTGTGTACACTAGCTGTCTCTTTCTCACTATCTCTCTCCTGCTTTCTCTCTCTCTCTTCCCTTTCCTTGCGTCCTTCGTCCCTCCTTCCTTCCTTCCCTTCCTTCTTTCCTCTTGGGCAAACTTGGGTTTTCCAAACATTTTTAAATAAAAATACAAAGTAGTCTGTAACAGTTATTACATTTCCTTTTTAATAAGCATGACAATTCATTGCAAAGAAACGAGGTTTAAGCATCAGTTAGGGTTGCCTTTGAATGCCACAAAAGTAAGAAAATGTGCAATGAAATTGCCCCAAGCCTTGGTGAATCTGAGGCGTCGTGTTTTTTGGGCTTTGAGTGACTGTGCAACGCAGCGAGCTGTCACCCTAACTGTGGCACACTCTCTCCAAGCACTGGTGTGTGAGTATTTTTCTGTACCTGGAATGACAGTGTGAAGTTAGGGCAAGGCCAGCGCTGTGTCACATGATTGCTCAAAGCCCAAGAAACAACACATCGCAGATGCAGCAAGAGCCAGGAGAATTTGTTTACCCTAATGTCAAATGTCCTTCCTTTCATGGCATTAAAGTGCAACCCTAACAGGTGTGTAACTGTAGGGTTTGTTTTCACAATTAATGCGTTTAAAGAGCTGTTTGATTCTAATTTTTCATACAACATTTGATCATTGCTGGCCCACCTGCCTGGTTTCTAGGTTTAGCAACTTCGATATCATTAGCCCCTTGGTAGGTCAGAAATGTGTTACTCAAATGCAGATTAGTATACAAAAACTGTAAAAACAAAGACTTGCATCATAACTAGACCTACAGCACTTTACTGTTTACAAGAGATACCAACTCCTAGTTAACAGAGACTAACATGTCCAGGTATTTCTAGGTACAGAGTTAAGAGATTTTATTAGTCACTTTGCAGACTCTTGCCACTGAAGAATGCTTAATGGGAGACAGCAGGCAGGATTTACAAAACACTTTAAAGGTGGGAAAAATGCTCAAGTCCCTAAAATGTGCGCAGTTGCAGGAAAAGGGGGTACTTGAACTGTGTCATATACACAAAACTTCCACAGCTGCAGAATAATACACTGCAGACTGTGGAAAAAAATGCAGCTGCAGAAATTCCTGCACAAAAAAATGCCACTGAAAAGTATGGCATATCCCCTTAAAGGCTATTCTTAGCCACTGTTTTCCCGCAGTTGCGGAGAAAATGTTGCACACATGCTGCACCAAGGAGAGTGAGGTGTAGCTCACCAAGCAAAAGGCAGTGTACTAACAATTAGGAAACAATCATAGTGCAACTGCAGGAAAACAGTAGCTGAGAATAGCCTTTAAGGACATATGCTATACTTTTCAAAGGCATTTGTGTATGTGTGTGTGTGTGTGTGTGTGTGTGTGTGTGTGTGTGTGTGTGGAATTTTCACAGCTGCATTTTTTCCGCAGTCTGTAGTGCATTTTTCCCACAGCTGCAGACATTTTGTGTATATAACGCAGGGCAATTATCCCTTTTTTCCCGCAACTGTGCAAATTTTAGGGACTAGCACATTTTTTTCACCTTCAAAGTAGTTTGTGAATCCTATCTGTAATCACATCCCACGTTCACCAAGGGCTCAGTCTAAATCCTGTGCTGGAGTTCATATTTGTAATAATGAAAGGCAATGAATATACAGCAATAAATCATGTTTGTAGATACCATCCCCTGTGGAACATCAACTTGGTTTGAATTGCAATACACCTGAGGCTATGACACGGCTTGCTTCTTCTGACAACTAGCATACCCAGGTCTACACATTAGCAGAAACTGCCACCACAAGCATGCTCTGCTGTCATATCAAGCCTACACAACCTTTCTTGTGACATGAGTGGAGGGTTCAATCCATTGGGAAAATGGCAAGCACTCAGTATTTTTCTCCTGGGGTATTCAAGAGCGGCACTGATTTAATTGGTAATTCACTGCTACATGGGTCTAAAATTACAGGTGTGAGATTGAGAGAAAATTACAAAACAAAGGCATTGAAAATCACAGTATTTCCTAACCTGCTTTTTATCCAATACAGAAAGAAACAGAAACCAGCCTTTAACCTACCTCGTCAAAGCTGCTGTCATCTTTCTTCAAGGCTTTGAAATAAATAAAAAAAAACACACAATTAGAGTATTTCTAACACACTGTGGTGGCCGCAAGTGACATGATATGACAACATGCCCAGCCTATGGCAAAGTCGCCAGTCTTTCACAGATTGAGAGGGGAGTACTTGAACAGTGCAAAACTCTCTCCACTGTTAGGCCTTCAGGGATGAAATGTTGAGTCAGCCAACTCTCTCAGTTTACAGATTCAGTTTTCCAAGTGTAAAACAGATCAGCTACTCCAGCATGTGTGTGAGGGGGGCATAAACGGCCCATGTCTGCACTGGCTTCAGTTGGCTCATGTTATACAATGACTGACTTATTTTTAAACCAAGTTAGAAGAAGTCTGATTTGAGGCTGGGTGGATAGGGGGCATTTTCTAAGTACGCAAATCAAAAGGAAAAAATTAGTAATCTGGGAAAACAAATTTGACAGCAACCACAATAGCTAATTAGGTCAGGGGCATGTTTTTTTTTTTTTTTTGGCATTATTAATACCCTTCTAAAACTAAGCAAGGTATACCGTACTGTTTGATTAAGAAAATACAACATATCTTTTTCACACAGAGGTACAAAATACCTATATTTTGTTGTTCCCAATAGACAGGCTAGCAAATCAACAACTTTAGTAACGCACCCCAAAATACGACAGCTCAAGAATAATCCCAAATCCATGCAATGATGTACTCGGATGAACATTTCAGACATCACTGCAGGGACATTCCAATGCATTCAGCAAACTGTCGAAAGCAAATTTCTTATGTAATCTGACTTCCATCAGATATGATATGACTTACACACAAGGATTCTGTTAAGGAAGCAGAGTGCCATCACTGACATTTTGTTAACCTCAATAATGCTGTGGCAGTCATGGACAACACTGCAGATTTCACCCTGTGTTCTCTCCACATACAGTATCTTTAATTTGACATGCTAGCTTTGGAAATTCTAATTTGTTTTGGATTGAGCGCAACTACTGCATCCCAGATGAACATTTTTTCCACAGTAACATAATAATTTAAGGTTGGAACGGACTCTAGGTCCACTCTTTTTGCCACATTGCTTCATAAGCAAGGATGACCTAAATATACTGTACTGTACAGACAGGCTAGCTTATTGTCATACATGAACTAAAGCAGCCTGCTGGTGACCCCCCCCCCTTTCCAGATAGTTGATGAAGACACTTAAGAGCAGTGGCCCCAGCACCAATCCCTAAGGGATGCCACTGAATACTCCTCTCCACTCAGAGCAGTGCCTGTCCACCACTACCCTCTGCTTCCTGCCCTCAACCCACTTATCAAAATGGCCTGTAGCTGTCTAGGTCTGACCTTGCTCCCATTCTTACACAATTTTAAAAGAGCCTCAAAGCCTTTTCCAATGGAGTGAACCCCTGCACATGCAACCAGTGCCATCCTCACCTGAATTAACCCTCCGGGCCATGCCTGGATGTTCATCATCCTCCTGATGGATTCTGGACATCTCGAATCTTGCCGGTTTTATCCTGAGACCTTACAATGCATGCATACTGTATTTCTTGATACTCCTGATTGTAACGAATATGCTGTACATTTGTGTATGATGACTTCTCTTACGTTCATTTTTTTTTTACTCTGTAAAGGTTATTATGTATTTACTTCTCACTTACTGTATTTAACTAATTCTGGGTCGCCCCCGGAAAAGGGACAGTCTTGTCTAAGTGGGCCTACCAGTCATCAAAATTCAAATAAGTTAAATAAATTCTTGAAGTTGGGGACTACACTGGCCACTCTGCAGTCCTCTAGCACCACATCTGTCCAGACACTCATGAAAGATTACTGCAAATATCACTGCCCATTCTGCAGCCCCTTTCTAGTCAATTTAGTACTGCACACGTTTTAGTATGATCTTTTTTTTACCATCTGTGAATTGGTGCAGTCTAGGGAGACACAGTGGAAAGGAAATTGTGATGGTAGTTTTCTTATAATCAGATTGATTTCTGCAACTGTACAGCTCTACCAGACATAGTGATATCTTTCATGTTACATCTCACCTATATTCTGCAAAAAAATAGTGAGGTACTTTAAACAGTATTATTAAAGAAATTAGATATCACACAACATTAAGTTTGCATATGCTATATGCAAAATGGAGATTTCAAACAGAAACTGTAGAAACTGAATAATGCAAGACATGGTTATATTCAAACAGTACAGAAACCAGTGTATACTATTAAGCAAAAGCCATCATGATGCGTCTCTTGATAGCAGAAAACTCAGGCTGCATCCCTGCAAAAAAATGTAAAATGTTAGGCCTTCTCCTTGTTTGCCCCTAGGCTACTGAACTTCCTCCCTCCCTCTGTATACAGCTCTTCTACTCTACCATCCATTAAGGGTGCGCTGAGGACACATATCCTCAGCCTGCAACTGCTCCTAAGTCACGCCACCCCACTAGTTGCGAAACTACTAATTCCCCTAATATGGGTTACAACCTCTGCCTTTCCACATCACTGGAAACTCAATGCACTTTTTATTCACATTGCCTCTAAGTATACTTAGGTCTGAGCTATGGTGTCTATTCCCTTTTTTCCAGTACAGTTTGTACTGACTTAGCTACACTTGTTGAATCACTGTTTTTATGTATTTGTCTCTTAATTGTACATTGTATTTGGAAGTTGTTCTTCACCTGGAATTGTTGTTTTAGGCCTCTGTTTGTACCCTCTCGGGTCATACCTCTAAATAGGAATTCAACTGTCTAGTGTTCTCACTCCTTAACAAAAACGAAAAAATAAGTAAATAAAATAAATAACTGTTCACCAGTGGGGGGGAGGTGCACAAAGGGGGCCAAACTCTATGCCAGCACCTATGACCACTGCCAAGTGACCTAGAACAGTGCTGACTTCATCTGATGCTAACATTCAGTGAGTCAAAGTGGTGGGGAAAAACGTTAGATAGATCGCAGTGTTTAAATTATTGGACTAGCAGCCGTCTAGGTTGTTTCAGATGGCAGGAGTTTAGAAGTGAGGAACCCCTTGCTCACCAATCACCACTGCCCGTTTACTTAAAATGGGGGGGGGAGTGCAGCTCTATTTACAGAGAACAACCCTGAGGGCCTATATATTTACCACATCTAATCACCACAACACAGATTACATAGTTCTCTTCGCTTTTTATTATTTCATCTTTTAAGAAAACGCAGTGGGCGCGATCATCAAATACAGATAGCTGTGAGAGTCAGTAATGCAAGACACATTAACTTCCTCAGCTATCGCGGAAAATCCTCCTCCCTCCAAATTAGGGGCTTGTAAGATGATGATCTAAAGATTTCCATCGCGGTGACAGACAGGCTGTGCTTAGTACTCAAAGCCTTCAGTTCAACAAAAGTGGCTTTTCTTGGGTGTGTTTTCCTTTTTTTTTTTTTATTTACGGTTCCAAAGCAGCGTGAGCACAGACTGAGACAAACGGTCCAGGCAGCAGCCACTGAGAAGCAGCACCGCCGGTGATACTAGAAGGAGCGGAAGTCGTCTGCCCTTTCACTTTCAGCAGCAGATCTCTCCCCATGTTATTATATACAGTACAATACAGGAGAAACACACTCACAAGACCGTGCCTGCCCGGGCAGCGAGCCGGGCATCCATGCCTCCTTCTCTCCCTCCCGCTCACTGATTGGCAACACCAGACCCGTCCGAAACACACACAGTCAATGCACTCACCTATCCGGCTGAAACTCTCCGACAAAGTTCTTCGCAACTTTTTCATCTTGCTGATTTTCTCAGCAGACTGTGGGGCGAGCATATCACACATCAGGGCGACAGGCTGCCGAGTAAATCCTCCCCCAAAAGTGATGTGCTAAAGAAATAAAACACCTTTGACAACAAAGGGTCTGTGACTGTGATATCAGTGCCGAGAACAGCTCATGGATCAACCACACAGAATCGCGACGTATTCTTTCTTTTCCCCCTTTTCTTTTTGCTTCGCCTCTTGTCAAACAACAAGAAACCTCTTTGCAACTCGGCAATCCCCAGTCACTTTGTTTTATTACGTTTTTGACCGGTGTTCTCTCCCGTTCGTGGGCTTCATTTTCCACCCACTTACAGAAGGATTTCAAAAGAATAGCGGACTTGCACACCGCTCACTTTCCCCACTGAGACCCCGATGCAGACCGACGGGCTCCGCTCCGCACGGGATCCAGTTGTCATTTTTTGGGCTCCCTCCCTGCAGAGCAAGATTTCACTCCAAACGCTAAGGGCCGCCTCTGCGCAATCCCATTGGCAAAGGAGAGGAAGCGAAAAAGGCAAGTGGCTATGTCAACTGTCAATCAAAGATGGCCGTGTCTGGAGCTGCGATGGAGCCAGCATCTCCCCGGTAGCGGGTGCTGCTGCTGCTGCAGCAGCAGCGGCAGCCGTACCTCGTGGAGTCCTCCGCCGTGTCGCGTGCTTCAGTGAAGGGCAGTAGTGTGTATATTTTTATATGGGAAGTGTGTGTGGGGAGACTTATAATAATAAAAATACAGGAATTATGGTGAAACAGACCGGTATAGCACCTCTACTTGGCCCGTCTCTTGTCTTAACCCAGAAGCTCTAGCCAGGCTGTGTGTACAGTATTTGATTTTTAATAATAGATTATTTATATTTACCCATGTAAATATTTTATTCCCCCCAGAAATCGATCGCCTTCACAATGCCAAGGGTGGCTAAAGCACTTGCCGAAGAACCAAGTAATGGAGAAAGGGGTGTGTACTGTTTTGCATTTTATTACAGTTTGCTTTTGTTTTGAAATTGATTTTCTTACGATTTTCTTTTGTTGTTGTTTTAACAATGTTTTCTCCTATTTCTTCAGGTTATGGGCAGAAAAAAAACGGTGACTGCATTGTTTGCCAGTAACAGAACATATATATGTGGTACAGTAGTACCCGCTGGATGTGTTCTTTGTAAGCGCACACGCATCACCTAGCTGCTACAGCCAGCATTAGCCAGCCCATATACTGGGCATCTGCTTTGTGAAATAGTCTAATAATCAGCGAGCGCTGATGAGTAATGTTTCAAAAATTTTCTGTTGCTTTATTCTGTGCGTATGCTTCTAGTTAGGGGCAAGCGAATTAAAAGGTCGCTGGTCAATAACTACATAGAAAGTTTGAACTTTAGTTAATTTAAAAGGAAAACTACACCCTAGTAGCTTGTACATTTTGTTTGTTTCCATGTCAACAAACTCTTTTCCAGTAGTTGTTAGGAATACTTGTGATTTTTTTTAGTTTATTTTCACTGTTCATAATCATACTAGTCCCCATAACTACCCTGGGGGTAGAACAGAGCAGTGGCTTAAGGCGCTGAGCTACAAATCTAGAGACCTGGGGTTGAATCCTACTGCCCCCACTTGCATACTGTGTGACCCTAAGCAAGTCACTTAACTTCTCTGTGCTCCCAGTGTGAAATACCACATTTATCTTCAGTTAGCTTTGCAAACTATCTGAGTTGCAATAACTGTTCTTCATTAAATTGATTTCAGTTTGTGTATTTCAGAGTTTTTGTTTTTTTCAGGATACTTGTACTTTCAGCATAGAGAGTCATGGTATAAATAGTTGATGTGACATCATGTTCTCATATGCTAATACAGCTCTCTTGGACAGTGCAATTTCAACAACCATAAAATGGAAACCCCCAGGATAGTTGCAGGGGACTAGTATGAACAGTGAAAACAAACTAAAGCAAATACATATATCCCCATCAGCTACTGGGAAAAAAGTTGTCTGTTGACAAGGACACAAATGAAATGGCATGATATGAGGGTATAGTTTTCATACAAACATAGACTTTGATGGCAGATAAGGACCGCTTGGCCCATCTAGTCTGCCCATTTCCCTACCTACAGGATAGGCTGCAGATCCTAGTTAACCAACAGCCTATTTCTTCCTACCCCCCACAAGAATTGCCTTATGTCTGTCCCATGCATTCTTGAATTCTCCCACAGTTTTAGACCCCACAACCTCCTCAGGAAGGCTGTTCCATGCATCCACTACCACCTCTGTGAAATAATACTTCCTCACATTGCCCCTGAACTGCCCCCCATCTTTAAATTGTGTCCCCTTGTTCTTGCATGTCTCTTTTTCTGAAAGTTGCTACCCTCTTGGACTTTGTTGATTCCACTGAGGTACTTAAAAGTTTCTATCATGTCCCCCCTCTCCCTTCATTCCTCAAGGGTATACATATTAAGCTCCTTTAGTCTCTCCTCATATGGCTTCTCTTGCAGACCCTGCACCATTTTAGTTACCCTCCTCTGGACTGCCTCTATCCTGTCTATGTCCTTGCGGAGATGGGGTCTCCAGAACTGGATACAGTACTCCAGATGGGGTCTCACCAACTGTCTGTACAGAGGGATAACAACTTCCTGTTTTCTGCTGCTGATGCCTCTCCCTATGCATCCCAGTATACCCCCAGCCCTCCCTACTGCCTTCTCACATTGCTTGCTAACCTTAAGGTCATCTGATATGATTACCCCAGGTCCCTTTCCTTTTTGTTGTTATTACTACCCCCCCATTGTGTATTCTTCCCCTGGGTTCTTGTTTCCCAGGTGCATTATTTTGCACTTCTTTGCATTGAATCCTAGCTGCCATACTTCTGACCATTCCTCCAACCTTGCCAAGTCCCTTCTCATCCTTTCCACGCCTCCTTGTGTATCAACCCTGTTGCAGATCTTTGTGTCATCTGCAAAGAGGCATACTTTTCCTTCCAGTCCCTCTGCAATGTCACTTATGAAGACATTAAAAAGGACTGGACCCAGTACTGACCCTGTGGTACCCCACTAGTAACCCCTCTTTCTTCAGAGTGGACTCCATTTACAATTACCTTCTGTGTCCTGTTGTCCAGCCAATATTTTACCCAGGCTACCACCCTAAGACCCACTCCCAAGCTGGTTAATTTGACTATTAATCTTTTGTGTGGGACTGTGTCAAATGCCTTGCTAAAGTCTAGGTAGGCCATGTCCTGAGCACCTCCCTGGTCTACTGCTTTGGTCACCCAGTCAAAGAAATCAATTAGATTCGTCTGACATTTAAGGCAGCAGTGCAACAGATGTAGGCAAATAAATTGACCCTACCTTTTTTCACCATAACAAATTCTTGTCATCTTCCAGTTTTATTTGGTGGTGCAAAGTTCTAAATCCACCAAAATGTGAGTATTGTATACTTTTTTTTAAATTCACCATACATCTTCAATTAGAAGCCACATCATACATTTCACTTTTTTGGTTTTCAGCTGTGGCTTCTAATCGAGGGCTGCTACTGTTCAAGGGTAGCTTCTATCAAAAGCCACCACCAAACAAGCTTTTCTCCTAGCTTTACTGCTATATACAGCAGCAGCTTGGAACTTTGATTAAAAGTTGGAAGTTAAAAAGAAACCGGTATGATACCTATAAATTGTTCATGATATCATACTGAAGCCATGCCACTTTCACATCTCCCTAACCCCCCAGCATGTTCTTCACCTTGTGTCTTCTCATGCCTGTGGACTGCATGACCCCACCGAGAATCTGGTTCCTTGCTCCTCACTCCATTTGGTCACTAGGTAGAAGTACATGAGCACAAGACTTACTGACTGAGGAGAGTCTCGTTAGCAGTACCAGCTTCCTCTCTATATATTCCCCTGGCTACCCCTCAAGTGACACCAGTTCATTCCTGAACCTGGGTCTCTAGTGTGGTAGGTAGTGAGGCATTCAGTGCCATACCCTGCTGTGCCACTGGGCTGGCCTTAAGTGAGTTTTCGATTTCCATGATCTCACTGTGGTTGGAGGCCACAGGCAGCTTGCCCTCCAAATGTGGCTGGCCTCCCGGCAATAGCTGTTGTTTAAAGAAAGCAGTAGCTGGAAATTGAGAAGCACTCCCTTTGGTTATCCCGTGAGATGAGTTGATTCAGGCTATTAGCAGGAGTAAATCGGTCCCATGTTATAAAGTCTCAATTGTAATGAAAGTATAAAAATTATATAAATTATGAAAGCCTGGAGCAGGCTGTCTGAAAGACACAACCACTCGTGCTGAAAGCTAGCTTCCACCGCACCACAATATTTACACAAACACTACAGGGTAAACAGTATTTGCACCAAACCAGTCCTGTATGGGGGAAATCATGCATCCAGTTGAAAGGAAATGTCTAACAGAAAGTTTCAGCTGGACATTTCCCTTTAAGTCAGTGTAACAGTCTGTCGACACTGGTGCTTCAGTTCCATCTGCAGTGGCTGGCACGTTTGAAGTGCAAGGGAGCCTTGAAGGTATAGCAGCCCCATGGGAGTTACAGTAACATGTTATCCTGCAGGATGGGTATGCTAGAAACAAAGATAACACAATTTATCTTCACAGATTTATCAGCACTGTTATTTTATCAAAGCTTTTAAAGTCCTGTGTGTAAATATGGGTAAGTACAGAATTACGGTGGAATCCCGTGGGTTTTCTGAGCAAACATTTGGGGATTCTTCTTCAAATTACTGTGACAACTGTGTTCATCCAGTGATGCAGAGAAATAAAAATTGTTCAGGGGATACCTTTTATTGGACTAGAGAAATTTGAGACTAAACTTTGAGAGTTATGCTCTTTTCATCAGACATACTCTCTTCATCAGATCAATCCTTCTGCATGAGCTCTTGTAGGAATTGTGCAGCAGGTTTTCTAGAGTCCTATTTGATCCCTTTCATTGATGGATGAACATATTCTACTTAGGTGGTACAGTACACAAGCTTTACTGGCTGGTCACAAAGATCCCTTCATCAAGTGTGAATGGGTTTCTTGAAATCCTTCAGAGATGCTGCAATACTTTTCATTCACAACTAGCTAGTACTAAGTGCTGTCAAACATCAGAACTGAATTTATTTGTTTGAGACTTGATAACCAGGAAAGGCACATTGAGCCAAGGTTCGTTTCCAGGTGCAACCTGGGGGAGAGGAGAAGAGTACAGAAAGAACGTAAATTGTCAAAACATCAACCAGCAGTTACATAGACATCTTTACAGGTGCAGATGAACAAGCAGATACACAGCATTGCTCTTAGCAAATGAAATGTAAACAGCATGTAGCTAATTATAAAAAGTGCACACTGCCTATTGGGGAAGGTGACAACGCATTGAGGTATAGACTGCAGGCTAAACTACATTCAGCCTGGCAAAACAAAAAGGTGGGTGGACATTTCAAGATTGGTGGGCAGGAGGGAGAGGAAGGAGAGTCATGAGAAGGGTTGACAGGGACAGGGCAATGGAAGTTCTCATGTAAAAGTTAGCCATGAGACAGCAACAATGGCTAGTATAACTGGCAAGTTCTGCAATAATTCTACAAAAAACATACAAGTAGGTGGGAAAATAATGTATCTCCTGCCTTCTTCTGTCCTTTGTGGTGGTTAATTTCTTCATTAAAATTGTTGAGTATGAAGAAGAGCCATAGTCCGTAGTCTCTTCTCACACTACGTGATTATTTTACTTTGTTAAACCTTGAACTGAAATCCTGCCAGATGGTTGGTCAGTTGATCACCATGTGACATTCACAAGCTAGGTACTGTTATTGCTGTCCTCTCTAACAGTATTCAGTAGTAGTTAGCATCTGGCAGTAGTTCAAAAGCTACTGCTGCTACACTTGCGCATGCGCTCCATTGAGATGGCGGTCAGTAGTGGAGGTGAGCAGAGGGGAAATACTAACCACTGTCTTGGGGCCTTGCCAAATTTACATGATAGGAGTAAGGCAGCAGGGTGGGAGGGAGCAGTGAGCGAGGGACGGGTGGATGGAGCGAATGGTGCATGGCAGCCTGAGGGCTCAATGGGAAACAAAGCTGAAGGGAGCCAGCTGCCATGGGGAGAATAGGACTTGATGTGGGAGGTGGACTCAGGAGGTGGTCAGTGATCTGCAGGGGGATGGAGGTCGTTTCCAAACAACACTAGTCATGCCAGAAGGAGACCAGGAGGAGTAGGATGGACAAACTGAGCAGCAGGTACTGTACCGCCAGACGCCAGTTTGCTGGTGTAGACCTAGACAAGAGCTGTGTGTCAAGGTGTAACAAGAGTAAATAAAACAGATATTGATTGGCTTGGTTTTGGTCGATGGTGTTAAAATAGAGCCCCCCTCAAGGATGTCCTATTAACTGTCAATAGTCATGTTACCCTCAGACATCAGCTTTGGCTCAGCGGGCACAGTGATGTGGAGGGCAGAGGCATCCATGCCTCAATTGCCATCACGCTGGTGACCTGGGATCGAGAATGACCCTAGGACATTCAGGGGTTGGCCGGGGGAAGAAGGACTGAGCATCCCAGCAGATGCTCTCCTCCTCTGGGGAGGGAGGGCAGAGTGTGGCACCATAACATTGCCTCCTAGGTGACCATGGGGGCAACATGCCTGGTCAGCAGTTCCAGGTGTGGCACACTGTCTGGCAGGAGATGTAAGCATGTCCTCTGACATGCACATGTCAAACCGCCCACCTCCGTGCAGTGTCTGCGGGTTAGAAGAATGCTGGAAAAACACCTCTGGCCACTGGATGCCTCCCCATGGAGCCTCACAGACCACACACCACCTACTAGGCACAGGGATCACAGATCCAAATGTGGAACTGGAAGGGGCTTGTGGAACCCCCCCCCCATGGCCCTGCTGGGGGGACAATCTGTGGGGCACTTGGTGGCCCTAAGGTAAGCCCCAGGGATGGTGGGAGATGAGTCGCCAGCAGAGGGGGAGAGGAAAGAAAAGACTTCAGTTTCAGGCAGTTTAGCAATTGTCAAGCAATAGAATATCCCTGCTGGGCTCTGGTTTTACACTATAGACATTAACACCAGTCAATATTTGTATAATAGTCATAAGTCAACAGAACTATGTAAAGTGAATAGTATATTTTAGCAAAATTGCTTTTCTAATCACTGTAACACAAAAAACTATTTCTTTTTTAAACATTATTTTAAACTCATAATCTAGTCAAGATAAACACATAGTACAGTCTGTCTTCATATACATAATTACTTGCATATTTTGAAAAGTTACTTTGATGCATTAAGTTCACAGTTGAAGTACTCAAGCATGAGAAAGGATCTTAGCAGTCAGTGCTTGTCATCAAGTTATGTAGTTCTGCTTAATTCTAAACCAAGCACAATAAAAATATTGAGAGGTTATTAGACCAATTAGCTGAATTGCCATGATGTATAATGCTTTCTAGTATCCACTAATGCACGGTTGCATGGTTCTGTTTTCTTTTCCTCCTCGTGCTCTCTAACTTTTCTATAAGCTTGGCTGCCCACGAAGACTGAGTTGGGTTATCCCTACTCCCCAGGGACCTCCAACCTAAAGTGGGGCAGCTCATCCTCTCCCCTCTCTACAGGCAAACATTATGTGTTTCTCTTTCTCTCGTCTCCAGCTTGGCTTTATGGGTTCTCTCACTTCAGCTCCTATAGGACCTGTTCCAACTAACAGGGAGGGCCATAAAATTATTTTCTGTTTCAGGGAGGAGTGGGGGGAGGTAATGACTTTTTTTACTGAGTTGTAGAGATGCTGAAGAAATAGGACTGCTAGAGGCAGCAGGGTTCGGTGCACCAAAAGAGGTAAACAGGGTTAGAGTTATAATACTGTACTGTGAATTTGTCACAGCTTTTTGTTTTTGTTCTCTTTTCTCTGTAGTGTTGGTTGTGTCCCAGATGAGTTTATACCCTACCCTAATTTCTGTACTATGTCCTGTTGTGATCCTGTGTAATTGTATGTTATGAAAATACTTGAATGACATTCATTTGAAAACAAAACAAAAAATATTGAGAGGTCAACAACATAAAATAATTCTCCCAAGAAGCAATCAGAAAAAAAGAATAACAGAGCTCCAGTGAGTTAACAGGCATCTATTGCAACAGGACTTGATTGATTATGATTGATTGATTGATGTAACAGAGTTGGCCAGGAAGGCACACTGAATCATGCAGGTCATTTCCAGGTGCATTCCAGGGAAGGGAGCAAAGGAATGATATAAATATCCAAGAAAATATAACAAATACAAGAATTACAGCAAAACTAGAAGGTGTGCTAAATAAAGCAGGCCAAACCAGTTGGTAATGAATAATAAACACAGGACATCCATGAACCAAGCAAACCCCGTAAAGGAGACCATTATAGCCAAAGAAACTAAGCCACGTGCCTACTGAAGGCAAAAAACTTGATATTTAGCAGTTCCTGGGCTATGCTAGATTAATTCTGCTTAATGAAATAATGGAAAACTCGTCTTCAGTGAAGTTCAGTCTCCAGTCCTTCAAACTCCAATATTTTTTATCTCTTCTGTGTTCCTTTTGCTCCATTTTTCTGGCCAACATAATAAACTCAAGGTGCTAGTCAAGGGCATAAAGAAGAGGTTTCTTTCCAACATGTGAAATTAAACATTTTGCGGCAAAGGGAAGCAGAAATGAGATACCCAACTCCTTCAAGTCTTCCTTGTAGGCGTTTGAAAAACTTTCTTCATGTTTTTGTGGCTGGTGAAACATCTGGGTATACAGCATATGAAGCTTTAGATTTTTAAAAGTCAGGTTTCATGTGTGTCTCGTGGTCTGGATAATTAAATTGTGGTCAGTGTGTTTGTCACTGCAGTTATAATAGATGTAATTTGGTGTATCTCCATTTCTCTTTCACATCATGTTAATTTGTCTCTGTTTTTATTTTTGATTTGCTCTAACTGAAGTGTTAACTTGTAGTGTCCTTTTTTACAGGAGATTTTGCCTGAGTATCTTTTGTTCGCATTCTTAACCGGAGGATAAATACTTTAGTCGTGAATTGCAAATTTTCCTCAGGTAGTTCTCATGATTGTTTAAATATTTCTTTAATTCATCTGCCTTTTAGCCCAGTACACTGCCATGCTGATGACCTTGGTTTGGGAGCTGACTTTGGATAGGGGGAGGGTGGAGCCAGGACATGGTACTGCCGATGTCATTGCTTTTCATCCTCAGTAGGTGAGGGAGAGGGCAACTGTCTGGAACTCCAGCGGGTCCTGTGGAGGGCCAGGAAGTTTGCTCCCCAAGGGATATTGCTGCAGCATTTAAGGCCAAGGCGAGGCTCTTGGCGCCTTCTCGTGGGTAGAGGGAGAATAGGAAAAAACAAATGGGGGGAACCTAACCTCCATCAAAGTGACGGCACTGGTACACTCAAGCCACACATCACACAGTATGTCACTGACGGCCCCCTCCCAAAGCTCCAACAATGGGGGTAGAAATAGGGTAAACACAGCAGTTGAGGCACAGGAAACTGGAGGATGGGGTTGTGGTTGAGAAATGCTCCTATAAGTTATCTTGGTACACACTTATCCAAGAACATAGGGAACTTGTATAAACATAACGTGGATGACTCATTCAAAAGGTGCAAGCTAGTATTAAGAGGTGAGAAATTCTGCCTCTATCCTTTTGTCTTTTTTCTGTTTTTCTTTTTTTAAACAGATGCTTTATTTCATTTTCATACTCGTATGCATGTACATTTCTATAACATTTGGACCTCTTCTTGGGTAGGGTTTCCAGGGGGAGGGTTGTCCTCCCCCAAGAGAGTTGACCACATAGACTATAATCCAGTGTCAGCAGCACTGGTACCCAGGGGAGCCCAGGAACCTCAGCCACATGTAGACAATATGTGGGTTGTACCCCTGGTTTTCTCTCTTTTCCTCCTCCCCCCCCCCGGTGTGAGCAGAGCCTGCTAGCAGCCTTGGATGAAAACTGCAACATCCTATAGAGGGAGCAAACTCCCCAATCCAAAGGCAGGGGTTGCTGCATCACTTGGTGCCCAACGCCATCCCACCTGACGACAGCGCATGGCCTGCCTGCCACTGAACACAGCATCCTGAGCTCACCACTGAACTCAGGTCACCTGCATGGCAACAGTATACACTGCCACTTGGCCACCGGCGTATCCCTTCCTCTGTCCCTATTTGCAAACACAGAAGCCATACACATGAACTTCTTGCTCAGATTCTTATTTATTTTCACAATCCCAGTCAGACTCCTAGCAAAACTCTGGAAGGAGTTGAGGCAGATGTGTGCTAACTTTGTATGGGGAGGAAAAATGCCTAGTCGCAGCTGGTTGATTGTCACTGCAGGCAAAAATAAGGAAGGCATGGTGGATCTTGACCTACTGTCTGCTTGTATTATTATGGAGCTCAGCTGAGCTCTTCGGTTGCATATCTTTTGCAGAATACAGATTATATTGTTATGGCGGATCGAAAATGCAGAGGTATTCCACTCTGATCTTAATATTGGGATTTCATCAGGTATACACCCAGCAGAGATAGAAGCAACCCTTTTACAAAAGTTACCTTGCAGATATCATTAGAAGTATTGAAAAACTGTGAGTTACCAAACTCTTGCCCAGAGAGCACTCCCATACAAACATGTCCCCGCTTTCCTCTGGCGAGGACTGACCCTATTTTCTCCAGATAAGTGTGACGACTTGCGTCATGGGGCTGGGTTTTCAAAGCATGGCGCAGGGCTTGCACCAAGCTCTGCACCATGACACTTAGGTTCTGGCAGTGTGCCAGACACCATCGCCGCAACTGTGCCCAATTTTACAGTCTCGGGTGCAGTTGCAAGAGTTTTCATGATTTACACCAACTTGCGCTAAACATCTGGCAGAAACTCTGTGAAAAAGGGCCCCAGGATTGCTGTAAGTTAGACCAGAAAAAGTTGGACTAACTTGTGGCAGTTGCCGCATGGCATAGAAAATCCCGTTAGATCACCATAAGCCCAATGCATCATATTGTCAGTGCACCTGAGGCTTGCAGCGATCTAAGCCGTTTGAGAATCCCGCCCACGATCTTTATTTATTTATTTATTTTATTTATTTTAAACATCAGTTTACAACCTTTGAGCCAGGGGCTCATTTACAAAGGTACCTCGTCACATAGAGGAGACAGACAGTGGCATAGGAGACAACAGACAATACAGGTACAAGGTAAGTGTCATTCACGGTTACAGTTGGTTCAAAGCAGATGAGGAATACATAAGCTAATCAAGCTAAATAGGGTTAGTGATGGGAAGCAGAAGGAGGAGACCCAGGGAGAAAGGGAGGGTAGGGAAGGAGGGGGGGTGCAGCTCGGTGAGCATTGTCAGGGGGGTGTATTTTTTTTTTTACTTTAGCGGCAGCGGCATCTGCGTGAGATGAGCAGGTGATTTCTGAGGCAGCTTTTAAAGCATGCTAATGAGGGGGAGTCGGAGATAGCGGCAGGGAGGGAGTTATACCAGGTGGATGCTCTGTAAGGGAAGGCCCTTTGGCCTTGCGAAGTCCTAGCTCTTGGAATGACCAGAGTTGTTTTGTCTGAGCTGCGGGTGTTCATAGTCGGATTAGCTCGGTGGATTGAGTTGGATAGGCCATTGGGGGATAGGCCATGGAGGGCTTTAAAGGTGAGTTGGCAGGTTTGGTATATGAGCCGCTCATCCAGGTTGGGTAGGGAAGCCAAGGAGTACAGTAGACAGGTGTGGGTAAGTCTAGGCACTCCGGTTATGAGTCTGCAGGCTTTGTTAAGTGTAAGGCGAACCTTGCTTAGGGCCGTCTGATCAGCAGCCCCATAGACCGGAAGGCCGTAGTCGATGAGTGATATGACAGAGGAAGTGACAGCCAGGCGGAGGGCATCCGGAGGGAGGCATTTTTTGTGCCGGTAAAGAATGCCCAACCGTGAGTTGGCGGCAGAGTTCAAGGTGGAAATGTGGCCATGGAAGGAGAGGGCAGGGTCAAAGATTATTCCAAGATATTTATAGGACTGCACTTGTTTGATGGGGATATTGAGGGTGGAGTGGACAGTGAGAGGAAAATTGCGGGACTTATTTTGGGGGTGGGAGAAGAGCATGGTTTTTGTTTTCTTTAGGTTGATTATGAGTCGGTGTTCAGTGAACCAGGTTTCAGCAGAATCGTAGGCATGCTGGAGAGAATTTTGGAGCGAAATGGGGTTATCCAGAGGCAATGAGTACTGCATCGTCAGCGTAGAGTAAGATCTTACCTCCACATTTGCTAGGAAGTGAGTTGAGGAAGAGGGAGAAGAGTAAGGGTCCAAGGATAGAGCCCTGGGGGACTCCAGAGCGGATAGAGCAGGTGCTGGAGAGAGTTCCGCTAACTTTCACACATTGAGAGCAGGCTGAGAGATAGCTGGCACACCAGGAGACCGGACCAGTGGAAAAGCCTAGATGGTCGAGAGTGGTTGAGAGGAGAGGATGTGATACGGTATCAAAGGCTTTAGACAGGTCAATGAATACCGCACCAGCCATGGAGCCAGAGTCCAAAGATGTGTGGAGGAAGTTGGCGAACTCCAGGAGAGCTGTAATGGTACTATGACCAGCTCTGAACCCATGTTGCTCAGGGCAGAGGACATTGTATTTAGAGAGGTAGTCAGAGATTTGGGTGGCCACAATTTTCTCTAAGGCCTTGGAGAGGGGGTAGGATTGAGATAGGCCGGTAGTTACTTGGAAGAGTCCTGTCGCCACCTTTGTGGATAGGGGTAACTGTGGCGACCCTCCAGACCATGGGAAATTGTCCGAGGCAGAGGAATTTGTTGAAGATGCAGGTGATAGGCGAGATGACCTGGTCCAGGACCTGACGTAGGAGACAGAGATCTAGGGAGTCGTTACCGATGGTGTTACCCTTTAAGGCTTTAAGCAGGTATGGCCTGACTTCTTGTGTGGTGACACAACGCAGGTGAAACAAGGGGCGTGTGATGGATGGTGCAGACCTGGGGGGTGGAGGACTGAAGAAATTGCCAGGGAGCACTGAGCTAAGATCAGTAAAGGAGTTATTGAGGTGAGTGGCAATGAGGGCAGGATCAGAGGATACAGTACCATTGATGTTAAGAAGTGAAGGAGGGGGGGACCGGGTGTGACCATTTAGCTGCTTGACATTGTCCCAGAAGGACCTGGGGTTCCCCCAAGAGGAGGTAAGGGAGGCTTGATAGTACTCGGCCTTTGCTTTGCGGATAGCCCAGGTGCACCTGTTCCGAGCCGCAGCATAGGTCTGTCTGTCTGCAGGGCGGCCAGTTGCAACAGCAAGGTGCCACAGGTTGTCCCGCTGCTTAAAGAGCAGTCTCAGGGCAGGGGTGACCCAGGGGGCATGCCTTACTTTAGACCTACGAGCAGTTAAAGGTGCGAAGATGTCACAGGCAGTGTTGAAGGTGTTGACAAAGAAGGCCAGCGCCTTGTCAATGTTAGGTGAGTTTAGCAATGGAGACCAGTCTGTATGTGCAAGGTAATGCTTTAGGTCTTTTAACCCACCAGGTCTAAGCCGCCTCCGAAGGGTGGTTTGAACAGAGGGCTTGGGCAGAGAGGTAACCCAGTTGAAGAGAACAGGGGAGTGGTCACTAAGGCAGTCAGGGAGTATTTGGATATTGTGGATG